>OZ014520.1:180967263-183554763 GCA_963966055.1 Lathyrus aphaca
TAACGATCCATAAAGATGAATAATACATGTCTTATCAAAGATCCGGGCTTAACTAGTCCCTTAAGGAATTATAAACAAACAGTTTGAATAAATAATGTGTTTAAAAAAATTGCTTCTACATAAGCACATATAAACAGATGAAATACACAATATTCTTAAAGAAAATTATGCACAATATTTTGAGCTTTTTCACGTAGAAATTAGTCTTGTATATATCAGCATTTTTCTTCAAGTCTTTAAGTCTTTATATAGCCAAAATAAAAAAGATTTAAGGGAAAATCCAGAGTCTTCATGAGTGAGCTGGCGACTTGAATAATCGTTTATACATAGGATACAAAAAATCGTACAACATAAATGTCCTTACTCCAAGAAATCCACGTAGTAGAAGGAATGTTTTGATTTGTACCGTGTACTATTTTTCCCACGTAAAAACCTTATCTTATCTTCTATTCTTCAGAGACTTATGAATAAAGAGCAGTTTGAAGCATGAGTAGAATAATTGATTTGCTCGAAGTTAGAATCTTCAATCATCAATCAGAAACTTGATCGCATCAATATCTGACTTTGATATCTTCAGAATCTTCAGAACCTTCAGTAATATACTTCAGAAGCTAGACAATATTCAAAAGTAGATGATCGGAGTCACTCTTAGAAGTAGAAAATAAGAGAACATTGCATTAGCAATATATTTTTTTCTCAAAAGCTTCTCAATAGTGAGTTAGTGCAAAAGCGATTTGGAACAATTAATTCAAAAACCTATAACATTTCACGTTACAGAATCAGAATCAAACTTGTTTGCTAAAGCTACACAATAACAAACCGTTAGGGTACTAAAATTATTCTCATACAAATACTAACTTGTTATCATCAAAACTTAAAAGTATAGATGCAAAAACAAATCTTGTTATAACAAAATAATGGTACCTCAAACACAATATCCATTTATCTCACAAGAAAGTACACATCAACCAACTCCAAATGAAAGCGGGAACATATTAGTTGGTGCTCCTCATTACACACCAAATGATAATATGGAGGTTGAAAGTCAAGCAACCAAAAATCTTCGATCCATACTAAAGTATAATATGTGATCATTTTAAAAAGGTCAAAGTTGGCGAAAAAGTTAGGACTAAATGTAGTTATTGCTCAAAGTTTCTTAATGGTTCATCAAATGATGGGACAACACATTTAAAAGGACAAAAGGAATATTGTCTAAAAAAGAAGCTTTTGAAACCATCTGATAAAGGACAAACATTTCTTATGCCTAAAATCATGCAATGTAACAAGAGTTGAGTACTAGAACTTATGATGCATAAAATATTAAGAAAGAGCTTGTACATGCAACTATTTTGCATGAATATCACTTTCAATAGAGAATCATATTGATTTTAGAAGATACCCAACTTATGTCCAACCATTATTCTAACTTCCTTGTAGAAATACTATAAAAAAGGAGATACTCAAAATGTACAATTTGGAGAGATCGTCAACTTAGAAGTTGTTAGAAAATCTTGAAGGAAGAGTGACAATTACTTCTTACCTCTGGACCTTGAGCAATCAAAAAAGGGATATATGTTAATTTTGACTTATAAGTAATTTTGAATATTTCAGTCTTTAGTTATTTTGATGCTAATACAATTTTATATCATGCCAATTTAGTTTATTGCTAGTATTTTATGACAATTTGTATTAGTTGATGATATCATTATTATTTTATGATGCTAAAAGATAGTAAAAGTATGTTATCTATTTTTTTCAGAAGATAAAATATTGAGTAATTTTTATGAAAAAATTTATGATGACTCATCATTTATCTATTTAATATTAATAAAACATAAAAATTATTTGGACAATCCATTACCCAATCCAACCCAACTAAAAAATTAGTGGATTTGTTCAAACCGGTCTAATGGTGTAACAAATGATTATTTTAGCTCACAAAAACCCAACACAAACTGGTCGGTCTAATGGTGTAACAAATGATTATTTTAGCTCACAAAAACCCAACACAAACTGGTCCACGTGCACTCCTTCCTATAAAGGTCCGCCATTGTTGGGGAGTTTGTTACTACCAAATTCTTTTTGTTATGTTGTATACTCCCTATGATGAGTCAATGAGTGATTCATTTGGAATAAACAAATGTCTTAAAATGAATGATCAATTTCAATTTTTAATATATATTTTTCAAACTCTACCTTCTAATTAATATTACTTTTATTATTTAATATATAACAAATATACTTTAATAAAAATATCATTCTCTCTTTCATTTTTTTTCTAAATCTGTGTTAAATAGTCAAGTGAATTACTTATTATATGATGAAGAAAATAATTTTTAAAAATAAATAAATAAATAAACCATTTTACACCACTTAAGAAAAATTACTTAAATACATTTAATTTTTTTAGTTTTTTTCATTCTCTTAATTAACCTTTATGAGAGAATATGCACCATGATACTAAAAAAGCTATTAAAAAATTAAAATTAAAATTAATTAAAAGATATTTTAATAAAAGTGCCATTAAATAAATACAAGAGTTTGTTTGGTTTTATTCATATTCAAACCATGAAATATTGTTTTATGTGTGTTGATATTTGAGATTGAACGGATTATACTATACTGCCAATGGAAGAAGCTTCTTCTTTCTATGGGAGAAGTTTCTTCTTAGAATTCCAACATGGGTATTCTAACACTTTCAATAAAAAAGAGAATTCTCACAGTTTCAATAAAAATTATATTATATACTATATAGTACTGAATAATTTATATAAATCATAGTTTATAAAATAATTTTTATTATGGATAAAAATATCAGCGTTGTTACTAAGAATAAAATAAAATGACCAGCCCCGTTTTTCTGCGAAAACATCATGTATTTATGGCCAATAATACTGTTACAATAGTCCAAACAAGCCATGTATTATAATGTGTTTGCATGTACATAATTACATGTGTGTACAAACATAACCTGTCAAATTGCTAAATTGTCACGTGATAGGCACGTTTTATGAACCCTAATGTAGATGCTGTCTCACTTGTTAACCTGTTGCGGCTGCACTATACTCGTATCCTTGTCAGTTTTCTATTGTTATTTTTGCATTGTTTGTTGCAGCTGCCAGATTTATTATAGCAAGAATCAAGCTATTGAAGCTTTATGGGAACACTAGAGAAGGTTCCATAAAAATACATACAACTTGTTTCTTTGTTATTTTTGGTTTCTTTTCTAAAAGCAGTTGATTAAAAGAATACAAGAGTATTTCAACCCATTACAAAATCACAATATAAGAAAGGGAGATTCCCCACTAATCTAAGCACCTTAAAAGATTCAGGCTAAAATCATAGAAATTAGAGTTTGGAATAAGGAATAATATCAAACCAAGACCATATCCAAACCAAATATTTAATATTTCAATATATTGTAATTCACACAATATCTATTTTCATTAAAAACAATTTCATTTTTAGCCTTTCAAATGCTCCAAATAATAGACAATCAAATATACCCCATCTTAATCGAACCATCATGCCTGTTACGTAGCCCAACACACCACTACATAAAGAACTTCCAACAACGGTCAGCGTAGACAACTTTGCTTCCAACCAAATTACCCATCTTATCCCAAACCAAATCAGAAATCGAAACAAGCAAAAAACAGGTGGTGCAAGGACTCTTCCTCTAACTAACAAAAAACACAAGTTGAATTGATGTTAGTCATACCTCTTTTAAATAATTGATCCTTGGTAGCCACCCTATTCCAAAGAAATTTCCAATCAAAGGCTAAAATTTTCGCCAGCGCTTTAACCTTCCAAAGACACTTGAAAGCCTTCTTTTGATTAATGGAGATCATTTGATACGGTCTAGAATACAACAAGTTATGGATACTGCAACCAAAGAGAAAACACTAGAACACAACATCAAGTGGTGGTCGAATCTTTAGGAGCCATGGGCATTTCAAACATGGGAAAAAGGAGAGGTTCAACTCCTAAAGCTTCAGGAACAAAGAAGAAGAAGAAGTGGACAAGGAAACCAATAACTAGGAAAGTAGGTTCGGGCCAAGGGAAGAAGCTAGAGCTAGAGATTGGAAGCGACAATTGGTGGATGTGATGATAGTTTAAGGTAATGTTGAAGGTTGTGGAAGTGGGAAAAAGAAAAGGAAGAGTCGATCTTTTGAGAAGGCTATTGCAGAAGTACTAGAGGTGGTGTTGGAAGACCAACACCACCTATCCCAATGAAAATCATAAGTTGGAACTACAGGGGGTCATTGGGTCCTTGTGCAGTTCGAGCCTTGTTAAGGCTCAATCGTATCGAAAATCCTAATGTTTTGTTTCTTATGGAGTCGCGTCTTGTATGCATGTATTTTCGACACCAGGGTTTTTGAAGGTCATCTCACATTCTTAAATGTATGTTATGCCCACAAGCAAAACAATGAGGATGCATTTAGTGCTACAACAAACTTTGTCAATAAATAGAGCACTAAGATCAGCTGATAATGTTCGATAGCAGTTAATGTGTATCATGGTTTGTTTTAACTTGAAATAATGTGGTGTTGTTTTCAACAGTTGTTGACTATTACATCATTAGAAGGGCGATGTTAGCAGGATGTTTCAGGACATGACGAATTGCATCCATCAAATTGGTTGGATTACAAGCCAGAATGGTTTATATATAATTAATATGTTCTTACTAGTTGGAATTTTATATGCATTGTGATGAAGGATTAGTGGTGAAATGGTATTATTCGACAGGATCTGCAAAAGAAGGAAAATGAAGGCAAATCATTCGACAATTCGACAAGTAATATTGAGATATTCGACAGATTCGACAGAGGAGATGATGTCTTATTGTTTCGACATGGTGAAAGGGTTTGTTGTTTCAGCCTTAAGGAGAAGTTCAAATTTGAACCTTGGTTTCGTTTGGCAGAGGAATACGTGGATGTTTTAGGAACATGCAGAAAGCCAAGTGTCAAGTTTTTAGAGTTTTTCCGTTAGTTAGCAGTTATTTTATTTTTGTATAAATAGGGTAGCATTTGTTAAGTTTGGGTGTGTGAAAACTTATACAGAAAATTCCAGTGAAAATACTCTGAATACTCGTGTGAAAGAGAAAAAGAGATTTGTTTGGAAATGTATGTGTAAACACCATATTTTATTCCAGTTTATGAAAGGTTTACAATTTTCTTTATTTCTCACTATGTTTATCATTCCATTTACATTTCAGCATTTATTTTCATGAACACTTTTAAGTTTTTTTCTATTTGTCTTACTAGATTAAGGGTGTTAACTTAACCTTATAATTACAAAGCATTCTTAAGAAAAGTATTTAAGAAACTATATAGAAGAGTAAAAAACGTTTGTCTTAAGAGTTCATAAAATACATTCAAATCTTAGCACATGTGTCATATGACTTGTTTGGTTGGTCGTGCAAGTTATCCAAATTCAGTAACATTGGAAAACCAGAGATTGTTCGTCAAAATCCACTACAAACAAATTGGCACGCCCAGTGAGACCAGTGCTAGAATTCTTACAGAACTCAATAAAGTGGCTTTTAATTTGAAAATATTTACTACGTTGTATGATTCTAAGAAGCGGTAAATTAGCCGTAACTGACATAGAGAGACCAAAAAGAACTAGAGTGAGAAGAATGACAAATTCAACACATAACCAGAACGAAAATAATACAGTACTTACCCTCACTCCTTCGACTGGAGGAAATACAGGGCCAGTTTCTGTGTCAGAAGCCATACCCTCTTCGTCAGGGTCGACACCTGCGTTTGCAGTGTCTACAAGTGCGCCTAGTTTTTCTTCCATGGGGCCCCAAATGTCCATGGGAACTCCTCCCCCTATAGGAAGCATTCACATTCCTTTTGTGATGAACTTTACAATGCCTTTGTTTGGTAGGGAACAACCTTATGGGATGCCTACTACCACTATGGAAAATTTACAAAATGCATCTACAATCTATTATGATTCCCTATTGAATAGGTCATCACCATTACAAGGATCAGGATCTGGTGGGAACGTGATATTAAATCAACCCCCACCAGGCTTCCAAATGCCAGCAAATGGACGAAAGTAATCATGATATGGTCCAAATGCTGACACAACAAATGTGGGTATTTTTCAATCCTTTGATACAAAATACTACCCAAACAAATCAAGTATTGGCAGCGCAGATGGCGTGTATTGCTAATTTCTTTGGTGTCCCTCAGATTCGATAGAGAGAGCATGTAATTCAGAACCCAGTGATCAATGTCGAAGAAGAGCCTACAATAAACCAAAGGCCTCTAAACAATCCCCAGGTCAATCTTAGGAACCAAGAAGAGGTGGTCGAACAGCCTCGTGTCGAAGTCCCTGTCCAACAAGAGCCTAGAAGGGTACTAATCCAGAGAGGTCAAGATGTTGATGATATCTTGCAACAGAGGATGCACTATAATAATTTGCCTGTCGAAAATAATTTGGCAGCCATGGTCGAAAGAATAATGGCGCAAAATGGGGTAAATGTAGGATTTCAAAGGCCTAGTTATACTTCCCCATTATCTGAATATGTTTTGCAACAGGAGTTACCTCCAAGGTGGAAAATCCCCAAATTTACCAAATTTTCAGGGGACACTAGTGAGTCTACCATAGAGCATATAACGCGTTATTTGATCGAAGCATGAGAAATATCCCATAATGAAAATCTAAGAATGAAATACTTCCCAAGTTCTTTGACAAAGAACGCATTTACTTGGTTTACATCCCTTCCAGCAAACTCCATATATACATGGACTCAGTTGGAAAGATTGTTCCATGAACAATTTTAGATGGGACAAACTAAGATAAGTTTGAAGAAATTAGCCAGTGTTAAGAGAAAGTTTTCAGAGCCCATAGACGATTACCTAAATAGATCCAGATTGCTGAAGGCAGGATGTTTCACACAAATGCCAGAACAAGAATTAGTCGAAATGGCTGCAGGGGGTCTAAATTATTCCATAAGAAAGAAACTGGATACCCAATATTTGAGAGACATGGCACAATTAGCAGATAGGGTAAGACAAATTGAAAGAGTAAAAGCTGAGAAATTTAGGGAAAACAAAAGTAAAAAAGAGAGGGTGGCCTACGTAGGAATATGCCAAGAGGATGAAGGTGACGAAGATGAACCGGTTATCTTCGACGAACAAGAAATTGATTTGGAAGAATTGAAACAAGGCCCACCATACGCTTGCAAAATTCTAACTCCTTCGAACGGAAAAAATCCAGTTGAACCAGAAAAGAATAACAAGTTTCCTAAAAGAACTTACAATTTCGACGTCACCAAGTGTGACAAAATTTTCTACTTGTTGGTTAAAGATGGTCAGTTAATAAGACCACCAGGAGTTAAAGAACCTCCTGTTGACCAACAAAAAAAGAGAGGTTTTTGCAAATACCATAGCTTTCTTGGTCATAAAACTTCTCAATGTTTCCTTTTCAGGGATCTTGTTCAGAACGCAATTCAGGATGGAAGGCTAAAGTTTGGAGACAAACCAAAGCAACAAATGAGGATTGATACCAATCTTATGCAGGTGATGGAGGCCAATTATGTTGAACCATTCAATGTGAACATCGTCGAAATCCAAAAGATGTCTGAAGACAACTTTGAGATGATAGAAGCCACTAAAGGTTTCGACACCCACATTAACATGGTGGGGATTGCTGAGGATCTCCCAGACTAGGCCAAAGTGGAGGAAGCATCCAAAGACCATGTGACCATGCCAATAATGACCAAGATTACTGATAATCTTGCTGTGAAGAAACTGAATGACTGCAGCCAAAACAATGTTGAGACTACTGAAAGTTTCGACAACTCAATCAACGTTGAGATCACTGAAAATGTCAACAGCAAAAACAATGTTAAGGCTACTGAGAGTTTCAATAGCTCAGTCAATGTTGAGATTATTGAAGATTTCAGCAGTCAAAAAAAGGTAGAAGCCACTGAGGGTTTCGACAATCAAGACAAAGTCAAAGATACTGAAGACGTAGATAATCAGAAGAAGGAAACTACTGAAAGTCTCAACAAAGGAAATATCAGCATGCCTGAAAGAAAAATAATATGGGACACTCTGGGAGAGCCAAATGGGAAGTTTGATTACCTTGTAAAATACACAGCCCCTGTAAGTTCTCATGTTGACATCAACAAAATCCAACCAACTGGATGGGAAAATGTCCCTGTGAATAATAAAGAAGAATATGATAGTTCTTATGGAATAATAAAGAAGGTTGTTGAGGGCCTCACCATGGGAGACAAGTGTAAACACCCCAAATTTGCCCTCACCCATTCACACCATGGCTTTTGATCTCTTCATATTCATAGGTTCAACCATAGCATCTCATATTGCATTTTTGATTCACTGCATTGATTCTAAGTCATCTACATCTAGGGTTTGTGATCTGAGCAATCCAAGAGCCATTTGAGCTACTCCAAAGGTCATCAATCACTTCAAAGGGGTCCATGTGTGTTCAAGTATCATATTACATCCTCTCAAAGTCAAGAAAGTCAAAAAATCACAAGAACTGAGAAAGGCATGGAAGCAGAGCCAGGTTTAACTGCACAGATGACCTAGAATTAGGGTTTTGGTTTCAGAGGCCATAACTCCAAAATTTTTTGTCATTCTTGTTCCTATTGGTCTCTATATGGTATAGGGATCATGCATATCAATTTTCATGAAGAAATTCCATGGGGAAGTCATCTGATCAAGAGTTGACTTCTTGAGCAAGTCAGTGTAAAATCAGGGTATCTGAGGCCCCCAATGACCCAACCAAAGGGTGTTCTTCATCATGTTGGATGTTTATGATCTTTATTTGATCATAGAAGATGTTAGAAGTCCACAAAATTGAAGAATTTCAAGCCATTTGCAAAGTTGCCTTTTTGGGAAAATGACTTGTAATGGAAACTTGCCATTTTGGGAAACTTTTTCAACCCTTACTTTTTGATTCAAAAATGCTTCAAATGAGAAAACTTTGGTCATGAAAGTTGTAGAATGGATCTTTCCCTTTTCAAAAAGTACAAGAACTCATTCTAATTCATTTTGGATCAAAAGTTATGGCTTGTCAAAGTTGGGAAAAATCACATAATTTCAAATTATGTACCAAAGAAGCAAAGTTGCAAAACCACTTGCCAAGACAAATTGTGCTTTCAAATGAACTTCTAATCTTTGTACAAACATAAACCAAGGCCTAAAATTCAGAATGCATCAAAGGTTTACTCATTTTCATGACTTGTGGATCAAGAAATTTCAAAAGGGACAAAGTTGAACAAAGTTGCAAAATAACATACAAACCCTAATCCACTTGTTAATTGGCTTCAAAACTGATCCCATGGCCCTCCTCATTCCTTGCTGCGCAGGACACCCCTATTGTCCTTGGCCTACCATTGACCCATACCTCTCTTAAACAAAACTTGACTTTTTGCATAAAGACCCATACCAATCACAGTAGGGCACAACCACCCCACAGACCTATCACAAATTGATATGTGGATCAAACCCAAGCCATAGCACACAACAACATAAGCTGAAACCTCAGATTGCCATAGTTATAAAAAATTCTCCAACTTGCAAAACCCTTCGAATCTCTCAGCTCACTCAACCAATCTTCAAACCAACTTCACCATTGATCTCAAGATGACTCACTGACCACAAACCAACCATTGAAACAGCCAAAAACCTCGCATAAACCAAACACGATTTCTGACCAGTTGGCTTGCAAACTCCCAAATCAGCCAAAAGAAATTCCTTCCAACCATCAAAACTTCATCAGGAGTTCAAGAGGAGTGGATTGCACAAAGAGAGAAGGCCTAAAGGTCCCAAACTGAGAAAGCTCAAGCTCAGGTACCTCCTTGAAACATTTTTCCAGAACTCTTATTTTTTGTTTCTAAATAATAAAGCATGCTCTCCTGATTATACTGAACTTTGTATTTTTGAAAATGGTGGAGAGATGAGTATTTACTGAGCTTCTGAAATTTTTGCCATTTTTGATGTTTTCTTCGAATCTTGATTTTGGGTGAAAAGAAATGAAGTTTGGGGGTGGATTTGATCTTAGGGGAGTGAGAGGAGTGAATCTGGAGCTTTAGAGCTCCAGAAAGTACCTAGGGGAGAAGTTGGCAACTTTCAGGTGAGGGTCTGGCCGGAGAAGATGACCGGAGGTCTTCTCCGGCCACCTGAAAGTCATTAGGGCTTTAATTACGTTTAGGGCAGAGTTTGAATTTGGACCCTTGATTTTGAGGACTTTTGTTGACTCCCGCGCGAATGGAGGGCCTGGATCTCTCATTAAACCCTAATTCAGATTAATTAGGTTAATTAATTGGATTTAAAATTTGAATTTTCCAGAAGCAACCCAGCCACTCAAACGCGCGCCAGTCAACTCCCGCGTGTTTAGTTTGAATCTCAGCCTTAGATCTTGCTTACTTTCCATTTAATTTCATTTTTATTTCATTTTTATTCATTTATCTTTCATATTTATTTTAAAATAGTTAGAAAAATCCTAAAAATATTTCCCTTTGCATTTTTGTTTCAAATATTTTTCTCAATCAGAAAATGATTTTTATTTTATTTTTTGCATTAAAAATTATTTTTAAATCATTTAAATGTTTATTTTTGATTAGTTAATGAAAATAAATTAATTAAAAATACATTTAGGTATTTAAAAATCACAAAAAAATTCACATTGCATTTAGAAACATTTAGAAACATTGTCCAACTCTCAACCCAAATTTCTTTTTTGTTCTTGATGCCTTTTGATCATTTTCATTGGATTTAATTTCATTTTTAGGGCAATATTTTGTGTCAAACTTCAAAATTTTCTTTCTGCCTAACCATTGAGAGTTGGATGATGATTCTTCTTGCATTGTACTCTTCATAGCATGTAGTTTGTAGGATAAAATTTGTTGGATTTGATCTTGCATTTTCAATTTGTTTAGCATTTTTCTTGACAAGGTACCTTAAAACCCTAGCAACCTTAGGAAATTCATAACTTCCACTAGATTAAGAATTGGATTCCCTCCTTTGGGCAGTGAGTTTGTATAGGGTTAGGGTATCTTTGGTTGCATTTTCAAATTTTTATCATGTCATTTGCTTTTGGTTTTGGATTTTTGCTTTGTGTGATGCATGTAACCCTAATTTGTGCCTTCCTTGGCATCCATTCCTCATTTGCTTGCATATTGTAGCGGTAAAATCGTGAGTGTAAGCTATTGATTAACTTAACTCGATTAACACAGAGTCGCCACCGCGCTTTTCTTTATTTCCGAAAGGAAAAAGGTAAAAGAACGAATAAAAACCTAGGATTCTAAAAGCAAAGGCTAAAAGAAATAAACAGAGATTGGGTAAGGGGATTGGTTATGAACCGGGAAGGTTTTAGGCACCCGACTCATCCGTGGTACTCCACGGGAGCCCTTTGAAATACTTATTGCTTTTGGTCTGAAATTGGTTTGTTTAAAATGATGGAAGAGATGAGGAGAAGAATATTTTTTAATAATTTTGTGTTTGATAAGGTTTTAAAACCTTATGCCTACGTACCCACAAAGTGCAATGCGAGATCAAAACCCCGTAGTTCGTGGTACAAAGTTTGAAAAGAATAAGTGTGTTGAATTAATTTTAAGATGTAAAGATAAGTCGTCATCCCTTAGCGAATAATTCCGCTAAAAGGGATGAATCATATCTAAACATGGAAAAGAAGAAAGGTGCACAAGGCACAAAAACAATTGAATGGATTTGTATTTTTTAAAGTATGTACAAAAATGGTTTGAATATATTTACATGACTTAATATTTGATTAAGAAAATAAAAGGAAAAGATTAAAAATCGCTTGACCTAAGTCAAGGTTTATTTATGAAATTGTTTGAAGCTTTAGAAAACAAGAAGGTTTTGAAATAGGAAGAAATTTTGAAAATTAAAGAATGGGGAGGAGATGAAGAGACTAGTCCTAATGCTTGAATTAAAAGCTAAAGAAAGAAGTTACCAAGACCAATATGTACAAATCTTCAAATGTCGGAATTTCATCTTCAAAAGTTAATGACATCATTTGAGGCCAAGATTTCTAACCACTCCAACTTGAGCAAAGGGAATCCTAGAAGATCTAAGTCCAATCTCCAAAAGTTCGGGATAGTAACCATAAGTCCAAAGTTAGAAGTCACAAGTTTTTTAAGAGTTTAATCTTTTATTAAGTGTTTTAATATCCAAATGGACAAAAATGAAAACAAGCACAATATGAATATTAACAAGCACAATATGAATATAAACAATGATATATGATATAATATGGCAAAATATAATAAGGAGATAAGGGAGCAAGAGATTTAAAATAAAAGTATAAGGTGCAAGAGATTAAATTTAAACAATTATATTCACATTATAATAATATTTACAATATAAGGTGGTATGATGAACTTAATCAAGCACAACCACAACAATGAAAATAAAACCGAGGCAACCGGATCCAAGTGGATCTTTAATCGAATCGGGACAACTTTAGGTCTATGTTAAGCAATCGCCGAGTAATTTACGAAGTAATTACCCTACAAATGAGGTCGGCCACCACTAATTAAAGTGGAAAATATTCGTGTTAATACATGTTAGAGAAACGATATAATGGATCGTTCTCCGAAAACATGCCACACTAAAAGAAGAAGGAAGGTCTAATCTTAATCGAGATTATCGTTGAATTTCTCGATTAGCAACCTATCACGATCTCAAAGTATGGAGAATGATCCAAATGATCATTCATCCATAGATTTGAAATAATGAAGATTAAACTTAATCGGAAATCAACAATCCCGAATCGGAAGATTGTCATCGACCATAATTGAAAAAAGAAGATGAAAAAGAATGATCCAAACTTAGATCCATAAAAGAATTCAAAATATTTTTTACTTTTTTCTAAATCTTTTTCCTAACATATATTTTCTAAGCTTTTCCTAAAAATTCTTTTGTCTAAAAAATGTTTCTAAACAAAACGCTTTTTTCAAATATTTTTCTAAGAAAACAACATTTCTTAAAAAAAAACTTTAACTATTTTGTAAAGAAAGAAACATTTATCAAAACAAAGTTAATTGAAGGAAATAATAAAAAAACAAAAGGAAAGGTGATGGGAAAGAATGATCTGCGGGTATGGTGGTAGCAAACAAAAACATGGCCTTAGGCCCATCACAGCTTCATTTCAATTTTTAAAAACCAATTAAAAAAATCAGAAACAAATATGTAAAGGAAAAAGAAAAGCTAGGAAACAGAAAACACAGGGCGTCTTCTTCTTTCTCACAACAAACACACAACACAGTGTTCAAATTCGCGGCGGAACCTCATCCTCACCTTCAGAAAAAAATGAAATCGAACGAAGAACTCCTCTCTCACGCAAATTTCTTTTCTCTTCTTCTCTGCGTATCTTCCTTTCTTCTTCTCAATCTCTCGCGATTTCAATCTCTCTCTTTCAATCGGTTTCGGTTTAGGGAGAAATGGATTTGAGGATTCAAAGAATTTGGAGGTGGATTGGGAAATGAGTTAGGGATTTGAATTAGGGATTTGGATTTGACAGAGTTTGTGTATGCTCTCGAAGCTTGCTAATTAAGAGAGGAGAGGTTCCAATTTAAAGGAAAAAGGATGTAAAAATGTGATGCCGTTTTGGGGTTTTCGAATCTGTTTTGAGAAGTCACGAGTATTTAGTTTCAGCTTGCGTTTCAGGTTGGGATGATTTGCGTTTTGATACTTGAGTGATGCGTGATTCATTATGAGTTTTCTGTGTTGCGTTTTGAGTGAATTTGATTGCGTTTTGACTTGTTGCTTTCAGGTGCGTTGCTCGTGTAAAGGCTGGATTGATGAGCTGACACTTAATTTGTTTTAGCCGTGAAAATCCCGTGTTTTGTTCAGCTAGCTTGCGGCTGAGTATTGAAGTTTTGGGCCTGCTTTAGTTAAGTGTTTACGGCGTGAAGTGGGCCTGGGATTTATTTGTGTTTAACTGCTGTATCATGAGCTTGTGGAAAAGTTTGGGTGCTTCGGCTGTTGTGCGGCTAGTCGCTTGGGCAAGGCTTATTGCTGAGTTTTTTGCTTTTGGCTTTTGGGCGTGATGTCATGTTGAGGCTTGTGGAACTTGTGGGCCTGAAGTTTGTACGAAAGCTGACGGAGCTGCTTCAGCTTGTGATGGCTTGTGAAGTGCGTCGCGGTTGGATAGATGAGGTGATAGATTGGTAGGCTGTTGGAAAAAAAAAAGCTTGCACGTGAGGGAGATTTTTTGGAATTGGGCAAGCTGAGGTTTGAAGGAAATGGGCCAAAAAATGGGCCTTATTTCTTTTCTTTCATATTTTTTTCTAAGAAGAATTTCTAATAATTATTTTTTTGGATGATGAATGGTCTAAAAAAATGGGCTATATATTCTTTTTTGTATAGGAAAAAAACAAAGGTTTATGTGATTTGTTTATATATAAAGAATAAAAAAAAAGAATTATAGAGATGAAATAAAAAAATGGAAAATGGAGTTTGGAGAAATATATTTGGAAATGGATAGTGATTTAAACAACAAAAAAAACAATGGATATTGGAGAAATGGAAAAGAATTGATTTTTATGAAATGAATATGGAATTGGATCGAATAAAAAATGTATAGAAATGGATAAAAAAAAATGGTTTACTGATAAATGGATAATGGACAATGAATTGATTTTTAAGCCCCGAATCAGATCTTGATTATTCTTGCACAAACCCCTGATGAAATGAATACAGCCAATCACATAACCACTGATCAATTTGCCAATTCAAACCTAATCACTGAAATCGTCTGAAAACTTCTCTGATGATTCGAAATCAAGCTGAGGAAAATAAATCCTCAGATGAATCGCTGATAAACTGATGAACTGATAAACACTGAAGATTCAAACCGCAACACACTGCCTGATAACTGATGAACAAACCAAACTTTGCACAGAAAACAAACTGTCACACAACCCAACTTGTACTTTGAAAACGCATTGCCTGATGAATGAATTACTGGCACACACAACTGGCCATCAACACAATCTTTTGATAGTTTGACCAATATTAGGTCAAACATCCATTTGAATCGAATTGTGACTGAACAAACACATCTGAATGGAATTACTGTCTCATCTTAGCAAGCCTGCAACACCGAGAAGAAGAAGAACACTACAACATATTTTTTTGTATTTTGGTTAGAAGACAGTAAATATAAATAAAGATAAAGCAATAAAAAATAATGGTGATCCCCTGCGAAGCATAGACCCGATCTGAGGAGAAACTCGAAAGCCAGGCGATCTTGTTTGATATGCAAAATGCAGATGATATGCGAAACAATCTTAGGGCAAAAATTAGGGTGTTACAGCTGCCCCTATTTAAGTTTCTTCAATCCGGAGATATGAAGATTGACATCTTCGTCTCTACAAGATGGGAGAGACTTAAATACAGAAAACCCAATTTTTGTCCTAAGAGAACAAATGATATGATGTGAATATGATATGCAAAACCAAGATCTCTGTGGGGAAAATAATGACCACCAGAAAAAAGCACAACTTGGGGACACAGAAGAAAATCCCACTGGGGAAACAACAGACAAACAAAGAGTTACCAGGAAAATAAATCACTGGATAACAGACTCCACTTGGGGAAACGATATGAAATAATCAAGGAACAAAATTCAACCAGGGAAAAATAAACACCCTGCCAGGAATATCAATCAATCACAATATTCGAATCCAAGAGATAGAAAAATAATTGTGTTAGATAAGAATCATCAACTACCTATTTACTGGGTAGGAAATATAACAGACTCGACTATCGATTTACTGGATAGGAGTATGATCCACTACCTGCTTTACTGGGTAGGAATATGATGGACTCGACTATCGATTTACTGGATAGGAGTATGGTCAACTACCTGATTTACTAGGTAGGAACTCAATCAAAGTGAAACAGCTTCTATTACCTTTTTACTGGGTAAGAAGAAAAATATTGGCTACCGGATTTACTGGGTAGAAACTCAATCAAAATTACCTTTTTACTGGGTAGATGAAAATATCTGATTCTATTACCTTTTTACTGGGTAAGAAAATAACTTGACTACCGGATTTACTGGGTAGAAAAAATTCTCGACTACCTGATTTACTGGGTAGGAGCTAAATCAAAGAATAACAAACTCTATTACCTTTTTATTGGGTAAGAGGACAAAATCTCGACTACCGGACTTACTGGGTAGGAGCACAAGTAAAAGGACTTGATCAATTTGATAATATTACCCACTATCGATTTACTGATAGCTTAAATCCAGAGCGAATATACGCAAGCTGGAGAAAATATTGCCCACTATCAAACAGTGATAGCTTAATTCCAAAGCAAATACATCCACAAAAGGGGACCAAAGTTCAATCCAAGAACAAATTGGAAAGAAACGGTCAAACAAGACTCATCCCAAGGAGGAAATATCTCGATTGGGGACAATTCCATCCAGATAATAAACTGGGGAGGAAACTAAATCAACATCATCCACGAGAAACAAACTCAGTGGGGAATTAGAAAGGATTAACTCTTTCTGCTTAATGGTCGACACTCTAAACTTGAGAGGAATACGACATACACACTCTGTGGGGGAAATACACACCAAAGAGAAGATAACAATGATAAACGCAAGAATGCAAGCAAACAATGCTATGCTTATGCGTATGAATATGTTTATGAATATGCTGACAAAACGAACATAAAGATAAGAAACAGGTGACATGAACACCACAACAACCGGATACTCGACTAATCCCAAGGCAACAATGCAGGGAAAAATGCTGGAGATTCATCTTGAAATCTGCAGGGGAATATCATAAGCCATCAAAGGAATAAAATCCTACTACAAGGCTCAAATCATGATAATACAGCATCTGCTAGAAATATCATCCTGCTGAGGAAAGGTAATAATCTGCTGAGGATGGAAATATTCTTGGTAAAAGTCAAACTTCACGAGGAATAACTGTCATACCACTCCTGCTCCACCTGGGGATAGAGTGCCAGACTTGCTAAAAAACACATAGGAAACTGCTGGAAATCAACACATGCAGACCTACTGGGGATCCATATGGGGATATCAGAAGTTAACATCATAGTCACAACACAGTTATGAGGGATTTTAAATCTATACCCAACATAGGGTAAAAGAAAACCTCTAAACTGACTGCCATATCAATACTTCTATATTCAAGGATGCAAATAATTCAGGCTGAGTAACATGAGCTCAGCTGGGGATTCCCAATACTTCTCCATTCAAAGATAACTTGCTGAGGAAAAGATCAACACTCAGCTAGGGATTCTCAACAACATCCCTTCCAACAATTCTTCTGGGGAACACATACATTCTCCATTCAACATCATGGTTGGGGAACAAAACATCTTTAACATCAATCTGATCAAGACTATCCAAGAACTTCACATGGACACAACCGAATCAAACCCTGCTTTGGGAGAGACAAGTTACACACATCCAGACTTTACCATTCTTGGAATCACTATCGACATCCTTTATTTGTTCAGATATCAAAAGAAAAATGTTTTCAAAATCTTCAAAAAATTAAATTTATTAAATTTGTTTCAAAAATTATCATCAACAATAAATTGAAATTTTGTAAACAGAAACAATATAAAGAATTGCAAACAATTGGATAAAAGCTCAAATTCATTGATAGAATGGTAGTCAGCAAATGGCATGACTCCATGGATCATTACAAGTTTGAAAAATGGTAAATACATGGAAAAGGGCTACATTGAGATACAATGATCACTATTCTCCCTATCAACTTTAAAATCCACTGTGTTCGAAACTTCAGTCAAGGATGAGTGAGTAAGAATCTTTGATGAATAATTCTTCTGAGGAATAGAATCTGAAATCCTCGGTCACTACAAGTGATTCAGTCTGTCGACGCAGTTACTTGCCATGATCCCTAACTTTTGCCTAGATTGCCCTTTCGGGTTTTCAATCTACCGGGATAATTATTTCTGCTTTTGTCTCTAATTTTTGCCTGGACCGCCCTTTCGGGTTTTCAATCCACCGAGACGCTCATTTTTGCCTAAGCCGCCCTTTCGGGTTTTCAACTTAGCGAGCTGTTCTTTTATTTTTTTAGGCGAAGTATTTCTTGACTGCATCCGCATTCACAGGACGAGTGATCTCCTCACCATCCATAGTTGCAAGAATTAATGAACCGCCAGAGAAGGCTTTCTTAACAACATATGGTCCATCATAGTTCGGAGTCCACTTGCCCCGAGAATCTTTAAGGAAAGACTGAATCTTTTTGAGCACGAGGTCGCCTTCTCTGAATACACGAGGTTTGACCTTCTTATCAAAAGCTTTCTTCATTCTTTGCTGGTACAACCGACCATGACACAAAGCTTTAATTCTCTTTTCTTCAATCAAATTCAACTGGTCAAATCTACTCTGACACCATTCAACCTCAGTCAACTTGGCTTCCATCAGAACTCTCATTGATGGGATCTCAACTTCGACGGGGAGCACTGCTTCCATACCATAAACAAGTGAGAAAGGGGTTGCCCCTGTTGAAGTGCGGACAGATGTACGATACCCATGCAAAGCAAACGGGAGCATCTCATGCCAGTCCTTGTATGTCACAACCATCTTCTGAATGATCTTCTTAATATTCTTATTCGCAGCTTCAACAGCCCCATTCATCTTCGGTCTATAAGGAGAGGAATTATGGTGTTGAATCTTGAAATCTTCACAAAGCTCTTTCATCATCTTATTGTTCAAGTTCGAACCATTATCAGTAATGATTCTATTCGGAACACCATATCTGCAGATAAGATTATTCTTGATAAACCGAACCACAACTTGCTTGGTCACATTAGCATACGATGCCGCTTCAACCCACTTGGTGAAGTAGCCAATTGCCACGAGAATAAAACGATGTCCATTCGAAGCCTTGGGTTCAATCATGCCAATCATATCAATTCCCCACATAGAGAAAGGCCATGGGGAAGAAATCACATTGAGACAAGCTGGTGGCACATGAATCTTATCAGCATACACCTGACACTTATGGCACTTTTTCACATATTTGCAACAATCAGATTCCATTGTCAACCAATAGTAACCTGCTCTCAACATCTTCTTAGCCATTGCATGCCCATTGGCATGAGTGCCAAAGGATCCTTCATGAATTTCTTTCATCAACATGTCTGCTTCGTGTTTATCCACGCATCTGAGCAAGACCATGTCGAAATTTCTCTTGTAAAGCACCTTTCCATTTAAGAAGAAATTGCCTGCCAATCTCCTCAAAGTTCTCTTATCTTTACCAGATGCCCCAAGCGGGTATTCTTGACTCTGGAGGAAACATTTAATATCGTGATACCAAGGCTTATCATCATGGACCTCTTCAACTGCAAACACATGAGCTGGTCTTTCGAGCCGATTCACACTGATCATGGGAACATCATTCCACTGGTGCACTTTTATCATAGAAGTTATGGTTGCCAAGGCATCTGCCATCTGGTTCTCATCACGAGGAATATAATGGAACTCAACTTCAGTGAAGAAAGTTGATATCTTCCTGGCATAATCTCTATAGGGGATTAAGTGAGGTTGATGAGTTACCCACGTGCCCTGAATCTGATTAATTACCAAGGCAGAATCTCCATATACATCAAGATGTTTAATTCTCAAATCAACAGCTTCTTCCAGACCCATAATGCAGGCTTCATACTCAGCTTCATTGTTGGTACAAGGAAAAGTCAATCTTGCGGCAAAAGGAATATGTGAACCATCGGGAGTAATGATCATTGCCCCAATTCCTCTTCCACGTGCATTCACAGCACCATCAAAAACTAAACCCCATCGAGATCCAGGCTCCGGCCCTTCCTCAATCAAAGGTTCATCATTATCTTTCGCTTTCAAAAACATCACATCTTCATCCGGAAAGTCAAACTTGACAGGTTGGTAATCATCAATCGGTTGATGTGCCAAATAGTCAGCCAAGATACTACTTTTTATAGCTTTTTGAGTCCGGTACTCGATATCATATTCTGATAATAACATTTGCCAACGAGCAATCCTCCCAGTCAAAGCAGGCTTTTCAAAGATATACTTGATTGGATCCATTTTAGAGATCAACCAAGTCGTATGATTCAGCATATACTGGCGAAGACGCTTTGCAGCCCAAGCTAAGGCACAACAAGTTTTTTCAAGCATGGAATACCGAGACTCACAATCAGTGAATTTCTTACTCAAGTAGTAAATTGCATGTTCTTTTCTTCCATTTTCATCTTGCTGACCAAGCACACAACCCATGGAATCTTCCAACACAGTCAAGTACATGATCATCGGTCTACCTTCCACCGGAGGAGACAAAATAGGAGGTTCAAGCAGATATTCTTTAATACTTTCAAACGCCTTCTGGCAATCATCAGTCTATACACAACCTTTATCTTTCCGAAGCAACTTGAAAATCGGAGCACATGTGGCAGTCATGTGAGAGATAAACCTCGAGATATAATTCAAGCGGCCCAAGAATCCTCTGACTTGCTTTTCGGTTCTTGGAGCAGGCATTTCCTGAATAGCTTTCACTTTATCAGGATCAACTTCAATACCTCTTTGGCTGACAATAAAACCTAGCAACTTTCCAGAACGTACACCAAATGTGCACTTGTTCGGATTCAGACGAAGCTTATACTTTCTTAACCTTTGAAACAACTTCAACAAATGCTCAACATGATCCTCTTCAGTCTTCGACTTGGCGATCATATCATCAACATATACTTCGATCTCTTTATGCATCATATCATGGAAAAGTGTAGTCATAGCTCTTTGATACGTCGCACCAGCATTCCTCAAGCCAAAGGGCATCACTCTGTAACAGAATGTTCCCCACGGTGTAATAAATGTGGTCTTTTCCATATCTTCGGGTGCCATCTTTATTTGATTGTAACCGGAAAATCCGTCCATAAAAGAGAACACATCAAACTTAGCCGTATTATCTACCAACATATCAATGTGTGGCAATGGAAAATCATCTTTCGGACTAGCTTTGTTCAAATCTCTGTAATCTACGCACATTCGGACTTTTCCGTCTTTCTTCGGAACAGGAACAATATTGGCCACCCATTCAGGATAAATTGACGTCACAAGAAAACCTGCATCAATCTGCTTTTGAACCTCCTCTTTGATTTTTAATGCCATGTCTGGATGAGTTCTTTTGAGCTTCTGCTTTATAGGTGGACATTCAGGCTTCAGCGGCAATCTGTGCTCCACAATATTAGTATCAAGACCTGGCATGTCTTGATAAGACCAAGCAAATACATCAACATATTCTCTGAGAAGCTCTATAATCCTCTTCTTAACATCAGGATCCAGCAATGCTCCAACTTTGACCTCTTTCTTTTCATCTTCAGAACCCAAGTTGACCATCTCTATAGACTCTCCATGAGGCTGAATAATCTTCTCCTCGTGCTCAAGCAACCGAGAAATTTCATCTGGAATCTCTTCATCATCCTCTTCCTCAGCTTCAAACACAGGGAATTCAAAGTTGGGAGAGGGCATAGGATCATTGTTTTCAATGGGTTTATCAATCAATCTGCACAATGATTTTATTTTTATTTTAGAAGATGAGCAAAAGTGCAAACAATATGCAGATACACAATTATTATATTTTTTAGGGTTTTTTATGTTACCATTTTTCAGAATAAAGCAAAAATGAAAAACACATATGGAAATAACAAAATAACACTTTATTGATGATGATAAAATTTGAAACAAAGCCCGACAAGCATCACTTTCACCTTGGGCAGGATGAAAGGATTTTTGAAAGAAAATAAAAACAAATTACTTTGAAGAATGAACGATAAAAGGAACATCAACAGCGATCCAGTTCTGGCAAATCTTTCCATGTGTAACAAAGTCTTGCATTTCTTCGTCTTCATCATCATCATCATCAATGATAGCAGCAGC
Organism: Lathyrus aphaca; assembly: GCA_963966055.1. NCBI lineage: Eukaryota > Viridiplantae > Streptophyta > Magnoliopsida > Fabales > Fabaceae > Lathyrus > Lathyrus aphaca. The sequence goes on from OZ014520.1 coordinate 180,989,209, forward strand.
AGAATGATCGTTGATAAATCCAGCACTTCTGAAGCCTTCTTGAATAGTCTTGGGATCTTTGACAACTGCACCAGGCGCAAAGCCGATACCAAAACCTTCCTTGTTGTCTATAGCATCAATGATTCGTCCCCAACCATCAGACTGACCAGCTTCAATCACTCGCAGAGCGTCTTTGAAAGAGGACATGGGCATGGCATTCTTCTTAACAACACTATTCACAACAGAAAGAGCTTGAAACGACGTTCCCACCTCTTCCTCAGCATCAATATAAGAAAAAGAAGACAGATTGCTCACAAGCATCGCCCTCTCGCCTTCAATGGTCACCAATTTACCTTCTCTTACAAACTTCAACTTCTGATGAAGAGTGGATGTTACAGCTCCAGCTTCGTGGATCCATGGTCTTCCGAGGAGACAACTATATGCGGGACGTATATCCATTACTTGAAAAGTAATCTTGAATATAAACGGTCCAATAAGAATGGGAAGATCCACCTCTCCAATCACCGTCTTCTTCGACCCATCAAATGCCTTCACTATAATCCCACTGTGCCTCATGGGAGCACCTTGAAATGCAAGCTTTGACAATGTCGACTTTGGCATAACATTCAGAGACGAGCCGGTATCAACTAACACCTTAGATAAAGCATCCTCTTGACAATTCACCGAGATGTGCAAAGCCAAGTTATGATTTCTTCCTTCTTCAGGCAGATCGTCATCACAGAAACTCAAATTGTTGCATGAAGTGATATTCGCCACAATACTATCAAATTGATCAACCGTCACATCATGGTCAACATAGGCTTGATCCAGAATCTTCTGTAATGACTGCCTATGAGCTTCAGAACTCAACAAGAGAGACAACACTGATATCTTCGAGGGAGTCTGCAATAACTGCTCAGAAATATTATACTCACTCTTCTTTATCAACTTTAGCACTTCATCATCACTATTACCAGATTGGCTCGATTGGACAACAACATCCATAATCTGCTTACTCGCACTGGTATCTTCAACTCTCTTTGGAGGGTCTGAAGCATACAATCTACCGCTTCGGGTAACTTTCGTCACATCAGCAATGCTAACTACAGACTTTGGAGTAGGAAGAGGAACTTCCCTACCATTTTCTATCATCGTAGCATTATACCTGTACGGAACAGCTTTGTCAGACTCATATGGCATCGGACCGGGTACATTGATCACCAATGGAGTAACAGCAGTCTGGCGACTATCAAAAGAAAACACCATTCTCTCAGGAGCAACCCTTTCAGGAAGATTGAACTGAGGCATAATGACATTCACTTCATTCTCATATTCATCTCTCTTCGCTGTTACTTCGATCAACTTATCGTCCATCATCTTCTGGATATCTCTTTTCACAATCACGCAACCACGAGGATTCACCGAGCAGATACAACATCCAGCATAGTCATGATCGATATCGTGATATTCACTCAAGAAAGCATGCATTTCCACCAAAGATCTTCGGATATGACTGACTTCATAGATTTTGAACAACCCAGGACAACCAGCAACCATATTCACAGACGCATTACCATGCTTCGGCAACGGATCCTTCTGCACATTAGGATTAACATCATTAAAATACAGAACATTGTTCCTCATCAATTTCTGTACTTCGAACTTCAAGGGATAACAGTTTTCAACATCATGCCCCGGGGCACCTTGATGAAAAGCACATCGAGCTTCTGGCTTATACCACCATGGAATAGTTTCTGGAACTGGAGGTGGAGGACGAGTCTGCACAAGATTCTTTGCAATCAAAGACGGAAGCAAGTTCGCATACAGCACAGGAATAGGATCAAAACTGGGCTTGGTCCGAGCTAGTTGATTACCACCTTGTTGCACAGAAGTTTGCTGATAACGGGGTTGATACTTTGGAACAGCTGGTGCAGTTGGAGTCATGTTAATCATTGGTGTAACAGAAGCCACATGCTGCGAATGGTGATTTACACGACTGTGAGGTCTTCTATAACTTTCTCGGGATACTGCATTAGTCTCATTTTCTTTCTTTTTCCCGAAGTTGAACCTTCTAGAGCTTGAACCATTACCGTTCTCTTGAGTCAACCGTCCCTCACGGACACCTTCTTCTAAACGCATACCCATGCTCACCATTTCAGTGAAGTCAGAAGGAGCGCTTGCTATCATCCTCTCATAATAAAAAGAACCCAACGTCTTCAAGAAGATCTTTGTCATTTCTTTTTCTTCTAACTGAGGAACAATCTGAGCTGCCAGCTCTCTCCATCTCTGTGCATATTCTTTAAAAGTCTCTTTGTCCTTCTGGGACATAGCACGGAGTTGATCTCTATCAGGCGCCATATCAACATTGTACTTGTATTGCTTCACAAATGCTTCTCCCAAATCATTGAAGGTCTTGATTTGGCTATTATCCAGACTCATATACCACCTCATGGGTGCCCCAATTAAACTGTCCTGGAAATAGTGAATCAGCAGCTTATCATTATCAGTCTGAGTTGACATCTTCCTTGCATACATCGTTAGATGGCTCAACGGACAAGTGTTGCCTTTGTACTTCTCAAACTCAGGCAGCTTGAATTTGTAAGGAACTTTAACATTCGGGACCAGACAAAGGTCATAAGCATCTTTTCCGAACAAATCTTTGTGTTTCAAAGCTCTCATCTCCCTTTGGATCTCGACAAAGCGTCCTTGGAAATCATCAAGTCTTTCAGCAACCCCAGCACCTTCACTGGGCTCAGCATGGTAAATCGTTTCATCATGATGCGGAACATTGCGCACCCCAGACGGTGCAGTAGTCACAATTGGAGGAAGAGTAGTCCATACTGGTGTTGGGATAGCATTAAATGCAGCAGTCTCTTGATGACGAGGAGGACGATATCCAGCAGGAAAAAAGTCAACAGGCATGCCCCAGGGCGTGCTAGCAGGTATACGATGGTGAGGAGAAACAACAGTCTCAACAGGAATGGATGTGGTAACAACCTCTGAGATGACAGTATTCTGAGCAGGAGGACTAGGAGGTGGTTGATTCTGAGCAGCCATCAAATTTTCCATCATAGCAGTCACTCTCTCCAAGCTTTCCCTCAAATAAGTAACCTCTTCGCGCAGCTCGCGATTCTCTTGTTGCAAAGTATCCATCACTTTTCTTCGATTAGCTCGAGTATCGAAACGATGAGTCAGCTTGACAGGATCACTGAATGAAGACCAAGAAACAACAATAAGAACCCTGGAAAACACTCAAAAGGCAAGACAAATGCGAATATGATGCATGCTATGTATATGCAAATGCAAAGATTTCAAAGGATTATAAGTTAACTTGCAATATTTTTATAAAGAAACATTTTTGAAATACTGAAAAACTCATTCTCATTAATATCAAAGTGAGGATTACAAATGAAGTACAAAACATCAATAATCCTAATACATAAGAGAAAGAGTAAACTAAGCCTATGGAATCATATCCGAAGAAGTCCCGAATCCTGGCTGATACTTCATACGAATCCTCTTGATCTCATTCTTGTACCGCTCTTCCATATCTTCCTTATCCTTCACCAACTTGTCGACAATGGCCTTCCAAGCACCGGAAGTAGGAGGAATAGTAGATGGAGTACTAGAGGAAAATAAATCCTCTCTCGGCCTCTTCGTGACGCGCCGCTCAAGTAGCTCAATAAGATCATCTTTCTCCTTAAGCTGCTCCTGCATAGTAGTCCTCTCAAGTAACCATTCTTCCTTTTCTTTCTTCATCTTCTCTAACTCTTCTTGAAGCACCAACTTCTCATCAACGGGAGGTAGAAAAGCAGACAAAGGCAATATGGGAAACATAGGCTCCTCAGGTGGATAAGGCATCTTGAGCTTGGAAGCTCTAGATTGAACCCACTGAATATAACAATCGGAAGGAGGAAGATGTTGTCTACCCAATTGACCTTTCTCTTTCCTATGAACAGCATGCCAAGAATGAGCAATCTTTTTCTTCATCTCTATATGATCATCACCATTAAGAAAGAAGAAACGGGATAAGGCAAGATTGTTTGGAACATCCTTCAAACAATAACCAAACTGTCGTCTAGCCAAAATGGGGTTGTAACTAATTCCCCCACGTGTACCAAGAAGAGGTACATTAGGGAATTCTCCACAACTATCAATGAGAACTCCGGTGTCATAATAAGAGTTATACCACGTCATGTCCTTGTGAGAAAGCGACATCAACCTCTGAGACCATCTTCGATTCTCTCTATTATCCTTGAAAACATCTGACTTCGGTAGGTGCGAAATAAACCACCTATAAAGAAGAGGTGCACAACAAACAATCTCTCCGTCACCTTTAGAAGTCCTATAGTGAAAGGCATGGTACATGTCTCCAAGCAAAGTAGGAATCGGGTTCTTCTTCAAGAAAATCTGAATAGCATTCTCATCCACAATACCATCCAAATTCGGAAACAAGACAATGCCATAAATGAGCAAAACAAGGATAGCCTCAAATGTATCTCTATGACCCAAGGCAAGCGAAGTGGAAGCTTTTCCCATCAAAAACTTGGCATTAATACCACGGACACTCCCCTTTGGGAGAAACTTCCCATTAAGCTCGGATTCCTTAAGAAACAATGCTTTAGCAATAATCTTGACAGTAAGCTCCTTCTCTAAACCAGTGAAAAGAAACTCTTTGTCCAGAATGGGCAAGCCTAACTAATGAGAATATTCCTCCAAAGTAGGTACAAGCTGATAATCCGGAAAGGTAAAACAATGGTGCAACGGGTCATAAAACTGAGCCAAAGTAGGGAGAATCCCCTCAGGTACATCAAGATCCAACATATGCAACAGCTTTCCATGACATTTTCGGAACTCTTGGGTATCAGCAACCAAAGCTCCTAGCTTCCTTAACTCTACAATATTAGGACTCTTGAAAGTGTACTTCTTTGTGTTCCTCCTTTCGAAAGTCATAGCCATGGACATCTGAAATTTGCAAAAGTTTCTTATAAGTCCTTTGAAATCTTACGGATAATGCTCATGAATGTTATGATGGCATGTATGCAACAACCACAAACAAGATCACACAAGGCACACGGGCTTAGGTTCCGAGTCACGAGCATGAAGTCAAGGTAACAGAACCAACCCCACAGGTAAGTACTAATGTTTTGTCTTCATTGTACCTGCAAGAAACCAAAAGGGTGCTAACAGAGGTGCCCGGAGTTATCAGCCATCTTTAGAATTTTATCGGTACGTTGGATTACTCCCCAACCGATAACATTCTTAAAATAGACCTCGTCCGAGTGTAGTATCGCGTGACAACCGCCTTAGATTTACATCCAGACAGCTTCCGCACTACGTTCCTAAATTGGCTTAGATGGGTTAAGGGTTCTAAGGTCCTCAGTATGATCAGCTCAAGGTCGGAAAATAATGCCACGTACGATTACTCGTCATGACATTGATAGTCCAAGAGAGCCTAACCGAGTGGAGATTATCAAATTGATATTGCTTTGGACTACTCCATCGCATATCGCTTCGAATATCGCCGTCCTATCATAAGTGTCACTCAGATCCGGGTTAGAATCTATCTCACACAGAGGATCACCAAAAACCAAAACGGAACAAACAAATAACAAACAATTCAAACCAAAGCGATAAATAAATCAAAGTAGGCTAAATCCGCTTAGAGATTATTCCCCAGCAGAGTCGCCACTTTTCTGTAGCGGTAAAATCGTGAGTGTAAGCTATTGATTAACTTAACTCGATTAACACAGAGTCGCCACCGCGCTTTTCTTTATTTCCGAAAGGAAAAAGGTAAAAGAACGAATAAAAACCTAGGATTCTAAAAGCAAAGGCTAAAAGAAATAAACAGAGATTGGGTAAGGGGATTGGTTATGAACCGGGAAGGTTTTAGGCACCCGACTCATCCGTGGTACTCCACGGGAGCCCTTTGAAATACTTATTGCTTTTGGTCTGAAATTGGTTTGTTTAAAATGATGGAAGAGATGAGGAGAAGAATATTTTTTAATAATTTTGTGTTTGATAAGGTTTTAAAACCTTATGCCTACGTACCCACAAAGTGCAATGCGAGATCAAAACCCCGTAGTTCGTGGTACAAAGTTTGAAAAGAATAAGTGTGTTGAATTAATTTTAAGATGTAAAGATAAGTCGTCATCCCTTAGCGAATAATTCCGCTAAAAGGGATGAATCATATCTAAACATGGAAAAGAAGAAAGGTGCACAAGGCACAAAAACAATTGAATGGATTTGTATTTTTTAAAGTATGTACAAAAATGGTTTGAATATATTTACATGACTTAATATTTGATTAAGAAAATAAAAGGAAAAGATTAAAAATCGCTTGACCTAAGTCAAGGTTTATTTATGAAATTGTTTGAAGCTTTAGAAAACAAGAAGGTTTTGAAATAGGAAGAAATTTTGAAAATTAAAGAATGGGGAGGAGATGAAGAGACTAGTCCTAATGCTTGAATTAAAAGCTAAAGAAAGAAGTTACCAAGACCAATATGTACAAATCTTCAAATGTCGGAATTTCATCTTCAAAAGTTAATGACATCATTTGAGGCCAAGATTTCTAACCACTCCAACTTGAGCAAAGGGAATCCTAGAAGATCTAAGTCCAATCTCCAAAAGTTCGGGATAGTAACCATAAGTCCAAAGTTAGAAGTCACAAGTTTTTTAAGAGTTTAATCTTTTATTAAGTGTTTTAATATCCAAATGGACAAAAATGAAAACAAGCACAATATGAATATTAACAAGCACAATATGAATATAAACAATGATATATGATATAATATGGCAAAATATAATAAGGAGATAAGGGAGCAAGAGATTTAAAATAAAAGTATAAGGTGCAAGAGATTAAATTTAAACAATTATATTCACATTATAATAATATTTACAATATAAGGTGGTATGATGAACTTAATCAAGCACAACCACAACAATGAAAATAAAACCGAGGCAACCGGATCCAAGTGGATCTTTAATCGAATCGGGACAACTTTAGGTCTATGTTAAGCAATCGCCGAGTAATTTACGAAGTAATTACCCTACAAATGAGGCCGGCCACCACTAATTAAAGTGGAAAATATTCGTGTTAATACATGTTAGAGAAACGATATAATGGATCGTTCTCCGAAAACATGCCACACTAAAAGAAGAAGGAAGGTCTAATCTTAATCGAGATTATCGTTGAATTTCTCGATTAGCAACCTATCACGATCTCAAAGTATGGAGAATGATCCAAATGATCATTCATCCATAGATTTGAAATAATGAAGATTAAACTTAATCGGAAATCAACAATCCCGAATCGGAAGATTGTCATCGACCATAATTGAAAAAAGAAGATGAAAAAGAATGATCCAAACTTAGATCCATAAAAGAATTCAAAATATTTTTTACTTTTTTCTAAATCTTTTTCCTAACATATATTTTCTAAGCTTTTCCTAAAAATTCTTTTGTCTAAAAAATGTTTCTAAACAAAACGCTTTTTTCAAATATTTTTCTAAGAAAACAACATTTCTTAAAAAAAAACTTTAACTATTTTGTAAAGAAAGAAACATTTATCAAAACAAAGTTAATTGAAGGAAATAATAAAAAAAACAAAAGGAAAGGTGATGGGAAAGAATGATCTGCGGGTATGGTGGTAGCAAACAAAAACATGGCCTTAGGCCCATCACAGCTTCATTTCAATTTTTAAAAACCAATTAAAAAAATCAGAAACAAATATGTAAAGGAAAAAGAAAAGCTAGGAAACAGAAAACACAGGGCGTCTTCTTCTTTCTCAAAACAAACACACAACACAGTGTTCAAATTCGCGGCGGAACCTCATCCTCACCTTTAGAAAAAAATGAAATCGAACGAAGAACTCCTCTCTCACGCAAATTTCTTTTCTCTTCTTCTCTGCGTATCTTCCTTTCTTCTTCTCAATCTCTCGCGATTTCAATCTCTCTCTTTCAATCGGTTTCGGTTTAGGGAGAAATGGATTTGAGGATTCAAAGAATTTGGAGGTGGATTGAGAAATGAGTTAGGGATTTGAATTAGGGATTTGGATTTGACAGAGTTTGTGTATGCTCTCGAAGCTTGCTAATTAAGAGAGGAGAGGTTCCAATTTATAGGAAAAAGGATGTAAAAATGTGAAGCCGTTTTGGGGTTTTCGAATCTGTTTTGAGAAGTCACGAGTATTGCGTTTCAGCTTGCGTTTCAGGTTGGGATGATTTGCATTTTGATACTTGAGTGATGCGTGATTCATTATGAGTTTTCTGTGTTGCGTTTTGAGTGAATTTGATTGCGTTTTGACTTGTTGCTTTCAGGTGCGTTGCTCGTGTAAAGGCTGGATTGATGAGCTGACACTTAATTTGTTTTAGCCGTGAAAATCCCGTGTTTTGTTCAGCTAGCTTGCGGCTGAGTATTGAAGTTTTGGGCCTGCTTTAGTTAAGTGTTTACGGCGTGAAGTGGGCCTGGGATTTATTTGTGTTTAACTGCTGTATCATGAGCTTGTGGAAAAGTTTAGGTGCTTCGGCTGTTGTGCGGCTAGTCGCTTGGGCAAGGCTTATTGCTGAGTTTTTTGCTTTTGGCTTTTGGGCGTGATGTCATGTTGAGGCTTGTGGAACTTGTGGGCCTGAAGTTTGTACGAAAGCTGACGGAGCTGCTTCAGCTTGTGATGGCTTGTGAAGTGCGCCGCGGTTGGATAGATGAGGTGATAGATTGGTAGGCTGTTGGAAAAAAACAAAGCTTGCACGTGAGGGAGATTTTTTGGAATTGGGCAAGCTGAGGTTTGAAGGAAATGGGCCAAAAAATGGGCCTTATTTCTTTTCTTTCATATTTTTTTCTAAGAAGAATTTCTAATAATTATTTTTTTGGATGATGAATGGTCTAAAAAAATGGGCTATATATTCTTTTTTGTATAGGAAAAAAAACAAAGGTTTATGTGATTTGTTTATATATAAAGAATAAAAAAAAAGAATTATAGAGATGAAATAAAAAAATGGAAAATGGAGTTTGGAGAAATATATTTGGAAATGGATAGTGATTTAAACAACAAAAAAAAACAATGGATATTGGAGAAATGGAAAAGAATTGATTTTTATGAAATGAATATGGAATTGGATCGAATAAAAAATGTATAGAAATGGATAAAAAAAAATGGTTTACTGATAAATGGATAATGGACAATGAATTGATTTTTAAGCCCCGAATCAGATCTTGATTATTCTTGCACAAACCCCTGATGAAATGAATACAGCCAATCACATAACCACTGATCAATTTGCTAATTCAAACCTAATCACTGAAATCGTCTGAAAACTTCTCTGATGATTCGAAATCAAGCTGAGGAAAATAAATCCTCAGATGAATCGCTGATAAACTGATGAACTGATAAACACTGAAGATTCAAACCGCAACACACTGCCTGATAACTGATGAACAAACCAAACTTTGCACAGAAAACAAACTGTCACACAACCCAACTTGTACTTTGAAAACGCATTGCCTGATGAATGAATTACTGGCACACACAACTGGCCATCAACACAATCTTTTGATAGTTTGACCAATATTAGGTCAAACATCCATTTGAATCGAATTGTGACTGAACAAACACATCTGAATGGAATTATTGTCTCATCTTAGCAAGCCTGCAACACCGAGAAGAAGAAGAACACTACAACATATTTTTTTGTATTTTGGTTAGAAGACAGTAAATATAAATAAAGATAAAGCAATAAAAAATAATGGTGATCCCCTGCGAAGCATAGACCCGATCTGAGGAGAAACTCGAAAGCCAGGCGATCTTGTTTGATATGCAAAATGCAGATGATATGCGAAACAATCTTAGGGCAAAAATTAGGGTGTTACACATACCATGAATTGCCATGACATTTTGTGCATTCATTTGATTCATAATACATCTTAGGACATATTAGAATCATGTTTGATCATTTCACCTTGCATTTGCCATGTTATATGTCCATTACATTTCATAACTTTTCATGAACATCCATGGTTCAAAGCATGTTTCTTTTGCATCCATATGCTTGTTTGGTCATTCTCATGCCTTGCCTCATGTTTGTATCATCTCTTAGCATCATTGTCATCATACTTATGCTTCTGGTTTTGGTTTGCATCATGACATTTCATCTCATTTGCATTGCATTTCATTTCTTTCACTAACTTTTCAGGTGGTAAATTGTTTGAGAAGTGAATTTGCCTTCACTTCTCATATTCTCTTTTCATCTCTTTCATACTTCTCTTGCTGCATTTTGTGTGTGTATTGGATTGAGCTTGCTCATTCATGTTCATCTCTTACTTTCTTTCTTCAAGCAACTTGTCTTCTTAAGTGAAGCAAGTTGTCTTGCTCCTCTCTGCTTCTTTCTACTTTCATCTGCTTCTCTCCTTGGTGGTTCCTTGAAGATCTTTCTCCCTTGAGCCTCATAAACCCTAGGACTTCCAAGCATGATAATAATTAGGTTTTGATTAGTCCCCCCATTTAGTTTTATCTTTGTGTCATCTTTGAGTCTTCTCTCCTCACCTCTTAATCAGGGACTAAACCCTAAAGGCTTTAAGGCTTTGTGATTAAGCTTATGCCTGCATCCTTCTATTAGGATGGAGTGTGTAACCTTAATCCTAAGTGTCAAACCCTTAATGTGTTTAAATCCTTTAATGAATTCACTTAATAATCATCAAGACATCAAGCTTGTAACTTGGGCCTTGCATTAGGGTTCTAATTCTTCCTTAATTGGTTAAGAAGGACTAACCCTAGTGTTAATGGACAAGTCCTCCTCAAGTTGTCTTACAAATCATAAAAAATCACTTCTTCATCTTACCATTATCTAAAATCCACTTTAATAAAGGTTTTGTTTTGTCATGAGGTTAATCCCTAATCATAGATTAAGTTGAGGTATCTTCCTCAGCTTAAATGTTCTCATCTATTATCCTTCTATTAGGATAGTGTAATGAGTTCATTAAATCCCTGATTATGGCTTAAACTCATTACTTAAGACTAAACAAAAACAACAAAAACATCTAAATAATCACAAGTAGGTTAATGATCTTAATCCTACATCATGGTGATTAAGTGTGAGATACTGACTTCACACTTAAGGTATTCTCATTACCCCTAATCAGAGGGAGGATGTGATGAGTTTGCTAACCCATTGGTTTAGGCTTAAGCTCATTAACTTATGACAAACTTTCAAAAGCAATAAAAGATTGAAAACACAAAAACAAACAATAATCGTCTCCTTCGGGATTCTTTTCTCATCTCATTCACTCACAAACGAGAACTTGCTTCTTCCGTCTAATGCAAGACAGTTGGCACCTGAGCCAGACAGGTCATACACTTGAGCATAGACAAGTAAGCAGTTCACAAGTCAATTCATCTTCCAGTCTCTTTGAGTCGAACTACGGTGTTCTGACTTCCTCATTGCACGAGAGGATACGTAGGCATAACTTAACGGATATCGAACAAAAGTCTCTGTACATTCCCCCTCCTTCCAGTATTATTTTTTAAGCCTCATAGTCATGAGCATTTCATTCTTGTTCCTACACTGACACTTCACTAATACACTTCACACTTCTTCTACACTGACACTTGCATTCTTTCCAGCTTTGATACACAAATAGCACTGACACTACCCCTTTAAAACACAAATCTTTTAAGCGTGGATCCCGTCGAGTACGGCGGACAATCAGGGTGCTAATACCTTCCCAGGTTGTAACCAACCCCCTTTCTCAGTCTCTCTGGTTCGCGACCGTCTTGTCCATATCTTTTCTTAGGTCTATGCAGCATTACCTTTCCTCCGGGATAAAAATGCCTAGCTGGCGACTCTTTTCTCTTGAGTTCACCCTTGTGTGTTCTCTCTCTCTTTCGCCGACAGTTCGCGTCAGTACCCCATTTGACTTAGCCTCATTTTGGTGGGAGTGACAGCTTGGCGACTCTGCTGGGGACCCTTATATTGTAACCAGGGCTTCTGGTTCTTTTTGTGGGTTCCTCCTAGCGCTTGTTTGATTTGTGTTTACTGGGGTGTTATGTGCTAATTGTGTTTATATAGTTGCTTTATTTATTGCTTTATGTACAGTTATTTATTGCTTTCTTTACAGCTTTATATATCATACTGTCATACTGTCATCTGGCTGGATCTGGTTTTTGTTTTGGTGGGTGGGGTTCTACTGAGAGTTTGAGGTCCTATACATGGGATCTGAGTGACACCTAGGCTAGAGTGGTTCATGTTCTTTCCCATTCCATTTCGGTCTGGTGCGGGAATATGAAACACGGTTCAAATGTGGGTTTCTTCTTGAGAACTCTGTGCTACAGATTTCCTGTAGTGCTAGGGCTATCTGGGAAGCCTGCTAAGTCTGGATCACCTTTATTATGACCTTCAGAAACTGAGGTGAATTAGAGGAGGATCTTTTATGGTTATTGTAAACACTGTACCTCCGGGTTAGAAGTGTTTACACTTCTCATAACTGATCCAAGTCTGAGGATCCTTGTTTTAGAACACCACCTGTGAGGGGGTTGGGCTGTTTACAGGTTTGCAGGAACCCTTGGCCACATCATACCCTGATACTTGTTTTGTTTAAGAATGCTCCACTTTGGACAGTTCTTGTGATTTAACCCTGGACATGTGACTCTTTATTTGAGTCCCCCACCTTGGTTACTGGATTTCTGAACCTCCATCTGGACTTCTTAAACATACATGGGCCTTTTATATCAAGACAGATAATCAGATCCAGTTTGATCACCAACCCTTGCATATCATTTGCATACATCATCATTGCATCATTTAACATTTGCTTATTTGTTTTTCAGGGTATCCATATTGTATCTGGCTTGGTTTTGACCCCTTCATCTGCATAGACCTCTGTTCATCAGTTATCTGCCTCAGCTATCTTCATCAGTTGCCTGCTTCAGCTACTTTCATCACCAGCCTCAGCCTATCAGTGGCTCATCTCCAGTATCAGTTTCCAGCTCTTCATCATCAGTCATGGCACCCAAGAAGAGCAACATTTCATACCATTTCTTTGAGCCTGTGCTGGCTGACATCAGGCAGGTCCAGGCACTTATCACTCCAGACCACATCCCATTATTCAGAGAGCATTATGGAGGCATCCTTGATATGGTTATGGACCTGGACCCTTCTCAGAAGAGTTTGATCCACACTTGCCTACAGTTTTATGACCCTCCTTTGAGATGCTTCACTTTCCAGAACTTTCAGCTAGGACCTTTGCTGGAGGAGTTTTCATCACTGATTGGAGTGCCTGTTAGGGGTGGGATTCCCTTCAACCCGAAGATGACTTCTCCCAGTAATAGAGAAGTGGCAAAAGCACTGTACCTGGAGCCTGTTTTGATTGAGCAGAACATGACCACAAAGGCAGGGATTCCTGGTTTGCACTTAGATTTTCTGACTTCTCAGGCCATCCTGAAGGCCTCCTGGGGAGAATGGAGGGCAGTTTGTGCATTTTTAGCCCTCAGTATATATGGGGTCATACTATTTGCAGATGAGCCCAAGTTTATCAGCAAGAATGCCATTCATCTTTTCCTTCTGAGGAACCCAGTACCCACCTTGCTGGGAGATTTCTATTATTCTGTTCACCAAAGAAATGAGAAGCAAAGAGGGAAGTTGGTGAGATGTTGTGCTCCCCTATTTCATACCTGGCTGCTCAAACACTTACCCAAGACTGATGCCTTCCTGAATCCTCACCAATAGAAGAATTGGGCTAAGAGACTTATTGCTTTAACTTCAGATGACATCAGATGGTGCACCTAGAGCACTAAAGGCAGGGACATAATTACTAGTTGTGGACAGTTCCCCAATGTACCTCTAATAGGAGTAAAGGGTTGCATCAACTACAATCCTTTGCTGTTTAAGAGACAATTGGGCTATGCTTTGGTTCACCCTCCTAGAATGCAAGACTTGGCTGAAACCCTATATTATGAGATAAAGCCTAATCTAGCTGTTGTCAGACAAGCATCCTGGGCTTGGGACAATATCCAGACCAAGGGGATGGCCATTCTTGGGAGGTGCAATAATGTGGCTTCAGCTCAGTATTATGAATGGTCTCATGCTAGAGCTCAGATTTCTGGGATGCCTTTCACCATTGAGGATACACCTGGACCATCCACAGTACCACCTCCAGCCACTGCCAGCCTAGAAGAATTTGAGAAACTGAAGGAGAGGAATGAGAATCCATCTCAAGCTCTGAAGAAGACCCTCTGGGAGAGGAGTGATGGTCGTCTAGACATTGAGAGGTTGGAAAAGCTTAAGGTGGAGCATCTGGCCAAGATTGAGAAAGCAGAGGACTACATCAAGATATCAAGAGCTGTGGAGCAAATTTTGAAGAATGCCTGTAAAGAGGCCCAGTTTCAGAAGGCTAGGACTGATCTCTATCTGAAAGAAAGTCAAGCTAGGTGGGTCAGGATCACTGAAGCTCGCACTCAAGAAGATAAGAGAACTCAAGCAAGGATTGAGCAATGGGAGGCCAATGAGAAGAAGCAACAAGAATATTTGCTGGCAGCCCAGAAGGAGATCTCAGAATTAAAGCTTAGGGCTGGTGTGAAGAGGTCAAAGGACCAAGACAGGCACAAGAAGCTGACCACTGCTATTGCCACCAGGAACCTTCTTATCAGGAACATCACAGAGCATCCAGCTGGTCCTGTAACTGAAGCACTTTTGAAGGAGGTTAAGGAGGATGAGTTTGGCTTGGATGTTTGACTACTTTTCTTGTTGTTATTTCCGTTTGATGTACCTTTCTTTTATGTTGTATTTTGATCCCTCAGGGGCATATGTTGTAAAAACAAACTATGTATGGTTCACCATTTGTAATGTATTTGTTAGTTTGTATCATTGATGTCTCTTTCTCTCAAGCAACATCAGAACATATTCCTCAGGGTCTGGAAAGGTCAAAACCAAGAGCCAAGCCGGATACCTTGGAAAGCAAATAAGCATACTGCATTGCATGCTAACTTTTGTCTTGTTTTGTAGGTTTTTGTTTTGTTTGTTTCTAACTCTGTTGTGCTTCAGGAATTATTGCTCGCCGTCGGGTGTTCCCTCTCAACCGTCCGCACAGGTACCCTACTCGCAACAACCTTCCTGGTATCCAAATGGATCAAGTACAGCAAGATCTCACAGAGGTCAGGACTCAAATGGCTAATGAAAGGCTGGAGATGAGAAACCAAATGACCCAATTCATGGAAGTAATGAATGGCTTGGCCCAAAGTCAAGAAAGGTTGAGGGCATTGGTAGAAAGACAAACCCCGGAAGAGCCTCCTCTGGGAACTGGAGGAACAAGTAACAATGAAAGGGGTCAGCCTCATGTTAATCCACCAGTATATGGGCCTCATCTACATCCGGAAGTCAACATCCCGGGTAATGTGCAAGGAAATACTACTGGAGGAAGGATTCTACAAGAAGACCCCCAAGAAGAGCAGTTTACTGTAATGGAAGCTGGGGATGAAGTTTATGATAGGAGGTTTGATGAAATTGCTGAGAAGTTGAGATCTCTAGAGTCTCAAAATTCCCTAGGTTTTGATGTCATGGATATGGCGTTAGTGGACGGGGTAAGAATTCCCCACAAGTTTAAACCCCCGTGCTTTGAGAAGTACAACGGAACTTCCTGTCCACGAACTCACTTGCAGTCCTTCCTGGGAAGACTTAAGGCATATACCATGGATGAAAAACTTTGGATGTTCTATTTTGAAGATAGTTTGACTGGAGCTTCAAGGGAGTGGTACTCACACTTAACCAGAGCTACTATCAGGTGCTGGAAGGACCTAGCTGAGGCCTTCATCAGACAGTACCAATACAATCTGGACATGGCTCCTAACAGGACCCTTTTGATGGGAATGTCTCAATCCTCCAGAGAGAGCTTCAGGGAATATGCTCAGAGGTGGAGACAACTTGCTGCTGCTGTCCAGCCACCCATGTCGGAAAGAGAAATGGCCGACATGTTTATGAATACTCTGTAAGGAACATATATTGATAGGCTAGCTGCCTTTTCTTCCACCAGTTTCGCTGACGTAGTTATAGCTGGAGAAAGAATTGAAAGCCTTCTGAAAATGGGCAAGATTTCTGATAATGGTGCTAGTTCGTCCAGTAATCCCAGGAAGCCTTTTGTGGGACCTAGAAGAACCGGTGAGACAAATGCCATTCATGCCAGCAGAGGCAGACCTCAGTATGTCCACAGATCAGTAGCAGCTGTCACTATTCCAGCTCCGATTCCTCAGCAACCAGCATATCAACCACAACAACAACCACATTATCAGCAGCAAGTTCAGTACCCGCCATAGAGGATCTACAACAACAACAACAGCAGCAATCAACAACAAAGACCCTTTCAGCAAAGACCATCACAGGCAAATAGGGTGATTGACCCTATCCCTATGTCGTATGCTGCCTTATTGCCACAACTCCTGAAACTCAACCTGGTTGAATTAAGGACATTGGCACCACCAGATCCCTCCAATCTTCCAAGAAATTATGATGCCAACGCCAGATGTGCTTTCCATTCCAATGCACCTGGCCACAATACTGAGAAATGCAGGGCTTTGCAAATGAAGGTACAAGACCTGGTGGATTCTAAAGCCCTCAACTTTGCACCCCCTCCAAGTGTCACCAAGAATCCCATGCCCAATCATGGAGGACCAAGAATTAATACCATTGAGGAAGACAAGCCATCTTTCTTAATCACCAGTGTTGGACAGATTCGGACACCTCTGGTCGAAATTAAAGCTCAGCTTCTAGAGTGTCAAATGTTCCCCGGGTGTGAGCTTGGTTGTGGGTATTGCAACATTTCGGTCAACGGGTGTGATAATTTGAGAAGCGGCATAGATGGTCTTATCAAAAGTGGTATACTCCATATCACAACAACGGCGCCTACAAATCCAGCAATCCCTTTGACAACGATCCCTGATTCTTCTACAACTGCAACAACAATCATTCCGACCAATTCATCAATATCATCAACAATGGCTTCATCAATCACTTCAACAAACCAGATGTCAACAACCATTTCTTCTACAACATCAGCATCCATTTATTCAGCAGAATCTTCCACAACGCCAACAGAAATTAATGAAGATATCTCAGCAGTCACCATTTACTATGATCCATCAGATGTTCCTCCAAACAACAACTTTCTACAACAAACAGTGGCACCTCCTACCAGGTCACCGGTCACCATTTACTACAATCCGCACACCATTTCAGTACCCTCCGCTGCTGCAGTCAGTCCAGTTACCATCACGGTGCCTGGACCAGTTCCATATGAAAGCAGTAATGTCATACCTTGGCATTATGGCTCTGACCTCTACTGCAACGGGAAGAAAATCACTTTGGATTCTTCAACCTCTTCTCCATAAATTGATAATGTTGGGGGAGGCGGAGGCTTCACCAGAAGCGGACGCCTTTTTGCCTCACAATTGCAAAGACCTAATGCCGAAGCAGAAGCTGATGTCAAAGCAAAGGGAAAGAGTGTGGTACTTGAAGAGCCAACTGTCAAAGAAACTCAGAAGACATCTTTTGAGCAAGATGTAGACGAGTTTATGAGAATCATAAAGAGAAGTAATTACAAGGTGGTGGATCAGCTTCACCAAACTCCCTCAAAAATCTCCATATTATCCCTGTTGATGTGTTCTGAAGCTCACAGGAATGCATTATTGAAAGTCTTGCACGCAGCATACGTGCCAGAGGAGATCACTGTTAATCAGCTAGAAACTGTGGTGGAAAATGTCAACACCAGTCATGGACTGGGCTTTACCAATACTGACTTAACATCTGAGGGACGTAACCACAACAAGGCTTTACACATCACTCTAGAATGCAAGGGTGATGTTCTATCCCATGTACTGGTGGACACTGGGTCTTCACTCAATGTTCTGCCAAAGAAAGCCTTAGTGAAGCTGGAGTATGATGGCTTGGCATTGCGTCCAAGTAATTTGGTGGTGAGAGCATTTGATGGCTCTAAAAGATCAGTGCTTGGAGAGATTGATCTGCTTGTGATGATTGGCCCGCAGACTTTTAAAATTACCTTCTATGTGATGGACATTCAGCCGGCCTACAGCTGTTTGTTGGGTAGACCTTAGATCCATGCCGTTGGCGCTGTTACGTCTACCCTTCACCAGAAGCTGAAATTCGAGTGGGAAGGCCAGATCATCACCATCTGTGGTGAAGAAGATATCTTTGTTAGCCATCTGGCTACGTATAAGTATATTGAGATGGATGGAGAGATCCATGAAACTATGAGCCAGGGATTTGAAGCCCTGAACATAAATGAAGCATCTGCTGTACTAAGAACCTCCATGACATCTTATCAGCAAGCCAGGAAGGTTGTTGAAGAGGGGACTGCCCAAGGCTGGGGCAAGCTGCTGCCCGTGGAGAAGAAGGCGGACAAATTTGGGTTGGGTTACAGTCCAACTCAACAAGATCAATCAGAGGCTGCCAAGAAGCCCAGTTTTGTCAGCGAGGGAATGCTCACCCCGGATGCAGTGAACAACTTGGAAGACGAGGATGAAAGCGACCGAAACCTGGAGAGCTGGATACGTCCAAGGATCCCGGGGAGCCAAGTCCTTAACTGGTCTTCCCAGGAAATTATAAGGGTTACTCCTGCAGAGTAATTATTATTTCCTGTATTTTTAAGCATGCATCAAGTCTTGCATCTTGCCCAAGATGACAAGACTCATTTTGTAATCGGGCCATCTTGTAATTTTGTGCAAACAGATCAATCAATGAATATCGGACATCTTTTGCAAATGAGTCTTTTTCTTTCCCGCTCACTGTTTTTCATTTTTCTTTTTGTACAAAAATAAAATGGCAATGTTTTCCAAAATGATAACTTCATCTCACTTTTTTCTAAACAAGATTAAAATTAATCACTAAAATGAACAATCTAAACCCTTGCAGAGAGTGCCTTTCAGACTGCACCGACAACAGCACAGCTATGGCTTCGTATGACTTTGACAATCCAATCAATCAAGCTGATGAAGGGGTTGAAGAAGATTATGAGCTACCTGAAGAGCTAGCCAGGTTGTTAAGGCAAGAGGAGAAGGTTATCATTCCTCACCAGGAGGAGATTGAAACGGTTAATCTTGGTACGGAAGAAGATGTGAAAGAAGTTAAGATCGGGGCCTGCCTACAAGACTCAGTGAAGGAACAACTGATTGACATGCTTCGGGAGTATGTGGATGTGTTTGCTTGGTCTTATCAGGATATGCCGGGGTTGGACACCGATATTGTCATGCACAAGCTGCCTTTAAAAGAAGACTGCCCACCGGTAAAACAGAAGTTGTGCCGTACTCGCCCGGATATGGCAATGAAGATCAAAGAAGAGGTACAAAAGCAGTGGGACGCCGGTTTCCTTGCTATAACTAGCTATCCGCCGTGGGTTGCTAATATTGTACCTGTGCCTAAGAAGGATGGCAAGGTGAGGATGTGTGTGGATTACCGGGATCTGAACAGGGCCAGCCCGAAAGATGACTTCCCTTTACCTCACATTGATGTATTGGTTGATAATACGGCTCAGTTCTCGGTGTTCTCCTTCATGGATGGATTTTCAGGATACAATCAAATCAAGATGTCACCTGAAGACATGGAGAAGACAACTTTCATCACACCCTGGGGCACGTTCTGTTATAAGGTGATGCCATTCGGACTGAAGAATGCTGGTGCAACTTATCAACGGGCTATGGTAACATTATTCCACGACATGATCCATAAAGAAATTGAATGTTATGTGGATGACATGATTGCCAAGTCCCTCACAGAAGAAGACCACCTAGTGAATCTTTTGAAGTTATTCAAGCATTTGAGGAAGTACCAACTGAAGTTGAACCCCAACAAGTGCACATTCAGGGTGCGATCTGGTAAGCTGCTGGGATTTATTGTAAGCGAGAAAGGGGTTGAAGTTGACCCTGATAAAGTCAAAGCCATTCAAGAAATGCCTGCACCGAAGACAGAAAAAGAAGTTCGAGGGTTTCTAGGTAGATTGAACTACATTTCAAGGTTCATATCTCACCTTACTGCAACCTGTGAACCCTTGTTCAAGCTGTTAAGAAAAGAACAAATGGTCAGGTGGAACAAAGACTGCCAGAGGGCTTTTGACAAAATCAAGGAATACTTGCAAGAGCCTCCAATCCTTATGCCTCCAGTTGAAGGAAGACCTCTGATAATGTACTTGACAGTATTAGAAGAGTCAATGGGGTGTGTGCTGGGCCAGCATGACGAGTCTGGTCGAAAAGAGTATGCAATATACTACCTAAGCAAAACGTTTACCGACTGTGAACAACGTTATTCACTGCTCGAGAAAACTTGTTGTGCTTTAGCGTGGACTGCTCGCCGACTAAGGCAGTATATGTTGACCCACACCACTTTGTTGATCTCCAAGATGGACCCAGTTAAGTACATTTTTGAGAAGCCAGTACTTACCGGACGGGTTGCAAGATGGCAAATGATCCTCACGGAATATGACATTCAGTACACATCTCAGAAAGCCATCAAAGGCAGTGTATTGTCTGATTATCTTGCTGAGCAACCCATTGATGATTACCAGCCTATGAGATTTGACTTCCCTGATGAAGACATCATGTTCATAAAAGCAAAAGATCATGAAGAGCCTGTTCACACTGAAGGGCCTGACCCAGAGGAAGAATGTACTATGATGTTCGACGGGGCTGTTAATATGAATGGTCGTGGTGTTGGTGCAGTACTCATTACACCTAAGGGAGTTCACATGCCTTTCTCGGCAAAGCTCACCTTTAACTGCACTAACAACGAAGCTGAATACGAAGCTTGTATTATGGGTCTTGAGGAAGCCATTGACCTCAGGATCAAGACTTTGACTGTGTTTGGAGATTCAGCTCTGGTAGTTAATCAAACCAACGGCAAATGGTATACCCACCAAGATCATCTGATACCTTACAGGGATTATACAAGGAGGTTATTGACTTTCTTCACGACAGTCAAGCTTGAGTATATCCCTCGAGACGAGAATCAGTTTGCAGATGCTCTGGCTACCATTTCATCAATGATCAAAGTTCAAGCTGCCAACTTTGTGCCTCGGATTTCAGTGTCCAGACTTGACAGACCAGCATATGTATTTGCAGCAGATGTTGTTAAAGATGATAAGCCTTGGTTCTATGACATTAAATGCTTCTTGGAGGATCAAACATACCCACCTGGGGCATCTTCCAATGACAAGAAGACATTAAGAAGGCTTGCTGGTAGTTTCTTCCTAAATACTGATGGTTCCCTGTACAAGAGAAACTTTGATATGGTACTTCTCAGATGCGTTGATAGGACAGAAGCAGACTTGTTGATGCACGAGGTGCACGAAGGATCCTTTGGTACCCATGCTGGAGGGCATGCTATGGCCAAGAAGTTGCTAAGATCAGGTTATTACTGGATCACAATGGATGCAGACTGTTGTGCTTATGCCAGAAAATGCCATAAATGCCAGATTTATGCGGATAAAGTGCATGTGCCTCCGAATCCTCTGAATGTGATGTCTTCACCTTGGCCCTTTGCCATGTGGGGCATTGATATGATTGGTAAGATTGAACCGACTGCTTCAAATGGCCACAGATTCATCCTGGTTTCCATTGACTATTTTACCAAGTGGGTTGAAGCAGCTTCCTATGCAAATGTTACAAGGCAAGTGGTAGCCCGATTTCTGAAGAGAGACATCATATGTCGGTATGGAGTGCCCGAGCGAATCATTACTGACAATGGTTCCAACTTAAACAACAAAATGATGGCAGAACTGTGTCGGGACTTCAAGATCCAACACCACAATTCTTCTCCTTACAGGCCAAAGATGAATGGCGCTGTTGAGGCAGCTAACAAGAATATCAAGAAGATTGTACAAAAGATGGTAGTTACCTACAAAGACTGGCATGAAATGCTACCGTTCGCCTTGCATGGGTACCGTACGTCAATCAGAACATCTACTGGGGCAACACCGTTTCAGCTTGTGTATGGTATGGAAGCAGTCCTACCTGTTGAAGTTGAATTACCCTCCTTGCGGGTATTAATGGATGTTAAGTTGAATGAGGCAGAATGGGTCCGGTCCCGATACGAACAACTGAATCTGATTGAAGAGAAGAGGTTGACTGCAATTTGTCATGGGCAGCTGTACCAGAAAAGAATGAAGAAAGCCTTTGATCAGAAAGTCAGGCTCCGAGAGTACCAAGTAGGAGATCTTGTGTTGAAAAGACTCCTCCCTCCTCATACAGACCACGGGGGCAAATGGACTCCGAACTATGAAGGGCCATTCGTAGTAAAGAAAGTTTTCTCTAGTGGAGCACTGATGCTCAGTACTATGGATGGTGAAGACTTCCCGTCCCCTGTGAATTCAGATGCAGTTAAAAAATACTTCGCATAAAAATGACCCGCTGGACATAAAAACAGAATGTAAGTCCAGGCAAAAATAGGGCATCCCGGCGAGTCAAAAACAGAATAAAAAGACTCGGGAAAAATAAGGGAAAATAAATAAAAAAATGTACACCCGCTGAGTTGAAAAGCCGCATCGGACAACTCAGGCAAAAATGGGTATCCCGGTGGATCGAAAACCTGAAAGGGCGATCCACGCAAAATATGGGAATAAGCGAACAATTGCATTCTGAATTCGTCTGTATCACTTACAACTTGGTAAGCTTCAAAAGGATCAAGCTTCTTTCAGAATCAGCCTTCTTCAGAAAGCAAGATGAGAAGAACGTCAAATGTCATACGAGTCATAGCAAAGGGAAGCTCCTTGAAGCGTCATCAACATTGCCAATACCTTTTATTTCTCAATTTGTAACAATCTCCTCATTTTAGGGGATTTGTTTCTTTGACTGTATCTTGCCAATTCAGGGCACATGAATTAATAAAATCAGATTTTCAGTCATGTTTCGTTTCGTACATTTTATTTTCATTTGCAAGAATGTCCGATGTCTCTAAAATATTGATTGCATGAACACAGATGTTTCTCTTCTAAAAAATATGTGCTTGCAGGAAATATACTTACTCCTGGGAGTGCCTAAACTCTTATAATGGAATCTGGTAAGGGATACCTCGGGATTACTTGTGCGTCTCTCTGTCTTTTCAGGATTGCAGGTATTCAAAGCACAACATGGGGCACGAAAGCTCCGCCCCGGCAAGCTGGCAAATCATCATCTACTCAGTCATAGCACCGGAGGTGTTTCCTCCCCAGCTGAGTTGCCATTCGTCATTTCCTCCTCAGCCAAGTACAAAAGCCAGGGAACCATCTCCCCACAGAGTTTCAACCTCTATCCGGAAAAACAACGCCTAAAGAAATCACGACAGAGTGAAGAAGGCTTCTACAAACCCCAGCTGGGTCCTTCATTGCCAAGAAAGATCTATCAGTGATCTATTTCCCCGAAGCAGATACATCTTATCAGATCTACTAGTGATCTTATCCCCAGCTGGGATGTCCTCTTCAAGCAGATCAGCCAGAGATCTCCATGGCAACGGGACCCGAATCCCGGATGGTTACCTTTTGCATAATCATAGCATTCGCATCATTATTCTCCCCACAGAGCGAAGCATTCCGTTTAACATGGAGCGTTACGGCAAAAATCAAACATACTGCATAATCATAAGCCATGTGTCGAACTGAACATTTGTAAATACTGACAATCCGCCAATAATATACAAGAAACTCCCCGGATTCCCCGGCAGAGAGCCAAAGCATTTTCCTTAAAGATACAGATCCTTCTTGACACCCGTCCGTATCATATTCCCAGCAGAAAGCCAAAGCGTCACCTTTGTACTCACAAATACATATTTATACAAATTCCCTGACACCCGTCCGTGTCACTCTCCCCAGCAAGTTAAAAACCCGTCTATACACCACTCATACTTGTTACTCCTGTTTTACTCATACAGATACTCGTCCGTATCTTGTATACACCACTTATGCCCCATCAGATCCGACACTCGTCCGTGTTCTTTGTTAACCAGTTGATACTTGTCCGTATCATCATCTCAGAACATGCGTCAAGCGTTTGTTTCTACCCGATACTCGTCCGTATCGTAGTCTTAAGGATGCTCGCCCGCATCTTTAATCTATGCACCGTGCCGAACACTATTGTCTTCTGGAATTTAGACACTCGTCTGAGTCTATCTTTCCCCAAAAGAGTCCCCGCAGAATCGATACTCGTCCGTGTTCTTTGTTAACCAGTTGATACTCGTCCGTGTCATCATCTCAGAACATGTGTTAGCAGTTGTTTCTACCTGATACCCGTCCGTATCATAGTCTTAGGGATGCCCGTCCGCATCTTTAATCTATACACAGTACCCAAATACTTATACCTTTCATTTCTTGGATGTAGACACTCGTCCGTGTTTACTTTTCCCCAGCGAAGTCCCCAACAAAACTTGTTGAGCTATTTCCTTTCTATCTGACATTCGTCCTATGTCATGATACCTTTTCGGCAGCCGTACCCTGCCAGGTGATCGTCCTTCACCTTTTTTGATGATCGTCCTTCATCATTCCCAGTGGAGTCTCTATTCATTAGAACCCCTTCTTATCCGACATTCGTCCTATGTTGTGATATTATCAGCAGCCGTCCCCTGCTAGGTGATCGTCCTTCACCTCCTGATGATCGTCCTTCATCATTTTATCTGATGGTTGTCCCCATCGTTGATCTTGTTATCTGACATTCGTCCTATGTCATGATAAACCCTGAGAGCAGTCGTACCCTGCTAGATGATCGTCCTTCACCTCTTGATGATCGTCCTTCATCATGCTTATCCGATGGCCGTCCCCATCGTCGACCTTTTCTATACGGCATTTGTCCTATGTCGTGATACTTTTTGGCAACCATACCTTGCCAGGTGATCGTCCTTCACCTTAGATGACCGTCCCTCATCTTATCCCCAACGGAGCAGCCGTCCCCTACTAGGTGATCGTCCTTCACCTTTGATGACCGTACCTCATCATTTATTTCACTTTACCTTAATCCCCAGAAAGTCTTATATCTTTACCTGGTGGCCGTCCCCATCATAATCTCTCATATCCCCAGCATGATGGCCGTCCCCGTCATTGCTTCATCCCCCGCAGTCGTCCTCTACTCGAAGGTCGTCCTCCGTCGCCCGCACTTTATAAATACTTTATTTTCCTTTACAATCTATATCCCTTTTCTTCTTCATTCTGTGAGTGCAAATTTTGGACTGTCTTTGGTATTCAACCACAAGTTATCTTGTTTGCCTGTTAAGCCGTCACTTACATCCTGCACAGCTAACTCATGTTTGAATAGGGGCAGCTGTAAACACCCCAAATTTTCCCTCACCCATTCACACCATGGCTTGTGATCTCTTCATATGCATAGGTTCAACCATAGCATCTCATATTGCATTTTTGATTCACTGCATTGATTCTAAGTCATCTGCATCTAGGGTTTGTAATCTGAGCAATCCAAGAGCCATTTGAGCTACTCCAAAGGTCATCAATCACTTCAAAGGGTTCCATGTGTGTTCAAGTATCATATTACATCCTCTCAAAGTCAAGAAAGTCAAAAAATCACAAGAACTGAGAAAGGCATGGAAGCAGAGCCAGGTTTAACTGCACAGATGACCTAGAATTAGGGTTTTGGTTTCAGAGGCCATAACTCCAAATATTTTGGTCATTCTTGTTTCTATTGGTCTCTATATGGTATAGGGATCATGCATATCAATTTTCATGAAGAAATTCCATGGGGAAGTCATCTGATCAAGAGTTGACTTCTTGAGCAAGTCAGTGTAAAATCAGGGTATCTGAGGCCCCCAATGACCCAACCAAAGGGTGTTATTCATCATGTTGGATGTGTATGATCTTTATTTGATCATAGAAGATCTTAGAAGTTCACAAAATTGAAGAATTTCAAGCCATTTGCAAAGTTGCCTTTTTGGGAAAATGACTTGTAATGGAAACTTGCCATTTTGGGAAACTTTTTCAACCCTTACTTTTTGATTCAAAAATGCTTCAAATGAGAAAACTTTGGTCATGAAAGTTTTAGAATGGATCTTTCCCTTTTCAAAAAGTACAAGAACTCATTCTAATTCATTTTGGATCAAAAGTTATGGCTTGTCAAAGTTGGCAAAAATCACATAATTTCAAATTATGTACCAAAGAAGCAAAGTTGCAAAACCACTTGCCAAGACAAATTGTGCTTTCAAATGAACTTCTAATCTTTGTACAAACATAAACCAAGGCCTAAAATTCAGAATGCATCAAAGGTTTACTCATTTTCATGACTTGTGGATCAAGAAATTTCAAAAGGGGCAAAGTTGAACAAAGTTGCAAAATATCATACAAACCCTAATCCACTTGTTAATTGGCTTCAAAACTGATCCCATGGCCCTCCTCATTCCTTGCTGCGCAGGACACCCCTATTGTCCTTGGCCTACCATTGACCCATACCTCTCTTACATAAAACTTGACTTTTTGCATAAAGACCCATACCAATCACAGTAGGGCACAACCACCCCACAGACCTATCACAAGTTGATATGTGGATCAAACCCAAGCCATAGCACACAACAACACAAGCTGAAACCTCAGATTGCCATAGTTATCAAAAATTCTCCAACTTGCAAAACCCTTCGAATCTCTCAGCTCACTCAACCAATCTTCAAACCAACTTCACCATTGATCTCAAGATGACTCACTGACCACAAACCAACCATTGAAACATCCAAAAACCTCGCATAAACCAAACACGATTTCTGACCAGTTGGCTTGCAAACTCCCAAATCAGCCAAAAGAAATTCCTTCCAACCATCAAAACTTCATCAGGAGTTCAAGAGGAGTGGATTGCACAAAGAGAGAAGGCCTAAAGGTCCCAAACTAAGAAAGCTCAAGCTCAGGTACCTCCTTGAAACATTTTTCCAGAACTCTTATTTTTTGTTTCTAAATAATAAAGCATGCTCTCCTGATTATACTGAACTTTGTATTTTTGAAAATGGTGGAGAGATGAGTATTTACTGAGCTTCTGAAATTTTTGCCATTTTTGATGTTTTCTTCGAATCTTGATTTTGGGTGAAAAGAAATGAAGTTTGGGGGTGGATTTGATCTTAGGGGAGTGAGAGGAGTGAATCTGGAGCTTTAGAGCTCCAGAAAGTACCTAGGGGAGAAGTTGGCAACTTTCAGGTGAGGCTCTGGCTGGAGAAGATGACCGGAGGTCTTCACCGGCCACCTGAAAGTCATTAGGGCTTTAATTACGTTTAGGGCAGAGTTTGAATTTGGACCCTTGATTTTGAGGACTTTTGTTGACTCCCGCGCGAATGGAGGGCCTGGATCTCTCATTAAACCCTAATTCAGATTAATTAGGTTAATTAATTGGATTTAAAATTTGAATTTTCCAGAAGCAATCCCAGCCACTCAAACGCGCGCCAGTCAACTCCCGCGTGTTTAGTTTGAATCTCAGCCTTAGATCTTGCTTACTTTCCATTTAATTTCATTTTTATTTCATTTTTATTCATTTATCTTTCATATTTATTTTAAAATAGTTAGAAAAATCCTAAAAATATTTCCCTTTGCATTTTTGTTTCAAATATTTTTCTCAATCAGAAAATAATTTTTATTTTATTTTTTGCATTAAAAATTATTTTTAAATCATTTAAATGTTTATTTTTGATTAGTTAATGAAAATAAATTAATTAAAAATACATTTAGGTATTTAAAAATCACAAAAAAATTCACATTGCATTTAGAAACATTTAGAAACATTGTCCAACTCTCAAACCAAATTTCTTTTTTGTTCTTGATGCCTTTTGATCATTTTCATTGGATTTAATTTCATTTTTAGGGCAATATTTTGTGTCAAACTTCAAAATTTTCTTTCTGCCTAACCATTGAGAGTTGGATGATGATTCTTCTTGCATTGTACTCTTCATAGCATGTAGTTTGTAGGATAAAATTTGTTGGATTTGATCTTGCATTTTCAATTTGTTTAGCATTTTTCTTGACAAGGTACCTTAAAACCCTAGCAACCTTAGGAAATTCATAACTTCCACTAGATTAAGAATTGGATTCCCTCCTTTGGGCAGTGAGTTTGTATAGGGTTAGGGTATCTTTGGTTGCATTTTCAAATTTTTATCATGTCATTTGCTTCTGGTTTTGGATTTTTGCTTTGTGTGATGCATGTAACCCTAATTTGTGCCTTCTTTGGCATCCATTTCTCATTTGCTTGCATACCATGAATTGCCATGATATTTTGTGCATTCATTTGATTCATAATACATCTTAGGACATATTAGAATCATGTTTGATCATTGCACCTTGCATTTGCCATGTTATATGTCCATTACATTTCATAACTTTTCATGAACATCCATGGTTCAAAGCATGTTTCTTTTGCATCCATATGCTTGTTTGGTCATTCTCATGCCTTGCCTCATGTTTGTATCATCTCTTAGCATCATTGTCATCATACTTATGCTTCTGGTTTTGGTTTGCATCATGACATTTCATCTCATTTGCATTTCATTTCATTTCTTTCACTAACTTTTCAGGTGGTAAATTGTTTGAGAAGTGAATTTGCCTTCACTTCTCATATTCTCTTTTCATCTCTTTCATACTTCCCTTGCTGCATTTTGTGTGTGTATTGGATTGAGCTTGCTCATTCATGTTCATCTCTTACTTTCTTTCTTCAAGCAACTTGTCTTCTTAAGTGAAGCAAGTTGTCTTGCTCCTCTCTGCTTCTTTCTCCTTTCATCTGCTTCTCTCCTTGGTGGTTCCTTGAAGATCTTTCTCCCTTGAGCCTCATAAACCCTAGGACTTCCAAGCATGATAATAATTAGGTTTTGATTAGTCCCCCATTTAGTTTTATCTTTGTGTCATCTTTGAGTCTTCTCTCCTCACCTCTTAATCAGGGACTAAACCCTAAAGGCTTTAAGGCTTTGTGATTAAGCTTATGCCTGCATCCTTCTATTAGGATGGAGTGTGTAACCTTAATCCTAAGTGTCAAACCCTTAATGTGTTTAAATCCTTTAATCAATTCACTTAATAATCATCAAGACATCAAGCTTGTAACTTGGGCCTTGCATTAGGGTTCTAATTCTTCCTTAATTGGTTAAGAAGGACTAACCCTAGTGTTAATGGACAAATCCTCCTCAAGTTGTCTTACAAATTGTAAACACCCCAAATTTGCCCTCACCCATTCACACATGACTTGTGATTATCTCATATGCATAAACACAATCACATCATCTCATGTCTCATTTGGTTTCACTGGATAGTTTCTAAGGCATCTGCACCTAGGGTTTGTGATCTGAGCAACCTCAGGGCATCTTGAGCCATTCCAAAGGCCACTAATCAACTCAAAGGGGTCCATGTGTGTTCTTATATCATGTTACATCCTCACAAAGTCAAAATTGCAGAGGGATCACAAGAACTAGGGTTTGAGTGGATGCAGAGCCAGGATGTACTGCACAGTTGACTGAAAATTAGGGTTTTGGTTTCAGAGGCCATAACTCCAAATTTTTTGGTCATTCTTGTTTCCATTGGTCTCTATATGGTATAGGGAGTATGCATATCAATTTTCATGAAGAAATTCCATGGGGAAGTCATCTGATCAAGAGTTGACTTTTCAGACAAGTCAGTGCAAAATCAGGGCATCTGAGGCCCCCAATGACCCAACCAATGGTTGATCTTCATCATTTTGAGTGTATATGATCTTTATTTGATCATGGAAGAAGTTTGAAGTTCATAAAAATCAAGAATTTAGGGTTTGTGCAGAAATTGACTTTTTGGGTTTTGTTGACTTTTCAAGAATGCACCATTTTAGGGCAATTTTCAAGCTTTGATTCATGATCCAAAAAGGCTTCAAATGAAAAAACTTTGGTCATGAAAGTTGTAGATCTCATCTTTCCCTTTTCAAAAAGTACAAGAACATGATCTAACTCTTCATGGATCAAAAGTTATGGCAATGCAAAGTTAGCAAAAATCATTGTTTTTCAAGTTATGCACTAAATGGAAATTTTGCAATGTCTTGAACCAATGCATTATGCAGCCTTCAATTCATGTCAAACCATTATGTAAACATTCTCCAAGTTACCAAAATCAGATTTGAACTAAGTTTGCCCTTGGTTTCATGTTTGGTTATGCAAAGGATCACATGTGAAACATAAGCTAGCCAAGTTGCAAAAACTCATGATTCACTTCCTACAACTTGCAGCATTGGAAGCTGACTTTGGGCTAGCCTCTCCCTCACCTTTTGCTGCGCCAGCCATGCCTTGTACTTGTCTAACTTTGAGCCATGCCCTATCTTACACAAAAGTGGATTATGAGCAAAAGTAGCCACACCTATCATAGCAGGCCAAGTCACATCAAACAACCAATCAGAATTGTTTATTGTATCCATTTGCAAGCTAAACATAACCTCAAGCAAGGCTAAAACAGACACATTCATCACTTACACAAAAACTCACCTCATTGCAAGTTCCTTCGAATCACTCTCCACAGTCTTCAAACACTTAAACTCTCATCATCACTCAACTCACCACACCTCATAGACAAGAAACACCCCAAGCATAAGCCTGAAACAAGCCTGAAAACTCCATTGCCATCATTCACCTCAAGCTGCAGATTCTATCGAATCTCTCATCCTAGCTCATAAACACACAAACCAACACCACAGATCATCTCTACACATCCTCTGGACCTCAAACACCCCATCACCATGACCTGAAAGTGCCAGAATTTCATCTGCCATTTTTGACTGAACTGAAGCTGAAGCATTCGAATCTCATTATCCAGCAAATCTAAACTCCATTTGAGCATTCAAGCACCTTTGGGGGATCAAGTGGAGCAGCTTGCATCAAAGGAAGTGGCCTGAAAGTTCCTAAATCAAGAGCTGCAAATCTCAGGTAACTCAAAAATAATTTTTTCCAGAAATCTCTTTTTATGTTACAAACTTGTTCTTCATGATGCACTGATCATTCTGGTACCTTTAGTTTTTGAAATGGTTGCGTTTTAGGGATTTAATTTCTGTTTGAAGCTCACGAACCCTAGAACTTAGTTTCTTCGATTCAGATGATTTAGGAAAGATAAATTTGTTTTGGGAGAGGGGTTTAGCTCGTGAGGTGATGGAGATCATTTCCCATGTCTTAGGTTTCATTTATATTACGTTTTGAGAGGTTTTGGGATTTTTCAGGTGAGCTTCTGGCCGGAGAAGACGACCGGAAGTCTTCTCCGGCCACCCGAGTGTGATTAGGGCTTAATCCCATAATTAATGTTAATTTGAATTTGAGCCGTTGATTGCCGCTGACTCGTTGACTACGCGCGCAAGGGAAAGGCCAGGATCTCTTTGATTAACCCTAATCCACGTGTTAGGGTTAATTAATCATTTTTTATTTAATTTAATCAGAAACAATCTGGGCCTCTCATTCTGGCGCGCAGTCAACGTTTTTGAACCAAGATTGCATCCTAGCCTCTCATTCTGTTTACTTCCCATTTTATTTGATTTTTAATTCATTTTATTTCATTTATTTTGCACATTTATTTTAAAATAGTTAAAAAATCATAAAAATTATGAAACTTTTTCTTTAAGGTTTTATTAATTTTTATGACACAAAAACATTTTTATTTTATTTTTTATCATTAAAAAAGTATTTTTAAATATTTAAAAGATTATTTTTAATTGATTAATGAGAATTAATTAATTAAAAATACTTTTAGGTATTTAAAAATTACAAAAAAATTCATGAAATGTTCTAAGACATTTAGAAACATTGTCCAACCTTCAAACCAAATTTCTTTTTTGATCTTGATGCATTTTAAGAATTTTTCATTGAATTAAATCATTTTTGATGCATTATTTTGTCCATAAGTTTGAAAATTCATTTCTGCCTATTGGTGAAGGTTGAGACATTGATTCTTCTTGCATTGTTTTCCATTTAGCATGAACTTTCAAGGATAAAAAGGCCATGATTTGATCTTGCATTTTCTAATTGATTGGCATTTCTTTTGTTACAAACCCTAAAAAGCCCTAATAACTTGCAAAATTCATAACTTGAGTTTGGTTGAGAGTTGAGAGCTCCCCTTTGGGCAGTGGTTCATTATAGGCCTAGGGTTTCTTTGGGTACCATTTTCCATTTTTTAGGTTAAGGTTTGCTTCTGTTTTTGGTTTGTGTTTGATGTTTGATCCATGAACCCTAATTTGGGCTTTCATTTGCATCCTTCTTGCATTTCCTTGCATAACTTGACTTGTCATTTCACTTCGTGCATTCTTATGATTCATTTGACATCTTAAGACATGTAGAAAGCATCATTGATCATTGCATTGCATATTTGCCATGTCATTTGTCTTGTATGTTCCATAACATTTCATGTTTGTTCATGTTCCTTAGCTTGCATCATTTGCATTCATAACCTTGTATGAACATCCCCAGGTCTTGCCTCATGTTTGCAGCACCTCATGGCATCATAATCATCATCACCATGCTTCTGGTTGTGCTTTGCCTCATGCCATTTCATCTCCTCTTGCATTGCATTGCATTTCTTTCTAACATTGCAGGTGGTAAGTAACTTGAGAAGTGAATTTGCCTTCACTTCTCATAACCTCTATTCTCATCTCTCTTGCATACCTTGCTGCATTCTTATGTGTGTTTGAGTTTGAGCTTGCTCATTCTTCCTCCTCCCACTTTCTTTCTTCAAGTGACTTGACTTCTTGAATGAAGCAAGTCACTTTGCTTCTCTTGATCTTGTTCATCTGCTTCCTGGTGGTTCATCTGAAGATTGTTCTTGAAAACCTCACAAACATTAGGACCAACCAAGCATGATAATGAATTAGGGTTTTGATTAGTCTCCCCCATAGTTTTTACCTTTGTGTCTCTCCTTGAGTCATCTCCCCTCACCTCATAATCAGGGACTAAACCCTCAAGGCTTTAAGACTTTGTGATTAAGATCATGCCTGCATCCTTCTTTTAGGATGGAGTGTATAACTTTAATCCTAAGTCTTGGACCCTTAAGGTGTTGAACTCTCTTAATTAATCCATCTAATAATCATCAAGACATTACACTTGTAACTTGGGCCTTGCATTAGGGTTCTAATTCTTCCTTAATTGGTTAAGAAGGACTAACCCTAAAGTTAATGGACAAGTCCCCCTCAAGTTGTCTTACAAATCATAAAAAACACTTCATCATCATATCATTAATAAAATCCACTTAATCAAAGGTTTGTTCTGTCATGGGTTTAATCCCTAATCATGGATTAAGCTGAGGATCCTTCCTCAGCTTAAACACCCTCATCTATTATCCTTCTTTTAGGATAGTGTAATGAGCCTGTTAAATCCCTGATTATGGCTTAACCTCATTACTTAACACTAAACAAAAATCACAAAAACATCTAATTAATCACAAGTAGGTTAATGATCTTAACCCTACATCAAAGGTGATTAAGTGTGAGAATCTGACTTCACACTTAAGGTAATTCTCATTACCCCTAATCAGAGGGATGATGTGATGAGTTTACCAAATCCATTGATTTAGGTTTAAGCTCATTATCTTATGACAAACTCCAAAAAGAAATAAAAGACTGAAAACACAAGAACAAACAATAATCGTCTCCTTCGGGATTCTTTTCTCATCATCTTCACTCACAACCGAGAACTTGCTTCTTCCGTCTAATGCAAGACAGTTTGCATCTGTGCCAGACAGATCATACACTTGAGCATAGACTGCAAGCAGTTCACCAGTCAATCCTTTCAGTCTCTTTGGGTCGAACTACGGTGTTCTGACTTCCTCATTGCACGAGAGGATACGTAGGCATAACTTAACAGTTATCGAACAAAAGTCTCTGTACATTCCCCCTCCTTCCAGCTTCATTCTTTAGCCTCATATTCTTGAGCATTTCATTCCTGATCTCACACTGACACTGTACATTTATACACATCACATTTCTTTACACTGACACTTGTACATCTTTTCCAGCTCTTTTATGCACAAATAGCACTGACACTACCCCTTTAAAACACAAATCTTTTAAGCGTGGATCCCGTCGAGTACGGCGGACAATCTGGGTGCTAATACCTTCCCAGGTTGTAACCAACCCCCTTTCTCAGCCTCTCTGGTTCGCAAACCGTCTTATCCATCTCTTTCTAGGTCTATGCAGCATTACCTTTCCTCCGGGATAAAAATGCCTAGCTGGCGACTCTTTTCATTCTCCAGTGAGTTCACGGCTGTGTGTTCTCACTGTTCCCTTCGCCGACCGTTCGCGTCTGTACCTTCATTTGATCCATTTTCATTTGTCGGGAGCGACAGCTTGGCGACTCTGCTGGGGACCCTTATACTGAAACCAGGGCTTCTGGTTCTTTTTGTGGGTTCCTCCTAGCGCTTGATTGATTTGTGTTTATTGGGGGTGTTATGTGCTTGTTTGTGCTTGTATTTATTTTTATTCATTGCTTTATGTACAGTTACTTTACTGCTTTCTTTATTGCATTTATATATATCATACTGTCATGCTGTCTGTGCTGGATCTGGTTTTGTTTTAGTGGGTGGGGTTCTATTGAGAGCCAAGGTCCTATACCTGGGACCTGAGTGACACCTAGGCTAGAGTGAATCATATTCTTTCCCATTCCATTTCGGTCTGGTGCGGGAATATGAAACACGGTTCAGATATGGGTTTCTTCTTGAGAACTCTGTGCTACGGATTTCCTGTAGTGCTAGGGGGATCTGGGAAGCCTGCTAAGTCTGGATGACCTTTTAGTATTGACCTTCAGAAATTGAGGTGAATTAGAGGAGGAATTGTTATGGTTATTGTAAACACTGTACCTCCGGGTTAGAAGTGTTTACACTTCTCATAACTGATCCAAGTCTGAGGATCCTTGTTCTAGATCACTACCTGTGAGGGGGTTGGGCTGTTTACAGGTTTGCAGGTACCTTGACCTCAGAATACCCTGTTACTTTGACTTTGTTAAGAATGCTCCATGTTGGATAGTTCTTGTGATTCTAAAACCCTGGACATGTGGCTCTTTATTTGAGTCCCCCACCTTGGTTACTGGATTTATAGACCTCCATTCGGAATTCTTGAACACACATGGATCTATACCAAGGCAGTTTATCCAGATCCAGCTCAGTCACAAACCCTTTGCATATCATTTGCATACATCCTCATTGCATCATATTAACATGTGCTTATTTGTTTTTCAGGGTATCCATTTTCATCAGGTTTTGGTTTTGACCCCATCTGCAGCTTTGACCCATCTTCACCAGCATCTGCTTCAGTTTAGCTGTCTGCTTCAGCACCAGCCAGTCAGTGGTTTTCTCTACTTCAGCATTGTCATCAGCACTCTACCCAGTCTTCAGCATCATGGCTCCAAAGAAAAGCAATATCACCTATCATTTCTTCCAACCAGACTTGTCAGACATCAGGAGGGTCCAAACCCTGATGACCCCAGATCACATACCTCTGTTCAGGGAGCATTATGGGGATATACTTGACTTGGTTATAGACATGGACCCATCTCAGAGGAGCCTGATCCATACCTGCATCCAGTTCTATGACCCCCCATTGAGGTGTTTCACCTTTCAAGACTTTCAGTTGGGACCCCTCTTAGAAGAATATGCATCTTTGGTTGGTTTGCCTATCAAGAGAGAAATTCCTTTTAACCCTGAAATGGTCTTTCCCAGCAATGGAGAGATAGCAAGAGCTTTGCACCTGGAACCTGCTTTGATTGAGCAGCATATGACCTCTAAAGCTGGGATCCCTGGTTTTCATCTGGACTTCCTGATTTCTCAAGCTAGTTTGAAGGCCTCCCTGGGGGATTGGAAAGCTGTTTGTGCATTGTTGGCCTTGAGTGTATATGGAATTGTGTTGTTTGCAGATGAGCCCAGATTCATCAGCAAGAATGCCATCCACCTGTTCATCCTGAAGAACCCAGTGCCAACCTTGTTGGGTGACCTCTATTACTCAGTACATCAGAGGAATGAGAAACAGAGGGGTAAGCTAGTGAGGTGTTGTGCTCCACTATTCCATGCTTGGCTTCTCAAGCATCTACCCAGGACAGATGCATTCCTGAATCCTCATCAGCAAAGCAACTGGGCTAAGAGGCTCACTACTCTCACTGCAGCAGACATCAGATGGTGCACCCAAGGCACCAAGGGCAGAGATATGATCACAAGCTGTGGGCACTTTCCCAATGTACCTTTGGTAGGAGTTAAGGGAAGTATCAACTACAACCCCCTGCTGTTCAAGAGGCAATTAGGCTATGCACTGGTTCATGCTCCTAGGGAACAAGACCTGGTTGAGACCCTCTACTGTGAGAACAAGATCAGTTTGACTGTTGTTAGGCAGGCTGCCTGGGCCTGGGATCATGTTCAAACCAAGGGAATCACCATTCTGGGGAAGTGCAATAATGTGGCATCAGCCCAATATCATGAGTGGTCCTATGCTAGGGCCCAAATCTCAGGATTGCCCTTCACCATCAAAGACATGCCTGAGTCATCATCAGCACCACCCCCTGCTACTGTCAGTTTGGAAGAGTTTGAAGGCTTGAAAGAAAGAAATGAGAAGCTATCCCAAGCCCTGCAGAAGACCCTCAGGGAGAGGAGTGAAGGTGTAAGGGAGATTGAAAGATTGGAGAAGCTGAGAGTGGAACACTTGACTAAGATTGAGAAGTCTGGAGACTATATCAACAAGTCTAAAGCTGGTGAGCAGATTCTGAAAAATGCTTGTAAAGAAGCCCAGTTCCAAAGAGCAAGGACAGACTTGTACTTGAAAGAGAGTCAGGCCAGGTGGGTCCGGATCACTGAAGCCCGTACTCTAGAAGACAAGAGAGTTCAAGATAAGATGGAGCAGATGGAAAAAGCCCTGGCAGCAGCCCAGGAGGAAATTTCAGAGTTAAAAATCAAAGCTGGAGTGAAGAAATCCAAAGACCAAAGCCAGAACAAGAAGTTGACTACAGCTGTTGCAACAAGAAACCTTCTCATCAGGAATCTTACGGAGCATCCGGCTAATCCTGTGACCGAAGCACTTCTTAAGGAAGTTCGCGAGGATGAGTTTGGCCTTGGAGTCTGATTATTTGCTTGTTGTTGTTCCTTTTCCATGTACTTTTGCTTTTTGGTGATGTATTTTTGACCCCTTAGAGGGCTAGTGTTATAAAAAATGAACAATTTGTATTATTTTACCTTTGTAATATATTTGTGTTTGTTTCCATCTGGGTTCACTTCAAAAGCAACTTCAACAGCATCATCTTCAAGGGTCTGGACGGGTCAAAACTGAAGACCAAGCCGGATACCTTGATAGCAAATAAGCATACTGCATTGCATACTAACCCTTTTGTTTGTTTTGTAGGTTTTGTTTTATTGTTTCTAACCTCTGTTGTGACATTCAGGAATTATTGCTCGCCGCAGGCTATTCCCTCTCAACAGGCCACACAGGTACCCTACAAGAAACAACCTTCCGGGCATCCAGATGGACCAGTTGCAGCAAGACCTCAATGAGGCCAGAACCCAGATGGCTAATGAAAGGGTGGAGATGAGAACCCAAATAACTCAGTTCATGGAAGTGATGAATAATTTAGCTCAAAGCCAGGAGAGGCTTAGAGTTCTGGTAGAGGGGAGAACTCAAGATGACCCCCATGTGGGAACTGCTGGCACCAGTAACAATGAAAGGGTGCAACCACATGTTAACCCCCCTATATTTGGTCCACACCTACATCCTGAGATTCATATTCCTGCAAACGTTCAAGGAACAGCCACTGCAGCCAGAGTACTTCAAGAGGATCCTCAGGAGGATCAGTTTACAGTCATGGGTGCTGGAGAGGAAACCTATGATAGGAGATTGGATGAGTTGGCTGAGAAGTTGAGGTCTTTGGAATCCCAAAATTCTTTGGGGTTCGATGTCATGGACATGGGTTTAGTAGAGGGGGTCAGGATCCCTCATAAGTTCAAGCCTCCTTGTTTCGAAAGATATAATGGGACTTCATGCCCCCGGACTCATTTGCAATCGTTTCTGGGAAGGCTGAAGGCCTATACAATGGATGAGAAGCTCTGGATGTTTTACTTCGAAGACAGTTTGACTGGAGCATCAAGGGAATGGTATTCCCACTTGACAAGGGCAACTGTAAGATGCTGGAAGGACCTGGCAGAGGCCTTCATCCGACAGTATCAATACAACTTAGACATGGCACCCAACAGGACTCTCCTAATGGGAATGTCACAGTCGTCAAGGGAAAGTTTCCGAGAATATGCCCAGAGATGGAGGCAATTGGCTGCTGCTGTTCAACCACCAATGTCTGAGAGAGAAATGGCAGACATGTTTATGAACACTCTCCAGGGAACGTATATTGACAGGTTGGCTGCTTTCTCGTCCACTAGCTTCGCAGATGTTGTTATAGCTGGGGAGAGAATTGAAAGCCTGTTAAAAATGGGTAAAATTTCCGATAATGGCGCCAGTTCGTCCAGCAGTACAAGGAAGCCTTTTGCAGGCCCTAGAAGAGCTGGCGAGACCAATGCCATTCATACCAACAGGGGTAGGCCCCAATATGTTCAAAGGTCCATAGCAGCAGTCACTATCCCTGCTCCAGCACATCCTCTGCCAGTCTATCAACCTCCTCAACAAAACTTCCAACAACAACCTCCGTATCAGCAGAACCAATATCCTCCAAGGAACTACAACAACAACAACTCCAACAACAACAATCAACAGAGGCCATTCCAACAAAGGCCCTCTCAAGCTAATCGAGTGATCGACCCGATTCCAATGCCGTATGCTGCTTTGCTGCCACAGCTTCTGAAACTCAACCTGGTTGAGCTAAGAACGTTGGCACCTCCGGATCCAAACAGTCTACCAAGAAACTATGACTCTAATGCTAGGTGTGCTTTTCACTCGAACGCGCCTGGTCACAGTACAGAAAAATGCAGGGCACTGCATATGAAGGTACAAGACTTAGTAGACTCCAAGGCTTTGAACTTTGCACCTCCGCCCAACGTCAACAAAAACCCAATGCCACACCATGGTGGTCCCCGAATTAATGCTATCGAAGAAGACCAACCGTCTTATTTGATAACCAGTGTGGATCAGATCAGGACACCATTGGTGGAAATCAAGGCTCAACTCCGTGAAAGCAATATATTTCCGGGGTGTGAACTAGGGTGCCCATACTGCAATATTTCTTGGAATGGGTGTGAAGACTTGAGGAATGGCATTGACAGCCTTATTCAGAGTGGCTTACTGCAGATCACTACATCATTCCCGGCAAACCCGACGACTTCATCAGCAATGGTTTCAGATCCTCCTACAAATACAGCAACAATTGTTCCCAACAATTCATCAGCAACATCAGCAAGTACTTCATCTGTTCTACCCAATGATCGGTTTTCAACAGTTTCTCCTGCTACAACTTCAGCTTCAGTCCACTTCGACTCCCCATCAACAACAACAACAGTTCTTCCAACAGAACCTTCTACAACACCAGCAAACAATCACGAAGATGTCTCCACTGTTACCATATTCTACGATCCAGAAAACAATTCCGCTTATCATTCAGAAGGTGCTGCTCCCACTAGAGCACCAGTTACAATCTTTTATGATCCACAGACAATAACAGTCCCCTCAGCAGCAGCAATCAGTCCAGTCACCGTCACGGTACCTGGACCTGTACCATATGAAAGCAATAGGGCCATCCCTTGGCACTATGGCTCTGACTTGTACTGTGAAGGGAAAAGAATCACTCTGGAAACATCATCACCTGCACCACAAGTTGATAATGTGGGGGGAGGCGGAGGCTTCACTCGAAGCGGACGTCTCTTCGCTTCACAAGTCCAAAGACCCACTGCCGAAGCAGAAGCTGCTGCCAAGGCAAAGGGTAAAGGACCGGTGCAGGAAGATCCAGCTGCCAAAGAAGCCCTGAAGACTCCATTTGATCAGGAAGTTGATGAGTTTATGCGGATCATCAAGAAGAGTGATTATAAAGTTGTGGATCAACTTCACCAAACTCCATCCAAAATCTCCATCCTCTCACTGCTCATGTGCTCCGAAGCCCATCGGAATGCACTACTGAAAGTCCTGCACGCAGCTTACGTGCCAGAGGAGATTACTGTCAACCAGTTGGAAACGGTGGTTGGGAATGTTACTGCTAGCAACGGGCTAGGGTTTACCAATTCTGATTTGACAGTGGATGGTCGTAACCACAACAAAGCCTTGCACATAACTATGGAATGCAAAGGAGCTGTCCTTTCTCATGTGCTGGTGGACACAGGGTCCTCCCTGAATGTCTTACCAAAGAAGGCTCTGGTGAAGTTAGAATATGATGGATTGGCATTGAGACCCAGCAACCTGGTGGTTAGAGCTTTTGATGGCTCAAAGAGATCGGTTCTGGGAGAGATTGAGCTGCCCGTGACAATTGGCCCGCAGACTTTTAAAACTATCTTTTATGTGATGGACATTCAGCCCGCCTACAGCTGTTTGTTGGGTAGACCCTGGATTCACGCCGCTGGCGCTATAACGTCTACCCTTCACCAAAAGTTAAAATTTGAGTGGGAGGGTCAAGTTGTCACAATCTGTGGAGAAGAGGACATCTTTGTTAGCCACCTGGCTACCTACAAGTACATTGAGATGGATGGAGAAATCCATGAAACGATGAGCCAAGGTTTTGAAGCCTTGAATGTCAATGAAGCATCTGCTGTTTCAGGAATCTCCATGTCGTCATATCAACAAGCCCGGAAGGTTGTTGAGGAAGGAACTGCCCTAGGCTGGGGCAAGGTCTTAGCTGTGGAGGAGAAGAAGGACAAATTTGGGTTGGGTTACAAACCAACTCAACGTCAAGCAAAGGCTGCTGCAGAGCCAGGATTTGTCAGTGGGGGAATGCTAACCCCCGATGCTATCAACTGTCTGGAAGACGAGCTGGAAGAAGAACGCAACCTGGAGAATTGGATTCGTCCAAAGGTCCCGGGGAGCAGTGTCTCGAACTGGTCTTCCCAGGGAATTATAAGTGTTACTCGAGCAGAGTAATTATTATTTCCTGTATCTTTTATAGCATGCATCAAAGTCTTGCATCTTGCCCAAGATGACAAGACTCATTTTGTAATCAGGGCCATCTGTACTTTTGTGCAAACAAGATTAAATTAATGAAATATCAGACAATCTTTTTGCAAACGAGTCTTTTTCTTTTCTGCTCACTGTTTTTCCATTTTTCTTTTTGTACAAAAATAAATGGCGGTGTTTTCAAAATGATAACTTCATTTCACTTTTTTCTAAAGCAAGATTAAAATCAATCACTAAAATGAACCGACTTAACCCTTGCAGAGAGTGCCTTCCAGACAGCACCGACAACAGCACAGCTATGACATCGTATGACTTTGACAATCCGATCAATCAAGCTGATGAAGGGGTTGATGAAGAATATGAGCTTCCTGAAGAGCTAGCCAGGTTGCTGAGACAGGAGGAAAAAGTTATTACTCCTCATCAGGAGGAGATTGAAGTGATTAATCTTGGTACGGAGGAAGACGTGAAAGAAGTCAAAATCGGGGCCTGCCTGCAAGACTCAGTGAAGAGACAGCTGATAGATCTGCTTCAAGAGTATGTTGATGTGTTTGCTTGGTCCTACCAAGATATGCCAGGGTTGGATACCGATATTGTTGTGCATAAGCTGCCTTTGAGGGAAGAATGCCCACCAGTCAAACAGAAGTTGCGCCGAACTCGCCCAGACATGGCTATGAAAATCAAGGAAGAGGTACAAAAGCAATGGGACGCCGGGTTCCTTGCTGTGACTAGCTATCCTCCGTGGGTTGCTAACATAGTACCTGTGCCTAAGAAGGACGGAAAAGTAAGAATGTGTGTTGATTACCGGGATCTGAACAGAGCCAGCCCGAAAGATGACTTCCCATTACCTCACATTGATGTATTGGTGGATAACACGGCTCAGTTCTCGGTATTCTCCTTCATGGATGGATTTTCGGGATACAATCAGATCAAGATGTCACCTGAAGACATGGAGAAGACAACATTCATCACACCTTGGGGCACGTTCTGTTATAAAGTGATGCCATTCGGACTGAAGAATGCTGGTGCAACGTATCAACGGGCTATGGTAACATTGTTTCATGACATGATCCATAAGGAAATCGAATGTTATGTGGATGATATGATCGCCAAGTCCCTTACAGAGGAAGATCACCTGGTGAATCTGCTCAAGTTATTCAAGCGTCTGAGGAAATACCAACTAAAGTTGAACCCCAACAAATGCACATTCGGGGTGCGATCCGGTAAGCTGCTGGGCTTTATTGTAAGTGAGAAAGGGATTGAAGTTGACCCTGATAAAGTCAAAGCTATTCAAGAAATGCCTGCACCGAAAACTGAGAAAGAAGTTCGAGGGTTCTTAGGTCGATTGAACTACATTTCACGGTTCATATCTCACCTTACAGCAACTTGTGAACCCTTATTCAAGCTGTTAAGAAAGGAGCAAACGGTCAGGTGGAACGAAGACTGCCAGAAAGCTTTTGACAAGATCAAGGAGTATTTGCAAGAACCTCCAATCCTTATGCCTCCAGTTGAAGGAAGACCTCTGATTATGTACTTGACAGTATTAGAAGAATCGATGGGGTGTGTACTAGGTCAGCATGACGAGTCTGGTCGAAAAGAGTATGCGATATACTACCTAAGCAAAAAGTTTACCGACTGTGAACAGCGTTATTCACTGCTCGAGAAAACTTGCTGTGCTTTAGCGTGGGCTGCTCGCCGACTGAGACAGTATATGTTGACCCATACTACTCTATTGATCTCAAAAATGGATCCAGTTAAGTACATTTTCGAGAAGCCAGCTCTTACCGGACGGGTTGCAAGATGGCAGATGATTCTCACAGAATACGACATACAGTACACATCTCAGAAAGCCATCAAGGGCAGTGTACTATCTGAATATCTTGCTGAGCAACCCATTGATGACTACCAGCCTATGAGGTTCGACTTCCCCGATGAAGACATCATGTTCATTAAAGCAAAAGATCATGAAGAGCCTATTCACACTGAAGGGCCTGACCCAGAAGAAGAATGGACTATGATGTTTGATGGGGCTGTCAACATGAATGGCCGTGGTG
This sequence comes from Lathyrus aphaca, assembly GCA_963966055.1. Lineage (NCBI taxonomy): Eukaryota > Viridiplantae > Streptophyta > Magnoliopsida > Fabales > Fabaceae > Lathyrus > Lathyrus aphaca. The sequence continues at coordinate 181,032,202 of OZ014520.1, forward strand.
TTGGTGCAGTACTCATTACACCTAAAGGGGTTCACATGCCTTTCTCGGCAAAGCTCACTTTCAACTGCACTAACAACGAAGCTGAATACGAAGCTTGCATTATGGGTCTTGAGGAAGCCATTGACCTCAGGATCAAGACATTGACCGTATTCGGAGATTCAGCTTTGGTAGTCAATCAGACCAACGGAAAATGGTACACCCACCAAGATCATCTGATACCTTACAGGGATTATACAAGAAGGTTATTGACTTTCTTCACAACAGTCAAGCTTGAGTATATCCCTCGGGACGAGAATCAGTTTGCGGATGCTCTTGCTACCATTTCATCCATGATCAAAGTTCAAGCTGCTAACTTTGTACCTCAGATTTCAGTATCGAGACTTGATAGACCAGCATATGTATTTGCAGCAGATATTGCTAAAGATGATAAGCCTTGGTTCCATGACATCAAGTGCTTCTTGGAGGATCAAACGTACCCACCTGGGGCATCTTCCAATGATAAAAAGACTTTAAGAAGGCTTGCTGGAAGTTTCTTTCTGAACACTGATGGATCTTTATACAAGAGGAACTTTGATATGGTACTCCTCAGATGTGTTGACAAGACAGAAGCAGATTTGTTGATGCATGAAGTGCACGAAGGATCCTTTGGTACCCATGCAGGAGGGCATGCCATGGCTAAGAAGTTGTTAAGATCAGGCTATTACTGGATCACAATGGATGCAGACTGTTGTGCTTACGCCAGAAAATGCCATAAATGCCAGATTTATGCAGACAAGGTGCATGTGCCTCCCAATCCCCTGAACATAATGTCTTCACCATGGCCCTTTGCTATGTGGGGCATTGACATGATTGGCAAAATTGAGCCAACTGCTTCGAACGGCCACAGATTCATCCTGGTCGCCATCGATTATTTTACAAAGTGGGTTGAAGCAGCCTCATATGCAAATGTCACAAGGCAAGTGGTAGCCAGATTTCTGAAAAGAGATATCATCTGTCGGTATGGAGTGCCCGAGCGAATCATTACTGATAATGGCTCCAACTTGAACAACAAAATGATGGCAGAGCTGTGCCGGGACTTCAAGATCCAACATCACAATTCTTCTCCTTACAGGCCAAAGATGAACGGCGCTGTTGAGGCAGCAAATAAGAATATCAAGAAGATTGTGCAGAAGATGGTAGTCACTTACAAAGATTGGCATGAAATGCTACCGTTTGCCTTGCATGGGTACCGCACATCAATCAGGACATCCACTGGGGCAACACCGTATCAACTTGTGTATGGTATGGAAGCAGTCCTACCTGTTGAAGTTGAACTACCCTCCCTACGGGTACTGATGGATGTTAAGCTAAACGAAGCAGAATGGGTTCGGGCCCGATACGAACAACTAAGTCTGATCGAAGAGAAAAGATTGGCTGCAATCTGTCACGGGCAGCTATATCAGAAAAGAATGAAGAGAGCCTTCGATCAGAAAGTCAGGCACCGAGAGTACCGGGTGGGAGATCTTGTGTTGAAGAGAATCCTCCCTCCTCATACAGACCACAGGGGCAAGTGGACTCCCAATTACGAAGGACCATTTGTTGTGAAGAAAGTCTTCTCTGGTGGAGCACTGATGCTCAGCACCATGGATGGTGAAGATTTCCCGTCCCCTGTGAATTCAGATGCAGTTAAAAAATACTTCGCATAAAATGACCCGCTGGACATAAAAACAGAATGTAAGTCCAGGCAAAATAGGGCCTCCCGGCGAGTCAAAGACAGAATAAAAGACTCGGGCAAAAATAAGGGAAATAAGCAAAAAAAATGTACACCCGCTGAGTTGAAAAGCCGCATTGGACAGCTCAGGCAAAAATGGGTATCCCGATGGATTGAAAACCCGAAAGGGCGATCCATGCAAAATAAGGGAATAAGCGAACAACTGCATTCTGAATTCGTCTGTATCACCTACAACTTGGTAAGCTCCAAGGGATCAAGCTGCAATCAGAATCAACTCTCTCCAGAAAGCAAGACGAGAAGAACGTCATTGTCATACGAGTCATAGCAGAAGAGGAAGCTCCTTGAAAGCATCGCCAGCACCGCCAGCACTTTATTTCTCAATTTGTAACAATCTCCTCATTTCAGGAGATATGTTTCTCTGACTGTATCTTGCCAATTCAGGGCACACGAATTAATATAATCAGATTTTCAGTCATGTCTCGTTTTTTACATTTATGTTTTGCAAAGAGTTGTCTGATGTCTCTAAAAACACAATTGCATAAGTACAGATGCCTCTCTCTAAAAATAAAACACATGCTTGCAGGGAATATACTTACTCTCGAAAGTACTTATTTCCTATGACGGAATCTCAGTAAAAGATACCTCGGGACCATTTGTGCGTTTCTTTATCTTTGCAGGATTGCAGGTATCCAGAACACAACTTGGGGCATACAAGTTACGTCTCAGCAAGCTGGCAAATCTACAAAAGATATCGGCATCCGAAATGCTCTATCCCCAGTCGAGTTGCTTCCCATTGCTCGCCCCAGCTGAATTACCAACAGCATCTCCCAGCTGTAATACCAACCATTATTCCTCAGCAGGATGCGAGAATCGAGGAATCATCTCCCCACAGAGCTTCAGGCCTCTATTCAGAAGAGCAGCGCACGAAGAAGTCACAACAGAGAGAGAGAAAGCTTCTACAAACCCCAGCTGGGTCCCGTATTATAAGAATATGTCAATCGATGACGTATATCCCCAAGCAGATACAACTACAGATCTATCAATGATCTCATCCCCAGCTGGGATGTTCACTTCAAGCAGATCGATCAGAGATCTTTGCAGCAACGGGATCCGAATCCCGGATCGGTGCCTCTTTGCATAATCATAGCATTCGCATCGTATTCACCCCCAGAGCGTAGCATTCCGTCTAATACGGAGCATTACGGCAAAAAATCAAATGCATAGCATAATCATAAGTCATGTTGTGATTTGAAGACTTGTAAATATTGACAATCTGTCGGCATACAGAATACATCCCCATCAGAGTCCCAGCAAAAGCAGTTGCCCCATATCACAAACACCAGTGCATATCTCCTTTTTGATACCCGTCCGTATCATCATTTCCCAGCAGGTTGCCTGAATACACTTTACAAACCAAGATCACCAGTATTGCAGATACATCCTGACACTCGTCCGTGTCGTGTCACCAGCAGAAAGCCAAAGACACCCTCTTTGCACTTACATATACCTATACACTTTCTTGACACCCGTCCGTGTCATATCCCCAGCGTGGTCGCCTATACTTGTATATACACTTTCCTGACACCCGTCCGTGTCATATCCCCAGCAGATAAACACTCACCTATACATTATATACTCACTACTCATTGGTACACCTACTCAGATACTCGTCCGTATCTTATATACACCATGTATATCCCCGCAGATTCGACAGTAGTCCTTGTTCTTTGTTAACCAGTTGGTACTCGTCCGTACCATCATCTCAGAACATTGCGTCTAATGTTTGTTTCTACATGATACTCGTCCGTATCATAGTCTTAAGGATGTTCGTCCGCATCTTTAATCCATACACCGTGTCAAACACTTATGTCTTCGTGAATATAGATGCTCGTCTGTGTCTACTATTCCCCAGAAGGATACTTTCAGATGCAACACTCGTCCGTGTTCCTTGTTAACCAGTTGATACTCGTCCGTATCATCAGCTCTGAGCACGTGTCAGTTTGTTTCTACATGATACTCGTCCGTATCATAGTCTTAAGGATGCTCGTCCGCATCTTTAATCTATACACAATACCAAACACTTATACCTTTTGTTTCTTGGATGTAAACGCTCGTCCGTATTTACTATATCCCCAGTAGATCGCAGTCAAATTTCCTTTTTATCTAACACTCGTCCTGTGTTATGATAAACTTTGAGAGCAGCCGTCCCCTGCTAAGTGGTCGTCCTCCACTTCTTGATGGTCGTCCTCCATCATGCTCATCCGATGGCCGTCCCCATCGTTGATTTTAGCAGCCGTCCCCTGCTAGGTGGTCGTCCTCCACCTTTTGATGATCGTCCTTCATCACTTTATCCAATGGCCGTCCCCATTGTTGATTTTAGTTGTCTAACACTCATCCTGTGTTATGATAAACTTTGAGAGCAGCCGTCCCCTGCTGAGTGGTCGTCCTCCACTTCTTGATGGTCGTCCTCCATCATGCTCGTCCGATGGCCGTCCCCATCGTTGACCTTTTCTATCCGATGGCCGTCCCCATCGTTGATATTTTGGCAGCCGTACCCTGCCAGGTGGTCGTCCTCCACCTTTGATGGTCGTCCCCATCATATTTCTTTTATGCCCAACAGAGCAGCCGTCCCCTGCTAGGTGATCGTCCTTCACCTTTGATGGCCGTACCCCATCATCTGTTTATTTCATTTATTCTTTAACCCGATGGCCGTCCCCGTCGTGGTCCCTTTTCTTTTTTAACCCGATGGCCGTCCCCATCGTTGGTTACTTTACCTTTGTGAACTTGATGGCCGTCCCCGTCATGTTTCACCAATCCCCAGAGAATGTTACTACTTTATCTTGATGGCCGTCCCCATCATATTATCTTAGTTTTCCCAGCTAGTCGGCCGTCCCCGTCTTAGCTTTATCTTTTATCCCCAGCATGTCGGTCGTCCCCGTCATCGCTTTATTTTACACACTTTCCCCAGCATGTCGGCCGTCCCCGTTTACCCAGCAGTCGTCCTCTGCTCGACGGTCGTCCTCCGTCGCCCACACTTTACAATATACTTTATTTGCTTTTACAATCTATATCCCTTTTCTTCTTCATTTCTGTGAGTGCAAATTTTGGACTGTCTTTGGTATTCAACCACAAGTTATCTTGTTTGCCTGTTAAGCCGCCGCTTACAACCTGCACAGCTAACTCATGCTTGAATAGGGGCAGCTGTAAACACCCCAAATTTGCCCTCACCCATTCACACATGACTTGTGATCATCTCATATGCATAAACACAATCACATCATCTCATGTCTCATTTGGTTTCACTGGATAGTTTCTAAGGCATCTGCACCTAGGGTTTGTGATCTGAGCAACCTCAGGGCATCTTGAGCCATTCCAAAGGCCACTAATCAACTCAAAGGGGTCCATGTGTGTTCTTATATCATGTTACATCCTCACAAAGTCAAAATTGCAGAGGGATCACAAGAACTAGGGTTTGAGTGGATGCAGAGCCAGGATGTACTGCACAGTTGACTGAAAATTAGGGTTTTGGTTTCAGAGGCCATAACTCCAAATTTTTTGGTCATTCTTGTTTCCATTGGTCTCTATATGGTATAGGGAGTATGCATATCAATTTTCATGAAGAAATTCCATGGGGAAGTCATCTGATCAAGAGTTGACTTTTCAGACAAGTCAGTGCAAAATCAGGGCATCTGAGGCCCCCAATGACCCAACCAATGGTTGATCTTCATCATTTTGAGTGTATATGATCTTTATTTGATCATGGAAGAAGTTTGAAGTTCATAAAAATCAAGAATTTAGGGTTTGTGCAGAAATTGACTTTTTGGGTTTTGTTGACTTTTCAAGAATGCACCATTTTAGGGCAATTTTCAAGCTTTGATTCATGATCCAAAAAGGCTTCAAATGAAAAAACTTTGGTCATGAAAGTTGTAGATCTCATCTTTCCCTTTTCAAAAAGTACAAGAACATGATCTAACTCTTCATGGATCAAAAGTTATGGCAATGCAAAGTTAGCAAAAATCATTGTTTTTCAAGTTATGCACTAAATGGAAATTTTGCAATGTCTTGAACCAATGCATTATGCAGCCTTCAATTCATGTCAAACCATTATGTAAACATTCTCCAAGTTACCAAAATCAGATTTGAACTAAGTTTGCCCTTGGTTTCATGTTTGGTTATGCAAAGGATCACATGTGAAACATAAGCTAGCCAAGTTGCAAAAACTCATGATTCACTTCCTACAACTTGCAGCATTGGAAGCTGACTTTGGGCTAGCCTCTCCCTCACCTTTTGCTGCGCCAGCCATGCCTTGTACTTGTCTAACTTTGAGCCATGCCCTATCTTACACAAAAGTGGATTATGAGCAAAAGTAGCCACACCTATCATAGCAGGCCAAGTCACATCAAACAACCAATCAGAATTGTTTATTGTATCCATTTGCAAGCTAAACATAACCTCAAGCAAGGCTAAAACAGACACATTCATCACTTACACAAAAACTCACCTCATTGCAAGTTCCTTCGAATCACTCTCCACAGTCTTCAAACACTTAAACTCTCATCATCACTCAACTCACCACACCTCATAGACAAGAAACACCCCAAGCATAAGCCTGAAACAAGCCTGAAAACTCCATTGCCATCATTCACCTCAAGCTGCAGATTCTATCGAATCTCTCATCCTAGCTCATAAACACACAAACCAACACCACAGATCATCTCTACACATCCTCTGGACCTCAAACACCCCATCACCATGACCTGAAAGTGCCAGAATTTCATCTGCCATTTTTGACTGAACTGAAGCTGAAGCATTCGAATCTCATTATCCAGCAAATCTAAACTCCATTTGAGCATTCAAGCACCTTTGGGGGATCAAGTGGAGCAGCTTGCATCAAAGGAAGTGGCCTGAAAGTTCCTAAATCAAGAGCTGCAAATCTCAGGTAACTCAAAAATAATTTTTTCCAGAAATCTCTTTTTATGTTACAAACTTGTTCTTCATGATGCACTGATCATTCTGGTACCTTTAGTTTTTGAAATGGTTGCGTTTTAGGGATTTAATTTCTGTTTGAAGCTCACGAACCCTAGAACTTAGTTTCTTCGATTCAGATGATTTAGGAAAGATAAATTTGTTTTGGGAGAGGGGTTTAGCTCGTGAGGTGATGGAGATCATTTCCCATGTCTTAGGTTTCATTTATATTACGTTTTGAGAGGTTTTGGGATTTTTCAGGTGAGCTTCTGGCCGGAGAAGACGACCGGAAGTCTTCTCCGGCCACCCGAGTGTGATTAGGGCTTAATCCCATAATTAATGTTAATTTGAATTTGAGCCGTTGATTGCCGCTGACTCGTTGACTACGCGCGCAAGGGAAAGGCCAGGATCTCTTTGATTAACCCTAATCCACGTGTTAGGGTTAATTAATCATTTTTTATTTAATTTAATCAGAAACAATCTGGGCCTCTCATTCTGGCGCGCAGTCAACGTTTTTGAACCAAGATTGCATCCTAGCCTCTCATTCTGTTTACTTCCCATTTTATTTGATTTTTAATTCATTTTATTTCATTTATTTTGCACATTTATTTTAAAATAGTTAAAAAATCATAAAAATTATGAAACTTTTTCTTTAAGGTTTTATTAATTTTTATGACACAAAAACATTTTTATTTTATTTTTTATCATTAAAAAAGTATTTTTAAATATTTAAAAGATTATTTTTAATTGATTAATGAGAATTAATTAATTAAAAATACTTTTAGGTATTTAAAAATTACAAAAAAATTCATGAAATGTTCTAAGACATTTAGAAACATTGTCCAACCTTCAAACCAAATTTCTTTTTTGATCTTGATGCATTTTAAGAATTTTTCATTGAATTAAATCATTTTTGATGCATTATTTTGTCCATAAGTTTGAAAATTCATTTCTGCCTATTGGTGAAGGTTGAGACATTGATTCTTCTTGCATTGTTTTCCATTTAGCATGAACTTTCAAGGATAAAAAGGCCATGATTTGATCTTGCATTTTCTAATTGATTGGCATTTCTTTTGTTACAAACCCTAAAAAGCCCTAATAACTTGCAAAATTCATAACTTGAGTTTGGTTGAGAGTTGAGAGCTCCCCTTTGGGCAGTGGTTCATTATAGGCCTAGGGTTTCTTTGGGTACCATTTTCCATTTTTTAGGTTAAGGTTTGCTTCTGTTTTTGGTTTGTGTTTGATGTTTGATCCATGAACCCTAATTTGGGCTTTCATTTGCATCCTTCTTGCATTTCCTTGCATAACTTGACTTGTCATTTCACTTCGTGCATTCTTATGATTCATTTGACATCTTAAGACATGTAGAAAGCATCATTGATCATTGCATTGCATATTTGCCATGTCATTTGTCTTGTATGTTCCATAACATTTCATGTTTGTTCATGTTCCTTAGCTTGCATCATTTGCATTCATAACCTTGTATGAACATCCCCAGGTCTTGCCTCATGTTTGCAGCACCTCATGGCATCATAATCATCATCACCATGCTTCTGGTTGTGCTTTGCCTCATGCCATTTCATCTCCTCTTGCATTGCATTGCATTTCTTTCTAACATTGCAGGTGGTAAGTAACTTGAGAAGTGAATTTGCCTTCACTTCTCATAACCTCTATTCTCATCTCTCTTGCATACCTTGCTGCATTCTTATGTGTGTTTGAGTTTGAGCTTGCTCATTCTTCCTCCTCCCACTTTCTTTCTTCAAGTGACTTGACTTCTTGAATGAAGCAAGTCACTTTGCTTCTCTTGATCTTGTTCATCTGCTTCCTGGTGGTTCATCTGAAGATTGTTCTTGAAAACCTCACAAACATTAGGACCAACCAAGCATGATAATGAATTAGGGTTTTGATTAGTCTCCCCCATAGTTTTTACCTTTGTGTCTCTCCTTGAGTCATCTCCCCTCACCTCATAATCAGGGACTAAACCCTCAAGGCTTTAAGACTTTGTGATTAAGATCATGCCTGCATCCTTCTTTTAGGATGGAGTGTATAACTTTAATCCTAAGTCTTGGACCCTTAAGGTGTTGAACTCTCTTAATTAATCCATCTAATAATCATCAAGACATTACACTTGTAACTTGGGCCTTGCATTAGGGTTCTAATTCTTCCTTAATTGGTTAAGAAGGACTAACCCTAAAGTTAATGGACAAGTCCCCCTCAAGTTGTCTTACAAATCATAAAAAACACTTCATCATCATATCATTAATAAAATCCACTTAATCAAAGGTTTGTTCTGTCATGGGTTTAATCCCTAATCATGGATTAAGCTGAGGATCCTTCCTCAGCTTAAACACCCTCATCTATTATCCTTCTTTTAGGATAGTGTAATGAGCCTGTTAAATCCCTGATTATGGCTTAACCTCATTACTTAACACTAAACAAAAATCACAAAAACATCTAATTAATCACAAGTAGGTTAATGATCTTAACCCTACATCAAAGGTGATTAAGTGTGAGAATCTGACTTCACACTTAAGGTAATTCTCATTACCCCTAATCAGAGGGATGATGTGATGAGTTTACCAAATCCATTGATTTAGGTTTAAGCTCATTATCTTATGACAAACTCCAAAAAGAAATAAAAGACTGAAAACACAAGAACAAACAATAATCGTCTCCTTCGGGATTCTTTTCTCATCATCTTCACTCACAACCGAGAACTTGCTTCTTCCGTCTAATGCAAGACAGTTTGCATCTGTGCCAGACAGATCATACACTTGAGCATAGACTGCAAGCAGTTCACCAGTCAATCCTTTCAGTCTCTTTGGGTCGAACTACGGTGTTCTGACTTCCTCATTGCACGAGAGGATACGTAGGCATAACTTAACAGTTATCGAACAAAAGTCTCTGTACATTCCCCCTCCTTCCAGCTTCATTCTTTAGCCTCATATTCTTGAGCATTTCATTCCTGATCTCACACTGACACTGTACATTTATACACATCACATTTCTTTACACTGACACTTGTACATCTTTTCCAGCTCTTTTATGCACAAATAGCACTGACACTACCCCTTTAAAACACAAATCTTTTAAGCGTGGATCCCGTCGAGTACGGCGGACAATCTGGGTGCTAATACCTTCCCAGGTTGTAACCAACCCCCTTTCTCAGCCTCTCTGGTTCGCAAACCGTCTTATCCATCTCTTTCTAGGTCTATGCAGCATTACCTTTCCTCCGGGATAAAAATGCCTAGCTGGCGACTCTTTTCATTCTCCAGTGAGTTCACGGCTGTGTGTTCTCACTGTTCCCTTCGCCGACCGTTCGCGTCTGTACCTTCATTTGATCCATTTTCATTTGTCGGGAGCGACACAAATCATAAAAAATCACTTCTTCATCTTACCATTATCTAAAATCCACTTTAATAAAGGTTTTGTTTTGTCATGAGGTTAATCCCTAATCATAGATTAAGTTGAGGTATCTTCCTCAGCTTAAATTTTCTCATCTATTATCCTTCTATTAGGATAGTGTAATGAGTTCATTAAATCCCTGATTATGGCTTAAACTCATTACTTAACATTAAACAAAAACAACAAAAACATCTAAATAATCACAAGTAGGTTAATGATCTTAATCCTACATCATGGTGATTAAGTGTGAGATACTGACTTCACACTTAAGGTATTCTCATTACCCCTAATCAGAGGGAGGATGTGATGAGTTTGCTAACCCATTGGTTTAGGCTTAAGCTCATTAACTTATGACAAACTTTCAAAAGCAATAAAAGATTGAAAACACAAAAACAAACAATAATCGTCTCCTTCGGGATTCTTTTCTCATCTCATTCACTCACAAACGAGAACTTGCTTCTTCCGTCTAATGCAAGACAGTTGGCACCTGAGCCAGATAGGTCATACACTTGAGCATAGACAAGTAAGCAGTTCACAAGTCAATTTATCTTCCAGTCTCTTTGAGTCGAACTACGGTGTTCTGACTTCCTCATTGCACGAGAGGATACGTAGGCATAACTTAACGGTTATCGAACAAAAGTCTCTGTACATTCCCCCTCCTTCCAGTATTTTTTTTTAAGCCTCATAGTCATGAGCATTTCATTCTTGTTCCTACACTGACACTTCACTAATACACTTCACACTTCTTCTACACTGACACTTGCATTCTTTCCAGCTTTGATACACAAATAGCACAGACACTACCCCTTTAAAACACAAATCTTTTAAGCGTGGATCCCGTCGAGTACGGCGGACAATCTGGGTGCTAATACCTTCCCAGGTTGTAACCAACCCCCTTTCTCAGTCTCTCTGGTTCGCGACCGTCTTGTCCATATCTTTTCTTAGGTCTATGCAGCATTACCTTTCCTCCGGGATAAAAATGCCTAGCTGGCGACTCTTTTCTCTTGAGTTCACCCTTGTGTGTTCTCTCTCTCTTTCGCCGACCGTTCGCGTCTGTACCCCATTTGACTTAGCCTCATTTTGGTGGGAGCGACAACAAGATTGGTGACGATTTAAACCTTGATCAAAGAAAAGAAAAGAATGTTGTAGGCTACACCAACACTGTAAGACTTGTCAACAAAGACATTGCAAGAATTAAGGCAGAATCCGTCGAAGGCCCTGCAAAACTAGTCCCTTATGGGATACTACGCAGGACCATGGAGGATCCAACAAAGCAATAAGTCAAATAAAAGAATCTTTTTCTGACAAAAGGCCAAAATGAAGTCGAAGAGGCTCTTATTAGAAAAATGAATAGATTAAGTATTACTGACGGACAGAAAATAGATATCAATATGGTGGATTGGTCTCACAAGACCCAAGAGGAGGCTGATGAACATCACTGTCTAGAAGAACACCAGAAGCTGGCGTATCCAAAGGAGGAAGAAAATTTGTAAGAATTTATCCAAAGATGTTAAAGGAAGAAAACTGAGGTAATGTTATGTCCACATTGCATTGTAATCTTCGACAGGAAGGAAACAACTAACTTAGAAGCAGTGTATAAGTCCTAGAAAAAAGGAAACTGGGGGAAAATTCTAGCAGTTAAAACTGGAAGATATGACCCAAGGAGAACTGAGTACCACCTCCAGAGGTTTGGAGAAAGACACTACAATACTTACAAACCCTCTGGTGAAGTTGTTGGTAATAGATGGGTCCAACCCATTAGGGGTGATCAAGGGTCGAATAAGTGGAGGAACTTTGAAATTCAAAGAGGATCTTCTGTAGAAGGAAAGAAGGAAACTGAAAGACCAAAATCAAGACCATGTCCATCAGATAACTATAAAGGAAAAAAACCATATGTCAAGGTCCCAATGGAGAAGATTCTAGAGGCAGAAAAAGACTGAAAAAGAAGTTGCAGAAGGAATCATTGTCAATAAAAAGGGCGCTAACAAGGATGAAGCAGAGTCAAGCAAGGACACTCAAGTTGCAAGCAAAAGGGAGTCTTCTCAAAAGAATAACACAAGCAACTTGTCACAAATACCAAAACTCAAAGTTCTAGAAGATGATAAAGCAATTGGTGATTTCAAGTCTGACTCAGGGGGATCATTCGACGTGGTTTGTAATGTGGTGTCTGTCCTCCCTAGAGACTATGACAGGATCTTGGAAGTCGAAGATGAAGAGGAGAACATGATGGACAACACAGTGGCACCCAAACCCGTATGTTATTATATAATGAAAAATGGCTGCATCGAAGAACATAACGCCTTCTTTGAAAAGCCAGACGAATCAATGAAGGGACACTTGAAACCTTTGTTCATCAAAAGGAAGGTTGAAAGTGTTGGTGTCAATAAAATACTAGTGGATGGGGGAGCTGCAGTGAATTTAATGCCCCATTACATGCTAAAGAAAATTTGAAAGGATGATTCTGACGCAAAACCTCACAATATGGTCTTGTCGAATTATGAAGGAAAAGTGGGCACTACCATGGGTGTTATCCAGGTAGACTTGACAGTTGGAACCATAATTAGGCCAACAATGTTCATAGTCATTGCTTCTAGGGCAAATTATAACTTGTTGCTTGGAAGGGAGTGGATTCATGGAGTAGGGGTTGTACCTTCTTCAATGCACCAGCACATAGTCATCTGGCGTCCTGATGGAATTGTCGAAAACATAGAAGCAGATCAAAGTTATTTCATGACTGAAATAAATAATGCAAACAGTTGAAGCTTCGACAGAAATTTGGCTCATATACCTCCCAGCTATCCAGCAAAATTCGACTTAAAAGCAACTGACAATGCCTATTGTTCCATGTACCTTCACCCAACACATGGTTTTCAGTGGGACAAAGAGGTAATTGGCGAACCAAGCCACATATGGGGAACTTCTCCTATTGAGCCAACAGGTTGGGGAAGTGAATTCGATGATGATGATGACTGAAGAAGCAGCATTTAAAAGACTGGCGACCTATATGGCCGAAAATAAACTCAAAACGGCTCTTGAAGCCGAAGTAAAATATATGGTTGTTGAAGCCAACAAAGAAGAATTAGACAAACAATGTGCTCAAAGGGACATTGACGAAAACGACAATAACAACCAGATGGGCGAATGGCAGAACTATAAGCTTGACGCCATCTATGATGACGAACCACTAGGGTTCGAAAAAGATCCAGTATCAACAAACCTAAAGATGGTGGCACAGGACCCATTAGAAGAAATTAATCTGGGACGGGGGCAGAAAAAAGACCAACCTACATAAGCGCTAGGATGGACCCTCAACTCAAGGTCAAATTAGTTCGTTTGCTGAAAGAGTTCAAATACTGTTTCGCATGGGACTATGATGAAATGCCTGGTTTAAACAGAAGTCTGGTCGAACTAAAGCTGCCTATAATGGAAAGAAAGAAGCCTATAAAGCAAACTCCCAGACACTTTGCGCCAGAAGTCCTGTCAAAAATAAAAGAAGAAGTCGAAAGGCTTCTCAAAAGAAAATTCATTTGCCCTACCAGGTATGTAGAATGGATTACAAACATAGTACCTATAATTAAGAAAAATGGCAGTCTAAGGGTGTGTATTGACTTTCGAGACCTGGATTCAGCCACCCCAAAGGATGAATATCCTATGCCAATAGCAGAAATGCTAGTAGATTCTGCAGCAGGCCATGAGTACCTAAGCATGTTAGAAGGATACTCTGGCTATAATCAAATTTTTATTGCAGAAGAAGATGTTCCCAAAACATCCTTTCGTTTTCCTGGAGCAATAGGGATCTACGAATGGATAGTAATGCCTTTTGGTTTAAAAAATACTGGAGCAACTTACCAAAGGGCTATGAATTCTATCTTTCATGATTTTATTGAAACATTCATGCAAATATACATTGATGATATTGTAATAAAGTTTTTTTCAGGAAAAAATCATTTAGACCATCTTCGACAATCTTTTGAAAGAATAAGGAAGTTTGGTTTAAAAAAGAATCCCCTTAAATATGCTTTTGGTGTGTAAGTAGGTGATTTCCTAGGTTTTGTGGTCCACAAAAAAGGAATCGAAATAAACGCTAACAAAGCCAAAGCCATAATGGAAGCGAAAGTGCCATCAACGAAGAAAGGATTGCAATCTCTTCTAGGGAAAATCAACTTTCTCAGAAGGTTCATTTCTAACCTTAATGGAAAAACACAAGCTTTCTCACCTCTGCTTCGACTAAAGAAGGAAGACTTCACATGGGGACAAGAGCAGCAAGATGCTTTCGACAAGATCAAGGGATATCTAGCCAGTCCTCCAGTTTTGATGCCTACTTGTAGAAAAAGAAGTATAAGATTGTACATCTCAGAATCAGACAAGACCTTAGGAAGCTTTCCATTTGATTATTGATTGCAAGGATGTGTTCTTGTTGATCGGTCTTTCCATCAAAGGATGATAGTTGTGGTGGCTTAAAGTTCTCTGGAACATGATCATCCTAGATAGCTTCTGACAAGGGTTGGGCATCCAGGGACTCGTCTTATACTACTCCTTCTTGTTGGCATTGAGTCTGTAAAACCTAGACATTATCTTGCAAAGTTTTATTTTACTGACATAGGGCTTCTTCCACTGCCAGCAACTGGGTTATATCTATTGATAGAGGTGGGTTGCTTCGACTGAGAGATGACCCAGACATTGAATCACTAAATTTCTAATGGTATCAACAATTTTCGTGTGGCTTAGGAAATTTTTACCGAGGCCCCACGGTGGCAGCAAATATTATTGCTGAAACACTAAAAAGGTTGACTTCCTCGTTATTGTTTGAGGAGAGCCTTAAATTAATGGTTTGTGGTGTATGTTGAGTACTGTATATTGGTCGTTCTCTGTACTTTTCTAGCACTCCTTATGTATAGGTATACTTTTACTGATACACCTTCCGGTAACATCCGTCCCCATAATTGTCTCCATAACGCCCATCTCTTCAATGATTGTAACTCCACAACCATAATGTGTTTTCTCGTAACCTACCCTAACGTCTTTTGGCTTAGCGTCTGAGCTTCATCATCGCCTTGTTCTGTATGACCAAGATAGTTCTCGATTCAGGCAAGATCGATTTATCCTTGAATAATCCGACTATTCTTAACCAGGACCCGGTTATAAGTAGACATAATATTTCCGATTACTTATGCTCTAACATGCTCGGTATTACCGAGTTCGTGTCTCGACTGGTAACATAATTTTTTCTGGAATGTACACCTTGTTTTATAAATATATATTTATTCTAATTAACAAAAAACACACGCACACGCACACACATACAACTTATTGTTCTCTAAATAAATGTTTTTTTTTTGTTAAAAACTTATATACTTTCTAAAAATTATAAATGTATATACATTATTAAAAATTATATATTTTCTTATATAATCTCAAAATAATACTAAAATATATACTTTCTCTATATATTTTTTTCAATTACTAAAAGTATTATTAAAGTATATTATTAAACTAATTAGTTTTATAATGCTGAGTAATATATTTCTTATACTATTTTTTATTAATATATATTATAATACTATGTAATATATTATATTATAATACTAAACTACTTTTTTATTTTTTTTATTTTAGGCTATTTTAAACTATTTCTTTAAACTGTTTTTTCTATTAGTACAAATTTTAAAAAAAAAAATTGAAAAGAAAAGTGTACCTTGGATGAACAAAAGCCACTGCACACTTTAGATCTATATCTATTTGTGAACTTTGAATCTTTAGATGATGAATATAAAAAATAAAAATAGAAATTAAAAAATAAAAAGAATCAACAAAGATAAAATATAAACTGAAAAATATCCATTAAGTAGAAAAACTAAAATAAATTACCTTCAGAAGGTTGAATGTTTGATTTTAATGGATGAAGTATGATTTTGAGAGATAAAGGAGAAAAAGAGTGAAAGGAAATTGAGAAAGTTTGAGAGAATGAATAAAATGATTCAGAAAAAAAAATTGGACGAAGTAATTTATGGATAGAATCTGCGAGGGAGTTCCCCACGCATGCTAAACAGTCTCATTTTATTTGGGGTAACCCCTTGTAAAATGCATGGTGAATAGTTATATTTTGCTTGGGATAGTCCTCCCAAAATGCAGACATCATTAAAGTCACTTTAAAGTTGAATGTTGAGAATCTGTGATATGATATGACAAAGAAGAAATCTTAAAAGGAACCGTGAGATGCCTCTCACAAATGGTGAAGAGTTGAATGACATCATCTTATACTTTTATTTTAGATCAACAATATATATATATATATATATATATATATATATATATATATATATATAATGACATCATCTTATACTTTTATTTTAGATCAACAATATATATATATATATATATATATATATATATATATATATATATATATATATATATATATATATATATATATATATATATATATATATATATATATATATAAACATTTTTGATGATTTACTATTGTCATGGTGTTTAGCGTTCGATTTTTAATTTTTTTTTTCCACTAATTAAACAAAAAAACTAAAATGATCCTATATTCGTTCCTTTATATATATAAGATAAATCACTTTTTAGATTCATTGAATAATTAATGTATCTAGTCTGCAAACTGATTAAATACATTGATTATTCAATGAACCTAAAAAATAATTTGTCTCTTATAAAAAGGAACAAAACTAATACGTTTTAAGAATTAAGAGACCAATTTGATACGAATAAAATTAAGAGATCAAACTGAACCTAAAAATATAGATAAAGGAAGAAAAAAACATATATTTTGCCAAAAATATATATATATATATATATATATATTTTTGTGGACACGTACTAAGGGCTACAATTTTGCAGGACTGAAAAAATCATGGGAAAAAATAAAAATATATAAATGAGTTATGATGATTTTCCTATGAATTCTACTAGTATTAATAGGGTAGGTGTGTATATCTGATTTCCTTTGATGGATGATCTGCTATAATTCCTCTTGTAGTTTACTATTCTATTTTAGTTTGTGTCTTTCTTGATCAAAGGTCAACATCTTTTTACTCAATAAATCTTCGTTTTACCACTCTAATAAATACGAAACCATGCTTCAATTGCCGTTGCATTTTACAACACAATAGTCAATTTGTGAGTTTAAGATGGAGTACGACATAGGACGGACCCTTCATTAAAAACATGATCCAATGTCTTTATGCCTGTTCTAATAACTAAATCTTGACTTGATATGTGAGGTAAAAGTTAGACACTTTGTTTTTAATGACTCAATCATAATACCACTTTAAAAAGAAAAATTATAGCACAGTTTGTAAGTCTCTTTTTTTTTTCTTTTTTTTTTTTAAATTGTCTTTAAATATAAGTTATATTTTTAAATTACTAAATTTTTATTTATTATTATTTTAAATAAATCTCTAAATTAATACAATTAAATATCTTGAAACATTAATAAATTTAGTTAAATAAATTTATTTAAAATAGACACATTTTTTTAAAATTAAATACAACCAAAATTACATATCAATCGTTAGTTTGTTCAGTGGTGATTGACGTTGGATTTAGTATGGAGAACCACGGTTCGATCCCCTGTGATTACGATCTGAAATTCTGACAACAGATATAAGATGTCGAATAAGATGTTACGACACTAATATCTGACAAGGTAAAAAATAACAAAGTAAATAAACAAACACAGCAGTAAAGAACACAGAGAATTATTAACCCAGTTCGGTGCAAACACACCTAATATGGAGGCTACCAAGCCAGGAAGGAACTCCACTATCAGTAATATCAATTCAGAGCTACATCACTCAGTTTACCCTCTTCACTTAATCACTACCCAATGCTAGTTCTATCTAGGAACTCCTAAATATGAGATACATCTCACTCTCCCTCAATCACAACAGTGATAACAACACACGAAATCAATAAAAGAGAAGACACACTTCAAAAACAATCCTTGACCTTGCTTCAAAGCTTAAGTCAAGTACAAAATCACTCTTGCTTAAAAGCATGCTTAAATCACACGTCATAACATCACACATGACATTCACAATCAGAATATGTTTTACCATAAAATACTACCAATCTAAAACATCTACAAACTCCCCCTTTGGCAAATTTTTGGCTCAAACAATTAAGCAATATTCAGAGAACACAAGCAGCAGAAACACGTCAGAGAGATAGACAATTTCCCCCTCAAAACAACCTGTATTAGACTACAACAACAGAAGTTTCAAACACAAGAGAGATTTCATCTCCGCCTCAACACAACCTACAAAAAACAGTCTGATTATACTAAAATAAATAATATACAATCAGAGAGCAGAACATCTAGCTATCTATAATTATTCTCCCTTTTAGCCAGAAATTGAGCCAAACACAAAAATAATCATAGAGCCAAATAAAGTGTTGTCTAAGGTTAAAAGAAAGTGATGTCTTAGACAGCGCATCTTAGACAGCGCTTTTAAAAGAAAGCGCTGTCTAAGGTTAAAATTAAAATAAAACACGGAAAATGTTCCAAAAAAATAATGAAAGCGCTGTCTAAGACCCCCCCTTAGACAGCGCTTTTAGAAAGCGCTTTTAAATATAGACCTTAGTCAGCGCTTTTGATAAAGCGTTGTCTAAAGTCTTTAAATTAAAAAAAAATTAAAACCAAAAGCGCTGTCTAAGGGGGGGGGGGGGTTTAGAAAGCGCTTTTGGAAAGCGCTTTTGGAAAGCGCTGTCTAAGGCATACCTTAGAAAGCGCTTTCCACAAAAGCGTTGTCTAAGGTCTAATTAAAATAAAATTTCAGACTCCATTTCTATTTTCGTTCTCTGTTCTTTTGTTTTCCCTCCTGCGAACGTTGAAACCCTAACAGCGAAAACCATAACAGCAAACATGAATACACTTCCATTTTTCGGTTTCAATCATTGAACGTGTTTGAAGAATCGTACGTGTCTCGACATTTGGGTGTTGACTTCGTTTTTCGTTTCTACTGTTCTTCATTTCTTGCGGTATGTTCTTCATTTCTTCATTTCATCGTTTCTACTGTATAATCTTGTTGAGAATGTTGAGAATGTTTATAATCTTGTTGAGAATGTTGAGAATGTTTATAATCTTGCAGTAGTTTACTAATGTTGAGAATGTGCATAATCTTGTTGACTGAGTTTAGTGTATTATTCTTGTTGAAGTTGTTTTGATTCATAAAAACTGAGTTTAGAAGTTGACAATAGAAAAATGTTGATGTTTGTAAGGAAAACAATAAGGTACATTGTTGTTGTTATGTTTGATTAGAAAACTGAGTTTGTAAAAACTGAGTTCATAAGGTACATTGTTGTTGTTATGTTTGATAAGTAATAATGTTGATAATAGAAAAATGTTGATAATAGAATAATGTTGATAAGAGAAAAGTAATGGAGGAAAAAGTTTGATTCTTGTAATAGAAAAAATGAAAGTGATGAGGTAATTAAAGTTGTTATGTTTGATAAGTAATAATGTTGTAATAGAAAAATGTTCTTCCTTGAAAAATGTTGTAATACAAAAATGTTTGTAATAGAAAATGTTTATAGGTATAGTTATAGGTATAATTATAGGTATAGTTATAGGTATATTCTAATAGAAAATTAACGTTAGTTATAGAAAAATTAACGTGTTATAGGTATAGTTATAGGTATATTGTAATAGAAAAAGTTTGATTCTTGTAATAGAAAAAATGAAAGTGATGAGGTAATTAAAGTTGGTATATCGGCGTATCGGATACGTTATTGAAGTTTATATTAACATTGGTTATGTATACGTTATTGAAGTTTAAAATGAATTGAACTTTAAAATTGTTAGAATATTCAAAGATACTACCTTAGTTATGTATTTTCGTCTGGATTGATTGTTTACCTTAATAAGTAGGAAAACCATGGATAAAACATGGATCTGTGCCGATCGAATGACCAAAGAGTACGAGAGTGGGGTTGCGGAATTCGTTAAGTATGCTGTTCAACACGCTGAAAATCCCAGACGAATGCATTGTCCTTGCTTGCGTTGTTGTTATATTGGTAAGGTTGACGCACATCGATTGAAATCGCATTTGCTGAGGCATGGAATTGATCAAAGTTATCAGTGTTGGATATTTCATGGTGAGAAAATTAACGAGAATGTTGAATCGAGTGGAAAAAGTAATACGACCTATGCTTCATACGACAAAGACACAGAAACATACGATTGTGATCGAGTTGAAGAGATTGTAGAAGCACTGGAAGAAGATCTTCATGATTGTCCTGAAATGTTTGAGAGGATGGTAAGCGATGCAGAGAAACCGTTGTACAAAGGTTGCACTAAATTCTCAAGACTGTCTGCGGTATTAAAGTTGTACAACTTAAAGGCGGGCAATGGATGGTCGGATAAAAGTTTCACAGAGTTGTTGGCCCTTATGAGAGAAATGCTACTGGATGATAATGTTCTTCCTAATCAAACCTATGAGGCAAAAAAAATGTTGTGTTCTATTGGCATGAGCTATGATAAGATACATGTTTGTCCTAACGATTGCATTTTGTTTCGTAACGAATATGCAACGTTAACTGAGTGCCCTAAATGCGGTTTGTCTCGATATAAGAAAAGATTATCTCCCGCAAAAGTCTTATGGTATTTTCCGATAATTCCGAGATTTAGGTGCATGTTTCGTAGTGAAACCGATGCAAGACATCTTACTTGGCATGCAGATGAAAGAATTATTGATGGAAAGTATCGGCATCCGGCTGATTCACCACAGTGGTCGAAGATTGATAATGATTATCCTGAGTTTGGATCAGAAGCAAGAAACCTTCGATTGGCATTATCTACTGATGGAATGAACCCACATGGTCTTCAAAGTATCTCACATACCACATGGCCTGTGATTCTTATGATTTATAACCTACCTCCGTGGCTATGTATGAAGCGTAAGTACATGATGTTATCTATGTTAATCTCTGGGCCTAAACAACCAGGGAATGACATAGACGTATACTTGACACCTTTGATCGAAGATTTAAAGATTTTGTGGGAGAACGGTGTGGAGGTTTATGATGGATATAGGAAAGAAAGTTTCAATTTGAGGGCGATGTTGTTTGGCACAATTAATGATTTTCCAGCATACGGGAATCTATCTGGGTATAGCATTAAAGGTCAACGTGCGTGTCCTGTTTGTGAAGACAGAACCGATACGATTTGATTGGAACTTTGCCAGAAGAATGTGTTTCTCGGTCATCGTAGATTCTTACATTCTAAACATCACTACCGTGGGTGGAGAAAAGCATTCAATGGAGACACCGAACATCGTAGAGCTCCACCCGCATTGTCAGGTGAACAAGTTTTTAAAAAGGTGAAAGATGTGCGTACTGATTTTGGCAAGCCTTTTGCACATAAGATTGTGAAAGGTGGGTGGAAGAAAAGGTCGATATTTTTTGAATTGCCATATTGGAAGTCTTTGTACGTGAGACATTTTCTCGATGTTATGCATATTGAAAAAAATGTATTTGAAAGTGTTATCGGTACATTACTCAATATAAAAGGCAAGTCTAAGGATGGCCTTAAAGCAAGGGAGGACATGTTAAAAATGGGAATGAGAACTGAATTAGCACCCGTGAAGAAAGGAAGATGAACATATCTACCACCTGCTGCTTTTACTTTATCTAGAAAGGAGAAAAAAAAAATTGTGTAAGTCTCTGAGTGAAGTTAAGGTTCCAGAAGGATACTCATCAGATATCAGAAGACTTGTTTCTATGAAAGACCTCAAGTTGAAGAATTTGAAGACACATGATTGCCATGTTATAATGGAACATTTTCTACCGATAGGTATACGTTCTTTTTTGCCAGAAAAAGTAAGAAGTGCCATAACTAAATTGTGTTTTTTCTTTAGGTCAATCTGTAGTAAGGTGATCGATCCTGAGATCTTACCAACACTACAAAAAGAGATTGTAATTACCTTGTGTGAGCTTGAAATGTATTTTCCTCCGTCTTTTTTTGACATAATGGTTCATTTAGTTGTTCATCTTGTGAAAGAGACACAGTTGTGTGGACCAGCTTATATGAGATGGATGTACCCTGCTGAATGGTATATGAAAATATTAAAAGGGTACGTGAAATCTCGAAGTCGACCAGAGGGTTGTATTGTTGAACAATACATTGTTGAAGAAGCTGTTGAGTTTTGTACTGAATATTTGTCTAACGTTCAATCGATTGGACTCCCCAGAGCTCAGATTTTCGAAAAAATGGAAGGTAAAAAAATAATTGGGAATAAAATTGTGACAATATCAAGGGATGAACAGGATCAAGTTCATTTGTATGTTCTGCACAATAATAATGAGGTTGAGCCATATGTTGAAATGCACAAGGATGTACTCCGAAGGTTAAATCCGAACAGAAATGAAAATTGGATAGTTATAGAGCACAATCAAAGTTTCATACAATGGTTGAAGGATCATATTTATTCGAAGCGCTCTTCAGATCCTTCTTCGGTAACAGAAAGGTTGAGATGTTTGGCATATGGTCCAAGTTTGCATGTGTTTTCTCATAGCGCATACTCAATTAATGGATACACATTTTATACCAAAGAACAAGATGATAAGAGTACTATGCAAAATAGTGGTGTCACCGTGCTAGCTGAAGCAATGCATATATCAAGTATGAAGGACTTAAACCCCAAATATGCAAATTTGTCATATTTTGGAGTTATTGAGCACATTTGGGTGTTTGATTACGAGAAGTTTCAGATTCCCATCTTTGGTTGCAAGTGGGTGAATAGTAGTGGCATACGAATGGATAAGTCTGGATTTTTGCAAGTTGATCTTACTAGGGTGGGGTACAAAGATGAACCTTTTATTCTAGCATCTCAAGCTAAACAAGTGTTCTATGTGAATGACCCGAAGAGTACAAAATGGTCTATAGTGCTTTTCTCTAACAAAGTGACTGATGATAGCGGTGTCGATCAATGTGATATTGATGTTGAGAATGAGTCATGCATTAGACGGAATGAGTTGAATAGAAATGATGAAGTTGAGGATCTTATACCGGATGAGTCATATATAAGAAACGATCATAATGAGGGAATTTGGATCAATTCATCCGTACGCATTGCTAAGAAACAAGTGATTAATATTCCAACAAAGAAAAGAAAGAGATGTTAGTGACTGAGGTAAATTATGCATGGTTTCTTTATTTTTTTGTTTTCAATTGCTTTGATTATAAGTTATATCTGATAATGCATGATTTCGTTATATTTTTGTTTTCAATTGCTTTGATTATAAGTTATATCTGATAATGCATGATTTCTTTATTTTTTTGTTTTCAATTGCTTTGATTATAAGTTATATCTGATAATGCATGATTTCGTTATATTTTTGTTTTCAATTGCTTTGATTATAAGTTATATCCCATAATGCATGATTTCTTTATTTTTTTTGTTTTTAATTGCTTTGATTATAAGTTATATTTGATATTTGATGGTTTCCTTGGTTTATTACAGGTTAGACATGGCTGATAACCAACATGAGGAAGTTAGTAAAAAAGTATCCGCGGAAGAAGAGATTCGAAGAGGCATCACAGTAATGAGAAGGGTGGTCCAAGGAAGATCTCGAGGCATCATACTAGATGTCTATTGGAGCCACCAGGGACCGCTTGTAGAACCTAATGGGCATACCTTAACTAGTTTTATCGGTGCACTAGTAAGGAATGAAATTCTCATTACCTGTGATGATTGGAGAAACAAAGAGCTGAATGACTCCAAAGAAAAAATTTGGAGTGAGATAAAGGTACAATCATTTGGCCCTTAATTATACGGTATCAATTATGTTTTTTCAATTACCGGTACTAACTATCAATCTGTATGTTTTTCTTAGCGATGTTTTAACATCGAAGAAGAAAGAAGAGGTTTTTGTATGAAATTGGCCGGAAAGCTTTTAAGAGGGTTTCGAACATTTTTATCATCCAAGTTCCTTAGGGATGCGGATGGTAATTATGTGGATGCGGAGCTTCCTAAAAAATATGAAAGTTTGATATCAGCCGAAGAATGGGAATCTTTCAAATCCAAACGACAAGACCCGGTTTTTAAAATAATAAGTGCCACAAATCGGGAAAGAGCATCAAGTCCCGCATATCCGTACCGAAAAGGACGTGTCGGATATGGATGCTTAGAATAATCCATGGTAAGTATTTATAAATTGCGATAACAAATTTGTTCATCATATATTAGTTTTATCTGATCAAATTGTATGACTTAATGTGTAGTTGCAGAAGGAGAAAAGTTCAGAAACATCTCTTCCTGCACATGTTTTGTGGAAGGAAGCCCGTGTGGGCAAATCTGGAGTTCCTCAAGAAGACGTTTTACACGTATACCAGAAATGTGTAAGTATAACATTTTTTCATTAATTGAATAACATTTTTATACACAAATATTTGACAAGTATACGGTATTCATCTGATTTTTCAGGAGGCGTTATCTCAGTCTTTATCTCCCGATGATACTAGGAGCATACTTAGTCGGGCATTAGATGTCCCTGAGTATTCTGGTCGGGTGAGGGGTAAGGGATTTAGAGTCACTCCGACCTCCCTGAGTGTTAAAAAAGGAAAGGCTCCTAGTAATCGGGAGCTTCATGCAAAATTGGAAGCCATGCAAGCTGAGCTTGATGCATTGAGGAGAGAAAGAGAGGCTAGCGCCTCAGCATGTTTCAAAGATGGTTCGGACAAAGACAGTATCAACTGTACCTTTCAGCCGAACATTCCAGAGGTAATTACATATAATTGTCTTAAATTGAACTATTTGCTTAAATTATGTATTTGGCATATATACACATTAACAATTTCTTGTTATTATTGGTTTTAGGGCATTTCCCATTGTCAGCTATATTTGTCGTCACCATACTATCGGATGGTTGGCAAGGGAAAAGTGCATAACGTTAGCGGAGTATTACTCCACACTAGAGAGCTCCCTGCTGGATGTTTGAAGGTATCGGTTGATATTGCAGTTGAGCCGAATGCATCATTACCATATCCTAACGATGATTCGGATGCAACAACGGTGGACGAAGCAATAGGTTCGTTTGTTGCATGGCCGACAAACCTCATATGCGTAGGATATGAGGTATGCCTAAAACCTATGTTAACTTTAATGTGTATATTCAAAGTATTTACGCGCATTTTACGTACATATTTTCCTTGGTTATGTTAAATAGACTCCCACAAAATCCAAATCAAAAGATCATGCTATTCTGCGGCATACCGAGTCCGTGGTTTCAAGAAAAGAGGTAATATACAATTATATGACATATATTCATGGAAGTTGTTACATTCTTAATTTGATCTAACTATTTATATGACATGTAGCTTCAAGAAAATGAGGTTAGCAATGCCTCCGCACAACAAAAAAAGGAGGTTAGCAACGCCTCCGCACGGGTAAAAAGTGCTGGTGTTAAGAAGACCGTAGCTAGGAAAAAACCTACCACCAAGTATAGGTCGTGCCTCAAGACATTTCTTGAGATGACCGATATACCGATCGGAGGTGTTCGGAATGTACATATGGAGGTAGGTATTTTCGGCTTTGATTACGACCAAATGATTGGTAATGAAGACTTCATGCAAGGTTTTGGTCGTGAAGAAATCGGCGTCACCGTTGTCAATACATATATTAGGTAAATCCGGTCTACTTTGTTATATTAATTGAACAACTTATTTACTTTATGTTTCAAAAGAGGTGTCTAATGTTAATGATGTTTTTATATTAGGTTTTTGTATGACAAACTGATGCGCCCCAATGGTTTGGACATGTCATTTGGATTCTTAGCACCCGCGACCATCAATTTAAGTTCAATCTTAAGTAGACCGGATACCGTGATGGAGTACGTTCTTCGGATCCTCATGGCCAACAAAGATGCGGAGAAGTTGTTCTTTATACCGTTTAATACCGGGTTAGAATTTCATTCTAAATTCATCTATTATAATTTTTTTCCAAGTTGACATCTAACATTTGCTTAATCATTAAAGTGGAAATTGGTTGTTGCTCGCAATCAATCCTATCCGAGAAATCGTGTATTATCTTGACTCGTTAGGAAATGATTGGACAACATACCCGGATATGAAGGTCATAATTGACACGTAAGTGAGAATGTTCAAAAATTTTTTTTGTGTATTTCTTAGTTTATGTGAATTGTTCTAATTACTTCATTTTTATTTTATTAGCATCCTACAAGCTTTTCGAGCCCAACGAGATATCCAAACCTCAAAGAGGGGCGCCAACTCCATTACATGGATTCAAGTGGCGGTATATTTTTAATTATCACATTTTTTATTATATTAGTGATGACACTTGATAAAACTTAGGATTTATCCATTTTTTTTTTCATATGTAGTATCCTCAACAACGTAATCAAATAGATTGCGGGTATTTCATGTTGAGGTTTATGCGAGATACTCTTGTTTTGTGCCGATTAGAGATTCCCACCGATGTATGTATTTCTAACTTATGAGTTATTTTTATATTTACACATATCTCATATAATTAAATAGTTGAAATTAAATCAAACTATGTTATATTATTATGTAGTACTTTGATGAATTCAAGTGTGCATTTTATACAAAGGATCAAGTGGACGAAATCAAAGAGGAATGGTGTCAATTCATCATAGAGCTCAATGTTTTATGTAATGACTTGTAAATTTGTAGTATATTGTACATGACTTGTAAATTTGTACATAAATTTGTGTAATTATATTGTACATTTGTAGTATATGTGATGACTTGTAAATTTGTACATAAATTTGTATATATTTTGATACATTTAAGGCAAAATTGGTTTGAATTGGTATATATATATTTGTTAGCCAAAAATTGGTAGAAAAAAGGCCAAAATGGTTTGAAATGGCATATATAAAATGTGATATTTGTCTGCCAAAATTTGGTTGAAAACAGGTAGAAATTCTGGTTTATAAACCTGGAAAAAATGTGGTTTAAAACAAAAGCTGCAAAAAATTTCGTATACCTTAGACAGCGCTTTTGGCAAAAGCGCTGTCTAAGGGGGGGCTTAGACAACGCTTTTGAAAAACGCTGTCTAAGGTATACCTAAAAAAATTAAAATAGGAGGGGATTAGACAGCGCTTTCACCAAAAGCGTTGTCTAAGGTATAGGGGCTTAGAAAGCGCTTTTTCAAAAGCGCTGTCTAAGGTATTCCTAAAAGCGCTGTCTAAGGGTACCTTAGACAGCTCGTAGACAGCGCTTTTAAGATTTAAAAAAGCGCTGTCTAAACCTTTAGCAGTGGAGGTTTAGACAATGCTTTAAAGCGTTGTCTAAGGCTAAAAAAAGCGTTGTCTAAGGTCTAGTTTGGCATAGTGAACTCCTAAATATGAGATACATCTCACTCTCCCTCAATCACAACAGTGATAACAACACACGAAATCAA
The DNA here is from genome assembly GCA_963966055.1 of Lathyrus aphaca. Taxonomy (NCBI): domain Eukaryota; kingdom Viridiplantae; phylum Streptophyta; class Magnoliopsida; order Fabales; family Fabaceae; genus Lathyrus; species Lathyrus aphaca. The sequence goes on from OZ014520.1 coordinate 181,059,700, forward strand.
TAAAAGAGAAGACACACTTCAAAAACAATCCTTGACCTTGCTTCAAAGCTTAAGTCAAGTACAAAATCACTCTTGTTTAAAAGCTTTGAGTGGACAATATACAACTCGATAAACCTATTCCAAAACAACCATCATGATAATTGTTTGGCTCACAAGAAAACTAAACACACACGAAAACATTAAACACTTCAATCCTTATTTTCTATATTGTCAAACTAGGGTATAACAGCCTTTAAGTAGAGTCTGAATCATGGGCATGGGCCTGCTGAACTTGCACAATCAAATACGATAATTCCTATATTAAAGGAACAAAAATAGCAACATATAAATTGTTCCACTAAAGTCACTCCATGCTGAATCGAATCCTTCTAATAAAAGTGTCTGTTAATTTTCAACAAATCACACAATTTAATAACAGAAAAATGCACTCATGAAATAAGGATTCAACTAGGTCTTCAGGCCCAGTCAGAGATGTCATGACATCAGTCTTGACATCCTGATAAAACAGTTGCATACTTTAAACATTCACACCTGCAGAATGCTTAAATCACACGTCATAACATCACACATGACATTCACAATCAGAATATGTTTTACCATAAAATACTACCAATCTAAAACATCTACAAACTCCCCCTTTGGCAAATTTTTGGCTCAAACAATTAAGCAATATTCAGAGAACACAAGCAGCAGAAACACGCCAGAGAGATAGACAATTTCCCCCTCAAAACAACCTGTATTAGACTACAACAACAGAAGTTTCAAACACAAGAGAGATTTCATCTCCGCCTCAACACAACCTACAAAAAACAGTCTGATTAAAATAAATAATATACAATAAGAGAGCAGGAGATCTAGCTATCTATAATTATTCTCCCTTTTAGCCAGAAATTGAGCCAAACACAAAAATAATCATAGAGCCAAATAAAGTGTTGATACACAAGATCATGCAGAGCAGAAATCTAGGGTTACACCAGAAACCCAAGACACCAAACAGAGATCACGAAAATTCAAACAGAGAACATATTACAAAGGGCCTTCAAGGGCTAAAATCCAAATAGAAAAATAAAAAAAACTTCATCAGAAATAACCAACAACCATTCACACAGAGCCTATTCAGAACCAGATTGATAATCATTTTCTCTCTCACTTGCATTCTTACTATCTGAACCACCATCAGAATCAGCTTCAGCTTCCTCTTCAACCTGCTCACCATCAGTTGTCCCCTCTTTTTCCAACATCTCAATCATTTTCTCAAATTTCAACTTCCTTGCATTTAAATTTTTGCAAGCTTCTTTGAGCTCAACAATGATTGAATTCTTATTGAGAGGCTTGCGGCTAGTAGATGTGCCAGTATATGTCACAGCAATGTCAGGGACATGTGACCCCTGCAACAACTTATAGTGGAAAGAGAAAGTACTCTCCCTCTTGTAAGAAATGTCAGAATTAGTCAAAATAGCAAGGTACTGGTTCAGGATAATACCACATATGAGGGAAGGAAAAGTAGTTTTTAACTTAACAGCCAAGATACTAGCATGCTTCATGGTTTAGTCAAAAATATAAGTACCATAATCAAATTTGGCTTTGGTACCTACAACATATATAAATCTACCTAAACCAGTTACAATATTGGAGGTGTGGTTCGTTGGTACCCAATTAGTTGCCCCAATTCTATTCAACATAGCATACTTAACATTAAGCATGTTAGTTGAAAGCTTTCCTTTCCTAGGCCAATGTTTAACTTGGTTTACAGTGAGGATTTTGCACATCTAATTGTTAGTGACTTCCAATTCAGGATGACTAGTAGTGTCTCTTCCTAGGTAAGTATTGATCACAGTAGGGGGAAATTACTACACTTACCTCTCACATAAACCTTCCTGAAATCCTTTGACTTCCCATTAGCACACTCCTCAGATATGTTCATAATAAATTCCTTAACAAGAGTTTCATAACACTTTGAAAATCTTGTAACAGTCTTCAACAAGCCTGCAAATTAAATCAGGTCCATAACCTCAGAATAATCCAGAACAGAAGCGACAAACTCCCTTTCTAAGGCTAGTATTCTTTGATACACAAACTTCCATTTGCTCACACTACTGATGCAGTGAAAGGAAATGTTATCCAGAGGTGCACCAGGCACTCTATAAGCAAGCATGCTTGTAGCAAGTTTCTTCCAAGGAGTGATGTCCGGGACATCACTTTCAACATCAGCATCAGACTCAGAAACAACTTGAGCCTTCCTTTTCTTTGTGATCACCTTACTCCATCCTTTGGAAGGACCAACGATAGTCTTACCTTTTCTCTGAGTAGTCGTACTCTAAGGAGTCAGTTGATAAACAACATTTTTTTACCTTTCCTAGATGTTAACCTTTTGGCTATGCTAGGATTGATGATGGCAATGAGATTATTGTCAGACACATCATCAAGGTTAATCACCTCATCAGGAATATCATCATTATTTTTGTCAGCCTCAAGAATATCACCATCCTCTTGAGCAACTTCATCATCCTTGTGAGTAACTCCAACATCAGATTAAGCAACTTTAACATCAGGTGTTACAACATCCTCCTCAGCATCCTTTTTACTACCTTCAATAGCATAAACAACAACATCTTCTTTGGCTACCTCATCACTTGAACCAGGAGCAGACATGATAGAGACCCCAACAACATCATGATCATCAGACATAATTATTGTAATGAGTTCTTTGATGTCTTCATTTGCATAAACAAAGCCCTTCCTAGTACCAGAAGATGAACATACATATGAAACTTTTGGTCTTCGTGCATTTGGTGTTCTAGGTTTTGAAACCCTAGAAGCATCAGGAATGACTACATTCAGGGGAGCAACATCCAGAACATCTTCAGAAAGATGATGAACCCTAGAAGACGTGATAAAATCCGTCTTAGAGGATGATTGCTTTGATGGAGAAACAAATGAATGTTGAGACATTTTGGAACAGATTAATATTCGCAAGATGAGAGAGAAAATAAAATTTAAGTGACCATGGTATATGAGAAAGTAGATACGCAGTATGGTGCAGTAGCATGTTTGATGAGGAGTAATGGGCTTTTGAATGCATTTCCTTTGAATAAAAGAATTGATGATAAAATAAAATATTTCGTGCCTCCATTTAAATTGCATTAATACTGATTCTTGAAAATACACAATGTCCTTAAGGATGTTCCTACATGTCAATAATTGCTATAAACCCTCATAAAGACATATGCCCAATTTTCCTCTTAGATTTTCAAATTGATTTGCATCCAAGTTCTTTGTGAATATATCAGCCAACTGCAACTCAATGGCAACATGCTCCAACTTGATCACTTTATCTTCAACAAGATCTCTGATGAAATGATGTCTAATATCAATATGCTTTGTCCTACTGTGCTGAATAGGATTCTTGGAAATATTGATTGCACTGAGATTGTCACAATATAATGTCATGACATCTTGAGATACTAGATGTGAATCCTTTAGCAATTAGACTTTATCGTAGATTTGCTCTGTTCTAGATGCGTCATTTTTGCTCCAAGCATGGGGTTGGTCTAGATTGTCGTCTATAGCGTGCATCAACTACAATAGCTTCACATTCATGTACGCACAAAAGTAAGTTAGTAACATTATTTTCCTTTACTTACTTTACCGATTATTATCTCTAAATAAATTATTTGAATTATTTTGGTTTATATGGTCGGCTCGTTGTATGACTTACAATAGATATCCTAGACATTGTATCACTCAATATCACAATCTCTTGGATCGCCTTACACCAGAAGTAGGTATGGAAATTGGTAGGATCGGGTGCGGGTTTCACACTACCCAAATCCGTACCCAAAATCACCACCTGAACCCAATGGTTATTCGGGTGGAAAAATAACACCCACACACGTTGGGTTTGGGTTTATCCATCCAAACCCGAACTCGTAGCAAAAATACAATAGCAACATTGAAATTTGAAACACAAGAATTCCATCAAGGTCTTTCAAAGAAATTAAAGAATTAAATTACTATTTTCCATCAAGTTTTGTAACATTACAATTAAAATTAAGGTCTTCAACATCTTAACGTTACAATTAATATTAAAGTCTACAATCAAATTACAATCTTAAAATTAAAATTAGGGGGTACTTATGTAATTTCATGTCTAAGAGGGTGTGATTTCGGGTTTCGGGCGCGGGTTTCACACCACCTAAACCCACACCCGAAATATTGGGTGGCACCCGAACCCAATCAACTCGGGTTCGGGTTCGGGTGGGCCCCGCGAGTTTGGTTTTTCTTCCATCCCTAACCAGAAGATGTATTTCCATTAAACGAATCAATTCATAATAATTAATTTTATAATGCTACCCATTTTATAATATAATATTTTTTTCTTCTACAGTTTATTTGATGTCCATAGAAGTAAGAGAAGAAGATGTAGTCATTTAGACTGCATGCACGCCGATCATCAGGTTCACCACTATAGAGATATATCATAGTGACCATGTGAAATTGAAATTTGGAACTCTTCAAAATATCCCAGATCCCTCAACATTCCTTGGACAATGACATCAACGAAAAATTAATGAATAATGACACTTTGTAAATTAGAAGGGCTTCTCTAAATCTAAGTGTCATAAATGGAGGCACCGTCGTGACCATGTCTTACGTGACGTTGTGATTCCAACCCAATCTAAACCAACTATATTTATGTGATTTGGTACAGTTCGATTACAATTGAGTTTATCTCTGAAGATATGTATCTATACGACCTACGCCAAACCACTTACACACAAGAAGCTTCAACGTTTTAAACCCTTCAAAATTACTAGACTAGTACTCACAACCCCATACCCAGCAAAATTACCTACCCACAATTCCACAACTAAAACATGTCAAACACCTAACCATAATACCAAGAACGTCCCATATTTCATCGCCAATAAGATGGCGATGATCAAGACACCTAAAATACATATACCCCCAACACATCATTCTAACATAGCCAAAACACCCAAGGAACATATAAGACCAAGTTTTCCTCCTACCATAGCCAAAACTCCTAAATATCACAATAACTATATGGCTATCAAACGCCGCAACAACCATTTCAACATTTCTCCAATGAATCGTTCACACCAATGTCTCCCTTTCAATCGTCTAAGTCGCACACCAATAACCCCATCAACACATCACAACTACTCTGAGATGGGTCATGAACTCAGTTACGACAGTGTGTCACTCTATATACAAGACTTCTTATAAATGCAAAAACTTCTTAGGGATTCTGGTGATGTTCCCGAGATCTCAAATCCTCAGTCACTCGAGGTGAATCAACTAGTTAAGGTAGTTAAGGAGTGTGGAATTGATGGTCGGTATGACCAACTCGGTCGTCATCGTTAGTGTTTATAAAAGTATCTTATTTTAAATACTAATGTTTATTACTTTCTTTAAAAAAACACAATACACATTGGCGCCATATGAATTGGCACCACCATTGAAAAGGTATACACTAGCGTCAATTAGGATGACAACGTCATATGTAGATATCAATACAATTGACGTCACATTGGCGTCAGATGAATTGACACCACTATTGAAAACATACACATTGATAGGGGTGTAAGTGGATCAGAAAAAACCAATTAAACCGACAATCTAAATCAAACCAAACCGAAATAAAACCAATTGTTTACGATTCGGTTCTAAAACCGAACCGAACCAATGAAAACCATTGTGGTTTGGTTCGGTTCTCGGTTTTTATTTTTAGGAACCGCCAAACTGATGAACCTAACCAATGGATATAATTCCGCTATAAATCTTTTGTTTCACCCATCATTAAGCCTAAATTTTATATTGGTCTAACAATTCTCCATCTTTGTTTACACTTCCTTACTTTCAACAAAACACACATCTAGAACCAAACTCCAAAACATATAAAGTAGAAAACATAAGTAAAAAAACTTGCTTTCATTGAACTGCTACTTTCGCTGTCTGTCGTAACTATTGCTTTCTCTATTGTCGTTCTGATATGTTATGTTCGTCTTTTTTTTTGTTCAAGTTCTCTTTGTTAATTTTCATAATTCTTTTTTTTTTTTACCTTTTTTGTTTCTTCTTTTTCAACAAAATTTCTTACAATCTTGTTAGAATTTTTTTTATGTGTGTTTTTGGTGTGAAACATGTTAATTAATGTGTGTTTTGTTGTGTTCTATTTGTTAAGCTTTCAAATTCCTTTCCAACCTTTTGATGTTAATTGTCAACTTTTATATTTGATAGTCAACTTATTTCATGTGCAATGAAATCAATTAATTGTTTCATATGAATTAAGATAAACTTATAATTTGTTTTGAAAAAATATAGCATGAAATAAGAATTATATGAAATGTATTATTTAAAAAAATAATAGCATAAAATATACTAAAAAATACGATAGCGGAGAATATATTGATGAATATAATATTTGAAAAAAATAATATTGTAAACCGATGAACTAAACCAAACCAGTTAGTTTGGTTCGGTTCGGTTCTATTTTTGAAAAATGATAAAAACCGAACCAAACCAAACCGATAAAGATATCACCGGTTCAGACCTTTTTTGACCAAAAATCGGTTCAAACCGAACCGATTACACCCTTACACATTGACGTCAATTAGCCTGACAAGAGCATATACAACTTATACAGACGACAATCCACACCATTTGAAAAGTCTGAAGCTATGCCACCACTAATTATAAGAACAAAAAAAAAAGTTTGAAAGTGGGATATATTGAAATTTTTTTATATAAAAAAAACTAAATTATTTTGAGAATAAAATTATAAATGTGGGTTATTTAGGTAAAAAGTTATAAATAATTTTCTCTTTAAAAAAATTGTTTATCCATTAATTTCCGTCTATTTACTACATCAATCTCACAACTCACAACCATATTAACCATATTAATATGCTTTTGAAATATTTTGCATTTTTTATTTAAAGAAAAGGAAATATTATGCATTTTAAACTTGTTATAAATACCTATAAATTACAACCTTGCTTCTTTCTTTTTTCAATGCAAAGACATTTTGATATAAAAAAAATTGAAAATAAAACATGCATCAGTAAAATTATTAACTCTGACAACTGGCATTGCATTTCTATTAAAAAAAACATTGGTTACAGTTATACAGCGTTAAAAAAATTACCCTAGAAAACAGAAATTCAAGGAGACATAAAAAAAAAAAAAAACTAGCGGCCGTTAGCAAGAGTAGCGACGGCAGAGTCCTTGCAAGGACTGAACGGTGGGCTCGGTTTTCCAGTAGCAACAAGACGTTGCACGAAGCCATCAATCCTATTTCCGTTTGTTTCCATTAGTAACCGCTTCCCTCCAAACGGTAACGACTCCAATCCTCTTTCCTTCAGCACCACCTCTTCCGCCCCTCCATCTTTCCCCAAACCAAACGCCTGCAACAAAACAAACGCCATCAATTCATAATTTCTATTTTCTGAATTCTGACTTGAATGCAGAGATCAGAGATACAGTAGAAAAAAAAGTAAATACGATTAATGTACCTGAATTCTGACGTAATCCGTACGATTCCAACAGAAGGCGTTTCCAAGCATTTGGTCAATAGTCTCGGAAACGCCGTCGAGAACAATGTCAACCACCGACGGCGTTGAGCACGTGCGGTTCTCACACGCTTTTGAGTTCGACGATCCGTTTCCCAAGGAAAGGACCAAAAGATCCTCCACACCGTTTACCGTTGGAAAATCGCGTTTATTATGGAGAACATGCGTGACTGCCGCAGCCGTAGGATTGTTCATCACCAAACCTCCGTCTACGGCGGAGCAAGACGTTTTTTCATCGACGGAATAGAAGTTGAACGGCTTGAAATGGCTCGGCGTTGCTGATGTGGCGCGGCATACTTTCCAGAGTTCGAAGTTGAAGCTGGGAGATTCGGAAGCATCGGCTCGTGAAAAGACGAATGGAGCCGAACTCTTGAGGTCAAAGCAAGGTATAAGCAAAGGTTTACACGTGTCCTTCAAGGTCAACATCCGTGCATCTTCTTTTCTAAAGAACACTTGCTTCAACACGTTATCCATGTTCTTCGACGAAAATCTTCGCTGCCGCCGGCGAAATATTCCGGTGGATTTTTGTTTGTAGAGTTCCGAGTTTCTCTCTGTGATGATTTTTACAGCTTCTCTTGCTGTATACAGAGGCCTACCGAATGAATCTGCGGCGGTTATCATTGCGGCAAGAATAGCTCCAATGCCGGTACCGGCTACAATGTCGAAGAAATCTGATATCTGAGCGTGGAGATCAGATGTCTGGATACGGATCTGATCTTCGAGATGGATTAATGCAGCCCCGGCTACAATGGCGGTGGTTCCTCCGCCGTCAATGCTGAGAATGCGGGTTTTGTTGGAAGTATCTTTACAATGAGAAAGCCATTTGTGTTCAAGTTTGGAGAAGATTTCTAGGGTGACTTTAGTGAGATCCATATTTGAGAATCTCACACTTTGATATGAATGATTCAATTTAATTGCAGAATTTGAATGTGTGTGCAGTTGCAGGTGTGTTGCAGTAATGGAGAAGAGATGAAAAAGGAGTGGAAGGTGAGAAAGGAAAGACTGTGTCACGGTTTGGTGGTGAAAGGAATAAATGGATGAGAGTTTTGTACGGTACCGTTTTATCGCTTTGATTCTCTGCTCTCACAAAAGAGAGTTGGTGAGTGAGAGTTAAAACTACAAGACTGAAAGGTGCGTTTGAGAAATGGGTGTAGTGTAGTTATTATATACGTGAAACAGACTTATCATAAACACAAATAAATATAATTTGAGCATAAAAAATAAATATAATTTAATTTCTAAAAACGGTTTTTCTCTTTTTAAAAATTTAAAAACAATATGATTTATTTATTTTTAAATTTAAAAAAAAAAAAAAATAGTTTTTAGAAAGTAAATCAAACAGATCCTAATGTTATGTTTTTGCCCAAAAAGATGTATTTGAGATTGTGGAATTTAGGAAGCTTTGTGCTGGTTTTGGTTGGTGGAAACTACAGAGAAAATAAAGAAACATTATCAGAAATCGAAGTGGCGACAAAGGAATAAAGATGTATGAGTGAGTTTTTCATGTCTGCAAGGAAAAAGGGTCGTAGTTGTTGGTAAAACAGAGATTGCATTTCAATCTTATATAAGGGGCGACACTTAGTGGACACAGAAGGGCTTGGGCGTGCAGCTTACCAGACTAGTAGCCTATGGGGGATTCTCCTACAAGAGGCAAGTTATTTATGAGGGAATTGTTGCAAATTGCTAGTGTTTTGCAAGCATATAGAATTTATTTTGAATTGTAACGTGAAGGCTTGACAAGATTTTTAATTCGGATTTGTAACGATTTGCTGGCGGGATCACCGCATGATTTGGCAGTGATTTTGGGGCATTTTCTACGACACAAATTTTTTCTTTCCATATCAATTTCATTCGTATGTTGATATTGTGGAAGTGTGTAGGTTTCGGTTGGATATTGTAATACCTCAAAATTTGCCCTCTCAATTCCCCAACATTTTGCATACATAAGTTCATGAAATAACTAACTACATTGGATCATGTGTGGCATAGTTGAGGCATAGGTATGTGATCATTGGTTGGAGCAATTGAAGGCTATACAAAGGCAAGCATTGGGCCACAAAGCTTCTCAACCTTATGCAAATGGTTCACAACATCCCACAAGTCTTCATTTGAAGCCACAAGCCATGGAAAGATTTGATTTGATCAAAGGAGGCAAGTAGTGCAATATCTCCTGATGAAAAAAAGGCTAAATTAGGGTTTCATTTCTATTGGGCTTCTCCATGAAGTTTTGATTCAAAGTGGGTTACATTGTCCTATGTATGATAACAAGCGCATAGAGCTCAAATTTCATCCACGAAATCATTTTGGAAGAGGTTCAATTGGCCAGATGACTGAAAATTAAAGAATCATGGAAAAGCCAACCGAGCTAGGTAAAAAAGGTCGACTCCTGACTTTTAAGATCAAAATCATAAAATTAGGGTTACAATGATCCCATGGTTCAAATTTGGTCAAGAAATGATGGAGGAATCATAAAAAATCAAGGGAAAAAAGATCATTTGAAAAATAGTTGATTTCACCTTTCCCTCCACTTTTCTTTCCACTTTCCTTCCACATTTCCTTTCATTCTTCCCCTCTTGTTTTTCCACTTCAATTCTACTCCATTTCCTTTGGATGCTTCTACCATGTTCTACCACCTTCTAGAGTATTTCAAGGAATATTCCAAGGAATATTCCCTCTCCAACCCTAACCCTAACTAACTACAAACCTAACTCCATTCCTAAACCTAACTCCATTCCCAAACCAAGCTCCAAGCCTAGCTCCTATATAATCATTAATCACTTCAATGCAAAAGGTTCCCAATTTTTCACTCTCTCATAATTTCTAGAATCACTTTTTCTCTCTCATTTTTCCTCCATTTCCCTTTTCACCAAAGCTTTTTTTGAAGAAGCTCTTCAAGTTTCACATTGGAACTTGAAGATCTTAAAGCTTAGCCTCCAACCTCCATTGATTTGTGCTTTTTTTGTGAAGATCTCGACTTATCGGAAATGCAAGAAGTATCAAGCATCAAGAACGCATTTATTTTGCGCATTCGCGGATTCTTCGTATTTCTCTTCGATCAAGCTCTGATTCTTGCAACATTTACAGAAGCACTTTTCCGCTTCGTAGGTTGGTGATCTAAAACCATGCTTGCTTTAAGTTATTCTCTCCATCTCGCCATTTTGGCATTCTTTACGTGCTTTTCGTATTACTTGTGGTTGATTATGTTTTCGTTACATTTTGCTTGTGATTTGTGGAGTTTAATATATTAGATGCTAGGTTGTAGCTTGTTATAGGAACTAGCATGTGTTAATAAGTCATAATTGAGTAGAAATTAGTGTTAACATTTTCCTAGGTGTGTTGGAGATCATTAGAAGTAAGTTTGTGGCCAAAAGCACTTATTTCTAAACTTTTTTCACACTCTGTTCAGTGTTAACCGGTTAATCATTTGGTTAACCGGTTAACACATGCATTTTGGCCACAAATTGGTGTTGTCTGGGGTGCGTTAACGGGTTAACCATTTGGTTAACCGGTTAACGCTGTAGAAATTCAGATTTTTAGCTTATTTGCTTGCTTGTTCTTGCTTCTTTGTGCCTCTAATGTTCATACATGCTTAGGTACTAATTTTAGGGAATTTTCTAGGTTGGTTTCGACATCTCATTCCCCTATTTCGAGTCGTTTCGACGCGTTTCCGTTCATGTTACATATTATGCGTTTATGTGTTCATTTGTGTATAATTTGACTTCTTGCACTTTGTTGCTATGTCCACACACTTTTTGTCATGTAAATAATCATGTTGCAATCTATTTTTGCATGTTTCAGACAATTCGTTAACTCATTTGCATTTCATTATATCAATATATCTTGCATTTCACATAACCATGTATGTATGTGCATTTAGTTGCATTTGGTTTCATGTTTGATCATATCATTCACATCAATTCAATTCTGAATTTTGCATTGAGCCTGGCATTCTTGTTTATCTATCATGTTGCATAGTCATGATCAATGCTCATTGTGTTCATATGCCATGTTCATGTGTCATATTTTGCATACTTGTTGCATAATAAATCATGTGGTGCATTCTTGCATAATCCCTCAAAAATGCTCATGTTCATTCAATTATGTATGTTGATCTATGTTCAAATGCATATTCATGATTAATTGGTACATTTTTCATTGAGTTTGTGCATTAAAAAATGAAAATAATCAAATCTGCATTTTACATTTCATAGCTGACTTTGCATATAGGTGCTGTAAAATACATGTTGTTTGTTATGTTGTTCATGTTGTATGTGACTTTCTACACCTATTTCTACATGTTGTATGCTGGCTGTAGAAAGTTGCTTGTGCTTTGCCTTTTGTTGGGTAGTTATTTATGCATTTAGGGGTTGTAGTAGGTGCTGAATTTTTGTTTTAGCATTTCTTAGTTCTTTTAGAATTAAGATAGAGTTTAGATTGAGTTCTAGAGTTATTATGATTTAATTGGTGTAAGTTTGCTTTATTATTTTTAATAAAATACACACTAATCTTTGTTTTGTAGGGAGGGAAATGTATGTTTCCTTACACCATATCCTTTTTTATTTTTTTATGCATTCCCTTTATGCATTTAATTCACCTTTTACTTCCATATTTGTGATTGGTAGGATTTCCCCTTTTGTTAGGACCAACTTATCTTCCTTAGGAAGTAAGTTGCATCTTTTTTCTTCTCTATTTTCCTTTTGCTCTTTAGGATTAGAAAAGCCACACTCACCATTATGACCACCGTTTTAATAAATAACTTAGGGTTGTGTCTTAGTCCCCCTTAATTTTTGTCATTTTCCGATTTGAGTCTTCTTTCTCATCTTCAAACAAAATCCAAAAAGACTTAATAAATGCATGAAAGGATCCCTTGTGTATAACCTTATTCCATGGGGCACTTACATTCATTCCATCTTGGAATAGTGTAAGCTTGTCTAACATGATGTACAAGTCTTATCAAGAGGATATTTCACAAATAAAAATTTAAAAGATACTTCTTCATAAAAACTACAAAAAACATCTAATAAATTTCAACAATCTAGTGAACTTAGACCCTAATCCTTGGAAACAAGTCTTGGATAAATTATCCTTGCTTGGTGTGCTTGTTCTATAATTCCATCTTGGAATATAGTAGCAAGTACACATTCCATGGAAAAAAAGTTTGAATTCACTTCCTTGTGCCAAATTCATAGAAAACTCTTTAAAGACAAAAACAAATAATAAGCGACTATCCTGCGGGAACTTCTCTTTCTCATCTCATTCATTCTGAACGTGAACTTGCAACGACTTGTCTTGCATGCAAGACGGTAAACGCACTCGTATCAGACGAGCCTACAACACCTGAGCATAGACATACGCAGTTCCAGCTATAAAAAACACAAACAAATAGTTCTCGTCTTAGTTAGGCGAACTACGTCGACTCTGATCCTCATTTTCCCGATGAGGTACGTAGGCAGCGGGGTAGGGCCCGTTCGAGCACATTCTTTATTTTCCCTACATTTCCCCGTTTCTTTTTGTTCTCTTTTTCCAGTTCCTTTCTCATTTCACTTCCATTCCAGTTTCAGTCTTTCTTTTGCAGTATCTTATTTCTCACCCTTTGAAACAAGCAAACAAGCGTGGATCCCGTCGGGTACTGTGGACGATTTGGGGTGCTTATATCTTCCCAGGTCGTAACCGACTCCCGAACCCAGATCTTTGGTTCACAGGACCTTGTCATTTCCTTCTTCCTCAGGTTTGTGCAGCATTACCTTTCCCATTCATTCGGGATAAAAATGTCTGGTTGGCGACTCTACCTCTTCCGCGCCACTTTCGCGTTTGTACTAGGATGAAAATTCCGGGAGCGACAACTGGCTACTCTACTGGGGATCGAACCCCGAATCTCTGGTTTCCCTTGAAGAGTCAATCCTAGCGCCTGTTTGATTTTGTTTCTTTGGGTGTTTATATGTGTGTGTTGTTGTGCTTATTTACTGTTTTCGTTTATAGTTTACTTTACAGCTTTATTTACTGCTTTCAGTATTTATTTTCACATGTATGATATGTTGGACTGTGCTGGTTTCATTTTTTCTGTGGGATGGGCTTTGTTATTGTGAGATGAGACCGTAACCAGGGCTCGAGTGCACCTTAGGACTTAGAGTGGTTCCACTTTGGCTTCATGGCATCTTGCTATGTTGGTAGTAGTGAGTTCCACACCTTGACTTGCGACATTCTCGGAAATGTATTCATACCAGAATCTTTCTGGGGCAATACACAACCTTGATAGTTATGTGCAGTCAGGGGACCGATCATTGAGAACCTTTGTGGAAACATCCCTCTCCAGTGATGACAGTGGCAGACTACATTTGTTGGCAAACCCACTCGCATCCGAGGGCCCACTAGGAACTTGCATATGATGGCCTGGTTCTCTCATGGGAATCCAGTTAAGGCAAACTATTCGTATGACGATAGTATTCTACCCTTCAGGATGAATATACTATTGTTTCTCAATTCAGTGCTTGAAGCTGGGGACTTATGAGGGATGCTTGTTTCCTTGGACTCAGCTGAGACCTCCCTGAGTAGTACATAATGCCAAACCGATTCCCTAATTTGGTCATGAGCCATTTCTCGGAAATGGTGAACGTATTATTGCTATTCGGCTTTGAGAGTCTGTGATGTTTGACCCGAGTACCACACCTGTGAGATTGGAAGGGGTTTACAGGATTGCAGGAGCCTTAACCATCAGCATACCCACTGTACCAGCATGCTTCAGTGATATGATCTTGTTCTGTTATACGTGGATTCTGAACCTCTGATCAGAGAGATACTTGTGATGATGTTGTGACCTTGCACAGACACTTGATTACTTGATTCACTACAAAGACACATCACTGATCACATGCCTTGCCTTGCATAGCATCATAACATCATTAATCATTTGTGTACTTTTTATTTTCAGGGTTCATTACTTCCTATTCTCGGTCATATTGCTACTTCAAGATGGAGGTTCCCAAGAAAATAAATGTCCACTATACTTTCCCACAACCAGAGACAGAGAGTACTCAGGGGTTGATTGCTTGATAGGTGACAAAGTCCTTGGTGATTTCAGAAAGGAGTTTGGAAAGATCCTGGATTATGTGAGCAAACCCACAATTGACTAGAGGGATAGCTTGCATTCTTTGTTGCAGTTCTATGATCCACAACTGAGGGTTTTTGTTTTCCCTGATTACATCCTGGCACTTACATTGGAAGAGATCTCTAGTATCCTGAATATTCCTATTATAGAAGGTATGCCTTACTATGCTTCAGAGAGGACCCCTCCTTATGAAGACATCACTGTTGCCTGTCATTTGAGTATGCTCAGGTTCAAGATGGGATTAGAAGCTAGCCAGGGTAAGGGAATTTCTTTGGAGTTTCTTATCACAGAGGCTCATGTTATGGCATTGGGAAAGAAATGGGCAGACTTCAAAGCATTATTAGCCATGATAGTGTATGGAATCAGTTTATTTCCAGGAGAGAAAGGGCTAATTAGCATGGAGGTTATTACCATCTTTGTCAAAAGAAACCTTGTACCTACAATACTAGCTGACTTCTACTATGGGGTTCACCACAGGAATGAAAAGAGGAAGGGACATGTGAATTGTTGTGCTCCCTTGTTTGCTGACTGGTTTGTAAGGCAAATCCCTAAATCAGGGCCTTTCCAGGATTTGAAACAATCTTGGAAGTGGTCCAAAATATTGATGGGCTTAACCTCAGTTGACATTTCTTAGGGATGCAATAGAGATATTGTAGGAAAAGAGATTTTGGTCAGTTGTGGGAGCTTCCCAAATGTGCCCTTGATAGGGAGGAAAGGTGGGGTCAGCTACAATCTTATCTTATCTAAGAAACAGTTTGGCAATCCTCTAAGAGCTATACCTTTGATTGAAGAGATGAATGAGTCACTGTACTTTCCAGCTGAAGGTAACCTGAAGATGAGCTTGCTAGCATCCCAAGCTTGGGAGGTTAGAGTGTTAAAGGGGAAGAAAGACTTTGGGAGAGTAGATCCCAAGACTTATGATCCTTTTGCCACCTGGTTGGAAGATCGTGTAAAGACTTTGTTGCTCCCATTCTCTAAGGAACCACCTCTCTACCCTAAGGAGGTAGTACCCACAACTTCTGTTCCTCTTCAGGAGTATCAAAAATTGGAAGCCTTAGTTAAGCAACTTAGGTTGGAGAATCAAGAAGCCAATAATTCATGCCAGAAGTTGAAAATACAAAACCAGAAATTGGAAGAAAGAGCTCACAAAGCTGAAGAAATGGTTAGGCTCAAGCAGCAAGACTTTCAAGAGAGGGAGCTATATTTCAAGAAAAGGGGGTTAGCTGAAACTCACAGGGTAGACCAACGCCGGAAAGATAAGAAAGAGTTGAATGAAGCTAATGAAGCTATCGCCTTATGGCAAGAGAAGTGGGAAAACAACTTGAAGAAGCAGAAAGAGCTGGAAGTCAAGCACCAGTTAGAGATCAAAGGGCTTCAAGACTCTTTAGCTGAACAGGGAAAGCTCCTTCAAAAGGCCTATAACCAGGAGAAGAGTCACCTCCAAGATATAGCAAAGAATCAGCAAGCAGTGGAGGAAGCTCAGAAAGAGATATAAGAGTTGAAGTTGAGAGCTGATGTCAAGAGGACCAAGACTGATTCCCTTACAAGCCAGGAAAGTGAAAAGGTGTTCCTACAACAAATTGAGGAATTGCATGCCTCCTTTGACCTTAGGGATATCCTGATTCAAAAGCTTATATAGGAACCTACACATCCTGATATAGCTTAGCTACTGCAAGGTTTCCAACGCCTTAGTTGGAGGTTGCAGGATGTAAATCTTCCTAGGCCTTAGTCTTGTATTCATGTGATTCGGATTACCCACAGGCTTGTTGTGGGAATCCCCTCTCTTGATGTTCCTTTTTCTCTCTGATGTATAAACTTGTACCCCATGAGGGCTTTGCTATTACAGTTTTCTTTTGATTCACTTGAAGTCTCTGGTTGATTATCTGTTGCACGAACACGAGATATTGAATACTGCCACTTCACGTCTGAAAATCATACAAAGTCTTCTTTTCTCAACATCGAAATGGGAAAGTAAATAAAACCTTGAGGATAAAAGGAATACATTGCATTTCATACATATCATTTGCATTTTTCCTTTGTTTTTTGCAGGTTTCCCCGGGTTGCTTAACTTATCTGCATTTCAGGCAAAGATTGCGTGAGTTGCCAAAACCCGGTACTTCAGACAGAACATTCCTCATCGTTACGCAACACGCAACAACCAGAGGACCATCACGGATGCTATGCAAACTAAGCTCAATGAACTCTGCACTAGGATGGGGGAATTCATGGTCATGATGCAAGGGAGGGTCCAGGGACAACAGGACTTGAGGAATGCCATTCAGGGACTCAATCCTCCTCAGACTAACCCTCTTGTAGTCACTCCAGAAGTCCAGGTGAATCCTCCCAACACCAACAATGGAACAAGTGGACCCCCGATTCCAGAACCCGACACAACCTTCATCCCTGTGCAAGATAGACAATATGATCAATTTCCTTCCTTTAATAATGATATGGGATTTGGTTCGGAAGGAAATTTCCAATACTTTTTGCTGTTAGCTGAGAAGGTCAAGGCCCTTGAGTGTAAAGACACTCTTGGGATAGACGTATCTGACATGGGCTTAGTCTCGGGGGTGGTTATTCCTCACAAATTAAGGCCACCTACTTTTGACAAGTATAACGGTAACTCCTGCCCCAAAAATCACCTGCAGGCGTTCTACCGAAAGATTGTTGCCCATACTAGGGGCGAGAAGCTCTGGATGTACTATTTCCAGGATAGTCTCTCTGGAGGATCCTTGGAATGGTATATGAAATTGGAAAGAAGCTCAGTGAAAAGCTGGAAGGAATTGGGAGAAGCATTCCTTAAACAATATCAGTATAACATCGACATGGCGCCTAGTCGCACTCAGCTCCAAAGTTTGACATAGAAAAACTCGGAGAGTTTCAAAGACTACGCACAAAGATGGCATGAAGTGGCTGCCAGGGTGCAACCACCGCTGCTAGAAAGAGAAATGGTGGACCTTTTCATGGACACTCTTCCTGGACACTTTATGGAAAGGTTGTCTGGATGTTCTTCAAGTGGTTTTTCATATATTATCTTGACTGGCGAGAGGATAGAGAGCTGGATCAAGCAGGGGAAGATCCAGAATGGTGGCACTACAACTTCTGGTGTCAAGAAACTCTTCTTGAAGAGGAGAGAAGGAGATACTAGGTCAGTGTATGCACAGAGAGGCGAAGGTAATAGAGGTGTTTATCAGCAAGTGGCCCATGTCACTATCTCAGCTCAGCCTATTCAATAACAAGTCCAACAACCACAACAGCAATGCCAACAGGGGTATTAACAAAGAGCTCCTCGTCCATATTATTCCCAGAAGACCAGAGAGAGGCAGTTTGAAACTCCACCTATGTCCTATTCACAACTTTTGAAGAATCTTCTCCAGCTCCAGATGGTTCAGCTTAGAACTTTTCAACCTCCGAAGTCGGGGAAACTCCCTGAAGGTTATGATACAAACGCCCGGTGCGAATTTCATTCCGGAGCCCCCGGACATACCACATAAAACTTTAAAACCCTGAAGTATATAGTCCAAGACCTGGTAGATTTCAAAGCGATTAACTTTGCTCTCACTCCGAATGTGATACAAAACCCCATGCCTCCTCACGGAGGTATCGTTGGGGCAATTGATGATGGAGAGAATCTAAATTTGGTGTGTGATGTCAATGACCTGCAAACTCCGTTGAGCACTGTCAAAGCTTACTTATCCCAGAAAGGTATTTTTCCAGGTTGTGAAAATGGTTGTCTAGAGTGCGCTGAAGCTTCCGATGGTTGTGAGCAGCTGAAAAAAGGGATCCAGAGCATGATTGATAAAAGGGTCCTACATTTTGAAAAAATTGTAAAAGAGAAAGAAGTTTCTACAATAACTATTTACTATGATCTGTCTCAAGTTCCTCCTCAGGCCAGAGTAGCACTAATAACTATCACTACTACAGGGCTTGTGATGTACAAAAGTGATAAGGCCATCCCATGGCACTATGGAGGTGAAGTATATTGTAACGGCCAGAAGCAAGATTTGGCCACATCTAGTACATCTCTAGCTCAAGTAGAAAATGTTGGAGTAGGGGGCTTTACCAGAATTGGAAGGTTGTTTGCACCGGAAATACTAAGAAATAGTGTGATACCACCCAGGGACACTACAGAAGCCCAAACTAAAGCTAGAGGGAAATAACCAATGACTTCTAATGAGCCCACACCTGTGGTTGACACAGACATTACATTTGACAAAGAAGCTGAAGAACTTTTTAGAATCATCAAAAAGAGAGATTTTAAGATCGTGGACCATTTGCAACAGACTGCATCAAAGATCTCCATCTTGTCTTTGCTAATGTGTTCTGACTCCCACATAAAATCTCTCTTGAACATCCTGAACAAAGCTTATGTACCTCAGGATATCTCGGTGAACCAATTGGAGACTGTAGTGTCCAGTGTCAACGTCAGTCATGGATTGGGTTTTACTGACATGGACCTAACGTCTGAGGGCCGTGCTCACAATCGAGCATTGCATATTTACTTGGAGTGTAAAGGTGCAATGCTATCTCATGTGTTAGTGGATACCGGATTATCCTTGAATATTCTTCCCAAGAAGGCATTAATGAAGTTGGATTATGACGGAGTTTTTTTGAAACCCAGTGACCTGGTAGTTCGAGCTTTTGATGGATCGAGAAGATCAGTGTTTGGGGAAGTAGACTTGCCAATCAAAGTAGGTCCACAAATCTTCAATGCCACATTCTATGTAATGGACATACAACCTGCATATAGTTGTTTGCCGGGGAGGCCCTGGATACATTCGGCAGGGGCAGTATCGTCCACACTTCATCAGAAGCTGAAATTCGTCTGTGAAGGACAAATCGTAACAGTCTATGGGGAGGAGGATATCTTCATCAGTCATCTGGCTTCGTTTAAATATGTAGAGATGGACGGTGAGATAGTTGAGACTCTGTGTCAAGCTTTCGAGCCCTTGGAGACTGAATTGGCGTCCTTATCAGCAACTTCTTCGGAGGAATCAAAGAAAGGATTTTCCATAACCTCTTATAAGCAAGCTTTGAAGGTAGTGGAATCAGGAATACGAGAAGGCTGGGGCAGTCCAGTGGAGGTATTAGAAAATAAGGACATGTTTGGTGTTGGCTACCATCCTGGGAAGTCATCAACTAAATAGAGCGCTAGAGGTCGTCAAGGCCCGATTACCTTCACGAGTGCAGGAATGGTCGATTATGTGAATATCAGCGCAGTGCAAGGCGA
Organism: Lathyrus aphaca; assembly: GCA_963966055.1. NCBI lineage: Eukaryota > Viridiplantae > Streptophyta > Magnoliopsida > Fabales > Fabaceae > Lathyrus > Lathyrus aphaca. The sequence continues at coordinate 181,079,627 of OZ014520.1, forward strand.
CACGGTTGATAGTGACTGTGACCTAGATGAGTGGATCATACCTTGTGCTCCAGAGACTCAGTTTAGCAATTGGTCATCTGAAAGGCTCATTTCAGTCACTTCCTTAGAAGAGTAATGATTTTTGCTTTTGTCTTTCCTGTACTCAAGCGCTATGTCTTGCCCGGGGCATATTAGCTTATTGTAAGCGTTCTTTTGTTCCAAACACAATACATAATCATTAATAAAGCTGACGTTTTGCATTCATCCATGTTGTTCTTTGTCTTTCATTTTTGTTTTTGTTTTCAAAAAAGAAAGAAATGTTTTAAAAGATGGCAATGTTTTTCCAAACTCCTCCTAAATCCTTGCATGAATCATCATTCATGCAGGTGCTCTTCACTGGATCTTATCAATGATGACCCTGCTATGGCTAAGTATGACTTTGACAATCCAATTTACCAAGCCGATAAGGAAGGTGAAGAAGATTGTGAACTACCTGAAGAGTTAGCCAGATTACTGAAACAGGAGGAAAAGATGATTCAGCCGCATGAAGAGGCCATCGAAGTGATAAACCTGGGTACCGAAGAGGACAAGAAAGAAGTCAAGATCAGAGTCGCGTTAGAAGAATCTATCAAGACTCGCCTAATTGCCATGCTTCGAGAATATGTTGATGTTTTCGCCTGGTCTTACCAGGACATGCCTGGTTTAGACACTGACATTGTGGTACACAAGCTGCCTTTGAGAGAAGACTGCCCTCTAGTGAAGTAGAAGTTAAGGTGCACACGCCCTGATATGGAAATCAAGATAAAAGAGGAAGTACAAAAGCAATTTGATGCTGGTTTCTTGGCTGTGACTAGTTACCCCCATGGGTTGCTAATATTGTACCGGTCCCTAAAAAAGACGGTAAAGTCAGTATGTGTGTAGACTACATGGATTTGAACAGGGCCAACCCTAAAGATGATTTCCCTCTTCCTCATATAGATGTGCTAGTTGACAACACTGCTCAGTTTTTCGTATTCTCTTTCATGGACAGGTTTTCAGGTTATAACCAGATTAAAATGTCTCCTGATGATATGGAAAAGACTACCTTCATTACGCCTTGGGGTACTTTCTGTTATAAAGGCATGTCGTTTGGTATGAAGAATGCTGGAGCCACTTACCAACGGGAAATGGTGACGCTATTTCATGACATGATTCATCATGAGATTGAGGTTTATGTTGATGATATGATAGCAAAATCCCAAACAGAAGAGGAGCACTTGGTAAATCTAGCAAAGTTGTTTGACAGACTCCGGAAGTTCAGATTGAGGTTGAATCCAAACAAGTGCACCTTTGGGGTCCGTTCCGGCAAGTTACTAGGTTTATTGTTAGTGAGCGGGGAATTGAGGTTGACCCGGCCAAAGTAAAATCCATCCAGGAGATGCCTGAGCCGAAGACTAAAATGAAAGTGTGTGGTTTCTTAGGGAGACTAAACTACATTGCACGGTTTATCTCACACCTAACGGCTACATGTGAGCCTATCTTCAAGCTTCTGAGGAAGAATCATGCCATTAAATGGAATGAAGACTGCTAGCAAGCATTTGACCGAATCAAGGAGTACTTGCTAGAACCTCTGTTTCTCATGCCTCCAGTGCCAAGGAGACCCTTAATCATGTATCTTACCGTACTCGAAGGATCGATGGGGTGTGTGTTGGGTCAGCAGAACGAGTTTGGTCGAAAAGAGCACGCTATTTACTACCTTAGCAAAAAGTTTACCAATTGTGAGACACACTACTCACTACTCGAGAAAACTTGCTGCACTTTAGCATGGGTTGCTCGCCGACTAAGACAGTACATGCTGACTCACACCACTCTCCTAATTTCCAAAATGGATCCTGTGAAATATATCTTCGAGAAGCCGGCTCTAACAGGAAGGGTAGCCTGATGGCAGATGATTCTAACAGAATATGATATCCATTACACTTTTCAAAAAGCAATCAAAGGGAGTGTATTGTCCGAATACTTGGCTCAGCAGCCAATTGATGATTATCAACCCATGAAATCTGAGTTCCCGGATGAGGACATCATGTTCCTCAAGTTGAAAGACTGTGAAGAACCACTTCCGGAGGAGGGGCCAGACCTTGAAATGGAAGTTGATGTTTGACGGAGCTATGAACATGAACGGAAGCGGAGTATGTGTTGTTATCATCTCACCAGAAGGGGTCCACACACCATTAGCTTCTCGGTTGACTTTCGAGTGCACTAACAATGAAGCAGAGTATGAGGCTTGCATCACGGGGATTGAAGAGGCAATCAACTTGCGGGTCAAGAACCTCGAGATCTTCAGAGATTCCACTCTAGTGGTGAACCAAGTCAATGGAAAATGGTTAGTTCATCAACCTCAATTGGTTCCTTACAGGGATTATACCAGGAGGTTGTTAACTTTCTTCACCAAGGTCAAGTTGAGTTATATTCCCCGAGACGAAAACCAGTTCGCCGACGCTCTAGCAACTTTGTCATCTATGATTAAAGTTTGTCAAGAGAATTCCGTGCCTCAAATCATGGTCTCCCATCTCGAAAGACCTGCTTATGTCTTTGCACTTGACATTGGTGAAGATAACAAACCTTGGTATCATGATATCAAGCACTTCTTGAAGACTCAAGAGTACCCAACTAGGGAACCCAGTAAAGACAGGAAGACCCTCAGAAGACTAGCATGTGGTTTCTTCTTGAATCAAGATGGTGTGCTATACAAGCGAAACTTCGACATGGTTTTGCTCAGATGCGTAGATAGACACGAAGCAGACCTGTTGATGCAAGAGGTTCATGAAGGCTCCTTTGGTACCCATGCTGGAGGACGTGCGATGGCTAAAAAATTGTTGAGATCGGGATATTATTGGATCACCATGGAATCCGATTGCTGTAAATATTCCCGCAAATGTCACAAATGCCAGATTTATGCCGATAAGGTTCACGTGCCTCTTAATCCATTGAGTGTCATGTCCTCACCTTGGTCGTTCGCCATGTGGGGCATTGATATGATTGGAAAGATTGAGCCAACAGCTTCCAACGGTCACCGCTTCATCCTAGTTGCCATAGACTATTTCACGAAGTGGGTCGAAGCGGCGTTTTATGCCAATATTACTAAACAAGTGGTAGCCCAGTTTATCAAAAGAGATATTATTTTCCGATATGGAATTCCCGAAAGAATCATTACTGATAATGGTTTTAATCTCAACAACAAGATGATTGCCGACTTGTGTCGGGATTTCAGAATAGAACATCACAACTCTTCTCCGTATCGCCCAAAGATGAACGATGTTGTCGAGGCGGCCAACAAGAACATCAAGAAAATCTTGCAGAAGATGGTTATAACATACAAAGACTGGCATGAGATGCTACCATTTGCGCTGCATGGGTACCGAACGTCTGTGCGTACCTCAACAGGGGCAACCCCGTTCTCATTGGTATATGGTATGGAGGCAGTCCTACTAATTGAAGTGGAGATCCCCTTGTTGAGGTTAATGATGGACATTAAGCTAGATGAAGTTGAGTGGCTCCGATCCAGATACAATCAACTGAGTCTTATTGAAGAGAAACGCCTAACAGTTGTATGCCATGGACAATTGTATCAGCGGCGGATGAAGCAGGCTTTCGACAAGAAGGTACGACCTCAAAGGTACATACCAGGTGACCTAGTGCTAAAAAGGATTCCTCCTCCTCTTAACGATCACAGGGGCAAATGGACACCCAATTATGAAGGACCATTCGTGGTTAAAAAGGTTTTCTCAGGTGGAGCCTTGATGCTAACAACCATGGATGGAGAAGACTTCCATTCCCCTGTCAACACAGATGCGGTAAGAAAATACTTCATGTAAAAAGACCCGCTGGATAAAAACAGAATAAAGATCCAGGCAAAAATGGGCATCCCGGCGAGCCAAAAACATAATAAAAGGCTCGGGCAAAAATTAGGGAAATCTTGAAAAAAAAAGTACACCCCTGAGTTGAAAGCCACATCGGACATCTCAGGCAAAAAAGGGTATCCCGGTGGATTGAAAACCCGAAAGGGCGATCCACGCAAAAGAGGGACTAACACGAACGACTGCGATTGGTGAAATTCATAATCCATCTATAACTAGGGTTATTCTAATGGATGAAGACCAGTTCAACCACCTTTCTCAAGAGGCAGAGCAAGCAGATAGTCTTGAAGATATACGAGTCATAACTGGGTCGAAACTTGATGAGATCCATTTTTCACATTGCCAATAGGATAGTCTGTTTTCCTTTTTGGCTATTTCCTCTTTCCAGGGAATTGCTTCCTGATGTAATTCCTATTCATGGCCATATTCCAAATCAATAAAAATCCAATTTCAGTGAACTTGTGGCTATTTGCTTCTTGTTTCGTTTTTCATCTAACATTGTTTGATTATAAAAACGTCCAGCAAATTGTGATTTATATAATGTTGCGAACATTTGAATGCTTTCTAACTCATGCAGGAGGAAAGAAACATCTAATACAACTCTAAAAAGGGTGTTAAGTGGCCAGGATAATGATTCATACCATAAGCCTGGGGCATACGGGTCCAAACTAACTCTCCATGTTGTAGGCACTATCAGTTGTGTTTACGCAGATGCAGGTACATGTGTTGCTAGTAAAGCTAAAGCAGATTTCCAGAAGGAATATTTCGATAGTACTCGAACTAGAACAAGTGTCTTCCCGTGTGTCTCCTGTTATCCCTAGTAGAAGTGAAGTTGAAGTTCTTCCCCAGCAGTAATGACAAAAGATGTTTGTCCTCCCCAAGCAAGGGTTTTCTTTTAATACAGGGGGAATACCCAGCAGTGTAAGGAGTGTCTTTCCTCCCCAGTAGGTTGCTTCCTCAGCAGTGCCATACTTCTGGTTCCCAGCCAAGTCAGAAGGTTTTCATTTCCCCATCAGAGTGCACGAAGGGTTTATCTCTAGCAGGGTCTTGGCTCTCCAATCTTAAAGTCTAATTTATTTTTGGCAATGACGGCGATTCAGAGCCGGTGTATCATTAACAACGTTCCCCGTAGAGTTATTTTCTCCTCGCAAGGATCAACCATATCAATACAGTGATCATCAGTTCTCCCCAGTCAAGCCATCTGGGATACTTGCAGTCTCCTTCCGGGAGATCCTTTGTATTTGCATATGCATAATCATCATTACATGTGCATCCTCCAAAGCGTAGCATTTCCATTGTCATGGAGCATTACGCCATAAATTCAAACATGTGCATACCAGCATGAGCCAGTTTTGAGGTATATTACATACAACCTATAACATCTTCTCAACCTGAAATTCCCCGCAGAAGACACTTATACCATTTGCCAGGCATCTTTGTCTTTCCAAGTCAATGTTTGTCACCTTTCTGTGGCTTGATTCACTCAGCAGTCACGTATTAAGCCCTGTTTCGCCAACAAGCCCCTTTCTTTGTGGCTTGATTCACTCAGCAGTCACATTGTCGAGTCTCATTTCGCTAATGGTCTCGTTTTCAAGCCCTGTTTCTCCAACATGCACCTTTCCATGGCTTGATTTGCTCATCAGTCACATTGTTGAGTCTCATTTCGCTAATGGTCTCGTTTTCAAGCCTTGTTTCGCCAACAAGACCCTTTCTTTGTGGCTTGATTCGCTCAGCAGTCACATTGTCGAGTCTCATTTTGCTAATGGTCTCGTTTTCAAGCCCTGTTTCGCCAACACGCCCCTTTCTTTGTGGCTTGATTCGCTCATCAGTCACATTGTCGAGTTCCGTTCCGCTAATGGTCTCGTTTTTAAGCCCTGTTTCTCTAATAGGCACCTTTCCGTGGCTTGATTCGCTCAGCATTCACGTGTTAATCCCTGTTTCGCCAATAGGCACCTTTCTTTGTGGCTTGATTCACTCAGCAGTCACATTGTCGAGTCTCATTTTGCTAATGGTCTTGTTTTCAAGCCCTGTTTCGCCAACATGCACCCCTTTGTGGCTTGATTCGCTCAACAATCACATTGTAGGTTATCGTTCTGTACAATGATCCTATTCCACCTGGTGCTATTCCCATTACCTATTCAGAGGTAAAAAAAAAGATAAATAAAAGGCAGATGACATTTCTCTTATCCACCGTGTTCAAATTTCCAGGTTTTATTCGAGTATTCAATCACTCCATACCTTGAATGTCTAAAAGCTCTTGCAATTATTCGTTCAGTTCTGCAGATGATTGAATAGGGGCAGCTGTAATACCTCAAAATTTTCCCTCTCAATTCCCCAACATTTTGCATAGCATTTTGCATACATAAGTTCATGAAATAACTAACAACATTGCATTATGTGTGGCATAGCTGATGCATAGGTATGTGATCATTGGTTGGAGAAATTGAAGGCTATACAAAGGCAAGCAAAGGGCTACAAAGCTTCTCAACCTTATGCAAAGGGTTCACAACATCCCGCAAGTCTTCATTTGAAGCCACAAGCTGGAAAGATTTGATTTGATCAAAGGAGGCAAGTAGTGCAACATCTCCTGATGAAAAAAAGGCTAAATTAGGGTTTCATTTCTACTGGGCTTCTCCATGAAGTTTTGATTCAAAGTGGATTCCATTATCCTATGTATGGTAACAAGCGCCTAGGGCTCAAATTCATCCACGAAATCATTTTGGAAGAGGTTCAATTGGCCAGATGACTGAAAATTAAGGAATCAGGGAAAAGGCAACCGAGCTTGGTAAAAAAGGTCGACTCCTGACTTTTAAGATCAAAATCATGAAATTAGGGTTAAAATGATCCTATGGTTCAAATTTGGTCAAGAAATGATGGAGGAATCATAAAAAATCAAGGGAAAAAAGATCATTTGAAAAATGGTTGATTTCACCTTTCCCTCCACTTTTCCTTCCACTTTCCTTCCACATTTCCTTTCATTTTTTCCCTCTTGTTTTTCCACTTTAATTCCACTCCATTTCCTTTGGATGCTTCTACCATGTTCTACCACCTTCTAGAGTATTCCAAGGAATATTCCAAGGAATATTCCCTCTTCAACCCTAACCCTAACTAACTACAAACCTAACTTCATTCCTAAACCTAACTCCATTCCCAAACCTAGCTCCAAGCCTAGCCCCTATATAATCATTAATCACTTCAATGCAAAAAGTTCCCAAATTTTCACTCTCTCATAATTTCTAGAATCACTTTTTCTCTCTCACTTTTCCTCCATTTCCCTTTTCACCAAATCTTTTTTTGAAGAAGCTCTTCAAGTTTCACATTGGAACTTGAAGATCTTAAAGCTTAGCATCCAACCTCCATTGATTTGTGCTTTTGGAAGAAGAAGCTACTGTTTTTTTTGAAGATTTCGACTTATCGGAAGTGCAATAAGTATCAAGCATCAAGAACACATTTATTTTGCGCATTCACGGATTCTTCGGATTTCTCTTCGATCAAGCTTTGATTCTTGCAACATTTACCGAAGCACTTCTCCGCTTCGTAGGTTGGTGATCTAAAACCATGCTTGCTTTAAGTTATTCTCTCCATCTCTCCATTTTGGAATTCTTTAAGTGCTTTTCGTATTACTTGTGGTTGATTATGTTTTCGTTACGTTTTGCTTGCGATTTGTGGAGTTTAATGGATTAGAAGCTAGGTTGTAGCTTGTTATAGGTTCTAGCATGTGTTAATAAGCCATAATTGAGTAGAAATTCGTGTTAACATTTTCCTAGGTGTGTTGGAGATCATTAGAAGTAAGTTTGTGGCCAAAAGCACTTATTTCTAAACTTTTTTTCACCTTCTGTTCAGTGTTAACCAGTTAAACAAATACGCATGCATCTTGGCCACAAATTGGTGCAGTCTGGGGTACATTAACGGGTTAACCATTTGGTTAACCGGTTAACGCTGTAGAAATTCAGATTTTTAGCTTATTTGCTTGCTTGTTCTTGCTTCTTTGTGCCTCTAATGTTCATACATGCTTAGGTACTAATTTTAGGGAATTTTCTAGGTTGGTTTCGACATCTCAGTCCCCCATTTCGAGTCGTTTCGACGCGTTTCAGTTCATGTTGCATATTATGCATTTATGTGTTCATTTGTGTATAATTTGACTTCTTGCACTTTGTTGCTATGTCCACACACTTTTTGTCATATAAGTAATCATGTTGCATTCTGTTTTTGCATCTTCCGCACAATTCGTTAACTCATTTGCATTTCATTGTATCAATATATGTTGCATTTCACATAACCATGTATGTATGTGCATTTGGTTGCATCTGGTTACATGTTTGATCATATCATTCACATCAATTCAATTCTGAATTTTGCATTGAGTTTGGCATTCTTGTTGATCTATCATGTTGCATAGTCATGATCAATGCTCATTATGTTCATATGCCATGTTCATGTGCCATATTTGGCATACTTGTTGCATAATAAATCATGTGGTGCATTCTTGCATAATCCCTAAAAAATGCTCATGTTCATTCAATTATGTATGTTGGTCTATGTTCAAATGCATATTCATGATTAATTGGTACATTTTTCATTGAGTTTGTGCATTAAAAAATGAAAATAATCAAATCTGTATTTTACATTTCATAGCTGACTTTGCATATAGGTGCTGTAAAATACATGTTGTTTGTTATGTTGTTCATGTTGTATGTGACTTTCTACACCTATTTCTACATGCTGTATGCTGGCTGTAGAAAGTTGATTGTGCTTTGCCTTTTGTTGGGTAGCTATTTGTGTATTTAGGGGCTGTAGTAGGTGCTGAATTTTTGTTTTAGCCTTTTTTTAGTTCTTTTAGAATTAAGATAGAGGTTAGATTGAGTCCTAGAGTTATTAGGATTTAATTGGTGTGAGTTTGCTTTATTATTTTTAATAAAATACACACTAATCTTTGTTTTGTAGGGGAGGGAAATGTATGTTTCCTTACACCTTATCCTTTTTATTTTTTTATGCATTCCCTTTATACATTTAATTCACCTTTTAATTCCATATTTGTGATTGGTAGGATTTCCCCTTTTGTTAGGACCAACTTATCTTCCTTAGGAAGTAATTTGCATCCTTTTTCTTCTCTCTTTTCCTTTTGTTCTTTAGGATTAGAAAAGCCTCACTCACCATTAGGACCACCATTTTAATAAATAACTTAGGGTTGTGTCTTAGTCCCCCTTAATTTTTGTCCTTTTCCGATTTGAATCTTCTTTCTCATCTTCAAACAAAATCCAAAAAGACTTAATAAATGCATGAAAGGATCCCTTGTGTATAATCTTATTCCATGGGGCACTTACATTCATTCCATCTTGGAATAGTGTAAGCTCTTCTAGCATGATGTACAAGTCTTATCAAGAGGATATTTCACAAAGAAAAAATTAAAAGATACTTCTTCATAAAAACTACAAAAAAAAATCTAATAAAGTTCAACAAGCTAGTGAACTTAGACCCTAATCCTTGGAAACAAGTCTTGGATAAATTCTCCTTGCTTGGTGTGCTTGTTCTATAATTCCATCTTGGAATATAGTAACAAGTACACATTCCATGGAAAAGAGTTTGAATTCACTTCCTTGTGCCAAATTCATAGAAAACTCTTAAAAGACAAAAACAAATAATAAGCGATTATCCTGCGGGAACTTCTCTTTCTCATCTCATTCATTCTGAACGTGAACTTGCGACGACTTGTCTCGCATGCAAGACGGTAAACGCATTCGTACCAGACGAGCCTGCAACACCTGAGCATAGACATACGCAGTTCCAGCTATAAAAAACACAAACAAATTATTCCCGCCTTAGTTAGGCGAACTACGTCGACTCTGATCCTCATTTTCCCGATGAGGTACGTAGGCAGTGGGGTAGGGTCCGTTTGAGCACATTCTTTATTTTCCCTACATTTCCCCCTTTCTTTTTGTTCTCCTTTTCCAGTTCCCTTTCTCATTTCACTTCCATTCTAGTTTCAGTCTTTCTTTTGCAGTATCTTATTTCTCACCCTTTGAAACAAGCAAACAAGCGTGGATCCCGTCGGGTACGGCGGACGATTTGGGGTTGCTAATACCTTCCCAGGTCGTAACCGACTCCCGAACCCAGATCTTTGGTTCGCAAGACCTTGTCATTTCCTTCTTCCTCAGGTTTGTGTAGCATTACCTTTCCTATTCATTCAGGATAAAAATGTCTGGCTGGCGACTCTACCTCTTCCGCGCCACTTTCGCGTTTGTACTAGGATGAAAATCCCGGGAGCGACAAATATCCCTTGAAAAATTATTCAATCTGAATTTGTTTTGCCTTATTCTGGTCGACTCATTATGAAGAGATCTTCATCATATATGGAAATAATATACAAGAAGATTATGATCTTCTATGTGTTGCTAGTTTCCATGAAAAAGGTCAGTCCTTTCCATAAGTAGGGATCTCGAAGGAACAAAATCAAACAAGGAAATCTGCAATTAATAAGGAGAATGATGAGTATCAGAAGAGTATTGGAATCAATAATTCTACATTTATATGTGAAGATTTAAGTGTTTTTGGGTTTAATAGGCAAATTCCCAATCAATAAAAGCAGATATACCAGAATCAGTAAGGGGGACAAGCCAATATTACCTTTCGGTGTTTTTGTTTTTTTTTCTTTGTAAAATGCTTTCATTTATTTATTTCTCATAAAATGAAAATGAAGCTTGTGTTATTTAGAAAAATGACACCTTAAAATCTTGAATGTAAGTAAATAAAGATAATAAAATAATTAAAGAAAAATATATTTTAACATTCACTTTTAACATCTACACCGTATTAGTAGAGATAAAATCTATTATTTTTATATTTTAATAATTTATTTCACTTTGGATTTTGTGCAAAAACTTTTTGATTTGTTGTTACCTACGGTGTAGTATATGGTGTAGGCAATAAGCAGAGTAAAAATAGCAGACCTGAATAATTAATCCCATAAAAATTTACATGTGGCAAAAAATGAACTTGAGCATTCTTATTAAATTGGTAATTAATTAAAATTTTATAATATATACATCAAATTGACACAATTTAGAGAGATTTAAATTTAACTTGAGCATGTTTAGATTATCTCTAGAATTTTCTTCTTCTCTCACTATGGAAGGATGCTCCCTTGATTCCTATATGCCCTGACCTCATTCTCCTTTCTCTCAATCTTTTCATGTACCAACAAAATGGTCTCTCTAAATTTAATGATGATTTGTGGTATAAACATAATAATTCCTTCTCATGTTGCATCCTTCAAAGTGATCATCCCCAACACATGATAGGTATTCTGTAGGTACTTGTCACTTCCATCGTATATATTAATTTATTTTGACACCATTTTCCTCATTTATTTCATGTTTTTTTTTTCATTTATTTTATTTTCTTCACTTGATTTTCATATATTACTTCCTTCTTATATATGAAAAAAAATCATTTTGATATAAATAATTAAATCTTATATTTTTAAAAATATTAAAAAAAGAATAAAAGTTGATTAAAAAAAAACATTTAAATTGAAAAAACATTTTAACATTGGTTATAGGGCTAGGTGGGTGACCAAGGCCACCACCAGGACCTTCAATTATTATTTTTTAACTTATTTAATAAAATATAACTGTTTTTATAAAAATAAAAAATGAATTATTTTTTATAACAAATAAAGAATAATATATATTTAAAATGTGGATTAGTTAATTTAAATATTATTTTTAAGATGACAAAATTTTAAGACCTATTACATAAGAAAGTTTTTAATATTTAATATTTTTATTTATAGAAATTTTGGTTATATTCTTATAAGAGATTTTTTAAGTAATTTAAATAAATATACATTAATTTTAATAAAATGTTATTATAATGTTAAAAAGACTTAATTTTAAATTTTGTCTTATCTCAAAAAACTCATACAATTTAAATAAAATTATATTAATTATACTAAAATATCATTATTATATTTGAAAAATAATAATTTAATAGTTTGACTTCCGGCTCGAAATGTTTTGACAAACATACACACGCTCACACGCACGTGTGAATACACACTCGTATCTTTTGATCCTCCTCTCATACTGCATTTAAAATATAGATGTTTTTATTTTTTCTAAATGACAAATTTCTTATGAAATATGATCAATCATCGAATATATAAATTTATTGAAAATTTTTATAGATAAAAATATATATTTAAAAATTGAACATGTCATTTATTTATTTAGAAAAAATGTGACCCTTCCTATGAAAGCCAACTAGATTTGCTATGAGTGCAATATTTGTGACCCTTCCTATGATGAACAAATAAAGCCTTAATCTGATTAATTTTTGAATAACTGATTAATTGATATGACATTTCTTCTCATAATGTATAGTCATTTTAGCTTTAATTTGACCATCAAGACTTTAGTTGTTGTGTACATTATATTGTTATTGTCTTTCTTTGTCTTGTTCTTCCCTTGTTTGAGACTTTAATTGCGTTAGCAGGTTTTATAGTTTTTACTTCTATGGACATTGCGTCACTACAACCATTTTGTTGACTTTTATTTAGTTTCAACTACTTAATTTCATATTCTAAATTTGTTGCATGAGTTTGAGTTGAGTCAGCTTCTTGCCCTAAAGTTGAGTCGATCTCATAGTCGGATGATCTCGCTCACATATAATATCATGGAAAACTAATCAATAATACTTGATGTTGAATTCATCTTGCCTATATCAATTTAAGTATTTTCTTAAGATTCAACATACTCTACAACTAATAGGTTGGGTTTTATTGTTGTCGAGTGGACTTTAGGTTGGGTTTTATTGTTGCGACTATTATGTACATATTAGTTCAACTGAATTTCTTAATCCACTCTTAAGTCTCTCAGTCACCTGCTACATTTTCTTTTATGTCCTCTGGTTTCGTAGATACATATCCGGACGTACCATTTTTTTTTTGTTTTACGCTGACTGCTTCCAGAGATACATCTGCGGAAGAAATTTCGTAGATACATTTTGAAATTTAATCAGAACATTTTTTTTATAAAAAATAAATCTAATTTTGTTAGTCGCAGATATAAATTAACTGTTACAAATAAATATACAATAACACACAAACGTAAATAAAATAATATGATATATATAAGAAGTCATAAAAATACTACGTAAATGTCATCATCAAAAAATATTACATAGTTATCAAAATAAAGTACATAAAAAATAGACACCACAATAACTACTATGTGTGTCGAACTACATCTGCACCTTCTCCTCTGCTTGTGCCTCTGCTGCCCCACCTGCCTCTACCGCCTCCTTGACCGTCTGGTCCGCGTCCTCGGTCGTCGATCCCACCCTACCTGGTGCGATGCCTATGGTACACAAGTGTCCCATGTGCCACCGTAATAATCCCATCTAATATACGCCTATGGCCATACCCACTGGGAAAGAAACCGACCTTAATGCATGTCCGCCCAGTAGTAACTATCTCATGACATCGATGAAGCACATCATAAGTGTGGTCCAGCTGAGACTGTTCCTCCTTTAATATCTCCTACTGAGCTGGTCTGAGAGGTTATCCCTCTGCAGTGGGCACCATGTAGGGATGTGATACAGTAAAGAATCACCTAATGTAGCCATCGACGCAACTCTAGTCTCTATCAGATCTGGTCGCCCGAGCCTCGTCCAATACCAAATGGTTCTGATAGTCAATAAATAACTCGTCTATCTTCCTACAAGTCATCCCGAGAGGAACGGAGATAACAGGGTTCCTGGGTATGGTTTAAGTATAACCGAACTATCGCATGACGCGCTCAGGCAAATATGGCACAATGATGGTTGAACTGCATGCCAACCATCCATTGAATAATGAGATGTCATCAAATGGGCGCGTCTGACGGTGATCTGCATATATGTCATATTTGATGTCCTCAACAACCACGCGGCCGAGATAGACTCTATACGGGTCGATCGCCTGGTTCCATCTCAGCTGGATAAAGGTACGTGCACGCGGCCAATCCTTCGTGTACTTAGGCAAACTCCCCCACCCAGCTATGAACGGAAAGTGCTGGAAGATCCAAGCCTGAAATAAATAAAAAACATTGGTATCAAGCTTTATCACGAAAATATAATGAAAAAGAAATGAAAAAAAAAGTCGAAGGGTATAAGATTGTTACCACGTATAATGAACATCTGTCTGCGACAGTCCTGGTCTTCCACATGCATCCCTCTAAGAGTATCAACTATGTGTATGCCAACATAGCCGCACCCACTTGTACTCATGGATCTAGTGTTCACAAACATTTGTTTCAACTAAGTATAAAAAGTAACATCTCAGTGTCTGATATATGTGTACCTCGACCTCATCTAGATCACTATCTACCTGTCTTGCAACAACCAATGCTTGCTCATATCTAGTGGTCAGGGTGGAGAACCTCATATGGGCCCCCTGGGTCATATCCACCTCATCCAGTACATCTTGTGGATCATACCCGATCTCATCAACTATAAGATATCTCGTATCCTCCTTTGTCATCCTACCGTGACAGAGGAGGGTACCCCTGATCGGTATGATATGCGTAACCTATCAGCAGGGATATATCAGATGGACCCTCGAGAAACCCTCAAGAGCATCATTAAAGCGCCCTTATAACCCCCAAGAAATATACACGATAATTATACATAGTTATATCGAGTAAAATCACATAGAGTGTCACATTTCTTCATTTAACATCAATTAAAACATAATGCTTCGTAACACGGGTTCTTTTATCAACATTTTAATTCAAAACCCCGCAACAGAAATATTTTATTAACTTAATGGAAAAAGAAAACTTAATCCAATTATTTCAATCAAAAATAAACTCATAGCAACATCATCTATAACAAGATAAACAAAAAAAATTAATTGTTCAATACAAATACCCCGACCCGATGTTACATTATCAGAGCAAGACCCTTCTAGTTCAACGGAAAGGAAATAAACGATTCCAAGGCTAAATCTTTATGCACCAAGAGATAATCCTGATTATCTGCACGTTACCCACATGAAGGTAACATTCAAATAGACATGGTGAGTAATCACAATTGATTATAATGATACAACGAAAATAAAATAGATAGTACAACCCTCATTATCATCAGAATATCATAGAAATCACAACGTAATCAACAACAATTATGCAATTCCACTTAGTATGAAATGCAACATCATAAAATCATGCATGCGGTACCGATCAACGTAGATGGAAACTAGGCCATCAAACCTCCACAAAGGGAGCACAACATAATCAACATAGTCACTCCAATCCACACAATGGGATTGAAGCCAACACTGGACCGAAGTCCCAACATAGTATGCCATGAATGCATGATGCAACAACATCAATATAATCAACATAAGTCATCAAGGGTTGCATCATCACTCATATAATCATCAACTACATATTTCAACATCATCAAAAACTCATCATAATACTTAACCTATCATGTATAACATCACATGCACATCATCAATTTAATTCACAAAAACATCACAAGGTAACATTACTAACACATGTCGCAATCATCATAATAACATCAACACATAAGTATCATCACTCATTCAAATACATAATCATCATATATTCCTCAGACATAGTTATCATCACAAAATCATCAATATATAATTATCGTCATTTAATCATTAATACCTAACCGTTATCATCCAACTCACTAACACACAATCCTCATCGTCTAACCATCAGACACTGCTACAACCACATTATCACATTACCTACACATATATGACAACATAAATAATCCCTCAACATCATTATTACTATCATTGGACATAAGACATCACCATTCTCCTATTACACTAAGTCTCTACACACATTTCACCAAAACAACATAACTCAACGTGTGTGAATCTACCGCCCGCGTGTCGACAGGTTGAATTCTGGTACTTAAATTATTTTTATAAGAAAGGATATTATATCGGATTTCTAACGATCCAAACCATGCGTCAATTGGACGCTCACTGCTCGAGTTATGAGTTTTCAAAGTTTTCGAAACAAAATTGCCACCTAATCATCCAATTGCATCATCATTTCATGTCACCAAAATAAATCATGTAAATTCATGTATCATCCTCATAATCCACCAAAATATAGCATCAAAGGAACTCATGAACATAACAACAGAGAACAACATGAAACAACAAAGAAAACAACAATTTTTTACATTCAGCAGTGTTATGCCACCTGCACCTCCCGACGGGGCACAAGCATAAGCCCTCCCTCAATTCCAATAAAATATAGTAGTGTGACATAATGTGCCTCATGATAACCGCCCGACGCTATAATTCCACCTCCCGAAGCTACGAGCACGACAACAGAACTGCTATTTGCGTTTTTATACCACACCAGACCCAAAAATCTCCCCAAAATAGTCCTCATAATGCATGAAATTCTCATCAATTCACAGCAACAATTAGCAACAATAACATACAT
The DNA here is from genome assembly GCA_963966055.1 of Lathyrus aphaca. Lineage (NCBI taxonomy): Eukaryota > Viridiplantae > Streptophyta > Magnoliopsida > Fabales > Fabaceae > Lathyrus > Lathyrus aphaca. The sequence continues at coordinate 181,095,978 of OZ014520.1, forward strand.
CATATTATAGATAACATAATGAATAAACCTCATCATCCTAACTCATTAGAATCTCCCTCTTTCTCATCAAATCCTATCAAAACCCTAAAACCCCAACTACCTATCATGATCAATTAAATATACCAAAATAATAAACAATGATTCTCCCTATACCTTATTGTTAAATATGATTTTCTCTTATATCTTCCCACTCCTACAACACTTCAAACCCTAGTCTCATCTTCCCTGTTCCTCATATCTTTCTCCAGACACGCTTGGAATCTCCAAAAATACGAATAATAAAAACTTCTCCCACTATTCCCTTACTTGACTCAAAATACCCCTAATATGATCTTCCCATCTTACCCTCACTTATCCTCCACAAATGACCATAACGCCCTCAAGACTTCTAACCTCATATTTTAATTTATAATAATATTTTAAATAATATACTATACATTACTATGAATATTATTATTATTAAAATAATTCCAACTTACTTCTTCATGAATCACAACAACATACCAATAAATCGCCTTATATTCACAAATAATCTACAATTAATTAAATATGAATTTAGGGTGTTATAACTCTCCTCCAGTTAAGGAATTTTCGTCCTTGAAAATTTCTCGAAGAAAGCAGAGTCGGATATGACTCCCTCATCCGATCTTCATGCCCCGAAGTCTAACACACAAGCCATCAACAAATCTTCCAAAGACTGGATACTCCTCCCTGTCTGACCATACATCTGTGGATGATAAGCAGATCTCAACCTCAACTTAGTGCCTAAAGCACTATGTAACTTCCAAACACCTCGATGAAAATCTCGGATCTCTATCCCATGTAACTTCCTCAATGTACATCTCAGCTAATTTCTGCATAGAATAATTAATCTTCATTAGTAAGAAATAAGCCGATCCAGTTAATCCATCTACAATCTCCCAAATCAAGTCATTCTCCCTTTGATATCCTCGGAAATCCCGACACCAAAACCCATAGAAATACTATCCCATTTCCATTATGGAATATTCAATGGTCGCATCATACCCAAAGGCTTCTGATGTTCCATATTTAACTTCTGATAAGTCAAACACACATACACAAATTCAACAATGTTCCTCTTTATACCTAGCCACCAAAACAACTCTTACAAATCTAATACACCTTCGTAGTACCAGGATGAATATTCAGTTAACCTTTATGTCCTCCCTCAAGAATACTATTCTTATATTTGTAGATTATCTGGAACACATGCTTTGTCTCTAAACCTCAACATGCTATCTTCATCGAACCAAAATTCACCTCTGTTATCTTGGTTAATAAGGTCGACTGATCAATCAACTTCAAGTCATATTTATGAACCACTCGAGTCTTCTAAAATATTGTTAGTCTGTTTTAACCTACCCAACTTCACACTGTCATGAGTCTCGTCAAATACTAAATTCAGATTCTCAGAACTACTTGATCAATTCCAATTCTTTCACCATAAGCACCATCATATGTAACTATTTCCTACTCAAAGCATCGACCACCACATTTTCTTTACCAAGGTTGTAACTCAAATCAAAATCATAATCCTTCAATAATTCCAATCACCTTTTCTGCCTCATACTCAACTCTTTTGATCAAACAAGTGCTTCAAGCTTTCATGATCGCTGAACCATTCAAACTTACATCCAAAAGATAACGTCTCCAACTTTTCAACACAAACACCAAGTTTGCCAATTCTAAATCGTAGGTGGTATAATTGTCTCAAAGTATAAGCAACACCCGACCGTTCGGTATCAATGCTCAACCAAGACCCATCTTAGACGCATCACAATACACCACAAAAGACTCGCTCAAATTAGGCAAAATGAATACCGAAGAGGTCATCAAATTCTTCTTCAGTTCTCTAAAAATTCCCTCATGCGCAACATCCCACACATAATCTGGAACATTTCGAGTCAACTGCATCAAGGTAATGCCAACTTAGAAAAGCCATCGATAAACTTAGGATATATCCTGCCAATCTCAGAAAACTTCTTATTTTCGTAGCAGACTTCAAAGTCCCCCTTCATAACACAACATTAATCTTATAAGGATCAACAACTATTCCACCATTAGAAATTATGTGGCCAACGAAACTCACTTCGTTCAACCAGAACTCACATTTTGACAACTCCACATACAACTTCCTTTCTCTCAATACTTCTAAAACAAATTTGACTGCTCTTCTTCGAATTTAGGGCATATTAACACATCGTCAACAGAAACCACACCCAATTTATCCAGATACTCATGAAAACTTTGATTAAAAAACGCTACGAAGTAACCATCAACAATACTGGTCGTTCTCCATCAAGGTATTCCAACTTACCTAATAGACAGAAAACTTGAATTTGCCTCATCTTCGATATAATAATTTGTATCGACTCATCAAAACCATTTGTAAGCACTTGACTTAACTCCAATCAATTTCACCAAGCCCACCATCTAAGCTGACAAGACATGTTTATTCCATCCAACATGATTCAGTCTACTATCAACAAGAGATTAAAGGTGACCAGTTCCTTAATTTTTCAATAGTTAGTCGACATTCATAATGGGGCATAAACCATATTTACCAAACTACAATGGTGTCTCCGCATCTTGTGCACTAAGCTACCTACATCACCAATTCTTATTTACCTTAAGCCTTATCTCTGTATCACCTTCAGTTTTGGAAACAACATAACTCCTACACTACTAGCAACATTGAAATCAGTGGCACACCGAACTAACAATCCACAATTAAACATCTCAGAGAAGCAACAACTTCTCCCCCACTTTTTTCAAACCAACACCGGAAGACAATAGTTAGAAAACAAGTAAGTATCGGCAGTGTTTCATACATATGTCGCGTACTAAGGAACAAACAACATTAGACAACCTGGCCGGACAGACCGACCTGCTCTGATACCACTAATGTAACACCCTTCTAACCCCACATAATATACACGATAATTATCTATAATTATATCAGAGTAATATCACACAAAGTGTCACATTTCTTCATTTAACATGAATTAAAACATTCTACGCCGTAACACGAGTTATTTTATCAACATTTTAATTCAAAACACCGCAGTGGAAATATTTTATTAATTCAATGGAAAAAGAAAACTTAATCCAATTATTTCAATAAAATAAACAAACTCATATCAACATCATCTATAACAAGATAAACAAAAACATCAATTGTTCACTACAAACGCCCGACCCAATGTTACATTATTAGAGTACAACCCTTCTAGTTCAATGAAAAGGAAATAAATGACTCCAAGGCTAAATCTTCACGCACCAAGAGCTAATCCTAATTATCTGCATGTTACACACGTGGATGCAATATTCAAACAAGAAAGGTGAGTAATCACAATTCATTATAATGATACAACGAAAAGAAAATAGATAGGATAGCCCTCATTATCAATAGAACATCATAGAAATCACAACGTCATCAACAATTATACAAAATTATGCAATGCCACTTAGTATGAAATGCAACATCATAGAATCATGCATGCGGTACCAGTCAACCTAGATGGACATTGGACCATCAATCCCCCACAAAGGGAGCACAACATAATCAACATGGTCTCTCCAATCCACACAATGGGATTGAAGATAACACTGGACCGGAGTCCCAAAATAATATACCATGAATTCATGATGCAACATCATCAACATAATCAACATAAGTCATCAAGGGTTGCATCATCACTCATATAATAATCAACTGCATATTACAACATCATCAAAGACTCATCATAATACTTCACCTAGATTGTATAACATCACATGCGCATCATCAATTTAATCCACAAAAACATCACAGGGTAACATCACTAACACATGTCACAATCATCATAATAACATCAACACATAATCATCATCACTCAAGCATCAATACACAATCATCACATATTCCTCAACATATAGTTATCATCACAAAATCATCAACATATAATTATCGTTACTTAATCATTAATACCTAACAATTATCATCTAGTTCACCAACACGCAATCAACATCATCATCTGACCATCGGACATGCTAAAACCACATTATCACATTACCTACACATATACATTAACATAATTAATCCTTTAACATCATTATTACTATCATTGGACATAAGACATGACCATTCTCTCATTACACTAAGTCCTACACACATTTCACCAAAACAACATAACTCGACGCATAATAATCTACCATTCGCGTGTCGGCGGTTGGAATTTGGGTACTTAAATGATTTTTATAAGAAAGGATATTATACAAGCTTTCTAACGATCCAAACCATACGTCAATCAGACGCTCACAACTCGAGCTGTGAGTTTTCAAAGTTTCAAAAATAAAATTACCACATAATCATCAAATTTCATCATCATTTCATGTCACCAAAATAAATCATGTAAATTCATGTATCATCCTCATAATCCATAAAAATATAGCATAAAAGGAACTCATGAACACAACAACAAAGAACAATATGAAAACAACAAAGAAACAACAAAGAAAACAACAAATTTTCACATTCAGCTATGTTGATCCTCATGCATTTCCCGACGGCGCACAGGCGTAAGACCTCCCTCAATTCCAATAAAATCCAGTAGCGTGACATGTTGTGCCTCTTGATCACCTCCCGATACCTCACCGCCCAACAATACAATTCCACCGCCCGATGCTACGAGGACAATAACAGAACTTCTATATGAGTTTTTATACCACACCAGTTCTCATAATGCACGGAATTCTCATCAATTCACAACAACAATTAGCAATAATAACATACATCATATTATATACAACATCATGAATAAACCTCATCATCCTAACTCCTTATAATCTCTCTCTTTCTCATCAAATCCCATCAAAACCCTAACTACCTATCATGATTAATTCAATATACCAAAATAATAAACAATGATTCTCCCCATACCTTATTATTAAATCTGATTTTCCCTTCTCTCTTTCCACTCCTGCAACACTTCAAACCATAGCCTCCTCTTCTCTATTCCTCAGAGCTTTCTCCAGACACGCTTGGAATCTCCAAAAATACGAATAATGAAAACTTCTCCCACTATTCTCTTACTTGACTCAAAATGCCCCTAATATGATCTTCCCATCTTACCCTAACTTATCCTCCACAAATGTCTGTAGTGACCTCAAGGCTTCTAACCTCCTTTTTTAATTAATAATAATATTTTAAATAATATAATATACATTACTCTTAATATCATTATTATTAAAATAATTTCAACTTACTTCTTCATGCAACACAACAACATACCAACAAATCGCCTTATATCCACAAATATTCAACAATTAATTAAATATGAATTTACGGTGTTATAATCATCATCGTCACTAGAATCCTCATGTGTGTGCTCATCACCCTCTAGAGGTGGGACCAGATTAACATCAAGCTCTGGTAGTGGAACCAGATTGTTCTGACATCGTCTACGGGAGGACCGAGAATGTGATGTACCCTTAGTAGCATCCCGACGCCTCCAGGATGAAGAAATGTCTTTGACCTGTGATGTAGACGGTTATACATTTGTTTGAGCCTGTGATGTAGACAGTTGTGAATCTGTCTGGGTACGTACACGTCGTACAAATACATGTTGGGCAAGCCGTCCATGTATCAGTCGAGGGTTTGAATCTGAATCAGCCATATAGTCTGCAAGATATAACTAATAAATTAGAATTAGATACAAATAAATTGAATAACAAAAAAAGACATTTTTTTTGTTTTTGTAAATACATTCATGGAAGGCTTTTGTAAATGCATTTACAGAAGCACCCATAATTCACAAAGTCTGAGTTGTTTCACAAATGCATCTACGGAACGTTATAACGTTAATTTGTTCCGTAGATGCACCAACGGAACCTTCCGCAACTTGAAAATAACACAACAACGCCATTAATGACCCCAACATAAAAAAACAATATTTGAAGCTTTGATAGTCCATTTAATCCAACAAATAATACCTACATTGTCTCTAAACTCGAAAACTTACTGATTATATTGATCTATGGATGATTAGGAATGTGTTGATCGGTGTAGATGGTGCTATGTGTCGAACTCGAGTGAAAACGATGTGTTTTGGTGGAAAATAAAATTTTGAAGTTGATAGAATGAAGGAGAGATGTATGTAGAAAAAGATAAAAAGTGAAGAATGAGGGAAGAGAAAAGTTTGATGCGAATTGTATAAACATATGTTCCGGAGATACATAACTGGAAACATTTTGTAGATGTATCTCCGGACCAAACCAACATTAAGTAAAAAAATTGTGCGTCCAGAGATACATCTCTAAAAGCAGAAACAAATTTAGAAACACATATGATGCATAAGAAATCTATAAGATGGGATAAGAAATTCTCATAGTTGAATATGATAATGGAAAAGTTAAACAACCTAACCCAAAAGTAAAGTTGCAATACATTTTTATGATTAATTAAATTTTATATTCTTTTAACAAATATATATATTCCCCATGTCTCATAAAAAGTGTCTTATTTGGACATTCTCTTTATCTCAAAATAATTGTCCATTTACATTATCAATGTAACATTTATTATTATTTTTCCACTACTATACCCCTATTCATTAACTTTCACTTTATTCAACTATTTTATTAATTACATTTAATATGAGTATTTTAGTAAATGATATTAACATTTTCACTAAAACCAACACATCTAATCATTTTCTTAAGAATCGGGTATTGCTCAAATTGGACACTTTTTATGAGACGGAGGGAGTATATATTATCATTTTTTAACTTTTTATTCATTAACATGACAACAAAAATTTGACTCTAATCAGATTCAAATTTGTCACAAGTTTGTAAAGGTTGCAAGTTTGTAATTTTCTTATTTTTCCTTATTTGTTTTTAAAGGTTGCAAGTTTGTAATTTTCTTATGTCGCGCCGAATCGACAGTCAATTAAAAATCATACGATTTGTTGATTTGATCTCAATTGTACCTTAGATTTCCTTAATCCATAATATTCAAATCTTTTGGACGGTTTATAATGTTTAATTTGAAAACAATAAATGCAAATCAAATGTTGGTTTTTAGTCATGATATACTTTCCAATAACAATAATATATGAATATATTATAATGAAATAATGGAGAAATTATTTTATTTTATGAAATTGAGACTTACCTATCAAGTTTATCATTCTATTACTTTCAAAGCTATCTATCTACACATGATAGTTTTTTTCATTAATAGATCAAACTCTCAAAATTAAAATAAATATTATATAAAAATATTTTAAGTATTTAATAAATTTATAAATAATAATAATAATAATAATAATAATAATAATAATAATAATAATAATAATCTATTTTCTTAATAATAATTGAAAACGTGGAGGTTATATTTTAAACCCGCACATTGAGATTTTTCTTTAAAAAATTATTTAGAAGATATTGGTCACAAATAATCAGTTAGATTTTTATGATATTCTTACTTTGCTTATATAAATGAACAAAAAAAATAAAATAAATGAAAATAATACATCTCCATTTTACGTTTTTTTCTCTATCAATCATTTAATTATATTTATTTGATATAGCTCACGTCATTTTTAAATATTAATTTATTAACTACAACTCTCATTTTATATTGAGAAAAATTTTCTATAAATTTTATTAATTTTTTTCATAAAATATATACTATTAAATTATTGTTAACTACCTAAATAAAAAATAAACTCAACAAAAACACATTAATAAAACTATATTATATTCTTTTAAAATCAGTATTTATCGATAATAATTTAATAAAAATTATCTACGTATCGTGTGGGTAGCCGTCTAGTTTATTTTAAATACTACTATTTAAAATTAATACCAGCGTATCACAACATCGTGAGATCTCTTGAACAAAAAATTAAGAAACCAATTTTCTTAATAATAGATACTCTGATCACATTTAAAAAAATAATAGATCTGACAAATTATGATCGAATCTTAACATGTTGTAGTTCACTAAATCTTTATCATTAGTGACAAAAGGTTGTATCGATCACAAACAAAGAAGTTAATTACTACTAAAATATATTTTTGAAAGATTCGTGTTTATTATAAATGGTTCAAAAGATTTTAAAGATATTAATTAATATATAATAATGAAATGATTCAAAAGTTTTTAAACATCTCGCATATCTCTTGAAATTTTAGTATTGAATAAATAAAGATATTAATTATAGTAATAAAATTATCATGTATGTAAAAAATAAATAATGAAGGGTCAAAATAGACTAGTCTATATAGACCGATCCCTCAAGTCCGAAAATTCATACGGCTTGGATTTTAAAATTAGAGTTCATATTTTGAGAATTTTTTACCCCATCTTATAAGGTTCTTACGCATCATATGTGTTTATAAGAAAAAAACTCCTCTGCTTCCGGAGATGTATCTCCAGACATACCATTTTTTTTACTTAACGCTGGTTTGTTCCGGAGATACATCTACAAAATATTTTCATTTATGTATCCCAAAATATTTGTTGAAACACTTTGCGTCAGACCCTTTCTCCTCCCTCACTCTTCACTTTTCATCTTCTTCTTCAAACTCCTCCCTCATTCTCCCAACTTCAAAAATTCCATTTTCACCAAACCACATTTTTTACTTGAGTTCGACACCAAGCATCAACTGCAACGATCAACACACTCATAATCATCCATATCTCAATATAATCGTTAAGTTTTCGAGTTTATAAGTTTTCGAGTTATTTTCGAGTTTTCTCCGTAATCGATTTAGAATAGACTTTTAGGTGTAGAAATCGTTAGATACTTTTAGAAACATAGTTTAGAGACAATGTAGGTATTGTTTGTTGACTTAAACGAACGATCAGGGCATTAAAATGTTGATTTTCAAATGTTAGTGACGACAATGGCGTTGTTGTTTTAAGTTGCAGAAGAGGTGCATTTTCGGAAAAAATTAACGTTAGGAATGTTCCGTAGATGCAACTCAGTAGCAATCCAGACATTGTGAGTTCTGAGTGCTTCCATGAATGCATCCGAAAACTAGAAAATGTTTTTGTTTTTGTTTTTCAATTTAATTGCATCTATTTCTAATTTATTAGTCACATATTACTCAGTAAGGTTTCATACTGGAATGCAAACAAATACTCTCACATTGGCTTACCAAATCCTCAGCTGAATCCTAGTGCAGTTACTGGTTAGTTTACCTATTATTTCCTCTATAATGTAGATTTAGGGTATCTTTCCAATGTCTCAGACTACAGGTATAACTAACTCACGGTTTCAGAGTTAAGATTATATAAAAAATATGGAACTGGATGTGGCACTCGCCCCATACCATAAAGTGGCACCCACCACATGTACCAAAAATGGAACTTGCCACAAATAACCCACAAAGTGGCGCTGGCCACGTCTTAAAGTGGAAGCCGCCACCCATTAATTTCACTAGTGGCACTGGCCACTTTATTTACCATGTGGCATGATCGCTCCGCAAGTGCACGAAAATATCGAAGTAATATAAAAGATTGTCGAACCACAAAGACCAATGTTAAACTATTGTAATCTATCATTGTGGTGCAAAGCTAAGGCTATGATTAAAAGGAAATGAACATAAATGTAAACGCTACTTACTAAAGGTTTGGAAATTAGGATAAAACGAGCCTGAAATATGATTTTTGCGTGCCTAAAGGACTTGTAGAAAATGGGTACTAACTATGACTATACGCCTATTCCGTGGAATATACCGACTTAAAGGCTCCGCCTCACGCTCTCGCAGTCTTAACTAAAGCCATATCTCTTAACCCCAAGATTTTTCTCTCGCTCTCCCGGTAATTAAGAAACACTATTTGAAAGCCATTATCATCCTAATCAACATCTAAAGCATTCTCGTTGTATTTAGATATGATTCATAACTTCTACTATCTGGTTCGCTCCTCACGCTCTCACGAATCTCGGCTTAAACCTTTATATGCTTCTCACTCTCATGACAAAGCAATGTTAAATAATCTCTCACTCTCGTGCCAAAGCTACTTAAATTACGCTTAGAGGTTAAAACCAAAATGACATACAACCACATTTTCATACCTATTATTTCTACGGAGTCCCGCCGGCTACGACGTTCCTCATAAGACGGTCTCTAATTATATTTAATTAGACATGTAATTAAACATAAACAAACTAAACATGATAAATATAATTAAGGACGACATGCTTGAACAATTATAAAATACGATAACAATAATAATAAAGCAATAAATAAAGAACCTGTAAATGCGGGAAAATAAATGGAGACTTGTATTAAACGGAACTGTAAATACTTTTAATAATATGCCAACAAGATTGATGATCCAAGAGTACAAAAGAAATAAAATACAAACTAGTGTGACAATCCCTCAATGTGAGTTATTGTCACTTTTACACGTGAATATATGCATAAGACTACAAAACAAATTTGACAGCCCTTCTGCGCAAACTTGGATGCAAATGCAGACCTTTGAGGGTCTATTTATAGAGGAATTTTGGCTCCAAGAAGTTCTGGGACGATTTGAATTCAAAATGAAGAAAAACTTCCAAACTGCTGCTTAAAAACTGCTCTCATTTAGAATGGCGATCACCGTTTGCAAATGGAGAACGTCATCTATTCAAAAGCCAAATTTCCCTCATTTTTGGGTAATGGCGAACACCATTCCCCAAGGCAAAGCAAATGGTGATCGCCATTCCTCCAGAGAAGGCAAAATCATCATTTTTCTGTACTTTATTCACTCATTAGTTCAGATTTCGCTCATTTCCTCTATTTTGCTAATAATGTACCTGTTAAGACAAAACAAAGGAAAACATAAGCAATCAGAAAATAACATAAAAGACTCGATTAAACAATACTAAAAACGCATGTAATGGATCGGAAAATACGATACGAATTCGAGTTATCAAACTCCCTCACACTTAGACTTTTGTTTTTCCTCAAGCAAACTCCCCACTAGGTAAACAATTAAGTGCGTCATTCAACTCTTAGGCACGAAAAAACCAAATGGTAAGGTACTCAAATTCTAGTCTAATGTTAAGCGGATAGGTAATAAATAGTGAAACTAAGGATACCTTAATGACACAAATCCACCTAAAGAGGACAAAGATTCCCCTCCTATGCAACATCAACCCGAATCATGACATTATACTTCGACCTACTATTAACCATTCTATTTTACTTCTTTTTCATTCTCGCGCAATCACATTAAACCTGTTATCCTTTTGCTTACATGGTAATCGAACCTGTTAGTGTTTTGATCTCTTATTCACAAAATTCATCTTTTCTTTTTCTTTATCTCTTTGCTTTTCTTTTTTTTTCTTTTGCTTACGAATTTCAAGATTCTGCTCCTTTGGGCTAAATGGTCGGGTGAGGACCACCTAACTTAGTAAGAACAAGTCTTTGATTCGCATTTTTATATGAAAGCACATAAACATAACTTTGAGATCAACACATATTTGCATCAGTTCATTACTTAGTTCACATCTAAGGATGATGCTGACTGCTAAGATAAACCAATCAAGAAGCGACATAGAACTTTATAACATGGTATCGACATAATGCCTATCTAAACTAACATCACATAATTGGAGACTCTAGGGTGTAAAAATGGTACCGATCTTTTCAAAACATTCCCAAGTCCCGCCTAACATATCCTAAGCAAAATAAAGTAACTTATTTGGTGTCATGCCAATAAATCAGAACATTTTTTTAAATGGGGCCAAGTTTCAGGGAATTTTCAAACAACGAATAAAGTAAAGTAAAAATTTGACTCATAGCACATTTGACTCAATAAAGAAACAAAATGAAACTAAAATGCGATAAATTGAAAGCGGTAAAGTCCCTCCCCCACACTTAAACCAAACATTGTCCTCAATGTTTTGATAAAAGGTAGAAAAATGAATTATAGAACCTTTATGAGTGTCAATGTTGTCGCTCTCGGGATTTTTATCCTAGTACAAACGCGAAAGTGGTGCGGAAAAGGTAGAGTCGCCAGCCAGACATTTTTATCCCGAAGGAATGGAAAAGGTAATGTTGCACAAACCTGAGGAAGAAGGAAAGGACAAGGTCATGCGAACCAAAGATCTGGGTTCGGGAGTCGGTTACGACTTGGGAAGGTATTAGCACCCCAAATCGTTCGTCGTACCCGACATGATCCACGCTTGCTTATTTTGTTTCAAAGGGTGAGAAATAAAGCTGCTGCTGAATGAAAGAACTGCTAACTAGAATAAGAATGGAAATGAGAAAAGGAACTGGAAAAGAGAATGAAAAGAAAGGGGGAAATGTAGGGAAAATAAAGAATGTGATCGAACGGGCCCTACCCCGCTGCCTACGTACCTCATCGGGATAATGAGGATCAGAGTCGACGTAGTTCGCCTAACTAAGGCGGGAACTAATTGTTTGTGTTTTTTATGCTGGAACTGCGTATGTCTATGCTCAGGTGCTGCAGGCTCGTCTGGTACGAGTGCGTTTACCGTCTTGCATGCGAGACAAGGCGTCACGAGTTTGCATTGTGAGTGAGTGAGGTGAGAGGAGAAGTTCTCGCAGGAAAGTCGCTTATTGTGTGTTTTTGTCTTTTATGAGAAGTGTTTTGAATTTGTTTGTGAACGTTCTCATACTAAGACCTATCCATCGTGGTAAATACTTACACCTCGCCCCGAAACAGGACGTGTATAAGTACTCCACAACAAAGTCTCATGGCGTACAAGAATATTCAACCTTTATTAAGTATTTTATTATTTTCTTTGTGAGGTGAGAAAGAATGACTCAAGTTGAAAAAAAGGACAAACTAAGGGGACTAAGACACAACCCTAAGTTAGTTATCATATACAAAAGGGAGATCCTAATGGTTTGTGAATGTTTCTAATCCTAAGGAAGAAAAGGAAAAGAAGAAAAGAGAGTTAGAAACTAACTTACTTCCTAAGGAAGTTAAGTTGTCTCTAAAGAAAGGGAAAGCCTAAGAGAAAAGCACAAGGTGCTAAGGCAAACACAATTATAATGCATAAGAGATAGGAATGAAGTGAGGCTTACCTCAATCTTCCCCCCTACAAAACAAAAGTTAGCAAGAGAATGCATATTGAAAGTAAAATCAAAGCATAAAAGCGATTAAGTACCATGAACGTCCTAGAATGGAACTATGGTTTAAATTGAGACCTAAGTCTAAAGGTGAAGGTACCTAAAGGTTACATGACTTCTAAAGTTAGTATCTACATTATATAGGTCCCTAGGTATGCTAGGATACCTCACAAGATCAAACTATGTCAAACTATGTACAAAATGTTCACCTAAGTTCACCTAAATGCAAGTTAGGGTTCAATGATGAAGTATGAGTGCATATGGCTTACAAGCATGAATTAATACATGAAATGAGCATCAAAGTCAGTAGTGAATGCATATGAATATTTATGAATGAATATACAATCATGGATGCAATGAATTAAGCATATGGAGCAAGGAGAAGAAGATGTGAGAATAAATGAAGCAAACATCGCATAAGATCACTAAGGATGCAAGTTAAGGATGGATGACATGTGAATATGCATGAAATGATTATGGGTCAGTAGCATACAAGATATGAGATGCAATTAGAATTCATGGATATGCATTAATGATTCCCACATAATTCATGTTAACAATTAGAGGAGAAGAGAAGCTAGTTTAGGTTAAACTATTTCACATAAGAATGCACTTAGGAACACAAAAACAAACCAAATGAGTATGGTTCAAAAAGTGACCTATAACTGGGATTAAGGACCTATAAATGACCTATAATTAACTCCTAAAAGTTACCAAAAAGAATCTCAAGCAAATGGCATGAATGCCTTTCTAAAATTTAGGATATGCGACACATAAACACATAACTCAACCTATGATCTAGGTGGCATGAAAAAATAGCAAAAAGGCTTGAAAAATTATGAAATTAAATCCCTAGAATTTTTAAGTCAGTATCTAACATGGTCTAAAAGGATTTCACAAAATTATGCACCAAAGTGCCAAAACAATTACTTAACAACTGAGGTAACAAGGCATGATCGCCGAAAAACAACTCCACAAAATGGATAAAAAATGGCACCAAAAATTATTAAAAAAAAATGCCTAAGGAGCGTCAAAATATCACAAATTTCAGTGGTTAATCACACACAAAAAATAGGTCTCACACCTATTGGAAAAAATTTATTTTGGTCCCTTATGTCAATACCATTCCTTTTGGGACAGCTTGGAATGAAAAATCCAAATTAATTACTAAAACCAATCAAACCTGGAATAAAAAAATATGAAAAATTAATTAAGAGGATAAGGATGATTCATGAATTTTTCCAGAATTTTATCACACCCGAAAATATTTTTAATAATTGCGACGAAACGGGCAAAAAACGATGTTTTAAGGGAAAGCGAGAGGAAGTGAATTCTACAACCCGTAACCTAATCCCTAAGCTCCGAAATCGGCACATATAATCAAAAATCATAAATAAATCCAGTGTCACAGGTGGGAGGGCTCAATATGCACCTTAAGTTATATGATCCTAAGCCACATACAACTAGAATGATGCGTAAAAATGGAAAGTCGAAATCACTTACTTGATCGAAGTGCCGATTCTTCACATAAAAGAAATCCAAAAAAATTCAAGCAAGGTCTTGTAATCTCCATAAGCAAAATAAAATCTCATATTCCATAGTTTCTTTGTGAAACTCCACCATAATTGAATGATGAATCGACGAAGAAATTGCGAATCTGAAGGAAGTGAGACATGATCGTGAACGGAGGATAGGGGGAAAGGTCGCGTGGCTGCCGGCGGTGGAAGATGGTGGTCGCACGGTGGTGAAGTTGATCGGAGGTGGTGGTTTGTGGCGGCTCGGCTACCAGAAGCTTGATCGGAATTGATGTGTTCTTGAGTTCTTGATGAAGTTATTGTTGTGTTCTTGAGAAAGAGTTGAGAGAATGAACTTTGATCCTTTAGAGAGAGTTTGTGAGAGTTTTTTGGTGTTTGTAAATTATGATTGAAGTTATGAGACAAATTGTGGGTTAAAAGAATATATAGTGGAGTGAAAAATGAAAGGCAAAAGGTAGAATTTCGGCTTAAGTGAAAATAACAATATCTTCGGCAAGAAATTTCGACTCTGAGCCTTCCACAAGATCGTCCGCCTCTGAATCACGGTTGCAACGCAAAAAGAACGGAAGTCATACGATCAAAATCGAGTGCGATCGATATGTTTAAGCTGCAAGACATCACTAAATAAGTTATTTTTTCAGCTTATTTGGTGTCCGCTACTCGAAAATGTGACGAAGTCAACCTCTTCAGAGCATAATCTCGACTCGACTTTGTCAGCAAAGTTGTAGATCTTTGATTCAGTGACCTGGTGTTAAAATGTAAGATCAATCGGACAAACGAAGAGGGAGATATGAATTTTCTCGCGAAATCACTTTCAGCCTTTTTCTTCGGTTCAGCACTTCAGTTTTGTGAAATAAACCAAAACGATAACCTTTGGAGCACTGTTCGAACTCACATTTGTCTTTGAAATTGAAGAGGATAAAATTTGTGAACCAACACTTCAAGAACGGGTGCAATCCGATGAAAATTGACTATAAATTTTACAAAATCTGACAGACAATGCACTGCATCAAAGAACCTTACTGGTAATTTGCATTTTCGGGATCCTTCCACTCGGACCTAACCCAAACTGAATTCACATAATGAAGATAACATATAAAAGGAATTTTAGGCACCGGAACAACATCAATCCGATGAACGAGTCAAGAGTTATGAATTTTTTAGTGTTAAAAACTCACCGGTTCAACACTGTTTTTCACTATGCCGACTTAAAAAACTCGCACATTGGGAGATCTTCTTCAAAGAATTAGTTCTCGGCCAAAACACAAAAGTTTTAAAGGATATCAAGAAGGAACTTTTGGAATATGAATCTGTCAGACATGTTGACCCAATCAGAAGTTACAAACTCTTGAATACCGTGTCGCTCCCGGGATTTTCATCCTAGTACAGACGTGAAAGTGGCGCGGAAAAGGTAGAGTCGCGAGCCAGACATTTTTATCCCGAAAGAATGAGAAAGGTAATGTTGCACAAACCTGAGGAAGAAGGAAAGGACAAGGTCCTGCAAACCAAAGATCTGGGTTCGGGAGTCGGTTACGACCTGGGAAGGTATTAGCACCCCAGATCGTCCGCCGTACCCGACGGGATCCACGCTTGCTTGTTTTGTTTCAAAGGGTGAGAAATAAGATGTTGTTCAAATGAAAGAATGGCTATCTGGAATGGAATGAAAATGAGAAAGGGAATTAGAAAGGAAAATTGAAAGAGAGGGGGAAAACGTAGGGAAAATAAAGAATACGCTCGAACGGGCCCTACCCCGCTGCCTACGTACCTCATCGGGAAAATGAGGATCAGAGTCGACGTAGTTCGCCTAACTAAGGCGGGAACTATTTGTGTTTTTTATAGCTTGAACTGCGTATGTCTATGCTTAGGTGTTGCAGGCTCGTCTGGTACGAGTGCGTTTACCGTCTTGCATGCGAGACAAGTCGTCGTGAGTTTGCGTTGAGACTGAGTGAGATGAGAAGAGAATTCCCGCAGGAAAGTCGCTTATTGTTTGCTTTTGTCTTTTATGAGAAATGTTTTGAATTTGTTTGTGAACATTCTCATATTAAGACCTATCCATCGTGGTAAATACTTACACCTCGCCCCGAAACAGGATGTGTATAAGTACTCCGCAACAAAGTCTCATGGCGTATAAGAACGTTCAACCTTTATTATGTATTTTTATTATTTTCCTTTATGAGATGAGAAAGAAGGACTCAAGTTGCAAAAGGCAAAAACTAAGGGACTAAGACTCAATCCTAATTTTCGTTATTTATTCAAAAGTGGTCCTATGGTTTATGAGGTTTTCTAAACCTAAAGAGAAAAGAATAGAATGCAACTTACTTCCTAGAGAAGTTAAGTTGATTCTACAAAAGAGGGGGAAATCCTACCAAACACAAGTATGAAAAATAAAGGAAATTAAATGCAAATTAAATTCATAAAGGAATTAAAAGAATAAGTTGAAGGAAACTTACCTCAATCTTCCCCTCTACAAAACAAAGGTTAGTGTGTATTTTTATTTAAAATAATAAAGCAAACATACCCTAATTAAATCCTAATGACTCTAGGACTCTATCTAAATTCTATTTTAATTCTAAAGAACTAAAAAAATGCTTAAGACAAAAATACAACATCTACTACAGCCCCTAATACACAAACAGCTATGGAAACAATGCATAACCCAAAACAACTTTTTACAGCCAGCATGCAACATGAAAAGGTAGGTGTAAAAGATCAAATACAACATGCAAGCATAACAATCAGCATGTATTTTACAGCACCTATGTGCAAAAAAGACTATGAAATGTAAAATACAGATTTGATTATTTTCATTTTTTAATGCACAAACTCAATGAAACAAGTACTAACTTCATCATGAACATGCATTTGAACATGGAACAACATACATAATTGAAAGAACATGAACATTTTTGAAGAATTATGCAAGAATACATCACATGGTTGATTATGCAACAAGTAATGCAAAAATGTGGCACATGAACATGATGATTATTGATTATGAACATGCAATATGATAGCTCAAACATAATGTCAAACTCAATGCAAAATTAAGAATTGAATTGATGTGAATGATATGATCAAGCATGCAATCAAATGCAACCAAATGCACATACATACATGATTATGCAAAATGCAACATATCTTGATACAATGAAATGCAAAATGACTTAATGCAATGTGAAATATGTTAAAACAGAATGCAACATGATTATTCACATGCCAAATGATGCATAAACATAGCAACAAAATGCAAGAAACCAAACTATGCACAAAGGAACACAAAAACGCATAATACGCAACATGAACGGAAACGCGTCGAAACGACTCGAAATGGGGGAATAAGCTACTGGAAATGGACCCAAAAATTCCCTAAAATCAATACCTAAACATGTATGATCATTAAAGGCACTAGCAACAAGAACTAAGCTATCAAATAAGCCATGAATCCAAAAATTAACAGCGTTAACCGGTTAACCAAATGGTTAACCAGTTAACGAACCTAAAACTGCCCTGTTTTGTGGCGAATACGCACCTGTTAACCGGTTAACCAAATGGTTAACCGGTTAACACTGAACCAGAATGTGAAAAAAGTTAAGAAATAAGTGTTTTTGGCCACAAAGTTACTTCTAATGATCCTTAACATTCATAGGAACATGCTAACACTAATTTCTACTTAATTGGGACTTATTTACACATGTTAGCACCTATAACTATCTACACCTTAACTCCTAATCCATCAAAAACCACAAATCGCAAGCAAAACATAACGAAATGTAATCGATCACAAGCATAACGAAAAACAATTAAAGAATGCCAAAATGGCGAGATGAAGAGAATAACTTAAAGAAGAAGTGATTTAGATCACCAACCTACGAAGCGGAGAAGTGCTTCGGTGAATGTTGCAAGGATCGGAGCTTGATCGAAGAGAAAACCGAGAAAAATGTAGATCCGCAAAATAAATGCATTCTTGATGCTTGAACCTTCGTGCGCTTCCGATAATCCGAAATCCTCACAAAATTCAGTAGCTTCTTCTTCCACAATCCACAAAATCAATGGTGGTTGGAGGCTAAGCTTCAAGATCTTCAAGCTTCAATGTGAAACTTGAAGAGCTTATTCAAAAAGATTTGGTGAAAAGGGAAAATGGAGGAAAAGTGAGAGAGAAAAAGTGATTGTAAGAGAGTGAAAAACTTTGAAACTTGTGTGAATGAAAATTGTGTGTCCTCTTTCTTTGGTTTAGATGAAAATGGATTAAATATGGCTTAGGTTTGGGGCCCAAAAATTAGGCTTGGGATCCAAAATTGTGGTTTGGTAATGAGGTTAGGATTTAACAATGGAGCTAGGTTAGGAGAAGGAACATTCTAGAAGATTGTAGAACATGGTAGAAGTTTCCAAGGGAAATGGAGTGGAAATGAAATGGAAAAACAAGAGAGAAAGAATGAAAGGAAGTGTAGAAGGAAAGTGGAAAGAAAAGTGGAGGGAAATGTGAAATTAACCACTTTTCAAATGATTTCTTTTTTCCTTTTGATTTTTTATGATTCCTCCATCATTTCTTGACCAAAATTGAACCATAGGATCATTGTAACCCTAATTTCATGATTTCGATCTTGAAAGTGAGGAATCGACCCTTTTTACCTAGCTCGGTTGCCTTTTCCCCGATTCCTCTATTTTCAATCGTCTGGCCAGTCGAACCCCTTCCAAAATGATTTTGTGGACGAGATTTGAACCCTTGGCATTTGACATCATATATAATAAAAAGGAATCCTCCTTGAATCAAAACTTCATGCCGAAGCCCAGTAGAAGTGAAACCCTAATTTGGCCCTTTTCATCAGGAAATATTGCACTGCTCGCCTCCTCTGATCAACTCAAATCTTTCCATGGCTTGTGGCTTCAAATGAAGACTTGTGGGATGTTGTGAACCCCTAGAATGATGTTGAGAAGCTTTGTGACCCCTTTGATTGCCTTTGTATAGCCTTCAGTTGCCTCAATCATTGATCACATACCTATGCCTCAGCTATGCTATACATGATGCAATGTTTTTAGTTATTTTATGAAGCTATGTATGCAAAATGCTATGCAAAATGTTGAGGAAATGAGAGGGAAAATTTTGAGGTATTACAGCTGCCCATATTCAATCATCTGCAGGCCTGAACGAATAATTACGAGAGCTTTTAGACGTTCAAGGTATGGAGTGATTGAATACTCAAATAAAACATAAAAATTCGAACTCTATGGGAAATAAAATATATTGGAAAAAATGTCATCCTCGAATGACGATTCTCAAAAGATCCTCGGATCTAAAACGAAACCATCCTCAAATGGAAACGCAATGGTATATCGGCCTCAGTCGATAACTAGAAACACAAAGACTAACCTCAGACAGACTTTGCAAAAGAGACAAATTGACCTCAATCAATAAGCTCAAAATGGTCTGTCATCCTCGAATGATAACCACAACAACAAGACCAACCTCAGAAGGACTTGAAGAAAAGAATGCCATCCTCGAATGACAATTCTCAAAAGATCCTCGGATCTAACACGAAACCATCCTCGAATGGAAACACAATGGTATACCGGCCTCAGTCGATAACCAAAAACAACAAAGACTGACCTCAGACAGACTTTGCGAAAGAGACAAACTGAATTCAATCAATAAGCTCCAAATGGTCTATCATCCTCGAATGATAGCCACAACAACAAGACCAACCTTAGAAGGACTTGAAGAAAAGAATTCCATCCTCGAATTACAATTCTCAAAAGATCGACGGATTTAAAACGAAACCATCCTCGGATGGAGACGCGATGGTATACTGGCCTCATTCGATAACCAGAAACAACAAAGACTGACCTCAGACACACTTTGTAAAAGAGACAAACTAACCTCAATCAATAAGCTCAAAATGGTCTATCATCCTCGAATGATAACCACAACAACAAGACCAACCTCAGAAGGACTTGAAGAAAAGAATTCCATCCTCGAATGACAATTCTCAAAAGATCTTCGGATCTAAAATGAAACCATCCTCGGATGGAGACATAATGGTATACCGGCCTCAGTCGATAACCCGAAATTGCAATGGAAATAGGACAAGATGGAACGGGATCGTTGTACATAAACGAGAGCCTAAGCAAACAGGACCGTTGTACAAAATGAGAACCTGTGACGCGACTGTTGTACCAAACAAGACGCGGAATAAGTGGAAAACATTGACTTGAATAGACAAGGATGTCTGAAAAACGAATATTGGTATCCTTTGTGCGGAATACTTCAGGCTGAGAATATGTTAGTAATATACCTCAAAATTGGCCCATGTTGGCATGCATATGTTTGAATTTATGGCGTAATGCTCCATGATGATGGAAATGCTACGCTTTGGAGGATGCAAATGCAATGATGATTATGCAAATGCAAATGCAAAAGATCTCCCAGAAAGGAGACTGCAAGTATTCCAGATGGCTTGACTGGGGAGAAACGATGATCACTACACTGATCCGATCTATCCTGATGAGGGGGAGACAACTCTGCGGGGAAGGTTGTCAATGATACACCGGCTCTGAATAGCCGACATTGCCAAAAATAAATTGGACTTTGAGATTGGAGTGCCAAGACCCTGCTGGAGATGGACCCTTCTTGAACTCTGACGGGGAAGTGAAGACCTTCTGACTTGGCTGGGAACCCGAGGCATGACATTGCTGAGGGAGCAAACTGTTGGGGAGGAAAGACACTCCTTATACTACTGGGAGTTGCCCCTGTGTTGAAGGAAAACTTCTGCTTGGGGATGACACCCACATTTTGCTGCCTTGTTGGGAGAGATTTCAACTTCCACTTTACTGGGGATGACTGGAGACACCCTGGGAGACACCTGCTCTTGTTCAAACATAAAGAAATGCTCCTCCTGGGAATCTACCTTTAGCCCTGTTAGCAACACTTGTACCTGTACCTGCATAAACACAATCGATAGTGCCTGCAACATGAAGAGTTAGTTTGGGACCTGCCTGCCCCAGGCTCGTAGCATGAATCATTATTTGGGTACCTTGACACCCTTTCAGAGTTGTATTAAATGTTTCTGTCCTCCTGCACGAGTTAGAAAGCATTCAAATGTTCACAACACAATATAAATCACAATTTGTCGGACGTTTTCGCAATCAATCAATGCTAGATGAAAAACAAAAACAAAAAGCAAATAGTCACAAGTTGACTGAAGTTGAATTTTTATTGATTCGGAAAAATGGCCATGAATAGGCAATACAAAGGAAGCAGTTCCCTGGAAAGAGGAAATAACCAAAAAGGAAAACAAACTATCCTATTGGCAATGTAATGAGTGGATCTCATCAAGTTTCAACCCGGTTATGACTCGTATATCTTCGAGACGATCCGCTCGCTCTGCCCCCTTGAGGAAGGTAATTGAATTGATCTTTAAACCTTAGAATAACCTCAGTTTCAAATAGGTTACAGACTCCGCAGATCGCAGTCGTTTGTGTTATTCCCTCTTTTGTGTGGATCGCCCTTTCAGGTTTTCAATCCACCGGGATACCCTTTTTTGCCTGAGCTGTCCGATGTGGCTTTTCAACTCAGCGGGTGTACATTTGTTTTTCAAGATTTCCCTAATTTTTGCTCGAGCCTTTTATTCTGTTTTTGACTCGCCGGGATGCCCATTTTTGCCTGGATCTTTATTCTATTTTTATCCAGCGGGTCCTTTTCACACGAAGTATTTTCTTACTGCGTCTGCGTTGACAGGGGATTGGAAGTCTTCTCTGTCCATGGTTGTCAACATCAAGGCTCCACCTGAGAAAATATTTTTAACCACAAACGGTCCTTCATAGTTGGGTGTCCACTTGCCCCTGTGATCGTTAAGAGGAGGAAGAATCCTTTTCAGTACCAAGTCACCTGGCATGTACCTCTGTGGTCGTACTTTCTTGTCAAAAGCCTGCTTCATCCGCCGCTGATACAACTGTCCATGGCATACAACTGCTAGGCGCTTTTCTTCAATGAGGCTCAATTGATTATATCTGGATCGGAGCCACTCAGCTTCATCTAGCTTAATGTCCATCATTAATCTCAATGAGGGGATTTCCACTTCAATTGGTAGGACTACCTCCATACCATACACCAGTGAGAACGGGGTTGCCCCTGTTGAAGTACGCACTGACGTTCTGTACCCATGCAACGCGAATGGTAGCATCTCATGCCAGTCTTTATATGTTACAACCATTTTCTGCACGATTTTCTTGATGTTCTTGTTGGCCACCTCGACGACACCATTCATCTTCGGGCGATATGGAGAAGAGTTGTGATGTTCTATTTTGAAATCCTGACACAAGTCGGCCATCATCTTGTTGTTGAGATTAGAACCATTATCAGTAATGATTCTTTCAGGAATTCCATACCGGCAAATGATGTCTCTTTTAATAAACCGGGTTACCACTTGTTTAGTAACATTGGCATAAGATGCCGCTTCGACCCACTTCGTGAAGTAGTCTATATCAACCAGGATGAAGCGATGACCATTGGAAGTTGTCGGCTCGATCTTGCCAATCATATCAATGCCCCACATGGCGAACGAACATGACACTCAATGGATTCGAAGGCACATGAACCTTATCAGCATAAATCTGACACTTGTGACATTTACGGGAGTATTTACAGCAATCGGATTCCATGGTGATCCAATAATATCCCGATCTCAACAATTTCTTGGCCATAGCATGTCCTCCAGCATGGGTACCAAAGGAGCCTTCATGAACCTCTTGCATCAACAAGTCTGCTTCGTGTCTATCCACGCATCTGAGCAGAACCATGTCGAAGTTTCGCTTGTATAGCACACCATCTTGATTCAAGAAGAAACCTCCTGCCAGTCTTCTGAGGGTCTTCTTGTCCTTACTGGATGCCCCAGTTGGGTATTCTTGAGCCTTCATGAAATTCTTGATATCGTGATACCAAGGTTTGTTATCTTCACCACCATCAACCGCAAAGACATAAACAGGTCTTTCAAGACGGGATAACATAATTCGAGGCACGAAATTCTCTTGACAAACTTTAATCATAGACGACAAAGTTGCTAGAGCATCGGCGAATTGGTTTTCATCTCGAGGAATATAATTCAACTTGACTTTGGTGAAGAAAGTTAACAGCCTCCTGACATAATCTCTGTAAGAAACCAAGTGAGGTTGATGAACTAGCCATTTTCCATTGACTTGATTCACCACCAGAGCAGAATCTACGAAGATCTCGAGGTTCTTGACTCGCAAGTTGATTGCCTCTTCGACCCCCATGTCGTACCCCGAAAAATACGACCTTACGTGATCCGAAAGGATGGAGCCGCGCGCCGGACTGACTGAAGAGTCGCCACCTATTCTATTTATTCCCGAGGAGGGAAAGGGAAGATATAGATACAACCCGGGAAGAGAGAGGATGAGGACAAAGGTCGTCGAAACCATTGCCTGGGTTCGGGAGTCGGTTATGCAGGGGGAAGGTATTAGCACCCCCTACATCCATCGTACTCGATGGGAACCATCTAAGTTAACGTGCGCGAAAGGATGTCTATGCTTAAACGAATTGCTTGCTAGAGGGAAATGAGTTGAATTATAAGTTAGATTGAACCTAGGTGCTCGACAAGGATTGAGATCCTCGTGCCTACGTACTCCCGTGTGCAATGGGAAAGTCAGAGCCTCGTAGTTCAACCTACTAAGGGTATTGGTTGTTTGATTTTATTACCTTTCGTCGATGAAAGGGTTTAGGAGTTGGAATGTACTAAAGACTATGGATAGTTTATCTCGCCCAACAAGACGAGCGTCCTGCGTCGAAATAATCGGAGCGAGTAACGAGAGCTCGTTATCCTCCTTTCTACCGCTTAAGGCTCGTAGCATACAAATCTTCTCGTTTTATTAATGTGTTTTATTTCTTAAGACCGCTTGACGTTGGATCAAGGGTTTGGATCTAATCGAAACGTTTTGGCTTTTTGAGGTTAAAGGGTAAATGCAAGTGGAGGTTTTTTTTGTACTTTGTTAGCGAGGCACAAAGCGCTCGGCTCGCAAGGTAAGGTGGATCCTAATAAACGACAACTGAATAAAAATGTGCGAGTGTGCAAGTGCAATCGCTTGGCGTTGGACCAAGGATTCAGAATTAAATAAAATACGGGAAATAAAAATATGTACAAAATAATGAGAGAGGGATACATGATAAATACAGGGGATTGCGAGAAATAAAGGGGTCTCATTGTAATTCGCCCAAGAGAAAGCGTGTGTGCAGTGTTTTTGAACTGTTCGAAGGCGTTCGGCCTTTTAATCGGGACACAGCTATTCGAAGGCGTTGGACCTTTTAATCGAGCGCAACTATTCGAAGGCGTTGGACCTTTTCGGGACGCGACGAAATTTACTTCGTTTACTTCCTTAGAGCCGGTTTAAAGAAACCGTTCTATGAGGAGTCGAAACATGATTTGAAATGCGATATTTAAATAAATTGAATAAACTGAATTGCAAAAAATAAATGGAATAATGAATATAAATAAATAAATTAAATAATATTGAATATAACAAAATAAAATAAACTATATCACAAGTTTTTTGTTCAAATATAAAAATAATAGAATAAAATAAAAGAGAGCCTCATATTGACCACTCATCACCGATTAAATGTAATCGGGCGAAAGTTGGCCTTTTGTCAAATCATTGGCCCGAATAAAATAATATGATTACTAAATGGAACAAATACCAATTAATTCACTACAACCTTTTTATATATATAAAAAAAATATTTATTATTATTTTTTATATATATATATATTTTTTTAGCAAAAGAAATCGGAATATTAATAAAAGGTCAGCAATATCTATGTAAAAACTTAATAAATGAATAAATAAACAAAAGTGAAATAATAATAATTAAAGAAAAATATATCGTGTAGCACTGGATTTAGAGTATGAATTACAAGTCCACCAGAATTTAAAACTAAATTAATTAATTAAACTAAAAAAGGATAATAAAGAGGGTGCAACATGGATCACGGAAGTGTGCAAAATAGAATGGGATGTGTCCATGACTTCTAAGCCCAATGATTTAAATAAATAAACAAAAGAAATAAATAAGGTATTCTTGAATATATATCAGAAAAATAAATAAACTAAAAAATTTTAAAACAGACATAAATGAATTAGGGAGATAACCAAACGACCTACCCTTGTTGCGTGTTGCTGCCTCCACGATCACGCCTAGAAACATTCGTCAACCTTTCCTTCCAACGGCGATAATGACAGCAAATCCAACTCTGTTACCATTCGTCCGCGTCTTCTTCTCCAAGTGATGGTCGCTCACGGTTTCTGCTCGCGGCGACGGTGGCTCGCGGGTGTGAAGGCGGTTGACGGTGAGCTCGCGAGGGGTTGTTTTTTGCGTTGAAGGATTCGCGCGGTTCTCACGGTGGTTCGGTTTAGTGGTGGTGTTTGAGCCGCGGGTTGTGGTGGTTTGATGTTGGTGAACGGTGCGGCTGGGTTTCGTTTTCGGTGGGCCGGCTGTGAGTTGGTTCGGGCTTTGGTTTGCGCGTTTGGAGGAAGAGGAAAGGGTTCGCGATTTACGGCGATGTTCAAGTTTTCTCTTGGATCCGAGTTTTGGTGCGGCAGTTCTGGTGTTAAGGGTGGTTGAAGTTCGCGCGAGCAGGTTGAAAATCAAAAGAAAATGGAAGTTAATTTGTTTGTGATTTTTCTGCGGATTTGTGATGTTGTTTCGTGTTTGGCGGTTCAAGGTTTTCACGCGGTATCTGGATGCTTCAGACTGTGTTTTTGGTCTCTCATACTTTTTTTTGATTTTTTCGGTTGTGATAATTTCTGGTTCATTTCAGATTTATTGGTGGGTGTTTATGGTTTTCTCATCACTCATCTCAGATTTTCTCTTTTTAGTAGTTTTTGTGTTTTTGTGTTATTTGAAGGATGTATGGTGAAGGAGAAGTTTGTTAATGGAGGATTGAAGGAGAAGGGTGGTGAATGGAAGAGTTTGCAAATGAGAAAAAAATAATATGAAGGCTGCGAGTATGGTTTGGAAAAAGAAAAAATATGAATGAAGGTCTGCGATTTGGTGGTTATTGGCGTGAGAATTTTGCAGGAAATGGATGGTTTGGGTATGTGTTGCTTTTATGAATTTGTTGTGCTGCTTGTATAGTGGTAACGGATTGTTTCAATTATGAGTGGATTTGGAGGATTTGTGTGACAGGCTGTGAAAAAAGTACTAAAAGTTTGTTCAGGTTGTTATGGTAGTGGAGTGGGGTGGTAAAATGTGCTGGCTGTGAAAATTGGCAATACAAATATACATAAAAAGAATAATATGGAATTATGATTTAATTAATAATAAAAGAAAAAAAAGGTAATAATAATAATAATAATAGTAATACCAATACCAATAATAATAATAAGATATAATCATAGTGTAAGGTATTGGAAATTATAAATGATAGAAAAATTAAGCGAAAAGATTAATAAAAATTTAATAATAATGAAAAGAATTTCGTGTTGTTTTTTTTTATAAAATACTAACTAATAATGAAAAAATAATAACAATAATAATAAAATGGTGGTGCAAATGGATAATGAAATAATATTTTTGTAGTAGTTTTTTTTATAAATAAATAATGTTTTTTTAAAAAATGTGACTTAAATAAAAATAATATGGTAGAACTAGAAGAGTTTTTTTATTTTGCTTGAATAATAACTAATGGACTTAAGAAATTGTAATGGGCCTAAAAATAAGACATAAAAATATAAATTGCTCGTAAATGATTTAAAACCCTGATTTTTTGCACAAAAAGAAAATGACAAATATTTTTATTTTCGAATTTTAGGCAGAAAAAATAAAATGGTACGCATTTCTTTGGAATTTCTAAAAAAAGATGAAACAGTAAAATAAAATGGCGCGGGTAGGACAAATTTGGGGTATGACAGATGCCCCTATCGAATTGGCTTAGACCGAGTAAGATGAACTGGCTCGCGTTCAATCTTTCAAGGTATAAGATAATTAGATATTAACAGACTCCAAATTTGTCCGACAAATGAAATAACTGGAAGCGATGGGCGACACAGCAAAACAAATTGACAAAGTAAATCACTTATCACCCGAGGATGATAAGGCAACGGACTGAAAATAAAATCACTTATCACCAGAGGATGATAAGGCAAAAGACTGAAAAAATAAACTCACTTATCAACAGAGGATGATAAGGCAAATAACTGAAATTAAAATCACTTATCACCGGAGGATGATAAGGCAAAATGACAGAAAAATAAACTCACTTATCAACAGAGGATGATAAGGCAATAGACAGAAAAATAAACTCACTTATCAACAGAGGATGATAAGGCAATAGACAGAAAAATAAACTCACTTATCAACAGAGGATGATAAGGAAATAGACAGAAAAATAAACTCACTTATCATCAGAGGATGATAAGGCAAATAACTGAAATTAAAATCACTTATCAACAGAGGATGATAAGGCAATAGACAGAAAAATAAACTCACTTATCATCAGAGAATGATATGGCAAATAACTGAAATTAAAATCACTTATCAACAGAGGCTGATAAGGCAAATAACTGAAATTAAAATCACTTATCAACAGAGGATGATAAGGCAAATAACTGAAATTAAAATCACTTATCACCAGAGGATGATAAGGCAATAGACAGAAAAATAAACTCACTTATCAACAGAGGATGATAAGGCAACAGACAGAAAAATAAACTCACTTATCACCAGAGGATGATAAGGCAAATGGACTGAAATTTAAACACGGCTATTGAATCCGCCAAGAGGATGCCCAAAATCTTTGATTGACATGATCCTCTGCTGGGGAAAGGACCGGAAACTTGTATGATCCTGGATCCTGAATTATGCAATTATGCTTGATTGTTTTGAAATGGTATTCCATAAAGATGGAGATACGATGCAAATGTTTATGCACTGAGATGTAAATTCGATAATGTTGGGGATAATAAAAGGTCTGATTTATTGAGAATATGAAAATGATGCATATGCTGTAAATGATTGATGTAAATGATGCTTATGATGTTGATGATGCATAATGATGCATATGAGCAATTGAAAGGTGCCAGCTTGGTGGACTCTTGGTTTGGTAGTTGCCAATAATGATTGGACTTTGGGTGGGTGGAGAGATTGATTTCCCGACACTCGATCTTCGACGATGTATGGTCAGAAGATGGATCTGAAAAATCCAAGTTTGGTTCTCTGTTGATGAGCGAAGCGACTTAATTAACACATAAAGATTGATTTGCTTTGAACGATTGTCAATGTCTAGCAAGGACTGCCTCTTCAGCTGGGGAGAAGAGATAGGAAGATTCGCTCCTTGTTTGCTTGCCCCTGCCTGCAGGGTATTTGAAATAAATCCGATGGGGAAGATTTGACAATAGCCATGGCACAACCTGCCCCTGATTGAGCCTTTGAAGGTGATCTTGCCCCTGACTGAGCTGATTTTGAAGAAGTACTGATTCAAATTCCTCTTTTGATTGCCCCTTGTTGGGGTTGCACTGATGCCAAGCACTAAATTGCAATTAAATTATTCATACACAAATGGTAATGTTAATGCAACGTTCATGTAAGTTTTGAAAAATTCAATTTATTTGGATGATTTGTGATAGTGTGACGAATGGACCGTTGGTCCAAACGAGGTGCTGATTTAGAAAATTCGTGAAAGATGCAACAAGAATAATGTGCAATCGAGATTGAATATTAGCAAATATATGGGAGTCAACTTACGCAACCTTGTTGGTAGCATGCTTTCAGAATAAATCACGCCTCAATTAGGACTTTTGAGGGTTGTAACGTGGTCTGGATAATGGTTTTGAGAAACAAAGGTATATGAGGCTCAAAGTTTGATTTGTACCCATCCCTTCTTCGTAATGTTCTCCAGTCCTATGTTCAGTTAACTTTACACATGCATTTGTTTTGATATTGCAAGAGTGAAGATTAAGCTTCAAAGTTTGCTTGGAGATGACAGTCATCTTTTTTGCGGGTGACCCTTTGGTTCTTGATTTGGTGGTCACTGATATTTGTTTTGCTTTTGTTGAGGATTTGAGTTCCTCTTTTGATTTTTGTTTGACTAAGTCTCCCTTTGGGTGCTCAACTTAGTGGTTTTTTCCTTTTCTTCTTTTCTTTTTGTTTGAATGTTGTGACTGCCAAGTCACTTGTTGATGGTCCTCTGACGGGATGTCTCATCTTGCAATTCGAAGGTGTAGCCAGGCTAACTGAACAACTACCCCGCCCCGGGTTAAATGTAAGGGTTGTATCCGAAAGAAACTCCTACTTCTAGGCTCAAAGTGGTTGACTAGGGATCAACTCCTTATATCTCCAGTGTTTGGGGATTTGAAAGAATGCCTGTATATCATTGACGAGATTTTATCCGAAAGCATACCACAACAGTTATGGGTATTTCGTTTTCATCATCCTCCCTCAAATATTTGCTAAAGTGAAGTGAGAGAATATTTTTGTGATTTTTTGCGATAAATGATAAATAATGAGCGAATGCGAATAAATTGATTCAAAACATGCATAAACATAACATTAACATAACCAAATACAGATAACAACTGTTCAGAGCAAATAGCACTTAAATAAACATTACAAAACAACAGGAATGCGGAAATGATAAATGGCACTGGCTAGCTTGATTTGAGGGATGAACTTCTCTTGATTGAATACTTCAAAGTTGGAGACTACTCAGCTTGATCTTCAACCACCCCTCAAAAACTTTCACTTGTTGGCACCGTGTGATGGCATTGGATCGTTCTGGACGTTTGGATTTCTCGGAGTGAAGGTGAGCTCCTTAGAGTCGATTAAATCTTGGACTTTGTGCTTGAATACCCTGCAGTTGTCAATCGTGTGACCTGGAGCACCCTTGTGATACTCGCAGCGAGCATTGGCATCATAATCTCGAGTGTTACTAGTTTGAGGTGGCATGTCTTTCAACACAAGAGTTCCTTTTGCCATTAGCCCATTAAAGATTTCTCCATATGTCAAAGGCAGTGGATCAAAATTTCTTTCAGGCCTTCTTTGCTGATATGGTGGGCGCTGTTGAGGAGCACGTTGTTGTTGTTGACCAGGCCGTTGTGGATAAGCCGGTTGCTGGTACAGATTGGGCGCATACTGCGCAGCTGCAACTAGAGGATATGGACGTGGTTGATAAGCCATCTGAGGTGGAAATGGAGCTTGAATAGCTGGCTGGTAGGGCATTGGAGGAACTGGTTGATATGGCACAGAAGTGTATTGTGCAGCAGCAACATACAGATACTGGTAGTAGGAGATTGAAGTGGGCGCACTATGTTGAGGTTTCCCACTTGCAGCAGAAATTGCATTTGTTTCGCCCTTTTTGTACCCGTTGAAAGGCTTCTTGACACTGGCTTGGCTGCTAGATCCTCCTTGAATCTTTCCACTTTTTAAACCTTCCTCGATTCTTTCTCCGACCATCACCATGTCCGAAAATCCAGAAGATACGCTGCTGATTAGCTTCTCGTAGTATTGCCCCTGTAGGGTACCCATGAAGATATCTATCAATTCACGGTCAACCAAAGGCGGATGAACTCTGGCAGCTAACTCCCTCCAGCGTTGGGCGTACTCCTTAAAGGATTCGTTCTCCTTTTGAGTCATACTCTGAAGTTGAGTACGATTCGGAGCTAAGTCAGTGTTGTACTTGTACTGCTTTTTGAATGCATCAGATAGATCAAGCCAAGTATGAACATTGTTGCGTTCGAGTTGCATATACCATTCTAGAGATGCTCCAGACAGACTGTCTTGGAAGCAATGGATCATAAGCTTATCATCTTTGGCATGAGCGGCCATTTTTCTACAGTACATCCTTAAATGAAGCTCAGGACAGCTGAGGGCTTTGTAATTATCGAATTCTGGCAGTTTGAACTTAGTAGGGATCATAACATCTGGAACTAAGCACATGTCTGATGTACTCAGAGAAGTTGAGTTGTGTCCTTCCATAATTCGGAGTTTTTCGGCTAACTCGTGACACATCTTCATAGCTTCAGATTCTTGAATAGCATGAGGATTGGTGATTGGAACAGCAGTATGCATCTCATACTCAACTTGATGATTCCCTTCAGTTTGAGGAAACTGGACTTGAGTTGGAATAGGTTGAGCTTGAGGAATGGCACCAACAGTGACACCAGAAGCAGGTATTGGTTGGGAAGTGACCTCTTCAATAGCAGGATTGAAACCTGGAGGCAGACCATAAACCAAAGGATTTGGAACGGGAACTGAGGGCATTGCTCGCGAGGTAGATCCTTGCACTTGAGCATTGTTCATTGCGGCAGCGGCTTCGCGACGTTCTTCCATTCTTTCCAAAGCTTGCAAAGTCTCATAAATCTGGTCAATCTTGCTCTTGACCGAGTCAATCTCTTCCCTCATGGCAACTTGCTCTTCTTGAATCACGTCCATCAGTCTTCTAGTGTTGGCTCTAGTTAGATACGGGCGTCTAGCACGATACGGGCGTCGGGAAACCAGCTTGATTTACTGAAGATGGAGGGACATGAAATGAGTTTTTGGCTTTGGAATGAAATGCAAGATGAACAAATAAATGCAAATGAGATGATATGCAATGTCAGAATCCAGGATCACAAGATCAGGGTCTCATGAGTCCAAGGTACAGATGGAGGATACTCTGATCAGGAACTCACTGGGTAGACTCTAAAGTTTTAGGGATCCCAACATTATCAACTCATATGGCTGTTCATCACACACGCCATAAGCATGACAGTTGATTGACTCCACCATATGAATCTATTTTGGGTGAGATCTTCGTATCGACACCCACGGGATCAAATTTTCTCGGGAGTCCATACTACGTGATCATCGACACGAGGTTTAAAACAAAGTCCTGGAGTTATGGAACTTTCTCAACTGTTTGATGCACGTGTCAATTTCATACATTTTTGACAGTCAATCAACTTCATTGAGTAAGTCTATTCCAAGTGAGGTTTTCGTATCGAGCCACGCGAGGGCGAACCCTGGTGCCCAATACTACGCAACCATCAACCGATGTTTTAACCAAAAGGTTCTAAAGGTCCTCAGAGTTAATGACCCTAATGAAAGCAACTGAGCACACACGCCAAGGATTTGACAGTTGTCAGTATTCTTATCAGAATCTACTCCAAGTGAGGTTTTCGTATCGACAACCCACGAGAGTGGTTCTCTCGGGAGCCCATACTACACAACTTCGCTAACTTAAGTTTGTACTCGCAAGCCCGGGTATAGAGCTTTTACCTCAAGTTTCTTTTGCAAAGTATCGATCCAAAATATAGTACCAAGGAGCCACAAGATATATAAGATGGAATGCGATAAAGAAAGCGATAAAAATAAACAAGCAAGGCATAAAAGCAAACATCCAAACAAGCATGGAAACCTAGACTAGGCTTGACTCGCATAGGGGTGAACCAGTCCCCAGTAGAGTCGCCAGCTGTCGTACCCCGAAAAATACGACCTTACGCGATCCGAAAGGATGGAGCCGCGCGCCGGACGGACTGAAGAGTCTCCACCTAATTCTATTTATTCCCGAGGAGGGAAAGGGAAGATATAGATACAACCCGTGAAGAGAGAGGATGAGGACAAAGGTTGTCGAAACCATTGCCTGGGTTCGGGAGTCGGTTATGCAGGGGGAAGGTATTAGCACCCCCTACATCCATCGTACTCGATGGGAACCATCTAAGTTAACGCGCGCGAAAGGATGTCTATGCTTAAACGAATTGCTTGCTAGAGGGAAATGAGTTGAATTATAAGTTAGATTGAACCTAGGTGCTCGGCAAGGATTGAGATCCTCGTGCCTACGTACTCCCGTGTGCAATGGGAAAGTCAGAGCCTCGTAGTTCGGCCTACTAAGGGTATTGGTTGTTTGATTTTATTACCTTTCGTCGATGAAAGGGTTTAGGAGTTGGAATGTACTAAAGACTATGGATAGTTTATCTCGCCCAACAAGACGAGCGTCCCATGTCGAAATAATCGGAGCGAGTAACGAGAGCTCGTTATCCTCCTCTC
Source organism: Lathyrus aphaca (assembly GCA_963966055.1). Lineage (NCBI taxonomy): Eukaryota > Viridiplantae > Streptophyta > Magnoliopsida > Fabales > Fabaceae > Lathyrus > Lathyrus aphaca. The sequence continues at coordinate 181,129,644 of OZ014520.1, forward strand.
TACCGCTTAAGGCTCGTAGCGTACAAATCTTCTCGTTTTATTAATGTGTTTTATTTCCTAAGACCGCTTGACGTTGGATCAAGGGTTTGGATCTAATCGAAACGTTTTGGTTTTTTGAGGTTAAAGGGTAAATGCAAGTGGAGGTTTTATTTTGTAGTTTGTTAGCGAGGCACAAAGCGCTCGACTCGCAAGGTAAGGTGGATCCTAATAAACGACAACTGAATAAAAATGTGCGAGTGTGCAAGTGCAATCGCTTGGCCTTGGACCAAGGATTCAGAATTAAATAAAATACGGGAAATAAAAATACTTACAAAATAATGGGAGAGGGATACATGATAAATACAGGGGATTGCGAGAAATAAAGGGGTCTCATTGTAATTTGCCCAAGAGAAAGCGTGTGTGCAGTGTTTTTGAACTGTTCGAAGGCGTTCGGCCTTTTAATCAGGACACAACTATTCGAAGGCGTTGAACCTTTTAATCGAGCGCAACTATTCGAAGGCGTTGGACCTTTTCGGGACGCGACGAAATTGACTTCGTTTACTTCCTTAGAGCCGGTTTAAAGAAACCGTTCTATGAGGAGTCGAAACATTATTTGAAATGCGATATTTAAATAAATTGAATAAACTGAATTGCAAAAAATAAATGGAATAATGAATATAAATAAATAAATAAATTAAATAATATTGAATATAACAAAATAAAATAAACTATATCACAAGTTTTTTGTTCAAAAATAAAAATAATAGAATAAAATAAAAGAGAGCCTCATATTGACCACTCATCACCGATTAAATGTAATCGGGCGAAAGTTGGCCTTTTGTCAAATCATTGGCCCGAATAAAATAATATGATTACTAAATGGAACAAATACCAATTAATTCACTACAATCTTTTTATATATATAAAAAATATTTATTATTATTTTTTATATATATTTTTTTAGCAAAAGAAATCGGAATATTAATAAAAGGTCAGCAATATCTATGTAAAAACTTAATAAATGAATAAATAAACAAAAGTGAAATAATAATAATTAAAGAAAAATATATGGTGTAGCACTGGATTTAGAGTATGAATTACAAGTCCACCAGAATTTAAAACTAAATTAATTAATTAAACTAAAAAAGGATAATAAAGAGGGTGCAACATGGATCACGGAAGTGTGCAAAATAGAATGGGATGTGTCCATGACTTCTAAGCCCAATGATTTAAATAAATAAACAAAAGAAATAAATAAGGTATTCTTGAACATATATCAGAAAAATAAATAAAAATAAATAAACTAAAAAATTTTAAAACAGACATTAATGAATTAGGGAGATAACCAAATGACCTACCCTTGTTGCGTGTTGCTGCCTCCACGATCACGCCTAGAAACATCCGTCAACCTTTCCTTCCAACGGCGATAATGACGGCAAATCCAACTCTGTTACCATTCGTCCGCGTCTTCTTCTCCAAGTGATGGTCGCTCACGGTTTCTGCTCGCGGCGGCGGCTGCTTCTCTGCGACGGTGGCTCGCGGGTGTGAAGGCGGTTGACGGTGAGCTCGCGAGGGGTTGTTTTTTGCGTTGAAGGATTTCGCGCAGTTCTCACGGTGGTTCGGTTTAGTGGTGGTGTTTGAGCCGCGGGTTGTGGTGGTTTGATGGTGGTGAACGGCGCGGCTGGGTTTCGTTTTCGGTGGGCCGGCTGTGAGTTGGTTCGGGCTTGTGTTTGCGCGTTTGGAGGAAGAGGAAAGGGTTCGCGATTTACGGCGGTGTTGAAGTTTTCTCTTGGATCCGAGTTTTGTTGCGGCGGTTCTGGTGTTAAGGGTGGTTGAAGTTCGCGCGAGCAGGTTGAAAATCAAAAGAAAATGGAAGTTAATTTGTTTGTGATTTTTCTGCGGATTTGTGATGTTGTTTCGTGTTTGGCGGTTCAAGGTTTTCACGCGGTATCTGGATGCTTCAGACTGTGTTTTTGGTCTCTCATACTTTTTTTTGATTTTTTCGGTTGTGATATTTTCTGGTTCATTTCAGATTTATTGGTGGATGTTTATGGTTTTCTCATCACTCATCTCAGATTTTCTCTTTTTAGTAGTTTCTGTGTTTTTGTGTTATTTGAAGGATGTATGGTGAAGGAGAAGTTTGTTAATGGAGGATTGAAGGAGAAGGGTGGTGAATGGAAGAGTTTGCAAATGAGAAAAAAATAATATGAAGGCTGCGAGTATGGTTTGGAAAAAGAAAAAATATGAATGAAGGTCTGCGATTTGGTGGTTATTGGCGTGAGAATTTTGCAGGAAATGAATGGTTTGGGTATGTGTTGCTTTTATGAATTTGTTGTGCTGCTTGTATAGTGGTAACAGATTGTTTCAATTATGAGTGGATTTGGAGGATTTGTGTGACAGGCTGAAAGTTTGTTCAGGTTGTTATGGTAGTGGAGTGGGGTGGTAAAATGCGCTGGCTGTGAAAATTGGCAATACAAATATACATAAAAAGAATAATATGGAATTATGATTTAATTAATAATAAAAGAAAAAAAAGGTAATAATAATAATAATAGTAATAACAATACCAATAATAATAATAAGATATAATCATAGTGAAAGGTATTGGAAATTATAAATGATAGAAAAATTAAGCGAAAAGATTAATAAAAATTTAATAATAATGAAAAGAATTTCGTGTTTTTTTTTTTTTATAAAATACTAACTAATAATGAAAAAATAATAACAATAATAATAAAATGGTGGTGCAAATGGATAATGAAATAATATTTTTGTAGTAGTTTTTTTTATAAATAAATAATGTTTTTTTAAAAAATGTGACTTAAATAAAAATAATATGGTAGAACTAGAAGAGTTTTTTTATTTTGCTTGAATAATAACTAATGGACTTAAGAAATTGTAATGGGCCTAAAAATAAGACATAAAAATATAAATTGCTCGTAAATGATTTAAAACCCTGATTTTTTGCACAAAAAGAAAATGACAAATATTTTTATTTTCGAATTTTAGGCAGAAAAAATAAAATGGTACGCATTTCTTTGGAATTTCTAAAAAAAGATGAAACAGTAAAATAAAATGGTGCGGGTAGGACAAATTTGGGGTATGACACCCCATGATGCAAGATTCATACTCTGCCTCATTGTTAGTGCATTCGAAAGTCAACCGAGCAGCTAGAGGTGTATGGACCCCTTCTGGTGAGATGATAACAACACCTACTCCACTTCCATTTATGTTCACAGCTCCGTCAAACATCAACATCCATTTGGATTCAGGGTCTGGCCCCTCCTCCGGAAGTGGTTCTTCATAGTCTTTCATCTTGAGGAACATGACGTCCTCATCCGGAAACTCGAACCTCATGGGTTGATAATCATCGATTGGCTGCTGAGCCAAGTATTCTGACAATACACTCCCTTTGATTGCCTTTTGCGAAGTGTAATGTATATCATACTCTGTTAGTATCATCTGCCATCGGGCTACCCTTCCTGTCAGAGTTAGTTTCTCGAAAATGTATTTCACAGGATCCATCTTGGAAATTAAGAGAGTGGTGTGAGTCAGCATGTATTGTCTTAGTCGGCGAGCAACCCATGCCAAAGTGCAGCAAGTTTTCTCGAGTAGTGAGTAGCGTGTCTCACAATCGGTAAACTTTTTGCTAAGGTAATAAATGGTGTGCTCTTTTCGACCAGACTCGTCCTGCTGACCCAGCACACATCCCATCGATCCTTCAAGCACGGTAAGATACATGATCAAAGGTCTCCCTGGAACTGGAGGCATGAGAATTGGAGGTTCTAGCAGGTATTCTTTGATTCGGTCAAAGGCTTGCTGGCAGTCTTCATTCCATTTAATGGCCTGATTCTTCCTCAGAAGCTTAAAGATGGGCTCACACGTGGCCGTTAGGTGAGAGATAAACTGTGCAATGTAGTTTAGTCTCCCTAAGAAACCACGCACTTGCTTTTCAGTCTTCGGCTCAGGCATCTCTTGGATGGATTTTACTTTGGCTGGATCAACCTCAATTCCCCGCTCACTAACAATGAAGCCGAGTAGCTTGCCGGAACGGACCCCGAAGGTACACTTATTCGGATTCAACCTCAGTCTGAACTTCCGAAGTCTGTCAAACAACTTTGCTAGGTTAACCAAGTGCTCTTCTTCTGTTTGGGACTTTGCTATCATATCATCAACATAAACCTCAATTTCATGATGAATCATGTTGTGAAATAGTGTCACCATCGCCCGTTGATAAGTGGCCTTTGCATTCTTTAGGCCAAACGGCATGACCTTGTAACAGAAAGTGCCTCAAGGCGTGATGAAGGTTGTCTTTTCCATATCATCGGGAGACATCTTAATATGGTTATAACCAGAAAACCCGTCCATGAAAGAGAACATAGAAAACTGAGCAGTATTATAAACAAGCACATCTATGTGAGGCAGAGGGAAGTCATCTTTGGGGCTGGCCCTATTCAAATCCCTGTAGTCTTCACACATCCTGAATTTACCGTCTTTCTTAGGGACTGGCACAATGTTGGCAACCCACGGAGGGTAACTGGTCACGACCAAGAAACCAGCATCAAATTGCTTTTGTACTTCCTCTTTTATCTTGATTGCCATATCAGGACGTGCGCGCCTCAACTTCTGCTTCACTGGAGGACAATCTTCTCTAAGAGGCCGCTTGTGTACCACAATGTCAGTGTCTAAACCAAACATATCTTGGTAGGACCATGCAAAGACATCAACATACTCTCAAAGCATAGCAATTAAACGAGTCTTGACAGATTCTTCCATTGCGGCCCCGATCTTGACTTCTTTCTTGTCCTCTTCGGTACCAAGGTTTATCACCTCGACTGCTTCTTCGTGCAGCTGAATCATCTTCTCCTCATGTTTAAGAAGTCTGGCCAATTCTTCAGGTAGTTCGCAATCCTCTTCACCCTCCTCATCGGCTTGATAGATTGGGTTGTCAAAGTCATACTCAGCCATAACAGGGCCGTCATTGATAAGATCCGATGAAGAACACCTGCATGAATGGTGATTCATGCAAGACTTTAGCAAAGGCTTGAGAAAATGAGAAACATTGCCATTTTAAAACTTTTCTTTCTTTTTGAAAAACAAAAGCAAGAATGAAAGGAAAAGGACAACATGAATGAATGTGAAACGTCAGCTTTATATATGATTATGAATTGTGTTAGGAACAAAAGAACCCTTACAAAAAGCTACTATGCCCCGGGCAAGACATAGTGCTTGAATACAGAACAACAGAAACAAAAATTATTACTCTTCGAAAGAGGTGACTGAGATAAGCCTTTTTGATGTCCAATTGCTAAGTTGAGTCCCTGGAACAGCAGACCCGATCCACTCATCTAAGTCACAGTCACTATCAACTGCATCATCCTGCATGGCACTGACGTTTCCATAATCCACCACCCCCTCACTCGTGAAAGTAATTGGGCCTTGACGACCTCTAGCGCTCGGTTCAGACGATGACTGCCCAGGATGGTAACCAATTCCGAACATATCTTTCTTTTCTGGAATTTCTACTGGACTGACCCAGCCTTCTCGTATCCCAGATTCTACCACTTCAAGAGCTTGCTTATAAGAGGCTATGGAAACCCCCTTCTTTGGTTCTTCAGGAAAAACTACCACTGCAGACGCTTGTTCAGTTTCCAGGGGCTCAAAAGCCTGACATGGAGTTTCAACTATCTCGCCATCCATCTCCATATACTTGAATGAAGCCAGATGACTAACAAAAATGTCTTCTTCCCCACTGACAGTTACAATTTGACTCTCCCAGATGAACTTTAGCTTTTGATGAAGTGTGGACGATACTGCTCCTGCTGAATGTATCCAAGGCCTTCCTAGCAAACAACTATATGCAGGTTGTATATCCATTACGTAAAATGTGGTATTGAAGACTTCTGGACCTACTTTAATTGGTAAATCCACCTCCCCGAACACCGATCTCCTCGACCCATCAAATGCTCGAACTACCAGGTCGCTGGGCTTTAAAACCACTCCATCATAATCTAACTTCATCAATGCCTTCTTGGGAAAAACATTCGACGATGATCCGGTATCTACCAACACCTGAGAAAGTACCACACCCTTACATTCTAAAGTGATATGCAGTGCCCGATTATGAGCACGCCCTTCAGATGTTAGATCCATGTTTGTAAAGCTTAATCCGTGAATGACATTGACACTAGATACCACCGCTTCCAACTGATTTACTGAAATATCCTGAGGCACATACGCCTTGTTCAGAATATTCAAGAGAGCCTTCCTATGGGAATCAGAACACATCAGCAAGGACAAGATGGAAATCTTCGACGGGGTCTGCTGCAGATGGTCCACAATCTTGTAGTCACTCTTTTTGATAATCCTCAGAAATTCTTCAGCTTCTTTATCAAAGGTAAGGTCTGGATCAGTTACTGGTGCGGGATCGTTGACAACCACTGGCTCCTTCCCTCTTGCTTTAGCCTGGGCTTCTGCGGTGTCTCTGGGTGGTATCACACTATTTCTTAGTGTTTCCGGCGCAAATAAACTTCCACTTCTAGTAAAGCCCCCTACTCCAACATTTTCTACTTGAGCTGGGGTTTTACTAGACGTGGCCAACTCTTGCTTCTGGCCGTTATAGTATACTTCGCCACCATAATTCCAAGGAATGACACTATCGTTCTTATACATTACTGGTCCTGCAGTGGTAATCATTAGCAGTGCTACTCTGGTCTGTGGAGGAACTTGAGATGGATCGTAGAAGATTGTTACTGTAGAGACTTCGCTTTCTTTTACGACCTTGTCAAATTGTAGCATTCCTTCATTAATCATACTCTGGATCCCTGCTTTCAATTGCTCACAACCATTTGTAGCTTCAGAACATCCCGGACAATCAACTTCACACCCAAGAAAGATACCCTTCTTTGACAAGCAGACGTTAACAACACTTAACGGAGTCTGCAAGTCGTTGACATCGCGCACGAGGTTTAGATTCTCCCCTTCATCAACTGCCCCAACCATACCTCCGTGAGGAGGCATGGGGTTCTGAATTACATTAGGAGTAGGAGCAAAATTAATCGCTTTAGAATCCAGTAGGTCTTGAACAACATGCTTCAGCGCTTTGCAATTCTCTGTGGTATGCCTGGGAGCTCCAGAATGAAATTCGCATCTGGCATTTGTATCATAACCCTCGGGGATTTGGCCCGACTTCGGGGATTGTAACGTTCGGAGTTGAACCATCTGGAGTTGTAGGAGATTCTTCAAAAGCTGTGAATAGGACATCGGCGGAGCCTCGAACTGCCTTTCTCTGGTCTTATGAGGATAGTATGGACGGGGAGCTCTTTGTTGATACCCTTGTTGGCGTTGTTGCTGTGGTTGTTGGACTTGCTGTTGAACAGGGGCCACTTGCTGATAAAAACCTCTGTTGTTTCCTCCCCTCTGCGTGTACATGATGGGGCGAAGATGCAATATGTGTCTGAACTACAAGCGCACAACCTATCAAAGTAATATAAAAGATTATCGATCCCACAGGGACTTTGTAATCACTCTAGTGCTAGAGGGTCTACTAGTTTAGCTAAGGCGGATATTTGTCACGATTTTGGTTTTAAGGATTGAAATGGGAATTAAATTTAGTTTTAAAGAAATAATGAGAAGGCGGTCGGTATGTAATTATATTAACCTATGCGGGTCAATCTAACCTAAGCTTATAAAGATGGTTCACTTAAATTGTTCTGTAGAGATTATCAGTCTAAATACCCTCGACTCACACTCTCGTGGTCTTATCTCAGATCTTACTCCTAAAGCCCTATGCCTGCTCTCGCTAGCCCATAAGTGTTTAGAAGATAATTTTTGAAAACTTAATAAGTCTAATTCATTTTAAAGCGCTCTCGCTGTATTTAAATCAAATGCCTAACTTTAGCTATCCGGTTAAAATCTCACACTCTCGTGGTCTCGACCTAACCTATTACACTTTTCTTACTCTCGTAACAAAAAGATTAATTTTTAATTATAAAAAGTCACAGCCAGAATATAAGTTCTTAATTATTTTAGCTTAGATTCGATTTTACCGGTTTGGTTTAGTTTATTACATACCGCCTAATTAATTTAGCTACTCATTTTTGTTGTACCAGACAGATGCAGAAATAAACGAATATTAATTAAAACATACATTATAAAATAATAATAATATCTTAACATAAAAAAATAAATAACTTAATATAAATGCAAAAATATAAAAACCTGGATAATTAAAATCTTAAAACTCCTTCTTCCACAGATTTGCAAGCTCGGAGTGTTCGGAACCGGAATCAAAAAATAATACTAAACAAATTCTGAAGGCTAAAAAGAAATTAATAATAACAATTTCCTAATGTTGGAAATTGTTATTGAATTTGGGTTGGATATAGAAACAGAAAAATAAACAAGAACAATGCTGGAAAAATTAAATAAGGGTTCAACAAAATTACGGCAGAGCTTCCGCGGAAAAATTAAAATAATACTCTCTGTTTTTCAATTTGTAACTAGGGTATTTATAGAACATAATTTTGGGCTTGGGCAGTTGAATTTGATCAGCGTGGGCATCGTCCAAAATGAGAGAATTTAGGGAAGGTGGCATACTGGGTCTGAGGAAAAGTAGGAGTCGTATTTGATTCGCGTGCACGTCTTCAGGAACAATTCAATTACTTTAAACACATTTTCCTTGTCACGTTCGTGACAAGGGCGTAACGGGCAGATTTTACAATTCAAGCGTGTCACGGTCGTGACAATTGAGTAACGGTCGTGAGACCTCAAAGTAGGGCGTCACGGTCGTGAGTAACATGTAACGACCGTGAGTGTTACAAAATATGCAGACTTAGCAGAATCCTTCTCTTCATCTTCTTTTCATGCTTGTTTTGGTTCATTTGATCTTTTTCTCATAATTTAGCTCTAGACATGTTATACCTGCAATGTGACATAAAAAACTTGAACAATCGGGAGTTAATAGGATCAATGTGCGATAAAACGGACTTAAAACGTAGTAATAAAGTGATACGATTTCTCGTTATCAAACTTCCCCAAACTTAAACCTTTGCTTGTCCTCAAGCAAATAGTCGGTTGAAAAATGATCGGACAATTTTCATCGGACGCATACACATAACAAACAATACGAGAAATCATTTAGTTAGATAAACCGGTACTAGAATAGAACACTAACCATACACTAATGACACAAGCAACAAGCTAAGTCGTCGACTTCCCGTTTAAACGAAACATTCGGTAATTGCGTTATGATTCTACCTAGAGTCTTTCGATCTTATTTCATCCGGTTTCGTTCTAGCGCAATCACATTAAGCCCTTTGCCTTAGCACGCACGTAGTGGAGTAGCCGGTTAGTGACTTTGATCCTTTATAAGCACGGGGTCTGGTACACGAATGTGGCAACCCTTTATATATTATCCAAATTGGAGGTTGTGGGGGATCGAGCCGTAGCACGCCCTACCAAGTTCAGAACCAGGTACCTCTGAACCAACCCGCAATGGACTCCTTCTTATTTTTCTCATCTCTTATATGCGACCGTGTACTTTGGTGCAATTTCTTTTTATTGGCATCAAGATATGAAGGATCGTTTATAGATTAGGCATCAAACACTTATGTTCATCGGCTCCCCACGTGGTTTGTGTTCAGACGGTGCTGACTGCTAGTATAAACTACTAGGGGTTACTTTAGAACTAAGACTTAAGGTGTAGTCGTAACAATTATCAGAATGGAATGCTTAAGTAGGAAGTCTAAGGTGTCAAGACTGTATTGATCTTGTTGGATCTTTCTCAGCTTCCTAACTACGATTTCATAGGTAAGTCGAGTAATGCGAAGATAAAGCAAAAAATTTCGGTATGGCTAAATAAACGGGGAAAAATTGAAACTGAAGAAATAGCATAAATATTACTTTGTTTTGATTAAAATACGGAAAGGGAAATACAATGAAATGGAAAATGAGGAAAAGGAAAGGTATCTCTCCCACACTATATCAGACATTGTCCTCAATGTTGTGATATAATAGCGGGGAAAATACAATACAAAAACAGAAATGCAAAAACAAAAAGTAAACTAATGCTGCGGACGACCATGGCCTCGGCTTCTGGTGCGGGAGCGTCTGGTAGGAGTGGCTTCCTCATCAGAACCGGCGGTGGTGAGAGCAGTGATATCTATACGCAAAGCTTCCAGCTCACTGAAAATCTCTCCTAGCTTCTCATCTGTTGTCTTCTGGTTATTGACAACAGTTGCAAGGAGTGCATCGTATTGCTCTTTCTGCCTACGCTCAAGTGCAACATTCATTTGATTCTGCTGATGAATGGCACAGAGGATCTCTTCAAGGGTGATATCAGCTGAAGGTGGCTTCCTGGTGGAGGACTCAGGGATGTCTTGAACTGGCTCAGCAGCATCCATCGCATCCTGCATCTCGTCCACAGGTGCATCAGTCTGCTCGTCAATAATCGAAACATGGCCTACAGCATCCGGCAAATCAAATAGCCAATTGGCTCTGTTCGATGGATCAATGCGGTCTCTGTAAGGCAAAGTGATGTGATGATAGATGGTGCCTTGGATCATAGGGTTGAACCTGCCATCCTCTCTCTGAGAGATCAAATGAGCGGACTTGCAATAGCTCTTGGTAAGCAACTCTGGTGCTCTATGAGGTAGATGGGTGAGGTGGTCACCAAGCTTCAGCTGTATGGCAAGGGTAGTAACAATCCCGCCAATGAAGAAGGGAGTGGCGCCTCTATGCGCTACAGACTGAATATGCGCTAAAAGGAACGGAGCAGCATTGATGCGTTCCATTCAAGGCACAGTGCAAGAATAAGAGCTCTTTAGAATTTAGCTTGTGGTTGCTCTCTCTTGCAAAGATAGTGTTGCATATGATACGATGGAAATACCGAATAGCTGGGTTATGGATATGAGTGGCATTCAGACTCTAGTAGGCGGAAGCACGGCTGTTAGTGATGTTGTGCCACAAAGTGAAAGCAACTTCGTTAAAGTTGTCGGGCACGCGGAGGTGAGCATCGTCGCCGTGGCTGAAGCCTAACAGTTCAGCGATTCTTGTTTGAGTGATTTGGAACTCTCTTCCGAGCATTCTGAATTTTGCAATGCCGGTGAGTTGACTTGTTGATCCGGATGGTGTGATATATTGAAATGAACCTAGAAACTCCAAGGTGAGGTTTTCGAATGTCGGTTGCGGTTAACTGCACAAGTCCCACAAACCAACATGCTCAAGCAGCAGCTTCACTCCGTCGAGCAATCCTAACTCCCTCAAGCAATCGAGGTCGACGTACCGAGTGGGTTGGATGCCACGGTTTTGAAACCTTACAAACTTCTCTCTTTGTGCTTCTCCTTGGTCTCCATCTCTAAACTGAATATTCTCCATTGCATGTAAATGAAGTAGATGAGAGATAAGTGCTTTTGAGGTTTTAAGGTTTTGTGAGAAAATGTGAAGAAATTGTTCGGATTATAATGGAATGAAGTGAATGTGAGGAGTTGTGAATAAGTGAAAAGGTGGAACGGGTTAATGGAATTTATTGAGAGTAATGGGTGGTTACGGGAGAAGAGGAGATAATGGGAGGTTAGAGTTTTTGTGAAAATGGAATGGGGTTCTGCGAAGGTGAACGGTTCTGTAACTTCAGAATTCGTAAATAGGGTTGTCACGGTCGTGATGCGCTAAATAGCCCGTTACGATCGTGAGAGGATGGTGACGACCGTGAGGATCACAAAATGTGGAATTTTCACAGAATGGATTACCTCAGTTCATTTTAATTTCAATTCTTATTACTTTCAATTAATTCCAACATAAACATAATAGTGGATCAACATATATATATATACATATATATATATATATATATATATATATATATATATATATATATATATATATATATATATAGGTAGTAGATTTCATCACACGAGGATTCATAAAACATCCAGCAATTCAAATATATCAGCAAATAATGCAAAGCATGTAAATTGATTAAATTGGAAAATTGCAAAAATCGAAGTACTTTGCTTTTGACATAATAGAAAGAAATTACAGTAATAAAAATAAGCTATGAAATGTTGCGAAATATCAAAACTAAACTAGAAACAAAAACGAAAAGTAAAATAAATTCAAATCACTACAGCATTATCAATGTTGCTTCTTCAAATCTTCAAGTGCGGAGTTTAAATGATAGAATTGTTCACATGTTATGTCAGTTAAACCTATAACGTCCAATCGAATGCTTTTAACTTCATCCTTAACAGCATTAATATCAGCTTGGTAAACTTCAAGAGTGTTCAGGATTTTCTTTAGATTGTCAGCATATCCTACTTGATTTATTTCAGGGGTTTCGATAACTTCATCAGTGTGGTCAATGTCATGGTAACCAGGAGGTGTCTCAGGGTCACTTTCTACATCAGTCATTAGGTCATCCCGAATTTGGTAGGATTGTGGTGTTTCAGGTGTTGATGGATAGTCAGGAGGGGTAAGCTCATAAAGCCAATTATCTCTATTGTGAACACTGACTTTAGCATGGTTCGGTAATGTGAACAGGGTTACTATTTCATTTCTGATTAGGTACTCGTAAGGTGGTTGTCCTAAGTTTCTTATAATTTGACGGTTAAAGCAGAAGTTCAGATTCATAGGGCGGATGGTACCTAAACGGTTGCACTTGTGTAATTGGTATCTAAGTCCGATGGCATCAGCAATCATGGTGACCAGGCCTCCTACCAATATTGGTAGATCAGGTTCCTCTTGGATTCGGGTAAAGGTTTGCATCATGAATGGCACAGCATTAACTGGTTTTCCATTGGTCAAACAGGACATTATGAATATCTCATCTTTAGATACTCCAGTGAGGTTCTTTTCCTTTCCAAAGAAGGTGTGGGCAAGGATCTTATGAAAGTAGCGGATAGCAGGGTTATGTATTTCATCATTGTTCATGTTATCCGGTTCAGGATGGTAATTTCCGGTTAAGGTTCCCCAAAAGAAGTCCAGCTCAATATCCATTAATTCTACCTGGGTGGTAGTAAAGGCAAAAGGTCCACTAGGGAATCCTAATAGGTCAGTTAGTTCCTTATGGTTAAAGTCATATTCGATCCCGAATAGTCAGAAACTAATAAATCCTTTCCTTAGTCCAAATCCACGCTCGAGTAAGTAAACTAAGGAGCTTAAAAACTCAAGGGTGAGCTCGCGGTAAGTTACAAAATTTTGTTTTATGAGAGCATTCTCCCATCCAAGTTGGTTAAACAGGTATAGGATGCTATCATGTATACCTAAAGTTTCCATAGTTAGTTCATCATAGTACAGAGTCAAATCCATTTGTCTCTGTGATAATTCCTCAAATTTCATTCTTTGGTTCCTACCTCTAAATTTGGTTTCCATAATGTTTCTTGGTTGGTTAGCCATAGTTAGTGTTAATGTGGAGGAAACAAATCAGGGGGAAAGGGAAGGTAGAAAAGACTTTAGAAAAATCTATAGCAAAGTAAATTTAAAAGTGATTTAGAAAATTAAAATTAAAATAAAGAAAATAAGAAAATAAATGCATAAATAAATTCAATAATAATAATGAAATAAAAACAATAAAGCGATAAAATAATAAAATGATAAAAATGATAAAATGGGTTGCCTCCCACTAAGCGCTGTTTTTATCGTCAAAAGCCTGACGTAATGCTTAGGGGTAGATTAATCAGGGAAGTTAGTGGACAACTCTAAAAGCTTTAGACTATTCGCATAATCTCTATTTTCAATTTTATGGTAATGTTTTAATCGTTGTCCGTTTACTGTGAACGGTTCACTATTCCTACCCTTAATCTCTATTGCTCCGCTCGGGAACACTCTAGTTATTTCAAAGGGTCCTGACCATCTAGATTTTAGTTTTCCAGGAAAGAGCTTAAGTCTTGAATTAAAGAGGAGTACAACGTCTCCCACACTAAATTCTTTCCTAGATAGGCGTTTATCGTGCCATCGCTTGGTTCTTTCTTTATATATCTTAGCATTCTCATAAGCATCTAATCTTAATTCTTCTAATTCATTAATGTCAAGGATTCGCTTTTCTCTAGCGGCATTGTAGTTTATATTGAGTGTTTTAATCGCCAGATATGCTTTGTGTTCTAGTTCTACCGGGAGATGACAAGCCTTCCCATACACTAGTTTGAAAGGTGTAGTTCCTATGGGTGTCTTGTAGGCTGTCCTATAAGCCCATAAAGCTTCACTAAGTTTAGATGACCAATCTTTCCTAGATATGGCGACAGTATTTTCTAGGATTTGTTTAATTTCTCTGTTCGAGACTTCGACCTGTCCACTTGTTTGTGGATGATATGGTGTTGCTACACGATGTCTGACTCCATACTTAGATAGTAATTTATCAAATATTTTCGAAATGAAATGCGAGCCACCGTCACTTATGACAAGTCTAGGCACACCAAATATTGGAAAGATTATATTCTTGAAAAGCTTAATTACTACTCGTGTGTCATTTGTAGGAGAAGCTATAGCCTCAATCCATTTTGAAACATAATCGACAGCTACGAGTATGTACTTATTACCGAAAGATGATGGGAATGGTCCCATGAAATCTATTCCCCAGACGTCAAAGACTTCTACTTCCAATATTCCTTTTTGAGGAATTTCATCTCTTCTTGATATATTACCGGTGCGTTGACACCGATCACAATTTATAACAGCAATGTGGACATCTTTCCATAGATTAGGCCAAAATAGGCCGACTTGTAAGATTTTTGCACAAGTCTTGGAAGTGCTTGCATGTCCGCCATAAGGAGATGAATGACAATAAGCAATGACATCTTCTATTTCTTCTTCGGGAATACACCGACGAAAGATTCCGTCAGGTCCTCTTTTAAATAATAATGGTTCGTCCCAATAGTAATGCTTGAGATTGTGGAAGAACTTCTTTTTCTGCTGATAGGTTAAGTCAGGTGGAAGTGCTCCTGCAGCTAAGTAGTTGACAATGTCAACATACCATGGCAGTCCTACGATTGTTTGTATTGTTTCCACGGTTTTTGGTTCATCTATGTCTAACTGAACTGGGTCGCTTCCTATTTGCGCTATCAGCTGTTCATACGGAAAATCGTCGTTAATCGGCACTTGTTCGGGTTTAATACCTTCTATTCTAGATAAATGGTCCGCTACGATGTTTTTAGTACCTTTCTTATCTTTTATTTCGAGATCAAACTCTTGTAAGAGTAAAATCCATCTCAAGAGTCTTGGTTTAGCATCTTTCTTGGTTAATAGATATCTGATAGCAGCGTGGTCTGTGTATATGATTATTTTTGCTCCCACTAGGTAGGAACGGAATTTATCAAGCGCAAAGACAACTGCTAATAGTTCTTTTTCAGTAGTGGCGTAGTTCATCTGAGCAGAATCTAAAGTTCTACTGGCATAGTAAATTGCGTGAAGTTTCTTGTCCTTCCTTTGTCCTAGAACTGCGCCTACAGCATAGTCACTCGCATCGCACATGATTTCGAAAGGTAATCTCCAGTCAGGTGGTTGCATGATTGGTGCGGTGATGATGGCTGTTTTTAGAGTTTCGAATGCTTTAAGACAATCTTTATTGAATATGAACTCAGCGTCTTTCATTAATAAACCGGTAAGAGGTTTAGTGATTTTCGAGAAATCGTCGGTAGAAACCGATGTGTCCTAAAAAGCTTCGTATTTCTCGAACGGTCTTAGGGGGTTGAAGATCTTTTATGACTTCTATCTTAGCTTTATCAACTTCAATTCCCTTATCAGATATAACGTGTTAGGGGGTTGAAGGTCTTAGTACGATTCCTTCTCTGACCATAAAATGACATTTCTCCCAGTTAAGCACGAGGTTTACTTTTACACATCTTTCTAACACCATTTCTAAATTTGATAGACATCCTTCAAAACTTTGCCCGCATACAGAGAAGTCGTCCATGAACACTTCCATGATATTGTCTATGAAATCTGCGAAGATTGACATCATACATCTTTGAAAGGTTGCGGGAGCGTTGCATAATTCAAAGGGCATTCGTCTATAAGCGAACGTTCCATAAGGGCATGTGAATGTAGTCTTCTCTTGATCATCAGGGTGGATCGGGATTTGGAAAAATCCTGAGTAACCATCAAGATAACAGAAATACGAGTGTTTGGCTAATCGCTCTAACATTTGATCTATAAAAGGTAGTGGGAAATGATCTTTTCGATTGGCTTTGTTTAGTTTACGATAATCGATGCACACTCTATGTCCGGTCACTACTCTTTGTGATATCGATTCACCTTTAGCGTTTTTCACAACAGTGATACCTCCTTTCTTTGGTACTACATGTACTGGACTAACCCATTTACTATCAGAGATTGGGTATATTATTCCGGCGTCTAGTAGTTTCTTAACTTCTTCCTTTACTACAGTGCTAAGGATTGGGTTAATTCTTCTTTGAGATTCTCTGGAGGTTTTGCAATCTTCTTCTAGCAGAATACGATGCATACAGATTGAAGGACATATTCGTTTGAGATCAGATATGTTATATCCTAATGCAGTTGGGTATTTCTTTAAGACATCTAAAAGTTTCTTTGTTTCAATTATTCCTAAACTGGAATTGATTATAACTGGTCTTGTACATTCAGTGTCTAGGAATTCGTATCTTAGGTTCTTAGGTAAAGTTTTTAACTCTAATGTAGGTTTCTTCTTACTTGGCATGGGATCCGGTGTAAGTGCTAAACTTTCTCTTAGACTATCATCCTGATACGGTTCACGCCAATTGTCATCCTCGAAAATCGGAGGGATTTGAATTTTCATAATTTCATAATAAGTAGTTTCTTTCATTTCCATTTCTCTTACACATTCGTCAATTACATCCAATAAATAGCATGTGTCCTCTATAGCTGGTGATTGTAAGAATTGTGTTAAAATAAATTCAACTTTCTCTTCACCTACTTCAAAGGTTAGCTTTCCTTTCTTTACGTCTATAATAGCTCCGGCGGTAGCTAAGAATGGTCTTCCTAGTATAATAGGTGTAGTGGAGTCTTCAGAGATGTCCATGATTATAAAATCAGTAGGAATGTAGAATTGTCCTATACGTACCGGGACGTTTTCTAGTATGCCTACAGGATATTTAATAGAGCGGTCGGCTAGTTGAACAGACATTTTAGTTGGTCTTAGGTCTCCCATGTCTAGCCTTTTGCAAATTGTTAAGGGCATAACACTGATACTGGCTCCTAAATCGCATAGAGCTTTGTCAATGAAGAATTTTCCTATTACACATGGTATAGAGAAACTACCTGGATCTTTTAACTTTGGAGGCATATTGTTTTGAATTATCGCGCTACACTCAGCAGTAAGTGTAACAGTTCCGTTATCCTCTATCTTCTTCTTATTGGATAAGATTTCCTTTAGAAATTTAGCATACGAGGGCATTTGAGGGATAGCTTATGTAAACGGAATAGTAATATTCAACTGTTTCAGAAGTTCAACAAATTTCTTAAACTGGCCCATCGTCTTGGAATTTGTTAATATCTGAGGGTACGGAATTGGTGGTTTATAAGGTGGTGGAGGCACATAAGGTTTTCTTTCTCCACTGCCTCTTGATTATTATCTTCCTTTTCTTCTGGTTCATTTTCCTTTTCAGTCGGCTTATCTTGCTTTTGGTACATGGCTGGATTGTCAAGTCTTGGACCGGCAGGTCCGTCAAGTTCCTTGCCACTTCTTAATATCACATCATTGGCCTGTCCTTTTGGATTAGGTTGGGGTTGTCCAGGAAATACTCCAGTTGGTGCAGCGGTAGGTGCTTGTTGTTGAGTTACTTGTGAAATCTGAGTTTCAAGCATTTTGTTATGTGTAGCTAACGCATCTACTTTGCTAACTAATTGCTTAATCTGCTCACTAGTGTGTATGTTTTGGTTTAAGAAATCCTTGTTTGTTTGAGATTGGGTAGCTATGAAGTTCTCCATCATCAACTCAAGGTTCTATTTTCTAGGAACATTAGGAGCAGTCTTTTGATATCCTGGTGGTGTAGCTGGTGCTTGACCTGGTGCGTATAAAGCATTGTTGTTCTTATAAGAGAAGTTCAGATGATTCTTCCAACCTGGGTTGTATGTGTTTGAGTATGGGTTTCCTTGAGCATAATTCACTTGATCTGTGGGAATTCCTGCTAATAGTTGACAATCAGGGACAGCATGTCCTGGAACTCCACATAACTCACAATTAGGTGTTACCGCAGCCACAGTGGCTGTTGGTGTTATGGCCAAGTTGTCGATCTTTTGGTTAAGTTGGTCAAACTTTGCATTGACTTGGTCCATACTACTCACTTCGTACATACCTCCTTTTGTTGGTTTCTCAGTTGCGACTCTTTCACTTCCCCATTGGTAATGATTTTGAGCCATACTCTCGATAAGTGCATAAGCATCATTATATTCTTTGTCCATTAGTGCGCCGCCTGCGGCAGCGTCAATCGTCATTCTTGTGTTGTAAGAGAGTCCATTGTAGAAAGTATGGATGACCATCCATTCTACTAATCCGTGATGTGGACAAAGTCTCAGCATATCTTTATAGCGTTCCCAAGCTTCGAAAAGTGATTCGTTTTCCTTTTGCTTAAATCCGTTGATTTGAGCTCTGAGCATAGCTGTCTTGCTAGGTGGGAAATATCTCGTCAAGAAGACTCTCTTTAGTTCCTCCCACGTAGTCACTGAATTCGAGGGTAGATATTGAAGCCAGGCTCTTGCTCTGTCTCGAAGTCAAAAAGGAAAAAGGCGTAATCTAATAGCTTCTTGGGTAACTCCATTAGCTTTTACAGTATCTGCGTACTGCACAAATATCGAAAGATGAAGGTTCGGATCCTCGGTAGGATTTCCGGCGAATTGATTTTGTTGCACGGCTGATATCAGTGAAGGTTTCAATTCGAAATCGTTTCGGTTGATAGCCGGTGCAGCAATGCTGGAATGCGGCTCAGTTTGTGAAGGACTAGCGTAATATTTGAGTGGATGATTTGGTTCTTCAGCCATCTCTGCATCCTTTGATGTTCCGACTGGTTTAGGTGGATCAACTTGAAGATCTGGAATGTTGTATTTTCGTTCGTATTCGAATATTCGTCTTCTTATATGTAAGAAGCGTTCTAATTCTTGGACTGGAGGTTGCAAGTCTTCGCCTTGAGAGCGAGTACTTGGCATACACTCGGGAAATTAGATTAGGAAAAGAATAAGTTGTTACCTTAGTCTAGACAGTGCTACTCTAACAGTGCACTAGTGACTAAATCAAGGTCCCCAGCAACGGCGCCAAAAACTTGATGGGGCGAAGACGCAATATGTGTCTAGCGGTATCTGAACTGCAAGCGCACAGCCTATCAAAGTAATATAAAAGATTATCGATCCCACAAGGACTTTGTAATCACTCTAGTGCTAGAGAGTCTACTAGTTTAGCTAAGGCGGATATTTGTCACGATTTTGGTTTTAAGGATTGAAATGGGAATTAAATTTAGTTTTAAAGAAATAATGAGAAGGCGGTCGGTATGTAATTATATTAACCTATGCGGGTCAATCTAACCTAAGCTTATAAAGATGGTTCATTTAAATTGTTCTGTAGAGATTATTAGTCTAAATACCCTCGACTCACACTCTCGTGGTCTTATCTCAGATCTTACTCCTAAAGCCCTATGCCTGCTCTCGCTAGCCCATAAGTGTTTAGAAGATAATTTTTGAAAACTTAATAAGTCTAATTCATTTTAAAGCGCTCTCGCTGTATTTAAATCAAATGCCTAACTTTAGCTATCCGGTTAAAATCTCACACTCTCGTGGTCTCGACCTAACCTATTACACTTTTCTTACTCTCGTAACAAAAAGATTAATTTTTAATTATAAAAAGTCACAGCCAGAATATAAGTTCTTAATTATTTTAGCTTAGATTCGATTTTACCGGTTTGGTTTAGTTTATTACATACCGCCTAATTAATTTAGCTACTCATTTTTGTTGTACCAGACAGATGCAGAAATAAACGAATATTAATTAAAACATACATTATAAAATAATAATAATATCTTAACATAAACAAATAAATAACTTAATATAAATGCAAAAATATAAAAACCTGGATAATTAAAATCTTAAAACTCCTTCTTCCACAGATTGGCAAGCTCGGAGTGTTCGGAACCGGAATCAAAAAATAACACTAAACAAATTCTGAAGGCTAAAAAGAAATTAATAATAACAATTTCCTAATGTTGGAAATTGTTATTGAATTTGGGTTGGATATAGAAACAGAAAAATAAACAAGAACAATGCTGGAAAAATTAAATAAGGGTTCAACAAAATTACGGCAGAGCTTCCGCGGAAAAATTAAAATAATACTCTCTGTTTTTCAATTTGTAACTAGGGTATTTATAGAACATAATTTTGGGCTTGGGCAGTTGAATTTGATCAGCGTGGGCATCGTCCAAAATGAGAGAATTTAGGGAAGGTGGCATACTGGGTCTGAGGAAAAGTAGGAGTCGTATTTGATTCGCGTGCACGTCTTCAGGAACAATTCAATTACTTTAAACACATTTTACTTGTCACGTTCGTGACAAGGGCGTAACGGGCAGATTTTACAATTCAAGCGTGTCACGGTCGTGACAATTGAGTAACGGTCGTGAGACCTCAAAGTAGGGCGTCACGGTTGTGAGTAACATGTAACGATCGTGAGTGTTACAAAATATGCAGACTTAGCAGAATCCTTCTCTTCATCTTCTTTTCATGCTTGTTTTGGTTCATTTGATCTTTTTCTCATAATTTAGCTCTAGACATGTTATACCTGCAATGTGACATAAAAAACTCGAACAATCGGGAGTTAATAGGATCAATGTGCGATAAAACGGACTTAAAACGTAGTAATAAAGTGATACGATTTCTCGTTATCAGTACACTGCCCCAGTCTCTCCTTCTCTCCTCTTAACAAAGGTCTTCTTGACACCAGAACTCGAAGCGCCCCCGTTCTGAATCTTTCCTTACTTGATCCAACTTTCTATCCTCTCGCCAGTCAAGATGATATCTGAGAATCCACTCGAGGAACATCCAGCTAGCCTTTCCATGAAATGCCCAGGGAGGGTATCCAATAACAGGTCTACCATTTCTCTCTCCAACAAAGGCGGTTTCACTCTAGCGGCCACTTCACGCCACCTTTGTGCGTAATATTTGAAGCTCTCAGAGTTCTTCTGAGTCAGACTTTGAAGTTGAGTGCGACTGGGCGCCATGTCGATATCATACTGATACTGCTTGAGGAATGCTTCTCCCAATTCCTTCCAGCTTCTCACAGAGCTTCTCTCTAGCTTCATATACCATTCCAAGGACCCTCCGGAGAGACTATCCTGGAAGTAGTACATCCAGAGCTTTTCATCCCTAGTATGGGCAGCAATTTTTCGGTAGAATGCCTGCAAGTGAGTCTTTGGGCAGGAGCTACCATTATACTTGTCAAAAGTAGGCGGCCTGAATTTGTGAGGAATAATCACCCCGGGGACTAGGCCCATGTCAGACACATCTATCCCCAAAGTGTCTCTACACTCGAGGGCTTTGACTTTCTCAGCAAGCATAAAAAAGTCTTGATGATTTCCTTCTCCGCCGAACCCCATGTCATTGTTGAAAGAAGGGAACTGGTCCTCCTGCCTGTCTTGTACCGGAATGAAAGTTGATGTGCCCTGCTCTGGAACTTAAGGTCCACCTGGGCCATTGTTGGTGTTAGGAGGAGCCACTTGGACGTCAGGAGTGGTTACAGGGATATTAGTCTGAGGAGGGTTGAGCCCTTGAATTGCATTCCTTAGCTCTTGTTGTCCCTGAGCCATCCCTTGCATCATGACCATGAATTCTCCCATTCTGGTGCAAAACTCGTTAAGCTCGGTTTGCATAGCGTCCATGACTATCCTCTGGTTGCTGCGAGTTGCGTAGCGATGTGGGATATCTTGTCGGAGATGTCGGGTCTTGGCAGCTCTTGCAATCTTTGCCTGAAACACAGATAAGTTAAGCATCCTGTAGAAAACCTGCAAAAACAAAGAAGAACATGCAAATGATGCGTATGCAATGCAATGTGTTCCTTTTATCCTCAAGGTTTTTCCCTTTTCCTGTCCTGATATTAAGATAATAATGATTGGGAAGAAGATCCATGTGATGTTTAAATAACGTGATGGCCGTGGAGAATTGGTGCTCATTACCCTGTGTCGGTGCAACAGATAGCAAACAAGAGATTCAAAGCAAGTCAATCACATAAACTGAAGTTTGAATTAACAAAGTCCCCGAAGGGTGCCAATTAAAAGAACGACAAAGTATATCAATAAAAGGAATCCCACAACAAGCATGTGGGTAATCCAAGTACCATAGCATGAAACTAAACTCTAGGGAGCTCTAAGTCTTGTAGCCTCCAGCTAAGACGCTTGACATTCTGGAACAACTAAGTTATATCCTGATGATCGGGCTCCTGGATGAATCTCTGGATGAGGAGGTCCCTTAGATCAAAGGAAGCATGTAACTCTTCAATCTGCTACAGGAAAGCCATCTCATTCTCCTTGCTCGGACCCGGCTCGGCCTTTGACTTCTTCACATCAGCTCGAAGCTTCAGCTCTTCAACTTCTTTCTGGACATCTTCAGCTATTTGTTGACTCTTTGTCATCTAATGAAGGTATTCTCTATGTTGCTCTTGTGCCTTCTGAACTAACTTCCCTTGCTCAACCAGGGCATCTTGAAGGTTCTTGATCTTCAACTCGAATTCAACTTCTACCTCCTTTTGGTTTTTCTGATTATCGCCCCACTTCTCTTGCCAAAGTGTGATGGCTTCATTAGCCTCATTCAGTTCTTTCTTATCCCTCCGGCGCTGACTCGCCTTATGGATCTCAGCCAATCCTCTCTTCTTAAAGTATAGCTCCCTTTCCTCAAAGTCCTTCTGCTTAAGACGAACCGTCTCTTCAGCTCGGAAAGCTCTATCTTCTAACTGCTGGTTCTGAATCATCAATTTCTGACAAGAATTGTAAGCCTCCTGATTCTCAACTCTAAGCTTCTTGACCAAAGCTTCCAATTTCTGATAATCTTCTAAAGGCACTATGGTAGGTGGTGGTAACGGTGCAGAGAAAGGGATTAGAGTTACTTGAGCTTTCTCTCTTACCCAAGTTTCAAATTCGGGAAACATTTGAATATTACTCCTGCCCAAGCGTTCTATACCCTTTCTATTAATCAATTTCCAAGCACCTGCAGCTTCTCGAACCAATGGGAGATTGTCCTTCACATGGAAATAGAAAGTCTGATCCAACTCCGAATCTTTGGGAACATTCTTCAGAGCATATCCTAATTGTCTTCTCAAAAGTATAGGGTTGTAATTAATGCCCCCAGCTACTCCTAAGAGGGGAACATTAGGATACCCTCCACAGCTGGAGATGAGCTCTTTCCCTTTTAGCCTTAAGGTGAACCATCTGATGTCTTTGGCGGTCAGCGTGGTTAGCTTTTGTGACCAGATTACTTTGGGATCCGTGAATACTCCAGTAATAGGGATGTGTCTCATAAACCATGCATAGAATAACGGGGCACAACACCTAACCAGGCCACCTCATCTCTTCTCATTCTTATAGTGTACTGAATAATACAAATCTCCCAAGAGAGTGGGTACAAGATTTTTCATCACAAACAAATGAATGGCATTCATATCCACGAACTTCTCCATGTCAGCAAACAAAACTATCCCATATACAGATAACGCCAAGATGGCGCAAACTGAATCCCACTGCTTTTCCACGGCACGTTCTTCAGCTCTTCTGACCAGAAACTCTAAGGGAAAACCAAGTACTCCTGCCTTGGTGGCAACCAGATTAGCAGATATCTCTGACGAGCTCAAATAAAGAGCTTTAGCGATGTCAGCATGAGTCGGTCTTGTCATTTCTGAATTGAAAGGAATTTGATCTTTGATAGGCAGTCCTAAAATCTCAACATACTCTTCTAGCAATGGACCTAGCTGGAAATCAGGAAATGTGAAACATCGGAGTCTAGGGTCATAATACTGTAGCAAGGTATGGATGGCACTCCTTTGTGAACTATCAAAATTTAACACCATGTCCAGAATATCACCATATCGCTCTTTGAAAAATCCCAAATGACCCGGGGTAATAAGAGACACCATCTGCTTGAGCAAATCCACCTTGGTATCAAAATATTTGTAGAAAATATTCTTCTTTCTGATATCTTCCATCTTTGAAGCAAGTATACGACCAGGAACTGGGAGTAGTGTGGACCTTGAGAATAAAAAGAACACAAATGATTAATGATGTTATGATGCTTATGCAAGGCGTGGCATGTGATCAGTGAAGTGTCTGTCATGTGTCAATCATATAATCAGGTGTCGGTGCAAGGTCACAATATCCACATATCACAATAACAATCCCTCTGATCCGGGATCCATATCTTAGAACCAGAAAACCAGATCACGAAACTGAACCAATGGCAAAGCGGGTATGTTGAAGGTCTTAGGGTTCCTGCAAACCTGTAAACCCCTCCCAATCTCATGAGTGTGCTACTCGGGTCAACATCACGGACTCTCAACGCCGAAGAGCAATAATACGTTCACCATTTCCGAGAAATGGCTCATGACAAAATCAGGGAATCGGTTTGGCATTATGTACTACTCAGGGAGGCCTCAGCTGAGTCCGGAAAAACAAACATCCCTCATAAGTCCCCACCTTCAAGCACTAAATCGAGAAACAATATTATATTCATCCCGAAGGGTACAATACTACCGTCATACGAACAATTTTCTTTAACTGGATTACTATGAGAGAACCAGGCCATCCTATGCGAGTTCCCAATGGACCCTCGAATGCGAGTGGGTTTACCAACAAATGTGGTCTGCCACTGTCATCACTAGAGAGGGGTGTTCCCATTAAGGTCCTCGAAGATCAGTCACCAGACGCACATAACTATCAAGGTCGTACCCTGAAGTGGGGTAATCCCCACACAAAATAGTTCCAAGACAGTCGCAATCTGGGTGTGGAACACATCGCCACTCATCATGGTGAAATACCATGGAAGTACAATGACTGTCCACGCTAATCCTATAGTGCACTCAAACCGGGTATTTGGCTTATCTCACAGTAACTCATATCCGACAGAAAAAATGAAAACCAGCACAACCAGACAGTCCATTATAATATGATGCATGGAAAATAAATACTGAAAGCAGTAAATAAATGCGGTAAAGTAAATCTATAAAGTAAAAGCTGTAAATAAAAACAGTAAAGCTAAACTAAAGCACACAGCAGCAAACAAATGAACACCCAAAGAAACAAAACCAAACAGGCGCTAGGATTGACTCTACAAGGGAAACCAGAGATTCTGGGTTCGATCCCCAGCAGAGTCGCCAGCTGTCGCTCCCGGGATTTTCATCCTAGTACAAACGCGAAAGTGGCGCGGAAAAGGTAGAGTCGCCAGCCATACATTATTATCCCAAAAGAATGGGAAAGGTAATGTTGCACAAACCTAAGGAAGAAGGAAAGGACAAGGTCCCGCGACCCAAAGATCTGGGTTCGGGAGTCGGTTACAACCTGGAAAAGTATTAGCACCCCAGATCGTCCTCCGTACCCGAAGGGATCCACGCTTGCTTGTTTTGTTTCAAAGGGTGAGAAATAAGATGATGTTCAAATGAAAGAATGGTTATCTGGAATGGAATGAAAATGAGAAAGGGAATTAGAAAGGAAAATTGAAAGATAGGGGGAAAACATAGGGAAAATAAAGAATGCACTCGAACGGGCCCTACCCCGCTGTCTACGTACCTCATCGAGAAAATGAGGATCAGAGTCGACGTAGTTCGCCTAACTAAGGCGGGAACTATTTGTGTTTTTTATAGCTTGAACTGCGTATGTCTATGCTCAGATGTTGCAGGCTCGTCTGGTACGAGTGCGTTTACCGTCTTGCATGCGAGATAAGTCGTCGCGAGTTCGCGTTGAGAATGAATGAGATGAGAAGAGAATTCCCGCAGGAAAGTCGCTTATTGTTTGTTTTTGTCTTTTATGAGAAATGTTTTGAATTTGTTTGTGAACATTCTCATACTAAGACCTATCCATCGTGGTAAATACTTACACCTCGCCCCGAAACAGTACGTGTATAAGTACTCCGCAACAAAGTCTCATGGCGTATAAGAACGTTCAACCTTTATTAGGTATTTATATTATTTTCCTTTATGAGATGAGAAAGAAGGACTCAAGTTGCAAAAGGCAAAAACTAAGGGACTAAGACTCAATCCTAATTTTCGTTATTTATTCAAAAGTGGTCCTATGGTTTATGAGGTTTTCTAAACCTAAAGAGAAAAGAATAGAATGCAACTTACTTCCTAGAGAAGTTAAGTTGATTCTACAAAAGAGGGGGAAATCCTACCAAACATAAGTATGAAAAATAAAGGAAATTAAATGCAAATTAAATGCATAAAGGAATTAAAAGAATAAGTTGAAGGAAACTTACCTCAATCTTCCCCTCTACAAAACAAAGGTTAGTGTGTATTTTTATTTAAAATAATAAAGCAAACATACCCTAATTAAATCCTAATGACTCTAGGACTCTATCTAAATTCTATTTTAATTCTAAAGAACTAAAAAAATGCTTAAGACAAAAATACAGTATCTACTACAGCCCCTAATACACAAACAACTATGGAAACAATGCATAACACAAAGCAACCTTTTACAGCCAGCATGCAGCATGAAAAGGTAGGTGTAAAAGATCAAATACAGCATGCAAGCATAACAATCATCATGTATTTTACAGCACCTATGTGCAAAAACAGCTATGAAATGTAAAATACAGATTTGATTATTTTCATTTTTTAATGCACAAACTCAATGAAACAAGTACTAACTTCATCATGAACATGCATTTGAACATGGAACAACATACATAATTGAAAGAACATAAACATTTTTGAAGAATTATGTAAGAATACATCATATGGTTGATTATGCAACAAGTAATGCAAAAATGTGGCACGTGAACATGGCATATGAACATGATGATTATTGATTATGAACATGCAATATGATAGCTCAAACATAATGTCAAACTCAATGCAAAATTCAGAATTGAATTGATGTGAATGATATGATCAAGCATGCAATCAAATGCAACCAAATGCACATACATACATGATTATGCAAAATGCAACATATCTTGATACAATGAAATGCAAAATTACTTAATGCAATGTGAAATATGTTAAAACAGAATGCAACATGATTATTCACATGCCAAATGATGCATAAACATAGCAACAAAATGCAAGAAACCAAACTATGCACAAAGAAACACAAAAACGCATAATACGCAACATGAACGGAAACGCGTCGAAACGACTCGAAATGGGGGAATGAGCTACTGGAAATGGACCCAAAAATTCCCTAAAATTAATACTTAAACATGTACGATCATTAAAGGCACTAGCAACAAGAACTAAGCTATCAAATAAGCCAAGAATCCAAAAATTAACAGCGTTAACCGGTTAACCAAATGGTTAACCGGTTAACGAACCTAAAACTGCCCTGTTTTGTGGCGAATACGCACCCGTTAACCGGTTAACCAAATGGTTAACCGGTTAACACTGAACCAGAATGTGAAAAAAGTTAAGAAATAAGTGCTTTTGGCCAAAAACTTACTTCTAATGATCCCTAACATTCCTAGGAACATGCTAACACTAATTTCTACTTAATTGGGACTTATTTACACATGCTAGCACCTATAACTATCTACACCTTAACTCCTAATCCATTAAAAATCACAAATCGCAAGCAACACATAACAAAACATAATTGATCACAAGCATAACAAAAAGAAATTAAAAAATGCAGAAATGGCGAGATGAAGAGAATAACTTAAAGAAGAAGTGATTTAGATCACCAACCTACGAAGCAGAGAAGTGCTTCGGTGAATGTTGCAAGGATCAGAAATCCAAAATCCAAAATCCTCACAAAAATTAAGTAGCTTCTTCTTCCACAATCCACAAAATCAATGGTGGTTGGAGGTTAAGCTTCAAGATCTTCAAGCTTCAATGTGAAACTTGAAGAGCTTATTCAAAAAGCTTTGGTGAAAAGGGAAAATAGAGGAAAAGTGAGAGAGAAAAAGTGATTGTGAGAGAGTGAAAAACTTTGAAACTTGTGTGAATGAAAATTGTGTGTCCTCTTTCTTTGCTTTGGATGAAAATGGATTAAATATGGCTTAGGTTTGGGGCCCAAAAATTAGGCTTGGGATCCAAAATTGTGGTTTGGTAATGAGGTTAGGATTTAGCAATGGAGCTATGTTAGGAGAAGGAACATTCTAGAAGATGGTAGAACATGGTAGAAGTTTCCAAGGGAAATGGAGTGGAATTGAAATGGAAAAACAAGATGGAAAGGAAAGAATGAAAGGAAGTGTGGAAGGAAAGTGGAAAGAAAAGTGGAGGGAAATGTGAAATTAACCACTTTTCAAATGATTTCTTTTTTCCTTTTGATTTTTTATGATTCCTCCATCATTTCTTGACCAAATTTGAACCATAGGATCATTGTAACCCTAATTTCATGATTTTGATCTTGAAAATTAGGAATCAACCCTTTTTACCTAGCTCGGTTGCCTTTTCCCCGATTCCTCGATTTTCAGTCGTCTGGCCAGTCGAACCCCTTCCAAAATGATTTTGTGGACGAGATTTGAACCCTAGGCATTTGACATCATATATAATACAAAGGAATCCTCCTTGAATAAAAAATTCATGCCGAAGCCCAGTAGAAGTGAAACCCTAATTTTTCCCTTTTCATCAGGAAATATTGCACTGCTCGCCTCCTCTGATCAACTCAAATCTTTACATGGCTTGTGGCTTCAAATGAAGACTTGTGGGATGTTGTGAACCCCTAGCATGATGTTGAGAAGCTTTGTGACCCCTTTGATTGCCTTTGTATAGCCTTCAGTTGCCTCAATCATTGATCACATACCTATGCCTCAGCTATGCTATACATGATGCAATGTTTTTAGTTATTTTATGAAGCTATATATGCTAAATGCTATGCAAAATGTTGAGGAAATGAGAGGGAAAATTTTGAGGTATTACATACCGCTAGCACAGTTAATTTGCGAAACCGAAATTTCAGAAACAAATAAATCCCGCCATTTTCCTTGATGAATTGGCCTCCGAGCCGAACACAAAAATTGTAGAGAATACCGAAACGGTCTAAACTATAGAGTTTCAAGCCAAAATGAGTTTCCGAGCATAAGTTACAACTTTTGCAAACTGCACCATAAAACTGATATTTTGCTTAAACTCTTCTGAATCAACCGAGAACTTTTGGCTTCTTCTGAGATTCTTGTGCATGTGCCGCATGAAGAAATAAAGGTCAGTCGCAACCTATGAAAGCTCAAATGGAGATGTATGTTCATGTATGTTTATGATGCAATTGTGATCTAAATACAATGCAATGTATGAAAGGATATGCTAAATGGCATGGAAATGAGAGGGCAAATTTTGAGGTATTACAATTGCATGCCAAATCCTCTCTTATTGTCCATATCTTCACTGGCCACTTTTGCTTCGGCGGTGGGCGCTTTGAGATATCTCCATTTTTTGAATTTTCTATCTTCTGAAACAACTCATAATGCTGCCCATTTATGGAGGAAGTACCTGCAAAAGTGTTAGAAAAATATAGTGTGGTATTAGTGTCACCACCAGTAGCGACATTCGCAGAAATATCTGTGGGCACCTAGAAGAAGCTGAGACGAGACAAGCTATACATTTATTTATTTCCTACAAAAACAAACAATAAAAGTAAAACATTAAATTAAAAGTTTGTGGGTTGCCTCCAACGCAGGACTTTGTTTAACGTTGATAGCTCGACGACTAATAATTTTTGGTTTCCATGGCCACTTATCAAGTCATCTCACATATCCCTCACCTTTTCTTTTCTTCCATCTGTGGGGTGGTTCATTCTTTTGAACTTGTGGTGGTGGTAGTTTTGGATCTATCCTAATTATTAGCTTTTTAATTTTCGGCTTAGTTATTTCATCCATCATCTTAAAGTCTAACCTTACCCTCTTAACAGTAATGATATCCCTATTTTCTTGCTCCTCTAATTTTCTCTTTTTATGTTGGATCTCAAACAAGGGTACATTGGTGCAAATATTTTCCAATACATCCAAATTTGTTTTAGATTAAGAGTCTACAAACCTATGCGGGAAAGTAATCGGTGGGGTATAGGGATGAGGAATAACATCAAAATGAAACAAATATGCCAAACTGCTGTTGAAAAACTGCTCTCGTGCATAAAGGCGATCAAGGTTTGCAAATGGCAAACGCCAATTCTTCAAAATCCAGATTTCCCTCCTTTTTGGGTAATGGCAAATGCCATTCCCCATGGCAAAGCAAATGGTGATCACCATTCAGCTAAAGGAGGCAAAATCATCATTTTTCTGCACTTTCTTCACTCCTTAGCTCAGATTTGGCTCATTTCTTTTATTTTGCTAATAATATACTAGTTAAGACAAAACAAAGGAAAACAGAAGTAATCAAAGCAAATAACATGAAAGACTCGATTAAACAATACTAAAAATAGACGTAATGGATCGTAAAATACGATACGAATTCGAGTTATCATGGCACCAGCCATATAAGGGTGTGGCACCCACCACCCTTACCCACACATAATGAGGTGGCACTCACCACCAATGCCAAGTGGCAGTCGCCACATATCTCACCATTACAGGGTGGTACTCTCTACCCTCCCAGTACATGGGATTCCATTCCCAACCTCCTGCTTAATACAGTTCCAACCTAGTTCTCTCTATAATTCAATATGATCCTATCAATCTCAATATTTCTAACCCAACAGGTATTCACTAATTCAAAAATGCAGCAAACTATCTATCTGATTAAATCTAATATAATAACATCAATTACAAACCCCTTACCTCTCTATTATTATCTGTTAATTGTTCCTCTAAGCGTTCTCCTGATAATCCTATATTTCTCCTTAATACCTATCTCTAACGTGGTATTCCAATTATACTCTCATTTATTCCTCACATATTACCACAATACTCTTATGCTCTCTAAATCATACTTTATTTTATTTTCTCCAATTAACTTAAATTCTAATTTCTTTAATTAGCAACATTCTAAACAATTTTATAATTTTCTAAAATACCCGATAATTCCTCAAAACCATCATTCATCACATATTTGAACTCAACACATGACTGACTCAATCGTTCCACAAAGATTCATATAATTCACATAAATTAACTAAATAAATAATTAATCTAGAATTTAGGGTGTTACAACTCTCCCCCACTTAGAATATTTTCGTCCTCATAAATTTACCTAAAGCAAATAGAGTCGGAATCGACTCCCTCATCCGTTCTTCAGGCTTCCATGTCCAAATTTCACCAGTTGGTCCACCCCATAATACCTTCACTAAGGTAATTTATTTACCTTGTAATTGCTTCATTTCTCGACCATCTATTCAAACCAGTAATGTTTCAACAACCAGATTTTCTCTCACCTGTACATCATCCATTTGAATAACATGTGACATATCTTATATATACTTCCTCAGTTGCGACATATGAAATACATCATGCAAATTCACAAGTGACGGTGGTAACGCAATCTGGTAAGCCACCTCTCTGATTCTCTACGAGATCTGATATGGTCCAACAAAATGTGGATGGAGCTTTCTTGACTTTAAGGTTCGCTCGACACCTATTACCAGAGTGACTCTTAAAAACATATGATCTCCTTCTTGGAATTCTAGTTCTTTCCTCTTTTTATCATGATAATTCTTCTAACAACTCTACAAAGCTTTCATCCTCTCTTGTATCATCTTAATCTTTGCAGTCGTCTCTTGCATAATCTCAGGTCCAAACACAACACTCTCACTTGATTCATACCAACACAATGGGGTTCTACATCTCCTTCCATACAACGCTTCATATGGTGCCATTCCAATACTAGCGTGAAAACTATTTTTGTAGGTAAACTCAAGATGATTGTCCCACGATCCTCCATGGTCCAACACATATGCCCTCAACAAATCCTCTAAAGAATGGATATACTTTCTGTTTGACTGTCCGCCTACGAATGATATGCAGAACTCATCCTTAACTTAGTACCCAAAGCCTCTTGCAAACTTTTCTAGAACCTCGACGTAAACCTCAGATCTCTATCTGACACAATACTTGAAGCTATCCCATGTAATATCACAATTTCCTCAATGTACAACTCAACCAACTTCTGCATGGATTGATTAATCGTCATCGGTAAAAAATGAGCCGACTTAGTTAATCTATCCAAAATCACCTAAATCGAGTCATTACCTTTCCTAGTCTTAGGCAACCCCGACACAAAATCCATGGAAATACTATCCCCTCCCACTCTGGGATATTCAACGGTTGCATCATTCCTAATGGCTTTTGATGTTCAATCTTTGACTTTTGACAAGTCAAACACGCATACACAAATTCAGCAATATCCTTCTTCATACCTGGTCACCAAAACAACTTTCGCAAATCCTTATTCATCTTCGTAGAACTGGGATGGATACTCATCCTATTTCGATGCCCTTCCTCAAGAATACTCTTTTTCATCTCAGGGATATCCGAAATACACACTATATCTCAGAACCTCAACATGCCATTCTCATCAATCCGGGATTCACCTTCGTTACCTTGGTTAACTAAGGTCAACTGATCAACCATCCTCAAGTCAGATTTATGACCCTCTCGGGTTTCTTCCATAATTCTACTTGTCAATTTTAACATGCCCAACTTTACACTATTAGGTGTCTCCTCATACACTAAACTCATATCTTTGAATTGTTCAATCATTTCTAATTCTCTTACCATAAGCATCGACATATATAAATACTTCCTACTCAATGCATCGGCTACCACATTTGCTTTACCAAGATGGTAATGCAAATCAAAATCATAGTCCTTCAGAATTTCAAGCCACCTCTTCTGCCTCATATTCAACTCTTTCTGATCGAACAAATACTTCAGACACTTATGATCACTGAACACTTCAAATTTAGAGCCAAAAAGATAGTGTCTCCAAATCTTTAACACGAACACTATGACTGCCAATTCTAATTCATGCTTTGGATAATTCATTTATGAACGCTCGGTCATTTGGAAGCATAAGTAACAACCTAACCATTTTGCATCAATACCCCACCAAGACCCATCTTCGACGCATCACAATATACCACAAAAGATTCACTCGGATTTGGAAAAATCAACACCGGAGCAGTCGTCAAATTCTTCTTCAATTCCACAAAACTCTCCTCACACACAATGTACCACACATAGGCTTGCCCCTTTCAAGTCAACTAAGTCAAAGGTAGTTCCAACTTGGAAAACCTTCGTTGAACTTGCGATAGTAACCAGCCAATCCAAGAAAACTACGAATCTCTGTAGCAGATATCAAAGTCTCCCATTGCAACACTGCATCAATCTTCGAAGGATCTACAAAGAAACCACCACTTGAAGTTATGTGGCCAAGGAAACTCACTTCTTTTAACCAGAACTCACATTTCGACAACTTAGCATATAACTTCTTCTCTCTCAACACTTGCAGCATAATCCACAAATGATCAGCATGTTCTTCTTCTGATTTAGAATATATCAGAATATCATCAATAAAAACCATTACAAACTTATCCAGATACTCATGAAATATTCGGTTCATATATTCCATGAACACACCATGTGCATTAGATACCCCAACCGCCATCCCGGTGTACTCATAGTGACCATACCTTGTCCTAAAAGTCGTCTTCGAAATAACATCTGCTTTAACCCTAATTTGATGATAATCAAACCACAAATCAACCTTGTTGAACACATAAGCACATACTAATTGATCCATCAAATATTTGATTCTCAATAGTGGATATTTATTCTTAATAGTCACTTTATTCAACTATCGATAGTCGATACACAATCTCATGCAACCATCTTTCTTCTTGACCAACAACACATGAGCACCCCACGGCGAAACACTAGGTCAAATAAACTTATTTTCTAACAAGTCTTTTAATTGCTTCTTCAACTCACTCAATTCTGAAGCAAACATCCACTAAGGAGCCATAAACACCGGACTTGTACCTGGCACTAAGTCCATTGCAAACTTAACTTCACGTTATATAGGTAAATCACTTATGTCGTCCGGAAACACATAAGAAAATTCACGAACAAAAGGAAACTAAAGACTGGTAGCTTCACGATCGACTTGCAACGATGCAGATATTGTAAACATCAAAGTTTCATCTCCTACAAGTCCATTCACTTGCCTAGAAGATAAGAACATCAACTTTCGATTGTCACCAAACTCAGGGAACCTCGCAGTCTTAACATAATAGTTGATATGTACATAGTTGAATTCCAACCATTTCATACCAAGAATAACATCAATTTGGTGTAACTACAAACACACTAAATCCATCATAAAACTTTTGCCAAAGATAGTCAAATGACATTTCAAACAAACATAAGCAGTAGTAACAGAACCACTAGCAGGAGTATCTATTACCATACTACCATTCATATCAAACAATTTCAAACCCAACTTATTAGCACATTCAAGAAAAATAAATGAATGAGTAGCTCCAGTATAAATAATAGATACTAATTCAACATCATTAATAAAACAAGTACCTCGAATCAAGTTATCTTTCTTAGGAGCCTCTGTACCACTCAAAGCAAACACTCTACCATTGGTTTGGGAAACATCAACATTATTATTTGGCTTCTGGCATTATGTACTGATATGACCCTATTCTCCATAAATGAAGCAAGTTGGATTGTGGTTCTTGCACTCTGAAACACGATGACCCGTTTTCACTCATTTGTAACATCTCAGAACCTTATTCTCACATTCACTGGAGCGGTGACCTAGTTCACCATACCTAAAACATTTGGCAGGAGTTGGAGCTCCTCCCTCACTATACTTTTTCTCATTATAAACCTTATGTTTCCCTTTATCAGTTGGAGCATCATAAGGTTTTCCACGGTTCTGATGTTGCCTTCCTCTCTTCTCACTCAAACTCTTGTAATGAGCTGAATGAGCTTTGTCATTTTCCTTATAAATGCTACAGTTATTCACCAACTCTTCAAACCTATGGATTTGTTGATAACCGATTTCCCGTTTTGATCTCCGGACGTAAACCATTCTCAAATTTGACACACTTCGAGAATTCAACAGTTGCTTCACTATAATGTGAATAATACTCCACCAATTCCACAAACATCAAAGCATACTCAGTCACAGTCAAATTCCCTTATTTTAATTCAAGGAACTCAACCTCTTTCTTCCCGCGCACATATTTGGGAAAGTACTTCCTCAAAAACTCCTTACTAAACACGACCCAAGTAATATCACCACCCTTCAGAGTCAGTCTCTGACGGGTACTAACCCATCAATCATCAACTTCTCTTACTAGCATATACGTACCACAATGCACCTTTTATTCATTTGAGCAATCCATGACTCGAAAGATCCTCTAAATCTCCTTGAGCTAAGTCTGCGCTCCATCAGGATATACCGACCCTTGAAGGTAAGCAGATTTTTCCTTTGAAACATCTCCAAGAAACGAGTCCCCTTATATTTGTTACACAGCCTGAGAAACTGCATGTAAAGCGGCAACCATGGAAGCATCCTTCTTCCAGCCATTCTGCATACGAACAATCAACAATAGAAAGAACAAAGCATTGATATTTTACACACACTCATTGACTATTTGATAACTAACTTCCTATACAACTTGGTCGGATAGACCTACCTGCTCTGATACCACTGTAACATCCCAAAATTTTCCCTCTCATTTTTACATCATATATCATAAGCATAGCATATGGTATACATGTTCAAACATTCTTGCATATAAAAATGAAGTATAAGCATCCATGATCACAAGCATATGGGATATGATCAACCAAATTGAAATTCATGATCTTCAAAGTTGAGCTAAGAGCTAAGTGATTTTACAAGAATCAATGCCATCCACAAAACCCTAGAAAGGTTTAAAATCAAGATCAACTAAAAAATGGATGGTACGAATGTGTTCCCAAGCTAACCCACCAAAAGAATGAAAAAATCAAGTTTTTCATCCGTTAACCGGTTAACAGGAGGCGAATTTTGAATAAAAACTTTAAAAATTAGTTGCTCTCCCTTTTTCCTCCACTTTCTTCCCTCACTTTTGTTCACCTTGTTTCACACTCCACTTTCACATTCCATTTTGCTTTGAAATTTCTACCACAGTCTAGATTCTTCCACACTCTTCCAAGGAATATTCCATGGAATATTCCCTAAACCCTAACCAACGTTAACTAACTCATACCCTTAGCTTAGGACCCAAGCCTAAACCTTAACCTAACCCTTACTCCAAATCTAACCAATATAAAAAGATCTCTTCACTCCAAAAAACGTTTTTGGCTTCACTTCCACCATTTTTTCAACAATTTCTCTTCATCTCTCTCAATTATCTAAAACTTTTCCTCCATTTTCAACCATTCACCAAAGCTTCATCTTCATCACGATCTTCCAAGTTTCACATCGAAACTCGATAGATCGGAAGCTTAGCCTTCATCATCTTCACCAATTCAGTGGTTAATCGAAGATTTGACACGATTATAGTATTTATTTCACCAATCGGAAGTGTTTATGATCGATTGCATTTATTTTGCATTCTTGCGGATCGAAGTTTGAAGCCTCCGATATTCTCTTCATTCGTGCATTGATCAAACCGCAACAATCACCAAAGCAATCCTCCGCTTTATAGGTTGGTGAATTCGAAACTGTTTTGTATTTAATTTATTCACTTCATCTCGCCATATGGCATTCTTCGATTGTTTATCGTTTGCTTGCATTTTGAATCGATTCACTGTTTTGCTTATGATTTGCTTATTTTACTTGTTAGTTTCTATATTTGAGTAGAAAATTCGTGCTAGCATGTTCATGGATGTAATAGGAGTCTTTAGAAGTAGGTTTGTGATCAAAAGTGCTTATTTCATGAATTTTTCAGGCATTCTGTTCAGTGTTAACCGGTTAACCCCTGGGGTTAAACCGGTTAACACGTGATTTTCAAGTGTGTTTGCTGGTTTTTTAGGGCCGTTAACCGGTTAACCTATAGCGTTAACCGGTTAACGCTGTTCAGAATTGTGCAAATAGTTTGTTTCATTGCTTGCTTGCTTTTAATTGTGCCTTTAATCTTCATAGGTTGATAGAACATGATTTTAGAGAATTTTCAAGATCATTTTAGGTGTTTGATTCCATAGTTTCGAGTCGTTTCGACATGCGCATTCGCTATTTTTTATGTTTTGTGCTTATTTGTGAAAGTATGCATAAAATAATTTGTGAATGTTGTTTCTATGTTCAAACTCATTGATCCACATGCCAATAATAGTTTCAAGTTCAGTTTTTCTTCGTGTTTACGATCCATGCATGTTTGATCGATTAAGTGTTCAAACGCTAAGATGTTTTGCTTAAAAATGAACATTCACATGTGTAATACCTCAAAATTTTCCCTCTCATTTCCTCAACATTTTGCATATCATTTTGCATATATAGATTCATAAAATAATCAGAAACATTGCATCATGTGTAGCATAGCTGAGGCATAGGTATGTGATCAATGATTGGAGCAACCAAAGGCTATACAAAGGCAACCAAAGGGCCACAAAGCTTCTCAACCTTGTGCAAAGGGTTCAAAATATCCCACAAGTCTTCATTTGAATCCACAAGCCATGGAGAGATTTGATTTGATCAAAGGAAGCAAGTAGTACAACATTTCCTGATGAAAAGGGCCAAATTAGGGTTTCACCTATACCGGGCTTCTCCATGAAGTTATGATTCAAAGAGGATTCTATTGTCTTATATATGATGTCAAGTGCCTAGGGTTCAAATTTCATCCACAAAATCATTTTGGAAGTTCAATTGGCCAGATGACTGAAAAGCGAAGAATCGGAGAAAAGGCAACCGAGCTAGGTAAAAAAGGTCGACTCCTGACTTTTAAGATCAAAATCATGAAATTAGGGTTACAATGATCTTATGGTTCAAATTTGGTCAAGAAATGATGGAGGAATCATAAAAAAAATCAAGAAAAAAAATCATTTGAAAAGTGGTTGATTTCACCTTTACCTCCACTTTTCCTTCCACTTTCCTTCCACATTTCCTATCATTCTTTGCCTCTTGTTTTTCCACTTCAATTCCACTCCATTTCTTTGGATGCTTCTACCAAGTTCTACCACCTTCTAGAGTATTCCATGGAATATTCCAAGGAATATTCCTTCTCCAACCCTAACCCTAACTAACTACTAACCTAACTCCATTCCTAAACCTAACTCCATTCCCATACCTAGCTCCAAGCCTAGCCCCTATATAATCATTAATCACTTCAATGCCAAAGGTTCCCAAGTTTTGGTTCCCAAGTTTTGGTTCCCAACTTTTCACTCTCTCACTATTTCTAGAATCACTTTTTCTCTCTCACTTTTCCTCCATTTCCCTTTTCACCAAGGATTTTTTGAAGAAGCTCTTCAAGTTTCACATTGAAACTTGAAAATCATAAAGCTTAGCCTCCAACCTCCATTGAATTGTGGATTGTAGAAGAAGAAGCTACTGATTTTTGTGAAGATTTCGACTTATCGGAAGTGCGAGAAGGCTCAAGCATCAAGAACGCATTTATTTTGCGGATTCACGGTTTACTTGGTTTTCTCTTCGATCAAGCTCCGATTCTTACAACATTTACCGAAGCACTTCTCCGCTTCGTAGGTTGGTGGTCTAAAATCACTTTTCCTTTAAGTTATTCTCTTCATCTCGCCATTTCGGCATTCTTTAAGTGATTTTCGTATTGCTTATGTTTGATTATGTTTTTGTTACGTTTTGCTTGCGATTTGTGGTTTTTTTGATGGATTAGAAGTTAGGTTGTAGCTTGTTATAGATTCTAGCATGTGTTAATAAGCCCTAATTGAGTAGAAATTCGTGTTAGCATGATTAGGTGGGGGTAGGGTTGTTTAGAAGGAAGATTGTGGCCAAAAGCACTTATTTCAAAAGCATTTTTCACTTTCTGTTCAGCGTTAACCGGTTAACGGTTTGGTTAACTGGTTAACGCATGCGTTTTTGGCCATTTTTAGTGCTGTCTGGGGTCCGTTAACAGGTTAACCGTTTGGTTAACCGGTTAACGCTGCTAGTTTTTGGATTTTTAGCTTATTTTCTTGCTCAATCTTGCTTCCTAGTGCTTCTAAGGTTCATGTATGTTTAGGTATTGATTTTAGGGAATTTTTGGGTCTATTTCCAGTAGCCGATTCATTTGTTTCGAGTCGTTTCGACATGATTTCGTTCACTTTTCCATGTTTTGTGTTAAATGTGTAAATGTGATATAATTGATTCTTGATGTGTTTTACTACACTTTAATCATTTGTTTCACATGGCAATTGCCTGCTTAAATTCAATGTGTGATTCATGATCATGATCTTTGCTTGTTGGATTGATTAAATGCCATGATTGTTTTTTTGCCAAAAGTGATAAAATACTTCACATGTTCATGCAAGTTTCTTGTGCTTAATTGATCATATCTTAACATGAGTTCAATTCTGATTTTTATGCCATGCATGTGTAACAATTGATGCTTGTAGTGATACTTGTTAAATCTCATGATAAAATGCTTATTTTGTGCAACATGAAAAAGTGTGGTTGTTCTTGTTGATCATTGTTCCATTTAATCAAATAAATGATGTAAATAAATTCACATGTTTGAATTCATTTTTGGATGTATGTAGATTCGTGTTAATTCACATTAATGTGTTGTTTATCATTCACTTTGTGCACATAAATAAAAATGATCAAATCTGCCCCATGTTTTCATAGCTGTTTGTTAATATAGGTGCTGTAAAATACATGTTGTTTGTGTGTTTGTATGCTGTATGTGACTTTCTACACCTATCTTTTCATGATGTATGCTGGCTGTAGAAAGTTATTTGTGTTTTACCTTGTGTTATGCATTGCATTTGATAGCTGCTTGTAGTTTAGGGGCTGTAGTAGGTGCTGAATTTTTGTTTTCGCATTTTTTTTAGTTCCTCTAGAATTAAGATAGAGTTTAGATAGAGTCCTAGAGTTATCAGGATTTAATTGGTGTATGTTTGCTTTATTATTTTTAATAAAATGCACATTAATCTTTGTTTTGTAGGGAGGGAAATGTATGTTTCCTTATACCTTATCCTTTTATTTTATTTTTCATGCATTCCCTTTATGCATTTAATTCACCTTTTACTTCCATATTTTTTGTTGGTAGGGTTCCCCTTTTGGCTAGGACCAACTTATCTTCCTTAGGAAGTAAGTTGCATCCTTTTTATTCTCTCTTTTCCTTTTTCTCTTTAGGATTAGAAAAACCTCACTAACCATAGGACCACCATTTTAATAAATAACTTAGGGTTGTGTCTTAGTTCCCCTTAATTTTTGTCCTTTTCCGATTTGAGTCTTCTTTCTCATCTTCAAACAAAATCAAAAAGACTTAATAAATGCATGAAAGGATCCCTTGTGTATAGCCTTATTCCATGGGGCACTTATATTAATTCCATCTTGGAATATTGTAAGCTTGTCTAGCATGATGTACAAGTCTTATCAAGGGGTTGTTTCACAAAGAAAATCTAAAAGATACTTCTTCACAAAATACAAAAACACTTAATAAAGTTCAACAAGCTAGTGAACTTAAACCCTAATCCTTGGGAACCAGTCTTGGATAAATTCTCCTTACTGGGTATGCTTGTTCTATTATTCCATCTTGGAATGTAGTAGCAAGTACACATTCCATGGAAAAGATTTTGAATTCACTTCCTTGTTCCAAATTCATAAAAACTCTTAAAAGGCAAAAACAAACAATAAGCGACTATCCTGCGGGAACTTCTATTTCTCATCTCATTCACTCTGAACGCGAACTTGCGACGACTTGTCTCATTTGCAAGATGGTAAATGCACTCGTACCAGACGAGCCTGCAACACCTGAGCATAGACATACACAGTTCCAGCTATAAAAACACAAATAGTCCCTGCCTGGTTAGGCGAACTACGTCGACTCTGATCCTCATTATCCCGATGAGGTACGTAGGCAGTGGGGTAGGGCCCATTCGAGAACATTCTTTATTTTCCCTACATTTTCCCATTCCTTTTCTTTTTCAGTTCCCTTTCTCATTTCATCTCCATTCCAGTAGCAGTTCATTTGTTCAACAACAATTATTTCTCACCCTTTGAAACAAACAAGCAAGCGTGGATCCCGTCGGGTATGGCGGACGATCTGGGGTGCTAATACCTTCCCATGTCGTAACTGACTGCCGAACCCAGATATTTGGTTCGTAAGGCCTTGTCCTTTCCTTCTTCCTCAGGTTTGTGCATCATTACCTTTCCTATTCATTCGGGATAAAAATGCATGGCTGGCGACTCTACCTTTTCCGCGCCACTTTCGCGTTTGTACTAGGATGAAAATCCCGGGAGCGACAGCTGGCGACTCTGCTGGGGACCGAACCCATAATCTCTAGTTTCCCTTGTAGAGTCAATCCTAGCGCCTGTTTGTTTTTGCTTTCTTTGGGTGTTTATATGTGTGTGCTATTGTCCTTATTTACTGTTTTCATTTACAGTTTATTTTATAGCTTTATTTACTGCTTTCAGTATTTATTTTCACATGCATCATATGCTGGACTGTTTGGCTTTCATTTTTTCTGTGAGATGGGGTTACTATGAGATGAGCTCGTAACCGGGGCTCGAGTGCACCCTAGGACTTAGAGTGGTTCCACTTTGGCTTCATGGAATCTTGCTATGTTGGTAGTAGTGAGTTCCACACCTTGACTTGCGACCTTCTCGGAAATGTATTGATGCCGAAATCTTTCTGGGGTAATACACAACCTTGATAGTTATGTGCAGTCAGGGGACCGATCATTGAGAACCTTTGTGGAAACATCCCTCTCCAGTGATGACAGTGGCAGACCACATTTGTTGGCAAACCCACTCGCATTCGAGGGCCCACTGGGGACTCGCATAGGATGGTCTGGTTCTCTCATAGGAATCCAGTTAAGGCAAACTGTTCGTATGACGATAGTATTGTACCCTTCAGGATGAATGTACTATTGTTTCTCGATTTAGTGCTTGAAGCTGAGGACTTATGGGGGATTCTTGTTTCCTTGGACTCAGCTGAGACCTCCCTAAGTAGTACATAATGCCAAACCGATTCCCTAATTTGGTCATGAGCCATTTTTCGAAAATGGTGAATGTATTTTTCCTATTCGGCTTTGAGAGT
Organism: Lathyrus aphaca; assembly: GCA_963966055.1. Taxonomy (NCBI): domain Eukaryota; kingdom Viridiplantae; phylum Streptophyta; class Magnoliopsida; order Fabales; family Fabaceae; genus Lathyrus; species Lathyrus aphaca. The sequence goes on from OZ014520.1 coordinate 181,171,866, forward strand.
CCGTGATGTTGACCTGAGTAGCACACCCGTGAGATTGGGAGGGGTTTACAGGTTTGCAGGAACCCTAAACTTCAACATACCCACTTTGTCAGTATTGTTCAGTGTTCTATGGTTCTTTGATTCTGAGATTCGGGATTTCTATTCAGAGAAATTGTTACTGTGATTACCATTGTGACCTTGATATTGTGATTGTTATTAGGACTCTCCACAGAAACTTGACTCGTTGTTCAACTTCAACACCATTAGTGATTGTTCTATTATGTGATCCAGTTCTACAGTTATTGGGTTCTCAATTATGGGGTTCTATCCAAAGATGGTACTACTGTTGTGGTTCTATACAGACAGTTGGTTCACTGCTCAACACTAACATCAGACCATTGATCACATGCACGTTGCATACATAACATCATAACATTCCAGCACACATGTTCAGTTATTTCCGAGGATCACGTATCTGAATCATGCCATTGGACTTTTTTTCTGTGTCAAAAGGTGAATCAAAGCAGATAGATTCCTTGGAAATAACCGAACATGACATTTGCATAAATCCTTGCATTCATGACAGGTGTTCAGAGACAGATTCTTTTCCTGACTTGATTTCTCATCAGAATGGACAACTTTAATCACAATCATCAAGGTATATATTTGGAACAACTTCGGGCGGAGGTAACCGAATGAAGACCCAGCTGGGGCAATTCAGGAAAAGGTGCAAGCTTTATTTCAAAGTCAAAAACTGCTGAAAGAGGAAGTCAACCAGATGAAGACTCGGATGAGCTTGGTTATAGAAATTCTGAATGAAGCTATTTGCATCCCTAGTGAGGGGAACTACGCTGCTCTGATTCTCCATTGGTCAATGGAGATACGTAGGCAGGAGATCGTGCAAGATCTTTGCGAGCAACCTTATTTATCAACTTTATTAGCAACCTCTTCCCCCCAGATGTCATTTTTCAGCATCCAACCTCAGCTTCCCAAGAGAATCCTAGGGGCAGAGCATAAGGGTAAAGGCTAGAACAACTTGAGAATAAGTTTGATCATATTTCGATGTCGTACGCGCAACGGGTTTCCTCATTTGCTCAGATTCAGGCTAGTTGAGCTAGTCACATCAGGATCATCTCCGACAAAGCTTCATTTGGGGTTTCAATGCCAAGTATGACTACCATTCTGAGGAACCTAACCATTTAATTGATGATTGCAAGTATTTCAGAGGCAAAGGTAAATACAAGGTCGCGAATTTGATTGACTCCAAGACTATAGTGTTCACACCAGGAAAAAGCTAAAATATGGCACCAAATCAGTAATGGAATGAATATCCAGACTACTGACTGCTGAAAGTCTCAGAGAGCGATAAATCCAGACGGAGTCAAACCTCCTCAACAATGACCACAATGATGTAAAGGCTAGATGCAAGTACCACTCATGGGCATTTAGGCATACCATTTGACAATTGTGATATGTTCAAGTACAAGGTGCAAAATTTGATCGACTCGAAGGTCATCGTGCCAAAAAGTCTGCCCATATATTGAAGTCTCCTCATCAAATTGACATCCTAGTTTGCAAGGACATCTTCAGAAGCAATAAGTCCAGACGGAGTCAAGTTTCCTCAATGACGCCAATGTTCGGTTTCTTTACTGCATTTTCATTTGTAGCATTGATATGTTTGTTTAAACATTTGTATGCATGCATGAAACTTATTTGTTTTTGAATGATAACCATAATAAATTGCACATGTTTTTCTTGAAGTAATTCATTCGTATTCACTCATGATTTTGTGTATGTGTATTGCAATACCAACTGTTGTGCTTAAACTCTATCAGGGAGGATGACGAAATGAAAACGCAAAAATCTCTAATTGTGTGCTTTTGAGGAAAACCTTGTTGATGATATACAAGCATTGTTTCAAATCCTAAACACCGGAGACATAAGGGAGATAGACCCTCGCCAACCCATTTGAGCCTTGAGGTAGGAGTTTCTTTTCGCATGAAAAAAACCCTTGCATTTAACCCAGGGGCAGGGTAGGCATCAGTTAGTTTGACCGAGTGTTCAAATTTCAAAAAGAGTTGTACATCTGAGGATCCATTACCTTTCGTTGTACCAAATCAAGAGGTCCAATGACTAGAAACCACAATGGTTATCCCAATCAAGAGCTCCAAAGACCAGAAACCACAAGGGTTATCCCTCAAACAACCAAGAAGTGAGACATTCACGACCCTCGCAAAGCAATCAAGACAAACAGTGTCACACGATTTGTTCAAAAAAAAAGAGAATTGAAAAAAAAGAAATGAAAAAGCTCGCTAAGTCGAAATTTGAAAACAAGTGACTTAGGCAAAAATTAGGGCATCCCACTGGACTTCGCAATCAAAGATTCACAAGAATCAGTCCAGGCAAAAGTTAGGGATAAGCAAAATAATGCAAAAGCGAAAGATGAAAAGGATTACACAAGATCCTTAAAACAAGAACAAAATCGTGTGGCACAGACACCAAAGATAAGAGGGGTGACTGACTCCAAATGAAAACCTAATTGGTGCTTAAATTTTTAGTGTAATTGGTTCCTCAACCATCATGAAACCCTTTTTGAGAGGTGAGCGCTTGTAAAAGCTAGATGAACATAGGAATGGAGAACATCACGAAGAGGGGTGGGCACAAACAAACTTAGAGCCTATATCCTTTGTTTTTTTATAACCGTGAACCAGGCCATGATACAACCATCAAAAGTCCTAACTAAAGCAGGGTTATTTCGAGAGCGTACTACCACAAGATCGCATTCCTGAATCCTATGAGTTGTGCTAAAAGATCTGGGTTGGTGTTGCATATGCATGCTTTCTTTTATCAAAAATCAATGTCGTATTTTAACCAGTGATTCACTCACAAAGTTTGGTGACATATTTTTACAGTAAAACTTCAAGATTAACATGTGTGTTGCATTAGAATTTTTATTCTCAAAATAAACATTTTCTGCTTGCATACATTTGTTTGGCATCATAAAAGTTTACATATCGAATCTCAGTCCAGAAGCTTAATCTTGCCAAGTTGAGAAGTCTGAAACTTCCGAAGGTCAATCTGTTGAGATGCACTTTTCAAAACAAAAAAAAACTCCATTGAGTGGGAACTTTCCCAACAATCATGGTAAGAGCCAACTAATCTGGGGCAATCATGTCGAGCAATCTCTTCAAACTTCAGCCGAGCTGGGGCAATCACTTCGAGATCAAATCGCTCAAGGAGCCATTAGTCATAGGCGTTCATTCAAAGTTCAGCCAAGCTAGGGCAATCACTTCGAGATTCAAATCTCTCAAAGAACAATTAATCTGGGTGTTTTCTTCAAAGCATAGTCAGTCATAGGTGATCACTTCAAGGCTCGTACTGGGGCATGCCACCCCAAGAGCACTAGAATTTACTTTCTCCCGAAGACGGTTAATCAGAGGCACCTACCCAGAGTTCAAAATACTGGGGCAGAATATCTCACAATGATATGAGGTTTTTCATGAATCCTTGCGAGGCAAATTCTTGCACAGACCATGCAGTCTAGGGCAATTATTTCGAGATCCGATGAATCTCTCCAAGAGTTTGAAGACACTGAGGCATTTTGTATGTCATGTTTTCTGTAAAATCCTCTTGAGATATTTTCTTTCGGTGGACCTTAATCTGAGGCGAGTTGAAAATTTCAAAGAACCATTATTCAATCATGTTTAGTTGGCGATCTATCAACCCGGAGGCTGGAAGCAAAGCCATTGTCAGCATGAGACCTCAGGAGATCTTTTCTCAGCAGGCATTATTGATCATGCTCCCTCAACATGCCTCATCCGATTATCTTTCCTCCAACAGGGAAACAAGAAGAAAGGGAAGGATACTTCTTGAGCAGAAGGGTATCATTGTCTCTCATCCCCAGCATGGGACACCTTATATCTCTCATCCCCAGCATGGGACACTCTACACCTCTCATCCCCAGCGAGGGACAACTTAAACTCTTATCTTCAGCAGGAAGCTTTATCATTGACATCCTTCATCATCCCCAGTAGAGGTGGAAGTTGAAATATCTCCCAGCAAGGCAGCAGAAGGTTGGTGTCCTCCCCAAGCAGAGACTTCCCTTTAATACAGGGGCAATTCCCAACAGTACAAGGATTGTCTTTCCTCCCCAGCAGTTTGCTTCCTCAGCAGGGTCATACCTTTGGTACCCAGCCAAGTCAGGAGGTCTTCATTTCCCCACCAGAGTGTAGGAAGGTGTAACACGGTGGGAGAACTGACTTTTAGTCATGTTGCATATAGCAAGAGTCGCCACCGACTTTTATTTTATCCATAAGGAAAGGACATAAAAGAACAGGAAAGACCTATTTTAATAGACTTGAGTTTGGGGGGTAGGTTATATAAAGGGAAGGTGTTAGCACCCTTTATATCCATGGTTATCCATGGGCTCTTAGTTACGTAGCTCACTTAAATTGTTTTTGGAAAGTGTAGTGTGTGATTAGAAAATTTTCTAAGTACTTTGTAATGATCCTCGTATGGATGTATACAAGCCTTGTTTTGAAAAATGTTTAAGAAAGTGAGGTGTAAAGAGTAATTTTAAGAAGTGAGCAAGTAATTAAGAGGTACCTACCCTAGATTAAGTCTTTCATGTTATCGTATGTTCTTTCAATGGTAAGACTGTCCCTATTATTAAGGAATAGGTAGTCATTACCTTGGATGTGTTAAGGGACAAGCGTAGGGTCATCGTATGGTCATAGAAAGCAACTTAAAGGATGTCTTTAGCAATTCGTAGGGACTATCATCATTTATTCGAAGGGACAAGATCATTATCGTAGGCAACCTCGTAGGGACTTGATCTTTTAAATTGTAGGGACTATGATGATTTATACTTGAAGGGACTTTGCCTAAGACATCCCTATATTCGAGGGACTTGACCATATTTTAAAGGCAACCAAGAGGAATACTCTAGGAAGTGCAAGATGACGATCAAAGATCGACTTACGTGTGTGAGTGTTTATTTTCAAATATTTATCTTTTTGAATTAATTATCTAAATTAATTTTAATTACATTTAGGTTATACACACCCTAAAATTACTAACCATAACAATAAAAATAATGCGGAAATATAAATCTAAAATTATTACATGGCTTTGGGATAATTACAATATAATCATAAAAATAATAAATAATAATAATAATAAAGGAAATAAATATTAGGATTATAATAATAAAGCAAATAAATAAAGCAATAATAATAATAAATAAATATTAGGATATTATAATTAAAGGAAAATAATAATGAGGTAATAAAGAAAAGTTAGTATTTTTAAAGAATTTAAATAAGTTAGAAATTGTTTAGAATTTATAAGAAAAACAATAAGTTTAAATAATAATAAGAATAAAGTATTTACAAAATAAAAAAAAAAGTTATTATAAAAATATTCTAATTAGGATTTAGAAAAATAAATTAAGTTTTTAGGGTTAATAGAAAAAATTAGGGTTAGTTAATCATAATTAAAATACATTATTTTTATTTACAATATATATATATATATATATATATATATATATATATATATATATATATATATATATATATATATTATATACAAATATATTATAAAAATTAATACAATTAATAAACATTAAGAAAATAATTATGAGTTTTAGAAAATATAAGATTTATAAAAAATATTATTAGTTATTTATTTAGAAAATATTTTAATTATATTAATTAAACAAAATAAATAAAGAAATTAGGAAAAAGTAAGAAATATGAGAAAATCACTAAAAAGATAGGACCTGGGATTTGAACCCAGGTCCCTTACCTCAACAACATCACACAAAACCAACTGAGCCAGCACACGCTGGTGTTATCTCTATGCAACGCAATCAATATGTTTTAAACCTGCAGCCAAAACTAAATATGAAAAAATGTTGGAACCAAGGATTCGAACCCTAGCCATTCCTTTTACCAAGCCAAGCCTTTACCATTAAGCCACATGGGGCGCATCTGCACATAAACAACAATAAATAATTATATAGTTAACCTAATGAATATCTGGAAAAATAAACAAAAAGAATGGTCTCACCCAGTTTTGAACTCAAGACCTTCCATTCACACGCGAATGCTTTAACCACTGGGCCAACCAGCACTTGTTGAAGTAAAACAAAAACAATTCAATAAAATATTAAAACAAATATTTGAATTCTAGATAGCGCCAAGCTTCTTATTCAACCTTCAGTCGTCCAGTTAGCTTTTAGTGACAGTCGTTCGTCACTAAAGGCTATAGTGACGGATTTTTCCTGTCACTATAACTCCTGCACCTCAGAACATGAAAAATACAAACAATAAATTCATTCTAATTGCCCAGATTGATTAATAGAAGGCCAATAGTTCCAAATTCATCATTAATTTGGTCTAAAATAGGCTCTTAAACGAAATCCTAATTCACGATTTTTAGGAACCCTAACATGGTGATTTGCGATACTGTTGCACCCCAAAATTTGCCCTCACAATACAAGACTTTGTGTTCTAAGAAGGTTCACAAGGTTCACAAGTTCCATAATGCTTTCAATGCCTTTCTTGAGGTTCATGAAGTCTACAAGTCACTTTATGAAGGTTCACAAGGTTCACAAGTTTCTCAACATCTACAAGACCTTTCATGAGGTTCATGAAGTCTACAAGTCACTTCTTGAAGGTTCACAAGGTTCACAAGATTCACAATGATCACAAAGCTCTCCTGAGATTCATGAGGTCTACAAAATCACTTCATGAGGTTCACAAGGTTCACAAGCTTCAAAATACCTCCCATGAGGTTCACAAGACATTTTATGAAGATTCACAAGGTTCACAAAGTTCACAATTGGTCAAAGAAGTTGACAATTCCCTCAGACAGTGCACCTCCTAAGCAGTGCATCCAAAACTAGGGTTTTGACTTTAATCAGGCTAAATGGACTTCCAATACCTCAAGTGAGTTTCATAACATCTTATATGTGTGTAAGAACCCCCATGACAAGTTTCAAGACTTTTCTCAAAAGTTTGCTCAGTCAGATGATCAGATAAGTCAAAATCAGTCAATGCAGTTAAAAAGTCAAACTGAGGTCAACTGTGGTCAAACCAAAGTCAAACTTCATGATTTTTTGCCAACATCAAGTATATGAAGTAAAATTCATCATTTGATCAAGGGTTGATCATGATTCATCAAGGAGGTTCCAGATCATCAATAATCAGGAGTTTCTAAATTAGGGTTTCCTCAGTAAAAGTCAACTGAACTTTGACCAGCCATAACTTTCACATACTTCATCACCAAGTCTCCATCCAAAGCTCATTTTGAAGGAAATTGAATTCTCTACAACTTTGATGTTGAAAGTTAAGCCCAAAAATGCTTCATTTGAAAGATATGATCTAAGACATTATAGGTCATTTCAAAAGTCAACAAAAAGTCAACAACTTCAAAAGGGCATAACTTGAGATTGGTAAATGATATGGACCTGAAACCAATGGGGTTGTTTAGAGGACTCTTCAAGCTTTCCAAAAAGTCCAAGAACACCCTCATACCTTTAAAATTGAGGGAGATGTGCCCTTGCAAAGTTGGGAAATTTTGTGATGGTTTATGTTGAAAATGGAGGCCTAGAAGTAATTCTTTCCAAATGGGCTTGCTAAGTTGTGATCCAATCCACTTCATATCATTATGCACGACCCAATTGACCAAAATTCAGCATTTTTATTATTTTATTTTTATTTATTATTGATTTAATTCATAAAAATCATTTTAAATAAATATAAAATATGAAAATCTATTTTTGGAGGAAGATAATGCTTCTAGAATTTCTTAAATATTGATTGAATTTGAAAGAGAAAGGAATCATGTGATTAGTCCAAGAATAGCAAGTCTTCATGATCAAATATTTGAACTTTTACACCATAATATTTTTCAATATTTTTGAATCAAATCTTTCACATAACCATTGAAGTTTCTGACCTAGATTGATTCACCTATAAGTATTGATCATAAGCATAACTCAAGCCACGAATTCCAGCAGCCAAAGTGTAAGTTTATCATTCAAAAAATTCTTCCAAAAGTGACATTCGGGTTTTCAAATTCAGGACACTACAAGGTATTTCGAGAACATGGTTGGCTTCCTTGATCATTATGGAACATAATCAGATCATAACATTGCCTCATAACATCACATATGGACAAATCCGATTCAAACTTTTTCACATTTTTATGATTTTTCGTTCTTGAACATTTATGCATTATTGTTAAGTTTTGTTTTATGATTTGTGTTCTATGAAGGTTTGTGATGAATTCTGGGCAGGTTAATTGAAGAAAACATGGCCGAAACTCATAATGCCATTTTAGGGTTCATGACCTTCATATTAGGGTTTAAGGATCCAGTGAATATAAATGAATTTTAAGACCATGGCTGGATTCAAATTGACCTCTGGATCATGTTTGCGTTTTCAATTTTGTAAAATTTCACTGTTTGGTTGCCCATTGTGTTTCGTAGGTTTTGCTAGGGTTTTGTTTTTCGCAGGAAAAGTCATAGAAGAAACCGCAGCAAATTTCGAAGGATGAAAGGTTGAAGACGATCCCCTGGCGCCAAGATTCAAATTCAAATTATGATTAATTTATTTTATGTTGTTTTGCTGTTTGATAATCACACGCGTGCATGTGGTCCAGTGGTAAAAGGCCTGTGTGTGTAGCCAGCGTGACTTGAGTTCGAGTCTTGGACTTGTACATTGTTTTTGCAATTTTTTTCAGGATAATAGAAGACTTATTATATTATTGTTCAAATCCATTCAGCTAACAGGAAGGCTCTCCCAGCCAGGCGGTCGCGCGCGTATGCTTGCATTCATAAGGTCCTGGGTACGAATCCAACCCCAGGCCTTTTTTGTTTTCTATTTTCCTGGATTTTCAAAACAAAGAACAAAACGTATTGGACTTGCTGCTTTGCTACCCGCGCATGGAGTGGTCCAGTGGTATGCCTTGACATTGTTAATCCAAACCTCCTGGGTTCAAATCCCACCAGGTTCCTTTTCTTTTCCTTTCTTTCCTTTTATTTTCTTGTTTTAATTTAATTGATTTAAATAATTAAAATTTTATTATTATTTTCTATATTATAAAGTATGTATATATTATGTATTCAAACTCTTAAAATTATTTTCTAAAAAATATAAAACTCTTGATTTTTCAATGTAAATTTTATAATATATATTAGTTAAGATAATTTTATATAATTAGTTAAAAATAAATTTTGTATATAAATAAACCCTAATAATCAAACCCTAAAAAATATTTTTCTAATAAACCCTAATTTATTTTAAAAAAAAATATAAAAACCTAATTCTATTTTTCGTAATAATCTTATTTTTCTAATTCCTAATATAATTATTATGTATATATATTTATTATAATTCTTATAAATTTTGTAAATATATTTATAATTCAAATTATTTTCCTTTTAATGTTTAGAAACAATCTAATTTATAATAATTATATTTTTGTATGTGGTTAAAAATAATTCGTAAATATAATAATTAATAGGATTAAATTTTATAAACATGATTAATATTGTAAATATGATATTTTAAACCTATGCATATATTGTTTAATAAATAAATGTTAATATATGTTTTAATAATTAAATTTTGAAAATAACTTAATAATTTGTAAAATTAAAATAATTGTTTGTTCATATTTGTTTCTAAATATAATTGTTCATATTAAAATTTGTTAATTTCTTATTCTTATAATATTTTGATTAATTTTATTTATTATTATTACTACTAACCATATTATTTATTTTGCTTTGTCAATTTTATATTATTATTATTTCATTAATTTTTATTATTCACTAACCTCTTTTATTTTATTATTACTAACTTTATTTATTCTTAATATTTTTACTAATCCTATTTCTTATTATTACTAACCCTTTAATTATTCATTTATGGCCTATTATATTGTTGTTTATTATTTATATTTATGCTTTTTGCCATTTATTTTAATTTGCTTATTATTATAATTTCCTGTAATTGTTTCCCGGATGTAATTTTGTAATTCTTTAATTATTATTGTTATGGTTAGTAATTAGGGAGTGCAAATATGTATTTTATTTAAAAATTAATTCTAGATCACTTTTAATCAAAGATAATTAAATTAAACACTCACACACGTAAGTCGATTTTAATCGCCGTCTCACTTTCTAAGGTTATCCCTCGAGTTGCCTACGAATAATGGTCAAGTGGGGTGTATAAAGCAAGTCCCTTTCAAAAGTAAAAATCATCAAGTCCCTAATGGTTGCCTTCACGAATCAAGTCCCTTCGAATAATGATGATAGTCCCTCATATATGCTTATTACACCCCACAGTTGCCTTCATAAAACAGAATGTCCCTCTCATGTCCCTTACATCCAAGGTAATGACTACCTACTCCTTAATAGTAGGGATAGTCTTACCAATGAAAGGATAAAGAACAAGAAAGACTTTAAACATTAGGGTAGGTTCCTCTTATGTACTTGCTCACTTCAAAATTTTTCAAACTCTTCACCATTTCAAACAAATTTTCAAAAACAAGTTTTTACACATCCGTACATGGATTATTATTAACTATTCTGAAAATTTTTCTATTCACACACTACACTTTCAAAAACAATTCAAAAGTGAGCTAAGTAACTAAGAGCCCATGGATAACCATGGATGTAAAGGGTGCTAACACCTTCCCTTTACATAACCTACCCCCCCGGACCCAAAATATTCTCTTAAGGTCTTTCCTGTTCTTTTATACCCTTTCCTTTTGGATAAAATAAAAGTCGGTGGCGACTCTTGCTATCCGCAACATAACTTAAAGTCAGTTCTCCCACCGTGTTACAGAACTGGCGACTCTGCTGGGGATCTATTTTAAGAGGGGTACCCTTAGGAATTAAGATCACTTTAAATTGTTTGCCTTGTTTGATTTATATTATCTTGTTGGGGTGCTCTTATGTGTGAAAGGTCCTAACCCGGATCTAGTGTACCTTAGGTAAATGGCAATAGACCAAGGAAACTGTACGACGTATATCGATACGGTTGATCTGGTGGCCATAGTTAGTGTGACTTCTTGGTTGGTGCTTATGTTCCTTAAGTCAAGTTGAGGATAATATGAGGCTGCCATATGTTGTCAATACACTAACTAACTTTTAGAACCCTAGTTAACTCATCTTGGCCTTTAGAAAAGTAGTGAGGTAACCGGCTTTGGTGCAGACTGGAGTTGGTTGACACTCGATACTACACTCATTGAGATCTTAAACTTGGAGGGTTTTGGTTGGCAAGTAAGTTGCCTTCTGAACAACCACCCTTGTGAAAGATCAATGATATTGAGATCCCTTAGAACATGGTTACTTTATAGGACAGGATGAACCAACTAACTTCAGGGGAGGGTATTTACCTTTGAACCTCATGCAAGCCTTTAAACCTAAGGCTATTGTGTGACTTGTTTGTGTGTGCCACATGTTTGTGATTGAGCATAACATCATGACATCATCATGCATCATAAGCATATCATTTTCCCTAACCATTTCAAGGACCAAGGGATTTATTTTTGTTCTTTGTTGCAGGTCATGGCTTCTGCTCGTAGAAACACTATCAGGATCAACTTTGTAGGGATACCTGTTAAGCTTAAAGAGTTGGTTTCTCAGGTGTCTGATCATTCCCAGTTCATCAAGAGACATGGTCACCTATTGGACTTAGTCACTTCAGGGTTCAATGAAGACATGATGAGTGTGCTGTTTCAGTTCTTTGACCCTAAGCACCATTGCTTTACACTCCCTGACTACCAGCTGGTTCCAACCATGGAGGAGTTCTCTAAACTTCTGGGTATACCTGTTCTTGATCAAAGACCCTTCACAGGCTTGGAGAAGGAACTTAAACCAGAGGTTATTGCTGCAGCTCTACATCTGAAGAAGTCTGACATTGTTCTAGAGACGAGAAGTGGAGTCAAGGGTATTCTTGCCAAGGTACTAATGGATAAAGCTCAAATGTTCTTGAAGGCCATGAGCTATGATGCTTTTGAGGAGATCTTAGCCTTGCTGATTTATGGCTTAGTATTGTTCCCCAATCCAGATCAGTTCATAGATGTTCATGCCATCAACATTTTCCTGAGTCACAATCCAGTGCCTACATTGCTTGGAGATATCCTACATTCTCTTCATACCCGTACTACAAGGGCAAGAGGAACTTTGATGTGTTGCATACCTTTACTATCCAGGTGGTTTATTTCTCACCTTCCTCGCTCAGTAATGAAGAATGAGCAAGGGTTCAGATGGTCCAAGAGGATCATGTCACTTTCTCACTCAGATATCCATTGGTGCTCCAGATCTATGGAGAATGTCACCATCATTGACCGTTGTGGGGAGTTTCCTAATGTGCCACTTCTAGGCATAAGAGGAGGCATCACCTACAACCCATCTCTAGCTTTACGACAGTTTGGTTACGCCCGAAGTGATGGTCCACATGACATGTTGATTCAGGGCATTGTATTTGATTACGACAACGATCTTCAGGGTTACCGTCAGAGATTCATACGAGCTTGGGGAAAGGTAAACAGGATTGACAGCAAGACACTGGAGCCTAAGTACACTATTCCTATGGAGGCTTATCTCAGATGGGTACGATCTCGTGCTCAGACTCTCATGATGCCATATCCTTCCGTCCTACCAGTTACCATGGAACCTGTTGCTGAAGGAGACACAGCTTATACCATCCTTCACCCAGACATGCCTACTGATATGGAAGACTTGCAGAGATCATGGATCCAACTGAAGGAGCAAAGGGATACTTTCGAGGCTCATTACAAAGCAAGCCAAGCAAGGATCCTAGAGCTAACAAAGCAGCTTCACGAGGAACGGAACCTCAACTCATACCTCAACATAAAGAGGAAACGTCCATGGGAGACTTAAAACCCCATCTTTTGTACTTATTTTACTTTCATTTTTTTGTAAGCCTAAAAGGCAAAACAAGTTATTACTAATAAAAGTTTACTTTCATTTTTGTCTAAGCAAATTTAAATCCTGCGGTCCTTGAAAACATTGCATATGCATTACCATATCATTTCATTGCATCACAGGTTTATAATTGTGCACAGGTTTCTCATCTTCTTGCTGTTTATTTCAGCAATGGCTCTTGAACAATCAGTTAAGGATCTCCAGGCACAAAATGCACAGTTCCAAGAGCTGATCTTGAACCTGTCCAAGGGGCAGGATGAATTGAAGACACTGCTGGCCAAGAAGACTAAGAAGACTAGAAGGTCTGCTGGGTTGATTAACATGGGAAGAAGGTTCAAAGGTCTTGCCAAGACCAAAGAATCAGTTGAAGACTATGAATCTGAGGAATCTGAGCAAGAGGTAGGCAGTCTCCACCACACAATGGGGGACTCTGATTCTGAGGCTAATTACTACCATGAGCCTAATGAAGACAAATTCAAGATGCTGGTGGATAGGATGGATGCTATGGAGTTGCAGAAGTCATCTGGGCTGGATTTTGAGGATTTGAGTTTGATATCTGGGGTTGTGATACCCATTGGTTTCAAGGTTCCTACCTTTGTTGTTTATGATGGGGTCTGTTGTCCCAAGCTGCATTTAAGGTCGTATGTCAGAAGGATTCAACCCCACACTGCTGATAAGAAGTTGTGGATCCATTTCTTCCAAGAGAGCTTATCTGGAGCTCAGTTGGAGTGGTATTATCAGTTGGAGAGTGTCAACATCAGAGACTGGAATGATCTTGCTGAAGCTTTCTATAAGCAGTATCAATACAATGCTGACTTAGCCCCCACTCGCATGCAACTTCAGAGCATGTCTATGGGTGCCAAAGAAAGTTTTAAGGAGTATGCTCAGAAGTGGAGAGATTTAGCTGGAAGAGTTCAACCCCCTTTGACTGATAGGGAATTGGTTGATATGTTCATGTGCACGCTGAACGGTCCGTTTTACAGTCATCTCATTGGAAGCTCATCATCTGGCTTCACTGAGTTGATCATGACAGGAGAGCGGGTAGAGAATGGTATCAAGAGTGGTAAGATCCAAGTGGGCACTTCTTCATCAGGTGCTGCAAAGAAGCCTCCCACTGGGAAGAAAGAATCCAATGCTGTTTATGGTCAACCTGATCGTAACAGAAGGCATCAGTCTGTTAGTGCAGTTCATATTTCAAATCCAACTCCCGCAACAACAGAGCAGCCTCAGGGCAACCAACAGAGGGCTAGAAGACAGTTCACGAAGATCAACATGTCAATGGCACAGGCATTGCAACACTTGTTGAAGGCTGAACTTATTACCCTAAGGGAGGCTCCTCAGAATCCCAATGTTACCTCTCCCAAGTACAATCCCAATGCACGATGTGCATATCATTCAAACTGTCCAGGACATGATACTAATAACTGCTGGGTCTTGAAGAACAAAATTCAAGATATGATCGATGCTGGAGAGATTGAGTTTGATCCACCAGGTACTCCAAATGTGATTACAGCTCCAATGCCAAATCACGAGAAGACTGTCAATGCCATTGATGAAGACCTACATGTCTATTCAGTTGCGGAGTTGACCACACCATTGTTTGTCATCAGAAAGAAGTTAGTGCAAGCTGGGTTCTTTCCGGGTTGTAGTGAAGATTGTGTTTATTGTGAGTATAATCCAGAGAAGTGCTTCAGGTTGAAGGATGGAATTCAGCGTCTCATGGATAATTACACCATTGTATTTGAAAGGAGGCCATCTTCTGTAGAAAGTATGGTGGATCATCTGACTCGGGGTAAGAAGATTGAAGAGGTTGACATGGTCGACAAAGTACCGGTAAGAATCACTTCAAAGGGCCCCATTAAAATCACTCATCAGGGTCCAATCAAAATTACTACTGAAGGTCCTGTGAAAGTTGTTGCCGAAGCCAGAATAGCTCCTGTGATCGTTACTACTCCTGGTCCTATCCCGTATACGTCTGACAAAGCTGTGCCTTGGCATTATGGATCTGATGTTTACATCCATGGTGTTAAGCAAGAGCCTGTAGCTGATGTGCCTGTTGATGTTGACAATATTGCTGGATCTAGCAAGATCACTCGTAGTGGAAGGGTTTTCTCTCCTCCAGTTACTTCTAAGAATGCAGCTACTCCTGCTGCTACTTCCACCACTGATGCTCGGGGCAAAGGTCCTGTTATTGAGCCTGTATCTACTGATGTGCCAGCTGCTGATGATCTCTCTAAGCAGATGGAAGAAGTATTGAAAATCATTCGCAAGAGTGATTATGACATTGTTGATCAGTTGGGGCATACTCCCTCGAAGATTTCTATGCTCTCCCTGTTATTATGTTCTGAGGCTCATGCCAAGTCATTGATCAAGTTTCTGAAGATGGCTCATGTACCCAGTGCGATTTCTGTTGACCAATTTGAGAACTGTGTTGCCCACCTGACCTATGACAATGGGTTAGGATTTTCTGATGCTGACTTGACCCCTGCCAAGAGGGATCATAACAGGGCCTTGCATATTTCAATTGAATGCAGGGGCACTACCCTGTCTCATGTGCTGATAGACAATGGTTCCTCTTTGAATGTGTTGCCTAAGGAAGTCCTGAACAAGCTGAGTCCTGAAGATGCTGTGCTGAAGCCCAGTAATATTGTGGTAAAGGCTTTTGATGGTTCTAGAAGAGTAGTGCATGGGGAAATTGATCTTCCAATCCAAGTTGGTTCTCAGGTGTTTACTGCTACATTTTATGTGATGGATATTCGTCCTTCATACTCTTGTCTGCTTGGTCGTCCCTGGATCCATGGGGCAGGTGCTGTAACCTCTACATTGCACCAAAAGTTGAGATATCCGGTGAATGGAAAGGTTGTTACTGTCTATGGAGAAGAAGAATACTTTGTCAGCCATGTAAACACTTTCAAGTATCTGGAAGTAGAAGGTGAATACATTGAGACTCCGTGTCAGTCATTTGAAGTGGTTCCCTGGGTTGTTAATGATTGTGTAGCTCCTCCTGCTGTGAAGAAAGTTCCTATGGTCACCAGAAAACCTCCAACAATGGCAATGGCCTCCCTCAATGATGCTAGAGCTGTGGTGGATGAAGGTGGTTGTACTATTTGGGGTCAGCTTCCTAATATTCCATACAAGTCTGACAAGTTTGGTTTGGGTTTCACTGCAGAGTCCCAGAAGGCTGTTCGTCGTGCTCGTGCTGCTCGTATCACCAATCAAGGGGTTATCAATGCTGTGGGAGACTATGATGAAGACTACAACTTGGATGCATGGATTTTTCCTACTGTGGGTGCTGGACTCAATAATTGGAAAGCTGAAGATGTTATCCCTATCTCCTTTAGTCAGGAGTAAATACTATTACTGTGTTATGTTTTAAAATTTGAACAATAAAACTTTCAAGCCATGTGCCTTACCCGGGGCACAATGGTGTGCTTGTTACGGGCTGTCATTTCATTTGCATACTTCATTCAATAAAATCAGTGGACGTTTCGTTTTCGTAAATATTGTGTTCCTTGTCTTTCTTTTCTTTTATTTTTGTTTTATCAGCTATGTGTTCTTACACACACCCACATCACTAAAATGCAGATCCTCATCCACTCTGGATCCTGTTGATAACAGTTCTACTATTGCCAATTATAATTTCGAGAATCCGATCTATCAAACTGAAGACGAAAATGAGGACGATTGTGAAATACCTGTAGAGCTTGCTAGGTTGTTACAACAAGAAGAGAAAGCTATACAGCCACATGAAGAGCCAGTCGAAGTTGTGAATCTGGGAACTGAAGAAAACAGAAAAGAGGTCAAGATAGGGGCTGATTTAGAGGACAGTGTCAAGAACAGGTTGATTCAGATGTTACGTGACTATGTGGAGATCTTTGCTTGGTCTTATAAAGATATGCCAGGGTTGGATACAGACATTGTGGTTCACCGTTTGCCAGTGAAAGAAGATTGTCGTCCAAAAAAGCAGAAGGTTCATCGTATGCGTCCTGAAATGTCAGAAAAGATCAAGGCAGAGGTAATGAAACAATTCAATGCAGGGTTCTTAGCAGTAACTTCTTATCCTCAGTGGGTTGCAAATGTGGTACCAGTTCCTAAGAAAGATGGTAAGGTACGTATGTGTGTAGACTACAGAGATTTGAACAAGGCTAGCCCCAAAGATGACTTTCCACTTCCTCATATTGATATTCTGGTAGACAACACTGCTCAGCATAAGGTATTCTCTTTTATGGATGGTTTCTCTGTTTACAATCAAATCAAGATGGCACCTGAAGATATGGAGAAGACAACATTTGTGACACAGTGGGGCACCTTTTGCTATAAGGTGATGCCATTTGGTTTGAAGAATGCAGGGGCAACATATCAGCGTGCTATGGTGGCTTTGTTTCATGATATGATTCATCATGAGATAGAAGTATATGTGGATGATATGATAGCCAGGTCTCAGAATGAAGAGCAACATCTTGATCATCTGCACAAGTTGTTTGAGAGGTTGAAGAAATACAAGTTGAGGTTAAATCCAAACAAGTGTACTTTTGGAGTTAGATCTGGAAAGCTCCTAGGTTTCATTGTCAGTGGAAAAGGTATTGAAGTGGATCCTGCAAAAGTAAAAGCTATACGAGAGATGCCAGCTCCCCGTACTGAGAAGGAGGTTAGAGGTTTCTTGGGACGATTAAACTACATTGCAAGATTTATTTCCCAATTAACTACTATCTGTGAGCCAATCTTCAAGTTGTTGAAGAAAGATCAGATGATGGAATGGAATGATGAGTGCCAGACTGCCTTTGATGAAATCAAGAGATACCTGCTAGAACCACCAATTTTGATGCCACCAGTTGATGGAAGACCCTTGATTATGTACTTAACAGTGCTAGACAACTCGATGGGGTGTGTGTTGGGGCAACATGACGAGTCTGGTCGAAAAGAGCAGGCAATATACTACCTTAGCAAAAAGTTTACCGACTGTGAAACAAGATACTCACTGCTCGAGAAAACTTGCTGCGCTTTGGCATGGGCTGCTCGCCGACTAAGACAGTATATGTTGACCCATACTACCTTATTGATTTCTAAGATGGATCCAATCAAGTACATATTTGAGAAACCTGCTCTCTCCGGAAGAATTGCAAGATGGCAAATGATCTTGACAGAATATGACATACAGTATACTACTCAGAAGGCCATTAAAGGAAGTGTTGTTGCTGATCATTTGGCTCATCAAGCAGTGGATGATTATCAGTCAATGAATTTTGAGTTCCCTGATGAAGACATTATGATCATTACCAAAGAACCTGGACAATATGACGGACCTGAACAAGGATCCCGATGGACTATGGTTTTTGATGGTGCCTCTAATGCACTTGGTAACGGTGTTGGTGTTGTGATTAGTTCTCCTGAAGGTTGTCATACCCCGATTACTGCCAGACTTTGTTTCCATTGTACTAATAACATGGCTGAGTATGAGGCATGTATCCTGGGTATTAAAGCTGCTATTGATATGAAGATTCAGTTCCTTGATGTGTATGGAGATTCAGCCCTGGTAGTAAGCCAGATTAAAGGAGATTGGGATACCAAGCATGATAATCTCATTCCTTACAGAGAACATGTGTTGTCTTTGATCCCACATTTCAAAGAGATTACCTTTGGACATATTCCACGAAGAGAGAATCAGCTGGCAGATGCATTGGCCACCATGGCATCCATGTTTGAGATCAGTTGGGATGATGAAGCTCCTAAGATTACTATTGATAGATTTGAAAAGCCTGCATACTGCAATGAGATTGACACTGAAGGGGCAGAGGAGAAGCCTTGGTTCTATGAAGTAAAAAGATATCTTGAAGCTCAGGAATTCCCTGAAGGGGCATCTGTCAAAGATAGGAAGTTCCTGAGGAGGTTTGCTGCTAAGTTCTTTTTGAGTAATGGGATTCTGTACAAGCGTAATCATGATTCAACTATGCTTCGTTGTGTGGATAAGAAGGAAGCAATTGAAATTATGGAAGAGATGCATGATGGGACCTTTGGCACTCATTCCAGTGGTCATACCATGGCAAAGAAGATTTTGAGAGCAGGTTACTATTGGTCTACCATGGAAGCTGATTGCTCTCAACACTCCAGAACTTGTCACAAATGTCAAATCTATGCTGATAAAGTCCATGTACCTCCATCACCATTGAATGTGTTGACTGCTCCTTGGCCCTTTGCCATGTGGGGCATTGATATGATTGGTGAGATCAAACCTACTGCTTCTAATGGGCATCATTTCATCCTGGTTGCTATTGATTACTTCACGAAGTGGGTAGAGGCAGCCTCATTTGCATCTGTTACCAAGAATGTTGTAGCTCGGTTCATTAAGAATAATCTCATATGTAGGTATGGCATCCCTGAAAGGATTATCACTGACAATGGCTCTAATCTGAACAACACTATGATTACTGATCTCTGCACGCAGTTCAAGATTAAGCATCACAACTCTTCTCCGTATCGTCCAAAGATGAATGGGGCAGTTGAAGCTGCTAATAAGAACATTAAGAAGATTGTACAAAAGATGACTGTTACCTACAAAGATTGGCATGAGATGTTACCATTTGCTCTTCATGGTTATCGTACCACAATACGTACTTCAACAGGGGCAACCCCATTCTCCTTAGTCTATGGTATGGAAGCAGTTCTGCCCATTGAAGTTCAAATCCCCTCCTTAAGAATTATGAAGGATGCAAGCCTGGATGAAGATGAGTGGATTCAGACTCGACTGGACCAATTAAATTTGATTGATGAAAAGAGGCTAGCAGCAGTTTGTCATGGCCAGATGTACCAGAAACGAATGATCAAAGCTTTTAACAAGAAGGTTAGGACAAAGGTATATCAGGCTGGTGACTTGGTAATCAAGCGTATCATATTACCACAGGGTGATCCTAGGGGCAAGTGGACTCCAACATATGAAGGACCATTTGTAGTCAAGACAGTGTTCTCAGGAGGTGCCATGATACTGACTACAATGGATGGAGAAGACTTTCCACAGCCTGTGAACGCAGACATAGTTAAAAAATACTACGCATAAAAAGAGACCCGCTAGGTTGACAGGCCTAGGCAAAAATAAGGGCATCCCGGCAAACCAAAAGGGTTTGGGCAAAAATTAGGGATATATATAAAAAGATGTACACCCAGCAAGTCGAAAACCTGAAAAGGCGACTTGGGCAAAAAAGGGTATCCCGGTGGATTGAAAACCTGAAAGGGCAATCCAGGCAAAAGTTAGGGATTAAAGCGTATGATTATGTCTCGTTTGGATCACCCATGAAACTGCAACCAGTTGTATTACTTATTCAAGCTCGAACAGATAAAGCTCAATCCAATCATTTTCGTCTCAACAGCAAGAATATGAGATACTTGAAGGGCAATAGTAGGATTGAAACTCAATAGGACTGTTTCCCACATAGCTGATTTTCTTTATTTTGTAAAATTTTATGGCAAAATCCTCTTACTAGGATTTATGTTTCCTTGTACAAACTTACCCGTGTATGGGTCACTTTTTGATATAAATAAATTCCATCTTTTGAATCCAGATTTACTTTTACCTTATTTACATAAGCGAAACGTCCATTGGTTGTGTTTGAATGTATGTATGCTTTTGAATATGATTGATGTTTACCAGAAATGCATGTATGCTTAATATGATTGATGTTTACCAGAAATGCATGAAAATGCAGTAATAGTATTTACTAAGGACGAACGAGGGGAGGATTTCAACGAAGCTTCGCCGGTTCACCTTTACAAGACAGTTACAAACCCTCAATAGGACGAATCCATCTTCATAAAGTCTTATCTCCCCTGGAATTTATATCCATCTCTTTTATCCTCATACGGATATTCGGGAAATTACTTTCCAATAAGAGTACGACGAACGAAGACGGGATGTTATGTCTACCCTACCATCAAACGAAGACGAAGGTTATATATACCTTACTATCCCAGCATACGGGAGGTGATATCTATCCTTACTATCCCCAACAACGGGAGGTTATATCTATGCCTTACTATCCCCAGCAGACGGGAGGTTATCTATACCCTGTTATCCTCAGCAGACAGAGGGTTATATATTCTTCAGCAACGAATCGGGATTTATTTTCCCTGGCCAGCAGTTGTAATACGAAGATATCCAGACGCTTCCGGCAGTATCATATCATACATACATCATTTACATCATACCATAGCATATATATATCCATAGACATGTAATACATGACTTGAGTACATCATATCATACATGCATACATAATGCATAAACTAATGTTATTATACAGAATGCTACCTTGTTTCAGGTTAATTATCCAACAGACAAACTTATGATCTTCAGGACTGCTTTATTGTCACCTCAGGGTTACTTTATCCTCCTGATAAGCTCCTTATTACTTTGGGACTGCTTTATTGTCACCTCAGGGTTACTTTATCCTCCTGATAAAATCTCATGACTTCAAGACTGCTTTAGAGTTATCATTATTGATTGCTCTATCCTCCTGAAATCATCATATTACTTCAAGACTGCTTTAGAGTTATCATTATTGATTGCTCTATCCTCCTGAAATCATCATATTACTTCAAGACTGCTTTAGAGTTATCATTATTGATAGCTCTATCCTCCTGAAATCATTACTTCAAGACTGCTTTAGAGCTATTGATTGCTCTATCCTCCTGAAGCCATCTTACTATTTCAAGACTGCTTTAGAGCTATTGATTGCTCTATCCTCCTGAAGCCATCTTATTATTTCAAGACTGCTTTAGAGCTATTGATTGCTCTATCCTCCTGAAATCATATTACTATTTCAAGACTGCTTTAGAGCTATTGATTGCTCTATCCTCCTGAAATCATATTACTATTTCAAGACTGCTTTAGAGCTATTGATTGCTCTATCCTCCTGAAATCATCATATTACTTCAAGACTGCTTTAGAGTTATCATTATTGATGGCTCTATCCTCCTGAAATCATTACTTCAAGACTGCTTTAGAGCTATTGATTGCTCTATCCTCCTGAAGCCATCTTATTATTTCAAGACTGCTTTAGAGCTATTGATTGCTCTATCCTCCTGAAATCATATTACTATTTCAAGACTGCTTTAGAGCTATTGATTGCTCTATCCTCCTGAAGCCATCTTATTATTTCAAGACTGCTTTAGAGCTATTGATTGCTCTATCCTCCTGAAATCATATTACTATTTCAAGACTGCTTTAGAGCTATTGATTGCTCTATCCTCCTGAAATCATATTACTATTTCAAGACTGCTTTAGAGCTATTGATTGCTCTATCCTCCTGAAGCCATATTATTACTTCAAGACTGCTCTAGGGTTATCATTATTGATTGCTCTATCCTCATGAAGACATGTTGTTACATCAGTATTACTCCAGTATCTTGAAAGCATATCATCAAAACCTCAGGACTGCTCCAGACTCCTGACAGCTTTCATTATACCTCCATATTTTGGACTGTCTTATCTTCTAAGAAATATGTCTGAAGAACTTTCTCCTAGTGGCATCTTTAAGCCCACTCAATCATATTCAACCAACCATCAATATCACTCTATGCACTGGTGAGTGCAAATTTTTGGGCTTTTGTGTTCAATCCCCTTCAACCTTCCAGGTCACGACTGGCAAATATACCAATCTAACCCCTCAGGTTTTAGAAAATTGAACAGGGGCAGCTGTTGCACCCCAAAATTTGCCCTCACAATACAAGACTTTGTGTTCTAAGAAGGTTCACAAGGTTCACAAGTTCCATAATGCTTTCAATGCCTTTCTTGAGGTTCATGAAGTCTACAAGTCACTTTATGAAGGTTCACAAGGTTCACAAGTTTCTCAACATCTACAAGACCTTTCATGAGGTTCATGAAGTCTACAAGTCACTTCTTGAAGGTTCACAAGGTTCACAAGATTCACAATGATCACAAAGCTCTCCTGAGATTCATGAGGTCTACAAAATCACTTCATGAGGTTCACAAGGTTCACAAGCTTCAAAATACCTCCCATGAGGTTCACAAGACATTTTATGAAGATTCACAAGGTTCACAAAGTTCACAATTGGTCAAAGAAGTTGACAATTCCCTCAGACAGTGCACCTCCTAAGCAGTGCATCCAAAACTAGGGTTTTGACTTTAATCAGGCTAAATGGACTTCCAATACCTCAAGTGAGTTTCATAACATCTTATATGTGTGTAAGAACCCCCATGACAAGTTTCAAGACTTTTCTCAAAAGTTTGCTCAGTCAGATGATCAGATAAGTCAAAATCAGTCAATGCAGTTAAAAAGTCAAACTGAGGTCAACTGTGGTCAAACCAAAGTCAAACTTCATGATTTTTTGCCAACATCAAGTATATGAAGTAAAATTCATCATTTTATCAAGGGTTGATCATGATTCATCAAGGAGGTTCCAGATCATCAATAATCAGGAGTTTCTAAATTAGGGTTTCCTCAGTAAAAGTCAACTGAACTTTGACCAGCCATAACTTTCACATACTTCATCACCAAGTCTCCATCCAAAGCTCATTTTGAAGGAAATTGAATTCTCTACAACTTTGATGTTGAAAGTTAAGCCCAAAAATGCTTCATTTGAAAGATATGATCTAAGACATTATAGGTCATTTCAAAAGTCAACAAAAAGTCAACAACTTCAAAAGGGCATAACTTGAGATTGGTAAATGATATGGACCTGAAACCAATGGGGTTGTTTAGAGGACTCTTCAAGCTTTCCAAAAAGTCCAAGAACACCCTCATACCTTTAAAATTGAGGGAGATGTGCCCTTGCAAAGTTGGGAAATTTTGTGATGGTTTATGTTGAAAATGGAGGCCTAGAAGTAATTCTTTCCAAATGGGCTTGCTAAGTTGTGATCCAATCCACTTCATATCATTATGCACGACCCAATTGACCAAAATTCAGCATTTTTATTATTTTATTTTTATTTATTATTGATTTAATTCATAAAAATCATTTTAAATAAATATAAAATATGAAAATCTATTTTTGGAGGAAGATAATGCTTCTAGAATTTCTTAAATATTGATTGAATTTGAAAGAGAAAGGAATCATGTGATTAGTCCAAGAATAGCAAGTCTTCATGATCAAATATTTGAACTTTTACACCATAATATTTTTCAATATTTTTGAATCAAATCTTTCACATAACCATTGAAGTTTCTGACCTAGATTGATTCACCTATAAGTATTGATCATAAGCATAACTCAAGCCACGAATTCCAGCAGCCAAAGTGTAAGTTTATCATTCAAAAAATTCTTCCAAAAGTGACATTCGGGTTTTCAAATTCAGGACACTACAAGGTATTTCGAGAACATGGTTGGCTTCCTTGATCATTATGGAACATAATCAGATCATAACATTGCCTCATAACATCACATATGGACAAATCCGATTCAAACTTTTTCACATTTTTATGATTTTTCGTTCTTGAACATTTATGCATTATTGTTAAGTTTTGTTTTATGATTTGTGTTCTATGAAGGTTTGTGATGAATTCTGGGCAGGTTAATTGAAGAAAACATGGCCGAAACTCATAATGCCATTTTAGGGTTCATGACCTTCATATTAGGGTTTAAGGATCCAGTGAATATAAATGAATTTTAAGACCATGGCTGGATTCAAATTGACCTCTGGATCATGTTTGCGTTTTCAATTTTGTAAAATTTCACTGTTTGGTTGCCCATTGTGTTTCGTAGGTTTTGCTAGGGTTTTGTTTTTCGCAGGAAAAGTCATAGAAGAAACCGCAGCAAATTTCGAAGGATGAAAGGTTGAAGACGATCCCCTGGCGCCAAGATTCAAATTCAAATTATGATTAATTTATTTTATGTTGTTTTGCTGTTTGATAATCACACGCGTGCATGTGGTCCAGTGGTAAAAGGCCTGTGTGTGTAGCCAGCGTGACTTGAGTTCGAGTCTTGGACTTGTACATTGTTTTTGCAATTTTTTTCAGGATAATAGAAGACTTATTATATTATTGTTCAAAGTCATTCAGCTAACAGGAAGGCTCTCCCAGCCAGGCGGTCGCGCGCGTATGCTTGCATTCATAAGGTCCTGGGTACGAATCCAACCCCAGGCCTTTTTTGTTTTCTATTTTCCTGGATTTTCAAAACAAAGAACAAAACGTATTGGACTTGCTGCTTTGCTACCCGCGCATGGAGTGGTCCAGTGGTATGCCTTGACATTGTTAATCCAAACCTCCTGGGTTCAAATCCCACCAGGTTCCTTTTCTTTTCCTTTCTTTCCTTTTATTTTCTTGTTTTAATTTAATTGATTTAAATAATTAAAATTTTATTATTATTTTCTATATTATAAAGTATGTATATATTATGTATTCAAACTCTTAAAATTATTTTCTAAAAAATATAAAACTCTTGATTTTTCAATGTAAATTTTATAATATATATTAGTTAAGATAATTTTATATAATTAGTTAAAAATAAATTTTGTATATAAATAAACCCTAATAATCAAACCCTAAAAAATATTTTTCTAATAAACCCTAATTTATTTTAAAAAAAAATATAAAAACCTAATTCTATTTTTCGTAATAATCTTATTTTTCTAATTCCTAATATAATTATTATGTATATATATTTATTATAATTCTTATAAATTTTGTAAATATATTTATAATTCAAATTATTTTCCTTTTAATGTTTAGAAACAATCTAATTTATAATAATTATATTTTTGTATGTGGTTAAAAATAATTCGTAAATATAATAATTAATAGGATTAAATTTTATAAACATGATTAATATTGTAAATATGATATTTTAAACCTATGCATATATTGTTTAATAAATAAATGTTAATATATGTTTTAATAATTAAATTTTGAAAATAACTTAATAATTTGTAAAATTAAAATAATTGTTTGTTCATATTTGTTTCTAAATATAATTGTTCATATTAAAATTTGTTAATTTCTTATTCTTATAATATTTTGATTAATTTTATTTATTATTATTACTACTAACCATATTATTTATTTTGCTTTGTCAATTTTATATTATTATTATTTCATTAATTTTTATTATTCACTAACCTCTTTTATTTTATTATTACTAACTTTATTTATTCTTAATATTTTTACTAATCCTATTTCTTATTATTACTAACCCTTTAATTATTCATTTATGGCCTATTATATTGTTGTTTATTATTTATATTTATGCTTTTTGCCATTTATTTTAATTTGCTTATTATTATAATTTCCTGTAATTGTTTCCCGGATGTAATTTTGTAATTCTTTAATTATTATTGTTATGGTTAGTAATTAGGGAGTGCAAATATGTATTTTATTTAAAAATTAATTCTAGATCACTTTTAATCAAAGATAATTAAATTAAACACTCACACACGTAAGTCGATTTTAATCGCCGTCTCACTTTCTAAGGTTATCCCTCGAGTTGCCTACGAATAATGGTCAAGTGGGGTGTATAAAGCAAGTCCCTTTCAAAAGTAAAAATCATCAAGTCCCTAATGGTTGCCTTCACGAATCAAGTCCCTTCGAATAATGATGATAGTCCCTCATATATGCTTATTACACCCCACAGTTGCCTTCATAAAACAGAATGTCCCTCTCATGTCCCTTACATCCAAGGTAATGACTACCTACTCCTTAATAGTAGGGATAGTCTTACCAATGAAAGGATAAAGAACAAGAAAGACTTTAAACATTAGGGTAGGTTCCTCTTATGTACTTGCTCACTTCAAAATTTTTCAAACTCTTCACCATTTCAAACAAATTTTCAAAAACAAGTTTTTACACATCCGTACATGGATTATTATTAACTATTCTGAAAATTTTTCTATTCACACACTACACTTTCAAAAACAATTCAAAAGTGAGCTAAGTAACTAAGAGCCCATGGATAACCATGGATGTAAAGGGTGCTAACACCTTCCCTTTACATAACCTACCCCCCCGGACCCAAAATATTCTCTTAAGGTCTTTCCTGTTCTTTTATACCCTTTCCTTTTGGATAAAATAAAAGTCGGTGGCGACTCTTGCTATCCGCAACATAACTTAAAGTCAGTTCTCCCACCGTGTTACAGAACTGGCGACTCTGCTGGGGATCTATTTTAAGAGGGGTACCCTTAGGAATTAAGATCACTTTAAATTGTTTGCCTTGTTTGATTTATATTATCTTGTTGGGGTGCTCTTATGTGTGAAAGGTCCTAACCCGGATCTAGTGTACCTTAGGTAAATGGCAATAGACCAAGGAAACTGTACGACGTATATCGATACGGTTGATCTGGTGGCCATAGTTAGTGTGACTTCTTGGTTGGTGCTTATGTTCCTTAAGTCAAGTTGAGGATAATATGAGGCTGCCATATGTTGTCAATACACTAACTAACTTTTAGAACCCTAGTTAACTCATCTTGGCCTTTAGAAAAGTAGTGAGGTAACCGGCTTTGGTGCAGACTGGAGTTGGTTGACACTCGATACTACACTCATTGAGATCTTAAACTTGGAGGGTTTTGGTTGGCAAGTAAGTTGCCTTCTGAACAACCACCCTTGTGAAAGATCAATGATATTGAGATCCCTTAGAACATGGTTACTTTATAGGACAGGATGAACCAACTAACTTCAGGGGAGGGTACTTACCTTTGAACCTCATGCAAGCCTTTAAACCTAAGGCTATTGTGTGACTTGTTTGTGTGTGCCACATGTTTGTGATTGAGCATAACATCATGACATCATCATGCATCATAAGCATATCATTTTCCCTAACCATTTCAAGGACCAAGGGATTTATTTTTGTTCTTTGTTGCAGGTCATGGCTTCTGCTCGTAGAAACACTATCAGGATCAACTTTGTAGGGATACCTGTTAAGCTTAAAGAGTTGGTTTCTCAGGTGTCTGATCATTCCCAGTTCATCAAGAGACATGGTCACCTATTGGACTTAGTCACTTCAGGGTTCAATGAAGACATGATGAGTGTGCTGTTTCAGTTCTTTGACCCTAAGCACCATTGCTTTACACTCCCTGACTACCAGCTGGTTCCAACCATGGAGGAGTTCTCTAAACTTCTGGGTATACCTGTTCTTGATCAAAGACCCTTCACAGGCTTGGAGAAGGAACTTAAACCAGAGGTTATTGCTGCAGCTCTACATCTGAAGAAGTCTGACATTGTTCTAGAGACGAGAAGTGGAGTCAAGGGTATTCTTGCCAAGGTACTAATGGATAAAGCTCAAATGTTCTTGAAGGCCATGAGCTATGATGCTTTTGAGGAGATCTTAGCCTTGCTGATTTATGGCTTAGTATTGTTCCCCAATCCAGATCAGTTCATAGATGTTCATGCCATCAACATTTTCCTGAGTCACAATCCAGTGCCTACATTGCTTGGAGATATCCTACATTCTCTTCATACCCGTACTACAAGGGCAAGAGGAACTTTGATGTGTTGCATACCTTTACTATCCAGGTGGTTTATTTCTCACCTTCCTCGCTCAGTAATGAAGAATGAGCAAGGGTTCAGATGGTCCAAGAGGATCATGTCACTTTCTCACTCAGATATCCATTGGTGCTCCAGATCTATGGAGAATGTCACCATCATTGACCGTTGTGGGGAGTTTCCTAATGTGCCACTTCTAGGCATAAGAGGAGGCATCACCTACAACCCATCTCTAGCTTTACGACAGTTTGGTTACGCCCGAAGTGATGGTCCACATGACATGTTGATTCAGGGCATTGTATTTGATTACGACAACGATCTTCAGGGTTACCGTCAGAGATTCATACGAGCTTGGGGAAAGGTAAACAGGATTGACAGCAAGACACTGGAGCCTAAGTACACTATTCCTATGGAGGCTTATCTCAGATGGGTACGATCTCGTGCTCAGACTCTCATGATGCCATATCCTTCCGTCCTACCAGTTACCATGGAACCTGTTGCTGAAGGAGACACAGCTTATACCATCCTTCACCCAGACATGCCTACTGATATGGAAGACTTGCAGAGATCATGGATCCAACTGAAGGAGCAAAGGGATACTTTCGAGGCTCATTACAAAGCAAGCCAAGCAAGGATCCTAGAGCTAACAAAGCAGCTTCACGAGGAACGGAACCTCAACTCATACCTCAACATAAAGAGGAAACGTCCATGGGAGACTTAAAACCCCATCTTTTGTACTTATTTTACTTTCATTTTTTTGTAAGCCTAAAAGGCAAAACAAGTTATTACTAATAAAAGTTTACTTTCATTTTTGTCTAAGCAAATTTAAATCCTGCGGTCCTTGAAAACATTGCATATGCATTACCATATCATTTCATTGCATCACAGGTTTATAATTGTGCACAGGTTTCTCATCTTCTTGCTGTTTATTTCAGCAATGGCTCTTGAACAATCAGTTAAGGATCTCCAGGCACAAAATGCACAGTTCCAAGAGCTGATCTTGAACCTGTCCAAGGGGCAGGATGAATTGAAGACACTGCTGGCCAAGAAGACTAAGAAGACTAGAAGGTCTGCTGGGTTGATTAACATGGGAAGAAGGTTCAAAGGTCTTGCCAAGACCAAAGAATCAGTTGAAGACTATGAATCTGAGGAATCTGAGCAAGAGGTAGGCAGTCTCCACCACACAATGGGGGACTCTGATTCTG
This sequence comes from Lathyrus aphaca, assembly GCA_963966055.1. NCBI lineage: Eukaryota > Viridiplantae > Streptophyta > Magnoliopsida > Fabales > Fabaceae > Lathyrus > Lathyrus aphaca. The sequence goes on from OZ014520.1 coordinate 181,201,439, forward strand.
AGGCTAATTACTACCATGAGCCTAATGAAGACAAATTCAAGATGCTGGTGGATAGGATGGATGCTATGGAGTTGCAGAAGTCATCTGGGCTGGATTTTGAGGATTTGAGTTTGATATCTGGGGTTGTGATACCCATTGGTTTCAAGGTTCCTACCTTTGTTGTTTATGATGGGGTCTGTTGTCCCAAGCTGCATTTAAGGTCGTATGTCAGAAGGATTCAACCCCACACTGCTGATAAGAAGTTGTGGATCCATTTCTTCCAAGAGAGCTTATCTGGAGCTCAGTTGGAGTGGTATTATCAGTTGGAGAGTGTCAACATCAGAGACTGGAATGATCTTGCTGAAGCTTTCTATAAGCAGTATCAATACAATGCTGACTTAGCCCCCACTCGCATGCAACTTCAGAGCATGTCTATGGGTGCCAAAGAAAGTTTTAAGGAGTATGCTCAGAAGTGGAGAGATTTAGCTGGAAGAGTTCAACCCCCTTTGACTGATAGGGAATTGGTTGATATGTTCATGTGCACGCTGAACGGTCCGTTTTACAGTCATCTCATTGGAAGCTCATCATCTGGCTTCACTGAGTTGATCATGACAGGAGAGCGGGTAGAGAATGGTATCAAGAGTGGTAAGATCCAAGTGGGCACTTCTTCATCAGGTGCTGCAAAGAAGCCTCCCACTGGGAAGAAAGAATCCAATGCTGTTTATGGTCAACCTGATCGTAACAGAAGGCATCAGTCTGTTAGTGCAGTTCATATTTCAAATCCAACTCCCGCAACAACAGAGCAGCCTCAGGGCAACCAACAGAGGGCTAGAAGACAGTTCACGAAGATCAACATGTCAATGGCACAGGCATTGCAACACTTGTTGAAGGCTGAACTTATTACCCTAAGGGAGGCTCCTCAGAATCCCAATGTTACCTCTCCCAAGTACAATCCCAATGCACGATGTGCATATCATTCAAACTGTCCAGGACATGATACTAATAACTGCTGGGTCTTGAAGAACAAAATTCAAGATATGATCGATGCTGGAGAGATTGAGTTTGATCCACCAGGTACTCCAAATGTGATTACAGCTCCAATGCCAAATCACGAGAAGACTGTCAATGCCATTGATGAAGACCTACATGTCTATTCAGTTGCGGAGTTGACCACACCATTGTTTGTCATCAGAAAGAAGTTAGTGCAAGCTGGGTTCTTTCCGGGTTGTAGTGAAGATTGTGTTTATTGTGAGTATAATCCAGAGAAGTGCTTCAGGTTGAAGGATGGAATTCAGCGTCTCATGGATAATTACACCATTGTATTTGAAAGGAGGCCATCTTCTGTAGAAAGTATGGTGGATCATCTGACTCGGGGTAAGAAGATTGAAGAGGTTGACATGGTCGACAAAGTACCGGTAAGAATCACTTCAAAGGGCCCCATTAAAATCACTCATCAGGGTCCAATCAAAATTACTACTGAAGGTCCTGTGAAAGTTGTTGCCGAAGCCAGAATAGCTCCTGTGATCGTTACTACTCCTGGTCCTATCCCGTATACGTCTGACAAAGCTGTGCCTTGGCATTATGGATCTGATGTTTACATCCATGGTGTTAAGCAAGAGCCTGTAGCTGATGTGCCTGTTGATGTTGACAATATTGCTGGATCTAGCAAGATCACTCGTAGTGGAAGGGTTTTCTCTCCTCCAGTTACTTCTAAGAATGCAGCTACTCCTGCTGCTACTTCCACCACTGATGCTCGGGGCAAAGGTCCTGTTATTGAGCCTGTATCTACTGATGTGCCAGCTGCTGATGATCTCTCTAAGCAGATGGAAGAAGTATTGAAAATCATTCGCAAGAGTGATTATGACATTGTTGATCAGTTGGGGCATACTCCCTCGAAGATTTCTATGCTCTCCCTGTTATTATGTTCTGAGGCTCATGCCAAGTCATTGATCAAGTTTCTGAAGATGGCTCATGTACCCAGTGCGATTTCTGTTGACCAATTTGAGAACTGTGTTGCCCACCTGACCTATGACAATGGGTTAGGATTTTCTGATGCTGACTTGACCCCTGCCAAGAGGGATCATAACAGGGCCTTGCATATTTCAATTGAATGCAGGGGCACTACCCTGTCTCATGTGCTGATAGACAATGGTTCCTCTTTGAATGTGTTGCCTAAGGAAGTCCTGAACAAGCTGAGTCCTGAAGATGCTGTGCTGAAGCCCAGTAATATTGTGGTAAAGGCTTTTGATGGTTCTAGAAGAGTAGTGCATGGGGAAATTGATCTTCCAATCCAAGTTGGTTCTCAGGTGTTTACTGCTACATTTTATGTGATGGATATTCGTCCTTCATACTCTTGTCTGCTTGGTCGTCCCTGGATCCATGGGGCAGGTGCTGTAACCTCTACATTGCACCAAAAGTTGAGATATCCGGTGAATGGAAAGGTTGTTACTGTCTATGGAGAAGAAGAATACTTTGTCAGCCATGTAAACACTTTCAAGTATCTGGAAGTAGAAGGTGAATACATTGAGACTCCGTGTCAGTCATTTGAAGTGGTTCCCTGGGTTGTTAATGATTGTGTAGCTCCTCCTGCTGTGAAGAAAGTTCCTATGGTCACCAGAAAACCTCCAACAATGGCAATGGCCTCCCTCAATGATGCTAGAGCTGTGGTGGATGAAGGTGGTTGTACTATTTGGGGTCAGCTTCCTAATATTCCATACAAGTCTGACAAGTTTGGTTTGGGTTTCACTGCAGAGTCCCAGAAGGCTGTTCGTCGTGCTCGTGCTGCTCGTATCACCAATCAAGGGGTTATCAATGCTGTGGGAGACTATGATGAAGACTACAACTTGGATGCATGGATTTTTCCTACTGTGGGTGCTGGACTCAATAATTGGAAAGCTGAAGATGTTATCCCTATCTCCTTTAGTCAGGAGTAAATACTATTACTGTGTTATGTTTTAAAATTTGAACAATAAAACTTTCAAGCCATGTGCCTTACCCGGGGCACAATGGTGTGCTTGTTACGGGCTGTCATTTCATTTGCATACTTCATTCAATAAAATCAGTGGACGTTTCGTTTTCGTAAATATTGTGTTCCTTGTCTTTCTTTTCTTTTATTTTTGTTTTATCAGCTATGTGTTCTTACACACACCCACATCACTAAAATGCAGATCCTCATCCACTCTGGATCCTGTTGATAACAGTTCTACTATTGCCAATTATAATTTCGAGAATCCGATCTATCAAACTGAAGACGAAAATGAGGACGATTGTGAAATACCTGTAGAGCTTGCTAGGTTGTTACAACAAGAAGAGAAAGCTATACAGCCACATGAAGAGCCAGTCGAAGTTGTGAATCTGGGAACTGAAGAAAACAGAAAAGAGGTCAAGATAGGGGCTGATTTAGAGGACAGTGTCAAGAACAGGTTGATTCAGATGTTACGTGACTATGTGGAGATCTTTGCTTGGTCTTATAAAGATATGCCAGGGTTGGATACAGACATTGTGGTTCACCGTTTGCCAGTGAAAGAAGATTGTCGTCCAAAAAAGCAGAAGGTTCATCGTATGCGTCCTGAAATGTCAGAAAAGATCAAGGCAGAGGTAATGAAACAATTCAATGCAGGGTTCTTAGCAGTAACTTCTTATCCTCAGTGGGTTGCAAATGTGGTACCAGTTCCTAAGAAAGATGGTAAGGTACGTATGTGTGTAGACTACAGAGATTTGAACAAGGCTAGCCCCAAAGATGACTTTCCACTTCCTCATATTGATATTCTGGTAGACAACACTGCTCAGCATAAGGTATTCTCTTTTATGGATGGTTTCTCTGTTTACAATCAAATCAAGATGGCACCTGAAGATATGGAGAAGACAACATTTGTGACACAGTGGGGCACCTTTTGCTATAAGGTGATGCCATTTGGTTTGAAGAATGCAGGGGCAACATATCAGCGTGCTATGGTGGCTTTGTTTCATGATATGATTCATCATGAGATAGAAGTATATGTGGATGATATGATAGCCAGGTCTCAGAATGAAGAGCAACATCTTGATCATCTGCACAAGTTGTTTGAGAGGTTGAAGAAATACAAGTTGAGGTTAAATCCAAACAAGTGTACTTTTGGAGTTAGATCTGGAAAGCTCCTAGGTTTCATTGTCAGTGGAAAAGGTATTGAAGTGGATCCTGCAAAAGTAAAAGCTATACGAGAGATGCCAGCTCCCCGTACTGAGAAGGAGGTTAGAGGTTTCTTGGGACGATTAAACTACATTGCAAGATTTATTTCCCAATTAACTACTATCTGTGAGCCAATCTTCAAGTTGTTGAAGAAAGATCAGATGATGGAATGGAATGATGAGTGCCAGACTGCCTTTGATGAAATCAAGAGATACCTGCTAGAACCACCAATTTTGATGCCACCAGTTGATGGAAGACCCTTGATTATGTACTTAACAGTGCTAGACAACTCGATGGGGTGTGTGTTGGGGCAACATGACGAGTCTGGTCGAAAAGAGCAGGCAATATACTACCTTAGCAAAAAGTTTACCGACTGTGAAACAAGATACTCACTGCTCGAGAAAACTTGCTGCGCTTTGGCATGGGCTGCTCGCCGACTAAGACAGTATATGTTGACCCATACTACCTTATTGATTTCTAAGATGGATCTAATCAAGTACATATTTGAGAAACCTGCTCTCTCCGGAAGAATTGCAAGATGGCAAATGATCTTGACAGAATATGACATACAGTATACTACTCAGAAGGCCATTAAAGGAAGTGTTGTTGCTGATCATTTGGCTCATCAAGCAGTGGATGATTATCAGTCAATGAATTTTGAGTTCCCTGATGAAGACATTATGATCATTACCAAAGAACCTGGACAATATGACGGACCTGAACAAGGATCCCGATGGACTATGGTTTTTGATGGTGCCTCTAATGCACTTGGTAACGGTGTTGGTGTTGTGATTAGTTCTCCTGAAGGTTGTCATACCCCGATTACTGCCAGACTTTGTTTCCATTGTACTAATAACATGGCTGAGTATGAGGCATGTATCCTGGGTATTAAAGCTGCTATTGATATGAAGATTCAGTTCCTTGATGTGTATGGAGATTCAGCCCTGGTAGTAAGCCAGATTAAAGGAGATTGGGATACCAAGCATGATAATCTCATTCCTTACAGAGAACATGTGTTGTCTTTGATCCCACATTTCAAAGAGATTACCTTTGGACATATTCCACGAAGAGAGAATCAGCTGGCAGATGCATTGGCCACCATGGCATCCATGTTTGAGATCAGTTGGGATGATGAAGCTCCTAAGATTACTATTGATAGATTTGAAAAGCCTGCATACTGCAATGAGATTGACACTGAAGGGGCAGAGGAGAAGCCTTGGTTCTATGAAGTAAAAAGATATCTTGAAGCTCAGGAATTCCCTGAAGGGGCATCTGTCAAAGATAGGAAGTTCCTGAGGAGGTTTGCTGCTAAGTTCTTTTTGAGTAATGGGATTCTGTACAAGCGTAATCATGATTCAACTATGCTTCGTTGTGTGGATAAGAAGGAAGCAATTGAAATTATGGAAGAGATGCATGATGGGACCTTTGGCACTCATTCCAGTGGTCATACCATGGCAAAGAAGATTTTGAGAGCAGGTTACTATTGGTCTACCATGGAAGCTGATTGCTCTCAACACTCCAGAACTTGTCACAAATGTCAAATCTATGCTGATAAAGTCCATGTACCTCCATCACCATTGAATGTGTTGACTGCTCCTTGGCCCTTTGCCATGTGGGGCATTGATATGATTGGTGAGATCAAACCTACTGCTTCTAATGGGCATCATTTCATCCTGGTTGCTATTGATTACTTCACGAAGTGGGTAGAGGCAGCCTCATTTGCATCTGTTACCAAGAATGTTGTAGCTCGGTTCATTAAGAATAATCTCATATGTAGGTATGGCATCCCTGAAAGGATTATCACTGACAATGGCTCTAATCTGAACAACACTATGATTACTGATCTCTGCACGCAGTTCAAGATTAAGCATCACAACTCTTCTCCGTATCGTCCAAAGATGAATGGGGCAGTTGAAGCTGCTAATAAGAACATTAAGAAGATTGTACAAAAGATGACTGTTACCTACAAAGATTGGCATGAGATGTTACCATTTGCTCTTCATGGTTATCGTACCACAATACGTACTTCAACAGGGGCAACCCCATTCTCCTTAGTCTATGGTATGGAAGCAGTTCTGCCCATTGAAGTTCAAATCCCCTCCTTAAGAATTATGAAGGATGCAAGCCTGGATGAAGATGAGTGGATTCAGACTCGACTGGACCAATTAAATTTGATTGATGAAAAGAGGCTAGCAGCAGTTTGTCATGGCCAGATGTACCAGAAACGAATGATCAAAGCTTTTAACAAGAAGGTTAGGACAAAGGTATATCAGGCTGGTGACTTGGTAATCAAGCGTATCATATTACCACAGGGTGATCCTAGGGGCAAGTGGACTCCAACATATGAAGGACCATTTGTAGTCAAGACAGTGTTCTCAGGAGGTGCCATGATACTGACTACAATGGATGGAGAAGACTTTCCACAGCCTGTGAACGCAGACATAGTTAAAAAATACTACGCATAAAAAGAGACCCGCTAGGTTGACAGGCCTAGGCAAAAATAAGGGCATCCCGGCAAACCAAAAGGGTTTGGGCAAAAATTAGGGATATATATAAAAAGATGTACACCCAGCAAGTCGAAAACCTGAAAAGGCGACTTGGGCAAAAAAGGGTATCCCGGTGGATTGAAAACCTGAAAGGGCAATCCAGGCAAAAGTTAGGGATTAAAGCGTATGATTATGTCTCGTTTGGATCACCCATGAAACTGCAACCAGTTGTATTACTTATTCAAGCTCGAACAGATAAAGCTCAATCCAATCATTTTCGTCTCAACAGCAAGAATATGAGATACTTGAAGGGCAATAGTAGGATTGAAACTCAATAGGACTGTTTCCCACATAGCTGATTTTCTTTATTTTGTAAAATTTTATGGCAAAATCCTCTTACTAGGATTTATGTTTCCTTGTACAAACTTACCCGTGTATGGGTCACTTTTTGATATAAATAAATTCCATCTTTTGAATCCAGATTTACTTTTACCTTATTTACATAAGCGAAACGTCCATTGGTTGTGTTTGAATGTATGTATGCTTTTGAATATGATTGATGTTTACCAGAAATGCATGTATGCTTAATATGATTGATGTTTACCAGAAATGCATGAAAATGCAGTAATAGTATTTACTAAGGACGAACGAGGGGAGGATTTCAACGAAGCTTCGCCGGTTCACCTTTACAAGACAGTTACAAACCCTCAATAGGACGAATCCATCTTCATAAAGTCTTATCTCCCCTGGAATTTATATCCATCTCTTTTATCCTCATACGGATATTCGGGAAATTACTTTCCAATAAGAGTACGACGAACGAAGACGGGATGTTATGTCTACCCTACCATCAAACGAAGACGAAGGTTATATATACCTTACTATCCCAGCATACGGGAGGTGATATCTATCCTTACTATCCCCAACAACGGGAGGTTATATCTATGCCTTACTATCCCCAGCAGACGGGAGGTTATCTATACCCTGTTATCCTCAGCAGACAGAGGGTTATATATTCTTCAGCAACGAATCGGGATTTATTTTCCCTGGCCAGCAGTTGTAATACGAAGATATCCAGACGCTTCCGGCAGTATCATATCATACATACATCATTTACATCATACCATAGCATATATATATCCATAGACATGTAATACATGACTTGAGTACATCATATCATACATGCATACATAATGCATAAACTAATGTTATTATACAGAATGCTACCTTGTTTCAGGTTAATTATCCAACAGACAAACTTATGATCTTCAGGACTGCTTTATTGTCACCTCAGGGTTACTTTATCCTCCTGATAAGCTCCTTATTACTTTGGGACTGCTTTATTGTCACCTCAGGGTTACTTTATCCTCCTGATAAAATCTCATGACTTCAAGACTGCTTTAGAGTTATCATTATTGATTGCTCTATCCTCCTGAAATCATCATATTACTTCAAGACTGCTTTAGAGTTATCATTATTGATTGCTCTATCCTCCTGAAATCATCATATTACTTCAAGACTGCTTTAGAGTTATCATTATTGATAGCTCTATCCTCCTGAAATCATTACTTCAAGACTGCTTTAGAGCTATTGATTGCTCTATCCTCCTGAAGCCATCTTACTATTTCAAGACTGCTTTAGAGCTATTGATTGCTCTATCCTCCTGAAGCCATCTTATTATTTCAAGACTGCTTTAGAGCTATTGATTGCTCTATCCTCCTGAAATCATATTACTATTTCAAGACTGCTTTAGAGCTATTGATTGCTCTATCCTCCTGAAATCATATTACTATTTCAAGACTGCTTTAGAGCTATTGATTGCTCTATCCTCCTGAAATCATCATATTACTTCAAGACTGCTTTAGAGTTATCATTATTGATGGCTCTATCCTCCTGAAATCATTACTTCAAGACTGCTTTAGAGCTATTGATTGCTCTATCCTCCTGAAGCCATCTTATTATTTCAAGACTGCTTTAGAGCTATTGATTGCTCTATCCTCCTGAAATCATATTACTATTTCAAGACTGCTTTAGAGCTATTGATTGCTCTATCCTCCTGAAGCCATCTTATTATTTCAAGACTGCTTTAGAGCTATTGATTGCTCTATCCTCCTGAAATCATATTACTATTTCAAGACTGCTTTAGAGCTATTGATTGCTCTATCCTCCTGAAATCATATTACTATTTCAAGACTGCTTTAGAGCTATTGATTGCTCTATCCTCCTGAAGCCATATTATTACTTCAAGACTGCTCTAGGGTTATCATTATTGATTGCTCTATCCTCATGAAGACATGTTGTTACATCAGTATTACTCCAGTATCTTGAAAGCATATCATCAAAACCTCAGGACTGCTCCAGACTCCTGACAGCTTTCATTATACCTCCATATTTTGGACTGTCTTATCTTCTAAGAAATATGTCTGAAGAACTTTCTCCTAGTGGCATCTTTAAGCCCACTCAATCATATTCAACCAACCATCAATATCACTCTATGCACTGGTGAGTGCAAATTTTTGGGCTTTTGTGTTCAATCCCCTTCAACCTTCCAGGTCACGACTGGCAAATATACCAATCTAACCCCTCAGGTTTTAGAAAATTGAACAGGGGCAGCTGTTGCACCCCAAAATTTGCCCTCACAATACAAGACTTTGTGTTCTAAGAAGGTTCACAAGGTTCACAAGTTCCATAATGCTTTCAATGCCTTTCTTGAGGTTCATGAAGTCTACAAGTCACTTTATGAAGGTTCACAAGGTTCACAAGTTTCTCAACATCTACAAGACCTTTCATGAGGTTCATGAAGTCTACAAGTCACTTCTTGAAGGTTCACAAGGTTCACAAGATTCACAATGATCACAAAGCTCTCCTGAGATTCATGAGGTCTACAAAATCACTTCATGAGGTTCACAAGGTTCACAAGCTTCAAAATACCTCCCATGAGGTTCACAAGACATTTTATGAAGATTCACAAGGTTCACAAAGTTCACAATTGGTCAAAGAAGTTGACAATTCCCTCAGACAGTGCACCTCCTAAGCAGTGCATCCAAAACTAGGGTTTTGACTTTAATCAGGCTAAATGGACTTCCAATACCTCAAGTGAGTTTCATAACATCTTATATGTGTGTAAGAACCCCCATGACAAGTTTCAAGACTTTTCTCAAAAGTTTGCTCAGTCAGATGATCAGATAAGTCAAAATCAGTCAATGCAGTTAAAAAGTCAAACTGAGGTCAACTGTGGTCAAACCAAAGTCAAACTTCATGATTTTTTGCCAACATCAAGTATATGAAGTAAAATTCATCATTTGATCAAGGGTTGATCATGATTCATCAAGGAGGTTCCAGATCATCAATAATCAGGAGTTTCTAAATTAGGGTTTCCTCAGTAAAAGTCAACTGAACTTTGACCAGCCATAACTTTCACATACTTCATCACCAAGTCTCCATCCAAAGCTCATTTTGAAGGAAATTGAATTCTCTACAACTTTGATGTTGAAAGTTAATCCCAAAAATGCTTCATTTGAAAGATATGATCTAAGACATTATAGGTCATTTCAAAAGTCAACAAAAAGTCAACAACTTCAAAAGGGCATAACTTGAGATTGGTAAATGATATGGACCTGAAACCAATGGGGTTGTTTAGAGGACTCTTCAAGCTTTCCAAAAAGTCCAAGAACACCCTCATACCTTTAAAATTGAGGGAGATGTGCCCTTGCAAAGTTGGGAAATTTTGTGATGGTTTATGTTGAAAATGGAGGCCTAGAAGTAATTCTTTCCAAATGGGCTTGCTAAGTTGTGATCCAATCCACTTCATATCATTATGCACGACCCAATTGACCAAAATTCAGCATTTTTATTATTTTATTTTTATTTATTATTGATTTAATTCATAAAAATCATTTTAAATAAATATAAAATATGAAAATCTATTTTTGGAGGAAGATAATGCTTCTAGAATTTCTTAAATATTGATTGAATTTGAAAGAGAAAGGAATCATGTGATTAGTCCAAGAATAGCAAGTCTTCATGATCAAATATTTGAACTTTTACACCATAATATTTTTCAATATTTTTGAATCAAATCTTTCACATAACCATTGAAGTTTCTGACCTAGATTGATTCACCTATAAGTATTGATCATAAGCATAACTCAAGCCACGAATTCCAGCAGCCAAAGTGTAAGTTTATCATTCAAAAAATTCTTCCAAAAGTGACATTCGGGTTTTCAAATTCAGGACACTACAAGGTATTTCGAGAACATGGTTGGCTTCCTTGATCATTATGGAACATAATCAGATCATAACATTGCCTCATAACATCACATATGGACAAATCCGATTCAAACTTTTTCACATTTTTATGATTTTTCGTTCTTGAACATTTATGCATTATTGTTAAGTTTTGTTTTATGATTTGTGTTCTATGAAGGTTTGTGATGAATTCTGGGCAGGTTAATTGAAGAAAACATGGCCGAAACTCATAATGCCATTTTAGGGTTCATGACCTTCATATTAGGGTTTAAGGATCCAGTGAATATAAATGAATTTTAAGACCATGGCTGGATTCAAATTGACCTCTGGATCATGTTTGCGTTTTCAATTTTGTAAAATTTCACTGTTTGGTTGCCCATTGTGTTTCGTAGGTTTTGCTAGGGTTTTGTTTTTCGCAGGAAAAGTCATAGAAGAAACCGCAGCAAATTTCGAAGGATGAAAGGTTGAAGACGATCCCCTGGCGCCAAGATTCAAATTCAAATTATGATTAATTTATTTTATGTTGTTTTGCTGTTTGATAATCACACGCGTGCATGTGGTCCAGTGGTAAAAGGCCTGTGTGTGTAGCCAGCGTGACTTGAGTTCGAGTCTTGGACTTGTACATTGTTTTTGCAATTTTTTTCAGGATAATAGAAGACTTATTATATTATTGTTCAAAGTCATTCAGCTAACAGGAAGGCTCTCCCAGCCAGGCGGTCGCGCGCGTATGCTTGCATTCATAAGGTCCTGGGTACGAATCCAACCCCAGGCCTTTTTTGTTTTCTATTTTCCTGGATTTTCAAAACAAAGAACAAAACGTATTGGACTTGCTGCTTTGCTACCCGCGCATGGAGTGGTCCAGTGGTATGCCTTGACATTGTTAATCCAAACCTCCTGGGTTCAAATCCCACCAGGTTCCTTTTCTTTTCCTTTCTTTCCTTTTATTTTCTTGTTTTAATTTAATTGATTTAAATAATTAAAATTTTATTATTATTTTCTATATTATAAAGTATGTATATATTATGTATTCAAACTCTTAAAATTATTTTCTAAAAAATATAAAACTCTTGATTTTTCAATGTAAATTTTATAATATATATTAGTTAAGATAATTTTATATAATTAGTTAAAAATAAATTTTGTATATAAATAAACCCTAATAATCAAACCCTAAAAAATATTTTTCTAATAAACCCTAATTTATTTTAAAAAAAAATATAAAAACCTAATTCTATTTTTCGTAATAATCTTATTTTTCTAATTCCTAATATAATTATTATGTATATATATTTATTATAATTCTTATAAATTTTGTAAATATATTTATAATTCAAATTATTTTCCTTTTAATGTTTAGAAACAATCTAATTTATAATAATTATATTTTTGTATGTGGTTAAAAATAATTCGTAAATATAATAATTAATAGGATTAAATTTTATAAACATGATTAATATTGTAAATATGATATTTTAAACCTATGCATATATTGTTTAATAAATAAATGTTAATATATGTTTTAATAATTAAATTTTGAAAATAACTTAATAATTTGTAAAATTAAAATAATTGTTTGTTCATATTTGTTTCTAAATATAATTGTTCATATTAAAATTTGTTAATTTCTTATTCTTATAATATTTTGATTAATTTTATTTATTATTATTACTACTAACCATATTATTTATTTTGCTTTGTCAATTTTATATTATTATTATTTCATTAATTTTTATTATTCACTAACCTCTTTTATTTTATTATTACTAACTTTATTTATTCTTAATATTTTTACTAATCCTATTTCTTATTATTACTAACCCTTTAATTATTCATTTATGGCCTATTATATTGTTGTTTATTATTTATATTTATGCTTTTTGCCATTTATTTTAATTTGCTTATTATTATAATTTCCTGTAATTGTTTCCCGGATGTAATTTTGTAATTCTTTAATTATTATTGTTATGGTTAGTAATTAGGGAGTGCAAATATGTATTTTATTTAAAAATTAATTCTAGATCACTTTTAATCAAAGATAATTAAATTAAACACTCACACACGTAAGTCGATTTTAATCGCCGTCTCACTTTCTAAGGTTATCCCTCGAGTTGCCTACGAATAATGGTCAAGTGGGGTGTATAAAGCAAGTCCCTTTCAAAAGTAAAAATCATCAAGTCCCTAATGGTTGCCTTCACGAATCAAGTCCCTTCGAATAATGATGATAGTCCCTCATATATGCTTATTACACCCCACAGTTGCCTTCATAAAACAGAATGTCCCTCTCATGTCCCTTACATCCAAGGTAATGACTACCTACTCCTTAATAGTAGGGATAGTCTTACCAATGAAAGGATAAAGAACAAGAAAGACTTTAAACATTAGGGTAGGTTCCTCTTATGTACTTGCTCACTTCAAAATTTTTCAAACTCTTCACCATTTCAAACAAATTTTCAAAAACAAGTTTTTACACATCCGTACATGGATTATTATTAACTATTCTGAAAATTTTTCTATTCACACACTACACTTTCAAAAACAATTCAAAAGTGAGCTAAGTAACTAAGAGCCCATGGATAACCATGGATGTAAAGGGTGCTAACACCTTCCCTTTACATAACCTACCCCCCCGGACCCAAAATATTCTCTTAAGGTCTTTCCTGTTCTTTTATACCCTTTCCTTTTGGATAAAATAAAAGTCGGTGGCGACTCTTGCTATCCGCAACATAACTTAAAGTCAGTTCTCCCACCGTGTTACAGATACCTGCATCAAAACTTACAAATAATCATCCAGAAACAATCAGTGATGCATCATGAACCATAATCAAACATTAAAAACAACAAACAACACATGTATGAGAGAAATCAAAAAAAATTTCTTCAAGAACATTTGAAGATTCGGTTTCAACAATTCATGAGGTTTTGGATGATAAAAATGATGCAGAGATGTTCAGTGACTGTCTAGGAATGATTTGCCACCTTTAAATCACCTGAAAAACAACCAAATCAAGGAATCCGAATTTGAATTTTTCTTTGAAAAGTTGAAGATTGAATGGTGTTCTTGGAGTCAGGAAAATTCGTCCCCTTGTGTATGCTCTTGTTTATATGTATATAGTGATTGAATTTAGGTCAGAATTTGGTGAATTGTTTGGGCTTTTTGGATGCCTTGAGTGTGAAGAAATATCAACCATAAATGTGATGAAAAATCATATCTTTACATACTCCAAAGGATGTGCACGAATTTGTATGAGATCAAATCAACTTGAATGGTCTTTAAGAGCTTCTAGAAGAAGAATCAAATCAAATATTTGAGTTTTCATATTTTATTTTGATTTAAATTGAATTTTAATGAATAAAATCCAAATAAATAATAAATAAATTATAAAAATCAGAAATATTTGTAATTGGGTCGTGCATGATGTTATTGTAAAGATTGGATCACAAAATTGCAAGCCCATTTGGAAAAAATTGGTTTTAAGACCTCATTTGTTCAATATACCCCTCAAAAATTTCCCAACTTTGCAAAGGCACAAATTCCTCAATTTTAAGGCTATGAAGGTTTTCTTGGACATTTTGGAAAGATTAAAGAGTCTTGTAACTAACCTCTTTGGTCTCATGTCCATATCCTTTACCATTTTCAAATTATGCCCCTTGGAAGATATTGACTTTTGAAATGACCTATAATGTTTTAGCTCATACCTTCTAAATGAATCATTTTTAGGCTTGGCTTGTGAGACACAAAGTTGTAGAGAATTCAATTTCCTTCAAAATGAGCTTTGGATGGGAATTTTTTGATGAAGCATGTGAAAGTTATGGCTGGTCAAAGTTCAGTTGACTTTTCCTTAGAAAACCCTAATTTAGAAACTCTTGATTCTTGATGATCTGAAACTTCCTTGATGAATCATGATCAACCCTTGATCAAATGATGAATTTTACTTCATAAACTTGATGTTGACAAAAAATCTTGAAGTTTGGCTTTTTAACTGCTTTGACTGATTTTTGCATATCTGATCATCTGACTGGGCAAACTTATTGGGAAAGCCTTGAAACTTGACATGGGGATTCTTGAATACATGTGGGATGTTATGAAGTTCACTTGAGGCCTTGAAAATAATTTTAACCTGAGGAAACTCAAAACCCTAGTTTTGGACACTTTGCTTAGGAGAAGGCATTGTCTGGGGAAACTTCCACACTTCTTGATGAATTGGGAGTCTTGAGGATCTTATGATCATTTAGAAGTCTTGAGAGAGATTGTATTGATTGTGGGAGGGCAAATTTTGGGGTACAACAGCTGCCCCTTGTTCAATTTTCTAGAATCTGGGGAGTTAGATTGGCATGTACGCCATTCGTGACTTAAAGATTGAAGAGGATTGAACACAAAAACCCAAAAATTTGCACTTGCCGGTGTGTAGAATGATATTGTTGGTTGGCTGTAATGATTGAATGGGCTTAAAGATGCCATTTGAATAAAGAGTCTTCTGATATGCTTCTTAAATATGGAGATGACATTTCTGGGAAGAATAAACGACGGCCCAAAAATGAGATAACCTGCGGGAAGAATAAACGACGGCCCGAGGTAGCAAGATAACCATTGGGAAGAATAAACGACGGCTCAAGGTAAGTTGATTTTTGGGAAGAATAAACGACGGCCCAAAAATGAGATAACCTGCGGGAAGAATAAACGACGGCCCGAGGTAACAAGATAATCATTGGGAAGAATGAACGACGACCCAAGGTAAGTTGATTTCTGGGAAGAATAAACGACGGCCCAAAAATGAGATAACCTGCAGGAAGAATAAACGACGGCCCGAGGTAGCAAGATAACCATTGGGAAGAATAAACGACGGCCCTAGGTAAGTTGATTTCTGGGAAGAATAAACGACGACCCAAAAATGAGATAACATGCGGGAAGAATAAACGACGGCCCGAGGTAACAAGATAACCATTGGGAAGAATGAACGACGGCCCACGGTAAGTTGATTTCTGGGAAGAATAAACGACGGCCCAAAAATGAGATAACCTGCGGGAAGAATAAATGACGGCCCGAGGTAGCAAGATAACCATTGGGAAGAATAAACGATGGCCCAAGGTAAGTTGATTTCTGGGAAGAATAAACGACGGCCCAAAAATGAGATAACCTGTGGGAAGAATAAACGACGGCCCGAGGTAACAATATAACCACTGGGAAGAATGAACGATGGCCCAAGGTAAGTTGTTGATGAAGTTTGTTTGCTGGAGAATTAACTTGAAAAACAAGGTTAGTTGGATGCAAGTATAATGATATATATAACAACTTGCAAGATAGCATTTTATGAGAATGCGTATGAAATGATATGATATGATATGATGTATGTACGAATGAATTATGCTGGGAAGATGATCAGTAGCTTCATGTAACAACTGCTGGTTGGGGAAAATAAATCCCGATTTGTTGCTGAGGAGTATGAGGAGAATATTGTACTTAGAACCTTCTCATTTTCGTTTGCCGTACTTCTCATTGAAGGTATAAGTTTCTGAATATGCTGACTAAGGATAAAAGAGATGGATATAGATCCGGGAGACTTAATTCTTCGGAGGATATGAAACCGCTTGAAGACTTCGTCGAGTGGGAAGTATAAGATATTACTTGAAGTATTTCGTATGGATATCCGTAAAGATTACTCTGTGTGGATGAACCGGCGAAGCTTCGTTGAATTCTTATCTCTCTTCGTTCTTAGTAAATGCTATTATTGTATTTTATGCATTTCTGGTAAACATCAATCATATTCAAAGGCATATATTCATTCAAGCATAATCAATGGACTTTTTTCGCTTTAGTAAAAGGGGAAAAGTAAAGCTGAAAGAGGGAAAAATAAAGCTGAATAAAGAGGGAAAAGTAAAGTTGAATATAGAAATTGAATTTTTTCTTATTCTAGACATGTTTTAATACGGAGACGGAAATCCTAGTAAGAGGAATTCGTCAAAGAAAAGTTTACAAGGAAAAATAGCTATGTGTAAATAATCCTATTGAGTTCCAACTTTGCTATTGCCATTATCTTCAATTATCTCATCTTCAGCTATTGGAGAGGAAACGATTGGACTGATCGGTATCTGCTGAACTTGACGCAGATAACACAACTAGTAGAGGTTACTTCGGTAATCTAACGAGATATAGTCATACACTTTAATCCCTAAATTTTGCCTGGATTGCCCTTTCAGGTTTTCAATCCACCGGGATACCCTTTTTTGCCCAAGCCGCCTTTTCAGGTTTTCGACTTGCCGGGTGTACATTTGTTTTTTATATATATCCCTAATTTTTTCCCAAACCCTTTTTGGTTCGCCGGGATGCCCTTATTTTTGCCTAGGCTAGTCAAACTAGCGGGTCTCTTTTCATGCGTAGTATTTTTTAACTATGTCTGCATTCACAGGCTGTGGGAAATCTTCACCATCCATAGTGGTAAGCATCATGGCACCTCCCGAAAATATTCTCTTGACAACAAATGGCCCTTCATAGGTGGGAATCCATTTTCCCCTGGGATCACCCTATGGTAATATAATACGCTTGATTACCAAATCACCAGCCTGATACACCTGCTGCCTAACTTTCTTATTGAAGGCTTTAATCATACGTCTCTGATACATCTGACCATGACAAACAGTTGCTAATCTTTTCTCATCAATCAATTTTATCTGGTCGAGTCGGGTCTGAATCCATTCATCTTCATCCAAGCCTGCATCCTTCATAATTCTCAAAGAGGGAATCTGAACTTCAATGGGTAAAACTGCTTCCATACCATAGACAAGGGAAAATGGGGTTGCCCCTGTTGAAGTATGCATGGTGGTACGATAACCATGAAGAGAAAATGGTAACATCTGCCAATCCTTATATGTAACTGTCATCTTTTGCAAGATCTTCTTAATATTCTTGTTGGCGGCTTCCACTGCGCCATTCATCTTTGGACGATATGGAGAAGAATTGTGATGTTTAATCTTGAACTGCATGCAGAGATCAGTAATCATAGTGTTGTTCAGATTAGTACCATTATCTGTGATAATCCTTTCAGGGATGCCATATCTGCATATAAGATTATATTTGATGAATCGAGCCACAACATTCTTAGTAACAAAAGCAAATGAAGCTTCCTCTACCCATTTTATGAAGTAATCAATAGCTACAAGGATGAAACGATGTCCATTAGAGGCAGTAGGTTTGATTTCACCAATCATATCAATGCCCCGCATGGCAAAAGGCCATGGAGCAGTTAGAACATTTAACGAAACTGGAGGCACGTGAACCTTATCAGCATAAATCTGGCATTTGTGACAAGTTTTGGAATGTTGATTGCAGTCAGCTTCCATGGTAGACCAATAATAACCTGCTCTCAGAATCTTCTTGGCCATTGTATGACCACTAGAGTGAGTACCAAAGATCCCATCATCCATGTCTTCCATAATCTCTACTGCTTCTTTTTTATCCACACAATGAAGCAAAGTCGAATCGTGGTTGCGCTTGTACAGAACTCCATTACTCAGGAAGAATTTAGCTGAAAACCTCCTTAGAAACTTCTTATCATTGACAGATGCCCCTTTAGGGAACTCCTAAGCTTCAAGATACCTCTTCACTTCATGGAACCAAGGCTTTTCTTTTACTCCTTCAGTACCCACTTCATTGCAGTATGCAGGTTTGTCAAATTGATCAATAGTAATTCTCGGAGCTTCCTCTTCCCAACTGATTTCAAACATAGATGCCATGGTAGCTAATGCATCTGCCAACTGATTCTCTTCTTGTGGAATACGCCCAAAGGTAATATCTTCAAAATACGGTATCAAAGACAAAACATGCTCTTTGTAAGGGATAAGATTAAGATGCATGGTGTCCTAATCTCCTTTAACTTGACTGACTACTAAGGCTGAATCTCCATACACATCCAGAAATTGAATCTTCGTTTCAATAGTAACCTTGATACCCATGATGCACACTTCATACTCAGCCATATTATTAGTACATTTAAAACAAAGCTTTGTAGTAACTGGTGTATAACAACCTTTAGGAGAAATAATCACAACACCAACACCATTACCAAGCGCATTAGAAGCTCCATCAAAAACCATAGTCCATCGGGATCCTTGTTCAGGTCCTTCATATTGTCTAGGTTCTTTAGTAACAATCATAATATCCTTATCTGCAAACTCAAAATTCATAGATTGGTAGTCATCCATTGCTTGATGAGCCAAATGGTCAGCTACTACACTTCCTTTGATTGCTTTTTGAGTAGTATACTGTATGTCATATTCTGTCAAGATCATTTGCCATCTTGCTATTCGTCCGGAGAGAGCTGGTTTCTCAAATATATACTTGATCGGATCCATTTTTGAAATCAATAAAGTGGTATGAGTCAACATATACTGTCTTAGTCGGCGAGCATCCCATGCCAAAGCGCAACAAGTTTTCTCGAGCAGTGAGTATCTTGTTTCACAGTCGGTAAACGTTTTGCTAAGGTAGTATATTGCCTGCTCTTTTCGACCAGACTCGTCATGCTGCACCAGCACACACCCCATTGAGTTATCCAATACTGTC
Organism: Lathyrus aphaca; assembly: GCA_963966055.1. Taxonomy (NCBI): domain Eukaryota; kingdom Viridiplantae; phylum Streptophyta; class Magnoliopsida; order Fabales; family Fabaceae; genus Lathyrus; species Lathyrus aphaca. The sequence continues at coordinate 181,220,874 of OZ014520.1, forward strand.
AAGTACATAATCAAGGGTCTTCTTTCAACTGGTGGCATCAATATAGGAGGTTCATGTAAGTACCTTTTAATTTCATCAAAAGTTGTCTGGCATTCATCATTCCATTCCAATACTTGATTTTTCTTCAACAACTTGAAGATTGGTTCACAAGTAGCAGCCAACTGGAAAATAAATCTTGCAATGTAATTTAATCGTCCCAAGAAACCTCTAACTTCTTTCTCAGTACGAGGAGCAGGCATCTCTTGTATAGCTTTTACCTTTGCAGGATCTACTTCAATACCTTTACCACTGACAATAAAACCCAGAAGTTTACGAGATCTAACACCAAAAGTACATTTGTTTGGATTTAACCTCAACTTGTATTTCTTCAACCTCTCAAACAACTTGTGCAGGTAATCAAGGTGATCTTCTTCATTCTGAGATCTGGCTATCATATCATCCACATATACCTCTATCTCATGGTGAATCATATCATGGAACAAAGCTACCTTAGCACGCTGATATGTTGCCCCAACATTCTTCAAACCAAATGACATTACCTTATAGCAGAAAGTGCCCCATTGTGTAACAAATGTAGTCTTCTCCATATCTTTAGGTTCCATCTTAATCTGATTATACCTAGAGAAACCATCCATAAAAGAGAATACCTTATACTGAGCAGTGTTGTCTACCAGAACATCAATATGTGGAAGTGGAAAATCATCTTTAGGGTTGGCTCTATTCAAATCCCTGTAATCTACACACATGCGTACTTTATCATCTTTCTTAGGTACCAGCACCACGTTTGCAACCCACTGTGGATAAGAAGTAACAGCTAGAAACCATGCATTGAATTGTTTCATCACCTCTGCCTTAATCTTTTCTGACATATCTGGACGCATGCGACGAACTTTCTGTTTTATCGGACGACAATCCTCTTTCACTGGTAGGCGGTGAACCACAATATTTGTATCCAACCCTGGCATATCTTCGTAAGACCAAGCAAAAACTTCCACATAGTCGTGTAACATCTGAATCAACCTGTCCTTGATACTATCTTCTAATTCAACACCTATCTTAACTTCTTTCTTATTTTCCTTGGTTCCCAAGTTCATGACTTCAATTGGTTCCTCATGTGGTTGTATAGTTTTCTCTTCTTGCTGTAGCAATCTAGCCAACTCTATAGGTACTTCACAATCTTCCTCCTTTCCATCCTCGACTTGATAAATCGTATTTTCGAAGTCATAATTGGAAATAGCAGAATTGTTATCAATAGGATCCAGAGTGGATGAATATCTGCATTTAGTGATGTGGGTATGTGTAAGAACACATAGCTTTTTTTTATAAAAGAAAGAAAAAATGAAAATAAAAGAAAGACAAAGAGAACAATATTTACGAAAACGAGAAACGTCCATTGATTTTATTGAATGAAAATATGCGAATGAAATGACAACCCTAACAAGCATACCATCGTGCCCCGGGCAAGGCACAAGGCTTAAAAGTAATTAATTGTTCAAAGTTACAAAAATAAATTTTAAAAAAATGAAATAGCATTTACTCCTGGCTAAAGGAGATAGGAATAACGACTTCAGCTTTCCAATTGTTGAGTCCATCCCCCATGGTAGGAAAAATACAATCGTCCAGGTTGTAACCTTCATCATAATCTTCCACAGCATTGACTTGGTCCTTTATGATTCCTCCATGAGTGATACGAGCAGCACGAGCACGACGAACAACCTTATGAGATTATGCAGTAAAACCCAAACCAAACCTGTCAGACTTGTAAGGAATGTTAGGAAGCTGACCCCAAATAGTACAACCACCTTCTTCAACCACAACTCTAGCATCTTTGAGGGAGGCCATTGTAGGAGGCACTCTAGTAATCACAGGAACTCTTTTGACAACAGGGGGAGCTTCAATAGCAGGAACGACCCAAGGAACGATTTCAAATATCTGGCAAGGAGTCTCAACAAATTCACCTTCCATCTCAACATATTTAAAGGTATTCATATGACTGACCATGTATTCTTCTTCACCGTAAACAGTGACAATCTTTCCTTTCACCGGATATTTCAACTTCTGATGTAGAGTGGAAGTCACAGCACCTGCCCCATGGATCCAGGGGCGCCCAAGAAAACAGGAGTACGCAGGACGAATATCCATCACATAGAAAATGTAATCAAAATCTTGAGAGCCTACTTTGACTGGAAGATCCACCTCTCCATGCACCATTCTTCTTGAACCATCAAAGGCCTTCACCACCACATTACTTGGTCTTAACACTACATTATTCAAATTGAGTTTGTCTAGAACCTCCTTAGGTAATACATTTAATGAAGAACCATTATCCACCAATACATGAGACAAAGTAGTGCCCCTACACTCAACGGAGACGTGTAGAGTTTTATTATGGTTTTTGTCGGCAGGAGTCAAATCAACATCATTAAAACCCAAAACATTATCACTAGTTAGATGAGAAACACAATTTTCAAATTGATCCACAGAGATTTCATGTGGCACATGAGCAGTCTTCAGGAATTTAATTAAAGCCTTGGCATGGGCTTCAGAACACAATAGCAGAGATAACATGGAGATTTTGGAGGGAGTATGCCCTAACTGGTCAACAACATCATAATCACTCTTGCGAATGATCTTCAACACTTCTTCCATTTGTTTAGAGAGATCTTCACTGACTGGTGCTTCAGCTTGGACAGGTTTAATCACTGGTCCTTTGCATCGAGCCTCGGTATTTGGCCCAGAGTTAGAGATATGAACTGGAGTAGTAACAGCTTTTGAGGTGTCTTCTGAAGAGAAAATTCTTCCACTCCTGGTAACCTTACTAGATCCATCAATATTATCCACATCAAGATTAACATCAGTAACAGGTGCATCAGTCAAAGGCTCTTGTTTGACACCATAGATATAAACATCAAAACCATAATTCCAGGGTATAACTTTGTCAGAAGTGTATGGGATAGGACCAGGAGTAGTAATAATCATTGGAGCCACCTTTGGCTCAGCAATAATCTTCATAGGACCTTTAGAAGTGATCCTTACTGGACCACTGGAAGTAATCTTCACAGGTGTAAACACCCCAAATTTTCCCTCACCCATTCACACCATGGCTTGTGATCATTCTCATATGCATAATCTCAATCATACCATCTCATACCACATTTTTGATTCACTGCATAGATTCAAAGTTATCTGCACCTAGGGTTTGTGATCTGAGCAATCCAAGAGCTTCTTGAGCCACTCCAAAGGCCATCAATCACTTCAAAGGTGTCCATGTGTGTTCAAGTATCATATTACATCCTCTCAAATGCAAGAATGTCAAAGGATCACAAGAACTGAGAAAGGTATGGAAGCAGAGCCAGGCTTGACTGCACAGATGACCTAAAATTAGGGTTTTGGTTTCAGAGGCCATAACTCCAATTTTTTTGATCATTATTGTTTCTATTGGTATCTATATGGTATAGGGAGTATGCATATAAATTTTCATGAAGAAATTCCATGGGGAAGTCATCTGATCAAGAGTTGACTTTTCAAGCAAGTCAGTGTAAAATCAGGGCATCTGAGGCCCCCAATGACCCAACCAAAGGGTGTTCTTCATCATTTTGATAGTGTATGATCTTTATTTGATCATAGAAGTTGTTGGAAGTTCACAAAATTGAAGAATTACAAGCCTTTTGCAAAGTTGACTTTTTGGGCAAGTTTGACTTTTAATGAAATTGTCATTTTAAGCAACTTTTTCAACCCTTACTTTTTGATTCAAAAAAGCTTCAAATGGAAAAACTTTGGTCATGAAAGTTGTAGAATAGATCTTTCCCTTTTCAAAAAGTACAAGAACATGACCTAATTCATTTTGGATCAAAAGTTATGGCTTGTCAAAGTTGGCAAAAATCACAAAATTTCAAAGTTTCTACCAAAGAGGTATTTTGCAAAATGACTTGATCAAGTGTTCAAAAGCTATCAAATGGACTTCTAAACCACACAACATGATCATGTGACATCTAAAGTTCAGAATGGACCAAAGAATTACACATTTTTATGGTTTATGGAACAAGATTTTTCATAAGAGGCAAAAGTGAACCAAGTTGCAAAACTCATCATAGCTTCTCATCCACTTGCTTGCTAGCTTGCTGATCAATCCTAGGCATCTCCCCACATCATGCTGCGCAGGACACACTTGTTGTACTTGGCTAGAGAGTAGCCCATACTTCTCTTACACCAACTTTGACATTTTGGCAAAAGGACCCATACCAATCAATAAAGCACACATCACTTCATCTGACCAATGGAAATTGTTTATACAAAGAAAAAGCAAGCCAAAGCAACAGGAGAGCAAGCCTGAAACTCTCCATAACTCAGCATCCTCATTTTCCACCTCTTGAGCAAGAGCCTTCGAAACTGCTTGCACAAGTCACAAACACACAAACTAACTTCATAGATCAACTCAACACACCTTCCTGGTCACAAAGCACCCATCATCCTTGCCTTAAACTGCCAGAATCACAAATACGATTCTCACCTCACCTTGAGCAGAACTCCTGCCATCTCTCAAACCAGCCATTGCAAACTTCAAACAAGCATTGCAAGCTTCTTAGGAGGATCAGTGGAGTAGATTTGAGCCAAAGAAGCATCCTGAAAGCCCTGGAATCGAAAGCTCCATCTCAGGTATCCTCCAAGAACTTTTTTTCCAGAAATGGATTTTTAAGTTTCTAAGTTGTTCTTCATGATTTGCTAATCACTCTGATGTTCTTAGTTTTGAAAATGGTTGAGAAATAAGTATTTAATCTTGCTCTGAAACTTTTCTGACCTAAAAATGTTTGCTTTCGATTCATACGATTAATGAAAGAGAAATGAGCTTTGAGTGGGGGTTTTGATTCAGTGAGGTGTGGGAATGATTTCTGGGTTGTTAGTTTTTATTTTTGTGAAGTTTTGAGGGTTTTAGGGATTTTCAGGTGGGAGTCCCACCGGAGAAGACGACCGGAGGTCTTCTCCGGCCACCTGAAAATAATTAGGGCTAATCCCTGTAATTAATTGTAGTTTGAATTCTGAGCGTTGGATGAGTTGACTTAGTCCATTCCCGCGCGTGCTCAATGGCCTGGATTACTTCACTTAACCCTAATCCACGTCATTATCATTTTTAATTCAGTTTAATTAATTAAAATAGGATTTAGCTCAGTTTGAATCTCAGCCCTAGGATCACGCGCGAAGTCTTTCCCTCCTTCCCCAGTTTGAATTCAGGCCACTGGATGCGCTGACTTTTCTTTTAATTCATTTTTATTCTCATTTTAATTCATTTAATTTGTGCATTTTATTTAAAATAGCAAAACCTATTCAAAAATTCTGAAATTTTTTGTGCAAACCTTTATTTAATTTCAGAAACCAAAAACATTTTTATTTTTATTTTTTGCATTTAAAAATATTTTTAAATCATTTAAAAGTTTATTTTTAATTAATTAATGAGAATTAATTAATTAAAAATACTTTTAGGTATTTAAAAATTACCAAAAAATTCATGGAATTAATTCATTTTCAAAGCATTATTTTGATCCAAACTTCAAAAAATCACTTCTGCCTAACCATTGAGAGTTGGACTTTGATTCTTTTTGCATTGTGTTGTACATATCATGTAGTTTGTGAGATTAAATTGGCATGAATTGATCTTGCATTTTCCATTTGTTTGACATTTTTCTTGTTAAGGTACCCAAAAACCCTAGGAATTTTAGGAAATTCATAACTTTTATTAGGTTAAGAGTTGGAACCACTCCTTTGGGCAGTGAGTTTGTGTAGGTTTAGGGTTCCTTAGAATGCATTTTCAAATTTTTATCTTGATGTTTGCTTCTGATTTTGGGTTTTGTTTGATGCTTTGATCATAAACCCTAATTTGGGCTTCCATATGCATCCATCTTGTATTTGCTTGCATACCTTGACTTGCCATAGCATTTTGTGCATCCATTTGATTCATGTGACATCTTAAGACATATTAGAAGCATGTTTGATCATTGCATTTTGCATTTGCCATGTTGTATGCCATTTGCACTTCATAACATTTCATGTATGATCATGGTTCTTAACTTGCTTCATTTGCATCCATAAGTTTGTATGATCATCCCCATGCTTTGTTTCATGTTTGCATCATCCCATAGTATCATTAACATCATGTATGTGCTTCTGTTTTTGATTTACATCATGCCATTTCATTTCATTTTGCATTGCATTGCATTTCTTTCACTAACTTTTCAGGTGGTAAGCAACTTTGAGAAGTGAATTTGCCTTCACTTCTCACAATTTCTTTTCATCTCTCTTATGCATCATTGCTGCATTTTACTTTGTGTATGAGATTGAGCTTGCTCTTTCTTTTGCTTCTTACTTTCTTTCTTCAAGTGACTTGTCTTCTTAAATGAAGCAAGTTGCTTTGCTTCTCTTTGCTCCATTCATCTGCTTCCTGGTGGTTCCATTGAAGACTTCTTTCTTAAACTTCACAAACCTTAGGAACAACCAAGCATGACAATAATTAGGGTTTTGATTAGTCCCCCACTTAGTTTTTACCTTTGTGTCATCATTGAGTCTTCTCTTCTCATCTCTTAATCAGGGACTAAACCCTAAAGGCTTTAAGGCTTTGTGATTAAGCTTATGCCTGCATCCTTCTATTAGCATGGAGTGTATAACTTTAATCCTAAGTGTTAAACCCTTAATGTGTTTAAATCCTTTTAATCAATCCACATAATAATCATCAAGACACCACACTTGTAACTTGGGCCTTGCATTAGGGTTCTAATTCTTCCTTAATTGGTTAAGAAGGACTAACCCTAGTGTTAATGGACAAGTCCCCTTCAAGTTGTCTTACAAACCCTAAAACTCACTTCTTCATCTTATCATTAAATAAATCCACTTAATCAAAGGCTTGTTTTGTCATGGGTTTAATCCCTAATCATGGATTAAGTTGAGGAGCTTTCCTCAGCTTAAACACCCTCATCTATTATCCTTCTATTAGGATGGTGTAATGAGTCTGTTTAATCCCTGATTATGGCTTAATCTCATTACTCAACACTAAACAAAAACCACAAAAACATCTAAACAATCACAAGTAAGTTAATGATCTTAATCCTACATCAAAGGTGATTAAGTGTGAGAATCTGACTTCACACTTAAGGTATTCTCATTACCCCTAATCAGAGGGAAGATGTGATGAGTTTACTAAATCCATTGGTTTAGGCTTAAGCTCATTAATCTATGACAAACTTTCAAAAGCAATAAAAGACTGAAAACTCAAAAACAAACAATAATCGTCTCCTCCGGGATTCTTTTCTCATCTCATTCACTCATAAACGGGAACTTGCTTCTTCCGTCTAATGCAAGACAGTTTGCACCTGAGCCAGACAGGTCATACACTTGAGCATAGACAAGTAAGCAGTTCATCAGTCAATTCATCTTTCAGTCTCTTTGGGTCGAACTACGGTGTTCTGACTTCCTCATTGCACGAGAGGATACGTAGGCATAACTTAACGGTTATCGAACAAAAAAAGTCTATGTATATTCCCCCTTCTTCTAGCCTTATTCTTAGCCTCATTATCATGAGCATTTCACTCCTGTCCTTACACTGACACTGTATCTATTACACTGACATTTCACTTATACACTTCACACTTCTTTTACACTGACACCTGTACGTCTTTTTCCAGCTCTTTTATACACAGATTGCACTGACACTACCCCTTTAAAACACAAATCTTTTAAGCGTGGATCCCGTCGAGTACGACGGACAATCTGGGTGCTAATACCTTCCCAGGTTGTAACCAACCCCCTTTCTCAGTCTCTCTGGTTCGCAACCGTCTTATCCATATCTTTCTAGGTCTATGCAGCATTGCCTTTCCTCCGGGATAAAAATGCCTAGCTGGCGACTCTTTTCATTCCCCGTGAGTTCACTCCTGTGTGTTCTCACATCCCTCTTTCACCGACCGTTCGCGTCTGTACCCCATTTGACCCGGCTTCATTTGGTGGGAGCGACAGCTTGGCGACTCTGCTGGGGAGCCTTATACTGTAACCAAGGCTTCTGGTTCTTTTTGTGGGTTCCTCCTAGCGCTTGTTTGATTTGTGTTTACTGGGGTGTTATGTGCTATTTGTGCTTGTATTTGTATTTATTTTTGCTTTATGTACAATTGTTTTATTGCTTTCTTTACAGCTTTACATATATCATACTGTCATACTGTGCTGGCTGGATCTGTTTTGTTGCTTTGGTGGGTGGGGTTCATTGAGAGTTGAGGTCCTATACCTGGGACCTGAGTGACACCTAGGCTAGAGTGGTTCATGTTCTTTCCCATTCCATTTCGGTCTGGTGCGGGAATATGAAACACGGTTCAGATATGGGTTTCTTCTTGAGAACTTTGTGCTACAGATTTCCTGTAGTGCTAGAGCTATCCGGGAAGCCTGCTAAGTCTGGATGACCTTTAGTATTGACCTTCAGAAACTGAGGTGAATTGGAGGAGGATCTTTTATGGTTATTGTAAACACTGTACCTCCGGGTTAGAAGTGTTTACACTTCTCATAACTGATCCAAGTCTGAGGATCCTTGTTTTAGAATATTACCTGTGAAGGGGTTGGGCTGTTTACAGGTTTGCAGGTATCCTTGACCTCAACATACCCTGTTACTTTGTTTGATTAAGAGTACTCCATTTTGGAACAGTTCTGGTGATTTTTAACCTTGGACATGTGACTCTTTATTTGAGTCCCCCACCTTGGTTACTGGACTTTTGAACCTCCATCTGGACTTCTTAGACATACATGGACTTTATATCAAGGCAGTTAATCAGATCCAGCTTAATCACAAACCCTTGCATATCATTTGCATACTCATCATTTGCATCATTTAACATTTGTTTATTTGTTTTTCAGGGTATCCACATCCTATTTGGCTTGGTTTTGACCCCTTCATCTGCATAGACCCCTGTTTATCAGTGATCTGCTTCAGCTATCTTCATCAGCTACCTGCTTCAGTTACCTTCATCACCAGCCTCAGCCTATCAGTGGCTCATCTCCAGCATCAGTCTTCATCATCAACACTTGTTTTCAGCTCTTCATCAGCAGTTATGGCACCCAAGAAGAGCAACATTTCATACCATTTCTTTGAGCCTGTGCTGGCTGGCATCAGACAGGTCCAGACACTTATACTCCAGACCATATACCACTATTCAGAGAACATTATGGAGGAATCCTTGATGTGGTTATGGATTTGGACCCTTCACAGAGGAGCTTGATTCATACTTGCCTACAGTTCTATGACCCCCCTCTGAGGTGCTTCACCTTCCAGAATTTTCAGTTGGGACCCTTGTTGGAAGAGTATTCATCACTGATTGGTGTACCTATCAGGGGTGGAGTCCCCTTCAATCCTGAGATGGCTTTCCCTAGTAATGAAGAGGTGGCAAAGGCATTGTATCTGGAACTAGTTCTGATTAGGCAAAACATGACTACCAAGGCAGGAGTCTCTGGTCTTCACTTGGATTTCTTGACCTCCCAGGCTATTCTGAAGGCCTCCTTGGGGGAATGGAAGGCAGTTTGTGCATTATTAGCCCTTAGCATATATGGGGTTATATTATTTGCAGACGAGCCTAAGTTTATTAGCAAGAGTGCAATCCATCTTTTCATCCTGAAGAACCCAGTGCCCACCTTACTGGGGGATCTCTACTACTCTGTCCACCAAAGGAATGAAAAGCAAAGGGGAAGATTAGTGAGATGCTGTGCTCCTTTGTTCCATACTTGGCTGCTCAAACATTTGCCAAAGACTGATGCATTCTTGAACCCTCACCAGCAGAAGAACTGGGCTAGGAGGCTTGTTGCTTTAACCTCAGATGATATCAGGTGGTGCACTCAGAGCACCAAGGGCAGAGACATCATTACTAGTTGTGGGCAATTTCCTAATGTGCCTCTGATAGGAGTGAAGGGTTGCATCAACTATAACCCTCTGCTATTCAAAAGACAGTTGGGCTATGCATTGGTCCACCCTCCTAGAGTGCAAGACTTGGCTGAGACCTTGTATTGTGAGATAAAGCCTAATCTAGCTGTTGTCAGACAAGCGTCTTGGGCTTGGGACAACATCCAGACCAAAGGGATGGCCATTCTTGGGAGATGCAACAATGTGGCCTCAGCTCAGTACTATGAGTGGTCTCATGCCAGGGCTCAAATTTCTGGAATGCCCTTCACTATTGAGGATGCACCTGGACCATCCACAACACCACCTCCGGCCACTGTCAGTTTAGAGGAGTTTGAGCAACTGAAAGAGAGGAATGAGAATCTGACTCAGGCTCTACAGAAGACCCTCTGGGAGAGGAGTGATGGCCGCTTGGACATTGAAAGGTTAGAAAAGCTAAAGGTGGAGCATCTAGCCAGGATTGAAAAGTCAGAGGACTATATCAAGAAGTCAAGGGCTGGAGAGCAGATCTTGAAAAATGCCTGCAAAGAGGCCCAATTCCAGAGAGCTAGGACTGATTTGTATCTAAAGGAGAGTCAAGCTAGGTGGGTCAGGATCACCGAAGCTCGTACTCAGGAGGATAAAAGGACTCAGGATAAGATTGAGCAGTTGGAAGCTAGTGCAAAAGAGCAACAGGAAGCCCTGGCAGCAGCCTAGAGAGAGATCTCAGAGTTGAAGATTAAAGCTGGTGTGAAGAGGTCAAAGGACCAGAGTCGACACAAGAAGCTAACTGCAGCTGTTACTACCAGGAATCTCCTCATCAGGAATCTCACAGAGCGTCCAGCTGATCCTGTGACTGAGGCACTTCTAAAGGAAGTTCAGGAGGATGAATTTGGTCTTGGTGTCTGACTTTTGCTTATTGTTGCTTTCATTTCATGTACTTTTCTTTATGTTGTATTTTTGACCCCTCAGAGGGCATGTATTGTAAAAAAACAAACTATGTATCATTTACCTTTTGTAATATATGTGTTGGTTTGTTTTATCTGAATTCTTCAAGCAACATCACGAGCATCTTCCTCAAGGGTCTGGAAAGGTCAAAACCAAGTGCCAAGCCGGATACCTTGGATACAAATAAGCATGCTGCATTGCATACTAACCTTTTGTTTTGTTTTGTAGGTTTTTTGTTTTGTTGTTACTAACTCTGTTGTGACTTCAGGAACTATTGCTCGACGTCGGGTGTTTCCACTCAACCGTCCACACAGATATCCCACCCGCAACAACCTTCCGGGTATACAAATGGACCAAGTACAACAGGACCTTACAGAGGTCAGGACTCAAATGGCCAATGAGAGATTGGAAATGAGGAATCAGATGACACAATTTTTGGAGGTGATGAATAATATGGCTCAAAGCCAAGAGAGATTAAGAGCACTGGTAGAGAGGCAGAATCAGGAAGACCCCCATCTAGGGACTGCTGGGACAAGCAATAATGAGAGAGTTCAACCCCATGTTAATCCTCCAGTCTATGGACCCCACCTTCATTCGGAGATCAACATCCCTGTTAATGTGCAAGGGACTGCCACTGCAGGCAGAGTGCTGCAAGAGGACCCCCAGGAAGATCAGTTCACAGTGATGGGAGCTGGGGAGGAAGCCTATAACAGAAGGTTAGATGAGATTGCTGAGAAACTAAGATCCCTGGAGTCCCAGAATTCTTTGGGCTTTGATGTTATGGACATGGGTCTAGTGGACGGGGTCAGGATTCCCCACAAATTTAAACCACCGTGCTTTGAGAAGTACAACGGAACTTCCTGTCCCCGGACCCATTTACAATCCTTTCTGGGGAGGTTGAAGGCATATACCATGGACGAAAAGCTATGGATGTTTTATTTTGAGGATAGCTTAACGGGAGCTTCAAGGGAATGGTACTCTCATCTGACCAGAGCAACCATCAGGTGCTGGAAGGACTTGGCTGAGGCCTTTATCAGACAATATCAGTACAACTTGGATATGGCTCCCAACAGGACCCTCCTGATGGGAATGTCTCAATCATCAAGGGAAAGCTTCCGGGAGTACGCTCAGAGGTGGAGACAGCTTGCTGCTGCTGTCCAGCCACCTATGTCAGAGAGGGAGATGGCTGATATGTTTATGAACACCCTCCAAGGGACATACATTGACAGGCTAGCTGCCTTTTCTTCCACTAGCTTTGCTGACGTGGTCATAGCCGGGGAAAGAATTGAGAGCCTATTAAAGATGGGTAAGATTTCTGACAACGGTGCGAGCTCATCCAGCAACACAAGAAAGCCTTTTGTGGGCCCAATAAGAACTGGTGAGACCAATGCTATCCATACCAACAGGGGCAGACCCCAGTATGTTCACAGGTCTGTGGCAGCAGTCACCATTCCCGCTCCAATTCATCCTCAACCAGTTTATCAACCACAACAACAAAATTACCAGCAACAGACTCAGTATCCACCTCAGAGAAATAATAACAACAACACCAGCAACAACAATCAGCAAAGACCATTTCAACAGAGACCTTCTCAGGCCAATAGGGTGATCGATCCGATCCCTATGCCTTATGCCACATTATTGCCACAACTCCTGAAACTCAACCTGGTTGAGCTAAGGACATTGGCACCTCCAGATCCTTCCAGTCTACCCAGAAACTATGATGCCAGCGCCAGATGTGCTTTTCACTCAAATGCACCTGGCCACAGTACAGAGAAGTGCAGGGCTTTGCACATGAAAGTACAGGATTTAGTGGATTCCAAAGCTCTAAACTTCGCACCACCACCAAATGTTAACAAGAAACCTATGCCACACCATGGTGGCCCCAGAATCAACGCTATTGAAGAAGATAAGCCGTCTTACTTGATAACCAATGTGGGTCAGATTCGGACACCCTTGGTAGAGATTAAAGCTTAACTCCTTGAATGTCAAATGTTCCCTGGATGTGAGCTAGGATGTGCTTATTGCAACATTTCGGTGAATGGGTGTGATAACTTAAGGGATGGCATAGATGGTCTCATCTAGAGTGGCTTGCTTCAAATCACAACATCAATACCTACCAATCCAGCAATCTCCTTAACAACGGTTCCCGAGTCTTCTACAACCGCAACAGCCATTGTTCCAAACAACTCTTCAATCTCATCAACAAATGCTTCATCTGTTACTTCAACAGACCAGATATCAACAAACATCCCTTCTACAACTTCAGCACCCCTTCATTCAGAGTCTCCTACAACAACAACATCCATCCAGTCAACAATGTCTCCTACAACATCAGCAGCAAACAATGAAAGCGTCTCAACAGTTACAATTTATTATGATCCTGCAAATAATTCTGCCTACAACTCACAAAATGTCACTCCTATCAGAGCACCAGTCACAATATACTATGATCCGCAGACTATCATGGTCCCTTCTGCAGCTGCCATCAGTCCAGTCACTATCACAGTGCCTGGGCCAGTACCTTATGAAAGCAGTAATGCCATCCCTTGGCATTACGGCTCCGATCTATACCGCGAAGGACAGAAAATCACTCTCGAATCATCAACTTCTTCACCACAAGTAGACAATGTGGGGGGAGGCGGAGGCTTCACTCGAAGCGGACGTCTCTTCGCCCCGCAAATTCATAGACCCACTGCTGAAGCAGAAGCTGCTGCCAAGGCAAAAGGGAAGAGCATGGTGCAAGAAGAGCAAATTGTTAAAGAAGCTTTGAAAACACCTTTTGATCAAGAAGTTGATGAATTCATGAGAATCATCAAGAAAAGTGATTACAAGATAGTGGACCAGCTTCACCAGACGCCTTCCAAGATCTCCATTCTATCATTGCTTATGTGCTCCGAGGCTCATCGGAACGCACTACTAAAGGTCTTGCACGCAGCTTATGTGCCAGAAGAGATCACAGTCAATCAGTTGGAAGCTGTGGTTGGAAATGTTAATGCTAGTAATGGACTAGGATTTACCAACACTGATTTGACTACAGAAGGCCGCAATCATAACAAGGCATTGCACATTACCATGGAATGTAAGGGTGCAGTTCTTTCCCATGTGCTGGTAGACACAGGATCATCCCTCAATGTCTTACCTAAAAAGGCCCTTGTGAAGCTGGAGTATGAAGGATTGGCGTTACGTCCCAGTAACTTGGTAGTGAGAGCCTTTGACGGCTCTAAGAGATCAGTTCTGGGAGAAATTGAGTTGCCTGTGACGATTGGCCCACAAACTTTCAAAACGACCTTCTACGTGATGGACATTCAGCCGGCCTACAGCTGTTTGTTGGGTAGACCATGGATTCATGCCGCTGGCGCAGTTACGTCTACCCTTCACCAGAAGTTAAAATTCGAGTGGGAGGGCCAAGTCATTACTATTTGGGGAGAGGAAGATATTTTTGTTAGCCATCTGGCTACATACAAATACATTGAGATGGATGGGGAGATCCACGAAACGATGAGTCAAGGGTTTGAGGCCCTGAATATTAATGAAGCATCTGCTGTGCTTGGGACTTCCATGACATCCTACCAGCAAGCCCGGAGGGTGGTGGAAGAAGGGAACGCTCAAGGCTGGGGCAAACTGTTGCCTGTGGAGAAGAAAGAGGATAGATTTGGGTTGGGTTACAAACCAACTCAACAAGATCAAGCAGAGGCTGCTAAGAAGCCCAACTTTGTTAGTGGGGGGATGCTCACCCCTGATGCTGTCAACAACTTGGAAGATGAGTCGGAAGATGAACGCAACCTGGAGAGCTGGATACGTCCAAGGATCCCGGGGAGCCGTATCTCAAACTGGTCTTCCCAGGAAATTATAAGGGTTACTCCTGCAGAGTAATTATTATTTCCTGTATATTTTAAGCATGCATCAAGTCTTGCATCTTGCCCAAGATGACAAGGCTCATTTTGTAATCGGGCCATCTGTAATTTTTGTGCAACAAGATTAATCAATGAAATATCAGACATCTTTTGCAAATGAGTCTTTTTCTTTTCTGCTCACTGTTTTTCCATTTTTCTTTTTGTACAAAAAATAAATGGCAATGTTTTCAAAATGACAACTTTATTTCACTTTTCTAAACAAGATTAAAATCAATCACTAAAATGAACAAACTGAACCCTTGCAGAGAGTGCCTTCCAGACAGCACCGACAACAGCACGGCTATGACTTCGTATGACTTTGACAATCCGATCAATCAAGCTGATGAAGGGGTTGAAGAAGATTACGAGCTTCCTGAAGAGCTAGCCAGATTGTTGAGACAAGAGGAGAAGGTTATCACTCCTCATCAGGAGGAGGTCGAAACGATTAATCTTGGTACAGATGAAGACGTGAAAGAAGTTAAAATCGGGGCCTACCTACAAGACTCAGTGAAGAAACAACTGATTGACCTGCTTCAAGAATATGTGGATGTGTTTGCTTGGTCTTATCGGGATATGCCAGGGTTGGACACCGATATTGTTATGCACAAGTTGCCTTTAAGAGAAGAATGTCCACCGGTTAAACAGAAACTGCGCCGTACTCGCCCAGACATGGCAATGAAGATCAAAGAAGAGGTACAAAAGCAGTGGGATGCCGGGTTCCTTGCTGTAACTAGCTATCCACCGTGGGTTGCTAATATTGTGCCTGTGCCTAAGAAAGACGGCAAAGTAAGGATGTGTGTTGACTACCGGGATCTGAACAGAGCCAGCCCGAAAGATGATTTCCCATTACCTCACATTGACGTATTGGTGGATAACACGGCTCAGTTCTCGGTATTCTCCTTCATGGACGGATTTTCAGGATACAATCAAATCAAAATGTCACCTGAAGACATGGAGAAGACAACCTTCATCACACCCTGGGGCACGTTCTGTTACAAGGTGATGCCATTCGGATTGAAGAATGCTGGTGCAACATATCAACGGGCTATGGTAACATTATTCCACGATATGATGCATAAAGAAATCGAGTGTTATGTGGATGACATGATTGCCAAGTCCCTCACAGAAGAAGACCACTTGGTAAATCTGCTGAAGCTATTCAAGCGTCTGAGGAAGTACCAACTAAAGCTGAACCCCAACAAGTGTACATTCGGGGTACGATCTGGTAAGCTGCTGGGCTTCATCGTAAGCGAGAAAGGGATTGAAGTGGACCCTGATAAGGTCAAAGCCATTCAAGAGATGCCTGCACCGAAGTTTGAAAAAGAAGTTCGAGGGTTTCTAGGTAGATTGAACTACATCTCAAGGTTCATATCTCACCTTACAGCAACTTGTGAACCTTTGTTCAAACTGTTAAGAAAAGAACAGACGGTCAGGTGGAATGAAGACTGCCAGCGGGCTTTTGACAAGATCAAAGAATACTTACAAGAGCCTCCAATCCTTATGCCTCCAGTGGAAGGAAGACCTCTAATAATGTACTTGACAGTATTAGAAGAGTCAATGGGGTGTGTGTTGGGCCAGCATGACGAGTCTGGTCGAAAAGAGTATGCAATATACTACCTGAGCAAAAAGTTTACCGACTGTGAACAACGTTATTCACTGCTCGAGAAAACTTGTTGTGCTTTAGCGTGGGCTGCTCGCCGACTGAGACAGTATATGTTGACCCACACCTCTTTATTGATATCAAAGATGGACCCAGTTAAGTACATTTTTGAGAAGCCAGCACTTACTGGACGGGTTGCAAGATGGCAGATGATCCTCACAGAATATGACATTCAGTACACATCTCAGAAAGCCATCAAGGGCAGTGTATTGTCTGAATATCTTGCTGAGCAACCCATTGATGACTACCAGCCTATGAGATTTGACTTCCCCGATGAAGACATCATGTTCGTAAAAGCAAAAGATCATGAAGAGCCTGTTCACACTGAAGGGCCTGACCCAGAAGAAGAATGGACTATGATGTTCGATGGGGCTGTTAATATGAATGGTCGAGGTGTTGGTGCAGTACTCATTACACCTAAAGGAGTTCACATGCCTTTCTCGGCAAAACTCACCTTTAACTGCACTAACAACGAAGCTGAATACGAAGCTTGCATTATGGGTCTTGAGGAAGCCATTGACCTCAGGATCAAGACATTGACTGTATTCGGAGATTCAGCTCTGGTAGTTAATCAAACCAACGGCAAATGGTACACCCACCAGGATCATCTGATACCTTACAGGGATTATACAAGGAGGTTACTGACTTTCTTTACAACGGTCAAGCTTGAGTATATCCCTAGGGACGAGAATCAGTTTGCAGATGCTCTGGCTACCATTTCATCAATGATCAAAGTTCAGGCTGCCAACTTTGTACCTTAGATTTCAGTGTCCAGACTTGATAGACCGGCATATGTGTTCGCAACAGATGTTGTCAAAGATGATAAGCCTTGGTTCCATGACATTAAGTGCTTCTTGGAGGATCAAACATACCCACCTGGGGCATCTTCCAATGATAAGAAGACTTTGAGAAGGCTTGCTGGTAGTTTCTTTCTGAATACTGATGGTTCCCTATACAAGAGAAACTTTGATATGGTACTCCTCAGATGTGTTGATAAAACAGAAGCAGGTTTGTTAATGCATGAAGTGCACGAAGGATCCTTTGGTACCCATGCTGGAGGGCATGCCATGGCTAAGAAACTGCTAAGATCAGGTTATTATTGGATCACAATGGATGTCGACTGTTGTGCCTATGCCAGAAAATGCCATAAATGCCAGATCTATGCGGATAAGGTGCATGTGCCTCCCAATCCTCTGAATATAATGTCTTCACCCTGGCCCTTTGCCATGTGGGCATTGATATGATTGGCAAGATCGAACCGACTGCTTCAAATGGCCACAGATTCATCCTGGTAGCCATTGACTATTTTACCAAGTGGGTCGAAGCAGCTTCTTATGCAAATGTCACAAGGCAAGTGGTAGCCAGATTTCTGAAGAGAGATATCATCTGCCGATACGGGGTTCCCGAGCGAATCATTACTGATAATGGTTCCAACTTGAACAACAAGATGATGGCAGAGTTATGCCGGGACTTCAAAATCCAACACCACAATTCTTCTCCTTACAGGCCAAAGATGAACGGCGCTGTTGAGGCAACTAACAAAAATATCAAGAAGATTGTGCAGAAGATGGTAGTCACCTACAAAGACTGGCATGAGATGCTACCATTTGCCTTGCATGGGTACCGCACGTCAATCAGAACATCCACTGGGGCAACACCGTATCAGCTTGTGTATGGTATGGAGGCAGTTCTACCTGTTGAAGTTGAATTACCCTCTCTACGGGTATTGATGGATGTTAAGCTGAACGAAGCAGAATGGGTTCGATCCCGATACGAACAACTGAGTCTGATTGAAGAGAAAAGATTGGCTGCAATCTGTCATGGACAGTTGTATCAGAAAAGAATGAAAAGAGCCTTCGATCAAAAAGTCAGGCACCGAGAGTACCAAGTAGGAGATCTTGTGCTGAAAAGAATCCTCCCTCCTCATACAGACCACAGGGGCAAGTGGACTCCAAACTATGAAGGACCATTCGTAGTAAAGAATGTTTTCTCTGGTGGAGCACTGATGCTCAGTACCATGGATGGTGAAGATTTCCCGTCCCCTGTGAATTCAAATGCAGTTAAAAAATACTTCGCATAAAAATGACCCGCTGGACATAAAAACAGAATGTAAGTCCAGGCAAAAATAGGGCATCCCGGCAAGTCAAAAACAGAATAAAAGACTTGGGCAAAAATAAGGGAAATAAACAAAAAAAATTGTTGTACACCCGCTGAGTTGAAAAGCCGCATTGGACAACTCAGGCAAAAATGGGTATCCCGATGGATTGAAAACCCGAAAGGGCGATCCATGCAAAATAAGGGAATAAGCGAACAACTGCATCCTGAATTCATCTGTATCACCCGCAACCGGTTAAGCTTCAAAAGGACAAAGTTTCTGTCGGAATCAGCCTTCTTCAGAAAGCAAGACGAGAAGAACGTCAAAAGTCATACGAGTCATAGCAAAAGGGGAAGCTCCTTGAAGCGTCGTCAACATTGCCAGCATTTTGTTTCTCAATTTGTAACAATCTCCTCATTTCAGGAGATATGTTTCTTTGACTGTATCTTGCCAATTCAGGGCATATGAATTAATAAAAACAGATTTTCAGTCAAGTTTCACCTCGTACATTTCATTTTATTTGCAAAGAATGTCTGATATCTTTAAAATACTGATTGCATAAATACAGATGCTTATCCTCAAAAAAATAAAAACTACGTGCTTGCAGGAAATATACTTACTCTCGAGAGTGTCTCACTCCTATGACGAAATCTGGTAAGGGATGCCTCGGGATTACTTGTATGTTTCTCTGTCTTTGCAGGATTGCAGGTATTCAAAAGCGCAACATGGGGCATGAAAGCTTCATCCCAGCAAGCTGGCAAATCAACACTCACTCAATCTTAGTGCTTGCTCCCCAGCTGAGTTGCCACTTGCTGCTTCTCCCAGCCGAGTTGCCAGTAATTCTCCCTCAGCTAAGCACAAAAGCCAGGGAACCACTTCCCCACAGAGCTGCCGCCTCTATCCAGAAGAGCAACGCATGAAGGAATCACAACAGAGTGACGAAAGCTTCTACAAATCCCAGCTGGGTCCCTCATTACCAAGAATGGGTCTATCAGTGACCTATTCCTCCAAGCAGATACATCTCAATGATTTCATCCCCAGCTGGGATGTTCACTTCAAACAGATCGGCCAGAGGTCTTCGCAGCAATGGGATCCGAATCCCGGATCAGTATCTTTTGCGTAATCATGGCATTCGCATCATATTCACCCCACAAAGCGTAGCATTCCGTCTAATACGGAGCATTACGGCAAAAATCAAACATTTTGCATGATCATAAGTCATTGTCTGAATCAAACACTTGTGAATAATGACAATCCATCAACAATACATGGAATACCCCCCCAGATTCCCAAGCAAAAAGCAGTTGCCTCACATTCCCAAACACCAGTATATACTCCTTGTGACACCCGTCCGTGTCATCATTCCCCAGTAAAGTCGCCCGAGCTTTTCTTTACAAACAAACACTTATATATTACAGATACTTCTCGACACCCGTCCGTGTCATACCCCCAATAGAAAGCCAAAGCGTCCCCTTTGCACTCACAAATACTTATATATATACATTTCCTTGACATCCGTCCATGTCATTTTCCCAACACAGTAATGTAAACACTCTACCAGATACTTATTTGTATTATACTCTTCTCCTTTTGAAACTCGTCCGTGTCACACTCTCTCCAGCAGGTTGAACACTCAAATATATATTACTCATACTTTTCACTCTCATTCCACTTATACAGATACTCGTCCGTATCTTATATACACCATTTACATCCCCGCAGATTCGACACTCGTCCGTGTTCTTTGTTAACTAGTTGGTACTCGTCCGTACCATCATCTCAGAACATGCGTCAAGCGTTTGTTTCTACCTGATACTCGTCCGTATCGTAGTCTTAAGGATGCTCGTCCGCATCTTTAATCAATACACCGTGTCAAACACTTTTGAATATAGACACTTGTCTGTGTCTACTATTCCCCAGAAGAGTCCCTTCAGATTCAACACTCGTCCGTGTTCTTTGTTAACCAGTTGATACTCGTCCGTATCATCATCTCTGAACACGTGTCAGTTTTTGTTTCCACCTGATACTCATCCGTATCATAGTCTTAAGGATGCTCGTCCGCATCTTTAATCTATAAACAAACATCCAAACACTTATACCTTTTATTTCTTGGATGTAAACACTCGTCCGTGTTTACTATTCCCCAGCAAAACAATTTTCTTTTTATCTGACATTCGTCATGATAAACCCTGAGAGCAGCCGTCCCCTGCTAGGTGGTCGTCCTCCACCTCTTGATGATCGTCCTTCATCATGCTCTTCCGATGGCCGTCCCCATCGTTGACCTTTTATCCGACATTCATCCTATGTCGTGATATTTTAGCAGCCGTCCCCTGCTAGGTGATCGTCCTTCACCTGTTGATGATCGTCCTTCATCATTTTATCCAATGGCCGTCCCCATTGTTGATTTTGGTTATCTGGCATTCGTCCTATGTCATGACAAACCTTAAGAGCAGCCGTCCCCTGCTAGGTGGTCGTCCTCCACCTCTTGATGGTCGTCCTCCATCATGCTCATCCGATGGCCGTCCCCATCGTTGACCCTTTTATCCGGCATTCGTCCTATGTCGCGATATTTTCGGCAGTCGTACCCTGCCAGGTGGTCGTCCTCCACCTTAGATGACCGTCCCTCATCTTAACCCTTACAGAGCAGCCGTCCCCTGCTAGGTGATCGTCCTTCACCTTTGATGACCGTACCTCATCATCTGTTTATTGCATTTATTCTTTAACCCGATGGCCGTCCCCGTCGCGGTCCCTTTTCTTTTTAGCCCGATGGCCGTCCCCATCGTTGGTTACTTCACTTTATGAACTTGATGGCCGTCCCCATCATTTTTCATTAATCCCCAGAGAATCTTACAGCTTTTCTTGATGGTCGTCCCCATCATAACCCCTTTTATCCCCAGCATGTCGGCCGTCCCCGTCATTGCTTTATTTCCCGCACTTTTCCCAGCATGTCGGCCGTCCCCGTCATTGCTCTTTACCCAGCAGTCGTCCTCTGCTCGACGGTCGTCCTCCGTCGCCCATACTTTACAATATACTTTATTTTCTTTTACAATCTATATCCCTTTTCTTCTTCATTCTGTGAGTGCAAATTTTGGACTGTCTTTGGTATTCAACCGCAAGTTATCTTGTTTGCCTGTTAAGCCGTTGCTTACATCCTGCACAGCTAACTCATGTTTGAATAGGGGCAGCTGTAAACACCCCAAATTTGCCCTCACCCATTCACACCATGGCTTGTGATCATTCTCATATGCATAATCTCAATCATACCATCTCATACCACATTTTTGATTCACTGCATAGATTCAAAGTTATCTGCACCTAGGGTTTGTGATCTGAGCAATCCAAGAGCTTCTTGAGCCACTCCAAAGGCCATCAATCACTTCAAAGGGGTCCATGTGTGTTCAAGTATCATATTACATCCTCTCAAAGGCAAGAATGTCAAAGGATCACAAGAACTGAGAAAGGTATGGAAGCAGAGCCAGGCTTGACTGCACAGATGACCTAAAATTAGGGTTTTGGTTTCAGAGGCCATAACTCCAATTTTTTTGATCATTCTTGTTTCTATTGGTCTCTATATGGTATAGGGAGTATGCATATCAATTTTCATGAAGAAATTCCATGGGGAAGTCATCTGATCAAGAGTTGACTTTTCAAGCAAGTCAGTGTAAAATCAGGGCATCTGAGGCCCCCAATGACCCAACCAAAGGGTGTTCTTCATCATTTTGATTGTGTATGATCTTTATTTGATCATAGAAGTTGTTGGAAGTTCACAAAATTGAAGAATTACAAGCCTTTTGCAAAGTTGACTTTTTGGGCAAGTTTGACTTTTAATGAAATTGTCATTTTAAGCAACTTTTTCAACCCTTACTTTTTGATTCAAAAAAGCTTCAAATGGAAAAACTTTGGTCATGAAAGTTGTAGAATAGATCTTTCCCTTTTCAAAAAGTACAAGAACATGACCTAATTCATTTTGGATCAAAAGTTATGGCTTGTCAAAGTTGGCAAAAATCACAAAATTTCAAAGTTTCTACCAAAGAGGTATTTTGCAAAATGACTTGATCAAGTGTTCAAAAGCTATCAAATGGACTTCTAAACCACACAACATGATCATGTGACATCTAAAGTTCAGAATGGACCAAAGAATTACACATTTTTATGGTTTATGGAACAAGATTTTTCATAAGAGGCAAAAGTGAACCAAGATGCAAAACTCATCATAGCTTCTCATCCACTTGCTTGCTAGCTTGCTGATCAATCCTAGGCATCTCCCCACATCATGCTGCGCAGGACACACTTGTTGTACTTGGCTAGAGAGTAGCCCATACTTCTCTTACACCAACTTTGACATTTTGGCAAAAGGACCCATACCAATCAATAAAGCACACATCACTTCATCTGACCAATGGCAATTGTTTATACAAAGAAAAAGCAAGCCAAAGCAACAGGAGAGCAAGCCTGAAACTCTCCATAACTCAGCATCCTCATTTTCCACCTCTTGAGCAAGAGCCTTCGAAAATGCTTGCACAAGTCACAAACACACAAACTAACTTCATAGATCAACTCAACACACCTTCCTGGTCACAAAGCACCCATCATCCTTGCCTTAAACTGCCAGAATCACAAATACGATTCTCACCTCACCTTGATCAGAACTCCTGCCATCTCTCAAACCAGCCATTGCAAACTTCAAACAAGCATTGCAAGCTTCTTAGGAGGATCAGTGGAGTAGATTTGAGCCAAAGAAGCATCCTGAAAGCCCTGGAATCGAAAGCTCCATCTCAGGTATCCTCCAAGAACTTTTTTTCCAGAAATGGATTTTTAAGTTTCTAAGTTGTTCTTCATGATTTGCTGATCACTCTGATGTTCTTAGTTTTGAAAATGGTTGAGAAATAAGTATTTAATCTTGCTCTGAAACTTTTCTGACCTAAAAATGTTTGCTTTCGATTCATACGATTAATGAAAGAGAAATGAGCTTTGAGTGGGGGTTTTGATTCAGTGAGGTGTGGGAATGATTTCTGGGTTGTTAGTTTTTATTTTTGTGAAGTTTTGAGGGTTTTAGGGATTTTCAGGTGGGAGTCCCACCGGAGAAGACGACCGGAGGTCTTCTCCGGTCACCTGAAAATAATTAGGGCTAATCCCTGTAATTAATTGTAGTTTGAATTCTGAGCGTTGGATGAGTTGACTTAGTCCATTCCCGCGCGTGCTCAATGGCCTGAATTACTTCACTTAACCCTAATCCACGTCATTATCATTTTTAATTCAGTTTAATTAATTAAAATAGGATTTAGCTCAGTTTGAATCTCAGCCCTAGGATCACGCGCGAAGTCTTTCCCTCCTTCCCCAGTTTGAATTCAGGCCACTGGATGCGCTGACTTTTCTTTTAATTCATTTTTATTCTCATTTTAATTCATTTAATTTGTGCATTTTATTTAAAATAGCAAAACCTATTCAAAAATTCTGAAATTTTTTGTGCAAACCTTTATTTAATTTCAGAAACCAAAAACATTTTTATTTTTATTTTTTGCATTTAAAAATATTTTTAAATCATTTAAAAGTTTATTTTTAATTAATTAATGAGAATTAATTAATTAAAAATACTTTTAGGTATTTAAAAATTACCAAAAAATTCATGAAACCTTCATAATCATTTAGAAACATTGTCCAACCCTCAAACAAAATTTCCTTTTTGATCTTGATGTCTTTTGATAATTTTCCATGGAATTAATTCATTTTCAAAGCATTATTTTGATCCAAACTTCAAAAAATCACTTCTGCCTAACCATTGAGAGTTGGACTTTGATTCTTTTTGCATTGTGTTGTACATATCATGTAGTTTGTGAGATTAAATTGGCATGAATTGATCTTGCATTTTCCATTTGTTTGACATTTTTCTTGTTAAGGTACCCAAAAACCCTAGGAATTTTAGGAAATTCATAACTTTTATTAGGTTAAGAGTTGGAACCTCTCCTTTGGGAAGTGAGTTTGTGTAGGTTTAGGGTTCCTTAGAATGCATTTTCAAATTTTTATCTTGATGTTTGCTTCTGATTTTGGGTTTTGTTTGATGCTTTGATCATAAACCCTAATTTGGGCTTCCATATGCATCCATCTTGTATTTGCTTGCATACCTTTACTTGCCATAGCATTTTGTGCATCCATTTGATTCATGTGACATCTTAAGACATATTAGAAGCATGTTTGATCATTGAATTTTGCATTTGCCATGTTGTATGCCATTTGCACTTCATAACATTTCATGTATGATCATGGTTCTTAACTTGCTTCATTTGCATCCATAAGTTTGTATGATCATCCCCATGCTTTGTTTCATGTTTTCATCATCCCATAGTATCATTAACATCATGTATGTGCTTCTGTTTTTGATTTACATCATGCCATTTCATTTCATTTTGCATTGCATTGCATTTCTTTCACTAACTTTTCAGGTGGTAAGCAACTTTGAGAAGTGAATTTGCCTTCACTTCTCACAATTTCTTTTCATCTCTCTTATGCATCATTGCTGCATTTTACTTTGTTTATGAGATTGAGCTTGCTCTTTCTTTTGCTTCTTACTTTCTTTCTTCAAGTGACTTGTCTTCTTAAATGAAGCAAGTTGCTTTGCTTCTCTTTGCTCCATTCATCTGCTTCCTGGTGGTTCCATTGAAGACTTCTTTATTAAACTTCACAAACCTTAGGAACAACCAAGCATGACAATAATTAGGGTTTTGATTAGTCCCCCACTTAGTTTTTACCTTTGTGTCATCATCGAGTCTTCTCTTCTCATCTCTTAATCAGGGACTAAACCCTAAAGGCTTTAAGGCTTTGTGATTAAGCTTATGCCTGCATCCTTCTATTAGGATGGAGTGTATAACTTTAATCCTAAGTGTTAAACCCTTAATGTGTTTAAATCCTTTTAATCAATCCACATAATAATCATCAAGACACCACACTTGTAACTTGGGCCTTGCATTAGGGTTCTAATTCTTCCTTAATTGGTTAAGAAGGACTAACCCTAGTGTTAATGGACAAGTCCCCCTCAAGTTGTCTTACAAACCCTAAAACTCACTTCTTCATCTTATCATTAAATAAATCCACTTAATCAAAGGCTTGTTTTGTCATGGGTTTAATCCCTAATCATGGATTAAGTTGAGGAGCTTTCCTCAGCTTAAACACCCTCATCTATTATCCTTCTATTAGGATGGTGTAATGAGTCTGTTTAATCCCTGATTATGGCTTAATCTCATTACTCAACACTAAACAAAAACCACAAAAACATCTAAACAATCACAAGTAAGTTAATGATCTTAATCCTACATCAAAGGTGATTAAGTGTGAGAATCTGACTTCACACTTAAGGTATTCTCATTACCCCTAATCATAGGGAAGATGTGATGAGTTTACTAAATCCATTGGTTTAGGCTTAAGCTCATTAATCTATGACAAACTTTCAAAAGCAATAAAAGACTGAAAACTCAAAAACAAACAATAATCGTCTCCTCCGGGATTCTTTTCTCATCTCATTCACTCATAAACGGGAACTTGCTTCTTCCGTCTAATGCAAGACAGTTTGCACCTGAGCCAGACAGGTCATACACTTGAGCATAGACAAGTAAGCAGTTCATCAGTCAATTCATCTTTCAGTCTCTTTGGGTCGAACTACGGTGTTCTGACTTCCTCATTGCACGAGAGGATACGTAGGCATAACTTAACGGTTATCGAACAAAAAAAAGTCTCTGAATATTCCCCCTTCTTCTAGCCTTATTCTTAGCCTCATTATCATGAACATTTCACTCCTGTCCTTACACTGACACTGTATCTATTACACTGACATTTCACTTATACACTTCACACTTCTTTTACACTGACACCTGTACGTCTTTTTCCAGCTCTTTTATACACAGATTGCAATGACACTACCCCTTTAAAACACAAATCTTTTAAGCGTGGATCCCGTCGAGTACGGCGGACAATCTGGGTGCTAATACCTTTCCAGGTTATAACCAACCCCCTTTCTCAGTCTCTCTGGTTCGCAACCGTCTTATCCATATCTTTCTAGGTCTATGCAGCATTGCCTTTCCTCCGGGATAAAAATGCCTAGCTGGCGACTCTTTTCATTCCCCGTGAGTTCACTCCTATGTGTTCTCACATCCCTCTTTCGCCGACCGTTCGCGTCTGTACCCCATTTGACCCGGCTTCATTTGGTGGGAGCGACAACAGGGATCTTGTTAACCATAGCCACGTCTTCAAATTTCACATCTTGAGCCAAACCTCCACACAGACTCTCTATGGAAGGGGTTCTTTCAAATAGTATAATATAGTTATCTATCAGGTGTTGAATACCTGACCTCAACCTCTAACAACTATCAAGTTTATAGGCACAGTAAAAACAATCTTCCCTGCAACCTAGAAATAAACCGGCTTGCACAAGCTTCTTCTTGACAATAGCTAGAGGAATAGTTATTTCAGCCACAGTACGAACATAAACAACCTCATCAACAACATTAACAGTCTTCTTATGTTTAGGCATGGGAGCAGTAATCACATTAGGAGTCTCTGGAGGGTCAAATTCAATCTCTCCATTCTCAATCATATCCTGGATCTTGTTCTTCAACGACCAGCAACTGTTAGTATCATGGCCAGAGCTATTAGAATGGTATGCACACCTTGCATTGGGATTGTAACGAGAAAATAAGGTATTGATATTCTGTGGTGAGTCCTTCAAAGTAATCAATTCTCCTTTCAACATATGCTGCAAAGCCTGAGCCAATGACATATTGAGCTTGGTAAACTGCCTCCTAGGCTTGGGATGATTATTCTGTTGTTGCTCTTGTTGTGGAGGTGTAGGATTAGAAATCAAAACAGCTCCCACATATTGGTTACGATCATTACGACAACGCTGGCTATACACAGCATTGGATTCTTTCTTCCCAGAAGGGGCTTCTTGGTAATACTTGAAGAGGCAACTATCTGAATCTTTCCACTTCGTATCCCACTTTCCACAAGTTCTCCAGTCATTATCAGCTCAGTGAAGCCAGATGATGAGCTTCCAATGAGATGACTATAGAAAGGACCAGTCAACGTACTCATGAACATATCAACTAATTCTCTGTCAGTCAAAGGGGGTTGAACTCTACTTGCCAGATCTCTCCATTTTTGAGCATACTCCTTGAAACTTTCTTTGGCATCCATGGACATGCTTTGGAGCTGCATGCGAGTTAGTGCTAAATCAGAATTGTATTGGTACTGCTTATAGAAAGCTTCAGCAAATCATTCCAGTTGCGAATGTTGGTACTTTCCAGTTGATAATACCATTCCAGTTGGGATCCAGACAAACTCTCTTGAAAGAAATGTATCCATAACTTCTTATCAAGAGTATGAGGTTGAATTCTCTTGACATAAGACCTTAAGTGCAGTTTAGGACAAGACACACCATCATACACCACGAAGGTAAGAACCTTGAAACCTATAGGGATGGAGACTCTAGAAATCAAACTCAAATCTTCAAAGTCAAATCCAGAATTCTTCTGTAGTTCCATAGCATTCATTCTGTCTACCAGCATCTTATACTTCTCCTCACTAGCAGGATCATGATAATAATTCTCCTCAAAATCAGAATCTTCTATAGTGTCATGAAGACTTCCTCCTTCTCTCTCAGAATTTTCAGACTCAAGATTCTCAACCTCTTCTTCTGTTTTGACAGGACCTCTAAATCTTCTACCCAGGTTGATAAGGCCCATTGATTTCCTAGTCTTCTTCTTTTTCTTAGTCAAAAGTGCCTTCAGCTCATCTTGTCCCTTGGACAAGTTCAGGATCATTTCTTGAAATTGTGCATTCTGAGTCTGGAGATCCTTAACAGTTTGTTTGAGAGCCATTTCTGCTGAAATAAATAGCGAGAAAATAAGATACCTGTTCATAAGAAACCTGTGATGCAATGATATGGTATGTAGATGCATATACAATGTTTTCAAGGACCGCAGGATTTAAATTTGTTTAAACAAAGAAAAGAACAAAATTTTATTAGTAAATACTTAATATAAGTTTTTCCCCTTGGGTTTACAAAGAAATGATAATAAAATACAAAAGGTAGATATATGGGGTTTTAAGTCTCCCATGGACGCTTCCTCTTTGTGTGGAGGTACTTGTTGAGGTTCCCCTCTTCGTGAAGTTGTCTTGTTAGCTCCAAAATTCTTTCTTGACCAGCTCTGAAATGCGTCTCAAAAGTATCCCTTTGCTCCTTCAACTGAATCCAGGACTTTTGTAATTCTTCCAAATCAATGGGCATGTCTGGATGAAGGATGGTATAAGGAACATCTCCTTCAGCAACAGGCTCCATAGTGACTGGTAGAACGGCAGGATATGGCATCATAAGAGTCTGAGCATGAGATCACACCCATCTGAGATAAGGCTCCATAGGAATAGAATACTTAGGCTCCAAAGTGTTGCTGTCAATCCTGTTCACCTTGTTCCAAGCTCGTATAAACCTTTGATGGTAACCTTGAAGATTATTGTTGTAGTCGAACATAATACCTTGAATAAGCATGTCATGAGGACCATTACTCCGAGCATAACCAAACTGACGTAGTGCTAAAGAAGGGTTATAGATAATTCCTCCTCTTATGCCAAGGAGTGGCACATTAGGGAATTCCCCACAATGGTCAATGATAGTAACATTCTCCATAGATCGAGAGCACCAACAAATGTCTAAATGAGAAAGTGACGTGATCCTCTTATACGACTTGAACCCTTGTTCATTCTTCATCACTGATCGAGGAAGGTGAGAAATAAACCACCTAGACAATAAAGGTATACAGCACATCAGAGTCCCTCTCGCCTTCGTAGTACGAGTGTGAAGAGAATGTAGGATGTATCTAAGTAATATAGGCAATGGATTGTGAGTCAGAAATATGTTGATGGCGTGTACGTCTATGAACTGGTCTGGATTAAGGAACAACACTAAGCCATAGATCAATAGGGCCAGGATCTCCTCAAAAGCATCATAACTCATAGCCTTTAAGAACACTTGAGCTTTCTCCATCAATACCTTAGCAAGAATACCCTTAACTCCGCTTCTCGTTTCTAGGACAATGTCTGTTTTCTTCAGATGTAGGGCTGCAGCAATGACTTCAGGTTTAGGCTCTTTTTCTAAGCCTGTGAAGGGTCTCTGATCAAGGATATGTATACCCAGTAGTTTGGAGAACTCCTCCATTGTAGGAACCAGCTGATAGTCGGGGAATGTGAAGCAATGATGTTTAGGATCAAAGAACTGAAATAGGACACTCATCACGTCTACATTGAAACCTGAAGTGACTAGATCCAGTAGGTGACCATGTCTCTTGATGAATTGGGAGTTTTCAGAAACTTGAGAGGCCAATTCCTTAAGCTTAGGAGGTATTCCTACAAAGTTGATCCGGATATTATTCCTACGAGCAGAAGCCATGACCTGCAACAAAGAACAAAGATAAATCCTTTGGTCCTTGAAATGGTTAGTGAAAATGCAATGCATATGATGCATGATGTCATGATGTTATGCTCAATCACAAACATGTGGCACACACACAAGTCACACAATAACCCTATGTTTGAAGGCTTGCGTGAGGTTTAAAGGTAAGTACCCTCCCCTGAAGATTAGTTGGTTCATCCTGTCCTATAAAAATAACCAGGTTCTAAGGGATCTCAATATCACCGATCATTCCCAAGGGTGGTTGTTCAGTAGGCAACTTACTTGCCAACTAAAACCCTCCAAGTTTAGGATCTCAATGAGCGTAGTATTGAGTATCAACCAACTTCAGTCTTCACCAAAGCCGGCTATCTCACTACTTTCTAAAGGTCAAGATGGGATAACTAGGGTTCTAAAAGTCAGTTAGTGTATTGACAACATATGGCAGCCCCATATTATCCTTAACTTACTTAAGGAACATAAGCACCAACCAAGAAGTCACACTAACTTTGGCCACCAGATCAACCATATCGGTATATGCCGTACAGTTTCCTTGGTCTATTGCCATTTACCTAGGGTACACTAGATCCAGGTTAGGATCTTTCACACAAAAAGCCCAACAGAAAAGTAAAGCAAACAAGCCAAACAATTTAAGTGATCTAATTCCTAAGGGTACCCCTCTTTTACTTAGTAATTCCCCAATAGAGTCGCCAGTTCTGTAACACGGTGAGAGAACTGACTTTTAGTCATGTTGCGGATAGCAAGAGTCGCCACCGACTTTTATTTTATCCATAAGTAAAGGACATAAAATAACAGGAAATACCTATTTTAAAAGACTTGAGTTTGGGGGGAAGGTTATATAAAGGGAAGGTGTTAGCACCCTTTATATCCATGGTTATCCATGGGCTCTTAGTTACTTAGCTCACTTAAATTGTTTTTGGAAAGTGTAGTGTGTGATTAGAATTTTTTCTAAGTACTTTGTAATGATCCTCGTATGGATGTATACAAAGCCTTGTTTTGAAAAATGTTTAAGAAAGTGAGGTGTAAAGAATAATTTTAAGAAGTGAGCAAGTAATTAAGAGGTACCTTCAATGGTAAGTCTTTCATGTTCTCGTATGTTCTTTCAATGGTAAGACTGTCCCTATTATTAAGAAATAGGTAGTCATTACCTTGGATGTGTTAAGGGACAAACGTAGGGTCATCGTATGGTCATAGAAAGCAACTTAAGGGATGTCTTTAGCAATTCGTAGGGACTATCATCATTTATTTGAAGGTGTCGCTCCCACCAAATGACACCGGGGCCAAGAGGGGTACAGACGCGAACGGTCGGCGAAAGAGAGAACATGAAGATGAACTGAAAAGAGTCTCCAGCTAGGCATTTTTATCCCGAAGGAAAGGTAATGCTGCATAAACCTAAGAAAAGATGGATATGACGGTCGCGAACCAGAGAGACTGAGAAAGGGGGTTGGTTACAACCTGGGAAGGTATTAGCACCCAGATTGTCCGTCGTACTCGACGGGATCCACGCTTGAAAGATTTGTGTTTAAAGGGGTAGTGTCAGTGCTATTCTGTGTGCAAAAGCTAGAAAAGAATACAAGTGTCAGTGCAAAAGAAGTGTAAAGTGAAGAAAAGGAGTGTCAGTGTAAGAGAAGAGTGCAATGCTCAAGACAATGAGGCTTAAAAGAATAATGCTGGAAGAGGGGGAATGAGACAGAGACTTTTGTTCGATAACTGTTAAGTTATGCCTATGTATCCTCTCGTGCAATGAGGAATTCAGAACACCATAGTTCGACTCAAAGAGACTGAAAGATGAATTGACTTGTGAACTGCTTACTTGTCTATGCTCAAGTGTATGACCTGTCTGACTCAGGTGCAAACTATCTTGCATTAGACGGAAGAAGCGAGTTCTCGTTTGTGAGTGAATGAGGTGAGAAAAGAATCCTGGAGGAGACGATTATTGTTTGTTTTTGATGTTTTCAATCTTTTATTACTTTTGGGGTTTGTCATAAGAAAATGAGCTTAAGCCTAAACGAAGGGTTAGTAAACTCATCACATCTTCCCTCTGATTAGGGGTAATGAGAATACCTTAAGTATGAAGTAAACACCTCACACTTAATTACCATGATGTAGGATTAAGATCATTAACCTACTTGCATTTATTTAGATGTTATTTTTGAGTTTTTATTTAGTGTTAAGTAATGAGTTTAAGCCATAATCAAAGATTTAACGAACTCATTACACCATCCTAATAGAAGGATGATAGATGAGAGCATTTAAGCTGAGGAAGTCTCCTCAACTTAATCCATGATTAGGGATTAACCTCATGACAAAACAAAACCTTTATTGAAGTGGATTTTAGTTAATGGTAAGATTAAGAAGTGAATTTTATGGTTTGTAAGACAACTCGAGGGGGACTTGTCCATTAACACTAGGGTTAGTCCTTCTTAACCAATTAAGGAAGAATTAGAACCCTAATGCAAGGCCCAAGTTACAAGCTTGATGTCTTAGTGATTTATTAGATGGATTGATTAAAGGATTTAAACACATTAAGGGTTTAACACTTAGGATTATAGTTATACACTCCATCCTAAGAGAAGGATGCAGGCATAACCTTAATCACAAAGCCTTAAAACCTTTAAGTTTTAGTCCTTGATTATGAGATGAGAAGCGAAGACACAAAAGATGACACAAAGGTAAAACTAATTGGGAGACTAATCAAACCCTAATTGTTATCATGCTTAGGTATTCCTAGGGTTTATGAGGCTTACAAGAAATCTTCAAGAAGAGCCACCAAGGAAGAAGCAGATGAAAGGAGGAGAAGCAGAAGAAACAAGTCAACTTACTTCACTTAAGAAGATAAGTTGCTTGAAGAAAGAAGGTGAAGAAGGAAAATGAATGAGCAAGCTCACTCTAATCCACATACAAAATGCAGCAATGAATGCATAAGAGAAGTGAGAAGAGATTGTGAGAAGTGAAGGCAAATTCACTTCTCAAAGTAACTTACCACCTGAAAAGTTAGCAAAAGGAAATGAAATGAAAATGAAATGAATGCAAAGATGCAAACCAAAACCAGAAGCATGTTCATGGTGCAAATGATGCTAAGAGATGATGCAAGAGTGTGTCAAGAGATGAGGATGATCATACAAAGGATGGGAATGCAAATGAAGCATAAAGGAAGCATGAAAGCTCATGAATGCACATGAAATGAAATGAATGCATAACATGGAAAATGGATGATGCAATGATCAAACATGATTCTAATGTGTCCTAATATGTCTTAGAAGTCATTTGAATTCATAAAATGTCATGGCAAGTTCATGAATGCAAGCATATGCAAGATGTATGCAAAGGAAGATGAGAAATTAGGGTTTTATGAAAGGATGAGATGCAAATGGCAAAGACAGAAGCAAATGACATGATAAAAAATTGAAAATGCACTCAAAGGAACCCTAACCCCATATGATTTCATACCTCAAAGGAGGAGACCTAATTCTTAACCCTAAGGGACTTATGATTTTTCTAAGTTTTCTAGGGTTTTAAGGTACCTAAAGGGGAAAAATGAAAATCAATTCAAAAAGGCAGAAGAAATTAATGACAAAAATATGCTTGAAAATACATTTCAAATGAAGATCAATGCAAAAAGAACCATGGTCATACCATTCTTGGTTAGGCAGAAAATAATTCTTGAAGTTAGTGTTCTAAAATGGGATTTTATGAACCCTAAATTCAAAGAAAAAATGTCAAAATGATTCAAAACCAAAAAGAAATTTGTGTGGATGGTATGACAATGTCTCTAAATGTTTAAAGATACAACATGAATTTTTTTGGATTTTTTAGAAACCCAAATGGTATTTTAATTAATTAATTTTCATTAATTAATTAAAATAAACAATTAAATGTCTAAAAAATGATTTTTTAATGCAAAAAATAAAAATAAAAATACTTTTGGGTTGAGAAAATTATTTAAAGTCAAAATGCAGAAAGAAAATATTTTTTGGATTTTCTATGTATTTTAAATAATTAGTGCAAAATAAATAAGAAAAATGAAATAAAACAAAATAAAATGAGAAGTATGCAGGATGGAGGGACAGGATTGAAACTGGGTTTGGATCTGTTGACCACGCGCCACATCCAATGACCCAAATTCAAATTTCACTAATCCTAATTAATTAATTAAATAAATCAGATTAATAGCTAATGACCTAATCCTAGCCCTTCAATCACGCACGGGAGAACAGATCAAAGGGTCCACATTCAAACAGAAACCCTAACCCTAATTAGTCATTAATCACTCTCAGGTGGCCGGAGAAGACCTCCGGTCATCTTCTCCAGCCAACTCCTCCCCTGAAAATTACCAAATCACTCCCTAGGCCATGATAAACTCCCCAAACCTCCAGAAATGATCCCCAAACCTCATGGAACAAGAATCCAGCAACATAATTCATTTATTTTGCATCATGATCAAGATTTGAACGAAAACATAAAAATGGATAAAATTTCAGAACACGCATACACAGTCAATTCTCAACCATTCTTCAAAAATAAATGTTCATTGTGATCAGGAGAGCAAACTCTATCATCTCATAACTAAAGAAATGATTTCTGAAAAAATGTTTCAAGAAGATACCTGAGATGAAGCTTTGCCAATGGAGCAGCTTGGGCCTTCTTCTTGATGCAAACACTCTCCTTTGATCACCCTTGAGCTTCTTTGATGCTTTGCTGGAGTGTACGTGACCTCTTTTTGAAGTTCAGTTTAGGGGGGTGGAAAATCGTATTTGGTGTATGGTGTGTTTCAGGCCATTTTAATGGTTGGGTTTTGTTCTATGATTGATGCTGAGTTGAATGGTGAAAGAATTTTGAGGTTTTGTTAAGTGTGCTGAGAGTTTCGAATGAAAATGCAAGAGGGATGATTTTTTGTAAACTTGTGAATGCTGAAGTGTTAGCCTGAGTTCTTGTGTGTTATGGCTTGCATAAAGTCAACATATCAAGTTGTGGTAGATCTGTGGAGTTGGTGTGGGCTATGCTGATTGGTATGGGGTGATTTGCAAAAAGTCAAGGTTGGTTGTACTTTGAGGTATGGGCTGGTTCAGGCTTGGTACAATGGGGTGTCTGGTGCATCAAGGATCAAGGGTGGCCATGCAATTCATTTAGAGGCAATTCAACATGTGGGAAATAAGTTATGGGGTGTTTTGCAAATTTGACAAAGTTTGGCCCTTTTGAGATTTCTTCATATGCAAGGCATGAAATGAGATGATTCTTGGGCCAATTCTGACTTTAAGGCAATGTAATATGATGCTATGATGTATTGAAGTGTGTTTGAAGTCACAAAATAGCTTGGCAAGAGGTTTTTCAAAAATCCCTCTTTGGTGCATTCTTGAAAATTATGTGATTTTTGCCAACTTTGACAAGCCATATCTTGAGTTCCAAAATGAATTAGATCTTGTTCTTGTACTTTTTGAAAAGGGAATGCTCCAATCTACAACTTTCATGACCAATTATTTTTCATTTGAAGCATTTTTAGTTGAGAAAGAGGAGGTTGAAAAACTTTCCCAAAATGGAAAGTTTACATTACAAGTCATTTCCATTTTTGGCAACTTTTGGTTTTGCTCACTTTTCTTCAAATTTGTGAACTTCTAAGCACTTCAATGATCAAATAAAGACCATATAACTTCAATTTGATGAAAAATCCTCTTTGGTTCCATGTTGGGGGGCCTCAGATGCCCTGATTTTGCTCTGACTTGCTCAGGAAGTTACCAAGTGAACAAATGACTTCCACAATGAATTTCTTCATCAAACTTGGTACATATGATCCTTATATTATATAGAGACCATTAGAAACAAGAATGACCAGAAAATTTGGAGTTATGGCCTCTAAAACCAAAACCCTAATTTCAGGTCATCTGTGCAGTTAAACCCTGGCTCTGCTTCCATGCTTTGCAAGTTCTTGTGATTCTTTGACTTCCTTGATCTTTGGAGGATATAATATGATGATTGAACATACATGGACCCTCTTGGAATGATTGATGGCCTTTTGAGTGGCTCAGAAGGATCTTGGATTGCTCAGATCACAAACCCTAGATGCAGATGAACTTGACCTAATGCAGTGAAGCAAAAAATGCAATATGAGATGGTATGATTAAACTTATGTAAATGAAAAGATCACAAGCCATGGTGTGAACTTAGTGAGGGAAAATTTGGGGTGTTAACATCTGCCCCTATTCAAGCATGAGTTAGTTGTGCCGGATGTAAGCGACGAGCTTAACAGACAAACAAGATAACTTGTGGTTGAATACCAAAGACAGTCCAAAATTTGCACTCACTGGGGAGAAGAAGAAAAGGGATATAGATTGTAAAAGGAAAGTATAGTATAATTATAAAGTGCGGGCGATGGAGGACGACCATCGAGCAGAGGGTGACTGCTAGGGATAAAACAATGACAGGGACGATCGACATGCTGGGGAAATAAAGGGATCATGATGGGGACGGCCATCAAGTAAAGGAAACAAGATTCTCTGGGGATTAGAGGTAAAGTCAATGATGGGGAAGACCACCAGGTTTGTAAAGAAATAAATGATGAGTGACGGTCATCAAAGGTGAAGGACGATCACCTAGCAGGGGACGGCTGCTCTGTTGGGGATAAGGATGAGGGACGGTCATCCTAGATGAAGGACGATCACCTGGCAGGGTACGGCTATCGGATAGAAAAGATCGACGATGGGGACAGCCATCGGACAAGCATGATGAAGTACGATCATCAAGAGGTGAAGGACGATCACCTAGCAGGGTACAGCTGCTCTCGGGGTTTATCATGACATAGGAGGAATGTCAGATAACAAGATCAACGATGGGGACGACCATCAGATGAAATGATGAAGGACGATCATCAAAAAGGTGAAGGACGATCACCTAGCAGGGGACGACTTCCAAATATCGCGACATAGGACGAATGTCGAATAGAAAAGGGTTCTGATAATGGAGACTCCACTGGGAGAATGATGAGGGACGATCATCAAAAGGTGAAGGACGATCACCTGGCAAGGTACGGCTGCCGAAAGTATCATGACATAGGACGAATGTCAGATAGAAAAGAAGTTTTGCTGGGGACTTTTCTGGGGAATAGTAAACACGGACGAATGTTTACATCCGAGAAGTAAAAGGTATAAGTGTTTGACGCTGTGTATAG
This sequence comes from Lathyrus aphaca, assembly GCA_963966055.1. Taxonomy (NCBI): domain Eukaryota; kingdom Viridiplantae; phylum Streptophyta; class Magnoliopsida; order Fabales; family Fabaceae; genus Lathyrus; species Lathyrus aphaca. Next base: position 181,257,979 of record OZ014520.1, read on the forward strand.
ACTAAAGATGCGAACGAGCATCCTTAAGACTACGATATGGACGAGTATCGATAGAAACAACGTTTGACTCATGTTCAGAGATGATGATACAGACAGGTGTCAACAAGAGTGTATTATAAACAAGTGTTTGGTTTGCGACGAGTTTTTTAGGCAACCATGCCGGGGAGTGGTGACACAAACGGGTGTCGAAAGAGTATGTAAAGTTTCTGTATTCAAAAGAAGGATATTTGTGGCTTATATTTGCAGGGGGGTGATATCACACGGACGGGTGTCGAATGAGTATATATTAACACGTATTTGTGGGGAGTGCAAAGGGGATGCTTTCTGCTGAGGAAATATGAGATGACACGGACGAGTGTCGAGAAGAACAGGTTATGTATAAGTATCTGTTTGTTGAGAGTGTTCTAGTGACTTTTATTGGGGAAAGATGACACGGACGAGTGCCAAAAGGGGCATGTATCTGTATTTGAGGAGTGCAATGGGACGCTTTGGCTTTTATGTTGGGGAAATTTGAGAGTTATTTGTATATTGCTGATGTGGTATTGTTGGTATTTACAGGTGACTAGTTCGAACCTGACTTGTGATCTATGCAATATGTTTGATTTTTGCCGTAATGCTCCGTTTTAGACGGAATGCTACGCTTTGATGGGAAATATGATGTAAATGCTATGATTATGCTAAAGATACCGATCCGGGATTCGGATCCTGCTGTTGTGGAGATCTCCGACTGGTCTGCTTTGAAGGAGGATATCCCAGCTGGGGAATGAGATCATTGGTAGATCTGATAAGATGTATGACTCTGCTTGGGGAAATAGGTCACTGATAGACCTATCTTTGTAATGGGGAGCCCAGCTGGGGATGTGGAAGCTTTCGTCACTTTATTGTGAGGGAAATTCAGACATTGCTCTTCTGGAAGAGGTTGAAGCTCTGTGGGGAGATGGTTCCCTGTCTAGTTCTCTGTTTGGGGGAGGAAAGGTCACTGAACGATCTTCCTAGAGATTTCTGTGAGGATCCTGCCGAGGATGATGATATCTGACAACTCAGTTGGGGATATGAGCACCTTTTGGTACTGCTCTGAAGAAAGATGTGCTGGAGAAGTGATATTTGACAGCTCTGATGGGGAGAGATCACTTTCGGTGCTGCTTGGAAGATGTGCTGAGGAAATAAGGATTTAGCAACTTTGCTGGGGAAAACCTTTCATGCCCCATGTTGCACCCTGAATACCTGCAATCTTGTTACAACAAAGAAACGCCAGTATCCCGAGGTATCCCTTACCGGATTCCGTCATAGGAGTTAGACGTTCCTGGAAGTAAAAATATATTTCCTGCAAGCATGTGATTAGAAAGGCACATTTGTTTTTATGAAAACATTATATCAGGGATATCAGTCATATTTCGCAAATGAAATAAAATGTACAAGACGAAGTGTGACTGAAAAATCTGATTTTATTAATTTGTGTGCCCTGAATTGGCAAATACAGTCAAAGAAACAAATCCCCTGAAATGAGGAGATTGTTACAAATTGAGAAACAAAAAGGTGTTGGCAAGTTGAAGACGCTTCAGTGAGCTTCCCTTTTGCTATGACTCGTATGACCTTGACGTTCTTCTTATCCTGCTTTCTGAAGAAAGTTGATTCTGACCGATGCTTTAACCTTTCGAAGTTTGTCGTGCCGTAAGTGATACAAACGAATTCAGAATGCAGTTGTTCGCTTATTCCCTTATTTTTGCGTGGATCGTCCTTTCGGGTTTTCAATCCACCGGGATACCCATTTTGGCCTGAGCTGTCCACTGCGGCTTTTCAACTCAGCGGGTGTACATTTTTTTTTTATTTTCCCTTATTTTTGCCCGAGTCTTTTATTCTGTTTTTGACTCGCCGGGATACCCTATTTTTGCCTGGACTTACATTCTGTTTTTGTGTCCAGCGGGTCATTTTATGAGAAGTATTTTTTAACTGCATCTGAATTCACAGGGGACAGGAAATCTTCACCATCCATAGTAGTGAGCATCAGTGCTCCACCGGAGAAAACCTTCTTTACTATAAATGGACCATCGTAATTCGGATTCCACTTGCCCCTGTGGTCTGTATGAGGAGGGAGGAGTCTTTTCAGCACAAGATCTCCTACTTGGTATTCCCGAAGCCCGACTTTCTGATCAAAGGCTTTCTTCATTCTCTTCTGATATAACTGCCCATGACAGATTGCAGCTAATCTCTTTTCTTCGATCAGATTCAGTTGATTGTACCGAGATCGGACCCATTCTGCTTCATTCAACTTGACATCCATCAATACTCGTAACGAGGGTAATTCAACTTCAACAGGTAAGACTGCCTCCATACCATACACAAGCTGATACGGTGTTGCCCTAGTGGATGTTCTGATTGATGTAAGGTACCCATGCAAGGCAAATGGTAGCATTTCATGCCAGTCTTTGTAGGTGACCACCGTCTTTTGCACAATCTTCTTAATGTTCTTATTAGCTGCCTCAACAGCGCCATTCATCTTTGGCCTGTAAGGAGAAGAGTTGTAATGTTGGATTTTGAAGTCCCGGCACAGTTCTGCCATCATCTTGTTGTTCAAATTGGAACCATTATCAGTAATGATTCACTCGGGCACTCCATATCGACAGATGATGCCTCTCTTTAGGAATCGGGCTACCACCTGCCTGGTGACATTTGCATTTGAAGCTGCTTCAACCCACTTGGTAAAATAGTCAATGGCCACCAGGATGAATCTGTGGCCATTTGAAGCAGTCGGTTCGATCTTTCCAATCATATCAATGCCCCACATGGCGAAGGGCCAGGGTGAAGACATCACATTCACAAGATTCGGAGGCACATGCACTTTGTCTGCATAAATCTGGCATTTGTGGCACTTTCTGGCATAAGCACAACAGTCTGCATCCATTGTGATCCAGTAGTAGCCTGATCGTAGTAATTTCTTAGCCATTGCATGTCCTCCAGCATGGGTACCGATAGATCCTTCATGCACCTCGTGCATCAACAAGTCTGCCTCTGCCTTATCAACACATCTGAGAAGTACCATGTCAAAGTTTCTCTTGTACAATGAACCATCAGCATTCAGGAAGAAACTACCAGCTAGCCTTCTTAATGTCTTCTTGTCATTGGATGATGCCCCAGGTGGGTATGTTTGATCCTCTAAGAAGCATTTGATGTCATAGAACCAAGGCCTATCATCTTTAGCAATGTCTACTGAGAATACGTATGTTGGTCTGTCAAGTCTGGATACTGAAATCCGAGGCACAAAGTTGGCAGCTTAAACTTTGATTAAGGATGAAATGGTAGCCAGAGCATCTGCAAACTAATTTTCATCTCGAGGGATATACTCAAGCTTGAGTGTAGTAAAGAAAGTCAGTAATCTCCTTGTATAATCCCGGTATGGAATCAGATGCTCCTGGTGAGTGTACCATTTGCCGTTGGTTTGATTGATCACCAGAGCTGAATCTCCGAATATAGTTAAAGTCTTGATCCTGAGGTCAATGGCTTCCTCAAGACCCATGATACAGGCTTCGTATTCAGCTCCGTTGTTAGTGCAGTTAAAGGCGAGTTTTGCCGAGAAAGGCATGTGAACTCCCTTAGGTGTAATGAGTATTGCACTAACCCCACGACCATTCATATTAACAGCCCCATCAAACATCATTGTCCATTCTTCTTCTGGGTCAGGCCCTTCAGTTTGAACAGGCTCTTCATGATCTTTTGCTTTTATGAACATGATGTCTTCATCAGGGAAGTCAAATCTCATTGGCTGGTAATCATCAATGGGTTGCTCAGCTAGATAGTCAGACAATACACTGCCCTTGATGGCCTTTTGAGATGTGTACTGAATGTCATATTCTGTGAGAATCATTTGCCATCTTGCAACCCGTCCGGTGAGTGCTGGCTTCTCAAATATGTACTTGACTGGGTCCATCTTTGAGATCAACAAGGTAATGTGGGTCAACATATACTGTCTCAGTCGGCGAGCAGCCCACGCTAAAGCACATCAAGTTTTCTCGAGCAGTGAATAACATTGTTCATAGTCGGTAAACTTTTTGCTTAGGTAGTACATTACATACTCTTTTCGACCAAACTCGTCATGTTGGCCCAGTACACACCCTATTGACTCTTCTAATACTGTCAAGTACATTATTAGACGTTTTCCTTCAACTAGAGGCATAAGGATTAAAGGCTTTTGTAAGTACTCCTTGATTTTGTCAAAAGCCCTCTGGCAGTATTCATTCCACCTGACCGTTTTTTATTTCCTTAGTAACTTGAACAAGGGTTCACAGGTTGCAGTAAGATGAGATATGAACCTAGACATGTAGTTCAATCTACCTAGGAACCCCCGAACTTCTTTTTCAGTCTTTGGTGCAGGCATCTCTTGAATGGCTTTGACTTTGTCAGGATCAACTTTAATTCCTTTTTCACTTACAATAAATCCCAGCAGCTTACCGGATCACACCCCGAATGTGCATTTGTTGGGGTTAAGGTTCAGCTGATACTTCATCAGACGCTTGAACAGCTTCAGTAGATTTACCAGGTGGTCTTCTTCAGTGAGGGACTTGGCAATCATGTCATCCACATATCACTCAATTTCTTTATGGATCATATCATGGAATAATGTTACCATAGCCCGTTGATAAGTGGCACCCGTATTCTTCAGTCCGAATGGCATTACCTTATAACAGAATGTGCCCCAGGGTGTGATGAAAGTTGTCTTCGCCATGTCTTCAGGAGACATCTTGATCTGATTATATCTTGAAAATCCATCCATGAAGGAGAACACCGAGAACTGAGCCGTATTGTCGACCAATACAATAATGTGAGGTAATGGGAAATCATCTTTCGGGCTAGCTCTATTCAGATCCCGGTAATCCACACACATCCGTACTTTTCCATCTTTCTTAGGCACATGTACAATGTTAGCAACCCACGGCGGGTAACTAGTTACAGCGAGGAAACCGGCGTCCCACTGTTTTTGTACCTCTTCTTTTATCTTCATGGCCATATCCGGACGAGTACGGCGCAACTTTTGTTTTACTGGAGGACAGTATTCTTTTAGAGGCAGCTTGTGCATGATAATGTCGGTATCCAGACCTGGCATATCTTGATAAGACCAAGCACAAACATCCACATACTCCCGAAGCATGTCAATAAGTTGTTCCTTCACTGAATCTTGCAGACGGGCCCCGATTTTCACTTCTTTGAAGTCTTCTTCGGTACCAAGATTAACTGTCTCAACTTCCTCCTGATGAGGAGTGATGACCTTCTCCTCTTGCCTTAACAACCTGGATAGTTCTTCAGGTAGCTCATAATCTTCTTCAACCCATTCATCGACTTGATTAATTGGATTGTCGAAGTCATACGAAGTCATAGCAGTGTCGTTGTCGGTGCAGTCTGGAGGGCATTCTCTGCAAGGGTTTAGATTGGTTCATTTTAGTGATCAGTTTGATCTTGTTTAGAAAAATTAAAAATGAAGTTATTATTTTGAAAACATTGCCATTTTATTTTTGTACAAAAAATGAAAAATGAAAAACAGTGAGCGGAAAAAGAGAGACTCATTTGCAAAAGATGTCCTGGTATTCATTAATTGATCGTTTGCACAAAATACAAGATGGCCCGATTACAAAATGAGTCCTGACATCTTGGGCAAGATGCAGGACTTGACGCATGCTTAAAGACAGGAAATAATAATTACTCTGCAGGAGTAACTCTTATAATTTCCTGGGAAGACCAGTTTGAGACTTGGTTCCCCAGGATCCTTGGACGTATCCAGTTTTCTAGGTTGCGTTCGTCTTCTTCCTCGTCTTCCAGACTGTTCACAGCATCCGGGGTTAGCATTCCCCCGCTGACAAATTTGGGCTCCGTTGCAGCCTCTGGTTGATCTTGTCGAGTTGGTCTGTAACCCAACCCGAATCTATCTTCTTTCTTTTCAAATGATAGCAGCTTGCCCCAGCCTTGAGTGGTACCCTCCTCAACAACCTTCCGGGCCTGTTGGTATGAAGTGATGGAAGTTCCAGACACATCAGTTGCTTCATTAATGTTAAGGGCCTCAAACCCCTGACTCATAGTCTCATGGATCTCCTCATTCATTTCTATGTACTTGTAAGTAGCCAGCTGGCTGACAAAAATGTCTTCCTCCCCGCAGATTGTGATGATCTGGCCTTCCCACTCAAATTTTAACTTCTAGTGAAGGGTAGATGTAATAGCGCCAGCGGCGTGAATCCAGGGTCTACCCATCAGACAGCTGTAGGCCGGATGTATGTCCATCACGAAGAAGGTAGTTTTAAAGGACTGTGGGCCAATCAACATAGGTAGATCAATATCTCCAATCACTGATCTCTTAGATCCATCAAACGCTCTCACCACCAAGTTACTTGGATGCAATGCCAAACCATCATACTCCAGCTTCACCAGGGCTTTGTTTAGGAGGACATTGAGCGAAGACCCAGTGTCCACCAGCACATGAGAAAGAACAGCACCTTTGCATTCTAAGGTGATATGTAAAGCCTTGTTATGGTTGCGTCCCTCCGTCGTTAAATCAGCATTTGTAAAGCCCAGTCCATGACTGGTGTTAACATTTGCAACCACCGTTTCCAGCTGATTAACCGTAATCTCTTCTGGCACATATGTTGCGTGCAGGACCTTCAAAAGTGCATTCCTATGGGCTTCGGAACACATTAACAATGATAGTATAGAGATTTTGGAGGGTGTCTGATGAAGCTGGTCCACCACTTTGTAATCACTCTTTTTGATTATTCTCATGAACTCGTCCACCTCTTGTTCAAAAGACGTCTTCGGAGTTTCTTTAACAGTTGGCTCTTTAAGTACCACATTCTTCTCTTTTGCTTTAGCAGCAGCTTCTGCTTCAGCATTGGGCCTTGGTGTTTGTGAGGCAAAAAGGCGTCCACTTCTGGTGAAGCCTCCGCCTCCCCCAACATTGTCAACTTGTGGTGAAGAGGTTGATGAATCTAGAGTGATCTTATTTCCGTCGTAGTAGAGATCAGAGCCGTAGTGCCAAGGTATGGCATTACTGCTTTCATAAGGAACATGTCCAGGTACCGTAATGGTGACTGGACTGATTGTTGCAGCGGAAGGATTTGTGATGGTATACGGGTCGTAGTAGATCGTGACTGGAGATCTGACAGGAGGTGTTGCAGTTTGTTGTTGGAAATTGTTGTTGGGATGAACATTTGCCGGGTCATAATAGATCGTGACCGTTGAGACATCTTCATTAATGTTTGTTGGTGTTGTAGGCGTTTCCGTTGATAAGATGGGTGCTGATGTTGTAGAAGTAAATGTTGCTGAACTTTGATCTGTTGAAATAATGGATGGAGTGATTGCTGGAGTTGTGGATGAATCAGTGGGAATGATAGTTGTTGCGGTTGTAGGAGGATCTGTTGAAGGAAGAATTGTTGATGTTGTAGGAGAATCCATTGTTGCTGGTGAAAGAGTTGTTGAAGGAGCCGTTGTGGTAATTTGCAAGATTCCGTCTCTGATGAGGCCATCTATGCCAAACCTTAGCTTCTCACAACCATTAATATCAGTTTTGCACGATTCGCAGCAGGCCTCACAGCCTGGGAACACCTGGAATCTTAAGAGTTGAGCCTTGACTTCAGCCAATGGTGTTTGAATCTCTGCAACTTTATCAATTAGTGTTGATGGTTGATCCTCTTCTATGGCATTAATCCTGGGCCCACCATGATTAGGCATAGGATTTCTGTTAACATTCAGAGGAGGTGCAAAATTGAGAGCTTTGGAATCGACCAGATCTTGAACCTTCATTTGCAAGGCTCTACATTTCTCAGTATTGTGACCAGGTGCGTTGGAGTGAAAGGCACACCTGGCATTAGCATCATAATTCTTCGGTAGATTGAGAGGATCTGGTGGAGCCAACGTCCTTAACGCAACCAGGTTAAGCTTCAAGAGTTGTGGCAGTAAAGCAGCATAAGGCATAGGAATTGGGTCAATCACCCTATTTGCTTGAGATGGTCTCTGTTGAAAGGGGCGTTGCTGTTGGTTGTTGTTGTTGCTGTAAGTTCTTTGTTGCGGAAAATGAGACTGTTGTTGATAGTGTTGTTGTTGTTGAGGATAAAGTGGTTGCTGTGGAGCTGGAGCTGGAATGGTAACAGCTGCTATGGATCTGTGAGAATATTGGGTGTAACACCCCAAATTTGCCCTCTTCATCCTCGGCATCATATCATATCATAGGCATCATACTCATATCATTTCCTCAGCATCATATCATGGAAAGATGAAGCATAACACCCCTTATGTCCTAGCATAAGCATATGGTCATTTGTGGAGTTCCCAGAAGCCTTTCAAGCCATGACAAGGGTCCTAATGAGTTTGTACAAGTTCTATGGTGAGTCTAAATTCCACTATCAAGATAAAGTCCATTGGCAAAGGTTCAGAAGATTGCACGATCATCAGAGATCTCAGGACAAGTCAAAGCTCCGATGCAGTGCACCCAAATTAGGGTTTGAGAGTTAAGCACCATAACTCCACAACTTTGGTCATTGTATTCGGGCAAGGTCTCTCATTTGACAAGAAGATCCTAAGGTTGAAATTTTCATGAGAAAATTCCTCAAGGAAGTCAGTTATTTTGTTGGAAGTTCAGGATGCAATATCTTCTCCTGTATAAGGAAATCCTGATTAGGGTTTTGGGCCAGACACTCCTATCCTCTATTTTGACCATTTCTTGAGGGTAAAAGCTTTTATTTGATCTGCATAGCTTAGGTATGAAGCTTGGAGCAAATATTCACTGAAGAAGTTAAGAATTGGTTCAGTTGATTGGAGGTGAAGTAAGAAAGTCAACTGCGCAGTTAGAAAGGTCAACATGACAATTTCAAAGTTTCTAATCAGGATTATCACTTTTTGAGTCCATATTATGTCAAGGAGTATTTTAGTTGAGCTTAGATGTCAAAAATCGGGAGTAGGCAAAAAGCTGCTATTTTTGAGAAGTTTCTTTTTTTAGAAATTTTTTGTTCTTAAACTTCAAGCTGTTATTTCATGTGCAAAAAAGCCCGAGTGTTTTTTCAGTGAACACGAGATTCGTAGGGCACGATTTTCCCTTTCCGAAAAGTCGTAGAACACCCTCATAGCATTTATAGAACTCAAGATACGATTTTTAGAAGTTGTGTTGCATTTTAGGTTTTTTGGGACAATTGTCACTTTACCATAGGTTCTTTATGTTTTTTTTTTAGGGTGTTGCACTCATTGTTTTTTTCCTTACACATTTTCTATGTCCCACCAACATGCTAGCGTGCCATATAGTTATTCATGTGCTGCTTTTAGTTTATTACATTTGGTTTGTGGTGGAAAAGAAAAAAAGAAGGGATATTTGAGGTAGTATGGTAAGTCACGCATGGGATAGGGGGAAGGAAAGTGGGTTCACTCTCTCCACGCGTTTTTTTCATTCCATAGAGGGCAAATAAATCGTGCTGGGTCCTCACCCTCACACGCGCTTGGAGGCACCAAGAGAAGGAGGTTTTGGTGTGTGGAATAACAAACTTAGGAGTACACTTTTTGATTGGTGCACATGCTTTTCTTGGAAGAGAGACCTCAGTGCATAAAGAAAAAGGAGAAATCATTCTGATAAAAAAAAAGAAGCGACAACAAACTCAAAAAGAAGAAAGAGCTCACGGCATTTTTCTCTCATTCAAAATCAAATCCATTCACCTTTCCGATTTTTTTGTGATCACCTCTCCATTCATGTCATCATCATCTCCATTATTTTGAGTGTGTTGGATGCCTCTTCTACATACTGGAGGTGCAATGATTGTATAGTTTCTTCCCGGCGTTTCCGTTCGCAAGATCAACAGCCTTTATTTGGCTCATAGAAGCTTAAGGGAGCTTGTCATATTCCTGGTTTTCTGAAGAATTGACCGAGAAAAGCTTCATACAGGTAAGCTTCAGTTTCATTTTGCTTCGATTTGACCTTAATATTATTTGTCTTGGCTGATTGAGGTTGGATTTAAGTTGAATAAAGTTTTTGAGTTCTTTGTTTGAGTTTAAATCTGAGATTCACAGCTTTCTGGTTGATTATTGTTCTGCCCGATTTGCTTTGGTTTTGTTTTGTTCTTAAGATCTGATGGCATGTTCATAATCTTCGCATGTTGTACTCCATTTTTGGTGTTTATACTTTGTGTTTTCATGGAGAGATGATTGAGTTATGGTGATCTGAAGTGTGGTGGTCGTAAATGCGTTTGGCCTTGTTCTCTTTGTTTGTTTTCGTTCCCTGCATGAGTCAAGGAAGAAGATGAGTGCGTGTTGGCTTATGATTGGCTGTTGTGATTTTTGTCTTTTTCTAATTTAACCTAGCATGACCAATTGAGCAGTGGTTTACATGATTTTTCTGTGTTATTACTTTTAATAAGGGCAACGTCACATATTGATGAGTTTTTTTTCTTTTTTTTCCCAACAATTAATCAAGTTTTTCGTGTGGGCTTAGTTATAATTCCTATTCGCACCTCAACTATTTCGGCCCAAATGAATTCAGTGCAAGACCTCTACTATTTACACCACATTCCAAGTTCATTTTTATTTTCTTTTTCCATTTTAATTTCCTTTTTTATCCAGTTTCATTTAAATTCGTATAAAATAGTTTTAGTCACCTAAAAATTCCCAAAAATATCATGGACCTTTCTTTATGTCTCTGGTTTTTTATCATATTTTTATTTTATTTTTTCATTAATCCACGTGCCAGAATTAAATCTCCATTGCTCATAGCTTCTTTTTAAGCCTTTCTTGATCAGTCTGCCTTGTTCATTTTCCATAGCCTTCAATATTTTGAGTTTTGATCCCATTATTTTTTCTCTGTGTTCCTAATTCATTTTTCTTTTCATGTGATTTTTCTCTGAATTTTTGGAAATTTATTTCTTAAGTCTTGGTCTGGAAACTTGTGATGTAAGTTTTCTGTCTTAGCTTGTGTTCTTGCCTCCATTTGACTTAGTTGCTTTCTGAATATTTGCAAATCCTTTTGGCTAGTTGATATAACATGTTTGAAGATCATTTGGTTTCAGTTGTGTAATTTTTATGTGGCTGGTTGATTTATTGTGGATTTTATCTTGAACCTTATCCCGTTTTGCTTCCCTTGAACCTTTTGGCCTCTCATAAGCCTAAAAAAGCACTTGTGCCCATTTCTTCTTCTCATTTGGGGTTCCTTTGGGTGTGGGTACTTTCCTGGTCCTAGGATAGGTCTTGTGTCTTCTGAATTTTTGAGTTTTCTTCTTCTTTAAGTCATTTGTTTCTTTAAGTGTTTTAACTTCATCTTTGTGCTTCTTTTGCTTCCATTTGGCAATTGTTTGGTCTTGTATGATCTTTCTATTCATCTTGATAGCTTCTTAAGCCCTTCTTCATCTCATTTTGGTTCTGGTTGTGAACTTTGTGTTCATATTTTGTGCATTTTGCTTTGCATGTTTCATAAGTGTGCATTTGTTTTCATATGTATTCATGGTGCATCCTTTTGAGTCATAAGTCTCTTCTCCTCATTTCTTTGAGTTGCATTCGCATTGTGCATTTGTTCATATCATGTCACTTCTGATTGTTTGATGTTAGCATGTTATCTTGCTCATTTCATTACATGTATATGCATACTGACCTTGCAGGGGCTATGGTAAGTGTAAGATGTGGGAATTGAGTTCCACATCTCCAATTCTCATCTCTTCCTCTTATGTTTATGTGAACTAACCCTCTTTTTTTGGGCCTAGGCCTTTCTCATCCCTTCTTCTATCTTCTTCTTCTCTTCTTCATTAGGGTAGAAACCTCACCAACCCTTAGGACATCCATGCATGTTAACACTTAGGATTATTTTTAGTCCCCTTTAGAATTTTTCCTTTGAGTTCCTTTTGGTTCTTCTTCTCTTCTCATCTCATAACTCTAAAAAACACTTTAATAACTTTGAAGTGATGCATTTGATCCATAGCCTTATTCCATGAGTTATGCTTGTAGTCTTCCCATCTTGGGATAGTACAAGTTTACCTTGTGATGCACAAGTCTGATCAAGGTATCTTCTTCATAAAAGAAAAGCATAAAAAACACTTCTTCATTTGTAAATAACCAAAAACACTTAATAATTAAGCAAGTTAGTGAGCCTAGGCCCTAATCTGTGGGTTCAAGTTTTGGGGATCTTCTCCTTACTTGAGTGTGCTTGTTCTATTATTCCATCTTGGAATGTAGTGACAAGTGTACATTCCATGGAAGAGAGCCTGAGTTCACTTCCTTGTGACACACTCATAGAAAATTCATAAAAAACACTGGACAAACAATAAACGTCTCTCCTTCGGGACTTCTTTTCTCATCACCTTCACTCTCATCGTACGAACTTGCTCCTACTTGTCATTTTTCAAGACGGTAACACACTCGTTGTCCGAGCCTGTAACACCTGAGCATTGACATAGGCAGTTCAAGCCTTAAGACACAAGCAATCTTTTCCACCCCTAGTTAGGGGAACTACGGCGTCTCTGATCCTCATTATCCTGATGAGGTACGTAGGCAGCGGGGTAGGGCCCGTTCGAGCACAATCTTTATTTTCCCTACATTTTTTCCTTTCGCTTTCTTATTTCAGTTCTTTTCCAGTTCCAGTTTCTTTTCATTTTCATTTCTTTTGCTGCAGTTTTCATACCCTCACCTTTTGAAACAGTTTCTTTTGCAAGCGTGGATCCCGTCGGGTACGGCGGACGATCTGGATGCTAATACCTTCCCAAGTCGTAACCGACTCCCGAACTCAGTCTCTTTGGTTCGTAGGACCTGTGTCCTTCCTCTTTCTTTCTTCTGGTTTGTGCAGCATTACCATTCCCTCTCTTCGGGATAAAAATGCCTGGCTGGCGACTCTATTCCTTTTCCGCGCCACTTTCGCGTTTGTACCAGGATGGAAATCCGGGGAGCGACAGCTGGCGACTCTGCTGGGGACCGAACCTTGAATCTCTGATTCCCCTGTGAGTCTCTCCTAGCGCTTGTGTGTTGCTGTTTCATTGGGTGATGTTTGTTTGTTGTGGATTGTTGTATTTTATTGTTGTTTATTTACAGCTTTATTTACAACTTTATTTACAGTTTTCAGTCTTTATTTACTGCATCATGTATATACTAGACTGTCTGGACTCGTTTTCTTTGGTGGGACGGGTGTTACTTGTTCTTGAGAGATATGAGCCAAGTACCCGGCTCGAGTGCACCATAGGACTTAGAGTGGTTTCACTTTGGCCTCATGAGATCTTGTCATGGGGGTAGTAGTGAGTTCCACACCCAGGTTGCGATTTTCTTGGAAATGTCTTGATTTGGGGATCTTCCTCTCTCATTACATAACCCTGACAGTTATGTGCAGCTGGGGACCGATCATTGAGAACCCTGTGGAAACATCCCTCTTTAGTGATGACAGTGGCAACCCACATTTTGTGGCAAACCCATTCGCATCCGAGGGCCCACCTGGGGATCGCATAGGATGACCTTGTGTCCTGGACTCAGCTGAGGCCTCCCTGCATAGTATATAATGCCAAACCGATTCCCTGATTTGGTCAATGAGCCATTTCTCGGAGATGGTGACAGTATTATTGCTATGTGGCTTTGAGAGTCCGTGATGCCTGACCCGGAGCCTTTTACCTGTGAGTTGGGGGGGGGTTGTTTACAGGTGTGCAGGAACCCTTGACCTCAACATACACTCATCTATACAGTGTTTCTTGTTATGATCTATGGTCCTATGATGATGATCTTTGGTTTTATGGTCCTATGGTTCCGGAGTTCTGGTTTTCTGATACTGGTTTTTTGGAGTTCTTGTTCAGGTATCCTTGGTACTGTGGTCCTGAGATCTTCTTCAGTGAGTTGTGATTATCAGAGAGTGTGACTCAGTGGACTTTTGGTTTGACGGTTATTCAGAGGGGCCCTTGTCAGTGATCCAATTCAGATGGTCCCAGTTGATCATATGCTTGCATTGCATTGAATTTGCATCATTCTTTGCATTAACTGTTTATGTTTCCCATTTTTCAGGTCATTGTTCTTCATTTGCTCCCAGTTCTGGTATTCTTATCTCCATGGAAGAAATTATAAGAGTTCCGAGAAAAAAGAATGTGCATTATACCTTTCTTCAGCCTGAAGTTAGAAGTGTTCAGAAGTTAGCAGGTCTAATGAACGATCAAGTCTCGGGCAATTTCAAGAAAAGATATGGCCAGATACTGAAGTTTGTGGACAAGCCCATTGCAGACCAGAAGGACAGTCTGCATACCCTGTTGCAATTTTATGATCCTCTGCTGCGTTGCTTTGTTTTTCCAGGTTACATCCTAGCTCCGACTTTGGAAGAGATCTCCAACATGCTGAATGTGCCGATCAGAGAGACACTGCCGTTCTACGGATCAGAGGTTGTGATTAGAGACGAAGACATAGCCAAGGTTTGTAGGTTGCCAGCTGCTTCAGTCAGAAAGGCTTTGCATGAGAGTGAAGGCAAAGGTCTACCCTGGAGTGTGCTTATCCTAGAGGCTGAGAAGTATGCTACAGAAGCTAAGTGGAATGACTTTGGAGCTTTGCTGGCATTGATGGTATATGGGTCCAGTCTGTTTCCTGGAGAGAAAGAGTTTGTCAGCTTAGAGGTGATCTCAATCTTTGCAAAAGGTAATCCAGTGCCTACACTGTTGGGGGACTTCTACTACAGTGTCCATTACAGAAGTGAGAAGGGTGGGGGTGGTCCAGTAGTGTGCTGTGCTCCTTTGTTCGCTGAGTGGTTTGCTAGACAGTTGCCTAAGTCAGGTGCCTTCAAGGAGATGCGGGACGAATGAAGGTGGTCCAGAAGACTGATGGGGTTGACCGTTGAGGACATTGCTTGGGGTTATGACAGGGATTTTCTAGGAAAGGAGTTGATGGTCAGTTGCGGAAGGTTTGCTGGAGTACCTTTGCTGGGAAGGAAAGGTGTCATCAGTTACTATCCAACATTAGCCAGAAAGCAGTTTGGCTACCCTTTGAAAGATCCTCCTCAGATGGAAATGTGTGTTGAATCTTTGTACTTTCCTGCTGATGGGAACAAAGAGTTGGTTCAACAAGCAGTCCAAGCCTGGGCTCACAGGATCAGAAAGGGGAAGAAAGACTTCGGCCGAGTTGATCCCAAGACATATCCACCATATGCTGCATGGTTGCAAAGTCATGTAGAATCGGTTCTCATGCCTTTTTCAGTTGAGGCCCCACTTTATCCCAGAGAGGTGCCTAGTCAGAGCAGTACTGTTTCCTTGGAAGAGTACAAGAAGCTAGAGGCTCAGCTGCATGAGGTCAGAGTGGAGAATACTGAGATGGTGAGCCTATACCACTAAGCCAACAGGGCCAAGAATGAAGCTGAAGACAAGCTGCAGAAGCTCCAAGCCTCTCTAGAAGCCAAAGAGAAGGACTCTGCTGGTAGAGAAGCCCATTTCCACAGGTTGGGTATGATGGAAGCTCAAAGAAAAGTTGAGCACAAGAAGACTCTAAAGACCCTCAAGGATGCTCGTCAATCCATTGCTTGGCTGCAAGGTCAAAGGGATGAAGAGCAGAAGAAATTCAAAGAGAAAGAAGAGTTCTTTGAAGTTCAGATGGCCTTCAAGAAGGAGGAATTGGAGCAAGTCCATACCATCCGGAGAGAAAAGACCCAACAGCTAGCACAAAGTCATTTAGCTCTGGAGGAAGCAAGGAAAGAGATCGAAGAGCTCAAGCTGAGAGCGGGGGTCAAGAAAAGCAGGGCAGAGGTGGCAGATCCTGGGTCCTTGGCTTAGTTGTTTATTGTTCAGGCTACCTACAGGCTTGTTGTAGGAGTCTTGCTTTTATTTCTTTTGTCTTTATTTATGTACTGACATGTAACCCTTCGGGGAATATTTCCGGTTGTATTATGACTTTTAGCCTGCAGTGGTTTGTTCATATACAGTATTAATGTGCAAGTTATCATCTTGAATGTGCAAGACTCGTTTGTCTGGATACTGCTAATGTCTGAACACTTATCAAAGAGAGAGTTTGAAAGCAAATACTGAAAGTGATTGTCTGATTAGATGCCAGAACTGGGGCATGCCAAATGCTTAAAATTGGGAACATGAACAATTGCATTGCATTGCATATAACTTGTTTGCTTGTTTTGCAGGTGTTGTCTCAGTTACTAACATGTTTTGTGTAACAGGCACTATAGCTCCCCGTAAAGTTCGGGAACAACCGGCAGCACATAGATATCCAACCAAGATTAACAAAGAATGAGTCATGGACCAGATGCAAGCAGACTTGGCAGATTTGAGATTGAGAATGGATAACTTTATGACATTGATGGCTGGCATGGGGCAGAACCAAGAGCGTCTGCGGGAGATGATTGAGAATCAGACCAGGAACACTGCTGCTGCTGCTACTGCTGATAATCATACCGGTGTGGGCGCACGTCAGGTTGAGATTCCTATTGCTCAACCAGGAGTAACTATCATCAATGATGGGTTGAACAACAGTCAGATGGATAATCATGACGACCAGTTTACTCTACTTGATGAAGTTGAAGGTCAAGGAGCAGAGATGAACAAGAGGTTCGAAGAGATGGCTGAGAAAATCAAAGCTATTCAGTCCCAGAGCTCTTTGGGATTTGACATAACCGATTTGGGCTTGGTTCCTGGGGTCAGGATCCCGTACAAGTTCAAAGTTCCAACCTTCGAGAAGTATAATGGCACTGCCTTCCCGAAAACACATCTTCAATCATTTGTTGGGAGAATTGCTGCTCATACGGATGATGAGAAACTCTGGATGTATTATTTTCAAGACAGCTTGGTGGGAGCTTCTCTGGAATGGTACATGAAGCTCAGTAGGGTCAGTATCAAGAGTTGGAAGGATCTAGCTGAAGCCTTTGTGAGGCAGTATCAGTACAACATGGACATGGCTCCGAACCTCACACAGTTGCAGCACATGGCTCAGACGGCTAAAGAAGGTTTTAAAGAATATGCCCAGAGATGGCGCCAGCTCGCTGCCAGGGTGCAACCACCGCTGCTTGAGAACGAAATGGCTGACATGTTTATGGGTACTCTGCAGGGTGTATTTCTTGAAAGACTGGCGTCCAGCTCTGCTACTAAATTCAACGACATTGTTATTGCTGGAGAAAGAGTTGAGACATTGCTGAAAATGGGGAAGATACATGATCCTAATGCTAGTAGTTCCAATGGAGCGAGGAAAACTTTCAGTGGACCTCCTAGAAGACGAGAAGGCGAGACAAACGCTGTATTTGGCCGAGACCGGGGCCGTGGCTATAGAAGACCCTATGAACATGTGGCTGCTGTCACCATTCTTGCTGCTCCAGTGCAACAGATGCTACCTCCTCCTCCACAACAACAACATCAGCAACAACAACAACCTCGAACCAACTATCAGCAGAGACCGTATCAGCCGAGGCAAGCTCGCCTGGCTAATAGGGTGATTGAGGCTATCCCTATGACATATGCTGCATTACTTCCAAGACTGCTAGATTTGAACCTGATTCAACTGAGAACTTTGGCACCACCACCTCCTGGAGAGCTTCCAGTTGGTTATGATGTCAACGCACGATGCGCTTTCCACTCTGGAGCACCCGGGCACTCGACTGAGAAGTGCAGGGTTTTGCATCACAAGGTTCAGGATCTTGTAGACTCTAAAGCAATCAACTTTGCACCGCCGCCAAATGTGAACTCGAACCCTATGCCGAATCATGGAGGGGCAAGAGTCAACGCTGTTGAGGGTGATGACAAGTTGAGTTTGGTGCTGAATATTGATGAAGTAAAGACTCCGTTGAGGGTAGTGAAAGAGAGACTGCTGAAGGGTCAAGTGTTTCCTGGTTGCTGTCTTGATTGTGAAGACTGTTTGAATGCTGAGAATGGTTGTGAAAAGTTGAAGGCGGGTTTGCAGGGTTTGATTGATGCTGGATCCTTGCAGTTCAGTAAAGTTGGTAATGAAGAGGCTGATGATGTGTCAACCATTACCATTTTCTACGATGAAGCTGACATGCCTGTCAGAAGAGAGCCGGTTACGATCTACGCTCCTCAGATTAGTCTCGTGACTATCACAGTACCTGGGCCGGTTCCGTACGCAGACGATAGAGCCATTCCTTGGCATTATGGCTCTGATGTTTATGTAGCTGGACAGAAGATGGAGAGCAGATCTGTTGCTGACCCGACTGTAGAGAATGTCGGAGGTGTTGGGGGTTTCACCCGAAGTGGTAGGTTATTCACTCCCCCTGTGCTGAGAGGGGATCCTGAGGTGGAAGCTTCTTCTAGAGCCAAAGGAAAGCATGTTGTGTCAGATGAACCAACTACTCCTGTTGCTGGGCAGGGTAAGTTTGAAAAAGAGGTCGAGGAATTCATGAGGATTATAAAGAAGAGTGACTACAAGGTGGTTGATCAACTAAACCAAACTCCTTTAAAGATTTCCATCTTGTCATTGCTGTTGTGCTCTCCCGCACACAGAGAAGCCTTACTGAAAGTCCTGCAAATGGCTTACGTTCCTCAGGAGATCACAGTTAACCAACTTGAGGCTATTGTAGGAAGCGTCAATGCAAGCCATGGCCTAGGCTTCACTGACAGAGACCTAATGTCGGAGGGCAGAAACCACAACAAAGCACTACATATCACGATGGAGTGCAAGGGCGCTGTGTTGTCTCATGTTCTTGTAGACACAGGCTCTTCCTTGAATGTGCTTCCGAAGAAGGCTCTAATGAAGCTTAATATTGATGGGATTGTCCTGAAGCCGAGTGATCTGGTTGTTAGAGCTTTCGATGGTTCGAGAAGATCAGTTTTTGGAGAGGTTGAGCTGCCCATCAAGATAGGCTCTCAAGTCTTCAAAAGTGTTTTCTATGTTATGGACATCCAGCCTGCATATAGCTGTTTATTGGGAAGGCCGTGGATACATGCTGCTGGAGCCGTTACTTCAACCCTGCATCAGAAGCTTAAATACGTGGTGGACGGCCAGGTTATCACAGTTTGTGGGGAAGAGGACATATTCGTCAGTCACTTGTCGACGTTCAAGTACATAGAGATGGATGGTGAAATCCATGAGACTTTATGCCAAGCTTTCGAAGCAGACGTCAGCATCCTGACTCCTGCCGAGAAGAGTGTTGAGAAGGAGGGTACGTCCATCCATTCCTACAGGGAAGCAAAAGAAGTTGTTCAATAAAGCAGTGCCCAAGGCTGGGGCAAGCTGTTGGAGCTGGAAAAGAAAGATGATAAGTTTGGCTTAGGGTATTAACCTGGCGGAGCTGCTCCGAGTGGTAAGGCTATCACGTTTACAAGCGCTGGTTTCTCGACCGCAATCAGATCTGTACAGCAAGCCAAGATGGGGACAGTGACGGTGACTGGGACAATTGGATCCACCCGTGTGCGCCCGGCGAGGAGCTAACAAATTGGTCTGCTGAGGACATTGTTCAAGTCACCTGGCTCTCAGAGTAATTATTTTGTTTCCTTTTATTAGCATACTGCATTGTCAAATCCAGCATTCTGCCCAAGATGCTAGGATCCATTGTATTGGGCCACCATGTTTTGTATTGCATTCTTATTTTGCTATGAAATAAAAGGACATTTTCAGACAAACTGTGTTCCCTATCTTTGTTTTTAAACTTTTTCACAAAAAATATAAAAATGGCAATGTGTTTTCCTTTTTGTTTTGTGTTAGCGTCTCTTTTTCAAAATAAGCAGATTCTAAATAAGCACATCATTTATGCAGTGTTGATCATCCGGATTCCACTGATAATGTTCCTGCTATGACTATGCATGACTTTGACAATCCAGTCTACCAAGCTGATGAAGGGGTTGAGGAAGACTGTGACCTCCCTGAAGAATTGGTCAGATTGTTGAAACAAGAGGAACAGGTTATTCAGCCTCATCAAGAAGAAATTGAGATCATCAACATTGGCAGTGAAGATGCAAAGAAGGAAATCAAGATAGGAGCCAGTCTGCAGGCCGACGTCAAGAAAGAGCTGATCAGTATGCTGAGAGAGTATGTGGATATCTTTGCTTGGTCATATCAAGATATGCCAGGATTAGATATCGACATCGAGAATAAGCTAACTCTGAGAGAGGACTGTCCTCCTGTAAAGCAGAAATTGAGAAGAACTCGTCCTGACATGGCGATGAAGATCAAAGAGGAGGTTCAGAAGCAATGGGATGCCGACTTCCTTGCTGTAACTAGTTACCCACCTTGGGTAGCTAACATTGTACCTGTACCAAAGAAGGACGGCAAGGTCCGGATGTGCGTTGACTACCGGGATTTGAATAGACCAAGCCCAAAAGATAATTTTTCGTTGCCACACATTGATGTGTTGGTAGACAATACTGCTCAATGCTCGGTATTTTCCTTCATGGATGGCTTCTCCGGATATAACCAGATTAAGATGGCGCCGGAAGACATGGAGAAGACAACGTTCATTACCCCGTGGGGTACATTCTGCTATAAGGTCATGCCCTTTGGTTTGAAGAACGCCGGGGCAACTTATCAACAGGCGATGGTCACATTGTTCCATGACATGATCCACAAGGAGATCGAGTGTTATGTGGACGATATGATTGCTAAGTCCCGAGACGAAGAGGAGCATCTGGTCAACCTGAAGAAGCTATTTGATAGACTGATCAAGTACAAGCTGAGGTTGAATCCGAACAAGTGCATTTTCGGAGTGCGTTCCGGGAAATTACTGGGTTTCATTGTAAGTCAAAGAGGAATTGAGGTAGATCCTGCTAAAGTAAAAGCTATTCAAGATATGCCTGCACCGAAGACAGAGAAAGAGGTGCGCGGGTTTTTAGGGAGGTTGAACTACATTTCTCGGTTCATATCTCATCTAACTGCCATGTGCGAACCAATATTCAAGCTGCTAAGAAAAGAGCAAACGGTCAGGTGGAACGATGACTGCCAAAGAGCTTTCGACAAAATAAAAGAATATTTGCAGGAGCCTCCAATTCTAATGCCTCCAGTGGAAGGAAGACCATTAATCATGTACTTGACCGTGCTAGAAGGGTCAATGGGGTGTGTGCTAGGCCAACATGACGAGTCTGGTCGAAAAGAATACGCTATTTATTACCTTAGCAAAAAGTTTACCGACTGTGAATCCCGATACTCACTGCTCGAGAAAACTTGCTGCGCTTTGGTATGGGCTGCTCGCCGACTGAGGCAGTACATGTTGACTCATACCACACTGCTCATTTCAAAAATGGATTCTGTCAAGTACATCTTTGAGAAACCAGCGTTGACCGGAAGGGTTGCTAGGTGGCAGATGATTTTAACTGAATACGACATCCAGTATACTTCTTAGAAAGCCATCAAGGGAAGTGTATTGTCGGATTACCTTGCACAGCAACCTCTTGAGGATGATTATCAACCAAT
This sequence comes from Lathyrus aphaca, assembly GCA_963966055.1. Lineage (NCBI taxonomy): Eukaryota > Viridiplantae > Streptophyta > Magnoliopsida > Fabales > Fabaceae > Lathyrus > Lathyrus aphaca. Next base: position 181,279,279 of record OZ014520.1, read on the forward strand.
GAAGTTTGATTTCCCTGATGAGGACATCATGTACCTCAAAGCAAACGATTATGAGGAACCACTTCCGGAGGAGGGGCCAGACCCTGAATCCAAATGGAAGTTGATGTTTGATGGGGCCGTCAATATCAATGGTCGTGGAGTTGGTGCCGTACTCATTACTCCTGAAGGTGCTCACTTACCCTTCGCTGCCAGAATTACTTTTGGTTGCACCAACAATGAAGCGGAATACGAAGCGTGTATAATGGGAATAGAGGAGGCAATTAATCTGCGGATTAAGAACCTCGACATATTCGGAGATTCAGCCCTCGTCATTAACCAAGTTACCGGCAAGTGGTATATGCACCAAGAGCATCTAGTTCCATACAGGGATTATGCTAGAAAACTGTTGACGTTCTTCACAACAGTTAAACTTCAATACATACCACGTGATGAAAATCAGTTTGCCGACGCATTGGCCACTCTCTCTTTGTCAATTAAAGTCTTGAGTTGGAATTATGTGCCCAGAATTGATATATCCAGGCTTGACGCTCCAAATTATGTCTTCTCTATAGACGCCGTGTCTGACGAGAAACCTTGGTACTTTGATATCAAGTTATTCCTAGAAAAGCAAGAATACCCAACTGGGGCATCTTCCAATGACAAGAAGACCTTGAGGCGACTTGCTGCTAGCTTCTTCTTGAACACAGACGGGGTTTTGTACAACAGAAACTTCGACATGGTTTTGCTCAGATGCGTGGATAGACACGAAGCAAGCCTGTTGATGCAGGAAGTCCACGAAGGATCTTTTGGTACCCATGCAGGAGGGCATGCTATGGCAAAGAAATTACTGAGATCATGGTATTACTAGATGACAATGGATGCAGACTGTTGTTCATTCGCTCGTAAGTGCCACAAGTGCCAGATATATGCAGACAAAGTGCATGTACCTCCAAGCCCGCTCAACGTCATGTCATCGCCTTGGACCTTTTCTATGTGGGGCATTGACATGATCGAGAAGATCGAGCCAACTGCTTCAAATGGTCATCGCTTCATCCTGGTCGCGATTGATTACTTTACTAAGTGGGTAGAAGCAGCGTCTTATGCCAACGTCACTCGTCAAGTGGTGGCAAGATTTCTGAAAAAGAGATATCATATGCAGATATGGAGCGCTCGAAAGAATCATTACAGATAATGGTTCTAATCTCAACAACAAAATGATGGCAGAATTGTGTCGGGACTTCAAGATACAACATCACAATTCTTCTCCTTACCGACCAAAGATGAATGGTGCGGTAGAGGCAGCAAACAAGAATATCAAGAAGATTGTGTAGAAAATGGTTGTCACCTACAAAGATTGGCATGAGATGTTACCGTTTGCTTTGCATGGGTACCGAACGTCAGTCAGGACGTTAACAGGGGCAACTCCCTTCTCTCTGGTGTATGGCATGGAAGCAGTCCTGCCTGTTGAAGTAGAGATTCCTTCACTACGCGTGATGATGGATGTCAAGCTGGATGAGGCTGAATGGGTGCGTGCTCGTTATGATCAGCTATGTCTAATTGAGGAAAAGAGATTAGCGGCTATCTGTCATGGTCAACTTTATTAGAGGAGAATGAAGCGTGCATTCGACCAACGAGTACGTACTCGAGAGTATCAAGTGGGAGAGCTTGTGTTGAAGAGGATCGTTCCTCCAGGTTCAGATCACAGGGGAAAGTGAACCCCAAACTACGAAGGACCATTCATAGTGAAGAAAGTCTTCTCAGGAGGAGCACTGATGCTCACCACTATGGATGGAGATGACTTCCAGTCCCTTGTTAACTCGGACGCAGTTAAAAAATACTTCGCATAAAGAGACCCGCTGGACACAAAAACAGAATTATAGTCCAGGCAAAAAAAGGGTATCCCGGCGAGCTAAAAACAGAATAAAAAGCTCGGGCTAAAGTTAGGGAAATAAAAAAAAATGTACACCCACTGAGTTGAAAAGCCGCATTGGACAGCTCAGGCAAAAAAGGGTACCCCGGTGGATTGAAAACCCGAAAGGGCGATCCACGCAAAACAAGGGAATAAGCGAACAACTACGATCCGAGTTATCTGAACCACGTCATCGTTTCGTACAACTTGACAATATCAGAAGGATAGGAAACAGTCCCCTCGTCCTCTCAGAAAGCCAAAGCAGAATGGAAAGTCTTAAAGATATGCAGGTCATAGCAGAAATGGAACTCCTTGGAATGCCGTGTACATTGCCATTAGGATAGTTGTTTTCTCAATTTTATAGTGGCTACCTCTTTCCAGGTGGTTGCTTCTAGATGTAAATCTTTTCCTGTTCAGAGGCCATTCAATAAAAAGAATATTCAGTTAAAAAGTTGTGTGTGTTTATTTTTGTTTGCAAAATGTCCTGAATTTTCACCAAAAATAGCATTGCATATAAACATGGTGATAATTTTGAGAAGAAAACTGACATGCAGGGAAACGGTAACCCTCTTTGAGTGTCGAGTGACGATGGATGAACATATCATTCCATGCAAATTCCCGGGGCACACTTATGTTTTCTTTTGTTGCAGGTTGCAGGATGGCGTCACATTCTCCCGGGCAAATTTTCTCTTTCCCAATAGAGTATCTCCCCAAGCAGAGATTTCTTCTCCCAGCAGGTATCTGAAGCTTGACATCTCCAACAGAGATTTTCTCCAGCTAAACCTTGGTAGCGACCCAAGCAGTTTCTTCTTCCCCAGTGAAGTATGCCCAATAGGTATCTGAAAGCCTGACATCACCAGAGTTGGAATCATCAGTATTCTATCCTCAGCAAGAGACCCCTCAGAGTCTTGAATCAGCAGATGCTCTCCCCGGCCAGAGTATTGTCCAAACAGCTCCCCCAGCCAAGTCTGAAGATGATCCTGTCCCCACAGAGTTCATATTTGATTTTCACCTCCGTCCGTGAATTATTTTCCAGCAAAGTTGCCATACTTTTGGGTATTTGATGATACAGCCACGTATTCATCACCTCAGTCAGAGTTGAGTGTCTAGACCTCTTGACTTTTCTTCCCCTGTAGAGTTGTATCTCTTGCTGCCAATCAGGCATTTGTCTACCGCTCGTATGCGTTTGTCAACACTCGTCTGTGTTATCCCTAAACGGAGTTCTCCCTAACATTGGTATTATTGCTTTATTGTTGCTCGTCAGCATCTTTCAACACCCGTCTGTGTTGGCTTTGTGGTATTGCTCGTCTGCTTTCCCCCAGCATTGGCTTATGATTACCTTGATATTGCTCGTCTGCAATTTTCCAACACTCGTCTGTGTTTGGTTATGATAGTTGCTGTTGCTCGTCCGCAACTCCTCAACACTCGTCTGTGTTCGGATATGATATTTGTTGTTGCTAGTCTGCAACCTCCCAACACTCGTCTGTGTTTGGTATTGGATCCTTTGTTGCACTCGTCTGTGCCTTGATGTGTATTCTCTGCTGTTGCTCGTCTGCAACTGTCCAGCACTCGTCTGTGTTTGTTCCGAAGGAGGCTCGTCTGTCTCAGGCACCAATTATTGTTGTTGTTGCACCTGGCGTAACAGGTTTGTTAAGAAGACTCGTCTGTCTTGTACCATATATCCGCGAATAATATATGAAGAAGGTTCGTCTACCTTGATTGCATGTCTATCCCACAGACTTAAGTGCGTTACCGGTCCTGGCGTAACAGGTAAATCCGAAGGAGACTCGTCTGTCTCATGCTATATGCAGTTTTGAGGACTCATATGTCCAATTCCTGGCGTTACAGGATTGTTTGAAGACTCGTCTGTCAACATGTTCTTATTCCAGATATCGGTTCAACTTGGAAGAAGCTCGTCTGCTTCTTTCTCCCCTGCAGTCCCCAGAGCGTCATCTGGCTGGGTTTATTTCTCAGTGTTGCATTCTTCGTCAGAGTGCAAATTTCTGGTCTTCTTGGTATTCAACCACAATTTATCTTGAATGGTCGATAGCCCGTACTATCGTCCTTTTCAGATAAACTGATGATTGAATAGGGGTAGCTGTAACACCCCAAATTTGCCCTCTTCATCCTCGGCATTATATCATATCATAGGCATCATACTCATATCATTTCCTCAGCATCATATCATGGAAAGATGAAGCATAACACCCCTTATGTCCTAGCATAAGCATATGGTCATCTGTGGAGTTCCCAGAAGCCTTTCAATCCATGACAAGGGTCCTAATGAGTTTGTACAAGTTCTATGGTGAGTCTAAATTCCACTATCAAGATCAAGTCCATTGGAAAAGGTTCAGAAGATTGCACGATCATCAGAGATCTCAGGACAAGTCAAAGCTCCGATGCAGTGCACCCAAATTAGGGTTTGAGAGTCAAGCACCATAACTCCACAACTTTGGTCATTGTATTCGGGCAAGGTCTCTCATTTGACAAGAAGATCCTAAGGTTGAAATTTTCTTGAGAAAATTCCTCAAGGAAGTCAGTTATTTTGTTGGAAGTTCAGGATGCAATATCTTCTCCTGTATAAGGAAATCCTGATTAGGGTTTTGGGCCAGACACTCCTATCCTCTATTTTGACCATTTCTTGAGGGTAAAAGCTTTTATTTGATATGCATAGCTTAGGTATGAAGCTTGGAGCAAATATTCACTGAAGAAGTTAAGAATTGGTTCAGTTGATTGGAGGTGAAGTAAGAAAGTCAACTGCGCAGTTAGAAAGGTCAACATGACAATTTCAGAGTTTCTAATTAGGATTATCACTTTTTGAGTCCATATTATGTCAAGGAGTATTTTAGTTGAGCTTAGATGTCAAAAATCGGGAGTAGGCAAAAAGCTGCTATTTTTGAGAAGTTTCTTTTTTTAGAAATTTTTTGTTCTTAAACTTCAAGCTGTAATTTCATGTGCAAAAAAGCCCGAGTGTTTTTTCAGTGAACACGAGATTCGTAGGGCACGATTTTCCCTTTTCGAAAAGTCGTAGAACACCCTCATAGCATTTATAGAACTCAAGATACGATTTTTAGAAGTTGTGTTGCATTTTAGGTTTTTTGGGACACTTGTCACTTTACCATAGGTTCTTTTTGTTTTTTTAGGGTGTTGCACTCATTGTTTTTTTCCTTACACATTTTCTATGTCCCACCAACATGCTAGCGTGCCATATAGTTATTCATGTGCTGCTTTTAGTTTATTACATTTGGTTTGTGGTGGAAAAGAAAAAAAGAAGGGATATTTGAGGTAGTATGGTAAGTCACGCATGGGATAGGGGGAAGGAAAGTGGGTTCACTCTCTCCACGCGTTTTTTCATTCCATAGAGGGCAAATAAATCGTGTTGGGTCCTCACCTTCACACGCGCTTGGAGGCACCAAGAGAAGGAGGTTTTGGTGTGTGGAATAACAAACTTAGGAGTACACTTTTTGATTGGTGCACATGCTTTTCTTGGCAGAGAGACCTCAGTGCATAAAGAAAAAGGAGAAATCATTCTGATAAAAAAAAAAGAAGCGACATCAAACTCAAAAAGAAGAAAGAGCTCACGGCATTTTTCTCTCATTCAAAATCAAATTCATTCACCTTTCCGATTTTTTTGTGACCACCTCTCCATTCATGTCATCATCATCTCCATTATTTTGAGTGTGTTGGATGCCTCTTCTACATACTGGAGGTGCAATGATTGTATAGTTTCTTCCCGGCGTTTCCGTTCGCAAGATCAACAGCCTTTATTTGGCTCATAGAAGCTTAAGGGAGCTTGTCATATTCCTGGTTTTCTGAAGAATTGACCGAGAAAAGCTTCATACAGGTAAGCTTCAGTTTCATTTTGCTTCGATTTGACCTTAATATTATTTGTCTTGGCTGATTGAGGTTGGATTTAAGTTGAATAAAGTGTTTGAGTTTAAATCTGAGATTCACGGCTTTCTGGTTGATTATTGTTCTGCCCGATTTGCTTTGGTTTTGTTCTGTTCTTAAGATCTGATGGCATGTTCATAATCTTCGCATGTTGTACTCCATTTTTGGTGTTTATACTTTTTGTTTTCATGAAGAGATGATTGAGTTATGGTGATCTGAAGTGTGGTGGTCGTAAATGCGTTTGGCCTTGTTCTCTTTGTTTGTTTTCGTTCCCTGCATGAGTCAAGGAAGAAGATGAGTGCGTGTTGGCTTATGATTGGCTGTTGTGATTTTTTTGTCTTTTTCTAATTTAACCTAGTGTGACCAATTGAGCAGTGGTTTACATGATTTTTCTGTGTTATTACTTTTAATAAGGGCATCGTCACATATTGATGAGTTTTTTTTCTTTTTTTTCCCAATAATTAATCAAGTTTTTCGTGTGGGCTTAGTTATAATTCCTATTCGCACCTCAACTATTTCGGCCCAAATGAATTCAGTGCAAGACCTCTACTATTTACACCACATTCCAAGTTCATTTTTATTTTCTTTTTCCATTTTAATTTCCTTTTTTATCCAGTTTCATTTAAATTCGTATAAAATAGTTTTAGTCACCTAAAAATTCCCAAAAATATCATGGACCTTTCTTTATGTCTCTGGTTTTTTATCATTTTTTTATTTTATTTTATCTTTAATCCACGTGCCAGAATTAAATCTCCATTGCTCATAGCTTCTTTTTAAGCCTTTCTTGATCAGTCTGCCTTTTCCATTTTCCATAGCCTTCAATATTTTGAGTTTTGATCCCATTCTTTTTGCTTTATGTTTCTAATTCATTTTTATTTTCATGTGATTTTTCTCTGAATTTTTGGAAATTTATTTCTTAAGTCTTGGTCTGGAAACTTGTGATGTAAGTTTTCTGTCTTTGCTTGTGTTCTTGCCTCCATTTGACTTAGTTGCTTTCTGAATCTTTGCAAATCCTTTTGGCTAGTTGATACAACATGTTTGAAGATCATTTGGTTTCAGTTGTGGAATTTTTATGTGGCTGGTTTATTTATTGTGGATTTTATCTTGAACCTTATCCTGTTTTGCTTCCCTTGAACCTTTTGGCCTCTCATAAGCCTAAAAAAGCACTTGTGCCCATTTCTTCTTCTCATTTGGGGTTCCTTTGGGGTGTAGGTACTTTCCTGGTCCTAGGATAGGTCTTGTGTATTCTGAAGTTTTGAGTTTTCTTCTTCTTTAAGTCATTTGTTTCTTTAAGTGTTTTAACTTCATCTTTGTGCTTCTTTTGCTTCCATTTGGCAATTGTTTGGTCTTGTGTGATCTTTCTATTCATCTTGCTGGCTTCTTAAGCCCTTCTTCATCTCATTTTGGTTCTGGTTGTGAACTTTGTGTTCATATTTTGTGCATTTTGCTTTGCATGTTTCATAAGTGTGCATTTGTTTTCATATGTATTCATGGTGCATCCTTTTGAGTCATAAGTCTCTTCTCCTCATTTCTTTGAGTTGCATTCGCATTGTGCATTTGTTCATATCATGTCACTTCTGATTGTTTGATGTTAGCATGTTATCTTTCTCATTTTGTTTCATGTATATGCATACTAACCTTGCAGGGGCTATGGTAAGTGTAAGATGTGGGAATTGAGTTCCACATCTCCAATTCTCATCCCTTCCTCTTATGTTTATGTGAACTAACCCTCTTTTGTTGGGCCTAGGCCTTTCTTATCCCTTCTTCTATCTTCTTCTTCTCTTCTTCATTAGGGTAGAAACCTCACCAACCCTTAGGACATCCATGCATGTTAATACTTAGGATTATTTTTAGTCCCCTTTAGAATTTTTCCTTTGAGTTCCTTTTGGTTCTTCTTCTCTTCTCATCTCATAACTCTAAAAAACACTTTAATAACTTTGAAGTGATGCATTTGATCCATAGCCTTATTCCATGAGGTATGCTTGTAGTCTTCCCATCTTGGGATATAACAAGTTTACCTTGTGATGCACAAGTCTGATCAAGGTATCTTCTTCATAAAAGAAAAGCATAAAAAACACTTCTTCATTTGTAAATAACCAAAAAAACTTAATAATTAAGCAAGTTAGTGAGCCTAGGCCCTAATCTGTGGGTTCAAGTTTTGGGGATCTTCTCCTTACTTGAGTGTGCTTGTTCTATTATTCCATCTTGGAATGTAGTGACAAGTGTACATTCCATGGAAGAGAGCCTGAGTTCACTTCCTTGTGACACACTCATAGAAAATTCATAAAAAACACTGGACAAACAATAAACGTCTCTCCTTCGGGACTTCTTTTCTCATCACCTTCACTCTCATCGTACGAACTTGCTCCTACTTGTCATTTTGCAAGACGGTAACACACTCGTCGTCCGAGCCTGCAACACCTGAGCATTGACATAGGAAGTTCAAGCCTTAAGACACAAGAAATCTTTTCCACCCCTAGTTAGGGGAACTACGGCGTCTCTGATCCTCATTATCCTGATGAGGTACGTAGGCAGCGGGGTAGGGCCCGTTCGAGCACAATCTTTATTTTCCCTACATTTTTTCCTTTCGCTTTCTTATTTCAGTTCTTTTCCAGTTCCAGTTTCTTTTCATTTTCATTTCTTTTGCTGCAGTTTTCATACCCTCACCCTTTGAAACAGTTTCTTTTGCAAGCGTGGATCCCGTCGGGTACGGAAGACGATTTGGGTGCTAATACCTTCCCAGGTCGTAACCGACTCCCGAACTCAGTCTCTTTGGTTCGTAGGACCTGTGTCCTTCCTCTTTCTTTCTTCTGGTTTGTGCAGCATTACCATTCCCTCTCTTCGGGATAAAAATGCCTGGCTGGCGACTCTATTCCTTTTCCGCGCCACTTTCACGTTTGTACCAGGATGGAAATCCGGGGAGCGACATTGGGGTCTGCCCCTGCTTGCATGGATAGCATTTGTTTCACCCGTCTTTCGGGGTCCTGGGAAAGGTTTACTTGGGTTGTTGGAGGAACTATCACCATTGTCAGAGATTTTGCCCATCTTCAAAAGACTTTCAATTATCTCACCAGCTATAACTACACCGGAAAAACTGGTGGAAGAGAAAGCAGCAATTCTATCAATATAAGTTCCCTGCAAGGTGTTCATAAACATGGCAGCCATCTCTCTTTCCGACATGGGTGGCTGAACAATAGCAGCAACCTGTCTCCACCTCTGAGCATAATCCCAAAAGCTATCCCTTAAAGACTGAGACATGCCCATTAGAAGAGTTCTATTTTCCGGATGAAGGCCTCGGCCAAGTCTTTCCGACATCTTATAGTGGCCCTTGTCAGATGCGAATACCATTCTCTTGAAGCTCCAGTCAGGCTGTCCTCAAAATAGAACATCCATAACTTCTCATCCATGGTATATGCCTTGAGTCTCCCTAAGAAGGATTGCAGATGAGTACGCGGGCATGAGGTACCATTATATTTCTCAAAATAAGGGGGTTTGAATTTGTGGGGAATTCTCACCCCATCTACCAGCCCCATATCCATTACGTCAAAGCCTAAAGAATTCTGGGATTCCAAAGACCTCAACTTTTCAGCAATCTCATCCAGTCTTCTGTCATACACTTCATCCCCAACCCCAATAACAGTGAATTGTTCTTCTTGGGGATCCTCTTGCAGGATTCTGCCCCCAGAAGTATTACCTTGAGCATTCCTTGTGCCATTAACATCTAGATTCAAATGGGGCCCAAATTCTGGTGGGTCGATACGGGGCTGTCCTCGTTCATTATTGCTGGTTCCCCCTGTTCCAAGATGGGGCTCTTCAGGTGTCTGCCTTTCTACCAGCTCTCTCAGCCTCTCTTGGTTTGGGCTAAGCCGGTCATCGCATCCATAAACTGAGACATTTTGTTTCTCATCTCGACCCTTTCGTTTGCCATCTGATTTCTCACTTCAGTTAGGTCCTGCTGTACCTGATCCATCTGAATGCCTGGAAGGTTGTTACGTGTTGGGTACCGGTGTGTGCGGTTGACAGGGAACACTCGGCGACGAGCAATGTTTCCTGAAAGCACAACAAAGTGAGAAACAAAATAATAAACAAAAACCTACAAAACAGAGAAAATGTTAGTATGCAATGCAATATGCTTATTTGTTTTCCAAGGTATCCGGTTTGGTTCTTGGTTTTGACCTTTCCAGACCTCGAGGAGATGCTTGATGATGTTGAGAGAAAGCCCACCAAAATAAAACAAACTGATATATTACAAATAATGAAAATACATACTCTGTTTACAATACATGCCCATGGTGGGTCAAAAATACGACAAAAAGGAAAAGTACATCAAAAGGAAAGAAATACAAGAAAAAAAAGAATCAGACATCTAGTCCATAGTCATCTTCCTTGACTTCCTTCAGGAGTGCCTCAGTCACCGGACCAGTTGGGTGCTCTGTAATGGTCCTAATGAGGAGGTTCCTGGTAGCAATGGCATTAGTCAGCTTCTTATGCCTGTCCTGATCCTTTGATCTATTTAACCCCGCTCGGAGCTTCAATTCTGATATCTCCTTCTGAGCTGCCAACAAAGCTTCCTGCTGCTTCTTCTCATTGGTCTCCAGCTGCTCAATCTTGGCCTGAGTCCTCTGGTCTTCTTGTGCACGGGCTTCGGTGATCCTGATCCACCTAGCCTGGCTTTCCTCCAGGTAATGCTCAGCCCTTGCTTTCTGAATCTTGGCCTCCTTGCAGGCACTCTTCAATATCTGTTCCCCGGCTCTTGCTTTCCTTATGTAGTCATCTGTCCTCTCAATCTTGGTCAGATGCTCAGTCTTGAGCCTTTCCAATCTTTCAATGTCCAGACGACCGTCATTTCTTTCCCAAAGAGTCTTCTTCAGGGCTTCAGATAGCTGATTATTCCTCTCTTTCAGCTTTTCAAATTCCTCCAGGCTAACAGTTGATGTAGGCTGTACTGTAGAAGGTCCAGGTGTGTCTTCCAAGGTGAAAGGCATTTTGGTGATCTGAGCTCTAGTACGGGACCAGTAGTTTGGAGAACTCCTCCATTGTAGGAACCAGCTGATAGTCGGGGAATGTGAAGCAATGATGTTTAGGATCAAAGAACTGAAATAAGACACTCATCATGTCTTCATTGAAACCTGAAGTGACTAGATCCAGTAGGTGACCATGCCTCTTGATGAATTGGGAGTTTTCAGAAACTTGAGAGACCAATTCCTTAAGCTTAGGAGGTATTCCTACAAAGTTGATCCGGATATTATTCCTACGAGCAGAAGCCATGACCTGCAACAAAGAACAAAGATAAATCCTTTGGTCCTTGAAATGGTTAGTGAAAATGCAATGCTTATGATGCATGATGTCATGATGTTATGATCAATCACAAACATGTGGCACACACACAAGTCACACAATAACCCTAGGTTTGAAGGCTTGCGTGAGGTTTAAAGGTAAGTACCCTCCCCTGAAGATTAGTTGGTTCATCCTGTCCTACAAAAATAACCAGGTTCTAAGGGATCTCAATATCACTGATCCTTCCCAATGGTGGTTGTTCAGTAGGCAACTTACTTGCCAACTAAAACCCTCCAAGTTTAGGATCTCAATGAGCGTAGTATCGAGTATCAACCAATTTCAGTCTTTACTAAAGCCGGCTATCTCACTACTTTCTAAAGGTCAAGATGGGATAACTAGGGCTCTAAAAGTCAGTTAGTGTATTGACAACATATGGCAGCCCCATATTATCCTTAACTTACTTAAGGAACATAAGCACCAACCAAGAAGTCACACTAACTTTGGCCACCAGATCAACCATATCGGTATACGCCGTACAGTTTCCTTGGTCTATTGCCATTTACCTAGGGTACACTAGATCCGGGTTAGGATCTTTCACACAAAAAGCCCAACAGAAAAGTAAAGCAAACAAGACAAACAATTTAAGTGATCTAATTCCTAAGGGTACCCCTCTTTTACTTAGTAATTCCCCAACAGAGTCGCCAGTTCTATAACACGGTGAGAGAACTGACTTTTAGTCATGTTGCGGATAGCAAGAGTCGCCACCGACTTTTATTTTATCCATAAGGAAAGGACATAAAATAACAGGAAAGACTTATTTTAAAAGACTTGAGTTCGGGGGGAAGGTTATATAAAGGGAAGGTGTTAGCGCCCTTTATATCCATGGTTATCCATGGGCTCTTAGTTACTTAGCTCACTTAAATTATTTTTGGAAAGTGTAGTGTGTGATTAGAAATTTTTCTAAGTACTTTGTAATGATCCTCATATGGATGTATACAAAGCCTTGTTTTGAAAAATGTTTAAGAAAGTGAGGTGTAAAGAGTAATTTTAAGAAGTGAGCAAGTAATTAAGAGGTACCTACTCTAGATTAAGTCTTTCATGTTCTCGTATGTTCTTTCAATGGTAAGACTGTCCCTATTATTAAGGAATAGGTAGTCATTACCTTGGATGTGTTAAGGGACAAGCGTAGGGTCATCGTATGGTCATAGAAAGCAACTTAAGGGATGTCTTTAGCAATTCGTAGGGACTATCATCATTTATTCGAAGGTGTCGCTCCCACCAAATGACACCGGGGCCAAGAAGGGTACAAACGCGTACGGTCGGCGAAAGAGAGAACATGAAGATGAACTGAAAAGAGTCGCCAGCTAGGCATTTTTATCCCGAAGGAAAGGTAATGCTGCATAAACCTAAGAAAAGATGGATAAGACGGACGCGAACCAGAGAGACTGAGAAAGGGGGTTGGTTACAACCTTGGAAGGTATTAGCACCCAGATTGTCCGTCGTACTCGACGAGATCCACGCTTGAAAGATTTGTGTTTAAAGGGGTAGTGTCAGTGTTATTCTGTGTGCAAAAGCTGGAAAAGAATACAAGTGTCAGTGCAAAAGAAGTGTAAAGTGAAGAAAAGGAGTGTCAGTGTAAGAGAAGAGTGTAATGTTGAAGACAATGAGGCTTAAAAGAATAATGCTGGAAGAGGGGGAATGAGACAGAGACTGTTGTTCGATAACTGTTAAGTTATGCCTACGTATCCTCTCGTGCAATGAGGAAGTCAGAACACCGTAGTTCGACTCAAAGAGATTGAAAGATGAATTGACTTGTGAACTGCTTACTTGTCTATGCTCAAGTGTATGACCTGTCTAGCTCATGTGCAAACTGTCTTGCATTAGACGAGAAGCGAGTTCTCGTTTGTGAGTGAATGAGGTGAGAAAAGAATCCCGAAGGAGACGATTATTGTTTGTTTTTGATGTTTTACATCTTTTATTGCTTTTGGGGTTTGTCATAAGAAAATGAGCTTAAGCCTAAACCAAGGGTTAGTAAACTCATCACATCTTCCCTCTGATTAGGGGTAATGAGAATACCTTAAGTATGAAGTAAACACCTCACACTTAATTAACATGATGTAGGATTAAGATGATTAACCTACTTGCATTTATTTAGATTTTTTTTGGAGTTTTTGTTTAGTGTTAAGTAATGAGTTTAAGCCATAATCAAAGATTTAACGAACTCATTACACCATCCTAATAGAAGGATAATAGATGAGAGCATTTAAGCTGAGGAAGGCTCCTCAACTTAATCCATGATTATGGATTAACCTCATGACAAAACAAAACCTTTATTGAAGTGGATTTTAGTTAATGGTAAGATTAAGAAGTGAATTTTATGGTTTGTAAGAAAACTCGAGGGGGACTTGTCCATTAACACTAGTGTTAGTCCTTCTTAACCAATTAAGGAAGAATTAGAACCCTAATGCAAGGCCCAAGTTACAAGCTTGATGTCTTAGTGATTATTAGATGGATTGATTAAAGGATTTAAACACATTAAGGGTTTAACACTTAGGATTATAGTTATACACTCCATCCTAAGAGAAGGATGCAGGCATAACCTTAATCACAAAGCCTTAAAACCTTTAAGGTTTAGTCCTTGATTATGAGATGAGAAGAGAAGACACAAAAGATGACACAAAGGTAAAACTAATGGAGGGACTAATCAACCCCTAATTGTTATCATGCTTGGGTATTCCTAGGGTTTATGAGGCTTGCAAGAAATCTTCAAGAAGAGCCACAAAGGAAGAAGCAGATGAAAGGAGGAGAAACAGAAGAAACAAGTCAACTTACTTCACTTAAGAAGATAAATTGCTTGAAGAAAGAAGGAAATAAGGAACATGAATGAGAAAGCTCACTCTAATACACATACAAAATGCAGAAATGAATGTATAAGAGAGGTGAGAAGAGATTGTGAGAAGTGAAGGCAAATTCACTTCTCAAAGTAACTTACCACCTGAAAAGTTAGCAAAAGGAAATGAAAATGAAATGAATGCAAAGATGCAAACCAAAACCAGAAGCATGTTCATGGTGAAAATGATGCTAAGAGATGATGCAAGAGTGTGTCAAGAGATGAGGATGATCATACAAAGGATGGGAATGCAAATGAAGCATAAAGGAAGCATGAAAGCTCATGAATGCACATGAAATGAAATGAATGCATAACATGGCAAATGGATGATGAAATAATCAAACATGATTCTAATGTGTCCTAAGATGTCTTAGAAGTCATTTGAATGCATAAAATGTCATGGCAAGTTCATGAATGCAAGCATATGCAAGATGTATGCAAAGGAAGATGAGAAATTAGGGTTTTATGAAAGGATGAGATGCAAATGGCAAAGACATAAGCAAATGACATGATAAAAAATTGAAAATTCACTCAAAGGAACCCTAACCCCATATGATTTCATACCCCAAAGGAGGAGACCTAACTCTTAACTCTAAGGGACTTATGATTTTTCTAAGTTTTCTAGGGTTTTAAGGTACCTAAAGGGGAAAATACAAATCAATTCAAAAAGGCAGAAGAAATTAATGACAAAAATATGCTTGAAAATACATTTCAAATGAAGATCAATGCAAAAAGAACCATGGTCATACCATTCTTGGTTAGGCAGAAAATAATTATTGAAGTTAGGGTTCTAAAATGGGATTTTATGAACCCTAAATTCAAAGAAAAAATGTCAAAATGATTCAAAACCAAAAATAAATTTGTGTGGATGGTATGACAATGTCTCTAAATGTTTAAAGATGCAACATGCATTTTTTTGGATTTTTTAGAAACCCAAATGGTTTTTAATTAATTAATTTTCATTAATTAATTAAAATAAAAAATTAAATGTCTAAAAAATGATTTTTTAATGCAAAAAATAAAAATAAAAATATTTTTGGGTTGAGAAAATTATTTAAAGTCAAAATGCAAAAAGAAAATATTTTTTGGATTTTCTATGTATTTTAAATAATTAGTGCAAAATAAATAAGAAAAATGAAATAAAACAAAATAAAATGAGAAGTATGCAGGATGGAGGGACAGGATTGAAACTGGGTTTGGATCTGTTGACCACGCGCCACTTGCAATGGCCCAAATTCAAATTTCACTAATCCTAATTAATTAATTAAATAAATCAGATTAATAGCTAATGACCTAATCCTAGCCCTTCAATCACGCACGGGAGAACAGATCAAAGGGTCCACATTCAAACAGAAACCCTAACCCTAATTAGTCATTAATCACTCTCAGGTAGCCGGAGAAGACCTCCGGTCATCTTCTCCGGCCAACTCCTCCCCTGAAAATTTCCAAATCACTCCCTAGGCCATGATAAACTCCCCAAACCTCCAGAAATGATCCCCAAACCTCATGGAACAAGAATCCAGCAACTTAACTCATTTATTTTGCATCATGATCAAGATTCGAACGAAAACATAAAAATGGACAAAATTTCAGAACACGCATACACAATCAATTCTCAACCATTCTTCAAAAATAAATGTTCACTATGATCAGGAGAGCAAACTCTATCATCTCATAACTAAAGAAATGATTTCTGGAAAAATGTTTCAAGAAGATACCTGAGATGAAGCTTTGCCAATGGAGCAGCTTGGGCCTTCTTCTTGATGCAAACACTCTCTTTTGATCACCCTTGAGCTTCTTTGATGCTTTGCTGGAGTGTACGTGACCTCTTTTTGAAGTTCAGTTTAGGGGGGTGGAAAATCGTATTTGGTGTATGGTGTGTTTCAGGCCATTTTAATGGTTGGGTTTTGTTCTATGATTGATGTTGAGTTGAATGGTGAAAGAATTTTGAGGTTTTGTTAAGTGTGCTGAGAGTTTCGAAAGAAAATGCAAGAGGGATGATTTTTTGTGAACTTGTGAATGTTGAAGTGTTAGTCTGAGTTCTTGTGTGTTATGGCTTGCATAAATTCCACATATCAAGTTGTGATAGGTCTGTGGAGTTGGTGTGGGCTGTGCTGATTGGTATGGGGTGATTTGCAAAAAGTCAAGGTTGGTTGTACTTTGAGGTATGAGCTGGTTCAGGCTTGGTACAATGGGGTGTCTGGTGCATCAAGGATCAAGGGTGGCCATGCAATTCATTTAGAGGCAATTCAGCATGTGGGAAATAAGTTATGGGGTGTTTTGCAAATTTGACAAAGTTTGGCCCTTTTGAGATTTCTTCATATGCAAGGCATGAAATGAGATGATTCTTGGGCCAATTCTGACTTTAAGGCAATTTACTATGATGCTATGATGTATTGAAGTGTGTTTTAAGTCACAAAATAGCTTGGCAAGAGGTTTTGCAAAAATCCCTCTTTGGTGCATTCTTGAAAATTATGTGATTTTTGCCAACTTTGACAAGCCATATCTTGAGTTCCAAAACGAATTAGATCTTGTTCTTGTACTTTTTGAAAAGGGAATGATCCAATCTACAACTTTCATGACCAATAATTTTTCATTTGAAGCATTTTTGGTTGAGAAATAGGAGGTTGAAAAACTTTCCCAAAATGGAAAGTTTACATTACAAGTCATTTCCATTTTTGGCAACTTTTGGTTTTGCTCACTTTTCTTCAAATTTGTGAACTTCTAAGCACTTCAATGATCAAATAAAGACCATATAACTTCAATTTGATGAAAAATCCACTTTGGTTCCATGTTGGGGGGCCTCAGATGCCCTGATTTTGCTCTGACTTGCTCAGGAAGTTACCCAGTGAACAGATGACTTCCACAATGAATTTCTTCATCAAGCTTGGTACATATGATCCTTATATCATATAGAGACCATTAGAAACAAGAATGACCAGAAAATTTGGAGTTATGGCCTCTGAAACCAAAACCCTAATTTCAGGTCATCTGTGCAGTTAAACCCTAGCTCTGCTTCCATGCTTTGCAAGTTCTTGTGATTCTTTGACTTCCTTTCTCTTTGGAGGATATAATATGATGATTGAAAATACATGGACCCTCTTGGAATGATTGATGGCCTTTGGATTGGCTCAGAAGGATCTTGGATTGCTCAGATCACAAACCCTAGATGCAGATGAACTTGACCTAATGCAGTCAAGCAAAAAATGCAATATGAGATGGTATGATTAAACTTATGTAAATGAAAAGATCACAAGCCATGGTGTGAACTTAGTGAGGGCAAATTTGGGGTGTTTATAGAAGGGACACGATCATTATCGTAGGAAACCTCGTAGGGACTTGATCTTTTAAATTGTATGGACTATGATGATTTATACTTGAAGGGACTTTGCTTAAGACATCCCTATATTCGACGGACTTGACCATATTTTAAAGGCAACCAAGAGGAATACCCTAGGAAGTGCAAGATGGCGATCAAAGATCGACTTATGTGTGTGACTGTTTATTTTCAAATATTTATCTTTTTGAATTAATTATCTAAATTAATTTTAATTACATTTAGGTTATACACACCCTAAAATTACTAACCATAACAATAAAAATAATGCGGAAATATAAATCTAAAATTATTACATGGCTTTGGGATAATTACAATATAATCATAAAAATAATAAATAATAATAATAATAAAGCAAATAAATATTAGGATTATAATAATAAAGCAAATAAATAAAGCAATAATAATAATAAATAAATATTAGGATATTATAATTAAAGGAAAATAATAATGAGGTAATAAAGAAAAGTTAGTATTTTTAAAGAATTTAAATAAGTTAGAAATTGTTTAGAATTGATAAGAAAAACAATAAGTTTAAATAATAATAAGAATAAAGTATTTACAAAATAAAAAAAAAGTTATTATAAAAATATTCTAATTAGGATTTAGAAAAATAAATTAAGTTTTTAGGGTTAATAGAAAAAATTAGGGTTAGTTTATCATAATTAAAATACTTTATTTTTATTTACAAAATATATATATATATATTAATTATATACAAATATATTATAAAAATTAATACAATTAATAAACATTAAGAAAATAATTACGAGTTTTAGAAAATATAAGATTTATAAAAAATATTTTGGTTATTTATTTAGAAAACAATTTAATTATATTAATTAAACAAAATAAATAAAGAAAATAGGAAAAAGTAAGAAATATGAGAAAATCACTAAAAAGATAGGACCTGGGATTTGAACCCATGTCCCTTACCTCAACAACATCACACAAAACCAACTGAGCCAGCACACGCTGGTGTTATCTCTATGCAATGCAATCAATATGTTTTAAACCTGCAGCCAAAAATAAATATGAAAAAATGTTGGAACCAAGGATTCGAACCCTAGCCATTCCTTTTACCAAGCCAAGCCTTTACCATTAAGCCACATGGGGCGCGTCTGCACATAAACAACAATAAATAATTATATAGTAAACCTAATGAATATCTGGAAAAATAAACAAAAAGAATGGTCTCACCCAGTTTTGAACCCAAGACCTTCTATCCACACGCGCATGCTCTAACCACTGGGCCAACCAACACTATTTGAAGTAAAACAGAAACAATTCAATAAAATATTAAAACAAATATTTGAATTCCAGATGGCGCCAAGCTTCTTATTCAACCTTCAGTCTTCCAGTTAGCTTGTAGTGACAGTCGTTCGTCACTAAAGGCTATAGTGACAGATTTTTCCTGTCACTATAACTCCTGCACCTTAGAACATGAAAAATACAAACAATAAATTCATTCTAATTGCCCAGATTGACTAATAGAAGGCCAATAGTTCCAAATTCATCATTAATTTGGTCTAAAATAAGCTCTTAAACGAAATCCTAATTCACGATTTTTTGGAACCCTAACATGGTGATTTGCGATACTTGCATCAAAACTTACAAATAATCATCCAGAAACAACCGGTGATGCATCATGAACCATAATCAAACATTAAAAACAACAAACAACACATGTATGAGAGAAATCGAAATTTTGTTCTTCAAGAACATTTGAAGATTCGGTTTCAACAATTCATGAGGTTTTGGATGATAAAAATGATGCAGAGATGTTCAGTGACTGTCTAGGAATGATTTGCCACCTTTAAATCACCTGAAAAACAACCAAATCAAGGAATCCGAATTTGAATTTTTCTTTGAAAAGTTGAAGATTGAATGGTGTTCTTGGAGGCAGGAAAATTCGTCCCCTTGTGTATGCTCTTGTTTATGTGTATATAGTGATTGAATTTAGGTCAAAATTTGGTGAATTGTTTGGGCTTTTTGGATGTCTTGAGTGTGAAGAAAGATCAACCATAAATGTGATGAAAAATCATATCTTTACATACTCCAAAGGATGTGCACGAATTTGTATGAGATCAAATCAACTTGAATGGTCTTTAAGAGCTTCTAGAAGAAGAATCAAATCAAATATTTGAGTTTTCATATTTTATTTTGATTTAAATTGAATTTTAATGAATAAAATCCAAATAAATAATAAATAAATTATAAAAATCAGAAATATTTGTTATTGGGTTGTAATACCTCGTATTTCATTTAAAGCTCTGGACATTATTAATTGTTAATAATATTATTTCGGAATACTCTAAGAAATCTTGATGGAACTAAATAGAGTAATTTGTGGGATTATATTTTATTAATTGATAATTAGCTGACTCAGAGGTTTTATAAAATATCGGATTAAGAGACATTTTCGGATACTCTCAAATTTTGACTTATCGGTAAAAATATAAGCTTTTATATTTTATATATATAGAAAGATTATGAGAGAAAGAAAAAGTTAGTAAGAAAAGAAGAAAAGAAGAAAAGGAGAAGAGAAGAAGAAGAGAGAAAAAAAGCCCTAAAGCACCAATCCTTCATTCCCGATCATCCGTCCGTCGAATCAACTCAATCTTTCCGACAATCTTCATCTCTCGAGGTGGGTTCTTAGTTAGAAACTTTTATCATTGATTTTGGTTGAGTTTTAGAAATGTTTGTGGTTAGGGTTTAGTTGGAAACCTAAGAGAAATCGGAAGTTTAACGGTAAAAAGTCGATTAAAACCTACCTAAAACACTCACATTATGATAATGGATACGTTTGATCATGTCTTGTTGCATTGGTTAAGGTTTGGGAGTGATTGGGTGTGGGGAGAGTGAATTCCCGTAAGGCTGGAACTTCCTGAACTGGTGTAGCTCGCTCAGCGAGCATACCTCACTCAGCGAAAGTTCCAGGGCGAGTTTCGCTCAGCGAGAAGGAGCTCGCTCAACGAGACCTGTAGCTTCAAACCTTGGCTTTTAATTCGTAACTTATGATTCAGGTGTCCGTTTTGAGCGTTCCACATATCGTTTTGAAGCTTAAAGAATAATCTATCTATTAAGATTGAATAACATTAATTTCGAGCCGACTTTTACCCGACTAATTTCAAATGACCAAAACTTGATAAAATGGAACTTGTGAGTTAATGGAAACGGATAAAAGGTACGACTTGTGAGGTATCTATGTTTTCCCTTAAACGCGTTTGATTTATGTTTTATGTTTCGTTTTTAGGATCCTCCGTAAGGTCTTGTATAAGTCTCTATATGGTTACTATGTGTTTCCCAAGAGCATCCGTAAGGACTTGAGGTATCCGTTGTGTATACCTGGGCGTTGATTTGAGAAGTGTAGACTATAAGTCCCCCTTAAGGTCTTGTATAAGTCTCTATGTTGTTACTATGTGTTTCATTAGAGCATCCGTAAAGACTTGGGGCAAGTGCTATGCTAATTGTGTCAATCTTGAGTAAGTCTTGAGGTGGGTTATCCTGAGTCCCACGGGAAGCATCCGTAAGGATTGAAGCGCGTGTATGTCTTTCCTCCGTAAGGTCTTGTATAAGTCTCTAAGTTGTTACTATATGTTTCACTAGAGCATCCGTAAGGACTTGAGGTAGGCATTTCCCTTTTTTGTGTTTGGAAATCGTGTGTGGACCCTAGTTTTCCCTATATCCTTTTCCCTTGTGTAAATTGGTTCGTGAAGCATGCGAGTCTCGTTGGAATTAACCCTTAGAGCTGAGAGAACTCTAAGATAGTGAACCCACTGAGATGTTTTATCTCACCCCATGTTGATGTTGTTATTTCAGGTACTTCAGGTTCCGCTAAGGGTAAAGATAAGGTGACTTGATTATCTTTGCTAGTTGATGGCTTAGTCTCCCGCTGTGGACTTTTGAGATCTTCGGATCTAGTTCTTAGATCTTTGTAGTTGAACATCTTGTATTATTATATAGCCTTGTTTAGTACCCTAAGTTGTAGTGGCTATATTTATGCAATGTGTTGTTAAGAACTTATTTGTATTTCAAGTACCAAATCATTAATATTATATATGAAAAATATGCTTTATGTATGTTTTTTTGTATATGGGTATTACAGTTGGTATCAGAGCAGGTCCTATCCTCGACCTAGCCTTGAAATATTATAAGTGTTTCCTTTCTGTTCATGCATGTTGAACGGCAGTAGGACTAAATGTTATGTTTATGGTATTGAGCCTGATCAACTTAATCCTGTTTTGATGACATTTAGGAAATATGGCTGGTAGACGTGGAACTCGTGCTCAACCCAGTGTCACTCCTCCCGATAGCGATCAAGCAGGTAGAGAAGGGAATGCTCCTATGTTCCAATTTATGCAGCAGATGCAGCAATAGCAGCACCAATTCATGCAAGAAATGATGCATCAGATGAGTGGGGGCCTTCACCCTCACGTGGTTGCTCCTGGAGCTGCGGGTGGAACATTTAGAGACTTCTTCCGCATGAACCCTCAAGAGTTTCATGGCGGGTTGGATCCGGTTAAGGCTCATGAATGGGAAACTGGAATGGAGAGGATATTCCAGATTGTGATTTGTAGTGAAGAAGACAAGGTGACCTTCGCGTCACATTTGCTAAAGGGTCCTGCTGCTAGGTGGTGGGAAAGCGCCTCCAACTTGATGATGGTGCAAGAAATTCCAAGAGTGTGGCAACAATTTAAGACAATTTTTATGGACAAGTATTTTCCGAGTTCCTTGAGGACGCAAAAAGAGTTTGAATTTCAACAACTTAGGCAAGGGAGCATGATTGTGGCCAGTTATGCTGAGAAGTTTGAGGACATGGCGGCCTACTCTAGGAAGGCTATGTATGCCCCTGATAAAAAGTGGAAAATTGACCAGTTCTTGTTTGGGCTATGGGCCGAGATCTCGCTTAGTGTCTGTAAACACCCCAAATTTTCCCTCACCCATTCACACCATGGCTTGTGATCATTTCATATGCATAAACACAATCATACCATCTCATATCCCATTTTGATTCACTGCATAGATTCAAAGTCACCTGCATCTAGGGTTTGTGATCTGAGCAATCCAAGAGCTTCTTGAGCCACTCCAAAGGCCATCAATCATTTCAAAGGGGTCCATGTATGTTCTAATGTCATATTACATCCTCACAAGATCAGAGAAGTCAAAAAATCACAAGAACTGAGAATGGTATGGGAGTAGAGCCAGGCTTGACTGCACAGTTGACCTAAAATTAGGGTTTTGGTTTCAGAGGCCATAACTCCAAATTTTTTGGTCATTCTTGTTTCTATTGGTCTCTATATGGTATAGGGAGTATGCATATCAATTTTCATGAAGAAATTCCATGGGGAAGTCATCTGATCAAGAGTTAACTTTTCAAGCAAGTCAGTGCAAAATCAGGGCATCTGAGGCCCCCAATGACCCAACCAAAGGGTGTTCCTCATCATTTTGATTGTATATGATCTTTATTTGATCATGGAAGATGTTAGAAGTTCACAAAATTGAGGAATTTCAAGTCTTTTGCAAAGTTGACTTTTTGGGCAAGTTTGACTTTTAATGAAATGTCATTTTAGGCAACTTTTTCAACCTTTACTTTTTGATTCTAAAAAGCTTCAAATGGAAAAACTTTGGTCATGAAAGTTGTAGAATAGATCTTTCCCTTTTCAAAAAGTACAAGAACATGACCTAATTCATTTTGGATCAAAAGTTATGGCTTGTCAAAGTTGGCAAAAATCACAAAATTTCAAAGTTTCTACCAAAGAGGCATTTTGCAAAATGACTTGATCAAGTGCTCTAAAGACCTCAAATGTGTACAATTTCTTTACAACATACACACATGACCTCTAAAGATCAGAATTGGCCCAAAGAACTTGACACTTTGATGCATTGAATTTCATGAAATCTCAAAGGAACCAAAAGTGAACCAAGTTGCAAAATCCATCATAGCTCCTCATCCACTTGCTGGCTAGTTTGCTGAACCACCCTAGGCCTTTTCCCTCATCATGCTGCGCGGGACATACTTGTTGTACTAGGCTAGCAAGTGGCCCATGCTTCTCTTACACAAAGTTGACATTTTTGCAAAAGCACCCATACCAATCAATAAAGCACACATCATGTCATCTGACCAATCCCAATTGTTTATGTTAATCAAATGCAAGCTAAACATAACAAGAAGAAAGCCTGAAACACTACACAACTCAGCATTCACAAAATCTCTCCAACTTGCATTTTCCTTCGAAACACTCTCCACAAGCCTCAAACACAAAAACAAACTTCACCAGCAATCTCAACTCACTTCACTGATCACAAACCACCCATCACCATGGCCTGAAACCCCTTGAATCAAAAATACGATTTTCACACTCCCTTGGCCTGAGCTTCTGCCAACTTTCTCTAAAGGCCACATAAACTCCAACTAAGTGCCAAAAGCTTCAAAGGAGGATCATTGGGACTTGTTTGAGCCAAAGAACCAGCCAGAAAGCTCCTGAATCGAAAGCTCAATCTCAGGTAGCTTCATGAACTTTTTTTCCAGAACTTGCTCTTTAAGTTTCTAAATGATAAAGCATGCTTCCCTGAGTTCACTGAACTTGTTACTTTTGAAAAAGATTGAGAAATGAGGTTGTATTGTGTTTCTGAAATTTTGGCAGTTTTTGATGTTTGATTCGTATCTTGATTTTGTGTTGAAATAAATGATTTTTGTTGGCTGAATCTTGTTTAGAATGAGTTAAGGATTGATTCTGGAGAGTTTGGCATGTTTTCATGGCGTATTGAGAGAGATTGTGTGAGAGACCCGCCGGAGAAGATGACCGGAACACTGTTCCGGTCATCTGAAAGTCATTAGGGTTCAAATTAGGGCTTTAATCATAATTAAGCCAGTTTGAATGTGAGCCGTCCAAACGCGCGCGTAGTCAACTCCTGCCCCCTGGAATTTGAATCCTGGCCCTTGGATGCGCATACTTCTCCTTTTTTCAGTTTAATTCATTTAATTTTTCTTTTTATTTCATTTGTTTTCTCATATTTATTAAAAATAGCAAACCCTTTTCAAAAATTCTGAAATTTTTTGTGTAAACTTTTATTTAATTTCAGAAACCAAAAACATTTATGTTTTTATTTTTTGCATTTAAAAAATATTTTTAAATATTTAAAAGTTTATTTTTAATTAATTAATGAGAATTAATTAATTAAAAATACTTTTAGGTATTTAAAAATCACCAAAAAATTCATGAAACATTTAAAATCATTTAGAAACATTGTCCAACTCTCAAACCAAATTTATTTTTTGATCTTGATGCATTTTGATAATTTTTCATGGAATTAATTCATTTTCAAGGCATTATTTTGATCCAAACTTCCAAAAATCATTTCTGCCTAACCATTGAGGGTTGGACTTTGTTTCTTTTTGCATTGTGTTTAGCATATCATGTAGTTTGTGAGATTAAATTGGCATGATTTGATCTTTCATTTTCCATTTGTTTGGCATTTTTCTTGTTAAGGTACCCTAAAACCCTAGAAAACTTAGGAAATTCATAACCCTAATTAGGTTAAGAGTTGGAACCTCTCCTTTGGGCAGTGAGTTAGTATAGGTTTAGGGATCCTTTGATTGCATTTTCAATTTTTTATCTTGATGTTTGCTTCTGATTTTGGTTTTTGTTTGATGCATTGATCATAAACCCTAATTTGGGCTTCCATATGCATCCATCTTGCATTTGCATTCATACCTTGACTTGTCATAGCATTTTGAGCATCCATTTGATTCATTTGACATCTTAAGACATAGTAGAAGCATGTTTGATCATTGCATCTTGTATTTGCCATGTTGTATGCCATGTGCATTTCATAACTTTTCATGTATGATCATGGTTCTTAACTTGCTTCATTTGCATCCATAAGTTTGTATGATCATCCCTATGTGTTGTTTCATGTTTGCATCATCTCATAGAATCATTATCATCTCATATATGCTTCTGGTTTTGGTTTGCATCATGCCATTTCATTCCATTTTGCATTGCATTGCATTCCTTTACTAACTTTTTCAGGTGGTAAGTAACTTTGAGAAGTGAATTTGCCTTCACTTCTCACAATTTCTCTTCATCCCTCTTATGCATCCATGCTGCATTTTGTTATGTGTTTGAGATTGAGCTTGCTCATTCTTTTTCTTCTTACTTTCTTTCCTCAAGTGACTTGACTTCTTGAATGAAGCAAGTTGCTTTGCTTCTCCTGATCCTTTCATCTGCTCCCTGGTGGTTCCATTGAAGACTTCTCTTGTAAACCTCACAAACCTTAGGAACAACCAAGCATGACAATGATTAGGGTTTTGATTAGTCCCCCACTTAGCTTTTACCTTTGTGTCTCTTTGAGTCTTCTCTTCTCATCTCATAATCAGGGACTAAACCCTAAAGGCTTTAAGGCTTTGTGATTAAGCTTATACCTGCATCCTTCTATTAGGATGGAGTGTATAACTTTAACCCTAAGTGTTAAACCCTTAATGTGTTTAAATCTCTTAATCAATTCACTTAATAATCATTAAGACATCAGCTTGTAACTTGGGCCTTGCATTAGGGTTCTAATTCTTCCTTAATTGGTTAAGAAGGACTAACCCTAGTGTTAATGGACAAGTCCCCCTCAAGTTGTCTTACAAACCATAAAATTCACTTCATCATCTCACCATTAAATAAAATCCACTTAATCAAAGGCTTGTTTTGTCATGAGATTAATCCCTAATCATGGATTAAGTTGAGGAGCTTTCCTCAGCTTAAACACTCTCATCTATTATCCTTCTATTAGGATGGTGTAATGAGTTTGTTTAATCCCTGATTATGGCTTAACCTCATTACTTAACACTAAACAAAAACACCAAAAGCATCTAAATAATCACGAGTAGGTTAATGATCTTAATCCTGCATCAAAGGTGATTAAGTGTGAGAATCTGACTTCACACTTAAGGTATTCTCATTACCCCTAATCAGAGGGAAGATGTGATGAGTTTACTAACCCATTGGTTTAGGCTTAAGCTCATTAATTTATGACAAACTTCCAAAAGCAATAAAAGACTGAAAACACAAAAACAAACAATAATCGTCTCCTCCGGGATTCTTTTCTCATCATCTTCACTCATAAACGAGAACTTGCTTCTTCCGTCTAATGCAAGACAGTTTGCACCTGAGCCAGACAGGTCATACACTTGAGCATAGACAAGCAAGCAGTTCACAGTCAATTTATCTTTCAGTCTCTTTGGGTCGAACTACGGTGTTCTGACTTCCTCATTGCACGAGAGGATACGTAGGCATAACTTAACAGTTATCGAACAAAAGTCTCTGTATATTCCCCCTCCTTCTAGCCTCATTCTTTAAGCCTCATAGTCTTGAGCATTTTATTCCTGTTCTTACACTGACACTTCAATTATACACTTCACTTCTTTTACACTGACACCTGTACATCCTTTTCCAGCTCTCTTTTATACACAAATTGCACTGACACTACCCCTTTAAGACACAAATCTTTTAAGCGTGGATCCCGTCGAGTACGACGGACAATCTGGGTGCTAATACCTTCCCAGGTTGTAACCAACCCCCTTTCTCAGTCTCTCTGGTTCGCAACCGTCTTATCCATATCTTTTTCTAGGTCTATGCAGCATTACCTTTCCTTCGGGATAAAAATGCCTAGCTGGCGACTCTATTCATTCCCTGTGAGTTCACTCCTGTGTGTTCTCACACCTTCCTTTCGCCGACCGTTCGCGTCTGTACCTTTATCTGGGCCATTTCCCATTTATCGGGAGCGACAGCTTGGCGACTCTGCTGGGGACCCTTATGCTGTAACCAGGGCTTCTGGTTCTTTTTGTGGGTTCCTCCTAGCGCTTGTTTGATTTGTGTTTACTGGGGTGTTATGTGCTATTTGTGCTTGTATTTGTATTTATTTTTGCTTTATGTACAGTTGTTTATTTGCTTTCTTTATAGCTTTACATATATCATACTGTCATACTGTGCTGGCTGGATCTGTTTTGTTGCTTTGGTGGGAGGGTGTTCTATTGAGAGTTGAGGTCCTATACCTGGGACCTGAGTGACACCTAGGCTAGAGTGGTTCATGTTCTTTCCCATTCCATTTCGGTCTGGTGCGGGAATATGAAACACGGTTCAGATATGGGTTTCTTCTTGAGAACTCTGTGCTACAGATTTCCTGTAGTGCTAGGGCTATCTGGGAAGCCTGCTAAGTCTGGATGACCTTTAGTATTGACCTTCAGAAACTGAGGTGAATTAGAGGAGGATCTTTTATGGTTATTGTAAACACTGTACCTCCGGGTTAGAAGTGTTTACACTTCTCATAACTGATCCAAGTCTGAGGATCCTTGTTTTAGAACATCACCTGTGAGGGGGTTGGGTTGTTTACAGGTTTGCAGGTACCCTTGACCTCAACATACCCTGTTACTTTGTTTTGATTAAGAGTACTCCATTTTGGAACAGTTCTTGTGATTTTAACCCTGGACATGTGACTCTTTATTTGAGTCCCCCACCTTGGTTACTGGACTTATGAACCTCCATCTGGATTTCTTGAACAATACCTGGACTCACACCAGAGCACCTGATCAGATCCAGCTCAGTCACAAACCCTTGCATATCATTTGCATACATCCTCATTGCATCATTTTAACATGTGTTTATTTGTTTCTCAGGGTATCCATCATACATTTTGGCTTGGTTTTGACCCCTTCTTCAGCATAGACCTATCTTCATCAGTGCTTACTTCAGCTATCAGCTACCTGCTTCAGTCACCTGCATCACCAGTCTCAGCCTGTCAGTGGCCCATCTTCAGTGTTATTCTCAGCATCTGTCTCAGTTCTCCTTCAGCAGCATGGCACCTAGGAAGAGTAACATCTCCTATCATTTCTTTGAGCCAGAGTTGGCTAGCATCAGGAAGATTCAGACCCTGATTACTCCAGACCATATACCACTATTCAGAGAACATTATGGAGGAATCCTTGATGTGGTTATGGATTTGGACCCTTCACAGAGGAGCTTGATTCATACTTGCTTGCAGTTCTATGATCCCCCTCTGAGGTGCTTCACCTTCCAGAATTTTTCAGATGGGACCCTTGTTGGAAGAGTATTCATCACTGATTGGTGTACCTATCAGGGGTGGAGTCCCCTTCAACCCTGAGATGGCTTTCCCTAGTAATGAAGAGGTGGCAAAAGCCTTGTATCTGGAACCAGTTCTGATTGGGCAGAATATGACTACCAAAGCTGGAGTCTCTGGTTTTCATCTGGATTTCTTGACCTCTCAGGCTTTTCTGAAGGCCTCCTTGGGGGAGTGGAAGGCAGTCTGTGCTTTGTCGGCCCTTAGCATATATGGGATCATACTTTTTGCAGATGAGCCTAAGTTTGTTAGCAAGAATGCAATCCATCTTTTCATCCTGAGGAACCCAGTGCCCACCTTACTGGGAGATCTCTACTACTCTGTTCACCAAAGGAATGAAAAGCAAAGGGGAAGATTAGTGAGATGCTGTGCTCCTTTGTTCCATACTTGGCTGCTCAAGCATTTGCCAAAAACTGATGCCTTCTTGAACCCTCACCAGCGAAAGAATTGGGCTAGGAGGCTTGTTGCTCTAACATCAGATGATATCAGGTGGTGCACTCAGAGCACCAAGGGCAGAGACATCATTACTAGTTGTGGGAAATTTCCCAATGTGCCTCTGATAGGAGTGAAGGGTTGCATCAACTACAACCCTCTGCTATTCAAAAGACAACTAGGCTATGCATTAGTCCATCCTCCTAGGGTACAGGATCTGGCAGAGACCCTTTATTGTGAGAACAAGCCTAATCTGGCTATTGTCAGGCAGGCGTCCTGGGCCTGGGACAATATGCAGACTAAGGGGGTAACCATTCTTGGAAGATGCAATAATGTGGCCTCAGCTCAGTACTATGAGTGGTCTCATGCCAGGGCTCAAGTTTCTGGAATGCCCTTCACTATTGAAGATGTGCCTGGGCCTTCCACAGCACCACCTCCGGCAACTGTCAGCTTAGAGGAGTTTGAGAAATTGAAAGAAAGAAATGAGAATCTGACTCAGGCTCTACAGAAAACCCTCTGGGAGAGGAGTGATGGCCGCTTGGACATTGAAAGGCTAGAAAAGCTAAAGGTGGAGCATCTGGCCAAAATTGAGAAGTCAGAGGATTACATTAAGAAGTCTAGGGCTGGAGAACAGATCTTGAAGAATGCCTGCAAAGAGGCCCAATTCCAGAGAGCTAGGACTGATTTGTATCTGAAGGAGAGTCAGGCTAGGTGGGTCAGGATCACCGAAGCCCGTACTCAGGAGGATAAAAGGACTCAGGATAAGATTGAGCAGCTGGAAGCTAGTGCAAAAGAGCAACAGGAAGCCCTGGCAGCAGCCCAGAAATAGATCTCAGAGTTGAAGATTAAAGCTGGTGTGAAGAGGTCAAAGGACCAGAGTCAACACAAGAAGCTAACTGCAGCTGTTACTACCAGGAATCTTACAGAGCGTCCAGCTGATCTTGTGACTGAAGCACTTCTAAAGGAAGTTCAGGAGGATGAGTTTGGTCTTGGTGTCTGACTTTTTGCTTGTTGTTGCTTTCATTTCATTGTACTTTCCCTTTTTTATGTTGTATTTTTGACCCCTCAGAGGGCATGTATTGTAAAAAACAAACTATGAATGTTTTTCCTTTTGTAATATATCTACTAGTTTGTTTTTATCTGAGTTCTTTCAAGCAGCATCAACAACATCTTCCTCGGGGTCTGGAAAGGTCAAAACCAAGTGCCAAGCCGGATACCTTGGAAACAAATAAGCATACTGCATTGCATACTAACCTTTTGTTTTGTTTTGTAGGTTTTTGTTACTAACTCTGTTGTGATCTCAGGAACTATTGCTCGACGTCGGGTGTTTCCACTCAACCGTCCACACAGATATCCAACCCGCAACAACCTTCCAGGTATACAAATGGACCAAGTACAGCAGGACCTTACAGAGGTCAGGAATCAAATGGCCAACGAAAGGTTGGAAATGAGGAATCAGATGACCCAATTTATGGAGGTGATGAATAATATGGCTCAAAGCCAAGAGAGGTTAAGAGCACTAGTAGAGGGGAGGAATCAGGAAGACCCTCATCCAGGGACTGCTGGGACAAGCAACAATGAGAGAGTCCAACCTCATGTTAATCCCCCAGTCTATGGACCCCACCTGCATCCAGAGATCAACATCCCTGTTAATGTGCAAGGGACTGCCACTGCAGGTAGAGTGCTGCAAGAAGACCCCAAGGAAGATCAATTCACAGTGATGGGAGCTGGGGAGGAAGCCTATGACAGAAGGCTAGATGAGATTGCTGAGAAACTAAGATCCCTGGAGTCCCAGAATTCTTTGGGCTTTGATGTTATGGACATGGGTCTAGTGGACGGGGTCAGGATTCCCCACAAATTTAAACCACCGTGCTTTGAAAAGTACAACGGGACTTCCTGTCCCCGGACCCATTTACAATCCTTTCTGGGGAGGCTGAAGGCATATACCATGGACGAAAAGCTATGGATGTTTTACTTTGAGGATAGCTTAACAGGAGCTTCAAGGGAATGGTACTCTCATCTGACCAGAGCAACCATTAGATGCTGGAAGGACCTGGCTGAGGCCTTTATCAGACAGTATCAATACAACTTGGATATGGCTCCCAACAGGACCCTCCTGATGGGAATGTCTCAATCATCCAGGGAAAGCTTCCGAGAGTACACTCAAAGGTGGAGACAGCTTGCTGCTGCTGTCCAGCCACCCATGTCAGAGAGGGAGATGGCTGATATGTTTATGAACACCCTCCAAGGGACATACATTGATAGGCTAGCTGCCTTTTCTTCTACCAGCTTTGCAGATGTCGTTATAGCCGGGGAAAGAATTGAGAGCCTATTAAAGATGGGTAAAATTTCTGACAACGGTGCTAGCTCATCCAACAACACAAGAAAGCCTTTTGTGGGCCCAAGAAGAACTGGTGAAACCAATGCTATCCATACCAGCAGGGGCAGACCCCAATATGTTTATAGGTCTGTGGCAGCAGTCACCATTCCCGCTCCAATTCATCCTCAACCAGCTTATCAACCACAGCAACAAAATTATCAGCAACAAACTCAGTATCCTCCTCAGAGAAATTATAACAACAGCAACACCAACAACAACAATCAGCAAAGACCATTTCAACAGAGACCCTCTCAGGCCAATAGGGTGATCGATCCGATCCCTATGCCCTATGCCACATTATTGCCACAACTCCTAAAACTCAACCTGGTTGAGCTAAGGACATTGGCACCTCCAGATCCTGCCAGTCTACCCAGAAATTATGACGCCAGCGCCAGATGTGCTTTTCACTCAAATGCACCTGGCCATAGTAAAGAGAAGTGCAGAGCTTTGCACATGAAGGTACAAGACCTGGTAGACTCCAAAGCTCTAAATTTTGCACCACCACCAAATGTTAACAAGAACTCTATGCCACACCATGGTGGTCCCAGAATCAATGCTATTGAAGAAGACAAGCCGTCTTACTTGATAACCAGTGTGGGTCAGATTCGGACACCCTTGGTGGAGATTAAAGCTCAACTCCTTGAATGTCAAATATTCCCGGGATGTGAGCTAGGGTGTGCTTATTGTAACATTTCAGTGAATGGTTGTGATAACTTGAGGGATGGCATAGATGGTCTCATCCAGAGTGGCCTGCTTCAAATCACAACATCAATACCTACCAATCCAGCAATCTCCTTAACCACAGTTCCAGAATCTGCTACAACTGCAACAACCATTGTTCCAAACAACTCTTCAATCTCATCAACAAATGCTTCGTTTGTTACTTCGACGGACCAAATATCAAACACCCCTTCTACAACTTCAGCACCCCTTCATTCAGAGTCTCCTACAACAACAACACCCATCCTTCCAACAATGTCTCCTACAACATCAGCAGCAAGCAATGAAAGTGTCTCAACAATTACAATTTATTATGATCCTGCAAATGATTCTTCCTACAACTCGCAAAATGCCACTCCTACCAGAGCACCAGTCACAATATACTATGATCCACAAACTATCATGGTCCCTTCTGCAGCTGCCATCAGTCCAGTCACTATCACAGTGCCTGGGCCAGTACCTTATGAAAGCAGTAATGCCATCCCTTGGCATTACGGCTCCGACCTATACTGCAAAGGACAGAAAATCACTCTCGAATCATCAACTTCTTCACCACAAATAGACAATGTGGGGGGAGGCGGAGGCTTCACTCGAAGCGGACGTCTCTTTGCTCCGCAAATTCAAAGACCCACTGCTGAAGCAGAAGCCGCTGCCAAGGCAAAAGGGAAGAGCATGGTGCAAGAAGAACAAATTGTTAAAGAAGCTTTGAAAACACCTTTTGATCAAGAAGTTGATGAATTCATGAGAATCATCAAGAAAAGTGATTACAAGATAGTGGACCAGCTTCACCAGACGCCTTCCAAGATCTCCATTCTATCATTGCTTATGTGCTCCGAGGCTCATCGGAACGCACTACTAAAAGTCTTGCACGCAGCTTATGTGCCAGAAGAGATCACCGTCAATCAGTTGGAAGCTGTGATTGGAAATGTTAATGCTAGTAATGGACTAGGATTTACCAACACTGATTTGACTACGGAAGGCCGCAATCATAACAAGGCTTTGCACATTACCATGGAATGTAAGGGTGCAGTTCTTTCCCATGTGCTGGTAGACACAGGGTCATCCCTCAATGTCTTACCTAAAAAAGCCCTTGTGAAGCTGGAATATGAAGGATTGGCATTACGTCCCAGTAACTTGGTAGTAAGAGCCTTTGACGGCTCTAAGAGATCAGTTCTGGGGGAAATTGAGTTGCCTGTAACGATTGGCCCACAAACTTTCAAAACAACCTTCTACGTGATGGACATTCAGCCTGCCTACAGCTGTTTGTTGGGTAGACCATGGATTCATGCCGCTGGCGCAGTTACGTCTACCCTTCACCAGAAGTTAAAATTCGAGTGGGAGGGCCAAGTCGTTACTATTTGTGGAGAGGAAGATATTTTTGTTAGCCATCTGGCTACATACAAATATATTGAGATGGATGGGGAGATCCACGAAACAATGAGTCAAGGGTTTGAGGCCCTGAATATTAATGAAACATCTGCTGTACTTGGGACTTCCATGACATCCTACCAGCAAGCCCGGAAGGTTGTGGAAGAAGGAAACGCTCAAGGCTGGGGCAAACTGTTGCCTGTGGAGAAGAAAGAAGATAGATTTGGGTTGGGTTACAAACCAACTCAACAAGATCAAGCAGAGGCTGCTAAGAAGCCCAACTTTATTAGTGGGGGGATGCTCACCCCCGATGCTGTCAACAACTTGGAAGATGAGTCGGAAGATGAACGCAACCTGGAAAGCTGGATTTGTCCAAGGATCCCGGGGAGCCGCATCTCAAACTGGTCTTCCCAGGAAATTATAAGGGTTACTCCTGCAGAGTAATTATTATTCCCTGTATATTTTAAGCATGCATCAAGTCTTGCATCTTGCCCAAGATGACAAGACTCATTTTGTAATCGGGCCATCTGTAATTTTTGTGCAACAAGATTAATCAATGAAATATCAGACATCTTTTGCAAATGAGTCTTTTTCTTTTCTGCTCACTGTTTTTCCATTTTTCTTTTTGTACAAAAAAATAAATGGCAATGTTTTCAAAATGACAACTTTTATTTCTAAACAAGATTAAAATCAATCACTAAAAATGAACAAACTGAACCCTTGCAGAGAGTGCCTTCCAGACAGCACCGACAACAGCACGGCTATGACTTCGTATGACTTTGACAATCCGATCAATCAAGCTGATGAAGGGGTTGGAGAAGATTACGAGCTTCCTGAAGAGCTAGCCAGATTGTTGAGACAAGAGGAGAAGTTTATCACTCCTCATCAGGAGGAGGTCGAAACGATTAATCTTGGTACATATGAAGATGTGAAAGAGGTTAAAATCGGGGCCTGCTTACAAGACTCAGTGAAGAAACAACTGATTGACCTGCTTCAGGAATATCTGGATGTGTTTGCTTGGTCTTACCAAGACATGCCAGGGTTGGACACCGATATTGTTATGCATAAGCTGCCTTTGAGGGAAGAATGCCCACCGGTCAAACAGAAACTGCGTCGTACTCGTCCAGACATGGCAATGAAAATCAAAGAAGAGGTACAAAAGCAGTGGGACGCCGGATTCCTTGCTGTAAATAGCTACCCGCCGTGGGTTGCTAACATTGTGCCTGTTCCAAAGAAAGATGGCAAGGTAAGGATGTGTGTTGACTACCGGGATCTGAACAGAGCCAGCCCGAAAGATGACTTCCCATTACCTCACATTGATGTATTGGTTGATAATACGGCTCAGTTCTCGGTATTCTCCTTCATGGACGGATTTTCAGGATACAATCAGATCAAAATGTCACCTGAAGACATGGAGAAGACAACCTTCATCACACCCTGGGGCACGTTCTGTTATAAGGTGATGCCATTCGGATTGAAGAACGCTGGTGCAACATATCAACGGGCTATGGTAACATTATTCCACGATATGATCTGTAGATGTTTAAGAATTGGCAGAATTTTTGACCAAACAAGAAATGTTAAATTCAGTTCAGAATGTCCTATCAGATGTTGGGACATTAGCAAACTGAGTATGTGAACTTGGTTCAGGATGTCCTACCAGATGTTGGGACATTGTTTAAATGACTAAGTTCAGTTTTGTCAGGATGTCCCAACAGATGTTGAGACATCTCAGACCTGCTATCAGAATTAATTATTGATTAACAGATCAGAGATATTTAAGGAGAATTATCTGGAATTAATTAATGATGGATATAAAACAGAACAAGGCGCATCTGTAGGGAGTTTTAAATTGAAGATTCAGATTAAAACAGAAGACCTAATGCACCTAGAATATAGGAGGTAACAAACCCTAAATTCAAGGTGACAGCTGCTGCACATTAGGGCTGGATCATTCTACAGAAAGCCCAAAATTCAGAACCTATTTAAACAACAGAATCTCATAGAATTGAGCACGAATTTCAGAAGAACAAATAGGGTGTCTAGTATTTTAATAGCAGGCTGTTTTTAATGTACCACTTTATGAGCTTTTAAGCAAAAGTGCATTTGTGACTTGATTGAAACTGTGAAGTAAGATCAAGCTGTTTTTGTTTGAAGTGTGACTTCATTTTAATTAAACTTGTAAACAAAATCACTGGGTGATTGAGGGGGAGTGAGTAGGGTACTCTTATCTAAGTGAGTCTTAGGTAGAAATTGCATTGGGTAAGTATTAAGTGATAGATTAAACAGGGTGGTTTAAGTCTAGAATTAATATTACTAATAGTGGATTTCCTCCTGGCTTGGTAGCCTCCAGATGTAGGTGTGGTTATACACTGAACTGGGTTAACAAACTTCTGTGTTGTTTATTTTTCCTGCTGTTTAAGTTCTTGTTTAAATTTGTCAAATGTCCTATTAAGTGTTGGAACATCTCTTAGGACATCTCATTACAGAATTTCAATTGGCATCAGAGCAGGCACCCTGCCTGTTTATACTGGGTGAGATCTAGGGAAAACAAATTCTGTATCATGGACAGAGATATAGGGTCAGTAAATAGACCACCTATACTGGATGGTTCTAATTATGACTACTGGAAGCCAAGAATGATTGCATTCTTAAAGTCACTTGACAACAGGGCATGGAGAGCAGTAATTGTTGGATGGAAACATCCTGTTAAAGACACCAAAGATGGATCAATAGTTCTGAAACCTGAAGAAGAATGGAGTAAAGAGGAAGAAGATTCAGAACTAGGCAACTCAAAAGCCCTAAATGCTTTATTCAATGGCATTGATAGAAATATTTTCAGACTGGTGCATCATTGTGAGCTGGCCAAAGATGTGTGGGATACCCTCAAGACAACTCATGAAGGAACATCAAAAGTAAAAATGTCAAGACTTCAACTTCTCA
Source organism: Lathyrus aphaca (assembly GCA_963966055.1). NCBI lineage: Eukaryota > Viridiplantae > Streptophyta > Magnoliopsida > Fabales > Fabaceae > Lathyrus > Lathyrus aphaca. Next base: position 181,315,532 of record OZ014520.1, read on the forward strand.
CCACCAAGTTTGAAAACTTGAGAATGAAGGAAGATGAATCAATTCATGAGTTCTACATGAACATCTTGGATATAGCCAATACTTCTGGAGCCTTGGGAGAAAAGATGACTGATGAAAAGCTTGTAAGGAAGATTCTCAGATCTTTGCCAAAAAGATTTGACATGAAAGTCACAGCAATAGAAGAAGCTCAAGACATATGCTCCATGAAAGCTGAAGAACTCATTGGTTCCCTTCAAACTTTTGAAATGGGAATGAATGACACACATGCTAAAAAGAACAAAAGCATTGCCTTGGTTTCAAATGCAGATGAAGAAGAAGATGATAAATCAGCATATGACAAAAGCTTATCAGAAAACCTTGCCTTGCTTGGAAGACAATTCAAACAGATTCTCAGAGGAATGGAAGGCCAATCCAAATCCAGTGAAAGAAACACAAACTCTGAGAACAGGAGAACATATGATGCTAACAGAAAGTCAAAGTTTGCTGAAAAGACCAGTCAAGATAAAGGAGTCAAATGCCATGAATGTGAAGGATATGGACACATCAAGTTTGAATGTCCTACTTACTTAAAGAGGCAAAAGAAAGGACTCTCTGTGACCTGGTCTGATGAAGACTCAGGAGAGTCAGAAGAAGAATCAGCTAAGCATATTACTGCTCTAGCTGGACTGTGTGAATATGATAGTGATTCCAGCTGTGGAGAGCTTACTTATGCAGATCTTGAGCAAGCCTTCAAGGATCTGTACAAGAGTAGTACTGAAGTATGCAGTGAGGTCATAAAGCTAAAGAAGCAGAATGAAGTACTAGAAGAAGAAAAAGCAAGTGATCAAGTAATCATTGATACCTTAAAAAGTGAAGTAACTCTTCTCAATTCTAAGCTGGAACATATGTCCAAATCTGTTAGAATGATGAACAGCAGCTCAAATACACTGGATGCTATTCTCTGCAATAATAAACATTCAGGGGACAAAAGTGGACTGGGATATAACAGAGATGAAGCAAGCTCTAGCAAAACTACTTCAAAAACTATACAGTCAAACAAGATGTTCCAACAGATGCTTCAACATCAGAACACAAAGACAAACATAATGTTCCAACAGATGTCCCAACAGTCTGGAAATAACAAGATGAAGAAGAAGTATCAAAGATGGAGATGCCATCACTGTGGAAGATTTGGACATATCAAACCTCACTGTTATAAGTTACATGGATATCCAAATCAGATGTGTCAGCAACCTTCCAAGCAGAAAGTAGAAGGTACCAAGAATATGCAGCTTAGAAATCAGCAACCTCCTAAGCAAAAGACAGAAGTAATCAAGAAAGTTTGGAGACCAAAAGCTGACACTCAGACTGATCAAAGCCACAGTCCCAAGAACCAGATCAACAATCAAACTTTGAGATCAGCTGAACAACACACAGGGCAGAGGCATCAAAAGAAATCTCAACTCATCTGGTCAAAGAAAAGTACTGCATACATAGCACATACATCACTGAAAGTATCAGCTAAAGAAGACTGGTATTTTGACAGTGGATGCTCAAGACACATGACAGGATTGAAGAATTTGCTAGTAAACTTAAAGTCATATTCATCCAGGTATGTTACCTTTGGAGATGGAGCTAAAGGAGAGATCAAAGGAGTTGGAACCTTGGACTGTCAAGATGTTCCAAGACTAGATGATGTACTGCTTGTTAAAGGTTTAACTGCTAACCTGATCAGCATAAGTCAACTATGTGATCAAGGATACAGTGTAAACTTTACAAAAACTGAATGCATAGTGACTAACAAAGAGCAAAAAGTTATCATGAAAGGTGCAAGGTCTAAAGACAACTGCTACATGTGGGAGCCATTAGACTTCAGCCCCACTTCAACTTGTTCTCTAGCTAGAGAAGAAGAAGTAAAACTATGGCACCAAAGGCTAGGTCATCTTCATTTCAGAGGCATAAAGAAGATCATATCTATGGATGCTGTAAGAGGTATCCCTAAACTGAAGATTGATGATGGAAAAATCTGTGGTGAATGTCAAATAGGCAAACAAACCAAGATGTCCCATCCAAAGCTCCAACATCTGACAACTTCCAAAGTTTTGGAATTGTTACATATGGATCTCATGGGACCTATGCAAGTTGAAAGCCTTGGTGGTAAGAGGTATGCATATGTGGTGGTTGATGACTTTTCAAGATATACATGGATAAATTTCATTAAAGAAAAGTCAGATGTCTTTGATGTATTCAAGGAATTATGTCAAAGATTACAAAGAGAAAAATCCAGCTGTGTGATCAGAATTAGAAGTGATCATGGAAAGGAATTTGAGAATCAAAAATTCTTAGATTTCTGTTCTTCAGAAGGAATCAATCATGAGTATTCTTCTCCTATCACTCCTCAACAGAATGGGATTGTTGAAAGAAAAAATAGAACTATTCAAGAATCAGCAAGAGCTATGATCCATGCTAAAAAGTTACCTCTGTATTTCTGGGCTGAAGCTATGAACACTGCCTGCTACATCCATAACAGAGTTACCTTGAGAAAAGGAACTTTGTCCACAATATATGAAGTCTGGAAGGGCAGAAAACCCACTGTAAAGTACTTTCATGTGTTTGGAAGTAAATGCTATATTCTGGCAGATAGGGAGCAAAGGAGAAAAATGGATCCTAGAAGTGATGAAGGAATTTTCCTTGGATACTCTATAAACAGCAGAGCTTATAGAGTATTTAACTACAGAACAAATGTTATCATGGAGTCCATAAATGTGATAATTGATGATGCTCCTACAGATGTCCCAGAAGATGTTGGAACATCTGCTGATATCAAGGTTGAAGCTGAAGAAAAGAATGATCAATATAACTTCACTCAAAATGATACAAGGTCAGAAGATTCAAGCAAACCTCCCTCCATCAGAATACAGAAGGATCATCCCAAAGATTTAATAATTGGTGATCCCAACAGAGGTGTGAGCACTAGATCAAGAGAAGTGATTTCAGGTTCTTGTTTTGTGTCCAAAATAGAACCTAAAAATGTCAAGGAAGCTCTCACTGATGAATACTGGATTTGTGCTATGCAAGAGGAATTAGGTCAATTCACAAGGAATGAAGTGTGGAATCTTGTTCCTAGACCTGATGACATAAATGTGATTGGTACAAAATGGGTGTATAAGAACAAGTCAAATGAACAAGGAATTGTTACAAAGAACAAAGCTAGACTTGTGGCTCAAGGATACACTCAAATTGAAGGAGTAGACTTTGATGAAACCTTTGCACCAGTAGCAAGGCTTGAATCAATAAGACTACTGTTGGGAATTGCTTGCATCTTAAAGTTCAAGTTATTTCAAATGGATGTGAAAAGTGCCTTTCTTAATGGTTATCTTAATGAGGAGGTTTATGTAGAACAGCCTAAAGGATTTGTTGATCCAAGCTGTCCAAATCATGTATACAAACTCAAGAAAGCACTTTATGGTCTGAAGCAAGCTCCAAGGGCATGGTATGAAAGACTTACCACATTTCTTATCAAGCAAGGATACAGAAAAGGTGGGATTGATAAAACCCTGTTTGTTAAAGATGAAGAAGGAAATGTCATGATTGCACAAATATATGTTGATGACATTGTGTTTGGTGGGATGTCTGATAAGATGGTCAAACATTTTGTCAAGCAGATGGAAGCTGAATTTGAAATGAGTCTAGTAGGTGAATTAACCTATTTTCTTGGTCTGCAAGTTAAGCAAATGGAAGACTCAATGTTCATCTCACAAAGCAAGTACTCCAAGAACATAGTGAAGAAATTTGGAATGGAAAATGCTTCTCATAAAAGAACTCCTGCTCCTACACATTTAAAGCTGACTAAAGATGAAAAGGGTGAGAAGGTAGATCAAAGTTTATATAGGAGCATGATTGGAAGCTTGTTATACTTGACTGCTAGTAGACCAGACATTGCATTTGCAGTAGGAGTTTGTGCAAGATATCAAGCTAATCCAAAAGTCAGTCATCTCAATCAAGTCAAGAGAATCCTTAAATATGTTAATGGTACATGTGACTATGGCATAATGTACTTTCATGGATGCAAACCAATTCTCACTGGCTTCTGTGATGCTGATTGGGCAGGAAGTGCTGATGACAGAAAAAGCACTTCAGGAGGATGCTTCTTTCTAGGAAACAATCTGATTTCTTGGTTCAGTAAGAAACAGAATTGTGTGTCATTATCTACAGCTGAAGCTGAGTATATAGCTGCAGGTAGCAGTTGTTCTCAGTTGGTTTGGATGAAGCATATGCTCACTGAGTACAATGTCCCACAGGATGTCATGACATTGTACTGTGACAACTTGAGTGCAATCAACATATCTAAGAATCCTATCCAACACAGCAGGACAAAGCATATTGATATCAGACATCATTTCATCAGAGATCTTGTAGAAGAAAAGGTGATTTCATTGGAGCATGTATCTACAGATCTGCAGTTAGCTGATATTTTTACCAAGGCATTGGATGCTACTCAATTTGAGAATTTAAGGGGCAAACTTGGAATATGTTTATGTGATATCTAGCAGTTAATGAGATGTGCCAACATGTCATATGACATTGCATGGCATAAGTTCCAGATGGCAAAGCTAGTCTGGACTAGATCCTTGGGAATTTCATTCCTAATCATTTGGACTGTAACGGCTACTTATTTGGTAATTCCTTATAAGCAGCTATCAAGAGTCTCATCACATCATCACAAGCGAATCACATTAACTAGTAATCCTTCAGAAATCTTAAACCCTAAAGCTGCACATTCATCTTCCTCAACAATGTCTCAAAACCCTAAAACAGCTGAAGAAGTTCTCAACCAGGAAGACGTGGTTCATGCCACCCCTATTTCTATGGTGCCAATGCAATCAACACCATTAGACGAGCTCAAGGGAAATGCCTCTCACTCTAAGAAGGCAAGAACACCAAAAGGAGGTAAAATCAGAAGCAAAGCTAAAGAAATTCCTTCACATGTTAAGTACTCCAAATATGTTGATGACTCCATCAATGAGATTGTCAATCAAGTTTTCTCTGAACAAAGAGTAGTGAAAGGAATCTCTGTTCCCTTGAACACCATTCCTGCACCTCAAGAAGAACCTGCTCAAGATACAAAGAACAATGCTGCAGAACAAGATGTCCCAACGGATGTTGGAACATATGCAGATAAGAAAGCAAACTCATCTGATGCTGATACTGAACAGACTGAGGACAAGAAAGAGGTCTCAAGTGAAAGTGACAAAGAAGTTTCCATGGAACAGGCTAAAGACTCAAATGAAGATCAATCTTCTACTGATCAACAAGTTGATGAGGAGACTGCTCAATCCCCTCCAATAGTCAATCTGGAACAGGATTCTGATGCAGAGATCATATCATCTGTGAATCCCAGCATTGCCAAAAGGCTAAGGTCCAGGAAAGGAAAGATGCAAGATGAACCTGTCATTCCTGAGAAGAAGAAGGCTAGTCCAAAGAAAAGCAAGGCTAAAGCCACTTTTGGTCCAGCAAAAGCCTGGAGCAAGGTTCAAACTCAGAAGAGAAAAGCTGCAACACCATCAGATTCAGATGTTGGATCAGATGTCCCAACATCTCCTCCCAAGAAGAAACCAGCTCCAGCTAGAGCTTCAACTGTTGTTCCAGAAGCTCCCTTGGACAATATATCCTTCCATCATGTCTCCAGTGTCAACAGATGGAAATATGTGTACCAAAGAAGGGTTGCTTTGGAAAGAGAACTGAGCAGCAATGCACTTGAGTGCACAGAACTCATTGACCTAATCTCTGCTGCAGGACTGTTCAAGACAGTCTCAGAGTTCTCTCCCTGCTATGAACTGCTTGTCAAAGAGTTCATTGTGAATCTTCAGGAGGATTGCTCAAATGGTAAGTCCTCTGAGTTTAGAAAAGTTTTTGTTAGAGGTAAATGTGTACAGTTTTCTCCTCAAATCATCAATGAGTATCTAGGAAGAGAAACAGATGGACCCAATGAACTAGGGAAAACAGATAATCAAATCTGTAAGGTGATCACTGCAAACCAGGTCAAAGCTTGGCCTGTGAAGGGAAAGCTCTCTGTGAGCATGCTTACTAGAAAATATGTCATGCTTAACAGAATTGGAACTGCAAACTGGGTGCCTACCAATCACACTTCATCAATCTCAACTGGTCTGGCCAGATTCATCTTTGCTGTGGGGACTCAAACCAAGATGGACTATGGAGCATATATTTTTGATCAAACTATGAAGCATGCCATCTCTACTGCAACAAAGCTGCCAATAGCTTTTCCATCATTGCTGTGTGGTATTGTTCTAAGTCAATATCCTGGAATTTTAACTGAGAAGGACATTGTCTGCAAGAGAGAGAGCCCCCTGGCCTTTCATTACAAATTATTCCTAAGTCACCATGCTGCAGATGTTAAAGCACCTGCTGGGACATCTGCTGGTCCCTCAACTGCTAAGATTTCAATCTCCAAGAAAGAGTTAATTGCTGAGCTAAAGTGCACATGCAAGGAGCTTGAAGCAAGGAAGCTGAAACTGGAAGAAATCATTCAAAGATTGGAGAATGAAGAAGACCAGAAAGCTACCTCTAATGCAAACAATGCCTCTGATGAAGACAGTGCTGCTGATGAAGAAACAGAAGCTGATGAAGAGACAGAAGTTGAGGAGGGAACTGAGAGTGATGATTCTGAGTGATCTTTGTATGTGAGGCATTTGTAATGACAGCAATGATGTGTAATTCTGGATCATAGTTCTTTGGCCCCTAATTTTGTGCCTACCAAGGGGGAGAACAACATCAAATGTAATTGCTGTTTAAATGAATGAAATATGTTTGTTTGCTTCTGAACTGAATAAGTTTTTCTGTTGGAACAAGACTGGATAAAGACAGGACACATATATGCTTGAGGGGGAGTAATCTCAAATAAAATTCAACAGAAAAGTAATGACATACTCTGATAAAAGGAACTTCTGCTGCACTCTGAAAACCAGAAAAGATGTTAGCCAAAAATTAGCCAAAGGGGGAGTTTGTAGATGTTTAAGAATTGGCAGAATTTTTGACCAAACAAGAAATGTTAAATTCAGTTCAGAATGTCCTATCAGATGTTGGGACATTAGCAAACTGAGTATGTGAACTTGGTTCAGGATGTCCTACCAGATGTTGGGACATTGTTTAAATGACTAAGTTCAGTTTTGTCAGGATGTCCCAACAGATGTTGAGACATCTCAGACCTGCTATCAGAATTAATTATTGATTAACAGATCAGAGATATTTAAGGAGAATTATCTGGAATTAATTAATGATGGATATAAAACAGAACAAGGCGCATCTGTAGGGAGTTTTAAATTGAAGATTCAGATTAAAACAGAAGACCTAATGCACCTAGAATATAGGAGGTAACAAACCCTAAATTCAAGGTGACAGCTGCTGCACATTAGGGCTGGATCATTCTACAGAAAGCCCAAAATTCAGAACCTATTTAAACAACAGAATCTCATAGAATTGAGCACGAATTTCAGAAGAACAAATAGGGTGTCTAGTATTTTAATAGCAGGCTGTTTTTAATGTACCACTTTATGAGCTTTTAAGCAAAAGTGCATTTGTGACTTGATTGAAACTGTGAAGTAAGATCAAGCTGTTTTTGTTTGAAGTGTGACTTCATTTTAATTAAACTTGTAAACAAAATCACTGGGTGATTGAGGGGGAGTGAGTAGGGTACTCTTATCTAAGTGAGTCTTAGGTAGAAATTGCATTGGGTAAGTATTAAGTGATAGATTAAACAGGGTGGTTTAAGTCTAGAATTAATATTACTAATAGTGGATTTCCTCCTGGCTTGGTAGCCTCCAGATGTAGGTGTGGTTATACACTGAACTGGGTTAACAAACTTCTGTGTTGTTTATTTTTCCTGCTGTTTAAGTTCTTGTTTAAATTTGTCAAATGTCCTATTAAGTGTTGGAACATCTCTTAGGACATCTCATTACAGAATTTCATGATCCATAAAGAAATCGAATGTTATGTGGATGACATGATTGCCAAGTCCCTCACAGAAGAAGACCACCTGGTAAATCTGCTGAAGTTATTCAAGCGTCTGAGGAAATATCAACTGAAATTGAACCCCAACAAGTGCACATTCGGGGTGCGATCTGGTAAGCTGCTGGGTTTTATTGTAAGCGAGAAAGGGATTGAGGTGGACCCTGATAAAGTCAAAGCCATTCAAGAAATGCCTGCACCGAAAACTGAGAAAGAAGTTCGAGGGTTTCTAGGTAGATTGAACTACATCTCAAGGTTCATATCTCACCTTACAGCAACCTGTGAACCCTTGTTTAAGCTGTTAAGAAAAGAACAGACGGTCAGGTGGAACGAAGACTGCCAGAGGGCTTTTGACAAGATCAAAGAATACCTGCAAGAACCACCAATCCTTATGCCTCCAGTTGAAGGAAGACCTCTGATAATGTACTTAACAGTATTAGAAGAGTCAATGGGGTGTGTGCTGGGCCAGCATGACGAGTCTGGTCGAAAAGAGTATGCAATATACTACCTGAGCAAAAAGTTTACCGACTGTGAACAACGTTATTCACTGCTCGAGAAAACTTGTTGTGCTTTAGCGTGGGCTGCTCGCCGACTGAGACAGTATATGTTGACCCACACTACTTTGTTGATATCCAAAATGGACCCAGTTAAGTACATTTTCGAGAAGCCAGCTCTTACCGGACGGGTTGCAAGATGGCAAATGATCCTCACAGAGTATGACATTCAGTACACATCTCAGAAAGCCATCAAGGGCAGTGTATTGTCTGAATATCTTGCTGAGCAACCTATTGATGATTACCAGCCTATGAGGTTTGACTTCCCTGATGAAGACATCATGTTCATAAAAGCGAAAGATCATGAAGAGCCTATTCACACTGAAGGGCCTGACCCGGAGGAAGAATGGACCATGATGTTTGATGGGGCTGTTAATATGAATGGTCGTGGTGTTGGTGCAGTACTCATTACACCTAAGGGGGTTCACATGCCTTTCTCGGAAAAACTCACCTTCAACTGCACTAACAACGAAGCTGAATACGAAGCTTGCATTATGGGTCTTGAGGAAGCCATTGACCTCAGGATCAAGACATTGACTGTATTCGGAGATTCAGCTCTGGTAGTTAATCAAACCAACGGCAAGTGGTACACCCACCAGGATCATCTGATACCTTACAGGGATTATACAAGGAGGTTATTGACTTTCTTCACAACAGTCAAGCTTGAGTATATCCCTCGGGACGAGAATCAGTTTGCAGATGCCCTGGCTACCATTTCATCCATGATCAAAGTTCAAGCTGCCAACTTTGTACCTCAGATTTCAGTGTCCAGACTTGACAGACCGGCATATGTGTTCGCAGCAGATGTTGTTAAAGATGATAAGCCTTGGTTCCAGGACATTAAGTGCTTCTTGGAGGATCAAACATACCCACCTGGGGCATCTTCCAATGATAAGAAGACTTTAAGAAGGCTTGCTGGTAGTTTCTTTCTGAACACTGATGGTTCCCTGTACAAGAGGAACTTTGATATGGTACTCCTCAGATGCGTTGATAGAACAGAAGCAGGCTTGTTGATGCACGAGGTGCACGAAGGATCCTTTGGTACCCATGCTGGAGGGCATGCCATGGCTAAGAAATTGCTAAGATCAGGTTATTACTGGATCACAATGGATGCCGACTGTTGTGCCTATGCCAGAAAATGCCATAAATGCCAGATTTATGCGGATAAGGTGCATGTGCCTCCCAATCCTTTGAATATAATGTCTTCACCCTGGCCCTTTGCCATGTGGGGCATTGATATGATTGGCAAAATTGAGCCAACTGCTTCAAATGGCCATAGATTCATCCTGGTCGCCATTGACTATTTCACCAAGTGGGTTGAAGCAGCCTCATATGCAAATGTTACAAGGCAAGTGGTAGCCAGATTTCTGAAGAGGGATATCATCTGTCGATACGGAGTTCCCGAGCGAATCATTACTGATAATGGTTCCAACTTAAACAACAAGATGATGGCAGAGCTGTGCCGGGACTTCAAGATCCAACACCACAATTCTTCTCCTTACAGGCCAAAGATGAATGGCGCTGTCGAGGCAGCTAATAAGAATATCAAGAAGATTGTGCAGAAGATGGTAGTCACCTACAAAGACTGGCATGAGATGCTACCATTCGCCTTGCATGGGTACCGCACGTCAATCAGAACATCCACTGGGGCAACACCGTGTCAGCTTGTGTATGGTATGGAAGCAGTCCTACCTGTTGAAGTTGAATTACCCTCCTTGCGAGTACTGATGGATGTTAAGCTGAACGAAGCAGAATGGGTCCGGTCCCGATACGAACAACTGAGTCTGATTGAAGAGAAAAGATTGGCTGCAATCTGTCATGGGCAGTTGTATCAGAAAAGAATGAAGAGAGCCTTCGATCAGAAAGTCAGGCACCGAAAGTACCAAGTAGGAGATCTTGTGCTGAAGAGAATTCTCCCTCCTCATACAGACCACAGGGGCAAATGGACTCCAAACTATGAAGGACCATTCGTGGTAAAGAAAGTTTTCTCCGGTGGAGCACTGATGCTCAGCACCATGGATGGTGAAGATTTCCCGTCCCCTGTGAATTCGGATGCAGTTAAAAAATACTTCGCATAAAAATGACCCGCTGGACACAAAAATAGAATGTAAGTCCAGGCAAAAATAGGGCATCCCGGCGAGTCAAAAACAGAATAAAAGACTCGGGCAAAAATAAGGGAAAATAAACAAAAAAATTGTACACCCGCTGAGTTGAAAAGCCGCATTGGACAGCTCAGGCAAAAATGGGTATCCCGATGGATTGAAAACCCGAAAGGGCGATCCATGCAAAATAAGGGAATAACCGAACAACTGCATTCTGAATTCGTCTGTATCACCTGTAACTTGGTAAACCTCGAAAGGATCAAGCTTCTGTCAGAATCAGCCTTCTTCAGAAAGCAAGACGAGAAGAATGTCAAAAGTCATACGGGTCATAGCAAAAGGGAAAGCTCCTTGAAGCGTCGCCAACATTGCCAACATTTTGCTTCTCCATTTGTAACGATCTCCTCATCCCAGGGGATATGTTTCTTTGACTGTATCTTGCCAATTCAGGGCACTTGAATTAATAAAATCAGATTTTTCAGTCATGTTTCGCCTTGTACATTTTATTTGCAAAAATGTATGATGTCTTAAAGAAAACTGATTGCATGAATACAGATGTTTATTTTCAAAGATAAAAACTACGTGCTTGCAGGAAATATACTTATTCCCGGGAGTGTCCGACTCCTATGACGAAATCCGGTAAGGGATACCTCGGGATTACTTGTGCGTTTCTCCATCTTTGCAGGATTGCAGGTATCCGGAGCACAACATGGGGAATGTAAGCTTCATCCCAGCAAGCTGGCAAACCAACACTCACTCAGCCTTAACACCTAAGTGCTTTCTCCCCAGCTGAGTTGCCACTTGTTGTTTCTCCCCAGCTGAGTTGCCACTTGTTACTTCCCCAGCCGAGTACAAAAGCCAGGGAACCATCTCCCCACAGAGTTTCAGCCTCTATCCAGAAGAGTAACGCACGAAGGAATCACAACAGAGTGACGAAAGCTTCTACAAACCCCAGCTGGGTCCCTCATTATCAGGAATAGGTCTATCATTGATCCATTTCCCCAAGCAGAATCATTTTCATCAGATCTACCAATGATCTCATCCCCAGCTGGGATGCTCACTTCAAACAGATCAACCGGAGATCTTCACAGCAACGGGATCCGAACCCTGGATCGGTATCTTTTGCATAATCATAGCATTCGCATCATATTCACCAAACAAAGCGTAGCATTCCGTTTAATGCGGAGCATTACGGCAAAAATCAAACATACAGCATAATCATAAGTCATGGTCTAAATCAAACGCTTATGAGTATTATCAACCCATCAAGAGTACACAGAATATCCCCAGATTCCCCAGCAAAAGCAGTTGCCTCACATTCACCAATACGAATACACACTCCTTGTGACACCCGTCCGTGTCATCATCCCCCAGTAAAGTCGCCCGAGTTTTTCTTTACAAACAAACACTTGTATATTACAGATACTTCTTGACACCCGTCCGTGTCATATCCCCAGCAGAAAGCCAAAACATCCCCTTTGCACTCACAGATACAGATATATACACATCTCCTTGACATCCGTCCATGTCATTTTCCCCAGCACAGTAACATAAACACTTTGTATACCAGATACTTGTTTATACTATACTCTTCTCCTTTTGACACTCATCCGTGTCACTCTCCCCAGCAGGTGGAACACTTAAATATACATCACCCATACCTCATACTCATTTCACTTATACAGATACTCGTCCGTATCTTATATACACCATTTACATCCCACAGATTCAACACTCGTCCGTGTTCTTTGTTAACCAGTTGGTACTCGTCCGTACCATCATCTCAAAACATGCGTCAGGCGTTTGTTTCTACCTGATACTCGTCTGTATCATAGTCTTAAGGATGCTCGTCCGCATCTTTAACTTATACACAATACCAAACACTTATACCTTTTATTTCTTGGATTGTAAACACTCGTCCGTGTTTACTATTCCCCAGTAAAACAATTTTCTTCTTATCTGACATTCGTCCTATGTCATGATAAACCTTGAGAGCAGCCGTACCCTGCTAGGTGGTCGTCCTCCGCCTCTTGATGGTCGTCCTCCATCATGCTCGTCCGATGGCCGTCCCCATCATTGACTTTTTTCTATCCGACATTCGCCCTATGTCGTGATATTTGGCAGCCGTCCCCTGCTAGGTGATCGTCCTTCACCTTGTTGATGATCGTCCTTCATCATTTTATCCAATGGCCGTCCCCATTGTTGATTTTTGGTTATCTGACATTCGTCCTATGTCATGATAAACCTTGAGAGCAGCCGTCCCCTGCTAGGTGGTCGTCCTCCACCTCTTGATGGTCGTCCTCCGTCATGCTCATCCGATGGCCGTCCCCATCGTTGACCTTTTATCCGGCATTCGTCCTATGTCGCGATATTTTCGGCAGCCGTACCCTGCCAGGTGGTCGTCCTCCACCTTAGATGACCGTCCCTCATCTTAACCCCAACAGAGCAGCCGTCCCCTGCTAGGTGATCGTCCTTCACCTTTGATGACCGTACCTCATCATCTGTTTATTTCATTTATTCTTTAACCCGACGGTCGTCCCCGTCGTGGTCTCTTTTTCTTTTTTAGCCCGATGGTCGTCCCCATCATTGGTTACTTTACTTTATGAACTTGATGGCCGTCCCCGTCATTTTTTATTAATCCCCAGAGAATTTTACAACTTTATCTTGTTGGCCGTCCCCATCATATTCCTTTTTCATCCCCAGCATGTCGGCCGTCCCCGTCATTGCTTTATTTCCCGCACTTTTTCCAGCATGTCGGCCGTCCCCGTCATTGCTCTTTACCCAGCAGTCGTCCTCTGCTCGACGGTCGTCCTCCGTCTCCCACACTTTACAATATACTTTATTTTCTTTTACAATCTATATCCCTTTTCTTCTTCATTCTGTGAGTGCAAATTTTGGACTGTCTTTGGTATTCAACCACAAGTTATCTTGTTTGCCTGATAAGCCGTCGCTTACATCCTGCACAGCTAACTCATGTTTGAATAGGGGCAGCTGTAAACACCCCAAATTTGCCCTCACCCATTCACACCATGGCTTGTGATCATTTCATATGCATAAACACAATCATACCATCTCATATCCCATTTTGATTCACTGCATAGATTCAAAGTCACCTGCATCTAGGGTTTGTGATCTGAGCAATCCAAGAGCTTCTTGAGCCACTCCAAAGGCCATCAATCATTTCAAAGGGGTCCATGTATGTTCTAATGTCATATTACATCCTCACAAGATCAGAGAAGTCAAAAAATCACAAGAACTGAGAATGGTGAGTAGAGCCAGGCTTGACTGCACAGTTGACCTAAAATTAGGGTTTTGGTTTCAGAGGCCATAACTCCAAATTTTTTGGTCATTATTGTTTCTATTGGTCTCTATATGGTATAGGGAGTATGCATATCAATTTTCATGAAGAAATTCCATGGGGAAGTCATCTGATCAAGAGTTGACTTTTCAAGCAAGTCAGTGCAAAATCAGGGCATCTGAGGCCCCCAATGACCCAACCAAAGGGTGTTCCTCATCATTTTGATTGTATATTATCTTTATTTGATCATGGAAGATGTTAGAAGTTCACAAAATTGAGGAATTTCAAGTCTTTTGCAAAGTTGACTTTTTGGGCAAGTTTGACTTTTAATGAAATGTCATTTTAGGCAACTTTTTCAACCTTTACTTTTTGATTCAAAAAAGCTTCAAATGGAAAAATTTTGGTCATGAAAGTTGTAGAATAGATCTTTCCCTTTTCAAAAAGTACAAGAACATGACCTAATTCATTTTGGATCAAAAGTTATGGCTTGTCAAAGTTGGCAAAAATCACAAAATTTCAAAGTTTCTACCAAAGAGGCATTTTGCAAAATGACTTGATCAAGTGCTCTAAAGACCTCAAATGTGTACAATTTCTTTACAACATACACACATGACCTCTAAAGATCAGAATTGGCCCAAAGAACTTGACACTTTGATGCATTGAAATTCATGAAATCTCAAAGGAACCAAAAGTGAACCAAGTTGCAAAATCCATCATAGCTCCTCATCCACTTGCTGGCTAGTTTGCTGAACCACCCTAGGCCTTTTCCCTCATCATGCTGCGCGGGACATACTTGTTGTACTAGGCTAGAAAGTGGCCCATGCTTCTCTTACACAAAGTTGACATTTTTGCAAAAGCACCCATACCAATCAATAAAGCACACATCATGTCATCTGACCAATCCCAATTGTTTATGTTAATCAAATGCAAGCTAAACATAACAAGAAGCAAGCCTGAAACACTACACAACTCAGCATTCACAAAATCTCTCCAACTTGCATTTTCCTTCGAAACACTCTCCACAAGCCTCAAACACAAAAACAAACTTCACCAGCAATCTCAACTCACTTCACTGATCACAAACTACCCATCACCATGGCCTGAAACCCCTTGAATCAAAAATACGATTTTCACACTCCCTTGGCCTGAGCTTCTGCCAACTTTCTCTAGAGGCCACATAAACTCCAACTAAGTGCCAAAAGCTTCAAAGGAGGATCATTGGGACTTGTTTGAGCCAAAGAACCAGCCAGAAAGCTCCTGAATCGAAAGCTCAATCTCAGGATGCTTCATGAACGTTTTTCCAGAACTTGCTCTTTAAGTTTCTAAATGATAAAGCATGCTTCCCTGAGTTCACTGAACTTGTTACTTTTGAAAAAGATTGAGAAATGAGGTTGTATTGTGTTTCTGAAATTTTGGCAGTTTTTGATGTTTGATTCGTATCTTGATTTTGTGTTGAAATAAATGATTTGTGTTGGCTGAATCTTGTTTAGAATGAGTTAAGGGTTGATTCTGGAGAGTTTGGCATGTTTTCATGGCGTATTGAGAGAGATTGAGTGAGAGACCCGCCGGAGAAGTTGACCGGAACACTGTTCCGGTCATCTGAAAGTCATTAGGGTTCAGATTAGGGCTTTAATCATAATTAAGTCAGTTTGAATGTGAGCCGTCCAAACGCGCGCGTAGTCAACTCCCGCCCCCTGGAATTTGAATCCTGGCCCTTGGATGCACATACTTATCCTTTTTTCAGTTTAATTCATTTAATTTTTCTTTTTATTTCATTTGTTTTCTCATATTTATTAAAAATAGCAAACCCTTTTCAAAAATTCTGAAATTTTTTGTGTAAACTTTTATTTAATTTCAGAAACCAAAAACATTTTTGTTTTTATTTTTTGCATTTAAAAAATATTTTTAAATATTTAAAAGTTTATTTTTAATTAATTAATGAGAATTAATTAATTAAAAATACTTTTAGGTATTTAAAAATCACCAAAAAATTCATGAAACATTTAAAATCATTTAGAAACATTGTCCAACTCTCAAACCAAATTTATTTTTTGATCTTGATGCATTTTGATAATTTTTCATGGAATTAATTCATTTTCAAGGCATTATTTTGATCCAAACTTCCAAAAATCATTTCTGCCTAACCATTGAGGGTTGGACTTTGATTCTTTTTGCATTGTGTTTAGCATATCATGTAGTTTGTGAGATTAAATTGGCATGATTTGATCTTTCATTTTCCATTTGTTTGGCATTTTTCTTGTTAAGGTACCCTAAAACCCTAGAAAACTTAGGAAATTCATAACCCTAATTAGGTTAAGAGTTGGAACCTCTCCTTTGGGAAGTGAGTTAGTATAGGTTTAGGGATCCTTTGATTGCATTTTCAATTTTTTATCTTGATGTTTGCTTCTGATTTTGGTTTTTGTTTGATGCATTGATCATAAACCCTAATTTGGGCTTCCATTGCATCCATCTTGCATTTGCATTCATACCTTGACTTGTCATAGCATTTTGAGCATCCATTTGATTCATTTGACATCTTAAGACATAGTAGAAGCATGTTTGATCATTGCATCTTGTATTTGCCATGTTGTATGCCATGTGCATTTCATAACTTTTCATGTATGATCATGGTTCTTAACTTGCTTCATTTGCATCCATAAGTTTGTATGATCATCCCTATGTGTTGTTTCATGTTTGCATCATCTCATAGCATCATTATCATCTCATATATGCTTCTGGTTTTGGTTTGCATCATGCCATTTCATTCCATTTTGCATTGCATTGCATTCCTTTACTAACTTTTTCAGGTGGTAAGTAACTTTGAGAAGTGAATTTGCCTTCACTTCTCACAATTTCTCTTCATCCCTCTTATGCATCCATGCTGCATTTTTTTATGTGTTTGAGATTGAGCTTGCTCATTCTTTTTCTTCTTACTTTCTTTCCTCAAGTGACTTGACTTCTTGAATGAAGCAAGTTGCTTTGCTTCTCCTGATCCTTTCATCTGCTCCCTGGTGGTTCCATTGAAGACTTCTCTTGTAAACCTCACAAACCTTAGGAACAACCAAGCATGACAATGATTAGGGTTTTGATTAGTCCCCCACTTAGCTTTTACCTTTGTGTCTCTTTGAGTCTTCTCTTCTCATCTCATAATTAGGGACTAAACCCTAAAGGCTTTAAGGCTTTGTGATTAAGCTTATACCTGCATCCTTCTATTAGGATGGAATGTATAACTTTAACCCTAAGTGTTAAACCCTTAATGTGTTTAAATCTCTTAATCAATTCACTTAATAATCATTAAGACATCAAGCTTGTAACTTGGGCCTTGCATTAGGGTTCTAATTCTTCCTTAATTGGTTAAGAAGGACTAACCCTAGTGTTAATGGACAAGTCCCCCTCAAGTTGTCTTACAAACCATAAAATTCACTTCATCATCTCACCATTAAATAAAATCCACTTAATCAAAGGCTTGTTTTGTCATGAGATTAATCCCTAATCATGGATTAAGTTGAGGAGCTTTCCTCAGCTTAAACACTCTCATCTATTATCCTTCTATTAGGATGGTGTAATGAGTTTGTTTAATCCCTGATTATGGCTTAACCTCATTACTTAACACTAAACAAAAACACCAAAAGCATCTAAATAATCACGAGTAGGTTAATGATCTTAATCCTGCATCAAAGGTGATTAAGTGTGAGAATCTGACTTCACACTTAAGGTATTCTCATTACCCCTAATCAGAGGGAAGATGTGATGAGTTTACTAACCCATTGGTTTAGGCTTAAGCTCATTAATTTATGACAAACTTCCAAAAGCAATAAAAGACTGAAAACACAAAAACAAACAATAATCGTCTCCTCCGGGATTCTTTTCTCATCATCTTCACTCATAAACGAGAACTTGCTTCTTCCGTCTAATGCAAGACAGTTTGCACCTGAGCCAGACAGGTCATACACTTGAGCATAGCCAAGCAAGCAGTTCACATTCAATTTATCTTTCAGTCTCTTTGGGTCGAACTACGGTGTTCTGACTTCCTCATTGCACGAGAGGATACGTAGGCATAACATAACAGTTATCGAACAAAAGTCTCTGTATATTCCCCCTCCTTCTAGCCTCATTCTTTAAGCCTCATAGTCTTGAGCATTTTATTCCTGTTCTTACACTGACACTTCAATTATACACTTCACTTCTTTTACACTGACACCTGTACATCCTTTTTCAGCTCTCTTTTCTACACAAATTGCACTGACACTACCCCTTTAAGACACAAATCTTTTAAGCGTGGATCCCGTCGAGTACGACGGACAATCTGGGTGCTAATACCTTCCCAGGTTGTAACCAACCCCCTTTCTCAGTCTCTCTGGTTCGCAACCGTCTTATCCATATCTTTTTCCAGGTCTATGCAGCATTACCTTTCCTTCGAGATAAAAATGCCTAGCTGGCGACTCTATTCATTCCCTGTGAGTTCACTCCTGTGTGTTCTCACACCTTCCTTTCGCCGACCGTTCGCGTCTGTACCTATATCTGGGCCATTTCCCATTTATCGGGAGCGATAGTGTCTCTCAAAGGGAGTTCACTACTTACTCCGAGATGTTGAGGCAATGCTATGTTGCGAAACATAGTTTGAAGAAAGTTCGAGCAGAAGCTAGTACAGGAAGAGTGGTTCAAGGAGATAGGGTAAGGCTAGTCAATCTTTTAGGCCGAGGCCTCAACCCTTCAAGGGGAAACAAGTGTCGAGTCCTAGATCTAGTGCTCCTCCTTCTTTCCCCCGTTGTCGCAAGAGTCACTTTGGAAGATGTGAGCAGAACGATGTATTTTGCCATCATTGCCAAAAGGAAGGACATATTTCTAGGGATTGCCCTCAGAGGAAGGATTTGATTCAAGGGAGAGTTTATACTATGGACGCCAGGAAGATGAAAGGCGACAATTCCTTGATTGCGGGTAATTGTCTTATTAACAACCATCATTGTCTTGTTTTATTTGATTGTGGAGCTACGTATTCTTTTATATCTACTATTTATGAGAAGCGACTTAGGTTGCGACTTTTTCCCTTGTCTCCTCCAATGGTGGTTACTACCGCTATGGATGAAACTGTCGAGATGCCGCTTAAGTGTGAGAACTGTACGTTGTCCGTGGATGGCAGAATCTTTCAGATTGACCTCATTTGTTTATCCCTTAAGAAAATTGATATTATCCTGGGAATGGACTGGTTGTCTGCTAATTCTGTGTTTATTGGGTGTGAAGAGAAGTTGATCCTCATTCCCTCCGTTGAAGTTCCTCCGAAAGATGTTTTGGCAACGATCTTAGAAGGTACGATTGGAATGGTAAATTTTCTGTTTGAGCAAGAGAAATCTGTTTTGTTTGTCCTTACTAAAGAGAAGATTACTGACTAGCAAGTTTTGAATATTCCGATAGTTTGTGAATTTTCCGATGTTTTTCCTGAAGATGTCACTTCCTTACCTCCGGTGAGGGAAGTTGAATTCTCAGTCGACCTGATACCGAGAACGGCTCCTGTATCCGTTTCCCCTTATCGGATGTCTCCGCTCGAGTTGAAAGAGTTGAAGGATCAACTAAAAGATTTGATGGCAAGACATTTTGTAAGACCTAGTGTCTCGCCGTGGGGAGCTCCGGTGTTATTGGTAAAGAAAAAGGATGGTGGTATGAGGTTGTGCATCGATTATCGAAAGTTGAACAAGGTTACAATCAAGAATAAATACCCCTTACCGAGGATAGACGATCTCCTAGACCAATTGAAAGGAGCCTGTATGTTCTCGAAGATTGATCTGAGATCGGGCTATCACCAGATTCATGTGAAAAGATCCGATGTTCCGAAGACTACGTTCAGAACCCATTATGGCCATTACAAATTCTTAGTAATGCCTTTCGGTGTGACGAATGCTCCAGTTGTTTTTATGGACTACATGAATCGGATATTCCAGAATTTTTTGGATAAATTTGTGGTGATCTTTATCGATGATATTCTTATCTATTCTCGTACTCCGCAAGAGCACGGAGAACTGTAAACACCCCAAATTTGCCCTCACCCATTCACACCATGGCTTGTGATCTTTTCATATGCATAAGTTCAAACATAGCATCTCATACCACATTTTTGATTCACTGCATTGGTTCAAAGTCATCTGCATTTAGGGTTTGTGATCTGAGCAATCCAAGAGCTTCTTGAGCCACTCCAAAGGCCATATATCACTTCAAAGGGGTCCATGTATGTTCAAGCATCATATTATATCCTCTCAAAGTCAAGAATGTCAAAAAATCACAAGAACTAAGAAAGGCATGGAAGCAGAGCCAGGTTTGACTGCACAGATGACCTAGAATTAGGGTTTTGGTTTCAGAGGCCATAACTCCAATTTTTTTGGTCATTCTTGTTTCTATTGGTCTCTACATGGTATAGGGAGCATGCATATCAATTTTCATGAAGAAATTCCATGGGGAAGTCATCTGATCAAGAGTTGACTTTTTGAGCAAGCCAGTGCAAAATCAGGGCATCTGAGGCCCCCAATGACCCAACCAAAGGGTGTTCTTCATCATTTTGATTGTGTATAATCTTTATTTGATCATAGAAGATGTTAGAAGTTCACAAAATTGAAGAATTTCAAGCCATTTGCAAAGTTGACTTTTTGGGAAAGTTGACTTGTATTGAAAATTGCCATTTTGGGAAACTTTTTCAACCCTTGCTTTTTGATTCAAAAATGCTTCAAATGGAAAAACTTTGGTCATGAAAGTTGTAGAATGGATCATTCCCTTTTCAAAAAGTACAAGAACTTGACCTAATTCATTTTGGATCAAAAGTTATGGCTTGTCAAAGTTGGCCAAAATCACATAATTTGAAGTTTTCTACCAAAGAGGCATTTTTCAAAATGGCATGATCAAGTGTTCTAAAGGCCTCAAATGTGTAAAAATTCTTCACAACATGATCACATGACCTCTAAAATTCAGAATGGGCCAAAGAACTTTGCATTTTGATGCCTTGAATCTCAAGAATTTCCAAAGGGGCCAAGCTTTGTGAAATTTGCAAAACACTACACAAACCTTGATCAACTTGCTGATTTATCTCATAAACAATTCCATGGTTCTCCCTAAACTCAGCTGAACCAAAGCAAGCCAAAAAGCAAGTTGTACCATTGCCCATACCTCAAGTACAAGTCAAGTTGACATTTTGGCAACTTGCCCATACCAATCAACATAGGCCAGCACCCACTCTCTGACCTATCACACTTGTTTATACAAATCAAAAGCAAGCCAAAGCACATAAGACACAAGCCTGAAAACTCCAAGAAGACAGCATTCTCACTTTTCACCTCATATGCAAAACCATTCGAAACTCATCATACAAGCTTCAAACACACAAACAAACTTCACCATCAATCTCAACATGACTCACTGATCACAACCCAACCATTAAAACAGCCTGAAAGTCACTGAAACCAAAACACGATCACCCCCCCCCCCTTGAACAGAACTTCTGCAATCTCCCAAATCAGCCATCAACAAGAGTTGTGAAGCATTCCATTGAGCTCAGGGGGACCAGAGGAGTCAGTTTGCATAGAAGAAAGGCTCAGAAAGCTCCTGTTCGAAGGACTTCAGTTCAGGTATCCATCAAGAACAAATTTTCCAGAACTCCATTTACTTGTTATAAATTGATTCTACATGTTATCCTGATCATCATGATGTGTTTAAAAATGAAAATGGTGGAATATTGAGTATGTATGAGATGTCTGAAACTTTCTGCCCTAAATTTGTTTTGCTTCGATTTGCATGATTGATGAATGAAAAATGATTTTTGTTTGAGGGTTTTGATTCAGTGATGAATGGGGTTTGATTCTGGGTAGTTAGATTTCATTTTTATGGAGTTTTGAGGGAGTTAGGTCAGAGGTCTCGCCGGAGAAGACGACCGGAAGTCTTCTCCGGCCACCTGAATTTGTTTAGGGTTAATCTGTGTCATTAATGAAATTTGAATTATGACCCTTGGATGCGTTGACCCGCGCGCGTTTGGATGCTCAGGATTTCATCATTGTGCCCTAATCCTCATTTGACTTTTTTAAATCAGTTTAATTAATTTTAATTGGAAATTAACTCAGTTTGAATCCTAGCCGCAGGATCTGGCGCGCAGTCTTTCCCTCCTTCCTGAGTTTGAATGCTGACCTTTAGATGCGCATACTTTCATTTTTATTCATTTTTATTTTCATTTTATTTCATTTGTTTTGTATATTTATTTAAAAATAGCAAAAATCATTGAAAAATTCTGAAAATTTTTATTCAAGTTTTTATTAATTTTCAGAACACAAAAATATTTTTATTTATTTTTTTGCATTAAAAATTATTTTTAAATCATTTAAAAGTTTATTTTTAATTGATTAGTGAGAATTAATTAATTAAAAATACTTTTAGGTATTTAAAAATCACCAAAAAATTCATGAAACATTTAAAATCATTTAGAAACATTGTCCAACTCTCAAACCAAATTTCTTTTTTGATCTTGATGTCTTTTGACAATTTTCCATGGAATTAATTTCATTTCAAGGCATTATTTTGATTCAATCTTCAAAAATTCATTTCTGCCTAGCCTTTAAGAGTTGGACAATGATTCTTTTTGCATTGCATCGTGTATAGCATGTAGTTTGTAGGATTAAATTGGCATGATTTGATCTTGCATTTCCTATTTGTTTTTTGCATTTTTCTTGACAAGGTACCTTGAAACCCTAGCAATCTTAGGAAATTCATAACTTCCACTAGGTTAAGGGTTGGATCCCCTCCTTTGGGCAGTGAGTTTGTATAGGTTTAGGGTTCCTTTGAATGCATTTTCAAATTTTTGTCATGATGTTTGCTTCTGGTTTTGAATTTTGTTTTGTGTATTGATCATAAACCCTAATTTGGGCTTTCATTTGCATCCATCATCCATTTGTTTGCATACTATGACTTGCCATGACATTTTGTGCATTCATTTGATTCATAACACATCTTAGGACATGTTAGAATCATGTGGGATCATTGCATCTTTCATTTGCCATGTTGTATGTCATTTGCATTTCATAACTTTTCATGTATTCTAAGCATGCTTCTCTTGCATCCATATGTTTGTATGATCATCCACATGCCTTGTTTCATGTTTGCATCATCTCATAGCCTCATTAACATCATATTCATGCTTCTGGTTTTGGTTTGCATCATGACATTGCATTCCATTTCTTTACTAACTTTTCAGGTGGTAAGTTGTTTTGAGAAGTGAATTTTCCTTCACTTCTCACAATCTCTTTTCATCTCCCTTATGCATCATTGCTGCATTTTGTCTTGTGTTTGAGATTGAGCTTGTTCATTCTTCTTTATCTTACTTTCTTTCTTCAAGTGACTTGTCTTCTTGAATGAAGCAAGTTACTTTGCTCCTCTTTGCTCCTTTCATCTGCTTCCTGGTGGTTTCTCTGAAGATCTTCCTTGTGAACCTCACAAACCCTAGGAATAACCAAGCATGACAATAATTAGGGTTTTGATTAGTCCCCCATTTAGCTTTTACCTTTGTGTCATCTTTGAGTCCTCTCTTCTCATCTCATAATCAAGGACTAAACCATAAAGGCTTTAAGGCTTTGTGATTAAGCTTATGCCTGCATCCTTCTATTAGGATGGAGTGTATAACTTTAATCCTAAGTGTTAAACCCTTAATGTGTTTAAATCCTTTAATCAATCCATCTAATAATCATCAGGACATCAAGCTTGTAACTTGGGCCTTGCATTAGGGTTCTATTTCTTCCTTAATTGGTTAAGAAGGACTAACCCTAGTGTTAATGGACAAGTCCCCCTCAAGTTGTCTTACCAATCATAAAACTCACTTCTTCATCTTATCATTAACTAAAATCCACTTAATAAAGGCTTTGTTTGGTCATGAGTTTAATCCCTAATCATGGATTAAGTTGAGGAGCTTTCCTCAGCTTAAACACTCTCATCTATTATCCTTCTATTAGGATGGTGTAATGAGTCTGTTTAATCTTTGATTACGGCTTAGTCTCATTACTTAACACTAAACAAAAACCACAAAAACATCTAAATAATCACAAGTAGGTTAATGATCTTAATCCTACATCATGGTGATTAAGTGTGAGATGCTGACTTCACACTTAAGGTATCCTCATTACCCCTAATCAGAGGGAAGATGTGATGAGTTTGCTAACCCATTGGTTTAGGCTTAAGCTCATTAATGTATGACAAACTTTCAAAAGCAATAAAAGACTGAAAGCACAAAAACAAACAATAATCGTCTCCTCCGGGATTCTTTTCTCATCTCATTCACTCATAAACGAGAACTTGCTTCTTCCGTCTAAATGCAAGACAGTAAGCACCTGAGCCAGACAGGTCATACACTTGAGCATAGATAAGTAAGCAGTTCACAAGTCAATTTATCTTTCAGTCTCTTTGGGTCGAACTACGGTGTTCTGACTTCCTCATTGCACGAGAGGATACGTAGGCATAACTTAACAGTTATCGAACAAAAGTCTCTGTATATTCCCCCTCCTTCCAGCATTATTCTTTAAGCCTCAAAGTCTTGAGCTTCATCCATTTCTTACACTGACACTTCATTATACACTTCACACTTCTTTTACACTGACACCTGTACATCCTTTTTCCAGCTTTTTATATACAAATTGCACTGACACTACCCCTTTAAAACACAAATCTTTTAAGCGTGGATCCCGTCGAGTACGACGGACAATCTGGGTGCTAATACCTTCCCAGGTTGTAACCAACCCCCTTTCTCAGTCTCTCTGGTTCGCAACCGTCTTATCCATATCTTTCTAGGTTTATGCAACATTACCTTTCCTTCGAGATAAAAATGCCTAGCTGGCGACTCTATTCATTCCTCCTTTCGCCGACCGTTCGCGTCTGTACCCCTTCTGACCAGGTGTCATTTGGTGGGAGCGACAAGAACATCTAAGGATTGTCCTATCGATACTGCAGGAAAAGCAACTTTTTGCTAAGTTTAATAAGTGTGAATTCTGGATGTCAGAAGTCAAGTTCCTTGTACATGTTATATCACAAGGAGGTGTAGCTGTAGACCCGTCAAAGATAGAAGCTGTAATTAATTGGGAGAGACCGAAGGATGGTACCGAAGTGAGAAACATCCTAGGTTTGGCAGGTTACTACAGAAGATTTATTAAAGGCTTTTCCCATATGGCGTTACCGTTAACTAAACTCACTAGGAAGGACTTCGATTTTGAATGGGATTCTGATTGTGAACAAAGTTTCGTGTGGTTGAAAGAGAGATTGACAACTGCTCCTGTCCTGATTATTCTCGATCCTAACAAATCTTATGAAGTGTTCTGCGATGCTTCAAAGATGGGTTTAGGAGGTGTCCTCATGCAAGAGGGACAGGTGGTAGCGTATGCTTCCAGACAGTTGAGAGTTCATGAGAAGAATTATCCTACGCATGATTTGGAATTAGCGGTCGTGGTGTTTACTTTGAAGGTGTGGCGACACTATTTTTATGGTGTGCGTTTTGAGATGTTTAGTGATCATAAGAGTTTGAAGTATCTCTTTGATCAGAAGGAGCTGAATATGAGACAGAGAAGATGGATGGAGTATTTGAAGGATTATGATCTTTAGTTGAAGTATCACCCCGGAAAGGCAAACAAAGTGGCAGATGCCTTGAGTTGAAAAGTGATTCATAGTGCCGAATTGATGGTATTAGAGTATGCATTGTTAGAAAACTTTCGAGATCTTAACCTTCAGTTTGTTTGGACTCCGAATGGCGTAATCTTGGGAAACTTGAATATTAGTTCTACATTGAGGAATGATATTCAACAAGCACAAGTTTTGGATGAGAAGCTGCAAGGACTGTTACTCCAACCGGGTTTCATGAGAGCATTGTGAACACCCCAAATTTGCCCTCACCCATTCACACCATGGCTTGTGACTCTTTTCATTTGCATAAGTTCAACCATAGCATCTCATATTGCATTTTTGTTTCACTGCATTAATTCAAAGCCATCTGCATCTAGGGCTTGTGATCTGAGCAGTCCCTAAGCTATCTGAGCCACTCCAAAGGTCTTCAATCATCTCAAGAGGGTCCATGTATGTTAAAGCATCATATTATATCCTCCCAAGATCAAGTAAGTCAAAGAATCACAAGAACTGAGAAAGGCATGGAAGTAGAGCCAAGCTTAACTGCACAGATGACCTAAAATTAGGGTTTTGGTTTCAGAGGCCATAACTCCAAATTTTTTTGGTCATTCTTGTTTCTATTGGTCTCTATATGATATGAGGATCATGCATATCATTTTTCATGAAGAAATTCAATGGGGAAGGCATCTGATCAAGAGGTGACTTCTTGAGCAAGTCATTGCAAAATCAGGGCATCTGAGGCCCCCAATGACCCAACCAAAGAGGGTTCTCCCTCATTTTGAATGTGTATGATCTTTATTTGATCATAGAAGATGTTAGAAGTTTACAAAATTGAAGAATTTCAAGCCATTTGCAAAGTTGCCTTTTTGGGAAAGTGACTTGTAATGCAAACTTGCCACTTTGGGAAAGTTTTTCAACCTCCTCTTTTTGATTCAAAAATGCTTCAAATGAAAAATTCTTGGTCATGAAAGTTGTAGATTGGATCATTCCCTTTTCAAAAAGTACAAGAACTCATTCTAATTCATTTTAGATCAAAAGTTATGGCTTTGCAAAGTTGGGAGAAATCACTAAATTTTCACTTTTACACCAAAGAGGGAAACTTGCAAATTCACATGCCAAGCATTTCTATGACTTCAAAATGAATTCTAAGCATCACATAATCATAACACATGACCTAAAATTCAAAATGGCCCAAAGAATTTCTCACTTCCATGCCTTAGATTACAAGTTACATAAGGCATTTTCTCATGAAGCTTCAAAATTGAATCTTTGCAAAAGGAACCTTTTATGATTGGATTGATTGCTAATTGATCTCAAAACATTCTAGCAACTTCATATGGCTCATGTTGCTGCATTTTGCCCAAGAAATCACAAGATTCTTTGCCTTGGTTCATAAGAAAACTCAAAGCGGGAAATATGCAAGAACTTTGGAAACTCTTAATCAATACCATCCAGTTCACAAAATCAGATCCAAAGGCCTTCCTTAACTCAAGCTGAGGCAGGACAAGCCCTAAGATCTCCTCTGACCCGAGCCATACCCATAGTACACAAGATCTTGTCTTTTTGCATTTTTGCCCATGCCAATTAAATTGTGCCACTACCAACTCTCTGCCCAATCAGAGCCTAATATGTGGACCTCAAGCATCCCAAAACACAACACACACAAGCCTGCAACCTCCAACAATCCAGCATTCCCAAAAAACTGTCAAAAACTTCTCCTCTTCGAAACTCTTCACACAGCCATCAAACTTCCATTTTTCTTTCACCAACAAATCACAAATCATCCACTGAACAAGAATCAACCCTCAAAGCAGCCAAAAACATCACATACTCAACCCTCCATTTCTGCTACACCAGAACTGAAGCATTCAAACCAGCCATTATCAAATCCTTCTAAGCTTCATTTCATCATCAGGGTGTTCAAAGAAGTGGGTTTGCACAAAAGGATAGTCCAGAAAGCTCAGAATCAGAAAGTCTTCATCTCAGGTAACATGAAGAACTTTTTTTCCAGAAGCTAGTTTTTAAGTTCTTTTATGATTCTACATGATCCTCTGGTCATGGGGATGTGTTTACTTTTGAAAATGGTGAAGAAACCACCATGTATGTGATCTCTGAACTTTTGCCCGTGTTTTACATTTTTCTTCGATTCATGCTTATGGAGTGAAATAAATGAATTTTAATTGGGGGTTTAGGTTTAGAATGATTAGAGGGTCATTTTTGTGAAAGAAATTTGAAGTTTGGTGACCTGTAGAAGAAGCTAGGGTTTTGTGTTCGTCGGAGAAGACGACCGGAACACTGTTTCGGCCGTCTGAGGTTAGTTTGCCCTAATTAGGTTTAGCTGTGTAATTAGTGGATTTTTGAATGTGGGTCGTGCGATTGTTCTTTCCCGCGTGTGTTGGATGGCTGGGATCCTATCATTAGTTTTAATTAGGGTTTAATGGATTAATTAATTAAGATTAGTCAGGTTTAAACTTGGGCCATTGGATGTGGCGCCAGTCAACAACTTCAAGCCCAGAATCAATCTGAACCCTCCCTTTGGCATACTTTTCCATTTATTTAATTTTATTTCATTTTATTTGTATTTTATTTCCACGAATTTTTAAAAAATAGGAAAATACATTAAAAAATTCTGAAATTTTTTATCAAACCTTTTATTAATTTTCAGAACCCAAAAATATTTTTATTTTTATTTATTTTTTGCATTAAAAATTATTTTTAAATCATTTAAATGTTTATTTTTAATTAGTTAATGAAGATTAATTAATTAAAAATGCATTTAGGTATTTAAAAATCACAAAAAAATTCACATTGCATTTTGACATATTTAGAAACATTATCAAACTCTTCAAACAAATTTCTTTTTGGTTCTTGACCTATTTTGACATTTTTCTTTGGAATTAAAGTTATTTAAAGGCAATATTTTGGTCCTAACTTAGAAAAATTCATTCTGCCTAACCATGAAGAGTTTGATGATGGTTCTTCTTGCATTGCATTTTTCATATCATGTAGTTTTTAGGGTAAAATTGGTTTGAATTTATCTTTCATTTTCAATTTAATGTGCATTTTTTCCTTTTGAAGTGCCTTGAAACCCTAGTTGACTTGAGAAAATAATAACTTCCATTAGGTTAAGACTTAGGTCCCCTCCTTTGGGCAGTGAACTTGTGTAGGGTTAGGGTACCTTTGATCCCATTTTCAATTTTTTATCATGTCATTTGCTTTTGGTTTTGAATTTTGCATTGCATGTTATGTATAAACCCTAATTCTTGCCTTCCTTTGCATCCATCTCTCATTTGCTTGCATACATGAACTTGCCATGACATTTTGTGCATCAACGTGACATATAAGACATCTTAGGACATATTAGGATCATGTTTGATCATTGCATCTTTCATTTTCCATGTTGTGCATTCATTTCATTACATAAACTTTCATGAACCTTTATGGTTCAAAGCATGCTTCATTTGCATCCTCATCCTTGTATGATCATCCACAACTCTTGGCTTGTGTTTTCTTTATCTCTTAGCATCATTAACATCATGTTTATGCTTCTGACTTTGGTTTTCATCATTGCATTCATCTCATTTTCACTCCATTTCATTGCTCTTTACTAACTTTTCAGGTGGTAAGTCCTTTGAGAAGTGAATTTGCCTTCACTTCTCATAATCCCTTCTCCCTCTTATGCATTCATTCCTGCATTTTACTTTTGTATTAGAGTGAGCTTTCTCACTCATGTTCCCTCTTCACTTTCTTTCTTCAAGCAATTTGTCTTCTTAAGTGAAGCAAGTTGTCTTGCTTCTTCTTGCTTCTTTCTCCTTTCATCTGCTTCTTCCTTGGTGGTTTTTCTCCTGAAGATCTTTTGCAAGCCTCATAAACTCTAGGAATAACCAAGCATGATAACAATTAGGGTTTGATTAGTCCCCCATTAGTTTTACCTTTGTGTCATCTTTGAGTCTTCTCTTCTCATCCCATAATCAAGGACTAAACCTTAAAGGTTTTAAGACTTTGTGATTAAGCTTATGCCTGCATCCTTCTATTAGGATGGAGTGTATAACTTTAATCCTAAGTGTTAAAACCTTAATGTGTTTAAATCCTTTAATCAACCCATTTAATAATCACTAAGACATCAAGCTTGTAACTTGGGCCTTGCATTAGGGTTCTAATTATTCCTTAACTGGTTAAGAAGGACTAACCCTAGTGTTAATGGACAAGTCCTCCTCAAGTTGTCTTACAAATCATAAAATTCATTTCTTAATCTTACCATTAACTAAAATCCATTTACTAAAGGCTTTGTTTTGTCATGAGGTTAATCCCTAATCATGGATTAAGTTGAGGAGCCTTCCTCAGCTTAAATGCTCTTATCTATTATCCTTCTATTAGGATAGTGTAATGGGTCCATTAAATCCTTGATTATGGCTTAAACTCATTACTCAACACTAAACAAAAACATCAAAAAAACATCTAAATAATCACAAGTAGGTTAATGATCTTAATCCTACATCAAGGTGATTAAGTGTGAGGTGTTTACTTCATATTTAAGGTATCCTCATTACCCTTAATCAGAGGGAAGATGTGATGAGTTTACTAATTCTTGGTTCAGGCTTAAGCTCATTTTCTTATGACAAACTCCAAAAAGTAATAAAAGACTGAAAACACAAAAAACAAACAATAATCGTCTCCTCCGGGATTCTTTTCTCATCATCTTCACTCACAAACGAGAACTTGCTTCTTCCGTCTAATGCAAGACAGTTTGCACCTGAGCCAGACAGGTCATACACTTGAGCATAGACAAGTAAGCAGTTCACAAGTCAATTTAACTTTCAGTCTCTTTGAGTCGAACTACGGTGTTCTGACTTCCTCATTGCACGAGAGGATACGTAGGCATAACTTAACAGTTATCGAACAAAAGTCTCTTTATCATCCCCCTCTTCCAGCATTATTTCCTTAAGCCTCATAGTCTTGAGCATTTCATTCCTGTTCTAGCACTGACACTTCTCTTATACACTTCACATTTCTTTTACACTGACACTTGCATTCTTTTCCAGCTTTGATACACAGATTGCACTGACACTACCCCTTTAAAACAAAAATCTTTTAAGCGTGGATCCCGTCGAGTACGACGGACAATCTGGGTGCTAATACCTTCCCAGGTTGTAACCAACCCCCTTTCTCAGTTTCTCTGGTTCGCGACCGTCTTATCCATCTCTTCTAGGTCTATGCAGCATTACCTTTCCTTCGGGATAAAAATTCCTAGCTGGCGACTCTTTTCCCTTGAGGTCACCCTTGTGTGTTCTCATCCCTCTCGCCGACCGTTCACGTCCGTACCCCATTTGACCTAGCCTCATTTTAGTGGGAGCGACAGCTTGGCGACTCTGCTGGGGAACCTTATACTGTAACCAGGGCTTCTGGTTCTTTTTGTGGGTTCCTCCTAGCGCTTGTTTGATTTATGTTTACTGGGGTGTTATGTGCTATGTGTGTTTATCTATTTGCTTTATTTACTACTTTATGTACAGCTTTATTTATTGCTTTCTTTACAGTCTTATGCATATTTCATACTGTCATTTGCTGGATCTGGTTTGCTGTTTTGGTGGATGGGGTTCCATTGAGAGTTTAAGGTCCTATACCTGGGACCTGAGTGACACCTAGGCTAGAGTGGTTCATGTTGTTTCCCATTCCATCTCGGTCTGGTGCGGGAATATGAAACACAGTTCAGATGTGGGTTTCTTCTTGAGAACTCTGTGCTACAGATTTCCTGTAGTGCAAGGGCTATCTGGGAAGCCTGCTAAGTCTGGATGACCTTTATTATGACCTTCAGAAGCTGAGGTAAATTAGAGGAGGATCTTTTGTGGTTACTGTAAACACTGTACCTCTGGGTTAGAAGTGTTTACACTTCTCATAACTGATCCAAGTGTGAGGATCCTTGTTCTAGAACACTGCCTGTGAGGGGGGTGGGCTGTTTACAGGTTTGCAGGTGCCCTTGGCCACATCATACCCTGTTTTTGTTTTGTTTAAGAGTACTCCACTTTGGACGGTTCTTGTGATTAACCCTGGACATGTGACTCTTTATTTGAGTCCCCCACCTTGGTTACTGGATTTCTAAACCTCCATCTGAACTTTTGAACATACATGGACTTATATCAAGACAGATAATCAGATCCAGCTCTTGATCACAAACCCTTGCATATCATTTGCATACATCATCACTGCATCATTTAACATTTGTTTATTTGTTTTTCAGGGTATCCACATTATATCTGGTTTGGTTTTGACCCCTTCTTCTGCATAGACCTCTGCTTCATCAGTTATCTGCTTCAGCTATTCTCATCATCACCAACATCAGCCTGTCAGTGGCTCATCTCCAGTATCATCCTTGATCCTCATCAGCACCTATCTTCCTCCTCCTCAACATTTATGACTACTCCCAGGAAAAGCAACATATCCTACCATTTCTTTGAGCCTGTATTGACTAGTATCAGGCAGGTCCAGTCACTTATCACCCCTGACCACATCCCATTGTTCAGAGAGCACTATGGAGGTATCCTGGATATGGTTATGGACCTTGACCCTTCTCAGAGGAGCATGATTCACACCTGCTTGTAGTTTTATGACCCTCCTTTGAGATGCTTCACCTTCCCAGACTTTCAGTTAGGGCCTCTACTGGAAAAGTTTTCCTCATTGACTGGAGTACCTATCAGGGGTGGACTCCCTTTCAACCCAGAAATGACTTTTCCCAGCAATGGAGAAGTAGCAAAAGCATTGTACCTGGAGCCTGCCTTGATTGAGCAAAGCATGACAACAAAAGCTGGGATCCCTGGTTTGCACTTGGACTTCTTGATTTCCCAGGCCATCCTGGAGGCCTCCTTGGGAAAGTGGAGGGCAGTCTGTGCACTGTTAGCCCTCAGCATATATGGGGTTATACTGTTTGGAGATGAGCCCAAATTTGTCAGCAAGAATGCCATTCATCTGTTTCTTCTGAGGAACCCAGTACCCACATTGCTGGGAGACTTTTACTACTCCATTCATTAGAGGAATGAGAAACAAAGGGGGAAGTTAGTGAGATGTCGTGCTCCTTTGTTTCACACCTGGATGCTCAGACACCTACCTAAGTCAGATGCTTTCTTGAACCCTCACCAACAGAAGAATTGGGCCAAGAGGCTCATTGCTTTGACTTCAGATGATATTAGATGGTGCACCCAGAGCACTAAGGGCAAGGACATTATCACCAGCTGTGGGCAATACCCAAATGTGCCTCTGATAGGAGTGAAGGGTTGCATCAACTACAATCCTTTACTATTTAAGAGACAATTGGGCTATGCTTTGGTTCACCCTCCCAGAGTGCAAGATTTGGCTGAGACCTTGTATTGTGAAGTGAAACCTAATTCAACTGTTGTCAGGCAAGCATCCTGGGCTTGGGATAACATCCAGACAAAAGGGATGGCAATTCTGGGGAGGTGTAATAATTTTGCTTCAGCTCAATACTATGACTGGTCCCGTACTAGAGCTCAGATTACTGGAATGCCTTTCACTTTAGAAGACATACCTGGACCATCTACAGTGCAACCTGCAGCAACTGTCAGCCTAGAAGAATTTGGGAAGCTGAAGGAAAGGAATGAGAATCTGTCTCAAGCTTTGAAGAAAACCCTTTGGGAAAGGAGTGATGGTCGTCTGGACATTGAGAGGTTGGAAAAGCTTAGGGTGGAGCATCTTGCCAAAATTGAGAAGACAGAGGACTACATCAGGAAAGCCAGAGCTGGGGAACAAATACTGAAGAATGCCTGTAAAGAGGCCAAGATTCAGAAGGCTAGGACTGAGCTCTATCTGCAAGAGAGTCAGACTAGGTGGGTCAGGATCACTGAAGCCCGTACACAAGAAGATCAGAGAATTCAAGCCAAGATTGAACAGTTGGAGGCCAATGAGAAGAAGCAGCAGGAAGCTTTGTTGGCAGCCCAAAAGGAGATTTCAGAGTTAAAGCTCAGGGCTGGATTGAAGAGATCAAAGGACCAGGACAGGCACAAGAAGCTGACCACTTCCATTGCTACCAGGAACCTCCTCATTAGGTCCATTACAGAGCACCCAGCTGGTCCAGTTACTGAGGCACTCCTGAAGGAGGTCAGAGAGGATAAGTTTGGACTAGATGTCTGACTCTTTGTTTGTTGTTGTTTTCATTCAATGAACTTTTCTCTTTTTGTATTTTGACCCTCCATGGGAATGTGTTGTAAAACAAACTATGTATTCGTTCATCATTTGTAATATATTAGTTTGCCTTCATTGGGTTTCTTTCCTCAGCAACATCAAGCATCTTCCTCGAGGTCTGGAAAGGTCAAAGCCAAGAACCAAACCGGATACCTTGGAAAACAAATAAGCATACTGCATTGCATACTAACCTTGTTTGTTTTGTAGGTTTTGTTTTTATTTGTTTCTAACTCTGTTGTGATCTTAGGAAACATTGCTCGTCGCTGAGTGTTCCCTGTCAACCGCACGCACCGGTACCCTACTCGCAACAACCTTCCTGGTATTCAAATGGATCAAGTACAGCAAGATCTGACTGAGGTCAGAAATCAGATGGCTAATGAGAGGGTAGAAATGAGGAATCAGATGTCTCAATTCATGGCTGTGATGACTGGCTTGGCCCAGAGTCAAGAAAGATTAAGAGAACTGGTGGAAAGGCAAACTCCTGAGGAGCCTCATCTTGGGACAGGAGGAACTAGCAACAATGAAAGGGGTCAGCCTCGTGTTGATCCACCAGTATTTGGACCTCATCTGGATCCAGAAGCTAATATCCCAAGGAATGTGCAGGGTAATACTGCTGGAGGGAGAATCTTGCAAGAGGATCCCCAAGAAGAGCAGTTTACTGTCATGGGAGCTGGAGACGAAGTCTATGATAGGAGGTTGGATGAAATGGCTGAGAAGTTGAGATCTTTGGAGTCTCAGAATTCCTTGGGCTTCGATGTAATGGATATGGGACTAGTGGATGGGGTGAGAATTCCCCACAAATTCAAACCCCCGTGCTTTGAGAGATACAATGGAACCTCTTGTCCACGAACTCACCTGCAGTCTTTCCTAGGAAGACTTAAAGCATATACCATGGATGAGAAGCTGTGGATGTTCTACTTTGAAGACAGTCTGACCGGGGCTTCAAGAGAGTGGTATTCGCACTTGACCAGGGCTACCATTAGATGCTGGAAGGACTTAGCTGAAGCCTTCATCAGGCAATATCAATACAATCTGGACATGGCTCCTAACAGGACCCTCCTGATGGGAATGTCTCAGTCTTCCAGAGAAAGGTTTAGGGAGTATGCCCAAAGGTGGAGACAGCTTGTTGCTGCTGTCCAACCACCCATGTCAGAGAGGGAGATGGCTGACATGTTCATGAATACTCTTCAAGGAACATATATTGATAGACTGGCAGCCTTTTCCTCTACCAGTTTTGCTGATGTCATCATAGCTGGTGAAAGTATTGAAAGTCTATTAAAGATGGGCAAGATTTCCGACAGCGGTGCAAGTTCATCCAGTAATCCCAGGAAGCCTTTTGTGGGACCCCGAAGAGCCGGTGAGACCAATTTCATTCATGCAAACAGGGGCAGACCTCAATATGTACACCAGTCAGTAGCAGCAGTTACCATTCCAGCTCCGATTCCTCAACAATCAGCATATCCTCAGCAACAACCACATTATCAACAACAAGTTTAGTATCCGCAACAGAGAACCTACAACAACAACAATAGCAACCAACAACAGCGTCCTTTCCAACAAAGACCATCACAGGCAAACAGGGTGATTGACCCTATCCCTATGCCTTATGCTGCCTTATTGCCACAACTCCTGAAGCTTAACTTGGTTGAGTTAAGGACGTTTGCGCCACCAGATCCTCTCAACCTCCCAAAGAATTATGATGTTAACGCCAGGTGTGATTTCCACTCCATTGCACCTGGTCACAATACTGAAAAATGCAGGGCCTTGCAAATGAAAGTCCAAGATCTGGTGGATTCTAAAGCCCTCAACTTTGCACCTCCCCCGAATGTCAACAGAAATCCTATGCCTAATCATGGCGGGCCGAGGATTAATGCCATTGAGGAAGACAAACCATCTACCTTGATCACCAGCGTTGCACAAATTCGAACACCTTTGGTCGAAATTAAAGCTCAGCTTTTAGAATGCCAAGTGTTCCCCGGGTGTGAGCTCGGCTGTGGGTATTGCAACATTGCAGTCAACGGGTGTGAAAGACTGAGAAGCGGCATAGATAGCCTTATTAAGGATGGTATCCTTCAGATTTCAACAACGGTGCCTACAAATCCAGCAATTCCTCTAACAACAATTCCCGATTCTTCTACAACAGCAGCAACAATCATTCCTACCGATTCATCAATATCATCAGCAATTACTCCGTCCATCACTTCAACAAGTCAAATTTCAACAACCGTTTCTTCTACAACATCAACATCCATTTTATTAGCAGAATCTTCTACAACACCAGCAAGGATTAATGAAGATGTCTCGACAGTTACAATCTACTATGACCCATCAAATGTTCCTCCTAGCAGCAATTTCCAACAACAAACCATGGCACCTCCTGCCAGATCACCAGTCACAATTTACTATGATCCGCACACCATTATAGTACCTACCTCCGCAACAGCCAGTCTGGTCACCATTACGGTGCCTGGACCAGTTCCTTATGAAAGCAGCAATGCCATACCTTGGCATTATGGCTCTGATCTCTATTGCAACGGGGAGAAAATCACTCTGGATTCATCAACCTCTTCTCCACAAGTTGATAATGTTGGGGGAGGCGGAGGCTTCACCAGAAGCGGACGCCTTTTTGCCTCACAAACACAAAGACCTAATGTTGAGGTAGAAGCTGCTGCCAAAGCAAAGGGAAAAAGTGTGGTATCTGAAGAGCCGACTGTCAAAGAAACTCAGAAGACATCTTTTGAACAAGATATAGACGAGTTCATGAGAATCATAAAAAGGAGTGATTACAAGGTGGTGGACCAGCTTCACCAAACCCCCTCCAAAATCTCCATATTATCACTATTGATGTGTTCTGAAGCTCACAGGAACTCACTGTTGAAAGTCCTGCACGCAGCATACGTGCCGGAGGAGTTTACTGTTAATCAGCTAGAAACCGTGGTTGCAAATGTCAACACCAGTCATGGACTGGGCTTTACCAATGCTGACTTAACAATAGAGGGACGCAACCATAACAAGGCTTTGCGTATCACCTTGGAATGCAAGGGTGTTGTTCTATCTCATGTACTGGTGGACACTGGGTCATCACTCAATGTTCTACCAAAGAAAGCCTTAGTGAAGCTGGAGAATGATGGCTTGGCATTGCGTCCGAGTAATTTGGTGGTGAGAGCATTTGATGGCTCTAAAAGATCAGTGCTTGGGGAGATTGATCTGCCTGTGTTGATTGGCCCGCAGACCTTCAAAACTACCTTCTTTGTGATGGACATACAGCCGGCCTACAACTGTCTGTTGGGTAGACCCTAGATCCACGTCGCTGGCGCTGTTACGTCTACCCTTCACCAGAAGTTGAAATTCAAGTGGGAAGGCCAAATCATCACCATCTGTGGGGAGGAGGACATCTTTGTTAGCCAGCTGGCTACGTATAAGTACATTGAGATGGATGGGGAGATCCATGAAACCATGAGCCAAGGATTTGAGGCCTTGAACATTAATGAAGCATCTGCTGTACTAGGAACTTCCATAACATAGTACCAGCAAGCCCAGAAGGTTGTTGAGGAAGGTACCGCCCAAGGTTGGGGCAAGCTGCTGCCCGTGGAGAAGAAAGAAGACCGATTTGGGTTGGGTTACAGACCAACTCAACAAGATCAATCAGAGGCTGCCAAGGAGCCCAAGTTTGTCAGCGGGGGAATGCTCACCCCGGATGCTGTGAACAATTTGGAAGATGAGTCGGAAGATGAGCGCAACCTGGAAAGCTGGATACGTCCAAGGACCCTGGGGAGCCATGTCTCAAACTGGTCTTCCTAGGAAATTATAAGGGTTACTCCTGCAGAGTAATTATTATTTCCTGTATTTTAAAGCATGCATCAAGTCTTGCATCTTGCCTAAGATGTCAAGACTCATTTTGTAATCGGGTCATCTTGTATTTTGTGCAAAGATCAATTAATGAATATCAGGACGTCTTTTGCAAATGAGTCTTTTCTTTTTCGCTTACTATTTTTCATTTTTCATTTTTTGTACAAAAATAAAATGGCAATGCTTTTCAAAATAAACAACTTCATTTTCACTTTTTCTAAATAAGATAAAATTGATCACTAAAATGAACAAATATAAACCCTTGCAGAAAGTGTCTTCCAGACTGCACCGACAACAACACCGCTATGACTTCGTATGACTTTGACAATCCAATCAATCAAGCTGATGAAGGGGTTGAAGAAGATTATGAGCTACTTGAAGAGCTAGCCAGGTTGTTGAGACAAGAGGAGAAGGCTATTACTCCTCATCAGGAGGAGGTTGAGACGGTTAATCTGGGCACAGAAGAAGACTTGAAAGAAGTCAAGATCGGGGCCCGCTTACAAGGTTCAGTGAAAGAGCAACTGATTGATATGCTTCGGGAGTATGTGGATGTTTTCGTTTGGTCTTATCAGGATATGCCAGGGTTGGACACCGATATTGTCATGCACAAGCTGCCTCTGAAGGAAGACTGTCCGCCAGTAAAACAGAAGTTGCGCCGTACTCGCCCGGATATGGCAATGAAGATAAAAGAAGAGGTACAAAAGCAGTGGGACGCTGGTTTCCTTGTTGTGACTAGCTATCCGCCGTGGGTTGCTAATATTGTACCGGTACCTAAGAAGGATGGCAAGGTGAGGATGTGTGTGGATTACCGGGATCTGAACAGAGCTAGCCCGAAGGATGACTTCCCTTTACCTCACATTGATGTATTGGTCGACAATACGGCTCAGTTCTCGGTATTCTCCTTCATGGACGGATTTTCAGGATATAACCAGATCAAGATGTCACCTGAAGACATGGAGAAGACAACTTTCATCACACCCTGGGGCACATTCTGCTATAAGGTGATGCCATTCGGACTAAAGAATGCTGGTGCCACTTATCAACGGGCTATGGTAACATTATTCCATGACATGATCCACAAAGAAATTGAATGTTATGTGGATGACATGATTGCCAAGTCCCTCACAGAAGAAGATCACCTGGTGAATCTATTAAAGTAATTCAAGCGTCTGAGGAAGTATCAGCTGAAGCTAAACCCCAACAAATGCACATTCGGGGTGCGTTCCGGTAAGCTGCTAGGGTTCATTGTAAGTGAGAAGGGAATTGAAGTTGACCCTGACAAAGTCAAAGCCATTCAAGAAATGCCCGCACCGAAGACTGAAAAAGAAGTTCGAGGGTTCCTAGGTAGATTGAACTACATTTCAAGGTTCATATCTCATCTTACTGCAACCTGTGAACCCTTGTTCAAGTTGTTAAGAAAAGAACAAATGATCAGATGGAATGAAGACTGCCAGAAGGCTTTTGATAAAATCAAGGAATACTTACAAGAGCCTCCGATCCTTATGCCTCCAGTTGAAGGAAGACCTCTAATCATGTACTTGACAGTATTAGAAGAGTCAATGGGGTGTGTGCTGGGCCAGCATGACGAGTCTGGTCGAAAAGAGTATGCAATTTACTACCTAAGCAAAAAGTTTAC
Organism: Lathyrus aphaca; assembly: GCA_963966055.1. NCBI lineage: Eukaryota > Viridiplantae > Streptophyta > Magnoliopsida > Fabales > Fabaceae > Lathyrus > Lathyrus aphaca. Next base: position 181,354,787 of record OZ014520.1, read on the forward strand.
CGACTGTGAACAACGTTATTCACTGCTCGAGAAAACTTGTTGTGCTTTAGCGTGGGCTGCTCGCCGACTAAGGCAGTATATGTTGACCCACACCACTTTGTTGATCTCCAAGATGGACCCAGTCAAGTACATTTTTGAGAAGCCAACACTTACCGGACGGGTTGCAAGATGGCAAATGATCCTCACAGAGTATGACATTCAGTACACATCTCAAAAGGCCATCAAAGGCAGTGTATTGTCTGATTACCTTGCTGAGCAACCCATTGATGATTACCAGCCTATGAGATTTGACTTCCCCGATGAAGACATCATGTTCATAAAAGCGAAAGATCATGAAGAGCCTATTCACACTGAAGGGCCTGACCCAGAAGAAGAATGGACTATGATGTTTGATGGGGTTGTTAATATGAATGGTCGTGGTGTTGGTGCAGTACTCATTACACCTAAGGGAGTTCACATGCCATTCTCGGCAAAACTCACCTTTAACTGCACTAACAACGAAGCTGAATACGAAGCATGTATTATGGGTCTTGAGGAAGCCATTGACCTCATGATCAAGACTTTGACTGTATTCGGGGATTCAGCTCTGGTAATCAATCAAACCAACGGAAAGTGGTACACCCACCAAGATCATCTGATACCTTATCGGGACTATACAAGGAGGTTGTTGACTTTCTTCACAACAGTCAAGCTTGAGTATATCCCCCGAGACAAAAATCAGTTTGCAGATGCTATGGCTACCATTTCATCCATGATCAAAGTTCAAGCTGCCAACTTTTTGCCTCGGATTGCAGTATCCAGACTCGACAGACCAGCATACGTGTTCTTAGCAGACATTGTTAAGGATGATAAGCTTTGGTTCCATGACATTAAGTGCTTCTTGGAGGATCAGACATACCCACCTGGGGCATCTTCCAATGACAAGAAGACATTAAAGAGGTTGGCTGGTAGTTTCTTCCTGAATACTGATGGTTCCCTGTATAAGAGAAACTTTGATATGGTACTTCTCAGATGTGTTGATAGGGCAGAAGCAGACCTGTTAATGCACGAAGTGCATGAAGGATCCTTCGGTACCCATGCGGGAGGACATGCCATGGCTAAAAGGTTGTTGAGATTAGGCTATTACTGGATCACAATGGATGCAGACTGTTGTGCCTATGCCAGAAAATGCCATAAATGCCAGATCTATGCAGATAAAGTGCATGTGCCTCCGAACCCTCTGAATGTGATGTCTTCACCTTGGCCATTCGCCATGTGGGGCATTGATATGATTGTCAAGATTGAACCGACTGCTTCGAATGGCCACAGATTCATCCTGGTAGCCATTGACTATTTTACCAAGTGGGTTGAAGCAGCTTCATATGCAAATGTTACAAGGCAGGTAGTAGTCCGATTTCTAAATAGAGACATTATCTGTCGGTATGGAGTGCCCGAGCGAATCATTACTGATAATGGTTCCAATTTGAACAACAAGATGATGGCAGAGCTATGCCGGGACTTCAAGATCCAACACCACAATTCTTCTCCTTACAGGCCAAAGATGAATGGCGTTGTTGAGGCAGCTAACAAGAATATCAAGAAGATTGTACAGAAAATGGTGGTCACCTACAAAGACTGGCATGAAATGCTACCGTTTGCCTTGCATGGGTACCGAATGTCAATCAGAACATCCACTGGGGCAACGCCGTATCAGCTTGTGTATGGTATGGAGGCAGTCCTACCTGTTGAAGTTGAATTACCCTCACTGCGAGTACTGATGGATGTCAAATTGAACGAAGCAGAATGGGTCCGATCCCGGTACGAACAACTGAATCTGATTGAAGAAAAGAGATTAGCTGCAATCTGTCATGGGCAGTTATATCAGAAGAGAATGAAGAAAGCCTTCGATCAGAAAGTCAGGCTTCGAGAATACCAAGTAGGAGAGCTTGTGCTGAAAAGACTCCTCCCTCCTCATACAGACCACAGGGGCAAATGGACTCCGAATTATGATGGTCCATTCATAGTAAAGAAAGTTTTCTCCGGTGGAGCATTGATGCTCAGTACTATGGATGGTGAAGACTTCCAGTCCCCTGTGAATTCAGATGCAGTTAAAAAATACTTCGCATAAAATGACCCGCTGGACATAAAAACAGAATGTAAGTCCAGGCAAAAATAGGGCATCCCGGCGAGTCAAAAACAGAATAAAAGACTCGGGCAAAAGTAAGGGAAAATAAAAAAATGTGCACCCGCTGAGTTGAAAAGCCGCATTGGACAGCTCAGGCAAAAATGGGTATCCCGGTGGATTGAAAACCCGAAAGGGAGATCCATGCAAAATAAGGGAATAAGCGAACAACTGCATTCTGAATTCGTCTGTATCACTTACAACACGGCAAGCTTCGAAAGGTTCAAGCATCGGTCAGAATCAGCCTTCTTCAGAAAGCAAGATGAGAAGAATGTCAATGTCATACGAGTCATAGCAAAAGGGAAGCTCCTTGAAGCGTCATTGACATTGCCAGCATTTTCTTTCGTTTCTCAATTTGTAACAATCTCCTCGTTTCAGGGGATTTGTTCCTTTGACTGTACTTGCCAATTCAGGGCACCCAAATTAATAAAATCAGATTTTCAGTCATATTTCGTCTCATACATTTTATTTTCATTTGCAAAATGTCCGATGTCCTTAATATAATGATTGCATAAGAACAGATGCGTTTTTTCAAATTTACATGCTTACAGGAAATATATTTGCTTCCGGGAGTGTTTAAACTCTTATGACAGAATCCAGTAAGGGATACCTCAGGGTACTTGGGCGTTTCTTTGTCATACAGGATTGCAGGTGTTCAAAGCACAACATGGGGCATGAAAGCTCACCCCCAGCAAAATCATCATTTACTCGGCCTGTCTTCCAAATAGCACCAGAGAGGCTTTATCCCCAGTGGAGTTGCCAGTCATCATTCCTCCTCAGCCAAATGTCAGACAGGGAACCATCTCCCCACGGAATTTTAGCCTTTATCCAGAAGAGCAATACCTGAAGATCTCACAACAGAGTGACAGAAGCTCCCACAAACCCCAGCTGGGTCCCTCATTACCAAGATAGGTCTATCAGTGATCTATTTCCTCAAGCAGAATCATATATGTCAGATTTACCAAGGATCTCATCCCCAGCTGGGATATCCACTTCAAAGCAAATCAGCCAGAGATCTCCACAGCAACGCGATCCGAATCCCGGATCGGTATCTTTGCATAATCATAGCATTCACATCATATTTTCCCCACAGAGCGTAGCATTCCGTCCAAAACGGAGCATTACGGCAAAAATCAAACATATTGCATAAATCCTAAGCCATGTGTCGAACCAAATATTTGTAAATACTGACATTCCATCAACAAAATAAAAAATACTTCCCAAACTCCCCGGCAGAAAGCCAAAGCATTTCCTTTACACTCACAAATACATATACATGCTCCTTTTGGCACCCGTCCGTGTCATCATTCCCCAGTAAGTTACCAGAACACTCTATACGAGCAGATACTTATACATGACAGATGCTTCTTGACAATCGTCTGTGTCATATCCCCAGCAGAAAGCCAAGGCGTCCCCTTTGCACTCACAAATACATATTTACATATATCTACATACTTCCCTAACACCCGTCCATGTCACCTTCCCCAACATAGTTGCCTAAACAAACACTTTGGGAACCATATACTTGTTTATAATACACTTTTTTCGACACCCGTCCGTATCGTGCTCTCCACAGCAAGTTGGACACTCGTCTATGTCTCACTCATCACTTTTTACTCATACAGATACTCGTCCGTATCTTGTATACGCCATTTAAATCCCCTCAGATTCGACACTCGTCCGTGTTCTTTGTTAACTAGTTGGTACTCTCCGTATCATCATCTCTGAACATGCATCAAGCGTTTGTTTCTACTGATACTCGTCCGTATCATAGTCTTAAGGATGCTCGTCCGCATCTTTAATCTATACACCGTGTCAGACACTTATGCCTTTGTCTTCTTGAATTTAGACACTTGTCTGTGTCTGCTGTTCCCGAGAAGAGTTCCCGGCAAATCCCGTATAAACTATGTCCTTTCTATCTGACATTATTCCTATGTCATGATACCTTTCGGCAGTTGTACCCTGCCAGGTGATCGTCCTTCACCTTTTTGATGATCGTCCTTCATCATCCCCAGCGGAGTCTCTATTCATTAGAACCCCTTCCTATCCGACATTCGTCCTATGTCGTGATATTTTTTTAGCAGCCGTCCCCTGCTAGGTGATCATCCTTCACCTCTTGATGATCATCCTTCATCATTCTATCTGATGGCCGTCCCCATCATTGTTTCTGTTATCTGACATTCGTCCTATGTCATGATAAAACCCCAGAGCAGCCGTACCCTGCTAGGTGATCGTCCTTCACCTCTTGATGATTGTCCTTCATCAATGCTTATCCGATGGCCGTCCCCATCGTCGACCTTTTTATCCGGCATTCGTCCTATGTCGTGATACTTTCGGCAGCCGTACCCTGCCAGGTGATCGTCCTTCACCTTTTTGATGATCGTCCTTCATCTCTTCCCCAACAGAGCAGCCGTCCCCTGCCAGGTGATCGTCCTTCACCTCTTTGATGACCGTTCCTCATCATTTACTTCATTAACCTGATGGTCGTTCCATCATTGCCTTTACCTTTAAATCCCCAGAAAGTCTTATTTCTTTACTTGATGGCCATCCCCATCTCTCTGTTTCCCCAGCATGTCGGCCGTCCCCGTCATTGCTCTTTCCCCAGTAGTCGTCCTCTGCTCGACGATCGTCCTCTGTCGCCCGCACTTTATGATTATACTTTACTCCCTTTTACAATTTATATCCCTTTTCTTCTTCATTCAGTGAGTGCAAATTTTGGACTGTCTTTGGTATTCAACCACAAGTTATCTTGCTTGCCTGTTAAGCCGTTACTTACATCCTGCATAGCTAACTCATGTTTAAATAGGGGCAGCTGTGAACACCCCAAATTTTCCCTCACCCATTCACACCATGGCTTGTGACTCTTTTCATTTGCATAAGTTCAACCATAGCATCTCATATTGCATTTTTGTTTCACTGCATTAATTCAAAGCCATCTGCATCTAGGGCTTGTGATCTGAGCAGTCCCTAAGCTATCTGAGCCACTCCAAAGGTCTTCAATCATCTCAAGAGGGTCCATGTATGTTCAAGCATCATATTATATCCTCCCAAGATCAAGGAAGTCAAAGAATCACAAGAACTGAGAAAGGCATGGAAGTAGAGCCAAGCTTAACTGCACAGATGACCTAAAATTAGGGTTTTGGTTTCAGAGGCCATAACTCCAAATTTTTTTGGTAATTCTTGTTTTTATTGGTCTCTATATGATATGAGGATCATGCATATCATTTTTCATGAAGAAATTCAATGGGGAAGGCATCTGATCAAGAGGTGACTTCTTGAGCAAGTCATTGCAAAATCAGGGCATCTGAGGCCCCCAATGACCCAACCAAAGAGGTTTCTCCCTCATTTTGAATGTGTATGATCTTTATTTGATCATAGAATATGTTATAAGTTCACAAAATTGAAGAATTTCAAGCCATTTGCAAAGTTGCCTTTTTGGGAAAGTGACTTGTAATGCAAACTTGCCACTTTGGGAAAGTTTTTCAACCTCCTCTTTTTGATTCAAAAATGCTTCAAATGAAAAATTCTTGGTCATGAAAGTTGTAGATTGGATCATTCCCTTTTCAAAAAGTACAAGAACTCATTCTAATTCATTTTAGATCAAAAGTTATGGCTTTGCAAAGTTGGGCAAAATCACTAAATTTTCACTTTTACACCAAAGAGGGAAACTTGCAAATTCACATGCCAAGCATTTCTATGACTTCAAAATGACTTCTAAGCATCACATAATCATAACACATGACCTAAAATTCAGAATGGCCCAAATAATTTCTCACTTCCATGCTTTAGATTACAAGTTACATAAGGCATTTTCTCATGAAGCTTCAAAATTGAATCTTTGCAAAAGAAACCTTTTATGATTGGATTGATTGCTAATTGATCTCAAAACATTCTAACAACTTCATATGGCTCATGTTGCTTCATTTTGCCCAAGAAATCACAAGATTCTTTGCCTTGGTTCATAAGAAAACTCAAAGAGGGAAATATGCAAGAACTTTGGAAACTCTTAATCAATACCATCCAGTTCACAAAATCAGATCCAAAGGCCTTCCTTAACTCAAGCTGAGGCAGGACAAGCCCTAAGATCTCCTCTGACCCGAGCCATACCTATAGTACACAAGATCTTGACTTTTTGCATTTTTGCCCATGCCAATTAAACTGTGCCACTACCAAGTCTCTTCCCAATCAGAGCCTAATATGTGGACCTCAAGCATCCCAAAACACAACACACACAAGCCTGCAACCTCCAACAATCCAGCATTCCCAAAAAACTGTCAAAAACTTCTCCTCTTCGAAACTCTTCACACAGCCATCAAACTTCCATTTTTCTTTCACCAACAAATCACAAATCATCCACTGAACAAGAATCAACCCTCAAAGCAGCCAAAAACATCACATACTCAACCCTCCATTTCTGCTACACCAGAACTGAAGCATTCAAACCAGCCATTATCAAAGCCTTCTAAGCTTCATTTCATCATCAGGGTGTTCAAAGAAGTGGGTTTGCACAAAAGGATAGTCCAGAAAGCTCAGAATCAGAGAGTCTTCATCTCAGGTAACATGAAGAACTTTTTTTCCAGAAGCTAGTTTTTAAGTTCTTTTATGATTCTACATGCTCCCCTGGTCATGGGGATGTGTTTACTTTTGAAAATGGTGAAGAAACCACCATGTATGTGATCTCTGAACTTTTGCCCGTGTTTTACATTTTTCTTCGATTCATGCTTATGGAGTGAAATAAATGAATTTTAATTGGGGGTTTAGGTTTAGAATGATTAGAGGGTCATTTTTGTGAAAGAAATTTGAAGTTGGGTGACCTGTAGAAGAAGCTAGGGTTTTGTGTTCGTCGGAGAAGACGACCGGAACACTGTTCCGGCCGTCTGAGGTTAGTTTGCCCTAATTAGGTTTAGCTGTGTAATTAGTGGATTTTTGAATGTGGCCCGTGCGATTGTTCTTTCCCGCGTGTGTTGGATGGCTGGGATCCTATCATTAGTTTTAATTAAGGTTTAATAGATTAATTAATTAAGATTATTCAGGTTTAAACTTGGGCCATTGGATGTGGCGCCAGTCAACAACTTCAAGCCCAGAATCAATCTGAACCCTCCCTTTGGCATACTTTTCCATTTATTTAATTTTATTTGTATTTTATTTCCACGAATTTTTATAAAATAGGAAAATACATTAAAAAATTCTGAAATTTTTTATCAAACCTTTTATTAATTTTCAGAACCCAAAAATATTTTTATTTTTATTTTTTGCATTAAAAATTATTTTTAAATCATTTAAATGTTTATTTTTAATTAGTTAATGAAGATTAATTAATTAAAAATGCATTTAGGTATTTAAAAATCACAAAAAAATTCACATTGCATTTTGACATATTTAGAAACATTATCAAACTCTTCAAACAAATTTCTTTTTGGTTCTTGACCTATTTTGACATTTTTCTTTGGAATTAAAGTTATTTAAAGACAATATTTTGGTCCTAACTTAGAAAAATTCATTCTGCCTAACCATGAAGAGTTTGATGATGGTTCTTCTTGCATTGCATCCTTCATATCATGTAGTTTTTAGGGTAAAATTGGTTTGAATTTATCTTTCATTTTCAATTTAATGTGCATTTTTTCCTTTTGAAGTGCTATGAAACCCTAGTTGACTTGAGAAAATCATAACTTCCATTAGGTTAAGACTTAGGTCCCCTCCTTTGGGCAGTGAACTTGTGTAGGGTTAGGGTACCTTTGATCCCATTTTCAATTTTTTATCAAGTCATTTGCTTCTGGTTTTGAATTTTGCATTGCATGTTATTTATAAACCCTAATTCTTGCCTTCCTTTGCATCCATCTCTCATTTGCTTGCATACATGAACTTGCCATGACATTTTGTGCATCAACATGACATATAAGACATCTTAGGACATATTAGGATCATGTTTGATCATTGCATCTTTCATTTGCCATGTTGTGCATTCATTTCATTACATAAACTTTCATGCACCTTTATGGTTCAAAGCATGCTTCATTTGCATCCTCATCCTTGTATGATCATCCACAACTCTTGGCTTATGTTTGCTTTATCTCTTAGCATCACTAACATCATGTTTATGCTTCTGACTTTGGTTTGCATCATTGCATTCATCTCATTTTCACTCCATTTCATTTCTCTTTACTAACTTTTCAGGTGGTAAGTCCTTTGAGAAGTGAATTTGCCTTCACTTCTCATAATCCCTTCTCCCTCTTATGCATTCATTCCTGCATTTTACTTTTGTATTAGAGTGAGCTTGCTCACTCATTTTCCCTCTTCACTTTCTTTCTTCAAGCAATTTGTCTTCTTAAGTGAAGCCAGTTGTCTTGCTTCTTCTTGCTTCTTTCTCCTTTCATCTGCTTCTTCCTTGGTGGTTTTTCTCCTGAAGATCTTTTGCAAGCCTCATAAACCCTAGGAACAACCAAGCATGATAACAATTAGGGTTTGATTAGTCCCCCATTAGTTTTACCTTTGTGTCATCTTTGAGTCTTCTCTTCTCATCCCATAATCAAGGACTAAACCTTAAAGGTTTTAAGACTTTGTGATTAAGCTTATGCCTGCATCCTTCTATTAGGATGGAGTGTATAACTTTAATCCTAAGTGTTAAACCCTTAATATGTTTAAATCCTTTAATCAACCCATTTAATAATCACTAAGACATCAAGCTTGTAACTTGGGCCTTGCATTAGGGTTCTAATTCTTCCTTAATTGGTTAAGAAGGACTAACCCTAGTGTTAATGGACAAGTCCTCCTCAAGTTGTCTTACAAATCATAAAATTCATTTCTTAATCTTACCATTAACTAAAATCCATTTACTAAAGGCTTTGTTTTGTCATGAGGTTAATCCCTAATCATGGATTAAGTTGAGGAGCCTTCCTCAGCTTAAATGTTCTCATCTATTATCCTTCTATTAGGATAGTGTAATGGGTCCATTAAATCCTTGATTATGGCTTAAACTCATTACTCAACACTAAACAAAAACATCAAAAAAACATCTAAATAATCACAAGTAGGTTAATGATCTTAATCCTACATCAAGGTGATTAAGTGTGAGGTGTTTACTTCATATTTAAGGTGTCCTCATTACCCTTAATCAGAGGGAAGATGTGATGAGTTTACTAATTCTTGGTTCAGGCTTAAGCTCATTTTCTTATGACAAACTCCAAAAAGTAATAAAAGACTGAAAACACAAAAAACAAACAATAATCGTCTCCTCCGGGATTCTTTTCTCATCATCTTCACTCACAAACGAGAACTTGCTTCTTCCGTCTAATGCAAGACAGTTTGCACCTGAGCCAGACAGGTCATACACTTGAGCATAGACAAGTAAGCAGTTCACAAGTCAATTTAACTTTCAGTCTCTTTGAGTCGAACTACGGTGTTCTGACTTCCTCATTGCACGAGAGGATACGTAGGCATAACTTAACAGTTATCGAACAAAAGTCTCTTTATCATCCCCCTCTTCCAGCATTATTTCCTTAAGCCTCATAGTCTTGAGCATTTCATTCCTGTTCTAGCACTGACACTTCTCTTATACACTTCACATTTCTTTTACACTGACACATGCATTCTTTTCCAGCTTTGATACACAGATTGCACTGACACTACCCCTTTAAAACACAAATCTTTTAAGCGTGGATCCCGTCGAGTACGACGAACAATCTGGGTGCTAATACCTTCCCAGGTTGTAACCAACACCCTTTCTCAGTTTCTCTGGTTCGCGACCGTCTTATCCATCTCTTCTAGGTCTATGCAGCATTACCTTTCCTTCGGGATAAAAATGTCTAGCTGGCGACTCTTTTGCCTTGAGTTCACCCTTGTGTGTTCTCATCCCTCTCGCCGACCGTTCGCGTCCGTACCCCATTTGACCTTGCCTCATTTTGGTGGGAGCGACAAGCATTAGATGGGATCATCCTATTTAATCAAAGAATTTGTGTTCCGAATGACGATGTGTTAAAGAGAAGGATTCTGGAAGAAGCACATAAAGGTTCTTTTACGATAAATTCGGGTTCTTCGAAGATGTATCAAGACTTGAAGAGAGAGTATTGGTGGTCCGGAATGAAAAAGGACATTGCGGTATTTGTGTCAGAATGTGCAGTGTGTCAGCAAGTAAAAATTGAGCACCAAAGGCCAGGTGGATTGTTACAACCTTTGGACATTCCAATTTGGAAATGGGATAGTATCTCTATGGACTTCGCAGTAGGTTTACCGAGTACTCAGGGTGGCTATGACTCTGTTTGGGTGATTGTGGACCGACTAACGAAATCTGCGCATTTCTTAGCCGTGAAGACTACATATAAGGCAAGTCAGCTTGCAAGGTTGTTTATTGCTGAAATTGTGAGATTGCATGGTGTTTCGTCTAGTATTGTATCGGATAGAGATCCGAAGTTCACTTCGAGATTTTGGAAGGTGTTCCAACAAGCCATGGGTACGAATTTGCGTTTGAGTACTTCTAATCATCCTCAAACGGATGGTCAGACGGAGCGTACGATTCAAACGATGGAAGATATATTGAGAGCATGTGTTTTAGAAAGCAAAGGGAATTGGAAAGAACTTTTGTCGTTGATCGAATTTTTGTACAATAACAGTTATCACGCGAGTATCGGAATGGCTCCGTATGAGGCTTTGTACGGAAGAAAGTGTAGAACACCGTTGTGTTGGTCAGAAGTGGATGAAGATAGAATTCTAGGACCGAAAATTATTCAAGAGACTATGGAAAAGATTCACAAGGTCCGAGAAAAGATTAAGCAAGCCCAAGACCGTCAGAAGAGCTATGCTGACAATCGAAGGAGACCCCTAGAATTCGGGGAAGGCGATCATATGTATTTAAAAGTCACTCCGAGATTAAGGTTGAAGGGACCGTTTAAGTCACGTAAGTTAAGTCCGAGATACGTAGGACCGTATCAGATCCTAGAAAGGATTGGTGAAGTCGCTTACCGGTTAGCCTTGCCGCCATCTCTATCTGAAATGCATGATGTCTTCCATGTATCCCAACTTCGTAGGTTCATCCCCGATCCTCTTCAGCCTATTCTGCCGAATTCTATTGAGATAGAAACGGATTTGACCTTTGAACCCAAACCAAGCCGTATTGTTGGGAGAGAAATCAAGGTGCTGAGAAATAAAGAAATACCACTTTTTAAAGTGCAATGGGACGAGACGCATCCGGGTGATGCTACATGGGAGTTGGAATCAGAAATGCGGGAATCATATCCTCACATGTTCAGGTAATCTTTCAAATTCGTGGACGAATTTTATTTAAGGGGGAGGATGTAATACCCCGTATTTCATTTAAAGCTCTGGACATTATTAATTGGTAATAATATTATTTCGGAATACTCTAAGAAATCTTGATGGAACTAAATAGAGTAATTCATGGGATTATATTTTATTAATTGATAATTAGCTGACAAAGAGGTTTTATAAAATATCGAATTAAGAGACATTTTCGGATACTCTCAAATTTTGACTTATCGGTAAAAATATAAGCTTTTATATTTTATATATATAGAAAGAATATGAGAGAAAGAAAAAGTTAGTAAGAAAAGAAGAAAAGAAGAAAAGGAGAAGAGAAAAGAAGAAGAAGAGAGAAAAAAACCCTAAAGCTCCAATCCTTCATTCCCGATCATCCGTCCGTCGAATCAACTCAATCTTTCCGCCAATCTTCATCTCTCGAGGTGGGTTCTTAGTTAGAAACTTTTATCCTTGATTTTGGTTGAGTTTTAGAAATGTTTGTGGTTAGGGTTTAGTTTGAAACCTAAGAGAAATCGGAAGTTTAACGGTTAAAACTCGATTAAAACCTACCTAAAACACTCACATTATGATAATGGATACGTTTGATCATGTCTTGTTGCATTGGTTAAGGTTTGGGCGTGATTGGGTGTGGGGAGAGTGAATTCCCGTAAGGCTGGAACTTCCTGAACTGGTGTAGCTCGCTCAACGAGCATACCTCGCTCAGTGAAAGTTCCAGGGCGAGTTTCGCTCAGCGAGAAGGAGCTCGCTCAGCGAGACCTGTAGCTTCAAACTTTGGCTTTTAATTCGTAACTTATGATTCGGGTGTCCGTTTTGAGCGTTCCACATATCGTTTTGAAGCTTAAAGAATAATCTATCTATTAAGATTGAATAACATTAATTTCGAGCCGACTTTTACCCGACTAATTTCAAATGACCAAAACTTGATAAAATGGAACTTGTGAGTTAATGGAAACGGAGAAAAGGTACGACTTGTGAGGTATCTAGGTTTTCCCTTAAACTCGTTTGATTTATGTTTTATGTTTCGTTTTTAGGATCCTCCGTAAGGTCTTGTATAAGTCTATATATGGTTACTATGTGTTTCCCTATAGCATCCGTAAGGAATTGAGGTATCTGTTGTGTATACATGGGCATTGATTTGAGAAGTGTAGACTATAAGTCCCCCGTAAGGTCTTGTATAATTCTCTATGTTGTTACTATGTGTTTCATTAGAGCATCCGTAAGGACTTGGGGCAAGTGTTATGCTAATTGTGTCAATCTTGAGTAAGTCTTGAGGTGGGTTATCCTGAGTCCCACGGGAAGCATCCGTAAGGATTGAAGCGCGTGTATGCCTTTCCTTCGTAAGGTCTTATATAAGTCTCTAAGTTGTTACTATATGTTTCACTAGAGCATCCGTAAGGACTTGAGGTAGGCATTTCCCTTTTTTGTGTTTGGAAATCGTGTGTGGACCCTAGTTTTCCCTATATCTTTGTCCCTTGTGTAAATTGGTTCGTGAAGCATGCGAGTCTCGTTGGAATTAACCCTTAGAGCCAAGAGAACTCTAAGATAGTGAACCCACTGAGATGTTTTATCTCACCCCATGTTGATGTTGTTATTTCAGGTACTTCAGGTTCCGCTAAGGGTAAAGATAAGGCGACTTGATTATCTTTGCTAGCTGATGGCTTAGTCTTCCGCTGTGGACTTTTGAGATCTTCGGATCTAGTTCTTAGATCTTTGTAGTTGAACATCTTGTATTATTATATAGCCTTGTTTAGTACCCTAAGTTGTAGTGGATATATTTATGCAATGTGTTGCTAAGAACTTATTTGTATTTCAAGTACCAAATCATTAATATTATATATGAAAAATATGATTTATGTTTTTTTTTTTGTATATGGGTATTAAATTGGGTCTTGTATGATGTCATTGTAAAGATTGGATCACAAAATTGCAAGCCCATTTGGAAACAATTGGTTTTAAGACCTCATTTGTTCAATATACCCCTAAAAAATTTCCCAACTTTGCAAATGCACAAATTCCTCAATTTTAAGGATATGAAGGTTTTCTTAGACATTTTGGAAAGCTTAAAGAGTCCTCTAACCAACCTCTTTGGTATCATGTCCATATCCTTTACCATTTTCAAATTATGCCCCTTGGAAGATGTTGACTTTTTGTTGACTTTTGAAATGACCTATAATGTTTTAGCTCATACCTTCTAAATGAAGCATTTTTAGGCTTGGCTTGTGAGACACAAAGTTGTAGAGAATTCAATTTCCTTCAAAATTAGCTTGGGATGGGAATTTTTTGATGAAGCATGTGAAAATTATGGTTGGTCAAAGTTCAGTTGACTTTTCCTTAGAGAACCCTAATTTAGAAACTCTTGATTCTTGATGATCTGAAACTTCCTTGATGAATCATGATCAACCCTTGATCAAATGATGAATTTTACTTCATAAAATTGATGTTTGCAAGCAATCTTGAAGTTTGACTTTGATTTGACCACAGTTGACCACGGTTTGACTTTTTAACTACTTTGACTGATTTTTGCATATCTGATCATCTGACTGGGCAAACTTATTGGGAAAGCCTTGAAACTTGACATGGGGATTCTTGAATACATGTGGGATGTTATGAAGCTCACTTGAGGCCTTGAAAATCATTTTAACCCGAGGAAACTCAAAACCCTAGTTTTGGACACTTTGCTTAGGAGAAGGCATTGTTTGGGGAAACTTCCACACTTATTGATCAATTGGGAGTCTTGAGGATCTTATGATCATTTAGAAGTCTTGAGAGAGATTGTATTGATTGTGGGAGGGAAAATTTTGGGGTACAACAGAAGGGTCCATCTCCAGCAGGGTCTTGGCACTCCAATCTTAAAGTCCAATTTATTTTTGGCAATGGCGGCTGTTCAGAGCCGGTGTATCATTAACAGCTTTCCCCGCAGAGTTGTCTCCTCCTCATCAGGATGGATCAGATCAGTGCAGTGATCATCAGTTCCTCCCCAGTCAAGCCATCTGGGGATACTTGCAGTCTCCTTTCCGGGAGATCCTTTACATTTGCATTTACATAATCATCATTACATTTTCATCCTCCAAAGCGTAGCATTTCCATCATCATGGAGCATTACGCCATAAATTCAAACATATACATGCCAGCATGGGCCAGTTTTGAGGTATATTACATACGACCTATAACATCTTCTCAACCTGAAGTACTCTGCACAGAGGATAGCAATACCATTTGCCAGGCATCCTTGCATTTTCAAGTTAATGTTTGTCACCCGTTTCGCATCTTATTTTGTACAACAATCGCGTCGTAGGTTCTCGTTTTGTACAACGGTCCTGTTTTCCTGGGCTCTCGTTTATGTACAACGATCCCGTTCCATCTTGTCCTATTTTCTTTGTTGTTTCGGGTTATCGACTGAGGTCGATATACCATTGCGTTTCCATTCGAGGATGGTTTCGTGTTAGATCCGAGGATCTTTTGGAGAATTGTAATTCGAGGATGTAATTCTTTTCTTCAAGTCCTTCTGAGGTTGGTCTTGTTGTTATGGCTATCTGTAAACACCCCAAATTTGCCCTCACCCATTCACACCATGGCTTGTGATCATTTCATAGGCATAAACACAATCATAGCATCTCATACCACAATTTTGATTCACTGCATAGATTCAAAGTCATCTGCATCTAGGGTTTGTGGTCTGAGCAATCCAAGAGCTTCTTGAGCCACCCCAAAGGCCATCAATCACTTAAAAGGGGTCCATGTGTGTTCAAGTATCATATTATGTCCTCTCAAAGTCAAGAATGCCAAAGAATCACAAGAACTGAGGATGGTATGGAAGCAGAGCCAAGCTTGACTGCACAGATGACCTAGAATTAGGGTTTTGGTTTCAGAAGCCATAACCCCAATTTTTTTGGTCATTCTTGTTTCTATTGGTCTCTATATGGTATAGGGAGCATGCATATCAATTTTCATGAAGAAATTCCATGGGGAAGTCATATGTCCAAGAGTTGACTTTTCAAGCAAGTCAGTGCAAAATCAGGGCATCTGAGACCCCCAATGACCCAACCAAAGGGTGTTCTTCATCATTTTGATTGTGTATGATCTTTATTTGATCATATAAGAGGTTGGAAGTTCACAAAATTGAAGAATTTCAAGTCTTTTGCAAAGTTGACTTTTGGGCAAGTTTGACTTTTAATGAAAATGTCATTTTATGCAACTTTTTCAACCCTTACTTTTTGATTCAAGAAAGCTTCAAATGGAAAAACTTTGGTCATGAAAGTTGTAGAATAGATCTTTCCCTTTTCAAAAAGTACAAGAACATGACCTAATTCATTTTGGATCAAAAGTTATGGCTCATCAAAGTTGGCAAAAATCACTAAAATTCAAGTTATGCACCAAATGGAAAAACTTGCAAATTCTTGTACCAAGGCAATTTGTGACTTCAAATGGACTTCTAATCCACACAACATGATCACACAACATCTAAAGTTCAGAATGCACCCAAGGAATCACATGTTTTATGGCCCATGGATCAAGTTTCTTCCATAAGAACCAAAGTGAACCAAGTTGCAAAAGTCATCATATCTCCTCACCCACTTGCTGCCTAGTTGGCTGAACCATCCTAGCCCTTTTCCCTCACCATGCTGCGCAGCACACCCTTGTTGTACTAGGCTAGCAAGTTGCCCATGCCCTTCTTACACAAAAGTTGACATTTTGCAAAAGCAACCATACCTATCACAAAAGGACATGTCATGTCATCTGACCAATAGCATTTGTTTATACAAATCAATTGCAAGCCAAACATAACAAGAGGCCAGCCTGAAACCAGCCACAACACAACATTCACATTCTCACCCTCACTTGCAAAAAGCTTTCGAAAATCATCACACAGGCCACAAACTCATAAACAAACTTCATAAACCTTCTCAACACCTCTCCCTGATCACAAAGCACCCTTCAAAGCAACCTGAAACTCAAAGAATCACAAACACGATTCTCACACCACCCTGAACAGAACTTGTTCAAACTTCCAAACCAGCCGTCATAAACTCTTTCTAAGCATCAAGGCTTCATCAGGGAGGTCACAGGAGTGGTTTTGCACAAGAGAGGAGGTCAGAAAGTGCCAGACTGAAAAGCTTCAAACTCAGGTAGCTTCATGAACATTTTTTTCCAGAAATGGATTTTTAAGTTCCTAAGTTGTTCTTCATGATTCACTGATCACTCTGATGTTCTTGGTTTTGAAAATGGTGAAGAAATGAGAGTTTAATCTTGCTCTGAAATTTTTGCCCTAAAAAATGTTTTGTTTCGATTCAGTTGATTGAGGAAGAATAAATGAGTTTTGAGTTAGGGTTTTGATTTAGTGAGGTGTGGGAATGATTTCTGGTTTGTTAGATTTCATTTTAGTGGAGTTTTGAAGAGTTTAGAAATTTTCAGGTGGGGTTCCCACCGGAGAAGACGACCGGAGGTCTTCTCCGGCCACCTGAAAATAATTAGGGTTTAATCCCTGTCATTAATGTAGTTTGAATCTTGGGCGTTGGATGAGTTGACTTAGTCCACTCCCGCGCGTGCTCAATGGCTCAGATCATCCACTTAGCCCTAATCTTAATTAATTAAGTTAATTAATTCATTTTTAGCCAGTTTGAATGCTAGCCGTAGGATTGCGCGCGCAGTCAACCTCTGACCCCCAACTTTGAATCTGATGCGTTGGATTGGCATACTTTTCATTTAATTCAATTTTTATTTCATTTTATTTCATTTCTTTTCTCCAATTTATTTAAAATAGCAAAAAATGTTTAAAAATTATGAAAATTTTTGTCAAGGTTTTCATTATTTTTCAGAACACAAAAATATTTTTATTTTTATTTTTCGCATTTAAAAAGTATTTTTAAATATTTAAAAGTTTATTTTTAATTAATTAATGAGAATTAATTAACTAAAAATACTTTTAGGTATTTAAAAATCACCAAAAAATTCATGAAACTTGTAAAAACATTTAGAAACATTGTCCAACCCTCAAACCAAATTTCATTTTTGATCTTGATGCATTTTGATAATTTTCCATGGAATTAATTCATTTTCAAAGCATTATTTTGATCCAAACTTCCAAAAATCATTTCTGCCTAACCATTGAGAGTTGGACTTTGATTCTTTTTGCATTGTGTTATGCATATCATGTAGTTTGTGAGATTAATTTGGCATGAATTGATCTTACATTTTCCATTTGTTTGGCATTTTTCTTGTTAAGGAACCCTAAAACCCTAGAAATTTTAGGAAATTCATAACTTTTATTAGGTTAAGAGTTGGAACTTCTCCTTTGGGCAGTGAGTTAGTATAGGTTTAGGGATCCTTTTAATGCATTTTCAATTATTTTATCTTGGTGTTTGCTTCTGATTTTGGTTTTTGTTTGATGCATTGATCATAAACCCTAATTTGGGCTTTCATATGCATCCATCTTGCATTTGCTTGCATACCTTGACTTGCCATAGCATTTTGTACATCCATTTGATTCATTTGACATCTTAAGACATATTGTAAGCATGTTTGATCATTGCATCTTGCATTTACCATGTTGTATGCCATATGCATTCCATAACTTGTCATGTATGATCATGGTTCCCAACTTGCTTCATCTGCATCCATAAGCTTGTATGATCATCACCATGCCTTGTTTCATGTTTGCATCATCTCATAGCATCATTATCATCTCATATATGCTTCTGGTTTTGATTTACATCATGACATTTCATCTCATTTTGCATTGCATTGCATTTCTTTCACTAACTTTTCAGGTGGTAAGTCACTTTGAGAAGTGAATTTGCCTTCACTTCTCACAATTTCTTTTCATCTCTCTTATGCATCCATGCTGAATTTTGTTATGTGTTTGAGATTGAGCTTGCTCATTCTTTTTCTTCTTACTTTCTTTCCTCAAGTGACTTGTCTTCTTCAATGAAGCAAGTTACTTTGCTTCTCCTGATCCTTTCATCTGCTTCTTGGTGGTTCCATTGAAGACTTCTTTTGTTAAACCTCACAAACCTTAGGAACAACCAAGCATGACAATGATTAGGGTTTTGATTAGTCTCCCCACTTAGTTTTACCTTTGTGTCTCATTGAGTCTTCTCTTCTCATCTCATAATCAGGGACTAAACCCTAAAGGCTTTAAGGCTTTGTGATTAAGCTTATGCCTGCATCCTTCTATTAGGATGGAGTGTATAACTTTAATCCTAAGTGTTAAACCCTTAATGTGTTTAACTCCTTTAATCAATTCATCTAATAATCATCAAGACATCAAGCTTGTAACTTGGGCCTTGCATTAGGGTTCTAATTCTTCCTTAACTGGTTAAGAAGGACTAACCCTAGTGTTAATGGACAAGTCCCCCTCAAGTTGTCTTACAAACCCTAAAAATCACTTCATCATCATATCATTAACTAAAATCCACTTAACCAAAGGCTTGTTTTGTCATGAGTTTAATCCCTAATCATGGATTAAGTTGAGGAGCTTTCCTCAACTTAAACATTCTCATCTATTATCCTTCTATTAGGATGGTGTAATGAGTGTGTTTAATCCCTGATTATGGCTTAATCTCATTACTTAACACTAAACAAAGACAACAAAAACATCTAAATAATCACAAGTAGGTTAATGATCTTAATCCTGCATCAAAGGCGATTAAGTGTGAGAAGATGACTTCACACTTAAGGTATTCTCATTACCCCTAATCAGAGGGAAGATGTGATGAGTTTACCAAATCCATTGGTTTAGGCTTAAGCTCATTAACTTATGACAAACTTTCAAAAGCAATAAAAGACTGAACACTCAAAAACAAACAATAATCGTCTCCTCCGGGATTCTTTTCTCATCTCAATCACTCATAAACGAGAATTTTCTTCTTCCGTCTAATGCAAGACAGTCAGCACCTGAGCCAGACAGGTCATACACTTGAGCATAGACAAGTAAGCAGTTCACAAGTCAATTCACCTTTCAGTCTCTTTGGGTCGAACTACGGTGTTCTGACTTCCTCATTGCACGAGAGGATACGTAGGCATAACTTAACAGTTATCGAACAAAAGTCTCTGTATATTCCCCCTCCTTCTAGCCTTATTCCTTAGCCTCATTATCATGAGCATTTCACTCCTGTCCTTACACTGACACTGTATATATCACACTTCACTCCTTTTACACTGACACCTGTACATCTTTTCCAGCTCTTTTATACACAAATTGCACTGACACTACCCCTTTAAAACACAAATCTTTTAAGCGTGGATCCCGTCGTGTACGACGGACAATCTGGGTGCTAATACCTTCCCAGGTTGTAACCAAACCCCCTTTCTCAGTCTCTCTGGTTCACAACCGTCTTATCCATATCTTTCTAGGTCTATGCAGCATTACCTTTCCTCCGGGATAAAAAATGCCTAGCTGGCGATTCTATTCATTCCTTGTGAGTTCACTCCTGTGTGTTCTCACACCCTCCTTTCGCCGACCGTTCGCGTCTGTACCTTTATCTGGGCCATTCCCCATTTATCGGGAGCGACAGCTTGGCGACTCTGCTAGGGAACCTTATACTGTAACCAGGGCTTCTGGTTCTTTTTGTGGGTTCCTCCTAGCGCTTGATTGATTTGTGTTTACTGGGGTGTTATGTGCTATTTGTGCTTGTATTTGTATTTATTTTTGCTTTATGTACAGTTGTTTTATTGCTTTCTTTATAGCTTTACATATATCATACTGTCATACTGTGCTGGCTGGATCTGTTTTGTTGCTTTGGTGGGTGGGTGTTCTATTGAGAGTTGAGGTCCTATACCTGGGACCTGAGTGACACCTAGGCTAGAGTGGTTCATGTTCTTTCCCATTCCATTTCGGTCTGGTGCGGGAATATGAAACACGGTTCAGATATGGGTTTCTTCTTGAGAACTCTGTGCTGCAGATTTCCTGTAGTGCTAGGGCTATCTGGGAAGCCTGCTAAGTCTGGATGACCTTTAGTATTGACCTTCAGAAACTGAGGTGAATTAGAGGAGGATCCTTTATGGTTATTGTAAACACTGTACCTCCGGGTTAGAAGTGTTTATACTTCTCATAACTGATCCAGGTCTGAGGATCCTTGTTTTAGAACATCACCTGTGAGGGGGTTGGGCTGTTTACAGGTTTGCAGGTACCCTTGGCCTCAACATACCCTGTGACATTGTTAAGAGTACTCCATTTTGGAACAGTTCTTGTGATTTTAACCCTGGACTTGTGACTCTTTATTTGAGTCCCCCACCTTGGTTACTGGACTTATGAACCTCCATCTGGATTTCTTGAACATACATGGACTTATATCAGAGCAATTAATCAGATCTAGCTCGGTCACAAACCCTTGCATATCATTTGCATACATCCTCATTGCATCATTTTAACATGTGTTTATTTGTTTTTCAGGGTATTCATCCTACATTTTGGCTTGGTTTTGACCCCTTCTTCAGCATAGACCTATTTTCATCACTGCTTGCTTCAGTTATCAGCTACCTGCTTCAGTCACCTGCATCATCAGTCTCAGCCTGTCAGTGGCCCACCTTCAGTGATATTCTCAGCATCTGACTCAACTCTTCTTCAGCAATATGGCACCTAAGAAGAGTAACATCTCCTATCATTTCTTTGAGCCTGAGTTGGCTAGCATCAGGAAGATTCAGACCCTGATTACTCCAGACCATATACCACTTTTCAGAGAACATTATGGAGGAATCCTTGATGTGGTTATGGATTTGGACCCTTCACAGAGGAGCTTGATTCATACTTGCTTGCAGTTCTATGATCCCCCTCTGAGGTGCTTCACCTTCCAGAATTTTCAGTTGGGACCCTTGTTGGAAGAGTATTCATCACTGATTGGTGTACCTATCAGGGGCGGAGTCCCCTTCAACCCTGAGATGGCTTTCCCTAGTAATGAAGAGGTGGCAAAAGCTTTGTATCTGGAACCAGTTCTGATTGGGCAAAATATGACTACCAAAGCAGGAATCTCTGGTCTACATCTGGATTTCTTGACCTCTCAGTCTACCCTGAAGGCTTCTTTGGGAGAGTGGAAGGCAGTCTGTGCTTTGTTGGCCCTTAGCATATATGGGGTCATACTTTTTGCAGATGAGCCTAAGTTTGTCAGCAAGAATGCAATCCATCTTTTCATCCTGAGGAACCCAGTGCCCACCTTACTGGGAGATCTTTACTACTCTGTTCACCAAAGGAATGAAAAGCAAAGGGGAAGATTAGTGAGATGTTGTGCTCCTTTATTCCATACTTGGTTGCTCAAGCATTTGCCAAAGACTGATGCATTCTTGAACCCTCACCAGCAGAAGAACTGGGCTAGGAGGCTTGCTGCTCTAACCTCAGATGACATCAGGTGGTGCACTCAGAGCACCAAGGGCAGAGACATCATTACTAGTTGTGGGCAGTTTCCCAATGTACCTTTGATAGGAGTGAAGGGTTGCATCAACTACAACCCTCTGCTATTCAAAAGACAAATGGGTTATGCATTGGTCCACCCTCCTAGAGCACAGGATCTGACTGAGACCCTTTATTGTGAGATCAAGCCTAATCTGGCTATTGTCAGGCAAGCATCCTGGGCTTGGGACAATGTCCAGACTAAAGGGGTAACCATTCTTGGGAGATGCAACAATGTGGCCTCGGCTCAGTACTATGAGTGGTCTCATGCCAGGGCTCAAGTTTCTGGGATGCCCTTCACTATTGAAGATGTGCCTGGACCTTCCACAGCACCACCTCCAGCAATTGTCAGCTTAGAGGAGTTTGAGAAATTGAAAGAGAGAAATGAGAATCTGACTCAAGCTCTACAGAAGACCCTCTGGGAAAGGAGTGATGGTCGGCTGGACATTGAAAGGTTAGAAAAGCTAAAGGTGGAGCATCTAGCCAAGATTGAAAAGTCAGAAGACTATATCAAGAAGTCTAGGGCTGGAGAGCAGATCTTGAAAAATGCCTGCAAAGAGGCCCAATTCCAGAAAGCTAGGACTGATTTGTATCTGAAGGAGAGTCAGGCTAGGTGGGTCAGGATCACCGAAGCCCGTACTCAGGATGATAAGAGGACTCAGGACAAGATTGAGCAGTTGGAGGCTAGTGCAAAGGAGCAACAGGAAGCCCTGGCAGCAGCCCAGAGAGAGATCTCAGAGTTGAAGATTAAAGCTGGTGTGAAGAGGTCAAAGGACCAGAGTCGACATAAGAAGCTAACTGCAGCTGTTACTACAAGGAATCTTCTCATCAGGAACCTTACAGAGCGTCCAGCTGATCCTGTGACTGAAGCACTTCTAAAGGAAGTTCAGGAGCATGAGTTTGGTCTTGGTGTTTGACTTTTGCTTGATGTTGCTTTCATTTCATGTACTTTTCTTTATGTTGTATTTTTGACCCCTCAGAGGGCATGTATTGTAAAAAGAAACAAACTATGTACCATTTACTTTTTGTAATATATGTGTTGGTTTGTTCCATCTGAGTTTCTGTCAAGCAACATCAAAAGCATCTTCGTCAGGGGTCTGGAAAGGTCAAAACCAAGTGCCAAGCCGGAAACCTTGGATACAAATAAGCATACTGCATTGCATACTAACCTTTTGTTTTGTTTTGTAGGTTTTTGTTTTATTGTTACTAACTCTATTGTGACTTCAGGAACTATTGCTCGACGTCGGGTGTTTCCACTCAACCGTCCACACAGATATCCCACCCGCAACAATCTTCCGGGCATACAGATGGACCAAGTACAGCAGGACCTTACAGAGGTCAGGACTCAAATGGCCAATGAGAGATTGGAAATGAGGAATCAGATGACACAGTTTATGGAGGTGATGAATAATATAGCTCAAAGCCAAGAGAGATTAAGAGCACTGGTAGAGGGGCGGAATCAGGAAGACCCCCATCCAGGGACTGCTGGGACAAGCAACAATGAGAGAGTTCAACCCCATGTTAATCCTCCAGTCTATGGACCCCACCTTCATCCCGAGATCAACATCCCTGTTAATGTACAAGGGACTGCCACTGCAGGCAGAGTGTTACAGGAAGACCCCCAGGAAGATCAATTTACAGTGATGGGAGTTGGGGAGGAAGCCTATGACAGAAGGCTAGAGGAGATTGCTGAGAAACTGAGATCCCTGGAGTCCCAGAATTCTTTGGGCTTTGATGTTATGGACATGGTTCTAGTGGACGGGGTCAGGATTCCCCACAAATTTAAACCACCGTGCTTTGAGAAGTACAACGGAACCTCCTGTCCCCGGACCCATTTACAATCCTTTCTGGGGAGACTGAAGGCATATACCATGGACGAAAAGCTATGGATGTTTTATTTTGAAGATAGCTTAACAGGAGCTTCAAGGGAATGGTACTCTCACTTGACTAGAGCAACCATTAAATGCTGGAAGGACCTGGCAGAGGCCTTTATCAGACAATATCAGTACAACTTGGATATGGCTCCCAACAGGACCCTCCTGATGGGAATGTCACAATCATCCAGGGAAAGCTTCCGGGAGTACGCTCAAAGGTGGAGACAGCTTGTTGCTGCTGTCCAGCCACCCATGTCAGAGAGGGAGATGGCAGATATGTTTATGAACACCCTCCAAGGGACATACATTGATAGGCTAGCTGCCTTTTCTTCTACCAGCTTTGCAGATGTCGTTATAGCTGGGGAAAGAATTGAAAGCCTATTAAAGATGGGTAAAATTTCTGACAACGGTGCTAGCTCATCCAGCAACCCAAGAAAGCCTTTTGTAGGCCCAAGAAGAACTGGTGAAACCAATGCTATCCATGCCAGCAGGAGCAGACCCCAATATGTTCATAGGTCTGTGGCAGCAGTCACCATTCCCGCTCCAAATCATCCTCAACCAGCTTACCAACCACAACAACAGAATTACCAGCAACAAACTCAGTATCCTCCTCAGAGAAATTATAACAACAACAACACCAGCAACAACAATCAGCAGAGACCATTCCAACAGAAGCCCTCTCAGGCCAATAGGGTGATCGACCCGATCCCTATGCCCTATGCCACATTACTGCCGCAACTCCTGAAACTCAACCTGGTTGAGCTAAGGACATTGGCACCTCCAGATCCTGCCAGTCTACCCAGAAATTATGACGCCAGCGCCAGATGTGCTTTTCACTCAAATGCACCTGGCCATAGTACGGAGAAGTGCAGAGCCTTGCACATGAAGGTACAAGACCTGGTAGACTCCAAAGCTCTGAACTTTGCACCACCACCAAATGTCAACAAGAACCCTATGCCACATCATGGAGGTCCCAGAATCAATGCTATCGAAGAAGACAAGCCGTCCTATTTGATAATCAGTGTGGGTCAGATTCGGACACCCTTGGTGGAGATTAAAGCTCAACTCCTCGAATGTCAAATGTTCCCGGGATGTGAGTTAGGGTGTGCTTATTGCAACATTTCAGTGAATGGTTGTGATAACTTGAGGGATGGCATAGATGGTCTCATCCAGATTGGCCTGCTTCAAATCACAACATCAATACCTACCAATCCAGCAATCTCCTTAACAACAGTTCCAGAGTCTTCTACAACTATAGCAACCATTGTTCCAAACAACTCTTCAATCTCATCAACAAATGCTTCATCTGTTACTTCAACGGACCAAAAATCAGCAAACGTCCCTTCTACAACTTCAGCACCCCTTCATTCAGAAACTCCTACAACAGTAACACCCATCCTTCCCACAATGTCTCCTACAACATCAGCAGCAAACAATGAAAGCGTCTCAACAGTTATAATTTATTATGATCCTGCCAATGATTCTGCCTACAACTCACAAAATGCCACTCCTACCAGAGCACCAGTCACAATATATTATGATCCACAGACTATCACAGTCCCTTCTGCAGCTGCCATCAGTCCAGTCACTGTCACAGTGCCTGGGCCAGTACCTTATGAAAGCAGTAATGCCATCCCTTGGCATTACGGCTCCGACCTATACTACGAAGGACAGAAAATCACTTTCGAATCATCAATTTCTTCACCACAGATAGACAATGTGGGGGGAGGCGGAGGCTTCACTCGAAGCGGACGTCTCTTTGCCCCGCAAATTCAAAGACCCACTGCTGAAGCAGAAGCTGCTGCCAAGGCAAAAGGGAAGAGCATGGTGCAAGAAGAGCAAATTGTTAAAGAAGCTTTGAAAACACCTTTTGATCAAGAAGTTGATGAATTCATGAGAATCATCAAGAAAAGTGATTACAAGATAGTGGACCAGCTTCACCAGACGCCTTCCAAGATCTCCATTCTATCATTGCTTATGTGCTCCGAGGCCCATCGGAACGCACTACTCAAAGTCTTGCACGCAGCTTATGTGCCAGAAGAGATCACCGTCAATCAGTTGGAAGCTGTGGTTGGAAATGTTAATGCTAGTAATGGACTAGGATTTACCAACACTGATTTGACTACGGAAGGCCGCAATCACAACAAGGCTTTGCACATTACCATGGAATGTAAGGGTGCAGTTCTTTCCCATGTGCTGGTAGACACAGGATCATCCCTCAATGTCTTACCTAAAAAAGCCCTTGTGAAGCTGGAATATGAAGGATTGGCATTACGTCCCAGCAACTTAGTAGTGAGAGCCTTTGACGGTTCTAAGAGATCAGTTCTGGGAGAAATTGAGTTGCCTGTAATGATTGGCCCACAAACTTTCAAAACGACCTTCTACGTGATGGACATTCAGCCTTCCTACAGCTGTTTGTTGGGTAGACCATGGATTCATGCCGCTGGCGCAGTTACGTCTACCCTTCACCAGAAGTTAAAATTCGAGTGGGAGGGCCAAGTCGTTACTATCTGTGGAGAGGAAGATATTTTTGTCAGCCATCTGGCTACATACAAATACATTGAGATGGATGGGGAGATCCACGAAACGATGAGTCAAGGGTTTGAAGCCCTGAATATTAATGAAACATCTGCTGTACTTGGGACTTCCATGACATCCTACCAGCAAGCCCGAAAGGTGGTGGAAGAAGGAAACGCTCAAGGTTGGGGCAAACTGTTGCCTGTGGAGAGGAAAGAAGATAGATTTGGGTTGGGTTACAAACCAACTCAAGAAGATCAAGCAGAGGCCGCTAAGAAGCCCAACTTTGTTAGTGGGGGGATGCTCACCCCTGATGCTGTCAACAACTTGGAAGATGAGTCGGAGGATGAACGCAACCTGGAAAGCTGGATTCGTCCAAAGATCCCGGGGAGCCGTATCTCAAACTGGTCTTCCCAGGAAATTATAAGGGTTACTCCTGCAGAGTAATTATTATTTCCTGTATATTTTAAGCATGCATCAAGTCTTGCGTCTTGCCCAAGATGACAAGACTCATTTTGTAATCGGGCCATCTGTAATTTTTGTGCAACAAGATTAATCAATGAAATATCAGACATCTTTTGCAAATGAGTCTTTTTCTTTTCCGCTCACTGTTTTTTCCATTCTTCTTTTTGTACAAAAAATAAATGGCAATGTTTTCAAAATGACAACTTTATTTCACTTTTCTAAACAAGATTAAAATCAATCACTAAAATGAACAAACTGAACCCTTGCAGAGAATGCCTTCCAGACTGCACCGACAACAGCACAGCTATGGCTTCGTATGACTTTGACAATCCGATCAATCAAGCTGATGAAGGGGTTGAAGAAGATTACGAGCTTCCTGAAGAGCTAGCCAGATTGTTGAGACAAGAGGAGAAAGTTATTACTCCTCATCAGGAGGAGGTAGAAACGATTAATCTTGGTACAGATGAAGATGTGAAAGAATTTAAAATCGGGGCCTGCTTACAAGACTCAGTGAAGAGACAACTGATTGACCTGCTTCAGGAATATGTGGATGTGTTTGCTTGGTCTTATCAGGATATGCCAGGGTTGGACACCGACATTGTTATGCATAAGCTGCCTTTGAGAGAAGAATTCCCACCGGTCAAACAGAAATTGCACCGTACTCGCCCAGACATGGCAATGAAAATCAAAGAAGAGGTACAAAAGCAGTGGGACGCCGGGTTCCTTGCTGTAACTAGCTATCCGCTGTGGGTTGCTAATATTGTGCCCGTGCCTAAGAAGGACGGAAAAGTAAGGATGTGTGTTGACTACCGGGACCTGAACAGAGCCAGCCCGAAGGATGATTTCCCATTACCTCACATTGATGTATTGGTGGATAATACGGCTCAGTTCTCGGTATTCTCCTTCATGGACGGATTTTCAGGATACAACCAGATCAAGATGTCACCTGAAGACATGGAGAAGACAACTTTCATCACACCCTGGGGCACTTTCTGTTACAAGGTGATGCCATTCGGATTGAAGAATGCTGGTGCAACATATCAACGGGCTATGGTAACATTATTCCACGATATGATCCATAAGGAAATCGAGTGTTACGTGGATGACATGATTGCCAAGTCCCTTACAGAGGAAGACCACCTGGTAAATCTGCTGAAGTTATTCAAGCGTCTGAGGAAGTACCAACTGAAGTTGAACCCCAACAAGTGCACATTCGGGGTGCGATCCGGTAAGCTGCTGGGCTTTATTGTAAGCGAGAAAGGGATTGAAGTGGACCCTGATAAAGTCAAAGCCATTCAAGAAATGCCTGCACCGAAGTCTGAAAAAGAAGTTCGGGGGTTTCTAGGAAGATTGAACTACATCTCACGGTTCATATCTCACCTTACAGCAACCTGTGAACCATTGTTCAAGCTGTTAAGAAAGGAACAAACGGTCAGGTGGAATGAAGACTGCCAGAGGGCTTTTGACAAGATCAAAGAGTACTTGCAAGAACCACCAATCCTTATGCCTCCAGTTGAAGGAAGACCTATGATAATGTACTTGACAGTATTAGAAGAGTCAATGGGGTGTGTGCTGGGCCAGCATGACGAGTCTGGTCGAAAAGAGTATGCAATATACTACCTGAGCAAAAAGTTTACCGACTGTGAACAACGTTATTCACTGCTCGAGAAAACTTGTTGTGCTTTAGCGTGGGCTGCTCGCCGACTGAGACAGTATATGTTGACCCACACTACCTTATTAATCTCAAAGATGGACCCAGTTAAGTACATTTTCGAGAAGCCAGCTCTTACCGGACGGGTTGCAAGATGGCAAATGATTCTCACAGAATACGACATTCAGTACACATCTCAGAAAGCCATCAAGGGCAGTGTACTATCTGAATATCTTGCTGAGCAACCTATTGATGACTACCAGCCTATGAGATTTGACTTCCCTGATGAAGACATCATGTTCATAAAAGCGAAAGATCATGAAGAGCCTATTCACACTGAAGGGCCTGACCCGGAAGAGGAATGGACTATGATGTTTGATGGGGCTATTAATATGAATGGTCGTGGTGTTGGTGCAGTACTCATTACACCCGAGGGAGTTCACATGCCTTTCTCGGCAAAGCTCACCTTCAACTGCACTAACAACGAAGCTGAATACGAAGCTTGCATTATGGGTCTTGAGGAAG
The DNA here is from genome assembly GCA_963966055.1 of Lathyrus aphaca. Taxonomy (NCBI): domain Eukaryota; kingdom Viridiplantae; phylum Streptophyta; class Magnoliopsida; order Fabales; family Fabaceae; genus Lathyrus; species Lathyrus aphaca. The sequence continues at coordinate 181,383,631 of OZ014520.1, forward strand.
CCATTGACCTCAGGATCAAAACATTGACTGTATTCGGAGATTCAGCTCTGGTAGTTAATCAAACCAACGGCAAATGGTACACACACCAGGATCATCTGATACCTTATAGGGATTATACAAGAAGGTTATTGACTTTCTTCACAACAGTCAAGCTTGAGTATATCCCTCGGGACGAGAATCAGTTTGCAGATGCTCTGGCTACCATTTCATCTATGATCAAAGTTCAAGCTGCCAACTTTGTACCTCAGATTTCAGTGTCCAGACTTGACAGACCAGCATATGTGTTCGCAGCAGATGTTGTCAAAGATGATAGGCCTTGGTTCCATGACATTAAGTGCTTCTTGGAGGATCAGACATACCCACCTGGGGCATCTTCCAATGATAAGAAGACTTTGAGAAGGCTCGCTGGTAGTTTCTTTCTGAACACTGATGGTTCCCTATACAAGAGAAACTTTGATATGGTGCTCCTCAGATGTGTTGATAGAACAGAAGCAGACTTGTTGATGCACGAGGTGCACGAAGGATCCTTTGGTACCCATGCAGGAGGGCATGCCATGGCTAAGAAATTGCTAAGATCAGGTTATTACTGGATCACAATGGATGCCGACTGTTGCGCCTATGCCAGAAAATGCCATAAATGCCAGATCTATGCGGATAAAGTGCATGTACCTCCCAACCCTTTGAATATAATGTCTTCCCCTTGGCCCTTTGCCATGTGGGGCATTGATATGATCGGCAAGATTGAGCCAACTGCTTCAAATGGCCACAGATTCATCCTGGTCGCCATTGACTATTTCACCAAGTGGGTTGAAGCAGCTTCTTATGCCAATGTCACAAGGCAAGTGGTAGCCCGATTTCTGAAGAGAGATATCATTTGTCGATACGGAGTTCCCGAGCGAATCATTACTGATAATGGTTCCAACTTGAACAACAAAATGATGGCAGAGCTGTGCCGGGACTTCAAGATCCAACACCACAATTCTTCTCCTTACAGGCCAAAGATGAACGGCGCTGTCGAGGCAGCTAATAAGAATATCAAGAAGATTGTGCAGAAGATGGTAGTCACCTACAAAGAGTGGCATGAGATGCTACCATTTGCCTTGCATGGGTACCGCACGTCAATAAGGACATCCACTGGGGCAACACCGTATCAGCTTGTATATGGTATGGAGGCAGTCCTACCTGTTGAAGTTGAGTTACCCTCCCTGCGAGTGTTGATGGATGTTAAGCTGAACGAAGCAGAATGGATCCGGTCCCGATACGAACAACTGAGTCTGATTGAAGAGAAAAGATTGGCTGCAATCTGTCATGGGCAATTGTATCAGAAAAGAATGAAGAAAGCCTTCGATCAGAAAGTCAGGCACCGAGAGTACCAAGTGGGAGATCTTGTGCTGAAAAGGATCCTCCCTCCTCATACAGACCACAGGGGCAAATGGACTCCAAATTATGAAGGACCATTCGTGGTAAAGAAAGTTTTCTCTGGTGGAGCACTGATGCTCAGCACCATAGATGGCGAAGACTTCCCGTCCCCTGTGAATTCAGATGCAGTTAAAAAATACTTCGCATAAAAATGACCCGCTGGACATAAAAACAGAATGTAAGTCCAGGCAAAAATAGGGCGTCCCGGCGAGTCAAAAAACAGAATAAAAGACTCGGGAAAAAATAAGGGAAATAACAAAAAAATTGTACACCCGCTGAGTTGAAAATCCGCATTGGACAGCTCAGGCAAAAATGGGTATCCCGATGGATTGAAAACCCGAAAGGGCGATCCATGCAAAACAAGGGAATAAGCGAACAACTGCACTCTGAATTCGTCCGTATCACCCACAACTTGGTAAGCTTCGAAAGGATCAAGCTTTTGTCAGAATCAGCCTTCTTCAGAAAGCAAGACGAGAAGAACGTCAACAGTCATACGAGTCATAGCAAGAGGGGAAGCTCCTTGAAGCGTCGACAACATTGCCAGCATTTTGTTTCTCATTTTGTAACAATCTCCTCATTCCAGGGGATATGTTTCCTTGACTGTATCTTGCCAATTCAGGGCACATGAATTAATAAAAACAGATTTTTCAGTCACACAATGTCTCATATATTTTTATTTGCAAAAAAAATGTCTGATGTCTTAAGAAAAACTGATTGCATAAATACAGATGTTTATCTTTAAAAAATAAAGCACGCGCTTGCAGGAAATATACTTACTCTCAGAAGTGTCTCACTCCTATGACGGAATCCGGTAAGGGATGCCTCAGGATTACTTGTGCGTTTCTTTGTCTTTGCAGGATTGCAGGTAGTCGAAAGCGCAACATGGGGCACGAAAGCTTCATCCCAGCAAGCCGGCAAATCAACACTCACTCAGTCTTAGCACCCAAGTGTTTGCTCCCCAGCTGAGTTTCCACTTGTTATTTTCTCCCCAGCCGAGATGCCAATCTTTCTTCCTCAGCCAAGTACAAAAGCCAGGGAACCACTTCCCCACAGAGTTTCAACCTCTATTCAGAAGAGCAACGCATGAAGGAATCACAACAGAGTGACGAAAGCTTCTACAAACCCCAGCGGGGTCCCCTCATTACCAAGGATGGGTCTATCAGTGACCTAGCTCCCCAGGCAAATATATCTCATCAGATCTACCAATGATCTCATCCCCAGCTGGGATGTTCACTTTAAGCAGATCGACCAGAGATCTTCGCAGCAACGGGATCCAAATCCCAGTTTGGAATCTTTGCATAAATCATGGCATTCGCATCATATTCACCTACAAAGCGTAGCATTCCGTCTAAAACGGAGCATTACGGCAAAAATCAAACATATTGCATAATCATAAGCCATGTTCGGAATCAAACACTTGTGAATATTATCGATCCATCAACAATATACGGAATACTCCCCAGATTCCCCAGCAAAAGCAGTTGCCTCATATTCACCAATACAAATATATACTCCTTTTGGCACCCGTCCGTGTCATCATTCCCCAGTAAAGTCGCCCGAACACCCTTTACAAACAGACCATCCGTATTACAGATATTTCTTGACACCCGTCCGTGTCATACCCCCAGCAGAAAGCCAAAGACATCCTCTTTGCACTCACATGTACTTATATATATATACATCTCCTTGACATCCGTCCATGTCATTTTCCCAGCACAAGTAACATAAACACTTTGTATACCAGATATTTGTTTATACTATACCTTTCTCTTTTTGGCACTCGCCTGTGTCATTCTCCCCAGCAGATTGAACACTCAGCTATACATCACTCATACTTTCTACTCATACTTATACAGATACTCGTCCGTATCTTGTATACACCATTTATATCCCCACAGATTCGACACTCGTCCGTGTTTCTTTGTTAACCAATTGGTACTCGTCCGTATCATCATCTCAGAGCATGCGTCAAGCGTTTGTTTCTACATGATACTCGTCCGTATCATAGTCTTAAGGATGCTCGTCTGCATCTTTAATCCATACACTGTGTCTTCTTGAATATAGATACTCGTCTGTGTCTACTATTCCCTAGAAGAGTTCTTTCAGATACAACACTCGTCCGCGTTCCTTGTTAACCAGTTGATACTCGTCCATATCATCATCTCGGAACACGTGTCAGTATTTGTTTCTACCTGATACTCGTCCGTATCATAGTCTTAAGGATGCTCGTCCGCATCTTTAATCTATACACAAAACCAAACACTTATACCTTTTGTTTCTTGGATGTAAACACTCGTCCATGTTTACTATTTCCCAGTAGATTCCCCAGTAAACAATTTTCCTTTTATCTGACATTCGTCCTATGTCATGATAAACCCTGAGAGCAGCCGTACCCTGCTAGGTGGTCGTCCTCCACCTCTTGATGATCATCCTTCATCATGCTCATCCGATGGCCGTCCCCATCGTTGACCTTTTCTATCCGGCACTCGTCCTGTGTCGTGATATTTAGCAGCCGTACCCTGCTAAGTGGTCGTCCTCCACCTCTTGATGATCGTCCTTCATCATTTTATCCAATGGCCGTCCCCGTTGTTGATTTTGGTTATCTGGCGTTCGTCCTACGTCATGATAAACCTTGAGAGGAGCCGTCCCCTGCTAGGTGGTCGTCCTCCACCTCTTGATGGTCGTCCTCCATCATGCTCGTCCGATGGCCGTCCCCATCGTCGACCTTCTATCCGGCATTCGTCCTATGTCGCGATATTTTCGGCAGCCGTACCCTGCCAGGTGGTCGTCCTCCACCTTAGATGATCGTCCTTCATCTTAACCCCAACAGAGCAGCCGTCCCCTGCTAGGTGATCGTCCTTCACCTTTGATGACCGTACCTCATCATCTGTTTATTTCATTTATTCTTTAACCCGATGGTCGTCCCCGTCGTGGTCCCTTTTCTTTTAGCCCGATGGCCGTCCCCATCGTTGCTTGCTTACTTTATGAACTTGATGGCCGTCCCCGTCATGTTTCATTAATCCCCAGAGAATCTTACAACTTTATTTTGATGGTCGTCCCCATCATAATTCTTTTTATCCCCAGCGTGTCGGCCGTCCCCGTCATTGCTTTATCTTCCCGCACTTTTCCCAGCATGTCGGCCGTCCCCGTCATTGCTCTTTACCCAGCAGTCGTCCTCTGCTCGACGGTCGTCCTCCGTCGCCCATACTTTACAATATACTTTATTTTCTTTTACAATCTATATCCCTTTTCTTCTCCATTCTGTGAGTGCAAATTTTGGACTGTCTTTGGTATTCAACCACAAGTTATCTTGTTTGCCTGATAAGCCGTAGCTTACATCCTGCATAGCTAACTCATGTTTGAATAGGGGCAGCTGTAAACACCCCAAATTTGCCCTCACCCATTCACACCATGGCTTGTGATCATTTCATAGGCATAAACACAATCATAGCATCTCATACCACAATTTTGATTCACTGCATAGATTCAAAGTCATCTGCATCTAGGGTTTGTGGTCTGAGCAATCCAAGAGCTTCTTGAGCCACCCCAAAGGCCATAAATCACTTCAAAGGGGTCCATGTGTGTTCAAGTATCATATTATGTCCTCTCAAAGTCAAGAATGCCAAATAATCACAAGAACTGAGGATGGTATGGAAGCAGAGCCAAGCTTGACTGCACAGATGACCTAGAATTAGGGTTTTGGTTTCAGAAGCCATAACCCCAATTTTTTTGGTCATTCTTGTTTCTATTGGTCTCTATATGGTATAGGGAGCATGCATATCAATTTTCATGAAGAAATTCCATGGGGAAGTCATCTGACCAAGAGTTGACTTTTCAAGCAAGTCAGTGCAAAATCAGGGCATCTGAGACCCCCAATGACCCAACCAAAGGGTGTTCTTCATCATTTTGATTGTGTATGATCTTTATTTGATCATAGAAGAGGTTGGAAGTTCAAAAAATTGAAGAATTTCAAGTCTTTTGCAAAGTTGACTTTTGGGCAAGTTTGACTTTTAATGAAAATGTCATTTTATGCAACTTTTTCAACCCTTACTTTTTGATTCAAGAAAGCTTCAAATGGAAAAACTTTGGTCATGAAAGTTGTAGAATAGATCTTTCCCTTTTCAAAAAGTACAAGAACATGACCTAATTCATTTTGGATCAAAAGTTATGGCTCATCAAAGTTGGCAAAAATCACTAAAATTCAAGTTATGCACCAAATGGAAAAACTTGCAAATTCTTGTACCAAGGCAATTTGTGACTTCAAATGGACTTATAATCCACACAACATGATCACACAACATCTAAAGTTCAGAATGCACCCAAGGAATCACATGTTTTATGGCCCATGGATCAAGTTTCTTCCATAAGAACCAAAGTGAACCAAGTTGCAAAAGTCATCATATCTCCTCACCCACTTGCTGCCTAGTTGGCTGAACCATCCTAGCCCTTTTCCCTCACCATGCTGCGCAGCACACCCTTGTTGTACTAGGCTAGCAAGTTGCCCATGCCCTTCTTACACAAAAGTTGACATTTTGCAAAAGCAACCATACCTATCACAAAAGGACATGTCATGTCATCTGACCAATAGCATTTGTTTATACAAATCAATTGCAAGCCAAACATAACAAGAGGCCAGCCTGAAACCAGCCACAACACAACATTCACATTCTCACCCTCACTTGCAAAAAGCTTTCGAAAATCATCACACAGGCCACAAACTCATAAACAAACTTCATAAACCTTCTCAACACCTCTCCCTGATCACAAAGCACCCTTCAAAGCAACCTGAAACTCAAAGAATCACAAACACGATTCTCACACCACCCTGAACAGAACTTGTTCAAACTTCCAAACCAGCCGTCATAAACTCTTTCTAAGCATCAAGGCTTCATCAGGGAGGTCACAGGAGTGGTTTTGCACAAGAGAGGAGGTCAGAAAGTGCCAGACTGAAAAGCTTCAAACTCAGGTAGCTTCATGAACATTTTTTTCCAGAAATGGATTTTTAAGTTCCTAAGTTGTTCTTCATGATTCACTGATCACTCTGATGTTCTTGGTTTTGAAAATGGTGAAGAAATGAGAGTTTAATCTTGCTCTGAAATTTTTGCCCTAAAAAATGTTTTGTTTCGATTCAGTTGATTGAGGAAGAATAAATGAGTTTTGAGTTAGGGTTTTGATTTAGTGAGGTGTGGGAATGATTTCTGGTTTGTTAGATTTCATTTTAGTGGAGTTTTGAAGAGTTTAGAAATTTTCAGGTGGGGTTCCCACCGGAGAAGACGACCGGAGGTCTTCTCCGGCCACCTGAAAATAATTAGGGTTTAATCCCTGTCATTAATGTAGTTTGAATCTTGGGCGTTGGATGAGTTGACTTAGTCCACTCCCGCGCGTGCTCAATGGCTCAGATCATCCACTTAGCCCTAATCTTAATTAATTAAGTTAATTAATTCATTTTTAGCCAGTTTGAATGCTAGCCGTAGGATTGCGCGCGCAGTCAACCTCTGACCCCCAACTTTGAATCTGATGCGTTGGATTGGCATACTTTTCATTTAATTCAATTTTTATTTCATTTTATTTCATTTCTTTTCTCCAATTTATTTAAAATAGCAAAAAATGTTTAAAAATTATGAAAATTTTTGTCAAGGTTTTCATTATTTTTCAGAACACAAAAATATTTTTATTTTTATTTTTCGCATTTAAAAAGTATTTTTAAATATTTAAAAGTTTATTTTTAATTAATTAATGAGAATTAATTAACTAAAAATACTTTTAGGTATTTAAAAATCACCAAAAAATTCATGAAACTTGTAAAAACATTTAGAAACATTGTCCAACCCTCAAACCAAATTTCATTTTTGATCTTGATGCATTTTGATAATTTTCCATGGAATTAATTCATTTTCAAAGCATTATTTTGATCCAAACTTCCAAAAATCATTTCTGCCTAACCATTGAGAGTTGGACTTTGATTCTTTTTGCATTGTGTTATGCATATCATGTAGTTTGTGAGATTAATTTGGCATGAATTGATCTTACATTTTCCATTTGTTTGGCATTTTTCTTGTTAAGGAACCCTAAAACCCTAGAAATTTTAGGAAATTCATAACTTTTATTAGGTTAAGAGTTGGAACTTCTCCTTTGGGCAGTGAGTTAGTATAGGTTTAGGGATCCTTTTAATGCATTTTCAATTTTTTTATCTTGGTGTTTGCTTCTGATTTTGGTTTTTGTTTGATGCATTGATCATAAACCCTAATTTGGGCTTTCATATGCATCCATCTTGCATTTGCTTGCATACCTTGACTTGCCATAGCATTTTGTACATCCATTTGATTCATTTGACATATTAAGACATATTGTAATCATGTTTGATCATTGCATCTTGCATTTACCATGTTGTATGCCATATGCATTCCATAACTTGTCATGTATGATCATGGTTCCCAACTTGCTTCATCTGCATCCATAAGCTTGTATGATCATCACCATGCCTTGTTTCATGTTTGCATCATCTCATAGCATCATTATCATCTCATATATGCTTCTGGTTTTGATTTACATCATGCCATTTCATCTCATTTTGCATTGCATTGCATTTCTTTCACTAACTTTTCAGGTGGTAAGTCACTTTGAGAAGTGAATTTGCCTTCACTTCTCACAATTTCTTTTCATCTCTCTTATGCATCCATGCTGCATTTTGTTATGTGTTTGAGATTGAGCTTGCTCATTCTTTTTCTTCTTACTTTCTTTCCTCAAGTGACTTGTCTTCTTCAATGAAGCAAGTTACTTTGCTTCTCCTGATCCTTTCATCTGCTTCCTGGTGGTTCCATTGAAGACTTCTTTTGTTAAACCTCACAAACCTTAGGAACAACCAAGCATGACAATGATTAGGGTTTTGATTAGTCTCCCCACTTAGTTTTACCTTTGTGTCTCATTGAGTCTTCTCTTCTCATCTCATAATCAGGGACTAAACCCTAAAGGCTTTAAGGCTTTGTGATTAAGCTTATGCCTGCATCCTTCTATTAGGATGGAGTGTATAACTTTAATCCTAAGTGTTAAACCCTTAATGTGTTTAACTCCTTTAATCAATTCATCTAATAATCATCAAGACATCAAGCTTGTAACTTGGGCCTTGCATTAGGGTTCTAATTCTTCCTTAACTGGTTAAGAAGGACTAACCCTAGTGTTAATGGACAAGTCCCCCTCAAGTTGTCTTACAAACCCTAAAAATCACTTCATCATCATATCATTAACTAAAATCCACTTAACCAAAGGCTTGTTTTGTCATGAGTTTAATCCCTAATCATGGATTAAGTTGAGGAGCTTTCCTCAACTTAAACATTCCCATCTATTATCCTTCTATTAGGATGGTGTAATGAGTCTGTTTAATCCCTGATTATGGCTTAATCTCATTACTTAACACTAAACAAAGACAACAAAAACATCTAAATAATCACAAGTAGGTTAATGATCTTAATCCTGCATCAAAGGCGATTAAGTGTGAGAAGATGACTTCACACTTAAGGTATTCTCATTACCCCTAATCAGAGGGAAGATGTGATGAGTTTACCAAATCCATTGGTTTAGGCTTAAGCTCATTAACTTATGACAAACTTTCAAAAGCAATAAAAGACTGAACACTCAAAAACAAACAATAATCGTCTCCTCCGGGATTCTTTTCTCATCTCAATCACTCATAAACGAGAATTTTCTTCTTCCGTCTAATGCAAGACAGTCAGCACCTGAGCTAGACAGGTCATACACTTGAGCATAGACAAGTAAGCAGTTCACAAGTCAATTCACCTTTCAGTCTCTTTGGGTCGAACTACGGTGTTCTGACTTCCTCATTGCACGAGAGGATACGTAGGCATAACTTAACAGTTATCGAACAAAAGTCTCTGTATATTCCCCCTCCTTCTAGCCTTATTCCTTAGCCTCATTATCATGAGCATTTCACTCATGTCCTTACACTGACACTGTATATATCACACTTCACTCCTTTTACACTGACACCTGTACATCTTTTCCAGCTCTTTTATACACAAATTGCACTGACACTACCCCTTTAAAACACAAATCTTTTAAGCGTGGATCCCGTCGAGTACGACGGACAATCTGGGTGCTAATACCTTCCCAGGTTGTAACCAAACCCCCTTTCTCAGTCTCTCTGGTTCGCAACCGTCTTATCCATATCTTTCTAGGTCTATGCAGCATTACCTTTCCTCCGGGATAAAAAATGCCTAGCTGGCGACTCTATTCATTCCCTGTGAGTTCACTCCTGTGTGTTCTCACACCCTCCTTTCGCCGACCGTTCGCGTCTGTACCTTTATCTGGGCCATTCCCCATTTATCGGGAGCGACACTATCATTCTAGGATGATGGACCATTTTGAGCTTATTGATTGCGGTCAGTTTGTCTCTTTTGCAAAGTTTATCTGAGGTCATTCTTTGTGTTTCAGGTTATCGACTGACGCCAGTATACCATTGCATTTCCATTCGAGGATGGTTTCGTGTTAGATCCGAGGATCTTTTGTGAGTTGTCATTCGAGGATGGCATTCTTTTCTTCAAGTCCTTATGAGGTTGGTTTTGTTGTTATGGCTATCATTCGAGGATGATAGACCATTTTGAGCTTATTGATTGAGGTCAGTTTGTCTCTTTTGCAAAGTCTGTCTGAGGCCAGTCTTTGTGTTTCTGGTTATCGACTGAGGCCGGTATGCCATTGCGTCTCCATTCGAGGATGGTTTCGTGTTAGATCCGAGGATCTTTTGTGAATTGTCATTCAAGGATGGAATTCTTTTCTTCAAGTCCTTCTGAGGTTGGTCTTGTTGTTGTGGCTATCATTCGAGGATGATAGACCATTTTGAGCTTATTGATTGAGGTCAGGGTGTCTCTTTTGCAAAGTCTGTATGAGGTCATTCTTTTTGTTTTTGGTTATCGATTAAGGTCGGTATACCATTGCGTTTCCATTCGAGGATGGTTTCGTGTTAGATCCGAGGATCTTTCGAGAATTGTCATTTGAGGATGGAATTCTTCCCAACATATTTTATCACCCACAGAGTACAAATTTCCAGGTTTTATTCAAGTATTCAATAACTCCATACCTTGAACGTCTAAAAGCTCTTGCAATTATTCGTTCAGGCTTACAGATGATTGAATAGGGGCAGCTATAATACCTCAAAATTTTCCCTCTCATTTCCTCAACATTTTTCATATCATTTTGCATACATAGATTCATAAAATAATCAGAAACATTGCATTATGTGTAGCATAGCTGAGGCATAGGTATGTGATCAATGATTGGAGCAACCGAAGGCTATACAAAGGCAACCAAAGGGCCACAAAGCTTCTCAACCTTGTGCAAATGGTTCACAATATCCCACATGTCTTCATTTGAAGCCACAAACCATGGAAAGATTTGATTTGATCAAAGGAGGCAAGCAATGCAACATTTCCTGATGAAAAGGGCCAAATTAGGGTTTCACCTATACTGGGATTCTCCATGAAGTTATGATTCAAAGAGGATTCCATTGTCTTATATATGATGTCAAGTGCCTAGGGTTCAAATTTCATCCACAAAATCATTTTGGAAGAGGTTCAATTGGCCAGATGACTGAAAAGCGAAGATTCGGAGAAAAGGAAACCGAGCTAGGTAAAAAAGGTCGACTCCTGACTTTTAAGATCAAAATCATTAAATTAGGGTTACAATGATCCTATGATTCAAATTTGGTCAAGAAATGATGGAGTAATCATAAAAAAAATCAAGAAAAAAAATCATTTGAAAAGTGGTTGATTTCACCTTTCCCTCCACTTTTCCTTCCACTTTCCTTCCACATTTCCTTTCATTATTTCCCTCTTGTTTTTCCACTTCAATTCCACTCAATTTCTTTGGATGCTTCTACCAAGTTCTACCACCTTCTAGAGTATTCCATGGAATATTCCAAGGAATATTCCAAGGAATATTCCTTCTCCAACCCTAACCCTAACTAACTACTAACCTAACTCCATTCCTAAACCTAACTCCATTCCCATACCTAGCTCCAAGCTTAGCCCCTATATAATCATTAATCACTTCAATGCCAAAGGTTCCCAAGTTTTGATTCCCAACTTTTCACTCTCTCACGATTTCTAGAATCACTTTTCCTCCATTTCCCTTTTCACCAAGGCTTTTTTGAAGATTGTAGAAGAAGAAGCTACTGATTGTAGAAGAAGAAGCTACTGATTTTTGTGAAGATTTCGACTTATCGAAAGTGCAAGAAGTCTCAAGCATCAAGAACACATTTATTTTGCGGATTCGCGGTTTTCTTGGTTTTCTCTTCGATCAAGCTCCGATTCTTGCAACATTTACCAAAGCACTTCTCCGCTTCGTAGGTTGGTGGTCTAAAATCACTTTTCCCTTAAGTTATTCTCTTCATCTCGCCATTTCGGAATTCTTTAAGTGCATTTCGTATTGCTTATGTTTGATTATGTTTTCGTTACGTTTTGCTTGCGATTTGTGGTTTTTTTTATGGATTAGAAGTTAGGTTGTAGCTTGTTATAGATTCTAGCATGTGTTAATAAGCCTTAACTGAGTACAAATTCATGTTAGCATGATTAGGTGGGGGTTAGGGTTGTTTAGAAGGAAGATTGTGGCCAAAAGCACTTATTTCAAAAGCATTTTTCACTTTCTGTTCAGCGTTAACCGGTTAACGGTTTGGTTAACCGGTTAACGCATGCGTTTTTGGCCATTTTTAGTGTTGTCTGGGGTCCGTTAACGGGTTAACCGTTTAACGCTGTTAGTTTTTGGTTTTTTAGCTTATTTTCTTTCTCAATCTTGCTTCCTAGTGCTTCTAAGGTTCATGTATGTTTAGGTATTGATTTTAGGGAATTTTTGGGTTTATTTCCACTAGCCGATTCATTTGTTTCGAGTCGTTTCGACATGATTTCGTTCACTTTTCCATGTTTTGTGTTAAATGTGTAAATGTGATATAATTGATTCTTGATGTGTTTTGCTACACTTTAATCATTTGTTTCACATGTCAATTGCTTGCTTACATTCAATGTGTGCTTCATGATCATGATCTTTGCTTGTTGGATTGATTAAATGATTAAATGCCATGATTGTTTTTTTGCCAAAAGTGATTAAATATTTCACATGTTCATGCAAGTTTCTTGTGCTTAATTGATCATATCTTAACATGAGTTCAATTCTGATTTTTATGCCATGCATGTGTAACAATTGATGCTTGTAGTGATACTTGTTCAATCTCATGATAAAATGCTTATTTTGTGCAACATGAAAAAGTGTAGTTGTTCTTGTTGATCATTGTTCCTTTTAATCAAATAAATGATGTAAATAAATTCACATGTTTGAATTCATTTTGTGATGTATGTAGATTCATGTTAATTCACATTAATGTGTTGTTTATCATTCACTTTGTGCACATAAATAAAAATGATCAAATATGCCCCATGTTTTCATAGCTGTTTGTTAATATAGGTGCTGTAAAATATATGTTGTTTGTGTGTTTGTATGTTGTATGTGACATTCTACACCTATCTTTTCATGTTGTATGCTGGCTGTAGAAAGTTGTTTGTGCTTTACCTTGTGTTATGCATTGCATTTGATAGCTTCTTGTAGTTTAGGGGTTGTAATAGGTGCTGAATTTTTGTTTTAGCATTGTTTTTAGTTCCTTTAGAATTAAGATAGAGTTTAGATATAGTCCTAGAGTTATCAGGATTTAATTGGTGTATGTTTGCTTTATTATTTTTAATAAAATACACACTAATCTTTGTTTTGTAGGTAGGGAAAGGTATGTTTCCTTACACCTTATCCTTTTATTTTATTTTTCATGCATTCCCTTTATGCATTTAATTCACCTTTTACTTTCATATTTGTTGTTGGTAGGGTTCCCCTTTTGGCTAAGACCAACTTATCTTCCTTAGGAAGTAAGTTGAATCCTTTTTCTTCTCTCTTTTCCTTTTGCTCTTTAGGATTAGAAAAACCTCACTAACCATAGGACCACTGTAACACCCTAATTTTTGCCGTAAGATTTCTTTGCATTTCATCTGCATTTTGCATACAAACAAGATCGCACTGGCTTTCGAGTTTCTTCTCAGATATAGGGTCTATGCTTCGCAGGGGATCACCATTGTTTTTACTTCTTTATATTTGTTTATATTTACTAATCTCTAACCAAAATACAAAAAAAAATATGTTGCAATGTTCTTCTTCTTCTCTGTGTTGCAGGTTTGCGAAGATAAGACAGTAACTTCATTCAGCTGCGTTTGTTCAGTCACGATTCAGGTCAGATGGATGTTTGACCTAACTTGGTCAAACTAGCAAAAATTGTTTCGACTTCCAGTTGTGTGTGCCAGTGGTTTAGACAGTGTGTGTTCAAAGATTCAAGTTGTGTTATGTACAAAAGTCATCAGATTATCAAGAAATGTTGCGTGTGAAGTTCACCAGTGATTCATCTGAGAATTTATTTTCCTCAGTATGGATTCAGTCTATCAGGGAAGTAATCAGACAGATTTCAGATGATAGTTGTGGTATATGAGTTGTGGATTGTTCAGTGGTTTCGTGATGGATGTGTTCATTTTGTGAGAGGCTTGTGAAGATCAGGTTTTGGGCTAAAAAATATTACCGCATCCATTATCCTTTTTTCCATCAGATCACCCTATTTTCAATAACCATTATTTCCATTCTTCCCTGATTATCTGATTCATTTTTTTTTTAGTTCAATCATCTAGATCACCATTTTAATCGATTTCTGATTATCCATTTTTCATTCAATATCCATTTATTTTTAACCATTTTTTTCGATTACCCAATTATTTTAGATCTCCATTTCTTACATATATACCCATTAATCCATATTTTCATATCCATAAACCATTTCCAATTATTATCCTATATAATCCATTTCGATTTTGTTCTATCCATCCAATTTTCAAAACCACTAGTTTCCACTTTTTTTTCCATTATTCAATCAAATCCAATTAAATTTTTTTTATTTTCATTTTCCAATTTTTCTATATTCCATGTTAATTCTCCCAAATTATTTTACCAAGTTTCATCTTAATTCCTAAATACCCTTTTAGTTTCTAATCCTTTTATCAGACCCATATCATTTTCCTCTTAAGCCCAATATATTTTCTACAATATTCATTACATTAGCCCATTTTTTTTATTATTATTATTAGGCTCTTGCATTTTTTACATAAAAACAAATTAACAAAATAAGCTGTATATACTTTTCATCTATTCTCCATGTCCTTCATCTATCATCACTCACCAACACAAGCACTTCATACAAGCCTCACACACGTCATCAGCTAGCCATCACGTGAACATAGCAGTATCACGCCAACAACATCAGCCGAAAACAATAACAGCCGCACGGCCTTTCCTGAAGCAAGCCGCTTCACATCAATACGCCCACAAGCCTCAAACATCAGGCCCACAAAATACAAAACAACAAGCCGTCCCGCACATGATTTCAGCCTCACGTAAAAGCTAGCTCCTCACGCCGCAAGCCTTTTCCGCCCTCAGCCCCAGCTTCATAGCATTACACAGCAAGCCAAACAAGACATCACGCATACCGCACAAGCCAAGTGCAACACAGCATCCCGCAGCAATACGCTGCATAAGCCTTGGTCCAAGTCATGCGTCCTACACACAAACACCCAGCTCAATCAAAACGCACATTCAAAACAAAGCAAAACGCAAAAGCCAGCAAATTGAAACAAAAACTCAGCGCACACGAGAAATCCGTGAACACCTCAAAACGCCCCCCAATCTTCAAAACGACACAAAATCTCAGCTCTTCCCTTTCTATAAATTGGACCCTTTCCTTCACAATTTTTCAAGCTTCAATAGCCACCAAAAGCTCTGCCAAAATCAATTCCCAGTTTCAAATCCCTAATCTCATTTTTTCATCCTCTTTCCAACCTTAAATCTGAAACAAAAAGAAAACAAAATCAAGAAGAGAGAAGAGAGTTCCGCGATTTCGAAAGAAGAAGAAGAGTTGAAGTTCGCGAAAGGGAAGAGAGATTTGTTGATTGGTTTGATTTCGTGAAGGTGAGGTGGCCGCCGTGAGAATTTTTGCTTTCATTTTCGTTTCCGTCGCTCGCCGCCGATTTGAACACCTTTGCCCTATTTCTGTTTTCATGAAGAAGAAGAGGATTTAATTGCTTTTGTTTTCTTTTTTTTCATTTTTTTATACTTTTGATTTTATTTAATTTTAATAAAAAAGACTGATATATGTGAAGTGTTTTGGGCCTTTGGCCATGGATCTGGTTGTGCTATCCACCAACCCGCGGGACTTTCTCCCCTCCTTTTATCAAATTTTTCTTTTTCTATATATTATTATTAGTTAGTTTTGTTTCTTAATTTTTTTTGTTTTGTTTTCAAATTCAATGTTGATAAAAATTTAGGAAAAATATTTTAGAAACATTTTTAGAAAATATATTTTAGGAAAAGAGTTTTAAGAAAAAGTTTACAAAATATTTTAAATTCTTTTATGGATCTACTTTTAGATCCATTTTTTCTTCATCTTTTATTTTTGGTCGATGACAATCTCCGATTCGTGATTGTTAATTTTCGAAGATGTTTAATCTTCATTATTTCAAATCTATGGATGAATGATCATTTGGATCATTCTCCATACTTTGAGATCGTGATAGGTTGCCTTCGATAAATTCAACGAAAATCTCGATTAAGATTAGACCATTCTTTTTTCTTTTAGTGTGACATGTTTTCGGAGAACGATCCATAATATCGTTTCTCTAACATGTATTAACACGAATATTTTCCACTTTAATTAGTGGTGGCCGGCCTCATTTGTAGGGTAATTACTTCGAAAATTACTCGGCGATTGCTTAACATAGACCTAAAGTTGTCCCGATTCGGAATAAGATCCACTTGGATCCGGTTGCAACGATTTTGTTATTTTTTTTCGTGGTTGTGCTTGATTAAGTTCATCATACCACTTGTTATGTAAATATTATAATAATGTGAATATAATAATCCATTTAAATTTAATCTCTCGCACCTTATCCTTTTATTTCAATTTCTCGTTCCTTATCTCTTTATTATGCTTTATCATATTATATCATATACCATATTGTTTATGTTTATATTGTTGCTTGTGATTTTTATTTTGTCCATTTGGACACCAAAACACTAATAAAGGATTAAACATTAAAAAGATTGGTGACTTTAATTTCGGACTATGGTTACTATCCGTGGCATTGGAGTATGGACTTAGATTTTAGGATCTCTCCCTTTGCTCAAGTTGTGATGGATTGGAAACTTTGGCCTCAAGTTAGTTCATTTGTCTTTGAAGATGGAATTCCAGTTACCTTGAAGAAATGTGCAAATATGGTTTGGTAACTCTTATCTTAACTTTTAATTCAAATCTTAGGATAGTCACTTCATCTCATCCCCATTCTTAAATTTTCAAAACTTCTCCCTATTTCAAAAATCTTCTTTGTTTTCAAACTTCAAATGCTTTTGCAATCAAACCTTGACTTAGATCAAGCGATTTTATCTTTTCACTTTGTTTTCTTAAATAAATGTTAATTCATGTAAATATATCGAAATCATTTTTTACATACTTTAAAAAATCCAAAACTCACTCAATTGTTTTTGTGCCTTTGTGCACTTTTCTTTTTATATGTTTAGATATGATTCATTTTTTCTAGCGGAATTATTCGCTAAAGAATGACGACTTATCTCTACATTTTAAAATTAATTCAACTCATTGTTTCTTTTCAAATTTTGTACCACGAACTACGAGGTTTTGATCTCGCATTGCACTTTGTGGGTACGTAGGCATGAGGCGTTAAAACCTCATCAAACACAAAAATCATTAAAAAACATTCTTCTCCTCATCCCCTCAATCATTTTCAAGCAAACCAATTTCAAACCAAAAAGCAATAAATATTTCAAAGGGCTCCCGTGGAGTACCACGGACGAGTCGGGTGCGTCAAACCTTCCCGATTTGTAACCAATCCCCTTACCCATTCTCTGTTTGTTTCTTTTAGCTTTTGCTTTAGATTCTTTAGGTTTTTGTTCGTTCTTTTACCTTTTTTCCTTCTGGAAATAAATAAAAGCGCGGTGGCGACTCTGTGTACCTTGAGTGAAGTTAATCAATAGCTTACACTCACGATTTTACCGCTACAGAAAAGTGGCGACTCTGCTGGGGAGTAATCTCTAAGCGGATTCAGCCTACTTTGATTTATTTACCGCTTTGGTTTGATTTGTTTGTTATTTGGTTGTTCTGTTTTGGTTTTGGTGATTCTCTGTGTGAGATAGATTCTAACCCGGATCTGAGTGGAACTTATGATAGGACGGCGATATTCGAAGCGATAAGCGATGGAGTAATCCAAAGCTATATCAATTTGATAATCTCCACTCGGTTAGGCTCTCTTGGACTATCAATGTCATGACGAGTAATCGTACGTGGCATTATTTTCCGACCTTGAGCTGATCATACTGAGGACCGTAGAACCCTTAACCCATCCAAGCCAATTTAGGAACGTAGTGCGGAAACTGTCTGGGTGTAAACCTAAGGCGGTTGTCACGCGATACTACACTCGGACGAGGTCTATTTTAAGAATGTTATCGGTTGGGGAGTAATCCAACGTACCGATGATATTCTAAAGATGGCTGTTAACTCCGGGCACCTCTGTTAGCACCCTTTTGGTTTTCTGCAGGTACAATGAAGACGAAACCTTAGTACTTACCTGTGTGGGTTGGTGTTCTATTACCTTGACTTCATGCTCGTGACTCGGAACCTAAGCTTGTGTGCCTTGTGTGATCTTGTTTGTGGTTGTTGCATACATGCCATCATACATTCATGAGCATTGTTTGTAAGATTTCAAAGGACTCATAAGGAACTTTTGCAAAATTTCAGATGTCCATGGCTATGACTTTTGAAAGGAGGAACACAAAGAAGTACACATTCAAGAATCCTAATGTAATAGAGTTGAGAAAGCTAGGAGCTTTGGTTGTTGATACCCAAGAGTTCCAGAAATGTCATGGGAAGCTTTTGTATATGTTGGACACTAATGTACCTGAGGGGATTCTCCCTACTTTGGCTCAGTTTTATGATTCGTTGCATCATTGTTTTACTTTCCCGGATTATCAGCTTGTGCCGACTTTGGAGGAGTATTCACATTGGTTAGGTTTGCCTATTCTGGACAAGGAGTTTCTTTTCACTGGTCTAGAGAAGGAGCTTACTATCAAGGTCATCGCCAAAGCACTTTTTCTTAAGGAATCTGATCTTAATGGGAAGTTTCTTCCAAAGGGAAGTGTTCGTGGTATTAATGCTAAGTTCTTGATGGGAAAGGCTTCTACTTCACTTACTTTGGGTCATAAGGATGCATTTGAGGCTATTCTTGCTTTGCTTATTAACGGGATTGTCTTGTTTCCGAACTTGGATGGTATTGTGGATGAGAATGCTATTCAGATCTTCTTGAAGAAGAACCAGTGCCTACTTTGCTTGGAGATATGTATTATGCTTTTCATTATAGGACTTCCAAAGGTGACAGAGAAATTGTATGTTGTGTGCCTCTTCTTTATAGGTGGTTTATTTCGCACCTACCCAAGTCGGATGTTTTCAAGGACAATAGAGAGAATCGAAGATGGTCTCAAAGGTTGATGTCACTTTCTCACAAGGATATGACATGGTATAGTTCTCATTATGACACTGGAGTTCTTATTGATAGTTGTGGAGAATTTCCTAATGTACCTCTTCTTAGTACACGTGGGGGAATTAGCTACAACCCTATTTTGGCTAGACGACAGTTCGGATATTGTTTGAAGGACATACCAAACAATCTTTCCTTATCCCGTTTCTTCTTTCTTAATGGTGCTGATCATGTGGAAATGAAGAAAAGGATTGCTCATTCTTGGCATGCGGTTCATCGGAAAGAGAAAGGTCAATTGGGAAGACAACACCTTCCTCCTTCCGAATGTTATATTCAGTGGGTTTGATCTAGGGCTTCCAAGCTCAAGATGCCTTATCCACCCGAGGAGCCTTTGTTTCCCATATTACCATTGTCTGCTTTTCTACCTCCCGTTGATGAGAAGGTGGCTCTTCAAGAAGAGTTAGACAAGATGAAGAAAGAAAAAGAAGAATGGCTACTTAAGAGGGCTACGATGCAGGAGCAACTGAAAGAGAAGGATGATCTCATTGGCTACTTAACACCCCAAATTTGCCCTCACCCATTCACACCATGGCTTGTGATCATCTCATATCCATATACACAAAACATGTCATCTCACATCTCATTTTGATTCACTGCATAGCTTCTAAGGCATCTGCACCTAGGGTTTGTGATCTGAGCAATCCCAAAGCATCTTGAGCCATTCCAAAGGCCACCAATCAATTCAAAGGGGTCCATGTGTGTTCTTATATCATGTTACATCCCCACAAAGTCAAAATTGCAGAGGGATCACAAGAACTAGGGTTTGAGTGGATGCAGAGCCAGGATGAACTGCACAGTTGACTGAAAATTAGGGTTTTGGTTTCAGAGGCCATAACTCCAATTTTTTTGGTCATTCTTGTTTCCATTGGTCTCTATATGGTATAGGGAGTATGCATATCAATTTTCATGAAGAAATTCCATGGGGAAGTCATCTGATCAAGAGTTGACTTTTCAGACAAGTCAGTGTAAAATCAGGGCATCTGAGGCCCCCAATGACCCAACCAATGGGTGATCTTCATCATTTTGAGTGTGTATGATCTTTATTTGATCATGGAAGAGGTTTGAAGTTCACAAAATTCAAGAATTTAGGGTTTTTGCAAGAGTTGACTTTTTGGGTTTTGTTGACTTTTCAAGAATGCATCCTTTTAGGTCAATTTTCAAGCTTTGATTTATGATCCAAAAAGGCTTCAAATGGAAAAACTTTGGTCATGAAAGTTGTAGATCTCATCTTTCCCTTTTCAAAAAGTACAAGAACATGATCTAACTCTTCTTGAATCAAAAGTTATGGTGTGTTAAAGTTACCAAAAATCATTGTTTTTCATGTCATGCACTAAGTGGAAATTTTGCAAAGTCTTGAATCAAGTCAAAATGCAGCCTCTAATTCATGTCAAACCAGCATGTAAACATCCTCTAAGTCCTAAAAATCAGATTTGAACTAAGTTTGCCCTTGGTTTCATGTTTGGTTATGCAAAGATCACATGTGAAACATAAACTAGCCAAGTTGCAAAAACTCATGATTCACTTCCTACAAGTTGCAGCATTGGAAGCTGACTTTGGGCTAGCCTCTCCCTCACCTTTTGCTGCACCAGCACCCAACTTGTACTTGCCTAGCATCACACCATGCCCTATCTTACACAAAAGTGGATTTTATGCAAAAGCAAACTCACCTATCACAGCTGCACAAGTCACATCAAGAGACCAATCAGAATATTTTATTCATTCAATTTGCAAACCATATCACATGAGAACCAAGGCTGAAAGATAGAGATTCATCACTCACCAAAAAACACCCCAATTTGCAACTTCCTTCGAATTTCATCACACAGCCTGCAAACACCCAAACTTTTTCCTCCATTCATCTCACCTTGATCTATAGAACAAAAAGCATCAAGAGAAAAAGCCTGAAACACCCTGAATCCCCATCTGCCATAGCTCACCTTCATGCTGCAGATTCTATCGAATCTCTCTCGACAAGCCACAAACACATCAACCAACACCACAAGCCTTCTCAACACACCTCATAGATCATGAACAACTCCTCTCCACAGCCTGAAAGTGCCAAGAACTCATCTGCCATTGTTGACTGAGCAGAAACAGTTCTCTTCGAAACTCATCATCCAACAAATATAAGTTCCATTTGAGCATTCAAGCAGCTTTGGGGAACCAAGAGGAGCAGATTGAGCAAGGAGAAGAGGCCTGAAAGTTCCAGAATCAAAGTTTGCAAACCTCAGGTAGCTCCAAATTAATTTTTTCCAGAAATCGATTTGATTGTTACAAACTTGCTCTACATGTCTTGCTGATCATTCTGGTACCATTGGTTTTGAAAATGGTTGCGTTTTGAGAGTTTAATTTCAGTTTGAAGCTTACGAACCCTAGAACTTAGTTGCTTCGATTCAGCTTGTTTAGGTTAGATAAATTTGTTTTAGGTTAGGGGTTTGATTCGTGGGAGTGTTAGGATCATTTCCTTGGTCTTAGTTTTCATTTATTTTACGTTTTTAGGGAGTTGGGTGATTTTCAGGTGACCCTCTGGCCGGAGAAGACGACCGGAGGTCTTCTCCGGCCACCTGAGATTAATTAGGGTTTAATCCCATAATTAATGTCAGTTTGAATGCTGGCCGTGGATATGCGTTGACCCATTGACTTCCCTCCCTTTCCAACGCTCCAGATCATTTCATTTGCCCTAATCCACGTGGTTAATTTTAATTAATTGTGATTAATTCAGTTTGAATCCTGGCCACAAGATTGCGCGCCAGTCAACACTTTTGAACCCAGACGCAATCCTGGCCATCCACCTTGTTTACTTTTCATTTTTATTTGTTTTAATTCATATTTATTTCAATTAATTTGTATAATTTATTTAAAATAGCTAGAAAATCATAAAAATTATGAAACTTTTTCTTTAAGGTTTTATTAATTTTTATGACACAAAAATATTTTTATTTTATTTTTTATCATTTAAAAAGTATTTTTAAATATTTAAAAGATTATTTTTAATTGATTAATGAGAATTAATTAATTAAAAATACTTTTAGGTATTTAAAAATCACAAAAAAATTCATGAAATGTTCTAAGACATTTAGAAACATTGTCCAACCTTCAAACCAAATTTCTTTTTTGATCTTGATGCATTTTAAGAATTTTTCATTGAATTAAACCATTTTTGATGCATTATTTTGGTCATATGTTTGAAAATTCATTTCTGTCTTTTGGTAAAGGTTGAGACATTGATTCTTTTTGCATTGTTTTCCATTTGACATGTACTTTCAAGGATAAAAAGGCCAAGATTTGATCTTGCATTTTCTAATTGATTGGCATTTCTTTTGTTACAAACCCTAAAAAACCCTAGTAACTTGTAAAATTCATAACTTGAGTTTGGTTGAGAGTTGAGAGCTCCCCTTTGGGCAGTGGTTCATTATAGGTCTAGGGTTTCTTTAGGTACCATTTTCCATTTTTCATATTAGGGTTTGCTTCTGTTTTTGGTTTGTGTTTGATGTTTGTTTCATGAACCCTAATTTGGGCTTTCCCTTTGCATCATTCTTGCATTTCCTTGCATGACTTGACTTGTCATTGCATTTTGTGCATTCCTATGTTTCATTTGACATCTTAAGACATGTATGAAGCATCATTGATCATTGCATTGCATGTTTGCCATGTCATTTGTCTTGTATGTTTCATAACATCTCATGTTTGTCCATGCTCCTCAACTTGCATCATTTGCATCCATGGCTTTGTATGAACATCTCATTGTCTTGTCTCATGTTCATAGCACTCCATAGCATCATCATCATCATCAACATGCTTCTGGTTTTTGCTTATCATATCATTTCATTTCATTTAGCATTGTATTGCATTTGCTTCTAACATTTCAGGTGGTAAGTAAATTTGGGAAGTGAATTTGCCTTCACTTCTCACAACTTTTCTTTTCATCTCTCTTGCATACCTTGCTGCATTCTTATGTGTGTTTGAGTTTGAGCTTGCTCATTCTCCCTTCTTCCCACTTTCTTTCTTCAAGTGACTTGACTTCTTGATTGAAGCAAGTCACTTTGCTTCTCTTGATCCTGTTCATCTGCTTCCTGGTGGTTCTTCTGAAGATTGTTCTTGAAAACCTCACAAACATTAGGACCAACCAAGCATGATAATGAATTAGGGTTTTGATTAGTCTCCCCCATAGTTTTTACCTTTGTGTCTCTCCTTGAGTCATCTCTCCTCACCTCATAATCAGGGACTAAACCCTCAAGGCTTTAAGACTTTGTGATTAAGATCATGCCTGCATCCTTCTTTTAGGATGGAGTGTATAACTTTAATCCTAAGTCTTGGACCCTTAAGGTGTTGAACTCTCTTAATCAATTCACTTAATAAACATCAAGACAGTACACTTGTAACTTGGGCCTTGCATTAGGGTTCTAATTCTTCCTTAATTGGTTAAGAAGGACTAACCCTAAAGTTAATGGACAAGTCCCCCTCAAGTTGTCTTACAAATCATAAAAAACACTTCATCATCATACCACTAATTAAAATCCATCTAATAAAGACTTGTTTTGTCATGGGTTTAATCCCTAATCATGGATTAAGTTGAGGAGTTTTCCCCAGCTTAAACATTCTCATCTATTATCCTTCTTTTAGGATGGTGTAACGGGTCTGTTTAATCCTTGATTATGGCTTAACCTCATTACTCAACACTAAACAAAAACACCAAAAACATCTAAGTAATCACAAGTAGGTTAATGATCTTAACCCTACACCAAAGGTGATTAAGTGTGAGAATCTGACTTCACACTTAAGGTATTCTCATTACCCCTAATCAGAGGGAAGATGTGATGAGTTTACTAACCCATTGGTTTAGGCTTAAGCTCATTAACTTATGATAAGCTTTCAAAAGCAATAAAAGACTGAAAATACAAAAACAAACAGTAATCGTCTCCTTCGGGATTCTTTTCTCATCTCATTCACTCACAACCGAGAACTTGCTTCTTCCGTCTAATGCAAGACAGTAAGCACCTGAGCCAGACAGGTCACACACTTGAGCATTGACAAGCAAGCAGTTTACAAGTCAATTCACCTTTCAGTCTCTTTGGGTCGAACTACGGTGTTCTGACTTCCTCATTGCACGAGAGGATACGTAGGCATAACTTAACAGTTATCGAACAAAAGTCTCTGTATATTCCCCCTCTTTCCAGCATCTTTCTCTTAGCCTCATTATCATGAGCAATTCATTCTCATTCTTACACTGACACATCATTATACACTTCACTTCACTTTACACTGACAACTGTACATCCTTTTCCAGCTCATTTACACACAAATTGCACTGACACTACCCCTTTAAAACACAAATCTTTTAAGCGTGGATCCCGTCGAGTACGGCGGACAATCTGGGTGCTAATACCTTCCCAGGTTGTAACCAACCCCCTTTCTCAGTCTCTCTGGTTCGCAAACCGTCTTATCCATCTTTTTCTAGGCCTATGCAGCATTGCCTTTCCTCCGGGATAAAAATGCCTAGCTGGCGACTCTATTCATCCTCCAGTGAGTTCACGGCTGTGTGTTCTCACTGTTCCCCTCGCCGACCGTTCGCGTCTGTACCTTCATTTGATCATTGTCATTTGTCGGGAGCGACAGCTTGGCGACTCTGCTGGGGATCCTTATATTGCAACCAGGGCTTCTGGTTCTTTTTGTGGGTTCCTCCTAGCGCTTGTTTGATTTGCGTTTATTGGGGTGCTTTGTGCTATTTGTGTTTGTATATTTACTTTATGTATTGTTTTCTGTACAGCTTTATTTATTGTTTTCTTTATTGCATTTGTATATATATCATTTTGTCATGCTGTCTGTGTTGGATCTGGATTGTTTTGGTGGGTTGGGGTTCCATTGAGAGTTTAGGTCCTATACCTGGGACCTGAGTGACACCTAGGCTAGAGTGAATCATATTCTTTCCCAGTCAATTTTCAGTCTGGTGCGGGAATATGAAACACGGTTCAGATATGGGTTTCTTCTTGAGAACTCTGTGTTGCAGATTTCCTGCAATGCTAGGGGGATCTGGGAAGCCTGCTAAGTCTGGATGACCTTTTAGTATTGACCTTCAGAAATTGAGGTGAATTAGAGGAGGAATTGTTATGGTAATTGTAAACACTGTACCTCCGGGTTAGAAGTGCTTACACTTCTCATAACAGATCCAAGTCTGAGGATCCTTGTTCTAGATCACTACCTGTGAGGGGGTTGGGCTGTTTACAGGTTTGCAGGTACCTTGACCTCAGAATACCCTGTTACTTTGACTTTGTTAAGAATGCTTCATGTTGGATAGTTCTTGTGATTCTAAAACCCTGGACATGTGGCTCTTTATTTGAGTCCCCTACCTTGGTTACTGGATTTCTTAGACCTCCATCTGGAATTCTTAGACACACATGGATCTATACCAAGGCATTTATTCAGATCCAGCTCTGTCACAGACCCTTGCATTTCATTTGCATGCATACTCATTGCATCATATTAACATGTGCTTATTTGTTTTTCAGGGTATCCATTGTTCATCAGGTTTTGGTTTTGACCCCATCTGCAGCTTTGACCCATCTTCATCAGCATCTGTTTCAGTTTTATCTGTCTGCTTCAGCACCAGCCAATCAGTGGCTCTCCCTGCTTCAGCATTCTGCTCAGTCTTCAACATCATGGCTCCAAAGAAGAACAACATCACCTATCATTTCTTCCAACCAGATTTGTCAGACCTCTGGAGGATCCAAACCCTGATTACACCAGATTACATCCCTTTGTTCAGGGAACATTATGGGGACATACTTGACCTAGTTATGGACATGGACCCGTCTCAGAGGAGCCTGATTCATACCTGCATTCAGTTCTATGACCCCCCATTGAGATGCTTTACATTTCAAGACTTCCAGTTGGGTCCTCTTTTGGAAGAATACTCATCTTTGACTGGTTTGCCTATCAAGAGGGAGATCCCATTCAATCCTGAAATGGATTTTCCCAGCAGTGGGGAGATAGCCAAAGCTTTGCACCTGGAACCTGCTTTGATTGAACAACACATGACCTCTAAATCTAGTGTCCCTGGATTACAGCTGGACTTCCTAATCTCTCAAGCTAGTCTGAAGGCCTCCCTGGGGGAGTGGAAAGCTGTTTGTGCTCTGTTGGCTTTAAGTGTGTATGGAATTGTGTTATTTGCAGATGAGCCCAGATTCATCAGCAAGAGTGCAATCCATTTGTTCATCTTGAAGAACCCAGTGCCTACCTTGTTGGGTGATCTCTATTACTCAGTACATCAGAGGAATGAGAAACAGAGAGGGAAGTTAGTGAGGATTTGTGCTCCACTATTCCATGCCTGGCTTCTCAAGCATCTACCTAAGACAGATGCATTCCTAAACCCTCACCAGCAAAGCAACTGGGCAAGGAGACTTTCTGTCCTAACTACAGCAGATATCAGGTGGTGCAATCAAAGTACCAAGGGCAGAGACATAATCACTAGCTGTGGGCATTTTCCTAATGTGCCTTTGGTAGGAGTCAAGGGAAGTATCAATTACAACCCCCTGCTGTTCAAGAGGCAATTGGGTTATGCACTGGTTCATGCTCCTAGGGAAAAGGACTTGGCTGAGACCCTCTACTGTGAGAACAAGGTTAGTCTGGCAACTGTTAGACAGGCTGCCTGGGCCTGGGATCATGTTCAAACCAAGGGAATCACCATTCTGGGGAAGTGCAATAATGTGGCATCAGCCCAATATCATGAGTGGTCCTATGCTAGGGCCCAAATCTCAGGATTGCCCTTCACCATCAAAGACATGCCTGAGTCATCTTCAGCACCACCTCCAGCAATAGTCAGCCTGGAAGGGTTTGAAAGCTTGAAGGACAGAAATGAGAAGTTATCCCAAGCCTTGCAGAAGACCCTCAGGGAGAGGAGTGAAGGTGTGAGGGAGATTGAAAGATTGGAAAAGTTGAGAGTGGAGCATTTGACCAAGATTGAGAAGTCTGGGGATTATATCAACAAGTCTAAAGCTGGTGAGCAGATTCTGAAGAATGCTTGTAAAGAAGCCCAGTTCCAAAGAGCAAGAACAGACTTGTACTTGAAGGAAAGTCAGGCCAGGTGGGTCCGGATCACTGAGGCCCGTACTCTAGAAGACAAGAGAGTTCAAGATAAGATGGAGCAGATGGAAAAAGCCCTGGCAGCAGCCCAGGAGGAAAATTCAGAGCTAAGAATCAAAGCTGGAGTGAAGAAATCCAAAGATCAAAGTCAGAACAAGAGGTTGACTGCAGCTGTTGCAACAAGGAACCTTCTCATCAGAAGTCTCACGGAGCGTCCGACTGATCCTGTGACCGAAGCACTTCTTAAGGAAGTTCGTGAGGACGAGTTTGGCCTCGGAGTTTGATCATTTGCTTGTTGCTATTTCTTTTCATGTACTTTTGCTTTTTGATTATGTATTTTGACCCCTAGAGGGCTGGTGTTGTAAGAATGAACAAGTTGTATTTGTTTCATCTTATGTAATATATTTGTTGGTTTCCATCTGAGCTCATTTCAGAAACAACCTCAAGCAGTATCATCTTCAAGGGTCTGGAAGGGTCAAAACTGAAGACCAAACCGGATACCCTTGATAGCAAATAAGCACAACTGCATTGCATACTAACCCTTTTGTTTGTTTTGTAGGTTTTGATTTATTGTTACTAACCTCTGTTGTGAATCTCAGGCAGTATTGCTCGTCGCCGGGTGTTTCCTCTCAACAGGCCACACAGGTACCCAACTAGAAGCAACCTTCCGGGCATCCAAATGGACCAGTTGCAGCAAGATCTCAACGAGGCCAGAACCCAGATGGCTAACGAAAGGGTGGAGATGAGAACCCAGATCACTCAATTCATGGAAGTGATGAATAACTTAGCTCAGAGTCAGGAGAGGCTTAGAGTTTTGGTAGAGGGAAGAACTCAAGAGGACCCCCATGTAGGAACTGCTGGCACAAGCAACAACGAAAGGGTGCAACCACATGTTAATCCCCCAGTGTTTGGCCCACATTTACATCCTGAGATCCACATCCCCGCAAACGTTCAGGGAACGGCTACTGCAGCCAGAGTGCTTCAAGAGGATCCTCAGGAGGACCAATTCACAGTCATGGGTGCTGGAGAAGAGGCCTATGATAGGCGTTTGGATGAGATAGCTGAAAAATTGAGATCACTGGAGTCTCAAAATTCTCTGGGCTTCGACGTCATGGACATGGGGCTGGTAGACGGGGTCAGGATCCCCCATAAGTTCAAGCCTCCATGTTTCGAAAAGTATAATGGGACTTCATGCCCCCGAACTCATTTGCAGTCATTCCTGGGAAGATTAAAAGCTTATACGATGGATGAGAAACTTTGGATGTTTTACTTCGAAGATAGCTTGACTGGAGCATCAAGGGAATGGTATTCCCACTTGACAAGGGCAACTGTGAGATGCTGGAAGGACCTGGCAGAGGCCTTCATCCGACAGTATCAATACAACTTAGACATGGCACCCAATAGGACTCTCCTGATGGGCATGTCACAGTCGTCAAGGGAAAGTTTCCGTGAATACGCTCAAAGATGGAGGCAATTGGCTGCTGCCGTTCAACCACCAATGTCTGAGAGAGAAATGGCAGACATGTTTATGAACACTCTCCAGGGAACGTATATTGACAGGTTGGCTGCTTTCTCTTCCACCAGCTTCGCCGATGTTGTCATAGCTGGGGAGAGAATCGAAAGCCTGTTGAAAATGGGTAAGATATCTGATAATGGTGCAAGCTCGTCCAGTGGTACAAGAAAGCCTTTTGCAGGCCCGAGAAGATCTGCCGATTCCAATGCCATTCACACCAACAGGGGCAGGCCCCAGTATGTTCCAAGAACAATAGCAGCAGTCACAATCCCTGCTCCAGCTCATCCTCAGCCCGTTTATCAACCTCCTCAACAAAATTTCCAACAACAACCCCAGTACCAGCAAAATCAATATCCTCCAAGAAACAACTACAACAACAACTCCAACAACAACAATCAACAGAGGCCATTCCAACAGAGGCCCTCTCAAGCTAACAGGGTGATAGACCCGATTCCAATGCCATATACTGCCTTATTGCCACAACTTCTGAAACTCAACCTAGTTGAGCTAAGAACGTTGGCACCTCCGGATCCAAACAGTCTACCAAGAAACTATGACTCCAACGCTAGGTGTGCTTTTCATTCCAACGCACCTGGTCACAGTACAGAAAAATGCAGGGCTCTGCATATGAAGGTACAAGACTTGGTAGACTCCAAGGCTTTGAATTTTGCACCTCCGCCCAACGTCAACAAAAACCCAATGCCACACCATGGTGGTCCCCGGATTAATGCTATTGAAGAAGACCAACAGTCTTATTTGATAACTAGTGTGGATCAGATCAGGACACCATTGGTGGAAATCAAAGCTCAGCTCCGTGAAAATCAAATATTTCCAGGGTGTGAGCTGGGGTGCCCTTATTGCAATATTTCATGGAATGGGTGTGAAGACTTGAGGAATGGCATTGACAGCCTTATCAAGAGTGGCCTCTTACAAATCACTACATCATTTCCGGCACATCCGGCAGCTTCATCAACAACGGTTTCAGACCCTCCTACAAATGCAACAACTATTGTTCCCAATAATTCAACAACCACATCAGCAAGTACTTCATCTGTCCTTCCAAATGACCAGTTTTCAACAGTTTCTCCTGCTACAACATCAGCTTCATTCCATTTCGACTCTCCATCTACAACAACAACAGTCCTTCCATCAGGACCTCCTACAACTCCAGCAAACGATCATGAAGATGTCTCTACTGTTACCATCTTCTACGATCCAGAAAATAACTCCGCCTACCATTCAGAGGGTGCTGCTCCCACTAGAGCACCAGTTACTATCTTTTATGATCCACAAACAATTGCAGTCCCTTCAGCAGCATCAATCAGTCCGGTTACCGTCACAGTACCTGGACCTGTACCGTATGAAAGCAATAGGGCCATCCCTTGGCACTATGGCTCTGACGTGTACTGTGAAGGGAAAAGAATCACTCTGGAAACATCAGCACCTGCACCACAAATTGATAATGTGGGCGGAGGCGGAGGCTTCACCCGAAGCGGACGTCTCTTTGCTTCACAAGTCCAAAGACCTAATGCCGAAGCAGAAGCTGCTGCCAAGGCAAAGGGGAAAGGCCCGGTGCAGGAAGATCCAGCTGTCAAAGAAGCCCTGAAGACTCCGTTTGATCAGGAAGTTGATGAGTTTATGCGGATCATCAAGAAGAGTGACTATAAAGTTGTGGATCAGCTTCATCAGACGCCGTCCAAAATCTCCATCCTCTCACTGCTCATGTGCTCCGAAGCCCATCGGAATGCACTACTGAAGGTACTGCACGCAGCTTACGTGCCCGAGGAGATTACTGTCAACCAATTGGAAACCGTGGTTGGTAATGTTACTGCTAGCAATGGGCTAGGGTTTACCAATTCTGACCTGACAGTGGATGGCCGCAATCACAACAAAGCCTTGCACATAACCATGGAATGCAAAGGAGCTGTCCTTTCACATGTGCTGGTGGACACAGGATCATCCCTGAATGTCTTACCAAAGAAGGCTCTGGTGAAGCTTGAATATGATGGACTGGCATTGAGACCCAGCAACCTGGTGGTTAGAGCTTTTGATGGCTCGAAGAGATCGGTTCTGGGAGAAGTAGAGCTGCCCGTGACAATTGGCCCGCAGACCTTTAAAACTATCTTTTATGTGATGGACATTCAGCCCGCCTACAGCTGTTTGTTGGGTAGACCCTGGATTCACGCCGCTGGCGCAATAACGTCTACCCTTCACCAAAAGTTAAAATATGAGTGGGAAGGCCAAGTTGTCACAATCTGCGGGGAGGAGGATATATTTGTTAGCCATCTGGCTACTTACAAGTATATTGAAATGGATGGAGAGATCGTTGAAACCATGAGCCAAGGTTTTGAGGCCTTGAACGTGAATGAAGCATCTGCTGTTTCAGGGATCTCCATGTCGTCATACCAACAAGCCCGGAAGGTTGTTGAGGAAGGAACTGCCCTAGGCTGGGGCAAGGTCTTAGCTGTGGAGGAAAAGAAGGACAAGTTTGGGTTGGGTTACAAACCAACTCAACATCAAGTGAAGGCTGCTGGAGAGCCTGGTTTTGTCAGTGGGGGAATGCTTACCCCCGATGCTATCAACTGCCTGGAAGACGAGCTGGAAGAGGAGCGCAACCTGGAGAATTGGATTCGTCCAAAGGTCCCGGGGAGCAGTGTCTCGAACTGGTCTTCCCAGGGAATTATAAGTGTTACTCGAGCAGAGTAATTATTATTTCCTGTATCTTTTATAGCATGCATCAAAGTCTTGCATCTTGCCCAAGATGACAAGACTCATTTTGTAACCAGGGCCATCTGTACTTTTGTGCAAACAAGATTAATGAAATATCAGACAATCTTTTTGCAAACGAGTCTTTTTCTTTTATGCTCACTGTTTTTCCATTTTTCTTTTTGTACAAAAATAAATGGCAGTGTTTTTCAAAATGACAACTTCATTTCACTTTTCTAAATAAGACTAAAATCAGATCACTAAAATGAACCAATTAAACCCTTGCAGAGAGTGCCATCCTGACCGCACCGACAACAGCACGGCTATGACATCGTATGACTTTGACAATCCGATCAATCAAGCTGACGAAGGGGTTGAAGAAGAATACGAGCTTCCTGAAGAGCTAGCCAGGTTGTTAAGACAAGAGGAAAAAGTTATTACTCCTCATCAGGAGGAGATTGAAGTGATTAATCTTGGTACGGAGGAAGACGTGAAAGAAGTCAAAATCGGGGCCTGCCTGCAAGACTCAGTGAAGAGACAGCTGATAGATCTGCTTCAAGAGTATGTTGATGTGTTTGCTTGGTCCTACCAAGATATGCCAGGGTTGGATACCGATATTGTTGTGCATAAGCTGCCTTTGAGGGAAGAATGCCCACCAGTCAAACAGAAGTTGCGCCGAACTCGCCCAGACATGGCTATGAAAATCAAGGAAGAGGTACAAAAGCAATGGGACGCCGGGTTCCTTGCTGTGACTAGCTATCCTCCGTGGGTTGCTAACATAGTACCTGTGCCTAAGAAGGACGGAAAAGTAAGAATGTGTGTTGATTACCGGGATCTGAACAGAGCCAGCCCGAAAGATGATTTCCCATTACCTCATATTGACGTATTGGTGGATAACACGGCTCAGTTCTCGGTATTCTCCTTCATGGATGGATTTTCAGGATATAATCAGATCAAGATGTCACCTGAAGACATGGAGAAGACAACATTCATCACACCCTGGGGCACGTTCTGTTACAAAGTGATGCCATTCGGACTGAAGAATGCTGGTGCAACCTATCAACGGGCTATGGTAACATTATTCCACGATATGATCCACAAAGAAATAGAATGTTATGTGGATGATATGATTGCCAAGTCCCTTACAGAGGAAGACCACCTGGTGAATCTGCTCAAGTTATTCAAGCGTCTGAGGAAATACCAACTAAAGTTGAACCCCAACAAATGCACATTCGGGGTGCGATCCGGTAAGCTGCTGGGCTTTATTGTAAGTGAGAAAGGGATTGAGGTTGACCCTGATAAAGTCAAAGCCATCCAAGAGATGCCTGCACCGAAAACAGAGAAAGAAGTTCGAGGGTTCTTGGGTAGATTGAACTACATTTCGAGGTTCATATCTCACCTCACAGCAGCCTGTGAACCCTTATTCAAGCTGTTAAGAAAGGAGCAAACGGTCAGGTGGAACGAAGATTGCCAGAAGGCTTTTGACAAGATCAAAGAATACTTACAGGAACCTCCAATCCTCATGCCTCCAGTTGAAGGAAGACCTCTGATTATGTACTTGACAGTATTAGAAGAATCGATGGGGTGTGTGCTAGGTCAGCATGACGAGTCTGGTCGAAAAGAGTATGCGATTTACTACCTAAGCAAAAAGTTTACCGACTGTGAACAGCGTTATTCACTGCTCGAGAAAACTTGCTGTGCTTTAGCGTGGGCTGCTCGCCGACTGAGACAGTATATGCTGACCCACACTACCTTATTAATCTCAAAAATGGATCCAGTTAAGTACATTTTCGAGAAGCCAGCTCTTACTGGACGGGTTGCAAGGTGGCAGATGATTCTCACAGAATACGACATACAGTACACATCTCAGAAAGCCATCAAGGGCAGTGTACTATCTGAATATCTTGCTGAGCAGCCCATTGATGATTACCAGCCTATGAGGTTCGACTTCCCCGATGAAGACATCATGTTCATTAAAGCAAAAGATCATGAAGAGCCTATTCACACTGAAGGGCCTGACCCAGAAGAAGAATGGACTATGATGTTTGATGGGGCTGTCAACATGAATGGCCGAGGTGTTGGTGCAGTACTCATTACACCTAAAGGGGTTCACATGCCTTTCTCGGCAAAACTCACTTTCAACTGCACTAACAACGAAGCTGAATACGAAGCTTGCATTATGGGTCTTGAGGAAGCTATTGACCTCAGGATCAAAACATTGACCGTATTCGGAGATTCAGCTTTGGTAATCAATCAGACCAACGGAAAATGGTACACCCACCAAGATCATCTGATACCTTACAGGGATTATACGAGAAGGTTATTGACTTTCTTCACAACAGTCAAGCTTGAGTATATCCCTCGGGACGAGAATCAGTTTGCGGATGCTCTTGCTACCATTTCGTCCATGATCAAAGTCCAAGCTACTAACTTTGTACCTCAGATTTCAGTATCGAGACTTGATAGACCAGCATATGTATTTGCAGCAGATATTGCTAAAGATGATAAGTCTTGGTTCCATGACATCAAGTGCTTCTTGGAGGATCAAACGTACCCACCTGGGGCATCTTCCAATGATAAGAAGACTTTGAGAAGGCTTGCTGGTAGTTTCTTTCTGAACACTGATGGGTCTTTATACAAGAGGAACTTTGACATGGTACTCCTCAGATGTGTTGACAGGACGGAAGCAGATCTACTGATGCATGAAGTGCATGAAGGCTCTTTTGGTACCCATGCTGGAGGGCATGCCATGGCTAAGAAGTTGTTAAGATCAGGCTATTACTGGATCACAATGGATGCAGACTGTTGTGCTTACGCCAGAAAATGCCATAAATGCCAGATTTATGCAGACAAGGTGCATGTGCCTCCCAATCCCCTGAACATAATGTCTTCACCATGGCCCTTTGCTATGTGGGGCATTGACATGATTGGCAAAATTGAGCCAACTGCTTCAAACGGCCACAGATTCATCCTGGTCGCCATCGATTATTTTACAAAGTGGGTTGAAGCAGCCTCATATGCAAATGTCACAAGGCAAGTGGTAGCCAGATTTCTGAAAAGAGATATCATCTGTCGGTATGGAGTGCCCGAGCGAATCATTACTGATAATGGTTCCAACTTGAACAACAAAATGATGGCAGAGCTGTGCCGGGACTTCAAGATCCAACATCACAATTCTTCTCCTTACAGGCCAAAGATGAACGGCGCTGTTGAGGCAGCAAATAAGAATATCAAGAAGATTGTGCAGAAGATGGTAGTCACTTACAAAGATTGGCATGAAATGCTACCGTTTGCCTTGCATGGGTACCGCACATCAATCAGGACATCCACTGGGGCAACACCGTATCAACTTGTGTATGGTATGGAAGCGGTCCTACCTGTTGAAGTTGAACTACCCTCCCTACGGGTATTAATGGATGTTAAACTGAGTGAAGCAGAATGGGTTCGGGCCCGATACGAACAACTGAGTCTGATCGAAGAGAAAAGATTGGCTGCAATCTGCCATGGGCAGTTATATCAGAAGAGAATGAAGAGGGCCTTCGATCAGAAAGTCAGGCACCAAGAATACCAAGTAGGAGATCTTGTGCTGAAGAGAATCCTCCCTCCTCATACAGACCACAGGGGCAAATGGACTCCAAATTACGAAGGACCATTCGTCGTCAAGAAAGTCTTCTCTGGTGGAGCACTGATGCTCAGCACCATGGATGGTGAAGATTTCCCATCCCCTGTGAATTCAGATGCAGTTAAAAAATACTTCGCATAAAGTGACCCGCTGGACATAAAAACAGAATGTAAGTCCAGGCAAAAATAGGGCATCCCGGCGAGTCAAAAACAGAATAAAAGACTCGGGCAAAAATAAGGGAAAATAAACAAAAAATGTACACCCGCTGAGTTGAAAAGCCGCATTGGACAGCTCAGGCAAAAATGGGTATCCCGATGGATTGAAAACCCGAAAGGGCGATCCATGCAAAATAAGGGAATAAGCGAACAACTGCATTCTGAATTCGTCTGTATCACTCGCAACTTGGTAAGCTCTAAAGGATCAAGCTTCAATTAGACTCAACTCTCTCCAGAAAGCAAGACGAGAAGAACGTCATTGTCATACGAGTCATAGCAGAAGAGGAAGCTCCTCAAAGCGTCATTCAACACCGCCAGCACTTTGTTTCTCAATTTGTAACAACCTCCTCATTTCAGGAGATATTGTTTCTTTGACTGTATCTTGCCAATTCAGGGCACACAAATTAATAAAGTCGAATTTTCAGTCATGTTTCGTTTTTACATTTATGTTTTGCAAAGAGTTGTCTGATATCTCTAAAAATACAATTGCATAAGTACAGATGCCCCTCTCTAAAAAATAAAAACACATGCTTGCAGGGAATATACTTACTCTCGAAAGTACTTATCTCCTATGACGGAATCCAGTAAGGGATACCTCGGGACCTTTTGTACGTTTCCTTACCTTTGCAGGATTGCAGGCATCCAGAATGCAACCTGGGGCATGCAAGTTACGTCTCAGCAAACTGACGAATCATTGTCAACTCACATGGCCCTGGGAGGTACCCACTTCCCCAGCAAGTTGCCAAATCAACATACAGCATCCGAAATGCTCTATCCCCAGCTGAGTTGCCTCTCACAATTCCCCAGCTGAGTTGGCCGCTTATTACTTATCCCCATCAGAATGGGCAGGTGTCACAGAAGATGCCCTTATCCCCGGCGGAGTCAAGAAGTCACCGTAACGGATTTTCTAGGGAGATCTTTCAGTGATGCCTCTCTCCCTCCCCAGCCGAGTTGCCATTCTTCCTCAACAGAATACAGAAATCAGGGAATCATCTCCCCACAGAGCTTCAGGCCTCTATTCAGAAGAGCAGCGCACGAAGAAGTCACAACAGAGAGAGAGAAAGCTTCTACAAACCCCAGCTGGGCCCCGTATTATAAAGATATGTCAATCAGTGGCTTATATCCCCAAACGGATGCATCATTAGATCTACCAATGATCTCATCCCCAGCTGGGATGTTCACTTCAAGCAGATCAACCAGAGATCTTTGCAGCAACGGGATCCAAATCCCGGATCTGTGCCTCTTTGCATAATCATAGCATTCGCATCATATTATACCCTCAGAGCGTAGCATTCCATCTAATACGGAGCATTACGGCAAAAATCAAATGCATAGCATAACCATAAGTCATGATGTGAATCGAACACTTGTAAGTATTGACAACCTGTCAGCGTACAGAATATATACAGAAACATCCCCATCAGAGTCCCAGCAAAAGCAGCTGCCTTTCAAATCACAAGCACCAGTGCATAACCCCTTTTGACACACGTCCGTGTCATCTTTCCCCAGCGGGTTGCCTGAATATACTTTACAAACAAGATCACCAGTATTGCAGATATTTCCTGACACCCGTCCGTGTCAAATCACCAGCAAAAGCCAAGGACATCCTCTTTGCACTCACATATACCTATACACGATCCTTGACACCCGTCCGTGTCATATCCCCAGCGTGGTCGCCTATACTTGTATATACACTTTCCTGACACCCGTCCGTGTCATATCCCCAGCAGATAAACACTCACCTATACATTATACACTCACTACTCATTGGTACGCTTATACAGATACTCGTCCGTATCTTGTATACGTCACCATGTATATCCCCGCAGATTCGACAGTAGTCCTTGTTCTTTGTTAACCAGTTGGTACTCGTCCGTACCGTCATCTCAGAACATTGCGTCTAATGTTTGTTTCTACATGATACTCGTCCGTATCATAGTCTTAAGGATGCTCGTCCGCATCTTTAATCCATACACCGTGTCAAACACTTATGTCTTCGTGAATATAGATGCTCGTCTGTGTCTACTATTCCCCAGAAGGATACTTTCAGATGCAACACTCGTCCGTGTTCCTTGTTAACCAGTTGATACTCGTCCGTATCATCATCTCTGAACACGTGTCAGTTTGTTTCTACATGATACTCGTCCGTATCATAGTCTTAAGGATGCTCGTCCGCACCTTTAATCTATACACAATACCAAACACTTATACCTTTTGTTTCTTGGATGTAAACGCTCGTCCGTGTTTACTATCTCCCCAGTAGATTGCCAACAAATTTTCTTTTTTATCTAACACTCGTCCTGTGTTATGATACCCCTGAGAGCAGCCGTACCCTGCTGAGTGGTCGTCCTCCACTTCTTGATGGTCGTCCTCCATCATGCTCATCCGATGGCCGTCCCCATCGTTGATTTTAGCAGCCGTCCCCTGCTAGGTGGTCGTCCTCCACCTTTTGATGATCGTCCTTCATCACTTTATCCAATGGCCGTCCCCATTGTTGATTTTGGTTATCTGACATTCGTCCTATGTCATGATAAACCCTGAGAGCAGCCGTCCCCTGCTGAGTGGTCGTCCTCCACTTCTTGATGGTCGTCCTCCATCATGCTCATCCGATGGCCGTCCCCATCGTTGATTTTAGCAGCCGTCCCCTGCTAGGTGGTCGTCCTCCACCTTTTGATGATCGTCCTTCATCACTTTATCCAATGGCCGTCCCCATTGTTGATTTTGGTTGTCTAACACTTATCCTGTGTTATGATAAACTTTGAGAGCAGCCGTCCCCTGCTGAGTGGTCGTCCTCCACTTCTTGATGGTCGTCCTCCATCATGCTCGTCCGATGGCCGTCCCCATCGTTGACCTTTTCTATCCGATGGCCGTCCCCATCGTTGATATTTTGGCAGCCGTACCCTGCCAGGTGGTCGTCCTCCACCTTTGATGGCCGTCCCCATCATATTTCTTTTATCCCCAACAGAGCAGCCGTCCCCTGCTAGGTGATCGTCCTTCACCTTTGATGGCCGTACCCCATCATCTGTTTATTTCATTTATTCTTTAACCCGATGGCCGTCCCCGTCGTGGTCCCTTTTCTTTTTTTAACCCGATGGCCGTCCCCATCGTTGGTTACTTTACCTTTGTGAACTTGATGGCCGTCCCCGTCATGTTTCACCAATCCCCAGAGAATGTTACAGCTTTATCTTGATGGCCGTCCCCATCATGATATCCTATTTTCCCCAGCTAGTCGGCCGTCCCCGTCTTAGCTTTACCTTCTACCCCCGGCATGTCGGCCGTCCCCGTCATTGCTTTATTTCGCACACTTTTCCCAGCATGTCGGCCGTCCCCGTCATTGCTATTTACCCAGCAGTCGTCCTCTGCTCGACGGTCGTCCTCCGTCGCACACACTTTATAATATGCTTTATTTGCTTTTACAATCTATATCCCTTTTCCTCTTCATTTTGTGAGTGCAAATTTTGGACTGTCTTTGGTATTCAACCACAAGTTATCTTGTTTGCCTGTTAAGCCGTCGCTTACATCCTGCACAGCTAACTCATGTTTGAATAGGGGCAGCTGTAAACACCCCAAATTTGCCCTCACCCATTCACACCATGGCTTGTGATCATCTCATATCCATATACACAAAACATGTCATCTCACATCTCATTTTGATTCACTGCATAGCTTCTAAGGCATCTGCACCTAGGGTTTGTGATCTGAGCAATCCCAAAGCATCTTGAGCCATTCCAAAGGCCACCAATCAATTCAAAGGGGTCCATGTGTGTTCTTATATCATGTTACATCCCCACAAAGTCAAAATTGCAGAGGGATCACAAGAACTAGGGTTTGAGTGGATGCAGAGCCAGGATGAACTGCACAGTTGACTGAAAATTAGGGTTTTGGTTTCAGAGGCCATAACTCCAATTTTTTTGGTCATTCTTGTTTCCATTGGTCTCTATATGGTATAGGGAGTATGCATATCAATTTTCATGAAGAAATTCCATGGGGAAGTCATCTGATCAAGAGTTGACTTTTCAGACAAGTCAGTGTAAAATCAGGGCATCTGAGGCCCCCAATGACCCAACCAATGGGTGATCTTCATCATTTTGAGTGTGTATGATCTTTATTTGATCATGGAAGAGGTTTGAAGTTCACAAAATTCAAGAATTTAGGGTTTTTGCAAGAGTTGACTTTTTGGGTTTTGTTGACTTTTCAAGAATGCATCCTTTTAGGTCAATTTTCAAGCTTTGATTTATGATCCAAAAAGGCTTCAAATGGAAAAACTTTGGTCATGAAAGTTGTAGATCTCATCTTTCCCTTTTCAAAAAGTACAAGAACATGATCTAACTCTTCTTGAATCAAAAGTTATGGTGTGTTAAAGTTACCAAAAATCATTGTTTTTCATGTCATGCACTAAGTGGAAATTTTGCAAAGTCTTGAATCAAGTCAAAATGCAGCCTCTAATTCATGTCAAACCAGCATGTAAACATCCTCTAAGTCCTAAAAATCAGATTTGAACTAAGTTTGCCCTTGGTTTCATGTTTGGTTATGCAAAGATCACATGTGAAACATAAACTAGCCAAGTTGCAAAAACTCATGATTCACTTCCTACAAGTTGCAGCATTGGAAGCTGACTTTGGGCTAGCCTCTCCCTCACCTTTTGCTGCACCAGCACCCAACTTGTACTTGCCTAGCATCACACCATGCCCTATCTTACACAAAAGTGGATTTTATGCAAAAGCAAACTCACCTATCACAGCTGCACAAGTCACATCAAGAGACCAATCAGAATATTTTATTCATTCAATTTGCAAACCATATCACATGAGAACCAAGGCTGAAAGATAGAGATTCATCACTCACCAAAAAACACCCCAATTTGCAACTTCCTTCGAATTTCAT
Organism: Lathyrus aphaca; assembly: GCA_963966055.1. Classification (NCBI taxonomy): domain Eukaryota; kingdom Viridiplantae; phylum Streptophyta; class Magnoliopsida; order Fabales; family Fabaceae; genus Lathyrus; species Lathyrus aphaca. Next base: position 181,423,753 of record OZ014520.1, read on the forward strand.
CACACAGCCTGCAAACACCCAAACTTTTTCCTCCATTCATCTCACCTTGATCTATAGAACAAAAAGCATCAAGAGAAAAAGCCTGAAACACCCTGAATCCCCATCTGCCATAGCTCACCTTCATGCTGCAGATTCTATCGAATCTCTCTCGACAAGCCACAAACACATCAACCAACACCACAAGCCTTCTCAACACACCTCATAGATCATGAACAACTCCTCTCCACAGCCTGAAAGTGCCAAGAACTCATCTGCCATTGTTGACTGAGCAGAAACAGTTCTCTTCGAAACTCATCATCCAACAAATATAAGTTCCATTTGAGCATTCAAGCAGCTTTGGGGAACCAAGAGGAGCAGATTGAGCAAGGAGAAGAGGCCTGAAAGTTCCAGAATCAAAGTTTGCAAACCTCAGGTAGCTCCAAATTAATTTTTTCCAGAAATCGATTTGATTGTTACAAACTTGCTCTACATGTCTTGCTGATCATTCTGGTACCATTGGTTTTGAAAATGGTTGCGTTTTGAGAGTTTAATTTCAGTTTGAAGCTTACGAACCCTAGAACTTAGTTGCTTCGATTCAGCTTGTTTAGGTTAGATAAATTTGTTTTAGGTTAGGGGTTTGATTCGTGGGAGTGTTAGGATCATTTCCTTGGTCTTAGTTTTCATTTATTTTACGTTTTTAGGGAGTTGGGTGATTTTCAGGTGACCCTCTGGCCGGAGAAGACGACCGGAGGTCTTCTCCGGCCACCTGAGATTAATTAGGGTTTAATCCCATAATTAATGTCAGTTTGAATGCTGGCCGTGGATATGCGTTGACCCATTGACTTCCCTCCCTTTCCAACGCTCCAGATCATTTCATTTGCCCTAATCCACGTGGTTAATTTTAATTAATTGTGATTAATTCAGTTTGAATCCTGGCCACAAGATTGCGCGCCAGTCAACACTTTTGAACCCAGACGCAATCCTGGCCATCCACCTTGTTTACTTTTCATTTTTATTTGTTTTAATTCATATTTATTTCAATTAATTTGTATAATTTATTTAAAATAGCTAGAAAATCATAAAAATTATGAAACTTTTTCTTTAAGGTTTTATTAATTTTTATGACACAAAAATATTTTTATTTTATTTTTTATCATTTAAAAAGTATTTTTAAATATTTAAAAGATTATTTTTAATTGATTAATGAGAATTAATTAATTAAAAATACTTTTAGGTATTTAAAAATCACAAAAAAATTCATGAAATGTTCTAAGACATTTAGAAACATTGTCCAACCTTCAAACCAAATTTCTTTTTTGATCTTGATGCATTTTAAGAATTTTTCATTGAATTAAACCATTTTTGATGCATTATTTTGGTCATATGTTTGAAAATTCATTTCTGTCTTTTGGTAAAGGTTGAGACATTGATTCTTTTTGCATTGTTTTCCATTTGACATGTACTTTCAAGGATAAAAAGGCCAAGATTTGATCTTGCATTTTCTAATTGATTGGCATTTCTTTTGTTACAAACCCTAAAAAACCCTAGTAACTTGTAAAATTCATAACTTGAGTTTGGTTGAGAGTTGAGAGCTCCCCTTTGGGCAGTGGTTCATTATAGGTCTAGGGTTTCTTTAGGTACCATTTTCCATTTTTCATATTAGGGTTTGCTTCTGTTTTTGGTTTGTGTTTGATGTTTGTTTCATGAACCCTAATTTGGGCTTTCCCTTTGCATCATTCTTGCATTTCCTTGCATGACTTGACTTGTCATTGCATTTTGTGCATTCCTATGTTTCATTTGACATCTTAAGACATGTATGAAGCATCATTGATCATTGCATTGCATGTTTGCCATGTCATTTGTCTTGTATGTTTCATAACATCTCATGTTTGTCCATGCTCCTCAACTTGCATCATTTGCATCCATGGCTTTGTATGAACATCTCATTGTCTTGTCTCATGTTCATAGCACTCCATAGCATCATCATCATCATCAACATGCTTCTGGTTTTTGCTTATCATATCATTTCATTTCATTTAGCATTGTATTGCATTTGCTTCTAACATTTCAGGTGGTAAGTAAATTTGGGAAGTGAATTTGCCTTCACTTCTCACAACTTTTCTTTTCATCTCTCTTGCATACCTTGCTGCATTCTTATGTGTGTTTGAGTTTGAGCTTGCTCATTCTCCCTTCTTCCCACTTTCTTTCTTCAAGTGACTTGACTTCTTGATTGAAGCAAGTCACTTTGCTTCTCTTGATCCTGTTCATCTGCTTCCTGGTGGTTCTTCTGAAGATTGTTCTTGAAAACCTCACAAACATTAGGACCAACCAAGCATGATAATGAATTAGGGTTTTGATTAGTCTCCCCCATAGTTTTTACCTTTGTGTCTCTCCTTGAGTCATCTCTCCTCACCTCATAATCAGGGACTAAACCCTCAAGGCTTTAAGACTTTGTGATTAAGATCATGCCTGCATCCTTCTTTTAGGATGGAGTGTATAACTTTAATCCTAAGTCTTGGACCCTTAAGGTGTTGAACTCTCTTAATCAATTCACTTAATAAACATCAAGACAGTACACTTGTAACTTGGGCCTTGCATTAGGGTTCTAATTCTTCCTTAATTGGTTAAGAAGGACTAACCCTAAAGTTAATGGACAAGTCCCCCTCAAGTTGTCTTACAAATCATAAAAAACACTTCATCATCATACCACTAATTAAAATCCATCTAATAAAGACTTGTTTTGTCATGGGTTTAATCCCTAATCATGGATTAAGTTGAGGAGTTTTCCCCAGCTTAAACATTCTCATCTATTATCCTTCTTTTAGGATGGTGTAACGGGTCTGTTTAATCCTTGATTATGGCTTAACCTCATTACTCAACACTAAACAAAAACACCAAAAACATCTAAGTAATCACAAGTAGGTTAATGATCTTAACCCTACACCAAAGGTGATTAAGTGTGAGAATCTGACTTCACACTTAAGGTATTCTCATTACCCCTAATCAGAGGGAAGATGTGATGAGTTTACTAACCCATTGGTTTAGGCTTAAGCTCATTAACTTATGATAAGCTTTCAAAAGCAATAAAAGACTGAAAATACAAAAACAAACAGTAATCGTCTCCTTCGGGATTCTTTTCTCATCTCATTCACTCACAACCGAGAACTTGCTTCTTCCGTCTAATGCAAGACAGTAAGCACCTGAGCCAGACAGGTCACACACTTGAGCATTGACAAGCAAGCAGTTTACAAGTCAATTCACCTTTCAGTCTCTTTGGGTCGAACTACGGTGTTCTGACTTCCTCATTGCACGAGAGGATACGTAGGCATAACTTAACAGTTATCGAACAAAAGTCTCTGTATATTCCCCCTCTTTCCAGCATCTTTCTCTTAGCCTCATTATCATGAGCAATTCATTCTCATTCTTACACTGACACATCATTATACACTTCACTTCACTTTACACTGACAACTGTACATCCTTTTCCAGCTCATTTACACACAAATTGCACTGACACTACCCCTTTAAAACACAAATCTTTTAAGCGTGGATCCCGTCGAGTACGGCGGACAATCTGGGTGCTAATACCTTCCCAGGTTGTAACCAACCCCCTTTCTCAGTCTCTCTGGTTCGCAAACCGTCTTATCCATCTTTTTCTAGGCCTATGCAGCATTGCCTTTCCTCCGGGATAAAAATGCCTAGCTGGCGACTCTATTCATCCTCCAGTGAGTTCACGGCTGTGTGTTCTCACTGTTCCCCTCGCCGACCGTTCGCGTCTGTACCTTCATTTGATCATTGTCATTTGTCGGGAGCGACAGAGGCCAAGAGAGGATTTATTTTCCTCTAGTACTCCATCTACTATTCCTCCTACTTCCGGTGCTTGGAAGGCCATTGTTGACAAGTTAGTGAAGGATAAGGAAGATATGGAAGATCGATACAAGAATGAGATCAAAAGGATTCGCATGAAGTATCAGCCAGGATTCGGAACTTCTTCGGATATGATTCCCTAGACCTAGTTTACTTTGTCTCTTATGTATTAGGATTATTGATGTTTGTACTTCACGTGTAATCCTTACTTTGATCTTAATGAGAATGAGTTTTTAAGTATTTCAAAAAAATGTCTCTTTATAAATATTGCAAGTTATCTTATAATCCTTTGAAATATTTGCATTTGCATACGCATACCATGCATCATACCCGCATTTGTCTTGCTTTTTGAGTGTTCTCCAGGGATCTTATGTTGTTTCTTGGTCTTCATTCAGTTCTCCTGTCAAGATGACTCACCGATTTGATACTCGAGCTAATCGGAGAAGGGTTATGGAAACTTTACAACAAGAGAATCGCGAGCTGCGCGAAAAGGTTACTTATCTGAGGGAAAGCTTGGAAAGAGTTTCTGCTATGATGGAAAGCTTGGTGGCTGCTCAGAATCAGCCACCTCCTAATTCTCCTATTCAGAATACTGTCATCTCCGAGATTGTTACCGCATCAATTCCTGTTGAGACTGTAATTTCTCCTCGCTATCGTATGCCTGCTAGCACACCTTGGGGCATGCCAGTTGATTTTATTCCTGCTGGTTATCGTCCTCCTCATCATCCTGAGACTGCTGCATTTAATACTCTCCCACCAGTGTGGACTACTCTTCCTCCAATTGTGACTACTGCACCGCCTGCGATGCACACTATTCCGCATCATGATGAAATGATTTACCATGCTGAACCCAGTGAAGGCGTTGGAGTGGCTGAAAGACTTGATGATTTCCAAGGACGCTTTGTTGAGATACATAGGGAGATGAGAGCCTTGAAGCATAAGGATTTGTTCGGAAAAGATGCTTATGACCTTTGTCTGGTCCCTAATGTTAAAGTTCCGTACAAATTCAAGTTGCCGGAGTTTGAGAAGTACAAAGGCAACACTTGTCCGTTGAGTCATTTGACGATGTATGCAAGAAAGATGTCTACTCAGACAGATAATGATAAGCTGCTGATTCACTATTTCCAGGATAGTTTGACCGGTGCACCCATGAGGTGGTATATGAGTCTGGATAATAGCCAAATCAAGACCTTCAATGATCTGGGAGAAGCTTTTGTAAGGCAGTACAAGTATAACGTCGATATGGCGCCAGATAGAGATCAACTTCGTGCTATGTCCCAGAAGGACAAAGAGACTTTTAAAGAATATGCGCAGAGATGGCGCGAGCTGGCAGCCCAGATTGTTCCTCTGCTGGAAGAAAAAGAAATGACGAAGATCTTCTTGAAGACTTTAGGTTCTTTCTATTATGAGAGGATGATAGCAAGCGCTCCTTCTGATTTCACTGAAATGGTGAGTATGGGGATGCGTTTAGAAGAAGGTGTCTGTGAGGGACGGTTAAGTCAAGAGAATAGTAATGGCTCAAGCTCTCGAAGGTTCAACTTTGGGAAAAAGAAAGAAAATGAGACTAATGCAGTATCTCATGAAAGTTATAGAAGGGCTCACAGTCGTGGGAATCATCATTCGCAGCATGTAGCTTCTGTAACTCCGATGATTAATGTGGCTCCAACTGTGCCAGCAGTTCCAAAGTATCAACCTCGTTATCAACAACCTTCGGTGCAACAAGGTGGTAATCAACAGGTTCGGGCTAAGCCGAGTTTTGATCCTATTCCGATGTCGTATGCGGACTTGCTTCCATCTTTGATTGCAAAGAATCTTGTGCAAACACGTCCTCCACCTCCAGTTCCAGAGACTATCCCATGGTGGTATAAGCCAGAGGCTCGTTGTGCTTTTCATCAAGGTGCCCCGGGGCATGATGTTGAGAATTGTTATCCATTGAAGTTTGAAGAACAGAAATTGATGAGGAACAATGTTCTGTATTTTAATGATGTTAATCCAAATGTGCAGAAAAATCTGTTGCCGAAGCATGGTAATGCGTCTGTGAATATGGTTGATGGTTATCCTGGGTTGTTCAAGATCTATGAGGTTCGTCATATTCGAAGGTCTTTAGTTGAGATGCATGCTTTCTTAAGTGAATATCACGATATTGATCATGATTATGCTGGATGTTGTATCTGCTCGGTGAATCCTTGTGGTTGCGTGATTGTTAAGAGAGATATTCAAAAGATGATGGATGATAAATTGATTGAAGTGATAGAAAAGAGAGATGAATATGAAAATGAAGTGAATGTTATTATGCCTCAGTTCAATCTTCCTGAGAGGGTTGTTACTGAGAGGGTGGTTATTTCTTTTGATAGTCGCAAAACTGCTGTTACTCCATTGGTGATCAATGTGCCTGGTCCAATGCCATATGAGTCTGATAAAGCTATTTCGTACCGGTATAATGCTACGATGATAGAAAATGGTAGGGAAGTTCCTATTCCTTCTCCAAAGTCTGTAGTTAGCATTGCTGATGTGACAAAGGTTACCCGAAGTGGTAGAGTGTATGCTCCAGATCCTCCGAAAAGAGTTGAAGATACAAGTGCGAGTAAGCAGATTATGGATGATGTTGCCCAATCAGGTCAACCTGGTAATAGTGAAGATGAGGTGTTAAAATTGATAAAAAAGAGTGAGTACAACATTACTGAGCAGTTGTTGCATACTCCGTCGAAGATATCAGTTTTATCACTCTTGATGTGCTCTGAGGCTCATAGGCAGTCTTTGCAGAAGATTCTTGATCAAGCTTATGTTGACCATGATGTGACTGTTGATCAGTTTGATAGTATTGTGGCTAATATCACATCGTGCAACAATTTAAGTTTCTGTGATGATGATTTTCCTGAAGAAGGAAGGAATCATAACTTGGCTTTGCATATTTCAGTGAATTGTCAAGAAGATGCTATGTCCAAGGTGCTAGTTGATACTGGATCTTCTCTGAACGTTATGCCGAAGTCGACTTTGTCAAAGCTTGCGTTTCAAGGTTCTCCCATGAGGCATAGTGGGATTATTGTGAAAGCGTTTGATGGGTCGAAGAAGACAGTGATCGGTGAAGTGGATCTTCCTATTCTTATTGGACCGTTTATATTCAAGATTACTTTTCAAGTAATGGATATACGTCCCGCTTACAGTTGTCTCCTCGGAAGACCCTGGATCCATGAGGCAGGAGCTGTGACATCCACTCTTCATCAAAAGTTGAAGTTTGTAAGATAAGGGAAATTGGTGACCATTGAAGGTGAAAGGGCGATGCTTGTGAGCAATTTGTCTTCTTTCTCCTATATTGATGCTGAAGAAGAGGTGGGAACTTCGTTTCAAGCTCTTTCTGTTGCGGATAAGGTGGCTAAGAAGAATGACATGCCCATGTCTTCTTTCAAAGATGCTCTGCGAGTGCTTGAAGCTGGTCAGTCTGATGGTTGGGGATGAGTTATTGATGATGTCGACAACAAAGAAGGTTTTGGTATCGGCTTTACACCAGGCGCAGTTCTCAAAGACCCTAAGACTATTCAGGAAGGTTTCCGAAGTGCTGGATTTATCAACGATCATTCCGCTGCTGCCATCATTGAAGATGATGAAGATGAAGAAATGCCTGACTTTGTTACGCATGGAAAGATTTGCCAGAATTGGATTGCTGTTGATGTTCCTTTTATTGTTCATTCTTCAAAGTAATTTGTTTTCAAAAATCCTTTTACTCTGCCCAAGGTGAAAGTGATGTTTGTCGGGCTTTGTTTCAAATTTTATCATCATCAATAAAATGTTATTTTGTTATTTCCATTTGTGTTTTTTTCCTTTTTGCTTTATTCTGAAAAATGGTAACATAAAAAACCCAATAATAATGATTGTTTATCTGCATAATGTTTGCACTTTTGTTCATGCTCTAAAATAAAAATAAAATCATTGTGCAGATTGATTGATAAACCCATTGAAAACAATGATCCTATGCCCTCTCCCAACTTTGAATTCCCTGTGTTTGAAGCTGAGGAAGAGGATGTTGAAGAGATTCCTGATGAGATTTCTCGGTTGCTTGAGCACGAGGAGAAGATTATTCAGCCTCATGGAGAGTCTATAGAGATGGTTAACTTGGGTTCTGAAGATGAAAAGAAAGAAGTCAAAGTTGGAGCATTGCTTGGTCCTGATGTTAAGAAGAGGATTATAGAGCTTCTCAGAGAGTATGTTGATGTATTTGCTTGGTCTTATCAAGACATGCCAGGTCTTGATACTGATATTGTGGAGCATAGATTGCCGTTGAAGCCTGAATGTCCACCTGTAAAGCATAAGCTAAGAAGAACTCATCCTGATATGGCAGTAAAGATCAAAGAGGAGGTTTAAAAGCAGATTGATGCAGGTTTTCTTGTGACGTCAACTTATCCCGAATGGGTGGCCAATATCGTTCCTGTTCCGAAGAAAGACGGAAAAGTCCGAATGTGGGTTGATTACAGAGATTTGAACAAAGCCAGTCCGAAAGATGATTTTCCATTGCCACACATTGATATGTTGGTAGATAATACGGCTATGTTTGATGTGTTCTCTTTTATGGACGGATTTTCCGGTTATAATCAAATAAAGATGGTACCCGAAGACATGGAAAAGACCACATTTATTACACCATGGGGAACATTCTGCTACAGAGTGATGCCTTTTGGATTGAAGAATGCTGGTGCGACGTACCAAAGAGCTATGACCACACTTTTCCATGATATGATGCACAAAGAAATCGAGGTATATGTTGATGATATGATCGCTAAGTCGAAGACTGAAGAGGATCATGTTGAACATTTGCTGAAGTTGTTTCAGAGGTTAAGGAAGTTTAAGCTTCGTTTGAATCCGAATAAGTGCACATTTGGTGTACATTTTGGAAAGTTGTTAGGTTTCATTGTCAGCCAAAGAGGCATTGAAGTTGATCCTGATAAAGTGAAAGCTATTCAGGAAATGCCTGCGCCAAGAACTGAAAAGCAAGTAAGAGGATTCTTGGGCCGTTTGAATTATATTTCGAGGTTTATCTCTCACATGACTGCCACATGTGCTCCGATTTTCAAGTTGCTTAGGAAAGACAAAGGTTGTGTCTGGATAAATGATTGTCAGAAAGCGTTTGAAAGTATCAAAGAATATCTGCTTGAACCTCCTATCTTGTCTCCTCCGGTAGAAGGTAGACCGATGATTATGTACTTGACTGTGTTGGAAGATTCCATGGGTTGTGTGCTTGGTCAGCAAGATGAATCTGGAAGAAAAGAATATGCAATTTACTACTTGAGTAAGAAATTCACTGATTGTGAGTCTCGGTACTCCATGCTTGAAAAAACTTGTTGTGCCTTAGCTTGGGCTGCAAAGCATCTTCGCCAGTATATGCTGAATCATACAACTTGGTTGATCTCTGAAATGGATCCAATCAAGTATATCTTTGAAAAGCCTGCTTTAACTGGGAGGGTTGCTCGTTGGCAAATGTTGTTATCAGAATATGATATCGAGTACCGAGCTCAAAAATCTATAAAAGGTAGTATCTTGGCTGACCATTTGGCACATCAACCGATTGATGATTACCAACCAATCAAGTTTGATTTTCCAGATGAGGATGTGATGTTTTTGAAAGTGAAAGATTGTGATGAACCTTTGATTGAGGAAGGGCCAGAGCCTGGATCTCGATGGGGTTTAGTTTTTGATGGTGCCGTGAATGCACGCGGAAGAGGAATTGGGGCAATGATCATAACTCCCCATGGTTCACATATTCCTTTTTCCGCGAGGTTGACTTTTCCTTGTACCAATAATGAAGCTGAGTATGAAGCCTGCATTATGGGTCTTGAGGAAGCTATTGATCTGAGGATTAAGCATCTTGATGTGTATGGAGATTCTGCCTTGGTAATCAATCAGATCCAGGGTACGTGGGTAACTCATCAACCCCACTTGATCCCTTAAAGAGATTATGCCAGGAAGATATCAACTTTCTTCACTAAAGTTGAATTTCATTATGTTCCTCGTGATGAGAATCAGATGGCAGATGCTTTAGCAACTATAGCTTCTATGATAAAGGTGCACTAGTGGAATGATGTTCCCATGATCAGTGTGATGCGACTTGAAAGACCAGCTCATGTGTTTGCAGTTGAAGAGGTCCATGATGACAAGCCTTGGTATCACGATATTAAATGTTTTCTCCAGAGTCAAGAATACCCACTTGGGGCATCCGATAAAGATAAGAGAACTTTGAGGAGATTGGCAAGCAATTTCTTCCTGAATGGAAATGTGCTTTATAAGAGAAATTTTGACATGGTCTTGCTCAGATGCGTGGATAGACACGAAGCAGACATGTTAATGAAAGAAATTCATGATGGATCTTTCGACACTCATGCTAATGGGCATGCAATGGCTAAAAAGATGTTGAGAGCAGGTTACTATTGGCTGACAATGGAATCTGATTATTGCAAGTATGTGAAAAAGTGTCATAAGTGTCAAGTGTATGCTGATAAGATTCATGTGCCACCAGCTTATCTCAATGTGATTTCTTCCCCATGGCCTTTTTCTATGTGGGGAATTGATATGATTGGTATGATTGAACCCAAGGCTTCGAATGGACATCGTTTTATTCTTGTGGCAATTGACTACTTCACCAAGTGGGTGGAAGCGGCATTGTATGTTAATGTGACCAAGCAAGTCGTGGTTCGGTTTATCAAGAATAATATTATCTGCAGATATGGTGTTCTGAATAGAATCATTACTGATAATGGTTCGAACTTGAATAATAAGATGATGAAAGAGATTTGTGAAGAATTCAAGATTCAACACCATAATTCCTCTCCTTATAGACCGAAGATGAATGGGGCTGTTGAAGCTACGAACAAGAACATTAAGAAGATCATTCAGAAGATGGTTGTGACATACAAGGACTGGAATGAGATGCTTCCTTTTGCTTTGCATGGATATCGTACATCTGTCCGCACTTCAACAGGGGCAACCCCTTTCTCACTTGTTTATGGTACAGAAGCAGTGCTCCCCGTTGAAGTTGAGATCCCATCAATGAGAGTTCTGATGGAAGCCAAGTTGACTGAGGCTGAATGGTGTCAGAGTAGATTTGATCAGTTGAATTTGATTGAAGAAAAGAGAATAACAACTTTGTGTCATGGTCGGTTGTACCAGCAAAGGATGAAGAAAGCTTTTGACAAGAAGGTCAAACCTCATGTATTAAGAGAAGGCGACCTCGTGCTCAAAAAGATTCAGTCTTTCCTTAAAGATTCTCGGGGCAAGTGGACTCCGAACTATGATGGCCCATATGTTGTTAAGAAAGCCTTCTCTAGCGGTTCATTAATTCTTACAACTATGGATGGTGAGGAGATCACTCGCCCTGTGAATGCGGATGCAGTCAAGAAATACTTCGCCTAAAAAAATAAAAGAACAGCTCGCTAAGTTGAAAACCCGAAAGGGCGGCTTAGGCAAAAATGAGCGTCTCGGTGGATTGAAAACCCGAAAGGGCGGTCCAGGCAAAAATTAGAGACAAAAACAAAAATAATTATCCTGGTAGATTGAAAACCCGAAAGGGCAATCTAGGCAAAAGTTAGGGATTATGGCAAGTAACTGCGTCGACAGACTGAATCACTTGTAGCAGCTGAGGATTTCAGATTCTATCCCTCAGAAGAATTTCCCATCAAAGATTCTTAATTCATTCATCCTGGACTGAAGTTTCAGACACAGTGGAGTTCAAAGTTGATAGGGAGAATAGTGATCATTGTATCTCAATGTAGCCCTTTTCCATGTATTTACCATTTTTCAAACTTGTAATGATCCATGGAGTCACGCCATTTGCTGACTACCATTCTATCAATGAATTTGAGCTTTTATCCAATTGTTTGCAATTCTTTATATTATTTCTGTTTACAAAATTTCAATTTATTGTTGATGATGATTTTTGAAACAAATTTAATAAATTTAATTTTTGAAGATTTTAAAAACATTTTTCTTTTGATATATGAACAAAGAAAGGATATCGATAGTGATTCCAAGAATGGTAAAGTCTGGATGTGTGTAACTTGTCTCTCCCAAAGTAGGGTTTGATTTGGTTGTGTCCATGCAAAGTTCCTGAATAGTCTTGACGGATTGATGTTAATGATGTTTTGTTCCCCAACAATAAGCATGAACGGAGATTGTATGTATTCCCCAGAAGAGTTGTTGGAAAGGATGTTCTTAAGAATCCATAGCTGAGTTTTGATCTCTTCCTCAGCAAGTTATTTTTTAAATTGAGAAGCATTGATAATCCCCAGCTGAGCTCTTGTTCCTCAGCTTGAATTGTTTGCATCCTTGAATATAGAAGTATTGATATAGCAGTCAATTTAGAGGTTTTCTTTTACCCGATGGTGGGTATTGATTTAAAATCCCTCGTGACTGTGTTGGCTATGATGTTAACTTCTGATATCCCCATATGGATCCCCAGTAGGTCTGCATGTGTTGATTTCCAGCAGGTTCTATGTGATTTTTAGCAGGTCTTGCACTCTATCCCCAAGTGGAGCAGGAGTGGTATGACAGTTATTTCTCGTGAAGTTTGATTTTTATCAAGAATGCTTCCATCCTCAGCAGATTATTACCTTTCCTCAGCAGGATGATATTCCTAGCAGATGTTGTCTTATCATGATTTAAGCCCGGTAGTAGGATTTTATTCCTTTGATGGCTTATGACAGTCCCCTGCAGTATTTCAAGTTGAATCTCCAGCATGATTCCCTGCATTGTTGCCTTGGGATTAGCCGAGTATCTGGTTGTTGTGGTGTTCATGTCACCCGTTTCTTATCTTTATGTCTGTTTTGTCAGCATATTCATACGCATAAGCATAACATCGTTTGCTTGCATTCTTGTGTTTTATCATTGTTCTCTGCTCTTTGGTGTGAACTTTCCCCACAGAGTATGTGTGTTGTCTTCCTCTCAAGTTTAGAGTGTCGACCATTAAGCAGAAAGTGTTAATCCTTTCTAATTCCCCACCGAGCTTGTTTCTCGTGGATGATTTTGATTCAGTTTCCTCCCCAGTTTATTATCTGGATGGAATTTTTCCCCAGTTGAGATATTTCCTCCTCGGGATGAGTCTTGTTTGACCGTTTCTTTCCAATTTATTCTTGGATTGAACTTTGGTCCCCTTTTGTGAGTAATATTGCTTTGGAATTAAGCTATCATTGTTTGATAGTGGGCAATATTTTCTCCAGCTTGAGTATATTACTTTGGAATTAAGCTATCAGTAATCGATAGTGGGTAATATTACCAAATTGATCAAGTTCTTTTACTTGTACTCCTACCCAGTAAATCCGGTAGTCGAGATATTTTCCTCTTCCCCAGTAAAAGGGTGAAAGAATCAGATATTTTCTTCTTACCCAGTAAAAAGGTAATAGAAGCTTTTTCCCATTTGATTGAGTTCCTACCCAGTAAATCAGGTAGTTGATCATGCTTCTACCCAGTAAAGCAGGTAGTTGAGAATATTTCTTACCCAGTAAAAAGGTAGTGGAGATTATCCCTCTTTATTTTGCTCCTATCCAGTAAATCGATAGTCGAGTTCTTTATATTTCCTACCCAGTAAACAAGTAGTTGATGATTCTTATCCAACGTAGTATTTCTCCATTTTTGGATTCAAATATTTTATTTGGTTGTTAATTCCTGGCAGGGTGTTTATCTTTCCCTTGTTGAATATTGTATCTTGATTTTGTCATATCTTTTCCCAAGTGGAGTCCGTTATCCAGTGATTTATTTTCTTGGTAACTCTTTGTTTGTCTGTTGATTGTTTCCCCAGCGGGATTTTCTTATGTGTCCCTAAGTTTTTGCTTTCCTCTGGTGGTCGTATTTTCCCCACAGAGATCTTCAGCTTGCATATCATATTCATATCATATCATTTGTTCTCTTAGGACAAAAATTGGGTTTTCTGTATTTAAGTCTCTCCCATCTTGTAGAGACGAAGATGTCAATCTTCATATCTCCGGATTGAAGAAACTTAAATAGGGGCAGCTGTAACACCCTAAATTTTGCCCTAAGATTTCTTTGCATTTCATCTGCATTTTGCATACAAACAAGATCTCACTGGCTTTCGAGTTTCTTCTCAAATATAGGGTCTATGCTTCGCAGGGGATCACCATTGTTTTTACTTCTTTATATTTGTTTATATTTACTAATCTCTAACCAAAATATATAAAAAAATATGTTGCAGTGTTCTTCTTCTTCTCTGTGTTGCAGGTTTGCGAAGATAAGACAGTAACTTCATTCAGATGCGTTTGTTCAGTCACGATTCAGGTCAGATGGATGTTTGACCTAACTTGGTCAAACTAGCAAAAATTGTTTCGACTGCTAGTTGTGTGTGCCAGTGGTTTAGACAGTGTGTGTTCAAAGATTCAAGTTGAGTTATGTACAAAAGTCATCAGATTATCAAGAAATGTTGCGTGTGAAGTTCACCAGTGATTCATCTGAGAATTTATTTTCCTCAGTATGGATTCAGTCTATCAGGGAAGTAATCAGACAGATTTCAGATGATAGTTGTGGTATATGAGTTGTGGATTGTTCAGTGGTTTCGTGATGGATGTGTTCATTTTGTGAGAGGCTTGTGAAGATCAGGTTTTGGGCTAAAAAATATTACCGCATCCATTATCCTTTTTTCCATCAGATCACCCTATTTTCAATAACCATTATTTCCATTCTTCCCTGATTATCTGATTCATTTTTTTTTAGTTCAATCATCCAGATCACCATTTTAATCGATTTCTGATTATCCATTTTTCATTCAATATCCATTTATTTTTAACCATTTTTTTCGATTACCCAATTATTTTAGATCTCCATTTCTTACATATATACCCATTAATCCATATTTTCATATCCATAAACCATTTCCAATTATTATCCTATATAATCCATTTCGATTTTGTTCTATCCATCCAATTTTCAAAACCACTAGTTTCCACTTTTTTTCCATTATTCAATCAAATCCAATTAAATTTTTTTTATTTTCATTTTCCAATTTTTCTATATTCCATGTTAATTCTCCCAAATTATATTACCAAGTTTCATCTTAATTCCTAAATACCCTTTTAGTTTCTAATCCTTTTATCAGACCCATATTATTTTCCTCTTAAGCCCAATATATTTTCTACAATATTCATTACATTAGCCCATTTTTTTTATTATTATTATTAGGCTCTTGCATTTTTTACATAAAAACAAATTAACAAAATAAGCTGTATATACTTTTCAGCTATTCTCCGCGTCCTTCATCTATCATCACTCACCTACACAAGCACTTCATACAAGCCTCACACACGTCATCAGCTAGCCATCACGTGAACATAGCAGTATCACGCCAACAACATCAGCCGAAAACAACAACAGCCGCACGGCCTTTCCTGAAGCAAGCCGCTTCACATCAATACACCCACAAGCCTCAAACAGCAGGCCCACAAAATACAAAACAACAAGCCGTCCCGCACGTGATTTCAGCCTCACGCAAAAGCTAGCTCCTCACGCCGCAAGCCTTTTCCGCCCTCAGCCACAGCTTCATAGCATTACACAGCAAGCCAAACAAGACATCACGCATACCGCACAAGCCAAGTGCAACACAGCATCCCGCAGCAATACGCCGCATAAGCCTTGGCCCAAGTCATGCGTCCTGCACACAAACACCCAGCTCAATCAAAACGCACATTCAAAACAAAGCAAAACGCAAAATCCAGCAAATTGAAACAAAAACTCAGCGCACACGAGAAATCCGTGAACACCTCAAAACGCCCCCCAATCTTCAAAACGACACAAAATCTCAGCTCTTCCCTTTCTATAAATTGGACCCTTTCCTTCACAATTTTTCAAGCTTCAATAGCCACCAAAAGCTCTTCCAAAATCAATTCCCAGTTTCAAATCCCTAATCTCATTTTTTCATCCTCTTTCCAACCTTCAATCTGAAACAAAAAGAAAACAAAATCAAGAAGAGAGAAGAGAGTTCCGCGATTTCGAAAGAAGAAGAAGAGTTGAAGTTCGCGAAAGGGAAGAGAGATTTGTTGATTGGTTTGATTTCGTGAAGGTGAGGTGGCTGCCGTGAGAATTTTTGCTTTCATTTTCGTTTCCGTCGCTCGCCGCCGATTTGAACACCTTTGCCCTGTTTCTGTTTTCATGAAGAAGAAGAGGATTTAATTGCTTTTGTTTTCTTTTTTTTTCATTTTTTTATACTTTTGATTTTATTTAATTTTTATAAAAAAGACTGATATATGTGAAGTGTTTTGGGCCTTTGGCCATGGATCTGGTTGTGATATCCACAAACCCGCGGGACTTTCTCCCCTCCTTTTATCAAATTTTTCTTTTTCTATATATTATTATTAGTTAGTTTTGTTTCTTAATTTTTTTTGTTTTGTTTTCAAATTCAATGTTGATAAAAATTTAGGAAAAATATTTTAGAAACATTTTTAGAAAATATATTTTAGGAAAAGAGTTTTAAGAAAAAGTTTACAAAATATTTTAAATTCTTTTATGGATCTAATTTTAGATCCATTTTTTCTTCATCTTTTATTTTTGGTCGATGACAATCTCCGATTCGTGATTGTTAATTTTCGAAGATGTTTAATCTTCATTATTTCAAATCTATGGATGAATGATCATTTGGATCATTCTCCATACTTTGAGATCGTAATAGGTTGCCTTCGATAAATTCAACGAAAATCTCGATTAAGATTAGACCATTCTTTTTTCTTTTAGTGTGACATGTTTTCGGAGAACGGTCCATAATATCGTTTCTCTAACATGTATTAACACGAATATTTTCCACTTTAATTAGTGGTGGCCGACCTCATTTGTAGGGTAATTACTTCGTAAATTACTCGGCGATTGCTTAACATAGACCTAAAGTTGTCCCGATTCGGAATAAGATCCACTTGGATCTGGTTGCCTCGATTTTGTTATTTTTTTTCGTGGTTGTGCTTCATTAAGTTCATCATACCACTTGTTATGTAAATATTATAATAATGTGAATATAATAATCCATTTAAATTTAATCTCTCGCACCTTATCCTTTTATTTCAATTTCTCGTTCCTTATCTCTTTATTATGCTTTATCATATTATATCATATACCATATTGTTTATGTTTATATTGTTGCTTGTGATTTTTATTTTGTCCATTTGGACACCAAAACACTAATAAAGGATTAAACATTAAAAAGATTGGTGACTTTAATTTCGGACTATGGTTACTATCCGTGGCATTGGAGTATGGACTTAGATTTTAGGATCTCTCCCTTTGCTCAAGTTGTGATGGATTGGAAACTTTGGCCTCAAGTTAGTTCATTTGTCTTTGAAGATGGAATTCCGGTTACCTTGAAGAAATGTGCAAATATGGTTTGGTAACTCTTATCTTAACTTTTAATTCAAGTCTTAGGATAGTCACTTCATCTCATCCCCATTCTTAAATTTTCATAACTTCTCCCTATTTCAAAAATCTTCTTTGTTTTCAAACTTCAAATGCTTTTGCAATCAAACCTTGACTTAGGTCAAGCGATTTTATCTTTTCACTTTGTTTTCTTAAATAAATGTTAATTCATGTAAATATATCGAAATCATTTTTTACATACTTTAAAAAATCCAAAACTCACTCAATTGTTTTTGTGCCTTTGTGCACTTTTCTTTTTATATGTTTAGATATGATTCATTTTTTCTAGCGGAATTATTCGCTAAAGAATGACGACTTATCTCTACATTTTAAAATTAATTCAACTCATTGTTTCTTTTCAAATTTTGTACCACGAACTACGAGGTTTTGATCTTCCATTGCACTTTGTGGGTACGTAGGCATGAGGCGTTAAAACCTCATCAAACACAAAAAACATTAAAAAACATTCTTCTCCTCATCCCCTCAATCATTTTCAAGCAAACCAATTTCAAACCAAAAAGCAATAAATATTTCAAAGGGCTCCCGTGGAGTACCACGGACGAGTCGGGTGCGTCAAACCTTCCCGATTTGTAACCAATCCCCTTACCCGTTCTCTGTTTGTTTCTTTTAGCTTTTGCTTTAGATTCTTTAGGTTTTTGTTCGTTCTTTTACCTTTTTTCCTTATGGAAATAAATAAAAGCGCGGTGGCGACTCTGTGTACCTTGAGTGAAGTTAATCAATAGCTTACACTCATGATTTAACCGCTACAACCACCATTTTAATAAATAACTTAGGGTTGTGTCTTAGTTCCCCTTAATTTTTGTCCTTTTCCGATTTGAGTCTTCTTTCTCATCTTCAAACAAAATCCAAAAAGACTTAATAAATGCATGAAAGGATCCCTTGTGTATAGCCTTATTCCATGGGGCACTTACATTCATTCCATCTTGGAATAGTGTAAGCTTGTCTAGCATGATGTACAAGTCTTATCAAGGGGTTGTTTCACAAAGAAAATCTAAAAGATACTTCTTCACAAAATACAAAAACACTTAATAAAGTTCAACAAGCTAGTGAACTTAAACCTTAATCCTTGGGAACAAGTCTTGGATAAATTCTCCTTACTGGGTGTGCTTGTTCTATTATTCCATCTTGGAATGTAGTAGCAAGTACACATTCCATGGAAAAGAGTTTGAATTCACTTCCTTGTGCCAAATTCATATAAACTCTTAAAAGGGAAAAACAAACAATAAGCGACTATCCTGCGGGAACTTCTCTTTCTCATCTCATTCACTCTGAACGCGAACTTGCGACGACTTGTCTCATTTGCAAGACGGTAAACGCACTCGTACCAGACGAGCCTGCAACACCTGAGCATAGACATACGCAGTTCCAGCTATAAAAAACACAAATAGTCCCCGCCTGGTTAGGCGAACTACGTCAACTCTGATACTCATTATCCCCATGTTCTTTTCTTTTTCAGTTCCATTTCTCATTTCATTTCCATTCCAGTAGCAGTTCATTTGTTCAGCATCAATTATTTCTCACCCTTTGAAACAAACAAGCAAGCGTGGATCCCGTCGGGTACGAAAGACAATCTGGGGTGCTAATACCTTCCCAGGTCATAACCGACTCTCGAACTCAGATCTTTGGTTCGTAAGGCCTTGTCCTTTCCTTCTTCCTCAGGTTTGTGCAGCATTACCTTTCCCATTCATTCGGGATAAAAATGCATGGCTGGCGACTCTACCTTTTCTGCGCCACTTTCGCGTTTGTACTAGGATGAAAATCCCGGGAGCGACAACATGTATGCACATTCTTGCATTTTTACTTGATTGATCACATTTTCATGTTGATGTCAATTCTGATTTTTGTACTAAATTGCATGTTTAGTCATTGATCTTAGTGATACATGTTCACAATTGATCAATGCATTTTGGTGCATATTCCTACATGATTTCACTTTGGCATTTCTTTAGTTTTATTTGTTTATTTTTATATTTTAATTTGTTTTTCTAATTTACTTTATTTTTGGCTTAATCTAATTTTCGTACTTAATTTTCAGCTTTAACAGTTTTTACGGAAATGGTCATAACCGGAGTTCCAGGAATCTGATTGAGGCGTTCTACCAGTCGATGGAAAGCTAAGAGAGAGAGCTACAACTTTCGTGTTAGAGTCAAAGTCAGATTCGGAGTCATATTTTCCAGAATTTTGTTTGAAGCTGCTGCATTAGTTTTATTCAGTTTCAGGTCATTTAGAATTGGGTCTGGGTTATGTATTTGACCCAGTTGGGTTGTAAACGGGTTTTTAGGTTTTCTATTTAACCTAGCAGTCGCAACTGCTCTTAAAAACACTATTCATGATTTTATTTTATTCCTTATGCTTGAAAGAACGATGGAGAACTAATCGCCCTTGAGCCAATCTACTGTATTCAGGTTCCAACACTTGAGATTATTATAATGTTAATTTTAGTTTAATTCCTTTCAATTATATTTTGTGTTCTCGCATGCTTAATTCAGTTGCATGAAATATATTGATTCAATTTGGTTGATTGTATATCCTAACATAGACACAACATGTTTTCTTAATTCGTTTTGTGTCTGATCAATCATGTTTGCTTAATTCATGAGATTTTATCACGTTTGCTTAATTCGGACAATAGGATCGTACATCTTACAATTCTCACCGCGCTTGCCATTGAGGTTGTATCCGAATAGCAATGAATAATTTGTTTAGGGCATTATAATTATAATAATCGATGATAGTAGGAACTGAATCGGTAGATTGACTTATTCCATAATCACGTATTTTAATCACTTAATTGTTCTGTTTTTTATCAACCTTAAAACAAACCCCCCTAATTCGGAATTTGGTTACCTTTGATTAATAACAATACAAGAATCCTTGTGAAATGATTCGAGTCATTGTCGCTATACTACGTTTTCAAAAATTACTCGTTTTTTATCCGTGCGCGACACGCGGATCAACAATCCATGTTTTTTTTTGCTTATTTGATCAAAACTTGAAAATTTATACTTGTTGCTTTTGTTATTTTTGTGCATTCTTTAATAGGCAAGTCATTGCAAATGCTCACATGTTCATAATCCATGTTAATATTTCATGTGGATGTTGATTAAATCATGTTATATGATGTTTGTGCATTATTTGTCATTCATTGTGTGCATAAAAGAAAATATTCAAATCTGCCTTATTTTCATAGCTGCATTTTGAAACAGGAGCTGTAAAAACATATTGCATTCATGCTGTTTTCACATTTTTTTACACCCATTTTGTATGCTGATTATTATCTGTAATAAGTTGTGTGCATTTTGTCTTGCATTTGGTAGCTATTTGTGATATAGGAGCTGTAGTAGCTGCTGGATTTTTGCTTTGCATAGCTTTTAGGTCCCTTAGACTTAGGATTGAGTCTAGATTAGGTCTTAGATGAATTGGGATTTACTTGGTACGTGTTTACCTCATTCCTTTTATCATGTTTATCCTACTAACCTTTGTTTTGTAGGAAAGTGGAGGTAAGTTCACACAACCTTTCCCTTTTAAAAAAAATATTTATGCTTTCAAAGTGTCTTTGTTTTAGCATTTTGTACTTGAATCGTAACTTCATGTTAATCCCCTTTAGAAACAACTTAGCTTCCTTAGGAAGTAAGTTGATTTCTAATTCTCGTTTCTTTTCCTTTTACTCATTAGGATTAGAAAACCGCAATAACCTAGGTTCATCCATGCATGACAATACTTAGGAATTATTAGTCTCCCTTTAGACTTTTGCCTTTTGTTCGCTTTGCTTTCTTTCTCATCTCCAAAGAAAAGTAAAAGACACCTAATAAAGGTTGACTTTTTCGTATGCCACGAGACTTTGCCGTGGGTTACTTATACACATCCCATTTCAGGGCGAGGTGTAAGGCATATACCACGATGAACAAGTCTTAGTATGAGAAGGTTCACAAACAACAATCTCAGAAAACACTTATTTAAAAGACAGTAAACAAACAACACTCGTCTTTTCCTTCGGGAATTCTTTTCTCACCTCACTCACTCTTAATGCGAACTTGCAACGACTTGTCTCATTTGCAAGACGGTAACACACTCGTACCAGAAGACCCTCAAACACCTGAGTATAGACATACGCAGTTCAGCTCTAAAAAACACATAAATAGTTTTCTCCTTAGTTAGGCGAACTACGTCGACTCTGATCCTCATTTTCCCAATGAGGTACATAGGCCGCGGGGTAGGGCCCGTTCGAGCACACTCTTTATTTTCCCTACATTTCCCCTTTTTTCATTCTCTTTCTCACGTCCATTCCAGTCAGCGGTTTTGTTCAGCAGCATCTTATTTCTCACCCTTTGAAACAGACAAACAAGCGTGGATCCCGTCGGGTACGGCAAATGGTATGGGGTGCTAATACCTTCCCAAGTCGTAACTAAATCCCGAACCCAGATATTTGGTTCGCAGGACCTTGTCATTTCCTTTTCTATTAGGTTTGTGCAACATTACCTTTCCCATTTATTCGGGATAAAAATGCCTGGCTGGTGACTCTACCTTTTTTCGTGCCACTTTCGCGTTTGTACCAGGATGAAAATCCCAGGAGCGACAACCACTAATGTAACACTTGTCTAAACCCCACTAAGTTTCACAAATAAAACAATTACATAAATGTAAAACTACTCCACAAATGTCACATCTTCATAAAAACAATATATAATCAAGGACCCTGCTCCGTAACACGGGTTGCAACATCATTATAACCAAAGAATTTAGAGCTTTTTGTAGCGGATACTTAAGTCTTAAACTCTTTTAATAAAATAAACTCATATACCATTAAAGGTAGTTCCAAAAATCAAATAATTCAACATACTTCATAATTATCATCTGAAAAGTTCAAACTACGACAAAAATCATCAAGCATAACATAAAATCCAAAATAATAAAACACATAAAGTTCTTAATCAAACAGTCTCAACCCTCGTGTTACATATCAGAGAAAGACTCCCTTTATTATATGGAAATAAATAAACACACTCTGAAGAAACTCCTATGCTTCCCGCACTAATCTTGATCACCTGCAAGTTATCCATGTTGGAGGCAACATTTCCAAGCAGAAAGGTTGAGTAAACATAATTATTATAAGAGATATAAGAAATAGATAATATAGTTACGACAGTTAAATAATTACGACATAGCATCTTTTACATCACATCTAGACAACACCAACTTCAAGTTTTCATATCAAACATCGTACTCCATAGTTTAATCAAACAATTCATTTAAACAAACATTGTATAATGCCATAAATAATGCAAATGCAACACTATTAGACTCATGCATGCGGTACCCAAACGTTGCTGATGACTTAGTCATCATTATCTCCAAGTATCCCCACGAATAGGTTTGGTTCTCTCTTGGAACCAAAGCACATCATAATTTGCACTTAATCCTCGCAATGAGATTAAGGCCATCACTGGACCAGAGCATCCTTGGAATATAGTAGAAAGGTCTAGAACTTGGTGGAAAGTGCTAGAACTTGGTAGAAACACAAAACAAATGGAAAGTGGAAAGGAAGAGGGAAACACCAACTGAATTTTGAAATTTTTGCCCAATTTTTGCATGCGTTAACCGGTTAACGGAAGAAAATTTTGAATTCCCCCCCTTTTGGTGGGAAACCCTTAGAATGCATCTCCACCGTCCGTTCTGAGCCCGATTCAACCTTGGGTTCTTATATTTGATTTTTCCACTGAGTAAACCCCGCTCACATGCCTTGCACGCTAACCGATGCTGCATGAATTATTATTTTTTATATTATTTTATGCAATGTGTGGGCGGATATGATATGTGCTATGCTAAATGCCATGAGAATGAGAGGGAAAATGTTGGGGTAATACAGCTGCCCCTATTCAATAAAATGCAGACCTGAAGGGACAATAGCAATGGCTTTCAAACATTCAAGGTATGAAGGGATTGAATACCTGAATAGATCGGAAAATTTGTACTCTGCAGGAAATAAAATATAGTGGGAAAAATGCCATTCTCGGATGACAACTCAAAACATGAAACTGACCTTACACGAAACCATCCTCTAACACAAGCGCAATAATACACCGGCTTCGGTCGATAATCCGAATCACAAAGACTGACCTCAGACAGACTTTGCAAAAGAGACATACTGACCTCGATCAATAAGCTCAAAATGGTATATCATCCTTAAATGATAGCCAAAACAACAAGACCAATCTCAGAAGGACTTGAAGAGGAGAATGCCATCCTCGAATGACAACTCACAAAAGATTCTCGGATCTAACACGAAACCATCCTCGAATGGAAAGGCAATGGTATACCAGCCTCGGTCGATAACTAGAAACACAAAGACTGATCTCAGACAGACTTTGCAAATGAGACATACTGACCTCGATCAATAAGCTCAAAAAATGGTCTATCATCCTCAAATGATAGCCAAAACAACAAGACCAACCTCAGAAGAACTTGAAGAGGAGAATTCCATCCTCGAATGACAACTCACAAAAGATCCTCGGATCTAACACGAAACCATCCTCGAATGGAAGAACAATGGTATACCATCCTCGTTCGATAAACCGAAACACAAAGACTGATCTTAGACAGAATTTGCAAAGGAGACATACTGACCTCGATCAATAGGTTCAAAATGGCCTATCATCCTCAAATGATAGCCAAAACAACAAGACCAACCTCAGAAGTACTTGAAGAGGAGAATTCCATCCTCAAATGACAACTCACAAAAGATCCTCGGATCTAAAACGAAACCTTCCTCGAATGGAAACACAATGGTATACCGACCTCGGTTGATAACGAGAAACACAAAGACTGACCTCGGACAGACTTTGAAAAAGAGACATACTTACCTTGATCAATATACTCAAAATGGTCTACCATCTTCGAATGATAGCCAAAACAACAAGACCAACCTCGGAAGGACTTGAAGAAGAGAATTTTATCCTCAAATGACAACTCATAAAAGATCCTCATATCTAACACGAAACCATCCTCGAATGTAAACGCAATGGTATACCGGCCTCAGTCGATAACCAGACACACAAAGACTAACTTCAAACAAACTTTGCAAAAGAGACATACTGACCTCGATCAATAGACTCAAAATGGTCTACCATCCTCGAATGATAGCCACAACAACAAGACCAACCTCGGAATGACTTGAAGAAGAGAATGCCATCCTCGAATGACAACTCACAAAAGATCCTCAGATCTAACACGAAACCATCCTCGAATGGAAACACAATGGTATACCGGCCTCAGTCGATAACCATCGTACTTAGATGATAACTCAGAGAAAATGAGACCATCGTACTTAGACGGAATCAGAAAGATGGAACCATTTTATTGAGATGGAATCAAAAGAAATGATATCAATGTACTTAAATGATAACCCAATGCTAGACCATTGTACTGAAACAGAAACAAGAAAAGTGAGGTCGTTGTACTTAAACAGATACTCAACTGGGGAAACAACTAGATTGGTATGAGTAACCACATCGAGGAATGAATCTGATATTCTGTGGGGATTACTTCAACGGGTAATTCTGGCTGAATCACCCTCTCCTCTTGCTTAATCATTCTGGCTAATTCATTGGGTTATTCCCAATCTTCTTCACCTTCCTTGTCGGCTCGGTAAATTGGATTATTGAAGTCATATTGAGCCATAGCAAGGTCGTCACTGATGACACCCGATGAGGTATGTTGTACCCCAAAATTTTCCCTCCCACAATCAAGACAATATCTCTCAAGACTTATAAATGATCATAAAGTCCTCAAGACTCCCAATTGATCAAGAAGTGTGGAAGTTTCCCCAGACAATGCCTCCTCCTAAGCAAGGTGCCCAAAACTAGGGTTTTGAGTTTCCTTAGGTTAAAATGATTTCCAAGGCCTCAAGTGAGCTTCATGGCATCCCATATTACCTCAAGAATCCCTATGTCAAGTTTCAAGGCTTTCCAAATAAGTTTGACCAGTCAGATGATCAGATATGCAAAAATCAGTCAAAATAGTTAAAAAGTCAAGCTGAGGTCAACTTTGGTCAAATCAAAGTCAAACTTCAAGTTTTTTGCCAACATCAATTTTATGAAGTAAAATTCATCATTTGATCAAGGTTGGATCATTATTCATCAAGTAAGTTTCAGATCATCAAGAATCAGGAGTTTCTAAGTTAGGGTTTTCTTAAGAAAAGTCAACTAAACTTTGACCAGCCATAACTTTCACATGCTTCATCAAAAATTTCCCATCCAAAGCTCATTTTGAAGGAAATTGAATTCTCTACAACTTTTTGTATCATAAGACAAGCCTAAAAATGCTTCATTTGGAAGGTATGGGCTAAAACATTACAGGTCATTTCAAAAGTCAACAAAAAGTCAACTTTTTCCAAAGAGCATATTTTGAAAATGGTAAAAGATATAGACATAAGACCAAAGAGGTTTTTTATAGGACTCTTTAAGCTATCCAAAATGTCCAAGAACACCTTTATAGCCTTAACATTGAGGGATTTATGCCTTGTCAAAGTTAGGAGATTTTCAAGGGGTGTATGAAGAAAATAAGGGCTTAAATCTAATTGTTTCCAAATGGACCTATCATTTTGCAACCCAATATTCATGATAACATCAAGCATGAACCAATTCAAGTATTTTCTGATTTTTATAATTTATTTGGATTTTATTCCTTAAAATTCATTTTAAATCAAAATAAAATATAAAAAGTGAATATTTAGATCAAATATTGTTTTAGGAGTGAATCTAATATCATTTAAGACTGATTGAAAGGTTCCAATTTCGTGCAATACCAATTTAGAAAGGTATCATTTGATTTCTCTCACATTTATGATCATGTTTTCCTTCACACTCAAGTTATCAAAAAGCCCACAAAGTCATGTGTTTTTGTGACCTAAATTCACTCCTTACATATAGATAAACCTAATGCATACAAGAGGACACAAATTCAGAGCAAAAAACCACATTGTCACTCTCAAAATTTGTCAAAAAATTTCAAATTCGGTTTACCACTTAGAGGAAATCTCAAAGTAATTTGAAGGTCTAAACATGATCTTTGATCATCCTTGATGCTATCCCAATGCTTTACTTCATCAAAAACTCGTTCATATGCATAAACCGATTTTGTTTTTTCTTAATTTTTTCGTTTTCGGATTTTGTTTATTCATGTGCTATCAATGATATTTGACCTTGTATTGTTATTTGTGATGATCCTTAAGACGTTTCTGGGCAGGTTTATTGGAGTTCCACATCGAATCCGTGAACCACAATGATTAGGGTTCTGAAAGTTGTAAATTGGGATTTCGTTCAAGAACTAATTTTAGAATAAATTAAGGACATATTTAGGTTTACTAGGTTGCCTTTGATTGATCTGAGTCATTAAATTGGATTTCTTGTTTGTATTTTTCATGTTTAAGTATGCAGGATTTTTAGTGACGAAAAAGATCTGTCACTACAACCTTTTGTGACAGACGAAACGTCACTATAGGCTATCTGGACGGCTGGAGGTAGAAGACGGGCTTTGGCACGTTTTTGAAATTAAAAAAAAAAAGCACATTCTTTTTATGGATTTTGGTTCATTCATTTAACACAAGCATGCAGCTTGTCCCAGTGGTCAAACGTGAAACGTATGAGGTAATTGGGGTGGGTTTGATCCTTGGCGGATCCCTCCACCCCATTTTTTTTAGCATTTTGTTTTCTTCTTGTTTTTTTCTTTAATACTTTTTAACTAATTATTATTATTTTATAATTATTTATTATACTAATTAATTAATTCACCAACATTTTGTTAATATTTTTTATAAATATGATTTATCTATGAATTAATCAACTTTTTTTTAATAATAGTTTTTTTATAGTTTTTCTTATTTGTAAATAAATAATAATCAAGTATGTATTTTCTAATTTTGTTTTAATAATTACAAAAAATAAAGACTTTCAATTTTTTTTATAAAATAAATCTTATATATATATATATATATATATATATATATATATATATATATATATATATATATATATATATATATATATATATATATCCTTGTAAATTTAGCATAATCCATAATTAACTTAATTCTTCTCTAAATTGTAAAAATTAATTTATTAAATTAGCCCTAAATATTTTTAAACCCTAATTCTTTCAAAACCCTAAATAATTTTTTTTTACAATAACCTTTTTTTTATAATTTGCACATTAATAAAATTTTAACATATTTTTCTTTTATATTACTATTACTAAATTAATTTCTAAAAATTATAATTAACCTAAATTATTTTATTTTTAATTCTAATCCTTATTATTATCATTGCTTTATTTATTATTATTGTTATTATTATTGTTTATTTATTTATTTTATTATGTCTATTATTATTATTTTTTTTATCCGATTATTTTTGTAACTGCCCATAAGCCATGTAATAACGTGGGTTTTATATTTCTGTATTTTATTTATTTTATTTTATTGCTTGGTGTCGCTCCCCGGATTTCTATCCTGGTACAAACGCGAAAGTGGCGCGGAAAAAGAATAGAGTCGCCAGCCAGGCATTTTTATCCCAAAAGAAAGGGAATGGTAATGCTGCACAAACCAGAAGAAAAGAAAAGGAAGGACACAGGTTCTGCGAACCAAAGAGACTGAGTTCGGGAGTCGGTTACGACCTGGGAAGGTATTAGCACCCAGATCGTCCGCCGTACCCGACGGGATCCACGCTTGCAAAGAAAACTATTTCAAAGGGTGATGGTATGAAAGCTGCTGCAAAAGAAAATAAAATGAACTGGAAATGAAAACTGGGAAAGGAACTGAATGAGAAGACAAAGAGAAAAAATGTAGGGAAAATAAAGATTGTGCTCGAACGGGCCCTACCCCGCTGCCTACGTACCTCATCAGGATAATGAGGATCAGAGACGCCGTAGTTCCCCTAACTAGGGGTAACAAGGAAATTGCTTGTGAATTAAGGCTTGAACTGCCTATGCCATTACTCAGGTGTTGCAGACTCGGACGACGAGTGCGTAACCGTCTTGCAAAGTGACAAGTAGGAGCAAGTTCGCGTACGGAGCGAAGGGGATGATAAAAGAATTTCCGAAGGAAAGACGCTTATTGTTTGTTTGTGTTTTTTAGAAGCTTTTTATGAGTGGGTCACAAGAAAATGAACTCAAGCTCTCTTCAATGGAATGTGCACTTGTCACTACATTCCAAGATGAAATAATAGAACAAGCACACTCAAGTAAGGAGAAGATCCCCAAAACTTGAACCCAAAGATTAGGGCCTAAGCTCACTAACTTGTTAAATTATTAAGTGTTTTTGGTATTTACAGATGAAGAAGTGTTTTTATGCTTTTCTTGGTGAAGAAAATACCTTGATCAGACTTGTGCATCACAAGGTAAACTTGTACTATCCCAAGATGGGAAGACTACAAGCACACCTCACGGGATAAGGCTATTGATCAAGATATCACTTCAAACATTATTAAGATTTTTTTTATGGTTATGAGATGAGAAGGGAAGGAGAACCAAAAGGATCACAAAGGCAAAATTCTAAAGGGGGACTAAAGAATCCTAAGTGTTATCATGCATGGATATCCTAAGGTTAGTGAGGTTTCTATCCTAATGAAGAAGGAAAGAAGAAGAGAAGAAGAATATAGAAGAAGAGATGAGAAAGGCCTAAGCCCAACAAGCAAAAGAGTTAGTACAATAAAGAAATGAGAAGAAGATATGAGATGAGATTTGGAGATGTGGAACTCAACTTCCACACCTCACACTTACCATAGCCCCTGCAAGGTTAGTAACATGCATACAAGTGAAAAGAAATGAAGCAAATGGCATGCTAACATCATACAAACATAAGTGAAATGATATGAACAAATGCACAATGCAAATGCAACTCATAATAATGAGAGATGAAGCTTACAAGACAAGATGATGCAAGATGAAACACATATGAAAACAAATGCACACTTAAGAAAAATGCAAAGCAACAATGCATAAACATGAACTCAATGCACAAGACCAGAACCAAAACAAGTCAAATAAAGTCTTAAGAAGCCAACAAGATGAAGAGAATGGAGGTACAAGACCAAACAATCACAATATGGAGGTGAAAGAAGTAAGGAGATGAGATGAAAACACTTAAGAAATGAAAGGACTTAAAAGTAAGCAAGACACCAAAATCCCTAAGACTCAAACCCTAAACTAGGACCAGGAAGGAACCCATACCCCAAAAGAACCCCAAATGAGAAGAAGAAGTTGACACAAGTGCCCTTCTAAGCTTGTAAGAGACCTAATGGACCAAAAGAAGCAAAATGGGACAAGGTGAGAACAAAAATCCACATCAAATCAACCAAGCATCTAAAAATTCCACAACTTAAACCAAATGATATTCAAACATGGTATATCTATGGGCCAAAAGGACTTGGAAAGATTCAGAAGAAAACTAGGTCAAATGGAGGTAAGAACACAAGCTAGGGTTAATAACTTCCAACACAAGTCAAAGGACCAAGACCCAAGGAATAAATTTCTAAAAATCAAGGGAAAAATTAAACATGAAGTAAATTATCTTAGGAATCCAAAGCAAAAAGAATGAGAAAAAAACTCAAAATAATGAAGTCTATAGAAAATGGACAAGGCAGTGTACTCACAAAAGGATTTAAAAGAAGTTAATTGAAACAAGGAATTAATTATGACACGTGGAAATTAAAAAAATGAAAAATAAAAATATGGAAAAATAAAAGACACTTACAAGATGACTCATGAATAGTTTGGTAATTTTTTGATTATCAGAACTATTTTAAATAATTTGAAACTAAAATGGATAAAAGAAATGAAAAGAAAAAGAAATTAAAATAAGAAATAATAGAATCGGGTGCAAACAGCAGGAATTTGCGTTGAATTGTTTGGGCTTAGGTTGACTGGGGGTGCGAATAGCACGTTTTGAGCCCATTAGATGCGCATGAACATTGGACTTATGGTGGAAATTAAGAGAAATAAGTTGGAAAAATCAGGAGACGCAGGATCATTTGGACGCATCTGGTGGACCTCTCATTAATTGACGTGGACTTATGCTTGCTTCTGAGTGGATGGTGCATAATAGTTATCATGGACTGAGAAACATAAAGCATTAAAACGAAATAAAAGAATTACGTGAGAAAGAGGAGGGAGTTAGGGCTACGTGGCCAGATCCAGGGCGCTGGTGAGAAAGGGCCAGAAGGTTGTCTTCTTCCTCACAAACCCTAGGTGATCAGAACGCAGGTTCCGGTGACCGGAGCTAGGGCTCCAGCACCGGAAACATCAAACTATGAGCAAAACAACATTAAATTGAACCAAACTCTCCAGATTTAGTAATTGATGCACACTGAATTTGAAAATGAGATCAAAAATTGCTAAAACTCAAAGAAAC
Source organism: Lathyrus aphaca (assembly GCA_963966055.1). Classification (NCBI taxonomy): domain Eukaryota; kingdom Viridiplantae; phylum Streptophyta; class Magnoliopsida; order Fabales; family Fabaceae; genus Lathyrus; species Lathyrus aphaca. The sequence continues at coordinate 181,454,405 of OZ014520.1, forward strand.
ATTTGGATCGAAGAAAAGAAAGTTTGACCATGAAAACTGAAATTCACATATCTCTCACCTCAATGCATCATTTTTGAAACCAACAATTGCAGAATGCTCAATGCACATCACAGATCACAAAACACATCATTAATTTCATTTCTAGATCTCAAGATTTGGAACCATACCTGAGTTGCAAATCTGGATTCAAGGTGTTAGAAGACCAAATAATGGATGCAATGCACTCCTCCTTCACTCTAGATGCAAAATAAATGCATCTAAAGTCTTGAATGAAGCTGGATTCAAAGCTATGCTCACACCTGCCCTGAAATGGCAATGTTGATAAACTTGAGAGATTGCTTGCAAGAGTGGGTGATTAATGATCCTTAGCTTGTGCTGATCAAGGATCTATCACTAGTTTTTGAAATGAACAAGTGTGTGAGGAGAAATGAGAGAAAATGCAAATGTTGCATAAACTTGGAAATGAGAGAATGAGAGAGAGGTAACCAATTCTGAAACCCTAGCTGCTTAAGTATGAAGTCACAATGCAATGCTGAAAAAATGCATAAGTTTGCACGTGTGGATCATGAGATATTTGTGAATTTGCAAAATTTGCAAATTGTGAGGGAAGCATGCCACCCTCATGCTTTTCTTGGTCTCTCAGCACATGGGCAAGCCTTTTCCAACCCTTGATCATAATCTAATCAAATCTGGCCTTTAGATCAAAGCAATCACACTTTCCTCATGATTTTGCAAATTATCCAATTATGAAGCAACTTCCTTGCTTGGCACGAAAATGGGAATTTCTCTTGAGCAAAATGATCCAAATGCCATGTATCTTAAGTTTACAAACTTACTTGAACCATTCCAAGTCTTAAAAATAAGTTTGGAACACTTTTGCTTTTGGTCATGCATGAAACTTTTTGAATTTGCCCTAATTTCATGAAATTTTCGAAGAGGCCCTAGGACAAACCATAAATCCCATGAAAATGTACTTGTACTTTTTGAAAATGGGAGCCCTTAATCTCCAACTTTCATGTTTGACTTTGGTCCATTTGAAGAATTTTTGATCATGTTAAGGCCATTTGAAAACTAGGGCAAAAGTTGCCAAATTTGGAAATTCCTTAAAACCAAGTTTTCACCAATTTTGCAAAACCCTTCAAATCTCCATGATTCTTGAACTTTGATCATTACAAACCTATTATAACATTGTAAGGACACCCCTTGGCCAAAAAAATTGGGTTAGACCCCTTGAAATCATACAGTTGACATTTTACAGGCACAGTTGACCAATTACTTCATCTGCAAGCAACTGAAGAATTTTCTGACTTCCACATGGAATTTTCTCATGAAAATTGACACCTAGGATCCTCTTGACATATAGAAGACTTTGCCCAAATGAAATGGCCAAATTTGTGGAGTTTTTATGCTTGAATCTCAAACCCTAGTTTAGGTGCCTTGTGTATGAGCTTTGCCTTGTCCTGAGATCTCTGGTGATCATGCAATCTTCTGAGCTTTTGCCAATGGACTTGAACTTGTGAATGGAGTGTAGACCCCTCATAAGACTTGTAAAAAACCATTGAGACCCTTGTCATGGCTTGAAATGCTTCAAGGACCTCCACAGATGATCATATGCTTGATGCTAGGACATGAAGAATGTTATGCCTCATCTTTCCATGCTAGGATGCTAAAAAAATGATATGTTCATGATGAATATGATGTGATATGATGCTTAAAATGAAGAGGGAAAATTTGGGGTGTTACACTTGGTTAGTAAATAGGGAGTGCGAAATTAATTGTGATTAAACAAAATTAGATAATTAATTAAATAAGATAAATATTTGAAAATAATAACACACACACGTAAGTCGATCTTTGATCGCCGTCTGCACTTCCTATGGTATTCCTCTTGGTTGCCTTTTTAATATGGCAAGTCCATCGAATATAGGGGTGTCTTAAGCAAAGTCCCTTCAAATATAAATCATCATAGTCCCTTCAGATTAAAAGATCAAGTCCCTTCGAGGTTGCCTACGGAATAATGATCTTGTCCCTTCGAATAAAATGATGATAGTCCATACGAATTGCTAAAGACACCCCTTAAGTTGCCTTCATTGACCATACGATGACCCTACGCCCGTCCCTTAACAAATCCAAGGTAATGACTACCTATTCCTTAATAATAGGGGCAGTCTTACCCTTGAGAGAACATACAAGAACATGAAAGACTAGTGTAGGGTAGGTACCTCTTAGTTACTTGCTCACATCTTAAAATTACTTTTTACACCTCACTTTCTTAAACATTTTTTCAAAACAAGGCTTTGTATACATCCATACGAGGATCATTACAAAGTACTTAGAAAATTTTCTAATCACACACTACACTCTTCAAAAACAATTTAAGTGAGCTAAGTAACTAAGAGCCCATGGATAACCATGGATATAAAGGGTGCTAACACCTTCCCTTTATATAACCTACCCCCTGAACCCAAGTCTTTTAAAAATAGGTTTTTCCTGTTCTTTTATGTCCTTTCCACTTGGATAAAATAAAAGTCGGTGGCGACTCTTGCTATCCGCAACATTTATAAAAAGTCAGTTCTCCCACCGTGTTACAGAACTGGCGACTCTGCTGGGGAGTTACTAAGTAAAAGATACCCTTAGGAATTAGATCACTTAATTGTTTGCTTTGTTTGCTTTATATTACTTGTTGGGCTTTTTGTGTGAAAGATCCTAACCCGGATCTAGTGTACCCTAGGTAAATGGCAATAGACCAAAGAACTTGTACAGCGTATACCGATATGGTTGATCTGGTGGCCATAGTTAGTGTGACTTCTTGGTTGGTACTTATGTTCCTTAAGTATGTTAAGGATAATATGGGGCTGTCGTATGTTGTCAAAACACTAACTGACCTTTAGAACCCTAGTCATCCCATCTTGGCCTTTAGAAAGTAGTGAGATAGCCGACTTTGGTGAAGACTGAAGTTGGTTGATACTCGATACTACACTCATTGAGATCCTAAACTTGGAGGGTTTTGGTTGGCAAGTAAGTTGCCTACTGAACAACCACCTTTGGGAAGGATCAGTGATATTGAGATCCCTTAGAACCTGGTTACTTTTGTAGGATAGGATGAACCAAATAAACTTCAGGGGAGGGTACTTACCTTTAAACCTCACGCAAGCCTTCAAACATAGGGATATTGTGTGACTTGTTTGTGTGTGCCACATGTTTGTGATTGAGCATAACATGATGACATCATAAGCATATCATTTTCACTAACCATTTCAAGGACCAAAGGATTTATCTTTGTTCTTTGTTGCAGGTCATGGCTTCTGCTCGTAGGAATACAATCCGGATCAACTTTGTAGGGATACCTTCTAAGCTTAAAGAATTGGTCTCTCAAGTTTCTAAAGACTCCCAATTCATCAATAGGCATGGTCACCTACTGGATCTAGTCACTTCAGGGTTCAATGAAGACATGATGGGTGTCCTATTCCAGTTCTTTGATCCTAAACATCATTGTTTCACATTCCCCGACTATCAGCTAGTTCCTACAATGGAGGAGTTCTCCAAACTACTGGGTATACCTATCCTTGATCAGAGACCCTTCACAGGTTTAGAGAAGGAGCCTAAACCTGAAGTCATTGTTGCAGCCTTACATCTGAAGAAATCAGACATTGTCCTAGAAACGAGAAGCAGAGTTAAGGGTATTCTTGCTAAGGTATTGATGGAGAAATCTCAAGTGTTCTTGAAGGCTATGAGTTATGATACTTTTAAGGAGATCCTAGCCGTATTTATTTATGGCTTAGTGTTGTTCCCTAATCTAGACCAGTTCATAGACGTACACGCCATCAACATATTTTTGACTCGCAATCCAGTGCCTACATTACTTGGAGACATCATACATTCTCTTCACACTCGTACTACGAAGGCGAGAGGAACTCTGATGTGTTGCATACCTTTATTAGCTAGGTGGTTTATTTCTCACCTTCCTCGATCAGTGATGAAGAATGAACAAGGGTTAAGGTGGTCTAAGAGGATTATGTCATTTTCTCATTCAGACATTCATTGGTGCTCTTGATCTATGGAAAATGTTACTATTATTGATCATTGTGGGGAGTTCCCTAATGTGCCACTCCTTGGCATAAGAGGGGACATTACCTACAACCCTTCTTTAGCTCTATATCAGTTTGGTTATGCTCGGAGTAATGGTCCTCATGACATGCTTATTCAGGGTATTGTGTTTGACTATGACAACGATCTTCAGGGTTACCATCAAAGGTTTATACGAGCTCGGAGCAAAGTGAATAAAGTTGAGAGCAAGACTTTGGAACCAAAGTACTTCATTCCTATGGAGCCTCATCTCAGATGGGTGCGATCTCGTGCTCAGACTCTTATGATGCCATATCCTGCTATTCTACCAATCACTATGGAACCTGTTGCTGAAAGAGATGTTCCTTACATCATCCTTCATCCAGACATGCCCACTGATTTGGAAGAATTACAGAAGTCCTGGATTCAATTGAAGGAGCAAAGGGATACTTTTAAGACACATTTCAGAGCTGGTCAATAAAGGATTTTGGAGCTGACAAGGCAACTTCACGAGGAGCAAAACCTCAACAAATACCTCCACACCAAGAGGAAGCATCCATGGGAGACTTAAAAACCCATATATTTATCTTTTTGCACTTTATTGTTATTTCCTTGTAAGCCCAAGGGGCAAAATCTATATTAAATATTTACTAATAAAATTTTGTTTTTGTTTTCTTTAAACAAATTTAAATCCTGCGGTCCTTGAAAACATTGCATAAACATATACATACCATATCATTACATCACATGTTTCTTATAAACAGGTGTAACACCCCAAATTTTCCCTCTTCTTTTTTAAGCATCATCATCATACCATAGTCTTCATAAGCATATCATATTCTTGGCATTGTTACATGGAAAGATGAGGCATAACATTCTCATGACTTAGCATTAGGCATATGATCATCTGTGGAGGGATTTGAAGCATTACAAGCTATAACAAGAGGCCCAATGGATTTGTCCAAGTCCTATGGGGAGTCTACATTGCATTCACAAGCTCAAGATCATTCACAAAAGCCCAGGAGGTTGGGGGATCATCAGGGAATTCAAGCCAGGGCAAGCTCCTACACAATGATCCCAAATTAGGGTTTGAGTTTCAAGCATGAAAACTTTGTGACTTTGGCCATTTCATCTGGGAAAAGTCTTTCATATGATAAGAGGATCCTAGGGATGAAATTTGGTGATAAAATTCCTTGTGGAAGTCAGGTATTTCATCAGTTGCTTGTAAAGGAAGAAATTGGTCAACTGTGCATTCTAGAAGTCAACTGTGGGAATTCAAGGGGTCCAACCCTATTTTTCAAGTCAAGGGATGTTCTTATAATCTTAGAATAGGTTTGGCAAGGTCAAAGATCAAGAATCAAAAGGTTTTGAGGAGTTTTCCATTTTTGGCATGTGATTGGTCATGGAATTTGCCATTTTTAGCAACTTTTTGCCCTAATTTTCAAGGACACATAACTTGGTGAAAAAAGCTTCAAATGAATTGCCATCAAACATGAAAGTTTAAGATTAAGTTCTCCCATTTTTAAAAAGTACAAGTACTTTTTCATAGCCCTTATGGATTGGGAAATAGGCCCTTCGAAAGTCACTTGATTTTTAGGGCATGACATAAATTTCAAGCCTCTTCCATATGCAAAACCTCATGTACCTCATTTTCAAGTTGTTTCATGGACCAAATAAGATCATGTTCTTACAAGGCATTGCATAAAGTTTGTTTTGCTCCAAAAATACCATAAAATTCGTGCATGAGATATGGTGTATTTCACAAGAGGTAAAAATGCATAATCATTCAAAAAGCATGTTACACTCATAACCAAAGGCCGGGATTGATTCAAAATAAATCAAGGGATGGATTGAAGTCAGAATGCTCACTTGAAGGAGGGTTTGCACGGGTGAATGAGACAGTCACACTTTTCATGCAATTTGGCCAATACACCTCAATCACACTCTTCATGCCACCCTTGGTTCAAAAACCCTAGCCAGGTGAAAATACAAAGCATATAAAAGCAAAGCATGCCCTAAATTCGTGCGGAGGCTCACACATTTTTCAGATTCACTCTCTCTTGCTCATTTGCATTTCTCTTTGAATCTCTTTCTTCAAGCACTCTCTTCACAATCTCTTCACACATTCTGCTTCCTTGAACCTTAAGGATCATTTTGCTCATACTCATTCAAGCTGAAAGTGAAGATTCATAAAGGTGCCATTCAAGAGCAAGAGCTTTCGGATTTTAAGATCCAGCTTCCCTCAAGCTCCATCTTGCATTTATTTTGCAAGAGGAGGTCATAGTGAGCAGATCTACAACTGTAGGATCTTTATCTTGGTGATTTGAAGGAGGTGCAAGTTCAGGTATGCTCTGAAATTCGTGGATCTAAACTTGAAATTAAATGTGTGCATTGTGATCTGTTGTTTGTGCTGATGATTCTGTGCTAATTTGTTTGAAAAACGGATGAGTATTAAGTGTTTTATGGTGATTTAAAATCTGATGGTCAGAGTTGTTTTTCTTCGATCCAGCTTATTCTTTGATCCATTGTGAATTTGGTTGCTATATTTGGATTCAACATGATTTGTTTGTTTGATCTGGACATTTTGAATCATTTATTTGATGTTTTGTTCTTGATTTGAATTTTCCGGTGCCGGAGCCCTAGCTCCGGTCACCGGATTCTGGAGATGGTTCGCCTGAGCTCAATGAAGAAGATGATTGCATGGCCCTCGGATCATTTGATCTGAACGATCTTGGTTGTGATAGCGCATTAAAAGGGAGGGTCTCCCTCACGTGATCTTTTAATTTTACAATAATGTTGTGTGTTTGCCAGTTCACCTTAGTTATTGTGTGCGTGTGCTAGGGTTTGCTGATTGGTTTGACCTGTTTGAATTCGTTGACTTCATGTGATGCGTGAGATTGATCCTTTGGTTCTTATTATTTCCTGATTTTTGTGAATATTCACCATATTTGTTGTGAGCCTGCGCAGACTGGGTGGGCCTCCCTTGCTATTCACCCCCCCTGTTTTAAAGCCCAATGGATTTGAACTGGATTTGTTTGCTAAATGCACTCCATGGCCTGGTTTCTTTTATTTTATTTATTTTTATTTTCAGTTTGCTTTTTAATTTTTAAAAATAGAATTAGGTCTCCAAAAATTATAAAAAAATTCAGGAATGTTTCTTTTAGTTTTCTCTAATTTTTGGTATTTTTATTTTTCATTTATTTTTAATTGCCACGTAGAAATTAATTGTTTTTATTTCATTTTGAAGCATGCTGCCTTGTTCATTTTTTTATCTTAATCATTTTTTTGAATTTTGAGATGATTCTTTTTGCTCTGGATTCATGATGAGATGTAGTTTATTGGTGATTTTTGTTCTGATTTTTAGGAGTTTGCTTAATTGATTTTGGTCTCTAACTTGTGCATGAAGCTTTCTAACCCTAATCCATGTTTGAACCTTTATTTGAATGGCCAAGCTTCTGAATCTGATCCTCTCCTTTTGGCATGTTGATATTGTATGATTGAAGATCATTTGTGCGAGTTTGTGGAATTTTTACATGTATACTTGAATTGATTTGAATTTTGTTCCTTACTTGTTCCCTTTTGCTTCTTTTAGGTCATATGGTTACTCTTTAGGTTAGAAGGGCACTTGTGTCAACTTCTTTAGTTTGATTAGAGTCATCTTAGGTTATTGATACCCCTCTGATCTTGAGTTTGTGTTTGTACCTTGGAAAAGTTTGTGTTTGGTTGCTCTTGAATTTCTTTCACACTTATGCATGCTCACTTCACTTCCTTTGTTTCTTTACTTCTCATGATGTTAGTACTTGAGTATGTGCACTTCTTCTCTCCATCTCATGTGATCCTTAGACACTTTCTTAACATGTTAGGGTTCTGGTCTTGAACTTTGTGGTGTTTCTTGGACTATTTTGATTTGCATCTTCTCATGCTTACTTTATTTTGTCATGGTGATTCATAATGCTTCATTGTGAGTAGTATAATTCTCTTCTCATTCTTGTGCTTTGAGTTTGCATTTGGCATTTGTGTTTATGGATTCACTTTTGGTTGTGTGGTTTTGGTTTGACATTATGTTCATTTTGTGTTGCATTTATGCTTGTGTCACTAACCATTTCAGGGGCTTTGGTAAGTGAGAGGTGTGGATGTGATTCCCACATCTCCAAGTCTTATCTCTTATCCTTTTTTTTCATTGATACTAATCTTGTGATTGTTGGGGCTTAGGCCTTACTTCTTCCCTCTTCTATTCTTCTTTCTTCTCTTTATCTTCCTTTCTTCTCTTCCTTTAGGATAGTAAACCTCACTAACCTAGGATTTTCTATGCATGATAACAATTAGGATTCATTAGTCCCCCATTAGACTTTTACCTTTGTGATCCTTTTGTTTCTCTTCTCATCTGAAAACCCTAAGAAGACACTTAATAAAGATTGAAGTGATATCTTGAGCAATAGCCTTATCCCATGAGACACTTGTAGTCTTCCCATCTTGGGATAGTACAAGCTTGTCTTGTGATGTACAAGTCTGATCAGGATATCATCTTCACCAAGAAAATCATAAAACACACTTCTTCATTGTAAATACAAGAAAACACTTAATAAGTTAATGAGTTAGTGAGCTTAAGCCCTAATCTCTGGATTCAAGTTTTGGGGATCTTCTCCTTACTTGAGTGTGCTTGTTCTATTATTCCATCTTGGAATGTAGTGACAAGTGCACATTCCATGGAAAAGAGCTTGAGTTCACTTCCTTGTGACACATTCCTAAAAGCTTCTAAAAAACACAAACAAACAATAAGCGTCTTTCCTTCGGGAATTCTTTTCTCATCTCTTTCGCTCCGTACGCGAACTTGCTCCTACTTGTCATTTTGCAAGACGGTTACACACTCGTCGTCCGAGCCTGCAACACCTGAGCATTGACATAGGCAGTTCAAGCCTTAATACATAAGCAATCTTTTCCAACCCTAGTTAGGGGAACTACAGCGACTCTGATCCTCATTGTCCAGATGAGGTACGTATGCGGCGGGGTAGGGCCCGTTCGAGCACAATCTTTATTTTCCCTACATTTTTCCTTTTCATTTCCTTTTCAGTTCCCTTTTCGTTCCTTTTATCCGGTTCAGTTCATTTTCTTTGCAACAGCTTTCAGTTCTTCACCCCTTTGAAATAGATTTCTTTGCAAGCGTGGATCCGGTCGGGTACGGCGGACGATCTGGGTGCTAATACCTTCCCATGTCGTAACCGACTCCCGAACTCAGTCTCTTTAGTTCGCAGGACTCGTGTCCTTCCTTTTATTTTCTTCTGGTTTGTGCAGCATTACCATTCCCGTTCCTTCGGGATAAAAATGCCTGGCTGGTGACTCTACCTCTTTCCGCGCCACTTTCGCGTTTGTACCAGGATGGAAATCCGGGGAGCGACAACAGGTATCTTATCTTCTCTCTGTTTATTTCAGCAGAAATGGCTCTCGAACAAACGGTTAAGGATCTCCAGACTCAGAATGCAAAATTTTAAGAAATGGTTCTGAATTTGTCCAGGGGACAAGATGATATGAAGGCACTTTTGACCAAGAAAAAGAAGAAGACCAGAAAACCAGTGGGCTTCATCAACCTGGGTAGAAGATTCAAAGGTCCCATCAAGATAGATGAAGAGGTTGAGAATCTTGAGTCTGAAAATTCTGAGAAAGAAGGAGGCAGTCTCCATGATACTGTGGATGATTCTGATTATGAGGAGAACTATTATCATGATCCTACTAGTGAAGAGAAGTATAAGATGCTAGTGGACAGAATGAATGTTATGGAACTACAGAAGAATTCTGGGTTTGACTTTGAAGATTTGAGTTTGATTTCTGGAGTCTTCATCCCTATTAGTTTCAAGGTTCCTACGTTTGTAGTGTATGATGGTGTTTCTTGTCCTAAATTGAATTTAAGGTCTTATGTCAGAAGAATTCAACCCCATACTCCTGATAAGAAGTTATGGATGCATTTCTTTCAAGAGAGTTTGTCTGGGTCCCAACTGGAATGGTATTATCAACTGGAGAGTACCAACATTCGCAACTGGAATGATCTTGCTGAGGCTTTCTATAAGTAGTACCAATATAATTCTGATTTAGCACCAACTCACATGCAGCTCCAAAGCATGTCCATGGATGCCAAAGAAAGTTTCAAGGAGTATGATAAGAAATGGAGAGATCTGGCAAATAGAGTTCAACCCCCTTTGACCGACAGGGAATTGGTTGATATGTTCATGAGTACGTTGATTGGTCCTTTCTATAGTCATCTCATTGGAAGCTCATCATCTAGCTTCACTGAGCTGATAATGACTGGATAACGTGTGTAGAGTGGGATACAAAGTGGAAAGATCCAGATAGTTGCTTCTTCAAGTACCACCAAGAAGACCCCTAATGGGAAGGAGGAATCCAATGCTGTGTATGTCCAGCATGGTCGTAATAATCATAACCAATTTGTGGGAGCTGTTTTGATTTCTAATCATATACCTCCACCACAAGAGCAGCAACATAATAGTCATCCCAAGCCTAGGAGGCAATTTACCAAGCTCAATATGTTGTTGGCTCAGGCTTTGCAACATATGTTGAAAGGAGAATTGATTACTTTGAAGGACCCACCACAGAATATCAATACTCCCTCTTCTCGTTACAATCCCAATGCAAGGTGTGCATACCATTCTAATAGCCCTGGCCATGATACTAACAGTTTCTGGTCATTGAAGAACAAAATTCAGGATATGATTGAGAATGGAGAAATTGAGTTTGACCCTCCGGAAATTCCTAATGTGCTTACTGCTCCTATGCCTAAACATGAGAAGATTGTTAATGTTGTTGATGAGGTTGTTTATGTTCGTACTGTGGCTGAAATAACTACTGCTTTAGCTATTGTCAAGAAGAAACTTGTGCAAGCCGGTTTATTTCTGGGTTGCAAGGAAGATTGTTTTTATTGTGCCTATAAACCTGATAGTTGTTGGAGGTTGAGGTCAGGTATTCAACGCCTGATAGATAACTATACTATACTATTTGAGAGGACCCCTTCTATAGAGAGTCTGTGTGGAGGTTTTGCTCAAGACTTGAAAGTTGAAGATGTGACTATGGTTAACAAGATTCCTGTAAAGATTACTTCCAATGGTCCAGTGAGGATCACTTCTAAGGGTCCTGTGAAGATTACTGCTGAGCCAAAGGTGGCTCCAATGATTATTACTACTCCTGGTCCTATCCCATACACTTCTGACAAGGCTATACCCTGGAATTATGGTTCTGATGTTTATATCCATGGTGTCAAACAAGAGCCTTTGGCTGATGCACCTGCTACTGATGTTAATCTTGATGTGGACAATATTGCTGGGTGTAGTAAGGTTACCAAGAGTGGAAGAATTTTCTCTCCAGAAGACACCTCAAAGACTGCTGCTACTCTAATTCATATCTCTAACTCTGGGCCAAGTACTGAGGCTCGGGGCAAGGGACCAGTGATTGAACCTGTTCAAGCTCAGGCACCAGTTAGTGAAGATCTCTCTAAGCAGATGGAAGAAGTATTGAAGATCATCCGCAAGAGTGATTATGATGTTGTTGACCAGTTGGGGAATACTCCCTCCAAAATGTCCATGTTATCTCTGCTATTGTGTTCTGAAGCCCATGCCAAGGCTTTAATCAAATTCCTGAAGACTGCTCACGTGCCACATGAAATCTGTGTGGACCAGTTTGAAAATTGTGTTGCTCATCTAACTAGTGATAATGGTTTGGGTTTTACTGATGCTGATCTGACTCCTGCTAAAAGAAACCATAATAGAGTTATGCATGTCTCCATTGAGTGTAGGGGCACTAATTTGTCTCATGTATTGGTGGATAATGGTTCTTCGTTGAATGTATTACCTAAGGAGGTTCTAGACAAACTCAACTTGAATGATGTTGTGTTAAGACCAAGTAATGTGGTGGTGAGGGCCTTTGATGGTTCAAGAAGAATGGTGCATGGAGAGGTGGATCTTCCAAACAAAGTAGGCTCTCAAGTCTTTGATTCCACTTTCTATGTGATGGATATTCGTCCTGCATACTCCTGTTTGCTTGGGCTCCCCGGATAAATGGGGTAGGTGTTGTAACTTCCACTTTACATCAGAAGTTGAAATATCTGGTGAAAGGAAAGATTGTCACTGTTTATGGTGAAGAAGAATACATGGTCAGTCATGTGAATACCTTTAAATATGTTGAGATGGAGGGTGAATTTGTTGAGACTCCTTGCCAGATATTTGAAGTGGTTCCTCAAGTTGTTCCTGCTACTAAAGCTCTCCCTATTGTTAAAAGAGTTCCTGTGATTACCAGAATACCTCCTACAATGGCCTCCCTCAAAGATGCTAGAGTTGTGGTTGAAGAAGGTGGTTGTACTATTTGGGGTCAGCTTCCTGACATTCCTTACAAGTATGACAAGTTTGGTTTGGGTTTTACTATAGAATCTCAGAAGGCTGTTCGCCGTGCTCGTGTTGCTCGTATCACTAATAGAGGAATCATAAAGGACCAAGTCAATGTTGTGGAAGATTATGATGAAGGTTACAACCTGGATGATTGGGTCTTTCCTACCATGGGTGATGGACTAAACAACTGGAAAGTTGAAGACTTTATTCCTATCTCCTTTAGTCAGGAGTAAATGCTATTTCATTTTTTCTAAATTTAATTTTTGTAACTTTGAACAATTAAATACTTTTAAGCCTTGTGTCTTTCCCGGGGCACAATGGTATTCTTGTTAGGGTTGTCATTTCATTTGCATATTTTCATTCAATAAAATCAATGGACGTTTCTGGCTTTCGTAAATATTGCACTCTTTGTCTTTCTTTTACCTTTTCCTTTTATAAAAAAAAAGCTATGTGTTCTTACACACACCCACATCACTAAAATGCAGATCTTCATCCACTCAGGATCCTATTGATAACAATTCTTCTATTTCCAATTATGACTTCAAAAATCTGATCTATCAAGCTGAGGATGGAAAGGAAGAAGATTGTGAAGTGCATGTGGAGTTGGCTAGATTACTACAACAAGAAGAGAAAACTATACAACCACGTGAGGAACCAATCGAAGTTGTGAACTTGGGAACTGAGGAAAACAGGAAAGAGGTCAAGATAGGTGTTGAGTTAGAAGATGGTGTCAAGAACAGGTTGATTCAGATGTTACTTGACTATATGGAAATTTTTGCTTGGTATTATGAAGATATGTCAGGGCTGGATACAGATATTGTGGTTCACCGTCTACCAATGAAAGAAGATTTTTGCCCAATAAAATAGAAAGTTCGTCGTATGCGCCCTGAGATGACAGAAAAGATTAAGGCAGAGGTGATGAAACAATTCAATGCAGGTTTTTTAGTTGTTACTTCTTACCCTCAGTGGGTTGCAAACGTGGTGCCGGTGCCCAAGAAAGATGGTAAAGTACGCATGTGTGTAGATTACAGGGATTTGAACAGAGCCAACCCCAAAGATGACTTTCCACTTCCACATATTGATGTTCTGGTAGACAACACTGCTCAACATAAGGTATTCTCTTTTATGGATGGTTTCTATGGGTACAATCAAATCAAGATGGCACCTGAAGATATGGATAAGACTACGTTTGTTACACAATGGGGCACTTTCTGTTATAAGGTGATGCCATTTGGTTTGAAGAATGTTGGGGCAACATATCAGCGTGCTATGGTAGCTTTGTTCCATGATATGATTCACCATGATATAGAGGTATATGTGGATGATATGATAGCCAGATCTCAGAATGAAGAAGAGCATCTTGATCACCTACACAAGTTGTTTGAGAGGTTGAAGAAATACAAGTTTAGGTTGAATCCAAACAAGTGTACTTTCGGAGTTAGATCTGGTAAACTTCTGGGTTTTATTGCTAGTGGTAAAGGTATTGAAGTGGATCCTGCAAAGGTAAAAGCTATACAAGAGATGCCTACTCCTCGTACTGAGAAAGAAGTTAGAGGTTTCCTGGGACGACTGAATTACATTGCAAGATTTATTTTCCAGTTAACTTCTACTTGTGAACCAATCTTCAGGTTGTTGAAGAAAGATCAAGTAATGGAATGGAATGATGAATGCCAGGTAGCTTTTGATGAGATCAAAAGGTATCTACGGGAACCTCCTATATTGATGCCACCAGTTGAAGGAAGACCCTTGATTATGTACTTGACAGTATTGGATAACTCAATGGGATGTGTGTTGGGGCAGCATGACAAGTCTGATCGAAAAGAGAAGGAAATATACTACCTTAGCAAAACGTTTACCGACTGTGAAACAAGATACTCACTGCTCGAGAAAACTTGACGCGCTTTGGCATGGGCTTCTCGCCGACTAAGACAGTATATGTTAACTCATACCACCTTATTGATTTCAAAAATGGATCCAATCAAGTATATATTTGAGAAACCTGCTCTCTCCGGACGAATAACAAGATGGAAAATGATCTTGATAGAATATGACATACAATATACTAATCAGAAAGCAATCAAAGGAAGTGTAGTAGCTGACCATTTGGCTCATCAAGCAGTGGATGATTATCAATCTATGAATTTTGAGTTTCCAGATGAGGATATTATGATTGTTACTAAAGAACCTGGACAATATGAAGGACCTGTACAAGGATCCCGATGGACTATGGTTTTTGATGGAGCTTCTAATGCGCTTGGCAATTGTGTTGGTGTTGTGATTATCTCTCTTAAAGGTTGTTATACACCAGTTACTGCAAAGCTTTGTTTTAAATGTACCAATAATATGGCTGAGTATGAAGCATGCATCATGGGTATCAAGGTTGCTATTGAGATGAAGATCCATTTTTTGAGTGTATATGGAGATTCAGCCCTGGTAGTTAGTCAAGTTAAAGGAGATTGAGACACCAAGCATCCTAATTTCATCCCTTACAGAGAGCATGTGTTGTCTTTGATCCCGTACTTTGAAGAGATCACCTTTGGACATATTCCACGAGAAGAGAATCAGTTGGCAGATGCATTAGCTACCATGGCATCTATGTTTGAAATCAATTGGGACGATGAAGCTCCGAGAATTACTATTGATCGATTTGATAAACCTGCATACTGCAATGAGGTGGGTACTGAAGGAGTAGAGGAAAAGCCTTGGTTCTGTGAAGTGAAAAGGTACCTTGAAGCTCAAGAGTTCCCTGAAGGGGCATCTGTCAATGACAAGAAGTTTCTGAGAAGGTTTTCTGCTAAATTCTTCCTGAGTAATGGAATTGTGTACAAGCGCAACCACGATTCAACATTGCTTCACTGTGTGGATAAGAAAGAAGCAGTAGAGATTATGGAAGACATGCATGATGGGGTCTTTGGTACTCATTCTAGTGGGCATACTATGGCTAAGAAGATTCTGAGAGCAGGTTATGATTGGTCTACCATGGAAGCTGATTGTTATCAACACTCTAAAACTTGTCACAAATGCCAGATTTATGCTGATAAAGTTCATGTGCCTCCAGTTCCGTTGAATGTTCTAACTGCTCCATGGCCTTTTTCCATATGGGGCATTAATATGATTGGTGAGATCAAACCTACTGCCTCCAATGGACATCGTTTCATCCTTGTGGCTATTGATTACTTCACAAAATGGGCAGAGGCAGCTTCATTTGCTTCTGTTACCAAGAATGTTGTGGCTCGGTTCATCAGGTATAATCTTATATGCAAATATGGCATCCCTGAAAGGATTATCACGGATAATGGTACTAATCTGAACAACACTATGATTACGGATCT
This sequence comes from Lathyrus aphaca, assembly GCA_963966055.1. Classification (NCBI taxonomy): domain Eukaryota; kingdom Viridiplantae; phylum Streptophyta; class Magnoliopsida; order Fabales; family Fabaceae; genus Lathyrus; species Lathyrus aphaca. The sequence continues at coordinate 181,470,189 of OZ014520.1, forward strand.
CTGCATGCAGTTCAAGATTAAACATCACAATTCTTCTCTATATCGTCCAAAGATGAATGGCGCAGTGGAAGCTGCCAACAAGAATATTAAGAAGATCTTGCAAAAGATGACAGTTACATATAAGGATTGGCATGAGATGTTACCATTTGCTCTTCATGGTTATCATACCACCATACGTACTTCAACAGGGGCAACCCCATTTTCCCCTGTCTATGGTATGGAAGCAGTTTTACCCATTGAAGTTCAGATTCCTTCTTTGAGAATTATGAAGGATGCAGGCTTGGATGAAGATGAATGGATTCAGACTCGACTTGACCAGATAAATTTGATTAATGAGAAAAGATTAGCAGTTGTTTGTCAAGGTCAGATGTATCATAAACGTATGACAATGCCTTCAATAAAAAGTTAAGCGGCAAGCATATCAGGCTGGTGATTTGGTAATCAAGCGTATTATATTACCATAGGGTGATCCCAGGGGCAAATGGACCCCCACCTATGAAGAGCCATTTGTTGTTAAGAGGGTATTTTCTGGAGGTGGCATGATGCTTACTACTATGGGTGGTGAAGATTTCCCGCAGCTCGTGAACACAGACATAGTTAAAAAATACTAAGCATGAAAAGAGACCCGCTAGGTTGACTGGCCTAGGCAAAAATAAGGGCATCCCGGCGAACCAAAAGGGTTCGGGCAAAAATTAGGGATATATATAAAAAAAATGTACACCCGACAAGTCGAAAACCTGAAAAGGCGGCTTGGGCAAGAAAGGGTATCCCGGTGGATTGAAAACCTGAAAGGGCAATCCATGCAAAAGTTAGGGATTAAAGCGTATGACTATGTCTCCTTGGATCACCCATGTAACCTCTATTAGTTGTGTTATCTATGTCAAGTTCAACAGATACCGATCAGTCCAATTGTTTCTTCTCCGATAGCTGAAGATGAGATAATTGAAGACAATGGCAATAGCAAAGTTGAAACTCAATAGGATTTATTTACACATAGCTATTTTTCCTTGTAAAAAAAAATTTATTTGACGAATTCCTCTTACTAGGATTTCCGTCTCCGTGTTAAAACCTGCATGTTTATAGGCCTATATGTAAAATAAATAAAACTCCATTTTTCGTATTCAACTTTACTTTTCCCTCTTTATTCAGCTTTACTTTTCCCTCTTTATTCAGCTTTACTTTTCCCCTTTTGACTAAAGTGAAAAACGTCCATTGATTTATGTTTGAATGTATATATGCCTTTGAATATGATTGATGTTTACCAGAAATGCATAAAATACAATAATAGCATTTACTAAGAGCGAACAAAGGTAGGAATTCAACGAAGCTTCGCCGGTTCATCCCCGCAGAGTAATCTTTATGGATATCCTTACGGAATACCTCAAGTAATATCTTACATTTCCAGCTTTACGAAGTCTCCAAGCAGTTTCATATCCTTCGAAGAATTGATACTCAACTACATAGGTCTCCTGTATCTATGTCCATCTCTTTTATCCTCAGTCAGGATATTCAGGAACTTAATCCTTCAATAAAAAGTACGACGAACGAAAACGGGAGTTCCTAAGTACGATATTCTTAAACAAGATAGGAACGAAGTCTTCATACTCCTCAGCAATGAATCGGGATTTAGTTTCCTCAGTCGGCAGTTATTCTACAAAGCTACTTATACGCTTCAGCTACATAATTCATTCATACATACATCATATCATATCATATCATATCATATTATACGCATTCTCATAAAATATTATCTTGCAGAAAGTTATATATATATCATTATATTTGCACCGAACTAACCTTGTTTTTTAGGTTAAATTCCCCAGGAAGCAAACTTCATCAACAACTTACCTTGGGCCGTCATTTATTCTTCCCAAAGGATATCTTGTTACCTCGGGCCGTCGTTTATTCTTCCCGAAGGTTATCTCATTTTGGGCCGTTGTTTATTCTTCCAAAAAGCCATATTGATTCCTTGGGCCGTCGTTTATTCTTCCCAAAGGTTATCTTATTACCTCAGGCCGTCATTTATTCTTCTGAAGGTTATCTCATTTTGGGTCGTCGTTTATTCTTCCCAAAAGCCATATTGATACCTTGGGCCGTTGTTTATTCTTCCCAAAGGTTATCTTGTTACCTCGGGCCTTCGTTTATTCTTCCCGAAGGTTATCTCATTTTGGGCCATTGTTTATTCTTTCCAAAAGCCATATTGATACCTTGGGCTGTCGTTTATTCTTCCCAAAGGTTATCTTGTTACCTCGGGCTGTCGTTTATTCTTCCCGAAGGTTATCTCATTTTGGGCCGTTGTTTATTCTTACCAAAAGCCATATTGATATCTTGGGCCGTCGGTTATTCTTCCCAAATGTTATCTTGTTACCTCGGGCCGTCGTTTATTCTTCTCGGAGGTAATCTCATTTTTTGGGTCGTCGTTTATTCTTCCCAAAAAGTTATATTCATATTTGGGATTGCTTCCATCTCAAGGAAACATATTTGAAGATTTTTTCTCCAAATGGCATCTTTAAGCACATTCAAGCATCATAGTATCATTCGTATCCATCCTGGTGCTACGAAGATGTACCATGATCTGTAGAAATTGTTTTGGTGGCCAGATATGAAGAAGGATGTTACGGAATTTGTGTATGCATGCTTGACTTGTCAGAAGTTGAATATTGAACATCAGAAACTGTTAGGTATGATGTAGCCGTTGAATATTCTAGAATGGAAGTGGGATAACATTTCCATGGATTTTGTGACAGGTTTTCCGAAGACTGCTAAGTGAAATGATTCTATTTGGGTAATTGTAGATAGATTGACTATGTCGGCCCATTTCTTGCCGATGAAGATTAATCATTCTATGCAGAAGCTAGCTGAGTTGTATATTGAAGAGATTGTGAAGTTGCATGGGATACCGTCGAGTATCGTATCAGATAGAGATTCGCGGTTTACTTCGAGGTTTTGGAAGAGATTACAAGATGCATTGGGTACTAAGTTAAGGATGAGCTCTGCTTATCATTCGTAGACATATGGTTAGATAGAGAGGATTATCCAATATTTATAGGATTTATTGAGGGCTTGTGTGTTGGATCGAGGAGAATCTTGGGATAGTCATTTGTCGTTGATTGAGTTTACCTACAATAATAGTTATCATGCTAGTATTGGAATGGCAATGTATGAGGCTTGTATGGTAGAAGATGTCGGACTCCATTATGTTGGTATGAATCAGGCGAGAGTGCAGTACTTGGACCTGATATTATGCAAGAGACGAATGAGAAGATTAAGATGATAAAAGAAAGAATGAAGGCTTCTCAGAGTCGATAGAAGAGTTATCTTGATAAGAGGAGAAAAGCTCTTAAATTCCAAGAGGGAGACCATGTGTTCTTAAGAGTTACTTTGATGACTAGTGTCGGAAGAACTTTGAAGTCTAGAAAGTTCACTTTGTGTTTTGTTGGTCCGTATCATATTTTGCAAAGGATCGGAGAGGTATCATATCGGATTGTGTTACAACCATCACTTGCAAATTTACAAGATGTGTTCCATGTGTCGCAGTAGAGGAAGTACGTGTGCGATCCATCGCATGTCATTCATATGGATAACGTTCATGTAAGAGATAATATGACTGTTAAAGATTTACCATTTCAGATAGATGGCCGAGAAATGAAGCGATTACGTGGAAAAGAGATTGCCTTGGTAACAGTATTGTCGGGTTGACCAGCAGGTGAAAGTTGGACTTGGGAACGTGAAGATCAGATGAAGGAGTTGTATCTGACTCTGTTTGTTTCAGGTAACATTTTCGAGGACGAAAATTCCTAAAGTGGGGGAGACTTGTAACACCTCAATTTTATAATTTAATTATTTATGTAATTATTTATGAATAAGTGGTAATTAGTGGTATTTTGTGGAATATTAAGAAAAAGGAAGTATTTTATTAAATAGTGATATTATAATAATTAGATATTATTTAAATATTATTATGAAAAATAAAATAAAAGAAGTTGGAGGTCTAAGGGGTAGAGTGGTCTTTTGAGTAGTTTATGAGAAAATGGATTACGATCAAAATTCTCATAATCGTATTTTTGCTAAAGGCTGAAGGGTTGCTCTGAAGAACAAAGAGACCAAAGGGGAATTGCTCAAGAGGTGAAAGAGAAAGCTCAATTGAATAAGGTATGGGGAGTAGTTCTTTTTCAATGTCTATATTGTATCGATTGTTTTATGAGAAAAAGGGGAATTTTTGTGGAGAACCTTAGGGGTGGGTAGATTGTTCATAGAATTTGAGGATTTGTTGTTGTTAGAGGCCATAAGGGATGATTATATGATGATAATATGTTGTATGTTCGTTTTCTGATGTTTTCTGCAGTAAATTAGTGTTTTGAGGGTGGCTGAGATGTACAGAAAATCGCAGGGTTTTCTGCTAGAAATCTCCTCCTCACTTAGCGAGCAGGGGCTCGCTTAGCGAGCAAGTGGAATTTTGGAGAGTTCGCAAATAGAGAGTTGCTCACTTAGCGAGCTAGCTATCTCGCTTAGAAATACCTGTAGTCTTTTGAAAAATAATTTCTCTTGTTGGATGACTTGTGATGATTTGTTTTTGTGTTGTTGTTGTGAGTTGATACTATGTTATACTAGGTTAAATGTGTAATAATGATGATGAAATAATATTATGATGAATATGTTGTAAAATGATGCCATGTGGTATTAGTAATGTGAGTAGGCGAAGTAAATGTATAATGATGAATGCTGATGCAAATGTCAATGAAGATGATTATGTTGTTGTTGCATCGTGCATTCATGGCATTCTTATGATGATTAAGGCTTCAATCCCATTTTGTGGCTTGAGGTGTTGTTGAATATGTTGCACTCCCTTTTTTAGGGTTGATGGCCAGTGTCCATCATAAGTTAAAAATCGGTACCACGTGCATTTATGAAGTTGCATTTCATTATATGTGGCATAGTATGATTGCATTTGTTTTATGATGATGTGACTTGTTGTTGTTGTATGTGGGTTAGATTTGATGTAAATGATGTATGATTGTATGTTGTCTTATAATTTTGTCTTTATATTATGTATGTTGAATATGGATTACTCGCACTGCCTGCCTTTCGTGATGGTCTAGTTTGGCATCCTGCAGATACTCAAGAATAGCGTGGTGATTGGAGGTAGCTTGGAGTGCTTCTTTTGTCATTTATAAAGTCTAGGTGGTGTCCTACTCTATGTCGTGTAACATTGGGGAACACTTGGTTTATTTTGTCGTTTTTGTTTATTTTTAACACTTGATGATGATGTTTTGGATTATAGTTGAATCCTTTTTATCATGATGATTAAGATGTTGAATAATGATTCGTTTCCATGAATTGAGGCTTTGTTTTATTTATGACAGAATTTTCAAATTGTGTTACGAGACTTGACACATACGTGATGTTTAATTATTGATTATGTTAAAAATGTGATGCCCTTTTATGTTGAACTCTGATTTATTTAAATAATATGTTTGAATTTGTTGTGGGGTAAAACGGGTGTTACAACTTGTATCAGTTTTCTTGGTTTGTTTAGACACATGTAAGTCTCCTTTGATCATTTCTAGGTCCATTTGGTTTGTGTTTGCATTTTGGTTTGTGTTATGCATCATGTATTCAACTTTGACCTAATTTTTCCATATCTTCTTCTCTTATGCTTCTCATGTTGTTTTTGTGCATATAACATGATCATCTTGCCATCTCATTTGCATTACATCTCTTGTATGCTACTAACTTCATGCATATGCATCCATATTTGTATGTCATGTTAAACTTTTGTCTTGCATCTTAAGTATGAAACATCCTTTCCTTATGTGAGATTCTTTTGCGTGATTGTTGAACTGCTTTGATACTTTTTCTATGTTCATTTGATATGTTCATATGTGTATCTTTAACATGTCATCTTGGTTATAGGCTACTGACATTCATCATCTTATGATCATCTTTGCATCTTGTAACACCCTAAATTTGCCCTCTGGTTTTTTTGTCTTCGTCTTTTTTCCATTTTGCATCTCATCTGCATTTCCATTAGATCATTAACTTCTAGAGTTCATATCAAGTGCATAAGACATGGGATCGAGATTTTCTGAAGAATTAGGGTTTCACACCCTGTTGGTGGATTATCAGAAGGAGCTTCTGATTAATTTTGTTGGTGTTTCAGTGACAAATTGTTTAGTGGTTCAGGAGCTTCATCTTTCTCAGAGGATGTTGGAAGATATTTGAATATGGTGTGTGCATCGGTGGCATTTATAACTGCTTCTCATCCATTTATCCTTATTTTAATATCCATCTACCAAATTTGATTTCTTTTCAATTTAACATTAAACCAAAATAAACCACCCAAAAAAAAAAACCTTTTCATTTCTTTAAACATTCACCATTTTTCATTTTTCATTTTTTCATAGACATACCCATGTCACTTCTAAATGCATTATATTTTATTATCTAATCCATTTTCACCCAATTTCCATTTATTAACATCCATTTTCTAAATTTACTAAACCAATTCTAAACCCATTTCAAACTCATTTACCTTTTTTTGTTATAATTCATTAACCAAAATTGTCATAAAAAATACTTTGCCACCAGGCCCATGCCAAGGCCCATTAAGGAAAACTTGAGTTGACCTAGTAATAAGAGGGAAGGCGCTGATTCACAAAAGAAAGAAGGAAAAAGGCTCTGAAAGAAGAAAAACAGAAAACGGCGCAACCATCTTTACATCAACTTCATTCCTTCATTGTTCAAATATTATGAAACCTTGAGTTTTTCTTCATACAATCATCCTCCATTAAACACATACAAACACTCCATTGGTCTTCACAATTCATCTTCACATTCCACCATTAACACCTCATATAACTTCTTTTTGTCCTCATAAACAATCATCAAACTTCCACCATTATAAATTACTGTGTTCCACCGTCAAAACCCATCAACACAATACCACTAGCACAAACTTCGCCGTGAACAATAGTAGCACCAACGTCACACACACGCGTTTTCGGTGACACACAACAATAATTCTAACTCGCAACAATAGTGTCAACACCAAGGAACTTCGACACGCACCAAACAGGTTCTATTTCCGATTATGCAGTAGTCTACACATGCAACAGACATCAATAGTAGTTTCGAGTGAAACTCAAAGGAGAAAAGTTGCTACGGTAGCTGTAACAAATCTGCCTTCAACAGACAACATCACCTCAGGCGACAACTCAATTTTCCATGCATTTCGGTACCGATTTCGTTCTTTTGTGTGTATATGTTATTGTTGTTTGCCGCTCTGATTTGGTTTTGACTTGAACTCGATTATTGCTTGTTTATTGTATGTGTTTATTATATTGTTATGATTTCGATTTAATTATGTAATGGTTGTTATTATTTCATGACAAACTTTGTTTATGTTCTTTGCTTAATTTATATTTGGTAAATTGTGTATCTGGTATGTGCATTTTGTTTGATACCGGAGAGAAAGATGAGCATCTGAGAGTTTTATTTTTTAGATCTTTTAGGGAAAAAAAATTGTATCTGTATCTGCTTGTTCTTTTTTTTTTTTATTCTTTTAACTTTTTTTCAATGCCGTTAGTTTTAATTGAATTTTGTTAGTTTTAATTGAATTGTCTATTATCATTTGCAATTTGGTTTAATTTGCTGATTTTTATGGATATGTGAAAAGAAGATGGTCCAACTTTTGTGGTTGTTATGCTTGATATACTGGATGTGTTTGGAAATTAATCTCCAAATTTTCCACTACCTGCGTTTGTTTGGTTTCATGTGGTGTATACATTAGATATTTATGTTTTCATATAGTGTATATATTAGAAACTCATATTTTCATGCAGTATGTACATGTTAGATACTTATTTTAAAACTTAAACTTTTAAAAGTCAAATAGGTATTTTCTTCTTCTTAACTTTGTTTTAATTTTGCTAAATTATTTCATTTATATTTACAAGGAATTTCTATCCATGATTGTTTTGAAGTCCTATATGTTCAAATTTGGATAAATCTTGTGTTGATTTCTTGGTTAATAGGTCCTTGATTAGTTTTAATCTTTAATAGATGTTGAAGTTAATTGTGTTTTTTATTTTAATTTGGTATTAAATTTTGGTCCTAGTCATAATTTTTCATGTTTAATTTTGGTATTAACGTTTGATTTTTAATTTTGTTATTAATTTCATTTCTTCTTTTTGATACTAGTTTTCTTTAAAACTTTGATGTTGATATTAATTCTATTTTTGACATAAACTTTAATTTTGAGGTTGGTTTAATCTTGATTAATTTGAAGTTAAATTTAGGTTTAATTTTTTATTTTATTTTACTTTTTAGAATTTAATTTTAGTTTTGATTTAATTTGGGATTGATTAGAATTTTAATATATTGTTTATAATTCTAGTTAGATTTAATTGACTTTTTGTTTATTAGATTTTTAACATAAATCCTTTTGTATATATATAACTTTATTGTTTTTTATTTTTTTATATTTAAGTTTTGGTTATTTTTGGTGTTTTGACTTATTCTTGGAGCTTTAAACTTGGTTTAAGATATTCCTGATTTCTCTTGCATGTATCGAAGAGGCAACAAACCTTCTCCGTTAGGTACCACTGAACTCGACTTTTTCGTGCCTCAAGCAGGCTCTGTCTGTGATTGTCTGTTTACCTGATATTGCATTCTCCTATCTTCGCTTATTTCTTTTTCATCTCCACTTCTTCTTTCATTTAATTTTGTAATTCTTGATTGCGATGTGCTTTGGCCATCCTTTCTTCTCTTCTTTTTCCTTTCTTCCTTCTTCTTTAGGATAGGTTGAAACCACACTAACCTTAGGACCACCTTTGCATGATAACATTAGGAGTAGTCTTCTCCATTAGATTTTACCTTTGAGATCCTTTTGGTGCTCTCTCTTCTCATCTTCAAATTTAACTTTAAGTCACTTTAATAAATGACGAGTCTTCTCATGTGACACGAGACTTTGCTATGAGATACTTGCACGCGTTCCGTTTCGGGGCGAGGTGTAGGATATCCCTCGTGGTGGATAGGTCTTAGCATGAGATTACTTCACAAAGAAAAGCATAAAAAACACTTCTTAACCAAAAATCACAAAAAATACTTAATAAATGTTAATAGGTCAGTGTGTCTGAGCCTTCACTTGTGGGACTAGATTTGGGGATTTCCTCCATAGATAGGTGTGCCTCTTGCGCATTCCATTTCGAGATGATGTGAGACGTACATATCCCAATGAGTAAGACTTAGGTACACTTACCTATGCAAACTTCACTCCTAAAAAGCTTCTAAAAAACACAAACAAACAATAAGTGTCTTTCCTTCGGGAATTCTTTTCTCATCTCATTCGCTCCGTACGCGAACTTGCTCCTACTTGTCATTTTGCAAGACGGTAACGCACTCGTCGTCCGAGCCTGCAACACCTGAGCATTGACATAGGCAGTTCAAGCCTTAAGACACAAGCAATCTTTTCCACCCCTAGTTAGGGGTACTACGACGTCTCTGATCCTCATTATCCTGAAGAGGTACGTAGGCAGCGGGGTAGGGCCCGTTCGAGCACAATCTTTATTTTCCCTACATTTTTCTCTTTGTTTCTTATTTCAGTTCTTTTCCAGTTCCAGTTTCTTTCCATTTTTATTTCTTTTACTACAGTTTTCATACCCTCACCCTTTGAAACTGTTATCTTTGCAAGCGTGGATCCCGTTGCGTACGACGGACGATCTGGGTGCTAATACCTTCCCAGGTCGTATTCGACTCCCGAACTCAGTCTCTTTGGTTCGCAGGACCTGTGTCCTTCCTCTTTCTTTCTCCTGGTTTGTGTAGCATTACCATTCCCTTTCTTTGGGATAAAAATGCCTGGCTGGCGACTCTATTCGTTTTCCGCGCCACTTTCGCGTTTGTACCAGGATGGAAATCCGGGGAGCGACACATCTTTGACTTTCATTTATACCTTACTTGTTTCTTCTTACATTAACATGTAATTGTTTTCTCTTATTCATCCCGTCTATCATGAACTAGCTCATACACTTCGGTATATTCATTTATACCATCTTAGGAATTATAATATGTCATATCATTCTGACTTTGTTTGTTCCCATGTGTTTCATTCATGTCACACCTCATTTTCATCCTTACTTCTTCATTTGGGACTTCTTTAAACTTATTTGCTTCTTTGATGCTTCTTTGAACTTGTTTGACTTGGATTGAGTTCTTTGAGCTTCCTTAAGCTTTGTTGTGTTTTGGTTATGACTTGTAAGGTTCTTGAACCTTTGAATCTTTTCCATGTACCTTCTTTATGTGTTTAGCTTCTGTTTCACTTCTTATGGAAGTTTGTGTTCATTTGCTAACTTTTTCAGGGGCTTTGGTAAGTAATAGGAGTGTGGATGTGCTTCCACATTCCAACCTCTTCTCTATCTTTTACATTTCAATCTTGTGTTTGTTTAATAATTCAAGATGCTTTGGTTTGAACAACTGCCTTTCATCCCCCTTAGAAGCAACTTAACTTCCATATTGGAAGTAAGTTGTATTTTATTCCTTTTCTCTTCTTCTTCTTCTTCTTTTCTCTTCTCTTCTCCTCCTTCTTCTTTTAGGATAGAGTTCTTGAACATTACTAACCTTAGGATATCCAAGCATGAAAACTTACTTAGGATTTTTAGTTTCCCTTTAGACTTTTACCTTTTGAGTCTCTTTTGAGTCCTTCTCTTTCTCATCTCAACGCAAAAGCTAAAAAAACACCTAATAAAGGTTGAACTTTATCATGTGCCAAGGGACTTTTCCATGGGATACTTGCACAAATTCCATATAGGGATGAGATTTAGGGTATTTATCATGATAAATAAATCTTAGCATGAGGATATTCCACAAATAAACTAAAAACACTTCTTCATTTCAAAACAACAAAAACATTATAATAAATAAAATAGGCTAGTGTGTTTAAGCCTTAACCTTTGGAACTAGGTTTTGGGATATTCTCCATATTTAGGTGTGCTTCTTATCCATTCCATTTCGGAGTGATGTAAGAAGAACACACTCCATTAAACAAGACTTGAATACACTCTCATATGCAAACTTTCAAACAAAAAAACTTCTCTAAAACTTCAACAAACAATAAACGTCTTTCCTTCGGGAATTCTCTTCTCATCTCCTTCACTCTAAACGAAAGAAATTGCTTCAACTTGTCTTTTGCAAGACGGTAAACACACTTGTTCCAGACGAGCCTGCAACACCTAAGCATAGGCATAATCAGTTCAAACCCTAAAACACAAGCAAGTTGTGTCAGTCTTATTGATTCGAACTACGGTGTTCTGACTTTCCTATTGCACAAAGGGAATACATAGGCACAAGTGACGACGCTTGGCGAACACAGTCCTTCAGTCTTTTTCCTCGTTCTTCATGCTATTTCATCTCCTTATCCTTTCATCGCATTCTTCCTTATTTCCTTTCAGTCCTTTCCAGTAGCAGTTACAGCAGTAGCAGATACCCTCACCCTTTGAAACAGTGCTAGCAAGTGTGGATCCCGTCGGGTACGACGGACGATATGGGGTGCTAATACCTTCCTAGTTTATAATAGACTCCTTTAAACTTTCCCTTTGGTTCGTGAGACCCCACTTTCTCCTTCTTTCAGGTTTGTGCAACATTACCTTTCCTTTGGGATGAAAATGCCTGGCTGGCGACTCTTCCTTTTTCGCACCACTTTCGCGTCTGTACCAGGATGGAAATCCCGAGAGCGATAATCATCTACCTTAAAGTCATTGTCCTCACTTCGATTTATATCATCTATCAGCTCCACAAGTTTCACATCTAGCTTCTAACTCTTTTTAATATTCACTAGAAAATCATTGTTCACTTTTGATATCCTCAACCTTCCACTCTGTGGCGTTAGCTCGCATACCAACTCAGATCTCCAAATTATTCAATAAGTCCCAACTCTTTCCTAGCCACTTTTCTATTAGGTTCATGCGAAATGGTGAACAAATATCCTCTTGATAGAATACCAATTTACTTTACACGCTATCAAGCTGGAAAGACAAGTTTATCCCATCCAACACGATACTATCTACTATCAACAAGAGATTAAGGGTGATCAGCTCCTCAATTTGTCAATAGGTAGCCGACAACCATGATAGAGCATAAACCATCATTACTAAACTATAATAGCGTTACCTCTCGAACTTGTTCTCAAAGTCACCTAAAACAATATGGTCCAATAATCTCCTTTGAGGTTTATAAATGCTTCAACAATTTCCTCCTCGTCCCATCTTGTTGATGAGACACCATTGCTTAAAAACAATACATAATCTACTTCATACTCACTTAGCATCACACAATTGTTAAGTATCCTCCAACTCCGAACTTGCTAAAATCATTTTATTCCATGTGAAGTCTTTATCCATGTAGAAGACTTTAACAATATTCATAAATCCTTAGTTTTCCTTTAAATCTCACAACATCTAGGATCCATATATTTTCACATTTTAATCTCATTCCAATCGCAATCTCATAAGTATGATATCAATCTCTCTTGAATTTATTTTTACTTTACTATTACCATCACAAAAGCTATCATCACTCTAATAATTCTTAATCTACATAAGATGCATCCCTATGCATTTTCTACAATACCTTCACATTCTTCCTAATTCCCAAACATCTCATTCCCTCAATCCATTCCTTAACAACATATCCTACTTGACCTCGTCTCAAACAAATCGCGATAATAACCAACCAAACCAAGAAAACTTCATCTCTCAGTAGAAGACTCCAGAGTCTACCACTGTCACCCAACCTCAAAAGCAAACTCCACCTCTCATCCAATATCACCACATGATGAATAAACCAATCTCAAGGTACTGGAACCATCTTTAAAAAAAGTTAATTACATTAGATTTCTAATGTTTTGAACGAAACTCAAATTGGATACTCAAAATGAAAGTTATGAATTTTTAAATATTTCCAAAAACATTAAAGTCCAAGTGTAATCGGTTAACAAAATAGGTTAATTGTTTACATCCCTTGAAACAGGCCCAAACACACAAGATTCACATTGTGTAATTGGTTAACCAGAATAGGTTAATCGATTACACCTTGTCCAGAAAGGCACATACATGTATTTTCAAAGGCGTAATCAGTTAACCCCAAATGGTTAATCAATTACACGATAAAAAACAACAGTCCTCTACATATTTTCCATATCAGAGCTTATTCTCAAGTTATTTCAATAACCATCCTTTCTTCGAGTTCATCCAAAACACTTTTTAAATCTTAGAAACTAAAGTTTTCTCTTTCAAAAACATCCATAACCCTGTTCTGACTCCGACACACGAACACGCATATAACCAACAACATTCACATCAAACATTATAGGTAACTCAATGCTGACAACTTCACGATCAACAAGTAGTGCAGAAAACATTGCAACCATCCGAGTTTCATCTCCTAAGAGTTATCCTACTTGCTTAGTAGATAAAAACACCATTTCTCCTCTATCTCAAAACCCAAATCAACACTATGGAGGAAAGTCGCAAATATCTTCAAGAAACATTAAGAATTACACATCACTGGCATATCACTAGTCGTCACATTTCTCTCTATTCTTCGAGAAGCAAACATCAACCATACTAGATCGTTCTACCTCAAAGAAATCTCAAACTTGACTGACATACTAGAATCGTGAAACCGTAATCTCGTTGGTTCGGGAACAATACAACTCCAACAACATTTGCACTCTTGCAATCAATAACACACTGAACCAACTCCTCACACCAGAAACATCTAAGGAAAGCAAAGCTCTCCCTCACTTGTTTCAAAGCAACTCCTGGAGACAAATGATTAAAAAACAAACAAGTACCGCCAATGTTTCACATATGTCGCGAACTAAGGAACAAACAACATTATACAACCTGGTCAGACGGTGTTGCACCCCAAAATTTGCCCTCACAATACAAGACTTTGTGTACTAAGAAGGTTCACAAGGTTCACAAGATTCACAATTCTTACAAGACCTTTCATGAGGTTCATGAAGTTTACAAGACACTTTATGAGGTTCACAAGGTTCACAATACTTACAAGACCTTTCATGAGGTTCATGAAGTTTACAAGACACTTTATGAGGTTCACAAGGTTCACAATGCTTACAAGACCTTTCATGAGGTTCATGAAGTCTACAAGACACTTTATGAGGTTCACAAGGTTCACAAGACCTCCCATGAGGTTCACAAGGTTCACAAGACATCTTATGATGGTTCACAAGGTTCACAAATAGTCAGAAGAGTTGACAATTCCCTCAGACAATGCACCTCATAAGCAGTGCATCCAAAACTAGGGTTTTGACTTTAATCAGGCTAAATGAATTTACAAGACTTCAAATGAGCTCCATAACATCTTATATGTGTGTAAGAACCCCCATGACAAGTTTCAAGACTTTTCTCAAAAGTTTGCTCAGTCAGATGATCAGATAAATCAAAATCAGTCAAAGCAGTTAAAAAGTCAAACTGAGGTCAACTGTGGTCAAACCAAAGTCAAACTTCATGATTTTTTTGCCAACATCAAGTATATGAAGTAAAATACATCATTTGATCAAGGGTTGATCATGATTCATCAAGGATATTTCAGATCATTAAGAATCAGAGGTTTCTAAATTAGGGTTTCCTCAGTAAAAGTTAACTGAACTTTGACCAGCCATAACTTTCACATGCTTCATCACCAAGTCTCCATCCAAAGCTCATTTTGAAGGAAATTGAATTCTCTACAACTTTGTGTCTCACAAGCCAAGCCCAAAAATGCTTCATTTGGAAGGTATGAGCTAAGACATTATAGGTCCTTTTAAAAGTCAACAAAAAGTCAACAACTTCAAAAAGGCATAACTTGAGAATGGTAAATGATATGGACATGAAACCAGTGGGGTTGGTTAGAGGACTCTTAAAGCTTTACAAAATGTCCAAGAACACCCTCATAGCATTAAAATTTAAGGATGTGTGCCCTTGCAAAGTTGGGAAATTTTAGGGAAGTTTATGAAGCAAATGGAGGTTTAAAACCAAATTTTGCTAAGTGGGCTGAACTTTTAATGACCCAAAGCAATCCATGACATCATGCACGAAAATTCTTTGATATTTTCATAATTTTTATTTTATTTAATTAATTTATTATGATTTTTTATACTAAAAATCATTTTAAATTTAAATAAAATATTAAATGTGAAGATTTAAAATTATTTTTGATTCTAGAAGGTCATGAATTCAATATGGATCAAATTGATACAAAGATAATGTTGATTGGCTTGAAATAGAAAGTGTTTATGCAAAAATATTTGAATTTCAAAGCTTATCTTTCTCAATCTTTTTGGATCAAATCTTTCACACAAACATCAGGTTTTTTGACCTAGAATGATCACACTATAAGTACATAACTTAAACCTACTCATTGCACACGAATTCCAGCCTCAAAGAGTAAGTTTGCAATTTTCAAAAACCTCACAAAACTTAAAATTCGGTTTCTACTATACAAGGCATTTGAAGGTAATTTTAAGACATGGAATGATTCCTTGGACATCCATAAACCAATCCCAGCCATCAAAAGCATCGAAATCACTCTCATATGCATAATCCGATTCATCACATTCATGGATTTTTTGATTTTCGATTCTAAACAATGACTGGTTCTTAATGAATTTTGACTAATGCTTTGTGTTTGTGGTGTGTTATAGATTGTTTCTGGGCAGGTTTTGTGAAGTTCTATCACCTAGAACGAAATCCACCATGTTTAGGGTTTCGGGTGAGCTTTAGGGTTTTCCAATTCATCCAGTATAAACGAATTCTAAAACCACAGATCGATTCAAGTTGATCTCTAGACTTTGTTTGTGTTTTTAATTTGATGTAATTTCATTGTTTTGATGATAGTTAGGTTTCATAGGTTTTGCTGCAGATTGAATTTCGCAGGAAAATTTGTGTATAATTTCGCAGGAAATTTGGTAGGAACCAAGGAAGAAGATGATACCCTGCGCGCGTATTCCAGAATTCAAATATTATGCATATTATTTTATGAATTAGTTGCTGTTTTGTTTCACAGTTGGTTGGCTGGCTCAGTTGGTTGTGTATGCGCGTGTATTCCTTAAGGGCTGGTGTTCGAATCCTGGCTCCAACCAGTTTTTTATTGTTTTTCCATTTTAATTGTTAAACATAATATATTATGTGTTGTAATGAGATTAATATCAGGTGCGCTCTCCCAGCTGGAATGGTAAATGCATTTGTGAATTGAGTAAAGGTCATGGGTTCGATCCCCCCCAGGCCTTTTGTTTTGTTTTCTTTTTTATGATTTTTCAGGATTAAGACACAAAAACAACTGAATCCCTGCTTCTAAAGCCAGCGCGCGCGTGGCCCAGTGGATGGAAGGCTAGTCTTGGGGGTTGCAAGCTTAGGGACTGGGTTCAAATCCTAGCCCAAGCAGGTTTTTATTTCTTCATCCTTTTCTTTAATTTTTGATTATTTAGTTAATTTTTTATCTTAAATAAATTCAAATAATGAATATGATGCTCATCTTATTTTAAATTCATTTTAATCTTATAATAAAAACTTATTTATTTTGTAGTTTATTAATATTATGAAATTATGTATATAGTTATTTTATTACTCAAAAAATATGTATATAAACCCTAATTTTCTAAAAATCTAAAATATTTTGTAAAAAAACTTTAATTAAATTTCATAAACCCTAATTTTTTCTATTATAATTTTCAATTTATTATTTGATCATGTGTGCATATTTTATATAATTTTGTAAATATAATTATAATTAACCCTATTTGTATAATATGTAAATATGACATAATTTGTTTAGAATTTAATTTTGCATGAAAATAATTTTTATTATATGTTTAAAAAATTGCTAATTCAATTTTTGTAATTATAATTTATTTTCATAATATGTTCATAATTAATTTAGTTTTATAATTTACATATAACTTCAAATTTTATAATAATTAGTATAAATGATTATATTTTAATATTAAATAATAATTGTTTACAAAATTGATTATTATAATATTCTTGTTTATTTCATTATTATTATTAATTATGTTTATATGATTATTACTAACCCCATTTAATTTGGTATTATTTTTATTATTTATTATTTTCACTAACCCAATTATTATTATTATTATTTTGCTTATTTATTTAAATTGCTTTTATTATTATTATGTAATTGCTCCTTGGTGTAATATTTATTTATAATGTTTATTATTTATATTTTATGCTATGGTTAGTAAATAGGGAGTGTAAATATACTTGTAATTTAAAATTAATTTAGATCATTTAAATTTAAAGATAAATATTAAAAATTGTACACTCACACATGTAAGTCGATCTTTGATCGCCGTCTCACTTCCTTAGGGATACCTCTCATTGTTGCCTAATCAAAAAGGTCAAGTAGGGTGTATAAAGCAAAAGTCCCTCAAAATAAAGTCATCTAGTCCCTTAACAAATAAAAGATCAAGTCCCTTTCGAATGTTGCCTTCGTAATGATCTTGCCCCTTTCGAATAAAGATGATAGTCCCTCCAAAATTGCTTATACACCCTACAGTTGCCTAATAAACAGATGACCCTTCATTTGTCCCTCACATCCAAGGTAATGACTACCTATTCCTTAATAATAGGGATAGTCTTACCACTTAAGGGATTCAAGAACAGAAAAGACTCAAACTTAGGGTAGGTTCCTCATAGTTACTTGCTCACTCTTCAAAACTTTTCAAACACTTCACAATTTCAAACAAAAATTTTCAAAACAAAGGTTTATACGCATCCGTACATGGATCATTATCAAACTCTTAAGAAAATTTCTATTCACACACTTCACATTTTCAAAAACATTTTAAAGTGAGCTAAGTAACTAAGAGCCCATGGATAACCATGGATGTAAAGGGTGCTAATACCTTCCCTTTACATAACCTACCCCCCGGACCCAAAAATCTTTTAAAAAGGTCTTTCCTGTTCTTTTATGCCTTTCCTTTGGATAAAATAAAAGTCGGTGGCGACTCTTGCTATCCGCAACATAACTAAAGTCAGTTCTCCCACCGTGTTACAGAACTGGCGACTCTGCTGGGGATTTAATAAAAGAGGGGTACCCTTAGGAATTAGATCACTTTAAAATTGTTTGCCTTGTTTGCTTTATACTTACTTGTTGGGCTCTTATGTGTGAAAGATCCTAACCCGGATCTAGTGTACCTTAGGTAAATGGCAATAGACCAAGGAAACTGTACGGCGTATACCGATATGGTTGATCTGGTGGCCATAGTTAGTGTGACTTCTTGGTTGGTGCTTATGTTCCTTAAGTCAAGTTGAGGATAATATGAGGCTGCCATATGTTGTCAATACACTAACTAACTTTTAGAACCCTAGTTATCCCATCTTGGCCTTTAGAAAGTAGTGAGATAACCGGCTTTGGTGAAGACTGAAGTTGGTTGATACTCGATACTACGCTCATTGAGATTCTAAACTTGGAGGGTTTTGGTTGGCAAGTAAGTTGCCTACTGAACAACCACCCTTGTGAAGGATCAATGATATTGAGATCCCTTAGAACATGGTTACTTTTGTAGGACAGGATGAACCAACTAACTTCAGGGGAGGGTACTTACCTTTAAACCTCATGCAAGCCTTTAAACCTAGGGCTATTGTGTGACTTGTTTGTGTGTGCCACATGTTTGTGACTGAGCATAACATCATGACATCATCATGCATCATAAGCATAGCATTTTCACTAACCATTTCAAGGACCAAAGGATTTATCTTTGTTCTTTGTTGCAGGTCATGGCTTCTGCTCGTAGAAACACCATCAGGATCAACTTTGTGGGCATACCTGCTAAGCTTAAAGAGTTGGTTTCTCAAGTGTCTGATCACTCCCAGTTCATCAAGAGACATGGTCACCTATTGGATCTAGTCACTTCAGGGTTCAATGAAGACATGATGAGTGTTCTGTTTCAGTTCTTTGATCCTAAGCACCATTGCTTCATATTCCCTGACTATCAACTGGTTCCTACCATGGAGGAATTCTCTAAACTTCTGGGTATACCTGTTCTTGATCAGAAACCATTCACAGGCTTGGAGAAGGAGCCTAAACCTGAGGTTATTGCTGCAGCTCTACATCTGAAGAAGGCTGACATTGTTCTAGAAACGAGAAGCGGAGTTAAGGGTGTTCTTGCTAAGGTGTTGATAGAGAAGGCTCAAATGTTCTTGAAGGCTATGAGTTATGATGCTTTTGAGGATATCTTAGCCTTGCTGATTTATGGCTTAGTGTTGTTCCCCAATCCAGATCAGTTCATAGACGTTCATGCCATCAACATATTCCTGAGTCACAATCCAGTGCCTACATTGCTTGGAGACATTCTGCATTCTCTTCACATCCGTACTACAAGGGCAAGAGGAACTTTGATGTGTTGCATACCTTTGCTATCTAGGTGGTTTATTTCTCACCTTCCTCGCTCAGTAATGAAGAATGAGCAAGGGTTCAGATGGTCCAAAAGGATCATGTCACTCTCGCATTCAGATATCCATTGGTGCTCCAGATCTATGGAGAATGTCACTATCATTGACCGTTGTGGGGAGTTTCCTAATGTGCCACTTCTAGGCATAAGAGGAGGCATTACCTACAACCCTTCACTAGCTTTACGACAGTTTGGTTACGCTCGGAGTGATGGTCCACATGACATGTTGATTCAGGGCATTGTGTTTGATTACGACAATGATCTTCAAGGTTACCGTCAGAGATTCATACGAGCATGGGGAAAAGTAAACAAGGTTGACAGCAAGACTCTGGAGCCTAAGTACACTATTCCTATGGAGGCTTATCTCAGATGGGTGCGATCTCGTGCTCAGGCTCTCATGATGCCATATCCTGCTATCCTGCCAGTTACCATGGAACCTGTTGCTGAAGGAGATACTGCTTATACCATCCTTCACCCAGACATGCCTACTGACATGGAAGACTTGCAGAGATCCTGGATCCAGTTGAAGGAGCAAAGGGATACTTTCGAGGCTCATTACAAAGCAATCCAAGAAAGAATCCTGGAACTAACAAAGCAACTTCATGAGGAACGAAATCTCAACTCATACCTCAACACAAAGAGGAAACGTCCATGGGAGACTTAAAACCCCATCTCTTGTATTTATTGCATTTCATTTTCTGTAAGCCCAAGAGGCAAAACAAGTTTATTACTAATAAAAGTTTACCTTCTTGTTTGTTTAAGCAAATTTAAATCCTGCGATCTTTGAAAACATTGCATATGCATTCACATATCATATCATTGCATCGCAGGTTTATAATTGCGCACAGGTTTCTCATCTTCTCGCTGTTTATTTCAGCAATGGCTCTTGAACAAACAATTAAGGATCTCCAGGCACAGAATGCGCAGTTCCAAGAGCTGATCCTGAACTTGTCCAAGGGACAGGATGAATTGAAGACACTGCTGGCCAAGAAGACTAAGAAGACCAGAAGGTCAGGTGGCCTGATCAACATGGGAAGAAGGTTCAGAGGTCCTGTTAAGACCAAAGAACAAGTTGAAGACTATGAGTCTGAAGAGTCTGAGAAAGAGGGAGGCAGTCTCCACAACACAATGGGGGATTCTGATTCTGAGGCTAATTACTACCATGAGCCTAATGAAGACAAATTCAAGATGCTGGTGGATAGAATGGATGCTATGGAGTTGCAGAAGTCTTCTGGGTTGGATTTTGAAGATTTGAGTCCGATATCTGGGGTAGTCATACCCATTGGTTTCAAGGTTCCTACCTTTGTTGTTTATGATGGGGTCTCTTGTCCCAAGCTGCATTTGAGGTCTTATGTCAGGAGAATCCAACCTCACACTGCTGATAAGAAGTTGTGGATCCATTTCTTCCAAGAGAGTTTATCTGGAGCTCAATTGGAGTGGTACTACCAGCTGGAGAGTGTCAACATCCGGGATTGGAATGATCTTGCTGAAGCTTTCTATAAGTGTCGCTCCCACCAAATGAAGCCGGGTCAAATGGGGTACGGACGCGAACGGTCGGCGAAAAGAGGAAGTGAGAACACACAGCAGTGAACTCACTGGAAAAGAAAAGAGTCGCCAGCTAGGCATTTTTATCCCGGAGGAAAGGTAATGCTGCATAGACCTAGAAAGAGATGGATAAGACGGTTGCGAACCAGAGAGACTGAGAAAGGGGGTTGGTTACAACCTGGGAAGGTATTAGCACCCAGATTGTCCGCCGTACTCGACGGGATCCACGCTTAAAAGATTTGTGTTTAAAAGGGGTAGTGTCAGTGCAATTTGTGTATAAAAGGGCTGGAAAAGGATGTACAAGTGTCTGTGTAAAAGAAATGTAAAGTGTATAAATGATGTGTCAGTGCAAGAATGAGAATGAATTGCTCAAGATTATGAGGCTTAAAGAAATGAGCTGGAAAGAGAGGGGATATACAGAGACTTTTGTTCGATAACTGTTAAGTTATGCCTACGTATCCTCTCGTGCAATGAGGAAGTCAGAACACTGTAGTTCGACCCAAAGAGACTGAAAGGTAAATTGACTGGTGAACTGCTTACTTGTCAACGCTCAAGTGTATGATCTGTCTGGCACAGATGCAAACTGTCTTGCATTAGACGGAAGAAGCGAGTTCTCGTTTATGAGTGAATGAGATGAGAAAAGAATCCCGGAGGAGACGATTATTGTTTGTTTTTGAGTTTTCAGTATTTTATTGCTTTTGAGAATTTGTCATAGGTTAATGAGTTTAAGCCTAAACCAATGGATTTAGTAAACTCATCACATCTTCCCTCTGATTAGGGGTAATGAGAATACCTTAAGTGTGAAGTCAGCTTCTCACACTTAATCACCATGGTGTAGGATTAAGATCATTAACCTACTTGTGGTTATTTAGATGTTTTTGGTTATTTTTGTTTAGTGTTAAGTAATGAGGTTAAGCCATAATCAGGGATTAAACAGACTCATTACACCATCCTAATAGAAGGATAATAGATGAAAATGTTTAAGCTGAGGAAAGCTCCTCAACTTAATCCATGATTAGGGATTAAACTCATGACAAAACAAAGCCTTTATTAGATGGATTTTAGTTAATGATTAGATGAAGAAGTGAGTTTTATGGTTTGTAAGACAACTTGAGGGGGACTTGTCCATTAACACTAGGGTTAGTCCTTAACCAATTAGGGAAGAATTAGAACCCTAATGCAAGACCCAAGTTACAAGCTTGATGTCTTGATGGTTATTAGGTGAATTGATTAAGGGATTTAAACACATTAAGGGTTTAACACTTAGGATTAAAGTTATACACTTCATCCTAATAGAAGGATGCAGGCATAAGCTTAATCACAAAGCCTTAAAGCCTTTAGGGTTTAGTCCCTGATTATGAGATGAGAAGAGAAGACTCAAAAGAGACACAAAGGTGAAACTAAGTGGGGGACTAATCAAAACCCTAATCATTGTCATGCTTGGTTGTTCCTAAGGTTTGTGAAGTTTACAAGAGAAGTCTTCAATAGAACCACCAGGAAGCAGATGAAAGGAGCCAAGAGAAGCAAAGTAACTTGCTTCATTTAAGAAGACAAGTCACTTGAAGAAAGAAAGTGAGAAGAAGAAGAATGAGCAAGCTCAATCTCAAACACATATCAAAATACAGCATGGATGCAAGAGAGAGATGAAAAGAAATTGTGAGAAGTGAAGGCAAATTCACTTCTCAAAGTTGCTTACCACCTGAAAGGTTAGTGAAAGAAATGCAATGCAATGCAAGATGAGATGAAATGGCATGATGAGAAACAAAACCAGAAGCATATATGGGATGATAATGATGCTATGAGATGATGCAAACATGAGACAACACATGGGGATGATCATACAAGCTCATGGATGCAAATGAAGCAAGTTAAGACACATGAATATACATGAAAAGTTATGACATGCAAATGGCATACAACATGGCAAATGCAAGATGCAATGATCAAACATGCTTTCAATATGTCTTAAGATGTCATATGAATCACATGGAGGCATAAAATGTCATGGCAAGTCAAGGTATGAATGCAAATGCAAGATGGATGCATATGGAAGTCTAAATTAGGGTTTATGATCAAAGCATCAAACACAAACCAAAATCAGAAGCAAACATCAATATAAAAAATTGAAAATGCACTCAAAGGATCCCTAATCCTATACTAACTCACTTCCCAAGGGAGAAGTTCCAACTCCTAACCTAATTCAAGTTATGATTTTCCTAAGTTTTCTAGGGTTTTAGGGTTCCTTAACAAGAAAAATGTCAAACAAATGGAAAATGAAAGATCAATTCATGGCCACTTATTCTCATAAACTACATGATAAACACAATGCAATGCAAAAAGAATCAAAGTCCAACTCTTTGTGGTTAGGCAGAAGTGATTTTTGAAAGTTTGGATCAAAATAATGCATCAAAATGATTTTAATTCCATGAAAAATTCTTAAAATGCATCAAGATCAAAAAAGAAATTTGGTTTGAGGGTTGGACAATGTTTCTAAATATTTTTAAAGGTTTCATGATTTTTTTTGGTGATTTTTAAATACCTAAAAGTATTTTTAATTAATAAATTCCCATTAATTAATTAAAAAGAAACTTTTAAATATTTAAAAATACTTTTTTAATGCTAAAAATAAAAATAAAAATATTTTTGTGTTATGAAATTAAATAATAACTTATATAAAAAATTTCAGAATTTTTAAAGTGGTTTTGCTATTTTTAATAAAATATAGAAAACAAATGAATTAATATGAAAATAAAAAGGAAATTAAAGCTGAAAAAGAAAAGTAATCAGATCCAAGGGCCCTCATTTAAACTCACTGCGCGCGCATTTGACTTGGCGCCAGATCCCACGGCTGGAATTCAAACTTGGCTAATTAAGTGATTAAGCCCTAATCTTGCCCTAATGACTCTCAGATGACCGGAACAGTGGTTCCGGTCATCTTCTCCGGCGAGCTCAAATGCTAAATCATTCTACACGCTATGAAAATGAAAACCAACTATCCAGGAATCTTCCCCACCCTAAAACGAATCAAACCCCTCACCTAAACATCATTTATCACTCATAATCAGAGAGAATCGAAGCAAACAAATCCTAGGGCAAAAAGTTTCAGAAACAGATTAAACTCTCATCTCTCCACCATTTTCAAAACCAAAGACATCAGAGTGATCAGTGAACTACAAAGAACAACTTAGGAACTTTAAAAATCATTTCTGGAAAAAAAGTTCTTGAGCTACCTGAGTTTTGAAGCTTTCAACTTTGCAGCTTTCTGACCTCCCCTCTTTATGCAATCCACTCCTTTTGGTCCCTTGATGATGTCTGGATGCTTAGAAGGAGTTTGTGCTGGCTGGTTTGGGAGATTGAACAAGTTCTGTTCAAGCTCAGGTGAGAATCGTGTTTGGCTTATGTGAGGTTTCAAGGATGAATGAAGGCAGGGAAATGATCAGAAGGATGTGGTGATGAGTTCTATGAAGTTTGTTTTTGAGTTTGTAGCTTGTTTTCTGAGTTTCGAAAGCTTTTGCTTTTGAGAGTGAAAATGAGAAAGTTCTCTTCTTGCTGGTTTCAGGCTTGTGTGTTATGTTGTTTGGCTTGCCATTTGTTTGTATAAACAATGTTGATTGGTCAGAAGATGTGACATGCCCTTTTGTGATAGGTGTAGCTACTTTTGCCAATTTGTCAACTTTGTGTAAGAGAAGCATGGGTCATGTTCTAGCCAAGTACAAGGGGTGTGGGTTGCGCAACATGGTGTGAGGGAAAGGCTAGGATGGTTCAGCAATGTAGCTAGCAAGTGGATGAAGTGTTATGATGGCTTTTGCAACTTGCTTGCTTTTGATCTTCATGAAAATATCTTGCCTCACAAACCATAAAACATGTGATCTCTTTGGCCCATTCTGATTTTTAGGACTTGTGTGATGTTTGTGTAATGGTTTGTCATCAATTAGAACTCACAAATTGCCTTGGTACATGAATTTGCAAGTTTTCCATTTGGTGCATAACTTGAAATTTAGTGATTTTTGCCAACTTTGATGCACCATAACTTTTGATCAAAAATGAATTAGGTCATGTTCTTGTACTTTTTGAAAAGGGAAAGATCTATTCTACAACTTTTATGACCAAAGTTTTTCCATTTGAAGCATTTTTGGATCAAAAAGTAAGGATTGAAAAGTTGCCTAAAATGACAAACTCCTTAAAAGTCAAACTTGCCCCAAAAAGTCAACTTTGCAAAAACTTGTAATTCTTTGAATTTTGTGAACTTCCAACCTCTTCTATGATCAAATAAAGATCAAATACCATCAAAATGATGAAGATCACTCCTTGGTTAGGTCATTGGGGGCCTCAGATGCCCTGATTTTGCACTGACTTGTCCAGAAAGTCAACTCTTGATCAGATGACTTCCCCATGGAATTTCTTCATGAAAATTGATATGCATACTCCCTATACCATATAGAGACCAATAGAAGCAAGAATGACCAAAAAATTTGGAGTTATGGCCTCTGAAACCAAAACCCTAATTTTAGGTCATCTGTGCAGTCTAAGCCTGGCTCTGCTTCCACACCAATCCCAGTTCTTGTGATTCTTTGGCATTCTTGACTTTGAGAGGATATAATATGATGCTTGAACACATATGGATCCCTTTGAAGTGATTGATGACCTTTGGAGTGGCTCAAGAAGCTCTTGGATTGCTCAGATCACAAACCCTAGATGCAGATGACTTTGAACCAATGCAGTGAATTAAAAATGCAATATGAGATGGTATGATTGTGTTTATGCATATGAAATGATCACAAGCCATGGAGTGAATGGGTGAGGGCAAATTTGGGGTGTTTACAGCTGCCCCTATTCAAACATGAGTTAGCTGTGCAGGATGTAAGCAATGGCTTAACAGGCAAACAAGATAACTTGTGGTTGAATACCAAAGACAGTCCAAAATTTGCACTCACAGAATGAAGAAGAAAAGGGATATAGATTGTAAAAGAAAATAAAGTATATGTAAAGTATGGGCGACGGAGGACGGCCGTCGAGCAGAGGACGACTGCTGGGGAAAGAGCAATGACGGGGACGGTCGACATGCTGGGAAAAGGTATTATGATGGGGACGGCCATCAAGTAAAGCTGTAAGATTCTCTGGGGATTGATGAAACATGACGGGGACGACCATCAAGTTCATAAAGCAAAGCAACCAACGATGGGGACGGCCATCGGGCTAAAGAAAAAGGGACCACGACGGGGACGGCCATCGGGTTAAAGAACAAATGAAATAAACAGATGATGAGGTACGGTCATCAAAGGTGAAGGACGATCACCTGGCAGGGGACGGCTGCTCTGTAAGGGTTAAGATGAGGGACGGTCATCTAAGGTGGAGGATGACCACCTGGCAGGGTACGGCTGCCGAAAATATCGCGACATAGGACGAATGCCGGATAAAAGGTTCAACGATGGGGACGGCCATCGGACGAGCATGATGGAGGACGACCATCAAGAGGTGGAGGACGACCACCTAGCAGGGGACGGCTGCTCTCAAGGTTTATCATGACGTAGGACGAACGCCAGATAACCAAAATCAACAATGGTGGCGGCCATTGGATAAAATGATGAAGGACGATCATCAAAAGGTGGAGGACGACCACCTAGCAGGGGACGGCTGCTAAATATCACGACATAGGACGAATGTCGGATAGGAAAGGTCAACGATAGGGACGGCCATCGGATGAGCATGATGGAGGACGACCATCAAGAGGTGGAGGACGACCACCTAGCAGGGGACGGCTGCTCTCAAGGTTTATCACGACACAGGACGAGTGTCAGATAAGAAGAAAATTGTTGGGGAATAGTAAACACGGACGAGTGTTTACAATCCAAAAAATAAAAGGTATAAGTGTTTGGTATTGTGTATAGATTAAAGATGCGGACGAGCACCCTTAAGACTACGATACGGACGAGTATCGGGTAGAAACAAGTACTGACACGTGCTCAGAGATGATGATACGGACGAGTATCAACTGGTTAACAGAGAACATGGACGAGTGTTGAATCTGAGGGGACTCTTCTGGGGAATAGTAGACACAGACGATTGTCTATATTCAAGAAGACAAAAGTGTTTGCCACAGTGTATGGATTAAGGATGCGGACGAGCATCCTTAAGACTTATGATACGGACGAGTATCATGTAGAAACAAACGCTAGACGCATGTTCTGAGATGATGATACGGACGAGTATCAACTGGTTAACAAAGAACACGGACGAGTGTTGAATCTGTGGGGATATAAATGGTGTATACAAGATACGGACGAGTATCTGTATAAGTATGAGTAGAAAGTATGAGTGATGTATAGAGGAGTGTTTAATCTGCTGGGGAGAGTGTGACACGGACGAGTGTCAAGAGTATAGTATAAACAAATATCTGGTATACAAAGTGTTTTGCGTTACTGCTGGGAAAATGACATGGACGGATGTCAAGAAAGTTATATATATACAAGTATCTGTGAGTGCAAAGGAGGTGTCTTTGGCTTTCTGCTGGGAGTATGACACGGACGGGTGTCAGGAAGTATCTGTAATACGGGTGGTCTTGTTTGTAAAGAGTGTTTAGGCGACCTTACTGGGGAATGATGACACGGACGGGTGTCAAAATGAGAGTATACCGGTGTTTGAATGTGAGGCAATTGCTTTTGTTGGGGAATCTGGGGAGTATTCTGTATATTGGATGGACTGATAACATTCACAAGTGTTTGATTCGGGCCATGACTTATGATTATGCTTTGATTTTTGCCGTAATGCTCCGTATTAAGACGGAATGCTACGCTTTGTGGGGTGAATATGATGCGAATGCTATGATTATGCAGAAGATACTGATCCGGGATTCGGGTCCCAATGTTGTGTAGATCTTTGGTCGATCTGCTTGAAATGAACATCCCAGCTGGGGATGAGATCATTGGTAGATCTGATGAGATGTATTTGCTTGGGGAGAGATAAGTCACTGATAGACCCATCCTTGGTAATGAGGGGACCCAGCTGGGGTTTGTAGAAGCTTTCGTCACTCTGTTGTGATTCTTTCGTGCACTGCTCTTCTGGATAGAGGCTGAGGCTCTGTGGGGAGATGATTCCCTGGCTTTTGCACTCGGTTGGGGAAGAATGATTGGCAACTCGGTTGGGAGAAGCAACAAGTGGCAACTCAGCTGGGGAGAAATTACTTGGAATGCTAAGGCTGAGTGAGCGTTGATTTGCCAGCTTGCTTGGGATGAAGCTTCCATGCCCCATGTTGCGCTTCGGATACCTGCAATCCTGCTAAGACAAGAAACGCACAAGTAATCCCGAGGTATCCCTTACCGGATTTCGTCATAGGAGTTAGACACTTCTGAGAGTAAGTAAATTCCCTGCAAGCACGTGTTTTAAAGATAACATCTGTATTCATGCAATCAGTTTTTCTTAAGACATCAGACATTCTTTGCAAACAAAAATGTACAAGACGAAACATGACTGAAAAAAAAACTGATTTTATTAATTCATGTGCCCTGAATTGGCAAGATACAGTCAAAGAAACATATTCCCTGGAATGAGGAGATTGTTACAAATTGAGAAACAAAACGCTGGCAATGTTGACGACGCTTTAAGGAGCTTCCTCTTGCTATGACTCGTATAACTTTTGACGTTCTTCTCGTCTTGCTTTCTGAAGAAGGCTGATTCTGACAGAAGCTTGATCCTTTCGAAGCTTACCAAGTTGCAGGTGATACAGACGAATTCAGAATGCAGTTGTTCGCTTACTCCCTTGTTTTGCATGGATCGCCCTTTCGGGTTTTCAATCCATCGGGATACCCATTTTTGCCTGAGCTGTCCAAGGTGGCTTTTCAACTCAGCGGATGTACATTTTTTTTGTTTATCTTCCCTTATTTTTGCCCGAGTCTTTTATTCTGTTTCTGACTCGCCGGGATGCCCTATTTTTGCCTGGACTTACATTCTGTTTTTATGTCCAGCGGGTCATTTTTATGCGAAGTATTTTTTAACTGCATCTGAGTTCACAGGGGACGGGAAATCTTCACCATCCATGGTGCTGAGCATCAGTGCTCCACCAGAGAAAACTTTCTTTACAACAAATGGTCCTTCATAATTTGGAGTCCACTTGCCCTTGTGGTCTGTATGAGGAGGGAGGATTCTCTTTAGCACAAGATCTCCGACTTGGTACTCTCGGTGCCTGACCTTCTGATCGAAGGCTCTTTTCATTCTTTTCTGATACAACTGCCCATGACAGATTGCAGCCAATCTTTTCTCTTCAATCAGACTCAGTTGTTCGAATCGGGACCAGACCCACTCTGCTTCGTTCAGCTTAACATCCATCAGTACCCTTAGAGAGGGTAACTCAACTTCAACAGGTAGGACTGCTTCCATACCATATACAAGCTGATACGGTGTTGCCCCAGTGGATGTTCTGATTGACGTGCGGTACCCATGCAAGGCAAATGGTAGCATCTCATGCCAGTCTTTGTAGGTGACTACCATCTTCTGCACAATCTTCTTGATATTTTTATTAGCTGCCTCAACAGTGCCGTTCGTCTTTGGCCTGTAAGGAGAAGAATTGTGGTGTTGGATCTTGAAGTCCCGGCATAGCTCAGCCATCATTTTGTTGTTTAAGTTGGAACCATTATCAGTAATGATTCGCTCGGGAACTCCGTATCGACAGATGATATCTCTCTTCAGAAATCTGGCTACCACTTGCCTTGTAACATTTGCATACGAGGCTGCTTCAACCCACTTGGTGAAATAGTCAATGGCGACCAGGATGAATCTGTGGCCATTTGAAGCAGTTGGCTCAATCTTGCTGATCATATCAATGCCCCACATGGCGAAGGGCCAGGGTGAAGACATTATATTCAAAGGATTGGGAGGCACATGCACCTTATCCGCGTAAATCTGGCATTTATGGCATTTTCTGGCATAGGTGCAACAGTCGGCATCCATTGTGATCCAGTAATAACCTGATCTTAGCAATTTCTTAGCCATGGCATGCCCTCCTGCATGGGTACCAAAGGATCCTTCGTGCACCTTGTGCATCAACAAGTCTGCTTCTGTTCTATCAACGCATCTGAGGAGTACCATATCAAAGTTTCTCTTGTATAGGGAACCATCAGTGTTCAGAAAGAAACTACCAGCAAGCCTTCTCAAAGTCTTCTTATCATTGGAAGATGCCCCAGATGGGTATGTTTGATCCTCCAAGAAGCACTTAATGTCATGGAACCAAGGCTTATCGTCTTTGATGACATCTGCTGCGAACACATATGCCGGTCTGTCAAGTCTGGACACCGAAATCTGCGGTACAAAGTTGGCAGCTTGAACTTTGATCATTGACGAAATGGTAGCCAGAGCATCTGCAAACTGATTCTCGTCCCGAGGGATATACTCAAGTTTGACTGTTGTAAAGAAAGTCAATAACCTCCTTGTATAATCCCTGTAAGGAATCAGATGATCCTGGTGTGTGTACCATTTGCCGTTGGTTTGATTAACTACCAGAGCTGAATCTCCGAATACAGTCAACGTCTTGATCCTGAGGTCAATGGCTTCCTCAAGACCCATAATGCAAGCTTCGTATTCAGCTTCGTTGTTAGTGCAGTTGAAAGTGAGTTTTGCCGAGAAAGGCATGTGAACTCCTTTGGGTGTAATGAGTACTGCACCAACACCACGACCATTCATATTAACAGCCCCATCAAACATCATAGTCCATTCTTCTTCCGGGTCAGGCCCTTCAGTGTGAATAGGCTCTTCATGATCTTTTGCTTTTATGAACATGATGTCTTCATCAGGGAAGTCAAATCTCATAGGCTGGTAATCATCAATAGGTTGCTCAGCAAGATATTCAGATAATACACTGCCCTTGATGGCTTTCTGAGATGTGTACTGAATGTCATACTCCGTGAGAATCATCTGCCATCTTGCAACCCGTCCGGTAAGAGCTGGCTTCTCGAAAATGTACTTAACTGGGTCCATTTTGGATATTAATAAAGTAGTGTGGGTCAACATATACTGTCTTAGTCGGCGAGCAGCCCACGCTAAAGCACAGCAAGTTTTCTCGAGCAGTGAATAACGTTGTTCACAGTCGGTAAACTTTTTGCTTAGGTAATATATTGCATACTCTTTTCGACCAGACTCGTCATGCTGGCCCAGCACACACCCCATTGACTCTTCTAATACTGTCAAGTACATTATTAGAGGTCTTCCTTCAACTGGAGGCATAAGGATTGGAGGTTCCTGCAGGTATTCCTTGATCTTGTCAAAAGCCCTTTGGCAGTCTTCGTTCCACCTGACCGTCTGTTCTTTTCTTAACAGCCTGAACAAGGGTTCACAGGTTGCCGTGAGGTGAGATATAAACCGTGAAATGTAGTTCAGCCTACCTAGAAACCCTCGAACCTCTTTCTCAGTTTTCGGTGCAGGCATCTCTTGAATGGCTTTCACTTTATCAGGGTCCACTTCAATCCCTTTCTCGCTTACAATAAAGCCCAGCAGCTTACCAGATCGTACCCCGAATGTGCACTTGTTGGGGTTCAGCTTCAGTTGGTACTTCCTCAGACGCTTGAATAGTTTCAGTAGATTCACCAGGTGGTCTTCTTCTGTGAGGGACTTGGCAATCATGTCATCCACATAACACTCGATTTCTTTATGGATCATATCGTGGAATAATGTTACCATAGCCCGTTGATATGTTGCACCAGCGTTCTTCAGTCCGAATGGCATCACCTTGTAACAGAACGTGCCCCAGGGTGTGATGAAGGTTGTCTTCTCCATGTCTTCAGGTGACATCTTGATTTGGTTGTATCCTGAAAATCCGTCCATGAAGGAGAATACCGAGAACTGAGCCGTATTATCAACCAATACATCGATGTGAGGTAATGGAAAATCATCTTTCGGGCTGGCTCTGTTCAGATCCCGGTAGTCAACACACATCCTTACCTTTCCGTCTTTCTTAGGCACAGGCACAATGTTAGCAACCCACGGCGGATAGCTAGTTACAGCAAGGAACCCGACGTCCCACTGCTTTTGTACCTCTTCTTTGATTTTCATTGCCATGTCTGGGCGAGTATGGCGCAGTTTCTGTTTAACCGGTGGGCAATCTTCTCTCAGAGGCAGCTTGTGCACAACAATATCGGTATCCAACCCTGGCATATCCTGATAAGACCAAGCAAACACATCCACATATTCTTGAAGCAGGGCAATCAGTTGTTTCTTCACTGAGTCTTGTAAGCAGGCCCCGATCTTAACTTCTTTCACGTCTTCATTTGTACCAAGATTAATCGTTTCTACCTCCTCCCGATGAGGAGTGATAACCTTCTCCTCTTGTCTTAACAACCTGGCTAGCTCTTCAGGAAGCTCGTAATCTTCTTCAACCCCTTCATCAGCTTGATTGATCGGATTGTCAGAGTCATACGAAGTCATAGCCGTGTTGTTGTCGGTGCGGTCTGGAAGGCACTCTCTGCAAGGGTTCAGTTTGTTCATTTTAGTGATTGATTTTAATCTTGTTTGGAAAAGTGAAATAAAGTTGTCATTTTGAAAACATTGCCATTTATTTTTTTTGTACAAAAAGAAAAATGGAAAAACAGTGAGCGGAAAAGAAAAAGACTCATTTGCAAAAGATGTCTGATATTTCATTGATTTATCTGTTTGCACAAAATTACGGATGGCCCGATTACAAAATGAGTCTTGTCATCTTGGGCAAGATGCAAGCCTTGATGCATGCTTAAAATATACAGGAAATAATAATTACTCTGCAGGAGTAACTCTTATAATTTCCTGGGAAGACCAGTTTGAGATACTGCTCCCCGGGACCTTTGGACGAATCCAGCTTTCCAGGTTGCGTTCATCTTCCGACTCATCTTCCAAGTTGTTGACAGCATCGGGGGTGAGCATCCCCCCACTAACAAAGTTGGGCTCCTTAGCAGCCTTTGTTTGATCTTGTTGAGTTGGTTTGTAACCCAACCCAAATCTATCTTCTTTTTTCTCCACAAGCAACAATTTGCCCCAGCCTTGAGCGTTTCCTTCTTCCACCACCTTCCGGGCCTGCTGGTAGGATGTCATGGAAGTCCCAAGTACAGCAGAGGTTTCATTAATATTCAGGGCCTCAAACCCTTGACTCATCGTCTCGTGGATCTCCCCATCCATCTCAATATATTTGTATGTAGCCAGATGGCTAACAAAAATATCCTCCTCTCCACAGATAGTAACGACCTGGCCCTTCCACTCGAATTTTAACTTCTGGTGAAGGGTAGACGTAACTGCGCCAGCGGCATGAATCCATGGTCTACCCAACAAACAGCTGTAGGCAGGCTGAATGTCCATCACGTAGAAGGTCGTTTTGAAAGTTTGTGGGCCAATCGTTACAGGAAACTCAATTTCTCCTAGAACTGATCTCTTAGAGCCGTCAAAAGCTCTCACTACCAAATTGTTGGGTCGTAATGCCAATCCTTCATATTCCAGCTTCACAAGGGCCTTCTTAGGTAAGACATTGAGGGATGATCCTGTGTCTACCAGCACATGGGAAAGAACTGCACCCTTACATTCCATGGTAATGTGCAAAGCCTTGTTATGATTGCGGCCTTCCGTAGTCAAATCGGTGTTGGTAAATCCTAGTCCATTACTAGCATTAACATTTCCAACTACAGCCTCCAACTGATTGACGGTGATCTCTTCTGGCACATAAGCTGCGTGCAAGACTTTGAGTAGTGCGGTCCGATGAGCCTCGGAGCACATGAGCAATGATAGAATGGAGATCTTGGAAGGCGTTTGGTGAAGCTGGTCCACTATCTTGTAATCACTTTTCTTGATGATTCTCATGAATTCATCAACTTCTTGATCAAAAGGTGTTTTCAAAGCTTCTCTAACAACTTGTTCTTCTTGCACCATGCTCTTCCCTTTTGCCTTGGCAGCAGCTTCTGCTTCAGCAGTGGGTCTTTGAATTTGCGGGGTAAAGAGACGTCCGCTTCGAGTGAAGCCTCCGCCTCCACCCACATTGTCTATTTGTGGTGAAGAAGTTGATGATTCGAAAGTGATTTTCTGTCCTTCGCAGTATAAATCAGAGCTGTAATGCCAAGGGATGGCATTACTGCTTTCATAAGGTACTGGCCCAGGCACTGTGACAGTGACTGGACTGATGGCAGCTGCAGAAGGGACTGTGATAGTCTGTGGATCATAATATATTGTGACTGGTGCTCTGGTAGGAGTGGCATTTTGTGAGTTGTAGGCAGAATCATTGGCAGGATCATAATAAATTGTAACTGTTGAGACGCTTTCATTGTTTGCTGCTGATGTTGTAGGAGACATTGTTGGAAGGATGGGTGTTATTGTTGTAGGAGTTTCTGAATGAAGGGGTGCTGAAGTTGTAGAAGGGATGTTTGCTGATATCTGATCTGTTGAAATAACAGATGAAGCATTTGTTGATGAAACTGAAAAGTTGTTTGGAACAATGGTTGTTGCAGTTGTAGGAGGTTCTGGAGCTGTTGTTAAGGAGATTGCTGGATTGGTAGGTATTGATGTTGTGATTTGGAGCAGGCCACTCTGGATGAGACCATTTATGCCATCCCTCAAGTTATCACAACCATTCACTGAAATGTTGCAATAAGCACACCCTAACTCACATCCTGGGAACATTTGACATTCTAGGAGTTGAGCTTTAATCTCCACCAAGGGTGTCCGAATCTGACCCACACTGGTTATCAAGTAAGACAGCTTGTCTTCTTCAATAGCATTGATTCGGGGACCACCATGGTGTGGCATAGGGTTTTTGTTGACATTTGGTGGTGGTGCAAAGTTTAAAGCCTTGGAATCCACTAGATCCTGCACTTTCATGTGCAAAGCCCTGCACTTTTCCGTACTATGGCCAGGTGCATTCGAGTGAAAAGCACATCTGGCGCTGGCGTCATAATTTCTGGGCAGACTGTTAGGATCCGGAGGTGCCAATGTCCTTAGCTCAACCAGGTTGAGTTTTAGGAGTTGTGGCAGTAATGTGGCATAG
The DNA here is from genome assembly GCA_963966055.1 of Lathyrus aphaca. Taxonomy (NCBI): domain Eukaryota; kingdom Viridiplantae; phylum Streptophyta; class Magnoliopsida; order Fabales; family Fabaceae; genus Lathyrus; species Lathyrus aphaca. The sequence goes on from OZ014520.1 coordinate 181,505,186, forward strand.
GGCATAGGGATCGGATCGATCACCCTATTGGCCTGAGAAGATCTCTGTTGGAATGGTCTTTGCTGATTGTTGTTGTTGGTGTTGCTGTTGTTATAATTTCTCTGAGGAGGATAAGGAGTTTGTTGCTGGTAATTCTGTTGCTGAGGTTGATAAACTGGTTGAGGGTGAATTAGAGTGGGAATGGTGACTGCTGCCACAGACCTATGAACATATTGGGGTCTGCCCCTGCTGGTATGGATAGCATTAGTTTCACTAGTTCTTCTTGGGCCTACAAAAGGCTTTCTTGGGTTGCTGGACGAGCTAGCACCGTTGTCAGAAATCTTTCCCATCTTTAATAGGCTTTCAATTCTTTCCCCGGCTATGACCACATCAGCAAAGCTAGTGGAGGAGAAAGCAGCCAGCCTGTCAATGTACGTTCCTTGGAGGGTGTTCATAAACATATCAGCCATCTCCCTCTCTGACATAGGTGGCTAGACAGCAGCAGCAAGCTGTCTCCACCTTTGAGCGTACTCTCGGAAGCTTTCCCTGGATGATTGAGACATCCCCATCAGGAGGGTCCTGTTGGGATCCATATCCAAGTTGTACTGATACTGTCTGATAAAGGCCTCTGCCAGGTCCTTCCAGCATCTAATGGTTGCTCTGGTCAGATGAGAGTACCATTCCCTCGATGCTCCAGTTAAGCTATCCTCAAAATAAAACATCCATAGCTTTTCGTCCATGGTATATGCCTTTAGCCTCCCCAGAAAAGATTGTAAATGAGTCCGGGGATAGGAAGTCCCGTTATACTTTTCAAAGCATGGCGGTTTAAATTTGTGGGGAATCCTGACCCCGTCCACTAGACCCATGTCCATAACATCAAATCCCAAAGAATTCTGGGACTCCAAAGATCTCAGTTTCTCAGCAATCTCTTCTAGCCTTCTGTCATAGGCTTCCTCCCCAGCTCCCATCACTGTGAACTGATCTTCCTGGGGGTCTTCTTGCAGCACTCTACCTGCTGTAGCAGTCCCTTGCACATTGACAGGGATGTTGATCTCGGGATGCTGGTGGGGTCCAAAGACTGGGGGATTAACATGAGGTTGGACTCTTTCATTGTTGCTTGTCCCAGCAGTCCCTGGTTGATGGTCTTCCTGATTCCTCCCCTCTACCAGTGCTCTTAACCTTTCCTGGCTTTGAGCCATATTGTTCATCACCTCCATAAACTGTGTCATCTGATTCCTCATTTCTAGCCTTTCATTGGCCATTTGAGTCCTGACCTCTGTAAGGTCCTGCTGTACTTGGTCCATCTGTATGCCCGGAAGATTGTTGCGGGTGGGGTATCTGTGTGGACGGTTGAGTGGAAACCCTCGACGTCGAGCAATAGTTCCTGAAGTCACAACAGAGTTAGTAACAATAAAACAAAACCCTACAAAACCAAACAAAAGGTTAGTATGCAATGCAGTGTGTCTATTTGTTTCCAAGGTATCCGGCTTGGTACTTGGCTTTGACCTTTCCAGACCCCCTGAGAAAGATGCTTGTGATGTTGCTTTGGAAGAAATCAGATGAACAAACCCACACATATATTACAAAAAGTAAATGGTACATAGTTTGTTTCTTTTACAATACAAGCCCTCTGAGGGGTCAAAAATACAACATAAAGAAAAAGTACATAAAATGAAAGCAACAACAAGCAAAAGTCAAACACCAAGGCCAAATTCATCCTCCTGGACTTCTTTGAGAAGTGCTTCAGTCACAGGATTAGCTGGACGCTCTGTAAGATTCCTGATGAGAAGATTCCTTGTAGCAACAGCTGTAGTTAGCTTCTTGTGTTGACTCTGGTCTTTTGACCTCTTCACACTAGCTCTGATCTTCAACTCTGAGATCTCCCTCTGGGCTGCTGCCAGGGCTTCCTGTTGCTCTTTTGCACTAGCTTCCATCTGCTCAATCTTATCCTGAGTCCTTTTGTCCTCCAGAGTACGGGCTTCGGTGATCCTGACCCACCTAGCTTGACTCTCCTTTAGATACAAATCAGTCCTGGCCTTCTGGAACTGAGCTTCCTTGCAGGCATTCTTCAAGATCTGTTCTCCAGCCCTAGACTTCTTAATGTAATCCTCTGACTTCTCAATTCTGGCCAAATGCTCCGCCTTCAGCTTTTCTAACCTTTCAATGTCCAACCTACCATCACTCCTCTCCCAGAGGGTCTTCTGTAGAGCTTGAGTCAGCTTCTCATTTCTCTCTTTCAATTTCTCAAACTCCTCTAAGCTGACAGTTGCTGGAGGTGGTGCTGTGGAAGGTCCAGGCATATCTTCAATAGTGAAAGGCATTCCAGAAATTTGAGCCCTGGCATGAGACCACTCATAGCATTGGGCTGAGGCTACATTATTGCATCTTCCAAGAATGGTTACTCCTTTAGTCTGCACATTGTCCCAGGCCAGGGCTGCTTGCTTGACAATAGCCAGATTAGGCTTGATTTCACAATAGAGGGTCTCAGTCAGATCCTGTGCTCTAGGAGGATGGACTAATGCATAGCCCAGTTGTCTTTTGAATAGCAGAGGGTTGTAGTTGATGCAACCCTTCACTCCAATCAGAGGCACATTGGGAAATTGCCCACAACTTGTAATGATGTCTCTGCCCTTGGTGCTCTGAGTGCACCATCTGATGTCATCTGAGGTTAGAGCAACAAGCCTCTTAGCCCAATTTCTTTGTTGGTGAGGGTTCAGGAATGCATCAGTCTTTGGCAAATGTTTGAGCAGCCAAGTATGGAACAAAGGTGCACAGCATCTCACTAATCTCCCCCTTTGCTTTTCATTCCTTTGATGAACTGAGTAGTAAAGATCTCCCAGTAAGGTGGGCACTGGGTTCCTCAGGATGAAAAGATGGATTGCATTCTTGCTAACAAACCTAGGCTCATCTGCAAAAAGTATGACCCCATATATGCTAAGGGCCAACAGAGCACAGACTGCCTTCCACTCCCCCAAGGAGGCCTTCAGAGTAGCCTGAGAAGTCAAGAAATCCAGATGAAAACCAGAGACTCCAGCCTTAGCTGTCAAATTCTGCCCGATCAGAACTGGTTCCAGATGTAATGCTTTTGCTATCTCCTCATTACTAGGAAAAGCCATCTCAGGGTTGAAGGGGATTCCACCCCTGATAGGTACACCAACCAATGATGAATATTCTTCCAACAAGGGTCCCAACTGAAAATTCTGGAAGGTGAAGCACCTCAGAGGGGGATCATAGAACTGCAGGCAAGTATGAATCAAGCTCCTCTGTGAAAGGTCCAAATACATAACCACATCAAGGATTCCTCCATAATGTTCTCTGAAAAGTGGTATATGGTCTGGAGTAATCAGGGTCTGAATCTTCCTGATGCCAGCCAACTCAGGCTCAAAGAAATGATAGGAGATATTGCTCTTTTTAGGTGCCATGCTGTTGAAAGAGAACTGAGATAGGTGCTGAGAATAATACTGAAGATAGGCCTCTGACAGGCTGAGACTGGTGATGCAGGTGACTGAAGCAGGTAGCTGATAGCTGAAGTAAGCACTGATGAAGACAGGTCTAAGCTGAAGAAGGGGTCAAAACCAAGCCAAAATGATAGGATGGATACCCTGAAAAACAAATAAACACATGTTAAAATGATGCAATGAGGATGTATGCAAATGATATGCAAGGGTTTGTGACTGAGCCAGATCTGATTAACTGCTCTGATATGAGTCCATATATGTTCAAGAAATCCAGATGGAGGTTCATAAGTCCAGTAACCAAGGTGGGGGACTCAAATAAAGAGTCACATGTCCTGGGTTGAAAATCACAAGAACTGTTCCAAAGTGGAGTATTCTTAACCAAAACAATAGTAGCAGGGTAATCTGAGGTCAAAGGTACCTGCAAACCTGTAAACAACCCAACCCCCTCACAGGTGATGTTCTAAAACAAGGATCCTCAGACTTGGATCAGTTATGAGAGGTGTAAACACTTCTAACCCGGAGGTACAGTGTTTACAATAACCATAAAAGACCCTCCTCTAATTCACCTCAGTTTCTGAAGGTCAATACTAAAGGTCATCCAAACTTAGCAGGCTTCCCAGATAGCCCTAGTACTACAGGAAATCTGCAGCACAGAGTTCTCAAGAAGAAACCCATATCTGAACCGTGTTTCATATTCCCGCACCAGACCGAAATGGAATGGGAAAGAATATGAACCACTCTAGCCTAGGTGTCACTCAGGTCCCAGGTATAGGACCTCAACTCTCAATAGAACACCCACCCACCAAAGCAGCAAAACAGATCCAGCACAGACAGTATGACAGTATGATATATGTGCACAAAGCTATAATAAACAACAACTGTACATAAAGCAGTAAATAAAACAAAAATACAAACACAGATAGCACATAACACCCCAGTAAACACAAATCAAACAAGTGCTAGGAGGAACCCACAAAAAGAACCAGAAGCCCTGGTTACAGCATAAAGGTTCCCCAGCAGAGTCGCCAAGCTGTCGCTCCCACCAAATGAAGCCGGGTCAAATGGGGTACGGACGCGAACGGTCGGCGAAAAGAGGAAGTGAGAACACACAGCAGTGAACTCACTGGAAAAGAAAAGAGTCGCCAGCTAGGCATTTTTATCCCGGAGGAAAGGTAATGCTGCATAGACCTAGAAAGAGATGGATAAGACGGTTGCGAACCAGAGAGACTGAGAAAGGGGGTTGGTTACAACCTGGGAAGGTATTAGCACCCAGATTGTCCGCCGTACTCGACGGGATCCACGCTTAAAAGATTTGTGTTTAAAAGGGGTAGTGTCAGTGCAATTTGTGTATAAAAGGGCTGGAAAAGGATGTACAAGTGTCTGTGTAAAAGAAATGTAAAGTGTATAAATGATGTGTCAGTGCAAGAATGAGAATGAATTGCTCAAGATTATGAGGCTTAAAGAAATGAGCTGGAAAGAGAGGGGATATACAGAGACTTTTGTTCGATAACTGTTAAGTTATGCCTACGTATCCTCTCGTGCAATGAGGAAGTCAGAACACTGTAGTTCGACCCAAAGAGACTGAAAGGTAAATTGACTGGTGAACTGCTTACTTGTCAACGCTCAAGTGTATGATCTGTCTGGCACAGATGCAAACTGTCTTGCATTAGACGGAAGAAGCGAGTTCTCGTTTATGAGTGAATGAGATGAGAAAAGAATCCCGGAGGAGACGATTATTGTTTGTTTTTGAGTTTTCAGTATTTTATTGCTTTTGAGAATTTGTCATAGGTTAATGAGTTTAAGCCTAAACCAATGGATTTAGTAAACTCATCACATCTTCCCTCTGATTAGGGGTAATGAGAATACCTTAAGTGTGAAGTCAGCTTCTCACACTTAATCACCATGGTGTAGGATTAAGATCATTAACCTACTTGTGGTTATTTAGATGTTTTTGGTTATTTTTGTTTAGTGTTAAGTAATGAGGTTAAGCCATAATCAGGGATTAAACAGACTCATTACACCATCCTAATAGAAGGATAATAGATGAAAATGTTTAAGCTGAGGAAAGCTCCTCAACTTAATCCATGATTAGGGATTAAACTCATGACAAAACAAAGCCTTTATTAGATGGATTTTAGTTAATGATTAGATGAAGAAGTGAGTTTTATGGTTTGTAAGACAACTTGAGGGGGACTTGTCCATTAACACTAGGGTTAGTCCTTAACCAATTAGGGAAGAATTAGAACCCTAATGCAAGACCCAAGTTACAAGCTTGATGTCTTGATGGTTATTAGGTGAATTGATTAAGGGATTTAAACACATTAAGGGTTTAACACTTAGGATTAAAGTTATACACTTCATCCTAATAGAAGGATGCAGGCATAAGCTTAATCACAAAGCCTTAAAGCCTTTAGGGTTTAGTCCCTGATTATGAGATGAGAAGAGAAGACTCAAAAGAGACACAAAGGTGAAACTAAGTGGGGGACTAATCAAAACCCTAATCATTGTCATGCTTGGTTGTTCCTAAGGTTTGTGAAGTTTACAAGAGAAGTCTTCAATAGAACCACCAGGAAGCAGATGAAAGGAGCCAAGAGAAGCAAAGTAACTTGCTTCATTTAAGAAGACAAGTCACTTGAAGAAAGAAAGTGAGAAGAAGAAGAATGAGCAAGCTCAATCTCAAACACATATCAAAATACAGCATGGATGCAAGAGAGAGATGAAAAGAAATTGTGAGAAGTGAAGGCAAATTCACTTCTCAAAGTTGCTTACCACCTGAAAGGTTAGTGAAAGAAATGCAATGCAATGCAAGATGAGATGAAATGGCATGATGAGAAACAAAACCAGAAGCATATATGGGATGATAATGATGCTATGAGATGATGCAAACATGAGACAACACATGGGGATGATCATACAAGCTCATGGATGCAAATGAAGCAAGTTAAGACACATGAATATACATGAAAAGTTATGACATGCAAATGGCATACAACATGGCAAATGCAAGATGCAATGATCAAACATGCTTTCAATATGTCTTAAGATGTCATATGAATCACATGGAGGCATAAAATGTCATGGCAAGTCAAGGTATGAATGCAAATGCAAGATGGATGCATATGGAAGTCTAAATTAGGGTTTATGATCAAAGCATCAAACACAAACCAAAATCAGAAGCAAACATCAATATAAAAAATTGAAAATGCACTCAAAGGATCCCTAATCCTATACTAACTCACTGCCCAAGGGAGAAGTTCCAACTCCTAACCTAATTCAAGTTATGATTTTCCTAAGTTTTCTAGGGTTTTAGGGTTCCTTAACAAGAAAAATGTCAAACAAATGGAAAATGAAAGATCAATTCATGGCCATTTATTCTCATAAACTACAAGATAAACACAATGCAATGCAAAAAGAATCAAAGTCCAACTCTTTGTGGTTAGGCAGAAGTGATTTTTGAAAGTTTGGATCAAAATAATGCATCAAAATGATTTTAATTCCATGAAAAATTCTCAAAATGCATCAAGATCAAAAAAGAAATTTGTTTTGAGGGTTGGACAATGTTTCTAAATATTTTTAAAGGTTTCATGATTTTTTTTGGTGATTTTTAAATACCTAAAAGTATTTTTAATTAATTAATTCCCATTAATTAATTAAAAAGAAACTTTTAAATATTTAAAAATACTTTTTTAATGCTAAACATAAAAATAAAAATATTTTTGTGTTCTGAAATTAAATAATAACTTATATAAAAAATTTCAGAATTTTTAAAGTGGTTTTGCTATTTTTAATAAAATATAGAAAACAAATGAATTAATATGAAAATAAAAAGGAAATTAAAGCTGAAAAAGAAAAGTAATCAGATCCAAGGGCCCTCATTTAAACTCACTGCGCGCGCGTTTGACTTGGCGCCAGATCCCACGGCTGGAATTCAAACTTGGCTAATTAAGTGATTAAGCCCTAATCTTGCCCTAATGACTCTCAGATGACCGGAACAGTGGTTCCGGTCATCTTCTCCGGCGAGCTCAAATGCTAAATCATTCTACACGCTATGAAAATGAAAACCAACTATCCAGGAATCTTCCCCACCCTAAAACGAATCAAACCCCTCATCTAAACATCATTTATCACTCATAATCAGAGAGAATCGAAGCAAACAAATCCTAGGGCAAAAAGTTTCAGAAACAGATTAAACTCTCATCTCTCCACCATTTTCAAAACCAAAGACATCAGAGTGATCAGTGAACTACAAAGAACAACTTAGGAACTTTAAAAATCATTTCTGGAAAAAAGTTCTTGAGCTACCTGAGTTTTGAAGCTTTCAACTTTGCAGCTTTCTGACCTCCCCTCTTTATGCAATCCACTCCTTTTGGTCCCTTGATGATGTCTGGATGCTTAGAAGGAGTTTGTGCTGGCTGGTTTGGGAGATTGAACAAGTTCTGTTCAAGCTCAGGTGAGAATCGTGTTTGGCTTATGTGAGGTTTCAAGGATGAATGAAGGCAGGGAAATGATCAGAAGGATGTGGTGATGAGTTCTATGAAGTTTGTTTATGAGTTTGTAGCTTGTTTTCTGAGTTTCGAAAGCTTTTGCTTTTGAGAGTGAAAATGAGAAAGTTCTCTTCTTGCTGGTTTCAGGCTTGTGTGTTATGTTGTTTGGCTTGCCATTTGTTTGTATAAACAATGTTGATTGGTCAGAAGATGTGACATGCCCTTTTGTGATAGGTGTAGCTACTTTTGCCAATTTGTCAACTTTGTGTAAGAGAAGCATGGGTCATGTTCTAGCCAAGTACAAGGGGTGTGGGCTGCGCAACATGGTGTGAGGGAAAGGCTAGGATGGTTCAGCAATGTAGCTAGCAAGTGGATGAAGTGTTATGATGGCTTTTGCAACTTGCTTGCTTTTGATCTTCATGAAAATATCTTGCCTCACAAACCATAAAACATGTGATCTCTTTGGCCCATTCTGATTTTTAGGACTTGTGTGATGTTTGTGTAATGGTTTGTCATCAATTAGAACTCACAAATTGCCTTGGTACATGAATTTGCAAGTTTTCCATTTGGTGCATAACTTGAAATTTAGTGATTTTTGCCAACTTTGATGCACCATAACTTTTGATCAAAAATGAATTAGGTCATGTTCTTGTACTTTTTGAAAAGGGAAAGATCTATTCTACAACTTTTATGACCAAAGTTTTTCCATTTGAAGCATTTTTGGATCAAAAAGTAAGGATTGAAAAGTTGCCTAAAATGACAAACTCCTTAAAAGTCAAACTTGCCCCAAAAAGTCAACTTTGCAAAAACTTGTAATTCTTTGAATTTTGTGAACTTCCAACCTCTTCTATGATCAAATAAAGATCAAATACCATCAAAATGATGAAGATCACTCCTTGGTTAGGTCATTGGGGGCCTCAGATGCCCTGATTTTGCACTGACTTGTCCAGAAAGTCAACTCTTGATCAGATGACTTCCCCATGGAATTTCTTCATGAAAATTGATATGCATACTCCCTATACCATATAGAGACCAATAGAAGCAAGAATGACCAAAAAATTTGGAGTTATGGCCTCTGAAACCAAAACCCTAATTTTAGGTCATCTGTGCAGTCTAAGCCTGGCTCTGCTTCCACACCAATCCCAGTTCTTGTGATTCTTTGGCATTCTTGACTTTGAGAGGATATAATATGATGCTTGAACACATATGGATCCCTTTGAAGTTATTGATGACCTTTGGAGTGGCTCAAGAAACTCTTGGATTGCTCAGATCACAAACCCTAGATGCAGATGACTTTGAACCAATGCAGTGAATTAAAAATGCAATATGAGATGGTATGATTGTGTTTATGCATATGAAATGATCACAAGCCATGGAGTGAATGGGTGAGGGCAAATTTGGGGTGTTTACAATAAGCAGTATCAATATAATGCTGATTTAGCTCCCACTCGCATGCAACTTCAGAGTATGTCTATGGGTGCCAAAGAAAGTTTCAAGGAGTATGCTCAGAAGTGGAGAGACTTGGATGGAAGAGTACAACCCCCTTTAACTGACAGGGAGCTGGTTGATATGTTCATGTGTACATTGAATGGTCCTTTTTACAGTCATCTCATTGGAAGCTCATCATCCGGCTTCACTGAGTTGATAATGACAGGAGAGCGCGTGGAAAATGGTATAAAGAGTGGCAAGATTCAGGTGGGTACTTCTTCATCAGGTACTGCAAAGAAGCCTCCCACTGGGAAGAAAGAGTCAAATGATGTTTATGGTCAACCTGATCGTAACAGAAGGCATCAGTCTGGGAGTGCAGTTCATATTTCAAATCCAACTCCTACAACACCAGAGCAGCCACAGGGCAACCAACAGAGGGCTAGAAGATAGTTCACTAAGATCAACATGTCAATGGCTCAGGCATTGCAACACTTGTTGAAGGCTGAACTTATCACTCTGAAAGATGCTCCTCAGAATCCTAATGTTACCTCTCCCAGGTACAATCCTAATGCACGATGTGCATATCATTCGAACTGTCAGGGACATGATACTAATAGCTGTTGGGTCTTGAAAAACAAAATTCAAGATATGATTGAGGCTGGAGAAATTGAGTTTGACCCTCCGGGTACTCCAAATGTGATCACTGCTCCCATGCCAAATCATGATAAGACTGTCAATGCCATTGATGAAGATTTACATATCTATTCAGTTGCAGAGTTGACCACACCATTGTCTGTTATCAAGAAGAAGTTAGTACAAGCCGGATTCTTTCCAGGTTGTCGTGAAGACTGTTTGTATTGTACCTATAAGCCGGATAGTTGCTGGAGATTGAGAGATGGAATTCAACGTCTCATGGATAAGTATACCATAGTGTTTGAGAGGACTCCATCGTCTGTGGAGAGTATGGTGGATCATATTACTAAAGGTAGGAAGATTGAAGAGGTTGATATGGTTGATAGAGTACCAGTAAGGATCACTTCCAAAGGTCCTGTTAAAATCACTCATAAGGGTCCAATTAAGATTACTGCTGAAGGCCCTGTGAAGACTGTTGCTGAAGCTAGAGTGGCTCCTATGGTCATTACCACTCCTGGTCCTATTCCGTATACGTCTGATAAAGCTGTGCCTTGGCATTATGGGTCTGATGTTTATATCCATGGTGTTAAGCAGGAACCTTTAGCTGATATGCCTGTTGATGTTGATAATATTGCTGGATCTAGTAAGATCACACGAAGCGGAAGAGTCTTCTCTCCTCCAGTTACCTCTAAGAATGCAATTACTCCAGCTGCTACCTCCACCACTGATGCTCGGGGCAAAGGTCCTGTTATTGAACCTGTACCTACTGATGTGCCAGCTGCTGATGATCTTGCTAAGCAGATGGAAGAAGTATTGAAAATCATTCGCAAGAGTGATTATGACATTGTTGATCAGTTGGGGCATACTCCCTCCAAGATTTCTATGCTGTCCTTGTTGTTGTGTTCTGAGGCTCATGCCAAGGCCTTGATTAAGTTTCTGAAGACTGCTCATGTACCCAATGCAATTTCTGTTGACCAGTTTGAGAATTGTGTTGCTCACCTGACCTATGATAATGGGTTAGGTTTCTCTGATGCTGATTTGACTCCTGCCAAGAGGGATCATAACAGGGCTCTGCATATCTCAATTGAATGCAGGGGCACTACCCTGTCACATGTATTGATAGACAATGGTTCCTCTCTGAATGTGTTACCCAAAGAAGTCCTGAATAAGCTAAGTCCTGAAGATGCTGTGCTGAAGCCCAGTAATATAGTGGTGAAGGCTTTTGATGGTTCTAGAAGAGTTGTGCATGGAGAAATTGATCTCCCAATCAAAGTTGGTTCTCAGGTTTTTAATGCTACATTTTATGTGATGGATATTCGTCCTTCGTACTCTTGTTTGCTTGGTCGTCCCTGGATCCATGGGGCAGGTGCTGTAACCTCTACATTACATCAGAAGCTGAAATATCCGATGGGAGGAAAGGTTGTTACTGTCTATGGAGAGGAAGAATATTTTGTTAGCTATGTGAACACTTTCAAGTATCTGGAAGTGGAAGGTGAATATGTTGAGACTCCGTGTCAGACATTTGAAGTGGTTCCTTGGATTGTTAATGATTATGAAGCTCCTCCTGTTGTCAAGAAAGTTCCTGTGGTCACCAGAATACCTCCGACAATGGCCTCCCTTAAAGATGCTAGAGCTGTGGTGGATGAAGGTGGTTGTACTATTTGGGGTCAGCTTCCTGATATCCCATACAAGTCTGACAAGTTTGGTTTGGGTTTCACTGCAGAGTCCCAGAAGGCTGTTCGTCGTGCTCGTGCTGTTCGTATCACCAATCAAGGGGTTATGAAGAACCAGATCAATGCTGTGGGTGACTATGATGAAGACTACAACTTGGATGCTTGGATTTTTTCTACTGTGGGTGCTGGGCTCAATAATTGGAAAGCTGAAGATGTTATCCCTATCTCCTTTAGTCAGGAGTAAATACTATTACTGTGTTGTTGCTTTTTAAGTTTGTAATTTCTTGAACAATTAAAACTCTCAAGCCTTGTGCCTTACCCGGGGCACAATGGTGTGCTTGTTACGGGCTGTCATTTCATTTGCATACTTCATTCAATAAAAATCAGTGGACGTTTCGTTTTCGTAAATATTGTGTTCCTTGTCTTTCTTTTCTTTTATTTTTGTTTTATCAACTATGTGTTCTTACACACACCCACACCACTAAAATGCAGATCCTCATCCACTCTGGATCCTGTTGATAACAGTTCTAATATTGCCAATTATAATTTCGAGAATCCGATCTATCAAGCTGAAGACGGAAATGAGGACGATTGTGAAGTACCTGTAGAGCTTGCTAGGTTGTTACAACAAGAAGAAAAAGCTATACAGCCACATGAAGAGCCAGTCGAAGTTGTGAATCTAGGAACTGAAGAAAACAGGAAAGAAGTCAAGATAGGGGCTGATTTAGAGAATAGTGTCAAGAGCAGACTGGTTCAAATGTTACGTGACTATGTGGAGATCTTTGCTTGGTCTTATGAAGATATGCCAGGGTTAGATACAGACATTGTGGTTCACCGTTTACCAGTAAAAGAAGATTGTCGTCCAAAGAAGCAGAAGGTTCGTCGTATGCGTCCTGAAATGTCAGAGAAAATCAAAGCAGAGGTAATGAAACAGTTTGATGCAGGGTTCTTAGCAGTGACTTCTTATCCTCAATGGGTTGCAAATGTGGTACCAGTGCCTAAGAAAGATGGTAAGGTACGTATGTGTGTAGACTACAGGGATTTGAACAAGGCCAGCCCCAAAGATGACTTTCCACTTCCTCATATTGATGTTCTGGTAGACAACACTGCTCAGCATAAGGTATTCTCCTTTATGGATGGTTTCTTTGGTTACAATCAAATCAAGATGGCAACTGAAGATATGGAGAAGACAACATTTGTTACACAGTGGGGCACTTTTTGTTATAAGGTGATGCCATTTGGTTTGAAGAATGCAGGGGCAACATATCAGCGTGCTATGGTGGCTTTGTTTCATGATATGATTCATCATGAGATAGAAGTGTATGTGGATGATATGATAGCCAGGTCTTAGAATGAAGAACAACATCTTGATCATTTGCATAAATTGTTTGAGAGGTTGAAGAAATACAAGTTGAGACTGAACCCAAACAAGTGTACTTTTGGAGTTAGGTCTGGTAAACTCCTGGGTTTCATAGTCAGTGGAAAAGGTATTGAAGTAGATCCTGCAAAAGTGAAAGCTATACGAGAGATGCCAGCTCCCCGTACTGAGAAGGAGGTTAGAGGTTTCTTGGGACGATTGAATTACATTGCAAGATTTATTTCCCAATTAACTGCCACCTGTGAGCCAATCTTCAAGTTGTTGAAGAAAGATCAAGTAATGGAGTGGAATGATGAGTGCCAGACTGCCTTTGATGAAATCAAGAAATATCTGCTAGAACCACCAATTTTGATGCCACCAGTTGATGGAAGACCCTTGATTATGTACTTAACAGTGTTAGACAACTCAATGGGGTGTGTATTGGGGCAACATGACGAGTCTGGTCGAAAAGAGCAGGCAATATACTACCTTAGCAAAAAGTTTACCGACTGTGAAACAAGATACTCACTGCTCGAGAAAACTTGTTGCGCTTTGGCATGGGCTGCTCGCCGACTAAGACAGTATATGTTGACCCATACTACCTTATTGATTTCAAAGATGGATCCAATCAAGTATATATTCGAGAAACCTGCTCTCTCCGGAAGAATTGCAAGATGGCAAATGATCTTGACAGAATATGATATACAGTATACTACTCAGAAGGCCATTAAAGGAAGTGTTGTGGCTGACCATTTGGCTCACCAAGCAGTAGATGATTACCAGTCAATGAGTTTTGAGTTCCCGGATGAAGACATTATGATTATTACCAAAGAACCTGGAAAATATGACGGACCTGAACAAGGATCCCGATGGACTATGGTTTTTGATGGTGCTTCCAATGCACTTGGTAATGGTGTTGGTGTTGTGATCAGTTCCCCGGAAGGTTGTCATACCCCGATTACTGCCAGACTTTGTTTCTATTGTACCAATAACATGGCTGAGTATGAGGCATGTATCCTGGGTATCAAAGCTGCCATTGATATGAAGATTCAGTTCCTTGACGTATATGGAGATTCAGCCCTGGTAGTAAGTCAGATTAAAGGAGATTGGGATACCAAACATGATAACCTCATTCCTTACAGAGAGCATGTGTTGTCTTTGATCCCACATTTCAAAGAGATTACCTTTGGACATATTCCACGAAGAGAGAATCAGTTGGCAGATGCATTAGCCACCATGGCATCTATGTTTGAGATAAGTTGGGATGATGAAGCTCCCAAGATTACTATTGATAGATTTGAAAAGCCTGCACACTGCAATGAGATTGGTACAGAAGGGGCAGAGGAGAAGCCTTGGTTCTATGAAGTGAAAAGATATCTTGAAGCTCAGGAGTTCCCTGAAGGGGCACCTGTCAAAGATAGGAAGTTTCTGAGAAGGTTCTCTGCTAAGTTCTTTTTGAGTAATGGGATTTTGTACAAGCGCAATCATGATTCAACTATGCTTCGTTGTGTGGATAAGAAGGAAGCAACAGAGATTATGGAAGATATGCATGATGGAATCTTTGGAACTCATTCTAGTGGTCATACTATGGCAAAGAAGATATTGAGAGCAGGTTACTATTGGTCTACCATGGAAGCTGATTGCTATCAACACTCTAGAACATGTCACAAGTGTCAAATCTATGCTGATAAAGTACATATACCTCCATCACCATTGAATGTGTTGACTGCTCCTTGGCCTTTTGCCATGTGGGGCATTGATATGATTGGTGAGATCAAACCTACTGCTTCTAATGGGTATCGTTTCATCCTGGTTGCTATTGATTACTTCACGAAATGGGTGGAGGCAGATTCATTTGCATCTGTTACCAAGAATGTTGTGGCTCGATTCATTAAAAATAATCTCATATGTAGGTATGGCATCCCTGAAAGGATTATCACTGACAATGGCTCTAATCTGAACAATACTATGATTACTGATCTCTGCACGCAGTTCAAGATTAAGCATCACAACTCTTCTCCGTATCGTCCGAAGATGAATGGGGCAATTGAAGCTGCTAATAAGAACATTAAGAAGATTGTACAGAAGATGACTGTTACTTACAAGGATTGGCATGAGATGTTACCATTTGCTCTTCATGGTTATCGTACTACAATACGTACTTCAACAGGGGCAACCCCATTCTCCTTAGTCTATGGTATGGAAGCAGTTCTGCCCATTGAAGTTCAGATTCCCTCCTTAAGAATCATGAAGGAGGCAGGTTTGGATGAAGATGAGTGGATTCAGACTCGACTTTACCAGATAAATTTGATTGATGAGAAGAGGCTAGCAGCAGTTTGTCATGGCCAGATGTACCAGAAACGAATGATCAAAGCTTTTAACAAGAAGGTTAAGCCAAAGGTATATCAGGCTGGTGACTTGGTGATCAAGCGTATCATATTACCACAGGGTGATCCTAGGGGCAAGTGGACTCCTACATATGAAGGACCATTTGTGGTCAAGACAGTATTCTCAGGAGGTGCCATGATACTTACTACTATGGATGGTGAGGACTTCCCACAGCCTGTAAACGCAGACATAGTTAAAAAATACTACGCATGAAAAGAGACCCACTAGGTTGACAGGCCTAGGCAAAAATAAGGGCATCCCGGCAAACCAAAAAGGTTTGGGCAAAAATTAGGGATATATATAAAAAGATGTACACCCGGCAAGTCGAAAACCTGAAAAGGCGGCTTGGGCAAAAAAGGGTATCCCGGTGGATTGAAAACCTGAAAGGGAAATCCAGGCAAAAGTTAGGGATTAAAGTGTATGACTATGTCTTGTTTGGATCACCCATGAAACTGCAACCAGTTACTCAAGTTTGAACAGATAAAGCTCAATCCAATCGTTTCCGTTTCAACAGCAGAAGATGAGATACTTGAAGATAATGGCAATAGTAGAATTGAAACTCAATAGGATTATTTCCCACATAGCTGATTCTCCTTGTTTTGTAAAATTTTATGACAAAATCCTCTTACTAGGGTTTATGTCTCCTTGTACAAACTTACCCATGTATGGGTCACTTTTTGATATAAATAAAATTCCATTTTTGAATCCATATTTACTTTTACCCTATTTACATAAGCGAAACGTCCATTGGTTGTGTTTGAATGTATGTATGCTTTTGAATATGATTGATGTTTACCAGAAATGCATGTATGCTTAATATGATTGATGTTTACCAGAAATGCATGAAAATGCAGTAATAGTATTTACTAAGGACGAACGAGGGAAGGATTCCAACGAAGCTTCACCAGGTTCACTCTTACAAGACAGTTACAAATCCCCAGTAGGGCAAGTCCATCTTCATGAAGTACTTCAAGTCACATCTCCCCTGGAATTTATATCCATCTCTTTTATCCTCATACGGATAATCGAGAATTTACTCTTCCAATAGGAGTACGACGAACGAAGACGGGAGGTTATGTATACCTTGCTATCCCCAGCAGACGAAAGGTTATGTATACCTTGCTATCCCCAGCAGACGAAAGGTTATGTATACCCTACTATCAAACGAAGACGGGAGGTTATGTATAATATATTATCAAACAAGACGGGAACGAGTTCCTTATATTCTTCAGCAACGAATCGGGATTTATTTTCCCTGGCCAGCAGTTGTTATACGAAGATATCCAGACGCTTCAGGCAGCATCATGTCATACATACATCATTTATATATCATAACATACATATACATAAATACATAATACATTACTTAAGTGCATCATATCATACATACATACATAATGCATAAACTAATATTACCATACAAGATGCTACCTTGTTTTCAGGATAATTCTCCAACAACAAATTTCATCAACAAGTTGTGACTATTGGGCCGTTGTTTATCTTCCCAAAGGTTATCATTTCCTCAGGACGTTGTTTATCCTCCTGAAAGCTTCTTATACCTCAGAACGTTGTTCATCTTTCTGAAAGCATATCATCACCTCAGGATGTTGTTTATCCTCCTGAAAGCATATTACCTCCTCAGGACGTTGTTATCCTCCTGAAAGCTATCAATCCCTCAGGACTGCTTTATCCTCCTGAAAGCATATTATCTCCTTGGGCCGTTGTTTATCTTCCCAAAGGTTATATCATTACCTCAGGACTGCTTTATCCTCCTGAAATCATATTATTTCCTCAGAACGTTGTTTATCCTTCTGAAAGCATATCATTTCCTCAGGACATTGGTTATCCTCCTGAAAGCATATTATTACCTTGGGCCGTTGTTTATCTTCCCAAAGGTTACTATTACCTCGGGACGTTGTTTATCTTCCTGAAATCTATCACCCTTACCTCAGGACGTTGTTTATCCTCCTGAAAGCATATTATTTCCTCAGAACGTTGTTTATCCTTCTGAAAGCATATCATTTCCTCAGGACGTTGATTATCCTCCTGAAAGCTATTACCACCACCTCGGGACGTTGTTTATCTTCCAGAAAGCTATTACCACTACCTCAGGACGTTGTTTATCCTCCTGAAAGCATACTATTCCCTCAGAATGTTGTTTATCCTTCTGAAAGCATACTATTACCTCGGGACGTTGTTTATCCTCCTGAAAGCATATCATGACTATTGGGCCGTTGTTTATCCTCCCAAAAGTTATACTTATCCCTCAGAACGTTGTTCATCCTTCTGAAAGCATATCATCACCTCAGGACGTTGTTATCCTCCTGAAAGCATATTATTACTTTGGGCCGTTGTTTATCTTCCCAAAGATTACCACTACCTCAGGACGTTGTGTATCTTCCTGAAAGCATATCACTACCTCAGGACGTTGTTTATCTTACTGAAAGCATATCATTACCTCAGAACGTTGTTTATCCTTCTGAAAGCATATCATTTCCTCAGAGCGTTGTTTATCCTTCTGAAAGCATATCATTACCTCGGGACGTTGTTTATCTTCCTGAAAGCATATCGTTACCTCAGGACGTTGTTTATCCTCCTGAAAGCTATCATTACATCTTCATATTTTGTACTGCTATATCCTCCAAGAAATGCATCTGAAGAACTTTTCTCCAAGTGGCATCTTTAAGCCCACTCAAGCATATTCAACTAGCCATCAGTATCACTCTACGCACCGGTGAGTGCAAATTTTTGGGCTTTTGTGTTCAATCCCCTTCAACCTTCCAGGTCACAACTGGCAAATATACCAATCTAACCCCTCAGGTTTCAGAAAATTGAACAGGGGCAGCTGTTGCACCCCAAAATTTGCCCTCACAATACAAGACTTTGTGTACTAAGAAGGTTCACAAGGTTCACAAGATTCACAATACTTACAAGACCTTTCACGAGGTTCATGAAGTTTACAAGACACTTTATGAGGTTCACAAGGTTCACAATACTTACAAGACCTTTCATGAGGTTCATGAAGTTTACAAGACACTTTATGAGGTTCACAAGGTTCACAATGCTTACAAGACCTTTCACGAGGTTCATGAAGTCTACAAGACACTTTATGAGGTTCACAAGGTTCACAAGACCTCCCATGAGGTTCACAAGGTTCACAAGACATCTTATGATGGTTCACAAGGTTCACAAAGTTCACAAATAGTCAGAAGAGTTGACAATTCCCTCAGACAATGCACCTCCTAAGCAGTGCATCCAAAACTAGGGTTTTGACTTTAATCAGGCTAAATGAATTTACAAAACTTCAACTGAGCTCCATAACATCTTATATGTGTGTAAGAACCCCCATGACAAGTTTCAAGACTTTTCTCAAAAGTTTGCTCAGTCAGATGATCAGATAAATCAAAATCAGTCAAAGCAGTTAAAAAGTCAAACTGAGGTCAACTGTGGTCAAACCAAAGTCAAACTTCATGATTTTTTTGCCAACATCAATTATATGAAGTAAAATTCATCATTTGATCAAGGGTTGATCATGATTCATCAAGGATATTTCAGATCATCAAGAATCAGAGGTTTCTAAATTAGGGTTTCCTTAGTAAAAGTCAACTGAACTTTGACCAGCCATAACTTTCACATGCTTCATCACCAAGTCTCCATCCAAAGCTCATTTTGAAGGAAATTGAATTCTCTACATCTTTGTGTCTCACAAGCCAAGCCCAAAAATGCTTCATTTGGAAGGTATGAGCTAAGACATTATAGGTCCTTTTAAAAGTCAACAAAAAGTCAACAACTTCATAGCATTAAAATTGAAGGATGTGTGCCCTTGCAAAGTTGGGAAATTTTAGGGAAGTTTATGAAGCAAATGGAGGTTTAAAACCAAATTTTGCTAAGTGGGCTGAACTTTTAATGACCCAAAGCAATCCATGACATCATGCACGAAAATTCTTTGATATTTTCATAATTTTTATTTTATTTAATTAATTTATTATGATTTTTTATACTAAAAATCATTTTAAATTTAAATAAAATATTAAATGTGAAGATTTAAAATTATTTTTGATTCTAGAAGGTCATGAATTCAATATGGATCAAATTGATACAAAGATAATGTTGATTGGCTTGAAATAGAAAGTGTTTATGCAAAAATATTTGAATTTCAAAGCTTATCTTTCTCAATCTTTTTGGATCAAATCTTTCACACAAACATCAAGTTTTTTGACCTAGAATGATCACACTATAAGTACATAACTTAAACCTACTCATTGCACACGAATTCCAGCCTCAAAGAGTAAGTTTGCAATTTTCAAAAACCTCACAAAACTTAAAATTCGGTTTCTACTATACAAGGCATTTGAAGGTAATTTTAAGACATGGAATGATTCCTTGGACATCCATAAACCAATCCCAGCCATCAAAAGCATCGAAATCACTCTCATATGCATAATCCGATTCATCACATTCATGGATTTTTTGATTTTCGATTCTAAACAATGACTGGTTCTTAATGAATTTTGACTAATGCTTTGTGTTTGTGGTGTGTTATAGATTGTTTCTGGGCAGGTTTTGTGAAGTTCTATCACCTAGAACGAAATCCACCATGTTTAGGGTTTCGGTTGAGCTTTAGGGTTTTCCAATTCATCCAGTATAAACGAATTCTAAAACCACAGATCGATTCAAATTGATCTCTAGACTTTGTTTGTGTTTTTAATTTGATGTAATTTCATTGTTTTGATGATAGTTAGGTTTCATAGGTTTTGCTGCAGATTGAATTTCGCAGGAAAATATGTGTATAATTTCGCAGGAAATTTGGTAGGAACCAAGGAAGAAGATGATACCCTGCGCGCGTATTCCAGAATTCAAATATTATGCATATTATTTTATGAATTAGTTGCTGTTTTGTTTCACAGTTGGTTGGCTGGCTCAGTTGGTTGTGTATGCGCGTGTATTCCTTAAGGGCTGGTGTTCGAATCCTGGCTCCAACCAGTTTTTTTATTGTTTTTCCATTTTAATTGTTAAACATAATATATTATGTGTTGTAATGAGATTAATATCAGGTGCGCTCTCCCAGCTGGAATGGTAAATGCATTTGTGAATTGAGTAAAGGTCCTGGGTTCGATCCCCCCCAGGCCTTTTGTTTTGTTTTCTTTTTTATGATTTTTCAGGATTAAGACACAAAAACAAATGAAGCCCTGCTTCTAACGCCAGCGCGCGCGTGGCCCAGTGGATGGAAGGCTAGTCTTGGGGGTTGCAAGCTTAGGGACTGGGTTCAAATCCTAGCCCAAGCAGGTTTTTATTTCTTCATCCTTTTCTTTAATTTTTGATTATTTAGTTAATTTTTTATCTTAAATAAATTCAAATAATGAATATGATGCTCATCTTATTTTAAATTCATTTTAATCTTATAATAAAAACTTATTTATTTTGTAGTTTATTAATATTATGAAATTATGTATATAGTTATTTTATTACTCAAAAAATATGTATATAAACCCTAATTTTCTAAAAATCTAAAATATTTTGTAAAAAAACTTTAATTAAATTTCATAAACCCTAATTTTTTCTATTATAATTTTCAATTTATTATTTGATCATGTGTGCATATTTTATATAATTTTGTAAATATAATTATAATTAACCCTATTTGTATAATATGTAAATATGACATAATTTGTTTAGAATTTAATTTTGCATGAAAATAATTTTTATTATATGTTTAAAAAATTGCTAATTCAATTTTTGTAATTATAATTTATTTTCATAATATGTTCATAATTAATTTAGTTTTATAATTTACATATAACTTCAAATTTTATAATAATTAGTATAATTGATTATATTTTAATATTAAATAATAATTGTTTACAAAATTGATTATTATAATATTCTTGTTTATTTCATTATTATTATTAATTATGTTTATATGATTATTACTAACCCCATTTAATTTGGTATTATTTTTATTATTTATTATTTTCACTAACCCAATTATTATTATTATTATTTTGCTTATTTATTTAAATTGCTTTTATTATTATTATGTAATTGCTCCTTGGTGTAATATTTATTTATAATGTTTATTATTTATATTTTATGCTATGGTTAGTAAATAAGGAGTGTAAATATACTTGTAATTTAAAATTAATTTAGATCATTTAAATTTAAAGATAAATATTAAAAATTGTACACTCACACACGTAAGTCGATCTTTGATCGCCGTCTCACTTCCTTAGGGATACCTCTCATTGTTGCCTAATCAAAAAGGTCAAGTAGGGTGTATAAAGCAAAAGTCCCTCAAAATAAAGTCATCTAGTCCCTTAACAAATAAAAGATCAAGTCCCTTTCGAATGTTGCCTTCGTAATGATCTTGCCCCTTTCGAATAAAGATGATAGTCCCTCCAAAATTGCTTATACACCCTACAGTTGCCTAATGAACAGATGACCCTTCATTTGTCCCTCACATCCAAGGTAATGACTACCTATTCCTTAATAATAGGGATAGTCTTACCACTTAAGGGATTCAAGAACAGAAAAGACTCAAACTTAGGGTAGGTTCCTCATAGTTACTTGCTCACTCTTCAAAACTTTTCAAACACTTCACAATTTCAAACAAAAATTTTCAAAACAAAGGTTTATACGCATCCGTACATGGATCATTATCAAACTCTTAAGAAAATTTCTATTCACACACTTCACATTTTCAAAAACATTTTAAATGAGCTAAGTAACTAAGAGCCCATGGATAACCATGGATGTAAAGGGTGCTAATACCTTCCCTTTACATAACCTACCCCCCGGACCCAAAAATCTTTTAAAAAGGTCTTTCCTGTTCTTTTATGCCTTTCCTTTGGATAAAATAAAAGTCGGTGGCGACTCTTGCTATCCGCAACATAACTAAAGTCAGTTCTCCCACCGTGTTACAGACGGACCGACCTGCTTTTATACAACTAATGTAACACCCTTCTACCCAAAGATTAATCACAATAATTATACATTAGTAAAACAAATTAAAATCACCATAAAGAGTACCACATGCTTCATAAAAAATTCATAATAAACTTCTTGCCCCGTAACACAGGTTTTCAAAAATTTATAATAATAATTTCTTCGATAATATCAATAAATGAAATCCAAATTTCGCAGCGGAATCATAGTCTCAAAGCAACTTCTTTTATTTCATCAAACAAAAAGACCTTTTAGTAATTATCAAAAGTCGTCGTCAAATAAATTCAACATCTAGAAAACAAAAAATATGTTTAATAAAACAATACAACTTCAACTCAAGCGTTCCCCATCCGATGTTACATATCAGAGCAAGACACCTCTATTACTAATGGAAATAGAGTAAAATAATTCCATATCTAAGTCTTCACGCATCTATGAGTTAGTCTTGATTACCTGTATGTTACCCATGTGGAGATTACATTCAAACAGGCAAGGTGAGTAATCACAAATCATTATACGAGATATAAGGCAAAGGTATAAGATAAGACAACAATAAACATCATTGTTATTGTCACGTTGTCCCAGCATAGTATGTCATGAATGCATGATAAAACAACCTCTTCATCATTATCAACATAAGCCATCAAGTTTACATCATCATTCATGTAATCACCCATAGTAACATCCTTTACATAATCACCAACACATAATTATCAACACATAATTATCAACACATAATTGTCATTATATAATCATCAATACACAATCATTAACACATAATGACCAACACATAATTATCAACACATAACCGTCATCATATAATCAACACATAATCGTCATCACCAAATCGTTATTGTTACACCCTTCGAAACCCCACACAAAAATACACGATAAAATGATCATTCAAATCAGAGTGCAACATAAAAAGGTGTTATATCTGCTTCTTTAAATATCGTAATAATAATTCTGCTTCGTAACAAGGGTTCTTTCAACATTCTAAATTCAAAACATCGTAGAGGAAAAATTTATTTCAATAAAATCAAAACTCCAATACAATATTAAAATAAATCATAACAAATAGTCAACTTAATAAAAGAAAAATAGAACTTGAAGTTTCACAATGTTCCTGACCCGATGTTACATAATAAGAGCAAGACACCCTTTAAACAACAGAAATAAAATTGACTCCAAAGTTAACTCTTCATGCACCACGAGCTAATCTTGGTTATCTGCATGTTATCCATATGGAGGAAACATTCAAATAGGTAGAGCGAGTATTCACAATTCATTATATAAGATATAAAGAAAAAAAATATAATTAAACGGGGCAACACCAACATCATCATAACATCATCAATAAGGCACATACAATCAGTCACAATCTACATAATTCATATGCAATTCCATTTAGTATGAAGCACAACAACATCTGAATAAGCATGTGATACCAATCAACATAAATAGACATTGGGGTCGTTAACCCTCAACAAGGGAGCACAATATAATTACTTCAATCAGCACAATGGGATTGAAGCCAACAACAATGGACTGAAGTCCCAACATAGTATGTCATGAATGTATGATGCAACAACACCGTCATAATTATCAACATAAGTCATCACATTTGCATCATTCATTTATGTATTAATTGTATCCATCACCCTATAGCATATAGTGCAAAGTCAAGCTTCTTCAATATCATGTTTTGATGAAGACAACTACTATGTGCATTTATCAAATGATGAGAAAAAGCATCATGAAGCAATATGGTTATGGATCAATATTGCAACATTATGAAGACTTGCATTGATCTTTACTCATTGAGGTATAAGCATGCAATATATATTGATAAAATAGTGCTCAAAATAGTCTCCAAAATTCACTTGCATACATGGTTCATTTGGTTGAAAATATATCACTATTTCTATCTTTAAAAAAAACAAAATATTTTTTATCATACATTTGAAAATTTTATTTTTCATATTTGAACCATGTTAAATTACTTTTAAATATAATCTATTGACTTGGATAAATCAATAGATGTTGCATAAAATAGGTTCAAATTTTTAGATAAATTTTTAGTCTTTCAATTTTTTTAAACATGCAGTTTTTGGTAAATTATGGCATTTTGAACCGTCGTAACAATACTAAAAACCACTGTAATTTTTACGGGTCTGAAATAGTACTTTAATTTTGAAATTCAAAAATTGTTCTACATTTGTTAAGCCAGGTATCCATTAAAACTGACTTAACAAGTCCTATACGAATTTAAAAAAACATTAATTTTTTTAACACCTTTTCATGCATCTTTTCATGAAACCATTTCACTTAACTTGACAATTTTCAAGATATTTTTACATAACTTTACCATGTTTCATAGAGGTGTTATGCACATATAAATACATGAAATTTCAAATTAAATTCAACCTCTTCCATTGCAATTTAACATCATTATGATCATTCAATTTTTAAAATAAGTGTTTGTGTTCTTGAACTTTCACAAGGAAATTTTCTGCATGTATTTCCATATCAATCCAGACAAATTCATAGAATATTTACAAACACTTGAGCACTATATTCTATCATTATAAGTTGCTTGTTTGGAAGAAAAGATCAATTATATTGCTACATCACTCAAAGTGATAATTGTTCTATAGATTTCATTGTTCTTAAAAAACTCTTGTTATATTCTTTGTTGTCCAGGATTGTTGGAAACAAGAGAGTAGAAGGAAAGGATTGTTGTCTTGTTGTACTTGGGTGGTTATTCCTTGTTATTCGGATTTGGATATAGAGGTCCATTGTGAGAGTATTATTCTCGGTTGGACTTTAGGCTTGTAAAATCCAAGAGGTTGTTCTTGGTGGTTTTGTTGTTAGAAGATTGTGGGAGAAGTTTTGGGTTTAGACTTGTACAAATATCTAACAATAGTAAAATATCTTTTGTGTTGAAAGGGAATTGGAGTACTCTCGGACTTTGAGGGGAACTAGTATACTTCTTGGTGTTCTTTACTTTCTGCACTTTACAGTTTTAATCACTTAGTATCTTTAGGAAAGTAAAAATAAAAAACTGGCGATAAATCGAGAAAAAATTTAAAAGGCCTAATTCACCCCCTCTTAGGCATACCTCTAACTTACAATTGGAATCAGAGTAGGTTATAGGTAACATGTTCCTAAACATCCAGAATGGCTTCCGCAAGCGCAATCTCGATTTTCAAAGACGGTGGTAGTAGTAACAAGCTTCCTCTATTTTCTGGAGAGTATTTTTACTTTTGGAAGATCCAAATGAAGACACATTTAGAAGCACAAGGAGATGGTATATGGGAAGCCGTTGAAAATGGTCTGCATAATCCTGTTAGTGTGGTAAATGGTGTTGGCACTCCTAAACCAAAAGTTCTTATGATGAAGATGACAAGAAGATGATCCTCAATGAAAAGAAGGCAATCGACATTCTTCAAAACGCCTTGAGTATGGATGATTTCTTTCCCATTTCTCAACGTAAATTAACAAAAGAAATATGGGATACTTTGGTAGAGACTCATGAAGGAAGCGCTGAAGTAAAAAAGATCAAGATTGAATACATTGAGTCAAGAATACTAGATGTTCAGAATGCAACCCCGAGAATCAATACTTGCTCTCCAAAAGAGATTTGTTCACTTAACCAATCACCTGGTCGCTCTTGGTAAGACTTTTACTAACGATGAATTAAATCTTAAAGTGATTAGGTCTTTAAACAGGGAATGGCAACCAAAGGTGACAGTAATTTCAGAAAAGAAGAGTCTTTATACAATGACATCTGCTTCCTTGTTCGGAAAACTTCAAGAGCATGAATTTGAACTTGAAAGATTGGAGAAGCATGAGATTTAAGTAAATGATTAAAAAGACGTTTTATTAAATACAAGAGTCAAAAATTATGATAGGAATCAAGAGGATAAATCCAATAATGATGAAGATGATAAACTTATCAAGAAGTTTGAAAATTTTCTGAGAAAAGAAAGAAAAAAGGAGATCATTAAAAGGGAAGCACCAATATTGCTCCCGCATGATGACATAGGGGCCAAGAGGGGTACAGACGCGAACGGTCGGTGAAAGGAGAGAACACAAGGGTGAACTGAAAACAGTCGCCAGCTAGGCATTTTTATCCCGAAGGAAAGGTAATGCTGCATAAACCTGGAAAGATATGGATAAGACGGTCGCGAACCAGAGAGACTGTGAAAGGGGGTTGGTTACAACCTGGGAAGGTATTAGCACCCAGATTGTCCGTAGTACTCGACGGTATCCACGCTTAAAAGATTTGTGTTTAAAGGGGTAATGTCAGTGTTATCTGTGTACAAAAGCTGGAAAAGAATGCAAGTGTCAGTGCAACAGAAGTGTGAAGTGAATAAAAAGAGTGTCAGTGTAAGAAAAGAATGCAAAGCTCAAGACAATGAGGCTTAAAGAATAATGCTGGAAGAGGGGGAATATACAGAGACTTTTGTTCGATAACTGTTACGTTATGCCTACGTATCCTCTCGTGCAATGAGGAAGTCAGAACACCGTAGTTTGACTCAAAGAGACTGAAAGATAAATTGACTTGTGAACTGCTTACTTGTCTATGCTCAAGTGTATGACCTGTCTGGCTCAGGTGCAAACTGTCTTGCATTAGACGGAAGAAGCGAGTTCTCGTTTGTGAGTGAATGAGATGAGAAAAGAATCCTGGAGGAGACGATTATTGTTTGTTTTGGTGTTTTCAGTCTTTTATTGCTTTTTGATATTTGTCATAAGTTAATGAGCTTAAGCCTAAACCAGGGGTTAGTAAACTCATCACATCTTCCCTCTGATTAGGGGTAATGAGAATACCTTAAGTATGAAGTAAGCACCTCACACTCAATCACCATGATGTAGGATTAAGATCATTAACCTACTTGCAATTATTTAGATGTTTTTGGAGCTTTTTGTTTAGTGTTAAGTAATGAGTTTAAGCCATAATCAAGGATTTAATGGACTCATTACACCATCCTAATAGAAGGATAATAGATGAGAACATTTAAGCTGAGAAAGGCTCCTCAACTTAATCCATGGTTAGGGATTAACCTAATGACAAAACAAAGCCTTTATTTGAGTGGATTTTTAGTTAATGGTGAGATTAAGAAGTGGATTTTATTGTTTGTAAGACAACTTGAGGGGGACTTGTCCATTAACACTAGGGTTAGTCCTTCTTAACCAATTAAGGAAGAATTAGAACCCTAATGCAAGGCCCAAGTTACAAGCTTGATGTCTTAGAGATTTATTAGATGGATTGATTAAAGGATTTAAACACATTAAGGGTTTAACACTTAGGATTAAAGTTATACACTCCATCCTAATAGAAGGATACATGCATAACCTTAATCACAAAGCCTTAAGACCTTTAAGGTTTAGTCCTTGATTAAGAGATGAGAAGAGAAGACTCAAAGATGACACAAAGGTAAAACTAATGGGGGACTAATCAAACCCTAATTGTGATCATGCTTGGTTGTTCCTAGGGTTTATGAAGCTTGCAAGAAGATCTTCAAGAAGAGCCACCAAGGAAGAAGCAGATGAAGGAAGAGAGGCAGAAGAAGCAAGTCAACTCACTTCACTTAAGAAGGTAAGTTGCTTAAAGAAAGAAGGTGAGAAAGGAGCCTGAATGAGCAAGCTCACCCTAATTCACAAGTAAAAATGCAGCAATGGATGCATAAAAGAGATGAGAAGAGATTATGAGAAGTGAAGGCAAATTCACTTCTCAAACACTTACCGCCTGAAAAGTTAGCAACAAGAAATGAAATGAAATGAAAATGAGATGAAATGCAAAGATGCAAACCAAAATCAGAAGCAAAATCATGATGCAAATGATGTTATGAGATGGTATGAAAGCATGTCAAGAGATGAGGATGATCATACAAGTAATGAAGATGCAAATGAGACATGAAAGGAAGCATGAAAGTTCATGAAAACTTATGAAATGTAATGGATGCATAACATGGAAAATGGATGATTCAATGATCAAACATGATTCTAATGTGTCCTAAGATGTCTTAGAAGTCATGTGGATGCACAAAATGTCATGGCAAGTTCATGTATGCAAGCATATGAAGGATGAATGCAAATGAAGGCAAAAAATTAGGGTTTACATACAATATGCAATGCAAAATTCAAAATAAGAAGCTAATGACATGATAAAAAATTGAAAGTGGAATCAAAGGTACCCTAAACCTATACAAGTTCACTGCCCAAAGGGGAAGGTCATAAGCTAAACCCTAAAGGACTTATGATTTTTCTAAGTTTGCTAGGGTTTTAAGGTACCTCTCAAGGAAAAAAAAGCAAAACAAATTGAAAATGCAAGATAAAAATGAAACAAA
The DNA here is from genome assembly GCA_963966055.1 of Lathyrus aphaca. NCBI lineage: Eukaryota > Viridiplantae > Streptophyta > Magnoliopsida > Fabales > Fabaceae > Lathyrus > Lathyrus aphaca. The sequence continues at coordinate 181,533,881 of OZ014520.1, forward strand.
AATGTTTTTAGAAGCTTGAAAGTATGTAGAACACAATGAAAAAGGAACCATTCACAAACTCAACTTGGATCAAAAGCTATGAATTTTTGAAGTTAGGGTTAAAAATATTCAAATTAAAGAACCCTAATTCAAATGAAAATTATCAAAGTATGATCAAATCCAAAAATAAATTTGTCTTGTGAGTTTGTTAATGTTTTTAAATGTTTCAAAATGTCCTCTGAATTTTTTTGTGATTTTTAAATACCTAAATGCATTTTTAATTAATTAATTTTCATTAAATAATTAAAAATAAACATTTAAATGATTTAAAAATATTTTTTAATGCAAAAAATAAAAATAAAAATATTTTTGGGTTCTGAAAATTCATAAAAGATTTAACAAAAATTTTCAGAATTTTTTGATATGTTTTACTATTTTTAAAAATTCGTAGAAAATAAAACAAATAAAATGAAATAAAAAAATAAATAAAAGGGAAGTATGCAAAAGGAGAGGCTGAGATGGAATCTGAGGAAGTCCCAGTTGACTGCGCGCCAGATCTAAGGGACGAAATTCAAACTGAGCTAATTTCACTTAATTTAATTAATTAAAGCAATTAGGGTTTAATGATGGCATCTGGACCACTCATCTCACACGGGAACTCAAATCCTACGGCCACAATTCAAACGAAACCCTAAACCTAATTAAGACACTAATGACTTTCAGGTCATCGGAGAAGAGCTCCGGTCGTCTTCTCCGGTGACCCCCTCACCTGAAAGTTGCTAACTTCTTCCCTAGGTACTTTCTGGAGCTCTAAAGCTCCAGATTCACTCCTTTCATTCCCCTAAGATCAAATCCAACCTCAAACTTCATTTCTTTTCACTCAAACACAAGATTCGAAGGAAACATCAAAAATGGCAAAAATTTCAGAAGCTTAGTAAATACTCATCTCTCCACCATTTTCAAAAATACAAGGTTCAGAATCATCAGTGAAGCATGTTTTTTCTTAATGGAACATAAAATAGAAGTTATGGAAAAATTAATTCGAATGGCTACCTGAGATGGTGCTTCTTAGTTTGGAGCTTTCTGACTGCTTCTTCTGTGCAAGATGACTCCAATGACCTCCCTGAGGAAGCTTTGATGCTTGGAAAGCTTTGAGAATGGCTGGTTTGTGAGTTTGCAACCTAACTGGTCAGAAATCGTATTTGGTTTGTGGGGTGTTTTTGGTTGTTTCAATGGTTGGTTTGTGATCAGTGAATGATTCTAAGATGGATGGTGAAAGAAATTTGAAGATTGAGTATGTGAGCTTGGAGATTCGAAGGCTTTTGCAAGTTGGAGTGATTTTTGCTATGCTGAGGATTCTGAGGTTTCAGCTTGTGTTGTGTTGTGTGTTGAGTTGCTTGAGGTCCACATATCAATCATTGATAGGTCAGAGAGTTGTTGTGGAGCAGTGTGATTGGTATGGCTCATTTTGCATAAAGTCAACAAAGTTGTCTTTGGAGGTATAGGCTCATGGCAAGCCAAGGACAATGGGGTGTCCTGCGCAGCTGGCTTTAGGGAGGTCCATGGAATTCAGATTGAGGCAAGATAGCAAGTGGGATGAAGTTTGTGTGTTGTTTTGCAATTATGTGAAACTTTGGCCCTTTTGTAATTTCTTGATGTTCAAGGCATAGAATGATGCAATTCTTTGGGCAATTCTGAATTATAGGTCATGTACTATGTTTGTGTAATGGTTAGAATTCAATTAGAGGTCACAAATTAGTTTGACATGAGTTTTTGCAAGTTTCCCTCTTTGGTACATAAGTGAAATTTTGTGATTTTTCCCAACTTTGCAAGGCCATAACTTGAGTTCTATGATAAATTAGATCAAGTTCTTGTACTTTTTGAAAAGGGAATGATCCAATCTACAACTTTCATGACCAAGAATTTTTCATTTGAAGCATTTTTTAATAAAAAAGAGGAGGTTGAAAAACTTTCCCAAAATGGCAAGTTTGCATTACAAGTCACTTTCCCAAAATGGCAACTTTGCAAATGGCTTGAAATTCTTCAATTTTGTGAACTTCTAACTTCTTCTAAGATCAAATAAAGATCATATACATCCAAAATGATGAAGAAAACCCTTTGGTTGGATGGTTGGGGGCCTCAGATGCCTTGATTTTGCACTGACTTGTTCAAGAAGTCATCCATTGATCAGATGCCTTCCCCATTGAATTTCTTCATGAAAATTGGTATGCATGATCCTCATATCATATAGAGACCAATAGAAACAAGAATGACCGAAAAATTTGGAGTTATGGTCTCTGAAACCAAAACCCTAATTTTAGGTCATCTATGCAGTTAAACTTGGCTCTGCTTCCATGCCTTCCTCAGTTCTTGTGATTTTCTGACTTTCTTGATCTTGGGAGGATGTAATATGATGCTTGAACATACATGGACCCTCTTGAGATGATTGAAGACCTTTGGAGTGGCTCAGATGGCTCTTGGATGACTCACATCACAAACCCTAGATGCAGATTACTTGAACTATGCAGGTGAAACAAAAATGCAATATGAGATGATATGATTGAACTTATGCAAATGAAAAGAATCACAAGCCATGGTGAAATGAGTGAGGGCAAATTTGGGGTGTTTACAGCTGCCCCTATTCAAACATGAGTTAGCTGTGCAGGATGTAAGCAACGGCTTAACAGGCAAACAAGATAACTTGTGGTTGAATACCAAAGACAGTCCAAAATTTGCACTTACTGGTTATGAAGAAAAATGATATAGATTGTAAAAGAAAGTATAATATGATTAAGAAGTGCGGGCGATGGAGGACGACCATCGAGCAGAGGACGACTGCTGGGGATAAAGCAATGACGGGGACGGCTGACATGCTGGGGAAATGGAGGTATCATGATGGGGACGACCATCAAGCAAAGGAACAAAACTCTCTGGGGATTAAAGTTAAAGTAAATGATGGGGACGACCATTAGGTTCAAAGCATAAATGAAATAAATGATGAGGTACGGTCATCAAAGGTGAAGGACGATCACCTAGCAGGCGACGGCTGCTCTGTTGGAGATAAGGATGAGGGACGGTCATCTAAGGTGAAGGACGATCACCTGGCAAGGTACGGTTTCCGAAAGTATCACGACATAGGACGAATGCCGGATAGAAAAGGTCGACGATGGGGACGGCCATCAGATAAGCATGATGAAGGACGATCATCAAGAGGTGAAGGACGATCACCTAGCAGGGTACGGCTGCTCTCGGGGTTTATCATGACATAGGATGAATGTCAGATAACAAGATCAACGACGGGGGCGGCCGTCGGATAAAATGTTGAAGGACGATCATCAAAAGGTGAAGGACGATCTCCTAGCAGGGTACGGTTGCTAAAAAATATCACGACATAGGACGAATGTCGGATAGGGAAGGGTTCCAATAATGGAGACTCCGCTGGGGACATGGATGAGGGACGGTCATCCAAAGGTGAAGGACGATCACCTGGCAGAGTACGACTGCTGGAAGTATCATGACATAGGACGAATGTCAGATAGAAAGGGAATAATTTATTGGGATTTGCTGGGAACTCCTCTGGGGAAGGGTAGATACAAACGAGTATCTAAATTCAAGAAAAAGGTATAAGTGTTTGACATTGTGTATAGATTAAAGATGCGAACGAGCATCCTTAGGACCTTGATACGGACGAGTATCGGTAGAAACAAACGCTGACGCATGTTTAGAGATGATGATACAGACGAGTACCAGCTGGTTAACAAAGAACACAGACGAATGTCAACTCTGAGGGGAAATAAGGGGTGCATACAAGATACAGACGAGTGTTCAACTTGCCGGGGAGAATATGACACAGACGAGTATCATAAGAGAAAGTGTATAAGTTATGAACTTATAAATGTGAGAGATATTCTGACAATCTGATAGGATGACACGGACGGGTGTCGAAAGAAGTGTGTTATAAACAAGTGTTTAGGTAACCATGCTGGGAAATGGTGACACGGACGGGTGTCGAAGGAGTGTATAGATATCTGTTTGTGGAGAATGTTCTGGCGACTTTACTGGGGAAAATGACATGGACGAGTGCCAAAAGGAACATGTATCTGTGTTTGAGAGTGCAAAGAGGATGCTTTGGCTTTCTGCCGGGGAATTTGAGAGGTATTATGTATATTGTTGATGGAATGTCAGTATTTACAGGTGTTTGATTCAAGACATGGCTTATGATTATGCAATATGTTTGATTTTTTCCGTAATGCTCCGTATTAGACGGAATGCTACGCTCTGGGGGGAAACATGATGTGAATTCTATGATTATGCAAAAGATACCAATCCGGGATTCGGATCCCGTTGCTGTGAAGATCTCTGGCTGATCTCCTTTGAAAGAATATCCCAGCTGGGGGAAAAGATCATTGGTAGATCTGATAAGATGTATGAATGCTTGGGAAAACAGGTCACTGATAGACCTATCTTTGGTGATGAGGAGCCCAGTTGGGGTCTGTGGAAGCTTTCATCACGACATTTCTCTTCTGGATAGAGGCTGGAGCTCTGCGGGGAGATGGTTCCCTGTCTTTGCACTTGGCTGGGGAGGAACGATCACTGAACGACCTTCCTAGAGATGTCTGTGGGGATCCTGCTAAGGATGATGAAATTAGCTGGGGAAATGAGCCCCTTCTGATGCTGCTCTGATGGGGAGGAGCTTTCATGCCCCCACACTGCGCTTTGAATACCCGCAATCCTGTTATGATAAAGAAACATACAAGTACCCCGAGGTATCCCTTACTGGATTCCATCATAGGAGTTTAGACACTCCCGGGAGTAAGTAATATACATTTCCTGCAAGCATGTAATTTAGAAAAACGCATCTGTACTTATGCAAACAATATATCACGGGTATCTGTAACACGGTGGGAGAACTGACTTTTAGTTAAATGTTGCGGATAGCAAGAGTCGCCACCGACTTTTATTTTATCCAAAAGGAAAGGACATAAAAGAACAGGAAAGACCTTAAAAGATTTTGAGTTCGGGGGGTAGGTTATGTAAAGGGAAGGTATTAGCACCCTTTACATCCATGGTTATCCATGGGCTCTTAGTTACTTAGCTCACTTTAAATTGTTTTGAGAAGTGTAGTGTGTGATTAAAAAAATTTCTTAAGTACTTTATAATGATCCTTGTACGGATATATATAAAGACTTTGTTTGGAAAATTGTTTAAAAATGTGAAGTGTTATGAAATGTTTTTGAAAGAGTGAGCAAGTACTTAAGAGGAACCTACCCTAATTTGAATCTTTAATGTTGTTAAATATTCTTTCAATGGTAAGACTATCCCTATTATTAAGGAATAGGTAGTCATTACCTTGGATGTTATAAGGGACATGTGAAGGGTCATCTGTGTTTAGGCAACTGTAAGGTGTCTTAGCAATTCAAAGGGACTTATCATCTTTTATTCGAAAGGGACAAGATCATTTACGAAGGCAACATCGAAGGGACTTGATCTTATAATCGTAAAGGGACTTGATGATATTTTAGGAGAAGGGACCTTGCTTTTAGACACCTTACTTGACATTTTTATTTAGGCAACATGAGGGATAAACTTAGGAAGTGAGATGGCGATCAAGGATCGACTTACGTGTGTGCGTGTATAAATTCAAATATTTATCTTATAATTAGAGATCTAAGTTAATTTTAAAGCAAACATGTTATCACTCCCTATTTTACTAACCATAGCAATATATTTATAAATAAACAATAAGAGCTACAACTATTACATGGCTTTTACAGTTACATTATAATAAAAACAATTTAAATAATAATTATATAATAAAATGATAAGTATAAACAATAAAAAAGGTTAGTGATAATTATAAGAAGAAAAGGTTAGTAATAATATACAAAATATATATATAATTTAATTAAGTATTTTTAGATTTAAATAAACAACTTTAAAGAATTTTTGAGATGAAAATAAGATGATATGAATAATAATAATAAACCATATAATAATTATTTACAAAGAAAATATTATTAATTATTTTAATTAGATATTAGAAAAGTTTAATTAATTTTAATATTTAAAGATTAGGGTTAGGAATTTTAAAGAAAATAGAATTAGGGTTTATAATTTAAATTACAATATTAATTTAACTATTTACAAAAATAAATATATAATAATAATATATACATATTTTAATAAAAAAAACTAAGATTAAAATTTTTAGAAAATAAATTAGAGATCCCTTTTAGAAAAATATGAAGTTAATATATATATATATATATATATATATATATATATATATATATATATATATATATATATATATATATATATATATATATATATATTTACATATGATTATTTAAATATATTTTCTTATAAGAAATATAATTTATATTAAATATAAAACAAAACAATAAAGAAAATAATGAGAAATTGAATGAAAAAACAAAACTTACCTGGGGTTGGGATTCGAACCCAAGCCCTAGCAATGGCACTTAGCTGTTTCTGCATCAAACATTAAATCAAAATATCCAGAAACATTACAAACATCATCATGAACAATAATATACAATCAAATTTCATTTATATTTCTTGTATCATTGAAATCGAAAAATCAAATTTCAAGCTAAAGATGAAATCGATTTATGCATTTTAATGAGTTTTGGATGATGTAATGCATTGGGATAGCATCAAGGATGATCAAGGAAGAGATTGCAACCTTCAAAACACTTTGATATAGCCTGCAAAATAGAATCCGAATTATGAATTTTTTATGAAAATTTAAAGTATTGTTCTTACTCTTGGAAGCAGTCAAATTCCCCCCTTTGTGTTGTGATCTCTTCATGTATATATAGAGAGTGTAATTAGATCAAAAAATCATATCCTACTTTGGACTTTTGGATCACTTGAGATTGAAAAAGATATGCTTTCAAATATTGAAAAAAAATTGATATCTTCTTACTATTTTTGGTTGATATGATCTTATATGATTTCAATCATCTCTAAATGGTCTTTAAGAATTTCTAGAACAAAAATCAAATCAAATATTGAGAAAAAAATTGATATCTTCTTACTATTTTTGATTGATCTGATTTTGTATGATCTCAATCACTTTAAATTGCCTTTAAGAATTTCTAGAACAAAAATCAAATCAAATATTGAGAAAAAAAATTGATATCTTCTTACTATTTTTGATTGATCTGATTTTGTATGATCTCAATCACTTTAAATTGTCCTTTAAGATTTTCTAGAAGAAGAATCAAATCAAATATTGAGACTTTTATATTTTATTTTGATTTAAAATGATTTTTAATGTATAAAATCATAATTAAAAAAATAAAATTAATAAAAATTTGAATAAATGATTTTTAATTCGTGCATGATGTCATGGAAGTGTTTGGGTCATAAAAATGCAAGCCCATGTGGAAAGAATTGGTTCTAAGACCCCATTTGCTCAATAAACCCCTCAAACATTTCCCAACTTTGCAAAGACATAAGTCCCTCAATTTTAAGGCTATGAAGGTGTTCTTGGACATTTTGGAAAGCTTAAAGAGTCCTCTAACAAACCTCTTTGGTATCATGTCCATATCTTTTACCATTCTCAAGTTATGCTCTTTGGAAGATGTTGAATTTTTGTTGACTTTTGAAATAACCTATAATGTCTTAGCTCATACCTTCCAAATGAAGCATTTTTGGGCTTCGCTTGTGAGACACAAAGTTGTAGAGAATTCAATTTCCTTCAAAATGAGCTTTGGATGGAAAATTTTTGATGAAGCATGTGAAAGTTATGGCTGGTCAAAGTTCAGTTGACTTTTCCTATGAAAACCCTAATCTAGAAACTCCTGATTCTTGATGATCTGAAATCTCCTTGATGAATCATGATCAACCCTTGATCAAATGATGAATTTTACTTCATATACTTGATGTTGGAAAAAATCATGAAGTTTGACTTTGGTTTGACCACAGTTGACCTTAGTTTGACTTTTTAACTACTTTGACTGATTTTAACTTATCTGATCATCTGACTGAGCAAATCTTTTGGGAAAGTCTTGAAACTTGACATGGGGATTCTTGAACAAATATAGGATGCTATGAAGCTCACTTGAAGTCTTGGGGGTCCATTTAGCCTGATGAAAGTCAAAACCCTAGTTTAGGATGCATTGCTTAGGAGGATGCATTGTCTGAGGGAATTGTCAAACTTTCTGACTAATTGTGAACCTTGTGAACCTCATGAGATGTATTGTGAACCTTGTGAACCTCTTAGTACACAATTTCTTGTCTTGGGGAGGGCAAATTTTGGGGTGCACCAGCTTCCCCTGTTTAATTTTCTGAAACCTGAGGGGTCAGATTGGTATATGTGCCAGTCGTGACCTGGAAGGTTGAAGGGGATTGAACATAAAAGCCCAAAATTTTGCACTCGACGGTGTGCAAAGTAAAGCTGATGATTAATTGTATATGTTTGAGTGGGCTTGAAGATGCCACTTGGAAGAACTAGAGATGGGCTTATAGATGCCATCCATAATATCAGGAGGTGATAATATCTTTATGTTGATACTGGATATCAGTACTAGGTCTTTGTATAGGCCGTCTCTGAATCGTTTGTGCAACATGTTTTGAATTGTTGAGTAGACCGGTAGAAATAAATCTTCGTGGCAATTATCTCTTCTGGAAGTATCTTGGATTAGGGAATGGATCTTTGTACAGACCGTTTGCCTACTCTCCAAGGTCAAAAGAATGTCAGGATTAATTCTTCTGAAAAATATCTTGAACCAGGGAATGGATCTTTGTACAGACCGTTTGCCTGCTATTCAAGGTCAAAAGAACGTCAGGATTAGTTCTTCTGAAAAATATCTTGAACCAGGGAATGGATCTTTGTACAGACCGTTTGCCTGCTATTCAAGGTCAAAAGAACATCAGGATTAGTTCTTCTGAAAAATATCTTGAACCAGGGAATGGATCTTTGTACAGACCGTTTGCCTGCTATTCAAGGTCAAAAGAACGTCAGGATTAATTATTCTGATAAATATCTTGAACCAGGGAATGGATCTTTGTACAGACCGTTTGCCTGCTATTCAAGGTCAAAAGAACGTCAGGATTAGTTCTTCTAAAAAATATCTTGAACCAGGGAATGGATCTTTGTACAGACCGTTTTCCTGCTATTCAAGGTCAAAAGAACGTCAGGATTAGTTCTTCTGAAAAATATCTTGAACCAGGGAATGGATCTTTGTATAGACCGTTTTCCTGCTATTCAAGGGCCAAAAGAACGTCAGGATTAGTTCTTCTGAAAAATATCTTGAACCAGGGAATGGATCTTTGTATAGACCGGTTTCCTGCTATTCAAGGTCAAAAGAACGTCAGGATTAGTTCTTCTGAAAAATATCTTGAACCAGGGAATGGATCTTTGTATAGATCGTTTGCCTTCTATTTAAGGTCAAAAGAACGTCAGGATTAGTTCTTTTGAAAAATATCTTGAACCAGGGAATGGATCTTTGTATAGACTGTTTGCCTGCTATTCAAGGTCAAAAGAACGTCAGGATTAGTTCTTCTGAAAAATATCTTGAACCAGGGAATGGATCTTTGTATAGACCGTTTGCCTGCTATTCAAGGTCAAAAGAACGTCAGGATTAGTTCTTCTGAAAAATATCTTGAACCAGGGAATGGATCTTTGTATAGACCGTTTGCCTGCTATTCAAGGGCCAAAAGAACGTCAGGATTAGTTCTTCTGAAAAATATCTTGAACCAGGGAATGGATCTTTGTATAGACCGTTTTGCCGCTATTCAAGACCAGATAGATGAAATCTTCTGGAAATATCCTGGATTAGGGAATGGATCTTCTTACAGACCGTTTGCATACTCTCCAAGGACATCTTGAGTAATGTATGGATCATTTCTGACCTGTTGTGAATTGTTGATACTTGTTTTATCTGCATATAACTTTCCTGCAAGGAGAATGTTAGTTTATGCAATATGTATGCATGCATAAATGTATTGTGTATTTATGGATATGTATGTTATGATATGATGTAAATGATGTATGTATGAATCATGTAGCATGAAGCGTCTGAATATCTTTGTATAACAACTGCTGGCTAGGGAAAATAAATCCCGATTCGTTGCTGAAGAATATGAGGAACTCGTTCCCGTCTTGTTTGATAGTATAGTATTTATAACCTCCCGTCCTCGTTCGTCGTACTTCTATTGAAGGAATAAGTTCCTGAGTATCCCGACTGAGGATAAAAGAGATGGACATAAATTCAAGGGGAGATGTAACTTGAAGCATCTATAAAGATAGATTTGCCCTTGCTGGGGATTTGTAGTTGTCTTGTGGGGATGAACCGGCGAAGCTTCGTTGAATTCTTACCTTCGTTCGTCCTTAGTAAATACTATTACTGCATTTTTATGCATTTCTAGTAAACATCAATCATATTCAAGCATTTTATGCATTTATGGTAAACATCAATCATATTCAAAAGCATACATACATTCAAACACAACCAATGGACGTTTCGCTTATGTAAATAGGGTAAAAGTAAATCTAGATTCAGAGGGAAAAGTAAAGCTGAACTTGAAAACAGAATCGTTTCAACTTCGAGAGTGTATAACCAATTGGATTTAGAGCTCCTGAGATTCTTAACTTTCCTGAATACCTTCCCAGAAATCCTCATAGCTGGATCTGAAGACATGATACTGACACCATCTGATACTACTGGCGTAGACAATTAGTTTCCACAATGGCTTCTGCTGAGAATCCCATATCAAGGTAATACAATGAGAGGAACGTGTCTTCAAATTAGATTTGAAAAGAAAACGTTGCCCCTTGGTTGAGGATGAATTGTCCCATAACGGAAGTATCTGAATGTAGTTACCTCAAGAGAAATAAGCAGAATGCCCCACAATAATATGCCCCTGACATCATGAACTTTATAATGTTACCCTTGGTAATTTAGATAGATGAGGAAATCTGTCCCTGGCTACTTAAACATAGTTGAATCCTGTCCTGATTGCCCCAAATGAGTTAGGCAGTATCATGGCCTACCCCCTTGATTGGGAGATAATGACTATGCCTCTTTGTATACATGGACTTTGATCCAGGAAGCAAATTTGTTTATCGGAAGGACTTTTGTTTATTGAACATTCATCCTGTAAGTTTCTCTGTTTATCAAACACTCAGGTATATGCAAACAAATATATTCAAAAATGCAATGCTTATGTCTGTCTTGAAGTTTTGAAAAAGAGTTTTTTTAGAAAAACAGTTTTTGTGAAAACTGTGATATTAACTCAAGTTTTATAATAAGCCCTAAAGGAGTCAGGATACCTTTTTGTAGCATTACGCTTTCGAACTAACCATGCTTCAGTTAGGACTTTTAAAGGGTTGTAACGTGGCCTAGTTCACGGTTTAAGAAACAAAGGATAAAGGCTCAAATTTTATTTGTACCCAACCCCATCTCCATGATGTTCTTCAGTCCTATGCTCAGTTAACTTATGCATTGAGGCTCAAAGGAGTTTGGAATTGTAACACTGACATTTGTGATGGTTCAGAAACCAATTTATTTGAACATTCAATCATCTTTCTTTGTTGAGGATTCATAGTGACCTCTTTTTTCTTTTGACTTTGTTATATCTTCCTTTTTGCCTGAACTGTTTGTTTCAAGGTTACAGTCAGCGGGATGTCTTAATTTTTTACTAAGTCTCCTTCATAGGTTTTGACTTAGTGGGTTTTTCTTTTGCTGGATATTGACTGTCAGGTTTAATGATTACAGAGAACCATCATTAGTTGTGTACAACACAGATAATTGGCATATTTGAGTTAACCGAGTAACTACCCTGCCCCGGGTTATGAATAAGGGTTTTAATTTGTGCGAGAATAAAAACTCCTACTTCATAGGCTCAAAAGGGTTGACTAGGGATTAACTTCCTTATATCTCCACTGTTTAGGAATTGAAACAATGTCTGTACATCGTCAGCATAGTCTGTTCAAAAGCATACTGCCTAATATTATGGTATTGTTTTCGTTATCCTCCTTCTACAGGCTTATAGCTTTATCAGGAGTTAAATATCACAAGATAGAAATAAGAAGCATAGTTTTAAATATAGTGAAACGAATGGATTAATTCAAGACAAACATATGCAATGCATTAATGAAAACAAAAGTTTAACATAATAGTAAGTGTTTAAACAAATAAAAGAAATTACAAATGAAAATTCAAATGGTGTCCCATCCAGTTGGTTGAATGTCTTCAATTGCAATATGTGAACTTTCAGGAGCAGTATATTTCACCATGAAATCAAATTTTCCACTTGGATGTCCCAAGGTGCCCCATATCTCAACAGGAATAGGTAGTCTTCCTTTCTTGCTACTTTGGGCAACTTGTCTTGCATCTTCGGTGTTTGATGGACGATGGTAGAACTCAATTTGACCTTCTGGAGTAACCTCTAGGATTCCTTCGTCAATTAGGTCTTGAATCTTATTCTTCAGTGCCCAACAGTTATTAGTGTCGTGTCCGGGACTGTCGGAGTGATACTCACACCTTGCCTTGGGATTATAGTGAGGAGAGGAAGTTTTAGGATTTTGAGGAGGATTTTTCAAGGAAATTAGCTTCATCTCCAACAAGCATTGCAGAACTTGTGACATTGGAGTGCTGAACTTGATAAACTGCCTTCTACATTCCTTGTGTTGAGGTGGATTAACCTTATCAGGTCCTTCTTCTTCAATTGAGGAACAATCAGTGGCAACCTGTCTCTTACCTTCTTTCATCCTCATCTTCCTTTCAACCAAATCATCTTGTTTTAATGGAGGTTGATTGACAATTAGATTCCTGACTCCATTGCTTTTAAGTTTGTGGACAAAGGTTCTTAGCTCTTCTTGCCCCTGAGCTAAACTTTGAATAAGAGCCACCTGGTCATTCATCTGGGTCCTCATTTTTGTCATCTCAGCTTGCAGTTGTTTCAACTGATTATCCTTGTTATCTTCAGGATTTTCAGAGAGGAGTGCTTTCAACTCTTCTTGCCCCTTGGACAAATTCAGGATCACTTCTTGGAACTGAGGATTCTGAGCCTGGAGATCTTTGACAGTTTGTTCAAGAGCCATTTCTGCTTAAAATAAACAGCGAGAAGATAAGATACCTGTACATAAGAAACATGTGATGCAGTGATATGGTGTATAAATGCATATGCAATGTTTTCAAGGACCGCAGGATTTAAATTTGTTTAAACAACCAAGAAGTAAACTTTTATTAGTAATAAACTTGTTTGCCACTTGGGCTTACAATAAAAATGAAATGAATACAAATATGGGGTTTTAAGTCTCCCATGGACGTTTCCTCTTTGTGTTGAGGTATGAGTTGAGATTCCGCTCCTCGTGAAGTTGTTTTGTTAGCTCCAGGATTCTTTCTTGACTTGCTTTGTAATGAGTCTCAAAAGTATCCCTTTGCTCCTTCAACTGGATCCAGGACCTCTGTAAGTCTTCCATGTTAGTGGGCATGTCTGGGTGAAGGATGGTATAAGAAGTATCCCCTTCAGCAACAGGCTCCATAGTAACTGGCAGGATGTCAGGATATGGCATCATAAGAGTCTGAGCACGAGATCGTACCCATCTGAGATAAGCTTCCATAGGAATAGTGTACTTGGGTGTAAACACCCCAAATTTTCCCTCACCCATTCACACCATGGCTTGTGATCATTTCATATGCATAAACACAATCATACCATCTCATTTCACATCCACTGCATTGTTTCTAAGTCATCTGCATCTAGGGTTTGTGATCTGGGCAATCCAGGAGCTTCTTGAGCCACTCCAAAGACCACCAATCACTTCAAAGGGGTCCATGTGTGATCAAGCATCATATTATATCCTCTCAAAGTCAAAGATGCCAAAAATCACAAGAACTGGGATTGGTGTGGAAGCAGAGCCAGGTCTGACTGCACAGTTGACCTAAAATTAGGGTTTTGGTTTCAGAGGCCATAACTCCAAATTTTTTTGGTCATTTTTGTTTCTATTGGTCTCTATATGGTATAGGGAGTATGCATATCAATTTTCATGAAGAAATTCCATGTGGAAGTCATCTGATCAAAGGTTGACTTTCTGGGCAAGTCAGTGCAAAATCAGGGCATCTGAGGCCCCCAATGACCCAACCAAAGGGTGTTCTTCATCATTTTGAGTGTATATGATCTTTATTTGATCAAAGAAGAGGTTGGAAGTTCACAAAATTGAAGAATTTGAAGTCTTTTGCAAAGTTGACTTTTTGGGCAAGTTTGACTTTTAATGAAAATGTCATTTTATGCAACTTTTTCAACCCTTACTTTTTGATCCAAAAAAGCTTCAAATGGAAAAACTTTGGTCATGAAAGTTGTAGAATAGATCTTTCCCTTTTCAAAAAGTACAAGAACATGACCTAATTCATTTTGGATCAAAAGTTATGGCTCATCAAAGTTGGCAAACATCACTAAAATTCAAGTTATGCACCAAATGGAAAACTTGCAAAACCTTGTACCAAGGCAGTTTGTGACTTCTAATTGATGTCAAACCATTATACAAACATCACATATGACCTAAAAATCAGAATGGGCCAAGAGTTTCTCATATTGTTTGGCCTTTGGAGCAAGATATTTTCATGAAGATCAAAAGCAAGCCAAGTTGCAAAAGTCATCATAACTTCTCATCCACTTGTTGCCTAGCCTGCTGATCAATCCTAGCCTTTCTCCCTCACCTTGCTGCGCAGCCCACACCCCTTGTACTTGGCTAGAACATGACCCATGCTTCTCTTACAAAAAGTTGACATTTTGGCAAAAGCTACCATACCTATCACAAAAGGACATGTCATGTCATCTGACCAATAGGATTAGTTTATACAAACCAAATGCAAGCTAAACATCACAAGAAACAAGCCTGAAACAAGCAAGAACTCAGCATTCCCATTTTCACTCCATAGAGCAAAAGCATTCGAAACACCTTCCTCAAGCCACAAACACTAAAACAAACTTCATAAACCTTCTCAATACATCACCCTGATCACAAAGCACCCCTAAAATCAACCTGAAACTCAAGGAATCAAGAACACGATTCTCACACCATCCTGAACAGAACTGGTTCAAACTCCCAAACTAGCCAACACAAACTCCTTCTAAGCATCAATATGTCATCAGGGGACTAAAAGGGGTGGATTGCACAAAGGAAAGAGGCCAGAAGGTTGCAAAACTGAAAGCTTCAAAACTCAGGTAGCTCAAGAACATTTTTTCCAGAAACATGTTTTTAAGTTTTAAATAGAATCTATATGTTCCCCTGATCACTCTGATGTCTTTGGTTTTGAAAATGGTGGAGAGATGAGAGTTTAATCGTGTTCTGAAATTTTTGCCCTAGAAAATGTTTTGTTTCGATTCAGTGGATTGAGGAAAGATAAATGAGTTTTAGCTTAGGGTTTTGATTCAGTGAGGTGTGGGAAGGATTTCTGTTCTTTTAGATTTCATTTTAGTTACGTTTTGAGGATTTTAGGAATTTTCAGGTGGGGTTCCCACCGGAGAAGACGACCGGAGGTCTTCTCCGGCCACCTGAAAATAATTAGGGTTTAATCCCTGTCATTAATGAAGTTTGAATTGTGAGCGTTGGATGAGTTGACCAAGTCCATTCCCGCGTGCATTCAAGGGCCTGGATTGCTTCATTAAAGCCCTAATCCACGTCATTAGCTAATTAATCAGGTTTTATATTAATTTGACCAGTTTGAATACCAGCCGTAGGATTGCGCGCGCAGTCTTCCCTCCTTCTCCCAGTTTGAATCTCAGCCTCTGGATGTGCATACTTTTCATTTTTATTAATTTTATTTCATTTCTTTTATATTTCTTTTGTACATTTAATTAAAAATAGTAAAACTCATCCAAAAATTATGAAATTTTTTATGTAAGCTTTTACTTAATTTCAGAAACCAAAAACATTTTTATTTTCATTTTTTGCATTAAAAAAGTATTTTTAAATATTTAAAAGTTTATTTTTAATTAATTAATGAGAATTAATTAATTAAAAATGCTTTTAGGTATTCAAAAATCACCAAAAAATTCATGAAACATTTAGAAACATTGTCCAACCCTCAAACCAAATTTCTTTTTTGATCTTGATGCAATTTGAGAATTTTTCATGGAATTAAAATCATTTTTATGCATTATTTTGATCCAAACTTCCAAAAATCATTTCTGCCTAACCATTGAGAGTTGGACTTTGATTCTTCTTGCATTGCATCTTGTTTGGCATGTAGTTTGTGAGATTAAATGGCCATGATTTGATCTTTCATTTTCAATTTGTTTGACATTTTTCTTGTTAAGGAACCCTAAAACCCTAGAAAACTTAGGAAAATCATAACTTGAATTAGGTTAAGAGTTGGAACTTCTCCTTTGGGAAGTGAGTTAGTATAGGATTAGGGATCCTTTGATTGCATTTTCAATTTTTTATCTTGATGTTTGCTTCTGATTTTGGTTTTTGTTTGATGCTTTGATCACAAACCCTAATTTGGGCTTCCATATGCATCCATCTTGCATTTGCTTGCATAACATGACTTGCCATAGCATTTTATGCATCCATTTGATTCACTTGACATCTTAAGACATATTGAAAGCATGTTTGATCATTGCATCTTGCATTTGCCATGTTGTATGCCATATGCATTTCATAACTTTTCATGTATGTTCATGTGTCTTAGCTTGCTTCATTTGCATCCATGAGCTTATATGATCATCACCATGCCTTATCCCATGTTTGCATCATCTCATAGCATCATTATCATCCCATATATGCTTCTGGTTTTGTTTCTCATTATGCCATTTCATTCCATTTGGCATTGCATTGCATTTCCTTCACTAACTTTTCAGGTGGTAAGCAACTTTGAGAAGTGAATTTGCCTTCACTTCTCACAATTTCTTTTCATCTCTCTCTTTTATGCATCATTGCTGCATTTTGTCTTGTGTTTGAGATTAAGCTTGCTCATCCTTCTTCTTCTTACTTTCTTTCTTCAAGTGACTTGTCTTCTTAAATGAAGCAAGTTACTTTGCTTCTCTTTGCTCCTTTCATCTGCTTCCTGGTGGTTTCTCTGAAGATCTTTCTTGTAAACCTCACAAACCTTAGGAACAACCAAGTATGACAATAATTAGGGTTTTGATTAGTCCCCCCACTTAGTTTTACCTTTGTGTCTCTTGAGTCTTCTCTTCTCACCTCATAATCAGGGACTAAACCCTAAAGGTTTTAAGGCTTTGTGATTAAGCTTATGCCTGCATCCTTCTATTAGGATGGAGTGTATAACTTTAATCCTAAGTGTTAAACCCTTAATGTGTTTAAATCCTTTAATCAATTCACTTAATAATCATCAAGACCTCAAGCTTGTAACTTGGGCCTTGCATTAGGGTTCTAATTCTTCCTTAACTGGTTAAGAAGGACTAACCCTAGTGTTAATGGACAAGTCCCCCTCAAGTTGTCTTACAAACCCTAAAAATCATTTCATCATCATACCATTAATTAAAATCCACTTAATCAAAGGTTTGTTATGTCATGAGTTTAATCCCTAATCATGGATTAAGTTGAGGAGCTTTCCTCAACTTAAACATTCTCATCTATTATCCTTCTATTAGGATGATGTAATGAGTCTGTTTAATCCCTGATTATGGCTTAATCTCATTACTTAACACTAAACAAAAACAACAAAAACATCTAAATAATCACATGTAGGTTAATGATCTTAATCCTTCACCAAAGGTGATTAAGTGTGAGAAGCTGACTTCACACTTAAGGTAATCTCATTACCCCTAATCAGAGGGAAGATGTGATGAGTTTACTAACCCATTGGTTTAGGCTTAAGCTCATTAACTTATGACAAACTCCCAAAAGCAATAAAAGACTAAAAACACAAAAACAAACAATAATCGTCTCCTTCGGGATTCTGTTCTCATCATCTTCACTCACAAACGAGAACTTGCTTCTTCCGTCTAATGCAAGACTGTTTGCACCTGAGCCAGACAGGTCATACACTTGAGCATTGACAAGTAAGCAGTTCACAAGTCAATTCACCTTTCAGTCTCTTTGGGTCGAACTACGGTGTTCTGACTTCCTCATTGCACGAGAGGATACGTAGGCATAACTTAACTGTTATCGAACAAAAGTCTCTGTATATTCCCCCTCTTTCAGCATTATTCTTTAAGCCTCATGATCTTGAGCATTTCACTCTTGTCCTGACACTGACACTGTATATATCACACTTCACTTTCTTTTACACTGACACCTGTACATTCTTTTCCAGCTTTTTTATACACTGATTGCACTGACACTACCCCTTTAAAACACAAATCTTTTAAGCGTGGATCCCGTCGAGTACGGCGGACAATCTGGGTGCTAATACCTTCCCAGGTTGTAACCAACCCCCTTTCTCAGTCTCTCTGGTTCGCAACCGTCTTATCCGTGTCTTTCTTAGGTCTATGCAGCATTACCTTTCCTCCGGGATAAAAATGCCTAGCTGGCGACTCTTTTCTTTTCCAGTGAGTTCACTGCTGTGTGTTCTCATTGTTCTTCTCGCCGACCGTTCGCGTCTGTACCCCATTTGACCCGACTTCATTTGGTGGGAGCGACAGCTTGGCGACTCTGCTGGGGACCCTTATACTGCAACCAGGGCTTCTGGTTCTTTTTGTGGGTTCCTCCTAGCGTTTGTTTGATTTGTGTTTACTGGGGTGTTACGTGCTATTTGTGTTTGTATATTTATTTTATTTATTGCCTTATGTACAGTTGTTTTATTGCTTTCTTTATAGCTTTACATATATCATACTGTCATACTGTGCTGGCTGGATCTGTTTTGTTGCTTTGGTGGGTGGGTGTTCTATTGAGAGTTGAGGTCCTATACCTGGGACCTGAGTGACACCTAGGCTAGAGTGGTTCATGTTCTTTCCCATTCCATTTCGGTCTGGTGCGGGAATATGAAACACGGTTCAGATATGGGTTTCTTCTTGAGAACTCTGTGCTGCAGATTTCCTGTAGTGCTAGGGCTATCTGGGAAGCCTACTAAGTCTGGATGACCTTTAGTATTGACCTTCAGAAACTGAGGTGAATTAGAGGAGAATCTTTTATGGTTATTGTAAACACTGTACCTCCGGGTTAGAAGTGTTTACACTTCTCATAATTGATCCAAGTCTGAGGATCGTTGTTTTAGAACATCACCTGTGAGGGGGTTGGGTTGTTTACAGGTTTGCAGGTACCCTTGACCTCAGCATACCCTGTTACTGTGTTTTGTTAAGAGTACTCCACTTTGGAACAGTTCTTGTGATTTTTAACCCAGGGCATGTGACTCTTTATTTGAGTCCCCCACCTTGGTTACTGGACTTATGAACCTCCATCCGGATTTTCTTGAACATATATGGACTCATGTCAAGGCAGTTAATCAGATCCAACTCAGTCACAAACCCTTGCATATCATTTGCATACATCCTCATTGCATCATTTTAACATGTGTTTATTTGTTTTTCAGGGTATCCATCCTATCATTTTGGCTTGGTTTTGACCCCTTCTTCAGCTTAGACCTGTCTTCATCAGTGCTTACTTCAGCTATCAGCTACCTGCTGCAATCACCTGCATCACTAGTCTCAGCCTGTCAGAGGCCTATCTTCAGTATTATTCTCAGCACCTGTCGCAGTGCTCTTTCAGCAAACATGGCACCTAAGAAGAGTAACATCTCCTATCATTTCTTTGAGCCTGAGTTGGCTAGCATCAGGAAGATTCAGACCCTGATTACTCCAGACCATATACCACTTTTTAGAGAACATTATGGAGGAATCCTTGATGTGGTTATGGATTTGGACCCTTCACAGAGGAGCTTGATACATACTTGCCTGCAGTTCTATGATCCCCCTCTGAGGTGCTTCACCTTCCAGAATTTTCAGTTCGGACCCTTATTGGAAGAATATTCATCACTGATTGGTGTACCTATCAGGGGTGGAATCCCCTTCAACCCTGAGATGGATTTCCCTAGTAATGAGGAAATAGCAAAAGCATTATATCTGGAACCAGTTCTGATTGGGCAGAATTTGACAGCTAAAGCTGGAGTCTCTGGTTTTCATCTGGATTTCTTGACTTCTCAGGCTACTCTGAAGGCCTCCTTGGGGGAGTGGAAGGCAGTCTGTGCTCTGTTGGCCCTTAGCATATATGGGGTCATACTTTTTGCAGATGAGCCTAGGTTTGTTAGCAAGAATGCAATCCATCTTTTCATCCTGAGGAACCCAGTGCCCACCTTACTGGGAGATCTCTACTACTCTGTTCACCAAAGGAATGAAAAGCAAAGGGGAAGACTGGTGAGATGCTGTGCTCCTTTGTTCCATACTTGGCTGCTCAAACATTTGCCAAAGACTGATGCATTCTTGAACCCTCACCAGCAAAGAAATTGGGCTAAGAGGCTTGTTGCTCTAACCTCAGATGACATCAGGTGGTGCACTCAGAGCACCAAAGGCAGAGACATCATTACAAGTTGTGGGCAATTTCCTAATGTACCTTTGATTGGAGTGAAAGGTTGCATCAACTACAACCCTCTGCTATTCAAAAGACAACTTGGCTATGCATTAGTCCATCCTCCTAGGGCACAGGATCTGACTGAGACCCTCTATTGTGAAATCAAGCCTAATCTGGCTATTATCAGGCAAGCATCCTGGGCCTGGGACAATGTGCAGACTAAGGGGGTAACCATTCTTGGGAGGTGCAACAATGTAGCCTCAGCTCAGTACTATGAGTGGTCTCATGCCAGGGCTCAAATGTCTGGAATGCCTTTCACTATTGAAGATATGCCTGGACCTTCCACAGCACCACCTCCAGCAACTGTCAGCTTAAAGGAGTTTGAGAAATTAAAAGAGAGAAATGAGAAGCTGACTCAAGCTCTACAGAAGACCCTCTGGGAGAGGAGTAATGGTAGATTGGATATTGAGAGGTTAGAAAAGCTGAAGGTGGAGCATTTGGCTAGAATTGAGAAGTCAGAGGATTACATTAAGAAGTCTAGGGCTGGAGAACAGATCTTGAAGAATGCCTGCAAAGAGGCCCAATTCCAGAGAGCTAGGACTGATTTATATCTGAAGGAGAGTCAGGCTAGGTGGGTCAGGATCACCGAAGCCCGTACTCAGGAGGATAAAAGGACTCAGGATAAGATTGAGCAGCTGGAAGCTAGTGCAAGAGAGCAACAGGAACCCCTGGCAACAACCCAAAGGGAGATCTCAGAATTGAAGATCAGAGCTGGTGTGAAGAAGTCAAAAGACCAGAGTCAACACAAGAGGCTAACTGCAGCTGTTGCTACCAGGAATCTTCTCATCAGGAATGTCACAGAGAGTCCAGCTGATCCTGTGACTGAGGCACTTCTCAAGGAAGTTCAGGAAGATGAGTTTGGTCTTGGTGTCTGACTTTTGCTTGTTGTTGCTTTCATTTCATTGTACTTTTCTCTTTGTTGTATTTTTGACCCCTCAGAGGGCATGTATTGTAAAAAACAGACTATGTATCATTTACTTTTGTAATTTATTTGTGCTGGTTTGTCTTATCTGAGTTCTTGCAAAGCAACATCACAAGCACCTCCTTCAAGGGTCTGGAAAGGTCAAAACCAAGTGCCAAGCCGGATACCTTGGAAACAAATAAGCACACTGCATTGCATACTAACCTTTTGTTTTGTTTTGTAGGTCTTTATTTTATTGCTACTAACTCTGTTGTGACTTCAGGAACTATTGCTCGACGACGAGGGTTTCCACTCAACCGTCCACACAGATATCCCACCCGCAACAATCTTCTGGGCATACAGATGGACCAAGTACAGCAGGACCTTACAGAGGTCAGGAATCAAATGGCCAACGAAAGGCTAGAAATGAGGAATCAGATGACACAGTTTATGGAGGTGATGAATAATATGGCTCAAAGCCAGGAGAGGTTAAGAGCACTGGTAGAGGGGAGGAATCAGGAAGACCATCATCCAGGGACTGCTGGGACAAGCAACAATGAGAGAGTCCAGCCTCATGTCAATCCCCCAGTCTTTGGACCTCACCAGCATCCAGAGATCAACATCCCTGTCAATGTGCAAGGGACTGCCACAGCAGGTAGAGTGCTGCAAGAAGACCCCCAGGAAGATCAGTTCACAGTGATGGGAGCTGGGGAGGAAGCCTATGACAGGAGGCTAGAAGATATTGCTGAGAAACTGAGATCTTTGGAGTCCCAGAATTCTTTGGGATTTGATGTTATGGACATGGGTCTAGTGGACGGGGTCAGGATCCCCCACAAATTTAAACCACCATGCTTTGAGAAGTATAACGGGACTTCCTGCCCCCGGACCCATTTACAATCCTTTCTGGGGAGGCTGAAGGCCTATACCATGGACGAAAAGCTATGGATGTTTTATTTTGAGGATAGCTTAACTGGAGCTTCGAGGGAGTGGTACTCTCATCTGACCAGAGCAACCATTAGATGATGGAAGGACCTGGCAGAGGCCTTTATCAGACAGTATCAGTACAATTTAGATATGGCTCCTAACAGGACCCTCCTGATGGGGATGTCACAATCATCCAGGGAAAGCTTCCGAGAGTACGCTCAAAGGTGGAGACAGCTTGCTGCTGCTGTCCAGCCACCCATGTCAGAGAGGGAGATGGCTGATATGTTTATGAACACCCTCCAAGGAACATACATTGACAGGTTGGCTGCCTTTTCTTCCACTAGCTTTGCTGATGTAGTCATAGTCGGGGAAAGGATTGAAAGCCTATTAAAGATGGGTAAAATTTCTGACAACGGTGCCAGCTCGTCCAGCAACTCAAGAAAGCCTTTTGTAGGCCCAAGAAGAACTGGTGAAACCAATGCAATCCATACCGGCAGGGGCAGACCCCAATATGTTCATAGGTCTGTGGCGGCAGTCACCATTCCCGCTCCAATTCATCCTCAACCAGCTTATCAACCTCAGCAACAAAATTATCAGCAACAAACTCAGTATCCTCCTCAAAGAAATTACAACAACAGCAACACCAACAACAGCAATCAGCAGAGACCGTTCCAACAGAGACCTTCTCAGGCCAATAGGGTGATCGATCCGATCCCTATGCCCTATGCCACATTATTGCCACAACTCTTGAAACTCAACCTGGTTGAGCTAAGGACGTTGGCACCTCCGGATCCTAACAGTTTGCCCAGAAATTATGACGCCAGCGCCAGATGTGCTTTTCACTCAAATGCACCTGGCCACAGTACAGAGAAGTGCAGAGCCCTGCACATGAAGGTACAAGACCTAGTAGACTCCAAAGCTTTGAACTTTGCACCACCACCAAATGTCAACAAGAACCCTATGCCACATCATGGAGGTCCCCGAATTAATGCTATTGAAGAAGACAAGCCGTCTTACTTGATAACCAGTGTGGGTCAGATTCGGACACCCTTGGTGGAGATTAAAGCTCAACTCCTTGAATGTCAAATGTTCCCGGGATGCGAGCTAGGGTGTGCTTATTGCAACATCTCAGTGAATGGTTGTGATAACTTGAGGAATGGCATAGATGGTCTCATCCAGAGTGGCCTGCTTCAAATCACAACATCAATACCTACCAATCCAGCAATCTCCTTAACAACAATTCCCGAGTCTGCTACAACTGCAACAACCATTGTTCCGAACAACTTTTCAGTTTCATCAACAAATGCTTCATCTATTACTTCAACGGACCAAATATCAGCAAACATCCCTTCTACAACTTCAGCACCCCTTCATTCAGAATCTCCTACAACAACAACACCCATCCTTCCAACAATGTCTCCTACAACATCAGCAACAAACGATGCAAGTGTCTCCACAGTTACGATTTATTATGATCCTGCAAGTGATTCTGCCTATAACTCACAAAATGCCACTCCTACCAGAGCACCAGTCACAATATACTATGATCCACAGACTATCATGGTCCCTTCTGCAGCTGCCATCAGTCCAGTCACTGTCACAGTGCCTGGGCCAGTACCTTATGAAAGCAGTAATGCCATCCCTTGGCATTACGGCTCCGATCTATACTGTGAAGGACAGAAAATCACTTACGAATCATCAACTTCTTCACCACAAATAGACAATGTGGGGGGAGGCGGAGGCTTCACTCGAAGCGGACGTCTCTTTGCCCCGCAAATTCAAAGACCCACTGCTGAAGCAGAAGCTGCTGCCAAGGCAAAAGGGAAGAGCATGGTGCAAGAAGAGCAGATTGTTAGAGAAGCTTTGAAAACACCTTTTGATCAAGAAGTTGATGAATTCATGAGAATCATCAAGAAAAGTGATTACAAGATAGTGGACCAGCTTCACCAGACACCTTCCAAGATCTCCATTCTATCACTGCTCATGTGCTCCGAGGCTCATCGGAATGCACTACTCAAAGTCTTGCACGCAGCTTATGTGCCAGAAGAGATCACCGTCAATCAGTTGGAAGCTGTGGTTGGAAATGTTAATGCTAGTAATGGACTAGGATTTACCAACACTGATTTGACCACGGAAGGCCGCAATCACAACAAGGCTTTGCACATTACCATGGAATGTAAAGGTGCAGTTCTTTCCCATGTGCTGGTAGACACAGGGTCATCCCTCAATGTCTTACCCAAAAAGGCCCTTGTGAAGCTGGAATATGAAGGATTGGCATTACGACCCAGTAACTTGGTAGTGAGAGCCTTTGACGGCTCTAAGAGATCGGTTCTGGGAGAAATTGAGTTGCCTGTAACGATTGGCCCACAGACTTTCAAAACGACCTTCTACGTGATGGACATTCAGCCTGCCTACAGCTGTTTGTTGGGTAGACCATGGATTCATGCCGCTGGCACAGTGACGTCTACCCTTCACCAGAAGTTAAAATTTGAGTGGGAAGGCCAAGTCGTTACTATTTGTGGAGAGGATGATATTTTTGTTAGCCATCTGGCTACTTATAAGTATATTGAGATGGATGGGGAGATCCACGAGACGATGAGTCAAGGGTTTGAGGCCCTGAATATTAATGAAACCTCTGCTGTACTTGGGACTTCCATGACATCCTATCAGCAGGCCCGGAAGGTGGTGGAAGAAGGAAACGCTCAAGGCTGGGGCAAATTGTTGCCTGTGGAGAAGAAAGAAGATAGATTTGGGTTGGGTTACAAACCAACTCAACCAGATCAAACAGAGGCTGCTAAGAAGCCCAACTTTGTTAGTGGGGGATGCTTACCCCCGATGCTGTCAACAACTTGGAAGATGAGTCGGAAGATGAACGCAACCTGGAAAGCTGGATTCGTCCAAGGATCCCGGGGAGCCGTATCTCAAACTGGTCTTCCCAGGAAATTATAAGGGTTACTCCTGCAGAGTAATTATTATTTCCTGCATATTTTAAGCATGCATCAAGTCTTGCATCTTGCCCAAGATGACAAGACTCATTTTGTAATCGGGCCATCTGTAATTTTTGTGCAACAAGATTAATCAATGAAATATCAGACATCTTTTGCAAACGAGTCTTTTTCTTTTCCGCTCACTGTTTTTCCATTTTTATTTTTGTACAAAAAATAAATGGCAATGTTTTCAAAATGACAACTTCATTTCACTTTTCTAAACAAGATTAAAATCAATCACTAAAATGAACAAACTGAACCCTTGCAGAGAATGCCTTCCAGACCGCACCGACAACAGCACGGCTATGACTTCGTATGACTCTGACAATCCGATCAATCAAGCTGATGAAGGGGTTGAAGAAGATTATGAGCTTCCTGAAGAGCTAGCCAGATTGTTGAGACAAGAGGAGAAGGTTATCACTCCTCATCAGGAGGAGGTCGAAACGATTAATCTTGGTACAGATGAAGATGTGAAAGAGGTTAAAATCGGAGCCTGTTTACAAGACTCAGTGAAGAAACAGTTGATTGACCTGCTTCAGGAATATGTGGATGTGTTTGCTTGGTCTTATCAAGATATGCCAGGGTTGGACACGGATATCGTTACACACAAGCTACCTTTAAGAGAAGAATGCCCACCGGTCAAACAGAAACTACGCCGGACTCGCCCAGACATGGCAATGAAAATCAAAGAAGAGGTACAGAAGCAATGGGACGCCGGATTCCTTGCTGTAACTAGCTATCCGCCGTGGGTTGCTAATATAGTACCTGTGCCTAAGAAAGACGGCAAAGTAAGGATGTGTGTTGACTACCGGGATCTGAACAGAGCCAGCCCAAAAGATGATTTCCCATTACCTCACATTGATGTATTGGTTGATAATACGGCTCAGTTCTCGGTATTCTCCTTCATGGACGGATTTTCAGGATACAATCAGATCAAAATGTCACCTGAAGACATGGAGAAGACAACCTTCATCACACCCTGGGGCACGTTCTGTTACAAGGTGATGCCATTCAGATTGAAGAATGCTGGTGCAACATATCAACGGGCTATGGTAACATTATTCCACGATATGATCCACAAGGAAATCGAGTGTTATGTGGATGACATGATTGCCAAGTCCCTTACAGAAGAAGAACACCTGGTGAATCTACTGAAGCTATTCAAGCGTCTGAGGAAGTACCAGCTGAAGCTGAACCCCAACAAGTGCACATTCGGGGTACGATCTGGTAAGCTGCTGGGTTTTATCGTAAGCGAGAAAGGGATTGAAGTGGACCCTGATAAAGTCAAAGCCATTCAAAAAATGCCTGCACCAAAGTCTGAAAAAGAAGTTCGAGGTTTTCTAGGTAGATTGAACTACATCTCAAGGTTTATATCTCACCTTACTGCAACCTGTGAACCCTTGTTCAAACTGTTAAGAAAAGAACAGACGGTCAGGTGGAACGAAGACTGCCAGAGGGCTTTTGACAAGATCAAAGAGTACTTGCAAGAACCACCAATCCTTATGCCTCCAGTTGAAGGAAGACCTCTGATAATGTACCTGACAGTATTAGAAGAGTCAATGGGGTGTGTGCTGGGCCAGCATGACGAGTCTGGTCGAAAAGAGTATGCAATATACTACCTGAGCAAAAAGTTTACCGACTGTGAACAACGTTATTCACTGCTCGAGAAAACTTGTTGTGCTTTAGCGTGGGCTGCTCGCCGACTGAGACAGTATATGTTGACCCACACTACTTTATTGATCTCAAAGATGGACCCAGTCAAGTACATTTTCGAGAAGCCAGCTCTTACCGGACGGGTTGCAAGATGGCAGATGATTCTCACAGAATATGACATCCAGTACACATCTCAGAAAGCCATCAAGGGCAGTGTATTGTCTGAATATCTTGCTGAGCAACCTATTGATGACTACCAGCCTATGAGATTTGACTTCCCTGATGAAGACATCATGTTCATAAAAGCGAAAGATCATGAAGAGCCTATTCACACTGAAGGGCCTGACCCGGAAGAAGAATGGACTATGATGTTTGATGGGGCTGTTAACATGAATGGTCGTGGCGTTGGTGCAGTACTCATTACACCAAAGGGAGTTCACATGCCTTTCTCGGCAAAACTCACCTTTAACTGCACTAACAACGAAGCTGAATACGAAGCTTGCATCATAGGTCTTGAGGAAGCCATTGACCTCAGGATCAAGACATTGACTGTATTCGGAGATTCAGCTCTGGTAGTTAATCAAACCAATGGCAAATGGTACACGCACCAGGATCATCTAATACCTTACAGGGATTATACAAGGAGGCTATTGACTTTCTTCACAGCGGTCAAGCTTGAGTATATCCCTCGGGACGAGAATCAGTTTGCGGATGCTTTGGCTACCATTTCATCAATGATCAAAGTTCAAGCTGCCAACTTTGTACCTCAGATATCAGTATCCAGACTTGATAGACCAGCACATGTATTTGCAGCAGATGTTGTCAAAGATGATAAGCCTTGGTTTCATGACATTAAGTGCTTCTTGGAGGATCAAACATACCCATCTGGGGCATCTTCCAATGATAAGAAGACTTTGAGAAGGCTTGCTGGCAGTTTCTTTCTGAACACTGATGGCTCCCTATACAAGAGAAACTTTGATATGGTACTCCTCAGATGCGTTGATAAAACAGAAGCAGACTTGTTAATGCACGAGGTGCACAAAGGATCCTTTGGTACCCATGCTGGAGGGCATGCCATGGCTAAGAAATTGCTAAGATCAGGTTATTACTGGATCACAATGGATGCCGACTGTTGTGCCTACGCCAGAAAATGCCATAAATGCCAGATTTATGCGGATAAGGTGCATGTGCCTCCATATCCTTTGAATATAATGTCTTCACCCTGGCCCTTTGCCATGTGGGGCATTGATATGATCGGCAAGATTGAGCCAACTGCTTCAAATGGCCACAGATTCATCCTGGTCGCCATTGACTATTTCACCAAGTGGGTCGAAGCAGCCTCGTATGCAAATGTTACAAGGCAAGTGGTAGCCAGATTTCTGAAGAGAGATATCATCTCCCAGTACGGAGTTCCCGAGCGAATCATTACTGATAATGGTTCCAACTTAAACAACAAAATGATGGCAGAGCTGTGCCGGGACTTCAAGATCCAACACCATAATTCTTCTCCTTACAGGCCAAAGATGAACGGCGCTGTTGAGGCAGCTAATAAGAATATCAAGAAGATTGTGCAGAAGATGGTAGTCACCTACAAAGACTGGCATGAAATGCTACCATTTGCCTTGCATGGGTACCGCACGTCAATCAGAACATCCACTGGGGCAACACCGTATCAACTCGTATATGGTATGGAAGCAGTCCTACCTGTTGAAGTTGAATTACCCTCTCTACGAGTATTGATGGATGTTAAGATGAACAAAGCAGAGTGGGTCCGATCCCGATACGAACAACTGAGTCTGATTGAAGAGAAAAGATTGGCTGCAATCTGTCATGGGCAGTTGTATCAGAAAAGAATGAAGAGGGCCTTCGATCAGAAAGTCAGGCACCGAGAGTACCAAGTGGGAGATCTTGTTTTGAAAAGAATCCTCCCTCCTCATACAGACCACAGGGGAAAATGGACTCCGAACTATGAAGGACCATTTGTAGTAAAGAAAGTTTTCTCTGGTGGAGCACTGATGCTCAGCACCATGGATGGTGAAGATTTCCCGTCCCCTGTGAATTCAGATGCAGTTAAAAAATACTTCACATAAATATGACCCGCTGGACACAAAAACAGAATGTGAGTCCAGGCAAAAACAGGGCATCCCGGCGAGTCAAAAACAGAATAAAAGACTCGGGCAAAAATAAGGGAAAATAAACAAAAAATGTACACCCGCTGAGTTGAAAAGCCGCATTGGACAGCTCAGGCAAAAATGAGTATCCCGATGGATTGAAAACCCGAAAGGGCGATCCATGCAAAATAAGGGAATAAGCGAACAACTGCATTCTGAATTCATCTGTATCACTTACAACTCGGTAAAACTCGAAAGGACCAAGCCTCTTTCAGAATCAGCCTTCTTCAGAAAGCAAGACGAGAAGAACGTCAAACGTCATACGAGGCATAGCAAGAAGGGAAGCTCCTCAAAGCGCCGTCAACATTGCCAACATTTTGTTTCTCAATTTGTAACAATCTCCTCATTTCAGGAGATATGTTTCTTTGACTGTATCTTGCCAATTCAGGGCACTTGGATTAATAAAGTCAGATTTTTCAGTCATGTTTCGTTTTGTACGTTTTTATTTTGCAAAGAATGTCTGATGTCTTAAGAAAACTGGTTGCATGAATACAGATGTTTATCTTTAAAAATAAAGAAAATAGAACACATGCTTGCAGGGATTATACTTACTCTCAGAAATGTCTAACTCCTATGACGGAATCCGGCAAAGGATACCTCGGGATTACTTGTACGTTTCTCTGTCTTTGCAGGATTGCAGGTATTCAAAAGCACAACATGGGGTATGAAAGCTTCATCTCAGCAAACTGGCAAATCAACACTCACTCAGTCTTAGTACCCAAGTGCTTTCTCCCCAGCTGAGTTGCCACTTGTTGTTTCTCCCCAGTTGAGTTGCCACTTGTTACTTCCCTAGCCGAGTACAAAAGCCAGGGAACCATCTCCCCACAGAGTTTCAGCCTCTATCCAGAAGAGCAACGCATGAAGGAATCACAACAGAGTGACGAAAGCTTCTACAAACCCCAGTTGGGTCCCTCATTTACTGGAAGAGGTCTATCATTGACCCATTTCCCCGAGCAGAGTCATTTCATCAGATCTACCAATGATCTCATCCCCAACTGGGATGTTCACTTCAGGCGAGATCGACCGGAGATCTTCACAGCAACGGGATCCGAATCCTGGATTTGGTCTTTGCATAATCATGGCATTCGCATCATATTCACCCACAAAGCGTAGCATTCCGTCTAATACGGAGCATTACGGCAAAAATCAAACATATAGTATAATCATAAGCCATGTTTCAAAACAAACACTTATGAATATTATCAACCCATCAACAATATGCAGAATACTCCCCAGATTCCCCAGCAAAAGCAATTGCCCCACATTCACAATACAAATACACACCCCTTATGGCACCCGTCCGTGTCATATCCCCAGCAGAAAGCCAAAGATATTCCCTTTGCACTCACAGATACTTGTATATGTATACATTTCCTTGACATCCGTCCATGTCACTTTCCTCAGCACAGTAACCTAAACACTTTGTATATCAGATATTTGTTTATACTATGCTTTTCTCCTCTTGACACTCGTCTGTGTCACTCTCCCCAGCAAGTTAAATACTCATCTATACATCACTCATACCTTTCACTCTCATTTCACTTATACAGATACTCGTCCGTATCTTGTATACATCATTTACATCCCCGCAGATTCGACACTCGTTCGTGTTCTTTGTTAACCAGTTGGTACTCGTCCGTATCATCATCTCAGAACATGCGTCAAGCGTTTGTTTCTACATGATACTCGTCTGTATCATGGTCTTAAGGATGCTCGTCCGCATCTTTAATCCATACACTGCGTCAAACACTTGTGTCTTCTTGAATATAGATACTTGTCTGTGTCTACTATTCCCCAGAAGAATTCTTTCAGATTCAACACTCGTCCGTGTTCCTTGTTAACCAGTTGATACTCGTCCGTATCATCATCTCGGAACATGTGTCAGTACTTGTTTCTACCTGATACTCGTCCGTATCATAGTCTTAAGGATGCTCGTCCGCATCTTTAATCTATACACAATACCTATACCTTTTATTTCTTGGATGTAAACACTCGTCCGTGTTTACTACTCCCCCAGTAAAGTGAATTTTCTTCTTATGTCATGATAAACCCTGAGAACAGCCGTACCCTGCTAGGTGGTCGTCCTCCACCTCTTGATGGTCGTCCTCCATCATGCTCATCCGATGGCCGTCCCCATCGTTGACTCCCTATGTCGTGATATTTAGCAGCCGTCCCCTGCTAGGTGGTCGTTCTCCACCTCCTGATGATCGTCCTTCATCATTTTATCCAATGGCCGTCCCCATTGTTGATTTTGGTTATCTGACATTCGTCCTATGTCATGATAAACCTTGAGAGCAGCCATCCCCTGCTAGGTGGTCGTCCTCCACCTCTTGATGGTCGTTCTCCATCATGCTCATCCGATGGCCGTCCCCATCGTTGACCTTTTATCCGGCGTTCGTCCTATGTCGCGATACTTTTCGGCAGCCTGTCGCTCCCGATAAGTGGGACTAGGCCCAAATAAAGGTACAGACGCGAACGGTCGGCGAGAGGGACAATGAGAACACACAGCCGTGAACTCACTGGAGAAGGAAAGAGTCGCCAGCTAGGCATTTTTATCCCGGAGGAAAGGTAATGCTGCATAGACCTAGAAAGATGTGGATAAGACGGTTGCGAACCAGAGAGACTGAGAAAGGGGGTCGGTTACAACCTGGGAAGGTATTAGCACCCAGATTGTCCGTCGTACTCGACGGGATCCACGCTTAAAAGATTTGTGTTTAAAAGGGGTAGTGTCAGTGCAATCTGTGTATGGAATAGCTGGAAAAGAATGTACAGGTGTCAGTGTATGAGAAGTGAAGTGTGATAAATATACAGTGTCAGTGTGAGGGCAGGAGTGAAATGCTCATGATAATGAGGCTTAAAAGAATGAAGCTGAAAGAGGGGGGATATACAGAGACTTTTGTTCGATAACCGTTAAGTTATGCCTACGTATCCTCTCGTGCAATGAGGAAGTCAGAACACCGTAGTTCGACCCAAAGAGACTGAAAGGTGAATTGACTTGTGAACTGCTTGCTTGTCTATGCTCAAGTGTATGATCTGTCTGGCACAGATGCAAACTGTCTTGCATTAGACGGAAGAAGCAAGTTCTCGGTTGTGAGCGAATGAGATGAGAAAAAGAATCCCGGAGGAGACGATTATTGTTTGTTTTTGTGTTTTCAGTCTTTTATTGCTTTTGAAAGTTTGTCATAAGTTAATGAGCTTAAGCCTAAACCAATGGATTTAGTAAACTCATCACATCTTCCCTCTGATTAGGGGTAATGAGAGTACCTTAAGTGTGAAGTCAGATTCTCACACTTAATCACCTTTGATGTAGGGTTAAGATCATTAACCTACTTGTGATTAATTAGATGTTTTTGTTGTTTTTGTTTAGTGTTGAGTAATGAGGTTAAGCCATAATCAGGGATTAAACAGACTCATTACACCATCCTAATAGAAGGATAATAGATGAGAATGTTTAAGCTGAGGAAGACTCCTCAACTTAATCCATGATTAGGGATTAAACTCATGACAAAACAAGCCTTTATTAGATGGATTTTAGTTAATGATATGATGATGAAGTGCTTTTTAGGGTTTGTAAGACAACTTGAGGGGGACTTGTCCATTAACACTAGGGTTAGTCCTTCTTAACCAATTAAGGAAGAATTAGAACCCTAATTCAAGGCCCAAGTTACAAGTGTGATGTCTTGATGATTACTATGTGGATTGATTAAAAGATTTAAACACATTAAGGGTTTAACACTTAGGATTAAAGTTATACACTCCATCCTAATAGAAGGATGCAGGCATAAACTTAATCACAAAGCCTTAAAACCTTTAGGGTTTAGTCCCTGATTATGAGATGAGAAGAGAAGACTCAAGAGAGACACAAAGGTAAAACTAAGAGGGGAGACTAATCAAAACCCTAATCATTGTCATGCTTGGTTGTTCCTAAGGCTTGTGAGGTTTCACCAAGAAGATCTTCAAAGGAATCACCAGGAAGCAGATGAAAGGATCAAGAGAAGCAAAGCAACTTGCTTCATTCAAGAAGTCAAGTCACTTGAAGAAAGAAAGTGGGAAGAAGAAGAATGAGCAAGCTCAAACCCAAACACATATAAGAATGCAGCATGGATGCAAGAGAGATGAAAAGAAAAGTTATGAGAAGTGAAGGCAAATCCACTTCTCAGAATCACTTACCACCTGAAAGGTTAGAAAGGAAATGCAATGCAATGCAAAATGGGATGGAATGACATGATGCAAACCAAAACCAGAAGCACATATGTGATGTTAATGATGCTATGAGATGCTACAAACCAGAAACAAAACATGTGGATGATCATACAAGTTCATGAATGCAAATGAAGCAAGTTAGGGAGCATGGACATACATGAAAAGTTATGAAGTGCACATGGCATATAACATGGCAAATACATGATGCAATGATCAAACATGCTTTCAATATGTCTTAGGATGTTAGATGAATCAAATGGATGCTTGAAATGTCATGGCAAGTCATGTTATGTAAGAGAATGCAAGATGGATGCATATGGAAGCCCAAATTAGGGTTTATGAACAATACATCAAACAAAAACCAAAATCAGAAGCAAACATCATTATAAAAAATTGAAAATGCACTCAAAGGACCCCTAATCCTATACTAACCCAATGCCCAAAGGAGAGGTCTCAACTCCTAACCAAGTTCAAGTTATGGTTTTCTTAAGATTTCTAGGGTTTTAGGGTTCCTAAACAAGAAAATTACCAAACAAAAGGAAAATGAAAGATCAAATCATGGCCATTTAATCTCACAAACTACATGCTAAACACAATGCAATGCAAAAAGAATCAATGTCCAACTCCTCATGGATAGGCAGAAATGATTTTTGGAACTTTGGATCAAATTAATGCATAAAAATGATTTTAAATCAATGAAAAATTCTCAAAATGCATCAAGATCAAAAAATAAATTTGGTTTGAAGGTTGGACAATGTTTCTAAATGTCTTAGAACATTTCATGAATTTTTGGGTGATTTTTAAATACCTAAAAGTATTTTTAATAAATTAATTTTCATTAATCAATTAAAAATAAACTTTTAAATAATTAAAAATACTTTTTTAAATGCTAAAAATGAAAATAAAAATATTTTTGTGTTTTAAAAATTAATGAAACTCAGGATAAAAAATTTCATAATTTTTAAAGCATTTTTGCTATTTTTAATAAATTATGTAAAACAAATGAAATATTATGAAAATAAAAAGAATTTTTAAACTGAAAAAGCAAAGTAATCAAATCCAACGCGTGAGATTCAAACTGGCCAGCGCGCGCATTGACCTGGCGCCATATCCAAGGGCCAGCATTCAAACCTGGCTAATTAATGTTTAAGCCCTAACCCTGCCGTTAATCACTTTCAGATGACCGGAACAGTGTTCCGGTCATCTTCTCCGTTCACCCCAAACCTCAAACTCCTTCAAAACGCATCTAAAACGAAATCTAAAAACACAGAAATGATTCCCACTCACTCACGAATCAAAACCCCCATTCAAAACATATTTATTTTTCCAGGAATGGCTGAATCGAAACAAACAAAATCTAGGGCAAAAAGTTTCAGAGATTGATTAAACTCTCATCTCTCCACCATTTTCAAAACTAAAGATATCAGAGCAATCAGTGAAGCATGGAGAACAACTTTAGAACTTAAAAATCCATTTCTGGAAAAAAAGTTCTTGAGCTACCTGAGTTTCGAAGCTTTCACTCTTGCAACTTTCTGACCTCTCCCTTTGATGCAATCCACTCTACTTGGTCCCCTGATGATCTTTGAATGCTTAGAAGGAGTTT
Organism: Lathyrus aphaca; assembly: GCA_963966055.1. NCBI lineage: Eukaryota > Viridiplantae > Streptophyta > Magnoliopsida > Fabales > Fabaceae > Lathyrus > Lathyrus aphaca. The sequence goes on from OZ014520.1 coordinate 181,568,811, forward strand.
ATGTTGGCTGGTTTTGAGGTTTGAACAAGTTCTGTTCAGGATGGTGTAAGAATCGTGTTTCTGATTCTGGGGGTTTTAGGCTATAGTGATGGATGCTTTGTGATCAGAGGAACATATTGAGTTGATCTATGAAATGGGTTTGTGTGTTTGTGGCTTATTTTCTGAGTTTCGAAAGTTTTGGCTTTGAGAGTGAAAAATGGTGAAGCTGAGTTCTTGCTGGTTTTAGGCTTATGTCTTGTTGGTTTGGGATCAATGAAGCATGGTGAGATGAGTAGTGGAATTTGTTTGAGTGTTTATGGCTTGTGGAAGCAGATTCGAAGGCTTTTGCTCTATGGAGTGTTTTTGTGAATGGTGAGTTGTGGTGTGCTTCAGCCTTGCTTGATGTATGTTATGGCCAGCATTTGCCTTGCATAAAGAACTCCCATTGGTCAGATGATGTGACCTGGCCTGATGTGATAGGTAAGTTCACTTTTGCAAAATGTCAACTTTGGTGTAAGGAAATCATGGGTTGAGGCCTAGGCTAGTACATGTACATGGGCTGGCGCAACATGGTGTGTGAGGGAGGCTAGCATGGTTCAGCATCCAAGACATCAAGTGGATGGAAGTGTTATGATGATTTTGCAACTTGTTTACTTTTGAAACTTCATGAAAATCTCTTACTTTGCCAACCATGAACATGTGATCTTTTGGTTCAAATCTGATTTTTTAGGTCACATGTGATGTTTGTGTAATGGTTTGATGTCAATTAGAAGTTACATTTTGCCTTGGTTCATGATTTTGCAAATTTTCCAATTGGTGCATAACTTGAAAATTAGTGATTTTTGCCAACTTTAACACACCATAACTTTTGATCCAAGAAGAATTAGATCATGTTCTTGTACTTTTTGAAAAGGGAAAGATCTAATCTACAACTTTCATGACCAAAGTTTTTCCATTTGAAACTTTTTTTTGGATCAAAAAGTAAGGTTTGAAAAGTGGCATAAAATGACATATTCTTGAAAAGTCAACCATGCCCTAAAAAGTCAACTTTGCAAAAACTTGTAATTCTTGAATTTTGTGAACTTCAACCTTCTTCCATGATCAAATAAAGATCATATACACTCAAAATGATGAAGATCACCCCTTGGTTGGGTCATTGGGGGCCTCAGATGCCCTGATTTTGCACTGACTTGTCCAGAAAGTCAACTCTTGATCAGATGACTTCCCCATGGAATTTCTTCATGAAAATTGATATGAATACTCCCTATACCATATAGAGACCAATAGAAACAAGAATGACCAAAAAATTTGGAGTTATGGCCTCTGAAACCAAAACCCTAATTTTAGGTCATCTGTGCAGTCTAGCCTGGCTCTGCTTCCATACCAATCCCAGTTCTTGTGATTCTTTGGCATTCTTGACTTTGAGAGGATGTAATATGATACTTGAACACATATGGACCCCTTTGAAGTGATTGATGGCCCTTGGAGTGGCTCAAGAAGCTCTTGGATTGCTCAGATCACAAACCCTAGGTGCAGATGACTTAAAACCTATGCAATGAAACAAAAATGTGATATGAGATGGTATGATTGAGTTTATGCATATGAAATGATCACAAGCCATGGTGTGAATGGGTGAGGGCAAATTTGGGGTGTTTACAGCTGCCCCTATTCAAACATGAGTTAGCTGTGCAGGATGTAAGCGACGGCTTAACAGGCAAACAAGATAACTTGTGGTTGAATACCAAAGACAGTCCGAAATTTGCACTCACAGAATGAAGAAGAAATGGGATATAGATTGTAAAAGAAAATAAAGTATATTGTAAAGTGTGGGCGACGGAGGACGACCGTCGAGCAGAGGACGACTGCTGGGTAAATAGCAATGACGGGGACGGCCGGCACGCTGGGGAGGATGTGGGAAACAAAGCAATGACGGGGACGGCCGCCATGCTAGAGATAAAAGGTAAAGCCAAGACGGGGACGGCCGACTAGCTGGAAAAATAAGATATCATGATGGGGACGGCCATCAAGTTTATAAAGCAAAGTAACCGACGATGGGGACGACCATCGGGCTAAAAAAGAAAAGGGACCACGACGGGGACGGCCATCGGGTTAAAGAATAAATGAAATAAACAGATGATGAGGTACGGTCATCAAAGGTGAGGGACGATCACCTAGCAGGGGACGGCTGCTCTGTTAGGGTTAAGATGAGGGACGGTCATCTAAGGTGGAGGACGACCACCAGGCGGGGTACGGCTGCCAAAAATATCGCGACATAGGACGAATGCCGGATAAAAGGTCAACGATGGGGACGACCATCGGACGAGCATGATGGAGGACGACCATCAAGAGGTGGAGGACGACCACCTAGCAGGGGACGGCTGCTCTCGAGGTTTCTCATGACATAGGACGAATGCCAGATAACCAAAAATCAACAATGGGGACGGCCATTAGATAAAATGATGAAGGACGATCATCAAAAGGTGGAGGACGACCACCTAGCAGGGGACGGCTGCTAAAAATCAACGATGGGGACGGCCATCGGATGAGCATGACGGAGGACGACCATCAAGAGGTGGAGGACGACCACCTAGCAGGGTACGGCTGCTCTCAAGGTTTATCATGACACAGGACGAGTGTCAGATAAAAAGGAAAATTTGCTTTGTTGGTGATCTACTGGGGAATAGTAAACACGGACGAGTGTTTATATCCAAGAAACAAAAGGTATAAGTGTTTAGATGTTGTGTATAGATTAAATATGCGGACGAGCATCCCTAAGACTATGATACGGACGAGTATCAGGTAGAAACAAATACTGACACATGTTCAGAGATGATGATACGGACGAGTATCAACGGGTTAACAAAGAACACGGACGAGTGTTGAATCTGAGGGGATATGAATGGGGAATAATAGACACAGACGAGTATCTATATTCAAGAAGACATAAGTGTTTGACACGGTGTATGGATTAAAGATGCGGACGAGCATCCTTAAGACTATGATACGGACGAGTATCATGTAGAAACAAACACTTGACGCATATTCTGAGATGATGGTACGGACGAGTACCAACTGGTTAACAAAGAACATGAACCAATGCCGAATCTGTCGGGATATAAGTGGCATATACAAGATACGGACGAGTATCTGTATAAGTGTAACATGAGTAGTGAGTATGGGTGGTGTATAGATGAGTGTTTATCTGCTGGGGAGAGTGACACGGACGAGTGTCAAGAGAGAAAAGTGTAATATTAACAAGTATATAGGTCGTAAAAGTGACTGCGCTGGGGATATGACACGGACGGGTGTCAAGACAATGTGTATACAAGAGTATCTGTGAGTGCAAAGGGGATGTCTTTGGCTTTCTGCTGGGGGTATGACACGGACGGGTGTCAGGAAGTATCTGTAATACAGGTGGTTTTGTTTGTAAAGAGTGTTCAGGCGACTTTATTGGGGAATGATGACACGGACGGGTGTCAAGGGAGTATATACGGGTGTTTGTGAAATATGAGGCAACTGCTTTTGCTGGTACTCTGGTGGGGATTTTGGGGGAAGTATTCTTCATTCTGATGAATGGTTTATTATTCACAAGTGTTCGATTCACAACATGGTTTATGATTATTCTATGTGTTTGATTTTTGCCGTAATGCTCCGTATTAGACGGAATGCTACGGTTTGTGGGTGGATATGATGTGAATGCCATGGTTATGCAAAGATACCAAACCGGGATTCGGATCCCACTGCCACGAAGATCTCTGGTCGATCTGTTTGAAGTGGACATCCCAGCTGGGGATGAGATCATTGGTAGATCTGATGATATGATATTTGCTTGGGGATATAGGTCACCGATTGACATATCCTTGTAATACAGGACCCAGCTAGGGTTTGTAGAAGCTTTCCATACTCTGTTGTGACTCCTTCATGTGTTGCTCTTCTGGATAGAGGCTGAAGATTCTGTGGGGAGATGATCCCCTGGATTTTTGCATTCTGCTGAGGAAGAAAGATCGACACTACGGCTGGGGAAATTGACAAGTGGCAACTGGCTGGGGAAAGTTGTTGGCAACTCAGCTGGGGAGAAAACACCTCTGGTGCCAAGAGTGAGTGTTGATTTGCCAGCTTGCTGAGATGTAACTTGCATGCCCCAAGTTGCGTTCTGGATACCTGCAATCCTGCAAAGATAAGGAGACACACAAATGATCCCGAGGTATCCTTTACTGGATTCCGTCATAGGAGTTAAGCACTTTCAAGAGTAAGTATATTCCCTGTAAGCATGTGTTTTTGAAGAAAAATATCTGTACTTATGCAATCAGTTTCTTAGAGACATCAGACATCCTTTGCAAATAAAAAATGTATAAACCGAGACATGACTGGGAAATCTGATTTTATTAATTCATGTGCCCTGAATTGGCAAGATACAGTCAAGGAAACAAATCTCCTAAAATGAAGAGACTGCTACAAATTGAGAAACAAAGTGCTGGCGATGTTGACGACGCTTTCAAGGAGCTTCCTCTTTCGCTATGACTCGTATGACTTTTGACGTTCTTCTCGTCTTGATTTCTGAAGTAGGTTGATTCTGATTGAAGCTTGATCCTTTCGAGGTTTACCAAGTTGCGGGTGATACAGACGAATTCAGAGTGCAGTTGTTCGCTTATTCCCTTGTTTTGCATGGATCGCCCTTTCGGGTTTTCAATCCATCGGGATACCCATTTTTGCCTGAGTTGTCCAATGCGGCTTTTCAACTCAGCGGGTGTACAAATTTTTTGTTTATTTTCCCTTATTTTTGCCCGAGTCTTTTATTCTGTTTTTGACTCGCCGGGATGCCCTATTTTTGCCTGGACTCACATTCTGTTTTTGTGTCCAGCGGGTCATTTTTATGCGAAGTATTTTTTAACTGCATATGAATTCACAGGGGACGGGAAATCTTCACCATCCATGGTGCTGAGCATCAGTGCTCCACCGGAAAAAACTTTCTTTACCACAAATGGTCCTTCATAATTTGGAGTCCATTTGCCCCTGTGGTCTGTATGAGGAGGGAGGATCCTTTTCAGCACAAGATCTCCCACTTGGTACTCTCGGTGCCTGACTTTCTGATCGAAGGCTTTCTTCATTCTTCTTTGATATAACTGCCCATGACAGATTGCAGCCAGTCTTTTCTCTTCAATCAGACTCAGTTGTTCGTATCGGGACCGGACCCACTCTGCTTCGTTCAGCTTAACATCCATTAGTACTCGGAGAGAGGGTAATTCAACTTCGACAGGTAGGACTGCTTCCATACCATACACAAGCTGATACGGTGTTGCCCCAGTGGATGTTCTGATTGACGTGCGATACCCATGCAAGGCAAATGGTAGCATTTCATGCCAGTCTTTGTAGGTAACTACCATCTTCTGCACAATCTTCTTGATATTCTTATTTGCTGCCTCAACAGCGCCGTTCATCTTTGGCCTGTAAGGAGAAGAATTGTGGTGTTGGATCTTGAAGTCCCGGCATAACTCAGCCATCATTTTGTTGTTCAAGTTGGAACCATTATCAGTAATGATTCGCTCGGGGACTCCATATCGACAGATGATATCTCTCTTCAGTAATCTGGCTACCACTTGTCTTGTAACATTTGCATATGAGGCTGCTTCGACCCACTTGGTGAAGTAATCAATGGCGACCAAGATGAATCTGTGGCCATTTGAAGCAGTTGGCTCAATCTTGCCGATCATATCAATGCCCCACATAGCAAAGGGCCATGGTGAAGACATTAGGTTCAAAGGATTGGGAGGCACATGCACCTTATCTGCATAGATCTGGCATTTATGGCATTTTCTGGCATAAGCACAACAGTCTGCATCCATTGTGATCCAGTAATAACCTGATCTTAACAACTTCTTAGCCATGGCATGCCCTCCTGCATGGGTACCAAAGGATCCTTCGTGCACTTCATGCATCAACAAATCTGCTTCCGTCTTGTCAACACATCTGAGGAGTACCATATCAAAGATCCTTTTGTATAAAGACCCATCAGTGTTCAGAAAGAAACTACCAGCAAGCCTTCTCAAAGTCTTCTTATCATTGGAAGATGCCCCAGGTGGGTATGTTTGATCCTCCAAGAAGCATTTAATGTCATGGAACCAAGGCTTATCATCTTTGACAACTTCTGCTGCAAATACATATGCTGGTCTATCAAGTCTGGACACTGAAATCTGAGGTACAAAGTTAGCAGCTTGAACTTTGATCATGGATGAAATGGTAGCCAGAGCATCTGCAAACTGATTCTCGTCCCGAGGGATATACTCCAGCTTGACTGTTGTGAAGAAAGTCAATAACCTCCTTGTATAATCCCTGTAAGGTATCAGATGATCCTGGTGGGTGTACCATTTTCCGTTGGTTTGATTAACTACCAAAGCTGAATCTCCGAATACAGTCAATGTCTTGATCCTGAGGTCAATGGCTTCCTCAAGACCCATAATGCAAGCTTCGTATTCAGCTTCGTTGTTAGTGCAGTTAAAGGTGAGCTTTGCCGAGAAAGGCATGTGAACTCCTTTAGGTGTAATGAGTACTGCACCAACACCACGACCATTCATATTAACAGCCCCATCAAACATCATAGTCCATTCTTCTTCCGGGTCGGGCCCTTCAGTGTGAACAGGCTCTTCATGATCTTTTACTTTTATGAACATGATGTCTTCATCAGGGAAGTCAAATCTCATAGGCTGGTAGTCATCAATAGGTTTCTCAGCAAGATATTCAGATAGTACACTGCCCTTGATGGCTTTCTGAGAGGTGTACTAGATGTCGTATTCTGTGAGAATCATCTGCCATCTTGCAACCCGTCCGGTAAGAGCTGGCTTCTCGAAAATGTACTTGACTGGGTCCATCTTTGAGATCAATAAGGTAGTGTGGGTCAACATATACTGTCTCAGTCGGCGAGCAGCCCACGCTAAAGCACAGCAAGTTTTCTCGAGCAGTGAATAACGTTGTTCACAGTCGGTAAACTTTTTGCTCAGGTAGTATATTGCATACTCTTTTCGACCAGACTCGTCATGCTGGCCCAGCACACACCCCATCGACTCTTCTAACACTGTCAAGTACATTATCAAAGGTCTTCCTTCAACTGGAGGCATAAGGATTGGAGGTTCTTGTAAGTACTCCTTGATCTTGTCAAAAGCCCTTTGGCAGTCTTCGTTCCACCTGACCGTCTGTTCTTTTCTTAACAGCTTGAACAAGGGTTCACAGGTTGCTGTAAGGTGAGATATGAACCTTGAGATGTAGTTCAATCTACCTAGAAACCCTCGAACTTCTTTTTCAGACTTCGGTGCAGGCATCTCTTGAATGGCTTTGACTTTATCAGGGTCAACTTCAATCCCTTTCTCGCTTACAATAAAGCCCAGCAGCTTACCAGATCGCACCCCGAATGTGCATTTGTTGGGGTTCAGCTTTAGTTGGTACTTCCTCAGACGCTTGAACAACTTCAGCAGATTTACCAGGTGATCTTCTTCAGTAAGGGACTTGGCAATCATGTCATCCACGTAACATTCTATTTCTTTATGGATCATATCGTGGAATAATGTCACCATAGCCCGTTGATATGTTGCACCAGCATTCTTCAGTCCGAATGGCATCACTTTGTAACAGAACGTGCCCCAGGGTGTGATGAAGGTTGTCTTCTCCATGTCTTCAGGTGACATTTTGATCTGATTGTATCCTGAGAATCCGTCCATGAAGGAGAATACCGAGAACTGAGCCGTGTTATCTACCAATACGTCAATGTGAGGTAATGGAAAATCATCTTTCGGGCTGGCTCTGTTCAGATCCCGGTAGTCAACACACATTCTTACTTTGCCGTCTTTCTTAGGCACAGGTACTATATTAGCAACCCACGGCGGATAGCTAGTCACAGCAAGGAACCCGGCGTCCCACTGCTTTTGTACCTCTTCTTTGATTTTCATTGCCATGTCTGGGCGAGTACGGCGCAGTTTCTGTTTAACTGGTGGGCATTCTTCTCTCAAAGGTAGCTTGTGCACAACAATGTCGGTGTCCAACCCTGGCATATCCTGATAAGACCAAGCAAACACGTCCACATATTCTTGAAGCAGATCGATCAGTTGTCTCTTCACTGAGTCTTGCAGGCAGGCCCCGATTTTAACTTCTTTCACGTCTTCAGCTGTACCAAGATTAATCGCTTCAACCTCCTCCTGATGAGGAGTGATAACTTTCTCCTCTTGTCTCAACAACCTGGCTAGCTCTTCAGGAAGCTCATATTCTTCTTCAACCCCTTCATCAGCTTTATTGATCGGATTGTCAAAGTCATACGAAGTCGTAGCCGTGCTGTTGTCGGTGCTGTCTGGAAGGCACTCTCTGCAAGGGTTTAGTTTATTCATTTTAGTGATTGATTTTAATCTTGTTTAGAAAAGTGAAATAAAGTTATCATTTTGAAAACAACGCCATTTATTTTTTGTACAAAAAGAAAAATGGAAAAAACAGTGAGCGGAAAAGAAAAAGACTCTTTTGCAAAAAGATGTCTGATATTTCATTGATTAATCTTGTTTGCACAAAAAGTACAGATGGCCCGATTACAAAATGAGTCTTGTCATCTTGGGCAAGATGCAAGACTTGATGCATGCTATAAAAATACAGGAAATAATAATTACTCTGCATGAGTAACCCTTATAATTTCCTGGGAAGACCAGTTTGAGATAATGCTCCCCGGGATCTTTGGACGAATCCAATTCTCCAGATTGCGCTCCTCTTCCAGCTCGTCTTCCAAATTGTTGATAGCATCAGGGGTGAGCATCCCCCCACTGACAAAACCGGGCTTCTCAGCAGCCTTTGCTTGATGTTGTTGAGTTGGTCTGTAACCCAACCCAAATTTGTCTTTCTTCTCCTCCACAGATAAAACCTTGCCCCAACCTTGGGCAGTTCCTTCTTCAACAACCTTCCGGGCTTGTTGATAAGATGACATGGAGATCCCAGATACAGCAGATGCTTCATTAACATTCAGGGCCTCAAACCCTTGGCTCATTGTTTCATGGATCTCCCCATCCATCTCAATATACTTATAAGTAGCCAGATGGCTAACAAATATATCCTCCTCCCCACAGATGGTAACAACTTGGCCTTCCCACTCGAATTTTAACTTCTGGTGAAGGGTAGACGTTACTGCGCCAGCGGCATGAATCCACGGTCTACCCAACAAACAGCTGTAGGCAGGCTGAATGTCCATCACGTAGAAGATTGTTTTAAAGGTTTGTGGGCCAATTGTCACAGGTAGCTCAATTTCTCCCAGCACTGATCTCTTAGAACCATCAAAGGCTCTTACTACCAGGTTACTGGGACGCAATGCTAATCCTTCATACTCTAGCTTCACCAGGGCCTTCTTCGGTAAGACATTAAGGGATGATCCTGTGTCTACCAGCACATGGGAAAGGACTGCACCTTTACATTCCATGGTGATATGCAAGGCCTTGTTATGGTTGCGGCCTTCTGTTGTCAAGTCAGTATTGGTGAACCCTAGCCCATTGCTAGCAGTAACATTTCCAACCACGGTTTCCAACTGATTGACAGTGATCTCTTCAGGCACGTAAGCTGCGTGCAAGACTTTGAGTAGTGCATTCCGATGGGCTTCGGAGCACATAAGCAGTGATAGGATAGAGATCTTGGATGGCGTCTGGTGAAGCTGATCCACTATTTTGTAATCACTCTTTTTGATGATCCTCATGAACTCATCAACTTCTTGATCGAATGGTGTTTTCAAAGCTTCCTTAACTGTTTGATCTTCCTGCACCGGGCTCTTTCCTTTTGCCTTGGCAGCAGCTTCTGCTTCGGCAGTGGGTCTTTGAATTTGTGGAGCAAAGAGACGTCCGCTTCGAGTGAAGCCTCTGCCTCCTCCCACATTGTCTATTTGTGGTGCAGGTGTTGATGGTTCAAGGGTGATTTTATTTCCTTCGCAGTACACGTCAGAGCCGTAGTGCCAAGGGATGGCCCTATTGCTTTCATAAGGTACTGGTCCAGGCACTGTGACAGTGATTGGACTAATGGCAGCTGCAGAAGAGGCTGTGATAGTTTGTGGATCGTAAAAAATTGTGACTGGTGCCCTGATGGGAGCAGCACTTTCTGAGTTGTAGGCAGAGTTGTTTTCAGGATCATAAAATATTGTGACAGTCGAGACATCTTCAGAGTTTGTTGTTGGAGTTGTAGGAGACATTGTCGGAAGGATGGATGTTGTTGTTGTAGGAGATTCAAACTGGAGTGGTGCTGAAGTTGTAGAAGAAAAATTTGTTGATAGCTGATCAGTTGAGATGATAGATGAAGTACTTGTTGATGAAACCGAAGAATTGTCAGGAACAATGGTTGTTGCAGTTGTAGGAGCTACCGGAGTTGTTGCTGATGAGATTGCTGGATTTGTTGGAAATGATGTGGTGATCTGAAGCTGGCCACTCTGAATAAGGCCATCTATGCCATTCCTCAGGTTATCGCACCCATTTATTGAAATATTGCAGTAAGCACACCCTAACTCACACCCCGGGAACATTTGACATTCGAGGAGCTGAGCCTTAATCTCCACCCACGGTGTCCGAATCTGACCCACACCTGTTATTAAATAAGACGGCTTGTCTTCTTCAACTGCATTGATTCTGGGACCACCGTGGTGCGGCATAGGATTTTTGTTGACATTGGGTGGTGGTGCGAAATTCAGGGCCTTAGAGTCTACCAGGTCTTGTACCTTCATGTGCAAGGCTCTGCACTTTTCTGTACTATGGCCAGGTGCATTTTAATGGAAGGCACATCTGGCGTTGGAGTCATAATTCCTGGGTAGGCTGTTGGGATCTGGAGGTGCCAATGTCCTTAGCTCAACTAGGTTGAGTTTCAATAGTTGTGGCAGCAATGTAGCATATGGCATAGGGATCGGATCGATCACCCTGTTGGCTTGAGATGGCCTCTGTTGGAATGGCCTTTGCTGGTTATTGTTGGTGTTGCTGTTGTTGTAATTTCTCGGAGGATACTGATTTTGTTGATGGTACTGAGGTTGTTGCTGATAGTTTTGCTGCGGAGGTTGATAGGCTGGTTGTGGATGAGCTGGAGCAGGAATGGTGACTGCTGCCACAGATCTATGAACATATTGGGGCCTGCCCCTGTTGGTGTGGATGGCATTAGTCTCACCAGTCCTTCTTGGGCCCGCAAAAGGCCTTCTTGCATTACTGGATGAGCTTGCACCGTTGTCTGAGATCTTACCCATCTTCAATAGGCTTTCAATTCTCTCCCCGGCTATGACTACATCTGCAAAGCTGGTAGATGAGAAGGCAGCTAGCCTATCAATGTAAGTCCCCTGAAGGGTGTTCATGAACATATCAGCCATCTCCCTTTCTGACATAGGTGGCTGGACAGCAGCAGCAAGCTGTCTCCATCTTTGAGCATACTCTCGGAAGCTCTCTCTAGATGACTGTGACATTCCCATCAGGAGGGTCCTGTTGGGTGCCATATCCAGATTATACTGATACTGTCTGATGAAGGCCTCTGCCAGGTCCTTCCAGCATCTAATAGTTGCTCTTGTTAGATGGGAATACCATTCCCTCGAAGCTCCAGTCAAGCTATCCTCAAAATAGAACATCCACAGCTTCTCGTCCATGGTATAGGCTTTTAGCCTCCCGAGAAAAGATTGTAGATGGGTACGGGGACAGGAAGTCCCATTATACTTCTCAAAGCATGGTGGCTTAAACTTGTGGGGAATCCTGACCCCATCTACCAAGCCCATATCCATAACATCAAAACCCAAAGAGTTTTGAGACTCCAAGGATCTTAATTTTTCAGCTATCTCATCCAACCTTCTATCATAAGCTTCTTCCCCTGCTCCCATTACTATGAACTGGTCTTCTTGGGGGTCTTCTTGCAGTACCCTCCCTGCTGTGGCAGTCCCTTGTATATTGACAGGAATGTTGGCCTCTGGATGGAGGTGGGGTCCAAAGACTGGGGGATTGACATGAGGTTGGACTCTTTCATTGTTGCTAGTCCCAGCAGTCCCTGGCTGATGATCTTCCTGATTTCTCCCTTCCACCAGTGCTCTGAGCCTCTCCTGGCTTTGAGCCATGTTGTTCATTACTTCCATAAACTGTGTCATTTGGTTCCTCATTTCCAACCTCTCGTTGGTCATTTGGTTCCTGACCTCTGTAAGGTCCTGCTGCATCTGATCCATCTGTATGCCCGGAAGATTGTTACGGGTTGGATATCGGTGCGGACGGTTGAGGGGAAATACTCGGCGTCGAGCAATAGTTCCTGAACATCACAACAGAGTTAGCAACAATAAAACAAAAACCTACAAAACAAACAAAGGGTTAGCATGCAATGCAGTATGCTTATTTGTTTTCAAGGTATCCGGCTTGGCATTCAGTTTTGACCCTTCCAGACCCTTGAAGATGCTGTTGATGTTGCTTTCGGAGTAAACTCGGATGGAACAAACTAAAACATATATTACAAAAGGCCAATGGTACACAGTTTGTTTACAAACACAAGCCCTCTGAGGGGTCAAAATACATTACAAGAAAATAAAAGTACATGGAAAGAAAGCAACAACAAGCAAATGGTCAAACACCAAGACCAAACTCATCCTCCCGAACTTCCTTGAGAAGTGCTTCGGTCACAGGATCAGCTGGACGCTCCGTGAGATTCCTGATGAGAAGATTTCTTGTAGCAACAGCTGCAGTTAGCTTCTTGTGTTGACTTTGGTCCTTTGACCTCTTCACTCCAGCTCTGATCTTTAGCTCTGATATCTCCCTCTGGGCTGCTGCCAGGGCTTCTTGCTGTTCTTTTGCACTAGCTTCCAGTTGCTCTATCTTGTCTTGGACCCTCTTGTCCTCCAGAGTACGAGCCTCGGTGATCCTGACCCACCTTGCCTGACTCTCCTTCAGATACAAGTCTGTCCTGGCTTTCTGGAACTGAGCCTCCTTGCAGGCATTCTTCAAGATTTGTTCCCCAGCCCTAGACTTCTTAATGTAATCCTCAGACTTCTCAATTCTAGCCAAGTGCTCCACTTTCAACTTCTCCAACCTCTCAATATCCAGTCTGCCATCACTCCTCTACCAGAGGGTCTTCTGTAGAGCTTGAGTCAGCTTCTCATTTCTCTCTTTCAACTTCTCAAACTCCTCTAAGCTGACAGTTGCTGGAGGTGGTGTTGTGGAAGGCCCAGGCATATCTTCTATAGTAAAGGGCATCCCAGAGAATTGAGCCCTGGCATGGGACCAATCATAGTATTGTGCTGATGCCACATTGTTACACTTCCCCAGAATGGTTACCCCCTTAGTCTGCACATTGTCCCAGGCCCAGGCTGCCTGCCTAACAATAGCCAGATTAAGCTTGTTCTCACAATAAAGAGTCTCAACCAAGTCCTGTGCCTTAGGAGTGTGGACCAGTGCATAGCCCAGTTGTCTTTTGAACAGCAGAGGGTTGTAATTAATACTACCCTTAACTCCTATTAGGGGCACATTGGGAAAATGCCCACAGCTGGTGATGATATCCCTGCCTTTTGTGCTTTGAGTGCACCACCTGATATCAGCTGAAGTTAGAGTAGTAAGTCTTCCAGCCCAGTTTTTCTGCTGATGAGGGTTCAAAAATGCATCTGTCTTGGGCAAATGCCTGAGAAGCCAAGTATGGAACAAAGGAGCACAGCATCTTACTAATCTTCCCCTCTGCTTTTCATTCCTCTGATGCACTGAATAGTAGAGATCCCCCAATAAAGTTGGTACTGGGTTCTTCAGGATGAAAAGATGGATTGCATTCTTGCTAACAAATCGAGGCTCATCTGCAAATAGTATGATCCCATATATGCTCAAGGCCAATAAAGCACAGACTGCTTTCCACTCTCCTAAAGAAGCTTTCAGGGTAGCTTGAGAGATTAAGAAATCCAGATGCAGGCCAGGGATTCCAGCCTTAGAAGTCATATGCTGCCCAATCAGGACTGGTTCCAGATGCAATGCCTTTGCTATCTCTTCATTACCAGGAAAGACCATCTCAGGGTTGAAAGGGACTCCACCCCTGATAGGTATACCCACTAATGAGGAGTACTCTTCCAATAAAGGGCCCAACTGAAAGTCCCGAAAAGTGAAACATCTCAGTGGGGGATCATAAAACTGAAGGCAAGTGTGGATCAGGCTTCTCTGTGAGGGGTCCAGATCCATAACCATATCAAGTATATCTCCATGGTGTTCCCTGAACAGTGGTATATGGTCTGGAGTGATCAGGGTCTGAATCCTCCTGATGTCAGCTAACTCTGGCTGGAAGAAGTGGTAGGTGATGTTGCTCTTTTTAGGTGCCATGATGTTGAGACTGAGTAGAGACAAGTGCTGATGATGATACTGAAGAATGGGCCACTGATTGGCTGAAGTAGATAGCTGATAGCTGAAGCAAGTGCTGATGAAGATAGGTCAATACTGAAGATGGGGTCAAAACCAAAACCAAATGAAAATGGATACCCTGAAACACAAATAAGCAAATGTCAATATGATGCAATGATTATGTATGCAAATGATATGCAAGGGTTTGTGACTGAGCTGGATCTGATCAAGTGCTCTGATATAAGTCCATGTGTGTAAGAAATCCAGATGGAGGTCTATAAGTCCAGTAACCAAGGTGGGGGACTCAAATAAAGAGCCACATGTCCAGGGTTTAGAATCACAAGAACTGTTCCAACATGGAGTATTCTTAATCAAATCAAAGTAACAGGGTATTCTGAGGTCAAGGTACCTGCAAACCTGTAAACAGCCCAACCCCCTCACAGGTGGTGTTCTAAAACAAGGATCCTCAGACTTGGATCAGTTATGAGAAGTGTAAACACTTCTAACCCGGAGGTACAGTGTTTACAATAACCATAACAGTTCCTCCTCTAATTCACCTCAGTTTCTGAAGGTCAATACTAAAAGGTCATCCAGACTTAGCAGGCTTCCCAGATAGCCCTAGCATTGCAGGAAATCTGCAACACAAAGTTCTCAAGAAGAAACCCATATCTGAACCGTGTTTCATATTCCCGCACCAGACCGAAATGGAATGGGAAAGAATATGATTCACTCTAGCCTAGGTGTCACTCAGGTCCCAGGTATAGGACCTTAACTCTCAATGGAACACCCACCCATCAAAGCAAAACCAGATCCAGCCAGGCAGCATGACAGTATGATATATGTAAAGCTATAAATAAAGCAAATAAAGCAACTGTACATAAAGCAAATAAACAAAAATAAATATACAAGCACAGATAGCACATAACACCCCAGTAAACACAAATCAATCAAACGCTAGGAGGAACCCACAAAAAGAACCAGAAGCCCTGGTTACAGTTTAAGGGTCCCCAGCAGAGTCGCCAAGCTGTCGCTCCCGATAAGTGGGACTAGGCCCAAATAAAGGTACAGACGCGAACGGTCGGCGAGAGGGACAATGAGAACACACAGCCGTGAACTCACTGGAGAAGGAAAGAGTCGCCAGCTAGGCATTTTTATCCCGGAGGAAAGGTAATGCTGCATAGACCTAGAAAGATGTGGATAAGACGGTTGCGAACCAGAGAGACTGAGAAAGGGGGTCGGTTACAACCTGGGAAGGTATTAGCACCCAGATTGTCCGTCGTACTCGACGGGATCCACGCTTAAAAGATTTGTGTTTAAAAGGGGTAGTGTCAGTGCAATCTGTGTATGGAATAGCTGGAAAAGAATGTACAGGTGTCAGTGTATGAGAAGTGAAGTGTGATAAATATACAGTGTCAGTGTGAGGGCAAGAGTGAAATGCTCATGATAATGAGGCTTAAAAGAATGAAGCTGAAAGAGGGGGGATATACAGAGACTTTTGTTCGATAACCGTTAAGTTATGCCTACGTATCCTCTCGTGCAATGAGGAAGTCAGAACACCGTAGTTCGACCCAAAGAGACTGAAAGGTGAATTGACTTGTGAACTGCTTGCTTGTCTATGCTCAAGTGTATGATCTGTCTGGCACAGATGCAAACTGTCTTGCATTAGACGGAAGAAGCAAGTTCTCGGTTGTGAGCGAATGAGATGAGAAAAAGAATCCCGGAGGAGACGATTATTGTTTGTTTTTGTGTTTTCAGTCTTTTATTGCTTTTGAAAGTTTGTCATAAGTTAATGAGCTTAAGCCTAAACCAATGGATTTAGTAAACTCATCACATCTTCCCTCTGATTAGGGGTAATGAGAGTACCTTAAGTGTGAAGTCAGATTCTCACACTTAATCACCTTTGATGTAGGGTTAAGATCATTAACCTACTTGTGATTAATTAGATGTTTTTGTTGTTTTTGTTTAGTGTTGAGTAATGAGGTTAAGCCATAATCAGGGATTAAACAGACTCATTACACCATCCTAATAGAAGGATAATAGATGAGAATGTTTAAGCTGAGGAAGACTCCTCAACTTAATCCATGATTAGGGATTAAACTCATGACAAAACAA
Organism: Lathyrus aphaca; assembly: GCA_963966055.1. Lineage (NCBI taxonomy): Eukaryota > Viridiplantae > Streptophyta > Magnoliopsida > Fabales > Fabaceae > Lathyrus > Lathyrus aphaca. The sequence continues at coordinate 181,585,214 of OZ014520.1, forward strand.
GCCTTTATTAGATGGATTTTAGTTAATGATATGATGATGAAGTGCTTTTTAGGGTTTGTAAGACAACTTGAGGGGGACTTGTCCATTAACACTAGGGTTAGTCCTTCTTAACCAATTAAGGAAGAATTAGAACCCTAATGCAAGGCCCAAGTTACAAGTGTGATGTCTTGATGATTACTATGTGGATTGATTAAAAGATTTAAACACATTAAGGGTTTAACACTTAGGATTAAAGTTATACACTCCATCCTAATAGAAGGATGCAGGCATAAACTTAATCACAAAGTCTTAAAACCTTTAGGGTTTAGTCCCTGATTATGAGATGAGAAGAGAAGACTCAAGAGAGACACAAAGGTAAAACTAAGAGGGGAGACTAATAAAAACCCTAATCATTTTCATGCTTGGTTGTTCCTAAGGCTTGTGAGGTTTCACCAAGAAGATCTTCAAAGGAATCACCAGGAAGCAGATGAAAGGATCAAGAGAAGCAAAGCAACTTGCTTCATTCAAGAAGTCAAGTCACTTGAAGAAAGAAAGTGGGAAGAAGAAGAATGAGCAAGCTCAAACCCAAACACATATAAGAATGCAGCATGGATGCAAGAGAGATGAAAAGAAAAGTTATGAGAAGTGAAGGCAAATCCACTTCTCAGAATCACTTACCACCTGAAAGGTTAGAAAGGAAATGCAATGCAATGCAAAATGGGATGGAATGACATGATGCAAACCAAAACCAGAAGCACATATGTGATGTTAATGATTCTATGAGATGCTACAAACCAGAAACAAAACATGTGGATGATCATACAAGTTCATGAATGCAAATGAAGCAAGTTAGGGAGCATGGACATACATGAAAAGTTATGAAGTGCACATGGCATATAACATGGCAAATACATGATGCAATGATCAAACATGCTTTCAATATGTCTTAGGATGTTAGATGAATCAAATGGATGCTTGAAATGTCATGGCAAGTCATGTTATGCAAGAGAATGCAAGATGGATGCATATGGAAGCCCAAATTAGGGTTTATGAACAATACATCAAACAAAAACCAAAATCAGAAGCAAACATCATTATAAAAAATTGAAAATGCACTCAAAGGACCCCTAATCCTATACTAACCCAATGCCCAAAGGAGAGGTCTCAACTCCTAACCAAGTTCAAGTTATGGTTTTCTTAAGATTTCTAGGGTTTTAGGGTTCCTAAACAAGAAAATTACCAAACAAAAGGAAAATGAAAGATCAAATCATGGCCATTTAATCTCACAAACTACATGCTAAACACAATGCAATGCAAAAAGAATCAATGTCCAACTCCTCATGGATAGGCAGAAATGATTTTTGGAACTTTGGATCAAATTAATGCATAAAAATGATTTTAAATCAATGAAAAATTCTCAAAATGCATCAAGATCAAAAAATAAATTTGGTTTGAAGGTTGGACAATGTTTCTAAATGTCTTAGAACATTTCATGAATTTTTGGGTGATTTTTAAATACCTAAAAGTATTTTTAATAAATTAATTTTCATTAATTAATTAAAAATAAACTTTTAAATAATTAAAAATACTTTTTTAAATGCTAAAAATGAAAATAAAAATATTTTTGTGTTTTAAAAATTAATGAAACTCAGGATAAAAAATTTCATAATTTTTAAAGCATTTTTGCTATTTTTAATAAATTATGTAAAACAAATGAAATATTATGAAAATAAAAAGAATTTTTAAACTGAAAAAGCAAAGTAATCAAATCCAACGCGTGAGATTCAAACTGGCCAGCGCGCGCATTGACCTGGCGCCATATCCAAGGGCCAGCATTCAAACCTGGCTAATTAATGTTTAAGCCCTAACCCTGCCGTTAATCACTTTCAGATGACCGGAACAGTGTTCCGGTCATCTTCTCCGTTCACCCCAAACCTCAAACTCCTTCAAAACGCATCTAAAACGAAATCTAAAAACACAGAAATGATTCCCACTCACTCACGAATCAAAACCCCCATTCAAAACATATTTATTTTTCCAGGAATGGCTGAATCGAAACAAACAAAATCTAGGGCAAAAAGTTTCAGAGATTGATTAAACTCTCATCTCTCCACCATTTTCAAAACTAAAGATATCAGAGCAATCAGTGAAGCATGGAGAACAACTTTAGAACTTAAAAATCCATTTCTGGAAAAAAAGTTCTTGAGCTACCTGAGTTTCGAAGCTTTCACTCTTGCAACTTTCTGACCTCTCCCTTTGATGCAATCCACTCTACTTGGTCCCCTGATGATCTTTGAATGCTTAGAAGGAGTTTATGTTGGCTGGTTTTGAGGTTTGAACAAGTTCTGTTCAGGATGGTGTAAGAATCGTGTTTCTGATTCTGGGGGTTTTAGGCTATAGTGATGGATGCTTTGTGATCAGAGGAACATATTGAGTTGATCTATGAAGTGGGTTTGTGTGTTTGTGGCTTATTTTCTGAGTTTCGAAAGTTTTGGCTTTGAGAGTGAAAAATGGTGAAGCTGAGTTCTTGCTGGTTTCAGGCTTATGTCTTGTTGGTTTGGGATCAATGAAGCATGGTGAGATGAGTAGTGGAATTTGTTTGAGTGTTTATGGCTTGTGGAAGCAGATTCGAAGGCTTTTGCTCTATGGAGTGTTTTTGTGAATGGTGAGTTGTGGTGTGCTTCAGCCTTGCTTGATGTATGTTATGGCCAGCATTTGCCTTGCATAAAGAACTCCCATTGGTCAGATGATGTGACCTGGCCTGCTGTGATAGGTAAGTTCACTTTTGCAAAATGTCAACTTTGGTGTAAGGAAAGTATGGGTTGAGCCCTAGGCTAGTACATGTACATGGGCTGGCGCAGCATGGTGTGTGAGGGAGGCTAGCATGGTTCAGCATCCAAGACATCAAGTGGATGGAAGTGTTATGATGATTTTGCAACTTGTTTACTTTTGAAACTTCATGAAAATCTCTTACTTTGCCAACCATGAACATGTGATCTTTTGGTTCAAATCTGATTTTTTAGGTCACATGTGATGTTTGTGTAATGGTTTGATGTCAATTAGAAGTTACATTTTGCCTTGGTTCATGATTTTGCAAATTTTCCAATTGGTGCATAACTTGAAAATTAGTGATTTTTGCCAACTTTAACACACCATAACTTTTGATCCAAGAAGAATTAGATCATGTTCTTGTACTTTTTGAAAAGGGAAATATCTAATCTACAACTTTCATGACCAAAGTTTTTCCATTTGAAACTTTTTTTTGGATCAAAAAGTAAGGTTTGAAAAGTGGCATAAAATGACATATTCTTGAAAAGTCAACCATGCCCTAAAAAGTCAACTTTGCAAAAACTTGTAATTCTTGAATTTTGTGAACTTCAACCTTCTTCCATGATCAAATAAAGATCATATACACTCAAAATGATGAAGATCACCCCTTGGTTGGGTCATTGGGGGCCTCAGATGCCCTGATTTTGCACTGACTTGTCCAGAAAGTCAACTCTTGATCAGATGACTTCCCCATGGAATTTCTTCATGAAAATTTATATGCATACTCCCTATACCATATAGAGACCAATAGAAACAAGAATGACCAAAAAATTTGGAGTTATGGCCTCTGAAACCAAAACCCTAATTTTAGGTCATCTGTGCAGTCTAGCCTGGCTCTGCTTCCATACCAATCCCAGTTCTTGTGATTCTTTGGAATTCTTGACTTTGAGAGGATGTAATATGATACTTGAACACATATGTACCCCTTTGAAGTGATTGATGGCCCTTGGAGTGGCTCAAGAAGCTCTTGGATTGCTCAGATCACAAACCCTAGGTGCAGATGACTTAGAACCTATGCAATGAAACAAAAATGTGATATGAGATGGTATGATTGAGTTTATGCATATGAAATGATCACAAGCCATGGTGTGAATGGGTGAGGGAAAATTTGGGGTGTTTACACAGCCGTACCCTTCCTGGTGGTCGTCCTCCACCTTAGATGATCGTCCCTCATCTTAAACCCAACAGAGCAGCCGTTCCCTGCTAGGTGATCGTCCTTCACCTTTGATGACCGTACCTCATCATCTGTGTATTTCATTTATTCTTTAACCCGATGGCCGTCCCCGTCGTGATCCCTTTTCTTTTTAGCCCGATGGCCGTCCCCATCGTCGGTTACTTTACTTTATGAACTTGATGGCCGTCCCTATCATGTTTCATTAATCCCCAGAAAATTCTACAGCTTTACTTGATGGCCGTCCCCATCATAATCCTTTTATCCCCAGCATGTCGGCCGTCCCCGTCATTGCTCTTTCCCAGCAGTCGTCCTCTGCTCGACGGTCGTCCTCCGTCGCCCATACTTTATAATATATTTTATTTTCCTTTACAATCTATATCCCTTTTCTTCTTCATTCTGTGAGTGCAAATTTTGGACTGTCTTTGGTATTCAACCACAAGTTATCTTGTTTGCCTGATAAGCCGCTGCTTACACCCTGCACAGCTAACTCATGTTTGAATAGGGGAAGTTGTAAACACCCCAAATTTGCCCTCACCCATTCACACCATGGCTTGTGATCATTTCATATGCATAAACACAATCATACCATCTCATATCACATCCACTGCATTGTTTCTAAGTCATCTGCATCTAGGGTTTGTGATCTGGGCAATCCAGGAGCTTCTTGAGCCACTCCAAAGACCACCAATCACTTCAAAGGGGTCCATGTGTGATCAAGCATCATATTATATCCTCTCAAAGTCAACGATGCCAAAAATCACAAGAACTGGGATTGGTGTGGAAGCAGAGCCAGGTCTGACTGCACAGTTGACCTAAAATTAGGGTTTTGGTTTCAGAGGCCATAACTCCAAATTTTTTTGGTCATTTTTGTTTCTATTGGTCTCTATATGGTATAGGGAGTATGCATATCAATTTTCATGAAGAAATTCCATGGGGAAGTCATCTGATCAAAGGTTGACTTTCTGGGCAAGTCAGTGCAAAATCAGGGCATCTGAGGCCCCCAATGACCCAACCAAAGGCTGTTCTTCATCATTTTGAGTGTATATGATCTTTATTTGATCAAAGAAGAGGTTGGAAGTTCACAAAATTGAAGAATTTGAAGTCTTTTGCAAAGTTGACTTTTTGGGCAAGTTTGACTTTTAATGAAAATGTCATTTTATGCAACTTTTTCAACCCTTACTTTTTGATCCAAAAAAGCTTCAAATGGAAAAACTTTGGTCATGAAAGTTGTAGAATAGATCTTTCCCTTTTCAAAAAGTACAAGAACATGACCTAATTCATTTTGGATCAAAAGTTATGGCTCATCAAAGTTGGCAAAAATCACTAAAATTCAAGTTATGCACCAAATGGAAAACTTGCAAAACCTTGTACCAAGGCAGTTTGTGACTTCTAATTGATGTCAAACCATTATACAAACATCACATATGACCTAAAAATCAGAATGGGCCAAGAGTTTCTCATATTGTTTGGCCTTTGGAGCAAGATATTTTCATGAAGATCAAAAGCAAGCCAAGTTGCAAAAGTCATCATAACTTCTCATCCACTTGTTGCCTAGCCTGCTGATCAATCCTAGCCTTTCTCCCTCACCTTGCTGCGCAGCCCACACCCCTTGTACTTGGCTAGAACATGACCCATGCTTCTCTTACAAAAAGTTGACATTTTGGCAAAAGCTACCATACCTATCACAAAAGGACATGTCATGTCATCTGACCAATAGGATTAGTTTATACAAACCAAATGCAAGCTAAACATCACAAGAAACAAGCCTGAAACAAGCAAGAACTCAGCATTCCCATTTTCACTCCATAGAGCAAAAGCATTCGAAACACCTTCCTCAAGCCACAAACACTAAAACAAACTTCATAAACCTTCTCAATACATCACCCTGATCACAAAGCACCCCTAAAATCAACCTGAAACTCAAGGAATCAAGAACACGATTCTCACACCATCCTGAACAGAACTGGTTCAAACTCCCAAACTAGCCAACACAAACTCCTTCTAAGCATCAATATGTCATCAGGGGACTAAAAGGGGTGGATTGCACAAAGGAAAGAGGCCAGAAGGTTGCAAAACTGAAAGCTTCAAAACTCAGGTAGCTCAAGAACATTTTTTCCAGAAACATGTTTTTAAGTTTTAAATAGATTCTATATGTTCCCCTGATCACTCTGATGTCTTTGGTTTTGAAAATGGTGGAGAGATGAGAGTTTAATCGTGTTCTGAAATTTTTGCCCTAGAAAATGTTTTGTTTCGATTCAGTGGATTGAGGAAAGATAAATGAGTTTTAGCTTAGGGTTTTGATTCAGTGAGGTGTGGGAAGGATTTCTGTTCTTTTAGATTTCATTTTAGTTACGTTTTGAGGATTTTAGGAATTTTCAGGTGGGGTTCCCACCGGAGAAGACGACCGGAGGTCTTCTCCGGCCACCTGAAAATAATTAGGGTTTAATCCCTGTCATTAATGAAGTTTGAATTGTGAGCGTTGGATGAGTTGACCAAGTCCATTCCCGCGTGCATTCAAGGGCCTGGATTGCTTCATTAAAGCCCTAATCCACGTCATTAGCTAATTAATCAGGTTTTATATTAATTTGACCAGTTTGAATACCAGCCGTAGGATTGCGCGCGCAGTCTTCCCTCCTTCTCCCAGTTTGAATCTCAGCCTCTGGATGTGCATACTTTTCATTTTTATTAATTTTATTTCATTTCTTTTATATTTATTTTGTACATTTAATTAAAAATAGTAAAACTCATCCAAAAATTATGAAATTTTTTATGTAAGCTTTTACTTAATTTCAGAAACCAAAAACATTTTTATTTTCATTTTTTGCATTAAAAAAGTATTTTTAAATATTTAAAAGTTTATTTTTAATTAATTAATGAGAATTAATTAATTAAAAATGCTTTTAGGTATTCAAAAATCACCAAAAAATTCATGAAACATTTAGAAACATTGTCCAACCCTCAAACCAAATTTATTTCTTGATCTTGATGCAATTTGAGAATTTTTCATGGAATTAAAATCATTTTTATGCATTATTTTGATCCAAACTTCCAAAAATCATTTTTGCCTAACCATTGAGAGTTGGACTTTGATTCTTCTTGCATTGCATCTTGTTTGGCATGTAGTTTGTGAGATTAAATGGCCATGATTTGATCTTTCATTTTCAATTTGTTTGACATTTTTCTTGTTAAGGAACCCTAAAACCCTAGAAAACTTAGGAAAATCATAACTTGAATTAGGTTAAGAGTTGGAACTTCTCCTTTGGGAAGTGAGTTAGTATAGGATTAGGGATCCTTTGATTGCATTTTCAATTTTTTATCTTGATGTTTGCTTCTGATTTTGGTTTTTGTTTGATGCTTTGATCACAAACCCTAATTTGGGCTTCCATATGCATCCATCTTGCATTTGCTTGCATAACATGACTTGCCATAGCATTTTATGCATCCATTTGATTCACTTGACATCTTAAGACATATTGAAAGCATGTTTGATCATTGCATCTTGCATTTGCCATGTTGTATTCCATCTGCATTTCATAACTTTTCATGTATGTTCATGTGTCTTAGCTTGCTTCATTTGCATCCATGAGCTTATATGATCATCACCATGCCTTATCCCATGTTTGCATCATTATCATCCCATATATGCTTCTGGTTTTGTTTCTCATCATGCCATTTCATTCCATTTGGCATTGCATTGCATTTCCTTCACTAACTTTTCAGGTGGTAAGCAACTTTGAGAAGTGAATTTGCCTTCACTTCTCACAATTTCTTTTCATCTCTCTCTTTTATGCATCATTGCTGCATTTTGTCTTGTGTTTGAGATTGAGCTTGCTCATCCTTCTTCTTCTTACTTTCTTTCTTCAAGTGACTTGTCTTCTTAAATGAAGCAAGTTACTTTGCTTCTCTTTGCTCCTTTCATCTGCTTCCTGGTGGTTTCTCTGAAGATCTTTCTTGTAAACCTCACAAACCTTAGGAACAACCAAGTATGACAATAATTAGGGTTTTGATTAGTCCCCCCACTTAGTTTTACCTTTGTGTCTCTTGAGTCTTCTCTTCTCACCTCATAATCAGGGACTAAACCCTAAAGGTTTTAAGGCTTTGTGATTAAGCTTATGCCTGCATCCTTCTATTAGGATGGAGTGTATAACTTTAATCCTAAGTGTTAAACCCTTAATGTGTTTAAATCCTTTAATCAATTCACTTAATAATCATCAAGACCTCAAGCTTGTAACTTGGGCCTTGCATTAGGGTTCTAATTCTTCCTTAACTGGTTAAGAAGGACTAACCCTAGTGTTAATGGACAAGTCCCCCTCAAGTTGTCTTACAAACCCTAAAAATCATTTCATCATCATACCATTAATTAAAATCCACTTAATCAAAGGTTTGTTATGTCATGAGTTTAATCCCTAATCATGGATTAAGTTGAGGAGCTTTCCTCAACTTAAACATTCTCATCTATTATCCTTCTATTAGGATGGTGTAATGAGTCTGTTTAATCCCTGATTATGGCTTAATCTCATTACTTAACACTAAACAAAAACAACAAAAACATCTAAATAATCACATGTAGGTTAATGATCGTAATCCTTCACCAAAGGTGATTAAGTGTGAGAAGCTGACTTCACACTTAAGGTAATCTCATTACCCCTAATCAGAGGGAAGATGTGATGAGTTTACTAACCCATTGGTTTAGGCTTAAGCTCATTAACTTATGACAAACTCCCAAAAGCAATAAAAGACTAAAAACACAAAAACAAACAATAATCGTCTCCTTCGGGATTCTGTTCTCATCATCTTCACTCACAAACGAGAACTTGCTTCTTCCGTCTAATGCAAGACTGTTTGCACCTGAGCCAGACAGGTCATACACTTGAGCATTGACAAGTAAGCAGTTCACAAGTCAATTCACCTTTCAGTCTCTTTGGGTCGAACTACGGTGTTCTGACTTCCTCATTGCACGAGAGGATACGTAGGCATAACTTAACTGTTATCGAACAAAAGTCTCTGTATATTCCCCCTCTTTTAGCATTATTCTTTAAGCCTCATGATCTTGAGCATTTCACTCTTGTCCTGACACTGACACTGTATATATCACATTTCACTTTCTTTTACACTGACATCTGTACATTCTTTTCCAGCTATTTTATACACTGATTGCACTGACACTACCCCTTTAAAACACAAATCTTTTAAGCGTGGATCCCGTCGAGTACGGCGGACAATCTGGGTGCTAATACCTTCCCAGGTTGTAACCAACCCCCTTTCTCAGTCTCTCTGGTTCGCAGCCGTCTTATCCGTGTCTTTCTTAGGTCTATGCAGCATTACCTTTCCTCCGGGATAAAAATGCCTAGCTGGCGACTCTTTTCTTTTCCAGTGAGTTCACTGCTGTGTGTTCTCATTGTTCTTCTCGCCGACCGTTCGCGTCTGTACCCCATTTGACCCGGCTTCATTTGGTGGGAGCGACATTGGGCTCCAGAGTCTTGCTGTCAACCTTGTTCACTTTCCCCCATGCATGTATAAACCTTTGACGGTAACCTTGCAGATCTTTGTCGTAGTCAAACACAATACCCTGAATCAACATGTCATGAGGACCATCACTCCGAGCGTAACCAAACTGTCGTAAATCTAAGGAAGGGTTGTAGGTAATGCCCCCTCTTATGCCAAGGAGTGGCACATTAGGGAACTCCCCACAATGGTCAATGATAGTAACATTATCCATAGATCTAGAGCACCAATGAATATCTGAATGAGAAAGTGACATAATCCTCTTGGACCACCTGAACCCTTGTTCATTCTTCATCACTGATCGAGGAAGGTGAGAAATAAACCACCTAGATAGTAGAGGTATGCAGCACATCAAAGCTCCTCGTGCCTTCGTAGTACGGGTATGAAGAGAGTGTAAGATGTCTCCAAGTAATGTAGGCACTGGATTGTGAGTCAAAAATATGTTGATGGCGTGAATATCTATGAACTGATCTGGATTGGGGAACAACACTAAGCCATAAATCAACAAGGCTAAGATCTCCTCAAAAGCATTATAGCTCATAGCCTTCAAGAAAACTTGAGCCTTCTCTATCAACACCTTAGCAAGAATGCCCTTAACTGGTTTCTAAGACAATGTCTGATTTCTTCAGATGTAGGGCTGCAGCAATGACTTCAGGTTTAGGCTCTTTCTCTAAGCCTGTGAAGGGTTTTTGATCAAGAATAGGTATACCCAGAAGCTTGGAAAACTCTTCCATTGTAGGAACCAGCTGATAGTCGGGGAATGTGAAACAGTGATGTTTAGGATCAAAGAACTGAAACAGGACACTTATCATGTCTTCATTGAACCCTGAAGTGACTAGATCCAGTAGGTGACCATGCCTCTTGATGAATTGGGAGTTTTCAGAAACTTGAGAGACCAATTCTTTAAGCTTAGGAGGTATTCCTACAAAGTTGATCCGGATAGTATTCCTACGAGCAGAAGCCATGACCTGCAACAAAGAACAAAGATAAATCCTTTGGTCCTTGAAATGGTTAGTGAAAATGCTATGCTTATGATGCTTGATGATGCTATGATGTTATGCTCAATCACAAACATGTGGCACACACAAACAAGTCACACAATAGCCCTAGGTTTGAAGGCTTGCATGAGGTTTAAAGGTAAGTACCCTCCCCTGAAGTTTAGATGGTTCATCTTGTCCTATAAAGTAACCAGGTTCTAAGGGATCTCAATATCATTGATCCTTCACAAGGGTGGTTGTTCAGTGGGCAACTTACTTGCCAACCAAACCCTCCAAGTTTAGAATCTCAATGAGTGTAGCATTGAGTATCAACCAACTTCAGTCTTCACCAAAGCCGGTTATCTCACTACTTTCTAAAGGCCATGATGGGATAACTAGGATTCTAAAAGTTAATTAGTGTATTGACAACATATGGCAACCTCATATTATACTCGACTTGACTTAAGGAACATAAGCACCAACCAAGAAGTCACACTAACTATGGCCACCAGATCAACCATATCGGTATACGCCGTACAGTTTCCTTGGTCTATTGCCATTTACCTAAGGTACACTAGATCTGGGTTAGGATCTTTCACACATAAGAGCACCCAACAAGATAAGTATAAAGCAAACAAGGCAAACAATTTTAAAGTTATCTAATTCCTAAGGGTACCCCTCTTTTATTAAATCCCCAGCAGAGTCGCCAGTTCTGTAACACGGTGGGAGAACTGACTTTTAGTTAAATGTTGCGGATAGCAAGAGTCGCCACCAACTTTTATTTTATCCAAAAGGAAAGGACATAAAAGAACAGGAAAGACCTTAAACGATTTTGAGTTCGGGGGGTAGGTTATGTAAAGGGAAGGTATTAGCACCCTTTACATCCATGGTTATCCATGGGCTCTTAGTTACTTAGCTCACTTTAAATTGTTTTGAGAAGTGTAGTGTGTGATTAAAAAAAATTCTTAAGTACTTTATAATGATCCTTGTACAAATATATATAAAGACTTTGTTTGGAAAATTGTTTTAAAATGTGAAGTGTTATGAAATGTTTTTGAAAGAGTGAGCAAGTACTTAAGAGGAATCTACCCTAATTTGAATCTTTACTGTTCTTAAATGTTCTTTCAATGGTAAGACTATCCCTATTATTAAGGAATAGGTAGTCATTACCTTGGATGTTATAAGGGACATGTGAAGGGTCATCTGTGTTTAGGCAACTGTAAGGTGTCTTAGCAATTCAAAGGGACTTATCATCTTTTATTCGAAAGGGACAAGATCATTTACGAAGGCAACATCGAAGGGACTTGATCTTATAATCGTAAAGGGACTTGATGATATTTTAGGAGAAGGGACCTTGCTTTTAGACACCTTACTTGACATTTTTATTTAGGCAACATGAGGGATAAACTTAGGAAGTGAGATGGCGATCAAGGATCGACTTACGTGTGTGCGTGTATAAATTCAAATATTTATCTTATAATTAGTGATCTAAGTTAATTTTAAAGCAAACATGTTATCACTCCCTATTTTACTAACCATAGCAATATATTTATAAATAAACAATAAGAGCTACAACTATTACATGGCTTTTACAATTATATTATAATAAAAACAATTTAAATAATAATTATATAATAAAATGATAAGTATAAACAATAAAAAAGCTTAGTGATAATTATAAGAAGAAAAGGTTAGTAATAATATACAAAATATATATATAATTTAATTAAGTATTTTTAGATTTAAATAAACAACTTTAAAGATTTTTTGAGATGAAAATAAGATGATATGAATAATAATAATAAACCATATAATAATTATTTACAAAGAAAATATTATTAATTATTTTAATTAGATATTAGAAAAGTTTAATTAATTTTAATATTTAAAGATTAGGGTTAGGAATTTTAAAGAAAATAGAATTAGGGTTTATAATTTAAATTACAATATTAATTTAACTATTTACAAAAATAAATATATAATAATAATATATACATATTTTAATTAAAAAAAAACTAAGATTAAAATTTTTAGAAAATAAATTAGAGATCCCTTTTAGAAAAATATGAAGTTAATATATATATATATATATATATATATATATATATATATATATATATATATATATATATATATATATATATATATTTACATATGATTATTTAAATATATTTTCTTATAAGAAATATAATTTATATTAAATATAAAACTAAACAATAAAGAAAATAATGAGAAATTGAATGAAAAAACAAAACTTACCTGGGGTTGGGATTCGAACCCAAGCCCTAGCAATGGCACTTAGCTGTTTCTGCATCAAACATTAAATCAAAATATCCATAAACATTACAAACATCATCATGAACAATAATATACAATCAAATTTCATTTATATTGCTTGTATCATTGAAATCGAAAAATCAAATTTCAAGCTAAAGATGAAATCGGTTTATGCATTTTAATGAGTTTTGGATGATGTAATGCATTGAGATAGCATCAAGGATGATCAAGGAAGAGATTGCAACCTTCAAAACACTTTGATATAGCCTGCAAAATAGAATCTGAATTATGAATTTTTTATGAAAATTTAAAGTATTGTTCTTACTCTTGGAAGCAGCCAAATTCCCCCCTTTGTGTTGTGATCTCTTCATGTATATATAGTGAGTGTAATTAGATCAAAAAATCATATCCTACTTTGGACTTTTGGATCACTTGAGATTGAAAAAGATATGCTTTCAAATATTGAAAAAAAAATTGATATCTTCTTACTATTTTTGGTTGATATGATCTTATATGATTTCAATCATCTCTAAATGGCCTTTAAGAATTTCTAGAACAAAAATCAAATCAAATATTGAGAAAAAAATTGATATCTTCTTACTATTTTTGATTGATCTGATTTTGTATGATCTCAATCACTTTAAATTGCCTTTAAGAATTTCTAGAACAAAAATCAAATCAAATATTGAGAAAAAAAATTGATATCTTCTTACTATTTTTGATTGATCTGATTTTGTATGATCTCAATCACTTTAAATTGTCCTTTAAGATTTTCTAGAAGAAGAATCAAATCAAATATTGAGACTTTTATATTTTATTTTGATTTAAAATGATTTTTAATGTATAAAATCATAATAAAAAAAATAAAATTAATAAAAATTTGAATAAATGATTTTTAATTCGTGCATGATGTCATGGAAGTGTTTGGGTCATAAAAATGCAAGCCCATATGGAAAGAATTGGTTCTAAGACCCCATTTGCTCAATAAACCCCTCAAAAATTTCCCAACTTTGCAAAGACATAAGTCCCTCAATTTTAAGGCTATGAAGGTGTTCTTGGACATTTTGGAAAGCTTAAAGAGTCCTCTAACAAACCTCTTTGGTCTCATGTCCATATCTCTTACCATTCTCAAGTTATGCTCTTTGGAAGATGTTGACTTTTTATTGACTTTTGAAATGACCTATAATGTCTTAGCTCATACCTTCCAAATGAAGCATTTTTGGGCTTGGCTTGTGAGACACAAAGTTGTAGAGAATTCAATTTCCTTCAAAATGAGCTTTGGATGGAAAAAATTTGATGAAGCATGTGAAAGTTATGGCTGGTCAAAGTTCAGTTGACTTTTCCTATGAAAACCCTAATCTAGAAACTCCTGATTCTTGATGATCTGAAATCTCCTTGATGAATCATGATCAACCCTTGATCAAATGATTAATTTTACTTCATATACTTGATTTTGGCAAAAAATCATGAAGTTTGACCACAGTTGACCTTAGTTTGACGTTTTAACTACTTTGACTGATTTTAACTTATTTGATCATCTGACTGAGCAAATCTTTTGGGAAAGTCTTGAAACTTGACATGGGGATTCTTGAACACATATAGGATGCTATGAAGCTCACTTGAAGTCTTGGGGTCCATTTAGCCTGATGAAAGTAAAAACCCTAGTTTAGGATGCATTGCTTAGGAGGATGCATTGTCTGAGGGAATTGTCAAACTTTCTGACTAATTGTGAACTTTGTGAACCTTGTGAACCTCATGAGATGTATTGTGAACCTCTTAGTACACAATGTCTTGTCTTTGGGAGGGCAAATTTTGGGGTGCAACAGTATCAGACATTTTTTTTTGCAAATGAAAATAAAAATGTATGAGACTAAGTGTGACTGAAAATCTGATTTTATTAATTTGTGTGCCCTGAATTGGCAAGTACATTCAAAGAAACAGATCCCCTGAAATGAGGAGAATGTTACAAATTGAGAAACAAAAAAAAGTGTCGGCAATGTTGATGACTCTTCAGTGCTTCCCTTTTGCTATGACTTGTATGACATTGACGTTCTTCTCATCTTGCTTTTGAAGCAGGTTGATTCTGACCGATGCTTTAACCTTTCGAAGTTTGCCATGTCGCGAGTGATAAGACGAATTCAAAATACAATTGTTCGCTTATTCCCTGATTTTGCGTGGATTTCCCTTTTGGGTTTTCAATCCACCGGGATACCCATTTTTGCCTGAGCTGTCCAATGCAGCTTTTCAACTCAGCGGGTGTACACTTTTTTATTTTCCCTTATTTTTGCCCGAGTCTTTTATTTTGTTTTTGACTCGCCGGGATGCCCTATTTTTGCCTGGACTTACATTCTGTTTTTATGTATAGTGGGTCATTTTATGCGAAGTATTTTTTAACTGCATCTGAATTCACCGGGGACAGGAAGTCTTCTCCATCCATAGTGCTGAGCATCAGTGCTCCACCAGAGAAAACTTTCTTCACTATGAATGGACCATCGTAGTTTGGAGTCCATTTGCCCCTGTGGTCTATATGAGGAGGAAGGAGTCTTTTCAGCACAAGATCTCCTACTTGGTATTCCCGAAGCCTGACTTTCTGATCGAAGGCTTTCTTCATTCTTTTCTGATATAACTGCCCATGACAGATTGCAGCTAATCTCTTCTCTTCAATCAGATTCAGTTGTTCGTATTGGGATCGGACCCATTCTGCTTCATTCAGTTTAACATCCATTAGTACCCGCAAGGAGGGTAATTCAACTTCAACAGGTAGGACTGCCTCCATACCATACACAAGCTGATACGGTGTTGCCCCAGTGGATGTTCTGATTGAGGTACGGTACCCATGCAAGGCAAATGGTAGCATTTCATGCCAGTCTTTGTAGGTGACCACCATCTTCTGCACAATCTTCTTGATATTCTTGTTAGCTGCCTCTACAGCGCCATTCATCTTTGGCCTGTAAGGAGAAGAATTGTGATGTTGGATCTTGAAGTCCCGGAACAGTTCTTCCATCATTTTATTGTTCAAGTTGGAACCATTATCAGTAATGATTCGCTCGGGCACTCCATACCGACAGATGATGTCTCTTTTCAGGAATCGGGTTACCACTTGCCTGGTGACGTTGGCATATGAAGCTGCCTCAACCCACTTGGTAAAATAGTCAATGGCTACCAGGATGAATCTGTGGCCATTTGAAGCAGTCAGTTAAATCTTGCCAATCATATCAATGCCCCACATGGTAAAGGGCCAAGGTGAAGACATCACATTCAGAGGATTTGGAGGCACATGCACTTTATCTGCATAAATCTGGCATTTATGACACTTTCTAGCATAAGCACAACAGCCTGATCTTAACAAATTTTTAGCCATTGCATGCCCTCCAGCATGGGTACCAAAAAATCCTTCGTGCACCTCGTGCATTAGCACGTCTGCTTTTGTCTTATCAACACATCTGAGAAGTACCATATCAAAGTTTCTCTTGTACAAGGAACCATCAACATTCAGGAAGAAACTACCAGCTAGCCTTCTTAATGTCTTCTTGTCATTGGATGATTCCCCAGGTGGGTATGTTTGATCCTCCAAGAAGCATTTGATGTCATAGAACCAAGGCTTATCATCTTTAGCAAGGTCTGCAGAGAATACGTATGCTGGTCTGTCAAGTCTGGATACTGAAATCCGAGGCACAAAGTTGGCAGCTTGAACTTTGATCATGGATGAAATGGTAGCCAGAGCATCTGCAAACTGATTTTCGTCTCAAGGGATATACTCAAGCTTGACTGTTGTGAAGAAAGTCAGTAATCTCCTTGTATAATCCCGGTAAGGTATCAGATGCTCCTGGTGAGTATACCATTTGTCGTTGGTTTGATTGATTACCAGAGCTGAATCTCCGAATACAGTTAAAGTCTTGATCCTGAGGTCAATGGCTTCCTCAAGACCCATAATACAAGCTTCGTATTCAGCTTCGTTGTTAGTGCAGTTAAAAGTGAGTTTTTCCGAGAAAGGCAGGTGAACTCCCTTAGGTGTAATGAGCATTGCACCGACACCATGACCATTCATATTAACAGCCCCATCAAACATCATAGTCCACTCTTCTTCTGGGTCAGGCCCTTCAGTGTGAATAGGCTCTTCATGATCTTTTGCTTTTATGAACATGATGTCTTCATCAGGGAAGTCAAATCTCATAGGCTGGTAATCATCAATGGGTTGCTCAGCAAGATAATCAGACAACACACTGTCTTTGATGGCTTTCTGGGATGTGTACTGAATGTCATATTTTGTAAGAATCATTTGCCATCTTGCAACCCGTCCGGTAAGTGCTGGCTTCTCAAATATATACTTGATTGGGTCCATCTTGGAGATCAACAAGGTAGTGTGGGTCAACATATACTACCTTAGTCGGCGAGCAGCCCACGCTAAAGCACAGCAAGTTTTCTCGAGCAGTGAATAACGTTGTTCACAGTCGGTAAACGTTTTTCTTAGGTAGTAAATTGCATACTCTTTTCGACCAGACTCGTCATGCTGGCCCAGCACACACCCCATTGACTCTTCTAATACTGTCAAGTACATTATTAGAGGTCTTCCTTCGACTGGAGGCATAAGGATTGGAGGCTCTTGTAAGTATTCCTTGATTTTTTCAAAAGCCCTTTGGCAGTCTTCATTCCACCTGACCGTTTGTTCTTTTCTTAACAGCTTGAACAAAGGCTCACAGGTTGCTGTAAGGTGAGATATGAACCTTGAAATGTAGTTCAATCTACCTAAGAACCCCCGAACTTCTTTTTCAGTCTTCGGTGCAGGCATTTCTTGAATGGCTTTGACTTTGTCAGGGTCAACTTCAATCCCTTTCTCACTTACGATAAATCCCAGCAGCTTACCAGATCGCACCCCGAATGTGCATTTGTTGGGGTTTAGCTTCAGTTGGTACTTCCTCAGACGCTTGAATAACTTCAACAGATTCACCAGGTGGTCTTCTTCTGTGAGGGACTTGGCAATCATGTCATCCACATAACATTCAATTTCTTTATGGATCATGTCATGGAATAACGTTACCATAGCCCGTTGATAAGTGGCACCAGCATTCTTCAGTCTGAATGGCATTACCTTATAATAGAATGTGCCCCAAGGTGTGATGAAAGTTGTCTTCTCCATGTCTTCAGGTGACATCTTGATCTGATTATATCCTGAAAATCCATCCATGAAGGAGAATACCGAGAACTGAGCCGTATTGTCGACCAATACATCAATGTGAGGTAATGGGAAGTCATCTTTCGGGCTGGCTCTGTTCAGATCCCGGTAATCCACACACATCCTCACTTTTCCATCTTTCTTAGGCACAGGTAAGATGTTAGCGACCCACGACGGGTAACTAGTCACAGAAAGGAAACCGGCGTCCCACTGTTTTTGTACCTCTTCTTTTATCTTCATTTCCATATCCGGGCGAGTACGGCGCAACTTCTGTTTTACTAGCGGACAATCTTCTTTCAGAGGCAGCTTGTACATAACAATGTCGGTGTCCAACCCTGGCATATCCTGATAAGACCAAGAAAAAGCATCCACATACTCCTGAAGCATGTCAATAAGTTGCTCTTTTACTGAATCTTGCAGGCAGGCCCCGATCTTCACTTCTTTTAGGTCTTCTTCTGTACCAAGATTAACCGTCTCAACTTCCTCCTGATGAGGAGTGATAACCTTCTCCTCTTGTCTCAACAACCTGGCTAATTCTTTAGGTAGCTCATAATCTTCTTCAACCCCTTCATCGGCTTGATTAATCGGATTGTCAAAGTCATACGAAGTCATAGCAGTGTTGTTGTCGGTGCAGTCTGGAGGGCACTCTCTGCAAGGGTTTTGATTGGTTCATTTTAGTGATCAGTTTTATCTTGTTTAGAAAAAAGTGAAAATGAAGTTATTTTTTGAAAAACATTGCCATTTTATTTTTTGTACAAAAAATGAAAAATGAAAAACAGTGAGCGGAAAAGAAAAGACTCATTTGCAAAAGATGTCCTGATATTCATTAATTGATCGTTTGCACAAAATACAAGATGGCCCGATTACAAAATGAGCCCTGACATCTTTGGCAAGATGTAGGACTTGATGCATGCTTAAAGACAGGAAATAATAATTACTCTGCAGGAGTAACTCTTATAATTTCCTGGGAAGACCAGTTTGAGACATGGTTCCCCGGGATCCTTGGACGTATCCAACTTTCCAGGTTGCGCTCGTCTTCTGACTCATCTTCCAAACTGTTCACAGCATCCGGGGTGAGCATTTCCCCGCTGACAAACTTGGACTCCTTTGCAGCCTTTGGTTTATTTTGTCGAGTTGATCTGTAACCCAACCCGAATCGGTCTTCTTTCTTCTCAACTGGCAGCAGCTTGCCCCAGCCTTGAGCGATACCTTCCTCAACAACCTTCCGGGCTTGTTAATATGATGTGATGGAAGTCCCAGACATAGCAGATGTTTCATTGATATTAAGGGCCTCAAACCCTTGACTCATGGTCTCATGAATCTCCCCATCCATTTCTATGTACTTGAAAGTAGCCAGCTGGCTAACGAAGATATCCTCCTCCCCACAAATGGTAATGACTTGGCCCTCCCACTCAAATTTTAACTTCTAGTGAAGGGTTGAAGTCACGGCGCCAACAGCGTGTATCCATGGTCTACCCAATAGACAGCTGTAGGCAGGTTGTATATCCATCACAAAGAAGGTCATTTTGAAAACCTGTAGGCCAATCATTATTGGCAACTCTATCTCTCCCAGAACTGATCTTTTAGAACCGTCAAAGGCTCTCACTACCAAGTTGCTTGGGCGTAGTGCCAATCCATCATACTCCAGCTTCACAAGGGCTTTCTTGGGTAGGACATTGAGTGATGACCATGTGTCCACCAACACGTGAGAAAGAACTGCACCCTTACACTCCAAGGTAATGTGCAAAGCCTTGTTGTGATTGTGACCTTCCGTTGTCAAATCAGCGTTGGTAAATCCTAGTCCATGACTAGCGTTGACATTTCCAACCACAGCCTCTAACTGATTGACAGTAATCTCCTCCGGCACATAAGCTGCGTGCAGGACTTTTAATAGTGTGTTCCGATGAGCCTCGGAGCACATTAGCAATGATAGTATGGAGATTTTGGAAGGTGTTTGGTGAAGCTGGTCCACCACCTTATAATCGCTCTTTTTGATTATCCGCATGAATTCATCAACCTCTTGATCAAAAGGAGTCTTCAAAGTTTCTTTAGCAACTGGTTCTTCTTGCACCACGTTCTTCCCTTTTGCCTTAGCAGCAGCTTCTACTTCAGCAATAGGTCTTAGTATTTGCGAGGCAAAGAGACGTCCGCTTCTAGTGAAGCCTCCGCCTCCCCCCACATTGTCTATCTGAGGTGAAGAAGTTGATGACTCTAGAGTGATTTTCTGCCCCTCGCAGTATAGATCTGAGCCATAATGCCAAGGGATGACATTATTGCTTTCGTAAGGAACTGGCCCAGGCACTGTGATAGTGACCGGACTGATAGCAGCTGCAGAGGGGACCACAATGGTGTGTGGATCATAATATATGGTAACTGGAGCTCTGACAGGAGTAGCATTTTGTTGTGAGTTGTTGGAAGGAACATTTGTGGGATCGTAGTATATCGTAACTGTTGAGACGCTTTCATTAACTGTTGCTGATATTGTAGACGGAGTTGATTGGATGGGTGTTGAAGTTGTAGCAAGAACTGTGATTGAATCTGTATCCGTTGAAGTGATTGATTGAATATTTGTTGGAGTTGTAGCAGAATCTGTTGGAACAAGGGTTGCGGATGTTGTAGGAGTATCTGTGATTGTTGATGAAGGAATTATTGGAGTTGTAGTTGTTGTTGTCGTAATCTGAAGAGTGCCATCTCTAATGAGGCTATCTATGCCGTTTCTCAGTCTCTCACATCCATTAACGGCAATGTTACAATATCCACAGCCGACCTTACATCCGGAGAACACTTGGCATTCTAACAGCTGAGCTTTGATTTGAACCTAGGGTGTTCGGATTTGTGCAACATTGTTAACTAATGTGGATGGTTTGCCCTCCTCAATAGCATTGATCCTAGGCCCATTGTGACTAGGCATTGGATTTCTTGTGACGTTCGGAGGAGGCGCAAAATTGAGAGCTTTTGAGTCCACCAAATCTTGGACTTTCATTTGTAGGGCCCTGCATTTTTCAGTATTATGCCCCGGTGCGTTTGAGTGGAAAGCACACCTGGCATTTGCATCATAGTTCTTTGGCATATTGAGAGGATCCGGAGGTGCCAACGTCCTTAACTCAACTAGGTTGAGCTTTAGGAGTTGTGGCAAGAGTGCAGCATACGGCATTGGGATTGGGTCAATTACCCTGTTTGCTTGTGATGGCCTCTGTTGGAAATGACGCTGCTGTTGATTGCTATTGTTGTTGTTGTACGACCTTTGTTGTGGATAATGAGCTTGTTGTTGATATTGTGGTTGCTGTTGTTGAGGATATGATGATTGTTGTGGAATTGGAGCTGGGATGGTAACAGCTGCTACTGACCGGTGAGCATATTGAGGCCTGCCCCTGCTTGTATGAATGGAATTTGTTTCACCTGCCCTTCGGGGTCCTGAAAATGGTTTTCTTGGATTGCTGGAGGAACTTGCACCACTGTCGGAGATTTTGCCCATCTTCAAGATACTTTCAATCCTCTCACCAGATATGACCACATCAGCAAAACTGGTAGAGGAGAAAGCAGCCAGTCTATCAATATAAGTCCCTTGCAATGTGTTCATAAACATGTCAGCCATTTCCCTTTCTGACATGGGTGGTTGGACAACAGCAACAAGCTGTCTCCACCTTTGGGCATAATCCCGGAAGCTCTCTCTGGAAGACTGAGACATGCCCATTAGAAGAGTTCTATTGGGAGCCATGTCCAGGTTGTACTGATATTGACGGATGAAGGCCTCGGCCAAGTCCTTCTAACATCTTATGGTGGCCCTAGACAAATGTGAATACCATTCTCTCGAAGCTCCAGTCAAACTGTCCTCAAAGTAGAACATCCATAACTTTTCATACATAGTATAAGCTTTGAGCCTTCCCAAGAAAGATTGTAGATGAGTGCGAGGACAGGAGGTACCATTGTATTTTTCAAAGCATGGGGGTGTAAATTTGTGGGGAATTCTCACCCCATCCACTAGTCCCATATCCATCACATCAAAGCCCAAAGAGTTCTGAGATTCCAAAGATCTTAACTTTTCAGCAATCTCGTCCAATCTTCTGTCGTATATCTCATCTCCAGCCCCAATGACAGTAAATTGTTCTCCCTGGGGATCCTCCTGCAAGATTTGGCCCCCAGCAGCATTACCTTGACCATTCCTCGGGATGTTAACTTCTGGATCCAGATGAGGCCCATATACTGGTGGGTCAATACGAGGCTGGCCCCGTTCATTGTTGCTAGTTCCTCCTGTTCCCAGATGAGGCTCTTCAGGAGTTTGTCTTTCCACCAGCTCTCTTAACCTTTCTTTACTCTGGGCTAAGCCAGTCATCACTGCCATGAACTGAGACATCTGATTTCTCATCTCTACTTTCTCATTGGCCATCTGATTTCTGACCTTAGTTAGATCCTGTTGTACTTGCTCCATTTGAATGTCGGGAAGGTTGCTACGAGTCGGGTACCGGTGCGTGCGGTTGACAGGGAACACTCGGCGACGAGCAATGTTTCCTGAGATCACAACAAAGTTAGAAATAATAACAACAAAACCTACAAAACAAAACAAAGTTAGTATGCAATGCAGTATGCTTATTTTTTTTCCAAGGTATCCGGTTTGGTTCTTGGTTTTGACCTTTCCAGACCTCGAGGAAGATGCTTGATGTTGTTGAGAGAGAACCCAAATGAAAACAAACTAAAATATATTACAAATGATGAACAATACATAGTTTGTTTTACAATACATGCCCATGGAGGGTCAAAATACAACAAAGGTTGAAAAGTACATCAAATGGAAACAAACAACAAGCAAAGAATCAGACATCCATTCCAAACTCATCTTCTCTGACCTCCTTCAGGAGTGCCTCAGTCACTGGACCAGCGGGGTGCTCTGTAATGGTCCTAATGAGGAGGTTCCTGGTAGCAATAGCAGTAGTCAGCTTCTTATGCTTGTCCTGGTCTTTTGATCTCTTCAATCCTGCTCTGAGCTTCAATTCTGATATCTCCTTTTATGCAGCCAACAGAGCTTCCTAGTGCTTCTTCTTATTGGCCTCTAGCTGTTCAATCTTGGCTTGAGTCTTCTGGTCTTCTTGTGTACGAACTTCGGTGATCCTGACCCATCTAGCCTGGCTCTCTTGTAGATAGTTCTCAGCCCTAGCTTTCTGAATCTTGGCCTCCTTACAGGCGTTCTTCAATATTTGTTCCCCAACCCTTGCTTTCCATATGTAGTCTTTTGTCCTTTCAATTTTGGCAAGATGCTCAACCCTGAGCTTTTCCAATCTCTCAATGTCCAGGCGACCATCACTTCTTTCCCAAAGAGTCTTCTTCAAGGCTTGAGATAACTGCTCATTCCTTTCCTTCAACTTTTCAAATTCCTCCAGGCTAACTGTTACTCCAGGCTGTACTGTAGATGGTCCAGGCATGTCTTCCAAGGTGAAAGGCTTTATGGTAATCTGAGCTCTAGTACGGGACCCGTCATAGTACTGAGCTGAAGCAACATTGTTACATCTTCCAAGAATAGCTACCCCGTTTGTCTGGATGTTGTCCCAAGCCCAGGATGCTTGTCTGACAACAGCTGAATTAGGTTGTACTTCACAATATAGGGTCTCAGCTAAATCCTATCCTCTGGGAGGGTGAACCAAAGCATAACCCAGTTGTCTCTTGAACAGTAAAGGATTGTAGTTGATGCAACCTTTTACTCCTATAAGAGGCACATTAGGGTATTGTCCACAGCTGGTGATAATGTCCTTGCCTTTGGTGCTCTGGGTGCACCATCTGATATCATCTGAAGTCAAGGCAATGAGTCTCTTGGCCCAATTCTTCTGCTGGTGGGGATTCAAGAAAGCATCTGACTTAGGCAGGTGTCTAAGAAGCCAGGTGTAAAACAAAGGAGCACAACATCTTACCAACTTCCCCCTTTGTTTCTCATTCCTCTGATGAATGGAGTAGTAAAAATCTCCTAGCAGTGTGGGCACTGGGTTCTTCAGAAGAAACAAATGGATAGCATTCTTGCTGACAAATTTGGGCTCATCTGCAAACAGTATAGCCCCATATATGCTGAGGGCCAACAGTGCACAGACTGCCCTCCACCCTCCTAGTAAAGCCTTCGGGATGGCCTGAGAAATCAAGAAGTCCAAATGCAAACCAGGGATCCCTGCTTTTGTTGTCATACTTTGCTCAATAAGGGCAGGCTCCAAGTACAGTGCCTTTGTGTCGCTCCCGACAAATGAGACTGGCCCACATGAAGGTACAGACGCGAACGGTCGGCGAGGGGGACAATGAGAACACACAGCCGTGAACTCACTGGAGAAAGAATAGAGTCGCCAGCTAGGCATTTTTATCCCGTAGGAAAGGCAATGCTGCATAGGCCTAGGAAAAGATGGATAAGACGGTTGCGAACCAGAGATACTGAGAAAGGGGGTTGGTTACAACCTGGGAAGGTATTAGCACCCAGATTGTCCGTCGTACTCGACGGGATCCACGCTTAAAAGATTTGTGTTTTAAAGGGGTAGTGTCAGTGCAATTTGTGTATAAAAGAGCTGGAAAAGGGTGTACAGGTGTCAGTGTAAGTGAAGTGTATAAGTGAAGTGTCAGTGTAGGGATGAGAATGAGCTGCTCAAGACCATGAGGCTAAAAGGATGATTCTGGAAGGAGGGGGAATGTACAGAGACTTTTGTTCGATAACTGTTAAGTTATGCCTACGTATCCTCTCGTGCAATGAGGAAGTCAGAACACCGTAGTTCGACCCAAAGAGACTGAAAGATGAATTGACTTGTGAACTGCTTACTTGCCTATGCTCAAGTGTATGATCTGTCTGGCACAGATGCTAACTGTCTTGCATTAGACGGAAGAAGCAAGTTCTCGTTTGTGAGTGAGTGAGATGAGAAAAGAATCCCGAAGGAGACGATTATTGTTTGTTTTTGTGTTTTCAGTCTTTTATTGCTTTTGGATTTGTCATAAGTTAATGAGCTTAAACCTAAACCAATGGATTTAGTAAACTCATCACATCTTCCCTCTGATTAGGGGTAATGAGAATACCTTAAGTGTGAAGTCAGATTCTCACACTTAATCACCTTTGATACAGGATTAAGATCATTAACCTATTTGTGATTATTTAGATGTTTTTGGTGTTTTTGTTTTGTGTTAAGTAATGAGATTAAGCCATAATCATGGATTTAACAGACTCATTACACCATCCTAATAGAAGGATAATAGATGAGAGTGTTTAAGCTGAGGAAAGCTCCTCAACTTAATCCATGATTAGGGATTAAACTCATGACCAAACAAGCCCTTGATTAAGTGGATTTAATTTAATGGTATGATGATGAAGTGAGTTTTATGATTTGTAAGACAACTTGAGGGGGACTTGTCCATTAACACTAGGGTTAGTCCTTCTTAACCAATTAAGGAAGAATTAGAACCCTAATGCAAGGCCCAAGTTACAAGTGTAATGTCTTGATACTTATTAAGTGAAGTGATTAAAGGAGTTAAACACATTAAGGGTTTAACACTTAGGATTAAAGTTATACACTCCATCCTAAGAGAAGGATGCAGGCATAAGCTTAATCACAAAGCCTTAAAGCCTTTAGGGTTTGGTCCCTGATTATGAGATGAGAAGAGAAGACTCAAGAGAGACACAAAGGTAAAACTAAGAGGGGAGACTAATCAAAACCCTAATCATTGTCATGCTTGGTTGTTCCTAAGGTTTGTGAGGTTTTCAAGAGAAGATCTTCAATGGAACCACCAGGAAGCAGATGAACAGGATCAAGAGAAGCAAAGTGACTTGCTTCATTCAAGAAGTCAAGTCACTTGAAGAAAGAAAGTGGGAGGAACAAGAATGAGCAAGCTCAAACTCAAACACAAATAAAATGCAGCAATGGATGCAAGAGAAATGAAAAGAAAAGTTATGAGAAGTGAAGGCAAATTCACCTCTCAAGTTTACTTACCCCCTGAAAGGTTAGAAAGAAATGCAATGCAATGCAAAAATGGGATGAAATGGTATGATGCTAAACAAAACCAGAAGCATGTTGATGATGATAATGATGCTATGGAGTGCTACAAACATGAGGCAAGGCATGGAGATGTTCATACAAGATCATGGATGCAAGTGATGCAAGTTAAGGAACATGAACAAACATGAAAGGTTATGAGGTGCACAATGCAAACAAAATGGTAAACACATGATGCAATGATCAAACATGCTTTCAATATGTCTTATGATGTCAAATGGATCACATGAATGCTTGAAAGGTCATGGCAAGTCATGTTATGCAAGAGAATGCAAGAAAGATGCAAATGGAAGCCCAAATTAGGGTTTATGAATCAAACATCAAACAAAAACCAAAAACAGCAGCAAACCCTAAGGTAAAAAATGGAAAATGCCACTCAAAGGATTCCTAACCCTATACTAAACCAAGGTCCAAAGGGGAGGTCTCAACTTTCAACCAATCTCAAGTTATGAATTTTACAAGTTATTAGGGTTTTTAGGGTTTTCAAACAAAAGAAATGCCAAACAAATGAAAAATGAAAGATCAAATCATGGCCATTTAATCTCAAATACTACATGCTAAACACAATGCAATGCAAGAAGAATCAATGTCCAACTCCTCATGAATAGGCAGAAATGATTTTTTGAACTTATGATCAAAATAATGCACAAAAATGATTTTTATTCAAAGAAAAATTCTTAAAATGCATCAAGATCAAAAAATAAATTTGGTTTGAAGGTTGGACAATGTTTCTAAATGTCTTAGAACATTTCATGAATTTTTTGGTGATTTTTAAATACCTAAAAGTATTTTTAATAAATTAATTTCCATTAATCAATTAAAAATAATCCTTTAAATATTTAAAAATACATTTTAAATGCTAAAAATGAAAATAAAAATATTTTTGTGTCATAAAAATTATTAAAACTCATGAGAAAAAGTTTCATAATTTTTAGACATTTTTTACTATTTTTAATAAATTATGCAAAACAATATGAAAAGAAATGAAATAAAAATGAATTTTAAATGAATTAATGAGAAGTCAGCTAATCCTAGGGACCAGATTCAAAGTTACACGCGCGGGAGTTGACTTGGCGCCAGATCTCACGGCCAGAATTCAAATTTCGCTAATCAATGCTTATGCCCTAATCTCGCCGTTAAACACATTCAGATGACCGGAACAGTGTTCCGGTCATCTTCTCCGTTTGTCCAAAACCTCAAACCCTCTCTACACGTTACGAAAATGAAATCTAAATGAACAGAAATGCTTCCCACTCACTCACGAATCATAACCCTCACTCAAAACAAATTTATTTTTCCTAACAAGGCTGGATCGAAACAAACAAGAACTAGGGCAAAAAAGTTTCAGAGAGCAATTAAATTCTCATTTCATCACCATTTGCAAAACCAAAGGCATATTCATGATCAGGAAGACACATAGAACAAGTTTAGAACTTAAAAATCCATTTCTGGAAGAAAAGTTCTTGAGCTACCTGAGATTCGAAGCTTTCACTCCAGCAACTTTCAGGCCTCCTCTCTTGGTGAAATCCACTCCACTTGACCCTCTGGTGATGCTTGAATGCTCAAGAGAAATTTATGTTGGCTGGATGAAGAGTTTGAGCAGCTTCTGCTCAAGCTCAGTTAAAAATGGCAATGGAGATTCAGGCTGCTTCTGGTAATGGTGAAGGGTTGTTTGAGGTCCAGATGATGAGTGGAGAAGGTCTATGGAGTTTGTTTTGATGTTTGTGAGCTGTGGAGAGAGTTTCGAAAGAAACTGCAAGTTGGGGTGAAAATGGTGAAATGGAGTTATGGCCTGTTTCAGGCTTGGTTCTTTGATGCTTTCTACTCAATGGAACATGGTGAGATGATTAGTGAAAATGGTTTGGATGTTTGAAGTCTGGGCAGAGAGATTCGAAGAAGTTTGCAAGAGGGAGTGTGTTTGAGTATGTGATGTTGTGTGTTGTTTCAGCCTTGCTTCTTGAGTGTTATGGCCAGCATTTTCCTTGCATAAAGAACTCCCATTGGTCAGGTGATGTGACCTGGCCTGCTGTGATTGGGATGTCCACTTTTGCAAAATGTCAACTTGTTTGTAAGAGAGGCATGGGCTTGGTTCTAGCTTGGTACAGGGGCTAGGGCTGGCGCAGCATGGTGTGGTGAGAGACTATGGCTGGTTCAAAGGCCAATGCAGCAAGTGGTGAGAAGCATAATGATAGTTTTGCAAGTTGGCACACTTTTGAAACTTCATGGAAAAGTCTTGTTACACAAACCATAACCATGTGATTTTTGGTCCAATTCTGATTTTTAGGTCACATAGAATGTTTGTGTCATGGTTTGATGTCAACTAGAGGTCACAAATGGCATTGGTTCATGTTTTTGCAAAGTTTCCATTTGGTGCATGTCTTGAAAATCAATGATTTTAGCCAACTTTGTCACACCATAACTTTTGATCCAAGAAGAATTTGATCATGTTCTTGTACTTTTTGAAAAGGGAAAAATGTAATCTACAACTTTCATGACCAAAGTTTTTCCATTTGAAGCATTTTTGGATCAAGAATCAAGGCTTGAAAAATGACATAAAATGAAGCATTCTTGAAAAGTCAACTATGCCCAAAAAGTCAACACTTGCAAAAACTCCAAATTCTTGATTTTTGTGAACTTCAACCTTCTTCCATAATCAAATAAAGATCATATACACTCAAAATGATGAAGATCACCCATTGGTTGGGTCATTGGGGGCCTCAGATGCCCTGATTTTACACTGACTTGTCCAGAAAGTCAACTCTTGATCAGATGACTTTCCCATGGAATTTCTTCATGAAAATTGATATGCATACTCCCTATACCATATAGAGACCAATGGAAACAAGAATGACCAAAGAAATTGGGGTTATGGCCTCTGAAACCAAAACCCTAATTTTAGGTCAACTGTGCAGTCAAACCTGGCTCTGCATCCATTCCAAACCCAGTTCTTGTGATTCTTTTGAAATCTTGACTTTGAGAGGATGTAATATGATACTTGATTACATGTGGACCCATTTGAAGTGATTGGTGGCCTTTGGAGTGGCTCAAAAGGCTCTTGGATTGCTCAGATCAAAAACCCTAGATGCAGATGACTTTGAATCTATGCAGTGACTCAAAAATGTGGTATGAGATGTTATGATTGTGTTTATGCATATGAAATGATAACAATCCATGGTGTGAATGGGTGAGGGAAAATTTGGGGTGTTTACACTTTGCTATCTCTTCATTTCTGGGAACAGTCATCTTTGGGTTGAAGGGGATTCCACCTCTGATAGGTACTCCGATCAATAAAGAAAACTCTTCCAGCAGGGGCCCTAGCTGAAAGTCTGGAAAGGTGAAACATCTCAATGGAGGGTCATAAAACTGCAAGCATGTGTGGATCATGCTCCTCTGAGAAGGGTCAAGGTCCATAACCATGTCCAGGATACCTCCATAGTGCTCTCTAAACAGTGGGATGTGGTCAAGGGTGATGAGTGACTGGACCTGCCTGAAGAAGCTGAAGACAAATGCTGGTGAAGGTCACAGACTGATGCTGAAGGTGGACCACTGACAGACTGGTGCTGGTGGTGATGGAGATAACTGAAGCAGATAACTGATGAAGACAGCTGAAGCAGAGGTCTATGCAGAAGAAGGGGTCAAAACCAAAACCAAGATATAATGAGGTGGATACCCTGAAAAGCAAATAAACAAATGTCAAATGATGCAATGATGATATATGCAAATGATATGCAAGGGTTTGTGATCAAGCTGGATCTGATTATCTATCTTGATATAAAGTCCATGTATGTTCAAAAGTCCAGATGAAGGCTCAGAAATCCAGTAACCAGGGTGGGGGACTCAAATAAAGAGTCACATGTCCAGGGTTAATCACAAGAACTGTCCAAAGTGGAGTACTCTTAAACAGTAACAGGGTATGATGTGGCCAAAGGGTTCTTGCAAACCTGTAAACAGCCCAACCCCCTCACAGGTAATGTTCTAGAACAAGGATCCTCAGACTTGGATCAGTTATGAGAAGTGTAAACACTTCTAACCCGGAGGTACAGTGTTTACAATAACCATAAAAGATCCTCCTCTAATTCACCTCAGCTTCTGAAGGTCATAATAAAGGTCATCCAGACTTAGCAGGCTTCCCAGATAGCCCTAGCACTACAGGAAATCTGTAGCATAGAGTTCTCAAGAAGAAACCGACATCTGAACCGTGTTTCATATTCCCGCACCAGACTGAAATGGAATGGGAAAAAACATGCACCACTCTAGCCTAGGTGTCACTCAGGTCCTAGGTATAGGACCTTAAACTCTCAATGGAACCCCACCCACCAAAACAGAAAACCAGATCCAGCAATGACAGTATGAAATATGCAAAACTGTAAAGAAAGCAATAAATAAAGTTGTACATAAAGCAGTAAATAAAGCAAAAATAAATGAACACACATAGCACATAACACCCCAGTAAACACAAATCAAACAAGCGCTAGGAGGAACCCACAAAAAGAATCGGAATCCCTGGTTA
The DNA here is from genome assembly GCA_963966055.1 of Lathyrus aphaca. Lineage (NCBI taxonomy): Eukaryota > Viridiplantae > Streptophyta > Magnoliopsida > Fabales > Fabaceae > Lathyrus > Lathyrus aphaca. The sequence goes on from OZ014520.1 coordinate 181,615,641, forward strand.
CAGTATAAAGGTCCCCAGCAGAGTCGCCAAGCTGTCGCTCCCGCCTGATGACATAGGGGCAAAGAGGGGTACAGACGTGAACGGTCGGCGAAAGGAGAGAATACAAGGGTGAACTGAAAAGAGTCGCCAGCTAGGCATTTTTATCCCGAAGAAAAGGTAATTCTGCATAAACCTGGAAAGATATGGATAAGACAGTCGCGAACCAGAGAGACTGAGAAAGGGGGTTGGTTACAACCTGGGAAGGTATTAGCACCCAGATTGTCCGTCGTAATCGACGGGATCCACGCTTAAAAGATTTGTGTTTAAAGGGGTAGTGTCAGTGTTATCTGTGTGCAAAAGCTGGAAAAGAATGCAAGTGTCAGTGCAACAGAAGTGTGAAGTGAATAAAAAGAGTGTCAGTGTAAGAAAAGAATGCAAAGCTCAAGACAATGAGGCTTAAAGAATAATGCTGGAAGAGGGGGGAATATACAGAGACTTTTGTTCGATAACTATTACGTTATGCCTACGTATCCTCTCGTGCAATGAGGAAGTCAGAACACCATAGTTCGACTCAAAGAGACTGAAAGATAAATTGACTTGTGAACTGCTTACTTGTCTATTCTCAAGTGTATGACCTGTCTGGCTCAGGTGCAAACTGTCTTGCATTAGACGGAAGAAGCGAGTTCTCGTTTGTGAGTGAATGAGATGAGAAAAGAATCCCGGAGGAGACGATTATTGTTTGTTTTGGTGTTTTCAGTCTTTTATTGCTTTTTGATATTTGTCATAAGTTAATGAGCTTAAGCCTAAACCAGGGGTTAGTAAACTCATCACATCTTCCCTCTGATTAGGGGTAATGAGAATACCTTAAGTATGAAGTAAGCACCTCACACTCAATCACCATGATGTAGAACTAAGATCATTAACCTACTTGCAATTATTTAGATGTTTTTGGAGCTTTTTATTTAGTGTTAAGTAATGAGTTTAAGCCATAATCAAGGATTTAATGGACTCATTACACCATCCTAATAGAAGGATAATAGATGAGAACATTTAAGCTGAGAAAGGCTCCTCAACTTAATCCATGGTTAGGGATTAACCTCATGACAAAACAAAGCCTTTATTAGAGTGGATTTTTAGTTAATGGTGAGATTAAGAAGTGGATTTTATGGTTTGTAAGACAACTTGAGGGGGACTTGTCCATTAACACTAGGGTTAGTCCTTCTTAACCAATTAAGGAAGAATTAGAACCCTAATGCAAGGCCCAAGTTACAAGCTTGATGTCTTAGTGATTTTTTAGATGGATTGATTAAAGGATTTAAACACATTAAGGGTTTAACACTTAGGATTAAAGTTATACACTCCATCCTAATAGAAGGATACAGGCATAACCTTAATCACAAAGCCTTAAGACCTTTAAGGTTTAGTCCTTGATTAAGAGATGAGAAGAGAAGACTCAAAGATGACACAAAGGTAAAACTAATGGGGGACTAATCAAACCATAATTGTGATCATGCTTGGTTGTTCCTAGGGTTTATGAAGCTTGCAAGAAGATCTTCAAGAAGAACCACCAAGGAAGAAGCAGATGAAGGAAGAGAGGCAGAAGAAGCAAGTCAACTCACTTCACTTAAGAAGGTAAGTTGCTTAAAGAAAGAAGGTGAGAAAGGAGCCTGAATGAGCAAGCTCACCCTAATTCACAAGTAAAAATGCAGAAATGGATGCATAAAATAGATGAGAAGAGATTATGAGAAGTGAAGGCAAATTCACTTCTCAAACACTTACCACCTGAAAAGTTAGCAACAAGAAATGAAATGAAATGAAAATGAGATGAAATGCAAAGATGCAAACCAAAATCAGAAGCAAAATCATGATGCAAATGATGCTATGAGATGGTATGAAAGCATGTCAAGAGATGAGGATGATCATACAAGTAATGAAGATGCAAATGAGACATGAAAGGAAGCATGAAAGTTCATGAAAACTTATGAAATGAAATGGATGCATAACATGGCAAATGGATGATGCAATGATCAAACATGATTCTAATGTGTCCTAAGATGTCTTAGAAGTCACGTGGATGCACAAAATGTCATGGCAAGTTCATGTATGCAAGCATATGAAGGATGAATGCAAATGAAGGCAAAAAATTAGGGTTTACGTACAATATGCAATGCAAAATTCAAAATCAGAAGCCAATGATATGATAAAAAATTGAAAGTGGAATCAAAGGTACCCTAAACCTATACAAGTTCACTGCCCAAAGGGGAAGGTCATAAGCTAAACCCTAAAGGACTTATGATTTTTCTAAGTTTGCTAGGGTTTTAAGGTACCTCTCAAGGAAAAAAAAGCAAAACAAATTGAAAATGCAAGATAAAAATGAAACAAAAATGTTTTTAGAAGCTTGAAAGTATGTAGAACACAATGAAAAAGGAACCATTCACAAACTCAACTTGGATCAAAAGCTATGAATTTTTGAAGTTAGGGTTAAAAATATTCAAATTAAAGAACCCTAATTCAAATGAAAATTATCAAAGTATGATCAAAACCAAAAAGAAATTTGTCTTGTGAGTTTGTTAATGTTTCTAAATGTTTCAAAATGTCCTCTGAATTTTTTTGTGATTTTTAAATACCTAAATGCATTTTTAATTAATTAATTTTCATTAACTAATTAAAAAAAACATTTAAATGATTTAAAAATATTTTTTAATGCAAAAAATAAAAATAAAAATATTTTTGGGTTCTGAAAATTCATAAAAGATTTAACAAAAATTTTCAGAATTTTTTGATATGTTTTACTATTTTTAAAAATTCGTAGAAAATAAAACAAATAAAATGAAATAAATAAATAAATAAAAGGGAAGTATGCAAAAGGAGAGGCTGAGATGGAATCTGGGGAAGTCCCAGTTGACTGCGCGCCAGATCTAAGGGACGAAATTCAAACTGAGCTAATTTCACTTAATTTAATTAATTAAAGCAATTAGGGTTTAATGATGGCATCTGGACCACTCATCTCACGCGGGAACTCAAATCCTACGGCCATAATTCAAACGAAACCCTAAACCTAATTAAGACACTTAATGACTTTCAGGTCACCGGAGAAGATCTCCGGTCGTCTTCTCCGGTGACCCCCTCACCTGAAAGTTGCTAACTTCTTCCATAGGTACTTTCTGGAGCTCTAAAGCTCCAGATTCACTCCTTTCATTCCCCTAAGATCAAATCCAACATCAAACTTCATTTCTTTTCACTCAAACACAAGATTCGAAGGAAACATCAAAAATGGCAAAAATTTCAGAAGCTTAGTAAATACTCATCTCTCCACCATTTTCAAAAATACAAGGTTCAGAATCATCTGTGAATCATGCTTTTTCTTAATGGAACATAAAATAGAAGTTCTGGAAAAATTAATTTGAATGGCTACCTGAGATAGAGCTTCTTAGTTTGGGGCTTTCTGACTGCTTCTTCTGTGCAAGATGACTCCAATGACCTCCCTGAGGAAGCTTTGATGCTTGGAAAGCTTTGAGAATGGCTGGTTTGTGAGTTTGCAACCCAACTAGTCAGAAATCGTATTTGGTTTGTGGGGTGTTTTTGGCTGTTTCAATGGTTGGTTTGTGATCAGTGAATGATTTTAAGATGGATGGTGAAAGAAATTTGAAGATTGAGTATGTGAGCTGGGAGATTCGAAGGCTTTTGCAAGTTGGAGTGATTTTTGCTATGCTGAGGATTCTGAGGTTTCAGCTTGTGTTGTGTTGTGTGTTGAGTTGCTTGAGGTCCACATATCAATCCTTGATAGGTCAGAGAGTTGTTGTGGAGCAGTGTGATTGGTATGGCTCATTTTGCATAAAGTCAACAAAGTTGTCTTTGGAGGTATGGGCTCATGGCAGGCCAAGGACAATGGGGTGTCCTGCGCAGCTGGCTTTAGGGAGGTCCATGGAATTCAGATTGAGGCAAGATAGCAAGTGGGATGAAGTTTGTGTGATGTTTTGCAATTATGTGAAGCTTTGGCCCTTTTGTAATTTCTTGATGTTCAAGGCATAGAATGATGCAATTCTTTGGGCAATTCTGAATTATAGGTCATGTACTATGTTTGTGTAATGGTTAGAAGTCAATTAGAGGTCACAAATTGGTTTGACATGAGTTTTTGCAAGTTTCCCTCTTTGGTACATAAGTGAAATTTTGTGATTTTTCCCAACTTTGCAAGGCCATAACTTGAGTTCTATGATAAATTAGATCAAGTTCTTGTACTTTTTGAAAAGGGAATGATCCAATCTACAACTTTCATGACCAAGAATTTTTCATTTGAAGCATTTTTGAATAAAATAGAGGAGGTTGAAAAACTTTCCCAAAATGGCAAGTTTGCATTACAAGTCACTTTCCCAAAATGGCAACTTTGCAAATGGCTTGAAATTCTTCAATTTTGTGAACTTCTAACTTCTTATAAGATCAAATAAAGATCATATACATCCAAAATGATGAAGAAAACCCTTTGTTTGGATGGTTGGGGGCCTCAGATGCCTTGATTTTGCACTGACTTGTTCAAGAAGTCATCCATTGATCAGATGCCTTCCCCATTGAATTTCTTCATGAAAATTGGTATGCATGATCCTAATATCATATAGAGACCAATAGAAACAAGAATGACCAAAAAATTTGGAGTTATGGCCTCTGAAACCAAAACCCTAATTTTATGTCATCTATGCAGTTAAACTTGGCTCTGCGTCCATGCCTTCCTCAGTTCTTGTGATTTTCTGACTTTCTTGATCTTGGGAGGATGTAATATGATGCTTGAACATACATGGACCCTCTTGAGATGATTGAAGACCTTTGGAGTGGCTCAGATGGCTCTTGGATGACTCACATCACAAACCCTAGATGCAGATGACTTGAACTATGCAGGTGAAACAAAAATGCAATATGAGATGATATGATTGAACTTATGCAAATGAAAAGAATCACAAGCCATGGTGAAATGAGTGAGGGCAAATTTGGGGTGTTTACAACCAACAAGGAAGGTTAAATAATTTGAATGTCGAGAAAAAGGACAGATTAAAAGTGAATGCCCTACACGAGAAAATAAGGGTAAATACTTCAAAAGAAAGAGGACAAAAGGCCAAATAAAGCATATGTTGCATGGGATGACAATGAAATAAGTTCATCTTTAGATGAAGATCATGCAAACAAGGCATTGATAGCCTCATATCATTAAAGTGATGAATAACATGAGGTTAGTGATTCTGAAACTACTGATATTCCATCGTATGATGAATTATAGAGTGCTTTTCATGAATTACATGATGGACTTTTGAAATTTTCTAGAAAATGTTCAAGTCAAAAGAAACAAATTTCATTCTTGGAATATAAATTTTTTAATATGGAAAAATATGCTAAGGATGAAAAATAAAATATTATAAGTAAATAAAAACAAAAATTTGTTCAATTAAAATGAGTCCTTGAAAGATATGAAAAAGGACAAGTTGGATTGGAAATGGTACTTAGCCAAAAAAGGTATTCAAATGACAAAAGTGGACTTGGTTACTCTAAATTTTCTAAACCAAGTTCCAATAAAACAATCTTTGTTAATGCAAGTGACGAAACAATCAAAGAGAAAGTGAACAAACCTAAACTTGTTCATCGTCATCCTAAACAAAAAAGATATGTTAAGAATAAGTCTTATGTTCCTAGGTATCAACACAATTATGTTCCTACATACTTTTATTGTGGTATAAGTGGCCATACACCTAACGCATGTTATGTGAGAAATTTCAGTGTAGCACAAGGGTATTATGTGTGGGTTAAGAAAGGAACTAACTATGATGAACCCAAGGCGCTTTTGTTACCAAATAAAACTTAATTTGTTTTGTAGGTTTTCTTGGAGACCAATTCAAAATCTATGCTTTGTTGATAAGTGGTTGTTCTAAGTGTTTGATGGGAGGCGTAAACTAATTTTCATGTCTAGTTCAAAAGTCCAAGGTGTAACACCCCAAAATTTGCCCTCTTATTTATCACCATTTCCGAGTAGCTTATGATTCGTTTTCGTGCCATCCTACATATCCTTCCATGCATTGCATAATTACAAAAAATAGAAAGCATACATCATTGGCTGATGCGCGGGGCATGTGATCAAGGGTTATTGGGCGACTATCAGATCTCGGAAGGAAAATAATCTCAGAAAATATAACCAAGATTGGATGTCCAAGGTTTTCCACCAAAAAGAGCAAAAATTCAAATTTTAGTTGAAGTAACCGGTTACCCCATAGGTAGTAACCGGTTACCTGTTGAAATTTGGAGAAAACGCCCAGTTTTTGCACTAGTAACCGGTTACCTCATTGGTAGTAACCGATTATTTCATCCAGATTTTCAAAAATTCAAAATTCAGTTGGTTACTTCCCTCCACTTTCCATTTTCCACTTTGCTTTGTGTTTCCACCCAATTCTAGAACATTCCACATTCTTCTAAAGGAATATTCCCAGAATATGCCAAAGAATATTCCATGAATATGCCAAAGAATATTCCAAGAATATGCCATGGATTATTCTAGGAATATTCCCGACCAACCCTTAGCTTAGGACCCAAGCCTCGCGTCCAAACCTCGCGCCAAACCTAGACCTAACTCCAAAGCTAACCACTATATAAACCTTTCTCATCAAGCCAAAAAGGGGTTAGAGACATAAGTTAGAGCCACATTTTCACAAGCTTCACCATTTTCATAATCTCAATTTTCTCCATTTTGCAAACTCACACCAAATCTTCATCATCAAGATTCTTCAATTTTTACATTGAAACTTGAAGAATCGAAAGCTAAGCTTCCACCATCTTCACTGATTCAGCGGATAATCGAAGAAATTGCTACTGTTGTGGTGTTTATTTCACTGTTTGGAAGTGTTTCGGATAATCCTCACCAATCGCATTTATTTTGCGCACTTGCGGATCGAAGCTTCGGATCTCCGGTATTCCATTTGTTCGTGTATTGATCAACATAGCAACAATTGTCAAAGCAAGCCTCCGCTTTGTAGGTTGGTGAATCCGAAATCACTTCTTGTTTTAACTTATTTTTCTTCATCTCGCCTCGCGCATTCTTCTCTTTTTGCATTCTTCGCTTTTTCTTGCTTTTATGATGCTTTGATTGGTTTGATCATAAGAACTAGAATTGTGGTGTGATTATAGGGTTAATAGGTGTTAGAATTTTGCATCTAAGTGTAATTTTTGTGCTAGGTTGGTAGGCCTTGAGGATAGAGCTTATTTGGATAAGTTGCTACTGGTTTTTGCATTAAAATGTAGAAATTTTTTATTCTGGTTCCAGAGTAATCGGTTATCACATAGGTAGTAAACGGTTACCTGTGTTAATTTTGCAGAAAATCCAGTTTTTTGAACTGGTAATCGGTTACTACATATGCAGTAACCGGTTACCACTGAACCATAATGGATTTTTTTTTGCATTTTCTTGCATTTTTTATATCCATTCCCCCTCCAATCATCATGGATCCTTAGGACATGATTGTAGGGAGTTTATAGGAATTAATTTAGAGTAGGTGTGTGTAGTTTTGATAACTTTCGACATGCTTTTCGTTAGGTCCCAATTTTTGGCATAAGTGTTGCATATATGTTCATAGCATATTGTGATCATTATTTACATGATTTAGCATCATCGATTGCATGTTAATAAGTGTTTATACTTCTGTTTTGCATCACATTTGCGATCCACTCATGTTTAAGTCGATTGTGCGCGAATTGAAAATTTTCATATTATTTAAAACCGCACAAATCGCATAGTTTACATCCATTGATTGTGTGTTTATGTGTTGCATTTCATTGTCGATATCCATTTCATGTTGTTGCATTAAATTGCATGATCTTTTTGTTTTGTTGTGTGCATTAAAACTCATTTTTGCATTTGAAAAACAATTGAAAATCTGCCATGTTTTCATCGCTGCATTTGGAAACAAAAGTTGTAAAAAAACATGTTGCATTATTCTGTTTTGGTCTTTTTACACCTATTTTCATGTTGTTTGGTGGCTGTAATAGGATGTTTGCATTGCTAGTTGCATTTAGTAGCTGTTTGTGCTTTAGGAAGCTATAGTAGTGGTTGACTTTAAGCTTCGCTTAACTTTTTAGTGTCCTTAGACTTAGGATTGAGTCTAGTTAGATCATAGTTGTATGAAGAATTGTTTGGTACTTGTTTACCTCTTTCCTTTTATCACTTTAGCCTTATGTTACTAACCTTTGTTTTGTAGGGAGGTTGAGGTAAGCCTTGTCTATACAACTTCTTCAGTATCTTCTTTATGTTTTCCAATTGTGATTGCCTTAGCCCTTTAGGCTTTGTCTTGTACAACTTCATGTTAATCCCTCTTTAGAAACAACTTAACTTCTTTAGAGAAGTAAGTTGCTCTCTAGTTTCCTTTTCTTTTCCTCTCCTTCTTTAGGATTAGAAGACCACACAAAACATAAGGTCTCCCATTCAATAAACAACTTAGGATGAGTCTTAGTTCCCCTAGTTTTTATTCCTTTCTCAACTTGAGTCCTCTTTCTCATCTCAAAGAAAAATAACAAAATACCTAATAAAGGTCAAGCTTTCTCGTGCGCTACGAGACTTTTCCATGACGTACTTGCACACGTCCCATTTCGGGGCGAGGTTTAAGGCATATATCATGATGAACAAGTCTTAGCATGAGGATGTCTCACAAACATTAAAATCAAAAACACTTCTTCTAAAAGATAGTAAATAAACAACAAATGTCTTTTCCTGCGAGAATTCTCTTCTCATCTCATTCACTCACAACACGAACTCGCTACTACTTGTCTCATTGCAAGACGGTAATGCACTCGTACCAGACGAGCCTGCAACACCTGAGTATAGACATAAGCAGTTCAATTCATAAAAAACACAAATAAAGTTCCCGCCTTAGTTAGGCGAACTACGTCGACTCTGATCCTCATTTTCCCGATGAGGTACGTAGGCAGTGGGTTAGGCCCGTTTGAGCACAATCTTTATTTTCCCTATATTTTTCCCGTACCCTTTCGTTCTCTTTTTCCAATTCCCCTTCTCTTTTCCAGTTCTAGTTCTTTTATTCAACAGTATCTTATTTCTCACCCTTTGAAACAGATTAACAAGCGTGGATCCCTTCAAGTACGGCGGACGGTCTGGGGTGTTAATACCTTCCCAGGTCATAACCGACTCCCAAACCCAGATCTTTTGTTAGTAGGAACTTGTCCTTTCCATTTTCCTTCGGTTTGTACAACATTACCTTTCCTATTCATTCGGGATAAAAATGCCTAGCTGGCGACTCTACCTTTTCCGTGCCACTTTCGAGTTTGTACTGGGATGAAAATCCCGGGAGCGACAGCTGGCGACTCAGTTGGGGATCAAACCCAGAATCTGTGGTTTCCCCTTTGAGAGTCAATCCTAGCGCTTGTCTGTTTTTGTTTCTTTGGGTGTTATCTGTTTGTTGCTGTGTGTTTAGCTTTACTGCTTTATTTACAACTTTTATTTACAGCTTTATTTACCGCTTTCAGTATTTATTTTACATGCATCATATATATTGGACTGTCTGGTTTGGCTTTTTTCTCTGGGATGGGGTTACTGTGAGATAAGCCAAATACCCGACTTGAGTGCACCCTAGGACTACCGTGGACATACATTGTACTTACATGGTATTTCACCATGATGAGTGGCGATATGTTCCACACCCAGACTACGACCGTCTTGGAACTATTTTGTGTGGGGATTTCCTCCACTTCAGGGTACGACCTTGATAGATATGTGCATCTGGTGATTGATCATTGAGGACCTTATTGGAAATAACCCACTCCAGTGATTACAGTGGCAGACCATATTTGTTGGCAAACACACTCACATCTGAGGGCCCACTGGGAACTCGCATAGGATGGCCTGATTCTCTCATAGGAACTCATTTAAAGCAAACTGCTCGTATGATGATAGTACTGTATCCCAAGGGCTGAATGTACTGTTGTTTCTCGATTCAATGCTTGAAGCTGGGGACTTATGAGGGATGCTTGTTTTTCCCTGAATCAGCTAAGACCTCCCTGAGTAGTACATAATGCTAAACCGATTCCCTGATTTGGTCATGAGCCATTTCTCGGAAATGGTGAACGTTTTATTGTTATTCGGCTTTAAGAGTCCGTGATGTTAACCCGGAGCACATCCGTGAGATGGGAGGGGTGTTTACAGGTTTGCAGGAACCCTAAACTTTCAACATACCCGTTTTGCTAGTGTTATTTTGTGACATGATTTGGTTCTATGTTGTTTTTTGGTTCCGACTTATGGGATTTCTACACAGAGATACTGATATTGTGACCATTCACTGACACTTGGTTATATGATCACCACCAACACCAACACGTCACTGATCACATGCCTTGCCTTTCATAACATCATCGCATCATTAAACATTTGTGTTTATTTTCATTCTTAGGGTTTATACATTGTTCCCAGTTCCGGTCGGACTTCTGATTCAGAGATGGAAGACTTCAGAAAAAAGAACACTCACTACAAATTCTTCGATACTAAGGTGGACATGATAAATAAGATGGTGTCTCTTATTACCCCAGATCATGTGGGATACTTCAGAGAGAATTACAGAGATATTCTGGACATGATGGTAAACCTGGATAGTTCTGAGAGGAGTGACATTCACACCTTACTGCAGTATTATGATCTTGGGCTCAGATGCTTTATATTTCCTGATTTCCAGTTGGGTCCTTTACTTGAAGAGTATGCTCTGATTTTGGGGGTGCCGCTTCAGGATCAGGTTCCCTTCAATCCAGAAATGACAAAGCCCACTCATGCTGATATAGCCAAAGCTCTTTATTTGAGCTCATTTGAGGTGACTGCAAACCTAGGTACTACCAAAGCTGGGGTATCTTGTTTTTCTTTGGACTTCCTGGTTAAAAGGGCTGAAGAAATTGCTGCTACTTCCCAGTGGGATGTTGTTTATGCTATCATGGCCCTATCAATCTATGGGATCATTTTGTTTGCATATATGGACAAATTTATGGACATAAATGTCATCCATCTTTTTGTGCTGAAGAATCTAATACCCACACTTTTGGGAGACCTTTACTATTCGGTATATTATAAGAATGAGAAGCGACAGAAAGGTCTAGTACGGTGTTGCGCTCCTTTATTTCACAAATGGTTTATGATGCACCTTCCCAATATTGAAGCTTTCAAGGACCCTAACCTGATCTGGGCCCAAAAATTGAGCATGTTATCTGCCAAGGACATCAAATGGTTTACCATGAGGCTGAAAGGGAAAGACTTCATCTCCAGTTGTGGGAGTTATCCCAATGTGCCACTCTTAGGAGTAACAGGGGGCATCAGTTGTAACCCCATTCTCTTGAGAAGACAATTAGGATATGCACTTAAAGACATTCTTGGAGATTCAGAGTTAGTTCAGACCTTCTACTTCCCTGTGAAGGACAATCTTCCTTTGGTCGAAAGGTTATGGGTTCTTGGAAACTCATCCGAAGGAAAGGGGTGACATGTTTGGGTAAGATCAATAATCAGATGTTTCCTGAGTATGAGGCTTGGATAAAGGAGAAAGCTCGTGTGGTTCTGATACCTTTTTCTGCACCAGCCCTTTCTCTAGTGATTGAACCAAAAACTATTGTACCCTTGGAAGATTATCAGAAGTTGGAGGCTTTGGTCCAATAGCTCAGAACAGAGAATCAAGAAGCTCACAGTTCCTATCAGGGGATGGTGACCCTTAATTAGAGACTAGAGGAAAGGACTCAAAAAGCTGAAGAAATAGTGAAGGACAAGCAGAAATACTTTGAAGAAAGAGAGGTTTATTTCAAGAAGAAGGGGTTGGCTAAGATCCACAAGGCAAGTCAACGTCGAAAGGACAAGAAGTCCCTGGATGAAGCCAATGAATCCATAAATCTCTGGCAAGTAAAATGGGAGGAAAATCAGAAGAAGCAGAAAGAAGTGGAAGCTGGATACAAGCTAGAGATTAAAAATCTTTAGGAGTTACTGGATAAACAGGAAGAGTAAATCCAACAAGCCTACAAGCAGCGCATACGCTACTACAAGAAGATAACATAGTATCAACAAGCAATTGAAGATGCATAGAAAGAGATAGAAGAGCTCAAGGTCCAAGAAGAGGTCAAGAAAGCCAGACCTGAGTCAGGTCTTAACAAAGAGAATGAAGAGACATTCCTGTAGCAGATCAGTGAACTACATGTTTCCTTTGACCAAAGAGATCTCCTCCATTCAGAAGCTAATCCAGGATTCAGGTCATCCAGACATAGCTCAGTTATTCCAGGCATTCAAGCATCTCAGTTGGAGGTTGAAGGACATGGAGTTTCCTAGGGCTTAGTTTCATTTGCTTGTACCAGGATTACCCACAGGCTTGTTGTGGGATTACTTTATGCTTTTGTTAGTTTCTCCTGTTGTACGAATCGGCACCCCTCAGGGAATTTGTTGTTATTCTCAGACTTCCGTTTATGTTATACGATGTGGTTTGAATCTCTGGTTGTTATCTTTGCACTGGCACGGGTTCCAAGCACTGGTTCTCCACAGTCATCTAATATGAGCTTCATGTAGGTGTTCCTCCCAAGAGTCAGAATTCTCAAAAGCCATCTGAATATTTCTAAATACCGGAATAGGAACATAAATAACCTTGAGAATGAAAGAACACGGCATTTGCATGCATTCATATCATTTGCATTCTTTTTCTTTGCATGTTATATGGGTTTCTTAACTTATCTGCATTCACAAGAAAGATTGTGAGGATTGCAAAGAGCCATCTTCATCGACACGACACTCCTCTGCACCGGTACGCCACTCGCCGCAACCAACGAAACATCATGGACACCACACAAACTGAAGTGACTGAACTCCGCACAAGGATGGCTGGATTTATGAATATGATTCAGGGCATGGCTGAATTTATGATATGGTATGTAGATGCATATGCAATGTTTTCAAGGACCTCATAATTTAAATTTGTTAAAACAAACAAAAAAAACTTTTATTAGTAGACTTGAAATAATATTGCACCTTGGGCTTACAAATTAAAACAAACAAAATTTATTAAGAAAATAAAACATATGGGAATTAAGTCTCCCATGCATACATCCTCTTTGTGTTGAGGTAGGTGTTGAGATTTCGCTCCTCGTGAAGTTGCTTTGTCAGCTCCAACACCCTTTCTTGGCTAATCCTGAATTGGGCTTCAAAGGTATCTCTTTGTTCCTTCAGTTGGATCTAGGACTTTTGTAGCTCTTCCAAATCAGTGGGCATGTCTAGGTGAAGGATGGTATAAGGAACATCTCTTTCAGCAATAGGCTCCATAGTAACCGGTAGAATAACAAGATATGGCATCATAAGAGTCTGAGCACGAGACCGCACCCATCTGAGGTAAGGTTCCATAAGAATGGAATACTTTGGCTCCAAAGTTTTGCTATCAAACTTGTTCACCTTACTCCAAGCTCGTATAAACCTTTGACGGTAACCTTGATCGTTATCATAACCAAATACAATACCCTGAATAAGCATGTCATGAGGACCATTACACTGAGCATAACCAAACTGACGTAGAGCTAAAGAAGGGTTGTAAGTAATGCCCCCTCTTATGCCAAGGAGTGGCACATTAGGGAAATGCCCACAACGGTCAATGATAGTGACATTTTCCATAGTCCGGGAACACCAGTGAATATTTGAATGAGAGAGTGACATCATCCTCTTAGACCACCTCAACCCTTGTTCATTCTTCATCACAAATTGAGGAAGGTGAGAAATAAACCACCTAGATAGTAGAGGTATGCAACAGATCAGAGTTCCTCTCTCTTTCGTAGTATGAGTGTGAAGAGAGTGTAAGATATCTCTAAGTAGTGTAGGCACTGGATTGTAAGTCAAAAATATGTTGATGGCGTGTACATCTATGAACTGGTCTATATTGGGGAATAATACCAACCCATAAATCAGCAAGGTTAGGATCTCCTCAAAAGCATCATACTCATAGCATCCAAGAACACCTGAGCTTTCTCTATCAATACTCTGGCAAGGATACCATTAACTCTACATCTTGTTTCTAGGACTATGTCTGATTTCTTCAAATGTAGGGTTGCAGCAATGACTTCAGGTTTAGGCTCCTTCTCTAAGCTTGTGAAGGGTTTCTGATCAAGGATAGGTACCCCAAGTAACTTGGAGAATTCTGCCATTGTAGGTACCAACTGATAATCAGGAAATGTAAAGCAATGATGTTTAGGATCGAAGAACTAGAATAGGACACTCATCATATCTTCATCAAAGCCTGAGGTAACCAAGTCAAGTAGATGAGCATGCTTCTTGATGAACTGGGAGCTTTCAGGAAGTTTTGAGACCAAATCCTTAAGCTTGGAAGGTATCCCTACAAAGCTGATCTGGATAGTGTTCCTAAAAGTGGAAGCCATAACCTACAACAAAGAACAATGATAAATCCTTTGGTCCTTGAAATGGTTAGTGAGAATGCTATGTGTATGATGTCATGATGTCATGATGTTATGTTCAATCACAAACATGTGGCACACACAAGCAAGTTACACAATAGTCCTAGGTTTAGAGGCTTGCATGAGGTTTAAAGGAAAATACCCTCCCCCTGAAGTTTAGTTGGTTCATCCTGTCCTACAAAAGTAACCAAGTTCTATGGGATCTCAATATCACTGACCCTTCTCAAGGGTTGTTGTTCATTAGGCAACTTACTTTCCAACCAAAACCCCCCAAGATTAGGATCTCAATGAGCGTAGCATCGAGTATCAACCAACTTTAGACTTCTCCAAAGCTGACTATCTCACTACTTTCTAAAGGCCAAGATGGGTCAATTAAGGTTCTAAAGGGTAGTTAGTGTTAATGACATCATATGGCAGCCCCATATTATCCTCAACTTACTTAAGGAACATAAGCACCAACCAAGAAGTCACATTAACTATGGCCACCAGATCAACCATATCGGTATATGTCGTACAATTTCCTTGGTTTATTGCCATTTACCTAGGGTACACTAGATCCGGGTTAGGATCTTTCACACATAATCCCAACAAATAAATATAAATCAAGAAAATCAAACAGTAAGTGATCCTAATTCTTAAGGTAACCCCTCTTTAAATATTCCCCAGCAGAGTCGCCAGTTCTGTAACACGGTGGGAGAACTGACTTTCTATATATATATATATATATATATATATATATATATATATATATATATATATATATATATATATATATATATATATATATATATATATATATATATATATATATATTGTAGATAGAAAGAATCGCCACCGACTTTTATTTTACCCATATGGAAAGGGTACAAAAGAACAAGAAACACATATTTTTAAAAGACTTGAGTTTGGGGGGTAGGTTATATAAAGGGAAGGTGTAAGCACCCTTTATATCCATGGTTATCCATGGCTCTTAGTTACTTAGCTCACTTATTTGTTTTGAAAAAGGGAAGTTTAGTATGTATTTAGAAATTTTGTATAAGTACTTTGTAATGATCCTCGTATGGATGTATATAAATCCTTTGAGTTTGAAAATATTGGAAAAGTGGGGTGTGAAAAGAAATTTGAAGTGTGAGCAAGTAAATAAGTTGTACCTACCCTAGACTGGTCTTTCATATTCTTTTATTTCCTTTAAAGGGTAAGACTAACCCTACTATTAAGGAATAGGTAGTCATTACCTTGGTTTTTGTTAAGGGACGGGCGTAGGATAATCGTGTGGTCAATGAAGGTAACTTATAGGGGTGTCTTTAGCAATTCATAGGGACTATCATCATTTTTACCGAACGGACAAGATCATTATATCGTAGGCAACTTCGTAGGGACTTGACCTTTTAATCTGGAAGGGACTATGATGATTTACTTATAGGGACTTTGCTTTTAAAGACACCCCGTTTTCGAGGGACCTGACCATTTGTTTTAAGGCAACTGAGAGAGGGTAACCCTAGGAAGTGCAGGTGGCGATCATAAAATGATCGACTTACGTGTGTGATTTTTTATTTTCAAATATTTATCTTATTATTTTCATTATCTAAACCTTTTTATTTCATTAAATCTTGTCACGCCCTAAATTTACTAACCATGCAGTTATATTTGCAGAAATTTAAAAGCGGAAATTAAATATCCTACGCTATTACATTGGGGGAGGGGTACATTAGTCCTTTAAAAGGGGATTGAAGAAAAATTAAATACAGAAATTTAAATATAATTAACTATTACATAAGAGGAATAATTACATAATCGAAAAAATAAATGCGAAAATATATAAAATCAAACTTAAGAAAAAAAATTTATCGTTTTTTTTAAATCAGGATTTATTAGAGAATTAGGGTTTTTTTAGGAAAAGAAAGATTTTGTAAGAAAATTAGGGTTTACTGAAAAATATTTAACTTAATTATTAAATAATTTACAATTTAATTAAAATAAATGAATTAGTGAAACAAACCCTAAAAATAACTAGAAATTATTCACAATAATAATTTTTTTTAGTAAAAACAATTTAATGAAAAAATTATAAGTTAATAAAATAAAAATTACTTTATTTACAAGATAACTAATGTAAAAAACTAGTTAAGAATTTGTTAGTGAGTTTATTAAAATAAAATGGGATTATTGAGTTAATTATTTAATTAGTAAGATAATTAGTGAATATAATATAATTATATGATAATTAAAACCTAAAAATAATAAAAAAGAAAAAGAAAGAAAAACGCAAAAAAGAATATGGGGAGGCCTGGATTCGAACCCAGGACCTCCCCCTTACCAGACCATAGGCGCGTTCACTGGGTCAGCCATGCTTTTGTGAATTATAACAGAAACAAAACTATATAATATAAAACGAAATTTGAATTTCTGGAAAACGTGTCATCGTCTTCTTCGCGCGCCCGTCTGGTTAGCTTATAGCTACAGTTTTGTCTGTAGCAAAAGGCTTTAGTGACGATTCGTCCGTCACTATAGGACCTGCGTTTTTACCAAATGTTATTCAAGCAATATAAATTAGTTCTACCAATGGTAATCGATCAAAGAATGTCCTAGGAATCTCATTAATCCCTCAATTGGTTCTTAAATTGCTTTTTCATCGAGTTCCCAATTTACAGTTTAGAAACCCTAACAATGGTGGAACCTTAAACCTGCATCGAATCTCATAATAAATTATCCAGAATTCATCTACATCATCAAACAAACAATGTTATATAATCAAAATCAATTAAAAATGCAAGATTTAATGAAATCGAAAAAACGAAAAATTTGACATAAACATGGATTCGGTTTGATCAATTCATGGGGTTTTTTATGATGATAATGATGGAGACAGGTTCTAAACACCTCAAGGAGGCTATTTCAACCTTCAAATTTTATTTAAAGTGGCTCAAGATGTGAAACTGAATATGGATTTTTCTTGGATTTTTGCAGCTTTTGGTAGTGGTCTTTTGCTATGATTATTTGTCCTCCTATGCTTGTGTTTTGTTGTGTATATGTAAGAGAGTGTATTAGGTCAAAAATATGGGCCTTTTACAATGGATTGGCATTACTTGATGATGAAGAAATCTCTTTACTATTTTTGTCCAAAAATCAAATATCCTCTTACCATTTGTGTTTTTCACGAATTTGGATGGTTCCAATCATCTTAAAAATCATATATTTGATCCCAAAATAACTTATGAGATCAAATATTTGATTTTCATATTTAATTTCTATTAAAATTGAATTTTAACAATTAAAATCCAAAATGATATAAAATAAATTATAAAAATCAGAATAAATGGTTATTGGGTCGTGCATGACTTCATCTTCAAGTTTGGGTTGCAATTTTATGGGCCCGTTTGGAAAAAATTGAAGTTATGGCCTTTTTGCTTCATACACCCCTTAAAAATCAACCAACTTTGACAAAGCATAACTTCCTAAATTTTAATGCTATGAAGGTGTTCTAGGACTTTTTAGAAAGCTTAGAGTGTCCTCTAACCAACCCTTTTGGTTACATGTCCATATAATTTACCATTTTCAAATTATGAGCTTGGGAAGAAGTTGACTTTTTGTTGACTTTCAAAAGGACCTATAATGTTTTAGCCCATACCTTCCAAATGAAGCATTTTTAGGCTTGGCTTGTGAGACACAAAGTTGTAGAGAATTAAATTTCCTTCAAAATGAGATTTGGATGGGAAATTTTGATGAAGTATGTGAAAGTTATGGCTGGTCAAAATTCAGTTGACTTTTCCTATGGAAACCCTAATTTAGAAGCTTCTTGATTCTTGATGATCTGAGATTTC
This sequence comes from Lathyrus aphaca, assembly GCA_963966055.1. NCBI lineage: Eukaryota > Viridiplantae > Streptophyta > Magnoliopsida > Fabales > Fabaceae > Lathyrus > Lathyrus aphaca. The sequence goes on from OZ014520.1 coordinate 181,633,880, forward strand.
CTTGAAAAAACGTGATCAACCCTTGATCAAATGAGGAATTTCACATCATAATATTGATGTTGACCAAAAATATTGAAGTTTGACTTTGAGTTGACCTCAGTTGACTTTTTGACCAAGTTAACTGATTTTCAAGTATCTGAGCATCTGACTAACCAAACTTGTTGGGAATGCTTTGAAACTTGACATGAGGATTCTTTAAGATGTATGGGATGTCATGAACTCCACTTGAGGCCTTGGAAGTTCAATTTGCTTGAGGAAACTCAAAACCCTAGTTCTAAGATTCATTGTTTAAGAGGAGATTTTGTCTGGTGAAACCTTCAATCCTTTTGACCAATTGAGAATCTTGTGACCATTAAGAGACCTCTTGAAATATATGATCTTGAATATGGGAGGGAAAATTTTGGGGTACAATAGCTGCCCCTGTTCAATTTTCTGAAACCTGAGGAGTTAGATTGGCATGTACGCCATTCGTGACTTGAAGGTTGAAGGGGATCGAACACTAAAGCCCAAAACTTTGCACTCATCGGTGCGCAAAATAATGTTGTTGGTTGGTTGTATTGCTTGAATGGGCTTAAATATTCCATTCGGAGTAAAAATGTTCTTCAAATATACATCTTGGAGGATAAAGCAGTCCAAAACGTAAATTGATGTAATCTTGGGGGATGTAGCAACCCAAGAGTTTGTTTTGTGTGGTCCTGGAGGATAGAGCAGTCCAAGATATTGTTATGTGTAATCATGGAGGGTAGGGCAGTCCAAGATGTTATCCGGGGGGGATATAGCATCCCAAAATGGATATAGATGCAATCTCAGGAGATGTAGCCGCCTAAGATATTTGGTTTTCGTAGCCCTGGGGGATATAGCAGCCCAAGACATTGTTGGATGTAATCTTGAGGGATGTAGCAGCCCAAGATATTGGTACATGTATTCCTGGAGGATATAGCAATCCAAGATTTTGTTGTATGTATTCCTGGAGGATAAAGCAATCCAAGATATTGTTTGAGGTAACCCTTGGGGGGATATAGCAGCCCAAGAATATATTGTTACTGACGTTCATCTGCTAGGGAATTAACCTGAAAAACAAGGTTAGTTCTATGCAAATGTCATGATGTATATAACACTTTGCAAGATGATATTCTTATGAGAATGTTGTATGCGTATGATATGAAATGATGTATGAATGAATTATGTAGTTGAAGCGCATAAGTAGCTTCGTATAACTATTGCTGGCTGGGGGAAATAAATCTCGATTCGTTGCTAAGGAATATGAAGACTTCGTTCCTATCTTGTTTTGGAATATCATACTTAGAACCACCCGTTTTCGTTTGTCATACTTCTTATTGAAGGATTAAATTCCTGGATATCCTGACTGAGGATAAAAGAGATGGACATTCCTCCGGGAAAATTATCTGGTCAAGTATCAATTCTTCGGAGGATACATTATATTGGAAAGGAAACTACTTGAAGACTTCGTAGATTTGGGAGTACAAGATACTACTTGAAGTATTCCGTAAAGTATATCCGTAAAAATTACTCTGTGGGGATTAACCAGCGAAGATTCGTTAGATTCTTACCTCCGATCGTTCTTAGTAAATAATATTATTGTATTTTATGCATTTATGGTAAACATCAATCATATTCAAAAGCATATATACATTCAAACATAATCAACGGACGTTTTCGCTTAAGTAAAAGGGGAAAAGTAAACCCGAAATCGAAAATAGGATTTTATTTATTTAGAAAGTGGCCTATAAACAGGCGAGTTTTAACACGGAGACAGAAATCCTAGTAAGAGGAATTCGTCGAAGAAATTTTAAAAGAGTACAAAAACAAGGAAAAATAGCTATGTGTAAATGATCCTATTGAGTTCCAACTATGCTATTGCCATTATCTTCTAGTATCTCATCCCTTGTTGTCGGAATAGAAACGATTGGATCGATTTGCACCTGTTTGAACTTGATACAAGTATTACAACTAGTTGAGATTATATGGGTGATCCAACGAGACATATTCATATGCTTTAATCCCTAACTTTTACCTGGATTGCCCTTTCAGGTTTTCAATCCATCGGGATACCCTTTTTTTCCCAAGCCTCCCTTTCGGGTTTTCGACTTGTCGGGTGTACAATTTTTTGTATATATATCCCTATTTTTTGCCCGTACCCTTTTGGTTCGCCGAGATGCCCTTATTTTTGCCTAGGCCAGTCAACCTAGTGGGTCTCTTTTTATACGTAGTATTTTTTAACTATGTCTGCGTTCACAGACTGTGGGAAATCTTCACCATCCATAGTAGTAAGCATCATGGCACCTCCAGAAAATACCCTTTTGACTAAAAATGGCCTTTCATATGTGGGAGTCCATTTGCCCCTAGGATCACCCTGTGGTAATATGATACGCTTGATTACCAAGTCTCCAGCCTAATATACTTGTTGCTTTACTTTCTTATTAAAGGCTTTAATCATACGCTTCTGATACATCTGACCATGACAAACAGCTGCCATCCTCTTCTCATCAATCAAGTTTATCTGGTCAAGTCGAGTCTGAATCCATTCATCTTCATCTAAGTCTGCATCCTTCATAATTCTCAAGGAAGGGATCTGAACTTCAATAGGTAAAACTGCTTCCATACCATAGACAAGAGAGAATGGGGTTGCCCCAATTGAAGTACGTATTGTGGTACGATAACCATGAAGAGAAAATGGTAACATCTCATGCCAATCCTTATACGTAACTGTCATCTGCGAAATCTTCTTAATATTCTTGTTGGTGGTTTCCACTGCGCCATTCATCTTCGGTCGATATGGAAAAGAATTGTGATGCTTAATCTTGAATTGCATGCAGTGGTCACTAATCATAGTATTGTTCATATTAGTACCATTGTTTGTGATAATCCTTTCGGGGATGCCATACCTACATATAAGGTTATGCTTGATGAAACGAGCCACAACATTCTTGGTAACAGAAGCAAACGAAGTTTCCTCTACCCACTTCGTGAAGTAATCAATAGCAACAAGGATGAAACAATGTCCATTAGAAGCAATAGGTTTAATCTCACCAATCATATTAATGCCCCCACATGACAAAAGTCCAAGGAGAAGTCAAAATATTCAATGGAATTGGAGGTATATGTACTTTATCAGCATAGATCTAGCACTTATGACAAGTCTTAGAGTGCTGATAGCAATCAGCTTCCAAGGTAGACCAATAGTAACTCGCTCTCAAAATTTTATTAGCCATTGTATGTCCACTAGAATGAGTACCAAATATCCTATCATGCATGTCTTCCATAATCTGCATTGCTTCCTTCTTATCCATACAACAAAGCAAATTTGAATCGTGATTGCGCTTGTGCAAAATTCCATTACTCAGGAAAAACAAAGCAGAAAATCTCCTCAAAAACTTCTTGTCATTGATAGATGCCCCTTCAGGACATTCCTGAGCTTCGAGATATCTTTTTACTTCATGGAACCAAGGTTTCTCTTCCACACCTTTAGTATCAACCTCATAAAAGTATGTTGGTTCATCTAACCGATCAATAGTAATTATGGGTGCTTCATCATCCCAACTGATTTCAAACATAGATGACATAGTGGCCAAAGCACCTGCCAACTGATTCTCTTCTCGTGGGATATGTCCAAAAGTAATCTCTTCAAAGTATGGGATTAAAGACAACACATGCTCTCTGTAAGGAATGAGATTTGGATGTTTCGTGTCCCATTCACCTTTAACCTGACTAACTACCAAAGCTGAATCTCCGTATACATTCAAAAACTGGATCTTCATCTCAATGGCAGCCTTGATACCCATAATACATGCTTCATATTCTGCCATATTGTTGGTACATCAAAACAAAGTCTAGCAGTAAATGGTGTATAACAATCCTCTGGAGAGATAATCACAACATCAACATCATTACCAAGCACATTAGAAGCTCCATCAAAAACCATAGTCCATCGGGAAATTCAAAGTTCATAGACTGATAGTCATCCACTGCTTGATGATCCAAATGATCAGCTACCACACTTCCTTTAATTGCTTTCTGAGTAGTATATTATATGTCATATTCTGTTAAAATCATTTGCCATCTCGCTATTCGTCCAGAGAGAGCAGGTTTCTCAAATATGTATTTGATAGGATCCATCTTTGAAATCAATAAAGTGGTATGAGTCAACATATACTGTCTTAGTCGGCGAGCAGCCCAAACCAAAGCGCAACAAGTTTTCTCGAGCAGTGAGTATCTTGTTTCACAGTCAGTAAACTTTTTGCTAATGTAGTATATTGCTTGCTCTTTTCGACCAAACTCGTCATGTTTCCCCAACACACACCCCATTGAATTATCTAATACTGTCAGGTAAATAATCAAGGGTATTCCTTCAATTGGTGGCATCAATATCGAAGGTTCCTGGAGATACTTCTTGATCTCATCAAATGGAATTCGTCGTTCCATTCCAATACTTGATCTTTCTTCAACAACTTGAAGATTGGCTCACAAGTAGCGGTCAATTGGAAAATAAATCTTACAATATAATCCAGTTGTTCCAAGAAACCTCTGACTTCTTTCTCAGTACGGGGAGCAGGCATTTCTTGTATAGCTTTTACCTTTGCAGGGTCAACTTCAATACCTTTACCACTGAAAACGAAACCCAAAAGTTTACCAGATCTAACTCCAAAGGTACACTTGTTTGGATTCAATCTCAACTTGTACTTCTTCAACCTCTCAAACAACTTGTGCAGATGATCAAGATGTTCTTCTTCAGTTTGTGATCTGGCTATCATATCATCAACATATACTTCTATCTCATGGTGAATCATATCATGGAACAAAGCTACTATAGTATGTTGATATGTTGCCCCAGTGTTCTTCAAACCAAATGGCATTACCTTATAACAGAAAGTTCCCCATTGTGTAACAAACGTAGCCTTCTCCATATCTTTGGGTGCCATCTTAATCTGATTGTAACCATAGAAACAATCCATAAAAGAGAATACCTTATTTTGAGCAGTGTTTTCTACCAGGACATCAATATCTGGAAGTGGAAAATCATCTTTGGGGATGGCTTTGTTCAAATCCCTGTAATCTACACACATGCGTACTTTACCATCTTTCTTAGGCACCGGTACCACATTTGCAACCCAGTGAGGATAAGAAGTAACAGCTAGGAACCCTGCATTAAACTAGTTCATCACTTCTGCTTTAATCTTTTCTGACATCTTGGGACGCTTACGACGAACTTTCTGCTTTATTGGACGACAACCCTCTTTCATTGGCAGACGGTGAACCACAATATCAGTATCAAGTCCCGAAATATCCTCATAAGACCAAGCAAAGATCTCCACATAGTCATGTAACATCTGAATCAATCTGTTTTTAACACTGTCTTCTAATTCAGCTCCTATCTTAACCTTTTTCCTGTCTTTCTCAGTTCCCAGATTCACAACTTCAATTGGTTCTTCATGTGGATGTATAACTTTCTCTTCTTGCTGTTACAACCTAGCAAGCTCTACAGGCACTTCACAATCTTCCTCATTTCCATCTGTAACACCCCAAATTTGCCCTCTTCTTTTTAAGCATCATATCACATCATATTCATCATAAGCATATCATATTCTTGGCATCTTAGCATGGAAAGATGAGGCATAACATTCTCATGACCTAGCATTAGGCATATGATCATACGTGGAGGGTTTTGAAGCATTACAAGCCATGACAAGGGGCCCAATGGATTTTCTTAAGTCCTATGAGGAGTCTACATTTCATTCACAAGCTTTTGATCATCCACAAAAGCCCAGGAGGTTGAGAGATCCTCATGGAATTCAAGCTAGGGCAAAGCTCCTACACAGTGAACCCAAATTAGGGTTTGAGTTTCAAGCATGAAAACCTTGTGACTTTGGCCATTTCATTTGGGAAAAGTCTCTCATATGTTAAGAGGATCCTAGGGATGAAATTTGGTGAGAAAATTCCTTGTGGAAGTCAGATATTTCTTCAGTTACTTGTAAATGAAGAAATTGGTCAACTGTGCATTCTAGAAGTCAACTGTGAGATTTCAAAAGGTCCAACCTCATTTTCCAAGCCAATGGATGTTCTTATAACCTTAAAATAGGTTTGGCAAGATCAAAGATCAATAATCAAGAGGTTTTGAGGTGTTTTGCAAAATTGGCATATGGTTGGTCATGAAATTTCCATTTTTAGTAACTTTTTGCCCTAATTTTCAAGTAAGCATAACTTGGTGAAAATAGCTTCAAATGGATCACCACCAAACATGAAAGTTGAAGATTAAAGCCTCACATCCAAGGGTCAAGATGATTTCTGTTTTGAATCAAGGGCAGGATAGTGATCACACATGTGCAAAGAATGAGAGGGATGCACGAGCCAAGCATGACTTCACACCAATCTTGCCAAATTTGCAATTTCACTCTCACACTCTCCTCTCACGTGCAATTCCATTCATTCTTTCAGCATTGCATATTGGGTTGATATAAAAGAAAACTAGGGTTTCATTTCACCCCAGATCCATCACATTTGTTCATTCTAGAGTTTTTGCACCTCAAGCATTTCTCTTCGAATCTCATCACTCTCTCACTCTCTTCACAAACAAATCACATATCCTGAATCCTTGAAGCATAAGGATCATTAATCTACTACTCATTCAAGCTGAAAGTGAAAGATTGGAGAGGTGCCATTCAAGGGCAGGTTGATTCGAAGCTGCAAGTTCAAGATCTCTCAAGCTTCCTCTTGCATTTATTTTGCAAGAGGAGATCAAAAGGAGTAGATCTGCAGCATTTGGAGCATTATCTTGGTGATTTCGAAGTGGTTCCATCTCAGGTATGCTCTGAAATCCATGGATCTGAAACTTGTGTTTATGGTATGCATTGTGATCTGTGAACATCACTGAGTATTCTGCACTTTTTAGATTTGAAAATGCTTGAGAATTGAGTGTTTTATGATGATTTGAAGTTTCATAGTTAGATCTGTTTGTCTTCGATCCAGGCTATTCATTGATCCATTGTGAATTTCATGATTATTTTTGGATTCAACATAGTTTAATTGTTTGATCTGGACATTTTGATGAATTTATGTTGAGATTTGTTCGTAGTTTGAATCTTCCGGTGTCGGAGCCCTAGCTCCGGTCACCGAATTCTGGAAATTGGTTTGCCTAAGTTTCATGAAGAAGATGACTCCATGGCCCTTGGATCGTTTCATCTGGATGGCCCTCAGCGTGACACCACATTAATGATCCACCCTCCCTTGCACGTGGTTTTATATTTTTTGAATTAATCCATATGTTTCTCACCTCACCACAACTAACATGTTCTCTCACCCTTGTCCAATTAATGTGCTGACTTGGTTTAATGAATTGACTTATCCTGTGCATTGGCTTGATCTAGTGGCCCTTGTATTTTCCTGATTAAATGAATTTCCACCCTAATTATTATGTCCTGCGCTGACTTTGATCTGGGCCTGGATTGCTATTTCCTCCCTGCGTGGAAGCCCAATTGTTTTAACTGGAAATGCTTGCTATTTGCACCCCCTGGTTCATTCTTTATTTTTATTTCTTTTTTGTTTTCATTTTAATTTCAGTTTGGTTTTCATTTTTTAAAAATATTTTTAGGTTATAAAAAAATTCATGAAGGTTCCTTTGAGTTTTCTTTAATTTCTGATATTTTTATTTTCCATTTATTTTTATTTGGCACGTGGAAATTAATTGTCCCTTTTAATTAATTCATTTTATTTCATTTTTGAACCATGCTGACTTGTCCATTTTCTATCTTGGTCATTATTTGGAATTTTTGAGTGATTCTTTTTGCTCTGGATTCATGATAGGATGTACTTTATTGGTGATTTTTTCTCTGATATTTAGAATTTTGTTTAATTGATTTTGATCTCTAACTTGTGAAGGAAGCCATCTAACCCTAAGCCATGTTTGAACCCTCATTAGAATGATCAAGCTTCTGATTCTTTCTCCCTCCTTTTGGCATGTTGTTATGGTATGATTGAAGGTCATTTTTGCAAGGTTGTGGAATTTTTGAATGCTCACTTAATTTGTTTTGAATTTTTGTTCTTGACTTGTCCCATTTTGTCTCTTTTGGATCATTTGTTCTCTCCTTAGCCAAGAAGGGCACTTGTGCCAACTTCTCCAACTTGTTTAGAGCCTTATTAGGATGTGGATACCTCTCTGATCTTGGGTTGTGGTTTGTGTCTTAGGAATTTTGTGTTTGTTTGTTCTTGAAGTTCATTCACCTGTATGTATATCCACCTCACTTCCTTTGCTTCTTCCTTCTCATAATGTAAATTCTTGGCTATGTGCCCTTCTTCTCTTCATCTCCCATGCTTCTTAGGCACTCTTCTAACATGATTAGGGTTCTGGTATTGTACCTTGGGTTGTGCTCTGGTTATTTTGCTTTGCATTTTATCATGTTTGCTTTGATTTTCCATAAGTGATTCATGTTGCTTCATGTGGAGTTGTGTGGTTCTCTTCTCATTCTTGTGACTTATATTTGCATTGGATGTTTATGCTTATGACTTCACTTCTGGTTGTGTAGCTTTGGTATGGCATTTTGTTCATTTTATATTGCCTTATACTTGTGTCACTAACCTTTTTAGGGGCTTAGGTAAGTGAGAGGTGTGGATGTGATTCCCACATCTCCAAATCTTATCTCTTCTCTTCTTATTATTATTTCTTCTAACCTTGTGTTTGTTGGGCTTAGGCCTTACTTCTCCCTTCTTCTATTCTTCTTTCTTCTTCTTCTCTTCTTCTTTCTTTCTTCTTTAGGATAGTAAACCTCACTAACCTAGGATTACCATTGCATGACAACAATTAGGATTCATTAGTCCCCCATTAGACTTTTACCTTTGTGATCCTTTTGTTCTTCTTCTCAACTCATCTCAAAACCTTAAAGAAGACACTTAATAAAGGTTGAAGTGATACCTTGAGCAATAGCCTTATCCCATAAGACACTTGTAGTCTTCCCATCTTGGGATAGTACAAGCTTGTCTTGTGATGCACAAGTCTGATCAAGATATCATCTTCACCAAGAAAAGCATAAAACACATTTCTTCATTGTAAGTACAAAAACACTTAATAAGTTAATGAGTTAGTGAGCTTAAGCCCTAATCTCTGGATTCAAGTTTTGGGGATCTTCTCCCTACTTGAGTGTGCTTGTTCTATTATTCCATCTTGGAATGTAGTGACAAGTGCACATTTAATAGAAAAGAGCTTGAGTTCACTTCCTTGTGACACACTCCTGAAAGCTTCTAAAAAACACAAACAAACAATAAGCGTCTTTCCTTCGGGAATTCTTTTCTCATCACCTTCACTCTCATCGTACGAACTTGCTCCTACTTGTCATTTTGCAAGACGGTAACGCACTCGTCGTTCGAGCCTGCAACACCTGAGCATTGACATAGGTAGTTCAAGCCTTAATACACAAGCAATCTTTTTCACCCCTAGTTAGGGGAACTACGGCGACTCTGATCCTCATTGTCCAGATGAGGTACGTAGGCAGCGGGGTAGGGCCCATTCGAGCATAACCTTTATTTTCCCTACATTTTTCCTTTTCATTTCCTTTTCAGTTCCATTTTCTTTTGTTTTATCCAGTTCAGTTCATTTTCTTTGCAGCAGATTTCATTTCTTCACCCTTTGAAACAAATTTCTTTGCAAGCGTGGATCCCGTCGGGTACGGCGGACGATCTGGGTGCTAATACCTTCCCAGGTCGTAACCGACTCCCGAACTCAGTCTCTTTGGTTCGCAGGACCCGTGTCCTTCCTTTTCTTTCTTCTGGTTTGTGCAGCATTACCATTCATGTTCCTTCGGGATAAAAATGCCTGGCTGGCAACTCTATTCTTTTTCCGCGCCACTTTCTCGTTTGTACCAGGATGGAAATCCGGGGAGCGACAGCTGGCGACTCTGCTGGGGACCGAACCCATAATCTCTGGTTCCCTTGAGAGTCTCTCCTAGCACTTGCGTGTTTCTGTTTCTTTGTGTGTTGATTGATTGCTGTTGTGTGTTTTATTTTACTGTTGTTTGTTTACAGTTTTATTTACAGCCTTATTTACAGTTTTCTGTATTTATTTTCTGCATCATATTATATACTGGACTGTCTAGACTGGATTTTCTGTTTGGTGGGTTTGGGTGATACTGTTTCTGAGAGATAAGCTCATTACCACGGCTCGAGTGCACCTTAGGACTTAGAGTGGTTCCACTTTGGCCTCATGAGATCTTGTCATGGGGGTAGTAGTGAGTTCCACGCCCAGATTTGTGACCGTCTTGGAAATGTCTTGATTTGGGGATCTTCCTCTTTCATTTCATAACCTTGATAGTTATGCGCAGCTGGGGACCGATCATTGAGAACCTTGTGGAAACATCCATCTTTAGTGATGACAATGGCAGACCACATTTTGTGGAAAACCCATTCGCATCCGAGGGCCCACTTGGGACTTACATAGGATGACCTTGTTTCCCAGACTCAGCTGAGGCCTCCCTGCGTAGTATATAATGCCAAACCGATTCCCTGATCTGGTCATGAGCCATTTCTCAGAAATGGTGAAAGTATTATTGCTATTCGGCTTTGAGAGTCCGTGATGTCGGACCCGGAGCATACCAGTGAGATTGGGAGGGGTCTACAGGTTTGCAGGAACCCTTGGCCTCTACATACCCTCATTATCAGTGGTCCTTGTTGAGATTTGGTCCTTATGTTTCTGGTGTTCTGGTTTTCTTGGTGTTATGGTTCTGAGTTCTATCAAAGGGTTGTGGCTCAGAGGATTTTGGATTTTAGCTATTCAGAGGGTCCTTATGTTCAATGTCCAGTATCCAGATGGTCCCGGATTGATCATGTGCCTGCATTGTATTTGCATTGCATCATTCTTGCATTAACTGTTTATGTTTCCATTTTTCAGGTTATTGTTCACAGTTAGCACCCAGTTCTGGTAATCTTATCTCCAGATGGCAGAAGTCCAAAGAATCACAAGGAAAAAGAATGTTCACTATACTTTTCTTCAACCTGAAGTCAGGAGTGTTCAGAAATTAGCAGGTTTGATGAATGACCAAGTCTTGGGAAATTTCAGGAAGAGGTATGGCCAGATATTGAAGTACATGGACAAACCTACTGCAGACCAGAAGGACAGCTTGCACACCTTGTTTCAGTTTTATGATCCCCTGCTGCGGTGTTTCGTGTTTCCAGATTACATCTTGGCTCCTACCTTGGAGGAGATTTCCAGCATTTTGGGCGTTCCAGACAGAGATACCTTGCCTTTCTATGGGTCTGAGGTGGTTCCTAAGGAAGAAGACATAGCCAAGGTCTGTCGTTTACCAGCTGCTAAAGTTAAGAAGGCTCTGAAGGACAGTGAAGGCAAATTACTCCCTTGGAGTGTGCTTATACCAGAGGCTGAGGAATATGCCAAAGAGGGTAAATGGGGGGGTTTTGGTGATGTGCTGACTTTGATGGTGTATGGGTCTAGCCTTTTCCCGGGAGAGAAAGAGTTTGTGAGCTTAGAAGTGATCTCTATCTTTGCTAAAGGCAATCCTGTGCCAACTCTGTTGGGAGATTTCTACTACAACGTTCACTACCGGAATGAGAAAGGTAGAGGTGGACCAGTGGGCTGTTGTGCTTCATTGTTTGCTGAGTGGTTTGCCAGACAATTGCCAAAATCAGGTGCTTTCAAGGAGACGAGTCATGAATGGAGATGGTCTAGAAGGCTGATGGGGCTAACTTCTGAGGATATAGCTTGGGGATATTGTCGCTCCCAAAGATTTGCATCCCGGTACAAGCGCGAACGGTCGGCGAAAGAGGACATGGAATGAAGGTGAAAAGAGTCGCCATCTAGGTATTTTTATCCCGAAGGAAAGGTAATGTTGCATAAACCTAATAAGATATGGACAAGACGGTCGCGAACCAGAGAAACTGAGAAAGGGGGTTGGTTATAACCTGGGAAGGTATTAGCACCCAGATTGTCCGTCGTACTCGACGGGATCCATGCTTAAAAGATTTGTGCTTAAAGGGGTAGTGTCAGTGCTATTTGTGTATCAAAACTGGAAAAGAATGCAAGTGTCAGTGCAGAGAAATGTGAAGTGAAATAAAAGTGTGTCAGTGTAAGGAAAAAATGCAATGCTCAAGACTATGAGGCTTAAAGAATAATGTTGGAAGAGGGGGGAATACACAGGGACTTTTTTTCGATAACTGTTAAGTTATGCCTACGTATCCTCTCGTGCAATGAGGAAGTTAGAACACTGTAGTTCGACTCAAAGAGACTGAAAGATAAATTGACTGATGAACTGCTGATCACACTAAATTTCACCGTATTTCTGACTCCGATTTCGCATGCATTCTTAGCTTTTATTGTTATTTTGTTATGTTATTACTTTGTTTTCTTTTGTTTTCAGGTTTTTATTGTAATCGGGGCTTGAATCGAGAAAAGGAGCGAAAAAGGAGTGGAAACGGACAAAAGCCTAGAAATTCAGCGTTTTGCACTTACGGCACCCACCGTGACGGGCGCCATGGGGTTAGCCATGACGTGGCCACGTCTCAAGACCACTTCACAACTGCCAAGACCCACGATCCCCACTCTTCCATTCCCTATTAGTACTATGGCGGGCGCCATAGGCCTGTGGCGGGCGCCACAAGGCAAAAATGCAGTTCCCTCCACTTTTTAGTGGAGGGGCGTCCTGGTCATTTCCCGCATTTAGTTTTCCTATAAATAGGACTTTAGTTTTTCGTTTTTCTTCATCCAAACTTAGATTTCTCTAGGCATATATCAGTTTTATAGCAGTTACCATTCCACATCGGGGTGTTTCTGCAATCGAGTGATCGAGTCTGTAATATGTCTGTGTGATCGAGTTTTGGAGCACTCTGGAGGAAGTTAATCCTGCCGCCATTTTAATTCCAGTTCGTATTTTACTTTTCCGCATTGCTTTACTTTTATTTATTTCTCGCACTGCTTTACTTTCTTTATTATCCGCACTCGCACTTTATTTCGTTTATTTCCCGCACTCGCTTTACTTTCGTTTATTACCCGCACTTGCACTAAATTCCTTTATTTCCCGCACTCGCACTAAATTACTTTATTTCTCGCACTCGCACTAAATTCATTTACTTTCCGCACTCGCACTAAATTACTTTTATGAAAAATTATAAAAAGAATCTTTACTTTATCATGTCTAACTAATTCCATAAAGGTTAGAATGTAAGGATCGTAATTGAACCAGTAATCCGTATAATTGTTCGTGGAAACACTTAAGGGCTATTTTATCTTTCAATTCAAGTAATTGTTTTTAACTATTTCAAAAACAGCCAAAAGCGCTTTGTCTAGTTCATTAGGAGTTTTTAGATTAAAAAGAAAAGAGATTTTAAAACGATTTTCGGACGCGTTATGAGATTTAGAGTCTGGTTCATAAGAACCTCTTTTTGCTAAGAAGTTCAGTTAAAATACTTTTCAACTTAGTTAAGATACTACATTTCTTAAAAATAGGTTTACTACTCTAACGCAGTACGCACCTTTTTATCCGTGACAATAGGAGGGGTTGATTAGAGAGTACAACTCGGTTCTGAATACGCGAAAGCGACAGTTCCTGTTAAATTAGTTCTTTTCAAAGGAGAAAACATTGCCCATAAGTAGTTCCATTAACAAGTATTGTATTATCATTGATTACGTGAATTGCATTCGAGCCTGTCTTTGTTTATTGTTTAAAATTATCATTTTATTTACCATTGCACCCTTCTTAAAACCCCTTTATTTAGTTTCCTTAGATACACACCATAACAACAGGTACGATAGATTGACACTTGGTCTCTGTGGATTCGACAATCTTTTATATTACTCTGACGTGTTCGTACACTTGCGAAAAACATGCATCAACTGCTTACTTGTCTATGCTCAAGTGTATGACATGTCTGGCTCAGGTGCTAATTGTCTTGCATTAGACAGAAGAAGCGAGTTCTCGTTTGTGAGTGAATGAGGTGAGAAAAGAATCCCGGAGGAGACGTTATTGTTGGTTTTTGGTGTTTTCAATCTTTTATTGCTTTTTTGTGTTTGTCATAAGAAAATGAGCTTAAGCCTACACCAAGGGTTTGTAAACTCATCACATCCTCCCTCTGATTAGGGGTAATGAGAATACCTTAAGTATGAAGTAAGCACCTCAAACTTAATTACCATGATGTAGGATTAAGATCATTAACCTACTTGTGATTATTTAGATGTTTTTGGAGATTTTGTTTAGTGTTAAGTAATGAGTTTAAGCCATAATCAAGGATTTAATGGACCCATTACACCATCCTAATAGAAGGATGATAGATGAGAACATTTAAGTTGAGGAAGGCTCCTCAACTTAATCCATGATTAGGGATTAACCTCATGACAAAACAAAATTTAGGCAGGTGTCTGAGTAGCCAAGAATAAAATAAGGGAGCACAGCATCTAACCAACTTCCCCCTTTGTTTCTCATTCCTCTGATGGATGGAATAGTAAAAATCCCCTAGCAATATAGGCACTGGTTTTTTCAGAAGAAACAAATGGATGGCATTCTTACTGATAAATTTAGACTCATCTGCAAACAGTATAGTCCCATATATGCTGAGGGCTAATAATGCACAGACTGCCCTCCACTCTCCCACTGCAGCCTTCGAGATGGCCTGAGAAATCAAGAAATCCAGATGTAAACCAGGAAACCCAGCTTTAGTTGTCATGTTTTTCTCAATAAGGGTAGGCTCCAAGTACAATGCCCTTGTTATTTCCTCACTTCTAGGAATAGTCATCTGTGGGTTGAAGGGGATCCCTCCTCTGATAGGCACTCCAATCAACAAAGAAAATTCTTCCAACAAGGGCCCCATCTGAAAGTCTGGAAATGTGAAGCACCTGAGTGGAGGGTCATAGAACTGCAAGCATGTGTGAATCATGCTTCTCTGAGAAGAATCAAGATCCATAACTATATCCAAGATACCCCCATAGTGCTCCCTGAATAGTGGGATGTGGTCAGGGGTGATGAGTGACTGGACTTGCTTGATACCAGTCAGTACAGGCTCAAAAAATTGATAAGATATGTTGCTCTTCTTGGGAGTAGTCATGAGTGTTGCTGAAGAATCTGAAGACAAATGCTGATGAAGATCACAAACTGAGGAGGTGGAAGTAAGTCTCTGACAGACTGATGCAGGTGGGGATGAGGATAACTGAAGCAGATGCTGAAGAAGATATCTGAAGCTGAGGTCTAAGCAGAAGAAGGGGTCAAAACCAAAACCAAGATACAAGGAGGTGGATACCCTGAAAAGCAAATAAACAAATGTCAAATGATGCAATGATGATATATGCAAATGATATGCAAGGGTTTGTGATCAAGAGCTGGATCTGATTATCTGCCTTGATACAAGGTCCATGTATGTTCAAAGGTTCAGGATAAAGGCTCAGAAATCTAGTAACCAGGGTGGGGGACTCAAATAAAGAGTCACATGTCCAGGTTTAATCACAAGAACTGTCCAAAGTGGAGTATTCTTAAACAATACAGTAACAGGGTATGATGTGGCCAAGGGTTCCTGCAAACCTGTAAACAACCCAACCCCCTCATAGGTAATGTTCTAGAACAAGGATCCTCAGACTTGGATCAGTTATGAGAAGTGTAAACACTTCTAACCCCGATTTTGAAGGTCAAAGTAAAGGTCATCCAGACTTAGCAGGCTTCCCAGATAGCCCTAGCACTACAGGAAATCTGTAGCACAGAGTTCTCAAGAAGAAACCCACATCCGAACCGTGTTTCATATTCCCGCACCAGACCGAAATGGAATGGGAAAGAACATGAACCACTCTAGCCTAGGTGTCACTCAGGTCCCAGGTATAGGACCTTAATCTCTCAATGGAACCCCACCCACCAAAACAGCAAACCAGGTACAGCAATGACAGTATGAAATATGCATAAGACTGTAAAGAAAGCAAATAAATAAAGTTGTACATAAAGCAATAAATAAAGAAAAATAAATAAACACACATAGAACATAACACCCCAGTAAACACAATTCAAACAAGCGCTAGGAGGAACCCAAAAAAAGAACCAGAAGCCCGGGTTGCAGTATAAGGGTCCCCAGGAGAGTCGCCAAGCTGTCGCTCCCAAAGATTTGCATCCCGACACAAGCGCGAACGGTTGGCGAAAGAGGACATGGAATGAAGGTGAAAAGAGTCGTCAACTAGGCATTTTTATCCCGAAGGAAAGGTAATGCTGCATAAACCTGGAAAGATATGGACAAGACGGTCGCGAACCAGAGAAACTGAGAAAGGGGGTTGGTTACAACCTGGGAAGGTATTAGCACCCAGATTGTCCGTCGTACTCGACAGGATCCACGCTTGAAAGATTTGTGCTTAAAGGGGTAGTGTCAGTGCTATTTGTGTATCAAAACTGGAAAAGAATGCAAGTGTCAGTGCAGAGATATGTGAAGTGAAATAAAAGTGTGTCAGTGTAAGGAAAGAATGCAATGCTCAAGACTATGAGGCTTAAAGAATAATGCTGGAAGATGGGGGAATACACAGAGACTTTTGTTCGATAAATGTTAAGTTATGCCTACGTATCCTCTCGTGCAATGAGGAAGTCAGAACACCGTAGTTCGACTCAAAGAGACTGAAAGATAAATTGACTGATGAACTGCTTACTTGTCTATGCTCAAGTGTATGACCTGTCTGGCTCAGGTGCTAACTGTCTTGCATTAGACGGAAGAAGCGAGTTCTCGTTTGTGAGTGAATGAGGTGAGAAAATAATCCCGGAGGAGACAATTATTGTTGGTTTTTGGTGTTTTCAATCTTTTATTGCTTTTTTGTGTTTGTCATAAGAAAATGAGCTTAAGCCTAAACCAAGGGTTAGTAAACTCATCACATCCTCCCTCTTATTAGGGGTAATGAGAATACCTTAAGTATGAAGTAAGCACCTCAAACTTAATTACCATGATGTAGGATTAAGATCATTAACCTACTTGTGATTATTTAGATGTTTTTGGAGATTTTATTTAGTGTTAAGTAATGAGTTTAAGCCATAATCAAGGATTTCATGGACCCATTACACCATCCTAATAGAAGGATGATAGATGAGAACATTTAAGCTGAGGAAGGCTCCTCAACTTAATCCATGATTAGGGATTAACCTCATGACAAAACAAAACCTTTATTAGAGTGGATTTTAGTTAATGGTAAGATTAAAAAGTGAATTTTATGGTTTGTAAGACAACTTGAGGGGGACTTGTCCATTAACACTAGGGTTAGTCCTTCTTAACCAATTAAGGAAGAATTAGAACCCTAATGCAAGGCCCAAGTTACAAGCTTGATGTCTTAGTATTTATTAGATGAATTGATTAAAGGATTTAAACACATTAAGGGTTTAACACTTAGGATTAAAGTTATACACTTCATCCTAATAGAAGGATGCAGGCATAAGCTTAATCACAAAGCCTTAAAACCTTTAAGGTTTAGTCCTTGATTAAGAGGTGAGAAGAGAAGACACAAAGATGACACAAAGGTAAAACTAATGGGGGACTAATCAAACCCTAATTGTTATCATGCTTGGGTATTCCTAGGGTTTATGAGGCTTAGAAGAGATCTTCAAGGAAAAGCCACCATGGAAGAAGCAGGATGGAAGGAGGAGAAGCAGAAAGAAGCAAGACAACTTACTTCAATTAAGAAGATAAGTTGCTTGAAGAAAGAAAGTGGGGAGGGAACAGGAATGAGCAAGCTCACTCTAATACAAAAGTAAAATGCAACAATGAATGCATAGGAGAGATGAGAAGAAATTGTGAGAAGTGAAGGCAAATTCACTTCTCCAATACTTACCACTTGAAAAGTTAGCAAAAGGAAATGAAATGAAAATGAAATGAAATGCAAAGATGAAAGCCAAAACCAGAAGCATGTTCATGATGCTAATTAGTCAAAGAGGCAATATAAATGTATTTCATGAGATGAAGATGATCATACAAAGGATGGGAATGCAAATGAAGCATAAAGGAAGCATGAAAGTTCATGAATGCATATGGAATGAAATGAAAGCATAACGTGGCAAATGGATGATGCAAAGATCAAACATGATTTCAATATGTCCTAAGATGTCTTATATGTCATGTGGATGCACAAAATGTCATGGCAAGTTCATGTATGCAAGCTTATACAAGATGAATGCAAATGAAGATGCAAATTAGGGTTACATGAACATGTGAGATGCACAATTCAAAAACAGAAGCAAAACATAAGATAAAAAATTGAAAATGGACTCAAAGTAACCCTAAACCTATACTAGTTCACCATCCAAAGGGGGAGGTCAGAAGCTTAACCTAGAAGGACTTATGATTTTTCTAAGTTTCTAGGGTTTTAAGGGTGATCCTAAAGGTAAAATGCCAAACAAATTGGAAATGCATTATAAAAATGAAACAAAAATGATTTTAGGAACTTGAAGTCATGCATAACATAATGCAAAAAGAACCATTCACAAACTCACTTTGGTTCAAAAGTTATGAATTTTTGAAGTTAGGGTTAAAAATATTCAAATTTAAGAACCCTAATTCAATTGAAAAATGTCAAAGTATGATCAAAACCAAAAAGAAATTTGTGTGGTGAGTTTGTAAATGTTTATAAATGTATGAAAATATTCTCTGAATTTTTTTGTGATTTTTAAATACCTAAATGTATTTTTAATTAATTAATTCTCATTAACTAATTAAAAATAACATTTAAATGATTTAAAATTAATTTTTTAATGCTAAAAATAAAAATAAAAATATTTTTGGGTTCTGAAAATTAATTAAAGTTGGGATAAAAAATTTTAGAATTTTTTGATGTCATTTGCTATTTTTAAAAATTCGTACAAATTAAATGGAAATAAATGAAATAAAAATAAAGTAATAAAATGGGAAGTATGCAGAATGGAGAGCTGAGATTGAAACTGGGTTTGAAAAGGTTGACTGGGCGCCATATCCAATGGCCCAAATTTAAATCTGACTAAACTTAATTAATTAAATTAATAAACCTAATTAAAAATTGATGACATGATTCAGGCCCTTCATTGCACGCGGGAAAGCTCAATCTAACGGCCCAAATTCAAATAAAGCCCTAACCCTAATTAATTAACCTAATCACTTTCAGATGGCCGGAAATGACCTCCGGTCATCTTCTCCGGCCACACCCTTCCCTGAGAATTTCAATCTCACTCCCTAGGCCATTTCTGGAGCTCTAAAGCTCCAGATTCGTTCCTCTCACTCCCCTAAACCTAAATCCACCCTCAAACAGAATTTATTTCCAGCCATTAACAAGATTCAAAGCCAAGAACAAAATTTGCAAAACTTTCAGGCAGACCATACATCCTCAATTCTTCACCATTTTCAATAATTCAAAGTTCATTACACTCAGGGGATCAAACTCAACCAATTAAGAACTTAAAATAAAGGTTCTGGAAAAATATTTTCACATGGCTACCTGAGATGAAGCTTTCAACCCTAGAGCTTTCAGGCTGCTTCTTTGCTTCAAAACACCTTCAATGACCTCCCTGAAGAAGCTTTGATGCTTGGTTGGAGTTTTTTGTGGCTGGTTTGTGAGTTTGATGAAGTTCAGTTCAAAGGGGGAGGAAATCGTATTTTTGGTATGGTGGCTTTTAGGGCAAACTGAAGAGTGGAAAATGATCAGTGAGTGAAGCTGAGATGAATGGTGGTGTTGGTTTGAAGAATGAATGGTTGAGTTGAGAGATTCGATAGAAAATGCAAAGAGGAGAGTTTTTGTGTATGCTGACTTGTGGGAGAGCTCAGGCTTAGTTCTTGTTATGTTTGGCTTGCATTTGATTAGTATAAACAAATGTGATTGGTCAGAAAGTTGGTAATGGTATAGTGTGATTGGTATGGCTTGTTTTGCAAAAAGTCATGGTTATGTGTCCTTTGAGGTATGGGCAAGTTCAGGCCAAGGACAAGGGCATGTCTTGCGCAGCATGATTCATGGACAACCATGGAAATCAGTTTGAGGCAATTTGGCAAGTTTGTGGGAAGTTGTGGGGGGTTTTGCAATTTTGGCAAAGTTTGGCCCTTTCTTGATTTCTTCATGTACAAGTCATGGAATGGAATGATTCAAAGCACAAATATGATCCTTAGAGGTCACATGAGCATGTTGTGAAGTATTTGTGCATATTTGAAGCCTTTAGAATGCCTTATCATGCCATTTTGCAAAATGCCTCTTTGGTGCAAAAGTGATTTTTATGTGATTTTTCCCAACTTTGGAAAGCCATAACTTGAGTTCCAAAATGAATTAGATCTTGTTCTTGTACTTTTGAAAAGGGAATGATCCATTCTACAACTTTCATGACCAAGAATTTTTCATTTGAAGCATTTTTGGTTAAGAAAGAGGAGGTTGAAAAACTTTCCCAAAATGGAAAGTTTACATGACAAGTCATTTCCATTTTTGGCAACTTTTGGTTTTACCCACTTTTCTTCAAATTTGTGAACTTCTAAGCACTTAAATGATCAAATAAAGACCATATAACTTCATTTTGATGAAAAATCCATTTTGGTTCCATGTTGGGGGGCCTCAGATGCCCTGATTTTGCTCTGACTTGCTCAGGAAGTTACCTAGTGATCAGATGACTTCCACAATGAATTTTTCCATCAAACTTGGTATGCATGATCCTTATATCATATTGAGACCAATAGAAACAAGAATGACCAAAAAATTTGAAGTTATGGCCTCTGAAACCAAAACCCTAATTTTAGGTCATCTGTGCAGTTAAAGCTGGCTCTGCTTCCATGTCTTGCCAGTTCTTGTGATTATCTGACTTTCTTGATCTTGGGAAGGTATAATATGATGTTTGAACATACATGGACCCTCTTGAGATGATTGAATACCTTTGTAGTGGCTCAGATAGCTCATGGATTGCTCAGATCACAAACCCTAGATGCAGATGACTTTGAACCAATGCAATGAAGCAAAAATGCAACATGATATGATATGATTGAACTTATGCAAATGAAAAGATTACAAGCCATGGTGTGAACTTGGTGAGGGAAAATTTGGGGTGTTTACAGCTGCCCCTATTCAAACATGAGTTAGCTGTGCAGGATGTAAGCATCGGCTTAACAGGCAAACAAGATAACTTGTGGTTGAATACCAAAGACAGTCCAAAATTTGCACTCACTGGGTGTGAAGAAGAAAAGGGATATAGATTGTAAAAGGAAGTAAAGTATGATTATAAAGTGCAGGCGATGGAGGATGACCATCGAGCAGAGGACGACTGCTGGGGATAAAGCAATAACGGGGACGGCCGACATGCTGGGGAAATAGAGGGATCATGATGGGGACGGCCATCAAATAAAGTAACAAGATTCTATGGGGATTAAATGTAACAACAATGATGGGGACAACCATCAGGTTTGCAAAGTATAAATGAAATAAATGATGAGGTACGGTCATCAAAGGTGAAGGACGATCACCTAGCAGGGGACGGCTGCTCTGTTGGGGATAAGATGAGGGACGGTCATCTAAGGTGAAGGACGATCACCTGGCAGGGTATAGTTGCCGAAAATATCACGACATAGGGCGAATGTCGGATAGAAAAGGTCGACGATGGGGACGTCCATCGGATAAGCATGATGAAAGACGATCATCAAGAGGTGAAGGACGATCACCTAGAAGGGTACGGCTGCTCTCGGGGTTTATCATGACATAGGACGAATTCCAGATAACAGAATCCACGATGGGGACGGCCATCGGACAAAGTGATGAAGGAAGATCATCAAAAGGTGAAGGACGATCACCTAGCAGGGGACGGCTGCTAAAATATCACGACATAGGACAAATGTTGGATAGAAAAGGTCGACGATGGGGACGGCCATCGGATAAGCATGATGAAAGACGATCATCAAGAGGTGAAGGAAGATCACCTAGTAGGGTACGGCTGCTCTCGGGGTTTATCATGACATAGGACGAATGTCAGATAACAGAATCCACAATGGGGACGGCCATCAGACAAAGTGATGAAGGACGATCATCAAAAGGTGAAGGATGATCACCTAGCAGGGGACGGCTGCTAAAATATAACGACATAGGACGAATGTCGGATAGAAAAGGGTTCCAATAATGGAGACTCCGTTGGGGGAATGAGGAGGACGGTCATCAAAGGGTGAAGGACGATCACCTGGCAGGGTACGGCTGCCGAAAGTATCATGACATAGGACGAATGTCAGATAGAAAAGAAATTTTGCTTTTTATTGGGGATTTGCTGGGGACTCTTCTGGGGAAGGGTAGACACATACGAGTGTCTACATTCAAGATGGGAAAGGTATAAGTGTTTGACGCTGTGTATAGATTAAAGATGCGGACGAGCACCCTTAAAACTATGATACGGACGAGTATCAGTAGAAACAATGCTGACGCATGTTCAGAGATGATGATATAGACGAGTATCAACTGGTTAACAAAGAACACGGACGAGTGTTGAATCTGAGGAAAGATAAGTGGTGTATACAAGATACGGACGAGTATCTGTATGAGTGAAAAATAAGCATGAGTGAGACACAGATGAGTGTTCAACTTGCTGGGGAGAGTATGATACAGATGAGTATCATAAGAGAAAATGTATAGTTATGAACTTATAAGTGTAAAAGATATTCTGAAGTTCTGTGGGGATAAGATGACACGGACGGGTGTCGGAAGAAGCGTATTATAAACAAGTGTTTGGTTTATAATAAGTGTTCAGGCAACCATGCTGGGGAAAGGTGACACGGACGGATGTCAAAAAGAGTATGGAAGTTTCTGTATTCATAATGATATTTGTGGCTTATATCTGCAGGGGGATGATATGACACGGATGAGTGTTGAGAAGAGTATATATATTGATATGTATTAGTGAGTGCAAAGGGGACGCTTTGGCTTTCTGCTGGGACTGTGAGTCTTTGTATACATTGCTGACGGAATGTTGGTACATACAGGTGTTTGATTCAAAACATGACTTGTGATTTATGCAATATGTTTTATTTTTGCCGTAATGCTCCGTATTAGACGGAATGCTACGCTCTGAGGGGAAATATGATGTAAATGCTATGATTATGCAAAAGATACCGATCCGGGATTGGGATCCTGCTGTTGTGGAAATCTCCTGATTGATCTGCTCGAAAGAATATCCCAGTTGGGGATGAGATCATTGGTAGATCTGGTATAGATGATTCTGCTTGGGGAAATAAGTCACTGATAGACCTATCTTAATAATGAGGGACCCAGCTGGGGCTGTGGATGCCTTTGTCACTTTGTTGTGAGATTTTCAGATATTGCTCTTCTAGAGAGGCTTGAGCTCTGTGGGGAGATGGTTCCCTGTCTAGCACTCGGCTGGGGAGGAGAAAGATCACTGAACGATCTTCCTAGTAATTTCTGAGGACGATACTTGACAACTCAGCTGGGGAAATGAACACCTTCTGATGCTGCTCTAGAGAAAATGTGCTGGAGAAGTGATGTCTGGCTGCTCTGATGGGGAGACAGCAGCTCTGGTGCTGCTTGAAAGATGTGCTGAGGAAATAAGGATTTGGCAGCTTGCTGGGGAGAAGCTTTCATGCCCCATGTTGCGCTTTGAGTACCTGCAATCCTGTTATGACAAAGAAACGCACAAGTACCCCGAGGCATCCCTTACTGGATTCCATCATAGGAATTTAGACACTCCCGGGAGCAAGTAATATATTTCCTGCAAGCATGTGATCAGAAAGGCGCATCTGTTTCTTATGCAAACATTATATCAAGGATATCGTACATTTTTGCAAATAAAGTGTTCAAGGCGGAGTGTGACTAAAAATCTGATTTTATTAATTTGTGTGCCCTGAATTGGCAAGTACAGTCAAGGAAACAAATCCCCTGAAATGAGGAGATTGTTACAAAATTGAGAAACAAAAAGGTGCTGGCAATGTTGATGACGCTTTAGTGAGCTTCCCTTTTGCTATGACTCGTATGACGTTGACGTTCTTCTCATCTTGCTTTCTAAAGAAGGCTGATTTTGATCGACGCTTTAACCCTTCGAAATTTGCCAAGTTGTAAGTGATACGGACGAATTCAGAATACAGTTGTTCGCTTATTCCCTTATTTTGCGTGGATCGCCCTTTCGGGTTTTCAATCCACCGGGATACCCATTTTTGCCTGAGCTGTCCAATGCGGCCTTTCAACTCAGCGGGTGTACATTTTTTTTCTCTTTATTTTCCCTTATTTTTGCCCGAGTCTTTTTATTCTGTTTTTGACTCGCCGGGATGCCCTATTTTTGCCTGGACTTACATTCTGTTTTTATGTCCAGCGGGTCTTTTTATGCGAAGTATTTTTTAACTACATCTGAATTCACAGGGGACAGGAAATCTTCACCATCCATAGTAGAAAGCATCAGTGCTCCACCAGAGAAAACCTTCTTTACTATGAATGGACCATCGTAGTTCGGAGTCCACTTGCCCATGTGGTCTGTATAAGGAGGAAGGAGTCTTTTCAGCACGAGATCTCCTACTTGGTATTCCCGAAGCCTGACTTTCTGATCGAAGGCTTTCTTCATTCTCTTCTGATACAGCTGCACGTGACAGATTGCAGCTAATCTCTTTTCTTCTATCAGATTCAGTTGATCGTACCGGGATCGGACCCAATCTGCTTCATTCAACTTGACATCCATCAGTACCCGCAAGGAGGGTAATTCAACTTTCAACAGGTAGGACTGCTTCCATACCATACACAAGCTGATACGGTGTTGCCCCAGTGGATGTTCTGATTGATGTACGGTACCCATGCAAGGAAAATGGTAGCATCTCATGCCAATCTTTGTATGTGACCACCATCTTTTGCACAATCTTCTTAATGATCTTGCTAGCTGCCTCCACAGTGCCATTCATCTTTGGCCTGTAAGGAGAAGAATTGTGATGTTGGATCTTGAAGTCCCGGCACACTTCTGCCATCATTTTATTGTTCAAATTGGAACCATTATCAGTAATGATTCGCTCGGGCACTCCATACCGATAGATGATGTCTCTCTTTAGGAATCTGGCTACCACTTTCCTGGTGACATTTGCATACGAAGCTGCTTCAACCCACTTGGTAAAATAGTCAATGGCTACCAGGATGAATCTGTGGCCATTTGAAGCAGTTGGTTCAATTTTGCCAATCATATCAATGCCCCACATGGCGAATGGCCAAGGTGAAGACATCACATTCAAAGGGTTCGGAGGCACATGCACTTTATCTGCATAAATCTGGCACTTGTGTCACTTTCTGGCATAAGCACAACAGTCTGCATCCATTGCGATCCAGTAGTAGCCCGATCTTATCAATTTCATAGCCATTGCATGTCCTCCAGCATGGGTACCGAAAGATCCTTCGTGCACCTCGTGCATCAATAAGTATGCTTATGTCTTATCAACACATTTGAGAAGTACCATATCAAAGTTTCTCTTGTACAAGGAACCATCAACATTCAGGAAGAAGCTACCAGCCAGCCTTCTTAATGTCTTCTTATCATTGGAAGATGCCCCAGGTGGGTATGTTTGATCCTCCAAGAAGCATTTGATGTCATAGAACCAAGGCTTATCATCTTTAGCAATGTCTAATGAGAATACGTACGCTGGTCTGTCAAGTATGGATACTGAAATCCGAAGCACAAAGTTGGCCGCTTGAACTTTGATCATGGAGGAAATGGTAGCCAGGGCATCTGCAAACTGATTTTCATCTCGAGGGATATACTCCAGCTTGATTGTAGTGAAGAAAGTTAGTAATCTCCTTGTATAATCCCGGTATGGAACCAGATGCTCCTGGTGAGTATACCATTTGCCGTTGGTTTGATTGATTACCATAGCTGAATCTCCGAATACAGTTAAAGTCTTAACCCTGAGGTCAATGGCTTCCTCAAGACCCATGATACAGGCTTCGTATTCAGCTTCGTTGTTAGTGCAGTTAAAAGTGAGTTTTGCCGAGAAAGGCATGTGAACTCCCTTAGGTGTAATGAGTATTGCACCAACACCACGACCATTCATATTAACAGCCCCATCGAACATCATTGTCCATTCTTCTTCTGGGTCAGGCCCTTCAGTGTGAACTGGCTCTTCATGATCTTTTGCTTTTAGGAACATGATGTCTTCATCAGGGAAGTCAAATCTCATAGGCTGGTAATCGTAAATGGGTTGCTCAGCAAGATAATCAGACAATACACTGCCTTTAATAGCTTTTTGAGATGTGTACTGAATGTCGTATTCTGTGAGAATCATTTTCCATCTTGCAACCCGTCTGGTAAGTGTTGGCTTCTCAAATATGTACTTGACTGGGTCCATCTTTGAGATCAATAAGGTAGTGTGGGTCAACATATACTGCCTTAGTCAGCGAGCAGCCCACGCTAACGCACAACAAGTTTTCTCGAGCAGTGAATAACGTTGTTCACAGTCGGTAAACTTTTTGCTTAGGTAGTATATTGCATACTCTTTTCGTCCAGACTCGTCATGCTGGCCCAGCACACACCCCATTGATTCTTCTAATACTGTCAAGTACATTATTAGAGGTCTTCCTTCAACTGGAGGCATAAAGATTGGAGGCTCTTGTAAGTATTCCTTGATTTTGTCAAAAGCCCTTTGGCAGTCTTCATTCCACCTGACTGTTTGTTCTCTCCTTAACAACTTAAACAGGGGCTCACAAGTCGCTGTAAGATGAGATATGAACCTTGAAATGTAGTTCAATCTACCTAGAAACCCCCGAACTTCTTTTTCTGTCTTTGGTGCAGGCATCTCTTGGATGGCTTTGACTTTATCAGGGTCAACTTCAATCCCTTTCTCACTTACAATAAAACCCATCAGTTTACCGGATCGTACCCCGAATGTGCATTTGTTGGGGTTCAGCTTCAATTGGTACTTCCTCAGACGTTTGAACAGCTTCAACAGATTTACCAGGTGGTCTTCTTCTGTGAGGGACTTGGCAATCATGTCATCCACATAACATTCAATTTCTTTGTGGATCATGTTGTGGAATAATGTTACCATAGCCCGTTGATAAGTAGCACCAGCATTCTTCAGTCCAAATGGCATTACCTTATAACCTTACCCAGGGTGTGATGAAAGTTGTCTTCTCCATGTCTTCAGGTGACATCTTGATCTGATTATATCCCGAAAATCCATCCATGAAGGAGAATACCGAGAACTGAGTCGTGTTGTCGACCAATACGTCGATATGAGGTAATGGGAAGTCATCTTTTGGGCTAGCTCTATTTAGATCCCGGTAATCCACACACATCCTTACTTTGCCATCCTTCTTAGGCACAGGTACAATGTTAGCAACCCACGGCGGGTAACTAGTTACAGCAAGGAAACCGGCGTCCCACTGTTTTTGTACCTCTTCTTTTATCTTCATGGCCATATCCGGACGAGTACGGCGCAACTTCTGCTTTACTGGAGGACAGTCCTCTTTTAGTGGCAGCTTGTGCATAACAATGTCGGTATCCAGACCTAGCATATCCTGATAAGACCAAGCAAAAACATCCACATACTCCCGAAGCATGTCAATAAGTTGCTCTTTCACTGAATCTTGCAGACGGGCCCCGATTTTCACTTCTTTCAAGTCTTCTTCGGTACCAAGATTAACTGTCTCAACATCCTCCTGATGAGGAGTGATAACCTTCTCTTCTTGTCTCAACAACCTGGCTAGTTCTTCAGGTAGCTCATAATCTTCTTCAACCCCTTCATCGGCTTGATTAATCGGATTGTCAAAGTCATACGAAGCTATAGCAGTGTTGTTGTCGGTGCAGTCTGGAGGGCATTCTCTGCAAGGGTTTAGATTTGTTCATTTTAGTGATCGATTTTATCTTGCTTAGAAAAAGTGAAAATGAAGTTATTATTTGAAAAACGTTGCCATTTTATTTTTGTACAAAAAATGAAAAATGAAAAACAGTGAGCGAGAAAAAAGATTCATTTGCATAAGATGTCCTGATATTCATTAATTGATCGTTTGCACAAAATACAAGATGACCCGATTACAAAATGAGCCCTGACATCTTGGGAAAGATGCAGGACTTGATGCATGCTTAAAGACAGGAAATAATAATTACTCTGTAGGAGTAACTCTTATAATTTCCTGGGAAGACCAGTTTGAGACTTGGTTCCCCGGGATCCTTGGACGTATCCAGTTTTCCAGGTTGCGCTCGTCTTCTTCCTCGTCTTCCAAACTATTCACAGCATCCGGGGTTAGCATTCCCCTGCTGACAAATTTTGGCTCTATTGCAGTCTCTGGTTGATCTTGTCGAGTTGGTCTGTAACCCAACCTGAATCGGTCTTCTTTCTTTTCAACTGGCAGCAGCTTGCCCCAGCCTTGAGCGGTACCCTCCTCAACAACCTTTTGGGCTTGTTGATATGATATGATGGAAGTCCCAGACACAGCAGATGTTTCATTAATGTTGAGGGCCTCAAACCCCTGACTCATGGTCTCATGAATCTCCCCATCCATCTCTATGTACTTGTACGTAGCCAACTGGCTAACAAAAATATCCTTCTCCCCACAGATGGTGATGATTTGGCCCTCCCACTCGAATTTTAACTTCTGGTGAAGGGTAGACGTAACAGCGCCAACGGCGTGGATCCAGGGTCTACCCAACAGACAGTTGTAGGCCGGCTGTATGTCCATCACAAAGAAGGTAGTTTTAAAGGTCTGCGGGCCAATCAACACAGGCAAATCGATCTCTCCAAGCACCGATCTTCTAGAGCCATCAAATGCTCTCACTACCAAATTACTCGGACGCAATGTCAAGCCATCATACTCCAACTTCACCAAGGCTTTCTTTGGGAGGACATTGAGTGAGGACTCATTGTCCACCAGTACGTGAGAAAGAACAGCACCCTTTCATTCCAAGGTGATGTGCAAAGCCTTGTTATGGTTGCGCCCCTCCATTGTTAAATCAGCATTTGTAAAGCCAGTCTATGACTGGTGTTGACATTTGCAACCACAGTTTCTAACTGATTAACGGTAATCTCCTCCGGCACGTATGCTGCGTGCAGGACCTTCAACAATGCGTTCCTGTGGGCTTCGGAGCACATTAACAGTGATAATATGGAGATTTTGGAGGGTGTTTGGTGAAGTTGGTCCACCACCTTGTAATCACTCCTTTTTATGATTCTCATGAACTCGTCAACATCTTGTTCAAAAGATGTCCTCTGAGTTTCCTTAGCAGACGGCTCTTCGGATACCACATTCTTTCCTTTTGCTTTAGCAGCAGCTTCTGCTTCAGCATTAGGTCTTTGTGTTTGTGAGGCAAAAAGGCGTCCGCTTCTGGTGAAGCCTCCGCCTCCCCCAACATTGTCAATTTGTGGTGAAGAGGTTGATGAATCCAGAGTGATTTTCTCCCCATTGCAGTAGAGATCAGATCCGTAATGCCAAGGTATGGCATTACTGCTTTCATAAGGAACAGGTCCAGGCACCGTAATGGTAACTGGACTGATTGCTGCAGAGGAAGGTACTGTAATGGTGTGCGGATCATAGTAAATCGTGACTGGAGATCTGGAAGGAGGTGTTATAGCTTGTGGTTAGAAATTGTTGTTGTTGTGAACATTTGCTGGGTCATAGTAGATTGTGACCGTTGAGATGTCTTCATTAATGTTTGTTGGCGTTGTAGAAGATTCCGTTGTTAAAAGAGGTGTTGATGTTGTAGAAGAAAAAGTTGTTGAACTTTGACTTGTTGAAATAATGGACGGAGTGATTGCTGGTTGTGTTGATGATTCAGTGGGAATGATTGTTGTTGTTGTTGTAGGAGAAACTGTTGAAGGAATAATTGTTGGTGTTGTAGGAGGATCCATTGCTGTTGAAACAAGAGTTGCTGAAGGAGCTATTGAAGTAATTTGCAAGATTTCATCTTTGATGAGGCCATCTATGCCAAACCTTAGCTTCTCACAACCATTACTAGCCGTCTTGCACAATTCACAGCAGGCCCCACAGCCTGGGAACACTTGGCATTTTAAAAGTTGAACTTTAACTTCAGCCAGTGGTGTTTGAATCTGTGCGACATTTTCAATTAGTGTGGATGGTTGGTCCTCTTCAATGGCATTAATCCTGGGCCCACCATGATTAGGCATAGGATTTATGTTAACATTCGGAGGAGGTGCGAAATTGAGAGCTTTTGAATCGACTAAATCCTGAACCTTCATCTGTAAGGCTCTGCATTTCTCAATATTGTGACCAGGTGCGTTGGAGTGAAAGGCACACCTGGCATTAACATCATAATTCTTTGGGATATTGAGAGGATCTGGTGGTGCCAACGTCCTTAACTCAACCAAGTTAAGCTTCAGGAGTTGGGGCAATAAAGCAGCATAAGGCATAGGGATAGGGTCAATCACCCTATTTGCCTGAGATGGCCTCTATTGAAAGGGACGCTGCTGTTGGTTTCTATTGTTGTTGTTGTAAGTTCTTTGTTGCGGAAAATGAGATTTTTGTTGTTGATAGTGAGGTTGTTGTTGTTGATATGATGGTTGTTGTGGAACTGGAGCTGGAATGGTGACAGCTGCTACTGTCCTGTGAGAATATTGGGGTCTGCCCCTGCTTGCGTGAATAGAATTTGTTTCACCCGCCCTCCGAGGTCCTGCAAAAGGTTTTCTGGGATTGCTGGAGGAACTTGCACCATTGTCAGAGATTTTGCCCATCTTTAGAAGGTTTTCAATTCTCTCACCAGCTATAACCACATCAGCAAACCTGGTAGAGGAGAAAGCGGCAAGTCTATCAATATATGTTCCTTGCAGGGTGTTCATAAACATGTCAGCCATCACCCTTTCTGACATGGGTGGCTGGACAGCAGCAGCAAGCTGTCTCCACCTCTAGGCATAATCCCGGAAGCTCTCCCTTGAAGACTGAGACATGCCCATTAGAAGAGTTCTATTGGGAGCCATGTCCAGGTTGTACTGGTATTGCCGGATGAAAGCCTCGGCCAAGTCCTTCCAACATCTTATGGTGGCCCTTGTCAGATGCGAATACCATTCTCTCGAAGCTCCAGTCAGACTGTCCTCAAAGTAGAACATCCATAACTTCTCATCCATGGTGTAAGCCTTGAGTCTTCCTAGGAAAGATTGCAGATGAGTACGCGGGCAGGAGGTACCATTATACTTCTCAAAGCAAGGGGGTTTGAATTTGTGGGGAATCCTCACCCCATCTATGAGTCCCATATCCATCACGTCGAAGCCCAAAGAATTCTGAGATTCCAAAGATCTTAACTTTTCAGCAATCTCATTCAATCTTCTATCATATACCTCATCTCCAGCCCCTATAACAGTAAACTGTTCTTCTTGGGGGTCCTCTTGCAGAATTCTGCCCCCAGCAGTATTACCTTGAACATTTCTTGGGTTATTAACATCCGGATTCAAATGAGGCCCATACTCTGGAGGGTCAATACGAGGCTGCCCCCGTTCATTATTGTTGGTTCCCCCTGTTCCAAGATGGGGCTCCTCGGGTGTCTGTCTTTCTACCAGCTCTCTCAGTCTTTCTTGACTCTGGGCTAAGCCAGTCATGACAGCCATAAACTGAGACATATGGTTTCTCATCTCGACCCTTTCGTTTGCCATCTGATTTTTAACCTCATTCAGGTCCTGATGTACCTACTCCATTTGAATTCCTGGAAGGTTGTTACGTGTAGGGTACCGGTGTGTGCGGTTGACAGGGAACACTCGGCGACGAGCAATGTTTCCTGAGATCACAACAAAGTTAGAAACAATAATAATAACAAAACCTACAAAACAAAGACAATGTTAGTATGCAATGCAGTATGCTTATTTGTTTTCCAAGGTATCCGGTTTGGTTCTTGGTTTTGACCTTTCTAGACCTCGAGGAAGATGCTTGATGTTGTTGAGAAAAGAAGCCCAATGAAAACAAACTAAATATATTACAAATGATAAAAGATACATAGTCTGTTTTACCATACATGCCCATGGAGGGTCAAAAATACAACAAAGGGAAAAGTACATCAAAAGGAAAGAACAACAAGCAAAGAGGAATCAAACATCCAATCCATAATCATCTTCCCTGACCTCCTTAAGGAGTGCCTCAGTTACTGGACCAGCTGGGTGCTCCGTAATGGTCCTAATGAGGAGGTTCCTATTAGCAATGGCAGTAGTCAGCTTCTTATGCCTGTCCTGGTCTTTTGATCTCTTTAACACTGCTCGAAGCTTCAATTCTGAAATCTCCTTCTGTGCAGCCAACAAAGTCTCATGCTGCTTCTTCTCATTGGCCTCCAGCTGTTCAATCTTGGCTTAAGTCTTTTGTTCTTCTTGTGCACGGGCTTCGGTGATCCTGACCCACCTAGCCTGGCTCTCTTGCAGATAGTACTCAGCCCTAGCTTTCTGAATTTTGGCCTCCTTGCAGGCATTCTTCAATATCTGTTCCACAGCCCTTGCTTTCCTTATGTAGTCCTCTGTCTTTTCAATTTTGGTCAGATGCTCGATCTTGAGCTTTTCCAATCTCTCAATGTCCAGACGACCATCACTTCTTTCCCAAAGAGTCTTCTTCAGGGCTTGAGATAGTTCCTCATTCCTTTCCTTCAACTTTTCAAATTCCTCCAGGCTAACAGTTGTTGCAGGCTGTACTGTAGATGGTCCAGGTGTGTCTTCCAAGGTGAAAGGCATTCTGGTAATCTGAGCTCTAGTACGGGACCAGTCATAGTACTGAGCTGAAGCAACATTGTTACATCTTCCAAGAATAGCTACCCCTTTTGTCTGGATGTTGTCCCAAGCCCAGGATGCTTGTCTGACAACAACTGAATTAGGTTGCACTTCACAGTATAGGGTCTCAGCTAAATCCTGTCCTCTCGGAGGGTGAACCAAGGCATAGCCCAATTGTCTCTTAAACAGTAAAGGGTTGTAATTGATGCAACCTTTTACTCCTATGAGAGGCACATTAGGGTACTGTCCACAGCTGGTGATAATGTCCTTGCCTTTGGTGCTCTGGGTGCACCATCTGATATCATCTGAAGTCAAGGCAATGAACCTCTTGGCCCAATTCCTCTGCTGATGTGGGTTCAAGAAAGCATCTGATTTAGGCAGGTGTCTGAGTAGCCAAGAATAAAATAAGGGAGCACAGCATCTAACCAACTTTCCCCTTTGTTTCTCATTCCTCTGATGGATGGAATAGTAAAAATCTCCTAGCAATATAGGCACTGGGTTTTTCAGAAGAAACAAATGGATGGAATTCTTACTCATAAATTTAGGCTCATCTGCAAACAGTATAGTCCCATATATGCTGAGGGCTAATAATGCACAGACTGCCCTCCACTCTCCCACTGCAGCCTTCGGGATGGCCTGAGAAATCAAGAAATCCAGATGTAAACCAGGAATCCCAACTTTTGTTGTCATGTTTTGCTCAATAAGGGTAGGCTCCAAGTACAATGCCCTTTCTATTTCCTCACTTCTAGGAATAGTCATCTCTGGGTTGAAGGGGATCCCTCCTCTGATAGGCACTCCAATCAACAAAGAAAATTCTTCCAACAAGGGCCCCATCTGAAAGTCTGGAAAGGTGAAGCACCTGAGTGGAGGGTCATAGAACTGCAAGCATGTGTGAATCATGCTTCTCTGAGAAGAATCAAGATCCATAACTATATCCAAGATACCCCCATAGTGCTCCCTGAATAGTGGGATGTGGTCAGGGGTGATGAGTGACTGGACTTGTCTGATACCAGTCAGTACAGGCTCAAAAAAGTGATAAGATATGTTGCTCTTCCTGGGAGTAGTCATGAGTGCTGTTGAAGAATCTGAAGACAAATGCTGATGAAGATCACAAACTGAGGAGCTGGAAGTAAGTCTCTGCCAGACTGATGCAGGTGGGGATGAGGATAACTGAAGCAGATGTTGAAGAAGATATCTGAAGCTGAGGTCTAAGAAGAAGAAAGGGTCAAAACCAAAACCAAGATACAAGGAGGTGAATACCCTAAAAAGCAAATAAACAAATGTCAAATGATGCAATGATGATATATGCAAATGATATGCAAGGGTTTGTGATCAAGAGCTGGATCTGATTATCTGCCTTGATACAAGGTCCATGTATGTTCAAAGGTTCAGGATGAAGGCTCAGAAATCCAGTAACCAGGGTGGGGGACTCAAATAAAGAGTCACATGTCCAGGTTTAATCACAAGAACTGTCCAAAGTGGAGTATTCTTAAACAATACAGTAACAGGGTATGATGTGGCCAAGGGTTCCTGCAAACCTGTAAACAACCCAACCCCCTCACAAGTAATATTCTAGAACAAGGATCCTCAGACTTGGATCAGTTATGAGAAGTGTAAACACTTCTAACCCGGATTTTGAAGGTCAAAGTAAAGGTCATCCAGACTTAGCAGGCTTCCCAGATAGCCATAGCACTACAGGAAATCTGTAGCACAGAGTTCTCAAGAAGAAACCCACATCCGAACCGTGTTTCATATTCCCGCACCAGACCGAAATGGAATGGGAAAGAACATGAACCACTCTAGCCTAGGTGTCACTCAGGTCCCAGGTATAGGACCTTAATCTCTCAATGGAACCCCACCCACCAAAACAGCAAACCAGATCCAGCAATGACAATATGAAATATGCATAAGACTGTAAAGAAAGCAAATAAATAAAGTTGTACATAAAGCAATAAATAAAGAAAAATAAATAAACACACATAGAACATAACACCCCAGTAAACACAAATCAAACAAGCGCTAGGAGGAACCCACAAAAAGAACCATAAGCCATGGTTGCAGTATAAGGGTCCCCAGCAGAGTCGCCAAGCTGTCGCTCCCAAAGATTTGCATCCCGACACAAGCGAAAACGGTCGGCGAAAGAGGACATGGAATGAAGGTGAAAAGAGTCGCCAGCTAGGCATGTTTATCCCGAAGGAAAGGTAATGCTGCATAAACCTGGAAAGATATGGACAAGACGGTCGCGAACCAGAGAAACTGAGAAAGGGGGTTGGTTACAACCTGGGAAGGTATTAGCACCCAGATTGTCCGTCGTACTCGACGGGATCCACGCTTGAAAGATTTGTGCTTAAAGGGGTAGTGTCAGTTCTATTTGTGTATCAAAACTGGAAAAGAATGCAAGTGTCAGTGCAGAGAAATGTGAAGTGAAATAAAAGTGTGTCAGTGTAAGGAAAGAATGCAATGCTCAAGACTATGAGGCTTAAAGAATAATGCTGGAAGATGGGGGAATACACAGAGACTTTTGTTCGATAACTGTTAAGTTATGCCTACATATCCTCTCGTGCAATGAGGAAGTCAGAACACCATAGTTCGACTCAAAGAGACTAAAAGATAAATTGACTTATGAACTGCTTACTTGTCTATGCTCAAGTGTATGACATGTCTGGCTCAGGTGCTAACTGTCTTGCATTAGACGGAAGAAGCGAGTTCTCGTATGTGAGTGAATGAGGTGAGAAAAGAATCCCGGAGGAGACAATTATTGTTGGTTTTTGGTGTTTTCAATCTTTTATTGCTATTTTGTGTTTGTCATAAGAAAATGAGCTTAAGCCTAAACCAAGGGTTAGTAAACTCATCACATCCTCCCTCTGATTAGGGGTAATGAGAATACCTTAAGTATGAAGTAAGCACCTCAAACTTAATTACCATGATGTAGGATTAAGATCATTAACCTACTTGTGATTATTTAGATGTTTTTGGAGATTTTGTTTAGTGTTAAGTAATGAGTTTAAGCCATAATCAAGGATTTAATGGAACCATTACACCATCCTAATAGAAGGATAATAGATGAGAACATTTAAGCTGAGGAAGGCTCCTCAACTTAATCCATGATTAGGGATTAACCTCATGACAAAACAAAACCTTTATTAGAGTGGATTTTAGTTAATGGTAAGATTAAGAAGTGAATTTTATGGTTTGTAAGACAACTTTAGGGGGACTTGTCCATTAACACTAGGGTTAGTTCTTCTTAACCAATTAAGGAAGAATTAGAACCCTAATGCAAGGCCCAAGTTACAAGCTAGATGTCTTAGTGATTATTAGATGAATTGATTAAATGATTTAAACACATTAAGGGTTTAACACTTAGGATTAAAGTTATACACTCCATCCTAATAGAAGGATGCAGGCATAAGCTTAATCACAAAGCCTTAAAACCTTTAAGGTTTAGTCCTTGATTAAGAGGTGAGAAGAGAAGACACAAAGATGACACAAAGGTAAAACTAATGGGGGACTAATCAAACCCTAATTGTTATCATGCTTGGGTATTCCTAGGGTTTATGAGGCTTACAAGAGATCTTCAAGGAAAAGCCACCATGGAAGAAGCAGGATGGAAGGAGGAGAAGCAGAAAGAAGAAAGACAACTTACTTCAATTAAGAAGATAAGTTGCTTGAAGAAAGAAAGTGGGGAGGGAACATGAATGAGCAAGCTCACTCTAATACAAAAGTAAAATGCAACAATGAATGCATAGGAGAGATGAGAAGAGATTGTGAGAAGTGAAGGCAAATTCACTTCTCCAATACTTACCACCTGAAAAGTTAGCAAAAGGAAATGAAATGAAAATGAAATGAAATGCAAAGATGAAAGCCAAAACCAGAAGCATGTTCATGATGCTAATGAGGCAAAGAGGCAATATAAATGTATGTCATGAGATGAAGATGATCATACAAAGGATGGGAATGCAAATGAAGCATAAAGGAAGCATGAAAGTTCATGAATGCATATGGAATGAAATGAAAGCATAACATGGCAAATGGATGATGCAAAGATCAAACATGATTTCAATATGTCCTAATATGTCTTATATGTCATGTGGATGCACAAAATGTCATGGCAAGTTCATGTATGCAAGCTTATACAAGATGAATGCAAATGAAGATACAAATTAGGGTTACATGAACATGTGAGATGCACAATTCAAAAACAGAAGCAAAACATAAGATAAAAAATTTAAAATGGACTCAAAGTAACCCTAAACCTATACTAGTTCACCATCCAAAGGGGGAGGTCAGAAGCTTAACCTAGAAGGACTTATGATTTTTCTAAGTTTCTAGGGTTTTAAGGGTGATCCTAAAGGTAAAATGCCAAACAAATTGGAAATGCATTATAAAAATGAAACAAAAATGATTTTAGGAACTTGAAGTCATGCATAACACAATGCAAAAAGAACCATTCACAAACTCACTTTGGTTCAAAAGTTATGAATTTTTGAAGTTAGGGTTAAAAATATTCAAATTTAAGAACCCTAATTCAATTGAAAAATGTCAAAGTATGATCAAAACCAAAAATAAATTTGTGTGGTGAGTTTGTAAATGTTTCTAAATGTTTGAAAATGTTCTCTGAATTTTTTTGTGATTTTTAAATACCTAAATGTATTTTTAATTAATTAATTCTCATTAACTAATTAAAAATAACATTTAAATGATTTAAAAATAATTTTTTAATGCTAAAAATAAAAATAAAAATATTTTTGGGTTCTGAAAATTAATTAAAGTTGGGATAAAAAATTTCAGAATTTTTTGATGTCATTTGCTATTTTTAAAAATTCGTACAAATTAAATGGAAATAAATGAAATAAAAATTAAATTAATAAAATGGGAAGTATGCAGAATGGAGAGCTGAGATTGAAATTGGGTTTGAAAAGGTTGACTGGGCGCCATATCCAATGGCCCAAATTTAAATCTGACTAAACTTAATTAATTAAATTAATAAACCTAATTAAAAATTGATGACATGATCCAGGCCCTTCATTGCACGCGGGAAAGCTCAATCTAACGGCCCAAATTCAAATAAAGCCCTAACCCTAATTAATTAACCTAATCACTTTCAGGTGGCCGGAAATGACCTCCGGTCATCTTCTCCGGCCACACCCTTCCCTGAGAATTTCAATCTCACTCCCTAGGCCATTTTTGGAGCTCTAAAGCTCCAGATTCGTTCCTCTCACTCCCCTAAACCTAAATCCACCCTCAAACAGAATTTATTTCCAGCCATTAACATGACTCAAAGCCAAGAACAAAATTTGCAAAACTTTCAGACAGACCATACATCCTCAATTCTTCACCATTTTCAATAATTCAAAGTTCATTACACTCAGGGGATCAAACTCAACCAATTAAGAACTTAAAATAAAGGTTCTGGAAAAATGTTTTCACATGGCTACCTGAGATGAAGCTTTCAACCCTAGAGCTTTCAGGCTGCATCTTTGCTTCAAAACACCTTCAATGACCTCCCTGAAGAAGCTTTGATGCTTGGTTGGAGTTTTATGTGGTTGGTTTATGAGTTTGATGAAGTTCAGTTCAAAGGGGGAAGGAAATCGTGTTTTTGGTATGGTGGCTTTTAGGGCAAACTGAAGGGTGGAAAATGATCAGTGAGTGAAGCTGAGATGAATGGTGGTGTTGGTTTGAAGAATGAATGGTTGAGTTGAGAGATTCGATAGAAAATGCAAAGAGGAGAGTTTTTGTGTATGCTGACTTGTGGGAGAGCTCAGGCTTAGTTCTTGTTATGTTTGGCTTGCATTTGATTAGTATAAACAAATGTGATTGGTCAGAAAGTTGGTAATGGCATAGTGTGATTGGTATGGCTTGTTTTGAAAAAAGTCATGGTTATGTGTCCTTTGAGGTATGGGCAAGTTAAGGCCAAGGACAAGGGCATGTCTTGCGCAGCATGATTCATGGACAACCATGGAAATCAGTTTGAGGCAATTTGGCAAGTTTGTGGGAAGTTGTGGGGGGTTTTGCAATTTTAGCAAAGTTTGGCCCTTTCTTGATTTCTTCATGTACAAGTCATGGAATGGAATGATTCAAAGAACAAATCTGATCCTTAGAGGTCACATGAGCATTTTGTGAAGTATTTGTGCATATTTGAAGCCTTTAGAATGCCTTATCATGCCATTTTGCAAAATGCCTCTTTGGTGTAAAAGTGATTTTTATGTGATTTTTCCCAACTTTGGAAAGCCATAACTTTAGTTCCAAAATGAATTAGATCTTGTTCTTGTACTTTTTGAAAAGGGAATGATCCATTCTACAACTTTCATGACCAAGAATTTTTCATTTGAAGCATTTTTGGTTAAGAAAGAGGAGGTTGAAAAACTTTCCCAGAATGGAAAGTTTACATGACAAGTCATTTCCATTTTTGGCAACTTTTGGTTTTGCCCACTTCTCTTCAAATTTGTGAACTTCTAAGCACTTAAATGATCAAATAAAGACCATATAACTTCATTTTGATGAAAAATCCATTTTGGTTCCATGTTGGGGGGCCTCAGATGCCCTGATTTTGCCCTGACTTGCTCAGGAAGTTACCCAGTGATCAGATGACTTCCACAATGAATTTTTCCATCAAACTTGGTATGCATGATCCTTATATCATATTGAGACCAATAGAAACAATAATGACCAAAAAATTTGAAGTTATGGCCTTTGAAACCAAAACCCTAATTTTAGGTCATCTGTGCAGTTAAAGTTGGCTCTACTTCCATGTCTTGCTAGTTCTTGTGATTCTCTGACTTTATTGATCTTGGGAAGGTATAATATGATGTTTGAACATACATGGACCCTCTTGAGATGATTTAAGACCTTTGGAGTGGCTCAGATAGCTCATGGATTGCTCAGATCACAAACCCTAAATGCATATGACTTTGAACTAAT
The DNA here is from genome assembly GCA_963966055.1 of Lathyrus aphaca. NCBI lineage: Eukaryota > Viridiplantae > Streptophyta > Magnoliopsida > Fabales > Fabaceae > Lathyrus > Lathyrus aphaca. The sequence continues at coordinate 181,673,393 of OZ014520.1, forward strand.
GCAATGAAGCAAAAATGCAACATGATATGATATGATTAAACTTATGCAAATGAAAAGATCACAAGACATGGTGTGAACTTGGTGAGGGAAAATTTGGGGTGTTTACAGATATGACAGAGATCTGCTAGGAAAAGAGTTGTTGTTCAGTTGTGGAAGATTTGCTGGAGTGCCTTTCTTAGGAAGGAAGGGTGTGATCAGTTATCATCCAACATTAGCCAGGAAGAAATTTGGTTATCCTCTGAGAGATCCACCAAATATGGAAGAGTTTGCTGAGTCTTTGTATTTTCCTGTGGAAGGAAACAAAGAGTTAGTGAGGCAAGCATCTCAGGCTTGGGCTCACAGAGTGAGGAAAGGTAAGAAAGATTTTGGCAGAGTAGATCCCAAGACGTATCCTCCTTTTGCTACATGGTTGCAGAAACGTGTAGAGGAAGTTATCATGCCGTTCTCAGTAGAAGCTCCATTATATCCAAAGGAAGTTCCATGTCAGAGTATTGTCTCCCTTGAAGAGTATAAGAAATTGGAAGCTCAGCTGCATGAAGTCCGAGTGGAGAATGCTGAAATGGTCAACTTATACCATCTTGCCAACCGGGCCAAGAAAGAAGCAGAGGGAAAGCTGCAGAAGATACAATCCTCCTTGGAAGCTAAAGAGAAAGAGTTTGCTGGAAGGGAAGCTCACTTTCAGAGGTTGGGTCTGATGGAGGCAAAAAGAGAAGCGAAACGTAAAAAGACTTTGAAGACTCTCAAGGAAGCTCGTCAGTCCATTGTTTGGTTGCAAGGCCAAAGGGAACAGGAGCAGAAGAAGTTTAAAGAAAAAGAAGAGTTCTTTGAGGTACAGATGGCCTTCAAGAAGGAAGAAGTGGAACAAGTCCACAACATACGAAGGGAAAAGACTCAGCAGTTGGCACAAAGCCAGATAGCCTTGGAGGAGGAACTGAAGGAGATTGAAGAGCTCAAGCTGAGAGCAGGTGTGAAGAAGAACAGAGCAGAGGTGGTTGCAGAAGAGCCTAGGTCTTTAGTTTAGTTTTTATTTATTGTTGTTCAGACTACCTACAGGCTTGTTGTAGGAGTCTTGCTTTATCTTTTGTTTTCGTTCATGTAATGACTCGTAACCCTTCGGGGAATTTTTGTTTGTGCTCTAACTTTTGGCCGGCAGTGGGTTGTCCATGATATACAGTGTTAATATGCAAATTACCATTTCTGAACGTGCTAAGTTTGTTTGTCTGATACTGCTAAGATCTGAACACTCTTCGAAAGGAAAGTTTGAAAACTAACACTCAAAGTGGCTATCTGGAGCAAATACCAGAACTGGGGCATATAAATGCTTAAAACTTGAAAATATGAGCAGTTACATTGCATTCATATAACGTGTTTGTTTGTTTTGCAGGTAGTGCTTCAGTTTCTAACGTTTATGTCCTTTCAGGCACTATAGCTCCCAGGAAGGTTCGAGAACAGCCGATCATACATAGATGTCCCACAAGAGTCAACAGAGAAAGAGTCATGGATCAAATGCAAGCTGATTTAGCTGACTTGAGACTAAGGATGGACAATTTTATGACCCTTATGGCAGGAATGGGTCAGAATCAGGAACGTTTGCGTGAGTTGGTTGAAAATAATCAAGCCAGGAACAACGGTACTGCTGATGGAGGTAATCGTAATGGTGCGGGCGCCCGTCAGGTTGAGATCCCTGTGGCACAGCCAGGGGTCACCATTATCAATGATGGATTGAACAATGTACAGATGGACGGTCAAGACGAATAGTTTACGTTGCTGGACGAAACTGAAGGCCGGGGGACTGAAATGAACAAAAAATTTGAAGAGATGGCTGAACAGATTCGGGCCATTCAATCTCAGAACTCTCTGGGGTTCGACATTACTGACTTGGGCTTGGTTCCAGGGGTTAGAATCCCTTACAAGTTCAACGTCCCGACTTTCGAGAAGTACAACGGCACAACGTGTCCAAAGACTCACCTCCAGTCCTTTGTAGGGAGGATTAGTGCCCATACTGAAGATGAGAAGCTATGGATGTACTATTTCCAAGACAGCCTAGTTAGAGCCTCCTTGGAATGGTATATGAAGCTAAGTAGGGTCAATATTAAGAGCTGGAAGGACTTGGCAGAGGCGTTCGTGAAGCAATACCAGTACAATTTGGACATGGCTCCAAATCGCACTCAACTACAGAACATGTCTCAAACTGCTAAGGAGGGGTTTAAAGAGTATGCTCAAAGGTGGCGTCAGCTCGCTGCCAGAGTGCAACCACCATTGCTGGAGAATGAGATGGCTGATATGTTCATGGGAACATTGCAAGGGGTGTTTATCGAAAGATTGGCGTCTTGTTCGGCTACCAAGTTCAATGATATAGTAATAGCTGGAGAGAGGGTCGAGACTCTGTTAAAGATGGGAAAGATTCAGGATACCAGTGCGAGCAGTTCGAGTGGAGTAAGAAAAGCTTTCAGCGGACCCCCAAGAAGAAGGGAAGGTGAGACCAATGCTGTGTTTGGCCGAGGACGGGGTCGAGGATATAGAAGATCATATGAGCAAGTGGCAACTGTCACTATCCCTTCCAGTCCGGTGCAGCAGGTACAACCTCAACAGCAACAGCAACAACAGCCACAACGTAACAACTATCAACAAAGACCTTATCAGCCAAGACAAGCTCGTCCGGCTAATAGGGTGCTTGAAGCAATTCCCATGACATACACTGCATTGCTGCAGAGATTGCTAGACCTGAATTTGATACAACTGAGGACATTAGCACCACTTCCACCTGGAGAGCTTCCAGTGGGGTACGATGCCAATGCTAGATGCGCTTTCCATTCAGGGGCACCCGGGAACTCAACTGAGAAGTGCAGGGCGCTATAGCACAAAGTTCAAGATTTGATCGACTCCAAGGCGATTAACTTTGAACCACCGCCTAATGTTACTTCAAACCCTATTCCGAACCACGGAGGGTCTAGAATAAATGTTGTTGACGGAGGTGAGAAGTTAAGTCTGATTCTGAATATAGAAGAAGTGAAGACTCCGCTGTTGGTAGTGAAGGAGAGGCTGTTAAAAGGACAAGTGTTTCCGGGATACGTTTCTGACTGTGAAAAGTGTTTGAATTCAGTGAACGGTTGTAAAGACCTGAAGGTGGGGTTGCAGAATTTGATTGATGAAGGGTCATTGCAGTTTGACAAAGTTGATAATGAAGGTGATTGTGTGTCCACTATAACCATCTTTTATGACCCAGCTGAGATGCCTACTAGAAGAGAACCTATAACTATTTATACTCATGAAGTCAGTCCTGTTACTATCACTATTCCTGGGCCTGTTTCTTATACAGATGATAAGGCCATTCCATGGCATTACGGCTCAGATGTGTACGTGGAAGGACAGAAGGTGGAGAGTAAGCCAGTTACTATTGACCCGACTGTAGTGAACGTCGGAGGGGTTGGAGGTTTTACGAGAAGTGGTCGTCTTTTTGCTCCCCCGGTTCTGAGAGGAAATCCTGAGGCTGAAGCTTTGGCAAAGGCTAAAGGAAAACAAACAGCGACTGAAGAAATGATAACTCCTGCTGCTGGACAGGGTACCTTTGAGAAAGAAGTGGAGGAATTTATGCGAATAATTAAGAAGAGTGATTATAAGGTGGTTGAACAGTTGAACCAGACGCCGTCCAAAATATCAATTATGTCTTTGCTGATGTGTTCTCCAGCATATAGAGAAGCCTTGCTGAAAGTGTTGTAGATGGCATACGTTCCTCAAGAGATAACTGTTAATCAACTAGAGGCTGTAGTGGGCAGTGTGATTGCAAGCCACGGATTGGGCTCTACAGATAGAGACCTTACTTCAGAGGGCCGTAACCACAACAAAGCACTGCATATTACTATGGAGTGTAAGGGTGTTGTTTTGTCGCATGTCCTGGTGGACACAGGCTCTTCTCTTAATGTACTCCCGAAGAAAGCCTTAATGAAGCTTAATGTTGATGGTATCGTCCTACGACCCAGTGATTTGATAGTGAAAGCTTTTGATGGGTCCAGAAGGTCAGTGTTCGGAGAAGTTGAGTTACCTGTGAAAATAGGGTCTCAAGTATTCAAGAGCACATTTTACGTCATAGACATTCAGCCCGCGTACAGTTGCTTACTGGGACGTCCTTGGATTCATGCTTCCGGAGCAGTAACTTCCACTCTGCATCAAAAGCTAAAGTACGTGGTTGATGGCCAAGTAATTACTGTGTGTGGAGAGGAAGACATCTTTGTGAGCCACTTATCAACTTTCAAATATGTGGAAATGGATGGAGAGATCCATGAGACGCTGTGTCAGGCCTTCGAAGCGGTTAATATCAGTATTTTGACTCCAGTAGAGAGGAACAATGAGAAAGAAGGTACCTCCATTCACTCCTACAAGCAGGCTAAGGAAGTGGTTCAGTCGGGAAGCGCCTAGGGCTGGGGCAAGTTGCTAGAATTAGAAAAGAAAGATGACAAGTTTGGGATTGGTTATCAACCTGATGGGTCCAATTGGCCTCCAAGTGGTAAAGCTATTACTTACACAAGTGCAGGGATGCTCGACCGCAACCATATCTGTGCAACAGGCAAAGAAGAAGACATTGATGGTGACTGGGACAACTGGATTCATCCGTGTGCACCCGGAGAGGAGCTAAAGAACTGGTATGCTGAAGACATCGTCCAAGTTACCTGGCAATCAGAGTAATTTATTTGTTTCCTTTTCTTATCATGCTGCATTATCAAATTATGCACTCTGCCTAAGGTGCAAGAATTCATTGTAGGGCCACCATGCTTTGAATGCATTTATTTTACCATGAAATAAAGGACATTTTTCAGACAAATTGTGTTCTCTTTCTTTCATTTTAAATTTTTCACAAACAAAAATAAATATGGCAATGTGTTTTTCCTTTTTTGTTTGTGTGTTTGCGTCTCTTTTGAAATAAACAGATTCTGAAATAAGCACATCGTCTGTGAAGTGTTGATCACCGGATTCTATTGATAACGTTCCTGCTATGACCACGCATGACTTTGACAATCCTATCTACCAAGCTGGTGAAGGGGTTGAGGAAGACTGTGAACTCCCTGAAGAATTGGTCAGGTTGTTGAAACAAGAGGAAAGGGTCATTCAGCCTCATCAGGAAGAAATAGAGATCATCAACATCAGGACTGAAGATGTGAAGAAAGAGATCAAGATTGGGGCCAGTCTGCAGGCCGAAGTAAAGAAAGAGTTGATTGGTATGCTGCGTGAGTATGTGGATATCTTCGCCTGGTCGTATCAAGATATGCCAGGGTTGGATACAGACATTATTGTGCATAAGCTACCATTGAGAGAAGACTGTCCTCCTGTGAAATAGAAGCTGAGAAGAACTCGTCCTGACATGGCGATGAAGATCAAGGAGGAAGTTCAGAAACAGTGGGATGCCGGATTCTTTGTCGTAACTAGTTACCCACCTTGGGTAGCTAACATTGTGCCTGTACCAAAGAAGGACGGAAAAGTTCGGATGTGCGTTGATTACCGGGATTTAAACAGAGCAAGCCCAAAAGATGACTTTCTGTTACCTCACATTGATGTGCTGGTAGATAACACTGCTCAATTCTCGGTATTTTCCTTAATGGATGGCTTCTTCGGATATAATCAGATTAAGATGGCACCGGAAGACATGGAGAAAAAAATGTTCATTACCCCGTGGGGTACATTCTGCTACAAGGTGATGCCCTTTGGTTTGAAGAACGCCGGGGCAACTTATCAGCGGGCTATGGTCACATTGTTCCACGACATGATACACAAAGAGATAGAGTGTTATGTGGACGATATGATTGCCAAGTCCCGAGACGAAGAAGAGCATCTGGTCAATCTCAAGAAGCTGTTTGATAGACTGATAAAGTATAAGCTGAAGTTGAATCCAAACAAGTGCACTTTCGGAGTGCGTTCCGGAAAATTGTTGGGTTTCATTGTTAGTCAGAAAGGAATTGAGGTGAATCCTGCAAAAGTAAAAGCAATACAAGATATGCCTGCACCGAAGACAGAAAAAGAAGTGCGCGGGTTTTTAGGGAGGTTGAACTACATTTCACGGTTCATATCTCATCTAACTGCCACGTGCGAGCCAATATTCAAATTGCTAAGGAAAGAGCAAACAGTCAGGTGGAATGAGGACTGCCAAAGAGCCTTCGATAAGATAAAAGAATATTTGCAGACACCTCCAATTCTGATGCCTCCAGTTCCAGGACGGTCGCTTATCATGTACTTGACTGTGCTAGAAGGGTCGATGGGGTGTGTTCTAGGCCAACATGACGAGTCTGGTCGAAAAGAGTACGCTATTTATTACCTTAGCAAAAAGTTTACCGACTGTGAATCCCGTTACTCACTGCTCGAGAAAACTTGTTGCGCTTTGGTATGGGCTGCTCGCCAACTGAGACAGTATATGTTGACCCATACCACACTGCTAATCTCAAAAATGGATCCTGTCAAGTATATCTTTGAGAAACCAGCGTTAACCGGAAGGGTTGCTAGGTGGCAAATGATTTTAACAGAATATGACATACAGTATACTTCTCAGAAAGCCATCAAGGGAAGTGTATTGTCAGATTATCTCGCACAGCAACCTCTTGAGGATGACTATCAGCCAATGAAGTTTGATTTCCCTGATGAGGACGGCATGTACCTAAAAGCAAATGATTGCGAGGAACCACTTCTGGAGGAGGGGCCAGACCCTGAATCTAAATGGAAGTTGATGTTTGATGGGGCAGTCAATATCAATGGACGTGGAGTTGGTGTTGTTCTTATCACTCCTGAAGGTGTTCACTTTCCCTTCGCTGCCAGAATTACTTTTGGCTGCACCAACAATGAAGCGGAATACGAGGCATGCATAATGGGAATAGAGGAGGCTATTAATCTTCGGATTAAGACCCTCGATATATTCGGAGATTCAGCCCTCGTTATCAATCAGATTACCGGCAAGTGGTATACGCATCAAGAACATTTAATTCCTTATATGGATTATGCCAGAAAACTGTTGACATTCTTTACAACGGTTAAGCTTCAGTACATACCACGTGATGAGAATCAATTTGCCGATGCATTGGCTACTCTTTCTTCGTCTATCAAAGTTTTGTGTTGGAATTATGTGCCCAGGATTGATATTTCCAGGCTTGATGCACCAGCTCATGCTTTCTCTGTAGACGCAGTGTCTGATGAGAAACCTTGGTACTTCGAGATCAAAATTTTCCTGGAAAAGCAAGAATACCCAGTTGGGGCATTATCCAATGACAATAAGACCTTAAGGCGACTTGCTGCTAGTTTCTTCTTGAATACAGACGGGGTTTTGTATAAGAGGAATTTTGACATGGTCTTGCTTAGATGCGTGGATAGACACGAAGCAAGCCTGTTAATGCAGGAAGTCCACGAGGGATCTTTCGGTACTCATGCAGGAGGGCATGCAATGACAAAGAAATTGTTGAGGTCGGGGTACTATTGGATGACAATGGATGCAGAATGTTGTTCATACGCCCGTAAGTGTCACAAGTGCCAGATTTATGCAGACAAAGTTCATGTTCCTCCAAGCCCGCTCAACATCATGTCATCTCCTTGGCCCTTTTCTATGTGGGGCATTGACATGATCGGGAAAATAGAGCCTACTGCTTCAAATGGTCATCGCTTCATCTTGGTTGCGATCGATTACTTCACTAAGTGGGTTGAAGCAGCGTCTTATGCCAATGTCACCCGTCAGGTGGTTGCCAGATTTTTGAAAAGAGACATCATTTGCAGATACGGAGTGCCCGAAAGAATCATTACTGACAATGGCTCTAACTTGAATAACAAGATGATGGCAGAATTGTGCCGGGACTTCCAGATTCAGCATCATAATTCTTCTCCTTACCGACCAAAGATGAATGGTGCGGTAGAGGAGGCGAATAAGAATATCAAGAAGATTGTGCAAAAGATGGTTGTCACTTACAAAGATTGGCATGAGATGTTACCGTTTGCTTTGCATGGGTACCGAACGTCAGTCAGGACGTCAACTAGGGCAACTCCTTTCTCATTGGTATATGGTATGGAGGCAGTCTTTCCTGTTGAAGTAGAGATTCCTTCATTGTGGGTGATGATGGATGTGAAGCTTGATGAGGCTAAATGGGTGCGTTCTCGTTACAACCAGCTATGTCTAATTGAGGAAAAGAGATTAGTGGCTATCTGTCATGGTCAGCTTTATCAGAGGAGAATGAAGCGAGTATTCGACCAACGAGTACGTACTCGGGAGTATCAAGTAGGAGAGCTTGTGCTCAAGAGGATCATTCCTCCAGGTTCAGATCACAGGGGCAAGTGGACCCCAAACTACAAAGGACCATTCATAGTGAAGAAAGTTTTCTCAGGCGGAGCACTGATGCTCGCCACTATGGATGGAGAAGATTTCCAATCCCTTTTTAACTCGGACGCAGTTAAAAAATACTTCGCATAAAAAGACCCGCTGGACACAAAAACAGAATTAAAGTCCATGCAAGAAAAGGGCATCCCGGCGAGCTAAAAACAGAATAAAAAGCTCGGGAAAAAGTTAGAGAAATAAAAAAATGTACATCCGCTGAGTTGAAAAGCCACATCGGACAGCTCAGGCAAAAGAGGTATCTCGGTGGATTGAAAACCCGAAAGGGTGGTCCACGCAAAACAAGGGAATAAGCGAACAACTGCGATCCGAGTAATCTGAACCAAATCGTCGTTTCGTACAACTTGACAATATCAGAAGGATAGGAATCAGTCCCCTCATTTTCTCAGAAAGCAAAGGCAAGAATGGAGAGTTTTGAAGACATGCTGGTCATAGCAAGAAGGAAACTCATTGGGATGTCGTGTCCATTGCCATTAGGATAGTTTATTTTCTCAATTTTATGGTGGCTACCTCTTTCCAGGTGGTTGCTTCCTGATGTAAAAACTCTTCCTATTCAGAGGCCTTTCAATAAAAAAATATTCAGTCAAAAAGCTGTGTTGTGTTTATCTTTTGTTTGCAAAAATGTCATGAATTTTTAGCAAAAATAGCATTGCATCCAAAACATGGTGTTTGTTTTATAAAATAAATATGACATTGTAGGGAAACATTTGAAATCCTCTTTGAGTGTCGGGCGACGATGGATGAACAAGTCATACCATGCAAGTCCTCGGGGCACATATGTGTATTCTGTTGTTGCAGATTTTGCAGGATGGCGTCACATTCTCCCAAGCAGAGTTTTCCCCAGCTAAGTCGTGACAGATGGGGATCCCCAGCAGTTTATTTTCCCACAAGTGGAGTATGCCCTGCAGGAAGCTGAATGCCTGATTTCCCCGCAAGGTTCATATTTGGGTTTCATTCCCATCAGTGAAATATTCCCCAGAGAAGTCACCAATTTATTTTTGGTCGATGTGATGATACAAACAATTATTCATCCCCCTAACCAAAGTTAAGTGTCAAAGCCTCTTGACTTGGTGATTTCTGTTGCCAATTAGATATTTGGTTGTTGCTCGTCTGCATTTCTCAACACTCGTATGTGTTATCACTTTGGTATTGCTCGTTTGTTGTCCCCAGCAGCTGCCCATGGATGTAATCGTTATTGCTCGTCTGCACTCCTCAGCACTCGATTGTGTTTGTTATCTATTTGAAGCTCGTCTGCATTGTCGGGATACTCGTTTGTATCATTCCCTCACAGTCATCTATGTTAGCTTATATCCATATGTGTTGATTTGATAATTACCCTGGTATTCGTCTGTATGGCTACTCCAAATGCTCGTCTGTGTTGGATTTCTGGTATTCGTCTGTACCAGTGACTGATATTCGTTTGTATCATTGCCTGAAGCGCCCATCTGTGTTTCTCAGATTATCGACTGATATTCGTTCGTATCATTGACTTATGGCACTCGTCTGTGTTTTCTTGATGATCATCCAATACTCGTCTGTGTTGAAGAGGTTTGAAGTCCTGACGGTGGGATTAAACGTCGAAATGGTTACCGGTCCTGGCGTAACAGGTTTATCCGAAGGAGGCTCTTCTGTCTCAGGCACCACTTATTAATGTTGCACCTGGCGTACCAGGTTTGCTCGAAGAAGGCTCGTCTGTCTTAGACCATGTATCCACGGATAATATATGAAGAGGGTTCCTCTACCTTGATTATGCATGTCTATCCCACGGACTTAAGTGCATCACCGGTCCTGGCGTAACAAGTTTATCCGAAGGAGATTCGTTTGTCTCAAGTCATATGTTTTGCAAAGTATGTGAGGACTCGTATGTCCAGTTCCTGGCGTAACAGGATTGTTCGAAGAAGACTCGTCTGTCAAAGTATTCTTATTCCATATAACAGTTTCAACTTGGAAGGAGCTCGTCTGCTTTCTCTCCACTTCAGCTACCAAAGCGTCATTTGGTTGGGTTTATTTCCTAGTTTTTGCATTCTCCATCAGAGTGCAAATTTCAGGTTTTCTTGGTATTCAACCACAATTTATCTTGAACGGTCAATAGCCCGTGCTATCGTCCTTTTCAGATTAATAGTTGTTTGAATAGGGGCAGCTGTAACACCCAAAATTTGCCCTCTTCTTTTTAAGCATCATATCACATCATATTCATCCTAAGCATATCATATTCTTGGCATCTTAGCATGGAAAGATGAGGCATAACATTCTCATGACCTACCATTAGGCATATGATCATCTATGGAGGGTTTTGAAGCATTACAAGCCATGACAAGGGGCCCAATGGATTTGCTTAAGTCCTATGAGGAGTCTACTTTGCATTCACAAGCTTTTGATCATCCACAAAAGCCCAGGAGGTTGAGAGATCCTCATGGAATTCAAGTTAGGGCAAAGCTCCTACATAGTGATCCCAAATTAGGGTTTGAGTTTCAAGCATGAAAACCTTGTGACTTTGGCCATTTCATTTGGTAAAAGTCTCTCATATGTTAAGAGGATCCTAGGGATGAAATTTGGTGAGAAAATTCCTTGTGGAAGTCAGATATTTCTTCAGTAACTTGTAAATGAAGAAATTGGTCAACTGTGCATTCTAGAAGTCAATTGTGAGATTTCAAAAGGTCCAACCTCATTTTCCAATCCAAGGGATGTTCTTATAACCTTAAAAGAGGTTTGGCAAGATCAAAGATCAAGAATCAAGAGGTTTTGAGGTGTTTTACAAAATTGGCATATGGTTGGTCATGAAATTTTCATTTTTAGTAACTTTTTGCCCTAATTTTCAAGTAAGCATAACTTGGTGAAAAAATCTTCAAATGGATCACCAACAAACATGAAAGTTGAAGATTAAAGCCTCCCATTTTTAAAAAGTACAAGATCATTTCCATAGCCCTTATGGTTAGGGAGAAAAGCCCTTCGAAAATCTCAGAATTTTAGGGCATGGCTGTGACACGGTGGGAGAACTGACTTTTAGTCATGTTGCGGATAGCAAGAGTCGCCACCGACATTTATTTTATCCATAAGGAAGGGACATAAAAGAACAGGAAAGACCGTTTTTTTTAAAAGACTTGGGTTCGGGGGGTAGGTTATATAAAGGGAAGGTGTTAACAACCTTTATATCCATGGTTATCCATGGGCTCTTAGTTACTTAGCTCACTTTAATTGTTTTTGGAAAGTGTAGTGTGTGATTAGAAATTTTCTAAGTACTTTGTAATGATCCTCGTATGGATGTATACAAAGCCTTGTTTGAAAATGTTTTAAAAATATTGTGAGGTGTGAAAAGTAAATTTGAAGAGTGAGCAAGTAACTATGAGGTACCTACCCTAGACTAAGTCAATCATGTTTTTATATGTCCTTTCAAGGGTAAGACTATCCCTATTATTAAGGAATAGGTAGTCATTACCTTGGATTTGCTTAAGGGATGGGCGTAGGGTCATCGTATGGTCAATGAAGACAACTTAAGGGGCGTCTTTAGCAATTCGTAGAGGCTATCATCATTTATTCGAAGGGACAAGATCATTATTCCGTAGGCAACCTCGAAGGGACTTGATCTTTTAAATCTGTAGGGACTTGATGATTTATACGTGAAGGGACTTTGCTTAAGACACCCCTATATTCGAGGGACTTGACCATTTTAAATAAGGAAACCAAGAGGGATATCCTAGGAAGTGCAGACGGCAATCTTAGATCGACTTACGTGTGTGAGTATTGTTTTCAGATATTTATCTTGATTATTAATTTTCTAAGTTCATGGTTCATTTATTTCTTGGCACTCCTTATGTTACTAACCACGCAGTTAATATGAAAAATAAATGGCAGAAATTAAAAGGCAGAAAATAAAATTCCTACACTATTACATGGATTAGGGGCAGTTACATAATAATAATAATGGCGGAAAATAATAAAAACCAATTATTACAAAGGCGAAGCAGTTACATAATCAGGCAAACTGTGAATGAATAACATAAAAATGAGTGAATAAATTAGAAGAAAAAGGTTTGCAAACTAGGTTAAGAAAACAATTAGGGTTAGGGTTTGAGAAAAAATTTTAAGGTTTAAAAAAATTTTAAGGTTTAGGAAAAAATTTTGGGTAAAAATTAGGGCGAAATCTAGGTTTTAAGATAAAGATTAGGGCTAAATTTTTAGGGTTTAAAGTTTATGAAACAAATTAAGACTTAGGTTTAAAATTAAGGTTTAGGGAAAAAATTAAGGTTTATAATAAAAAAAATATAAGTTTTATAAATAAAATAAAATAAGGATTCTGTTTTATCTTTTAGAAATTATTTAATAATAATAATAAGGAAATTCAAAGAAAATGCATAATTTGATGAAAAAAGGAAAAATAAAGTTAGAGATACCCAAAATATTGGGGGTTGGTGTCGAACCCCTGACTTTGTCTTTGCCAACAAAAACCTTCAGCCACTACGCTACGCCACATTTCTTCGCCAAAATGTTGGGAATGAGTGTTGAACCCACGTTTCTTTGCCAAAATGTTGGGAATGAGTGTTGAACCCACACCCTCAGACTTTCAACCTTAGGTCTTTGTCACTAGGCCAATCAGTGCATGCCACACACCATCTTCTTCCTCCCACCTGCATATTTTTGGTATATACTATTGGAAGAATAAAAAAAGAAATAAACAGGATCAAATAAAATCGCTGCAGATTTTAAAATAATGAAAAATAAGAAAAGCGATTAAAATAAAATCTAAAAAATATTAAAACGATACTAAAAATATAATAAAATAAAATAAAGAACGCACAATTTTTTTTAGATTTTTTTGAGAATATGAAAATAGAAAATAAATCAAATAAAATAGAAAAAAGAGGAATTTGCGATTTTGAGGGTCGAAATCTTTTAGAATTCTATTCTAAAAGAGTGTTGTTTGTCGATTTTTTTCTAAACTTCTGGAAAAAATTCGGAGTAAATCGAAACAGTAGTACTTACCTGACTTACCTGTCAGCCTGTAATGCTTATCACTACTGCAGCCTTCAAAGTATCGACGAAAACAGATTACAGCAGATTAACCAATAGTTTAGTTCTCCATGGTGCCCTATGATTCCTACATCGAAACTTAAATCCAACTATCCAAAAACTATCTACACAATCAAACAAACATATTATGTAATCAAAATCAATTAATCATGCATAAATCATTGAAATTGAAAAAAAATCAAAAGAAAAGCAAGAATATGAATTTGGTTTGTATGATTTGGCATGAATTTGATGATGAGGATGATTGGAATAGGTTCAGGAAACCTCAAGGATTCATTTGCAGCCTTTAATCAACTTGTAAAAGTGGTGGATTGTGGAAACCTAATTTTGAATTATGTGAAATTTTAAAGTATGAATATCATCCTCTTGCTCTCCATCCTTTTATTTGTCTTGTGATGTTTTTGTGGTTATATAGTAATGTAATTAGGTTAAGAACTTGGGCCTTGGTTGGAGTTGTATGGTTTGTTTGAAGATGAAGAAAGCCATGGTCAAAAATATCAAAAAAAAAATCAAATGATATGTTTCCAAATTGGTTGTGCACAAAATTGGAGAGTATCAAATCAACTTAAATGATGTTTAAGAGCTTCTAGAAGAAGAATCAAATCAAATATTTGTATTTTCATATTTTATTTTGATTTAAAATGAATTTTAATGAATAAAATACAAATAAATAATAATAAAAATATAAAAATCAGAAATTGGTTGAATTGGGTCGTGCATGATATCATCTTTGAGTTTGGGTTGGAATTGAGACCTCATTTGCTTCATACACTCCTCAAAAATTTCCCAAATTTAACAAGGCACATCTCCCTCAATTTTAAGGCTATGAAGGTGTCCTTGGACTTTTTAGAAAGCTTAGAGATTCCTATAACAAACCCCTTTGGTCTCATGTCCATATCCTTTACCATTTTCAAGTTATGCCCTTTGGAAGATGTTGACTTTTTGTTGACTTTTGAAGTGACCTGTAATGTTTTGGCTCATACCTTTCAAATGAAGCATTTTTAGGCTTGGCTTGTGAGACACAAAGTTGTATATAATTCAATTTCCTTCAAAATGAGCTTTGGATGGGAAATTTTTGATGAAGCATGTGAAAGTTATGGCTAGTCAAAGTTCAGTTGACTTTTCCTATGAAAACCCTAATTTAGAAACTCCTGATTCTTGATGATCTGAAATATCCTTGATGAATCATGATCAACCCTTGATAAAATGATGAATTTTACTTCATAAACTTGATGTTGGCAAAAAATCATGAATTTTGACTTTGGTTTGACCACAGTTGACCTCAGTTTGACTTTTTAACCACTTTGACTGATTTTTGCATATTTGATCATCTGACTGAGCAAACCTTTTGGGAAAGCCTTGAAACTTGACATAGGGATTCTTGAAGACATAAAGGATGTTATGAAGCTCACTTGAGGCCTTGGAAGTTCATTTAGCCTGATGAAATTCAAAACCCTAGTTTATGGTGCATTGCTTAGGAGGATGCTTTGTCTAAGGGAATTGTCAAACTTTCTGACTAATTGTGAACCTTGTGAACCTCTTGGGATACCTTGTGAAACTTGTGAACCTTGAGAGGATCATTAGGACACATTGCCTTGACTAGGGGAGGGCAAATTTTGGGGTGCAACAATGGCATAAGTTTCAAGCATCCTCCAAGTGCAAAACTTCATGAAACTTATTTTTGAGTGATGTTATGAACCAAATAAGGTCACATACTTACAAAGCATTGCCAAGAGGTCATTTTGCTCCAAAAATAATGCCTAATTCGTGCATGAGAAGAAGATTATTCCACAAGGTGCAAAAATTCATGAACATGAGAAATGCATGACCCTCACATCCAAGGGTCAAGATGATTTCTATTTTGAATCAAGGGCGGGATGCTGATCACACATGTGCAAAGAATGAGAGGGATGCACGAGCCAAGCATGACTTCACACCAATCTTGCCAATTTTGCAATTTCACTCTCACACTCTCCTCTCACGTGCAATTCCATTCATTCTTTCACCATTGCATATTGGGTTGATATAAAAGAAAACTAGACCATTTACGTACCATCCCAAGGACAAAAAGAATATCAGGATTAAATCTTCGTGGCGATCATCTCTGAACTTCTTCTGAAAAATCTCTTGGACTAAGTGCTAGATCTTTATGTAGATCATTTACACACCATCCCAAAGATAATTGACCATCAAAAATAAATCTTCGTAACGATTATCTCTTCTAGAAATATCCCAGATTAAGCACTAGATCTTCGTATAGATCATTTACGTACCCTTCCAAGGACAACTTGAACATCAGGATTAAATCTTCGTGGCGATTACTCCTGAATTGCTTCTGGTAATATCTTGGACTAAGGACTAGATCTTAGTATAGATCATTTACGTACCATCTCAAGGACAACTTGTATTGATAATCAGAAATGAATCTTCGTAGCGATTATCTCTGAATTGTTTGATAGTGTTTATCTGCCTGCAACTATCCTGAAAAGAAAAAGTTAGTTTATGCAAGATTATTTGATGTATGCATGTATAGCATAATGCTCTTAAGTAAGAATGTCATATGGGTTATGGATGCGTATGCCATTATATAATGTAAATGATGTATGTATGAATCGTGTAGCCTGAAGTGTCTGGGTATCTTTGTATAACAACTGCTGGCTGGGGAAAATAAATCCCAATCTGTTGCTGAGGAACATGAGGACTTCGTTCCCGTCTTTAATAATATGGTACTTAGAACCTCCCGTCTTCGTTCGTCGTGCTTCTTATTGAAGGAATAAGTTCCTGAATATCCTGACTGAGGATAAAAGAGATGGACATAGATCTGGGAGACTTAATTCTTCGGAGGATATGAAACTGCTTGAAGACTTTGTCGAGTGGGAAGTGTAAGCTATTACTTGAGGTATTCCGTAAGTATATCCGTAAAGATTATTCTGTGGGGATGAATCGGCGAAGCTTCATTGAATTCTTATCTCCCTTCGTTATTAGTAAATGCTTTTATTGTATTTTATGCATTTCTGGTAAACATTAATCATATCCAAAAGCATATATACATTCAAACATAACCAACAAACGTTTTTCGCTTTAGTAAAAGGGGAAAAGTAATCCTGAATAAAGAGGGAAAAGTAAAGCTGAACTCGAAAACAGAATCGTTTCAACTTTGAGAGTGTATAACCAATTGGATTTAGAGCTCCTGAGATTCTTAACTTTCCTGAGTACCTTCCCAGAAGTCCTCATAGCTGGATCTGAAGACATGATACTGACACCATCTGATACTACTGGCGTAGATAATTAATTTCCACAATGGCTTCTGCTGAGAATCCAATATCAAGGTAATACAATGAGAGGAACGTGTCTTCAAATTGTGATGGACCATATACGCTCCGGGTATTATATTTGAAAAGAGAGCATTGCCCCTTGGTTGAGGATGAATTGTCCCATAATGGAAGTATCTGAATGTAGTTACCTCAAGAGAAATAAGCATAATGCCCTACAATAATATGCCATTGACATCATGAACTTTGTAATGTTACCCTTGGTAATTCAAATATATGAGGAGAGTTGCCTCTGGCTATTAAGCACTGTTGAATCTGGACCTGATTGCCCCGAATGAATTGAACAGTAACTTAGTATGCCCCCTTGATTGGGAAACCGTGACTATGCCCCTGGCATTATGAACTCTGTAATGTTACCCTTGGTAATTTAGATAGATGAGGAGATCTGCCCCTGGCTACTTAAACATAGTTGAATCCTATCCTGATTGCCCCAAATGAGTTAGGCAGTATCATGGCATGCCCCCTTGATTGGGAGATAATGACTATGCCCCTTTGTATACATGGACTTTGATCCAGGAAGAAACTTTGTTTATTGGAAGGACTATGGTTTATTGAACATTCATCCTGTAAGTTTCTCTGTTTATCAAACACTCAGGTATATGCAAACAAATATATTCGAAAATGCAATGCTTATGTCTGTCTTGAAGTTTTGAAAAAAGTTATTTTAGAAAACCAATTTTTGTGAAAACTGTGATATTAACTCAAGTTTTATAATAAGCCCTAAAGGAGTCATGATACCTTTTGTAGCAGTACGCTTTCGAAATAACCATGCTTCTGTTAGGACTTTTAAAGGGTTGTAACGTGGTCTGGTTCACGATTTAAGAAACAAAGGATAAAGGCTCAAATTTATTTGTACCCAACCCATTCTTCGTGATGTTCTTCAGTCCTATGTTCGGTTAACTTATGCATTGAGGTTCCAAAGTAGTTTGGAATTGTAACACTGACATTTGTGATGATTCAGGAATCAAAAAATTTATTTGAAAATTCAGTCATCTTTCTTTATTGAGGATCTATAGTGACCTCGTTTTTTCTTTTGACTTTGTTATCCCTTCTTTTTGCCTGAACTGTTTATTTCAAGGTTACAGTCAGCGGGAAGTCTTAATTTTTTACTAAGTCTCCTTCACAGGTTTTGACTTAGTGAGATTTTCTTTTGCTAGATATTGACTTGCAGACTTTAGTGATTACAGGGAAACATCATTAGTTGTGTACAACACAAACAATTGGCATAGTTGAGTTAACCGAGTAACTACCCTGTCCCAGGTTATGAATAAGGGTTTTAATTTGCGTTAGAATGAAAACTCCTACTTCATAGGCTCAAAAAGGGATGACTAGGGATTAACTTCTTTATATCTCCACTGCATAGGAAATGAAACAATGCATGTACATCGTCAGCATAGTCTGTTCAAAAGCATACTGCATAAGATTATGGTATTGTTTTCGTCATCCTCCCTCTACAGGCTCATAGCTTTATCAGGAGTTAAATATCAAAAAATAGAAATAAGAAGCATAGTTTAAATATAGTGAAACGAATGGATTGATTCAAGACAAACATATGCAATGCATTATTGAAAACAAAGTATGACATAATAGTAAGTATCTAGGCAAACAAAATAAATTACAAACGAAAATTCAAATGTTCTCAAAGCCTCTTCCTCTAAACTCGTCACTCCAGTTATCTGGAAATTTTGATGCTTGATGGACGATAGAAGAACTCAACCTGGCCTTCTGGCGTAACCTCGAGTATTCCTTCGTCAATTAGGTCTTGAATATTATTCTTCAATGCCCAACAATTATTAGTGTTGTGTCCGGGACTGTCGGAGTGGTACATACACCTTGCTTTGGGATTATAGCGAGGAGAAGAGGTATTAGGATTTTTAGGAGAATTTTCCAAGGAAATTAGCTTCATTTCCAACAAGCATTGCAGCATTTGTGGCATTGGTGTGTTGAATTTGATGAACTATCTTTTATATTCCTTGTGTCGAAGTGGATTAATCTTACAGGATCTTCCTTCTTCCATTGAAGAACAATTAGTGGTAGCCTGTATCTTTCTTTCTCTTATCCTTACTTTCCTTTCAGCCAAGTCGGCTTGTTTCAACGGAGGTTGACTGATGATTAGATTCCCAACTCCGTTATGTCGAAGCCTATTGACAAAGCTTCTCAGCTCTTCTTGCCCCTGGGCCAAACTCTGGATAAGAGCCATTTGGCCATTCATCTAGATCCTCATCTCTGCCATCTCAGCTTTTACTTGTTTCAGCTGATCATCCTTGTTGTCCTCAGGATTCTTCTTCTTCATGTCCTTAGAGAGGAGTGCTTTCAACTCTTCTTGTCCCTTGGACAAATTCAGAATCACTTCTTGAAACTGAGCATTATGAGCTTGAAGATCTTTGACAGATTGTTCGAGAGCCATTTCTGCTGAAATAAACAGCGAAAAGATGAGAAACCTGTTATGAAAACCTGTCATGCAATGATATGGTATGTAGATGCGTATGCAATGTTTTCAAAGACCGCAGAATTTACATTTGTTAAACAAACGGAAATAAAACTTTTATTAGTAAATGTTAAAATTATTTTTCCCCTTGGGCTTACAATGAAGGGAAATAAGTACAAAAATGGGGTTTTAAGTCTCCCATGGACGTTTTCTCTTTGTGTGGAGGTATGTGTTGAGGTTCCGCTCCTCGTGAAGTTGCTTGGTCAGCTCCAACACTTTTTCTTGGCTAATCCTGAATTGAGCTTCGAAGGTATTTCTTTGTTACTTCATTTGGATCCAGGATTTCTGCAATTCTTCCAGGTTAGTGGGCATGTCTGGATGAAGGATGGTATAAGGAGTATCTCCTTCTGCAACAGGTTCCATAGTAACTGGTAGAATAGCAGGATATGGCATCATAAGAGTCTGAGCACAAGATCTCACCCATCTGAGGTAAGGTTCCATAGGAATGGAGTACTTTGGTTCCAGAGTCTTGCTGTCAACCTTGTTCACTTTACCCCAAGCTCGTATGAACCTTTGACGGTAACCTTGCAGATCGTTGTCGTAGTTGAACACAATTCCTTGAATAAGCATGTCATGAGGACCATTGCTCCGAGCATAACCAAACTGACGTAGAGCTAAAGAAGGATTGTAGGTAATGCCCCCTCTTATGCCAAGGAGTGGCACATTGGGGAATTCCCCACAACGGTCAATGATAGTAACATTCTCCATAGATCTAGAACACCAATGAATGTCTGAATGAGAAAGTGACATGATCCTTTTAGACCACCTTAACCCTTGTTCATTCTTCATCACTGATTGAGGGAGGTGAGAAATAAACCACCTAGACAATAGAGGTATGCAGCACATTAGAGTTCCTCGTGCCTTCGTAGTACGGGTATGAAGATAGTGTAAGATGTCTCCAAGTAATGTAGGCACTGGATTATGAGTCAGAAATATGTTGATAGCGTGTACGTCTATGAACTGGTCTGGATTAGGGAACAAAACTAAGCCATAGATTAATAAGGCTAAGATCTCCTCAAAAGCATCATAGCTCATAGCCTCCAAGAATACCTGAGCTTTCTCCATCAATACCTTAGAAAGAATACCCCTTCTTGTTTCTAGGACATTGTCTGATTTCTTCAAATGTAAGGCTGCAACAATAACCTCAGGTTTAGGCTCTTTTTCTAAGCCTGTGAAAGGTCTCTGATTAAGGATAGGTATACCCAATAGTTTGGTGAACTCCTCCATTGTGGGAACCAGCTGATAATCGGGGAATGTGAAACAGTGATGTTTAGAGTCAAAGAACTGAAATAGGACACTCATCACATCTTCATCAAATCCTGAGGTAACCAAGTCAAGTAGGTGACCATGCTTCTTGATGAACTGGGAGTTTTCAGAAACTTGAGAGACCAATTCTTTAAGCTTAAAAGGTATCCCTACAAAGTTGATTCAGATAGTATTCCTACGAGCAGAAGCCATGACCTGCAACAAAGAACAAAGATAAATCCTTTGGTCCTCGAAATGGTTAGTGAAAATGCCATGCTTATGATGTCATGATGTTATGATGTTATGTTCAATCACAAACATGTGGCACACACAAACAAGTCACACCATAGCCCTAGGTTTAGAGGCTTGCATGAGGTTTAAAGGCAAGTACCCTCCCCTAAAGTTTAGTTGGTTCATCCTGTCCTACAAAAGTAACCGGGTTCTAAGGGATCTCAATATCATTGATCCTTCCCAAGGGTGGTTGTTCAGTAGGCAACTTACTTGCCAACCAAAACCCTCCAAGTTTAGGATCTCAATGAGTGTAGCATCGAGTATCAACCAACTTCAGTCTTCACCAAAGCCGGCTATCTCACTACTTTCTAAAGGCCAAGATGGGATGACTAGGGTTCTAAAAGTCAGTTAGTGTATTGACAACATATGGCAGCCTCATATTATCCTTAACTTACTTAAGAAACATAAGCACCAACCAAGAAGTCACACTAACTATGGCAACCAGATCAACCATATCGGTATACGCCGTACAGTTTCCTTGGTCTATTGCCATTTACCTAAGGTACACTAGATCCGGGTTAGGATCTTTCACACAAAAAGCCCAATAAATAATATAAAGCAAACAAAGCAAACAATTTAAGTGATCTAATTCCTAAGGGTACCCCTCTTTTATTAAATCCCCAGCAGAGTCGCCAGTTCTATAACACGGTGGGAGAACTAACTTTTAGTCATGTTGCGGATAGCAAGAGTCACCACCGACTTTTATTTTATCCTTAAGGAAGGGACATAAAGAACAGGAAATACCGTTTTTTTTAAAAGACTTGGGTTCGGGGGGTAGGTTATATAAAGGGAAGGTGTTAACACCCTTTATATCCATGGTTATCCATGGGCTCTTAGTTACTTAGCTCACTTTAATTGTTTTTGGAAAGTATAGTGTGTGATTAGAAATTTTCTAAGTACTTTGTAATGATCCTCGTATGGATGTATACAAAGCCTTGTTTGAAAATGTTTTAAAAATATTGTGAGGTGTGAAAAGTATTTTTGAAGAGTGAGCAAGTAACTATGAGGTACCTACCCTAGACTAAGTCAGTCATGTTTTTATATGTCCTTTCAAGGGTAAGACTATCCCTATTATTAAGGAATAGGTAGTCATTACCTTGGATTTGCTTAAGGGATGGGCGTAGGGTCATCGTATGGTCAATGAAGGCAACTTAAGGGGCGTCTTTAGCAATTCGTAGGGGCTATCATCATTTATTCGAAGGGACAAGATCATTATTCCGTAAGCAACCTCAAAGGGACTTCATCTTTTAAATCTGTAGGGACTTGATGATTTATACGTGAAGGGACTTTGCTTAAGACACCCCTATATTCGAGGGACTTGACCATTTTAAATAAGGAAACCAAGAGGGATATCCTAGGAAGTGCAGACGGCAATCTTAGATCGACTTACGTGTGTGAGTATTGTTTTCAGATACTTATCTTGATTATTAATTTTCTAAGTTCATGGTTCATTTATTTCTTGGCACTCCCTATGTTACTAACCACGCAGTTAATATGAAAAATAAATGGCAGAAATTAAAAGGCAGAAAATAAAATTCCTACACTATTACATGGCTTAGGGGCAGTTACATAATAATAATAATGGCGGAAAATAATAAAAACCAATTATTACAAAGGCGAAACAGTTACATAATCAGGCAAACAGTGAATGAATAACATAAAAATGAGTGAATAAATTAGAAGAAAAACGTTTGCAAACTAGGTTAAGAAAACAATTAGGGTTAGGGTTTGAGAAAAAATTTTAAGGTTTAAAAAAAATTTAAGGTTTAGGAAATATTTTAGGGTAAAAATTAGGGCGAAATCTGGGTTTTAAGATAAAGATTAGGGCTAAATTTTTAGGGTTTAAAGTTTATGAAACAAATTAAGACTTAGGTTTAAAATTAAGGTTTAGGGAAAAAATTAAGGTTTATGAAAACAATTAAGGTTTATAATAAAAAAATATAAGTTTTAAAAATAAAATAAAAAAAGGATTTTGTTTTATCTTTTAGAAATTAGTTTAATAATAATAATAAGGAAATTCAAAGAAAATGCATAATTTGATGAAAAAAGGAAAAATAAAGTTAGAGATACCCAAAATATTGGGGGTTGGTGTTGAACCCCTGACTTTGTCTTTGCCAACAAAAACCTTCAGCCACTACGCTACGCCACATTTCTTCGCCAAAATGTTGGGAATGAGTGTTGAACCCACGTTTCTTTGCCAAAATGTTGGGAATGAGTGTTGAACCCACACCCTCAGACTTTCAACCTTAGGTCTTTGTCACTAGGCCAATCAGTGCATGCCACACACCATCTTCTTCCTCCCACCTGCATATTTTTGGTATATACTATTGGAAGAATAAAAAAAGAAATAAACAGGATCAAATAAAATCGCTGCAGATTTTAAAATAATGAAAAATAAGAAAAGCGATTAAAATAAAATCTAAAAAATATTAAAACGATGCTAAAAATATAATAAAATAAAATAAAGAACGCACAATTTTTTTTAGATTTTTTTGAGAATATGAAAATAGAAAATAAATCAAATAAAATAGAAAAAAGAGGAATTTGCGATTTTGAGGGTCGAAATCTTTTAGAATTCTATTCTAAAAGAGTATTGTTTGTCGATTTTTTTTCTGAACTTCTGGAAAAAATTCGGAGTAAATCGAAACAGTAGTACTTACCTGACTTACCTGTCAGCCTGTAATGCTTATCATTACTGCAGCCTTCGAAGTATCGACGAAAACAGATTACAGCATATTAACCAATAGTTTAGTTCTCCATGGTGCCCTATGATTCCTGCATCGAAACTTAAATCCAACTATCCAAAAACCATCTACACAATCAAACAAACATATTATGTAATCAAAATCAATTAATCATGCATAAATCATTGAAATTGAAAAAAAAACAAAAGAAAAGCAAGAATATGAATTTGGTTTGTATGATTTGGCATGAATTTGATGATGAGGATGATTGGAATAGGTTCAGGAAACCTCAAGGATTCATTTGCAGCCTTTAATCAACTTGTAAAAGTGGTGGATTGTGGAAACCTAATTTTGAATTATGTGAAATTTTAAAGTATGAATATCATCCTCTTGCTCTCCATCCTTTTTTTTGTCTTGTGATGTTGTTGTGGTTATATAGTAATGTAATTAGGTTAAGAACTTGGGCCTTGGTTGGAGTTGTATGGGTTGCTTGAAGATGAAGAAAGCCATGGTCAAAAATATCAAAAAGAAAAATCAAATGATATGTTTCCAAATTGGTTGTGCACAAAATTGGAGAGTATCAAATCAACTTAAATGATGTTTAAGAGCTTCTAGAAGAAGAATCAAATCAAATATTTGTATTTTCATATTTTATTTTGATTTAAAATGAATTTTAATGAATAAAATCCAAATAAATAATAATAAAAATATAAAAATCAGAAATTGGTTGAATTGGGTCGTGCATGATGTCATCTTTGAGTTTGGGTTGGAATTTGGTGGGGCCCATTTGGAAATATTTGGATTTGAGACCTCATTTGCTTCATACACTCCTCAACAATTTCCCAACTTTAACAAGGCACATCTCCCTCAATTTTAAGGCTATGAAGGTGTCCTTGGACTTTTTAGAAAGCTTAGAGAGTCCTATAACAAACCCCTTTGGTCTCATGTCCATATCCTTTACCATTTTCAAGTTATGCCCTTTGGAAGATGTTGACTTTTTGTTGACTTTTGAAGTGACCTGTAATGTTTTGGCTCATACCTTTCAAATGAAGCATTTTTAGGCTTGGCTTGTGAGACACAAAGTTGTAAAGAATTTAATTTCCTTCAAAATGAGCTTTGGATGGGAAATTTTTGATGAATCATGTGAAAGTTATGGCTGGTCAAAGTTCAGTTGACTTTTCCTTTGAAAACCCTAATTTAGAAACTCCTGATTCTTGATGATCTGAAATCTCCTTGATGAATCATGATCAACCCTTGATAAAATGATGAATTTTACTTCATAAACTTTATGTTGGCAAAAAAATCGTGAAGTTTGACTTTGGTTTGACCACAGTTGACCTCTATTTGACGTTTTAACCATTTTGATTGATTTTTGCATATCTGATCATCTGACTGAGCAAACCTTTTGGGAAAGCCTTGAAACTTGACATAGGGATTCTTGAAGACATGTAGGATGTCATGAAGCTCACTTGAGGCCTTGGAAGTTCATTTAGCCTGATGAAATTCAAAACCCTAGTTTAGGGTTCATTGCTTAGGAGGATGTTTTGTCTAAGGGAATTGTCAAACTTTCTGACTAATTGTGAACCTTGTGAACCTCTTGGGATACCTTGTGAACCTTGTGAACCTTGAGAGGATCCTTAGGACACATTTCCTTGACTAGGGGAGGGCAAATTTTGGGGTGCAACAATGGCATAAGTTTCAAGCATCCTCCAAGTGCAAAACTTCATGAAACTTATTTTTGAGTGATGTTATGAACCAAATGAGGTCACATACTTACAAAGCATTGCCAAGAGGTCATTTTGCTCCAAAAATAATGCCCAATTCGTGCATGAGAAGAAGAGTATTCCACAAGGTGCAAAAATGCATGAACATGAGAAATGCATGACCCTCACATCCAAGGGTCAAGATGATTTCTATTTTGAATCAAGGGCAGGATGGTGATCACACATGTGAAAAGAATGAGAGGGATGCACGAGCCAAGCATGACTTCACACCAATATTGCCAATTTTGCAATTTCACTCTCACACTCTCCTCTCACGTGCAATTCCATTCATTCTTTCAGCATTGCATATTGGGTTGATATAAAAGAAAACTAGGGTTTCATTTCACCCTAGATCCATCACATTTGTTCATTCTAGAGTTTTTGCACCTCAAGCATTTCTCTTCGAATCTCATCACTCTCTCACTCTCTTCACAAACAAATCACATATCCTGAATCCTTGAAGCATAAGGATCATTAATCTACTACTCATTCAAGCTGAAAGTGAAAGATTGGAGAGGTGCCATTCAAGGGAAGGTTGATTCGAAGTTGCAAGTTCAAGCTCTCTCAAGCTTCCTCTTGCATTTATTTTGCAAGAGGAGATCAAAAGGAGTAGATCTGCAGCATTTGGAGCATTATCTTGGTGATTTCGAAGTGGTTCCATCTCAGGTATGCTCTGAAATCCATGGATCTGAAACTTGTGTTTATGGTATGCATTGTGATCTGTGAACATCACTGAGTATTCTGCACCTTTTAGATTTGAAAATGCTTAAGAATTGAGTGTTTTATGATGATTTGAAGTTTCATTGTTAGATCTGTTTGTCTTCGATCCAGGCTATTCATTGATCCATTGTGAATTTCATGATCATTTTTGGATTCAGCATAGTTTAATTGTTTGATCTGGACATTTTGATGAATTTCTGTTGAGATTTGTTCGTAGTTTGAATCTTCCGGTGCCGGAGCCCTAGCTCCGGTCACCGGATTCTGGAAATTGGTTTGCCTGAGTTTCATGAAGAAGATGACTCCATGGCCCTTGGATCGTTTCATCTGGACGACCCTCAGCGTGACACCACATTAATGATCCACCCTCCCTTGCACGTGGTTTTATATTTTCTGAATTAATCCATATGTTTCTCACCTCACCATAACTAACATGTTCTCTCACCCTTGTCCAATTAATGTGCTGACTTGGTTTAATGAATTGACTTATCTTGTGCGTTGGCTTGATCTAGTGGCCCTTGTATTTTCCTGATTAAATGAATTTCCACCCTAATTATTATGTTCTACGCTGAATTTAACCTGGGCCTGGATTGCTATTTCTCCCCCTGCGTGGAAGCCCAATTGTTTTAACTGGAAATGCTTGCTATTTGCACCCCGTGGTTCATTCTTTATTTTTATTTCTTTTTTGTTTTCATTTTAATTTCAGTTTGATTTTCATTTTTTAAAAATAGTTTTAGGTTATAAAAAAATTCATGAAGGTTCCTTTGAGTTTTCTTTAATTTATAATATTTTTATTTTCTATTTATTTTTATTTGGCACGTGGAAATTAATTGTCCCTTTTAATTAATTCATTTTATTTCATTTTTGAACCATGCTGACTTGTCCATTTTCTATCTTGGTCATTATTTGGAATTTTTGAGTGATTCTTTTTGCTCTGGATTCATGATAGGATGTACTTTATTAGAGATTTTTGCTCTGATTTTTAGAATTTTGTTTAATTGATTTTGATCTCTAACTTGTGAAGGAAGCCATCTAACCCTAAGCCATGTTTGAACCCTCATTAGAATGATCAAGCTTCTGATTCTTTCTCCCTCCTTTTGGCATGTTGTTATGGTATGATTGAAGGTCATTTGTGCAAGGTTGTGGAATTTTTGAATGCTCACTTGATTTGTTTTGAATTTTTGTTCTTGACTTGTCCCATTTTGTCTCTTTTGGATCATTTGTTCTCTCCTTAGCCTAGAAGGGCACTTGTGCCAACTTCTCCAACTTGTTTAGAGCCTTATTAGGATGTGGATACCTCTCTGATCTTGGGTTGTGGTTTGTGTCTTAGGAATTTTGTGTTTGTTTGTTCTTGAAGTTCATTCACTTGTATGTATATCCACCTCACTTCCTTTGCTTCTTCCTTCTCATAATGTAAATGCTTGGCTATGTGCCCTTCTTCTCTTCATCTCCCATGCTTCTTAGGCACTCTTCTAACATGATTAGGGTTCTGGTCTTGTACCTTGGGTTGTGCTCTGGTTATTTTGCTTTGCATTTTATCATGTTTGCTTTGATTTGCCATAAGTGATTCATGTTGCTTCATGTGGAGTTGTGTGGTTCTCTTCTCATTCTTGTGACTTTTATTTGCATTGGATGTTTATGCGTATGACTTCACTTCTGGTTGTGTAGCTTTGGTATGGCATTTTGTTCATTTTGTATTGCCTTATACTTGTGTCACTAACCTTTTCAGGGGCTTAGGTAAGTGAGAGGTGTGGATGTGATTCCCACATCTCCAAATCTTATCTCTTCTCTTCTTATTATTATTTCTTCTAACCTTGTGTTTGTTGGGCTTAGGCCTTACTTCCCCCTTCTTCTATTCTTCTTTCTTCTTCTTCTCTTCTTCTTTCTTTCTTCTTTAGGATAGTAAACCTCACTAACCTAGGATTACCATTGCATGACAACAATTAGGATTCATTAGTCCCCCATTAGACTTTTACCTTTGTGATCCTTTTGTTCTTCTTCTCTTTTCATCTCAAAACCTTAAAGAAGACACTTAATAAAGGTTGAAGTGATACCTTGAGCAATAGCCTTATCCCATAAGACACTTTTAGTCTTCCCATCTTGGGATAGTACAAGCTTGTCTTGTGATGCACAAGTCTGATCAAGATATCATCTTCACCAAGAAAAGCATAAAACACACATCTTCATTGTAAGTACAAAGACACTTAATAAGTTAATGAGTTAGTGAGCTTAAGCCCTAATCTCTGGATTCAAGTTTTGGGGATCTTCTCCTTACTTGAGTGTGCTTGTTCTATTATTCCATCTTGGAATGTAGTGAAAATTGCACATTCCATAGAAAATAGCTTGAGTTCACTTCCTTGTGACACACTCCTAAAAGCTTCTAAAAAACACAAACAAACAATAAGCGTCTTTCCTTCAGGAATTCTTTTCTCATCACCTTCACTCTTATCGTACGAACTTGTTCCTACTTGTCATTTTGCAAGACGGTAACGCATTCGTCGTTCGAGCCTGCAACACCTGAGCATTGACATAGGCAGTTCAAGCCTTAATACACAAGCAATCTTTTTCACCCCTAGTTAGGGGAACTACGGCGACTCTGATCCTCATTGTCCATATGAGGTACGTAGGCAGCGGGGTAGGGCCCGTTCGAGCACAATCTTTATTTTCCCTACATTTTTTCTTTTCATTTCCTTTTCAGTTCCATTTTCTTTTGTTTTATCCAGTTCAGTTCATTTTCTTTGCAGCAGCTTTCATTTCTTCACCCTTTGAAACAAATTTCTTTGCAAGCGTGGATCCCGTCGGGTACGGCGGACGATCTGGGTGCTAATACCTTCCCAGGTCGTAACCGACTCCCGAACTCAGTCTCTTTGGTTCGCAGGACCCGTGTCCTTCCTTTTCTTTCTTCTGGTTTGTGCAGCATTACCATTCACGTACCTTCGGGATAAAAATGCCTGGCTGGCAACTCTATTCTTTTTCCGCGCCACTTTCGCGTTTGTACTAGGGTGGAAATACAGGGAGCGACACCATCCTCGACTTGATAGATTGGATTCTCGAAGTTATAATTGGCAATAGCATAATTGTTATCAACAGGATCCAGAGTGGATGAGGATCTTCATTTTAGTGACGAGGGTGTGTGTGTAAGAACACATAGATTTTGATAAAAGGAAAAATAAAAGAAAGATAAAGAGCGCGATATTTTCGAAAGCAAAAACATCCATTGATTTTATTGAATGAAAATATGCAAATGAAATAACATCCCTAACAAGCATACCATTGTGCCTCGGGTAAGGCACAAGGCTTAAAAGTTTAATTGTTCGAAATTACAAACTTAAAAATAAGAAACACAGTAATAGTATTTCCTCCTGACTAAAGGAGATAGAAATAATGTCTTCAGCCTTCCAATTATTGAGCCCACTGTCAATGGTAGGAAAGATCCAACTATCCAAGTTGTAACTTTCATTAGAATTTTTTCCACAACATTGACTTTATTCCTATAAACTCCTTTGTTGGTGATACGAATAACACGAGCACGGCGAA
Organism: Lathyrus aphaca; assembly: GCA_963966055.1. Classification (NCBI taxonomy): domain Eukaryota; kingdom Viridiplantae; phylum Streptophyta; class Magnoliopsida; order Fabales; family Fabaceae; genus Lathyrus; species Lathyrus aphaca. Next base: position 181,702,831 of record OZ014520.1, read on the forward strand.
CAGCCTTCTGAGACTCTGCAATAAAATCCAAACCAGACTTGTCAGACTTGTAAGGAATGTCAAGAAGCTGACCCCAAATAGTACAACCACCTTCTTCAACTACAACTTTTGCATCCTTCAGAGAAACCATTGCAGGAGGTACTCTAGTAACAGCAGGGATGGATTCAGCAGCAGGAACAACTTGAAGAACTACTTCAAATGTCTGGCAAAGAGTCTCAACAAATTCACCCTCCATCTCAACATACTTGAAATTGTTTACATGACTGGCCATATACTCTTCTTTACCATAAACGGTGGCAATCTTGCTCTTTATTAGATATTTCAACTTCTGGTGCAAAGTGGAAGTCACAGCACCGGCCCCATGTATCCAAGGACGCCCAAGCAGGCATGAATAAGAGGGACGAATATCCATCATATAGAATGTAGAATCAAAAACTTGTGAACCCACTTTGATTGGGAGGTCAACTTCTCCATACACCATTCTTCTTGATCCATCAAAGGCTTTCACCACCACGTTATTGGGTCTTAGAACCATATCTTCAAAGTTGAGTCTGTCCAGGACATCCTTTGGTAACACATTCAAAGAGAAACCATTATCCACCAAAACATGAGACAGAGTTGTGCCCTGACACTCAATGGAGACATGCAGAGCTCTATTGTGGTTTCTCTTGGCAAGAGTTAGATCAGCATCAGAAAAGCCCAAACTATTATCAGTAGTCAGATTGGCAACACAATTCTCAAACCGGTCCACATAGATTTCATGTGGTACATGAGCAGCCTTAAAGAACTTCACTAAAGCCTTGGCATGGGCTTCAGAACATAGTAACAAAGACAACATAGAGATCTTAGAGGGAGTATGCCCTAACTGTTCAACAACATTATAATCACTCTTGCGGATGATCTTCAATACTTCATCCATCTGCTTGGAGAGGTCTTCAGTAACTGGAGTTTCAGCCTGGATAGGTTCAATCAATGGTCCTTTGCCCCGAGCTTCAGTACTTGGCCCAGGATTGGAGATATGAACTAGAGCATAAGCAGTCTTTGAAGTGTCTTATGGAGAGAAAATTCTTCCACTCCTAGTAACCTTACTAGTCCCAATAATATTGTCAATGTTAGGATTAGTATTTGCAACAGGTGTATCAGTCAGAGGATTTTGCTTGATAACATGGATATAAACATCAGACCCATAATTCCAAGGGATAACCTTGTCAGAAGAATATGGCATTGGACCAGGAGTAGTAATAATCAGGGGAGCCACCTTCAGCTCAGCAGTAATCTTCACAGGCCCTTTAGAGGTGATCCTCACATGACCCTTAGAGGTAATCTTCACAGGAGTACCAGTAATCACAGACACATCTTCCAACTTTAGATCTTGGGATAGACCTTCACATAAGCTCTCCACAGAAGGGGTCTTCTCAAACAATATAGTATGGTTGTTCATCAAATGTTGAATACCTTCTTTCAGCTTCCAACAATCATTAGGTTGAGAGGCACAATAAAAACAGTCTTCATTGTAACCCAGAAATAAACCGGCTTGCTGCAGCTTCTTCTTAATAATGGATAGAGGAGTCGTCAAATCAGTCACCATAGAAACATAAGAAACAACATCAATAGCATTAACAGTTTTCTCATGTTTGGGCATAGGAGCAGTAATCACATTAGGAGTCTCAGGAGGGTCAAACTCAATTTCTCCAGCATCAATCATATCCTGGATCTTATTCTTCAATGCCCAACAATTATTAGTATTATGGCCTGGGCAATTGGAGTGATACGCACATCTTGAATTGGGATTGAAACGAGGAGAGGTAGTGTTGAGGTTCTGAGGAGGATCCCTCAAAGTAATAAATTCTCCCTTCAACATGTGTTGTCGGGTCTAAGCTAGTGACATATTGATCTTTGTAAATTTCCTCCTAGGCTTAGGTTGACTATTCTGCTGCTGCTCTTGTAGTGTAGGTGCAGGATTAGAGATGAGGACTCCTCCCACAGATTGATTATTCCTGTTACGACCCTGTTGGCCATATACAACATTAGATTATTTCTTCCCATTAGAAGGCTTCTTGGTAGTACTTGAAGAGGAAACCATTTGTATCTTACCACTTCGTATTCCACTCTCCACATGTTCTCCAGTCATTATCAGCACAGTGAAACCAGATGATGAACCTCCAATGAGATGACTGTAGAAAGGACTAGTCAATGTACTCATAAACATATCAACCAATTCTCTGTCAGTCAAAGGAGGTTGAACTCTGCTTGCAAGATATCTCCATTTTTGGGCATACTCCTTGAAACTTTCTTTAGAACCCATAGACATGCTTTGGGGTTGCATGCGAGTTGGTGCTAAATCAGAGTTATATTGGTACTGCCTATAGAAGGCCTCATCAAGATTATTCCAAGTACTAATATTGATACTCTCTAGTTGGTAGTACCATTCCAATTGAGCTCCATATAAGCTCTCCTGAAAGAAGTGAATCCACAATTTCTTGTCAGCAGTATGTGGTTGGATTCTCCGGACATAAGACCTTAGATGCAGCTTAGGACATGACACACCATCATACACCATAAAAGTAGGAACCTTGAAACCAACGGGAATGACAACTCTAGAAATCAAACTCAGATCTTCAAAGTCTAGCCCAGGAGTCTTTTGTAATTCCATAGCATTCACACGGTCCTCCAGCAACTTATACTTCTCATCACTAGTTGAATCATGATAATAATTCTCCTCATAATCAGAATTCACAGCAGTACCATGTTGACTTCCTTCCTCTTCTGTATAACTTTTATCTCCATGGTTTTCAACCTCATCATCTGTCTTGATGGGATCTCTGAATCTTCTCCCCAAACTGATGAAGCTAACTGGTTTCTTGGTCTTCTTCTTCTTGGTCAGGAGTGCCTTTAGCTCTTCTTGCCCCTTGGACAAGTTCAGGATCATCTCTTGAAACTGGGCATTCTAAATCTGAAGATCTTTGACAGATTGTTCGAGAGTCATTTCTGCTGAAATAAACAGCGAGAAGATAAGAAACCTGTTGTGAAAACCTGTTATGGAATGATATGGTATGTAGATGCATATGCAATGTTTTCAAGGACCGCAGAATTTAAATTTGTTAAAACAAACAAAAACAAAACTTTTATTAGTAGACTTGAAATAATATTGCCCCTTGGGCTACAAATTAAAATAAATAAAATTTATAAATAAAATAAAACATATGGGAATTAAGTCTCCCATGGACGCTTCCTCTTTGTGTTGAGGTAGGTGTTGAGATTCTGCTCCTTATAAAGTTGCTTTATCAGCTCCAACACTCTTTCTTGGCTAATCCTGAATTGGGCTTCAAAGGTATCTCTTTGCTCCTTCAGTTGTTGATCCAGGACTTTTGTAGCTCTTCCAAATCAGTGGGAATATCTGGGTGAATGATGGTATAAGGAACATCTCCTTCAGCAACAGGCTCCATAGTAACCGGTAGAACAGTAGGATATGGCATCATAAAAGTCTGAGCACGAGACCGTACCCATCTGAGGTAAGGTTCCATAGGAATGGAATACTTTGGTTCCAGAGTTTTGCTATCAACCTTGTTTACCTTACTCCAAGCTCGTATAAACCTTTGACGGTAACCTTGAAGATCATTGTCATAATCAAATACAATACCCTGAATAAGCATACCATCAGGACCATTACTCCGAGCATAACCAAACTGACGTAGAGCTAAAGAAGGGTTGTAAGTAATGCCCCCTCTTATGCCAAGGAGTGGCACATTAGGGAACTCCCCACAACGGTCAATGATAGTGACCTTTTCTATAAACCGGTTGTCGAGGTGGACACCACGGAACACATGAAGAAATACCTCCTCGAGAGGGGACTCCTGCCCGGAAGTGAGCTCAGTAGGGCAGTTGGGATAGAACCTCCCCGCACCCTAAACGACCTCCTACATAAAGCTCAAGCGTATATTAGATATGAAGAAAAACAGGTCGCCCACAACGCTCGCAGCAGTCGCAACGCCGGGGAGACCGACCATCCCAAACGCGGGGAGACCAACATCCCCCATCGCAACAGAGATATGCGAAGGGAGGAGAAGCCCCGCGAGCCCTGTGAGGGAAGGGGACCCGCGGGCCGATATAGCGAATATACGCTGTTGACAGCTCCCCACGAGCGCATCCTCGCCGAATGCCTCAACTCCGACTTCAAGCAGGGCAGGGTGAGATTTCCTAAGCCTTCTGCACCCAAGCCTCACACGGAAAAATCCAAGTACTGCAGGTTTCACAGAAGCCATGGACACGTGACCGAAGATTGTGTCCACCTAAAGAATGCGATAGAAATCTTGATCCAGGAGGGTCATCTCAAATAGTATACTAGGAAGAATGAAACTCCCAGGCACGAAGAGCAAGAAAAGAAGAGGCCCCGCGAGGACACACCCCCCGACGACTCTTCCTATCAAGTGGCCCTGTGCATATCACGCTCGGAGGACTTCATCCTCCCCGACTCATCACCAGAGGGGCGAATCACTGTCCTCAGCCCCTGGGAAGACTTCCCAACCGCTCTTGTTATATCAGGAGGAGGAATGAACGGCAAAAACGCTGCCCTTTCAGTAAAACGCAAGTTCGATGAACTCTTGCTGATTGCGCCCGAGCAAAAGGCAACATTGACTAAGTATCGAGGAAAGTCCAGCCCGATATCCCTTTTCCTAAAAGAGCTTCCGGGAGGTTCTCCCAACTCGGGCATCCCTCTACTGATAAAGGCCAAAATGGAACACTTTGACGTTCGACGCATCCTTGTCGACCAAGGAAGTTCGGTGGAAATCATGTACGTCCACCTATTCAAAACCCTGAAGTTGGACAAGACCAATCTATCCCCCTATGTCGGATCCGACCTCCAAGGGTTCAACAGAGCCACGGCAAAACCATGAGGTTATATCGAGCTCCTCGTTACCTTCGGAGAGCAAGAAACGACCAGAGAGGTCAAGATCCAGTTCCTGGTCATAGAATGCCCATCCCTTTACAACTGCATCCTCGGTCTCCCGACCCTGGCTGAATTAACGGCGGTCCCATCCACCGTGCACTTGAAGATGAAACACTACACCAAATTGGGCCGCGTGGTCACAATCCACGGTGACATCGAGGCTGCGCGAAGGTATTACGATGCTGCAATAAAGGGACAAGCCACAATCAACACCAAAAACAACAAGAAGCCCAGAGTCGAAGAGCCTCCCCAAAGAATCAATGCCATCGACCTCGATTGTCGTATCGGCAAGGATGAAGCTGAAACACAGGGACCCGCCGAGTGTCAAGCTCCCACTCACCCATTCCGCCCGATCCCGGACGGAGATTTTGAGCTTGTCGCACTAGGCGATGACCCCAATAGAGCAGTGAAGATAGGTACGGGCCTGCCCGAGAAAACAAGGAAGCAACTTGCGACCTGCCTCAAGGAGAACGCTGACCTCTTCGCATGGAACGCCGCGGAGATGCCCGGCCTGGATCCTGAAGTCACCTACCACCAGTTATCGTTAGATCGGGCGGTTAAGCCGGTAGCACAACGTAGGCGCAAACAGTCTCCCGAGAAAGCGGAGGCTGCCGAGCGAGCTGTAAAAGACCTCTTAGAGGCAAATTTTATTTCTAAAGCCCAGTACACAACCTGTATCTCTAATGTAGACCTCGTTAAGAAAAATAATGGAAAATGGCGTATGTGTGTTGATTATACCGATCTTAATAGGGCTTGTCCCAAAGATGCTTTTCCTCTCCCTAACATAGATAAACTGGTCTACAACTCTGCAAATTTCAAACTCTTGTCCTTCATGGACGCATATAGTGGATATAACCAAATCCCTATGTCGGACACAGACAAGAGACACACTGCGTTCATGACCCCGACGGGCAATTACTATTACAACGTAATGCCCTTTGGACTAAAGAATGTCAGGGCCACATACCAACGCATGATGAACAAAGTCTTCCAAGGGGAAATCGGGAACTTGCTCGAAGTATACATGGACGACATGATCGTCAAATCACACGAAGAAACCGAGCACGCACGACACCTCCGCAAGGTTTTCGAGTAGGCGAGGCAATGCAAAATGAGGTTTAACCTTGAGAAGTGCACGTTCGGTGTTTGGGTAGGAAAATTCCTAGGCTTCTACCTTACCGAGAGAGGGATTGCGGCCAACCCCGACAAATGTCGGGCGTTTTCGGAATTCCCAACCCCGAAGTCAAAAAAATCCATTCAATCCCTCAACGGGGTACTCGCCTCACTGTCCCGCTTCGTCGCCAAATCCTCCCAGCACGCCTTACCTTTCTTCAAACTCCTCCGGAAAGATGCCACCTTCGAATGGACCGACGAATGCGAACGGGCACAACTCCATTTAAAGAAGGCACTCTCCGAGCCCCCGATATTGTCCCGACCACTGGAAAGGGAGACCATGTACCTATATTTGTCCGTGGCAGCCGAGGCCGTCAGCGCCGCTCTCATCAGAGAAACCGACGAAGGACAAAAGCCTATATACTTCCCGAGCAAAGCACTCCAAGGCCTCGAGCTCAGATACCAACAAATCGAAAAGGTCGCGTTAGCCCTCATAAACGCCGCGAGGAGACTACGTCACTACTTCCTCGCCCACACGATCAAGGTGAGAACTGACCAACCGATAAAACAACTCCTTGGTCGACCAGACTTGGCTGGCAGAATGTTAAAATGGTCGCTGGAACTCTCTGAATTCGACATCCAATACAAGAACAGGAAAGCTCTGAAAGCTCAGGCCCTGGTTGACTTTGTCGCAGAAATGACGCACAGCCCGAAGCCAGTGGACGTCGCCCACAATGGACGATCTTCGTCGACGGTGCCTCTAGCCCGGCAGGAAGCGGTGCAGGAATCATCCTCGAAAACAAGGACGGAATCTTGCTCGAGGTCTTATTGGCGTTAGCCTTCCCGACTTCCAACAACCAAGCCGAGTATGAAGCTTTCCTCGCCGGTCTAAGATTAGCCGAAGACATAGGGGCGAAGGAAGTAAAGATATCAACAAACTCTCAACTCATGGCATCACAGGTACGGGGAGAATACCAAGCCAAGAACGACCAACTCATCGAATACTTGGAATTGGTAAGAGAAAGGCTCGAAAAATTAGAGAAGTGGGAGGTCCAACACGTGCCACGCGAACACAACACGCGAGCGGACGTCCTTTCGAAACTCGCGAGCACGAGGAAGAAGGGAGGAAACAAATCAATAATCCAAGAAATCCTTCCTCGACCTAGCACCGAAAGACCACCACCCCCGCTCGACGTAAACGTGATCGGAGATGATCATTGCTGGATGACACCCATCTACAACTATCTCACGAAAGACGAATTCCCCACATACCCCAAAGAGGCAGCCACAACTAAGAAGAGGGCATGCTCGTACGTCTTCCTCGAGGGAAAACTCTACCAAAGGGGACTTTCCATCCCGTTGCTCAAATGCATCGAGGAAGAAAAAGTCCCCAACATATTAGGGGAAATGCATCGAGGAATCAACGCCCAGCATCCCGGCGGAAGGTCGCTGGCGCACAAGGCCCTACAAGCAGGCTACTATTGGCCGACTATGCAGCACGACTCCAAAGAGCACGTCAAAAAATGCGAAAAATGCCAACGACACGCCGACATGCACCTCGCACCTCCCAACGAGCTAAAAACACTCTCCTCCCCTTGGCCCTTCGCCTGGTGGGGCATGGACATCCTCGGCCCATTCGTGACCGGCTCTTACCAAAACAAATACCTCATCGTAGGGGTGGACTACTTCACCAAGTGGATCGAAGCAGAAGCACTGGCCAAAATAACGGCACATAACATTCTTCGATTTTTCAAGCGAAACATCCTCGCACGGTTTGGCATACCCCAAGGCCTCATCACCGACAACAGGACGCAATTCACGGATGGAGGATTCCAGGACTTCGTCGCCAGTCTAGGCACTAAACAACATTTCACTTCCGTCGAACACCCTTAAACCAACAGACAAGCTGAGGCGGCCAACAGGGTAATCCTGCACAGACTGAAACGCAGACTCGGCGAGGCAAAGAGGGCATGGGTCTAGGAACTACACAGCGTCCTTTGGGCATACCGCACGACACCACACTCCATGACCGGGGAGACTCCATTCAGACTAACGTATGGCACCGAAGCGGTAATCCTGGTGGAAATTCGGGAACTGACGAGACGCGTAGAAGCACCCCTCGACGAGGAGATGAACGATAAGGCACTTCGAGCCGAGCTGGATCTCGTCGACAAGATTCGCTCCGAGGCAGCACTTAGGTAAACCTCCCTCAAGCAAAAAATAGCTTTGCGTCACGATGCAAAGGTCATAAAAAAAGAGTTCTAGGTGGGCAGCCTGGTCCTTAGAAGAAACCAGAAAAACCCAAGAGAGGGCAAACTGGCCGCCAATTAGGAAGGTCCATACCGCGTCCGCGACAAGACGAGCAATGGGGCCTATTATCTGGAAAACCTACAAGGCGAAGAACTCGCTCGACCATGGAACGCAAAAAAAAAATAGATAATACTACAACTAAAAGAAACCCGAGGAGACATGGGAGGTACGACCACGCTCTCCACCATTAAACGAAAGTGAGGATATACGCCCCCTCAGAGGCGTGCACAACCCTCCCCGACGCTGGACATCTCAAACGAGCCCCAGTGTCGCAGTACCACGTTGGCAGGGCACCCAGATCGCGATGGGAAAGCCCAAGCCTCGAGGTCAGAGTTTTCGATCGCAAACCCTACCTCGATCCAGGGCGAGCACAAAACTCGCCACCTCGTCGGTTCCCCAAACCAACGAGCCCAGTTAGGTCGAGCAAGAACAGTTCAAAAATAAATAACAAAAACAAGTTAATAACAAAAGTAACATTCATTAAGCGCGGTCGAAACCGACCAAGCAAACTACAAAAGGAGCCCGAATGCCAATATTCAAACGGGCACAAAAGGCCATTACAAACGGGCACGAATGCCACTACATAAACAGAGGCACGCAGGCCCAACAAAAAGACAACAAAAATCCTGAAGACTCCGCCCGGAGTTACTCTTCACGGCCATCCTCCTTCTCCTCTTCCAGCTCCTCCTCAGCTTCGAAGGGGCACACAATCTCCCCGTCGGTCACGCAGTAGTTATGGGCTGACCCCTCCTTCACAAGCCCCGGGTTCAACACCTTAAGCTTCTCGGTGGCATTGTCGAACCCATCCTTGAACATTACAACCAACTCTTTGTTGAGTTCGCGGATATGGCCAACCAACTCCCCCCGGGTGCAAAGGGCAAGCTCCTCCTCAGTCTCATGATCCCAAGGGCGGATTGTACCCTCGAGCAGAGCAACCTGGGCACGGAGCTGCACATTTTCTTCAGCCACCTTCTTATGCCCCGCAACTTGATCCTCCAAACTCTGCTTCTCAGCCTTCAGAGTATCCCGCTCGAGCTTCAGTTGTTCCAGCTCAGACTTTAGCCCCGACTGTAACTGGTGCTCCTCTTTGTAGTCGGATAAATCCTTAGACAATTTATCCTTCTCATTCCTGGCAGCCAAGAGGGCGTCCTCCAGAGAAGCTGTGGAAACAATAGTCTCTGACAGGACCATGGCGGTCTCCATCACCCGGATGACAGCGGCCAAGTCTCCAGCTAGATCTCTCCGTCGGGCGTTTGCATCCTGGTTCAGAATGGCCCTTGCCTCAGGCACCGCCACCACGACGAAACCTTCAGCCCTGAAGAACTCCTGCTCCAGGTAGCAAGGAGGCAGCAGATAACTCCCAAGGGCACCAAACTCATTGCCCCCCACAACAGCGGACCAGACAAGAGCCCCGTCCAGACGCTTCTGCTTCAGCAGAGGAGAGTTGGAAGGTGGAGGATTGTCCCGTATGTGGATCGGGGAAGTTTGTTGAGCAGGCTGAGGAGAATTGGTTGTCGGGCTAACAGTCCCCAAGCTGCCTACCCCGAGCTCCGCATCTACCTCTTGGACACGAGCAACCGCTTTCTTTTTCTTTTTTGGGACCCTGTCCGGGGAACCAACTTGGTTCGCCAGCTTCAAAACTCGCTCACGGTGGGCAGGCATAGTTCCTACAAAACAAAAACAAAGATTAGATGGGCGGACAAAAGATCGAAAAGAAAACAAGTAAGAAAGACCTACGCAATAATTCCATGGCCTCCTCGTCTGTATCACACGTTAGCATAACCCTGGTATTTATAAGATGGGGTTCATGAATAGGCATCCCGGCCTCATCAACACAGGGGTTGTTTTGTCGGTCCACCCAGAGCGCCAAGGTGAATCTCTGTACGTACTCCACCAGCCTCTTATAGGCCTGTTTGTCCTCGACCCCCATGCTCGAGAATCTGACCCGGTAATAACTGGTCGATAAATTGAAATGGTCGGGCTGCCATCTCAAGGAGATCCTTGACATAAGTTTTTGCTCCCCAACGACATTCTGTTTGTAGTAGTATAGAGAGTTTAAGGCAAAACGGGTGATCAGCTTCACCGTATACCATCGCCCCTTAAAGTGTCGGGCAAAATCGACATAAGTCTTGAATAATCTCACTGGTTGCTTTAGCGACACCCAGCTGTGACGCCCCCGGGCACCCGACCGTTGCAGGTGGAAGATGTGGAAGAAGAGGGGCAAGGTGCACCCGACGCCAAGGAAGCGGCAGACTAGCTCAAACGCCCGGACAAAAGCGATAGCGTTCGGATGCTGTTGCAGTTGCGAGGGCGCCAATCTGAGCCACCTAAAAACCCCCATCTGAAAGTCGTTGAAGGGCAGCCTGACCCTCGCTTATCGAAAGGCAAACTCGTACATAGCGAATTGCTTCCCCGGGAAGCGGTGACATATCCGGTCCGACTCCTGAGGAGCAAGACATTGCCAGTTCGCAGGGTCTTCGGGGCTGATGTCCTCCACCACGGCGTATGCGACGGTCGTCTCATCTGCAAAGTATGATTCTTCTTCCAACGGTTCATCAGCGACCCATGACAAATTATTACACCGAGACGAGGAAACATGCTCGTTGTCCTCCTCGACATTTCTTTCGTCAATGTTCCGATGCGCGACCTCCCCTTTGTCGGCTTGACGATGTTCGGCATCTTCTTCCTCGACCTGTCGATGCTCGGTCGTACCTGAAACACAGATAGGAAAAGTGAATTCGACATCGCATCAAATCCACCCTTCCACCGCAAGTCAAGTGAAAGGGTGAAAGGCTAAAATGCCCAGAATCCCACTAGACTAAACTAGACCTATGAAGGGACAACCCTCGCACACGTTAGAGCATGTGCAAAATCCCTAGGAAAGTAGAGATTTTGCTCGGAGAATGCATCGGATGCCGAGGCCCATATGAAGATTCTAACCTACACATTCATACATACATGAACTCTGTGCCCGTGGCATGCTAGCCTTGCCCGGGATATTCATACTTATATGAATTTCACGCCCGTAACAGGATAATTATGCCCGGGATATTCATGCATATATGAAATTTTTGCCCGCGGCATGCTAATCCTGCCCGGGATATTCATACCCAAAACCTAAAAACTAACCTTAAACCCAGATTTAGCTACTCTACGCGAGAGTTTGCTTACTCTACACAAACATATTAGGCATTTTCCTACTTACCAAACTAAAAAACACACAAAACAGAGAAGTTGAGGTTGTTACCTGACATAATGGAGTCGGAGAGAAGACGGTGGCGCGCGGGCAGAAAATGGTGGTGCAGACGGCGGAGACGGGCAGAAGGAGAGTTCTTCTCAGTACTTCCGATTAAACGTGAGAGCAAAAAACTTCAAATGAAGTGGTCCAACCCCTTTATATAGCAAAAGGCGCGTGGACGGACGCGCTAGGTAATCATTACCTAGACCCTACGCCGGCGCTAGCACGAGATACGAAGCGACGCACCATTAATGCTGAGACACGTCAGTCCACAAGAATCCTGAACGACGTCGAGCGACTACAAATCTCCCCGACCACAGGAAACGTCCTCGGCCTCTATGAACACCACATGCCCGTCAACCTCATCAGCACATGCATCGGTTAACACCATGCTCGGCACGGGTATGTGTCTGTCACCTTCTTCAAACGCGCCCATGCCCGATTACTTCATAATTCATCGCTCCGGTCCGGAGACTCGACTTGGGGGGCTCCTGTTCCGGACTGGGCCTCTAGACTATATGGGGCTACGACCCAATATGTCGAGCAGTGGCCCATATGCTCGGCCAATCACGCCTGCTAGTCGGACAAGGACGCTTAACGGTCGGGCACGCATGCTAGGTGTCGGGTGCACACTCAGAACGGGCAAATAACGTTTCTTCCTGTTCACCTGTCACGTTACTCAACCGTCCCTCTTTTATCTCCTGAAGGATAGGGGCGGTTGGACCAAGGACCAGACCATTTAGCTAGGTTTTCACGCTTCTCACGCGTTCCTTGGTAGTTCTTCCTTGGGCCTAGCTGATCCAGCCCAAAGAAGGACCTTGGCTCAGCGTTGGGGGCACTATAAATACCCTTTTTACTAAAGGGTCAGGTATTCTGATTCTATCCTTCTAACTTACCTATTTGTTGTACCTCTATTGACTTCGGCATCGGAGCGCCTTGCAGGTACACCCCCTCCATTCCATCCACTTGTTGTTGCACCCAATTGCTGGGAGGCCCTCCTGATTAGGTAAGATCAGTTACTATGAATCTTGTGTTTGCACTTTGATTAGAATCTAGGAGGAAAGAAGTCTAGTTTCTTAGTGATGACACATAGTGAAAAGGAACTTGATGAGGTTGTTAAAGAAACTAAATTTTTCTGTATAATGGTAATTAAATGGTCAATGAGTATTGTAAACAAGGAAGTAACAATTCCAAAAGAAGTGTTAGGGATCCTAAAAGATTTCAAGGAGTGACCGAAGATGAACTACTAAACAATTTGCCTCTTATGCACAATAAACACAGTAAAGTTAAAATTTTCAATGTGGGAGACAATGTGATGGTGTTTCTACATAAGTAGAGATTTCTAGTTGATACTTACAACAAGCTGCAACCACATAAGTATGACTCGTTCAAAGTGAACGAAAGATCAATGATAATACTTATATGATAGCTCTCTCAAATTCCATGAATATATCAAATACTTTCAATGTTGTTGACATTCATGAGTATCAAGATGACAAGACTTTTTATCAATAAGAGAACTAAGGGTTGAGCTATTCATAGGTTGAGAAGATAAATATAGAAAGATTGGTTACACGTATTGAAGAAAAAGTCGTGCGTCGGAAAGATTTGACATGTAATATACATGTTTATCGTCTGATATCAGAATGACATTTATTATATCTTTTCGAATAGATAATCATCTCACTAGTCTATCACACAACTTTGATGTGATATATGGGCCTTTTTAAAGCCATCCGAGTTTTCCTACACTCTAAACATAGCCTAATACAATAAAATCATGCGCCAATTTGGTAGTATGTACGACAGAACACTTTAACACGGTGCGGTTGCGGCACGAACGAACATAATCATAAACGTTGTTATTGTTATCCACAAAGAAAAACAACAACACAAGGCTTAGAGTGAGTGTCTCTCTCGTCTCATGGCAACTTCTTTCTCTCCCACAACACCACTCCGTTCCATCTTCCAAAACCATCCCAAACCTCTTCTTCTCTCCCACTCAGGTATACATACACTTCTTCATTTCATACCCATTTTCTCCACATACAAATGCTTATTTCTTTTTCTTCACTTTTTCTGCAGAGTCCTCTTACAGCGTCAAACGCTCTTCCACCTATGCCACTCTAAACCTCCCTCGCAACTTCTCATTCTCTAGGAATGGAAAACCTCTCATTTCTAAAGGATTGTTGACCTTGCATAGAAGGTACCGAAATCATCTCTCTACTAGTGTCTGTTTTCAATTTTGAACTGCTTCATTGGTTCTTATTGTAATTTGGTTTTTTGAAATTCACAGAAAAGGAATTGTGAGAGCTGCTACTATTGAAGAAATTGAAGCTGAAAAAGCATCTATTGAGAAAGATGTGGTGAGTCTCTTGATATAAAGTTAACTCTTTTTTTTGTATGTATATGAATGGCGGTTCTGAGTTTTTAATATGTAATGTGTTATGTTAATATTCATTTTTTTTCTTCAGAAAAGCAGAATGGAAAAGACTCTTGATAATGTTCGGTCTAATTTCAGTTCCATAAGGACCGGGCGAGCAACCCCGGCTATGCTTGACAAAATTGAGGTATGCTTGTAACTGCATTGTTACTCTTTTAGCATGCTTCTGCTACAAAAATGCGTATTGTATTCAAATTGTTTTAATTTGTTGTTCCAAAATCAGATCAATTAGACTCAAGGCCGTATTAAGTTTTCGGAGGCTATATGTAGGTTAACCAAAGTTGATGTGTGGCAAATCAAATAGGGGCCTATTTTGTCATGGTTTAAGTGTGACTAATAATTTATCATTTATGAGGCCCTTTTAGGTTAAATGTGTTAAACTTTGGGTCTTGAGCGGTAGTCTGCCTTGCACACCTTCAAAGACGACCCTGATTAGACTTATGTATAGTGATTGCTACTTGTCTATCATGATTCATGATAACTTTTCATTACATGAATTATGTATCTTATTATCAGCTTTTGCTTCTGTAACTTCCTTTCGGTTGATTTGGGTTTCGTTTTGTATCTTTTACTATTGCTATGTCTAATTAGTAATCATCACATTGCTCTTTTGTAATAGTGATAAATAATACATAAATGTGATTTGAAGTATTTAGTTTTATTTTTCTAGAGTTTTGTCCTGTATATGAGCTGTTTCATTAAATGTTCTAGGTGGAATACTATGGATCTCCAGTTAGCTTGAAGAGCATTGCTCAAATAAGCACTCCTGATGCCAAATCTCTGTTGGTACAGCCATATGACAAATCAAGGTACGTGCTTATGTCAAGCACTTATGTACTTCTATTATTTTTCATCCGTGGCATGCTTGGAATTATTTATACGGCTTACTAAGAATAATTCTCAGTGAGCTCTTGGTTACCAATATCGGTTTTCAGCTTGAAGTCTATTGAGAAAGCCATTGTTAACTCTGATGTTGGTATGACTCCAAATAATGATGGAGACGTGATAAGATTGAGTATCCCTCAGTTGACATCTGATAGACGAAAGGTATTTTCTACTTCCATTGATGTTGAAGGGTAAATTCTCTTACGAGATTTCTTGGGATTTTTTTCTGTGAATGACACATCCACCGATTCAAATAAATATTCTTGATTTTGCATTAACTTATTATCAAAATGACATAGCATCATCTCATAATGAATTGAAATATAGCTGCTACACCAAAACTAGGCGCAAAGAAACAACCAGACAGACCCAGTGGATAAATCAGGAACATAGAAACAAAAACAACAATTAGACCGGAGAATGTAATTGCATTATAAGGCCGTCTTAGAATAGTCATGCTATTAGTGTTAACAACAAATGTATTAACCTCAAGACTGACACTTGTCATCTTGAAGGAATAAACTACCTGCTATAGCATATCACTTGTTTTGCTAAGTATAAAAGCAAAACAGTTCTCAATTATAATTAACCAATTTTCAGAAATCCAAAAAGTTAGTTACAACTCAAAAATGAGTTTCTCTATCCTATATATTCACTCTAACATGGTATCAGATTGCTAGATCCCGATCTAGGACTTCGCCATGACTTCATCGTCGCCGGCATCATCGCCGACAGCTTCCGCTCAAGTGTCACCTTCTTCGGTGATTGCAACTGCCAGTTTATCCGATGAATCCAATCCCCTCCACTTCTCACTTATGATCGCGCACAAGTCAGATGAAAAGAATGTTCATCTATGGCGCCAACGGATCGAGCCTTACATCAATGCACATGGTTTAACCGATTTCGTTGTTTGCTCACGAATTCCGTTGAAGTTTGTTGATGATGATGCTCGTGTAGCTGGAACTGTTAACCCTAGTACTCTCGCTGGATTCAAAAGGATCAAATGCTCCTCTCTTTGGCTTCAATCTACGCTTTCCAATGAAATTTTGTTGCGTGTGCTTGGATGTGCTCATGGGCATCAATTTTGGGATCATCTTTTTGCTTATTGTTAGAAGCAAACTAGAGAGCACACAGGGCAACTTTGTGTGGAACTTTGTGCCTTAACTCTCGATAATTCCTCTATTCAGGAGTATCTTCATAAAATTCGCACTATTGTTTACTTTTATCGGAGATTCGATTCCTTCTGCACATCAAATTAATGTAATTCTTGAAGGACTTCCATCTGATTTTTCTCCAGTAGTGTCTGTTGTTGAGAGCAAATTCGGTCTCATGGATCTTGACGAAGTAGAGATTTTCCTTCTTGCACATGAACCGCACCTCAATAAATTTAAGAAGGTTTTTGTACCAGATTTGATCTCTCTCAGTTTGACTCATACTCCTTCTAATCCTGCTCGGTCTGAAGATGTGCCAACTACCAGTGTTGAGTCATCCATCATCTTCCTTGGCTCCCACTCCATATTCAGATCAAGCTCTTCACCAATATCGTGGTGGCCACAAAGGCTCTCGTAATGGTCGTTCTGGAAGAGGACGGGGCAGGTTTAATGGTTCTACAGTTCAGTGTCAAGTTTGTTTCAAGTTTGGTCACACTGCACGCTCCTGCTGGTATAGGTGCAATCAGAATTATGCTTCTCAGACCTCTACTGAACATCCCTACTCTCATGGACCTGGAGTTCTCCTCCCATTGTTGGTTATGGTCTTATGGTCCTTCTCCTTCAAATGTTTGGACAAGACCTCCCTCCCCAAGGCCTATAGCAAGCTTCTCTGAGCCTCCCAGTGCTTTCATTGCCAACTATGCACCAACTGTCTCTACATCTTGGTATCCTGACTCGGGTCTCATTTCATGTTACTAATGATGCTAAAAACCTTCAACAGATCACTCCTTTTGAAGGTCCTGGCCAAATCTTCATGGGGAATGGCCAAGGTTTGCAAATACATTCTTCAGGTTCTAGTGTTTTCACCTCACGCACTCATCCTCACACACCTCTCACCTTTCACAATTTGTTACTTATCCCTACCATTACCAAGAACCTTTTAAGTGTTGGCCAATTTTGTCGTGACAACCATGTGTATTTTCTTTTCACTGCTGACTCGTGTCATGTTCGTTCTCAGGTCACCAATGATGAGCTTCTTAGAGGTTAGGTTGGTAAAGATGGACTCTATGAGTTTCCTTCTCTCACTTTGGCCAATAATGGAATCCAGACTCAACCCTTGTCCGTCTCAGTGTGTTCTAATCAGCTTAATTCTAGTATTAATTATGTTTCTATGTCAATTAGTACTCCTCACTTGTGGCATTTGAGGTTAGGGCATCCTAATCCTCATTAATAAAGATGTTAATGTGTTTTGTTCAGAATGTTGTATGGGTAAGGCTCATATGTTACATTCACCTTCCTCACAAACCACCTATGTTTCTCCATTAGAATTGATTTAAAGTGACCTTTGGGGGCTCTCTCCTTATGCCTCCACCTTAGGGTTTTGTTGAAATAAGCGAGACTAAGAGACATTTAGATTAAACCGTGTGTTTTGAAAAACACTACGGAGGCTTTATTATATATAGATAGATTACAACTAATTACATGATATAGTCGATGTGGGACTATTCTATATACAAATATTCTTAACACTATAGATATATTTACAAATATCAACACTCCCCCTCAAGCTTGAGCATGCGCCAAGCTTGTTACATATATAGTTAGTTATGGGGCTTCGTAGGGATTTTGTAAACACATATACCAATTGATCATTAGAGTTGACAAAGCTTGTGACGATGTTGCCTGACTCAATCTTCTCTCTGACAAAGTGAGAAACTATCTCAATATGTTTGGTCCTCTCATGGAAGACTGGATTTGAAGCAATGTGCAATGCAACTTGATTATCACAAATAAGTGTCATTGGTCTTGCTTCTTCAATTTGAAGTTCCTGGAACAACTGTTTTAACCAAATAAGTTCACATGTTGCCATGGCCCTATAGTCTGCCTCACATAGGCACATAGTTGAAATAAGGCTTACCTTGCTCTGTAAGCATCTCTTCCTCTCACCAGTTGGGATTATGCCTTTTCCATTGTTGTCTATTTTATCAATAGGCTCCCTTTTGCCTCCCTTAAATTTCGGGTTCTCTTTAAGGCCAAATGTGATTATAACTTCCTTAGGATGTTTGGATGTGCCTGCTTCCCTCTTTTAAGACCCTATCAATCTCATAAATTAAATTTCAGGTCTCAAGAGTGTGTGTTTTTGGGGTATTCCACTTCTCATAAAGGGTATAGGTGTCTCTCACCTAGTGGTAGGCTCTACATCACAAAAGATGTGTTGTTTAATGAGATTAAGTTTCCCTATTCAGAACTTTTCTCTTAGTCTACCTCTCTACCCTCACCTTTTCCAAGTATTACCATCTCACCTCTTTAGTTTAGATCCTTCTCTTCCTTGTCCACCACAAATACTACTCTTTCACTTCACTGAGACTTTCTCGCATGTGGTTAAACCAGTCACCATCAGACTCATTTTATCCATAGCCATCACCCACAAGTGTTCTATTTAACAACTGGATGTTAACAATGCTTTCCTCAATGGTCTTTTCCATGAGGAAGTCTATATGGAGCAGCCTAAGGGGTTTGAGAGTTTTGACCCTTCTTTGATTTGCAAACTTAACAAGACTCTCTAGGGCCTTAAACATACCCCTGGGCAGTGGTTTGAGAGACTTCAAACTGCCCTCCTTTAACTAGGGTTCAAGGCTATTAGTGTTAACAACAAATGTATTAATCTCAAGAGTGACACTTGTCAACTCGAAGGAATGAACTACCTGCTATAGCTGGTCACCTGTTTTGCTAAGTATAAAAGCAAAACAGTTCTCAATTGTAACTAACCAATTTTCCGAAATCCAAAAGTTAGTTACAACTCAAAAATGAGTTTCTCTATCCTACCTATTCACTCTAACAGGCCGCAATCAAACAGATCAAGCAAGTATTATTCTACCTATTCACTCTAACAGGCCACAATCAAACAGATCAAGCAAGTATTATCCTACCTATTCACTCTAACAGGCCGCAATCAAACAGATCAAGCAAGTTCATCCACTGAATAATTTGAACGATTTTAATATTCTTTGCAAATGAATTTTTAAAACTACATTTTTAAGTGTGTCAATTTAACTTACAATAAGAACAATGAAGGTTATCTCTGACTCTTGTACCGATGACCACCTCCACGACCATGACTACAATCTCCCCGTTTAGTTGAATTAGAAACAAAACTAGAATACTCAAACGTCCATTACTAATCACCTCCAACTGAATTCTAAGCAAACATTCAACGAGATCCTCAATCATAGGAAGAATGGGAGATGCTGATGGCCAAGATAAGATTGGCAATGAGATCTGGTTAGGGACCGCAAAGTGGTACGTGCACCTCATGAGCCTGATATCAATCAGCTGAAACTTTGTGCATGTGAGCACATGCACATGCACCAAACTTTGTTGATGGCACCTGTAGGTGAGGAGTGTTTGCAGCATATGAGATGGATGGGGGTGTCAATTTGGACACCAGTGCTCGCAGCGGCTGAAACTTAGTTATCCATTTACCTTTTTTCGTGTGATAATTCCAACAGAGTTGTTTCAGCTATCCATTTACCTTTTTAAGAAACTGTGCCATTTATGTAGAATCTTTTGAAGGTCTATATAAATATATGAATTTTGTGATGTGAGTTGAATAACTTAGTTCAAACTTTTTTTGTTTCTCATTTTCAGGAACTAACGAAGATAGTGTCGAAACAAGTTGAAGAAGGGAAGGTGTGTTTACAAAAATAAGTTACACCGGTTCTTGTTTATTGCCAATTTGAGGGTTTTCTCCTTTCCTTTGAATGATTTGGCATGTTCTCTTCTTTAATAGGTGGCTTTGAGGAACATAAGAAGAGATGCTTTGAAAGCTTATGAAAAACTTGAAAAGGTTTCGATCCTTGAATTGCTCACCCTTCTTTCTTAACTCCCTTCATAAATTCCATTCTACCTTTGTTAATCATTATCGGAATTTTCTCATAGGAAAAAAAGCTCTCGGAAGATAATGTGAAGGACTTGTCTAGTGACTTGCAGGTAACAAAAAGAACATTACGGTGAAAGTAGATTACTATGTAACCGACTCCACTTAGTGGGATAAGGCTTAGTTGTTGTTGATCTGTTCAATATCAACCTGAATTTTTCCTGTTAAGATAAAAAATATTTTTTTTTCTCATCCAAATTATGGTGTTTTGTAGAAGCTGACAGATGATTATATAAAGAAGGTTGATGTGATCTACAAACAGAAGGAAAAGGTAATACATATGTCTCTACTTGATAAGTCTATCTATGGATTATACTCATCACAAAGCCATTTTAGAAGCCCTATTTTGAATTAAAATGAGTTAATAGTTCGTTCGTCTTAAAAATAAAGTTTTGACGAGTTCATATAAGTTCAGATGCACGGATTTTTAACGAGTTGCTTCTATGGTAATCAAACTATGTATGATTGTATTATATATATTTACGGCTTGACAAGTAACTTCTCCCTATCTTTCAGGAGTTGCTGACCGTTTGATCCATTGACACAAAAAAAGTAATCGTGTTTTTGAGTTGTATCGTAAGATCAAATTTTGAGTATACTTGGCTAAGTTTGATCGTTGATGCATTTGTTTATTTGTTGTAGAGACAAGTTTTTTCTGTTAAATAGATGTTTTTTCAAGTTGAAAAAGTGAGTTGATGCATGTAATTGTAAATTTGGATTTATTTTTTACAGTTGCATGCATCATTGAAGCTTAAATAATTAGATATGTTACTAGGGGGTCTAAATACTCCAAATTTGAGAATACAGAAACATAAAGAAAATATTAAAAATTTCTCTGAACCATTTATCTTCTAGAAGATTTTTCAGTTTTAAATTAGAGAAAATATTTATCATAAGTTTTCTCTTTTCCTCCCATCAAACAAGATCTCAAATTAAAGTTTGGAGACTATTTTCCTCTTTCGTCTCCCTTTAAATCATAAAATTTGCTATTTTGTACCTACCATTGTATAAACCTATAACAAGAGGATTTATCCTAGCACCCCAGTTTGACCTTGGCATTTTCCCACATCAGATCATGCATTTACCATATTAATTCAGTAAAATATAAAAATTCATTTCACAAATTTATTGGAAAATTTTGAGTTTTTTGAAAAAATCTTACACCAATATCAATTTTTTTAGGCAAATTATCGAATCTATGAGCAGTAAGTATTAATTTTTATTGAATTTTTAAGTTTATATTGGATTTTTGGCTTAAAAAAACATGTATTTTTACCGCGTTTGTAGAAATAACCGGTAAAGACATGTTTTTATATATTTTTATCAGATATTTAAAAATACCTGTAAATATGCATATTTTCTACAAAAATCCGGCAAAATGCATGTTTTTTTTCCGATATTTTTTGAAAATTTTGATAAAAATACATGGTTTCTATCGTTTTTTTTAAATCGGTAAAGAATCATGTGATTATTGGATGTTTCTAACATTTTTATTGGTGATTTTGAAAAATCAAGTAGTGAGAAATTTATACTATCTATTTCAAAAAATATAGGAAAAGCATGAAGTTTTTTTTTTTGGATTTTTGAAAAATTAGTTAGTTTAAATATATATATATATATATATTCATTGAGGACCAGGCTCTACGATTGCTTCTCGGCATTGTGACAGAGTTGAAATTGCTGCAACGAGGCCTCATGCGAGGGAAGATAACATAGAGAACTCGTATATCCGGATGGTTACTAAGACGTCTGTTACGGGTGATATGGATGTTACTTCTCAGGTTGAGACAAAGGTTACTAATCCAACATTGATAGAGTCGTATATACACACAGATGGAGAGTTTCATAGAGGGCCCAATGATTGTTTCGTGCTCACTGGATATGGCAATCATGTGTCATTCAAATTATGACATGAAGAGGTATGTATATGATATCTTGATTATGTGACTTTATTTTTTATTGATACGTTGAAAATAACTTATGTTTTTTACTTGGTTTATTACAAGACCGAATGTCGCTGAAGGTGTCCACCCATGGGGGGAGCTGAAGAATTTCTTAGGTACCTCGATGCCACAGGAGGTTAGTGAGATTGTATAAGACTGTAGACTCATTTCACTTATGGATTGTTAGCTGACGATGCTCAACGATCAACTATTAACAACCTTTGTTGAGCGTTGGAATAAAGAGACATCTTCCTTCTATCTTCCATTTGGTAAGATGGCGATTACCTTGGATGATGTCTCATCTCTGTTCCATCTTCCCCTTGCAAGTAATCTCCTCACCCCTCTTGTCATTAGTCAGCAGCTTGCACACATTACTAATGTACAAGACTTTGGAGTTACCGAGGAGCAAGTGATAAAGGATTTTAGGGTTAACATGGGTGTTCACTTTCGCCTATCTTGGCTCTGGGATAGGTATGGTGACCTAATGTGTCATTCTATGTATGAGGTAGACGATAGGGTATACAAGCTACATCTTGTAGAATGCATTATCTTAATGGATAAGTCTCATTATATTTTGATGTGAAGTACATGTGCTTATTTAGTTATCTCCCCCATGTCAACTGAGCTTGGGAGGGTGCTAGAGTGATTGTTTTATATGTTGCACTTGGAGAGACCACTGTCTTTGAGACTTGGCAGCTTTCCCGTTATGAGTCTACTTCCAGTATCAATTTTTTTGTTACTTATTAATTTGGTTCTTATTTTATGACATTTCATGATTTGTATGTGGTTCTTATACAATGTTGGATATATGAGCACTTCTCACCCATTTGTGAGTGATGAGTTCTTTCTACCACTCTTGGCTTCACACGGGTTAATAGATGGAAGTCCAGGCATTCACACCCAAGAGATGTTGTGGAGTATATGAGGAGGATTGATGCACTCACCATAGACAATGTCATTTGGACACCATACGTGTATACCATATAATGCATTAGGAGTTTGATGACATATCACTTTTTCTGGTTATCTGCGATGAGAAACATTAGTGACTAGACACTTACTTGAGAGGTGTTTCTGCCTGTTTGGATATGTCCATGACATCCTACGATCAATCCCTACTATTCCATCTTAGGGCATTAATAGATGGTTTGTTAGTAATGTTTGGGTTCTGCCGAATCCCTTAGAGATTGTGCAGTAGAGGTTCAGTTCCATGTGTAATGTGCAAATGGATACTTGGAGTGGTACCTTATTGTATCACACCCTCACATCATCCCACATATGGAGTATGAAGATGACGCCGGACCTTCTCATGATGAGGGACTTTTGATGACATGTCACCGCTGATGTGTGTGAACTGTAAGTGTGCAGTTGTGTCAAGTAGTAAAAAGATCGAACCCGCAGAGAGATGTATGATTACCAAATGTTTATTTTAACTTTGTATATATAAAGAGATCACAAAGTGTTTTTTGGTGCAAATTGAAATTGAAATTAACAAATAATTAAAAGTACGACTAGGGTTATGATCATCCATCTAGACTCACCCTTATGATCATCCATATATGCTCACCCTTATGATCATCCATGTTTGAATTACGAGAACCTCAAAGTTAATTTGATAGAAATTTAGATAAATGTGTGTGACACCCACTTTCGTGGCGTGTGCATCTAAACGTGTTTCGAGCATGGCTAAGAGATTCAATCAAGAGCGTTATTCCTTGTCATGCGACACCGCTTCTTAATTGTTTCTCAATTAAGATCAAGTTGCCATGACACTATTGGTGGTAATAATTCTTGATCTTTGAATTTTTTTGTCATTTTCATTTCATATTTGCAAAACCATTACCGATGATTCGTGTGTTCCAAACTTTTTTTTTATTTCAGGCTTGGATCCTTCAACATTTTCCACGCATCGCTGGCTGGGCGAGTGTGCCTGAGTACACTGAGGATATGTTGCGTGCTACTGCTTTTATCCCGCTCAGAGGGAACCAGGAGGTCGAGCCTTTCAGAGTCTATCTTGACTGGTTAGTTGTTGAGGACATGCACTTCAACAACTACATTGATCATCGTCAGACGCAGGCATTTGACCAGACAATGTTATACTCTGGATGGTTGGTCTACGAATCGTGTCTCACTACTCCTCATCTACTCGAGCGTGTCATACAACAATTTGGCTACATTCAGGTCATTCCTAGAAACCTCGTTGTCTTTACTCCTCATACCTTGACACGTAGACAAATAAATGAGATATTTGGTGATTATAAGAGTCATCTGGTACCGGAGGATGCACGGGCTACATAGCTGAGAGCGATTGGAGCTACGCCGAAGGGTACATCATATGGTTCTTCAAGGTGTCACATCCGTACATGGTGCATGTTGCTCTAGGAGATCTGTTGAGACCGTCACATCATGAGATACTAAGGAGTAAAAGGCTAAGCTAGATCATATTAATGATGTCTTGCTTAGGTGTCGTTGCACAATGGAGATTGTGCGGGGATGCATTGAAGAAGGCATCTTCCTTGATGGGTCTGGTGTCAGGTGAGTCCTAGATGTCATCATGGTAAAGGCACAAGGGGCATTGTTGTACCAGAGACATCGTCAGAGGATGTGGGGATTGATGGCCGAGGAGGTAGAGCAGACAGAGAAGGTAGATTAGATGTTGCCAGACACACACAATAATAGTCTCTTATTATTTTGTCGTAATATTATACTTTGTACTTTATTTTGACGGTCTTATTATATTTTGGATCTCAATTGTATGATATTTTCTATATATATTTCTATTTTATTTTCGACACACATAATAGTAGTCTCTTTTTTTTTTTGTACGTCTATTTTTTTGTTGCGATCGTATGTTATACTTCATTTGAACACAGATAAACAACATATGGCATGAGATACCTGTTTGCTATATTCTAGAGATGTACCTCCAGAATATGCAAGGAGATGCATTTCTGGTACATTTCAAATGTAAATGACTTCTTAGTGGGTTGCATTGAATGTTTAAAATTGTTTCGGAGATGCATCTTTGAAATATTTCAACATTTATTCAAAAATAGGTGCATTCGTAGATGCATCTTCAAAAATTAGAGACATTTAAATAATTTCGCGAGGCGACTAAGAAATATCTAAGCAACATAATTTCGTGTGGTGGCTAAGAAGTATCAAAGGTGCATTAAGAAATTCTATAAAAGAAAAAAATTCAAACCCATATAACTCTAGACCATTCCGATTGAGTTGTTGCTACAATAAATTTAATTAATAAAAAATTTAAAAAAGAAAAAAAATGAAATTCTTCTTTCACAAGAAAACCTTATTAAAAAAATATTTTAAATGATATTCATAATTATGCTTAATGACACTTTTGGTCCCTATGTTTTGGCCAACTCACGAAATTGGTCCTTATGGTTTAAAATTGAACGAACTAGTCCCTAAACTATAATGTTTTATGCAGTTTTAGTCCTTATTCCTATTTCCCCCTCCAAAAGCGATGATGTGTCCATTTTTTAAGTGATGTGCCAATAAGGGGCTTGCGTGGAAATTACATATGTGGAAATTGAAGTTCATAATCATTTAAAAATATTTCTAAAGTCATGCAAAATTATTTCAGTGTGTTCCTTCATCTTCTTCTTGCGTTTGTGTTGCTTCATCTTCTTCTTGTGTTCGTCTTCAACTTCTTCTTGCGTTCGTCTTCATCATGCATCGTCCATGGCAGAGATAGGGAAATCAAAATATTGCTTCAGGTATGTATATGGTCTTATAAATTAGGTTTTTTTTCTTGATTTGTATTCTGTTTTGTAGAGTTCTCATCGATTAGTTTTTTTTTTGTCATATGGTTAGGCCAAGTGATGAATAAAGGTTGAGGTTCCATATTAATCATGGGGGTATGTTTGTAACATTTCATGTTAAAGTGTACATAGAGGGTCAAGTCTATGAGATGGAAGGCATTGTTGATGTTGATTGGGTGAACTATAAGGATATTCAAGTCTGGTACTTAGTATAAGATATATGAAGTTTAAGAGTTTGTGGTATCTGCATCCAAGGCTCTCATTTTAGCGTGGACTGAAGCCTCTAAGTAATGATGTTGAACTGTTGGAGCTTGTATCAGATGCTAAAGGGTACAAGTTAGTGGAGTTATTTGTTGAACACAAAGTTGATATTCCAGATGTAGTTGAATTTGGTGATGAAGGTCCTGCAAATGTAGTTGAAGATGGAGCAAATTTTGATGTTGAAAGAGTTGTTATGGAGAAGGGAAGTGGTGAGAAAGAAGGTGTTAGAAGTGCATAAGAAGTTATGGAGGAGGCTATAGGTGAGAAGGAAAGTGTTATGAAAGAGAATGAAGATGGTTATAACAATGATGAAGATGAACACTATGTTGAAAGTGAACCTGAAAGTGAAGATGAAAGTGAATATGATATGATTGTTGATGCAAAAGAATGGGGATTGGACACATGAAATACCAATGGAGACATTTGTTGACAACAACAAAAAAGAGATGGTGGAACCATTAATGAAACACAAGATATGTATGAAGAGTCAGACCAAGATGAAAGTGATTTACACACTCCAGTTGAAAATGATGATGAAATAGTTCACAAAAGGAAGTTTCCTACATTTAAAGTTGGTGAAAGTCGTGATTCTATTAGATTTGAGTTGGGAATGCAGTTTACTAGCAAGGATCTTATTATGGATGTTGTTAAGGATCATGCAATGGAAACAAAGAGAAATCTATGGTTCAAGAAAAATAATGTTGTTAGGGTGGTTGTGAAATGTGCTAAAAAGTTGTTCATATCATATGTTAGTAGCTAAAAGGAGTGGAAGTCGGTATTGGCAAGTTACTAGTTTACAAAAAGACCATGAATGTGTTAGGTTTATTGGAATAAACAAGCTATAACTAATTGGCTTGCAAAAAAGTTGATTCCATTGATTAGGCACACGCCATAGATCAAACCCAGTGGATTGGTTGATGAGGATAGATGGAATGTGAAGTTTAACCATTACCAAGCATATATGGCAAAGAAGAGAGCATTGGATTTGATAGAAGGTGTTGCTAGTGAGCAATATGCATACTTAAGGAGTTATGTTGAGGAGATTAGAAGGTCACATCCTAATAGCATTGTCATAATTAAATGTGGGACATCTGAAAATGTTTGTTATTAACTTAGGCTTGAAACTATTTTGGATGTAATGTTTGTTATCAACTTAGACTTGCAACTATTTTGGATGTAATGTTTGTTTTAGATTATTTGGTTTATGATAATGTGTTTTGGTTGTTATCACTTGTTTAGTTATCACTTTTTGTGGATGTAATGACAAATATCCTTGAATACATAATTGATACAACAACTTTATTATGACAATATTTGACAACTTTATTATGACGTGAATTTGTTTGAATTGGTTTCATAGAATTAAACTTATAAATACATAAGTTCAGAATTACAATTCATACACCAAGACAAATCATAGACCATTACATAAAATTCCATCCAAACTGAAACTAAAATCTAAACATAAATCCTACACATAATCCTACACATCAATCCCACAATGACCTAAACATCCAAACTGTTAGACCATTACATTCCATTCAAACTGCTAGAACATAATCCTACACATCAATCCCACAATGACCACAACTGCTACAATACTCATCCATTGCCAAACTTAATCTCCTTTTTCAAATCCGCATAATGTTTGAGCTTCAATTTTTCCTTCTTCTTAGCTTCATCAATTCTCTTCGTTAATGACAAAATCACCTCATTCGCTCGTACCGACGTTTCTTCGTCGTACCAATTGAAGAAGTTACACCTTTTTCTTCCTTACAACTGAAGAAGATACACTCAACTTTAGTGTTTTACCAAAAATGAAACTTTCAATTACTTTAAGTCTAGATTTTACCTTGTATAAGCCACATCCATTGAACCTCCGCCCAGGATTCTCTCTTGTCCATAAGTAGTGAGTGGTGAATCAATTTCACAAAAGCAATGAACTTGTCTTCTTCGTGATACACATCTGTTGCTAGAAACGACATGGGATTCTGACATTGAAGAACAAGATAACCAATGTAAATCACACAAGAAGCTTTTGGATATTAGGGTTTTTTTGGGGACGATGAAGAACACAAGATGATGAAGAAGCAGAACGGTGTGAGAGAGATTGAAATTATATTTATGTTTTTATTTTGAAAATATATTATCCAATTAATTTAAATAGGATAATACCATTTTAATGACATGACAAAGTTAATGAGCGTCTATCTTTGTCACCTCAGATAAGTTTTTGACACATCAACATTTTTGGAGAGGAAATAAAAATAATGACTAAAATTGTATAAAATATTATAATTTAGAGACTAGTTCGTTCAACTTTAAATCATAGGGACCAATTTCGTGAATTGAGCAAAACATAAGGACCAAAAAAATCATTAAACTACTTTTAAGATTATTCATAGCCACAATTTTCAACCCAAATATTAAATCCAAAAATATAATATTCAAGGCTATTGAACTCTCGACCATTCCAATAGAGTTGTTGCTACAATAAATTTAATTTATAAAAAAAATTAAAAAAGAAAAAAAATATGAAATTCTTCTCTCACAAGAAAACCTTGTTAAAATATATTTTAAATGATTAAACTATTTAAAGTCATACACACCTAAAGTGTTTGAATATTAATCTAGAGACTAGAGTGTTCCATTGTACAGCTTGCAATATAAACATTATTTAATTACTAAAAAAATAGTTTCGTCACACTACTAAACTCAACCTGAAATAAAAAATATAAAAAAAGTGAGACCAGAATAGAAAATATTATTAATATTAGCAGCCTAGTATTCGTAGTCTAATTAAAATATTATATATTTTTTATTCAAAAATTAAAATATTATATTTCTGATCATGTCGATCTCCACGATTAGCTATAAAACAAATTCACATTCCCGGAATTCAGTTTTCAAAGAATGCATCTCCAACGTGGAAGAATAATTTTTTGCCACTTAAATATATACGTCCAAATTAAATTAATAATTATTATATTGTTACATTTGTTTATTAATACAACTTGAATCCAATCCATTTATTTAATCAACCAAAGATTATATTTTATTTTATTTTATATAGTTTTTAAATTGAATGAGTTGGTTTGTCTTAACCCACTAATATATTTATTATTCTTCCTATCATCTATTGTGCATGTTCATTAATATTTTTTATATAAAAAAAATTAGGTGAAAGGTGGGTGATGGCAGGTTTAATGACTTAGAGAATACTTATTGAAGTATTTATAGATTAACATTTATTATAATTTTTTTTAAAGATTAATAAAATATTTTTTACAAAAATATAAAAAAAAAATATATATTGAACTAGACAAACCAAGTTTTAAAATATAATTTTGTTTCCTAAAAGTTACAAAATTATATATATATATATATATATATATATATATATATATATATATATATATATATATATATATATATATATATATATATAATGAAGTGAGACTAATATATTAATTTGTAAAAAAATACAGATAAAATAAATATGTTCGATCAATCGGATCCTTTTTTTTCGACCGATCAACACCTTAGGTCAAAATATATAAAATACACCTAATAATATTAAGATTCAAGTCACGATTGGTCATGTGCATGTAAATTAAAGCATTAATCAATGACCAAATCGTATAAATTAGATTAGTTTATTTAATCTTAATAATGGGGCATTAGTAATAGTTAATATATAGTACAAGACAAGTGGAAATGGTGGTAGATCCCTCTCTTGACGTTTCATATAATGTTTTAATTGAAATAAAAAATGTTGAAAAGCCTATGAAGGATGCTTTTATTAATTCTTTATACAATTTTATAATTGAATTATTTGTTTATGCTATAAGATATACTCCTAGAAATTGTTCATGCATTAGAATAATAAAACAGTTTTCAATGACGTGTACTTTTATTTGCTTTCTTTAATTTTAGTACTTAATAAAGTAAATTATGGAGGTTGATTTTTTTAATGTAAGAATAATATTATTTGCTTTGAATTGTATCCTCTTGTAATAAAATAATACACCTTTCTCTCTTGTTGGATTTAACTATAGCCAAAGCCATGAAAAAGGAAAGGATATGGGATATGTTCAAGTTGCTTCGGATTCAATCTTTTAGCTCAAGTTATAAATTAGTACTTGAAAATAAAGTACACAAAAAGAGTCTTGTTCAATAATTGTCATTAAAAATCTTATAAATAAGACTCTTTTTTAATATTAAATTCACTAATTGCAATATCTATTTTACATAAGAAAAACAAAAAATAAAAATATGTCAAGTACGAACAAATAAATATCTACATGGTAAAAGAAAATGTAAAGAAGACAATTCAAAATAAATAACGAATAAAATAAGGATTGTGAAACTAGTTAGACCCAAAAAAAATGATGGAGGAGATTATTTGGTGTGTAAGTAAATTATATATATATATATATATATATATATATATATATATATATATATATATATATATATATATATATATATATATATATATATATATATATATATATATATATATATATATATATATATATATATATATATATATATATATATATATATATATATTTCTAACTTCGTAAAAACTGGTTAATGAAATATACTCCCCCTGTTTTTCCATTTTATTTTTCTTCTTTCAATTCTTAACATGTTAAATGTGGAATGTAAGGACAGGCTTGAACGAAACAAACCTTGTATATGTGAATCACTCGAGGGAAGATTGTTTGTGCATCTAGTTATATCAATCGAGAGAAGATTGATTTTGTTCTTAGAAGTTTGTCCAATAACTGGTACTTAGAGTCCTGACTACTATTCTTGGAAAATCTCGAGCAATGTCTTCTTTCGAATGGTCAGTTTCCTATAAATCTTCCCATTTTAAATGGAAATAATCATGATAATTGGTGTAAGGTGATGAAGGTGGTTTTCTGCTATAAAGATGTAGGGGGTCTTGTAAAAAATTGAGTGACACCAATTAGTGGTCGTGTCACTGATGAATAGAAGAATGCTCACAAATAATTGAAAAAGAGGGATTATAAAGTCCTCTTTATAATTCATCAATGTGTTGATCTGAAAACTTTAAAAAGGTTAGAGATGTTGAATCATCAAATGAGACATGGTATGTCTTGAAAAATTCATTTGGTGGTGCTGAGAAGGTGAATAGGGTGAGGTTACAAGCTCACAAAAGGTAGTATGAAATGCTTTAGATGGAGGAAAACAAAATAATAAATGACTTATTTACTAGGGTGACTAGGTCGGCGAACCAGATCAAGACGCGTGTGAGGTGATGTCATCCAGGTCGATAGTTGCAAAGATCTTGAGATATTTACTTCCAGAATTTAATCGTGTTATAGTAGCCATAGAAGAGTCTAAAGGTTTATCAAGATTTACAAAGGAAGTACAAGGGACCCTTGAATCTCATGAGCAAAGAATGATGGAGAGGTATGCTAGCAAGACTAAAATTGATGTGGCATTGTAGACGCAATCAACCAGAAATATAAAGGGCAAAGGGAAATGGAATGGTAACAAAGGTTGAAGAGGATACAACAATTCAAATGGAAGAAATTACCATCGAGAAGGAAGTTACTAAAATTAGAAGCAAGCTACAAACCAAGGTAGCCACATAGGTGGTACTACAAATAGAGGAATAATATGAAGAAATAAGCTCAATAAAACCAATGTTCAATGTTACAATTATCAGAAGTATGATCATTGTGATGATGAGTGTACGGAAAACAAGAATAACAACCAATAAGATTATGCAAAGCTTACAAAACAAGATGATGATGATGATGATGATGATGATGATTTGTAGTTGATGGTGACAACTAAGGAGGAAGAAAAGCATAAAGACCAATGGTACTTGAACTCGGGATGTTCATCACACATAACTGGTATAAAAATTTAGTTTCTAAAACTTAATCAATCCATGAAGATAAGGTAAAGTTTTAAAATGACAGAACTTGGTAGATGGAGGCATTTGTGATGTCTTGATCATGAGGAAATATGGCAAGCAGTCATTGATTTCAAATGTGTTATACATTTCAGGCGTGAAGAGCAATTTAGTTAGCATTTGACAATTGGTTGAAAAGAACTATAAAGTGGTGATTTAAAACAAGATGATAAGAGTACATAACTCAAGTGGAAGATTTATCCTGAAGGAATTTATGTCTTAGAATATAACCTTTAAGATTGAACTTGAAGTGATGTAGCATAAATGCTTAGCAATTTCAACCAACCAAGATTAATGGCTATGGTATTATAGGTTTAGCCATCTCAAATTTAGATACATTTGTCATCTAAATAAGAGAAACATGGTTTCAGTTTTACCATAAATCTATATTCCTAGTAAAGTGTGTGGGGAATGTGTGCAAGCCAATTAACATAAGAATAAATCTAACAAAGATTTTGAAAGCAAATCTAGACTTTCTTTTGAAGTCATATACTTAGATGTATGTGTTCCTGTCAGTTCTGTATTTTTTGGATTGACAACATTTTGGTAAAACATGTTATCAACAAGATGTTAAGCCATATGTTCTGCCATGATTATCAAACATCATGTTCATCATGATGTTGTGACATCTGTCAGGACATGTTATACCAGAAGTCTAAGGAAAAATTGTTTTGGTATTTTAAGTGCGATTTTTAGTGGGTTTTAATTCACATGTTATTATTATCCAGGGGAGGATATTTTGGGAATAACAATTGTGACATATTAGTTTGTTTTTCATAAAAATGATCTTGGATCCTTTTAGGAAACTTTCTATTTAGTTCCTATTTTTTTGTGTAGAAGATTATGTCGAGTATGTGCAGTTGTTGTTTTGGATTTGTTGCGGTTTTTAAGCCTAAGCCCATGCTTCTCAAAAGATATTTATAAGAAAGGTTTTTAACTTATAAAGGGTGTGTGTGCCGTATTTTTGTGTGAGAATTTTTCTATGGTTTTTCTGTTGTTCTTTGTGTTTCTCTCTTATGTTTTTTGACATTTGAGTAGGACTATGTTAATTGTCAATTGTTCATTCATGAGCCTTTAAGAAAAACTTTATTGTCATTAGTTTAAAGTTTTTAAGCAAAACTAAGTATCGTTCTTGTAAGTCTATTTACTTATATTTTGGGTTATTGTTGAATTGTCATTGGTTTGTGACTGATTAGGAAGTGAAAGGTGGATATCATATATAGAGGGTGTCTAGGTAGAAGTTGCACAAGGTAATGATTAGGTGATAAGTTGTAAACGAGGGAGTTTAGCTTTGAACTAATACTATTATAGTGAATTTCCTTTCTGGCTTGGTAGCCCCCAGATGTAGGTGACATTGCACCGAACTGGGTTAACAACTATTGTGTGTTATTTAAATTCCTGCAATTTTTCTTTAAATTGTTATTGTGTTAATTTTGTTGTTACGACGTCTTGACGTCATATCCGACATATGTCCACTACGTGCCAAAATTTGAATCGACATCAGAGCAGATACCCTATTCTCTTTTGGGTGAGCTCCTAGGAGATACTTTCTGGTACTAGAGACATGGAACTATGATTTGTCAAAAGACCGCCTATTTTGGATGACACCAACTATGATCACTAGATGGCGCATATGGCAACTTTTCTAAAATCTATGGATAGCAAAACCTGGAAAGCAGATATGAAAGATTGGGAACACCCTATTGTGAAGGGCAGGGATGTGAAGGACAATTGAATTGAAGCCAGAAGAGGACTAGTCTAAGGAAGAAGATGGTCTTGCTCTTGGAAACTCCAAAGCCTTGAATGACTTATTCAATGGAGTTGATAAAAATATTTTCAGGCTGATAAATACTTGTATCGTGGCTAAAGATGAATGGGAAATCCTTATAATCACTCATGAAGGCATATCAAAAGTAAAGATGTCAAGATTTCAACTTCTCACTGTCGCTCCCGACAAATGAAAATGGATCATATGAAGGTACAGACGCGAACGGTCGGCGAAGGGAACAGTGAGAACACACAGCCGTGAACTCACTGGAGATGAATAGAGTCGCCAGCTAGGCATTTTTATCCCGGAGGAAAGGTAATGCTGCATAAACCTAGAAAGAGATGGATAAGACGGTTGCGAACCAGAGAGACTGAGAAAGGGGGTTGGTTACAACCTGGGAAGGTATTAGCACCCAGATTGTCCGCCGTACTCGACGGGATCCACGCTTAAAAGATTTGTGTTTTAAAGGGGTAGTGTCAGTGCAATTTGTGTGTAAAAGAGCTGGCAAAAGATGTACAGGTGTCAGTGTAAAAGAAGTGAAGTGTATAATGATGTGTCAGTGTAAGAATGAGAATGAATTGCTCATGATAATGAGGCTAAGAGAAAGATGCTGGAAAGAGGGGGAATATACAGAGACTTTTGTTCGATAACTGTTAAGTTATGCCTACGTATCCTCTCGTGCAATGAGGAAGTCAGAACACCGTAGTTCGACCCAAAGAGACTGAAAGGTGAATTGACTTGTGAACTGCTTGCTTGTCAATGCTCAAGTGTATGACCTGTCTGGCTCAGGTGCTGACTGTCTTGCATTAGACGGAAGAAGCAAGTTCTCGATTGTGAGTGAAGATGATGAGAAAAGAATCCCGGAGGAGACGATTATTGTTTGTTTTTGAGTTTTCAGTCTTTTATTGCTTTTGAAAGTTTGTCATAAGTTAATGAGCTTTAAGCCTAAACCAATGGGTTAGTAAACTCATCACATCTTCCCTCTGATTAGGGGTAATGAGAATACCTTAAGTGTGAAGTCAGATTCTCACACTTAATCACCTATGGTGCAGGATTAAGATCATTAACCTACTTGTGATTATTTAGATGTTTTTGGTGATTTTGTTTAGTGTTGAGTAATGAGGTTAAGCCATAATCAAGGATTAAACAGACTCATTACACCATCCTAAAAGAAGGATAATAGATGAGAATGTTTAAGCTGAGGAAGACTCCTCAACTTAATCCATGATTAGGGATTAAACCCATGACAAAACAAACCTTTATTAAGTGGATTTTATTTAGATTAATGGTATGATGATGAAGTGTTTTTTATGATTTGTAAGACAACTTGAGGGGGACTTGTCCATTAACACTAGGGTTAGTCCTTCTTAACCAATTAAGGAAGAATTAGAACCCTAATGCAAGGCCCAAGTTACAAGTGATGTCTTGATGATTATTAGATGAATTGATTAAGAGATTTAAACACCTTAAGGGTTCAAGACTTAGGATTAAAGTTATACACTCCATCCTAAGAGAAGGATGCAGGCATAAGCTTAATCACAAAGTCTTAAAGCCTTTAGGGTTTAGTCCCTGATTATGAGGTGAGAAGAGGAGACTCAAAGAGAGACACAAAGGTAAAACTATGAGGGGAGACTAATCAAAACCCTAATTCATTATCATGCTTGGATGATCCTAAGGTTTGTGAGGTTTGCAAGAAAAGATCTTCAAAGGAACCACCAGGAAGCAGATGAACAGGATCAAGAGAAGCAAAGTGACTTGCTTCATTCAAGAAGTCAAGTCACTTGAAGAAAGAAAGTGGGAGAAGCAAGAATGAGCAAGCTCAAACTCAAACACAAATAGAGATGCAGCAATGGATGCAAGAGAGATGAAAAGAAAAGTTATGAGAAGTGAAGGCAAATCCACTTCTCAAGTTTACTTACCACCTGAAATGTTAGAAAGAAATGCAATGCAATGCAAGATGAGATGAAATGATATGATGTAAAGCAAGACCAGAAGCATGTTGATGATGATTATGATGTTATGAGGTGCTGCAAACATGAGGCAAGGCAATGGGGATGTTCATACAAGATCATGAATGCAAATGATGCAAGCTAAGGAGCATGAACAAGCATGAAAAGTTATGAATCATACAAGACAAATGACATGGCAAATATGAGATGCAATGATCAAAGGTGCTTCCTGTATGTATTAAGATGTCAAATGAATCATAAGAATGCACAAAATGCAAAGACAAGTCATGTTATGCAAGGAAATGCAAGAGGGATGCAAATGAAAGCCCAAATTAGGGTTTATGGATCAAACATCAAACAAAAACCAAAAACAGAAGCAAACCTCATGATAAAAAATGGAAAATGGCACCCAAAGAAACCCTAGGCCTATGATGAACCACTGCCCAAAGGGGAGCTCTCAACTCTCAACCAAACTCAAGATATGAATTTTCTAAATTATTAGGGTTTTTTAGGGTTCTTAACAAAACAAATGCCAAAACAATTTGAAAATGCAAGAACAATTCATGGCCTTTTTACCCTAGAAACTACATGCCAAACACAAGACAAAGCAAAAAGAATCAATGTCTCAACCTTCACCAATAGGCAGAAATGAATTTTTGAATCCATGATCAAAATAATGCATAAAAAATGATTTAATTCAATGAAAAATTCTTAAAATGCATCAAGATCAAAAAAGAAATTTGGTTTGAAGGTTGGACAATGTTTCTAAATGTCTTAGAACATTTCATGAATTTTTTTGTAATTTTTAAATACCTAAAAGTATTTTTAATTAATTAATTCTCATTAATCAATTAAAAATAATCTTTTAAATATTTAAAAATACTTTTTTAATGATAAAAATAAAATAAAAAATGTTTTTGTGTCTTAAAAATTATTAAAATTCTCAGGAAAAAGTTTCATAATTTTTAAGAATTTTTTGCTATTTTAAATTAAATGTGCAAGTTAAATGAAATAAAAATGAATAAAAACCAAATAAAAGAGAAAGTAATCTGATCCAATGATCCAGATTCAAAGTTGAAATGAAAAGGTTGACTGGCGCGCTAATGAATGGCCTAGATTTCACTTCAGCTAATTTTTGATTTATGAATTAATTAATCCAGATTAAAGAAAGCCAACTGGGATTAGGGCATAATGGGATGATCCTGGGCGTCCAAACACGCGCGAGTCAACACATCCAAGGGACCAAATTCAAACTTCATTAATTACGCAATTAGGGCACAAATTACTTTCAGGTGGCCGGAGAAGACTTCCGGTCGTCTTCTCCGGCCAGCTCTCACCTGAAAAATCTCCAAACCTCTCAAAACGTACCAAAAATGAAAACCAAGAACATGGAAATGATCCTCACCCTCTCACGAACCAAACCCCTCTCTCAAAACAAATTTATATTTCCTAAATCAACTGAATCGAAGAGAAAAAGTTCTAGGTCACGCAAGCTTCAGAAACAAATTAAATGCTCAAATCACAACCATTTTCAAAACCAATGGTACCAGAATGATCAGTGAAACAAATGGAACAAGTTTGTAACAATAAAAATGATTTCTGGAAAAATAAATTTCAGGCTACCTGAGATTTGAAGCTTTCCACTTGAGGACTTTCTGGCCTTCTCTTTATGTGCAAACTACTCCTTAGGACCCCTTGATGATGTTTGAATGCTCAAAATGAGTTTGAGTTGGCTGGATAGTGAGATTCGACAGCTTCTGCTCAAGCTTGCTCAGAAATGGCAATGGTGTTTCTGGAGGTTTCAGGCCATTGTGAATGAAGGTTTGAGGTCCAAATGATGTATGGAGAAGCTTTGCAAGGTTTGTTTGTGTGTTTGCAAGCTGTGGTGAGAGTTTCGAAGAGAAATGCAGACTGAGGGTGAGCAATGGCTATGGGGTGTTCTGGCTATATCAGGCTTGTGTTCTTGGTGCTGGGTGATCTATGAAGTGTGGTGAGATGATTGATGAAGTTGGCTTGAATGTTTAGTGGCTGTGGAGAGGAATTCGAAGCAAGTTGCAAGATGGTGAGTTTTTGTGTATGTGATGAATGTGTTGGTTTCAGCCTTGCTTTTTCTTATGTTTAGCTTGCAAAGGGATAACATAAACAAATCTGATTGGCTTTGTGATGTGACATGGCCTGCTATGATAGGTAAGTTTGCTTTTGCATAAAGGTCAACTTTTGTGTAAGTGAGGCATGGCTCAAGGTCTAGGCAAGTACAAGGCATGGGCTGGCGCAGCAAGGATGAGGGAGAGGTCTAGCAAAGCTCAGCAGCCAATGCATCAAGTTGGTGAAGTGATCATGATGGTTTTTGCAAGTTGTTGCTTTATGGAATTCTATGAGAAAATGCCTTGTTACACAAACCAAACCATGGGCAAACTTGATCCAATTCTGATTTTATGACTTAGAGAAATGTTTGTGTACTGGTTTGAGAGGAATTAGAAGTCACATAATGCATTTGTCCAAGATTTTGCAAAGTTCTCACTTAGGGCATGCCTTGAAAATCAATGATTTTAGCCAACTTTGCATTGCCATAACTTTTGATCCAAGAAGAGTTTGGTCATGTTCTTGTACTTTTTGAAAAGGGAAAGATGAGATCTACAACTTTCATGACCAAAGTTTTTCCATTTGAAGCATTTTTGGATCAAGAATCATGGCTTGAAAAATGACCTAAAATGGTGCATTCTTGAAAAGTCAACTATGCCCAAAAAGTCAACATTTGCAAAAACCCTAAATTCTTGATTTCTATGAACTTCAACCTTCTTCCATGATCAAATAAAGATCATATACACTCAAAATGATGAAGATCACCCATTGGTTGGGTCATTGGGGGCCTCAGATGCCCTGATTTTACACTGACTTGTCTGAAAAGTCAACTCTTGATCAGATGACTTCCCCATGGAATTTCTTCATGAAAATTGATATGTATACTCCCTATACCATATAGAGATCAATGAAAACAAGAATGACCAAAAAATTTGGAGTTATGGCCTCTGAAACCAAAACCCTAATTTTCAGTCAACTGTGTAGTTCAACCTGGCTCTGCATCCACTCAAACCCTAGCTCTTGTGATTCCTCTGCAATTTTGACTTTGAGGAGATGAAATATGATATAAGAACACACATGGACCACTTTGAGTTGATTGGTTGCCTTTGGAATGGCTCAAGATGCTTTGGGATTGCTCAGATCACAAACCCTATGTGCAGATGCCTTGAAAGCTATGCAGTGGATAAAAATGAGATGTGAGATGACATGATTGTACTTATGCATATGAGAATGATCACAAGCCATGGTGTGAATGGGTGAGGGCAAATTTGGGGTGTTTACAGCTGCCCCTATTCAAACATGAGTTAGCTGTGCAGGATGTAAGCGACGGCTTAACAGGCAAACAAGATAACTTGTGGTTGAATATCAAAGACAGTCCAAAATTTGCACTCACAGAATGAAGAAGAAAAGGGATATAGATTGTAAAAGCAAAATAAAGTATATTGTAAGGTGTGGGCGACGGAGGACGACCGTCGAGCAGAGGACGACTGCTGGGTAAAGTGGTATGTGAAGCGAAGCGATGACGGGGACGGCCGACATGCTGGTAAAGTGCAGGAAATAAAGCGATGACGGGGACGGCCGACATGCTGGGGATAAAAAGTAAAGCTAAGACGGGGACGGCCGACTAGCTGGGGAAAAACAAGTAAAGCTAAGACGGGGACGGCCGACTAGCTGGGGAAAAACAAGTAAAGCTAAGACGGGGACGGCCGACTAGCTGGGGAAAATAGGATATTATGATGGGGACGACCATCAAGATAAAGCTGTAAAATTCTCTGGGGGTTAATGAAACATGACGGGGACGGCCATCAAGTTCACAAAGATAAAGTAACCAACGATGGGGACGGCCATCGGGCTAAAAAGGAAAAGGAAAAGGGACCACGACGGGGATGGCCATCGGGTTAAAGAATGAATGAAATAAACAGATGATGGGGTACGGCCATCAAAGGTGAAGGACGATCACCTAGCAGGGGACGGCTGCTCTGTTGGGAATAAAAGAAATATGATGGGGACGGCCATCAAAGGTGGAGGACGACCACCTGGCAGGGTACGGCTGCCGAAAATATCAACGATGGGGACGGCCATCGGATAGAAAAGGTCAACGATGGGGACGGCCATCGGACGAGCAAGATGGAGGACGACCATCAAGAAGTGGAGGACGACCACTCAGCAGGGGACGGCTGCTCTCGAGGTTTGTCATAACACAGGACGAGTGTTAGATAACCAAAATCAACAATGGGGACGGCCATTGGATAAAGTTGATGAAGGACGATCATCAAAAGGTGGAGGACGGCCACCTAGCAGGGGACGGCTGCTTAAAACAACGATGGGGACGGCCATCGGATGAGCATGATGGAGGACGACCATCAAGAAGTGGAGGACGACCACTCAGCAGGGGACGGCTGCTCTCGAAGGTATCATAACACAGGACGAGTGTTAGATAAAAAGAAAATTGTTGGTGATCTACTGGGGATAATGTAAACACGGACGAGTGTTTATAACCAAGAAAGGAAAGGTCTAAGTGTTTGGGTATTGTGTATAGATTAAAGATGCGGACGAGCATCCTTAAGACTATGATACGGACGAGTATCATGTAGAAACGAACTGACACATGTTCAGAGATGATGATACGGACGAGTATCAACTGGTTCACAAAGAACACGGACGAGTGTTGCATCTGAAAGGACTCCTTTGGGGAATAGTAGACACGGACGAGTATCTATATCCAAGAAGACATAAGTGTTTGACACGGTGTATGGATTAAAGATGCGGACGAGCATCCCTAAGACTATGATACGAACGAGTATCATGTAGAAACAAACACTAGACGCAATGTTCTGAGATGATGGTACGGACGAGTACCAACTGGTTAACAAAGAACAAGGACTACTGCCGAATCTGTGGGGATGTGAGTGATGATGTATACAAGATACGGACGAGTATCTGTATAAGTGTACCATGAGTAGTATGAGTATATAAATATGAGTGTTTATCTGCTGGGGAGAGTGACACGGACGAGTGTCAAGAGAGAAAAGTATAATATTAACAAGTGTGTGGGTTGATGAAAGTGCAAGCGACTGCGCTGGGGAAATGACACAGACGGGTGTCAAGAAAAGTGTATATAGGTATATGTGAGTGCAAAGAGGATGTCTTTGGCTTTCTGCTGGGGATATGACACGGACGGGTGTCAGGACGTATCTGTAATACGGGTGATCTTGTTCGTAAAGATGTTCAGGCGACTTTACTGGGGAGTGATGACACGGACGGGTGCCAAAAGGTGTATATACTGGTGTTTGTGATTTGAAAGGGCAGCTGCTTTTGCTGGGGCTCTGGTGGGGATTTCTGTGTATTGTATTCTGTATAATGACAGGTTGTCAATGTTTACAAGTGTTCAACTCACAACATGACTTATGATTATGCTATGTATTTGATTTTTTTTGCCGTAATGCTCCGTATTAGACGGAATGCTACGCTCTGAGGGGATAGTATGATGCGAATGCTATGATTATGCAAAGAGGCACAGATACGGGATTCGGATCCCGTTGCCGCGAAGATCTCTGGTTGATCTGCTTGAAGTGAACATCCCAGCTGGGGATGAGATCATTGGTAGATCTAATGATGTATCTGCTTGGGGATATAGGTCACTGATTGACATATCTTTACAATACGGGACCCAGCTGGGGTCTGTAGAAGCTTTCTCCACTCTGTTGTGATCTCTTCATGCGTTGCTCTTCTGGATAGAGGCTGGAACTCTGTGGGAAGATGATTCCCTGATTTCTGTATTCAGCTGAGGATGACATGGCAACTCGGCTGGGGAATTGAGAGGCAACTCAGCTGGGGAGAGCAACAAGAGGCAACTCAGCTGGGGATATAGCATTTCCGATGCTGAGATTGAGTGCATGTCGATTTGGCAACTTTGCTGGGGAAGTGGGCACCTTCCAGTGCCACGTGGAAGATAGACCGAGTTGATAATGATTCAGCAACTTGCTAAGACGTAACTTGCATGCCCCAGGTTGCGTTCTGGATACCTGCAATCCTGCAAAGGTAAGGAAACGTACAAAAGGTCCCGAGGTATCCCTTACTGGATTCCGTCATAGGAGTTAAGTACTTTCGAGAATAATCACATTCCCTGTAAGCATGTGTTTTGTTTTTAGAGAAAGGCATCTGTACTTATGCAGTTGTATTTTTAGAGATATCAGACAACTCTTTGCAAAACATAAATGTAAAAACGAAACATGACCGAAAATCTGATTTTATTAATTCATGTGCCCTGAATTGGCAAGATACAGTCAAAGAAACACATCTCCTGAAATGAGGAGATTGTTACAAATTGAGAAATAAAGTGCTGGCGGTGTTGACGACGCTTTCAAGGAGCTTCCTCTCCTGCTATGACTCGTATGACAATGACGTTCTTCTCGTCTTGCTTTCTGGAGAGAGTTGATTCTGATTGAAGTCTGATCCTTCGTAGCTTACCAAGTTGCAGGTGATACAGACGAACTCAGAATGCAGTTGTTCGCTCATTCCCTTATTTTGCATGGATCGCCCTTTCGGGTTTTCAATCCATCGGGATACCCATTTTTGCCTGAGTTGTCCAATGTGGCTTTTCAACTCAGCGGGTGTACATTTTTGTTTATCTTCCCTTATTTTTGCCCGAGTCTTTTATTCTGTTTTTGACTCGCCGGGATGCCCTATTTTTGCCTGGACTTACATTCTGTTTTTATGTCCAGCGGGTCATTTTATGCGAAGTATTTTTTAACTGCATCTGAATTCACAGGGGACGGGAAATCTTCACCATCCATGGTGCTGAACATCAGTGCTCCACCAGAGAAAACTTTCTTTACAACAAATGGTCCTTCATAATTTGGAGTCCATTTGCCCCTGTGGTCTGTATGAGGAGGGAGGATTCTTTTCAGCACAAGATCTCCTACTTGGTACTCTCGGTGCCTGACTTTCTGATCGAAGGCCTTCTTCATTCTCTTCTGATATAGCTGTCCATGGCAGATTGCAGCCAATCTCTTCTCTTCGATCAGACTCAGTTGTTCGTATCGGGACCGAACCCATTCTGCTTCACTCAGTTTAACATCCATCAATACCCGTAGAGAGGGTAATTCAACTTCAACAGGTAGGACTGCTTCCATACCATATACAAGTTGGTACGGTGTTGCCCCAGTGGACGTTCTGATTGACGTGCGGTACCCATGCAAGGCAAACGGTAGCATTTCATGCCAGTCTTTGTAAGTGATTACCATCTTCTGCACAATCTTCTTGATATTCTTGTTAGCTGCCTCAACAGCGCCATTCATCTTTGGCCTGTAAGGAGAAGAATTGTGATGTTGGATCTTGAAGTCCCGGCACAGCTCTGCCATCATTTTGTTGTTTAAGTTGGAACCATTATCAGTAATGATTCGCTCGGGCACTCCATACCGACAGATGATATCTCTCTTCAGAAATCTGGCTACCACTTGTCTTGTAACATTTGCATATGAGGCTGCTTCAACCCACTTGGTGAAATAGTCGATGGCGACCAGGATGAATCTGTGACCATTTGAAGCAGTCGGCTCAATCTTACCAATCATATCAATGCCCCACATAGCAAAGG
Source organism: Lathyrus aphaca (assembly GCA_963966055.1). NCBI lineage: Eukaryota > Viridiplantae > Streptophyta > Magnoliopsida > Fabales > Fabaceae > Lathyrus > Lathyrus aphaca. The sequence continues at coordinate 181,746,196 of OZ014520.1, forward strand.
GCCATAGCGAAGACATGATGTTCAAAGGATTGGGAGGCACATGCACCTTATCTGCATAGATCTGGCATTTGTGACATTTCCTGGCATAGGCACAACAGTCTGCATCCATTGTGATCCAGTAATAGCCTGATCTTAACAACTTTTTAGCCATGGCATGCCCTCCTGCATGGGTACCAAAAGATCCCTCGTGCACTTCATGCATCAGCAAATCTGCTTCCGTCTTGTCAACACATCTGAGGAATACCATGTCAAAGTTCCTTTTGTATAAAGACCCATCAGTGTTCAGAAAGAAACTTCCAGCAAGCCTTCTCAAAGTCTTCTTATCATTGGAAGATGCCCCAGGTGGGTATGTTTGATCCTCCAAGAAGCACTTAATGTCATGGAACCAAGGCTTATCATCTTTTACAACATCCGCTGCAAATACATATGCTGGTCTATCAAGTCTTGATACTGAAATCTGGGGTACAAAGTTAGCCGTTTGAACTTTGATCATGGATGAAATGGTAGCAAGAGCATCTGCAAACTGATTCTCGTCCCGAGGGATATACTCAAGCTTGACTGTTGTAAAGAAAGTCAATAACCTCCTTGTATAATCCCTGTAAGGTATCAGATGACCTTGGTGGGTGTACCATTTTCCGTTGGTTTGATTGACTACCAAAGCTGAATCTCCGAATACGGTCAATGTTTTGATCCTGAGGTCAATGGCTTCCTCAAGACCCATAATGCAAGCTTCGTATTCAGCTTCGTTGTTAGTGCAGTTGAAAGTGAGTTTTGCCGAGAAAGGCATGTGAACTCCTTTAGGTGTAATGAGTACTGCACCAACACCACGGCCATTCATGTTAACAGCCCCATCAAACATCATAGTCCATTCTTCCTCCGGGTCGGGCCCTTCGGTGTGAACAGGCTCTTCATGATCTTTTGATTTAATGAACATGATGTCCTCATCAGGGAAGTCAAATCTCATAGGCTGGTAGTCATCAATGGGTTGCTCAGCAAGATATTCAGATAGTACACTGCCCTTGATGGCTTTCTGAGATGTGTACTGTATGTCGTATTCTGTGAGAATCATTTGCCATCTTGCAACCCGTCCGGTAAGAGCTGGCTTTTCGAAAATGTACTTAACTGGGTCCATTTTGGATATCAATAAAGTAGTGTGGGTCAACATATACTGTCTCAGTCGGCGAGCAGCCCACGCTAAAGCACAACAAGTTTTCTCGAGCAGTGAATAACGTTGTTCACAGTCGGTAAACTTTTTGCTTAGGTAGTATATTGCATACTCTTTTCGACCAGACTCGTCATGCTGGCCCAGCACACACCCCATTGACTCCTCTAATACTGTCAAGTACATGATCAGAGGTCTTCCTTCAACTGGAGGCATAAGGATTGGAGGTTCTTGCAGATATTCCTTGATCTTGTCAAAAGCCTTTTGGCAGTCTTCGTTCCACCTGACCGTTTGTTCTTTTCTTAACAGCTTGAACAAGGGTTCACAGGTAGCCGTAAGGTGAGATATGAACCTTGAGATGTAGTTCAATCGACCTAAGAACCCTCGAACTTCCTTCTCTGTCTTTGGTGCAGGCATCTCTTGGATGGCTTTGACTTTATCAGGGTCAACCTCAATCCCTTTCTCGCTTACAATAAATCCCAGCAGCTTACCGGATCGCACCCCGAATGTGCATTTGTTAGGGTTCAGCTTCAGTTGATACTTCCTCAGACGCTTGAATAACTTGAGCAGATTCACCAGGTGATCTTCCTCTGTAAGGGACTTGGCGATCATATCATCCACGTAACATTCTATTTCTTTGTGGATCATATCGTGGAACAATGTCACCATAGCCCGTTGATATGTGGCACCAGCATTCTTCAGTCCGAATGGCATCACTTTGTAACAGAACGTGCCCCAAGGTGTAATGAATGTTGTCTTCTCCATGTCTTCAGGTGACATCTTGATCTGATTATATCCTGAAAATCCATCCATGAAGGAGAATACCGAGAACTGAGCCGTATTATCCACCAATACATCGATGTGAGGTAATGGGAAGTCATCCTTCGGGCTGGCTCTGTTCAGATCCCGGTAATCAACACACATTCTTACTTTGCCGTCCTTCTTAGGCACAGGTACTATGTTAGCAACCCACGGCGGATAACTAGTCACAGCAAGGAACCCGGCGTCCCATTGCTTTTGTACCTCTTCCTTGATTTTCATAGCCATGTCTGGGCGAGTTCGGCGCAGCTTCTGTTTGACTGGAGGGCATTCTTCTTTCAAAGGTAGCTTGTGCACAACAATGTCGGTATCCAACCCTGGCATGTCTTGATACGACCAAGCAAACACATCAACATACTCTTGAAGCAGATCTATCAGTTGTCTCTTCACTGAGTCTTGCAGGCAGGCCCCGATTTTAACTTCCTTCACGTCTTCGTCTGTACCAAGATTAATCACTTCAATCTCCTCCTGATGAGGAGTAATAACCTTTTCTTCCTGTCTCAACAACCTAGCTAGCTCTTCAGGAAGCTCATATTCTTCATCAACCCCTTCATCAGCTTGATTGATTGGATTGTCAAAGTCATACGATGTCATAGCCGTGCTGTTGTCGGTGCTGTCAGGAAGGCACTTTCTGCAAGGGTTAAGTTGTTCATTTTAGTGATTGATTTTAATCTTGCTTTAGAAAAAAGTGAAATGAAGTTATCATTTTGAAAACACCGCCATTTATTTTTGTACAAAAAGAAAAATGGAAAAACAGTGAGCAGAAAAGAAAAAGACTCGTTTGCAAAAAGATGTCTGATATTTCATTAATTTAATCTTGTTTGCACAAAAGTACAGATGACCCTGGTTACAAAATGAGTCTTGTCATCTTGGGCAAGATGCAAGACTTGGATGCATGCTATAAAAATACAGGAAATAATAATTACTCTGCATGAGTAACTCTTATAATTTCCTGGGAAGACCAGTTCGAGACACTGCTCCCCGGGATCTTCGGACGAATCCAATTCTCCAGATTGCGCTCCTCTTCCAGCTCGTCTTCCAAACAGTTGATAGCATCGGGGGTAAGCATCCCCCCACTGACAAAACCAGGCTCTGCAGCAGCCTTTGCTTGATGTTGAGTTGGTCTGTAACCCAACCCAAACTTGTCCTTCTTCTCCTCCACAGCTAAGACCTTGCCCCAGCCAAGGGCAGTTCCTTCTTCAACAACCTTCCGGGCTTGTTGGTAAGATGACATGGAGATACCAGATACAGCAGATGCTTCATTGACATTCAAGGCTTCAAAACCTTGGCTCATTGTTTCATGGATCTCCCCATCCATCTCAATGTATTTGTAGGTTGCCAGGTGGCTGACAAAAATGTCCTCCTCTCCACAGATTGTGACAACTTGGCCTTCCCACTCAAATTTTAACTTTTGGTGAAGGGTAGACGTTATTGCGCCGGCGGCGTGAATCCAGGGTCTACCCAACAAACAGCTGTAGGCGGGCTGAATGTCCATCACATAAAAGATAGTTTTAAAAGTATGTGGGCCAATTGTCACGGGCAGCTCAATCTCTCCCAGAACCGATCTCTTAGAACCATCAAAGGCTCTTACTACCAGGTTGCTGGGTCTTAATGCCAATCCATCATATTCAAGCTTCACCAGAGCCTTCTTCGGTAAGACATTCAGGGAAGAACCTGTGTCCACCAGCACATGAGAAAGGACAGCTCCTTTGCATTCCATGGTTATGTGCAAGGCTTTGTTGTGGTTGCGGCCATCCGCTGTCAAGTCAGAATTGGTAAACCCTAGCCCATTGCTAGCAGTAACATTTCCAACCACGGTTTCCAATTGGTTGACAGTAATCTCCTCCGGCACGTAAGCTGCGTGCAGGACTTTAAGTAGTGCATTCCGATGGGCTTCGGAGCACATAAGCAGTGAGAGGATGGAGATTTTGGATGGCGTCTGGTGAAGCTGATCCACAACTTTATAATCACTCTTTTTGATGATCCGCATAAACTCATCAACTTCCTGATCAAATGGAGTCTTCAGGGCTTCTTTGGCAGCTGGATCTTCCTGCACCGGGCCTTTTCCTTTTGCCTTGGCAGCAGCTTCTGCTTCGGCTGTAGGTCTTTGAACTTGTGAAGCAAAGAGACGTCCGCTTCGAGTGAAGCCTCCGCCTCCCCCCACATTATCTACTTGTGGTGCAGGTGTTGATGTTTCAAGAGTGATTCTTTTCCCTTCACAGTACACGTCAGAGCCATAGTGCCAAGGGATGGCCCTATTGCTTTCATATGGTACCGGTCCAGGCACCGTGACAGTGACTGGACTGATTGCTGCTGCTGAAGGGACTGTAATTGTTTGTGGATCATAAAAGATTGTAACTGGTGCTCTGGCGGGAGCAGCACCTTCTGAATGGTAGGCAGAATTATTTTCAGGATCGTAGAATATGGTAACAGTGGAGACATCTTCATGATTGATTGCTGGTGTTGTAGGAGGTACTGTTGGAAGGACTGTTGTTGTTGCTGATGGAGAGTCGAAATGGAATGAAGCTGAAGTTGTAGCAGGAGAAACTGTTGTAAACTGATCATTTGGAAGGACAGGTGAAGTACTTGTTGATGGTGCGGATGAATTGTTGGGAACAATAGTTGCTGCAGTTGTAGGAGGTTCTGAAACCGTTGTTGATGAAGTTGCTGGATTTGTCGGAAATGATGTAGTGATCTGTAGCAGGCCACTCTGAATAAGGCTGTCAATGCCATTCCTCAGGTCCTCACACCCATTCCATGAAATATTGCAATAGGGACACCCTAGCTCACACCCCGGAAATATTTGGTTTTCTCGGAGTTGAGCTTTGATCTCCACCAATGGCGTCCGGATCTGATCCACACTGGTTATTAAATAAGACGGTTGGTCTTCTTCAATAGCATTAATTCGGGGACCACCATGATTTGGCATCGGGTTCTTATTGACATTGGGCGGAGGTGCAAAATTCAGAGCCTTGGAGTCTACCAAGTCTTGTACCTTCATATGCAGAGCCCTGCATTTTTCTGTACTGTGACCAGGTGCGTTGGAATGAAAAGCACACCTAGCATTGGAGTCATAGTTCCTTGGTAGACTGTTGGGATCCGGAGGTGCCAACGTTCTTAGCTCAACTAGGTTGAGTTTCAGAAGTTGTGGCAGCAAGGCAGCATATGGCATTGGGATCGGGTCGATCACTCGGTTAGCTTGGGATGGTCTTTGTTGGAATGGCCTTTGTTGATTGTTGTTGTTGGAGTTGTTGTTGTTGAAGTTCCTTGGAGGATACTGATTCTGCTGATACTGAGGTTGTTGTTGGAAGTTTTGTTGAGGAGGTTGATAGACTGGCTGTGGATGAATTGGAGCAGGGATAGTGACTGCTGCTATTGACCTCTGAGCATATTGGGGCCTACCCCTGTTGGTGTGGATGGCATTGGTCTCGCCAGCTCTTCTCGGGCCTGCAAAAGGCTTTCTTGTACTGTTGGACGAGCTGGCACCATTATCAGAGATCTTACCCATTTTCAACAGGCTTTCAATTCTCTCCCCAGCTATGACAACATCTGCGAAGCTAGTAGATGAGAAAGCAGCTAGCCTATCAATATAGGTTCCCTGAAGAGTGTTCATAAACATGTCTGCCATTTCTCTCTCAGACATAGGTGGCTGGACAGCAGCAGCAAGCTGTCTCCATCTTTGAGCATATTCTCTGAAGCTCTCCCTAGATGACTGTGACATTCCCATTAGGAGGGTCCTGTTGGGTGCCATATCTAGATTATACTGATACTGTCTGATGAAGGCCTCTGCCAGGTCCTTCCAGCACCTTATAGTTGCTCTTGTCAGATGGGAATACCATTCCCTAGAAGCTCCAGTCAAGCTATCTTCGAAGTAAAACATCCAAAGTTTCTCATCCATTGTATAGGCTTTCAGCCTTCCCAGAAATGATTGCAAATGAGTCCGGGGGCATGAAGTCCCATTATACTTTTCGAAGCAAGGAGGCTTGAACTTATGGGGGATCCTGACCCCTTCTACCAAACCCATGTCCATAACGTCGAAACCCAAAGAATTTTGAGATTCTAAGGACCTCAACTTCTCAGCTATCTCTTCCAATCGTCTATCATATGTTTCCTCTCCGGCTCCCATTACTGTATACTGGTCTTCCTGAGGATCTTCTTGAAGTACTCTGGCTGCTGTGGCTGTCCCTTGAATGTTGACTGGGATGTTGGCCTCTGGATGGAGATGGGGTCCAAAAACTGGGGGATTGACATGAGGTTGGACCCTCTCGTTGTTACTTGTGCCAGCAGTTCCCACATGGGGCTCCTCTTGATTCCTTCCTTCTACCAAAACTCTGAGCCTCTCCTGGCTTTGAGCTAAATTGTTCATCACTTCCATGAATTGTGTTATCTGAGTTCTCATCTCCAACCTTTCGTTGGCCATCTGGTTTCTGACCTCCGTAAGGTCCTGCTGCATCTGATCCATCTGAATTCCCGGAAGGTTGTTTCTAGTTGGGTACCTGTGAGGCCTGTTGAGAGGAAATACTCGGCGGCGAGCAATAATTCCTGAACATCACAACAGAGGTTAGCAACAACAAAACAAAAACCTACAAAACAAACAAAAGGGTTAGCATGCAATGCAGTTATGCTTATTTGCTATCAAGGTATCCGGTTTGGTTTTCAGTTTTGACCCTTCCAGACCCTTGAAGGTGATGCTGTTGAAGTTGCTTTTGATGTGAACCCAGATAGAAACTAACACAAATATATTACAAAGGTGAAATGATACAACTTGTTCATTTTACAACACAAGCCCTCAAAGGGGTCAGAATACATCACAAAAAGCAAAAGTACATGGAAAAGGAACAACAACAAGCAAATGATCAAACTCCAAGGCCAAACTCATCCTCACGAACTTCCTTGAGAAGTGCTTCGGTCACAGGATCAGCCGGATGCTCCGTGAGACTTCTGATGAGAAGGTTTCTTGTTGCAACAGCTGCAGTCAACTTCTTGCTCTGACTTTGGTCCTTAGACCTCTTTACTCCTGCTTTGATTTTCAGCTCTGATATTTCCTCCTGGGCTGCTGCCAGGGCTTTTTCCATCTGCTCCGTCTTGTCCTGAACTCTCTTGTCTTCTAGAGTACGGGCCTCAGTGATCCGGACCCACCTGGCCTGACTCTCTTTCAAGTACAAGTCTGTTCTTGCTCTTTGGAACTGGGCTTCTTTACAAGCATTCTTCAGAATCTGTTCACCAGCTTTAGACTTGTTGATATAATCTCCAGACTTCTCAATCTTAGTCAAGTGTTCCACTCTCAATTTCTCCAATCTCTCAATCTCCCTCACACCTTCACTCCTCTCCCTGAGGGTCTTCTGCAAAGCCTGGGTTAACTTCTCATTTCTTTCCTTCAAGCTCTCAAACTCTTCCAAACTGATGGTGGCAGGGGGTGGTGCTGAAGATGACTCAGGCATGTCTTCTATGGTAAAGGGCATTCCAGAGAATTGGGCCCTAGCATGGGACCACTCATAATATTGGACTGATGCCACATTATTGCACTTCCCCAGAATAGTGATTCCCTTGGTTTGAACATGATCCCAGGCCCAAGCAGTCTGCCTAACAGCAGCCAAACTAATCTTGTTCTCACAGTAGAGGGTCTCAACCAAGTCTTGTTCCCTAGGAGTATGAACCAGTGCATAGCCTAATTGCCTTCTGAACAGCAGAGGGTTGTAATTGATACTTCCCTTGACCCCTATCAAAGGCACATTGGGAAAGTGCCCACAGCTGGTGATCATATCTCTGCCTTTGGTGCTCTGAGTACACCATCTGATATCTGCTGAAGTGAGAGTAGTGAGCCTCTTAGCCCAGTTGCTTTGCTGATGAGGATTTAGAAATGCATCTGTCCTGGGCAGATGCCTGAGAAGCCAAGCATGGAATAATGGAGCACAACACCTTACTAACCTCCCCCTCTGCTTCTCATTCTTCTGATGTACTGAGTAATAAAGATCACCCAATAAAGTTGGCACTGGGTTCTTCAGGATGAACAAATGGATTGCATTTTTGCTAATGAATCGAGGCTCATCTGCAAACAATACAATTCCATATACACTTAAGGCCAACAGAGCACAGACAGCTTTCCACTCCCCCAGGGAGGCCTTCAGACTAGCTTGAGAAATTAAGAAGTCCAGATGAAAACCAGGGATCCCAGCTTTAGAGGTCATATGCTGTTCAATCAAAACAGGCTCCAGATACAAAGCTTTTGCTACTTCTTCATTGCTAGGAAAGACCATTTCAGGGTTGAATGGGATTTCTCTTTTGATGGGCAGACCAGTCAATGATGAGTATTCTTCCAGAAGAGGCCCCAACTGAAAGTCTTGAAAGGTGAAACATCTCAATGGAGGATCATAAAACTGAATGCAGGTGTGGATCAGGCTCCTCTGAGATGGGTCCAGATCCATAACCATGTCCAGTATATCTCCATAACTCTCCCTGAACAAGGGTATGTGATCTGGAGTGATCAGGGTTTGGATCCTCCTGATGTCTGATAAGTCTGGTTGGAAGAAATGATAAGTGATGTTGCTTTTCTTTGGAGCCATGATGCTGAGGACTGAGTAGGATAAGTGCTGATGAAGATGCTGAGGAGTGGGCCACTGGCTGGCTAGTGCAAGTAACTGAAGTATATGGCTGACAAACTGAAGCAAGTGCTGGTGGAGATAGGTCAAAACTGCAGATGGGGTCAAAACCAAAACCAGATGGAGGTGGATACCCTGAAACACAAATAAGCAAATGTTAATATGATGCAATGAGTATGTATGCAAATGAAATGCAAGGGTTTGTGACTGAGCTGGATCTGATTAACTGCCTTGGTGTAGATCCATGTGTGTTCAAGAATTCCAGATGGAGGTCTATAAATCCAGTAACCAGGGTGGGGGACTCAAATAAAGAGCCACAAGTCCAGGGTTCAGAATCACAAGAACTATCCAACATGGAGTATTCTTAACAAAGTCAAAGTAACGGGGTATTCTGAGGTCAAGGTACCTGCAAACCTGTAAACAGCCCAACCCCCTCACAGGTGGTGTTCTAAAACAAGGATCCTCAGACTTGGATCAGTTATGAGAAGTGTAAACACTTCTAACCCGGAGGTACAGTGTTTACAATAACCATAAAAGTTCCTCCTCTAATTCACCTCAGTTTCTGAAAGTCAATACTAAAAGGTCATCCAGACTTAGCAGGCTTCCCAGATAGCCCTAGCATTGCAGGAAATCCGCAACACAGAGTTCTCAAGAAGAAACCCATATCTGAACCGTGTTTCATATTCCCGCACCAGACCGAAATGGAATGGGAAAGAATATGATTCACTCTAGCCTAGGTGTCACTCAGGTCCCAGGTATAGGACCTTAACTCTCAATGAAATACCCACCCACCAAAGAAAAACCAGATCCAGCCAGCGCAGTATGACAGTATGAAAAATATAAAGCTATAAAGAAAGCAATAAATCAACTGTACATAAAGCAATAAACAAAAATAAATACAAGCACATACAAGCACATAACACCCCAGTAAACACAAATCAATCAAGCGCTAGGAGGAACCCACAAAAAGAACCAGAAGCCCTGGTTGCAGTATAAGGATCCCCAGCAGAGTCGCCAAGCTGTCGCTCCCGACAAATGAAAATGGGTCAGATGAAGGTACAGACGCGAACGGTCGGCGAAGGGAACAGTGAGAACACACAGCCGTGAACTCACTGGAGATGAATAGAGTCGCCAGCTAGGCATTTTTATCCCGGAGGAAAGGTAATGCTGCATAAACCTAGAAAGAGATGGATAAGACGGTTGCGAACCAGAGAGACTGAGAAAGGGGGTTGGTTACAACCTGGGAAGGTATTAGCACCCAGATTGTCCGCCGTACTCGACGGGATCCACGCTTAAAAGATTTGTGTTTTAAAGGGGTAGTGTCAGTGCAATTTGTGTGTAAAAGAGCTGGCAAAAGATGTACAGGTGTCAGTGTAAAAGAAGTGAAGTGTATAATGATGTGTCAGTGTAAGAATGAGAATGAATTGCTCATGATAATGAGGCTAAGAGAAAGATGCTGGAAAGAGGGGGAATATACAGAGACTTTTGTTCGATAACTGTTAAGTTATGCCTACGTATCCTCTCGTGCAATGAGGAAGTCAGAACACCGTAGTTCGACCCAAAGAGACTGAAAGGTGAATTGACTTGTGAACTGCTTGCTTGTCAATGCTCAAGTGTATGACCTGTCTGGCTCAGGTGCTGACTGTCTTGCATTAGACGGAAGAAGCAAGTTCTCGATTGTGAGTGAAGATGATGAGAAAAGAATCCCGGAGGAGACGATTATTGTTTGTTTTTGAGTTTTCAGTCTTTTATTGCTTTTGAAAGTTTGTCATAAGTTAATGAGCTTTAAGCCTAAACCAATGGGTTAGTAAACTCATCACATCTTCCCTCTGATTAGGGGTAATGAGAATACCTTAAGTGTGAAGTCAGATTCTCACACTTAATCACCTATGGTGCAGGATTAAAATCATTAACCTACTTGTGATTATTTAGATGTTTTTGGTGATTTTGTTTAGTGTTGAGTAATGAGGTTAAGCCATAATCAAGGATTAAACAGACTCATTACACCATCCTAAAAGAAGGATAATAGATGAGAATGTTTAAGCTGAGGAAGACTCCTAAACTTAATCCATGATTAGGGATTAAACCCATGACAAAACAAACCTTTATTAAGTGGATTTTATTTAGATTAATGGTATGATGATGAAGTGTTTTTTATGATTTGTAAGACAACTTGAGGGGGACTTGTCCATTAACACTAGGGTTAGTCCTTCTTAACCAATTAAGGAAGAATTAGAACCCTAATGCAAGGCCCAAGTTACAAGTGATGTCTTGATGATTATTAGATGAATTGATTAAGAGATTTAAACACCTTAAGGGTTCAAGACTTAGGATTAAAGTTATACACTCCATCCTAAGAGAAGGATGCAGGCATAAGCTTAATCACAAAGTCTTAAAGCCTTTAGGGTTTAGTCCCTGATTATGAGGTGAGAAGAGGAGACTCAAAGAGAGACACAAAGGTAAAACTATGAGGGGAGACTAATCAAAACCCTAATTCATTATCATGCTTGGATGATCCTAAGGTTTGTGAGGTTTGCAAGAAAAGATCTTCAAAGGAACCACCAGGAAGCAGATGAACAGGATCAAGAGAAGCAAAGTGACTTGCTTCATTCAAGAAGTCAAGTCACTTGAAGAAAGAAAGTGGGAGAAGCAAGAATGAGCAATCTCAAACTCAAACACAAATAGAGATGCAGCAATGGATGCAAGAGAGATGAAAAGAAAAGTTATGAGAAGTGAAGGCAAATCCACTTCTCAAGTTTACTTACCACCTGAAATGTTAGAAAGAAATGCAATGCAATGCAAGATGAGATGAAATGATATGATGTAAAGCAAGACCAGAAGCATGTTGATGATGATTATGATGTTATGAGGTGCTGCAAACATGAGGCAAGGCAATGGGGATGTTCATACAAGATCATGAATGCAAATGATGCAAGCTAAGGAGCATGAACAAGCATGAAAAGTTATGAATCATACAAGACAAATGACATGGCAAATATGAGATGCAATGATCAAAGGTGCTTCCTGTATGTCTTAAGATGTCAAATGAATCATAAGAATGCACAAAATGCAAAGACAAGTCATGTTATGCAAGGAAATGCAAGAGGGATGCAAATGAAAGCCCAAATTAGGGTTTATGGATCAAACATCAAACAAAAACCAAAAACAGAAGCAAACCTCATGATAAAAAATGGAAAATGGCACCCAAAGAAACCCTAGGCCTATGATGAACCACTGCCCAAAGGGGAGCTCTCAACTCTCAACCAAACTCAAGATATGAATTTTCTAAATTATTAGGGTTTTTTAGGGTTCTTAACAAAACAAATGCCAAAACAATTTGAAAATGCAAGAACAATTCATGGCCTTTTTACCCTAGAAACTACATGCCAAACACAAGACAAAGCAAAAAGAATCAATGTCTCAACCTTCACCAATAGGCAGAAATGAATTTTTGAATCCATGATCAAAATAATGCATAAAAAATGATTTAATTCAATGAAAAATTCTTAAAATGCATCAAGATCAAAAAAGAAATTTGGTTTGAAGGTTGGACAATGTTTCTAAATGTCTTAGAACATTTCATGAATTTTTTTGTAATTTTTAAATACCTAAAAGTATTTTTAATTAATTAATTCTCATTAATCAATTAAAAATAATCTTTTAAATATTTAAAAATACTTTTTTAATGATAAAAATAAAATAAAAAATGTTTTTGTGTCTTAAAAATTATTAAAATTCTCAGGAAAAAGTTTCATAATTTTTAAGAATTTTTTGCTATTTTAAATTAAATGTGCAAGTTAAATGAAATAAAAATGAATAAAAACCAAATAAAAGAGAAAGTAATCTGATCCAATGATCCAGATTCAAAGTTGAAATGAAAAGGTTGACTGGCGCGCTAATGAATGGCCTAGATTTCACTTCAGCTAATTTTTGATTTATGAATTAATTAATCCAGATTAAAGAAAGTCAACTGGGATTAGGGCATAATGGGATGATCCTGGGCGTCCAAACACGCGCGAGTCAACACATCCAAGGGACCAAATTCAAACTTCATTAATTACGCAATTAGGGCACAAATTACTTTCAGGTGGCCGGAGAAGACTTCCGGTCGTCTTCTCCGGCCAGCTCTCACCTGAAAAATCTCCAAACCTCTCAAAACGTACCAAAAATGAAAACCAAGAACATGGAAATGATCCTCACCCTCTCACGAACCAAACCCCTCTCTCAAAACAAATTTATATTTCCTAAATCAACTGAATCGAAGAGAAAAAGTTCTAGGTCACGCAAGCTTCAGAAACAAATTAAATGCTCAAATCACAACCATTTTCAAAACCAATGGTACCAGAATGATCAGTGAAACAAATGGAACAAGTTTGTAACAATAAAAATGATTTCTGGAAAAATAAATTTCAGGCTACCTGAGATTTGAAGCTTTCCACTTGAGGACTTTCTGGCCTTCTCTTTATGTGCAAACTACTCCTTAGGACCCCTTGATGATGTTTGAATGCTCAAAATGAGTTTGAGTTGGCTGGATAGTGAGATTCGACAGCTTCTGCTCAAGCTTGCTCAGAAATGGCAATGGTGTTTCTGGAGGTTTCAGGCCATTGTGAATGAAGGTTTGAGGTCCAAATGATGTATGGAGAAGCTTTGCAAGGTTTGTTTGTGTGTTTGCAAGCTGTGGTGAGAGTTTCGAAGAGAAATGCAGACTGAGGGTGAGCAATGGCTATGGGGTGTTCTGGCTATATCAGGCTTGTGTTCTTGGTGCTGGGTGATCTATGAAGTGTGGTGAGATGATTGATGAAGTTGGCTTGAATGTTTAGTGGCTGTGGAGAGGAATTCGAAGCAAGTTGCAAGATGGTGAGTTTTTGTGTATGTGATGAATGTGTTGGTTTCAGCCTTGCTTTTTCTTATGTTTAGCTTGCAAAGGGATAACATAAACAAATCTGATTGGCTTTGTGATGTGACATGGCCTGCTATGATAGGTAAGTTTGCTTTTGCATAAAGGTCAACTTTTGTGTAAGTGAGGCATGGCTCAAGGTCTAGGCAAGTACAAGGCATGGGCTGGCGCAGCAAGGATGAGGGAGAGGTCTAGCAAAGCTCAGCAGCCAATGCATCAAGTTGGTGAAGTGATCATGATGGTTTTTGCAAGTTGTTGCTTTATGGAATTCTATGAGAAAATGCCTTGTTACACAAACCAAACCATGGGCAAACTTGATCCAATTCTGATTTTATGACTTAGAGAAATGTTTGTGTACTGGTTTGAGAGGAATTAGAAGTCACATAATGCATTTGTCCAAGATTTTGCAAAGTTCTCACTTAGGGCATGCCTTGAAAATCAATGATTTTAGCCAACTTTGCATTGCCATAACTTTTGATCCAAGAAGAGTTTGGTCATGTTCTTGTACTTTTTGAAAAGGGAAAGATGAGATCTACAACTTTCATGACCAAAGTTTTTCCATTTGAAGCATTTTTGGATCAAGAATCATGGCTTGAAAAATGACCTAAAATGGTGCATTCTTGAAAAGTCAACTATGCCCAAAAAGTCAACATTTGCAAAAACCCTAAATTCTTGATTTCTATGAACTTCAACCTTCTTCCATGATCAAATAAAGATCATATACACTCAAAATGATGAAGATCACCCATTGGTTGGGTCATTGGGGGCCTCAGATGCCCTGATTTTACACTGACTTGTCTGAAAAGTCAACTCTTGATCAGATGACTTCCCCATGGAATTTCTTCATGAAAATTGATATGTATACTCCCTATACCATATAGAGATCAATGAAAACAAGAATGACCAAAAAATTTGGAGTTATGGCCTCTGAAACCAAAACCCTAATTTTCAGTCAACTGTGTAGTTCAACCTGGCTCTGCATCCACTCAAACCCTAGCTCTTGTGATTCCTCTGCAATTTTGACTTTGAGGAGATGAAATATGATATAAGAACACACATGGACCACTTTGAGTTGATTGGTTGCCTTTGGAATGGCTCAAGATGCTTTGGGATTGCTCAGATCACAAACCCTATGTGCAGATGCCTTGAAAGCTATGCAGTGGATAAAAATGAGATGTGAGATGACATGATTGTACTTATGCATATGAGAATGATCACAAGCCATGGTGTGAATGGGTGAGGGCAAATTTGGGGTGTTTACACTCACTACCAAATTTGAGAGTCTCAGAATGAAAAATAACGAGTCCATTCATGATTTTCACATGAATATTCTTGATATTGCCAATATATCTAGTGCCTTGGGAGAGAAGATGCCAGAGGAGAAGTTGGTTAGAAAGATTCTTAGGTCGTTTCCTAAGAAGTTTGACATGAAGGTCACAAGGATTGATGAAGCCCACAACATCAACAACATGAAAGTGGAGGAGCTTGTTAGGTAAATTCAAAATTTGAATTGTCTACCAATGAAAGATCTGAAAAGAAGAACAAAAGCATAAATTTTATCTCTAACACTAATGATGAAGAGGTTCAATGTGACATGGAGATTGATGAAGGAATTTCTAATGATATTGTGCTTCTTAGGAGGCTATTCAATAAGGTGCTGAAGAGTATGGATAGGAAGTCAAGACTAGATGTCAACAATATGTCATTCGACATCAGAAAGAACAATGAATTTCAAAGAAAAGCAAGAACATATGAGAAGCTCAATCAAGGAAAAGGCAGTGATTGTCATGAATGTAAGGGTTTTGGTCACATTAGATCAGAATGTCCCATGTAAATCAAGAAACAAAATAATGACATGTCTTTTTTTGGGTCTGATGATGATCATGAAAGTGAACTTGATGCTAAAACTACTAAGCATGTTGTAGCCCTCACTGGCATATGTGAATCTGATGAAGATTTCTGTGACAAGAAATTATCTTATGAAGAATTGGTTATTTCATACAGATAGCTTTGTGTTAAAAGTAAATAGGTGTGTGCGATAGGAGAAACACATAAGAGAATCATAGCTCAATTGTAGGTTGAAAAAGAGAAACTTTTATCTACTATCTTTGGTCTTCAAGATGAGGTAACCTTATTAGATTCTAAACTTGAAAATATGATCAAATATGTGAGAATATTGAACAATGGATCTGATGTGTTGGATGAGATTATTCAAGTTGGGAAATGAGGTAAAATATTTACTATTATAGGGTTTAATTACTAGTCTTTAAATAATCAAAGAAAACTCCCTATGACAAAGTTTATTCCTACTGATGTAAAGCACGAGCACACGATGTATGACCAAATTTTGCAACATCCTACTAGACTTCAAAAAAACTCGAAATAAAGCCAAGTTCCAGCCTTGGAAATGTCATTATTGTGGTAAACATGGTCATATAATGCCTATTGTTACATATTGTATGGTTAATCAAAACGTCCAACACAACCTATGGTTAGTCATGTGATGATTAAGAATAGAAAGGAGTGGAAACATAATAGTGTTGATATTTTTAATTTGAATGTTGTTGTTAATGACACTATTGATACAAGTTCTCATATGTCTCTCTCTAAGATCTTGGTTACTAACCCTGAGTCTGATGTTGTACCGGATTTCACAATATCATTGGCACAACTTGATCATCTTGTTGGAACCACACAAGAAAAATTTCATAGTGAGACTCCTAAAAATCCCAAGAGAATATGGTTGAAGATGATTTTGTTGGTAGTAACAGAGATGATTATGAAAATAATATTATGTTTGCTGAAGAGGAGAAAGATATGTCTGACAAAGAAGATAAAGAAGAGAGTGGTGGTGTGAAGAATGATCAATCTACTGACCAAGGATGACAAAAATATCCATATCCGCATATAAAATCCGTCACAGGTACGAGGTAGGTAGCTTAATAGATATTTATGGATAAAATAAATGGATATTTAAATACTCGTTTAGTAATGGATATGGATACGGGTTTAATGATACCCATACCCATGGATATCCGTATTCGTTAATAAATTATAATAATTAATTAGTTTATTATACTCTATCTTTTCATTTTCTAAAAAACTAGTCTTCTCATATATATTTTCTTGAAGTTTTCTTTGAAGAAAACCTTTTACATTTCATACAAATCATATTAGTCATTTCATATTTAAGCTTATTCTTTACTCCATATCTCACTTTAATAATTCAATTCCACCGTCCAACCAACCACTTTCCCTGTCCAACCACTGCCTTCCTTTCAACTCCTTTGTCGCCCGTTCTTTCACCCTAACTCACAATCACAATATTTATTTATTTTTTTGTTAAAAATGAAATGTATGAATATTATGTTTTGTTGAAAATGAAGGAAATTAATGTGATTAATATTTTGTTGTTAAAATAAGAGATATTTGTATGGATGTTATGTGATAATTACTTCTTGTGTCTTTAAAAGAAGTTGAAAATATTTAAAAAAGAAAAAGAAAAAGATGTTATCTATGGATATCTGTAAATATCCATAAATACCTTAAAACCCGCGGATTATCCGTTTAGCGGATACCCGCACAAATATGGGGCAGATATGAATATCATATTTATCCAATGAGGCAAACACAAATATCATACTATCCATCCCCATGGATATCCATTTACATCCCTACTACTAACATGCTCAATGTATATGGTCTAGATTACTGGTATAATAGTGTGCTTAGTATGTTTGCTTGGTAGAAGGTTGTTGCTTCAGAGTGTGATTTACCTTTCTTCTGCTTTGATGAATGACTGCTTGGTTTGTCAATATTCTGGATAGAAAGGGGGAGTAATAGTATTTGTGTGCTTCTTGTTCTTTGTTGCTATGTGTGTGAAATCTTCTGGCTGTTCCCTTGAAGGGGAATATTGATGATCTTGCCTTTAAGGGTGAGTATGTGTGCTTAGGCTCTCTAAGTGTGTTTGTTGTGATTGTAGCTGTAATGTCAAACAAAATGTTTGGACATTATTTTTCATATGCTTTTTGGAAGAGTTTGTTTTTCTTAGCAAATAAATCTGGCACTTGTATGCTTGTGCTTGTTCTATTATGATTGGGATTAGTGTGGTTATGCTCTAGAGGGGGAGCTATGTGTCTGGGAGAATTTATTTTTCTCTGCAAAAGGTTGTGATCTTTAGGGGGAAATTTGGTAGTGTTGTGCTTCTGGTTGTTCTATGATGCCATACTAGATGTTTTGTCATTATGTTTAGTTGTGCTTTGCTGAATTCATAAGCTATTTAATTTATGGGGAGTTAAGCTGCTGCTGGTTGTTAATGTTCAATGAGCTTGTGTTTTTCCTGTGTTTTTGGGTTTCCCTTGAGAGGGATGTGTGAACTTGGATAATTCAAGTTTGGTTTTCTTGTAATTTGTGTTTTCTCCTTAAGAGGGAGTATTGTCTATGTGTGATAGGGGTTCTGAACCTATCTGCTTTATTGTTGCAAAGTTAGTCTGTACAAAGCTTACATGGTTTCATGTAGCTTGTGTTTTGTGGTTCTTTTTGGTTGTTGTTTGTGATTCCGCTGTGTATACTCCTTATTTTTTCTAAGGTTGTTTCAGCAAAAAATTTCCAAATGGGGAGATTATAAGTTTTGTGGATTTTGGATTGGCAACATTTTGGTAAAACATGTTGTCAGCAAGATGTTAAGCCAGATGTTCTGCCATGAGAGTCAGACATCATGTTTAGTATGATGTTGTGACATGTTCCAGGACATGTTATACTAGAAGTCTATGGCAAGATTGTTTTAGTATTTTAAGTGTGTTTTAATTCACATGTTATTGTTATCCAAACAAGGATATTTTGGGAACGTCTGTTGTGAAAAATTTGATTGTTTTTCTTAAAAAGGACCTTGGAGCATTTTTAGGAAACTTTTATATTTAGTTCCTATTTTTATGTAGAAGATTATGCAGAATATGTGCAGCTGCTGTTTTGGATCTGTTGCGGTTTTTAAGCCTAAGCTCATGCTTCTCAAATGTTATTTATAAAAAAATATTTTAACCTAGAAAGGGTGTGTGTGTGTGTGTGTGTGTCATATTTTTGTGTGAGAATGTTTCTAGGGTTTTTGTATTGTTCTTTGTGTTCCTTTCTTATGTCTTTTGACATCTGAGTAGGACAATGTTAATTGTCAATTGTTCACTCATAAGCTTTTAAGCAAGAGTGTATTGTCCTTGGTTGAAAGTTTTTAAGCAAAACTAAGTATTGTTCTTGGAAGTGTGTTTACTTCTATTTTGGGTTATTGTTGAATTGTCATTGGTTTGTGACTGATTAGAATGTGAAAGGGAGATCTCATATCTAGAGGGTATCTAGGTAGAAGTTGCACAAGGTAGTTATTAGGTGATAAGTTGTAAACGGGGGAGTTTAGCTTTGAACTAATATTTTCATAGTGAATTTCCTTCTTGGCTTGGAGTCAGAATCTCTTCTTACAGAAAGAGACTAAACATATTCTGATAAAATTTATTCTGGACAAAAGTCCATATTTAAATTCTTCAGAATAAACTGAAATCTATCTTCAGCTAAAGGTTTTGGAATGATATCAGCCCGCTGATGATCTGTATCGATAAATTTTAAAGATAAAATACCTTTCTGAATATAGTCTCTAATGAAATGATGCTTTATTTCAATGTGCTTAGCTCTTGAATGTAAAATTGGATTCTTACTGAAACAAATAAAAATTGTTTTATCACAGAAAATATGAATGTTACCCTCATTCATCTGAAAATCTTCAAATTGATTCTTCATCCAGAGCATCTGAGTACTACAAAGATATAATGAGATATACTCTGCTTATGCAATAGATAGTGCAATGGTTGATTTCCTTTTGCTTGCCCAAGAGACGAGAAACTGATAGTTTCCAGAAGTACTCTTCCTTTCTAATTTGTCTCCAACATTATCTATATCACAATAACCAAATAGCTTGTACTATGATGTTTTCTTAAGATACCTTAGATTTCTCTTGACAGTTTTCAAATGAGTTTCCCTTTGATCTAATTGGAAACGAGCACACAAGCAAACACTAAACAAAGTATTCAGACAAGAATTAGTTAAGTACATAAGAGAGTCTATCATACCATGATAAAGTTTCAAACAAACATTTTTACTTGCTTCTTCTTTCTCCAGAATGCATATTAGATGCATGAGGTTTTTTGCAGGTTTACTTTTCGACATCTCAAACTTCTTCATAAGTTCTCTTGAATACTTGCTCTGGTGAATGTATGTTCCTTCTGGATGTTGATCGATTTTGATTCTCAGAAAGAATCTGAGTTCTCCCATCATACTCATTTCAAATTCTTTCTGTATTAACTTAGAAAATTCCTTGCACAAAGAAGGATTAGCAGAACCAAAAATAATATCATCTACATAAATTTGCACAACAAGAATACCATTCTTAAATGTTTTGCAAAAGAGTGTAGTGTCTACTTTCCCTCTGGTAAATGTATTTTCAAAAAGGAAACTACTGAGTCTATCATACCAAGATCTTTAAGCTTGTTTCAGATTGCATAATGATTTCTTTAGTTTAAAAATAAAATCTGATTTCTCAGAATTCTCAAAAATCTGATTTCTTTAGTCTAAAATCTACAATGACTAATTCATACTTCTTACCATTGATTAATGCAATTTTCACTGGACCAAAGAAATCAATATAAATAAGTTCTAATGGTCTTGAGGTAGAGACAACATTCTTTGCTTTAAAAGCAGTTTTTAAAAAATTTCCTTTCTGACACGCTTCACAAATAACATATGAAGAATACTTCATATTAGGCAAGCCTCAAACTAAATTAAGTTTATTTAGCTGAGAAATTTTTCTCATGCTAACATGGCCCAAACGTCGATCTCAAAGCCATTGCTCCTCAGAAACAGACATAAGACATTTAACATGCTGATCATGAAAATCAGAAAGTCTTATTTTGTAAATGTTTTTCTTTCTCTTTCCATTAAATAGGATTGAGCCATATTTTTGAATAATAGCCCTACATGAATTTTGATTAAAAACAATGTCATATCCATTGTCACTAAGTTGGATAATTGACAAAAGATTATGCATTAATACATCTACTAGAAGAACATCAGTAATAGAATGAAGTTTACCATTAACTAATGTTCCAGAGCCAATGATATTATCCTTCTGGTTTCCTCCGAAACCGACGAATCCTCCAGGCTTAAGTCCCAACATTTGGAAAATGTGCCTTCTTCGCGTAATATTTCGCGAGCAACCACTGTCCAAATACCATGACTGGTGTTTCAACTGAGCTGCTAAGGATATCTGCAACATATATTATCTTATCTTTAGGTACCCATATTCTGGATCCTCATTTGTTAGTCCTCCCAGAGTTTCTGACAACTTTGGGTTTCTGTGCAGAAGGATAATCTAAAGGAATCTGTGCATGATACTTTAGTTTGTGTTCATATTTATGTATCTGTGAGGGTGCACACACAAGCTCAGAACAATCAAGTCTAGTACCAGAAGGTACATAATGATCATAGAGAGGTTTTGGGTTTACTGGTAGACTTTCATCAAATTTGAAAGTTTATGTACACCCAAAACCTTTCTTACCATTTCTGTTAACACCATAGATCATTGAAGCTAACTTGCTTCTATCTATGCATTTAGCTAGAAAATGTTGGAAGACTTTATCATACTTGTTGATACAATCAGTACTAGAGATATTAGAGACTAATTTTTCTTCAAGAATGGAAATCTTGATTTTTAAAGCACGTTTAACATTTTTCAAGGAGAAAATAGTTTCATCCAAAGAAGAATTATTCTGCTCAAGCTTATCTCTAGCTTCAGAAATAGTTACATGGATTTGTCTAAGATTCTTGTATTTACTTTGAAGTTTCTGATATCTTTCCAACATTTCTGAAAGACATGACTCTAATTCACAGCGAGAGAGTTTAGATAACATCTCTTGAGAGTCTGAATCTAATTCTGATTCTGATAGCACTTTGTCTACTGACTCTCCAGAGATATCAACATCAATTATTGTTGCCACTAGTGCAATATTTGCTTGCTCCTTATCAAAATCTTCTTCTTTAGAGTCAGAATCATCTCAAGTTGCCATAAGTCCCTTCTTGACTTTGGTGAATTTCTTCTTAGGCTTCTTGTCTTTCTTAAGCTTTGGACAATCGTTCTTGTAATGACCTGGCTCATTACACTCATAGTAGATGACTTTTTTTTCCAAAATTATGCTTCTTCTGACCAGACGTAGATTCCGAACGACCGTTGTTTCTTCTTGATCCTATGAACTTTCCTTGCATATGCTTCCACTGTTGGTGTAAGCCCTAGAGGCCAATACTTTTTGGTACTTGTATCGGATTATTCGTTTAATAATAAAAGGCATTTCTTTATTATGTTTGTCTTTCAGAATAATAAAGTCCCTAGAATAGTTAGTCTGTTTAATGAAATGTTAAGTGTGACTTAATCATGAGATCCCATTAAACATAAAGACATTATTCTTAAAATATCCGTAGTCAAGCTTTATTGCAAAGTGGGATAACATTAAAGCATTGAGACTATTATGAAGATAGACTGATGATCACATCTCATGGATCATGGATAAAGAGTTATCAAGTCTTGACATAGTTATAAATATTAGGAGTAATATTTATACCGGATTGACCCGCTATGAGAATACTACATAGTATGTTATGCAAAGTGTCATAAGTTATTCTCATGGTGATAATGGTGTATTACCACCCTTCGACCTGAAACCACTATGGACCCTAGATGTAGAGTCGGGTGCTTTATTGCTGATCAAACATTATCCGTAACTGGATGATCATAAAGACAGTTGATGGGCACTCCACGAAGCATGCTGAGGGACATGAGTGTCCTAGATGGAATTTGCCAATCCTGCATAACAGGAGAAATGTCTAAGGGCCCAATATTGAACTGGACAAGGATGACACAGTGTATGCCTTGTGTTCAATATAGACATAGGGGCAAAAGGGTAATTGTACAAACATATATTATCACGAAAAAGGTTTTGTCAGATCACATGACATTTTCGTGACTTGGGTAGCAGTGATGTGTTGCTAGATACCGCTCACTGTTTATTATGTTAAATATATAATTTAATATAATTACCAACGTTACAAAATCCTACAGGGTCACACACATAAGGACAGTTTGATGAGAGATAGAGAAATCAAAGGAACACCGTAAGGTACGGTGCACTTAAGTGAAAAATAGAAATTCGGATAATATAATAATAATTATTGTTATTTTATAATGGTTATAAAATAATAATAAAATAAATATATTTATTATAATAATAGTTATTATAATAATAGTTATTATAATAATATATAATATTATTATGGATCATGTGAATTGGGCTTTTAGCCCGCAGCCCACAAGAGAGTCTATAAAAGGAACCCTTGTGATGAAGCTTTTACTTGATGCAATTTCGTTTTTGATTCTCACTCAAATAATTCCGTTCGTAAGCAGCTAGCACTGTGACCGGAAGCTGTTCGTGTGGACTGAGTAGAGGCGTTGCACTTCATCAACGCTTGTGATCGCTGCATCAAAGATCTGAATCGCCACAAAGAGGTAACGATTCTATCACTGACCATGCTCATTCGTAAGGATCACTAAAGGAAAATTTTTTGTTTTCCGCTGCGTTTAGATCGCAATTTTCCTTCAGTGGTATCAGAGCCACTTACGAAACCATGGATCTGATAGCTGTTAAATTTCCGTTTTTTTTTCTGTATTTGATTCGATTAAAACACAGAACGAATTTAACAATAAACGATTAATTAAATTTGGCATCTGTTGTGTACGATTTGGATGATTGATGTTGATTATGCTTCAGAAACCGACATTAGTATGGTGAAGTTGTGCGATACATTGATCATCCATAGGTTACACAATTAGATCGATCACTTTTATATAAGATATAAGAAATTCTGATGCAAAGATGGTATATGGGATATACTGTTTTGATTTCATCCATTCAATCACATAAGGATTGTAATTCTTTTGAAAGATCATCATTTTCATTCGCTTCGGAATCCGACGTTAGTATGGTGAAGCAATGACATGTTGATCTATCATATTGAGTTATCAATCGAGTTGTGTTTGACGGCATGAAATTGTTGCATTAGGATTAATGGCAGTACAAGTGTTGTATTGCCGCAGACTTTTCCGGTTGGGGTTGTAAATGCACAAAAGTTGTGCAGGAAACGACGTGAAATACAGCCGAAATCAGCGGAACCCCCGGCTAAGTCTGCAAAGTGTGATCAATCAGCCGAAATTTAATTTAGTTTATTTAATTATCGGAATTTTAAACTAATAATAAAAGTGTGTTTATTATTATTTATTTGTGGTGATCAGTTATGGCCTTAGTTTATCCTTTATTATTGTTTTGGGATTTTTAAATACGGCCTGCGAGTCGTGCCTCTCTCTCAATCTCTTTATGTAACTTCTTTTCTCATCTCACTCCCTCGTATGTAAAACGAGTTTTCTTATATGTAATGTAATATTATGTTATGAAGAAAAAGGAAGTATTCAATATTAAAGGAGGATAACCTTGGAGATCATGCTTGGAGAAGCTTAGATCGTTATTAGGTTAGCTTAGGTTCTCTCATTGGCTTGAGAGAATAATTGCGTTAGGGGCCATAATTGTATCTTTTTATATGTATGTTGATGCATGTAATTGTATGTTGATGCATGTGAGAGACGTTTTGCATGTTAAGCCGGTGAGATCAAACTAATAACAAATTCCCTCAAAATTAAATATTAAGTTTATGCTTTCCAATTTTTAGCACTCATCAAGACTAGTATCGAGCATTGTAGGTTTCGCCTACGCGAGGTGCATGTTCTATATTAGTAAGGTGTGATGGGATAATTGTAATATCCAATTGCTAAAACAATGGGTCAAACTTAACTAAACAAATTATAATAAGATTATACATGTTTAGAAGCAAGAATTGGGAATGATTCATGTGATGGATCAGAATAAGGAGTTATTCACCCAATTGAAAATATTCGAGAGTTGTATGAGATACAATTGGAAGGAGTTCCTACCTAAATAACTTAGTTTTGTGTAATCAGCCTAACGCTGACTTAAAACAAAGTGAAACATGGATCTCGACCCACTAGAAAGTCTTCCAACGGGATTTTCCGAATCAAATGATGAGGGTCATTTGTTTTGAATAAAATAGTGGGAGCATATTTGATTAAAGGCCTAATTAAATATGTTGTTTTAATGATACTTATATTTTCATATTTCTCTTGTAGATTACCATGACAACAAACACATCGAACAATATTTTGCGATCCATCCTAGATAAGGAAAAATTGTCTGGGACAAATTTCCTGGATTGGCACCGTAATCTGAGGATTGTCCTCAAGCACGATAAGAAGCTGTATGTCTTGGAGACACCAGTTCCTGAGGAGGAACCTCCTAGTTCTGCACCAAAGGCAGAAAGAGATGCTTATAAGAAGCATTTCGATGATGCCAATGAAACCGCTTGCCTCATGCTTGCTACCATGAACTCTGAGTTGCAAAAGCAACACGAGAACATGTCTGCGTTCGATATGATCGGACATCTGAAAATGCTTTATCAAGAGCAAGCAAGAAATGAGAGGTTTCAGGTTTCAAAGTCCCTTTTTAACAGCAAGTTAGCTGAGGGAGCCCCTGTAAGTCCCCATGTACTCAAGATGATTGGGTATGTGGAGAACCTTGACAGATTAGGGTTTCCCCTTGGAAAAGAACTTGCGATTGATCTGATCTTGCAATCGTTGCCAGAGAGCTTCAGTCAGTTTGTCCTGAATTTCAATATGAATGACTTGGACAAAAGTCTTCCAGAACTGCTAGGCATGTTGAGAACTGCTGAGCAGAATATGAAGACAAAAGGGAAATCCATTCTGATGGTCAGTAATGGAAAGAAACAGAACAAGAGGCCCATCAAAAGGGTGGTAGAGGGAAAGGCAAGGAAGTTGCCAAACCCAAACCCACTCCTCCTGTTTTGAAGCCTAGTGGAGGAATAGCAAAGGAGGGCACTTGCTTCCATTGCGGTAAGACCGGACATTGGAAGAGAAATTGCCCAAAGTACCTGGAAGATAAGAAAAATGGAGTAGAGACTTCAAATTCAGGTATTTTTGTTATTGAAATTAATTTATCTACTTCTGCATCATGGGTATTAGATACTGGATGCGGTTCTCACATTTGTACTAATGTGCAGGGGCTAAAAAGGAGTAGAGATTTGGCAAAAGGTGAAGTTGACCTACGAGTTGGCAATGGAGCAAAGGTTGCTGCTTTAGCTGTAGGAACTTATGTTTTAACTTTACCTAGTGGTTTAATAATTCAGTTAGAGAACTGTTATTATGTACCTGCAATTAGCAGGAATATTATTTCCGTTTCTTGTTTGGACAAGTTTGGTTTTTCATTCATAATAAAGAACAATTGTTGCTTCATTTATTTGAATGATATATTCTATGCTACTGCAAAAATGAATAATGGACTATATGTCCTTGATCTTGAAATGCCAATTTATAACATTAATACTAAAAGGTTGAAACCTAATGAGTTGAATCCAACTTACCTTTGGCACTGTCGATTAGGCCACATAAATGAGAAACGCATTTCCAAACTCCATAAAGATGGACTCTTGGACTCTTTTGATTATGAATCATATGAGACATGCAGATCTTGTTTAATTGGAAAGATGACAAAGTCCCCATTCACAGGAAAAGGTGAAAGGGCTAATGATCTTTTGGCACTCATACATACTGATGTATGTGGACCACTGAACATACCAGCCAGAGGAGGTTTTCAGTACTTCATCACTTTCACTGATGACTTCAGTAGATACGGATATGTGTATTTAATGAAACACAAATCTGAGTCCTTTGAAAAGTTCAAGGAATTCAAGAATGAAGTACAAAACCAACTAGGGAAGAATATTAAAGTTCTTCGATCAGATCGAGGCGGTGAATATTTAAGCCTAGAATTTGATGACCATCTAAAAGAGTATGGGATTCTATCCCAACTTACTCCTCCTGGAACACCACAATGGAATGGTGTATCTGAGAGAAGAAATCGAACCTTGTTAGACATGGTCCGATCCATGATGAGTCACGCCGATCTTCCAAACTCCTTTTGGGGACATGCATTATTAACAGCAGCTTACACACTTAACCGTGTTCCATCCAAAAAGGTTGATAAGACACCATATGAGATATGGAGTGGTAAGAAACCACATATGTCTTACATGAAGATTTGGGGTTGCGAAGTTTACGTCAAACGACAAATTTCAACCAAGCTTGAGCCCAAATCTGACAAATGCTTATTTGTGGGATATCCTAAAGAAACAAGAGGATATTACTTCTACAATCCTTCTGAGGGCAAAGTGTTTGTCGCTCGAACTGGAGTCTTTCTGGAAAGGGATTTTATTTCTGATGTATTACTCATGGATCAAGATGAGCCTGTGACCTACAAAGAGGCCATAACTGGTCCTGAGTCTGAGAAGTGGCTAGAAGCCATGAAATCTGAAATGGATTCCATGTACACAAACCAGGTTTGGACCTTGGTAGAACCTCCTATAGGAGTTAACCCTATAGGATGCAAGTGGGTCTTCAAGAAGAAGACTGACATGGATGGTAAGGTACATACCTATAAAGAAAGACTGGTTGCAAAAGGCTATAAACAAATTCATGGGGTTGACTATGATGAAACCTTTTCACCAGTTGCAATGCTTAAATCTGTTCGGATTTTACTTGCCATCGCTGCATATCATGATTATGAAATATGGCAGATGGATGTCAAAACTGCTTTCCTTAATGGGAATCTTCTTGAGGATGTGTACATGACACAACCTGAAGGATTTGACATACCGCAAGATGCCCAAAAGATATGCAAGTTACAGCGATCAATCTATGGATTGAAGCAAGCCTCCAGAAGCTGGAATCTTCGTTTTGATGAAACCGTAAAACAATATGGATTCATCAAAAAGGAAGATGAACCTTGTGTCTACAAGAAGGTTAGTGGGAGCATGATCGTGTTTCTGGTATTATATGTAGATGACATATTACTCATTGGAAACGATGTCCCTACCTTGCAACAAGTGAAGACTTGGTTAGGGAATTGTTTTTCTATGAAAGACCTAGGTGAAGCAGCCTATATATTAGGAATTAGGATCTATAGAGATAGATCACAAAAACTGCTTGGCCTAAGTCAGAGTACATACATAGATAAAGTGTTGAGACGCTTTAATATGCATGATTCCAAGAAAGGATTCATACCTATGCAACATGGTCTGTGTTTATCAAAAACACAATCCCCTTCAACTAAGGAAGAAAGGGATCGCATGAATAAGATTCCATATGCATCTGCAATAGGATCTATCATGTATGCCATGTTATGTACTCGACCAGATGTCTCGTATGCATTAAGTGCAACGAGTAGGTACCAATCTGATCCCGGTGATGCTCACTGGGTAGCTGTCAAGAATATCCTTAAGTACTTGAGAAGGACTAAGGATTCATTCTTGATATATGGAGGTCAGGAAGAGCTTGATGTAATTGGTTACACTGATGCTAGCTTCCAGACAGATAAGGATGATTTTAGATCACAATCTGGTTATGTGTTCTGTCTCAATGGTGGCGCTGTGAGCTGGAAAAGTTCAAAGCAGGAAACAGTTGCTGATTCTACAACTGAGGCCGAGTATATTGCTGCCTCAAATGCAGCAAAGGAAGCTGTTTGGATCAAGAAGTTCATTAGTGAACTTGGCATAGTCCCTAGCATTGTGGATCCCATTGGTTTATATTGTGATAACAATGGTGCTATCGCACAAGCTAAGGAGCCTAGATCTCACCAACGATCCAAACACATACTTAGGCGTTATCACCTCATTCGAGAGATAATCGATCGGGGAGATGTGAAGATATGCAGAGTACCTACACTTGACAATATCGCTGACCCATTAACAAAGCCTCTTGCGCAACAGAAGCATGATGGTCATACTAGATCTATGGGTATTAAGGGTATGCCTAATTGGCTCTAGTGCTAGTGGGAGATTGTTGGTGTAAGCCCTAGAGGCCAATACTTTTTGGTACTTGTATCGGATTATTCGTTTAATAATAAAAGGCATTTCTTTATTATGTTTGTCTTTCAGAATAATAAAGTCCCTAGAATAGTTAGTCTGTTTAATGAAATGTTAAGTGTGACTTAATCATGAGATCCCATTAAACATAAAGACATTATTCTTAAAATATCCGTAGTCAAGCTTTATTGCAAAGTGGGATAACATTAAAGCATTGAGACTATTATGAAGATAGACTGATGATCACATCTCATGGATCATGGATAAAGAGTTATCAAGTCTTGACATAGTTATAAATATTAGGAGTAATATTTATACCGGATTGACCCGCTATGAGAATACTACATAGTATGTTATGCAAAGTGTCATAAGTTATTCTCATGGTGATAATGGTGTATTACCACCCTTCGACCTGAAACCACTATGGACCCTAGATGTAGAGTCGGGTGCTTTATTGCTGATCAAACATTATCCGTAACTGGATGATCATAAAGACAGTTGATGGGCACTCCACGAAGCATGCTGAGGGACATGAGTGTCCTAGATGGAATTTGCCAATCCTGCATAACAGGAGAAATGTCTAAGGGCCCAATATTGAACTGGACAAGGATGACACAGTGTATGCCTTGTGTTCAATATAGACATAGGGGCAAAAGGGTAATTGTACAAACATATATTATCACGAAAAAGGTTTTGTCAGATCACATGACATTTTCGTGACTTGGGTAGCAGTGATGTGTTGCTAGATACCGCTCACTGTTTATTATGTTAAATATATAATTTAATATAATTACCAACGTTACAAAATCCTACAGGGTCACACACATAAGGACAGTTTGATGAGAGATAGAGAAATCAAAGGAACACCGTAAGGTACGGTGCACTTAAGTGAAAAATAGAAATTCGGATAATATAATAATAATTATTGTTATTTTATAATGGTTATAAAATAATAATAAAATAAATATATTTATTATAATAATAGTTATTATAATAATAGTTATTATAATAATATATAATATTATTATGGATCATGTGAATTGGGCTTTTAGCCCGCAGCCCACAAGAGAGTCTATAAAAGGAACCCTTGTGATGAAGCTTTTACTTGATGCAATTTCGTTTTTGATTCTCACTCAAATAATTCCGTTCGTAAGCAGCTAGCACTGTGACCGGAAGCTGTTCGTGTGGACTGAGTAGAGGCGTTGCACTTCATCAACGCTTGTGATCGCTGCATCAAAGATCTGAATCGCCACAAAGAGGTAACGATTCTATCACTGACCATGCTCATTCGTAAGGATCACTAAAGGAAAATTTTTTGTTTTCCGCTGCGTTTAGATCGCAATTTTCCTTCATCCACAACTTGTTGATCCTGCTGGAGATAAGTGACAACTTATCCTCTGAGTCTTTATCAGAATCCTCTGGTTCTTCCTTGGCTTGATAAGCCTCAGTATTTTTAGGTTTAGACCTAAAAGCAATATATTTAATTTTCTTTTGAGGTTCATCTTCCTCCAGCTCTATCTTGTGGTTTCTTAAAGAAATAATTAGTTCCTTAAGACTTATGATATTCAGATCCTTGGCTAGCTTCAGAGAAGTTACCATTGGTCTCCATTTCTTGGGAAGACTTCTGATAATTTTCTTAACATGATCAACAATAGAATAACCCTTGTCTAAAACTCTGAGTCAAGCTACCAACATCTGAAATCTAGAAAACATAGTTTCTACAGATCTATCATCTTCCATCTTGAAAGCCTCATACTTTTGTATTAGGGAAAAAGCCTTTGTCTCCTTTACTTGAACATTTCCTTCATGAGTCATTTGCAATGAATCAAAGATGGATTTGGCAGTTTCTCTATTGGTTATTTTCTCATACTCGGTATAAGAGACAACATTAAATGATATGGTTCTCGCCTTATGATGATTCTTGTAGTCCTTCTTTTGTTGGTCACTCATAACACTCCAGCAACCTTCTTTCATGCAACATCTACTAGGTGAGTGTAGCCATCAACTACAATATCTCATAGATCTACATCGTAACCAAGGAAGAAACTCTCCATTATGTCTTTCCAGTAATCAAATTTCTCACCATAAAAAACTGGTGGTTTTGCACTATAATGATCTTTCTCATTTGAAACGTTTCTTGCAACTTCAGCCATGATAACTCACACAAATACTGGATCAGTACTAACACAGTGAAATGAACCTTTATCAAAATCAAAATCAGAGCTCTGATACTAATTGAAGGTGTGAGAAAACACAAGAAAGGGGGGGGGGGTGAATTGGATTTTAAAAAATGAAAGCTTTTTGTGAAAACAAAAACAAGTAAACCAATGAACAAACAAGAGAGAAAGACACACAATATATCTTGGTTCACTTGAAAAATATTAAGCTAACCCAGTCCATCCGCCAAGGTGATTTTGCCTTATCACAATGACTTATTCATACTAGGGTTTGTTCCAATATTTCACAAATCTCTTAATTATATTAATATTTTATTTCATTTTATTCAAACTATAGTTTAAATATTTTCCCCACGATCCCTTCAATTTGGATCTTTACTGTTAAAAGATTGTTAAAGGTTGTACACATAATATTTTCTAGAAGAATTGAAAATAAAAATTAATATTGTAATATCATGTTAATATTTGAAAATTACAATTATTTTTATTTTTATTTTATTTATATTTATACAATATAGAAAAAGGGAATATTTTGTTTTGATGTAGCCTTTTTTCCGACCATTTTTACTCTTACTTTATTTTATAATTTACTTAATAACTTCTTATTATTAACTTCCACATAACTTTTATTATTAACTTCCACACAAATTCTATTAACAACTTCCATATATTGTATTTTTTAAAAAAATATCTATACAATATATAAAGGGAATACTTTGTTTTGGTGTAACATTTTTTTCTACCATTTTTACTCTCACTTTATTTTATAATTTACTTAGTAACTTCTTATTATTAACTTCCACAAAACTTATATTATTAACTTCCACAAACTTTATTTTTTTAAAAAATATTTAAATAAAAAATATCAGTTTTTTAATGCACATGAATGAAAATATAAATGATATTTTTTCATTCATGTGCATTAAAAAAACTGATAGATGGGCACACGAATGCCCGTCTGAAAACTAGTTTATATATAAAGCAAAACTTAATTTTGGTGTAGTTCGAATTATATTTTTTAATTATTTTTAAAAAATTTAACTTCTTTTTTTTGTAACCATTATATTCTGGTTTACTTATCTCTTTCATTTTATGTTTTTCTAAAATTATTTTATAAGTGATTTAAATTAAATTGAAAAATAAATACATAAATAATACATTTATATTTTAACTTGCATTAATAAAAACAGACAGATGGATGAAAGTGCATGTCTGGATACTAATAGAGAATAAAAAAGTATCTACTATCAAGCAATTACAAATAAGTTGCCCAAACTACCAATATTACCCTTTTCTATACAAAGAATTACACTACTTTAAGGACTGAAGAGTAATTAATAAATTCATTACTCCACCTTTTCCCCTAGCCACAACACACAGCCACGTGTCTTTGAAATGTGTCTTACAAGTCCAAAGTGAGCTTCTCTCTCTTGCTCTTTCATTTTCCAGCTTCTCTCTTTCTCTCGTTTCCTCTGTATCTCTCTTAGTTTTCCCACAAACCCTAAAGCCAACCCAGCCGCCGTCCATTCTCCTCTCTCTTTGATCTTTCATT
This sequence comes from Lathyrus aphaca, assembly GCA_963966055.1. NCBI lineage: Eukaryota > Viridiplantae > Streptophyta > Magnoliopsida > Fabales > Fabaceae > Lathyrus > Lathyrus aphaca. The sequence goes on from OZ014520.1 coordinate 181,778,486, forward strand.
TTCACTATGTGTAAATTTCTTTATATTGTTGTTTCATTGCATGCATCTAATGGTAGATTTATCTTCCTTTCATCATGCGGGAGCAAACCACAACCAACACTTTTAGATTCAACACGGGTATTTATCTTTTCCTTTCACTCTATTGATTTCATGGTCTTGTTTTCGATTTCTTCTGATTTTTTGATTTTAGGATTTGTTCTCCTGTGTCTGATTCTTTGTTTTTAATGGGTTATTGTTTTGTTGCTTTTTACAGATTTGGTGACTTAGTTAGAGGTCATGGAAATTATTATACCTTCATTTGTGAAGTAAGCATCAGTTTGGTTACAAGTAAGAGCTTAGAAGAGAAATAGTTGTGTTTCTTTTTCCATCTTGATCTATGTTTTCTTAAGATAAAATAATAACTTTTTTCTTATAATTAAATCTATTCATTTTTCATGTATTGTGCAGACTATGTTCAAAACTCGTGCAATATCAATTTCAACAATTACCCTTTTCACTAGAACCACACCTTTGTATAGCTCTAGCCTTCAAAATAAAGACCGTGCTGGGATTAGTACTCAGGTAAATGGATTAAACTTTTACTTGGTGTTTTCATATAATGAATGCATAGTAACTCATACTTTTCATGGTTGGAAATTGGAAAGGCATATGTAGGATCACAAACATTACAGAGTATAATCCTACTCTTAAGAGGCACCAATAAAAGTGGAGGATATGTTCCCCCTAAATGTTTATTCTTATGTACGTATGTACATTGTCCTCACTGTTTTATGGCAACATTGAACACATTTTCATAAGAAGACATCCTTTTCATTATATAATTTCAATATTGTGGCAGATATTTTTGTTTCCTTTCTTCACTTACTTCATTAGTTATTTCAAAACTTTCTAATTCATTCCATCATTTCCTTACTTTGTTTTCCTCTCTTATTTCCTCCTTTGATTTTTGTCTCAACATCAAAGCCAAACATGAAGAGGCAAAGGTATTTCCCTTAACTCCCTTCTTCCTTCAATGTATGTATGTGAGAAACATAAATTCAAGGAGAATGATTTCAGGGTTTTATTTTAGAAGATGAAACATTAACAACTGGGAAATAACTGTTTTTAAGTATTTGTATTTTCAATGAATAATTTTTCAATGACGTTAACTATGTTTTTATTTTGATAATGTTTTTGAAATTCTGTGATCAGGTATGAGATGTCCTAAGAGATGTCCCAACACTTGACAGATTTAACCAAAACTTAAATAGCAAGAAAAGTAAACAACACAGAAGTTTGTTAACCCAGTTCAGTGTATAACCACACTTACATCTGGAGGCTACCAAGCCAGGAGGAAATCCACTATAAGTAATATTAATTCTAGACTTAAACCACCCTGTTTAATCTATCACTTAATAACTACCCAATGCAATTTCTGAAGGAAAATTGCGATCTAAACGCAGCGGAAAACAAAAATTTTCCTTTAGTGATCCTTACGAATGAGCATGGTCAGTGATAGAATCGTTACCTCTTTGTGGCGATTCAGATCTTTGATGCAGCGATCACAAGCGTTGATGAAGTGCAACGCCTCTACTCAGTCCACACGAACAGCTTCCGGTCACAGTGCTAGCTGCTTACGAACGGAATTATTTGAGTGAGAATCAAAAACGAAATTGCATCAAGTAAAAGCTTCATCACAAGGGTTCCTTTTATAGACTCTCTTGTGGGCTGCGGGCTAAAAGCCCAATTCACATGATCCATAATAATATTATATATTATTATAATAACTATTATTATAATAAATATATTTATTTTATTATTATTTTATAACCATTATAAAATAACAATAATTATTATTATATTATCCGAATTTCTATTTTTTTACTTAAGTGCACCGTACCTTACGGTGTTCCTTTGATTTCTCTATCTCTCATCAAACTGTCCTTATGTGTGTGACCCTGTAGGATTTCGTAACGTTGGTAATTATATTAAATTATATATTTAACATAATAAACAGTGAGCGGTATCTAGCAACACATCACTGCTACCCAAGTCACGATAATGTCATGTGATCTGACAAAACCTTTTTCGTGATAATATATGTTTGTACAATTACCCTTTTGCCCCTATGTCTATATTGAACACAAGGCATACACTGTGTCATCCTTGTCCAGTTCAATATTGGGCCCTTAGACATTTCTCCTGTTATGCAGGATTGGCAAATTCCATCTAGGACACTCATGTCCCTCAGCATGCTTCGTGGAGTGCCCATCAACTGTCTTTATGATCATCCAGTTACGGATAATGTTTGATCAGCAATAAAGCACCCGACTCTACATCTAGGGTCCATAGTGGTTTCAGGTCGAAGGGTGGTAATACACCATTATCACCATGAGAATAACTTATGACACTTTGCATAACATACTATGTAGTATTCTCATAGCGGGTCAATCCGGTATAAATATTACTCCTAATATTTATACCTATGTCAAGACTTGATAACTCTTTATCCATGATCCATGAGATGTGATCATCAGTCTATCTTCATAATAGTCTCAATGCTTTAATGTTATCCCACTTTGCAATAAAGCTTGACTACGGATATTTTAAGAATAATGTCTTTATGTTTAATGGGATCTCATGATTAAGTCACACTTAACATTTCATTAAACAGACTAACTATTCTAGGGACTTTATTATTCTGAAAGACAAACATAATAAAGAAATGCCTTTTATTATTAAACGAATAATCCGATACAAGTACCAAAAAGTATTGGCCTCTAGGGCTTACACCAACAATCTCCCACTAGCACTAGAGCCAATTAGGCATACCCTTAATACCCATAGATCTAGTATGACCATCATGCTTCTGTTGCGCAAGAGGCTTTGTTAATGGGTCAGCGATATTGTCAAGTGTAGGTACTCTGCATATCTTCACATCTCCCCGATCGATTATCTCTCGAATGAGGTGATAACGCCTAAGTATGTGTTTGGATCGTTGGTGAGATCTAGGCTCCTTATCTTGTGCGATAGCACCATTGTTATCACAATATAAACCAATGGGATCCACAATGCTAGGGACTATGCCAAGTTCACTAATGAACTTCTTGATCCAAACAGCTTCCTTTGCTGCATTTGAGGCAGCAATATACTCGGCCTCAGTTGTAGAATCAGCAACTGTTTCCTGCTTTGAACTTTTCCAGCTCACAGCGCCACCATTGAGACAGAACACATAACCAGATTGTGATCTAAAATCATCCTTATCTGTCTGGAAGCTAGCATCAGTGTAACCAATTACATCAAGCTCTTCCTGACCTCCATATATCAAGAATGAATCCTTAGTCCTTCTCAAGTACTTAAGGATATTCTTGACAGCTACCCAGTGAGCATCACCGGGATCAGATTGGTACCTACTCGTTGCACTTAATGCATACGAGACATCTGGTCGAGTACATAACATGGCATACATGATAGATCCTATTGCAGATGCATATGGAATCTTATTCATGCGATCCCTTTCTTCCTTAGTTGAAGGGGATTGTGTTTTTGATAAACACAGACCATGTTGCATAGGTATGAATCCTTTCTTGGAATCATGCATATTAAAGCGTCTCAACACTTTATCTATGTATGTACTCTGACTTAGGCCAAGCAGTTTTTGTGATCTATCTCTATAGATCCTAATTCCTAATATATAGGCTGCTTCACCTAGGTCTTTCATAGAAAAACAATTCCCTAACCAAGTCTTCACTTGTTGCAAGGTAGGGACATCGTTTCCAATGAGTAATATGTCATCTACATATAATACCAGAAACACGATCATGCTCCCACTAACCTTCTTGTAGACACAAGGTTCATCTTCATTTTTGATGAATCCATATTGTTTTACGGTTTCATCAAAACGAAGATTCCAGCTTCTGGAAGCTTGCTTCAATCCATAGATTGATCGCTGTAACTTGCATATCTTTTGGGCATCTTGTGGTATGTCAAATCCTTCAGGTTGTGTCATGTACACATCCTCAAGAAGATTCCCATTAAGGAAAGCAGTTTTGACATCCATCTGCCATATTTCATAATCATGATATGCAGCGATGGCAAGTAAAATCCGAACAGATTTAAGCATTGCAACTGGTGAAAAGGTTTCATCATAGTCAACCCCATGAATTTGTTTATAGCCTTTTGCAACCAGTCTTGCTTTATAGGTATGTACCTTACCATCCATGTCAGTCTTCTTCTTGAAGACCCACTTGCATCCTATAGGGTTAACTCCTATAGGAGGTTCTACCAAGGTCCAAACCTGGTTTGTGTACATGGAATCCATTTCAGATTTCATGGCTTCTAGCCACTTCTCAGACTCAGGACCAGTTATGGCCTCTTTGTAGGTCACAGGCTCATCTTGATCCATGAGTAATACATCACCCTGATCACTTATGAGATATCCATATCTCTCAGGTTGGTGACGTGTCCTGCTTGACCTACGCTGGTCTTGTTCTACTTGAGCAGGTTGCTCTTCCACAACTACTTGTGTTTCCTGCTCTAGTTCCTCCATAGGTGTTTCAATGTTTTGTGATTCTTGAATTTCTTCAAGCTCTATTTTCCTCCCACTGTTTCCTTTGGAAATAAAATCCCTTTCCAGAAAGACTCCAGTTCGAGCGACAAACACTTTGCCCTCAGAAGGATTGTAGAAGTAATATCCTCTTGTTTCTTTAGGATACCCCACAAATAAGCATTTGTCAGATTTGGGCTCAAGCTTGGTTGAAATTTGTCGTTTGACGTAAACTTCGCAACCCCAAATCTTCATGTAAGACATATGTGGTTTCTTACCACTCCATATCTCATATGGTGTCTTATCAACCTTTTTGGATGGAACACGGTTAAGTGTGTAAGCTGCTGTTAATAATGCATGTCCCCAAAAGGAGTTTGGAAGATCGGCGTGACTCATCATGGATCGGACCATGTCTAACAAGGTTCGATTTCTTCTCTCAGATACACCATTCCATTGTGGTGTTCCAGGAGGAGTAAGTTGGGATAGAATCCCATACTCTTTTAGATGGTCATCAAATTCTAGGCTTAAATATTCACCGCCTCGATCTGATCGAAGAACTTTAATATTCTTCCCTAGTTGGTTTTGTACTTCATTCTTGAATTCCTTGAACTTTTCAAAGGACTCAGATTTGTGTTTCATTAAATACACATATCCGTATCTACTGAAGTCATCAGTGAAAGTGATGAAGTACTGAAAACCTCCTATGGCTGGTATGTTCAGTGGTCCACATACATCAGTATGTATGAGTGCCAAAAGATCATTAGCCCTTTCACCTTTTCCTGTGAATGGGGACTTTGTCATCTTTCCAATTAAACAAGATCTGCATGTCTCATATGATTCATAATCAAAAGAGTCCAAGAGTCCATCTTTATGGAGTTTGGAAATGCGTTTCTCATTTATGTGGCCTAATCGACAGTGCCAAAGGTAAGTTGGATTCAACTCATTAGGTTTCAACCTTTTAGTATTAATGTTATAAATTGGCATTTCAAAATCAAGGACATATAGTCCATTATTCATTTTTGCAGTAGCATAGAATATATCATTCAAATAAATGGAGCAACAATTGTTCTTTATTATGAATGAAAAACCAAACTTGTCCAAACAAGAAACGGAAATAATATTCCTGCTAATTGCAGGTACATAATAACAGTTCTCTAACTGAATTATTAAACCACTAGGTAAAGTTAAAACATAAGTTCCTACAGCTAAAGCAGCAACCTTTGCTCCATTGCCAACTCGTAGGTCAACTTTACCTTTTGCCAAATCTCTACTCCTTTTTAGCCCCTGCACATTAGTACAAATGTGAGAACCGCATCCAGTATCTAATACCCATGATGCAGAAGTAGATAAATTAATTTCAATAACAAAAATACCTGAATTTGAAGTCTCTACTCCATTTTTCTTATCTTCCAGGTACTTTGGGCAATTTCTCTTCCAATGTCCGGTCTTACCGCAATGGAAGCAAGTGCCCTCCTTTGCTATTCCTCCACTAGGCTTCAAAACAGGAGGAGTGGGTTTGGGTTTGGCAACTTCCTTGCCTTTCCCTCTACCACCCTGTTTGATGGGCCTCTTGTTCTGTTTCTTTCCATTACTGACCATCAGAATGGATTTCCCTTTTGTCTTCATATTCTGCTCAGCAGTTCTCAACATGCCTAGCAGTTCTGGAAGACTTTTGTCCAAGTCATTCATATTGAAATTCAGGACAAACTGACTGAAGCTCTCTGGCAACGATTGCAAGATCAGATCAATCGCAAGTTCTTTTCCAAGGGGAAACCCTAATCTGTCAAGGTTCTCCACATACCCAATCATCTTGAGTACATGGGGACTTACAGGGGCTCCCTCAGCTAACTTGCTGTTAAAAAGGGACTTTGAAACCTGAAACCTCTCATTTCTTGCTTGCTCTTGATAAAGCATTTTCAGATGTCCGATCATATCGAACGCAGACATGTTCTCGTGTTGCTTTTGCAACTCAGAGTTCATGGTAGCAAGCATGAGGCAAGCGGTTTCATTGGCATCATCGAAATGCTTCTTATAAGCATCTCTTTCTGCCTTTGGTGCAGAACTAGGAGGTTCCTCCTCAGGAACTGGTGTCTCCAAGACATACAGCTTCTTATCGTGCTTGAGGACAATCCTCAGATTACGGTGCCAATCCAGGAAATTTGTCCCAGACAATTTTTCCTTATCTAGGATGGATCGCAAAATATTGTTCGATGTGTTTGTTGTCATGGTAATCTACAAGAGAAATATGAAAATATAAGTATCATTAAAACAACATATTTAATTAGGCCTTTAATCAAATATGCTCCCACTATTTTATTCAAAACAAATGACCCTCATCATTTGATTCGGAAAATCCCGTTGGAAGACTTTCTAGTGGGTCGAGATCCATGTTTCACTTTGTTTTAAGTCAGCGTTAGGCTGATTACACAAAACTAAGTTATTTAGGTAGGAACTCCTTCCAATTGTATCTCATACAACTCTCGAATATTTTCAATTGGGTGAATAACTCCTTATTCTGATCCATCACATGAATCATTCCCAATTCTTGCTTCTAAACATGTATAATCTTATTATAATTTGTTTAGTTAAGTTTGACCCATTGTTTTAGCAATTGGATATTACAATTATCCCATCACACCTTACTAATATAGAACATGCACCTCGCGTAGGCGAAACCTACAATGCTCGATACTAGTCTTGATGAGTGCTAAAAATTGGAAAGCATAAACTTAATATTTAATTTTGAGGGAATTTGTTATTAGTTTGATCTCACCGGCTTAACATGCAAAACGTCTCTCACATGCATCAACATACAATTACATGCATCAACATACATATAAAAAGATACAATTATGGCCCCTAACGCAATTATTCTCTCAAGCCAATGAGAGAACCTAAGCTAACCTAATAACGATCTAAGCTTCTCCAAGCATGATCTCCAAGGTTATCCTCCTTTAATATTGAATACTTCCTTTTTCTTCATAACATAATATTACATTACATATAAGAAAACTCGTTTTACATACGAGGGAGTGAGATGAGAAAAGAAGTTACATAAAGAGATTGAGAGAGAGGCACGACTCGCAGGCCGTATTTAAAAATCCCAAAACAATAATAAAGGATAAACTAAGGCCATAACTGATCACCACAAATAAATAATAATAAACACACTTTTATTATTAGTTTAAAATTCCGATAATTAAATAAACTAAATTAAATTTCGGCTGATTGATCACACTTTGCAGACTTAGCCGGGGGTTCCGCTGATTTCGGCTGTATTTCACGTCGTTTCCTGCACAACTTTTGTGCATTTACAACCCCAACCGGAAAAGTCTGCGGCAATACAACACTTGTACTGCCATTAATCCTAATGCAACAATTTCATGCCGTCAAACACAACTCGATTGATAACTCAATATGATAGATCAACATGTCATTGCTTCACCATACTAACGTCGGATTCCGAAGCGAATGAAAATGATGATCTTTCAAAAGAATTACAATCCTTATGTGATTGAATGGATGAAATCAAAACAGTATATCCCATATACCATCTTTGCATCAGAATTTCTTATATCTTATATAAAAGTGATCGATCTAATTGTGTAACCTATGGATGATCAATGTATCGCACAACTTCACCATACTAATGTCGGTTTCTGAAGCATAATCAACATCAATCATCCAAATCGTACACAACAGATGCCAAATTTAATTAATCGTTTATTGTTAAATTCGTTCTGTGTTTTAATCGAATCAAATACAGAAAAAAAAACGGAAATTTAACAGCTATCAGATCCATGGTTTCGTAAGTGGCTCTGATACCACTGAAGGAAAATTGCGATCTAAACGCAGCGGAAAACAAAAATTTTCCTTTAGTGATCCTTACGAATGAGCATGGTCAGTGATAGAATCGTTACCTCTTTGTGGCGATTCAGATCTTTGATGCAGCGATCACAAGCGTTGATGAAGTGCAACGCCTCTACTCAGTCCACACGAACAGCTTCCGGTCACAGTGCTAGCTGCTTACGAACGGAATTATTTGAGTGAGAATCAAAAACGAAATTGCATCAAGTAAAAGCTTCATCACAAGGGTTCCTTTTATAGACTCTCTTGTGGGCTGCGGGCTAAAAGCCCAATTCACATGATCTATAATAATATTATATATTATTATAATAACTATTATTATAATAAATATATTTATTTTATTATTATTTTATAACCATTATAAAATAACAATAATTATTATTATATTATCCGAATTTCTATTTTTTTACTTAAGTGCACCGTACCTTACGGTGTTCCTTTGATTTCTCTATCTCTCATCAAACTGTCCTTATGTGTGTGACCCTGTAGGATTTCGTAACGTTGGTAATTATATTAAATTATATATTTAACATAATAAACAGTGAGCGGTATCTAGCAACACATCACTGCTACCCAAGTCACGATAATGTCATGTGATCTGACAAAACCTTTTTCGTGATAATATATGTTTGTACAATTACCCTTTTGCCCCTATGTCTATATTGAACACAAGGCATACACTGTGTCATCCTTGTCCAGTTCAATATTGGGCCCTTAGACATTTCTCCTGTTATGCAGGATTGGCAAATTCCATCTAGGACACTCATGTCCCTCGGCATGCTTCGTGGAGTGCCCATCAACTGTCTTTATGATCATCCAGTTACGGATAATGTTTGATCAGCAATAAAGCACCCGACTCTACATCTAGGGTCCATAGTGGTTTCAGGTCGAAGGGTGGTAATACACCATTATCACCATGAGAATAACTTATGACACTTTGCATAACATACTATGTAGTATTCTCATAGCGGGTCAATCCGGTATAAATATTACTCCTAATATTTATACCTATGTCAAGACTTGATAACTCTTTATCCATGATCCATGAGATGTGATCATCAGTCTATCTTCATAATAGTCTCAATGCTTTAATGTTATCCCACTTTGCAATAAAGCTTGACTACGGATATTTTAAGAATAATGTCTTTATGTTTAATGGGATCTCATGATTAAGTCACACTTAACATTTCATTAAACAGACTAACTATTCTAGGGACTTTATTATTCTGAAAGACAAACATAATAAAGAAATGCCTTTTATTATTAAACGAATAATCCGATACAAGTACCAAAAAGTATTGGCCTCTAGGGCTTACACCAACAATTTCTACCTAAGACACAACTTAGATAAGAGTACCCTACTCACTCCCCCTCAATCACACAGTGATTTTGTTTACAAGTTTAATGATATTGAAGTCATACTTCAAACAAAACAGCTTGATCTTACTTCACAGTTTCAATCAAGTCACAAATGCACTTTTGCTTAAAAGCTCATAAAGTGGTACAATTAAACAACCTGCTATTAAAACACTAGACACCCTATTTTTTCTTCTGAAATTCGTACTCAATTCTATGAGTTTCTGTTGATTAAATAGGTATCTGTAATTTGGGCTTTCTGTAGAATGATCCAGCCCTAATGCGCATGCAGCTTTCACCTTGAATTTAGGGTTTGTTACTTCCTAGATTCTAGGTGATTTAGGTCTTCTGTTTTAATCTGAATCTTCAATATAAAACTCCCTACAGATGCGCCTTGTTCTGTTTTTATCCATCATTAATTAATTCCAGATAACTCTCCTTAAATATCTCTGATCAGTTAGTCAATAATTAATTCTGGTAGCAGGTTTGAGATGTCTCAACATCTGTTGGGACATCCTGAAAAACTGAACTTAAGTCATTTACACAATGTCCCAACATCTGGTGAGACATCCTGAAATAAGTTCATATACTCTGTTTGATAATGTCCCAACATCTGATAGGACATTCTGAACTGAATTCAATATTTCTTGTTGGTCAAAAATTCTGCCAATTCAAGACATCTACAAACTCCCCCTTTGGCTAATTTTTGGCTAACATCTTTTCTGGTTTTCAGAGTGCAGCAGAAGTTCTTTTTATCAGAGTATAGCATTACTTTTCTGTTGATTCTTATTTGAGATTACTCCCCCTCAAACATATATGTATCCAGTCTTGTTGCAACAGAAGTATTTATCAAAACACACTGATTCAGTTCAGACATAGGCAAACAAATTTTTCATTCATAATTAAACAGCAATACAATTTGTTGTTGTTGTTCTCCCCCTTGTTAGACACAAATTATGGGGCCAAAGACACTAATCCAGAAATACAATGCTGTCATTACAATTGTCCTCACATACAATGATCACTCAGATTCATCACTCTCAGTTTCTTCCTCAACTTCAGTTTCTTCATCAGCTTCACTTTCTTCATCAGAGGCAGCTTTCTGATCTCCTTCACTCTCTAGCCTTTGGATGATTTCTTCAAGTTTCAGCTTCCTTGCTTCAAGTACTTTGCATGTGCTTTTTAGCTCAGCAATTAATGCCTTCTTGGAGATTGGAGTCTTAGCAGTTGAAGGACCTGCAGATGTCCCAGAAGGTGCTTCAACATCTGCAGCATGATGACTGAGGAACAATTTGTAGTGAAAAGCCAGGGGGCTTTCTCTTTTGCAGGTTGTATCCTTTTCAGTGAGAATTCCAGGGTATTGATTGAGCACTATACCACATAGCAAGGAGGGAAAGGCTATTGGCAGCTTTGTTGCAGAAGAGCTGGCATGCTTCAATGTCTGATCAAATATGTAAGCACCATAGTCCAGCTTAGTCTGAGTTCCCACAGCATAGATAAACCTGGCCAGGCCAGTGGAGATTGAAGATGTGTGGTTGGTAGGCACCCAGTTTGCTGTACCAATCCTGTTCAGCATGGCATATTTTCTTGTAAGCATGCTCACTGAGAGCTTTCCTTTAACAGGCCATGCCTTGACCTGGTTTGCAGTGATCACCTTGCAGATTTGGTTATCTGTCTTACCTAGCTCATTTGGTCCATCTGTTTCTCTTCCTAGGTATTGGTTGATGATCTGAGAAGAGAACTCAACACACCTACCTCTAACAAAGACTTTTCTAAATTCAGAGGACTTACCATTGCCACAATCCTCCTGAAGATTAACAATGAATTCTTTGACAAGAAGTTCATAGCAGGGAGAGAGATCTGAGACTGTTTTAAAGAGACCTGCAGCAGATATGAGGTCAATCAGTTCAGTGCACTCAAGTGCATTGCTGCTCAGCTCTCTTTCTAGGGAAACCCTTCTTTGGTACACAAACTTCCATCTGTTTACACTTGAAACATGATGAAATGAAATGTTGTCCAAGGGGGCTTCTGGAACAGCAGTTGAAGCCCTAGATGGTGCTGGTTTCTTCTTGGGAGGAGATGTTGGGACATCTGATTCAACATCTGAGTCTGATGGGGTAACAGCTTTCCTCTTCTGGGTTTGAACTTTACTCCATTGTTTTGTTGGCCCAAAGGCAGCTTTAGCTTTGCCTTTCTTTGGTGTAGCTTTCTTTTTCTCAGGAATTTCAGGTTCAGCTTGCATCTTTCCTTTCCTGGACCTGAACCTTTTGGCTATGCTAGGTCTAACAGAGGCTATGATCTCTGTATCAGAGTCCTGTTCCAGGTTCACCACTGGAGGAGATTGAGCAGTCTCCTCTTCAGCTGGTTGATCAGCAGAGATTTGATCTTCATTTGAGGATTTGGTCTGATCCTCAGAGACTTCTTTATCACATTCATTTGAGGCCTTTTTCTGGTCCTCAGTTTGTTCCAAGTCAGCATCAGATGAGTTCTTTTTCTCATCTTCAGATGTTCCAACATCTATTGGGACATCCTGTTGTGCAGGAGTGTCCTCTGCAGCTTGAGCTTGTTCTTCTTGAGGTGCAGGCATGGTGTTCAGAGGAACAGAAATCCCACTAACCACTCTCTGCTCAAATAGAATCTTGTTGACTATCTCCTTGATGGAAGCATCCACATAGTCAGAATATTTTGGAGGCATGTTAGCTGGAGAAGGAATGCCTCCTTTGGATTTGCTGCAGACTTGATCTTTAGCTCTCTTTGGAGTTCTTGGCTTTTTAGCATGAGAAGCACTTCCTCTTAGTTCGTCCAATGGGGTTGATTTCATTGGTACCACAGAGATGGGTGTTGCATGAACTACGTCTTCTTTGTTGAGAACTTCTTCAGGAGTGTTAGGGTTTTGAGACATTGTCAAGGAAGATGGATGAAGAGCTTTAAGGTTGATGATTTCTGAAGAAAAACTGGTTAATGTGATTCGCTTGTGATAGTATGATGAGAATCTTGATAGCTGATTATAAGCAGTTACTAAATAAGTAGTCGTTACATTGCAAATTATTAGAATTGGAATTCCCAAGGTTCTTGTCCAGACTGGTTTTGCCATCTGGAACTTATGCCATACAATGTCATATGACATGTTGGCACATCTCATTAACTGCTAAATATCACATAAACAGATTCCCAGTTTGCCCCTTAAGTTCTCAAATTGTGTAGCATCCAATGCTTTGGTAAAGATATCAGCTAACTGCAGATTTGTAGCTACATGCTCCAATGAAATCACCTTTTCTTCTACAAGATCTCTGATGAAATGATGTCTGATATCAATATGCTTGGTCCTGCTATGTTGGATAGGATTTTTTGATATGTTGATTGCACTTAAGTTGTCACAGTACAATGTCATGACATCCTGTGGGACATTGTACTCAGTGAGCATTTGCTTCATCCAAACCAACTGAGAACAACTACTTCCAGCTGCTATATATTCAGCTTCAGCTGTAGATAAGGATACACAATTTTGTTTCTTACTGAACCAAGAAATCAAATTGTTTCCTAGAAAGAAGCATCCTCCTGAGGTGCTTTTTCTGTCATCAGCACTTCCAGCCCAATCAGCATCACAGAAGCCAGTAAGAATTGGTTTACATCCATGAAAGTACATTATGCCATAGTCACAAGTACCATTAACATATTTAAGAATTCTCTTGACTTGATTGAGATGACTGACTTTTGGATCAACTTGATATCTTGCACATACACCTACTGCAAAAGCTATGTCAGGTCTGCTAGCAGTCAAGTACAACAAGCTTCCAATCATGCTTCTGTATAAGCTTTGATCTACATTCTCACCCTTTTCATCTTTAGTCAGCTTTAAATGTGTGGGGGCAGGAGTTCTCTTATGAGTGGCATTTTCCATTCCAAATTTCTTGACTATGTTCTTGGTATACTTGCTTTGGGAAATGAACATTGAGTCTTCCATTTGCTTTATTTGCAGACCAAGAAAGTAGGTTAACTCTCCTACTAGGCTCATTTCAAATTCAGATTCCATCTGCTTGACAAAATGTTTGACCATCCTGTCAGACATCCCACCAAAGACAATGTCATCGACATATATTTGAGCAATCATGACATTTCCTTCTTCATCTTTAACAAACAGGGTTTTGTCAATTCCACCTTTTCTGTACCCTTGCTTGATAAGAAATGTGGTCAGTCTTTCATACCATGCCCTTGGAGCTTGCTTCAAACCATAAAGTGCCTTCTTTAGTTTGTATACATGATTTGGACAGCTTGGATCAACAAATCCTTTAGGCTGTTCTACATATACCTCTTCATTAAGATAGCCATTTAAAAAGGCACTTTTCACATCCATTTGAAATAGCTTGAACTTTAAGATACAAGCAATTCCCAAAAGTAGTCTGATTGATTCAAGCCTTGCTACTGGTGCAAAGGTTTCATCAAAGTCTACTCCTTCAATTTGAGTGTATCCTTGAGCTACAAGTCTAGCTTTGTTCTTTGTAACAACTCCTTGTTCATTTGACTTGTTCTTATACACCCATTTTGTTCCAATCACATTTATGTCATCAGGTCTAGGAACAAGATTCCACACTTCATTCCTTGTGAATTGACCTAATTCCTCTTGCATAGCACAAATCCAGTATTCATCAGTAAGAGCTTCCTTGATGTTTTTAGGTTCTATTTTGGAAACAAAACAAGAACCTGAAATCACTTCTCTTGATCTAGTGCTCACACCTCTGTTGGGATCACTAATTATCAAATCTTTGGGATGATCCTTCTGTATTCTGATGGAGGGAGGTTTGCTGGATTCTTCTGTCCTTGTATCAGTTTGAGTGAAGTTATAATGATCATTCTTTTCTTCAGCTTCAATCTTGATATCAGCAGATGTTCCAACATCTTCTGGTACATCTGTAGGAGCATCATCAATTATCACATTTATGGACTCCATGATAACCTTGGTTCTAGAATTAAATACTCTATATGCTCTGCTGTTTATGGAGTATCCAAGGAAAATCCCTTCATCACTTTTAGGATCCATTTTTCTTCTTTGCTCCCTATCTGCCAGAATATAACAGTTACTTCCAAATACATGGAAGTACTTAACTGTGGGTTTTCTGCCCTTCCAGACTTCATATATTGTGGACAAAGTTCCTTTCCTTAAAGTAACTCTGTTATGGATGTAACAGGCAGTGTTCATAGCTTCAGCCCAGAAGTACAGAGGTAACTTTTTAGCATGGATCATAGCTCTTGCTGACTCTTGAATAGTTCTATTCTTCCTTTCAACAATCCCATTCTGTTGAGGAGTGATTGGTGAAGAATATTCATGATTGATTCCTTCTAAAGAGCAAAAATCTAAGAACTTTTGGTTCTCAAATTCTTTTCCATGATCACTTCTTATTCTGATCACACAGCTGGATTTTTCCCTTTGTAATCTTTGACATAATTCTTTGAATACATCAAATACATCAGACTTTTCTTTGATGAAATTTATCCATGTATATCTTGAAAAGTCATCAACCATAACATAGGCATACCTCTTACCACCAAGGCTTTCAACCTGCATAGGTCCCATAAGATCCACATGCAAAAGTTCCAAAACTTTGGAAGTTGTCAGATGTTGGAGCTTTGGATGGGACATCTTGGTTTGCTTGCCTATTTGACATTCACCACATATTTTTCCATCATCAATCTTCAGTTTAGGAATACCTCTTACAACATCCATAGATATTATCTTCTTTATGCCTCTGAAATGAAGATGACCTAGTCTTTGGTGCCATAGTTTCACTTCTTCTTCTTTAGCTAAAGAACAAGTTGAAGTGAGACTGAGGTTTTGGGATTCCCACATGTAACAGTTGTCTTTAGATCTGGCTCCTCTCATGACAACCTCTTGTTCTTTGTTAGTCACTATGCATTCAGTTTTGGTAAAGTTTACACTGTACCCTTGATCACATAATTGACTTATGCTGATCAGGTTAGCAGTTAAACCTTTAACTAGCAGCACATCATCTAGTCTTGGAACATCTTGACAATCCAAGGTCCCAACTCCCTTGATTTCTCCTTTAGCTCCATCTCCAAAGGTTACATACCTGGATGAATGTGACTTTAAGTTTACTAGCAGATTCTTCAATCCAGTCATGTGTCTTGAACATCCACTGTCAAAGTACCAGTCTTCTTTAGCTGATACTCTTAGTGATGTATGTGCTATATATGCAGTATTTTTCTTTGACCATTTGAGTTGAGATTTCTTTTGATGCCTCTGCCCTGTGTGTTGTTCATCAGCTGATCTCCAAGCTTGATTGTTGATCTTGTTCTTGTAGCTTTGATCAGCCTCAGTGCTAGCTTTTGGTTTCCATACCTTCTTGATGACTTCTGTCTTCTGCTTAGGAGGTTGCTGATTTCTTTGATGTTTATGTAGCACTTTCTTGGTAACTTCTATTTTCTTCTTGGAAGGTTGCTGATACATCTGATTTGGATATCCATGCAGCTTATAACAATGAGGTTTGATATGTCCAAATCTTCCACAATGATGGCATCTCCATCTTTGATACTTCTTCTTCATTTTGTTCTTTTCAGAATGTTGAGACATCTGTTGGAACATTATGTTTAACTTTGTGTTCTTTTCCTGATGTTGAAGCATCTGTTGGGACATCTTGTTTGACTGTATGGATTTTGAAGTTGTTTTGCTAGAGCTAGCTTCATCTTTATGTACTCTGTTAAATCCCAGTCCACTTTTATCCTCTGAGTGCTTATTGTTGTTGAGAATAACATCCAGTGTATTTAAGCTGCTGTTCAACATTCTAACAGATTTGGACATATGTTCCAACTTGGAGTTGAGAAGACTTACTTCACTTTTCAAGGTGTCAATGATCTCTTGATCACTTGCTTTTTCATTTTCTAATGCCTCATTCTGCTTCTTTAGCTTTATAACCTCACTGCATATTTCAGAGCTTCTTTTGTATAGATCTTTGAATGCTTGCTCAAGTTCTTCATAAGTAAGCTCTCCATCACTGGATTCACTTTCAGACTTACATAATCCAGCTAAAGCAGTGATATGCTTAGCTGATTCTTCTTCTGAATCACCTCCTGAGTCTTCATCAGACCAAGTTACAGATAGTCCTTTCTTTTGCCTTTTTAAGTAGGTAGGACATTCATTCCTGATGTGTCCATATCCTTCACATCCATGGCATTTGACTCCTTTTTCTTGACTGGTCTTTTCAGCATAATTTGACCTTCTGTTAGCATCATAAGGTCTCCTATTCTCAGAAGAGTTTGTGTATCTTCCACTGGGTTTGGCTTTGCCTTCCATTCCTCTGAGAATCTGTTTGAATTGTCTTCCAAGCATAGCAAGGTTGTCTGATAAGCTTTTATCATTTTCTGATTCATCATCTTCTTCTTCATCAGTATTTGACACCAAGGCTATGCTTTTGTTCTTTTTAACATTTGTGTCATTCATTCCCATCTCAAAAGTTTGAAGGGAACCAATGGGTTCTTCAACTTTCATAGAGCATATGTCTTGAGCTTCTTCTATTGTTGTGACTTTCATGTCAAATCTTTTTGGCAAAGATCTGAGGATTTTTCTTACAAGCTTTTCATCAGTCATCTTTTCTCCCAAAGCTCCAGAAGTATTAGCTACTTCTAAAATGTTCATGTAGAATTCATGAACTGTCTCATCTTCCTTCATTCTCAAGTTTTCAAACTTGGTGGTGAGAAGTTGAAGTCTTGACATCTTTACCTTTGATGTTCCTTCATGAGTTGTTTTGAGAGTATCCTACACATCTTTGGCTAGCTCACAATGATGTACAAGTCTGAAGATGTTCCTATCAATGCCATTGAATAAAGCATTTAAGGCCTTTGAGTTGCCTAGTGCTGAATCTTCTTCCTCCTTACTCCATTCTTCTTCAGGTTTCAGCACTTTTAATCCATCTTTGGTATCTTGGACAGGATAATCCCATCCAATGTTGACTGCTCTCCATGCCCTGTTGTCAAGTGATCTTAAGAATGCAATCATTCTTGGCTTCCAGTAGTCATAATTAGATCCATCCAGAATAGGTGGTCTATTTACTGACCCTATATCTCTGTCCATGTTACAGAATTTGTATTCCCTAGATCTCACCCAGTATAAACAGGCAGGGTGCCTGCTCTGATGCCAATTGAAATTCTGTGATCAGGTATGAGATGTCCTAAGAGATGTCCCAACACTTGACAGATTTAACCAAAACTTAAATAGCAAGAAAAGTAAACAACACAGAAGTTTGTTAACCCAGTTCAGTGTATAACCACACTTACATCTGGAGGCTACCAAGCCAGGAGTAAATCCACTATAAGTAATATTAATTCTAGACTTAAACCACCCTGTTTAATCTATCACTTAATAACTACCCAATGCAATTTCTACCTAAGACACAATTTAGATAAGAGTACCCTACTCACTCCCCCTCAATCACACAGTGATTTTGTTTACAAGTTTAATGAAATTGAAGTCATACTTCAAACAAAACAGCTTGATCTTACTTCACAGTTTCAATCAAGTCACAAATGCACTTATGCTTAAAAGCTCATAAAGTGGTACAATAAAAACAACCTGCTATTAAAACACTAGACACCCTATTTTTTCTTCTGAAATTCGTACTCAATTCTATGAGTTTCTGTTGATTAAATAGGTATCTGTAATTTGGGCTTTCTGTAGAATGATCCAGCCCTAATGCGCATGCAGCTTTCACCTTGAATTTAGGGTTTGTTACTTCCTAGATTCTAGGTGATTTAGGTCTTCTGTTTTAATCTGAATCTTCAATATAAAACTCCCTACAGATGCGCCTTGTTCTGTTTTTATCCATCATTAATTAATTCCAGATAACTCTCCTTAAATATCTCTGATCAGTTAGTCAATAATTAATTCTGGTAGCAGGTTTGAGATGTCTCAACATCTGTTGGGACATCCTGAAAAACTGAACTTAAGTCATTTACACAATGTCCCAACATCTGGTGAGACATCCTGAAAAAAGTTCATATACTCTGTTTGATAATGTCCCAACATCTGATAGGACATTCTGAACTGAATTCAATATTTCTTGTTGGTCAAAAATTCTGCCAATTCAAGACATCTACAGTTTTTATTTTGACAGTATCTTCAACTTATACATTGTAGAGGTTAATGAAAGGTATGCTCAAAATGGTTTTTATAAACTTATGTTAGATTGTGATTTGATTAAATTGTTTATGTTTTATTTTTTTGCTGCATCTCTCATTCTTTGGACTTTGTTATCATCAATGCTAATGTCACTGCAATTAAAGTTAACAGTTTGTGTTTGATCGCCTTTTGCAGCTACTGACAGCTATACCTACAATGGATGCTTGAACTAACCGGAAAAGACTGACACATACTATATTGTTAATGCATCATATCTATTCTCCGCGTGTTGGAAGATTTGTGCCTGCCTTAATGCTACCAGAGTATCATTTCTCTTTAATTTCATTATCATAATATCGAAATCGAAAGATTAATAACTGAAATCTTTTTACTTCAATAATAATCGGAAGGTTGTAAAGCCTCTTTTGCAAGAAAGAACAAGGAAGAAAATCCAGGTGTTGCAAGGTTGTGGCAAAGACAAATTACTCAAGGTAATGGACTACGAATCTCTCCCACACTTCTGCAAAAAACAAGATTCCAAGTCATCGAGACATAATGCAGTTGCATCGATTACCGAAAATTGTTTCTCCTTTAATCATGAATTCCATCAACAACTCTATAACCACATAAATCAGCAAGCTAACTCTGTGGAATCAACATCGTTGATGCGACAAGGATCTTTCTATGTAGAGATACTAGATGGAAGTTATGTGTTATTTCGTTGATGCGACAAAAATGTCACATTTTGTACTTAACTTCCAATGGTGGAAGTTATGTGTTATTTTTGACTTTTTTTAAAAAATGTCACTTTTTGCACTTAACTTCCAATGGTGGAAGTTACTGTTATTTTAGGCTTTTTTTAAAAAATGTCACATTTTGTACTTAACTTCCAATGGTGGAAGTTATGTGTTATTTTTGACTTTTTTTAAAAAATGTCACTTTTTGCACTTAACTTCCAATGGTCGAAGTTATGTGTTATTTTTGATTTTTTTTAAAAAATGTCACTTTTTGCACTTAACTTCCAATGGTGGAAGTTAGTGTTATTTTAGGCTTTTTTAAAAAATGTCACATTTTGTACTTAACTTCCAATGGTGGAAGTTATGTGTTATTTTTTACTTTTTTTAAAAAATGTCATTTTTTGCACTTAACTTCCAATGGTGGAAGTTAGTGTTATTTTAGGTTTTTTTTTAAAAAATGTCACATTTTGTACTTAACTTCCAATGGTGGAAGTTATGTGTTATTTTCGACTTTTTTTCAAAAATGTCATTTTTTGCACTTGAACCACAACATGCTGCTGTTAGTTGGAATTGTCAGCAACACAACTTTATAGATATTGGAAGTTCTTCGCAAAATGACATGTAAGTTAGTTTTCTTGATTCCTAAGTTTTTTTCTATAGTAGTCATCACATTGTTGTATTTAACCCAATGTCGTATCACACATTTTTTAAGAATTAGACTTTACATATTATGTTGGTTATAGGCTACTATTATATCTAAAACAATGTTATGGTGATCGAAATTAGAGCCTGACCTTATATTACAATTCAATGCTGAACAATATATTGTTTCTTCAAAGTCATCAATTTAATTTTGTATTTTCATTGTTCATGCTACTGTAAATTTACTTTGTTGCAACAAACTATGGTTTTGTGAACCGATGCAAAACCAAAAACAGACCACGTCGTGGAAGGCCACGGAAACAGTTGGGAGTTCCACATATGGCATTGAACTTGAGCAGAAAGTTTCCTATCGAGAATATAAATCCAACGAATGCCGCGCCTAACGAAACTCCCGGTATATCAATACAGTCCAGGTACATGTTTTAACAATCATCATAACCAGACTACTTGGTAATTCACATCATTTCTGGATTTATATTTGAATAAACATTTCATTTTCTAAACAGGAAACAAGGCTGCAATATTGTCTGCAATCAGCAGGTACCCCAAGACACTCAGCCAACTGTTTTTCCTGTACATACACCAATCTCAAATACCACATCTAATAACAAAGACACGCATGAGTCTGGATGTCCTATTTTTACACCTACAGCTAATTTGGATTTTAATACCGACTCCGACAATGATAGCGACTTCGATCCTTTTGCAAGTAAGTCTTTTTATATTTTTTGGAGTATCATAACATGCTTGCATTTAGTGACTGCTAATATGCTGGATATGACATATTTTTTTATAACGCAAATTATTAACAAACGTTTACTGAATAGCATATCTCTCCGACGATGACTACGGTTCAGAACCATACAACGACGATGCAACTTTTACAATGAATGAGAAAACAACCACATCTTCTCTAGGTGACTTTCATTACACTTTTTTCTGTCATATTACAACATGGATGATAGTTCATCAATGTAAGACATTTATCTAAAATGCTATGCCCTATGCAGAATATTACGACATCGGTGAGCCTCTTATAGAATGTCGTTTTTGTAATGCCATGATGTGGTACGAAGAGAGGATGCACAAAAGTTCACACTCAGCTAATCCGAAGTTTATGTTGTGTTGTGGCAATGGCAAAGTTGAAATTCCTAAGCTGAAACAACCTCCAAACACATTAGCAAAGCTTTTGTTTGATCACAATAGTGTAAATAGCAGGAAATTTCAACAACAAATCATAACTTATAATATGATGTTTGCCTTCACATCACCTGGGGCTAAGTTGGACAATTGGATTCATTTTGCAAATGTGTGTAACAATCCAATGTCATCATCCTTTGTAACACATGTTTAATTTTTTTATTCTTTGTTTACAATACAAGTATTTTGACATTAACACTATTACATTTTGTTATTTTTGAATGACATCCTTACTATTTACATTTTCTCATTTCCTATTTAATGTATGTATAAACTTTGTCAATTCTATCAACATTTCACCCGTGCGGGAGCACGGGTTTTTAACTAGTATGTATTTATAAGGACAAATTTATTTAACCCTTTTATTTAAATTACTAAATTTTCATAGTCAACAAAAAAAAAGTGATGAGATACTCTCAAGGACCAATGCTCTCGTTGATTTATATTTTTATATGTTCCACACCGGCTCATCCAGCTGCACCCCACTACAGTGTGCTCGCTTATTTTATTTACACGCTCATCTCAAGCGCGTGTGTGCGGTCTGCATGAACGGGCCAAAGGAGAAGATATTTATATTTATTAACTATTACTACCTTAATTAATTTAAAAAGATAGTAGATATAAATAAAGTGGGGCTTAATATATTTCCTCGACAGTGACGTGTCTGCCACATTGGCATTCACAAACAACCACCATCCAACGGTATCAGTTGCGCCGAAACCATTATCGCAATCCCAGCGTTCATTGCTTCGCTACAAAAACAAAATCTCTTGTGAAAAAAAATCAAATATCTTATTCAAAGTACCAACCTTATACTATTTGTTAATAGTATTTTATTGGATGAATTATAATATTTGTTATTTAAAATAGTACTACTAAAATATTTAGTCAAGAAAACTAATAAAATTTAAATAAATTTTCCACCAAAAAATATATTAATATTATTCGTTATTATGTCTCAATCAGCAATGTAACTATTCTAATATTTATTCAAAAGATATATTTTATTAATGTATATTTTAATCATTTTTTTGAACTTTTCCCCACAAATAAAGAATTTAAAAAAAGAGTCCAACCTTACGCGCCACTTTTTTATTAAAAAGGAAAGATCTAGATTATTAAATAGTTTAATCATGCATTTAATAATTCTCCTTATGAATAAAGCAACATAATGAAACTAAAATAAAAAGAGAGAGATAGGAAGAGAAGAACTGTGCTCCTTTCACAAAGCCTCTGGCTCATTAAGAACCGCCGTGGACGTTGATTTTCCGGTAACACCTCGCCGTAACTGTCACGAATTGAATCTCCAGTGAAAATTGATTACATGAGAGAAGAAATCAGAAGCTCATGGATAAAACCAGAGACTCTAGAAGATCATCTACCAACGGATTTCCAAAGCTCAGACATCGGAATATTCCTCTCAGAGATTCTTCCGGTATTCGAACGATTCGTTTCTCTTCTTCTGCTTTATCTTTATATGTGTTGTTTTATACGGTTGATTGACGATGAAATTTTCATCCCTGGCAGAAGATGGAGCGGTGGAGTTGAGGGAAGCTCCGAGTAAGAGAGGAAGGAATCGAGATAAGGATAGGGATTCTTCAAGTAAGAGGAGGAGAGGCTCTCACTGTCACATAGACGGAGATGAACAAGGCACTGAAGAGAGCATCGGAAATGAACAAGATAGTAATGATCGAGACGCTGGTCTAGCTCGGATCCGTTTCTCGACGCCGGTTGTTTCCGATCAAAATCATCACCGGAACTTCACGCCGGATAAACCACCGTTGTTTCAGAAAACCGACGAGATGATCGGTGTTGCAGTTCCAAGGAAAGCTCGTTCAGGTTGATACGATACAAATATAAATGCTATTTTTCCTATCACTCGATTTCTGTTCTCGGTGGACGGAGTTTTATTGTACTTTTTGTTTTTGATACGTTTCCGCAGCTTCTGTGAAAAAGTTTCACGAAAACTGGATCGCTGCACGTGGCGGCGGGGATGAGCATAGTTTTCGGCAGCAGCCTGATTCTCCGGGAGCAGCAGAACTCTTGCCGACAACGGCCTTGCCTTCTTTGAATGTTTCTTCCAAGCAGAAGATGGTGTGTTAAAGTTTTTTTCTTGTTTTTTTTTTTTTCAATATGTTTGAATTTAAATTTGAAGAGTTTTCAATTTTTCATGTGTATGTTTTGTTGCAGAAAGCGATTGGAGATATTACTAAAACGTCTATATCGTCTACATCAGACATGGAGATTGAGATAGCTGAGCTTCTATACGGCTTGATGACTTCTAAAAACCATGAGTCTTCATCGCAAAAGGTTGAAGCAACCATCAATCACAACACCTCTATTGATGCTGGTGGGTTTGAATATTTGGAGATTTTCTATTTATTAATTTGTGTGTATGTGTGTGTGTTTTTGACTGATTTCAATGACTTTTTTTTTTCTCTTCTTTTTCATCATCAGAGAAGAAGAAATCGGAGGACTGCGATTCAACTGAAGACTTGATTAGGATTCAGAGGGAGCAACCTGTGGTTGTGGGCTGTCATGATGATAATGTTACTTGTCATGAAAATGAATCATCGGAGGTTCAAAGAAAGGACGTTGGGGAAGACAACGTATATTTGGATACTGGATTTGGGGGTTCTTCAGCAGATGGAAGACCTGTATCCACCACATGGGGGTCACAATCATGTTCCAAGTTAGATGCTGATAAACAGGATTCAGGATCAACCAGAGTGTGAGCACCAATGAATAACAGTTTTGTTTTTCTTTTTTCTCTTGAATACTTACAGGATAACTGATCAACCGTCTTGTTTCCCTGTGGCCCAATTTATTAGGATGCCTTCTGCCCTGGAGGATGATACTCAAAGAGTATGCAAGTTTGATATAGATTTGACGGTGAGGATCTTCTTATTCACATTCTATTTATACTTCCGTTGCTTATTACTGTCAAATAGCTGAAGATGAGTACCTTTTTATAACAGGCTCCTCCTCCTCCTCTTATGATGCTGTCCCGAGAAGGGAATCATTTGTCACAAAGCGGTTTAACATCAGAAATTAAAAAGTTAACACCGGACTTGGAAATGGTGAGTAGGTTGACTATAGATCTTGAAATATTTTTCTCTCTTGTTTTTCTGTACTCCAAGTCTCCAACAGTCCAACTTACAACAACTTCTGATGCAGATGACCGAAGATAGTATCAAGGTTGAAGACAAGGTGGAAAGACTAGTTACAGTAGAGAAAGTACCCGAAGAAATTGAAGCAGCAAAGTTAGACACGAAAAAGTTGGATGTGTTAAAACATTATATGGTGAAGCCAAACAATGACAATGAGATAAAGACAAACAATAAATTAGAAGAGCAGGATAGAAAAAAGGAACATTCTACTGCATTGTCAAATTCCAAAGCTCAAACAATTGGTAACTATGATTTTTTAATATACAGGGTGGAGTGTCAACTCTGATTTTGACTCATTTTTTGAAGTCTCTAATGTTTCTTTCCTTATTCAGCTCGTTCTAGTTCAGTGCCTCTATCAGCCGCTGTATCAGGACCGTCGGGCAATCTCTCTCCAATTGGGTATTAGATCGTCATTATCTGAAGAATATATTTTTTCTTCATTTTGCCTCTCTAAATTTACCATATGCATATCTATAATGTGTCTTTACTGAGGTCAATAACTATGACTTCCAGATGCTCGCCTCCCTTGCAGACAGTTGTAAAGAAAGATAAAACCACTGGATCATCAACAGCACAGGTTTTATAATTTCTCACAATTTTGCTCTTCTAGTTGTAATTATTCGAACTTTCTTTATTCTGTCAGTAGTACCGATATACTAGCACGCTACCTATCTACATGTAATGGTATGGTTAACAACTCCTTTATAATTCAAACATGCAGCATGTAAATTCCGTTTTCTCTCAACCACAACGAAAGAGATGTGCAACCCATTATCACATTGCTCGTAACATCCTACACCAGCAGTTCACAAAGACAGACCCCCTTTTGTCAGCAGGATCTGGTTCAATTTATGCCACAAAAACAAACGATGTCAACTGTCTTCTCTCGGAAGAAAGTATGGTTGTTAGCAAGCAATCTCAAAAACACTTACCAGTTTTAAACCAAAATTGTGCACAAGAGAAAGCGTTGGCTGCCACAAGTGATCATAATCTCACTGCAACTAAAAGTTCTAAAACTGCCAATCTAGTAGATTCAACACATCAGATGCAGTTTGTGCTACAAGGTCAACACCCCGGGTCAACTGGGAATCTAGTGGTATGGTCTTGTTGTGACTCTTGTCATTTTACTGGTTCTATACAGTTGAAAAATAGGGTGTTGCCCATTTTACTTGTGCTCAGATGGGTCTTTTTTTCTTAAATAATGTGTTGTAATTTTGAATGCAGCATGGTCCTGCTTTCATATTTTCTCCGGCCCATTATCAAGCAACAGTTGCCGGAGCTTCTAATCAGGCAGGAGGTGTGAATTCTCCCAACAATGCTTCCTCATATAATAGGTCCCAGCATTCAATTGCTGGATCTCCATGTACCTCCTCAACTTTGCCAGCTGCTACTTCTGCAATGAGCTTTAGCTACCCTCAATTTTCAGCTAATAATTCTCCGTATGCGACTATAGTTCACAACAACGGGTATTCATTTCCCATTTCGACAACTTCTCTTGGAGCAACTGCAGCAATCAGAGGTACAGGCCCTTCACAAACAACACATATACTAGGAGGGCCTCCGTACCCGTCTCAAACATTCCATCCTTTTCAGGATCTGCAACAGCACCCTCACTCACAAGCACTCGTACAACCAAGTTATCTTGCTGCACATACATCATGTAGTTCATCGTCTCATATGCAGTCACATCGTGCACAAGTCAACGGTAATAATAACTTGACCTCTAAAGCTGCAGAACGGCAGTCACATAAACAACAGACTCCACAGTCTCATCCTCACAAGCAAGAGACTGAGGTGAGTGGAAAGAGTGTACAGTCTGTTGCAAATCACGCATCTTACCCAATAAAGAATATGCAAGGGCAGAACTTCACGATTCCCGTTCAGCCAGTGAACTTTTCTTTCAAGCCATGTGCAACATCTGATATTGTTGGTGGCAACAGTAAGCAGCAACCTTTAAATGGGGGAGTTGAGGTTATACCATCTCAAGCATTTGCAGTATCATTTGCTTCATTTAACGGAACAAATCTTCCATCAAACCTTAATTTCTCATCCATGAAACAGAATCCAGTGGTAATTCAAAGTCTGCCTGATGCTGCCCTGCAAGGATATCAAGCTGCAAGTCCACCTCATACTGTTCAGCAGAAGACTTACTCAATTGCTGTTGAGAAGAGAGGAGGAAATTCCTCCCACAAAGATGATGATAAAAAAACCATTCATGGTAAGTCATCAACTAATGGGCCAACCACCCTTGTTTTCGATAATTCGTCAAAGAATATTAACTTTGTGCTATCTCCTTCAAATGGAAAGTGGCCTAGTCACTCCATAGTTCCCACTGTGATAACAACCATGCCTTTTTCAAGTAATACTTCAAGTTCTCAACAGTCTTCGCAGTTGCTTCAGAAGCAGCATGGTATACAACAACAGCAACCTGCAACGGCTATTCGAAATAAAGTTTCATCCACCAATACCGCTTCTGCTACAAAAATTCCTAACAACGGCCCTGTTTTCTCACAAAGTCACACTCAATTCAAAATTTCTACCCAAACTTCTCACTCTAAGATCACGGGAAGAACGACAAGTTCTCATGTTAATCATTCATCAAGTATAACATCCAAGACTCCAACCGCCAAAAATATTTCTCAGGAGAAAGGAAGAGGGTCACAGGGTCATATGCAAATTTCTTTTGGAGGAGATTACCCAACTTCTCTGTCATCCCAAGGGCAACAGCAACTCAATAACAGCCAGTCTTTGTGTACAACAGGTGCAGGTACTCCTTTTAATGGGGGCCACTTGAAGCCAAATTCGGAAGGTTGGAAAGTCAATTCATCAGTAAACACTTCGCAGTTGCAGCAAACTGAGAATTCTTCTGCTGGGAGTAGCCAAAAATCTTCCCCAGTTTGTGGGAGAAATGTTCCATCAATCTTAAGCTCAGGTCCCAGCCACTTATCTGAGCTGAAGTAAAGTACTAGAAATCAAAATATATACTTTACCAAGGGCCAAGTCAGAAAAAATTCTCTCCAATTCCACTCATACCGCCTTTGTGGTGGTTCACTACATTCATCAAAGTCACACATAAATGTGAAGGAAAAAATCATGTGTAAATTCATCAAAGTCACGTAAATTTGAAGGAAAAACTCCATGCAACTTATATCACACTCGTGGAAGGTACAATGTTTTGTCATAGAAGCTTGGTCCTAGAGTCTTGTTGTTCTTTACTTGGACAAAAATGATATATGAGAGGTCTAAGAGCAATGTTGATGTGGAATACGCTCATCTGAATTTCAATGAGGTGATAGGATTGATGTATGATACCCACATTTGCTGGTGAAGTTGACAAAGAAATAGTGGAAATGAAAGGAAGCTGGAACCTATTGGGCCTGCAATTTTGAAAAAGTAGGGACCGCTTGGTATATGGTCATATTTCTTGGTTGGTTACCCTGTGCTGTAGGATTCATCAGTCTCGCGGGGTCAATTAATTTGACATAGAAAAAAGCAATTATATTAATATGTATATATGTTTTTTTTTTCTCCCTACTTATATTAATTCATTAATGAAAAAGCTGCAATTATTTATTTCGCGTTTACTTCTTCTACTAGCACAATTATATAAATGTTTGGTTCACGTCTTTGCTTTTTTTTCCCTTCCATTTTGCATGACCCTTTATTTAATTTCTTATGAACCTGATGAGTTTATTAGATACCTTGCGCTTTTACAATAATGTCCTCGGGTTCTAAAGATATATATCTGGATGTACGAAGCTTCTCTTGATAATTAGATTATTCCGGAGATATATTTCCGGAAGATTATAAAATTGAGAAATTTTGAAATAAACTTAAAGTTGATTATTTCAAGGAAAGTTTCGGAGTTATATCTTTGAAACATTTGTCACCTTTGCATATCAAATTGTTTCGGAGATATATCTTCCAAAATTTCTGATATATTTCAAACCTGCATGATCACCCTCCGTTGCAGCCATACTTGGTTTTCCACTCTCACCTTCTCTACTAGAAACCCTACATTCTCAATCCTATATTTCACTCCAAAACTCAATTTTTTTGATACAACAAATCAAAGCAAACAAAAGAAGATCAAATTTCAGGTAAAAAATGCTCATTTTCATCTACATTGTTCACATTAATCATAAAAAAAATGTTGATTTTTCTGCAGTAGTATGTTAATTTTTGTTAGGCTAAATACCCATATTGGTCCCTTAACTCCATCACTGGGTCCAATATGGTCCCTTATCTCTAAAAAGTGACAAAAAGATCCTTTAATTTGTTAAATTGTACCACGTTTGTCCTTCCGTCAGCAACCGTTAGTCAAAGTCAACTTAGCATACACATGTGGAGGTTAGATTGGGTGACTCAGCTGCCATGATTGGGTGACTCAGCTGCCATGTATGATGTGTTTGCATAAGGAAGGGAAATGCTACCAAGGACTGTCATTACGAATGTTGGTGAAAATTAGTAAGAAGAACCCTAGCGCAGCCATTGAAGCATGAAGCATTGAAGCAGAAGCCATTCGTGAAGCAGAAGCCATTCGTGAAGCATAATCCACCAGGTATTCTATTTTACTATGTTATTCGATTTCCGTTACTGTTTAATTTAGGGTTTTTCGTAATAGTTTAGGGTTTTTCGTAATAGTTATTCGATTGCAATTTGATATGTTTTAGGGTTTTTCGTAATAGTTACTGATTTAGGGTTAATTGACTATTTAGGGTTATTTGACTTCAGTTGAGATGAGTGAGTTCTTGAGTCTTACTATTCACCACAGTGGTGCATTTGTGGATGACGAGCTGAGTGTATACGAAGGGGGAGAGATTGCAGAATTGAAAGTAGATGTTGATAGATGGAGCTATTTTGAACTTCTAGGTTGTTTTAAGGATCTAGGTTACACATGTATTGGGAAAATTTACTATAAGGATCCACAATTTGGGATGAGCACCTTGGTTGATGACAAAGGAGCTTTAGAGATTGCTGATTTGTTTAGGGTTCACCTCAGGGTTGACATATACATCACACACATTTTGTCACAACCTGCTTTTTATGATGGTCCAATTGATGAAGTGGAAGCAGATGTGATGGAAGAGGATGACACTGAAAAAGTGCTTGCTGCAATGATTGAGGAAGTTAATGCTGAGCTGAATAATACAAATCCTTTGAATGATACAACTCCAAGGATGGAAGGGGATAACATTGATCCTATGAATAATTCTGAAACTGGTCCTGTGAATAATGCTGAGGTTAATAGCTCTGGTCCTGTGAATAATGCTGAGGTTAATAGCTCTGATCCTGTGAATCCGAGGATGGAAGAGGAAGTTTTGAATCAGAATGAAGGGGATAATACTGATGTCAGTGATGATGATAGTGATGATGAAAACTTCAATTATGACAGTGCAATGGAAGTTGGTTTTGATGATGAATCAGATGAGTTTTATGATGAGGAGGGTGATGTGATGGAATCTGTAAATGATCAAGAGGGGAAGATGAATAAGGGTAAAGAAAAGTGTGATGATAAAGTTAGTGATAATGAAAGTGATGATTTACAAAGTGGGTGTGAAAGTGATGATACTAGTGATGTTGTTAGGAAAAAGTACCCTATTTTTAGATTACAGAAAGACATGTCCAAATTCAAATGGGAGATTGGGATGTATTTCACAACCAAGGATGATTTTAAAGAAGCTATAGCATCATATGCTGTGCAATCTGGCAGGGGTCTTAGGTACATTAAGAATGACAAGGTAAGGGTGAGGGTTAGATGCAAGGAAGGATGTGATTGGGAAGCCTACTATGCAAAGTTACCTAATGAGGATTCTTGGCAACTAAGGAAGATCATAGACAACCATAGTTGTAGTAGAGAGTACAATGTAAAGCTGATGAGTACAAAATGGTTAAGTAAGAGGCTACAGAATTCACTGAAATCCAATCCAAGATTGAAGCTTAGGGACATAAAGGAAAAGGCACAAAAAAAATGGAATGTAGGTGTTAGCAAGCAAAAGGCCATAAGAGCAAGATTTGCTGCTAGAGACATGGTAGATGGTTCTTTTCTTGGGGACTATACAAGGATCTATGACTATTGTCATGAACTTTTGAGATCTAACCCAGGTTCTACTGTGAAAGTCAATGTGCATCCTGTACTAGAGGGTTCAGCTGATCAGAGACCATATTTTAAGAGGTTGTACATTTGCTTGGCTGCTTGTAAGGAGAGTTTTAAATTATGTAGACATTTCATTGGGCTAGATAGCTGATCAGGTATATGAATTCTGAATTCTGTTGCTTATTAGTGATTGGTAAATGAAGTCTGAATTCTGTTGCTTATAGTTGCTTATTATTGATTGGTCTGAATTCTGTTTTGTTGCTTGAAGTGGATTGGCAGGTATATGATTTCTGTTTTGTTGCTTAATTGCTAATAATTCTGTTTTGTTGATTCTGTTTTGTTGCATATAGTTGCATATAGTGGATTGACAGGTATATGATTTATGATTTGTTGCATATAGTGGATTGGCAGGTATATGATTCATGATTTGTTGCATATAGTGGATTGGCAGGTATCTGAATTATGATTTGTTGCATATTTCTGTAGTTGCTTATAGTTGCTTATAGTTGCTTATAGTGGTATATGATTTCTGAATTCTGTTGCTTATAGTGGCATGGCTTCTGAACATATTTTTGTAGTTGCTTATAGTTGCTTCTGAACATATTTCTGTTTTGTGCTTATAGGATGGCATCTGAACATATTTTTGAGGTGAGGCATCTAGAAAACCAAGCAGATAAATTCAGTATAGACCTTAAGGAGCAAAGTTGTTCATGTAGAAGATGGGAGCTGACAGGGCTACCTTGTGTGCATGCCTTATCAGCTATGAAGAGTAGAAACTACAACATTGCTGACTACATTCCAAAATATTATAGAAAGGAGAGATACATGGAGGTCTATAACTTTGTGATATTTCCAGTTAATGGTTCTAATTTGTGGGCCAGAACTGAATATCCAGATGTGCAGCCTCCTAAGTATAGGAAGATGCCTGGAAGGCCAAAGAAAAGAAGAAATTTAGAGCAAGGTGAGATTGATGGTTCTGACAAGAAGATGAGAAGGACAGGGTTTAATGTTAGGTGTAGCAGGTGCAAAAAAGCAGGTCATAATAAACTGACCTGCAAGGACCACACCAGTCAGCAGGTATCACAAGGCCAGCCATCTGAAGCATCTGTTCAGCAACCATCACAGCAACCAACACAGTCACAAGGCCAGCCATCACAGCAACCAACACAGTCACAAGGCCAGCCATCACAGCAACCAACACAGTCACAAGGCCAGCCATCAAAGCAACCAACACAGTCACAAGGCCAGCCATCACAGGAACCAACACAGTCTCAGCCAAGCAAAACCAAGCAAGCTCAAGGAAGGCCAAACAAGCTGTCTTACAGAAGGCCAGCTAAGCCTTTCATGCCCCCAGGCCCAACCACCAGGATGAGTGCAGCCAAGACTGCTGTAGGCCCAACAACAAGGAGAAGTACACCAACAAAGAGATCAACCAAGACTTGGAAACCTTAGGATCAATGTTAAGACAATTCTGTCAATGTTAAGTTTAGTTAAGACAATTGTGTCAATGTTTTTTCAATGTTAAGACAATTGTGTCAATGTTAAAATTCTGTTTTGTCAATGTTTTGTCAATGTAAGACATATGGTTTTGTCAATGTTAGAATTCTGTTTTGTCAATGATGGAGACATATGCTTTTGTCAATTCTGTTTTGTCAACTATTGTTCTGTGGCAATTATCTCAATTATTTCAATTAGTTCTATCAATGTAACTAATCTGTAGCAATTAACATTTCTGTTGTGTAAAATGCTAACATTATGGTACTGTCAACATAACAATAGTAACTACCATTGATCACAAATAATCCATTACATTTGACAACAACAACAACAATTTGACAACAAATTGCCTTAATTCAACATCAATTCCCTAAATCATTCTAAAAACAGTGAGACCAAAATGATTCAACAACATCCTAAAGGATTCTAAAAACAACTACAACAAGGCCTATGAACCAAATCAATTTCCAGAATTTTATCAACTTCATGAGCTTCTTCATGTCATTTTCCATTTTGCTTATTTGTTTCCCATGTTCTTCAATAGTCACTTGAGCCTTTGCCAATGACTTTGAGAGCTTCTCAATTCTATCCATCAAATATTGCTCCTTCTCATCTCTGACCTCTTCAAAATACCATCCAAAGTACCCACAACCGGCATTGCTTGATCCCTGCAAAATAGCATCTTCAACATCAACCATTTTAAAACACAAATACAGCTACAGATTTTAAACACATACATATGACATACCTTAAAATTAGGGCATCCCCAAAAATGTTTCCCATAGTTCTTGAATGTTGTGGCCATACGAAGAACAGCTAAATCCCCACAGTGACATATAGGTTTCCAAGTTGTGCTTGTGTTAACATTCGATTCTTCCTTCGAAGAACACCCACCATAACCGTGTTTTGCTTTCGAAGAACACCCACTGGATTTCATCTTCGTCACTCTATGATTTTCTTGGTTCTTGAATCAATTTGGGAATGGATGAAGACAAATTTTCGCATAAACCCTAGAAATGGAGGAAGATGAAGATTCTCAGTTTAAAGGAAGAAGATGATGCCATGTCAGCTGCCACCTATACCATAGTTAACGTCTGTTAGGGGGTGATGGACGGAAAGGATCTATTTGGTACAATTTAACAAATTAAAGGATCTTTTTGTCACTTTTTAGAGATAAGGGACCATATTGGACCCAGTGATTGAGTTAAAGGACTATTTTGGGTATTTTGCCTTTTTGTTATTATTTGTATTGTTCTCAAATAGATATGGTGCACCCCGATAACATCTTAAAAGAATTAGTTGCTACGAACGATGTTTCTCCTAATGTTCAAAGGATTGTTGTAAATGTGGTAAACGTTGGCGTTGACTTCAATAACAAGCAAGAATTTGAAAATCGTGATATGTTGTTCGAATGGATTCGTATGGCGACATCTATACTTGGTTTTGGTGTGGTTATAGGAAGATCAGATAATGGTTCAGATAGAAGAAGTGCATTTGCTACTATGTTGTGCCAAATAAATGGGGAATATCGGAATCCTCTACGCAATTTTAAAAGAGACGACACAGATAGTAGAAAATGTGAATGTCCGTTTAAGATTTGTGGTTATATGTTTAGTAGCAAAAAAATGGAGATTTAATGTGATTTGTGGTTTATATAACCATGAATTGTGCTTAAAATTAGTCGGTCATCCCATTGTATGTCGGTTTAAACCGAAAGAGAAGGCATGTATCAGTGATGTGACTTTGAATCTTGTCCAACCACAAAATGTCTTTCACACAAACTAAAAAACGGACTTCATGTGTTATCTTTCACACAAACTAAAATTGTCTCAAATGTGTGAAATCAAGATCAATTGGTATGTCGCAAGTGTCTCCTACTCCGACGGCAAAACACCCGGACGAATGTTCAAACTGATCGATCTCACCCCGTTCGACGATATCATAGACGAAATCCATTATCTCCTACCTTACGGAGACAAAAGAAAGGTTATGAAGCTTGAGTATCGTTCGTCTTCGGTTGACAACAAAGGGAACGTCGTGTTCAACAAATTTGAGTTCAAGAATGAAGAGGATGTTATGGTCATGTGGCGAACGTATCGGTTTCAAAGAGAAAGTTTCGCTCGAGTGAGAAGTGATGGTACGAAAAACGGTCGATGATATCTGGAGATATGCAAGCGTCCACCGGGATATTGAAATGTAGTATTTAATTTTCTGTTGAAATCATCATTGTAATGCCGATTTTATTTTATGAATGTCGATTATATGGTTGCAAACTTCATGTATAATATCTATGTTTTTTTTCCCGAAAATATGCATATGAACACATTTCAGAGATGCATCTCCGAAATTAATTAAAATCAAACGAAAAAAGGCGTGTCCGGAGATATATCTCCGAAATCTAGGGGATATTTTCGGAAGCGTGCATGTGCCTAATAACTCCAATGGTTGCCATAAGAAATTATCTTTATTTAACGCAATCTCAATATCCTGAAGACTATGATGGTGCACAATTATAACCATTTAAAATTGGGCCCGCTTTAAAAAAATGATTAGTTTAAAATAATTTACACTATTTTTCTGAATTTTCTGACTAATTTTCTCAAATTGAAAGAACTATTACAATCTGTTACAAATGCAATTACATTTGGGTTAATATAAACACCAAAATTCAACTCAAATTCACATGTAAACTCACATGAAATGCAAAAGTCAAATTCAAATTCAAATGCACGTAATCTTTATAACCATAGCGGGCCCAATTTTTATTGCCTTGGCCAGCACGTCTGCAATTTACTTCTGAGTGTTGACATGAGCAACCTCAAGTACTCCATTCTGAACTTGATTGCGCGGAATGAACAATGAACAACAGATTGTATGTCCTTGATCTTGAAATGCCAATTTATAATATTAATACTAAAAGGATGAAACTTAATGAGTTAAATCCAAGTTACCTTTGGCATTATCACTTAGGCCATATAAATGAGAAACACATTTCCAAAATCCATAAAGATGGACTATTTGTCATACCCTAATTTTTGACCCAAAGATTTTTCGCATCATCTACATTTCGCATACAAACAAGATCACACAATGGTTCGTTTACCTTTTTCAGTCGCAGGTCTATGCCTCAGACGGGATCACCATGCTTCTACTTGCTTTTATTTGTTTATATTTATCACTAACCAAAATATAAAAAAAAATATATTGCAGTTTGCTTCTTCTTCTCCGTGTTGCAGGATTTCAAAGACAAGGCAGTGTTTTCAATTCATGGGCGGTTATTCAGTTACGATTCGATTCAAATGGACGTTTGACCTAATCTTGGTCAAACTATCAAAGGATTGTTTCAACTGCAAATAATTTGGGCCAATGGTTTATTCCTCAGACAGTGCGTGTTCAAAGTTCAAGTTGTGTTGCGTGCGAAAATCATCAGGTTATCAGGCAGTGTTTCATGTAAAGTTTGGGTTGAATCTTCAGTTGCAAGTTATCCAGTTGATTCAGGAGTGACTGTTTTCAGTTTAATTAAATGGCTTGTGAAAGAGAAATCAAAATTTGGTCTTGGGCTTAAAATAGATAAATCATCACCTCATTCGTTATCCATTTTTCGATTAAACCATTTCTTTTTCTTATAACCATTCCATTTTTCAATTTTTCAATAACCATTTTTATCCATATTATTTTTCTATCCAATTTCATTTTTTTTCCATTTTTTACACCTTTTCAAATTGTTAAGTCATATATTTTTATCCAATTTTACCTTACTACAAAATTATTCCAAGAAAAAATTTAGATTCATTTTTTTAGTCTTTTTCTAAATCCCATGATTTTCTTTTATTAACTTTGTTTCCCATAAGCCCATATTTTTTCTAGAATCATCATATTTTTTTGTCATTTAGGCCCATTCCATTTTTTATATACCAGATAAAAATAAAGAAAAAGCAATTTCACAGCCACCTCATCTCACACGCAGTACACTTTCCCAGTATTTTCAGCCATTTTCCAAGCCTTGTTTTCACTTTAAACCATCCAATGCTACCAGCCTCCATTACACCACGTCATCAGCACCACAGCAACATACATCACGCCGTACAACCAAGCTAGTACACTACTCCAGCTTTAATCCAAACGCAGGCCCAAAATGCAGCAACACGCGAGAATCGAATGCACCTGCATAAAACGTTGTCGCTCCCGGGATTTTCATCCTAGTACAAACGCGAAAGTGGCGCGGAAAAGGTAGAGTCGCCAGCCAGACATTTTTATCCCGAATGAATGGGAAAGGTAATGTTGCACAAACCTGAGGAATAAGGAAAGGACAAGGTCCTGCGAACCAAAGATCTGAGTTCGGGAGTCGGTTACGAATTGAGAAGGTATTAGCACCCCAATCCGTCCGTCGTACCCGACGGGATCCACGCTTGCTTGTTTTGTTTCAAAGGGTGGGAAGAAAAAGATGTTGCTGAACAAAATCGCTAACTGGAATGGAAATGAAATGAGAAAGGGAATCGGAAAAGAAAATGGAATGAAAGAGGGAAATGTAGGGAAAATAAAGAATGTGCTCGAACGGGCCCTACCCCGCTGCCTACGTACCTCATCGGGATAATAAGGATCAGAGTCGACGTAGTTCGCCTAACCTAGGCGGGAACTATTTGTTTGTGTTTTTTATGCTGGAACTGCGTATGTCTATGCTCAGGTGTTGCAGGCTCGTCTGGTACGAGTGCGTTTACCGTCTTGCAAATGAGACAAGTCGCCGCGAGTTCGCGTTGTGAGTGAATGAGATGAGAAGAGAAGTTCCCGCAGGATAGTCGCTTGTTATTTGTTTTTGGTCTTTTAAGAGAAGTATTTTGAATTTGTTTGTTTTATGAAACAATCCCTTGATGAGACTTGTGCATCATGATAGACGAGCCTACACCACTCCAAGATGGAATGAATGCAAGTGCTTCATGGAATAAGGCTATACACAAGGAATCCTTCCATTTATTTATTAAGTGTTTTTTTGGATTTTTGTTTGAAGATAAGAAGAGAATGACTCAAGTTAATAAAAGGAAAAATCTAAGGGACTAAGACTCAATCCTAATTTTGTTTATTTATTTACAAAGTGGTCCTAATGGTTAATGGGGTCTTCTATTCCTAATGGAAACTTAAAACTAATAGAATTCAACTTACTTCTTAATGAAGCTAAGTAGATTCTAAGAACACATGGGGAATCCTATTAAAGTTGTAAAAACCAAAACAAAGAAATTAAACATAAGGAATAAAATTCTAAAAATGCATTAGATGACAT
The DNA here is from genome assembly GCA_963966055.1 of Lathyrus aphaca. Taxonomy (NCBI): domain Eukaryota; kingdom Viridiplantae; phylum Streptophyta; class Magnoliopsida; order Fabales; family Fabaceae; genus Lathyrus; species Lathyrus aphaca. The sequence continues at coordinate 181,816,000 of OZ014520.1, forward strand.
GACTTAAAAAAAATAGCCTATTTATTTATTCTATATTCTAGTAAAAAAATGAAATTTAAGCCTAAGTACTAAATCTAAGCTAACCCTAATACTCATTCTAAAAATTTAATTGAACTATCCTAAGTCTAATATTAAATTCTAGGACTAAACTTAAACTATACTATTATTTTTATTATTGAAACATTATTTTTTTCTAATGGCCTAAACTAATGGGAATTATGCCTAACTAAGCCTAAACTAATATTCTAAACAAAATATTAAAACTTCTAGAAAAATTATGAAACTTAAACTATAAGGCCCTAACACTATCTAAAATATTGTACTAAGAGGGATTCTAAAAATACTTATTTTTTCTATGCCTAACAATTATTTAATTTCAGCTAAGATTAACCATTAATTCCTAAGGATTATATCACCAAAACCTAAGATAAAAGCTCCTAAAAATTCTATAAAAAATATCCTAAGAACTATTATGAGTCTTCTAATTACAGAAAAAAGAATGGCTCAAAAAGGTTGCTGGAAGTTACTTAAATAAAATGAACAAAATCCAGCATAATTAAAAGAAGTTCAATAAAGCTAATTAAAAGAAAAAATTCAGAATTAAATCAAAAATAACCAAATTTCAGAAAATAAAAAATTCAAAAATTCTAAATTGAATTAACAACCTACTCTAATTTTTGGGGAATTTTCTCATGCTTTTTCCTATTTTTTATGGATTTGTTTCTAACTTATACTAAACAAAAATCTAAAAAGAAAAATGGTGCATTGAAAGTGGCGTATCGAGATTACTTACTTGAATGACGTGCCGATTCTTCACATAAAAGAAAATCCGAAAAATTCATGAAAGCTCTTGGGATCTCCATAAGCAAAATAAATGCTTATCTTCCATAATTGCTTGGCGAAAATCCACCATTATTGAAATCGATCCAATATCGATCAAAACAAAATCCATGAATCCTTTAATCCAAAATTGATTCTAAACCATAATTAAATAAATGACAAAAAATTCTAATTAAACTTATTATAGAATTAATCAAGATGTTGATTAACAAAAGTTAATTATCAGAAACTAAACGCGATTAACAATAACAAATAACCAATTAACAATTTCTAAAAAAAGTAAATAATAAAGAAACAGGGAGGTACAATGGAAATTGTGGCTTGCAGCCAGCAAACATGGCCCAAGGCCCATTCTCTTTGATACCCGCAGGGGGGTGCCTGTGAGTAATTCGAGGGTGTTGATAAAGCTTCTATGGTGCTGAAGGCCCAAACCGAATGAGAACCACAAAGGGGTGTCGTTAGTGAAAAAGGTAGTGAGGATAGTGATCTCATGGGAGATATTGAGCCCAATCCATGTTGCCATTACTGATTCGATACTTAGAGGAAAATTTAACCTAAAATTGCTTACACTTATAAGACTCAAGGCTTGAAACACGCCTCTCTCCCTCTCCAACTAAGAACACAGAGCCCCGTCGGCGCCGTCGAGCTTCAGTCGTACCGTCCTCTCTGAACATGTTGTTATCTTCGCTTCATCAACCTCTCCCCATCCTCATCTCTGATTTGTCACCATCTCGTCTTTCCAGCTTCTTCTTCAACATGCCATGGCTGAAAACAACTAGGTCGCCGCCGTTCTGATATAAGCTCGTCGCCCTCTCTTCTTCTTCGAAACAAACTCGCCGAAAACGCCCCAGGTTCTGCCGCGACATGATCTTCTTCTCCAAATCAAACGCCGATCATCCCTGTCTCTGCCGTTGCTTCGTCATCTCTTGCCGTTCTTCCTCTTCACGATCATTCCCCTTCGTAACCAAAGAGAGCAGTGTAAACAACCTCACCGCCGAAAGACAAACTCAAAGCCACGCCGTCACAGGACGGATCAAACTCGCCATCAAAGAACCAAACTCATTGTCTTCTCCTCACATCTCCTCTCCCTCAATGAATCTTCGTTGTCTCACCATGAATCAAGTCACAAACAAACATCTCAGCTTCGATGCCGATTTCAGATGCAACGATGAATGTGCCGCTCAGGTAGGCCACCATTTTTTTGATCTCCTCTGCTTGATAGTTATTGTTGAGGTTACTAATCCAACCATGATTGCGTGTTCTTGAATGATTCTGAAACTAATTGAATTATTGTTATTGTTGTTGTGTTGTTCGAAATTGATGCATATCAACGTCGATGTGCGCCCGCTATTGATGAAGCTCGTCGCGGCAGCAGTTTGTGAATGTTGGAGTGTTTCTGAAATGTTACAGTGTTCTTACAGAAAATTGAATTGCAGGTTTTGTGATGGTGATGATGAAGGTGAAAGTGTTGGAGATCGAACGAAGGAGCTGATGCAATCCTGATGATGTTTTGTGGCAGTCTTACGGATTCCTGAATTCAATTTGTTGTTTTCGTGTTGCTTCGGTGACGAATCCTTGATATGGATCTTTTGTTTGCAGGTGAATTCTTTGATGAAGATGACTTGAAGTTGATGCTGATCAAGATTAGTGGCAAACCTTGAAGTGTGGTGATGAGAGGGGTTGGAAGATTCAAGAGGTTTCGTTCGGTTTCCTCTATTTTTGCTGTTGATTATTCTTCTCTTTTTTCTTCTCAGTTTGCATCACTGATTCTTGATGAGAATTCTTTGAAGATTGAATGATGAAGATGGAAATTGAGAGGGATGAAGATGTGCCAGTATGAGAGATTCAGTCTGAAGAGTGTGACTGAAGGAGAGGTTGAAAGCAGACTTTTTTTTAGGGATTTCCAGTTTGTTGAAGGTGATACCTTAGAGAGATTGAAGAGGTTGGAGAAAGTTGTATTGAGGATGGTGATTAGAAGATGATTGAATACCTTGAAATTGAATCCTGTGAGAGTCATGTTGAGAGCCCTCTTTTTTCATTCTGTTTCTGTTTCATATCAGTTACAGTTGTAACTGATTTTCTGTTGAGAATTGTAATTGTTAACTGAATTTTGCAACTGAATTTTTTTATTTGGCTTTTTTCTGTTTATTCTGTTAATGTTTCATAGTGTGGGTCCTTTGTAAATATAAAACTTGTGTGATATTTTCTTGGATAAAGACCTTGAATATGGTTCATGAATTGGAATAAAATTTGTATCGGATAAGGATTAAAACAAAAAAATGGTTATGGTTGTATGAAGAATGAATCGGATATAAAATTTGTTAATCATATTATTAAAAAAAATGGATATTAGACAAAGAGAACTTGGTTGAACTTTATAGAATGAATTCGGATAGAAACTTAGAATGGGTTAAGAAAAGACAATAAATGGGCTTGGAATAATCCTATTCAGAATTTTGTTAATGGGCCTAGGATTACGGTTATTGGTTTAGAGAAAAAAGCAAAGAAATAGATGGATATGGTGTTTAGATTTGCCATTTGAGATTGGACAACAAAAGGAGGCCAAGAAAAAGATTTTAATTGGGCCCAAAGTAAGATTAAGAGGAAATAAGATTAAAAGGATGATAGAAATATAATCAATGGGTTTGGAAACATGAACCAATATATGGACTAAGAATGAAACCTGAACATCCATGGACGCGAATCTTGGTTATTAACATCGATTGGCACGACGTAATCATTTTGACCGGATGCGGTTTTCAACAAGCTCGTATCTTCGAATCCCACTCAATACATCCAACTCAACTTAATCAACTCAAGAATTCAATCCGTATCAAATTCGTATCCTCAACGGACCCCCAAATTCAAACTTCAATCAATAAAACTTCGCCTTTATTAGCTTGTATCACCAACAACAAAACACAGTGATCTAATCACCATACGAGTCCATAACTTGATCTCTTGCACCGTGAACCAATGTCCCTTTTCCATGAACTCTAATAAGCTCTACACGCATCACGATCTTCACTGAATTGTGTCTCAAGTAATGATGGAGTTCCTTGAACAACATGTCCACCTTGAAAATATCCTGCAGGTGAACTTTATCGAGTATTACCTAATTAGGGAAATAAACCCTAATCAGGAACTGGGAATACAAGCAGATGTTATTAGCCACACCTCAAACCAAGGGAACAACTTGATTCTCCAGAGTGCAACAATCCCATGCCTTAAGAGCCAATGAAATGCATGATTATGAATGCTGATGACCTAATGAAGGATGCGGACGAATGCGAAGCAACAAACCAGTTAAGGTAAAATAGTGAGGGCAAATTTTGAGGTATTACAAACGTGACATCAAAACGCAAAGGAAAGCAGAATAAAACGCATATGAGAATCAAGCGAAACACAACAAAATGGCAGCAACTATCACATGTTCAGTACACCATCAAAACGCAACAATTTCAGATTAAACACACTTTCCTCATGACCTGCAAAACGCTGCGGATTTCAATCAAAACGCAGCAACCAAATTCATCATCCACCTATAAATAAAACCGCTCCTCACCTTCAATAATAAGCTTGGATAGCTCCTCAAAGTGTTGCAAAAAAACTCATCACCAAGCTTCAATCAATTTTTCATCGAACCTCATTTACCAAACTCCATCAATTCTTTCAACAACTCCATTCACTTTCATACCCAATCCTTCAATAACCTGCAATAAACTGAAACTTCGAATTCAAACCACAATAACACATTAACATCCTCAAATCGGAAAAGAAGAGAGGAAGAACGAGATCCACGCGAGATGAACCAAGAAGAGGGTTAGCGGCGGCAATTTCTTTTGGAAGGTGAAATGATTAACAGTGCCTGCGTTTGCCCTGGTTTTCACGAGAGAAGAAGAAGGAGTTTTCTATGTTTTTTTTCATTTTTTATTTTTATATTATAAACTTTTACTTTTTGTGTTTTTTTTTAAAATCATACTGAAGTTGTTTTGGGCTTTAAGAGCCTATGGGTCCTAATTCCTTTCACCATCCAAATCCTGCGTTCACCCCCCCCCCCTTTGACTTCTTTTTTTTTAATAGTGTTATTTCTTAAAAAATTGGTTTCCAATTTTATTTTGATATAAAAGTTTAAAAATAAATATTTTAGAAAAGATTTAGAAAAATGTTCTAGTTTTTTTTATATTAGATCCACTTCTTTTTTTCCTTTTTATTTTTGGTCGATGAGATCTCCGATTCGACGATTATTGGTTTTCGAAGATGTTTAATCTTCATTATTTCAAATCTAAGGATGAATGATCATTTGGATCATTCTCTATACTTTGGGATCGTGATAGGTTGCATTCGATAATTCAATGAGAAATCTCGATTAAGATTAGACCGTTACCGCTTTTCTTTTCGTGCGACATGTTTTCGGAGAATGATTCATTATATCATTTCTCTAACATGTATTAGCACAAATATTTTCCACCTTAATTGGTGGTGGCCGACCTCATTTGTAGGGTAATTACTTCGTAAATTACTCGGCGATTTCTTAACATAGACCTAAACTTGTCCCGAATTCGGAATAAGATCCAATTGGATCCGGTTGCCTCTTGATTTTGGTTATCTTTTTGTGGTTGTGTTTGATTAAGTTCATCATACCATTTTTATGTAAATATTATTATACTATTAATATACTAACATTTTAATTCATTCTCGCACCTTATCCTCTTTATTTTCAATCTCTCGCTCCTTATCTCTTTTATTATGCTTTTATTATACTATATCATTCACCATATTATTTATGTTTATATTGTTATGCTTGTGATTTTTCTTTTGTCCATTTGGACACAAAAACATTATTAACGGATCAAACATCTAAAAAAGACTTGTGACTTTAATTCTTGGACTATGGCCCCCATCCTTAGCATTGGACTTGGAGTTTGGACTTAGATTCTAGGATCATTCCTTTGCTTGATCTATTATCGATTGAAGACCTTGGCTCCGATTGAGTTCACTTGTTTATGAAGATGGAAATCCTATTGTTTCGGAGAATGTTCACTACACGGTTTGGTTGTTCTTCCCTTAACCTTTACATTCAAGTCTTAGGATAGTCACTTCATCTCCTCCCACTTCTTAAATTTTTAAATCTTCTTCTTGTTTTCAAATCTTCTTTGTTTCAAACTTCAAACGTTTTCGCAATCAAACCTTGACTTAGGTCAAGCGATTTTACCTTTTCATTTCATTTCTTAATAAATGTTAAACCACATAAGCATATCGAAACTTCTTTTTCAAAACACTTTAAAACATTCAAAACTCATTCAATTATTTTTGTACCCTCGTGCACGTTTCTTTTTAACCATTTTCATGTTTAGATATGATTCATTCTTTCTAGCGGAATTATTCGCTAAAGAATGACGACTTATCTTTACATTTTAAAATCAATTCAACTCATTGTTTCTTTTCACATTTTGTACCACGAACTACGAGGTTTTGATCTCGCATTGCACTTTGTGGGTACGTAGGCATGAGACAATCGTCTCTTCAAACACAAAACTATTAAAAAACATTTCTCTTCTCATCTCTTCAATCTTTTTCAAACAAACCATTTTCAAACCAAAAAAACAATAAATTTTTCAAAGGGCTCCCGTGGAGTACCACAGACATTTTAGGTGCGTAAAACCTTCCCATTTTGTAACCTATCCCCTTACCCGTTATCTGTTCGATTCTTTTAGGTTTTTGGTTTTAGATTCATTAGGTTTTATTCGCTTTTTTTTTCCTTTTCCATTTGGAATAAAATAAAAGCGCGGTGGCGACTCTGTTTACCTTGAGTTAAGTTAGCCAATAACTTACACTCATGATTTTACCGCTACAGAAAAGTGGCGACTCTGCTGGGGAGAAAATCTCTAAGTGGATTCGGCCTACTTTGATTTGTTTACTGCTTTGGTTTGATTTGTTTGTTACTTGGTTGTTCTGTTTCGGTTTTGGTGATCCTCTGTGAGTGAGATAGATTCTAACCCGGATCTGAGTTGAACTTATGATAGGACGGCGATATTCGAAGCGATATGTGATGGAGTAGTCCAGAGCGATATCAATTTGATAATCTCCACTCAGTTAGGCTCTCTCGGATTATCAATGTCATGACGAGTAATCATACGTGGCATTATTTTCCGACCTTGAGCTGATCATACTGAGGATCGTAGAACCCTTAACCAATCCAAGCCAATTTAGGAACGTAGTGCAGAAACTATCTAGGTGTAAACCTAAGGTGGTTGTCATGCGATACTACACTCAGACGAGGTCTATTTTAAGAATGTTATCGATTAGGGAGTAATCCAACGTACCGATAAAATTCTAAAGATGGTTGTTAACTCCGGGAACCTCTGTTAGCACCCTTTTGGTTTTTTGCAGGTACAATGAAGACAAACCTTAGTACATGCTGTAAACACCCCAAATTTGCCCTCACCCATTCACACCATGGCTTGTGATCATTCTCATATGCATAAGTACAATCATGTCATCTCACATCTCATTTTTATCCACTGCATAGCTTTCAAGGCATCTGCACATAGGGTTTGTGATCTGAGCAATCCCAAAGCATCTTGAGCCATTCCAAAGGCAACCAATCAACTCAAAGGGGTCCATGTGTGTTCTTATATCATATTTCATCTCCTCAAAGTCAAAAATGCAGAGGAATCATAAGAGCTAGGGTTTGAGTGGATGCAGAGCCAGTTTGAACTACACAGTTGACTGAAAATTAGGGTTTTGGTTTCAGAGGCCATAACTCCAAATGTTTTGGTCATTCTTGTTTTCATTGATCTCTATATGGTATAGGGAGTATACATATCAATTTTCATGAAGAAATTCCATGGGGAAGTCATCTGATCAAGAGTTGACTTTTCAGACAAGTCAGTGCAAAATCAGGGCATCTGAGGCCCCCAATGACCCAACCAATGGGTGATCTTCATCATTTTGAATGTATATGATCTTTATTTGATCATGGAAGAAGGTTGAAGTTCATAGAAATCAAGAATTTAGGGTTTTTGCAAAGGTTGACTTTTTGGGCATAGTTGACTTTTCAAGAATGCATCATTTTAGGTCATTTTTCAAGCCTTGATTCTTAATCCAAAAATGCTTCAAATGGAAAAACTTTGGTCATGAAAGTTGTAGATCTCATCTTTCCCTTTTCAAAAAGTACAATAACATGACCAAACTCTTCTTGGATCAAAAGTTATGGCAATGCAAAGTTGGCTAAAATCATTGATTTTCAAGGCATGCCCTAAGTGAGAACTTTGCAAAATCTTGGACAAATGCATTATGTGACTTCTAATTCCTCTCAAACCAGTACACAAACATTTCTCTAAGTCATAAAATCAGAATTGGATCAAGTTTGCCCATGGTTTGGTTTGTGTAACAAGGCATTTTCTCATAGAATTCCATAAAGCAACAACTTGCAAAAACCATCATGATCACTTCACCAACTTGATGCATTGGCTGCTGAGCTTTGCTAGACCTCTCCCTCATCCTTGCTGCGCCAGCCCATGCCTTGTACTTGCCTAGACCTTGAGCCATGCCTCACTTACACAAAAGTTGACCTTTATGCAAAAGCAAACTTACCTATCATAGCAGGCCATGTCACATCACAAAGCCAATCAGATTTGTTTATGTTATCCCTTTGCAAGCTAAACATAAGAGAAAGCAAGGCTGAAACCAACACATTCATCACATACACAAAAACTCACCATCTTGCAACTTGCTTCGAATTCCTCTCCACAGCCACTAAACATTCAAGCCAACTTCATCAATCATCTCACCACACTTCATAGATCACCCAGCACCAAGAACACAAGCCTGATATAGCCAGAACACCCCATAGCCATTGCTCACCCTCAGTCTGCATTTCTCTTCGAAACTCTCACCACAGCTTGCAAACACACAAACAAACCTTGCAAAGCTTCTCCATACATCATTTGGACCTCAAACCTTCATTCACAAAGGCCTGAAACCTCCAGAAACACCATTGCCATTTCTGAGCAAGCTTGAGCAGAAGCTGTCGAATCTCACTATCCAGCCAACTCAAACTCATTTTGAGCATTCAAACATCTTTGGGAGATCAAGTGGAGTGGTTTGCACAAGGAAAAGTGGCCAGAAAGTCCTCAAGTTGAAAGCTCCAAATCTCAGGTAGCTCGAAAATAATTTTTCCAGAAATCATTTTTCTTGTTACAAACTTGTTCTTCATGATTTGCTGATCATCCTGGTACCATTGGTTTTGAAAATGGTTTTGAAATGAGCATTTAATTTGTTTCTGAAGCTTGCGTGACCTAGAACTTCTTCTCTTCGATTCAGCTTGTTTAGGAAATATAAATTTGTTTTGGGAGAGGGGTTTGATTCGTGAGAGGCTGGAGATCATTTCCCAATTCATAGATTTTGTTTTTGTTACGTTTTGAGAGGTTTTGAGGTTTCTCAGGTGAGGGCTGGCCGGAGAAGACGACCGGAAGTCTTCTCCGGCAGCCTGAAAGTCATTAATCACTAATTAGGGTTAGGGCACCAACTTTGAACCTGGGCCTTTAGATCCTGTTTCCCGCGCGTGAATGGAAGGCCTGGATCTTGTCATTAGTTTTAATTAAGTTTAATTTATTTAATTAATTAAGATTAACCTAGTTTGAATCTGAACCACAAGATCACGCGCGCAGTCAACACATTTGAACTCAGAATCAATCTCATCCATCCATCCTGATTACTTCCTATTTTATTTGGTTTTTATTCATTTTTATTTCATTTAACTTGCACATTTAATTTAAAATAGCAAAAAATTCTTAAAAATTATGAAACTTTTTCCTGAGAATTTTAATAATTTTTAAGACACAAAAACATTTTTTATTTTATTTTTATCATTAAAAAAGTATTTTTAAATATTTAAAAGATTATTTTTAATTGATTAATGAGAATTAATTAATTAAAAATACTTTTAGGTATTTAAAAATTACAAAAAAATTCATGAAATGTTCTAAGACATTTAGAAACATTGTCCAACCTTCAAACCAAATTTCTTTTTTGATCTTGATGCATTTTAAGAATTTTTCATTGAATTAAATCATTTTTTATGCATTATTTTGATCATGGATTCAAAAATTCATTTCTGCCTATTGGTGAAGGTTGAGACATTGATTCTTTTTGCTTTGTCTTGTGTTTGGCATGTAGTTTCTAGGGTAAAAAGGCCATGAATTGTTCTTGCATTTTCAAATTGTTTTGGCATTTGTTTTGTTAAGAACCCTAAAAAACCCTAATAATTTAGAAAATTCATATCTTGAGTTTGGTTGAGAGTTGAGAGCTCCCCTTTGGGCAGTGGTTCATCATAGGCCTAGGGTTTCTTTGGGTGCCATTTTCCATTTTTTATCATGAGGTTTGCTTCTGTTTTTGGTTTGTGTTTGATGTTTGATCCATAAACCCTAATTTGGGCTTTCATTTGCATCCCTCTTGCATTTCCTTGCATAACATGACTTGTCTTTGCATTTTGTGCATTCTTATGATTCATTTGACATCTTAAGACATACAGGAAGCATCTTTGATCATTGCATCTCATATTTGCCATGTCATTTGTCTTGTATGATTCATAACTTTTCATGCTTGTTCATGCTCCTTAGCTTGCATCATTTGCATTCATGATCTTGTATGAACATCCCCATTGCCTTGCCTCATGTTTGCAGCACCTCATAACATCATAATCATCATCAACATGCTTCTGGTCTTGCTTTACATCATATCATTTCATCTCATCTTGCATTGCATTGCATTTCTTTCTAACATTTCAGGTGGTAAGTAAACTTGAGAAGTGGATTTGCCTTCACTTCTCATAACTTTTCTTTTCATCTCTCTTGCATCCATTGCTGCATCTCTATTTGTGTTTGAGTTTGAGCTTGCTCATTCTTGCTTCTCCCACTTTCTTTCTTCAAGTGACTTGACTTCTTGAATGAAGCAAGTCACTTTGCTTCTCTTGATCCTGTTCATATGCTTCCTGGTGGTTCCTTTGAAGATCTTTTCTTGCAAACCTCACAAACCTTAGGATCATCCAAGCATGATAATGAATTAGGGTTTTGATTAGTCTCCCCTCATAGTTTTACCTTTGTGTCTCTCTTTGAGTCTCCTCTTCTCACCTCATAATCAGGGACTAAACCCTAAAGGCTTTAAGACTTTGTGATTAAGCTTATGCCTGCATCCTTCTCTTAGGATGGAGTGTATAACTTTAATCCTAAGTCTTGAACCCTTAAGGTGTTTAAATCTCTTAATCAATTCATCTAATAATCATCAAGACATCACTTGTAACTTGGGCCTTGCATTAGGGTTCTAATTCTTCCTTAATTGGTTAAGAAGGACTAACCCTAGTGTTAATGGACAAGTCCCCCTCAAGTTGTCTTACAAATCATAAAAAACACTTCATCATCATACCATTAATCTAAATAAAATCCACTTAATAAAGGTTTGTTTTGTCATGGGTTTAATCCCTAATCATGGATTAAGTTGAGGAGTCTTCCTCAGCTTAAACATTCTCATCTATTATCCTTCTTTTAGGATGGTGTAATGAGTCTGTTTAATCCTTGATTATGGCTTAACCTCATTACTCAACACTAAACAAAATCACCAAAAACATCTAAATAATCACAAGTAGGTTAATGATCTTAATCCTGCACCATAGGTGATTAAGTGTGAGAATCTGACTTCACACTTAAGGTATTCTCATTACCCCTAATCGGAGGGAAGATGTGATGAGTTTACTAACCCATTGGTTTAGGCTTAAAGCTCATTAACTTATGACAAACTTTCAAAAGCAATAAAAGACTGAAAACTCAAAAACAAACAATAATCGTCTCCTCCGGGATTCTTTTCTCATCATCTTCACTCACAATCGAGAACTTGCTTCTTCCGTCTAATGCAAGACAGTCAGCACCTGAGCCAGACAGGTCATACACTTGAGCATTGACAAGCAAGCAGTTCACAAGTCAATTCATCTTTCAGTCTCTTTGGGTCGAACTACGGTGTTCTGACTTCCTCATTGCACGAGAGGATACGTAGGCATAACTTAACAGTTATCGAACAAAAGTCTCTGTATATTCCCCCTCTTTCCAGCATCTTTCTCTTAGCCTCATTATCATGAGCAATTCATTCTCATTCTTACACTGACACATCATTATACACTTCACTTCTTTTACACTGACACCTGTACATCTTTTGCCAGCTCTTTTACACACAAATTGCACTGACACTACCCCTTTAAAACACAAATCTTTTAAGCGTGGATCCCGTCGAGTACGGCGGACAATCTGGGTGCTAATACCTTCCCAGGTTGTAACCAACCCCCTTTCTCAGTCTCTCTGGTTCGCAACCGTCTTATCCATCTCTTTCTAGGTTTATGCAGCATTACCTTTCCTCCGGGATAAAAATGCCTAGCTGGCGACTCTATTCATCTCCAGTGAGTTCACGGCTGTGTGTTCTCACTGTTCCCTTCGCCGACCGTTCGCGTCTGTACCTTCATATGATCCATTTTCATTTGTCGGGAGCGACAGCTTGGCGACTCTGCTGGGGATCCTTATACTGCAACCAGGGCTTCTGGTTCTTTTTGTGGGTTCCTCCTAGCGCTTGATTGATTTGTGTTTACTGGGGTGTTATGTGCTTGTATGTGCTTGTATTTATTTTTGTTTATTGCTTTATGTACAGTTGATTTATTGCTTTCTTTATAGCTTTATATTTTTCATACTGTCATACTGCGCTGGCTGGATCTGGTTTTTCTTTGGTGGGTGGGTATTTCATTGAGAGTTAAGGTCCTATACCTGGGACCTGAGTGACACCTAGGCTAGAGTGAATCATATTCTTTCCCATTCCATTTCGGTCTGGTGCGGGAATATGAAACACGGTTCAGATATGGGTTTCTTCTTGAGAACTCTGTGTTGCGGATTTCCTGCAATGCTAGGGCTATCTGGGAAGCCTGCTAAGTCTGGATGACCTTTTAGTATTGACTTTCAGAAACTGAGGTGAATTAGAGGAGGAACTTTTATGGTTATTGTAAACACTGTACCTCCGGGTTAGAAGTGTTTACACTTCTCATAACTGATCCAAGTCTGAGGATCCTTGTTTTAGAACACCACCTGTGAGGGGGTTGGGCTGTTTACAGGTTTGCAGGTACCTTGACCTCAGAATACCCTGTTACTTTGACTTTGTTAAGAATACTCCATGTTGGATAGTTCTTGTGATTCTGAACCCTGGACTTGTGGCTCTTTATTTGAGTCCCCCACCCTGGTTACTGGATTTATAGACCTCCATCTGGAATTCTTGAACACACATGGATCTACACCAAGGCAGTTAATCAGATCCAGCTCAGTCACAAACCCTTGCATTTCATTTGCATACATACTCATTGCATCATATTAACATTTGCTTATTTGTGTTTCAGGGTATCCACCTCCATCTGGTTTTGGTTTTGACCCCATCTGCAGTTTTGACCTATCTCCACCAGCACTTGCTTCAGTTTGTCAGCCATATACTTCAGTTACTTGCACTAGCCAGCCAGTGGCCCACTCCTCAGCATCTTCATCAGCACTTATCCTACTCAGTCCTCAGCATCATGGCTCCAAAGAAAAGCAACATCACTTATCATTTCTTCCAACCAGACTTATCAGACATCAGGAGGATCCAAACCCTGATCACTCCAGATCACATACCCTTGTTCAGGGAGAGTTATGGAGATATACTGGACATGGTTATGGATCTGGACCCATCTCAGAGGAGCCTCATCCACACCTGCATTCAGTTCTATGACCCCCCATTGAGATGTTTCACCTTTCAAGACTTTCAGTTGGGGCCCCTATTAGAAGAATACTCATCTCTGATTGGTTTACCTATCAAGAGGGAAATCCCTTTCAACCCTGAAATGGTCTTTCCCAGCAATGGAGAGATAGCAAAAGCTTTGCACCTGGAGCCTGTTTTGATTGGACAGCATATGACCTCTAAAGCTGGGATCCCTGGATTTCATCTGGACTTCCTGATTTCTCAAGCTAGTCTGAAGGCCTCTTTGGGGGAGTGGAAAGCTGTTTGTGCTCTGTTGGCCTTAAGTGTATATGGAATTGTGTTGTTTGCAGATGAGCCTCGATTCATTAGCAAGAATGCAATCCATTTGTTCATCCTGAAGAACCCAGTGCCAACTTTATTGGGTGATCTTTATTACTCAGTACATCAGAAGAATGAGAAGCAGAGGGGGAGGTTAGTAAGGTGTTGTGCTCCATTATTCCATGCTTGGCTTCTCAGGCATCTACCCAGGACAGATGCATTTCTAAATCCTCATCAGCAAAGCAACTGGGCTAAGAGGCTCACTACTCTCACTTCAGCAGATATCAGATGGTGTACTCAGAGCACCAAAGGCAGAGATATGATCACCAGCTGTGGGCACTTTCCCAATGTGCCTTTGATAGGGGTCAAGGGAAGTATCAATTACAACCCTCTGCTGTTCAGAAGGCAATTAGGCTATGCACTGGTTCATACTCCTAGGGAACAAGACTTGGTTGAGACCCTCTACTGTGAGAACAAGATTAGTTTGGCTGCTGTTAGGCAGACTGCTTGGGCCTGGGATCATGTTCAAACCAAGGGAATCACTATTCTGGGGAAGTGCAATAATGTGGCATCAGTCCAATATTATGAGTGGTCCCATGCTAGGGCCCAATTCTCTGGAATGCCCTTTACCATAGAAGACATGCCTGAGTCATCTTCAGCACCACCCCCTGCCACTATCAGTTTGGAGGAGTTTGAAAGCTTGAAGGAAAGGAATGAAAAGTTAACCCAAGCCTTGCAGAAGACCCTCAGGGAGAGGAGTGAAGGTGTGAGGGAGATTGAGAGATTGGAGAAATTGAGAGTGGAACACTTGACTAAGATTGAGAAGTCTGGAGATTATATCAACAAGTCTAAAGCTGGTGAACAGATTCTGAAGAATGCTTGTAAAGAAGCCCAGTTCCAAAGAGCAAGAACAGACTTGTACTTGAAAGAGAGTCAGGCCAGGTGGGTCCGGATCACTGAGGCCCGTACTCTAGAAGACAAGAGAGTTCAGGACAAGACGGAGCAGATGGAAAAAGCCCTGACAGCAGCCCAGGAGGAAATATCAGAGCTGAAAATCAAAGCAGGAGTAAAGAGGTCTAAGGACCAAAGTCAGAGCAAGAAGTTGACTGCAGCTGTTGCAACAAGAAACCTTCTCATCAGAAGTCTCACGGAGCATCCGGCTGATCCTGTGACCGAAGCACTTCTCAAGGAAGTTCGTGAGGATGAGTTTGGCCTTGGAGTTTGATCATTTGCTTGTTGTTGTTCCTTTTCCATGTACTTTTGCTTTTTGTGATGTATTCTGACCCCTTTGAGGGCTTGTGTTGTAAAATGAACAAGTTGTATCATTTCACCTTTGTAATATATTTGTGTTAGTTTCTATCTGGGTTCACATCAAAAGCAACTTCAACAGCATCACCTTCAAGGGTCTGGAAGGGTCAAAACTGAAAACCAAACCGGATACCTTGATAGCAAATAAGCATAACTGCATTGCATGCTAACCCTTTTGTTTGTTTTGTAGGTTTTTGTTTTGTTGTTGCTAACCTCTGTTGTGATGTTCAGGAATTATTGCTCGCCGCCGGGTATTTCCTCTCAACAGGCCTCACAGGTACCCAACTAGAAACAACCTTCCGGGAATTCAGATGGATCAGATGCAGCAGGACCTTACGGAGGTCAGAAACCAGATGGCCAACGAAAGGTTGGAGATGAGAACTCAGATAACACAATTCATGGAAGTGATGAACAATTTAGCTCAAAGCCAGGAGAGGCTCAGAGTTTTGGTAGAAGGAAGGAATCAAGAGGAGCCCCATGTGGGAACTGCTGGCACAAGTAACAACGAGAGGGTCCAACCTCATGTCAATCCCCCAGTTTTTGGACCCCATCTCCATCCAGAGGCCAACATCCCAGTCAACATTCAAGGGACAGCCACAGCAGCCAGAGTACTTCAAGAAGATCCTCAGGAAGACCAGTATACAGTAATGGGAGCCGGAGAGGAAACATATGATAGACGATTGGAAGAGATAGCTGAGAAGTTGAGGTCCTTAGAATCTCAAAATTCTTTGGGTTTCGACGTTATGGACATGGGTTTGGTAGAAGGGGTCAGGATCCCCCATAAGTTCAAGCCTCCTTGCTTCGAAAAGTATAATGGGACTTCATGCCCCCGGACTCATTTGCAATCATTTCTGGGAAGGCTGAAAGCCTATACAATGGATGAGAAACTTTGGATGTTTTACTTCGAAGATAGCTTGACTGGAGCTTCTAGGGAATGGTATTCCCATCTGACAAGAGCAACTATAAGGTGCTGGAAGGACCTGGCAGAGGCCTTCATCAGACAGTATCAGTATAATCTAGATATGGCACCCAACAGGACCCTCCTAATGGGAATGTCACAGTCATCTAGGGAGAGCTTCAGAGAATATGCTCAAAGATGGAGACAGCTTGCTGCTGCTGTCCAGCCACCTATGTCTGAGAGAGAAATGGCAGACATGTTTATGAACACTCTTCAGGGAACCTATATTGATAGGCTAGCTGCTTTCTCATCTACTAGCTTCGCAGATGTTGTCATAGCTGGGGAGAGAATTGAAAGCCTGTTGAAAATGGGTAAGATCTCTGATAATGGTGCCAGCTCGTCCAACAGTACAAGAAAGCCTTTTGCAGGCCCGAGAAGAGCTGGCGAGACCAATGCCATCCACACCAACAGGGGTAGGCCCCAATATGCTCAGAGGTCAATAGCAGCAGTCACTATCCCTGCTCCAATTCATCCACAGCCAGTCTATCAACCTCCTCAACAAAACTTCCAACAACAACCTCAGTATCAGCAGAATCAGTATCCTCCAAGGAACTTCAACAACAACAATGTAGATGTTTAAGAATTGGCAGAATTTTTGACCAAACAAGAAATGTTAAATTCAGTTCAGAATGTCCTATCAGATGTTGGGACATTATCAAACAGAGTATGTGAATTTATTTCAGGATGTCTCATCAGATGTTGGGACATTGTGTGAATAAATTAAGTTCAGTTTTTCAGGATGTCCCAACAGATGTTGAGACATCTCAGACCTGCTACCAGAATTAATTATTGATTAACAGATCAGAGATATTTAAGGAGAACTATCTGGAATTAATTAATGCTGGATAAAAACAGAACAAGGCGCATCTGTAGGGAGTTTTAAATTGAAGATTCAGATTAAAACAGAAGACCTAATGCACCTAGAATATAGGAGGTAACAAACCCTAAATTCAAGGTGACAGTTGCTGCACATTAGGGCTGGATCATTCTACAGAAAGCCCAAAATTCAGATACCTATTTAAACAACAGAAACTCATAGAATTGAGTACGAATTTCAGAAGACCAAATAGGGTGTCTAGTGTTTTAATAGCAGGTTGTTTTTATGTACCACTTTATGAGCTTTTAAGCAAAAGTGCATTTGTGACTTGATTGAAACTGTGAAGTAAGATCAAGCTGTTTTGTTTGAAGTGTGACTTCAATTTAATTAAACTTGTAAACAAAATCACTGTGTGATTGAGGGGGAGTGAGTAGGGTACTCTTATCTAAGTGAGTCTTAGGTAGAAATTGCATTGGGTAAGTATTAAGTGATAGATTAAACAGGGTGGTTTAAGTCTAGAATTAATATTACTAATAGTGGATTTCCTCCTGGCTTGGTAGCCTCCAGATGTAGGTGTGGTTATACACTGAACTGGGTTAACAAACTTCTGTGTTGTTTATTTTTCCTGCTGTTTAAAGTTTTGGTTAAATTTGTCAAATGTCCTATTAAGTGTTGGAACATCTCTTAGGACATCTCATTACAGAATTTCAATTGGCATCAGAGCAGGCACCCTGCCTGTTTATACTGGGTGAGATCTAGGGAAAACAAATTCTGTAACATGGACAGAGACATAGGGTCAGTAAATAGACCACCTATACTGGATGGTTCTAATTATGACTACTGGAAGCCAAGAATGATTGCATTCTTAAAGTCACTTGACAACAGGGCATGGAGAGCAGTAAAAGTTGGATGGAAACATCCTGTTCAAAACACCAAAGATGGATCAATAGTTCTGAAACCTGAAGAAGAATGGAGTAAAGAGGAAGAAGATTCAGAACTAGGCAACTCAAAAGCCCTAAATGCTTTATTCAATGGCATTGATAGAAATATTTTCAGACTGGTGCATCATTGTGAGCTGGCCAAAGATGTGTGGGATACCCTCAAGACAACTCATGAAGGAACATCAAAAGTAAAAATGTCAAGACTTCAACTTCTCACCACCAAGTTTGAAAACTTGAGAATGAAGGAAGATGAATCAATTCATGAGTTCTACATGAACATCTTGGATATAGCCAATACTTCTGGAGCCTTGGGAGAAAAGATGACTGATGAAAAGCTTGTAAGGAAGATTCTCAGATCTTTGCCAAAAAGATTTGACATGAAAGTCACAGCAATAGAAGAGGCACAAGACATATGCTCCATGAAAGCTGAAGAACTCATTGGTTCCCTTCAAACTTTTGAGATGGGAATGAATGACACACATGCTAAAAAGAACAAAAGCATTGCCTTGGTTTCAAATGCAGATGAAGAAGAAGATGATGAACTAGCAAATGATAAAAGCTTATCAGAAAACCTTGTATTGATTACAAGACAGTTCAAACAGATTCTCAGAGGTATGGAAGGTAAATCAAATTCCAGTGGAAGATTCACAAACTCTTCTGAAAACAAGAGAACCTATGATGCTAACAGAAGATCAAATCTTGCTGAAAAGACCAGTCAAGAAAAAGGAATCAAGTGCCATGAATGTGAAGGATATGGACACATCAAGAAGGAATGTCCTAACTTCTTAAAAAAACAAAAGAAGGGACTATCTGTAACCTGGTCTGATGAAGACTCAGGAGATTCAGAAGAAGAATCAGCTAAGCACATTGCTGCTTTAGCTGGACTGTGTGAATATGACAGTGATTCCAGCTGTGAAGAGCTTACTTATGCAGATCTTGAGCAAGCCTTCAAGGATCTGTACAAGAGAAGTACTGAAGTATGCAGTGAGGTCATAAAGCTAAAGAAGCAGAATGAAGTACTAGAAGAAGAAAAAGCAAGTGATCAAGTAATCATTGATACCTTAAAAAGTGAAGTAACTCTTCTCAATTCTAAGCTGGAACATATGTCCAAATCTGTTAGAATGATGAACAGCAGCTCAAATACACTGGATGCTATTCTCTGCAATAATAAACATTCAGGGGACAAAAGTGGACTGGGATATAACAGAGATGAAGCAAGCTCTAGCAAAACTACTTCAAAAACTATACAGTCAAACAAGATGTCCCAACAGATGCTTCAACATCAGAACACAAAGACAAACATAATGTTCCAACAGATGTCTCAACATTCTGGAAAGAACAAGATGAAGAAGAAGTATCAAAGATGGAGATGCCATCACTGTGGAAGATTTGGACATATCAAACCTCACTGTTATAAGCTACATGGATATCCAAATCAGATGTATCAGCAACCCTCCAAACAGAAAGTAGAAGGTACCAAGAAAGTGCTTAGACATCAAAGAAATCAGCAACCTCCTAAGCAGAAGACAGAAGTAATCAAGAAAGTTTGGAGACCAAAAGCTGACATTCAGACTGATCAAAGCCACATACACAAGAACAAGATCAACAATCAAGCTTGGAGATCAGCTGAACAACACTCAGAGCAAAGGCATCAAAAGAAATCTCAACTCATCTGGTCAAAGAAAAGTACTGCATACATAGCACATACATCATTGAAAGTATCAGCTAAAGAAGACTGGTACTTTGACAGTGGATGCTCAAGACACATGACTGGATTGAAGAATTTGCTAGTAAACTTAAAGCCACATTCATCCAGGTATGTTACCTTTGGAGATGGAGCTAAAGGAGAGATCAAGGGAGTTGGAACCTTGGATTGTCAAGATGTTCCAAGACTAGATGATGTGCTGCTTGTTAAAGGTTTAACTGCTAACCTGATCAGTATAAGTCAGTTATGTGATCAAGGGTACAGTGTAAACTTTACCAAATCTGAATGTATAGTGACTAACAAAGAACAAGAGGTTGTCATGAAAGGAGCCAGATCTAAAGACAACTGTTACATGTGGGAATCCCAAAATCTCAGTCTCACTTCAACCTGTTCTCTAGCTAGAGAAGAAGAAGTAAAACTATGGCACCAAAGGCTAGGTCATCTTCATTTCAGAGGCATAAAGAAGATCATATCTATGGATGCTGTAAGAGGTATCCCTAAACTGAAGATTGATGATGGCAAAATCTGTGGTGAATGTCAAATAGGCAAACAAACCAAGATGTCCCATCCAAAGCTCCAACATCTGACAACTTCCAAAGTTTTGGAATTGTTACATATGGATCTCATGGGACCTATGCAAGTTGAAAGCCTTGGTGGTAAGAGGTATGCATATGTGGTGGTTGATGACTTTTCAAGATATACATGGATAAACTTCATCAAAGAAAAGTCAGATGTATTTGATGCATTCAAAGAATTATGTCAAAGATTGCAAAGGGAAAAATCCAGCTGTGTGATCAGAATAAGAAGTGATCATGGAAAAGAATTTGAGAATCAAAAGTTCTTAGATTTCTGCTCTTCAGAAGGAATCAATCATGAGTATTCTTCACCTATCACTCCTCAACAGAATGGGATTGTTGAAAGGAAGAATAGAACCATTCAAGAATCAGCAAGAGCTATGATACATGCTAAAAAGCTACCTCTGTATTTCTGGGCTGAAGCCATGAACACTGCCTGCTATATCCATAACAGAGTTACCTTGAGAAAAGGAACTTTGTCCACAATATATGAAGTCTGGAAGGGCAGAAAACCCACTGTTAAGTATTTTCATGTATTTGGAAGTAAATGCTATATTCTGGCAGATAGGGAGCAAAGGAGAAAAATGGATCCTAAAAGTGATGAAGGAATTTTCCTTGGATACTCTATAAACAGCAGAGCATATAGAGTATTTAACTACAGAACAAATGTTATCATGGAGTCCATAAATGTGATAATTGATGATGCTCCTACAGATGTCCCAGAAGATGTTGGAACATCTGCTGATATCAAGGTTGAAGCTGAAGAAAAGAATGATCAATATAACTTCACTCAAAATGATACAAGGTCAGAAGATTCAAGCAAACCTCCCTCCATCAGAATACAGAAGGATCATCCCAAAGATTTAATAATTGGTGATCCCAACAGAGGTGTAAGCACTAGATCAAGAGAAGTGATTTCAGGTTCTTGTTTTGTTTCCAAAATAGAACCTAAAAATGTCAAGGAAGCTCTCACTGATGAATACTGGATTTGTGCTATGCAAGAGGAATTAGGTCAATTCACAAGGAATGAAGTGTGGAATCTTGTACCTAGACCTGATGACATAAATGTGATTGGTACAAAATGGGTGTATAAGAACAAGTCAAATGAACAAGGAATTGTTACAAAGAACAAAGCTAGACTTGTGGCTCAAGGATACACTCAAATTGAAGGAGTAGACTTTGATGAAACCTTTGCACCAGTAGCAAGGCTTGAATCAATAAGACTACTGTTGGGAATTGCTTGTATCTTAAAGTTCAAGCTATTTCAAATGGATGTGAAAAGTGCCTTTCTTAATGGTTATCTTAATGAGGAGGTATATGTAGAACAGCCTAAAGGATTTGTTGATCCAAGCTGTCCAAATCATGTATACAAACTCAAGAAAGCACTTTATGGTCTGAAGCAAGCTCCAAGGGCATGATATGAAAGACTTACCACATTTCTTATCAAGCAAGGATACAGAAAAGGTGGGATTGATAAAACCCTGTTTGTTAAAGATGAAGAAGGTAATGTCATGATTGCACAAATATATGTTGATGACATTGTGTTTGGTGGGATGTCTGATAAGATGGTCAAACATTTTGTCAAGCAGATGGAAGCTGAATTTGAAATGAGTCTAGTAGGTGAATTAACCTATTTTCTTGGTCTGCAAGTTAAGCAAATGGAAGACTCAATGTTCATCTCACAAAGCAAGTACTCCAAGAACATAGTGAAGAAATTTGGAATGGAAAATGCTTCTCATAAAAGAACTCCTGCTCCTACACATTTAAAGCTGACTAAAGATGAAAAGGGTGAGAATGTAGATCAAAGTTTATATAGAAGCATGATTGGAAGCTTGTTATACTTAACTGCAAGCAGACCAGACATAGCATTTGCAGTAGGAGTGTGTGCAAGATATCAAGCTGATCCAAAAGTCAGTCATCTCAATCAAGTCAAGAGAATCCTTAAATCTGTTAATGGTACTTGTGACTATGGCATAATGTACTTTCATGGGTGCAAACCAATTCTCACTGGCTTCTGTGATGCTGATTGGGCAGGAAGTGCTGATGACAGAAAAAGCACTTCAGGAGGATGCTTCTTTCTAGGAAACAATCTGATTTCTTGGTTCAGTAAGAAACAGAATTGTGTATCCTTATCTACAGCTGAAGCTGAGTACATAGCAGCAGGTAGCAGTTGTTCTCAGTTGGTTTGGATGAAGCAGATGCTCACTGAGTACAATGTCCCACAGGATGTCATGACATTGTACTGTGACAACTTAAGTGCAATCAACATATCTAAAAATCCTATCCAACACAGCAGGACAAAGCATATTGATATCAGACATCATTTCATCAGAGATCTTGTAGAAGAAAAGGTGATTTCATTGGAGCATGTAGCTACAGATCTGCAGTTAGCTGATATCTTTACCAAGGCATTGGATGCTACACAATTTGAGAACTTAAGGGGCAAACTTGGAATCTGTTTATGTGATATCTAGCAGTTAATGAGATGTGCCAACATGTCATATGACATTGCATGGCATAAGTTCCAGATGGCAAAGCTAGTCTGGACTAGATCCTTGGGAATTTCATTCCTAATCATTTGGACTGTAACGGCTACTTACTTAGTAATTACTTATAAGCAGCTATCAAGAGTCTCATCACACCATCACAAGCGAATCACATTAACTAGTAATCCTTCAGAAATCATAAACCCTAAAGCTGTTCATCCTTCTTCCTCTACAATGTCTCAAAACCCTAAAACAGCTGAAGAAGTTCTCAAACAGGAAGACGTGGTTCATGCCACTCCTATTTCTATGGTGCCAATGCAATCAACACCATTAGACGAGCTCAGGGGAAATGCCTCTCACACTAAGAAGGCAAGAACACCAAAAAGAGGTAAAGATCAAATCAGAAGCAAAGCTAAAGAAATTCCTTCACATGTTAAATACTCCAAATATGTTGATGATTCCATCAAGGAGATTGTCAACCAAGTTTTCTCTGAACAAAGAGTAGTGAAAGGAATCTCTGTTCCCTTGAACACCATTCCTGCACCTCAAGAAGAACCTGCTCAAGATACAAAGAACACTGCTGCAGAACAAGATGTCCCAACGGATGTTGGAACATATGCAGATGAGAAAGCAAACTCATCTGATGCTGATACTGAACAGACTGAGGACAAGAAAGAGGTCTCAAGTGAAAGTGATAAAGAAGTTTCTATGGAACAGGCTAAAGACTCAAATGAAGATCAATCTTCTACTGATCAACAAGCTGAAGAAGAGACTGCTCAATCTCCTCCAGTGGTCAACCTGGAGCAGGACTCTGATGCAGAAATCATAGCATCTGTCAAACCCAGCATAGCCAAAAGACTCAGGTCCAGGAAGGGTAAGATGCAAGCTGAAGCAGCAATTCCTGAAAAGAAGAAAGCTTCTCCAAAGAAAGGGAAAGCTAAAGCCTCTTTTGGGCCATCAAAACAATGGAGTAAAGTTCAAACTCAGAAAAGAAAGGCTGTCACACCATCAGATTCAGATGTTGAATCAGATGTCCCAACATCTCCTCCCAAGAAGAGACCAGCAACATCCAGAGCTTCAACTGCTGTACCAGAAGCTCCCTTGGACAACATATCATTTCACCATGTCTCTAGTGTGAACAGGTGGAAGTATGTGTACCAAAGAAGGGTTGCCCTGGAAAGAGAACTGAGCAGCAATGCACTTGAGTGCACAGAACTGATTGATCTCATCTCTGCTGCAGGACTATTCAGAACAGTCTCAGACCTCTCTCCCTGCTATGAACTTCTTGTCAAAGAGTTCATTGTGAATCTTCAGGAGGATTGCTCAAATGGTAAGTCTTCTGAGTTTAAAAAAGTTTTTGTTAGAGGTAAATGTGTACAGTTTTCTCCTCAAATCATCAATGAGTATTTAGGAAGAGAAACAGATGGACCCAATGAACTAGGTAAGACAGATAATCAAGTCTGTAAAGTGATCACTGCAAACCAGGTCAAGGCATGGCCTGTAAAGGGTAAGCTTTCAGTGAGCATGCTTACCAGAAAGTATGCCATGCTGAACAGGATTGGAACTGCTAATTGGGTGCCTACAAACCACACTTCCTCAATCTCAACTGGTCTAGCCAGATTTATATATGCTGTTGGAACTCAAACCAAAATGGACTATGGAGCTTTTATCTTTGATCAAACCATGAAGCATGCCAGCTCCTCTGCAACCAAGCTACCAATAGCCTTTCCATCATTGCTGTGTGGTATTGTACTCAATCAATATCCTGGGATTTTAACTGACAAGGATACTGCATGCAAAAGAGAGAGCCCCCTGGCTTTTCATTACAAATTATTCCTAAGTCACCATGCTGCAGATGTTAAAGCACCTGCTGGGACATCTGCTGGTCCCTCAACTGCTAAGAATTCAATCTCCAAGAAAGAGTTAATTGCTGAGCTAAAGTGCACATGCAAGGAGCTTGAAGCAAGGAAGCTGAAACTGGAAGAAATCATTCAAAGATTGGAGAATGAAGAAGACCAGAAAGCTGCCTCTAATGCAAACAATGCCTCTGATGAAGACAATGAAGCTGATGAAGCAAGTGAAGCTGAAACTGAAGTGGAGGAAGCAACTGAGAGTGATGAATCTGAGTGATCTTTGTATGTGAGGCATTTGTAATGACAGCAATGATTTGTAATTCTGGATAAGAGTTCTTTGGCCCCTAATTTTGTGTCTACCAAGGGGGAGAACAACATCAAATAACATCAAATGTAATTGCTGTTTAAATGAATGAAATCTGTTTGTCTCTGCCTGAACTGAATAAGTGTGAATATTTCTGTTGAAACAAGACTGGACTCATATATGTTTGAGGGGGAGTAAAACTCAAATATGAATCAACAGAAAAGTAATGATATACTCTGATAAAAAGAACTTCTGCTGCACTCTGAAAACCAGGAAAGATGTTAGCCAAAAATTAGCCAAAGGGGGAGTTTGTAGATGTTTAAGAATTGGCAGAATTTTTGACCAAACAAGAAATGTTAAATTCAGTTCAGAATGTCCTATCAGATGTTGGGACATTATCAAACAGAGTATGTGAATTTATTTCAGGATGTCTCATCAGATGTTGGGACATTGTGTGAATAAATTAAGTTCAGTTTTTCAGGATGTCCCAACAGATGTTGAGACATCTCAGACCTGCTACCAGAATTAATTATTGATTAACAGATCAGAGATATTTAAGGAGAACTATCTGGAATTAATTAATGCTGGATAAAAACAGAACAAGGCGCATCTGTAGGGAGTTTTAAATTGAAGATTCAGATTAAAACAGAAGACCTAATGCACCTAGAATATAGGAGGTAACAAACCCTAAATTCAAGGTGACAGTTGCTGCACATTAGGGCTGGATCATTCTACAGAAAGCCCAAAATTCAGATACCTATTTAAACAACAGAAACTCATAGAATTGAGTACGAATTTCAGAAGACCAAATAGGGTGTCTAGTGTTTTAATAGCAGGTTGTTTTTATGTACCACTTTATGAGCTTTTAAGCAAAAGTGCATTTGTGACTTGATTGAAACTGTGAAGTAAGATCAAGCTGTTTTGTTTGAAGTGTGACTTCAATTTAATTAAACTTGTAAACAAAATCACTGTGTGATTGAGGGGGAGTGAGTAGGGTACTCTTATCTAAGTGAGTCTTAGGTAGAAATTGCATTGGGTAAGTATTAAGTGATAGATTAAACATGGTGGTTTAAGTCTAGAATTAATATTACTAATAGTGGATTTCCTCCTGGCTTGGTAGCCTCCAGATGTAGGTGTGGTTATACACTGAACTGGGTTAACAAACTTCTGTGTTGTTTATTTTTCCTGCTGTTTAAAGTTTTGGTTAAATTTGTCAAATGTCCTATTAAGTGTTGGAACATCTCTTAGGACATCTCATTACAGAATTTCAAACAACTCCAACAACAACAATCAACAAAGGCCATTCCAACAAAGACCATCCCAAGCTAACCGAGTGATCGACCCGATCCCAATGCCATATGCTGCCTTGCTGCCACAACTTCTGAAACTCAACCTAGTTGAGCTAAGAACGTTGGCACCTCCGGATCCCAACAGTCTACCAAGGAACTATGACTCCAATGCTAGGTGTGCTTTTCATTCCAACGCACCTGGTCACAGTACAGAAAAATGCAGGGCTCTGCATATGAAGGTACAAGACTTGGTAGACTCCAAGGCTCTGAATTTTGCACCTCCGCCCAATGTCAATAAGAACCCGATGCCAAATCATGGTGGTCCCCGAATTAATGCTATTGAAGAAGACCAACCGTCTTATTTAATAACCAGTGTGGATCAGATCCGGACGCCATTGGTGGAGATCAAAGCTCAACTCCGAGAAAACCAAATATTTCCGGGGTGTGAGCTAGGGTGTCCCTATTGCAATATTTCATAGAATGGGTGTGAGGACCTGAGGAATGGCATTGACAGCCTTATTCAGAGTGGCCTGCTACAGATCACTACATCATTTCCGACAAATCCAGCAACTTCATCAACAACGGTTTCAGAACCTCCTACAACTGCAGCAACTATTGTTCCCAACAATTCATCAGCACCATCAACAAGTACTTCACCTGTCCTTCCAAATGATCAGCTTACAACAGTTTCTCCTGCTACAACTTCAGCTTCATTCCATTTCGACTCTCCATCAGCAACAACAACAGTCCTTCCAACAGTACCTCCTACAACACCAGCAATCAATCATGAAGATGTCTCCACTGTTACCATATTCTACGATCCTGAAAATAATTCTGCCTACCATTCAGAAGGTGCTGCTCCCGCCAGAGCACCAGTTACAATCTTTTATGATCCACAAACAATTACAGTCCCTTCAGCAGCAGCAATCAGTCCAGTCACTGTCACGGTGCCTGGACCGGTACCATATGAAAGCAATAGGGCCATCCCTTGGCACTATGGCTCTGACGTGTACTGTGAAGGGAAAAGAATCACTCTTGAAACATCAACACCTGCACCACAAGTAGATAATGTGGGGGGAGGCGGAGGCTTCACTCGAAGCGGACGTCTCTTTGCTTCACAAGTTCAAAGACCTACAGCCGAAGCAGAAGCTGCTGCCAAGGCAAAAGGAAAAGGCCCGGTGCAGGAAGATCCAGCTGCCAAAGAAGCCCTGAAGACTCCATTTGATCAGGAAGTTGATGAGTTTATGCGGATCATCAAAAAGAGTGATTATAAAGTTGTGGATCAGCTTCACCAGACGCCATCCAAAATCTCCATCCTCTCACTGCTTATGTGCTCCGAAGCCCATCGGAATGCACTACTTAAAGTCCTGCACGCAGCTTACGTGCCGGAGGAGATTACTGTCAACCAATTGGAAACCGTGGTTGGAAATGTTACTGCTAGCAATGGGCTAGGGTTTACCAATTCTGACTTGACAGCGGATGGCCGCAACCACAACAAAGCCTTGCACATAACCATGGAATGCAAAGGAGCTGTCCTTTCTCATGTGCTGGTGGACACAGGTTCTTCCCTGAATGTCTTACCGAAGAAGGCTCTGGTGAAGCTTGAATATGATGGATTGGCATTAAGACCCAGCAACCTGGTAGTAAGAGCCTTTGATGGTTCTAAGAGATCGGTTCTGGGAGAGATTGAGCTGCCCGTGACAATTGGCCCACAAACTTTTAAAACTATCTTTTATGTGATGGACATTCAGCCCGCCTACAGCTGTTTGTTGGGTAGACCCTGGATTCACGCCGCCGGCGCAATAACGTCTACCCTTCACCAAAAGTTAAAATTTGAGTGGGAAGGCCAAGTTGTCACAATCTGTGGAGAGGAGGACATTTTTGTCAGCCACCTGGCAACCTACAAATACATTGAGATGGATGGGGAGATCCATGAAACAATGAGCCAAGGTTTTGAAGCCTTGAATGTCAATGAAGCATCTGCTGTATCTGGTATCTCCATGTCATCTTACCAACAAGCCCGGAAGGTTGTTGAAGAAGGAACTGCCCTTGGCTGGGGCAAGGTCTTAGCTGTGGAGGAGAAGAAGGACAAGTTTGGGTTGGGTTACAGACCAACTCAACATCAAGCAAAGGCTGCTGCAGAGCCTGGTTTTGTCAGTGGGGGGATGCTTACCCCCGATGCTATCAACTGTTTGGAAGACGAGCTGGAAGAGGAGCGCAATTTGGAGAATTGGATTCGTCCGAAGATCCCGGGGAGCAGTGTCTCGAACTGGTCTTCCCAGGAAATTATAAGAGTTACTCATGCAGAGTAATTATTATTTCCTGTATTTTTATAGCATGCATCCAAGTCTTGCATCTTGCCCAAGATGACAAGACTCATTTTGTAACCAGGGCCATCTGTACTTTTGTGCAAACAAGATTAAATTAATGAAATATCAGACATCTTTTTGCAAACGAGTCTTTTTCTTTTCTGCTCACTGTTTTTCCATTTTTCTTTTTGTACAAAAATAAATGGCGGTGTTTTCAAAATGATAACTTCATTTCACTTTTTTCTAAAGCAAGATTAAAATCAATCACTAAAATGAACAACTTAACCCTTGCAGAAAGTGCCTTCCTGACAGCACCGACAACAGCACGGCTATGACATCGTATGACTTTGACAATCCAATCAATCAAGCTGATGAAGGGGTTGATGAAGAATATGAGCTTCCTGAAGAGCTAGCTAGGTTGTTGAGACAGGAAGAAAAGGTTATTACTCCTCATCAGGAGGAGATTGAAGTGATTAATCTTGGTACAAACGAAGACGTGAAGGAAGTTAAAATCGGGGCCTGCCTGCAAGACTCAGTGAAGAGACAACTGATAGATCTGCTTCAAGAGTATGTTGATGTGTTTGCTTGGTCGTATCAAGACATGCCAGGGTTGGATACCGACATTGTTGTGCACAAGCTACCTTTGAAAGAAGAATGCCCTCCAGTCAAACAGAAGCTGCGCCGAACTCGCCCAGACATGGCTATGAAAATCAAGGAAGAGGTACAAAAGCAATGGGACGCCGGGTTCCTTGCTGTGACTAGTTATCCGCCGTGGGTTGCTAACATAGTACCTGTGCCTAAGAAGGACGGCAAAGTAAGAATGTGTGTTGATTACCGGGATCTGAACAGAGCCAGCCCGAAGGATGACTTCCCATTACCTCACATCGATGTATTGGTGGATAATACGGCTCAGTTCTCGGTATTCTCCTTCATGGATGGATTTTCAGGATATAATCAGATCAAGATGTCACCTGAAGACATGGAGAAGACAACATTCATTACACCTTGGGGCACGTTCTGTTACAAAGTGATGCCATTCGGACTGAAGAATGCTGGTGCCACATATCAACGGGCTATGGTGACATTGTTCCACGATATGATCCACAAAGAAATAGAATGTTACGTGGATGATATGATCGCCAAGTCCCTTACAGAGGAAGATCACCTGGTGAATCTGCTCAAGTTATTCAAGCGTCTGAGGAAGTATCAACTGAAGCTGAACCCTAACAAATGCACATTCGGGGTGCGATCCGGTAAGCTGCTGGGATTTATTGTAAGCGAGAAAGGGATTGAGGTTGACCCTGATAAAGTCAAAGCCATCCAAGAGATGCCTGCACCAAAGACAGAGAAGGAAGTTCGAGGGTTCTTAGGTCGATTGAACTACATCTCAAGGTTCATATCTCACCTTACGGCTACCTGTGAACCCTTGTTCAAGCTGTTAAGAAAAGAACAAACGGTCAGGTGGAACGAAGACTGCCAAAAGGCTTTTGACAAGATCAAGGAATATCTGCAAGAACCTCCAATCCTTATGCCTCCAGTTGAAGGAAGACCTCTGATCATGTACTTGACAGTATTAGTGGAGTCAATGGGGTGTGTGCTGGGCCAGCATGACGAGTCTGGTCGAAAAGAGTATGCAATATACTACCTAAGCAAAAAGTTTACCGACTGTGAACAACGTTATTCACTGCTCGAGAAAACTTGTTGTGCTTTAGCGTGGGCTGCTCGCCGACTGAGACAGTATATGTTGACCCACACTACTTTGTTGATATCCAAAATGGACCCAGTTAAGTACATTTTCGAAAAGCCAGCTCTTACCGGACGGGTTGCAAGATGGCAAATGATTCTCACAGAATACGACATACAGTACACATCTCAGAAAGCCATCAAGGGCAGTGTACTATCTGAATATCTTGCTGAGCAACCCATTGATGACTACCAGCCTATGAGATTTGACTTCCCTGATGAGGACATCATGTTCATTAAATCAAAAGATCATGAAGAGCCTGTTCACACCGAAGGGCCCGACCCGGAGGAAGAATGGACTATGATGTTTGATGGGGCTGTTAACATGAATGGCCGTGGTGTTGGTGCAGTACTCATTACACCTAAAGGAGTTCACATGCCTTTCTCGGCAAAACTCACTTTCAACTGCACTAACAATGAAGCTGAATACGAAGCTTGCATTATGGGTCTTGAGGAAGCCATTGACCTCAGGATCAAAACATTGACCGTATTCGGAGATTCAGCTTTGGTAGTCAATCAAACCAACGGAAAATGGTACACCCACCAAGGTCATCTGATACCTTACAGGGATTATACAAGGAGGTTATTGACTTTCTTTACAACAGTCAAGCTTGAGTATATCCCTCGGGACGAGAATCAGTTTGCAGATGCTCTTGCTACCATTTCATCCATGATCAAAGTTCAAACGGCTAACTTTGTACCCCAGATTTCAGTATCAAGACTTGATAGACCAGCATATGTATTTGCAGCGGATGTTGTAAAAGATGATAAGCCTTGGTTCCATGACATTAAGTGCTTCTTGGAGGATCAAACATACCCACCTGGGGCATCTTCCAATGATAAGAAGACTTTGAGAAGGCTTGCTGGAAGTTTCTTTCTGAACACTGATGGGTCTTTATACAAAAGGAACTTTGACATGGTACTCCTCAGATGTGTTGACAAGACGGAAGCAGATTTGCTGATGCATGAAGTGCACGAGGGATCTTTTGGTACCCATGCAGGAGGGCATGCCATGGCTAAAAAGTTGTTAAGATCAGGCTATTACTGGATCACAATGGATGCAGACTGTTGTGCCTATGCCAGGAAATGTCACAAATGCCAGATCTATGCGGATAAGGTGCATGTGCCTCCCAATCCTTTGAACATCATGTCTTCGCCATGGCCCTTTGCTATGTGGGGCATTGATATGATTGGTAAGATTGAGCCGACTGCTTCAAATGGTCACAGATTCATCCTGGTCGCCATCGACTATTTCACCAAGTGGGTTGAAGCAGCCTCATATGCAAATGTTACAAGACAAGTGGTAGCCAGATTTCTGAAGAGAGATATCATCTGTCGGTATGGAGTGCCCGAGCGAATCATTACTGATAATGGTTCCAACTTAAACAACAAAATGATGGCAGAGCTGTGCCGGGACTTCAAGATCCAACATCACAATTCTTCTCCTTACAGGCCAAAGATGAATGGCGCTGTTGAGGCAGCTAACAAGAATATCAAGAAGATTGTGCAGAAGATGGTAATCACTTACAAAGACTGGCATGAAATGCTACCGTTTGCCTTGCATGGGTACCGCACGTCAATCAGAACGTCCACTGGGGCAACACCGTACCAACTTGTATATGGTATGGAAGCAGTCCTACCTGTTGAAGTTGAATTACCCTCTCTACGGGTATTGATGGATGTTAAACTGAGTGAAGCAGAATGGGTTCGGTCCCGATACGAACAACTGAGTCTGATCGAAGAGAAGAGATTGGCTGCAATCTGCCATGGACAGCTATATCAGAAGAGAATGAAGAAGGCCTTCGATCAAAAAGTCAGGCACCGAGAGTACCAAGTAGGAGATCTTGTGCTGAAAAGAATCCTCCCTCCTCATACAGACCACAGGGGCAAATGGACTCCAAATTATGAAGGACCATTTGTTGTAAAGAAAGTTTTCTCTGGTGGAGCACTAATGTTCAGCACCATGGATGGTGAAGATTTCCCGTCCCCTGTGAATTCAGATGCAGTTAAAAAATACTTCGCATAAAATGACCCGCTGGACATAAAAACAGAATGTAAGT
The DNA here is from genome assembly GCA_963966055.1 of Lathyrus aphaca. NCBI lineage: Eukaryota > Viridiplantae > Streptophyta > Magnoliopsida > Fabales > Fabaceae > Lathyrus > Lathyrus aphaca. The sequence goes on from OZ014520.1 coordinate 181,848,268, forward strand.
CCAGGCAAAAATAGGGCATCCCGGCGAGTCAAAAACAGAATAAAAGACTCGGGCAAAAATAAGGGAAGATAAACAAAAATGTACACCCGCTGAGTTGAAAAGCCACATTGGACAACTCAGGCAAAAATGGGTATCCCGATGGATTAAAAACCCGAAAGGGCGATCCATGCAAAATAAGGGAATGAGCGAACAACTGCATTCTGAGTTCGTCTGTATCACCTGCAACTTGGTAAGCTACGAAGGATCAGACTTCAATCAGAATCAACTCTCTCCAGAAAGCAAGACGAGAAGAACGTCATTGTCATACGAGTCATAGCAGGAGAGGAAGCTCCTTGAAAGCGTCGTCAACACCGCCAGCACTTTATTTCTCAATTTGTAACAATCTCCTCATTTCAGGAGATGTGTTTCTTTGACTGTATCTTGCCAATTCAGGGCACATGAATTAATAAAATCAGATTTTCGGTCATGTTTCGTTTTTACATTTATGTTTTGCAAAGAGTTGTCTAATATCTCTAAAAATACAACTGCATAAGTGAAATTCTGTAATGAGATGTCCTAAGAGATGTTCCAACACTTAATAGGACATTTGACAAATTTAATCAAAAACTTAAACAGCAGGAAAAATAAACAACACAGAAGTTTGTTAACCCAGTTCAGTGTATAACCACACCTACATCTGGAGGCTACCAAGCCAGGAGGAAATCCACTATTAGTAATATTAATTCTAGACTTAAACCACCCTGTTTAATCTATCACTTAATACTTACCCAATGCAATTTCTACCTAAGACTCACTTAGATAAGAGTACCCTACTCACTCCCCCTCAATCACCCAGTGATCAAGTTTACAAGTTTACAGAAATTGAAGACATCCTTCAAACAATACAGCTTGATCTTACTTCACAGTTTCAATCAAGTCACAAATGCACTTTTGCTTAAAAGCTCATAAAGTGGTACATAAAAACAACCTGCTATTAAAACACTAGACACCCTATTTAGTCTTCTGAAATTCGTACTCAATTCTATGAGTTTCTGTTGTTTAAATAGGTATCTGAATTTTGGGCTTTCTGTAGAATGATCCAGCCCTAATGTGCAGCAACTGTCACCTTGAATTTAGGGTTTGTTACCTCCTATATTCTAGGTGCATTAGGTCTTCTGTTTTAATCTGAATCTTCAATTTAAAACTCCCTACAGATGCGCCTTGTTCTGTTTTTATCCAGCATTAATTAATTCCAGATAGTTCTCCTTAAATATCTCTGATCTGTTAATCAATAATTAATTCTGGTAGCAGGTCTGAGATGTCTCAACATCTGTTGGGACATCCTGAAAAACTGAACTTAATTTATTCACACAATGTCCCAACATCTGATGAGACATCCTGAAATAAATTCACATACTCTGTTTGATAATGTCCCAACATCTGATAGGACATTCTGAACTGAATTTAACATTTCTTGTTTGGTCAAAAATTCTGCCAATTCTTAAACATCTACAAACTCCCCCTTTGGCTAATTTTTGGCTAACATCTTTCCTGGTTTTCAGAGTGCAGCAGAAGTTCTTTTTATCAGAGTATATCATTACTTTTCTGTTGATTCTTATTTGAGATTACTCCCCCTCAAACAAATATGTGTCCAGTCTTGTTGCAACAGAAATACACACTTATTCAGTTCAGGCAGAGACAAACAAATTTCATTCATTTAAACAGCAATTACATTTGATGTTATTTGATGTTGTTCTCCCCCTTGGTAGACACAAAATTAGGGGCCAAAGAACTCTTATCCAGAATTACAAATCATTGCTGTCATTACAAATGCCTCACATACAAAGATCACTCAGATTCATCATTCTCAGTAGCTTCCTCCACTTCAGTTTCAGCTTCACTTGCTTCATCAGCTTCATTGTCTTCATCAGAGGCATTGTTTGCATTAGAGGCAGCTTTCTGGTCTTCTTCATTCTCCAATCTTTGAATGATTTCTTCCAGTTTCAGCTTCCTTGCTTCAAGCTCCTTGCATGTGCACTTTAGCTCAGCAATTAACTCTTTCTTGGAGATTGAATTCTTAGCAGTTGAGGGACCAGCAGATGTCCCAGCAGGTGCTTTAACATCTGCAGCATGGTGACTTAGGAATAATTTGTAATGAAAAGCCAGGGGGCTCTCTCTTTTGCATGCAGTATCCTTGTCAGTTAAAATCCCAGGATATTGATTGAGTACAATACCACACAGCAATGATGGAAAGGCTATTGGTAGCTTGGTTGCAGAGGAGCTGGCATGCTTCATGGTTTGATCAAAGATAAAAGCTCCATAGTCCATTTTGGTTTGAGTTCCAACAGCATATATAAATCTGGCTAGACCAGTTGAGATTGAGGAAGTGTGGTTTGTAGGCACCCAATTAGCAGTTCCAATCCTGTTCAGCATGGCATACTTTCTGGTAAGCATGCTCACAGAGAGCTTTCCCTTCACAGGCCAAGCTTTGACCTGATTTGCAGTGATCACCTTACAGATTTGATTATCTGTTTTCCCTAGCTCATTGGGTCCATCTGTGTCCCTTCCTAGATACTGATTAATGATTTGGGGAGAGAACTCAACACACTTACCTCTTACAAATACCTTTCTGAACTCTGAGGACTTACCATTTGAGCAATCCTCCTGAAGATTCACAATGAACTCTTTGACAAGAAGTTCATAGCAGGGAGAGAACTCTGAGACTGTCTTGAATAGTCCTGCAGCAGAGATTAGGTCAATGAGTTCTGTGCACTCAAGTGCATTGCTGCTTAGTTCTCTTTCCAAAGCAACCCTTCTTTGGTACACATATTTCCATCTGTTGACACTGGAGACATGATGGAAGGATATATTGTCCAAGGGAGCTTCTGGAACAACAGTTGAAGCTCTAGTTGGTGCTAGTTTCTTCTTGGGAGGAGATGTTGGGACATCTGATCCAACATCTGAATCTGATGGTGTTGCAGCTTTTCTCTTCTGAGTTTGAACCTTGCTCCATGGTTTTGCTGGACCAAAGGTAGCTTTAGCTTTGCCTTTCTTTGGACTAGCCTTCTTAGTCTCAGGGATGACAGGTTCAGCTCGTATCTTTCCTTTCCTGGACCTTAGTCTTTTAGCAATGCTGGGTTTCACAGATGATATGATCTCTGCATCAGAATCCTGTTCCAGATTGACTATTGGAGGGGATTGAGCAGTCTCCTCATCAGCTTGTTGATCAGTAGAAGATTGATCTTCATTTGAGTCTTTAGCCTGTTCCATAGAAACTTCTTTATGACTTTCACTTGAGACCTCTTTCTTGTCCTCAGTCTGTTCAGTATCAGCATCAGATGAGTTTGCTTTCTCATCTGCATATGTTCCAACATCCGTTGGGACATCTTGTTCTGCAGCAGTGTTCTTTGTATCTTGAGCAGGTTCTTCTTGAGGTGCAGGAATGGTGTTCAAGGGAACAGATATTCCTTTCACTACTCTTTGTTCAGAGAAAACTTGGTTGACAATCTCCTTGATGGAATCATCAACATATTTGGAGTATTTAACATGTGAAGGAATTTCTTTAGCTTTGCTTCTGATTTGATCTTTACCTCTTTTTGGTGTTCTTGCCTTCTTAGTGTGAGAGGCATTTCCCCTGAGCTCGTCTAATGGTGTTGATTGCATTGGCACCATAGAAATAGGAGTGGCATGAACCACGTCTTCCTGTTTGAGAACTTCTTCAGCTGTTTTAGGGTTTTGAGACATTGTAGAGGAAGAAGGATGAACAGCTTTAGGGTTTATGATTTCTGAAGGATTACTAGTTAATGTGATTCGCTTGAGATGGTGTGATGAGACTCTTGATAGCTGCTTATAAGTAATTACTAAGTAAGTAGCCGTTACAGTCCAAATGATTAGGAATGAAATTCCCAAGGATCTAGTCCAGACTAGCTTTGCCATCTGGAACTTATGCCATGCAATGTCATATGACATGTTGGCACATCTCATTAACTGCTAGATATCACATAAACAGATTCCAAGTTTGCCCCTTAAGTTCTCAAATTGTGTAGCATCCAATGCCTTGGTAAAGATATCAGCTAACTGCAGATCTGTAGCTACATGCTCCAATGAAATCACCTTTTCTTCTACAAGATCTCTGATGAAATGATGTCTGATATCAATATGCTTTGTCCTGCTGTGTTGGATAGGATTTTTAGATATGTTGATTGCACTTAAGTTGTCACAGTACAATGTCATGACATCCTGTGGGACATTGTACTCAGTGAGCATCTGCTTCATCCAAACCAACTGAGAACAACTGCTACCTGCTGCTATGTACTCAGCTTCAGCTGTAGATAAGGATACACAATTCTGTTTCTTACTGAACCAAGAAATCAGATTGTTTCCTAGAAAGAAGCATCCTCCTGAAGTGCTTTTTCTGTCATCAGCACTTCCTGCCCAATCAGCATCACAGAAGCCAGTGAGAATTGGTTTGCACCCATGAAAGTACATTATGCCATAGTCACAAGTACCATTAACATATTTAAGGATTCTCTTGACTTGATTGAGATGACTGACTTTTGGATCAGCTTGATATCTTGCACACACTCCTACTGCAAATGCTATGTCTGGTCTGCTTGTAGTTAAGTATAACAAGCTTCCAATCATGCTTCTATATAAACTTTGATCTACATTCTCACCCTTTTCATCTTTAGTCAGCTTTAAATGTGTAGGAGCAGGAGTTCTTTTATGAGAAGCATTTTCCATTCCAAATTTCTTCACTATGTTCTTGGAGTACTTGCTTTGTGAGATGAACATTGAGTCTTCCATCTGCTTAACTTGCAGACCAAGAAAATAGGTTAATTCACCTACTAGACTCATTTCAAATTCAGCTTCCATCTGCTTGACAAAATGTTTGACCATCTTATCAGACATCCCACCAAACACAATGTCATCAACATATATTTGTGCAATCATGACATTACCTTCTTCATCTTTAACAAACAGGGTTTTATCAATCCCACCTTTTCTGTATCCTTGCTTGATAAGAAATGTGGTAAGTCTTTCATACCATGCCCTTGGAGCTTGCTTCAGACCATAAAGTGCTTTCTTGAGTTTGTATACATGATTTGGACAGCTTGGATCAACAAATCCTTTAGGCTGTTCTACATATACCTCCTCATTAAGATAACCATTAAGAAAGGCACTTTTCACATCCATTTGAAATAGCTTGAACTTTAAGATACAAGCAATTCCCAACAGTAGTCTTATTGATTCAAGCCTTGCTACTGGTGCAAAGGTTTCATCAAAGTCTACTCCTTCAATTTGAGTGTATCCTTGAGCCACAAGTCTAGCTTTGTTCTTTGTAACAATTCCTTGTTCATTTGACTTGTTCTTATACACCCATTTTGTACCAATCACATTTATGTCATCAGGTCTAGGTACAAGATTCCACACTTCATTCCTTGTGAATTGACCTAATTCCTCTTGCATAGCACAAATCCAGTATTCATCAGTGAGAGCTTCCTTGACATTTTTAGGTTCTATTTTGGAAACAAAACAAGAACCTGAAATCACTTCTCTTGATCTAGTGCTTACACCTCTGTTGGGATCACCAATTATTAAATCTTTGGGATGATCCTTCTGTATTCTGATGGAGGGAGGTTTGCTTGAATCTTCTGACCTTGTATCATTTTGAGTGAAGTTATATTGATCATTCTTTTCTTCAGCTTCAACCTTGATATCAGCAGATGTTCCAACATCTTCTGGGACATCTGTAGGAGCATCATCAATTATCACATTTATGGACTCCATGATAACATTTGTTCTGTAGTTAAATACTCTATATGCTCTGCTGTTTATAGAGTATCCAAGGAAAATTCCTTCATCACTTTTAGGATCCATTTTTCTCCTTTGCTCCCTATCTGCCAGAATATAGCATTTACTTCCAAATACATGAAAATACTTAACAGTGGGTTTTCTGCCCTTCCAGACTTCATATATTGTGGACAAAGTTCCTTTTCTCAAGGTAACTCTGTTATGGATATAGCAGGCAGTGTTCATGGCTTCAGCCCAGAAATACAGAGGTAGCTTTTTAGCATGTATCATAGCTCTTGCTGATTCTTGAATGGTTCTATTCTTCCTTTCAACAATCCCATTCTGTTGAGGAGTGATAGGTGAAGAATACTCATGATTGATTCCTTCTGAAGAGCAGAAATCTAAGAACTTTTGATTCTCAAATTCTTTTCCATGATCACTTCTTATTCTGATCACACAGCTGGATTTTTCCCTTTGCAATCTTTGACATAATTCTTTGAATGCATCAAATACATCTGACTTTTCTTTAATGAAGTTTATCCATGTATATCTTGAAAAGTCATCAACCACCACATATGCATACCTCTTACCACCAAGGCTTTCAACTTGCATAGGTCCCATGAGATCCATATGTAACAATTCCAAAACTTTGGAAGTTGTCAGATGTTGGAGCTTTGGATGGGACATCTTGGTTTGTTTGCCTATTTGACATTCACCACAGATTTTGCCATCATCAATCTTCAGTTTAGGGATACCTCTTACAGCATCCATAGATATGATCTTCTTTATGCCTCTGAAATGAAGATGACCTAGCCTTTGGTGCCATAGTTTTACTTCTTCTTCTCTAGCTAGAGAACAAGTTGAAGTGGGGCTGAAGTCTAGTGGCTCCCACATGTAACAGTTGTCTTTAGACCTTGCACCTTTCATGATAACTTTTTGCTCTTTGTTAGTCACTATGCATTCAGTTTTTGTAAAGTTTACACTGTATCCTTGATCACATAGTTGACTTATGCTGATCAGGTTAGCAGTTAAACCTTTAACAAGCAGCACATCATCTAGTCTTGGAACATCTTGACAATCCAAGGTTCCAACTCCCTTGATCTCTCCTTTAGCTCCATCTCCAAAGGTAACATACCTGGATGAATGTGACTTTAAGTTTACTAGCAAATTCTTCAATCCAGTCATGTGTCTTGAGCATCCACTGTCAAAGTACCAGTCTTCTTTAGCTGATACTTTCAATGATGTATGTGCTATGTATGCAGTACTTTTCTTTGACCAGATGAGTTGAGATTTCTTTTGATGCCTCTGCTCTGAGTGTTGTTCAGCTGATCTCCAAGCTTGATTGTTGATCTTGTTCTTGTGTATGTGGCTTTGATCAGTCTGAATGTCAGCTTTTGGTCTCCAAACTGTCTTGATTACTTCTGTCTTTTGCTTAGGAGGTTGCTGATTTCTATGCAGCACTTTCTTGGTACCTTCTACTTTCTGCTTGGAAGGTTGCTGACACGTCTGATTTGGATATCCATGTAGCTTATAACAGTGAGGTTTGATATGCCCAAATCTTCCACAGTGATGGCATCTCCATCTTTGATATTTTTTCTTCATTTTGTTCTTTCCAGAATGTTGAGACATCTGTTGGAACATTATGTTTGTCTTTGTGTTCTGATGTTGGAGCATCTGTTGAGACATCTTGTTTGACTGTATAGTTTTTGAAGTAGTTTTGCTAGAGCTTGCTTCATCTCTGTTATATCCCAGTCCACTTTTGTCCCCTGAATGTTTATTATTGCAGAGAATAGCATCCAGTGTATTTGAGCTGCTGTTCATCATTCTAACAGATTTGGACATATGTTCCAGCTTAGAATTGAGAAGAGTTACTTCACTTTTTAAGGTATCAATGATTACTTGATCACTTGCTTTTTCTTCTTCTAGTACTTCATTCTGCTTCTTTAGCTTTATGACCTCACTGCATACTTCAGTACTTCTCTTGTACAGATCCTTGAAGGCTTGCTCAAGATCTGCATAAGTAAGCTCTTCACAGCTGGAATCACTGTCATATTCACACAGTCCAGCTAAAGCAGCAATGTGCTTAGCCGATTCTTCTTCTGAATCTCCTGAGTCTTCATCAGACCAGGTCACAGAGAGTCCTTTCTTTTGCCTCTTTAAGTAGGTAGGACATTCAAACTTGATATGTCCATATCCTTCACATTCATGGCATTTGACTCCTTTATCTTGACTGGTCTTTTCAGCATACTTTACTCTTTTGTTAGCATCATAAGGTCTTCTGTTCTCAGAGTTTGTGTTTCTTCCACTAGGTTTGGATTTTCCTTCCATTCCTCTGAGAATCTGTTTGAATTGTCTTCCAATCAATGCAAGGTTTTCTGATAAGCTTTTATCATTTGCTGGTTCATCATCTTCTTCATCATCTGTATTTGAAACCAAGGCAATGCTTTTGTTCTTTTTAGCATGTGTGTCATTCATTCCCATCTCAAAAGTTTGAAGGGAACCAATGAGTTCTTCAGCTTTCATGGAGCATATGTCTTGTGCCTCTTCTATTGCTGTGACTTTCATGTCAAATCTTTTTGGCAAAGATCTGAGAATCTTCCTTACAAGCTTTTCATCAGTCATCTTTTCTCCCAAGGCTCCAGAAGTATTGGCTATATCCAAGATGTTCATGTAGAACTCATGAATTGATTCATCTTCCTTCATTCTCAAGTTTTCAAACTTGGTGGTGAGAAGTTGAAGTCTTGACATTTTTACTTTTGATGTTCCTTCATGAGTTGTCTTGAGGGTATCCCACACATCTTTGGCCAGCTCACAATGATGCACCAGTCTGAAAATATTTCTATCAATGCCATTGAATAAAGCATTTAAGGCTTTTGAGTTGCCTAGTTCTGAATCTTCTTCCTCTTTACTCCATTCTTCTTCAGGTTTCAGAACTTTTGATCCATCTTTGGTGTCTTGGACAGGATGTTTCCATCCAACATTTACTGCTCTCCATGCCCTGTTGTCAAGTGATTTTAAGAATGCAACCATTCTTGGCTTCCAGTAGTCATAATTAGATCCATCCAGAATAGGTGGTCTATTTACTGACCCTATATCTCTGTCCATGTTACAGAATTTGTTTTCCCTAGATCTCACCCAGTATAAACAGGCAGGGTGCCTGCTCTGATGCCAATTGAAATTCTGTAATGAGATGTCCTAAGAGATGTTCCAACACTTAATAGGACATTTGACAAATTTAATCAAAAACTTAAACAGCAGGAAAAATAAACAACACAGAAGTTTGTTAACCCAGTTCAGTGTATAACCACACCTACATCTGGAGGCTACCAAGCCAGGAGGAAATCCACTATTAGTAATATTAATTCTAGACTTAAACCACCCTGTTTAATCTATCACTTAATACTTACCCAATGCAATTTCTACCTAAGACTCACTTAGATAAGAGTACCCTACTCACTCCCCCTCAATCACCCAGTGATCAAGTTTACAAGTTTACAGAAATTGAAGACATCCTTCAAACAATACAGCTTGATCTTACTTCACAGTTTCAATCAAGTCACAAATGCACTTTTGCTTAAAAGCTCATAAAGTGGTACATAAAAACAACCTGCTATTAAAACACTAGACACCCTATTTAGTCTTCTGAAATTCGTACTCAATTCTATGAGTTTCTGTTGTTTAAATAGGTATCTGAATTTTGGGCTTTCTGTAGAATGATCCAGCCCTAATGTGCAGCAACTGTCACCTTGAATTTAGGGTTTGTTACCTCCTATATTCTAGGTGCATTAGGTCTTCTGTTTTAATCTGAATCTTCAATTTAAAACTCCCTACAGATGCGCCTTGTTCTGTTTTTATCCAGCATTAATTAATTCCAGATAGTTCTCCTTAAATATCTCTGATCTGTTAATCAATAATTAATTCTGGTAGCAGGTCTGAGATGTCTCAACATCTGTTGGGACATCCTGAAAAACTGAACTTAATTTATTCACACAATGTCCCAACATCTGATGAGACATCCTGAAATAAATTCACATACTCTGTTTGATAATGTCCCAACATCTGATAGGACATTCTGAACTGAATTTAACATTTCTTGTTTGGTCAAAAATTCTGCCAATTCTTAAACATCTACAATAAGTACAGATGCCTTTCTCTAAAAACAAAACACATGCTTACAGGGAATGTGATTATTCTCGAAAGTACTTAACTCCTATGACGGAATCCAGTAAGGGATACCTCGGGACCTTTTGTACGTTTCCTTACCTTTGCAGGATTGCAGGTATCCAGAACGCAACCTGGGGCATGCAAGTTACGTCTTAGCAAGTTGCTGAATCATTATCAACTCGGTCTATCTTCCACGAGGCACTGGAAGGTGCCCACTTCCCCAGCAAAGTTGCCAAATCGACATGCACTCAATCTCAGCATCGGAAATGCTATATCCCCATCTGAGTTTCCTCTTGTTGCTCTCCCCAGCTGAGTTGCCTCTCAATTCCCCAGCCGAGTTGCCATGTCATCCTCAGCTGAATACAGAAATCAGGGAATCATCTTCCCACAGAGTTCCAGCCTCTATCCAGAAGAGCAACGCATGAAGAGATCACAACAGAGTGGAGAAAGCTTCTACAGACCCCAGCTGGGTCCCGTATTGTAAAGATATGTCAATCAGTGACCTATATCCCCAAGCAGATACATCATTAGATCTACCAATGATCTCATCCCCAGCTGGGATGTTCACTTCAAGCAGATCAACCAGAGATCTTCGCGGCAACGGGATCCGAATCCCGTATCTGTGCCTCTTTGCATAATCATAGCATTCGCATCATACTATCCCCTCAGAGCGTAGCATTCCGTCTAATACGGAGCATTACGGCAAAAAAAATCAAATACATAGCATAATCATAAGTCATGTTGTGAGTTGAACACTTGTAAACATTGACAACCTGTCATTATACAGAATACAATACACAGAAATCCCCACCAGAGCCCCAGCAAAAGCAGCTGCCCTTTCAAATCACAAACACCAGTATATACACCTTTTGGCACCCGTCCGTGTCATCACTCCCCAGTAAAGTCGCTTGAACATCTTTACGAACAAGATCACCCGTATTACAGATACGTCCTGACACCCGTCCGTGTCATATCCCCAGCAGAAAGCCAAAGACATCCTCTTTGCACTCACATATACCTATATACACTTTTCTTGACACCCGTCCGTGTCATTTCCCCAGCGCAGTCGCTTGCACTTTCATCAACCCACACACTTGTTAATATTATACTTTTCTCTCTTGACACTCGTCCGTGTCACTCTCCCCAGCAGATAAACACTCATATTTATATACTCATACTACTCATGGTACACTTATACAGATACTCGTCCGTATCTTGTATACATCATCACTCACATCCCCACAGATTCGGCAGTAGTCCTTGTTCTTTGTTAACCAGTTGGTACTCGTCCGTACCATCATCTCAGAACATTGCGTCTAGTGTTTGTTTCTACATGATACTCGTCCGTATCATAGTCTTAGGGATGCTCGTCCGCATCTTTAATCCATACACCGTGTCAAACACTTATGTCTTCTTGGATATAGATACTCGTCCGTGTCTACTATTCCCCAAAGGAGTCCTTTCAGATGCAACACTCGTCCGTGTTCTTTGTGAACCAGTTGATACTCGTCCGTATCATCATCTCTGAACATGTGTCAGTTCGTTTCTACATGATACTCGTCCGTATCATAGTCTTAAGGATGCTCGTCCGCATCTTTAATCTATACACAATACCCAAACACTTAGACCTTTCCTTTCTTGGTTATAAACACTCGTCCGTGTTTACATTATCCCCAGTAGATCACCAACAATTTTCTTTTTATCTAACACTCGTCCTGTGTTATGATACCTTCGAGAGCAGCCGTCCCCTGCTGAGTGGTCGTCCTCCACTTCTTGATGGTCGTCCTCCATCATGCTCATCCGATGGCCGTCCCCATCGTTGTTTTAAGCAGCCGTCCCCTGCTAGGTGGCCGTCCTCCACCTTTTGATGATCGTCCTTCATCAACTTTATCCAATGGCCGTCCCCATTGTTGATTTTGGTTATCTAACACTCGTCCTGTGTTATGACAAACCTCGAGAGCAGCCGTCCCCTGCTGAGTGGTCGTCCTCCACTTCTTGATGGTCGTCCTCCATCTTGCTCGTCCGATGGCCGTCCCCATCGTTGACCTTTTCTATCCGATGGCCGTCCCCATCGTTGATATTTTCGGCAGCCGTACCCTGCCAGGTGGTCGTCCTCCACCTTTGATGGCCGTCCCCATCATATTTCTTTTATTCCCAACAGAGCAGCCGTCCCCTTCTAGGTGATCGTCCTTCACCTTTGATGGCCGTACCCCATCATCTGTTTATTTCATTCATTCTTTAACCCGATGGCCGTCCCCGTCGTGGTCCCTTTTCCTTTTCCTTTTTAGCCCGATGGCCGTCCCCATCGTTGGTTACTTTATCTTTGTGAACTTGATGGCCGTCCCCGTCATGTTTCATTAACCCCCAGAGAATTTTACAGCTTTATCTTGATGGCCGTCCCCATCATAATATCCTATTTTCCCCAGCTAGTCGGCCGTCCCCGTCTTAGTTTTACTTGTTTTTCCCCAGCTAGTCGCCCGTCCCCGTCTTAGCTTTACTTGTTTTTCCCCAGCTAGTCGGCCGTCCCCGTCTTAGCTTTACTTGTTTTTCCCCAGCTAGTCGGCCGTCCCCGTCTTAGCTTTACTTTTTATCCCCAGCATGTCGGCCGTCCCCGTCATCGCTTTATTTCCTGCACTTTACCAGCATGTCGGCCGTCCCCGTCATCGCTTTGCTTCACATACCACTTTACCCAGCAGTCGTCCTCTGCTCGACGGTCGTCCTCCGTCGCCCACACCTTACAATATACTTTATTTTGCTTTTACAATCTATATCCCTTTTCTTCTTCATTCTGTGAGTGCAAATTTTGGACTGTCTTTGATATTCAACCACAAGTTATCTTGTTTGCCTGTTAAGCCGTCGCTTACATCCTGCACAGCTAACTCATGTTTGAATAGGGGCAGCTGTAAACACCCCAAATTTGCCCTCACCCATTCACACCATGGCTTGTGATCATTCTCATATGCATAAGTACAATCATGTCATCTCACATCTCATTTTTATCCACTGCATAACTTTCAAGGCATCTGCACATAGGGTTTGTGATCTGAGCAATCCCAAAGCATCTTGAGCCATTCCAAAGGCAACCAATCAACTCAAAGGGGTCCATGTGTGTTCTTATATCATATTTCATCTCCTCAAAGTCAAAAATGCAGAGGAATCATAAGAGCTAGGGTTTGAGTGGATGCAGAGCCAGTTTGAACTACACAGTTGACTGAAAATTAGGGTTTTGGTTTCAGAGGCCATAACTCCAAATGTTTTGGTCATTCTTGTTTTCATTGATCTCTATATGGTATAGGGAGTATACATATCAATTTTCATGAAGAAATTCCATGGGGAAGTCATCTGATCAAGAGTTGACTTTTCAGACAAGTCAGTGCAAAATCAGGGCATCTGAGGCCCCCAATGACCCAACCAATGGGTGATCTTCATCATTTTGAATGTATATGATCTTTATTTGATCATGGAAGAAGGTTGAAGTTCATAGAAATCAAGAATTTAGGGTTTTTGCAAAGGTTGACTTTTTGGGCATAGTTGACTTTTCAAGAATGCATCATTTTAGGTCATTTTTCAAGCCTTGATTCTTAATCCAAAAATGCTTCAAATGGAAAAACTTTGGTCATGAAAGTTGTAGATCTCATCTTTCCCTTTTCAAAAAGTACAAGAACATGACCAAACTCTTCTTGGATCAAAAGTTATGGCAATGCAAAGTTGGCTAAAATCATTGATTTTCAAGGCATGCCCTAAGTGAGAACTTTGCAAAATCTTGGACAAATGCATTATGTGACTTCTAATTCCTCTCAAACCAGTACACAAACATTTCTCTAAGTCATAAAATCAGAATTGGATCAAGTTTGCCCATGGTTTGGTTTGTGTAACAAGGCATTTTCTCATAGAATTCCATAAAGCAACAACTTGCAAAAACCATCATGATCACTTCACCAACTTGATGCATTGGCTGCTGAGCTTTGCTAGACCTCTCCCTCATCCTTGCTGCGCCAGCCCATGCCTTGTACTTGCCTAGACCTTGAGCCATGCCTCACTTACACAAAAGTTGACCTTTATGCAAAAGCAAACTTACCTATCATAGCAGGCCATGTCACATCACAAAGCCAATCAGATTTGTTTATGTTATCCCTTTGCAAGCTAAACATAAGAGAAAGCAAGGCTGAAACCAACACATTCATCACATACACAAAAACTCACCATCTTGCAACTTGCTTCGAATTCCTCTCCACAGCCACTAAACATTCAAGCCAACTTCATCAATCATCTCACCACACTTCATAGATCACCCATCACCAAGAACACAAGCCTGATATAGCCAGAACACCCCATAGCCATTGCTCACCCTCAGTCTGCATTTCTCTTCGAAACTCTCACCACAGCTTGCAAACACACAAACAAACCTTGCAAAGCTTCTCCATACATCATTTGGACCTCAAACCTTCATTCACAATGGCCTGAAACCTCCAGAAACACCATTGCCATTTCTGAGCAAGCTTGAGCAGAAGCTGTCGAATCTCACTATCCAGCCAACTCAAACTCATTTTGAGCATTCAAACATCTTTGGGAGATCAAGTGGAGTGGTTTGCACAAGGAAAAGTGGCCAGAAAGTCCTCAAGTTGAAAGCTCCAAATCTCAGGTAGCTCGAAAATAATTTTTCCAGAAATCATTTTTCTTGTTACAAACTTGTTCTTCATGATTTGCTGATCATCCTGGTACCATTGGTTTTGAAAATGGTTTTGAAATGAGCATTTAATTTGTTTCTGAAGCTTGCGTGACCTAGAACTTCTTCTCTTCGATTCAGCTTGTTTAGGAAATATAAATTTGTTTTGGGAGAGGGGTTTGATTCGTGAGAGGCTGGAGATCATTTCCCAATTCATAGATTTTGTTTTTGTTACGTTTTGAGAGGTTTTGAGGTTTCTCAGGTGAGGGCTGGCCGGAGAAGACGACCGGAAGTCTTCTCCGGCAGCCTGAAAGTCATTAATCACTAATTAGGGTTAGGGCACCAACTTTGAACCTGGGCCTTTAGATCCTGTTTCCCGCGCGTGAATGGAAGGCCTGGATCTTGTCATTAGTTTTAATTAAGTTTAATTTATTTAATTAATTAAGATTAACCTAGTTTGAATCTGAACCACAAGATCACGCGCGCAGTCAACACATTTGAACTCAGAATCAATCTCATCCATCCATCCTGATTACTTCCTATTTTATTTGGTTTTTATTCATTTTTATTTCATTTAACTTGCACATTTAATTTAAAATAGCAAAAAATTCTTAAAAATTATGAAACTTTTTCCTGAGAATTTTAATAATTTTTAAGACACAAAAACATTTTTTATTTTATTTTTATCATTAAAAAAGTATTTTTAAATATTTAAAAGATTATTTTTAATTGATTAATGAGAATTAATTAATTAAAAATACTTTTAGGTATTTAAAAATTACAAAAAAATTCATGAAATGTTCTAAGACATTTAGAAACATTGTCCAACCTTCAAACCAAATTTCTTTTTTGATCTTGATGCATTTTAAGAATTTTTCATTGAATTAAATCATTTTTTATGCATTATTTTGATCATGGATTCAAAAATTCATTTCTGCCTATTGGTGAAGGTTGAGACATTGATTCTTTTTGCTTTGTCTTGTGTTTGGCATGTAGTTTCTAGGGTAAAAAGGCCATGAATTGTTCTTGCATTTTCAAATTGTTTTGGCATTTGTTTTGTTAAGAACCCTAAAAAACCCTAATAATTTAGAAAATTCATATCTTGAGTTTGGTTGAGAGTTGAGAGCTCCCCTTTGGGCAGTGGTTCATCATAGGCCTAGGGTTTCTTTGGGTGCCATTTTCCATTTTTTATCATGAGGTTTGCTTCTGTTTTTGGTTTGTGTTTGATGTTTGATCCATAAACCCTAATTTGGGCTTTCATTTGCATCCCTCTTGCATTTCCTTGCATAACATGACTTGTCTTTGCATTTTGTGCATTCTTATGATTCATTTGACATCTTAAGACATACAGGAAGCATCTTTGATCATTGCATCTCATATTTGCCATGTCATTTGTCTTGTATGATTCATAACTTTTCATGCTTGTTCATGCTCCTTAGCTTGCATCATTTGCATTCATGATCTTGTATGAACATCCCCATTGCCTTGCCTCATGTTTGCAGCACCTCATAACATCATAATCATCATCAACATGCTTCTGGTCTTGCTTTACATCATATCATTTCATCTCATCTTGCATTGCATTGCATTTCTTTCTAACATTTCAGGTGGTAAGTAAACTTGAGAAGTGGATTTGCCTTCACTTCTCATAACTTTTCTTTTCATCTCTCTTGCATCCATTGCTGCATCTCTATTTGTGTTTGAGTTTGAGCTTGCTCATTCTTGCTTCTCCCACTTTCTTTCTTCAAGTGACTTGACTTCTTGAATGAAGCAAGTCACTTTGCTTCTCTTGATCCTGTTCATATGCTTCCTGGTGGTTCCTTTGAAGATCTTTTCTTGCAAACCTCACAAACCTTAGGATCATCCAAGCATGATAATGAATTAGGGTTTTGATTAGTCTCCCCTCATAGTTTTACCTTTGTGTCTCTCTTTGAGTCTCCTCTTCTCACCTCATAATCAGGGACTAAACCCTAAAGGCTTTAAGACTTTGTGATTAAGCTTATGCCTGCATCCTTCTCTTAGGATGGAGTGTATAACTTTAATCCTAAGTCTTGAACCCTTAAGGTGTTTAAATCTCTTAATCAATTCATCTAATAATCATCAAGACATCACTTGTAACTTGGGCCTTGCATTAGGGTTCTAATTCTTCCTTAATTGGTTAAGAAGGACTAACCCTAGTGTTAATGGACAAGTCCCCCTCAAGTTGTCTTACAAATCATAAAAAACACTTCATCATCATACCATTAATCTAAATAAAATCCACTTAATAAAGGTTTGTTTTGTCATGGGTTTAATCCCTAATCATGGATTAAGTTGAGGAGTCTTCCTCAGCTTAAACATTCTCATCTATTATCCTTCTTTTAGGATGGTGTAATGAGTCTGTTTAATCCTTGATTATGGCTTAACCTCATTACTCAACACTAAACAAAATCACCAAAAACATCTAAATAATCACAAGTAGGTTAATGATCTTAATCCTGCACCATAGGTGATTAAGTGTGAGAATCTGACTTCACACTTAAGGTATTCTCATTACCCCTAATCGGAGGGAAGATGTGATGAGTTTACTAACCCATTGGTTTAGGCTTAAAGCTCATTAACTTATGACAAACTTTCAAAAGCAATAAAAGACTGAAAACTCAAAAACAAACAATAATCGTCTCCTCCGGGATTCTTTTCTCATCATCTTCACTCACAATCGAGAACTTGCTTCTTCCGTCTAATGCAAGACAGTCAGCACCTGAGCCAGACAGGTCATACACTTGAGCATTGACAAGCAAGCAGTTCACAAGTCAATTCATCTTTCAGTCTCTTTGGGTCGAACTACGGTGTTCTGACTTCCTCATTGCACGAGAGGATACGTAGGCATAACTTAACAGTTATCGAACAAAAGTCTCTGTATATTCCCCCTCTTTCCAGCATCTTTCTCTTAGCCTCATTATCATGAGCAATTCATTCTCATTCTTACACTGACACATCATTATACACTTCACTTCTTTTACACTGACACCTGTACATCTTTTGCCAGCTCTTTTACACACAAATTGCACTGACACTACCCCTTTAAAACACAAATCTTTTAAGCGTGGATCCCGTCGAGTACGGCGGACAATCTGGGTGCTAATACCTTCCCAGGTTGTAACCAACCCCCTTTCTCAGTCTCTCTGGTTCGCAACCGTCTTATCCATCTCTTTCTAGGTTTATGCAGCATTACCTTTCCTCCGGGATAAAAATGCCTAGCTGGCGACTCTATTCATCTCCAGTGAGTTCACGGCTGTGTGTTCTCACTGTTCCCTTCGCCGACCGTTCGCGTCTGTACCTTCATATGATCCATTTTCATTTGTCGGGAGCGACACATGCCTTTGTGGGTTGTTGGTTCTTATCCATTGACTCCATGCTCGTGATCCGAACCTTTGAACCCATGTGCTTTGTGTGATCTTGTTTGTAGTTGTTGCATCTACATCTTCATCATGATCATCATCACAACCATTTTTCAAGGAAAATAATTCCGATTATTGCAAATATTGGAAAAAAGTAAATATTCCTTTTTGTCAAGATTTTTCATGACTGTATTCTCGATGTTGACCATGTTTGCAATAATCAAGTTGTTTTTCTGACAATGGAAGTGAACATTGCATATCATTGCATCCTCGCATATTCTTGCGTTCATCCGAGTTGTGTGGGAACTCATCCCGGTTGTTTCTTTCCTCAGTTGTCCGTTGATCCGTCAAGCTGTTTCCTCAACACAGATACGATACTAGAGCTGCTAACAGATTGAGAGCTATCAGATTGAGAATGGAAAACCAAGAACAACATAACATGGAAGTCCAGATGGAGATTGATGAGTTGAAGGTCAGTATGACCAGGCTCACTGAAATGATGCAAGTTCTGATTGCTCGAGGGGAACCACCTCAAAGGACTGTTATCTCTAAAGTTTTTACTGTTGTTGTTGACCCTCCTGAGATTCAGCAACCGACTTTTACTTGGCCAGAATTTGGGTTACCTCCGGATTATGTGCCAGCTGCTGCTACTGCTCAAATAGGTGGCCCATCTGTTGTGCCAGTCTTTTCAGCTCCGACTTTTGTCGAACCTCAACCTGTTGTGCACACTACTGCTCAGATTACTTATAAGAATTCTCCTTTTTTGTACCAGGCTGCTGGTCTACAAGCTGAAAGTCAGGGTGAACCCGGATATATGGATGAAGTTAGAGAGCAATGTTTGACTCTTGAAAAGAGGGTAAAAGGTCTAGAAGGAAAAGATGTCTTTGGTTCTGCAGCAATAAACATGTGTTTGGTTTCCGACTTGGTTCTTCCTGATAAGTTCAAGGTTCCTGTATTTGAGAAATACAATGGTCATACTTGTCCAAAGATTCATCTGCTGATGTATTGTCGCAAAATGGCTGCACATGCCAAGGATGACAAGCTTCTTATTCATTTTTTTCAAGATAGTTTGAGTGGTGCTTCTATGAAGTGGTATGTTGGACTAGAGAAAAGTCACATTCGAAGCTGGAAGGATTTGTCTGATGCTTTTGTAAGGCAATATAAGTACAATCTGGACACGGCGCCTGACCGTCGTCAACTTCAAAACATGTCACAGAAAGAGAAAGAATTGTTCAAAGAGTACGCTCAACGTTGGAGAGAGCTAGTTGCTTAAGTGGAACCACCTTTGGCCGAAAAGGAATTAACTGGTTTGTTCATGGACACTCTTCAACCGTTCTTTTGGGAGAAAATGGTAGGAAGTGTTTCATCTGGTTTTTCTAACCTAGTCACTATTGGAGAAAGACTAGAGGAAGGTATCAAGAAAGGTAAGATTACCAATGTTGAATCTTCTAATGTTGTAAGAAAGTCTCATGGGAACTTTCAAAAGAGAAGAGATGGTGATGCTTATGCTGTTTCAACTGAGAGGAAGCCTTATCGCCCGCAACAACGATATGCTCAACCATACGTAGTTGCAGTTGCTCTTGTTGTCAAAACTCAACCTGCTCAAACTCAAGTTAAAGTTCGAGCTCAGCCAGTTCAAGCTCAAGTTCAAGTTCGAGCTTAAGCTCAGGCTCCTCATCCTGCTGCTGGACAAAATCAGTATCGTAATAGGCCAAACTTTGATCCTATCACGATGACTTACACTGATTTGTATCCTTCCTTGATTAAGAGTGGTATAATTACTACTAGGCCTCCGCCTACTGTTCCAGATCCTCTTCCAGCTAACTATAGATCAGATCTTCGCTGCGAGTTTCATCAAGGTGGAACTGGTCACGACTTGGAACACTGCTTTGCACTGAAGGCTAAAGTGCAAGAACTTATCAGGAACAACATCCTTTCCTTTCATGACACAAATCCTAATGTTGTCAACAATCCTTTGCCGAAGCATGAGAAGTGAATCTTCTAGAAGAATTCAATAGTCAAATTTTCTTCAAGGCCAAAATCTCAGACGGGACAGCTCATCCTTGTTGTTGATGGATCACTAGGCCATTGTTTCTTTATGTTTGCATTTTTCTTCAATTATTTTAAGTTGTTTGTTTTTAAACTCTGTTTGTACTTTCATGTTGATTTTAATGAAATGAGCATTGCTTTGTTTTGATTCAATTTCATTCGTTATTTGCATCTTTATGCTTTATATTTCAAGTTCATTCTTCTTTTCTCAAGCTTTTACAATGATTGGAGGGAGGATGATGAAAACGAGATACCCATAATTATTGTTGGTATGCTTTCAATTGAGACTTGGCTGATGATATACAGGCATTGTTTCAAATCCCAAACACAGGAGGAATAAGGAAGTTAATCCTTTGTCAACCCCTCTGAACCTTGAAGTTGGAGTTTCTTTCTATTCGAAAAACCCGCAATTTTAACCCGAGAACGGGTAGTTCTCAATTAATTCGAATGTGCATTCAAGTACAAGAGAATCATTCAAGACACCTTTCAATAAAGGTTGCAATCTCAAGCTTTCCTTCGTACACATCAAAAACTATTGAAGATGTCTCAATTCAAAAGCCAATGATGGTTCGTCATAATCATTAAGCCATGCAGTCATTATCTTAAAAAAAATGAATGATATAAAAAAAAGATGGAAAAATTAAAGCCCGCTAAGTCAAAACCTATGAAGGAGACTTAGGCAAAAACTGGGGCATCCCGCTGACTGTAAGATCAAATGATACAGTTCAGGCAAAAATTAGGGATAACAAAAGAAAGATTTGTCAAAGAGGTCATCACAATCCTCAACAAAAATAAGATGAGTTGACCAAAGTCCTCACCAGAAATAACAAAAGGGAAAGATGTGACTGATATATCAAAATCCTTGGCTTGTGAACCATCTTCATCTGTGCAATCCCAAATGTCTTGAAACTTGAATGCATAAACTGGATTAATTGAATGTAGGACTGGAGTTCATCACGAAGTTGGGTTAGGGTATAAATAACTTTGAGCCTATATCCTTTGTTTCATAAACCGTGAACCAGACCACGTTACAACCTTCAAAAGTCCTAATTGAATCTAGGTTTCTTTTGAAAAGCATACTACAACAAGTTTGCGTAAACTGACTCCCAAGTTCGTTACCAATCATTTGTTTCTTATATTTGCTTTATCTTTCATGTTGTCTCAACCGCCATGTTTTGACAATGTTTTATTTACTTTACATCAATAAATTTCATTCCAAAAATGATTCTTGATTTCAAACTTTGCCTTGAACTTTGCATTAAAATTACTAGGTTTGTACAAACACTTTTTATTTGCAAATAAACTTTCCTCATCAAGGAATTTTCAAACAGTCGAGAAACTTGGTCAGTGATCTTATCAGGGGCAAGTTCTTCCCAGGTGCTATGGTTCAAGTGTTGTTGCTCAATGCAAGTTATTCTCAGATTTGGTTAATCAGAGGATCTCTTCAAGATTCATACTGGGTTTATCTTCTCAACATTCATTTCAAGAACTGAAGCCATGATCAGTTTATTCTCTCGACAGTCATTTCAAAGATTTGAACGATTTTCTTCGGCAGTAGTCAGGAACTGAATCCATTATCAGTTTACCCTCGTCAGTCGTTGAACTTGGGGCAATCTTTTCCAAGAATCTCCAAGCAGCTTTGCATGAATTTTCTCAAAAGGTTTTCAACTTGATAAAGTTTATTGGTGTGAGAGAGATTTGTTCAATAGTAACATCTCTAATCTCCGAGCAGAATGGCAGTGATCTCTGTGTTGAGGAATCAGTCTTCCTTTCTTTTCCACTCCTCTAAGAGTCTAAACTGGTTGTCATCATTTTCTCTCACGTTATACTCTTGGGTGTGTTATTCCCCATTCTTGTTAAAGTTTGCATATTTGAGTGTGTTATTCCTCATTATGCGTTTTCTTGGGTGTGTTATTCCCCATTCTTGTTAACGTTTGCATATTTGAGTGTGTTAGTCCTCATTATGCGTTATCTTGGGTGTGTTATTCCCCAATTTTGTTTATGTTTTCATATTTGAGTGTTTTAGTCCTCATTATGCGTGCTCTTGGGTGGTTTAGTCCCCATTTTCGTAAGTGTCTGCATACTGTGTGTTTTAGTCCTCATGTGCATTTCCCGAGGTCCTGTTGTTGTCAACATCTTACCTTGTGATCAAAGTCCAACTCACTTGGCATTTATCTTTGTCTCTCCATAACTTTTTATTTTTATACCTGTTGTTTCTCTCAGATATTACACCTTTCCTTCCGATTGCTATTCTCGGATGTCCATAGTGAAGTCATCATTGATTTGATGTACTGTCCCGGACCTTTTTTTCCATCTCATTCAGTTCTGTTCCTGAATGTTGTGATTCACATTTGATCTGATTGCTATTCTCGGATGTTGTGATCACTTTCCTTCCGATTGCCATTCTCGGACTTTCATGTTGGAGTCATCATTGAGTAGATGTTACTTTCCCGAACTTCTCCCATTTCATTCAGTTCTGTTCCTGGATGTTGTGATTCACATTTTTATCTGACTACTATTCTTAGATATTGTGATTACCTTTTTCCGATTGCCATTCTCGGATATCCCTAGTAAAGTCAGTAATGTCATCCTTGGATGCTTCTGGTGTACTTTTTCAGGACTTTTCTCACTTCATTCACTGTCATTCCTGGATGTTGAGATCCTTTCTGTCCAATTGCCATTCTTGGACATTTTCGCCTCAGCTGAGCCATGTGATGGTCTCTAGCGTGCTGCTTTTCCCTGTCGGAGTTTCATGCTCCTTATCCTCAGCGTTTATTTTATTTCTTGTGTGGTCTTGTTCCTCACAGATTTCTCTGCATTTCATATATATCTCATATTGCTTTCATATCATTTCATAACATTCCGTATCATTCACATATCATTTCCATATCATTTCATATTGTTCGTTTCATTTCATTTCATTCCATTCCATTTTTTGGCATCTTAGGATAAAAAATTTGGGTTTTTGATATTTAAGTATCTTCCATCTTGTCGAAACGAAGATTTCAATCTTCATTATCTCTGGATTGAAGAAACTTAAATAGGGGCATCTGTCATACCCTAATTTTTGACCCTAAGATTTTTCGCATCTCATCTGCATTTCACATACAAACAAGATCACGCAATGGTTCGTTTACCTTTTTCAGTCGCAGGTCTATGCCTCACACGGGATCATCATGCTTTTACTTGCTTTTATTTGTTTATATTTATCACTAACCAAAATATAAAAAAAAAATATGTTGCAGTTTGCTTCTTCTTCTTCTCTGTGTTGCAGGATTTCAAAGACAAGACAATGTTTTCAATTCAGAGGCGGTTATTCAGTTACGATTCGATTCAAATGGACGTTTGACCTAATCTTGGTCAAACTATCAAAGGATTGTTTCAACTGCAAGTCATTTGGGCCAGTGGTTTATTCCTCAGACAGTGCGTGTTCAAAGTTCAAGTTGTGTTGCGTGCGAAAATCATCAGGTTATCAGGCAGTGTTTCATGTAAAGTTTGGGTTGAATCTTCAGTTGCAAGTTATCCAGTTGATTCAGTAATGACTGTTTTCAGTTTAATTAAATGGCTTGTGAAAGAGAAATCAAAATTTGGTCTTGGGCTTAAAATAGATAAATCATCACCTCATCCGTTATCCATTTTTCGATTAAACCATTTCTTTTTCTTATAACCATTCCATTTTTCAATTTTTCAATAACCATTTTTATCCATATTATTTTTCTATCCAATTTCATTTTTTTTTCTCCATTTTTTACACCTTTTCAAATTGTTTAAGTCATATATTTTTATCCAATTTTACCTTACTACAAAATTATTCCAAGAAAAAATTTAGATTCATTTTTTTAGTCTTTTTCTAAATCCCATGATTTTCTTTTATTAACTTTGTTTCCCATAAGCCCATATTTTTTCTAGAATCATCATATTTTTTTGTCATTTAGGCCCATTCCAATTTTTATATACCAGATAAAAATAAAGAAAAAGCAATTTCCCAGCCACCTCATCTCACACGCAGTACACTTTCCCAGTTTTTCCAGCCATTTTCCAAGCCTTGTTTTCACTTTAAGTCATCCAATGCTACCAGCCTCCATCACACCACGTCATCAGCTCCGCAACAACATACATCACGCCGTACAGCCAAGCTAGTACACTACTCCAGCTTTAATCCAAAAGCAGGCCCAAAACGCCGCAACACGCGAGAATCAAATGCACCTGCATAAAACGTGACATCAAAACGCAAAGGAAAGTAGAATAAAACGCATATGAGAATCAAGCGAAACGCAACAAAATGGCAGCAGCTATCACACGTTCAATACACCATCAAAACACAACAATTTCAAATTAAACACACTTTCCTCATGACCTGCAAAACGTTGCGGATTTCAATCAAAACGCAACAACCAAATTCATCATCCACCTATAAATAAAACCGCTCCTCACCTTCAATAACAAGCTTGGATAGCTCCTCAAAGTCCTGCAAAAAAACTCATCACCAAGCTTGAATCAATTTTTCATCGAACCTCATTTACCAAACTCCATCAATTTTCAACAAGTCCATTCACTTTCATACCCAATCCTTCAATAACCTGCAATAAACTGAAACTTCGAATTCAAACCACAATAACACATCAATATCCTCAAATCGGAAAAGAAGAGAGGAAGAACGAGATCCACGCGAGATGAACCAAGAAGAGGGTTAGCGGCGGCAATTTCTTTTGGAAGGTGAAGTGATGAACAGTGCCTGCGTTTGCCCTGGTTTTCACGAGAGAAGAAGAAGGAGTTTTCTACGTTTTTTTTTCATTTTTTATTTTTATATTATAAACTTTTACTTTTTGTGTTTTTTTTTAAATCAGACTGAAGTTGTTTTGGGCTTTAAGAGCCTATGGGTCCTAATTCCTTTCACCATCCAAATCCTGCGTCCCCCCCCCCCCCCTTTTGACTTTTATTTTTTTAATTAGTGTTATTTCTTACAAAATTGGTTTCCAATTTTATTTTGATATAAAATTAAAAAAAAAAATTTTAGAAAAGATTTAGAAAAATGTTCTAGTTTTTTTTAATATTAGATCCACTTCTTTTTTCCATTTTTATTTTTGGTCGATGAGATCTCCGATTCGACGATTATTGGTTTTCGAAGATGTTTAATCTTCATTATTTCAAATCTATGGATGCATGATCATTTGGATCATTCTCCATACTTTGGGATCGTGATAGGTTGCATTCGATAATTCAATGAGAAATCTCGATTAAGATTAGACCATTACCGCTTTTCTTTTCGTGCGACATGTTTTCGGAGAATGATTCATTATATCATTTCTCTAACATGTATTAGCACAAATATTTTCCACCTTAATTGGTGGTGGCCGGCCTCATTTGTAGGGTAATTACTTCGTAAATTACTCGGCGATTGATTAACATAGACCTAAACTTGTCCCGAATTCGGAATAAGATCCAATTGGATCCGGTTGCCTCTCGATTTTGGTTATCTTTTTGTGGTTGTGTTTGATTAAGTTCATCATACCATTTTATGTAAATATTATTATACTATTAATATACTAACATTTTAATTCATTCTCGCACCTTATCCTCTTTATTTTCAATCTCTCGCTCCTTATCTCTTTTATTATGCTTTTATTATACTATATCATTCACCATATTGTTTATGTTTATATTGTTATGCTTGTGATTTTTCTTTTGTCCATTTGGACACAAAAACATTAATAACAGATCAAACATCTAAAAAAGACTTGTGACTTTAATTCTTGGACTATGGCCCCCATCCTTAGCATTGGACTTGGAGTTTGGACTTAGATTCTAGGATCATTCCTTTGCTTGATCTATTATCGATTGAAGACCTTGGCTCCGATTGAGTTCACTTGTTTATGAAGATGGAAATCCTATTGTTTCGGAGAATGTTCACTACACGATTTGGTTGTTCTTCCCTTAACCTTTACATTCAAGTCTTAGGATAGTCACTTCATCTCCTCCCACTTCTTAAATTTTCAAATCTTCTTCCTATTTTCAAATCTTCTTTGTTTCAAACTTCAAACGTTTTCGCAATCAAACCTGACTTAGGTCAAGCAATTTTACCTTTTCATTTCATTACTTAATAAATTCTAAACCACATAAGCATATCGAAACTTCTTTTTCAAAACACTTTAAAACATTCAAAACTCATTCAATTATTTTTGTACCCTCGAGCACGTTTCTTTTTAACCATTTTCATGTTTAGATATGATTTATTCTTTCTAGTGGAATTATTCGCTAAAGAATGACGACTTATCTTTACATTTTAAAATCAATTCAACTCATTGTTTCTTTTCACATTTTGTACCACGAACTACGAGGTTTTGATCTCGCATTGCACTTTGTGGGTACGTAGGCATGAGACAATTGTCTCTTCAAACACAAAACTATTAAAAAACATTTCTCTTCTCATCTCTTCAATCTTTTTCAAACAAACCATTTTCAAACCAAAAAAACAATAAATTTTTCAAAGGGCTCCCGTGGAGTACCAAAGACATTTTGGGTGCGTAAAACCTTCCCATTTTTGTAAACTATCCCCTTACCCGTTCTCTGTTCGATTCTTTTAGCTTTTTGCTTTAAGATTCATTAGGTTTTATTCGCTCTTTTTCCCTTTTCCATTTGGAATAAAATAAAAGCGCGGTGGTGACTCTGTTTACCTTGAGTTAAGTTAGCCAATAACTTACACTCATGATTTTACCGCTACACTATTGGACTCTTTTGATTACTAATCATATGATACATGCAGATCTTGTTTAATTGGAAAGATGACAAAGACCCCATTCACAGGAAAAGGTGAAAGGGCAAATGATCTTTTGGTCCTTATACATACTGATGTATGTGGACCATTGAACTTACCAGCCAGATGAGGTTTTCAATACTTCATCATATTTACTGATGATTTCAGTAGATATGGTTATGTGTATTTAATGAAACACAAATCTGAATCCTTTGACAAGTTCAAGGAGTTCAAGAATGAAGTACAAAACCAATTAGGTAAAAATATTAAAACTCTTCGATCAGATCGAGGCGGTGAATATTTAAGCCTAGAGTTTAATGACCATCTAAAAGAGGGTGGGATTATATCCTAACTCACTCCTCCTGGAACACCACAATGGAATGATGTGTCTAAAAGAAGAAATCAAACCTTGTTAGACATGGTCTGATCCATGATGAGTCATGCCGATCTTCCAAACTCCTTTTGGGGACATGCGCTACTGACAACAACTTACACACTTAACCGTGTTTCATCCAAAAAGGTAGAAAAGATACCATATGAGATATGAAATGGTAAGAAATCACATATGTCTTAAATGAAGGTTTGGGGTTGTGAAGTTTATGTGAAACAACAATTTTTAACAAAGCTTGAGCCCAAATCTGACAAATGCTTATTTGTAGGATATCATAAAGAAACAAGAGGATATTACTTCTACAATCCTTCTGAGGGCAAAATGTTTGTCGCTCGAACTAGAGTCTTCTTGGAAAAGGATTTTATTTCTAAAGGAATCAGTGGGAGAAAATTAGAGGTTGAAGAAATTAAAGAATCAAAGAGCATTAATACACCTATGGAGGAATTAGAGTAGGAATCACAAATAGTTGTGGAAGAGCAACATGCTCAAATAAAACAAAACCAGCGTAGGTCAAGCATGATACATCACCAACCAGAGATATATGAATATCTCATAACTGATCAAGGTGATGTATTACTCATGGATCAAGATGAGTCTGTAACCTATCAAGAGGCCATAATTGGTCCTGAGTCTGAGAAGTGGCTAGAAGCCATGAAATCTGAAATGGATTCCATGTACACAAACCAAGTTTGGACCTTGGTAGAACCTCCTGTAGGATTTAATCCTATAGGATGCAAGCGGGTCTTCAAAAAGAAGACCGACATGGATGATAAAGTACATACCTATAAGGCAAGACTGGTTGCTAAAGGTTATAAACAAATTCATGGGATAGACTATGATGAAACCTTTTCACCAGTTGCAATGCTTAAATATGTTCAGATTTTACTTGCTATCACTGCATATCATGATTTATGAAATATGGCAGATGGATGTTAAAACTGCTTTCCTTAATGAGAATTTTCTTGAGGATGTGTACATGACACAACCTGAAGGATTTGACATACCTGAAGAAGGTCATAAGATATGCAAGTTACAACGATCAATCTATGGATTGAAGCAAGCTTCCAGAAGTTGGAATCTTCGTTTTGATGAAACTGTAAAACAATATGGATTCATGAAAAAGGAAGATGAGCCTTATGTCTACAAAAAGGTTAGTGGGAGCATGATCATTTTCCTGGTATTATATGTAGATGACATATTACTCATCGAAAATGATATCCCTACCTTGCAACAAGTAAAAACTTGGTTAGGGAAATGTTTTTCTATGAAGGACCTTGGTGAAGCAGCCTATATATTAGGAATCAGGATCTATAGAGATAGATCACAAAAACTACTTGGCCTAAGTCATAGTACATACATAGACAAAGTGTTGAGACGCTTTAATATACATGATTCCAAGAAAGGATTCATACCTATGCAACATGGCATGTGTCTATCAAAAACACAAACCCCTTCAACTAAGGAAGAAATGGATCGCATGAATAAGATTTCATATGCATCTGCAATAGGATCTATCATGTATGACATGTTATGTACTCGACCAGATGTCTCGTATGCTTTAAGTGCTACGAGTAAGTACCAATCTGATCCTGGTGATGCTCACTGGGTAGCTGTCAAGAATATCCTTAAGTACTTGAGAAGGACTAAAGATACATTCTTGATATATGGAGGTCAGGAAGAGTTCGCGGTAATTGGTTACACCGATGCTAGCTTCTAGACAGATAAGGATGACTTCAGATCGCAATCTGGTTATGTGTTCTTCCTAAATGGTGACGCTGTAAGCTGGAAGAGTTCAAAGCAAGAGACAGTTGTTGATTCTACAACTGAGGTCGAGTATATTGCTGCCTCAAATGCAGCAAAGGAAGTTGTTTGAATCAAGAAATTCATCAGTGAACTTGGAATAATCCCTAGCATTGTGGATCTCATTGATCTTTATTGTGATAACAATGGTGCCGTCGCACAAGCTAAGGAGCCTAGATCTCACAAATGATCCAAGCACATACTTAGGCGTTATCATCTCATTCGAGAGATAATAGATCAAGGAGATGTGAAGATATGTAAAGTACCTACACTTGACAATATTGCAGATCCACTGACAAAGCCTCTTGCGCAGCAGAAGCATGATGGTCATACTAGATCTATGGATATTAGGGGTATGCCTGATTGGCTCTAGTTCTAGTGGAAGATTGTTGGTGTAAGCCCTAGAGGCCAATACTTTTGGTACTTGTATCGAATTATTTATTAATAATAAAAGGTATTTCTTTATTATGTTTGTTTTTCCAAAATGATTAAGTCCCTAGAATAGCTAGTTCTTTTAATGAAATATTAAGTGTGACTTAATCATGAAATTCCATTAAACATAAGGATACTATTCTTAAAGCATCCATAGTCGAGCTTTAATGTGAAATGGGATAGCCTTAAAGCATTAAGACTATTATGTAGATAGACTGATGATCACATATCATGGATCATGGATAAGGAGTTGTCAAGTGTTGACATAAGTATGAATATTATGAGTAATATTTATACTGGATTGACCCACTATGAAAGTACTACATAGAATGTTATGTAAAGTATCATAAGTTACTCTCATGGTGATAGTGGTGTATACCACCCTTCGACCTGAAACTATTATGGACTATAGATGTAGAGTCAAGTACTTGATTGCTGATCAAACGTTGTTCGTAACTGGATGATCATAAAGACAGTTGCTGGGTACTTCACAAAGCATGCTGAGGGACATGAGTAGCCTAGATGGAATTTGCCCATCCTGTATAACATGATAAATGTCTAAGGGTCCAATATTGAACTGGACAAGGATGACATGGTATATGCCTTGTGTTCAATATAGACATTAGGACAAACGGGTAATTTTACACAAATACTATCACAAAAGGTTTTGTCAGATCACATGACAATTTTGTGACTTGGGTAGCAGTGATGTGTTGCTAGATACCGCTCACTGTTTATTATGTTAAATACATGATTTAATATAATTGTCAACGTTGCAAAATTCTACCAGGTCACACACATAAGGACAATTAGAGAAAATGTGGAATAAATAAGGTACACCGTAAGATATGATGCACTAGAATGAAATACAAAATATGGTAAGGTACCATATGATATAATAATAATATTTATTATTAATTTTATAATAGTTATAAAATATAATAATAATAAAATTATGGTTATTATAATAATAGTCATTATAATAATAGTTATTATAATAATATAATTATAATATAATAATATTATTATTATTAAGTTGGGCTTTTAAGTTAAAACTCACACAAGTAGTTCTATAAATAGAACCCTTGTGAAAAAGCTCAGAAGTTGTTGTTTTTGAAATCCTGGCCGTATTCATTTTTCCCCTCCTTTCACTCTAAAGCTTCATTTGTAATCAGCCAACACTGTGATTGAAGGAAGTTGTTCGTGTAGACTTAGTAGAGGTGTTGTTCGTCGTACAACGCTCGTGATCAAATCGAAATCAAAGGTTTCAAGCGCCACAAGAGGTAAATATTTTATCACAAATCATGCCCTTTCGTAAGGATCTCTAAAGGAAAATTTTTGTTTTCCGCTGCAATTTTATCGGCAATTTCCCTTCAGAAAAGACTTATGTTGGTTTGTGAGGCCAGTCGGTAATCTTGATAGCATTATGGGGCGTTTCAATCACAAAAAATAAACCAAAAATACTAAGTTGACAAACAACTAAACATAAACTATGTCAAACCCTAAGAGGCAAAGAAACTCATGTCTCCCATTTTTTATGCTTGACAAACTTGCAATTTTTACAATTGAAATTGATTCGACGTTGAGCAAAAGCAAAGTGTGATCAATGTTTTCCTTCTTTTACTTGTGCTCCTTCTAAAACATTGCACAATACCCCAAATAGCATACAATGCATAAATAAAATCTAGACTCACATTACAACTTTTTCCTCTTTGACAAGATTAAAATGAAGGATATACATAGAAAATAATCCTGAGAATGCAAAGGTAAACATAGATAAAGAAGAACATAAATCAAATAACAAGAATATATTACAAATACACAAGATACAACACATGCTGAATGCAACAAATATGCACAATACAACATGAAACAAACAACAACAAAACTTCTGGTCATTAAGATATAAAGAAATGGAAGATTAAATGATGCATGAAAAATTCACATAAAAAAGTTTTAAATGCACAACAAAAAATCATTTAGCACTTAAGAAATTATGAATGTTAAGCGACATAAATAACATATTGAGAAAATGATACAATTAAAGATAAAAGTTGAAGTGATCATCCTGATAGAGTTGTTTAGAGGTAACTTATTACAAAAATATCAACTAATTCATTTTTCGTATCCACATATTCTAAAACAACATCGTCCTTTCCATAATAATCTTCAATGGTGTCATATTTCTATATATTAAGCACGTGAATACAATGTAAGATTCTTAGCAAGATTGACGACATTAGTGTTATCGTATTTGATTGGAAAGCAATCGAGTTTTGGATCATAATTTAACGGTTATTGCTTTAGCCATAATACTCATGCACAAGAGTTATTAACTACTATGTATTCAACTTCAGTGGTAGAAAGAGCAACACTTTAGTGCTTCTTTCTATGCCAAAAAACTAAACCATTTTCATATAAGTTTAAAATGAAACCAAATTTGTCGTATGGTCCTAAAAATCAGGAGGTTGAAGGACGTAGAATTCTTGGTTTATAAAATCGTTACCAATTTAAATGCAAGCAACATAAAAATACCAAAAAAAAAATCGAATTGTCTCAAGATAGATCACTAGAACATAAGTCTCCTTATAGTCTACCCATCCGGTCTAATACAAATCAAAGGGGTGATTCAAAGTGAAAAACAAGTCCTGGTTGGGCTTCAGAATTTTGGTAGAAACTAACATCAAATTAAAAACAGAGACGAAAGAAAGAGGAGAGAGAGGCCGAAGGAATCGATGGCGACGAGTACGAATAGCAGCAACAGTAGCCAGCCATACAAACCATACCGTCACCACAAAACCCTAACGGCCCACAATCTCGCCGTTTCCTGCGTCAAATTCTCCAACGACGGAACACTTCTCGCCTCCGGTTCCCTCGATAAAACCCTAATCATTTGGTCCTCCGCCACACTCTCTCTTCTCCACCGCCTAACCGGCCACTCCGAAGGAATCTCCGACGTTGCCTGGTCATCCGATTCCCACTACGTCTGCTCCGCCTCCGACGACCGTACCCTCCGCATCTGGGACGCAAACGGCGGTGACTGTGTCAAAATCCTCCGGGGCCACACACACATCGTTTTCTGCGTCAATTTCGATCCTCAGTCCAATTACATCGTCTCTGGTTCCTTCGACGAAACCGTTAGGGTTTGGGAAGTGAAGACTGGGAAGTGTATCCATGTTATCAAAGCTCACGATATGCCTGTTACTTCCGTTCACTTCAATCGCGACGGTTCTCTTATCGTTTCCGGTAGTCACGACGGGTCTTGTAAGATTTGGGATACAAATGGCGGTGGTCTCTTGAAGACTCTGATCGATGATAAGCTTCCAGCTGTTTCGTTTGCCAGATTCTCACCTAATGGAAAATTCATACTCGTTGCTACTCTCAATAATACCCTTGTGAGTTTTCATTTTTGCTTGATTAGCTTCTTTCTGTTATCTTTATCATTGATTTGTAATCATACCTGTGTATTTTTGTTGTTTCATGGGTGTTCAAATTTTCTCCATGTTTCCCCTTTTTTTTTTTTGCTTAGTTTATGATTTTACTTCATTTAGATAATTTGTGGAATGTGCTTGTTGAAAACAACTCAAGCTAAGTGGAAAGTGGAAGTAACTAAGATGAATTATTCTAATGTACTGGTTTGTTCTGAATGGAATTTATCTTTCTATTCTTGCTCAGTAGCACCGACATCTATGAAAAAAGATGTGTCCGGATCCGTGTTGGTATCCGAAACTTGGGATTATGTTAAATTTATTATTACTTGTGTCGATCTTTCGGGGTCATGTTTTTGGTGTCTGTGCTTCATAGATTGATTTCCAGAGGAAGTATTGAGAGGATGAATTGGTTGGTATGATGTTTTGATTGACTTAAGCTCTTATTGCTGTAGAGCTTCTATTTAATTCTTCAATTGAATAGAGAATGAGGATTAACTCTGAGTAAACTATGTGGTAGTTGTTTCTATTAAGTTATTTTGGAAGCTGGAGATTTCATTAGTTGTTCTCACAATCATGGTCGCCACTTCCTAAGATAGTATGCTCTTGCGCTTTCTCAACCGACCAGTCGGATCGGTGCAAAGATCGCTGGATATGGGAGAGCGGTTGGCGCGCTTAGGAATATCGTAAGCGCGTGAATCTGCGATCTATTTTGTTCCGGTTTGGCCAAAATCTGACATGTTCTAAACTTTGACCTGGATTCACATAACATAAACTGACCCGTTTTGCCCAAGTTTGGACTCGGTTCTCTTCGAAATTAGGTTTAGCAACGCAGAAAGTTGTTTTGGGACCAGTTGCTTTTTCGTTTAGTACATATTGTAAATATGGAAATTTATAATCATTTAATATTCATTAAATATGAATAAATTCCTCCCTTTTTATTATCCTTTTATAAATTTAAATTAAGTTTTTCAACTATTGCCACCTCTAATATTTCAATTCATCTTTGGTTTTCCAGTTTTTTAATCATGTTTGAAATGATTATATTTTTAGTTTATGTTTGGGGGTTGAAAATTTAGGTATTTTAGAAGAATATTCTGCTACTTATGATTCAATTAATGAGAATTTTGTGTCAAGTTTTTTTTCTTTCTATTTATCTATTTAATTTTATCTATTATGTGGGATCTTATGATCCTGGTTACAATCCTACAATTTATGCTTTTTCTATACTTGAACGAACTTTAGTGGGATCCTGATTTTGACAACCATGCTCACAATTTCTTCTAAAAGTACATATAAGTCTTATGGCATTAACTTAAGGATAAATAAGGTCTTTCAAACATGTCTTTTAAGTCACTACTAGTCCTGCCAGCATTTTGTGGTTTCAAAACTAGGAAAATGTGATCTTCTATGAGGTTTTATTGTGGTTGTTGTAATGGTTTTAATTTTAGTTTTGTTGTCTATTTTTACTGGGCTAATGAAGTGTTAGTTTGGTTGATCCTGGGTTTTCTTTGATAACATCCTGACAATATGAAATTTCTTGGTGCAGAAGCTATGGAACTATGCTACTGGGAAGTTTTTGAAAATATATTCCGGCCATGAGAACAAAGTGTACTGCGTAACTTCCACATTTTCTGTGACAAATGGGAGATACATTGTCAGCGGTTCAGAAGATCGATGTGTTTATCTCTGGGATCTTCAGTTGAGAAACTTGATTCAGAAACTCGAAGGCCATACAGATACTGTAATAGCTGTTTCCTGCCATCCAAGAGAGAACAAAATTGCTTCTGCTGGCCTTGATGGTGATAGAACTGTGAGGATTTGGGTGCAGGATTCTTGAATAATAGCAAATTTTATGGGAATATATAGCTCTTTTGTCATACAATCTGAGCTTTATTTAACATATGCTTCTTTTTTGAGAATTGATGCATTATAAGGGTGGGAAATTGCGAATAACATAAATTGCTACCAATACGTAAATAATTAGAAGAACTTACCATATTTGCATATTTCAGGTTGCTAATTGTGATTTTAGAAAGTAGCAATGCAACAAAAGGAAATTTGGCATTGATGCTTAGTAGTTATGAATCAGAAACATGAATTAATAGCAAAGTTATATAGATTGTGATTTATTATACAGATTGATTTATTAAGCACAGAAGTTGGAAATACGGCACCGACACTGATACATCGATATTAATAATAATTTGAAAAAACAAATAAATTAAATATCATTACCATGGTCGTTTAATCGAATAATATTTTTGCATTATTAAGTAAGTTTTTTTTCCTTCTTGTTGATTAGGGATGAACCTTTTTTTTTAAGTAATTAATTTTAAGTATCAAGTAAATAGAATATAACAATTGTATTAGCATTTGCAAAAATGAAATGTGTAAAACCTATTGGGTATGGGTATGGGTATGGGGAGATTAAATTTGGAATTATATAGCAATAATAAAAAAGAATGGTCTGTTCTTGTATTTCCAATTAATGTAGCACTGCCTATCAGCAAAGTTACCCCATGTATTTTAGTTTACGTGTCTAGTTTCAATACTAGTTCAATAAAATAATAAGCCCTTACTTACCCATTGCATGCAGCCAAAATAAAATACTATAATTTTGCAAAAGGTACCTCAATGTGTAAAATGAAAACCAACAGCAAGTTCATTTTTCTTGAATATGTTTCCCCTCAATTAGACAAGAATTAACATCAGATCCTAAATTGTTTATTCTCCATAGGTCAGGCATGTCCAGAGATGGTTGCTGAGCATAGTGAAAGAGTTTAGCAATAAAAAGATCTGCGGTCCAACCCCGTAGTTTAAACACAGTTGTTCTTTTCCCACTCTCCCAATCATATTAATTCTTATATTTTAGATGTATTAATTTGATTTGCTCAAATTTTGTACTCGTCTCTCTTTCTCTCTCAAATAAACAATTTTGTTTTGTTAGAGGAGTGACTTAGGGTCAATATTGAGACAAGATTATTCTCTTAATCTTATTGTTTTCTTTTCTATTTGAATAAATGATTTTTTTAACGTATACTTAAGCTTTTTGTTTTTGTTTTTTCCCCGAGATTTGACGTTTTGTTTTCGTTTTTTTGTTTATTCTTTTCAAGTGACAGACCTTCCACTCTAGTTGTCGTGTTTTATTCTTCTCGGTAACAGACCTTTCACTCTATCAATTAGACTCACACTTAAACCAATCTGTTCAACTTCTTAAATTATAATTGACAGATTATTGATAAATAAGATTGATAAATAAGATGATAAATGATAAAACAATAAAACAAGATTGATAAATAAGATGATAAATGATAAAACAATAAAACAATATAAAGAATTGTTAATTCAATTTAGTGCAAACAATATTTATGTTTGGAGACTTTCAATCCAAAAAAGAAAATTCACACTTCAATAAAATTAGTACAAAGTGTTTTAGATGAACAATCTCATGTTCAATATCTCTCTTCTTAATTCTACGCATGTATTTCAATTTTGGACTCCTCCTAAATATGAGAAGTCTCTAGCTTTCTCTCTATCACTAATCTGAGGTGATCACTACAATAATGAGAATATTGAATGTTGAATTACAACTCAACTAACAAACCAAACTTTATGTCTTTAGATATGAATGCAGAAACTAGAGTGATGCACAAACAACAACAAAAACAAAGACTCAAAGTATAAACTCTAACACAAGAATCTTTAATACTTATACACTTCAAACATTAGGTTTGAGCCTACTTAAATAATAATACAATTTTTCGAGTTTTTCTTCTAATGGATAAAAGATATGATCACGTCGAGATTTGTAGAGGATTTAGTTTTTATTTATTTTGCAAC
The DNA here is from genome assembly GCA_963966055.1 of Lathyrus aphaca. Classification (NCBI taxonomy): domain Eukaryota; kingdom Viridiplantae; phylum Streptophyta; class Magnoliopsida; order Fabales; family Fabaceae; genus Lathyrus; species Lathyrus aphaca. The sequence continues at coordinate 181,884,947 of OZ014520.1, forward strand.
AACCTCTAAAAAGATTTGATTTAAATTTGAATTCAAATTTAAATCTCTAATTGATTTGATTTGATCATTTTAAACAGACAGACAAATCTAATTAATACATTACTAAAATATAACAACAAATCTGATTGAATTCGAGTCATAAATACGCTCAGAACAACTACAACATTGACCTACTGACAAGGGTCAAATGTTGCATACATATTGGAACATCTGGTCTCGCATGTGTCATTTCTTCACCAAAACATCTTGTACACTCCATATTGTTTTGTATAATGCAATCAATCCAAAAGGAACAACATGAACATTTTGTTTTCTTGATCGTGCTTTGTTACATGCCTCCTGTAACACCCCAAAATTTGCCCTCTTATTAGCTTATGCTTCATTTCCACCTCATCTAGCATATTCTTTCATTGCATTAAAATTAATAAAAAATAAATAAAATAAATCATGCATCATTGGTTAACGCATAAGGCGTGTGGTCGAGGTTTATTCAGTGGTAAAATCAATTATCAGAGTTCAAGGTCAAAAGAGGTTCAGAACGGACGGCGCAAGTGTATTTTGGGAGTTTCCCACCAAAAGGAGGGAAAATTCAAAATTTGCTTGCGTTAACCGGTTAACACATTGGTTAATCGGTTAACGCGTGGAAATTTTGGAAAAAAAATTCAAAATCCAGCTTGCCTTGCTCCACCAATTTTCCACTTCACATGGCCTTGCACTTTAGCCACTTTCTAGAACTTTCTACCATCTTCCTAGGGAATATTCCAAGGAATATTCTAGAAGCTCCAACTAACTTTAACTAACTCATAAGATAGTTCCTAACCTACTCTCCAAACCAATGCACAAAGCTAGCTCCTAACCCAAGCCACTCTCCAAACCTAACACATATATAAGTCATTTTCATTCCAAACCAAGGACACTTCATTTTTTCACCATTTCATTTTTTCATCAACCTTTCATTTTTCTCACTTTTTATCTCATTTCCCAAACTCACACAAAGCTTCATCATCATCAAGATTCTTCAAGTTTTGCATTGAAACTTGAAGAATTGGAAGCTAAACCTCCACCAATGCATTTATTTGAAGGATTATTGAAGAAAGTGTTTTTGTTTTGGTGTTGATTTCATAGCTTGGAAGTGATTCTTGAAGAAGTTCATTTAAATCGCATTTATTTTGCGTATTCACGCGGAAGGGCATCGGATCTACGGTTTTCTCTTCCATCGCATCTTGATTCTTCATTGCAACAATAACCAAAGCAAGTCTCCACTTTGTAGGTTAGTGAACTCATAATCACCTATGGTTTTAAGTTATTTTGCACTTTTTTGACTTATGCGTTTTGGTTGATTTGTGATGCGTTGATTAATCAGATTGTTACATTTCGTTTTCTTGACATGTTTGTGGTTCTGATTAGTATCACATCAATGCATTTAGGTGTTAATTTTGTGCTCATTTGGTAGTAAATAAATTAGGAACTTTGAAAATAAGTTGGTTGCTGGAAGTGATTTTTTCTGCATTTATTCTTTATTCTGGTTCAGTATTAATCGGTTAACACATCTGTTAATCGATTAACACGTTGTGTTTTTGGTAAATTATGCAGAATTTGGCAGTGTTAACCGATTAACACTGGACAGTTTTGGATTTTTTGTGCATTTTGATGCATGTTTGCATGCCATTCCATCTTTAATCATTTTGACCTTCTTCCTTACCCATTTTTTTTAAAGCTTTTAACTTGTGTTTGCGATAAGCATTTTATGCTTCTTCGACATTTCACTTTATTCATTCCATTTGAGTTCTAATCTCATATTCAATACTTGAAGTGAGTTAGAACTTGTTTTTTTTTCTTTTCTCTTTAGGTTTAAAAAACCTCACTGACCATATGATCTCCATTGTACAATAACCTAGGGTGAATCTTAGTTTCCCTTAGTGTTTTTTCCTTTTTCAACCTGAGTTTTCTTCTCTCATATCAAAACAAAATCAAAACATATAATAAAGGTTGAGCTTCCTCATGTGCCAAGGGACTTTGCCATGGGATACTTGCATGCATTCCATATGGGGATGAGGTGTAGGGTATCTATCATGATGAATAAGTCTTAGCATGAGGATGTTTCACAAACAACACCTAAAAATACTTCTTCTAAAAACAATGAACCAAATAAATGTATTTCCTTCGGGAAATCTTTTCTCATCTCTTCACTCATAACAAAAGAACTCGCTTCGACTTGTCTCTTTGCAAGACGGTAACACACTTGTTCAAGGCGATGTAACACCTGAGCATAGGCGTAAGCAGTTCAATTCATAAAAAACACAAACAAAGTTCTCGCCTTAGGTAGGCGAACTACGTCGACTCTAATTCTCATTTCCCATGAGATGCGTAGGCAGTGGAGTAGGGCCCATTCGAGCACATTCTTCATTTTCCCTACATTTTTCCTTTTCGTTCTCTTTTTACAGTTCCCTCTCTCATTCCAGTTCTAGTTAGCGGTTTTATTCAGCAACAACTTTATTATTTACCCTTTGAAACAGTTCAAGCAAGCATGGATCCCGTCGAGTACGGAGGACGATCTGAGGTGCTAATATATTACCAGTCTCTTTGGTTCGCAAGACCTTGTTCTTTTCTTTCCTTCGGTTTGTGCAACATTACCTTTCCCATTCATTCGGGATCAAAATGCCTGGCTGACGACTCTACCTTTTCTGTGCCACCTTCGCGTTTGTACTAGTATGAAAATCCCGGGAGCGACAGCTGGCGACTCTGCTGGGGATTGAATCCAGAATGTATGGTTTCCCCTATGAGAGTTTTCCTAGTTCTTGTCTATTTTTGTTTCTTTGGGTGTTATATGTTTGTTGCTGTATGCTTTAGTTTAGCTTTACTGCTTTTATTTACAGCTTTACTTTGCAGCTTTATTTATTGATTTCAGTATTTATTTTTCATGCATCATATATATTGGACTGTCTGGACTGGTTTTTTTTTGTGGGATGGGGTTACTGAGTGAAGAGCCCAATACCAAGGCTCGAGTGCACCCTAGACTTTAGCGTGGACAAACACTGTACTTCCATCATATATCATCATGATGAGTGGTTGTGTGTTCCACACCCAGACTGCGACCGTCTTGAAAATATTATGTGTGGGTATTTCCTCCACTTCAGAATACGACCTTGATAGTTATGTGCATCTGGGAACCGGTCATTGAGGACCTTAGTGGAAACAACCCTCTCCAGTGGTGACAGTGGCAGACCATATTCTGTGGCAAATCCATTCGCACCCGAGGACCCACTGGGAACTCGCATAGGATGACCCAGTTCTCTCATAGGAACTCAGTTAAAACACTTTTAGTATGACGATAGTATTGTACCCTTCGGGATTAATGTACTATTGTTTTTCAATCTCAGTGCTTGAAGCTGAGAACTTATGGGGGATGCTTGTTTTTCCCGGACTCAGCTGATACCTCTCTGAGTAGTGTATAATGCTAAATTGATTCCCTGAGATGGTAATACACCATTTCTCGAAAATGGTGAATGTGTTATCGCTTCTTGGCTTTGAGAGTCCGTGATGTTGACCCGATGTAGCACACCCGTGAGATTGGGAGGGTTGTTTACAGGTTTGCAGGAGCCCTAACTTTCAACATACCTGATTCGTCAGTGTTACTTTCTGATTTGATCCAGTTTTATATGGTCATTTGGTTTTGAATTCTGGGATTTCTGCACAGAGATAATAGTATTATTACGACTCTCTAAAAACACTTGGTTATCTGATCAACATCGACACAGACACGTCACTGATCACATGCCTTGCATTGCATAACATCATCACATCATTAATATTTGTGTTCTTTTTCATTCTCAGGGTTTACATATTGTTCCCAATTCCGGTCGGATTTCTTATTCAGAGATGGAGGACTCCAGGAAGAAGAATATCCATTATAAGTTCTTCGACACTAAGATGGACATGATAAATAAGATGGTGTCTCTAATCACCCCAAATCATATTGAAGACTTCAGGAAGGGTTACGGGGTATTCATGATATGGTGGTAGACCTGGATAGTTCTGAGAGAATCGCCATTCATACATTGTTGTAGTACTACGACCCTCGGCTCAGATGCTTTACATTTCATGATTTCCAGTTGGGTCCTTTGCTGGAGGAATATGTTATGATCTTAGGGGTTCCTCTTCAGGATCAAGTTCCTTTCAACTCGGAGATGGCTAGACCTACACATACTGACATTGCTGAGTCTCTTTATTTGAGTTCGTCTATGGTATATGCAAATCTAAGTACCACAAAAGGGGGGTATCTGGTTTTTCTCTAGAATATTTGGTGAAGAAAGCTGAGGAACTTGCTGCAAAAGCTCAATGGAACTCTGTTTGTGCTATTCCTTCCCTTTCCATCTATGGGATCATCCTGTTTGCAGATATTGACATGTTTGTAGACATGAACGCCATCCATATTTTTATGCTGAAGAATCCAGTGCCCACTTTGTTGGGAGACCTCTACTATTCAGTGCATTACAAAATGAGAAAAAACGAGGAGGTTTGGTGCGGTGTTGCGTTCCCTTGTTTCACATATGGTTCATGAGGCACTTGCCAAATACTGAAGCCTTCACAGATCCTAGCCTGATTTGGGCCCAGAGGTTAAGCATGTTATCTTCCAAAGACATCAACTGGTTTACCTTGAGACTGAAAGGGAGGAACTTCATCACCAATTTTGGGAGTTGTCCCAATGTTCCACTCTTAGGAGTAACCGAGGGAATCAATTATAACCTGATTCTCTTAAGAAGGCAATTGGGGTATGCGCTAAAGGATATTCTTGAGGAGTCGGAGTTAATTCATACCTTTTACTTCCCAGTAAAGGACAACCTTCCACTGGTTAGAAAAGCTTCGATATCTTGGAAGCTCATCCGAAGGAGAGGTGTAACATGTTTGGGAAAAAGCAATAACCAGACGTTTTCCAAGTACGGTGCATGGTTAAAGGAGAAAGCCCAGGTGGTCCTGTTACCCTTATCTGCACAAGCTCCCCCTTCAGTAGTTGAACCTAAGGCTATTATGCCTTTGGAATATTACCAAAAGCTAGAAGCTTTGGTTCAACAAATTAAGGCAAAGAATCAGGAGGCTCATGGTTCCAATTAGAGGATGGTGACCTATAATCAGAGGTTGGAAGAAAAGGTTCATAAAGCTGAGGAAATGTTGAGGGTCAAACAGGCATACTTCGGGGGAAGAGAACTATATTTCAAGAAAAAGGGTTTAGCTAAGATCCGCAAAGCAAATGAGCGTCGAAAGGACAAGAAGTCTCTAATTGAAGCCAACGAAACAATAACTCTCAGGGAAGAAAAATGGAAGGCAACCCTGAAGAAGCAGAAGGAAATGGAAGCTGAATACAAGCAGAAGATTGAAGACCTTCAAGAGCAACTGGGTAACCAGAAAGAGCAGCTCCAGCTAGTCCATAAGCAGCGTAGAGACTACATCCAAAAGATAGCACAGGGACAACAAGCAATTAAGGATGTGCAGAAGGAGGTGGAAGAGATCAAAGTCCGTGCAGAGATTAAGAAGGTCAGGTTTGAGTCAAGTCCCAACAGGGGAAATGAAGAGGTCTTCCTACAGCAGATCATTGAACTCCACGCTTCCTTCGATCATAGGGATTTGCTCATTAAAAAGCTCATTGAAGATTCACGTCATCCGGATGTCGCCTAGTTGTTTGAGAACGTCAAACATCTTAGTTGGATGCTAAATGATGTTGAGTTTCATAGGGCCTAGTTTCTTTTGTTTGTATCTGATTAGCCACAGGCTTGTTATGGGATTCCTTTTTTGCTTTAGCTATTTTCTTTCTTTAATGTAAGAATTGGCACCCTTCGAGGAAATTTGTTGTTACTCTCAGAATTCATTTCGTGTTATCTGATATGGTTCAAATTTTTTAGTATTATCTTTGCACCAACACGTGTTCCATACACTGGTTTTCATAGCTATCTCATATGAGCTTTGTGAGAATGTTCTCTTCCCAAAAGACTGGGTTCCAAAGGCCATCTAAATTTTCATATTCTTGAATACCGGAATAGGGACATAAATGACCTTGAGAATGAAATAACATAGCATTTTCATGCATTCATATCATTTTTGCATTTTTCTTTGCAGGTTATCCGGGTTTCCTAATTCATCTGTTTATTCAGGAAGGTTTGCAAATCATCATCTTCATTAGTACGCCACTCGCCGCAATCAAAGAAACGACATGGACATCATTCAAGCTGAGTTAACCGAGCTCCGTATGCGCATGAATGAATTCTTGAACATGATGTAGGGGGTTGCCATGGGGCAACAAGCGCTGAGGGCTGCTGTCCAAAGACTTGATTCACCATAAGTGCAGATTCTGGCCATTAGAGTTAATATGGACGCACAAGGCAACCCAAATAATGCCACTGCTATCCCAATAGGAGCTAACAGACCTCCTACCCCGGAAGGTATTCCTATTTTGGTGCATAATGTGGAAGATAATCAGGTCGACCAATTCTCTTTGTTGAACGAGGACTTGGGATTTGGCATGAGAGGTAATCATTGGGACTTTTAGATGCTAGCAGAAAAGGTCGGAGCTCTTGAGTGCAGAGATACCCTGGGTATTGATGTCTCCGACATGGGATTGGTGCAAGGTTTGATCATCCCACCGAAGTTCAAGGCCCCTGATTTGATAAATACAACGGGAAATCGTGCCCTGAGACTCACCTTCAAGTTTACTATCGCAAGATAGCGGCCTATACTAAGGATGAGAAACTTTGGATGTACTTTTTTCAGAACAGTCTATCTGGAGGTTCTCTCGAGTGGTACATGAAGTTAGAGCGGAATGTTGTGCACAACTGGAAGGAACTCAGAGAGGCATTCCTCAAGCAATACTAGTACAATATCGATATGGCCCCAAGCAGGACTCAGTTGTAGAGTCTGTCCCAGAAAAATTCTGAGAGCTTCAAAGAGTACGTGCAAAGGTGGCGCGGGTTAGAAGCAAGAGTCCAGCCACCCCTGCTCGAAAGAGAAATGGTGGGTTTGTTCATGGATACCCTGTCTGGGCACTTCATGGAACGCCTAGAAGGGTGTTTTTCCAATGGCTTTTCCGATATTATACTGACTGGTGAAAGGGTTGAAAACTGGATGAAACAGGTTAAGATCCAGAGCAGTGGACCTTCTACTTCCGGCGCCAAGAAGCTATTCGCATAGCAACAGGAGGGGGAAATTGGGCAGTGTACTCCCAGAGAAAGAGAGGAAATCATAATTCTTACTATTAAGCAGCATCCATCACCATTCTTGCTACCACCAATCAACAACAACAACCACCATAACAACGTTAGCAAAATTATCAACAACAAAGAGCTCCCAGACCGTACTACCCACCAAGGCCAAATGACAGACAGTTTGAGACACCACCATTGTCATACTCTCAATTGTTACAGAAGTTGTTACAATTTTAAATGATTCAGCTTCGAACTATGGCTCCACCAAAGCCCGAACAAATGTCAGATGGATATGATGCCAATGCTCATTGTGAGTTTCATTCCGGGGCTCCGGGTCATACTAAGAAAATTGCAAGACCCTTAAGCATGTTATTTTGGATATGTTGGATTCCAAGGTGATCAACTTTACTCATACCCCAAATATCCTGCAAAATACCATGCATCTGCATGGAAGAACTGTGGGAGCCGTAGATGATGGTAACGAATTAAATTTGGTCCATGATGTCAATTCTTTGAAGACTTAATTACTATCAATGAAGGGGTTTTTTGGCAAAGAAAGATCTTTTCCCAAGTTGTGGGGAAGAGTGTCCAGAATGCAAAGAATCTACTGATGGATGTGATAGGTTGTAATCAGGAATTCAGAAAATGATTGATGACAAAAGCATCCAGTTTGACAGGGTTGTTGAAGAAGATGAAGTTTCTACGATTAATATCTACTATACCCCAGTCGAAGCTCTGGTGCCAGCAAGAGCAACACCACTCACGTTCACCACTCTAGGGCCTGTGTCATATCAAAGTGAAAGAGTTGTCCCATGCATTATGGGGCAGAGGTTTATTACAACGGCTAAAAATAAGATGTATCCACCTCCAACACAACTCAATATCAGGTCGAAAACAAAGGAGTCGGAGGATTTACAGGGAGTGGAAGATTGTTTGCACCTCAAATATTGAGGAACAACGTGGTGCCCTCAAATGATAATGCAGAAGCCCTGGCTAAGGCTAAGAGCAAACAAGTTGTGATAGATGACGTCTCTGTTCATGATCCTGACACTACCTTAGACAAAGAGGAGGAGGAGTTTTTAAGGATTATCAAGAAAAGCGACTACAAGATAGTCGACCATCTTTAATAGAATCCTTCCAAGATCTCCATCCTATCTTTACTGATGTGCTCGGAATCCCACAGAAAGGCTTTGTTGAGAATTATGAATAATGCCTATGTACCACAAGAAATATTTGTGAATCAACTCGAGACGATTGTTGCTAGTGTGAATTCCAGTCACATGTTAGGGTTTACAGATCTTGATCTAACTACTAAGGGGCGTAATCACAATAGAGCTCTTCACATTTTAATGGAATGTAAAGGGGATGTGCTTTCTTATGTGCTTGTTGATACGGGGTCCTCTTTATATGTGCTTCCAAAGAAGGCTTTGATTAAGCTGGATTATGACGGAGTGGTGCTCAGGCCAAGTGACTTGGTAGTCAGGGTGTTTGATGGTTCCAATAGGTCAGTTTTTGGAGAGGTGGAATTACCGATCAAGGTAGGTCCACAGGTGTTCAACACGACCTTTTATGTCATGGATATTCAGCCTGCATACAGTTGTTTACTCAGGCATCCATGGACTCATGCAGCTGGGGCAGTATCCTCGACTCTCCATCAAAAGCTAAAGTTTGTCTAGGAAGGGAAAATTGTCACAATATGTGGGGAGGAGGACATCTTCATAAGCCATCTATCTTCCTTCAAGTCATGGAGATGGATAATGAGATATATGAGACCCCGTGCCAAGCATTTGAGTTGGTCAAGACTGAAGCCATGTCATCATCAACATCCCTTTCCAAAGAGAAGAAGAAGGGTGTATCTATTGCATCCTATAAGCAAGCCCGGAAGGTGGTGAAATCAGGGGTTAACGAAGGCTGGGGAAAAATGATAGAGGTCTCCAAGAAGGAAAACATGTTCGCAATTGGTTATAATCCGGTTGAATCAACATCAACATAGCATGCCAGAGGTCGTAAAGGCCCAATCACTTTCTCTAGTGTTGGGTGGGTGGATCACAGTAATATATGCGTTATTCAAGAAGACATAATTGATAGCGACTATGAAATAGATGAGTGTATCGAGCCGAGTGTCCCAGGTGTGGAGCTCAATAATTAGTCGTTTGAAGAAATCATCATTGTTACCCAACATCAAGAGTAATTATTTTGTGTTTTATTCTTGTATGAAAGCTCTATGTCTTGCCCAAAGAATAGTAGCTCATTATAATGGCTTTTCATTGTTTCAATTTTCAATATCATTCATTAATAAAATGGATGTTTTTGCATTCATTCATGGTGTTCCTTGTCTTTCATTTTTATTTTCTTATAATAAATGGTAATGTGCATTTTTAATGCTCATTTTTCCTCACACTCTTTATAAAGTCTAGCATGAATCATCATTCATGTAGATGCACCACATTGGGTCTCATCGATGACAATCTTGCTATGGCTCGCTATGACTTCAACGGTCCAATTTACCAAGTCGATGAGGAAGGTGAAGAAGATTGTGAGCTGCCCGAGGAGTTAGCCAGATTGTTAAAGAAAGAGGAAAGGGTGATCCAACCACATGAAGAGGTTATTGAGACTGTAAACTTGGGTACCGAAGCGACCAAGAAATAAGTCAAGATCGGGGCCGTGTTAGAAGAATCCGTGAAGAGACGATTGATTGCCATGCTCTGTGAATATGTTGATATCTTCACCAGGTCCTACCAGGACATGCCAGGGTTGGACATTGATATTGTAGTACACAGGTTGTTGCTCTGAGATGACTATCCTCAAGTGAAACATAAATTGCGAAAAACTCGACCTGATATGGAAATAAAGATCAAGGAAGAGGTTCAAAAATAGTTTGACGATGGATTCTTGGCTGTTACGAGTTATCCACCATGGGTTTCCAACATCATGTCGATACCAAAGAAAGATGGTAAAGTTCGGATGTGTGTTGACTACTGAGACTTAAACAGGGCTAGTCCCAAGGACGATTTCCCGTTGCCTCACATTGATGTGCTGGTTGACAATACAACTCAATTTTCAGTGTTTTCCTTCATGGATGGCTTTTCGGGGTACAACCTAATCAAAATGTTGCCAGATGACATGGAGAAAACGACATTCATCACCCCTTAGGGAACTTTCTGCTACAAAGTGATGTCGTTTGGTTTGAAGAATGCCGGAGCAACTTACCAACAAGCAATGGTGACTCTCTTTCACGATATGATTCATCACGAGATCGAGGTCTATGTGGATGACATGATTACGAAATCACAAACAGAGGAAGAGCACTTAGTCAACTTGGCCAAGCTGTTTGACAGACTGTGAAAGTCCAGACTAAGGTTAAATCTGAATAAATGTACATTCGGAGTGCTCTCCGGTAAGTTGTTGGGTTTCATCGTAAGCGAAAAGGAGATTGAGGTTGATCCTGCAAAGGTGAAAGCAATTTAAGAAATGCCTGAGCCTAAAATCGAGAAAGAAGTACGTGGCTTTTTAGGAAGATTGAACTACATCGCACAGTTCATATCTCACCTAACAACTATGTGTGAACCAATATTCAAGCTCTTGAGAAAGAATCAGGCAGTCAGGAGGAATAACGATTATCAATTGGTTTTCAACAGAATTAAAGAATATTTGCAAGAACCTCCAATCCTCATGCCTCCGGTTCTGGGGAGGCCTTTGATTATGTATCTTATGGTGTTTGAAGGATCAATGGGTTGCGTTCTCGGTTAAAATGACGAGACAGATAGGAAAAAGCATGCCATCTACTACCTGAGCAAGAAATTCACCGACTGTGAGTCCAGGTACTCAATGCTTGAGAAGACATGTTATGCACTAGCATGGGATACTAATAGATTGAGGCAATACATGATTACTCACACGACCTTATTGATATCCAAGATGGATCCTATCAAGTACATCTTCAAAAAACCAGCTTTGATCGGAAGGGTTTCCCGTTGGAAGATGATTTTGACTGAGTACGACATCCAATATGCTTCTCAGAAAGCTATCAAGGGAAGCGTATTGTCAGATTATCTGGCCGATCAACCAATTGTTGACTATCAGCCAATGAGATTTGGGTTCCCTGATGAAGACATCATGTTCCTCAAATCGAAAGATTGTGAAGAACCACTTTCGGAGGAGGGGCCAGACCCCAAATCCAAATGGAGTCTGATGTTCGACGGGGCCGTTAACATGAATGACAGCGGAGTTGGTGTCGTAATTACCACACTGGAAGGAGTTCACATGCCCTCCACTACCCGGTTGACATTTGAATGCACCAACAATGAGGCGGAATACGAAGCTTGTATAATGGGGACCGATGAGGTGATTAATTTGTGAATTAAGACTCTCGATATTTTTGGTGATTCAGCTTTAATCATAAATTAAGTTAACGAAAGGTGGCTTGTTCATCAACCACATTTGATTCCATACCGGGACTACACCAGGAGGTTGTTGACATTCTTCACGATGGTAAAGCTTCATTACATGCCTCGTGACGAGAATCAATTCGCTGATGCTCTAGCAACCTTATCTTCCATGATTAAAGTCCAACAATGGAACCATATGCCCAGAATTGTGGTGTCTCATATCAAAAGGCATGTGTATGTGTTTGTAGCCAACATTACTGATGATGATAAGCCTTGGTACTATGATATCAAACGTTTCCTGAAATGTCAGGAATACCCGGTAGGGGCATCCAGCAAAGATAGGAAAACCTTAAGAAGGTTGGCAGGTGGGTTCTTCCTGAATCAGGATGACGTGTTATACAAAAGGAACTTTGACATGGTTCTGCTCATATGCGTGGATAGACATGAAGCAAATATGTTAATGCAGGAAGTTCATGAGGGATCATTCGATACCCATGCTGGAAGACATGCCATGACCAAGAAAATTTTGAGATCAGGGTATTATTGGATAACAATGGAATCTGATTATTTCAAGTACTCCCGCAAATGCCATAAGTTCCAAATTTATGCTGATAAGGTGCATGTGCCTCCCAATCCGTTGAGTGTCATGTCTTCACCTTGGACATTTGCCATGTGTGGCATCGATATGATCGGAGAGATCGAGCCTACCGCTTCTAACGATCATCGCTTCATTCTAGTTGCCATTGACTACTTCACCAAGCAGGTTGTAGCTCGATTCATAAAGAGCAACGTCTTATGCTAATGTTACCAAGCAGGTTATAGCCCGATTCATAAAGAGGGATATCATTTGTCGATACAGAATACCCGAAAGAATCATTACTAATAATGGTTCCAATCTCAATAACAAGATGATGGCAGATCTGTGTTGGGATTTTAAAATTGAACATCACAACTCTTCTCCGTACCGCACGAAGAATAATGGCATCGTCGAGGCAGCCAACAAGAACATCAAGAAGATAGTACAGAAGATGGTTGTGACATATAAATATTGGCATGAGATGTTTCCATTCACATTGCATGGGTACCGAACATTTGTGTGCACCTCAACCGAGGCAACCCCATTCTCACTAGTGTATGGTATGGAGGCATTCCTGCCAGTTGAAGTTGAGATTCATTCCTTGTGGATAATAATGGATGTTAAGCTAAATGAGGCTGAATAGATCCAGTCCAAGTTAAACTAATTGAGCCTCATTGAGGAGAATGTTTAGCATTTGTATGCCATGGACAGTTATATCAACGAAGAATGAAACGAGCGTTCGATCAAAAGGTACAACCTCGATGTTACATACCTGGTGACTTAGTACTGAAAAGGATCCTCCCTTCTCAAACAGATCAAAGGGGAAAATGGACACCCAACTATGAAGGACCATTCGTGGTTAGAAAGGTTTTCTCAGGCGGAGCCTTAATTCTAACAACCATGGATGGAGAAGACATTCTATCCCCTATCAACACAGACGCGGTTAAAAAATACTTCGTATAAAAGAGACCCGCTGGACAAAAATAGAATAAAAGTCTAGGGAAAAAAGGGCATCCCGGCGAGCCAAACACAGAATAAAAGGCTCGGGTAAAAGTTAGGGAAATAAGCAAAAAAAAAAGTGTACACCCGCTGAGTTGAAAATCCACATTGGACAACTCAGGCAAAAAACGAGATCTCGTCGGATTGAAAACCCGAAAGGGCGGTCCACGCAAAAGAGGGATTGAAACGAACAATTGCGATCTGCGTGATATGTGATTCACCATCTACAATTATGAATAATTTGAGGGTTAAGAATCGGTCTAATCATGTTCCTCAAAAAGCGGAGTATGCAGAGAGTCTCGAGGATATACGGGTCATAGCCGGTTTGGAACTTGATGAGATCCAACTTAACATTTCCATTAGGATAATTTATTTTCCTTTTGTGCAATTTCCTCTTTCTAGGGATTGCTTCCTGGTGTAACGCCTATTCACGACCACTTTTCAATTAATAAAATGCATTGTCACTCAAATAAGCTTTCATCTGCTTTTGTTTTAATCTACCATTGATTAATTGCAAAAAAATTCTAACAAATGGTGATAGATATTGCATTGCGAAAACATTGATTGCTTTATAATACACACGTCAGAGTAAAACACTTGACATGCATCTTAAATGTTGAGTAACAAGGATGGTCAATTCAGACCATGAGCCTAGGGCATACATGCTTGTCTAATTTTCTCTTTTGCATGTACTATCAATTATTCTTACCAATATGCAGGTACAGGGAAACAAAGCCATTTCCGGCATGAAGCATCAAGGAGCTTTTCCCTAGCAGCATGAGACACCTTACATCTCTCATCCCCAGCGTGAGACGTTTGCCATCTCTTATCCCCCAACATGGGACGACATATACTTCCTCATCCCTAACATGAGACGTTTTACATCTTTCGTCCTCAGCAAGAGGCAATCTAAAATTCTTATCTTCAGCAGGAAGCCTTCTCATTTATGTTCTCCATCATCCCTAGTAGAGTTGGAGATTGAAATTTTCCCCAGCAGAACAACAAAAGGTTGATGATGTTATCTACAAGAAAATAGTCCTTCCCAACAAGGGAGGTATTACTCACAAGAGTCTTTTTATCCCCAACAGTACATGAAGATTCATTATTCCCTAGCAGTGGTGAAGATAGTAAGAAGTCATATGGTTTTCCTTCTTGCACAACATTGTTTGCAGTCTTCCCCAGATAAAGTCCAATCTTCATTGGCATATCTTCCCTAAATAGAAGACTTTGCATTCGAGTGATTCCCCAACATATTGTTTCCTCAGCAGAATATCAACAAACCATTTCCTCATCCAAGTCAGAAGGTTATTTCTCCCCCAACAGAGTTCTACGGGTGGCGTACCTCCCAATCAAATTCTTGTCAGCTCAAGATCTTCCTCAACAGGGTTTTCATTCTCCAATTTCTCAAAGTCCAATTTATTTTTGGAAATGGTGACAGCTCAGGGCCAACATATCATTAGCATTCTCACCAGCAGAGATGTTGTTCCCCATAAGAGAATCATGAAATCAAATCAGTGATTATTCCTCCCCAATGAAGTCGCCCGGGTTACTTGTTACCTCCTCATCAGGAGGTCGTCATTGCATTTGCATTTAGTAATCATCATTACATTTTCATCCTCTAAAGTGTAGCATTTGCATCATTATGGAGCATTACGCCATGGCAAAATTCAAACATATGCATACGAAGCATAAGCTAGTTTTGGTACCTTGCACACAAAGCCCGAAACGTTATTTCTTCAATCAGGCGAAGTATCCCCACAAAGAATGCCAAGTTCATTCCTCAGTGTTATTACTCTTACAAGTCCATACTTGTTATCCCTAGCTGAGTTATCATCCAAGTTATGATAGTCTCTTTTCAAGCTCACTCATGGTGTGTCTTGTTCGCTTTATCTCCCAAGTGGGATAAATGCTCTTCGATTCTGTCCAAGTCTGGTTTCGTATCTTTGAGTTATCATCCAAGTTATGATAGTCTTTTTTCAAGCTCGCTCACGGTATATCTTGTTCGCTTTATCTCCCAAGGGGGATAAATGCTCTTTGATTCCGTCCAAGTCTGGTTTCGTATCTTTGAGTTATCATCCAAACATGATAGTCTCTTTTCAAGCTCACTCACGGTGTGTCTTATTCACTTTATCTCCCAAGTGGGATAAATGTTCTTCGATTCCGTCCAAGTCAGGTTTCATATCTTTGAGTTATCATCCAAGTTATGATAATCTCTTTTCAAGCTCACTCATGGAGTGTCTTGTTTGCTTTATCTCCCAAGTGGGATAAATGCTCTTCGATTCCGTCTAAATCCGGTTTCATATCTTTGAGTTATCATCCAACTTATGATAGTATCTTCTCAAGCTCACTAACGGTGTGTTTTGTTCGCTTTATCTCCCAAGTGGGATAAAGGCTTTCCGATCCGTCAAAGTAAGATGGTTTCATTTCTTTGAGTTATCATCTAATAATGGCATTCCTCCACCATGTTTTAATCCCCACATAGTACAAATTTTCCGGTTTATTCGGGTATTCAATCCCTCTATTCCTTGAATGTCTGAAAGTCAGTGCTACCATCCATTCAGGACTATAGTTGATTGAATAGGGGCAGCTCTAACACCCCAAAACTTTCCCTCTTATTTATCACTAATTTCAAGTAGCTTATGCTTCATTTCCACCTCATCTACTATATTCTTTCATTGCATTAAAAATAATAAAAAATAAATAAAATAAACCATGCATCATTGGTTAACGCATAAGGCATGTGGTCGAGGTTTATTCACTGGTAAAATCAATTATCAAAGCTCAAGGTCAAAACAGGCTTAGAACGGACGACGCAGGTGTATTTTGGGGGTTTCCCACCAAAAGGATGGAAAAATACAATTTTTTTTGCATTAACCGGTTAACACATCGGTTAACTGTTTAACGCGTGGGAATTTTGGCAAAATTTTCAAAATCCAGCTTGCCTTGCTCCACCACTTTTCCACTTCACATGGCCTTGCACTTTAGCCACTTTCTAGAACTTTCTACCATCTTCCTAGGGAATATTCCAAGGAATATTCTAGGTAATATTCCAAAGAATCTTCTAGAAGCTCCAACTAACTTTAACTAACTCCTAAGCTAGCTCCTAACCTATTTTCCAAGTCAATGCACAAAGCTAGCTCCTAACCCAAGCCAATCTCCAAACCTAACACATATATAAGTCATTTTCATTCCAAACCAAGGACACTTCATTTTTTCACCAATCTCTCATTTTTCTCACTTTTTTCTCTCATTTCCCAAACTCACACAAACCTTCATCATCATCAAGATTCTTCAAGTTTTGCGTTGAAACTTGAAGAATTGGAAGCTAAACCTCCACCATTGCATTGATTTCAAGGATTATTGAAGAAAGTGCTTCTGTTTTGGTGTTGATTTCATAGCTTGGAAGTGATTCTTGAAGAAGTTCATCCAAATCGCATTTATTTTTGCGTATTCGTGTGGAAGGGTATCAGATCTACGGTTTACTCTTCTATCGCATCTTGATTCTTCATTGCAATAATAACCAAAGCAAGCCTCCACTTTGTAGGTTGGTGAACTCATAATCACTTCTAGTTTAAAGTTATTTTTCACCTTTTCGACTTATGTGTTCTTTGTGTTTAGATTGATTTGTGATGCGTTGATTAATCATATTGTTACGTTTCATTTTCTTGACATGTTTGTGGTTCCGATTAGTATCACATCAATTCATTTATGTGTTAATTTTGTGCTCATTTGGTAGTAAATGAATTAGGAACTTTGAAAATAAGTTGGTTGTTGGAAGTGTTTTTTTCTATATTTATTTTTTATTCTGGTTCAGTGTTAATCGGTTAACATATCTGTTAACTGATTAACACGTTGCGTTTCTGGCAAATTCTGCAGAATTTGGCAGTGTTAACCAGAAAACACATCCGTTAACCGATTAACACTTGACAGTTTTGGATTTTTTGTGCATTTTGATGCATGTTTGCATGTCATTCCATCTTTAATCATCATAGATCATTAGTACATCATTTTAGGGAGTTTTTAGAAGTTGTTTTGGTGCATGATCATGTGATTTCGACATCTTTCGACATGTATGTTTGCTAGTTTCCGATTTCTTGCATATTGATGAATTTGTGCTCATATTGAATTGTGGATGTTGTTACCAAGATTGAACTTCATTGTTAGTATGTTAATGATGAGTTAAAGTTCTGTTTTGCACTGTATGTGATCGATGCATGTTTCAGATACTTGCGCGTATAATCGAAAATGTTACATATTGCTTGAAATTACATAATTCACATATTTGCATTCATTCTTGATTTCTTGTTGGTTGCATTTCATTGTTGATGATTGTTTTAGATTAAGATGCATGAAAGATACATGTTCATTTTGTGTTTGCTTGTATTAAATGCTCACTCTTTTGAAAAATGCATGTTGTGGTTTATGGAAAATGCATTGAAAGTGTTGAAATTGATTGCATATTCACATGTTCATGATCATACTAACTATGTTGCATCCATTGATGATTGTTATGATGCATATCCATGCATTGTATCTCATGCATATGCATTGTAAAAAATGATGTAATTCTTCCACATTTTCTACTGCTGTATTTTAAAACAGAGGTTATTAAGTGTATGTTGCATTGCTTTGTTTTGACACTTTTTACACCTGTTTTCATGCTATTTGGTAGCTGTAATAGGTTGTTTGCATTTTATTTGCATTTTGGTAGCTGATTGTGTGCTGAAGCGCTGTTGTAGCTGCTAACTTTTTGTTTTGCTTAGCTTTTAGGCATTCTTAGGCTTAGGATTGAGTCTAGTTTAGGTCATAATCATTTTAGGACATGTTAGTACTTAATGGTCCTCCTTTTTTAATCATTTTGATTTAATAAATCATTAATTTTACCAACCATTTTCAGGGACTAATGGTAAGTATAGAGTGTGGGTGTACGCCTACATTTTACCTTTTTCCTTACCCTTTTTTTAAAGCTTTCAACTTGTGTTTCCGATAAGCATTTTATGCTTCTTCGACATTTCACTTTATTCATTCCCTTTGAGTTCTAATCTCATCTTCAATCCTTGAAGTGAGTTAGAACTTGTTTTTTTTTTTCTTTTCTCTTTAGGTTTAAAAAACCTCACTAACCATAGGATCTCCATTGTGCAATAACCTAAGGTGAGTCTTAGTTTCCTTTAATGTTTTTTTCATTTTTCAACTTGAGTTTTCTTCTCTCATCTCAAAACAAAATCAAAACATATAATAAAGGTTGAGCTTCCTCATGTGCCAAGGGACTTTGTCATGTGATACTTGCACACATTCCATATGGGATGAGGTGTAGGGTATCTATCATGATGAATAAGTCTTAGCATGAGGATGTTTCACAAACAACACCTAAAAAACACTTCTTCTAAAAACAATGAATCAAATAAACATCTTTCCTACGGGAATTATTTTCTCATCTCTTCACTCATAACGAAAGAACTCACTTCGATTTTTCTCTTTGCAAGACGGAAACACACTCATTCAAGGTGATGTAACACTTGAGCATAGGCATAAGCAATTCAATTCATAAATAACACAAACAAAGTTTCCGCCTTAGGTAGGTGAACTACGTCGACTCTGATTCTCATTTCTCATGATATACGTAGGCAGTGGGGTAGGGCTTATTCGAGTACATTCTTCATTTTTCCTATATTTTTCCTTTTCGTTCTCTTTTTACAGTTCACTCTCTCATTTCAGTTCCAGTTAGCGGTTTTATTCAACAACATCTTTATAAAAATGTCTGATTGGCGACTCTACCTTTTCCACGCCACTTTCACGTTTGTACTAAGATGAAAATCCCGGAAGCGACACCTCCAATTTAATCTTTTTAAAATTCTATTAAAATACTAATAAAATAAATTTTGTTTTAATTCTATTTTAAAAGCAAAATCTGTTTATAACAAATATAATATATTTTGCTCAAAGAAAATAATATATATTATATGTCTTAAACTAAAATAAATTTGTTTTTACTATATTTCTAAAACTAAAATAATAAAAAATCTATAATAAATTTTGTTTTACTATGTTTAATAGTATATACTTAAATAAAAATAACATATATTCTATTTCTAAAACTAAAATAATTTTTGTTTTTACTATATTTTTAAAACTAAAATAATATAATTCTATAATAAATTTTGTTTTTACTATATTTAAAAATCTATAATAATATATACTTTGTTTTAATAATATATATTTAAATAAAAATAATTTTTCGAAATAAAAATAATTAATTTTTCAGAATATTATATTATATGTTTTTAAAATCTATATAATAAATATTTAAAATCTAATAGTTTATAATTTTTCTTGAGTCTAATAAAATAATTTTTTTACCCTAACAAAACCTAATATACATACATTTTAGGGTAAAATGTGTTTTTGGTCCCTCTAAATATCTCATTTTTTTGAATTAGGTCCCTCTAAATATTTTCTTCAAACATTGGTCCTCCAAAACTTTTTCGTTTTGAAATCTAGTCCCTCCCGTTAGTTTGAACTAACGGATGATGAGTTGGCAGGCCATGTGTGCGTAAATAATTTGCCATGGTGTAACTGAAAGAACCCACGTGTGAATGCATTGCAGTGTATATGTAGTCAAACATTAGTGTTCATATTTGCACATAATTTGTTAATTAGGGTTCATATTTTCTCTTCATCTCTTCGTCACATCCACAAATTCTTCTCCTTCTTCCAAATCGTGATGTCGTCTTCATCTAGGGTAAGTAATTTTAGGTCACAACAATCCATCATTGCCACCAACAATGAAGAGAAAAAGTGTGGATGCAAGGGTACTTTGATTGCATACATGTGCAAGAAGGGAAAGAATAATGGGAGATTGTTCTGGAGATGCCCATTTTGGAAGAATACGGGAACGTGTAATATGTTCGTCTGGGATGATGAGTATGGCTTAAAGAAGGAAGATTCTGAATGCAACAATGATGAGAGAGATATGCAGTTTGTTGATACGTTTAAAGAGCTTTATGAAGCATCATTGAAGAAGAACACCAGGTTGAAGCTGAAGTTAAAGAAGGAGGAATTATTTGGAAAGTTTAAGACCATATATATTGTAATTTCAATGTTGGTCAACATGTATTTTGTTCTTAGATGTAAATGTTAATGTTGTTTTGAACAAGTAATGTTTAGGTAGTAAGTTGAATTTGTAATGTTTAGGTACTCTGTAATTTGGTATGTTGGAATGTTTGTGATTTGGTATGTTGGAATGTTATGAACAAATATGTTTCGAAATTTGGTGATGATTACTATTTCTTTTTGCACAATATGTTTTTGTTTTGATATACAAATTGCACAATATGTTGTTTTTTACAAAGGCATACATAAAAATCTAGATTTTGTTCTGGTCTGCTATGGTACATAATTTGTTAAACCAGTAAGATTTACACCAGAAATATGATATTAAAATTTCAAAGCATCATTGTACATCATTAAACCAGAAGTGCATTACAACAAAAATATCATAATTATTTAACATCAAGTACTAAACAAGTAGTGCATTACATATGATCCAAAACCAAAAAAAACACTTCACACCAGAATTGTTTCTTAGATACTTAATTAAAACAAAAAAAAACAAAGAACATGGTTTACGACTTCATTCAGTTTTTCCCTTGCTTGTGCATACTTCTTCTTCTATAACCAGTGGATCATCAGGTTCTTTTCCAGGCCCTTGTATGTTCTTGGACTTCAAAGTCCTCAACCTCTCACTGTGCCTTTTTTCAGGTAACACATTGCTTCTATATTTGTACCTGCTTTGTGTCCTATGTTTGATAGGTTCACTGCTCGATGGCCTTGACAGAGCTGTTCTTATCCCTGGTGGTTTAAAAGGAGTAACTCTAAACACTTTTGGTTTCTTCCCAAAAAAAACTCTTGCTCCAGTAGGCTTAGTAGGTGATTTGAGATGTGACCTATCAATTCTAAGAGGTTGAATGTCCAATACACCATCACCTTTAAGTAGGGCAGCCATGATCTCATCCAATGATGTAGGGTTCTCAATGATAATTGGTTGTGGTTTATGATCATCAGTTGTTTGATTCTCAGTTGGCTCAGCTTCATTGACAGTTGCATCTGATTCATTCACAGTTGGGTGATCCATTTCATTAATAATTGGTTCCTTCACAGCTGGTTGATGCACAACTGGTTCTTTCATAGCTGGTTGGTGCACTGCTGGTTCCTTGACAGTAGGTTCATTTACATTCTCATTCATAGCTGGTTCCTTGACAGTAGGTTTTACATTCTCAGTCACAATTGGTTTCTTCATAATTGGTGCATCCTTTGAAGTTGAATTCCTTTTTGCTACCCCTTGAATTCTTTTCACAGTACCTCTGCTAGTTGTTGCTCCCATGCTAGATTGTGCTCCCTTGGTCTTTTTGGAATCTTTGTTTATGGTGCCCTTGGGCCTCCCCTACAACACATATGATATTAACATTAGAATACACTTAAATTAGCATTAGACCTAATAAAAAATCATTATCTCAACATAAGTATTACCCTTTTTTGCTTGCCACAGTTGGAGGTACATTTGCTTGACTAGGTATATTCTGAGAAGCTTGGTTAGGAATGTCTTCAACATTAGGCTGTGTAGGCTCAGCAGTAGCATGTGCTGTCTGTGACTTTGATTCTACCTCTTGTTTCAATTTCTTGCAGGTCCTCTTGTTATGTCTCAATTCAAAACAGAATTTGCATCTATGGCTAGTGTTTGTTCTTTGCCACCTAGTTTGTGCAACCTCATCCAATTCCCTCCTTCTTAGTTTCTTTGGTCTACCTGGCCCACGTTTATACCTAGGTGGAAGCATGGTTGCATTCTCAGTCCTAGGCCACTTGTTTTGTCCATTCGATGGAGTTATGATCTCACCATAACAGGCCTGATAAGTGCTCTTGTGATAACACTTGTCTACATACTTTAATGGGTCATCAACCTTCCTACATATTGCACCTACAACATGCCTACATGGAATACCTACAAGCTCCCAAAAGTTACAAGAACATGTCCTTTTTTCTAAGTCCACAACAAAACTGTCTGTAAACAACACATGGGTGACCTGAAATGTCAACCTACCAGCATAGGTTGCTGTCCAGCTAGCACTTTTCTCTATCTCTCTATCCAATCTCCTTAAGGGTTTTGTCATAATCACTCCCTTATAACCCTCTACTTTTTCCCTAAGTGTGGCAAACCTCCCTGTAACACGGTGGGAGAACTGACTTTAGTTATGTTGCGGATAGCAAGAGTCGCCACCGACTTTTATTTTATCCAAAGGAAAGGCATAAAAGAACAGGAAAGACCTTTTAAAAGATTTTTTTGGGTCCGGAGGGTAGGTTATGTAAAGGGAAGGTGTTAGCACCCTTTACATCCATGGTTATCCATGGGCTCTTAGTTACTTAGCTCACTTTAAAATGTTTTTGAAATGTGAAGTGTGTGAATAAAAATTTTCTTAAGTGTTTTATAATGATCCATGTATGGATGCGTATAAAACCTTTGTTTTGAAAATTGGTTTGAAAATATGAAGTGTTTGAAATGTTTTTTGAGAGTGAGCAAGTATCTAAGAGGAGCCTACCCTAAGTTTAAGTCTTTTCTGTTCTTGAATCCTTTGAATGGTAAGACTATCCCTATTATTAAGGAATAGGTAGTAATTACCTTGGATGTAAGGGACAAGTGAAGGGACATCTGTTATTTAGGCAACTGTGGGGTGTATAAGCAATTCGAAGGGACTTATCATCTTTATTCGAAAGGGACAAGATCATTACGAAGGCAACGTTCGAAGGGACTTGATCTTTTATCTGTTTAGGGACTAGATGATGTGAGATGAGGGACTTTTGCTTTATACACCCTACTTGACCTTTTTGTAATAGGCAACATGAGAGGTATCCTTATGGAAGTGAGATGGCGATCAAAGATCGACTTACGTGTGTGAGTGTACAATTTTAAATATTTATCTTTTAAATTAGTGATCTAAATTGATTTTACAATACAAACATGTTTACACTCCCTACTTTACTAACCATAGCATTTAAAAATAAATATTACTATTTAAAATATTACATAAAGGAAGCAATTACAAAATAATAATAATTAACAAATTAAATAAATAAGCAAAATAATAAATAATAATAATATAATTGGGTTAGTGAAATAATAATAATAAATCACAATATATAAATGGGGTTAGTAATAATAAAATAAATATGAAAATAAATAGCATTAATAAGAATATTAGCATAATAATTAAAAGATCAAATTTTTATATAAACAATTATATTTTAAGATTAAGAAGAAAATATAAACAATTATATACTAATTATTATAAAATTTTAAATTATGTATAAGTTATAGAAATTAGGTTAATTATAAACATATTATGAAAATAAATTATAATTACAAAATTAAATTAACAAGTTTTAATTATTTTTAAACATATATTAAAAATCATTTACATATAAAAAAAAATTAAATTATGAACAAGTTATAGAATATATACATATCATATTATTATATTTACAAAATTAAGTTAAGAATTCTAATTATTTTAAGCATATTTATATACAAGAATTAAATTAAATAATAAAAATATGGACATAATTAATATTCACATGAAATAATTAGGGTTTAAGAAATTTAGGGTTTATCAAAAATTAATTAGTTTTTTTTACAAAATAAATTAGGATTAATTAAATTATTATACAAAATTTTACAATACTAAACATAAATAATTTTTCTCACAAGGTTTAATTAAAAAAAGAAATTGAGTTCTAAATAAAAATATAAACATTCTATTTATTTAATTATTTAAATTTGTTTAAATATAATAGGAATTAATTAAATAAGAAACAAAATAAAAAAAAAGAATGAAAAAGAAACAAAACCTGCTTGGGCTGGGATTTGAACCCAGTCCCTAAGCTTTCCACACTCAGGACTAGCATTCCATCCACTGGGCCATGCGCATGCTGGCGTTAGAAGCAGGGAACCAATTCCTTTTGTTCATAACCTGGAAAAAATCATGAAAAAGGAAGCAAAACAAATACACAAAAAGGCCTGGGGGGGATTCGAACCCAGGACCTTTACGCAATGCACAAACACACTTACCATTCCAGCCGGGAGGGCGCATCTGGCAGTATGTTCACAATAATTCATTATATATTATGTTTAATAATTAGAGGGAAAATATGAAAAAATGGCTGAGCCCAGGATTCGATCCCTGGACCTTGGCCTCACACGCGCATCCCTTTACCAACTGAGCTAACACTGCAACTGTGAAACAAAATAGAAACAATTACATAAAATATTATATCCAGTATTTGAATTTCCAGATGGCGCCAAGAGCTTCGTCTTCTTCCTCCAGACCTGCGCTTATTGCTGCGAATTTACCTATGATATTTCCTGCGAATTTTCAAATATAGAAACCTACGAAAATTGGATGACCATCAAAACAGTGAAATTTCTTAAAATTAATTGGTGCGTTATGATCCCCAGAGTTCACATGATTGTTCTATGTTCTTAGAATTTATTTATATTAGGTCTAAGGTAAAACCCTAATTGCTTGGCCGAAACCCTAGCCATGGCAATTTCTCAAACCTGCAATGAAACTCCAATCAAACCATCCAGAATCAATCAACAACTTAAGACAAACACGAAACAATGATCAAAATTCATTAAAATCCAGTCAATATGCAGAATCGAAAATCAAAAATATTATGAACATGATGAATCGGTTTATGCATATGGAGATGTTTTAGATGTTGTTTGTGATCCAAAATCATTCTATGAACATCCAGGAACAAATTGCAACCTTCAAATTGTCTTGAAAGGGCTTGAATGAGGGAATCCGAATTTGAATTTTGGTGAGATTTTTGAATGTATGAACTTACTCTTGGAGGCCAGGAATTCGTGTCTTGTGCATTAGGTTATGTTGTCTACTTATACTAGAATCAAATTAGGTCAAGAGACTTCATTGTTGTATGAATTTTTTTATTGAAAAAGATTAGAACTTAAACTTCAAATATTTGTGAATTCAACCTTTCTATTTTAAGCCAATTTTCATCAATTGTGAGTCAATCCAATCTAAATCATCTTTATGACTTTCTAGAACAAGAAAATATTTTAAATCTTCACATTTGATATTTTATTTAAATTTAAAATGATTTTTAATATAAAAAATCATAATAAATAAATTAAATTAAATAAAATTATGAAAATAACAAATAATTTTCGTGCATGATGTATTTGTATGGATTAGATCATCACATGGCAAGCCCATTTAGAAAAATTTGGTTTTAAACCTCCATTTGCTTCATAAACCAACCAAAAATTTCCCAACTTTGCAAGGGCACACATCCTTCAATTTTAATGCTATGAGGGTGTTATTGGACATTTTGGAAAGCTTGAAGAGTCCTCTAACCAACCCCATTGGTTTCATGTCCATATCATTTACCATTCTCAAGTTATGCCCTTTTGAAGTTGTTGACTTTTTGTTGACTTTCAAAAGGACCTATAATGTCTTAGCTCATACCTTCCAAATGAAGCATTTTTGGGCTTGGCTTGTGAGACACAAAGTTGTAGAGAATTCAATTTCCTTAAAAATGAGCTTTGGATGGGAAAAATGTGATGAAGCATGTGAAAGTTATGGCTGGTCAAAGTTCAATTGACTTTTCCTAAGGAAACCCTAATTTAGAAACCTCTGATTCTTGATGATCTGAAATCTCCTTGATGAATCATGATCAACCCTTGATCAAATGATGAATTTTACTTCATATACTTGATGTTGGCAAAAAATCATGAAGTTTGACTTTGGTTTGACCACAGTTGACCTCAGTTTGACTTTTTAACTGCTTTGACTGATTTTGACTTATCTGATCATTTGACTGAGCAAACCTTTGAGAAAAGTTCTGAAATTTGTCATGGGGATTCTTAGACACATATAAGATGTTATGAAGCTCACTTGAAGTCTTGGAAGTCCATTTAGTCTGATTGAAGTCAAAACCCTAGTTTTGGATGCACTGCTTAGGAGAATACCTTGCCTGAGGGAATTGTCAAATCTTCTGACCAATGATGAACTTTGTGAACCTTGTGAACCTCATAAGATGTCTTGTGAATCTTGTGAACCTCATGGAAGGTCTTGTGAACCTTGTGAACCTCATAAAGTGTCTTGTAAACTTCATGAACCTCATGAAAGGTCTTGTGAACCTCATAAAGTGTCTTGTAAACTTCATGAACCTCATGAAAGGTCTTGTGAACCTTGTGAACCTTCTTAGCACACAAAGTCTTGTATTGTGAGGGCAAATTTTGGGGTGCAACAGCTGCCCCTGTTCAATTTTCTGAAACCTGAGGGGTTAGATTGGTATATTTGTCAGTCGTGACCTGGAAGGTTGAAGGGGATTAAACACAAAAGCCCAAAAATTTGCACTCACCGGTGCGTAGAGTGGTACTGGTGACTAGTTGAATATGTTTGAGTGGGCTTAAAGATGCCACTTGGAGAAAAATTCTTCAGATACATTTCTTGGAGGATAAAGCAGTCCAAAATATGAAGATATAATGATAGCTTTCAGGAGGATAAACAACGTCCTAAGGTAATGATATGCTTTCAGGAGGATAAACAACGTCCTGAGGTAATGATAATAGCTTTCAGGAAGATAAACAACGTCCTGAGGAAATGATGTAACCTTTGGGAAGATAAACAACGGCCCAAAGTCTTAATATGCTTTCAGGAAGATAAACAACGTCCCGAGGAAA
The DNA here is from genome assembly GCA_963966055.1 of Lathyrus aphaca. Classification (NCBI taxonomy): domain Eukaryota; kingdom Viridiplantae; phylum Streptophyta; class Magnoliopsida; order Fabales; family Fabaceae; genus Lathyrus; species Lathyrus aphaca. The sequence goes on from OZ014520.1 coordinate 181,911,863, forward strand.
TGATATGCTTTCAGGAGGATAAACAACGTCCTGAGGTATAAACATAACTTTTGAGAGGGTAAACAACGGCCCAAAAGAAATGGTAGCTTTCAGGAGGATAAACAACGTCCTGAGGTAATGAGGTAACCTTTGGGAAGATAAACAACGGCCCAAGGTCGTGATATGCTTTCAGGAGGATAAACAACGTCCTGAGGAAATGGTGTAACCTTTGGGAAGATAAACAACGGCCCAAAAGAAATGGTAGCTTTCAGGAGGATAAACAACGTCCTGAGGTAATGAGGTAACCTTTGGGAAGATAAACAACGGCCCAAGGTCGTGATATGCTTTCAGGAGGATAAACAACGTCCTGAGGAAATGGTGTAACCTTTGGGAAGATAAACAACGGCCCAAGGTCGTGATATGCTTTCAGGAGGATAAACAACGTCCTGAGGTAATGATAATAGCTTTCAGGAAGATAAACAACGTCCTGAGGAAATGATGTAACCTTTGGGAAGATAAACAACGGCCCAAAGTCTTAATATGCTTTCAAGAAGATAAACAACGTCCCGAGGAAATGATATGCTTTCAGGAGGATAAACAACGTCCTGAGGTAATGATTGCTTTCAGGAGGATAAACAACGTCCTGAAGTATGATGATAGCTTTCAGGAAGATAAACAACGTCCTGAGGTAATGATTGCTTTCAGGAGGATAAACAACGTCCTGAGGTATAATGATAGCTTTCAGGAGGATAAACAACGTCCTGAGGTATAAACATAACTTTTGGGAGGATAAACAACGGCCCAATAGTCACAAGTTGTTGATGAAGTTTGTCTGCTGGAGAATTAATCTGAAAAACAAGATTATAACATTCTGTATGATAATATCAGTTTATGCATTATGTATGCATGTATAATATGATGCGCCTAAGTAATGTATTATGTATTTATGAATATGTATGATATGATGTAAATGATGTATGTATGCATCATGCAGCTTGAAGCGCCTGGATATCTTCGTATAACAACTGCTGGCCAGGGAAAATAAATCCCGATTTATTGCTGGAGAATATGAGGAACTCGTTCCCGTCTTGTTTGATAATATAGTATATATAACCTCCCGTCTTCGTTCGATAGTAAGGTATCCATAACCTCCCGTCTTCGTTCGTCGTACTCCTATTGGAAGAATAAATTCCCGATTATCCGTATGAGGATAAAAGAGATGGATATAAATTCCAGGGGAGATGTGACTCGAAGTACTTATGAAGATGGATTTGCCCTACCGGGGGACTTGTGGGAATGAACCGGCGAAGCTTCATTGAATTCCTTCCCTCGTTCGTCCTTAGTAAATACTATTACTGTATTTTCATGCATTTCTGGTAAACATCAATCATATTTCACAAACATACATACATTCAAACACCTCCAATGGACGTTTCGCTTATGTAAATAGGGCAAAAGTAAATCTGGATTCAGAGGGAAAAGTAAAGCTGATCTTGAAAACAGAATCATTTCAATTTCGAGAGCGTATAACCAAATGGATTTAAAGCTCCTGAGATTCTTAACTTTCCTGAATACCTTCCCAGAAATCCTCATGGTTGGATCTGAAGATATGATACTGACACCATCTGATACTACCGGCGTAGACAATTAATTCCCACAATGGCTTCTGCTGAGAACTCCAAATCAAGGTAATATAACGAGAGGAATGTGTCTTCAAATTGTAATGGACCATATACGCTCCGGCTACTAGATTTGAAAAGAAAGCATTGCCCCTTGGTTGAGGATGAATTGTCCCAAAAGGGAAGTATCTGAATGTAGTTACCTCAGGAGAACTAAGCAGAATGCCCCATAATAATATGCCCTTGACATCATGAACTTTGCAGTGTTACCCTTGGTAATTCAAATATATGAGAAAAGCTGCCCCTGGCTATTAAGCACTGTTGAATCTGGAACTGATTGCCCTGAATGATTTGAACAGTAACTTGGTATGCCCCCTTGATTAGGAAACAATGACCATGCCCCTGGCGTTATGAATTCTGTAATGTTACCCTTGGCACTTCAGATAGATGAGGAGATCTGCCTCTGGCTGCTTAAACATAGTTGAATCTTTGTCCTGATTTCCCCAAATGAGTTAGGAAGTATCATGGCCTGCCCCATTGATTGGGAGATAATGACTATGCCCCTTTGTATACATGGACTTTGATCCAGGAAGCAACTTTGTTTATCGGAAGGACTTTGAACATTCATCCTGTAAGTTTCTCTGTTTATCAAACACTCAAGTATATGTAAACAAATATATTCAAAAATGCAATGCTTATGTCTGTCTTGAAGTTTTGAAAAAGAGTTATTTTAGAAAAACAATTTTTGTGAAAACTGTGATATTAACTCAAGTTTTATAATAAGCCCTAAAGGAGTCAGGATACCTTTTTGTAACAGTACGCTTTCAAACTAACCATGCTTCAGTTAGGACTTTTAAAGGGTTGTAACGTGGCCTGGTTCATGGTTTAAGAAACAAAAGATAAAGGCTCAAATTTATTTGTACCCAACCCATTCTCCATGATGTTCTTCAGTCCTATACTCAGTTAACTTATGCATTGAGGCTCAAATGAGTTTGGAATTGTAACACTGACATTTGTGATGGTTCAGAAACCCAAAATTTATTTGAACATTCAGTCATCTTTCTTTGTTGAGGATTCATAGTGACCTCTTTTTTTTTTTCTCTTTTGACTTTATTATCCCTTCTTTTTGCCTGAACTGCTTATTTCAAGGTTACAGTCAGCGGGATGTCTTAATGTTTTACTAAGTCTCCTTCATAGGTTTTGACTTAGCAAGATTGTTCTTTTGCTGGATATTGACTGTCAGGTTTCATGATTATAGAGAACCATCATTAGTTGTGTACAACACAAATAATTGGCATATTTGAGTTAACCGAGTAACTACCCTGCCCCGGGTTATGAATAAGGGTTTTGATTTGTGCGAGAATAAAAACTCCTACTTCATAGGCTCAAAAAGGGTTGACTAGGGATTAACTTCCTTATATCTCCACTGTTTAGGAATTGAAACAATGCCTGTACATCGTCAGCATAGTCTGTTCAAAAGCATACTGCCTAATATTATGGTATTGTTTTCGTCATCCTCCCTTTACAGGCTTATAGCTTTATCAGGAGTTAAATATCACAAGATAGAAATAAGAAGCATAATTCAAAATATAGTGGAACGAATGGATTAATTCAAGACAAACATATGCAATGCATTAATGAAAACAAAAGTTTAACATAATAGTAAGTGTTTAAACAAAATAAACGAAATTACAAATGAAAGTTCAAATGTTGTCCCATCCAGTTGGCTGAATGTCTTCAATTGCAATCTGTGAACTTTCAGGAGCAGTATACTTCACCATGAAATCAAATTTACCACTTGGATGTCCCAAGGTACCCCATATCTCAACAGGAATAGGTAGGCTTCCTTCCTTGCTACCCTGGGCCACTTGTCTTGCAGCTTCGGTGTTTGATGGACGATAGTAGAACTCAACTTGACCTTCTGGAGTAACCTCTAGGATTCCTTCGTCAATTAGATCTTGAATCTTTTTCTTCAATGTCCAACAACTATTAGTATCATGTCCAGGACAGTTGGAGTGATACCCACACCTTGCCTTGGGATTATAGCGAGGAGAGGAAGTTTTAGGATTTTGAGGAGGATTTTTCAAGGAAATTAGCTTCATCTCCAACAAGCATTGCAGAACTTGTGACATTGGCGTGCTGAATTTGATAAACTGCCTTCTACATCCCTTGTGTTGAGGTGGATTAACTTTACCAGGTCCTTTTTCCTTAACTGAAGAACAATCAGTGGCAACCAGTTTCTTACCTTCTTTTATCCTCATCTTCCTTTCAACCAGATCAGCTTGTTTTAATGGAGGTTGACTAACATTTAGATTCCTAACTCCATTACTTTGAAGTTTGTGGACAAAGGTCCTTAGCTCTTCTTGCCCCTGAGCTAAACTTTGAATAAGAGCCACCTGGTCATTCATCTGGGTCCTCATTTCTGTCATCTTAGCCTGTAGTTGCTCCAGTTGATCATCCTTGTTGTTCTCAGGATTCTTCTTCTTAGCCAGCAGTGTCTTCAACTCATCTTGTCCCTTGGACAAGTTCATAATCAACTCTTGGCATTGTGCATTCTGTGCCTGGAGATTTTTGACTATTTGTTCAAGAGCCATTTCTGCTGAAATAAACAGCGAGAAGATAAGATACCTGTACACAATAAACCTGTGATGCAATGATATGATATGTGAATGTATATGCAATGTTTTCAAGGACTGCAGGATTTAAATTTGCTTAAACAAACAAGAAGGTAAACTTTTATTAGTAATAAATTTGTTTTGCCTCTTGGGCTTACAGAAAATGAAATGTAATAAATACAAGAGATGGGGTTTTAAGTCTCCCATGGACGTTTCCTCTTTGTGTTGAGGTATGAGTTGAGATTCCGCTCCTCGTGAAGTTGCTTTGTTAGTTCCAGGATTCTTTCTTGGCTTGTTTTGTAATGAGCCTCGAAGGTATCCCTTTGCTCCTTCAACTGGATCCAGGACCTCTGTAAATCTTCCATGTCAGTAGGCATGTCTGGGTGAAGGATGGTATAAGAAGTATCTCCTTCAGCAACAGGTTCCATGGTAACTGGCAGGATAGTTGGATATATCATGGCCTGCCCCATTGATTGGGAGATAATGACTATGCCCCTTTGTATACATGGACTTTGATCCAGGAAGCAACTTTGTTTATCGGAAGGACTTTGAACATTCATCCTGTAAGTTTCTCTGTTTATCAAACACTCAAGTATATGTAAACAAATATATTCAAAAATGCAATGCTTATGTCTGTCTTGAAGTTTTGAAAAAGAGTTATTTTAGAAAAACAATTTTTGTGAAAACTGTGATATTAACTCAAGTTTTATAATAAGCCCTAAAGGAGTCAGGATACCTTTTTGTAATAGTACGCTTTCAAACTAACCATGCTTCAGTTAGGACTTTTAAAGGGTTGTAACGTGGCCTGGTTCATGGTTTAAGAAACAAAAGATAAAGGCTCAAATTTATTTGTACCCAACCCATTCTCCATGATGTTCTTCAGTCCTATACTCAGTTAACTTATGCATTGAGGCTCAAATGAGTTTGGAATTGTAACACTGACATTTGTGATGGTTCAGAAACCCAAAATTTATTTGAACATTCAGTCATCTTTCTTTGTTGAGGATTCATAGTGACCTCTTTTTTTTTCTCTTTTGACTTTATTATCCCTTCTTTTTGCCTGAACTGCTTATTTCAAGGTTACAGTCAGCGGGATGTCTTAATGTTTTACTAAGTCTCCTTCATAGGTTTTGACTTAGCAAGATTGTTCTTTTGCTGGATATTGACTGTCAGGTTTCATGATTACAGAGAACCATCATTAGTTGTGTACAACACAAATAATTGGCATATTTGAGTTAACCGAGTAACTACCCTGCCCCGGGTTATGAATAAGGGTTTTGATTTGTGCGAGAATAAAAACTCCTACTTCATAGGCTCAAAAAGGGTTGACTAGGGATTAACTTCCTTATATCTCCACTGTTTAGGAATTGAAACAATGCCTGTACATCGTCAGCATAGTCTGTTCAAAAGCATACTGCCTAATATTATGGTATTGTTTTCGTCATCCTCCCTTTACAGGCTTATAGCTTTATCAGGAGTTAAATATCACAAGATAGAAATAAGAAGCATAATTCAAAATATAGTGGAACGAATGGATTAATTCAAGACAAACATATGCAATGCATTAATGAAAACAAAAGTTTAACATAATAGTAAGTGTTTAAACAAAATAAACGAAATTACAAATGAAAGTTCAAATGTTGTCCCATCCAGTTGGCTGAATGTCTTCAATTGCAATCTGTGAACTTTCAGGAGCAGTATACTTCACCATGAAATCAAATTTACCACTTGGATGTCCCAAGGTACCCCATATCTCAACAGGAATAGGTAGGCTTCCTTTCTTGCTACCCTGGGCCACTTGTCTTGCAGCTTCGGTGTTTGATGGACGATAGTAGAACTCAACTTGACCTTCTGGAGTAACCTCTAGGATTCCTTCGTCAATTAGATCTTGAATCTTTTTCTTCAATGTCCAACAACTATTAGTATCATGTCCAGGACAGTTGGAGTGATACCCACACCTTGCCTTGGGATTATAGCGAGGAGAGGAAGTTTTAGGATTTTGAGGAGGATTTTTCAAGGAAATTAGCTTCATCTCCAACAAGCATTGCAGAACTTGTGACATTGGCGTGCTGAATTTGATAAACTGCCTTCTACATCCCTTGTGTTGAGGTGGATTAACTTTACCAGGTCCTTTTTCCTTAACTGAAGAACAATCAGTGGCAACCAGTTTCTTACCTTCTTTTATCCTCATCTTCCTTTCAACCAGATCAGCTTGTTTTAATGGAGGTTGACTAACATTTAGATTCCTAACTCCATTACTTTGAAGTTTGTGGACAAAGGTCCTTAGCTCTTCTTGCCCCTGAGCTAAACTTTGAATAAGAGCCACCTGGTCATTCATCTGGGTCCTCATTTCTGTCATCTTAGCCTGTAGTTGCTCCAGTTGATCATCCTTGTTGTTCTCAGGATTCTTCTTCTTAGCCAACAGTGTCTTCAACTCATCTTGTCCCTTGGACAAGTTCATAATCAACTCTTGGCATTGTGCATTCTGTGCCTGGAGATTTTTGACTATTTGTTCAAGAGCCATTTCTGCTGAAATAAACAGCGAGAAGATAAGATACCTGTACACAATAAACCTGTGATGCAATGATATGATATGTGAATGTATATGCAATGTTTTCAAGGACTGCAGGATTTAAATTTGCTTAAACAAACAAGAAGGTAAACTTTTATTAGTAATAAATTTGTTTTGCCTCCTGGGCTTACAGAAAATGAAATCTAATAAATACAAGAGATGGGGTTTTAAGTCTCCCATGGACGTTTCCTCTTTGTGTTGAGGTATGAGTTGAGATTCCGCTCCTCGTGAAGTTGCTTTGTTAGTTCCAGGATTCTTTCTTGGCTTGTTTTGTAATGAGCCTCGAAGGTATCCCTTTGCTCCTTCAACTGGATCCAGGACCTCTGTAAATCTTCCATGTCAGTAGGCATGTCTGGGTGAAGGATGGTATAAGAAGTATCTCCTTCAGCAACAGGTTCCATGGTAACTGGCAGGATAGTTGGATATATCATGGCCTGCCCCATTGATTGGGAGATAATGACTATGCCCCTTTGTATACATGGACTTTGATCCAGGAAGCAACTTTGTTTATCGGAAGGACTTTGAACATTCATCCTGTAAGTTTCTCTGTTTATCAAACACTCAAGTATATGTAAACAAATATATTCAAAAATGCAATGCTTATGTCTGTCTTGAAGTTTTGAAAAAGAGTTATTTTAGAAAAACAATTTTTGTGAAAACTGTGATATTAACTCAAGTTTTATAATAAGCCCTAAAGGAGTCAGGATACCTTTTTGTAATAGTACGCTTTCAAACTAACCATGCTTCAGTTAGGACTTTTAAAGGGTTGTAACGTGGCCTGGTTCATGGTTTAAGAAACAAAAGATAAAGGCTCAAATTTATTTGTACCCAACCCATTCTCCATGATGTTCTTCAGTCCTATACTCAGTTAACTTATGCATTGAGGCTCAAATGAGTTTGGAATTGTAACACTGACATTTGTGATGGTTCAGAAACCCAAAATTTATTTGAACATTCAGTCATCTTTCTTTGTTGAGGATTCATAGTGACCTCTTTTTTTTTCTCTTTTGACTTTATTATCCCTTCTTTTTGCCTGAACTGCTTATTTCAAGGTTACAGTCAGCGGGATGTCTTAATGTTTTACTAAGTCTCCTTCATAGGTTTTGACTTAGCAAGATTGTTCTTTTGCTGGATATTGACTGTCAGGTTTCATGATTACAGAGAACCATCATTAGTTGTGTACAACACAAATAATTGGCATATTTGAGTTAACCGAGTAACTACCCTGCCCCGGGTTATGAATAAGGGTTTTGATTTGTGCGAGAATAAAAACTCCTACTTCATAGGCTCAAAAAGGGTTGACTAGGGATTAACTTCCTTATATCTCCACTGTTTAGGAATTGAAACAATGCCTGTACATCGTCAGCATAGTCTGTTCAAAAGCATACTGCCTAATATTATGGTATTGTTTTCGTCATCCTCCCTTTACAGGCTTATAGCTTTATCAGGAGTTAAATATCACAAGATAGAAATAAGAAGCATAATTCAAAATATAGTGGAACGAATGGATTAATTCAAGACAAACATATGCAATGCATTAATGAAAACAAAAGTTTAACATAATAGTAAGTGTTTAAACAAAATAAACGAAATTACAAATGAAAGTTCAAATGTTGTCCCATCCAGTTGGCTGAATGTCTTCAATTGCAATCTGTGAACTTTCAGGAGCAGTATACTTCACCATGAAATCAAATTTACCACTTGGATGTCCCAAGGTACCCCATATCTCAACAGGAATAGGTAGGCTTCCTTTCTTGCTACCCTGGGCCACTTGTCTTGCAGCTTCGGTGTTTGATGGACGATAGTAGAACTCAACTTGACCTTCTGGAGTAACCTCTAGGATTCCTTCGTCAATTAGATCTTGAATCTTTTTCTTCAATGTCCAACAACTATTAGTATCATGTCCAGGACAGTTGGAGTGATACCCACACCTTGCCTTGGGATTATAGCGAGGAGAGGAAGTTTTAGGATTTTGAGGAGGATTTTTCAAGGAAATTAGCTTCATCTCCAACAAGCATTGCAGAACTTGTGACATTGGCGTGCTGAATTTGATAAACTGCCTTCTACATCCCTTGTGTTGAGGTGGATTAACTTTACCAGGTCCTTTTTCCTTAACTGAAGAACAATCAGTGGCAACCAGTTTCTTACCTTCTTTTATCCTCATCTTCCTTTCAACCAGATCAGCTTGTTTTAATGGAGGTTGACTAACATTTAGATTCCTAACTCCATTACTTTGAAGTTTGTGGACAAAGGTCCTTAGCTCTTCTTGCCCCTGAGCTAAACTTTGAATAAGAGCCACCTGGTCATTCATCTGGGTCCTCATTTCTGTCATCTTAGCCTGTAGTTGCTCCAGTTGATCATCCTTGTTGTTCTCAGGATTCTTCTTCTTAGCCAACAGTGTCTTCAACTCATCTTGTCCCTTGGACAAGTTCATAATCAACTCTTGGCATTGTGCATTCTGTGCCTGGAGATTTTTGACTATTTGTTCAAGAGCCATTTCTGCTGAAATAAACAGCGAGAAGATAAGATACCTGTACACAATAAACCTGTGATGCAATGATATGATATGTGAATGTATATGCAATGTTTTCAAGGACTGCAGGATTTAAATTTGCTTAAACAAACAAGAAGGTAAACTTTTATTAGTAATAAATTTGTTTTGCCTCCTGGGCTTACAGAAAATGAAATCTAATAAATACAAGAGATGGGGTTTTAAGTCTCCCATGGACGTTTCCTCTTTGTGTTGAGGTATGAGTTGAGATTCCGCTCCTCGTGAAGTTGCTTTGTTAGTTCCAGGATTCTTTCTTGGCTTGTTTTGTAATGAGCCTCGAAGGTATCCCTTTGCTCCTTCAACTGGATCCAGGACCTCTGTAAATCTTCCATGTCAGTAGGCATGTCTGGGTGAAGGATGGTATAAGAAGTATCTCCTTCAGCAACAGGTTCCATGGTAACTGGCAGGATAGTTGGATATATCATGGCCTGCCCCATTGATTGGGAGATAATGACTATGCCCCTTTGTATACATGGACTTTGATCCAGGAAGCAACTTTGTTTATCGGAAGGACTTTGAACATTCATCCTGTAAGTTTCTCTGTTTATCAAACACTCAAGTATATGTAAACAAATATATTCAAAAATGCAATGCTTATGTCTGTCTTGAAGTTTTGAAAAAGAGTTATTTTAGAAAAACAATTTTTGTGAAAACTGTGATATTAACTCAAGTTTTATAATAAGCCCTAAAGGAGTCAGGATACCTTTTTGTAATAGTACGCTTTCAAACTAACCATGCTTCAGTTAGGACTTTTAAAGGGTTGTAACGTGGCCTGGTTCATGGTTTAAGAAACAAAAGATAAAGGCTCAAATTTATTTGTACCCAACCCATTCTCCATGATGTTCTTCAGTCCTATACTCAGTTAACTTATGCATTGAGGCTCAAATGAGTTTGGAATTGTAACACTGACATTTGTGATGGTTCAGAAACCCAAAATTTATTTGAACATTCAGTCATCTTTCTTTGTTGAGGATTCATAGTGACCTCTTTTTTTTTCTCTTTTGACTTTATTATCCCTTCTTTTTGCCTGAACTGCTTATTTCAAGGTTACAGTCAGCGGGATGTCTTAATGTTTTACTAAGTCTCCTTCATAGGTTTTGACTTAGCAAGATTGTTCTTTTGCTGGATATTGACTGTCAGGTTTCATGATTACAGAGAACCATCATTAGTTGTGTACAACACAAATAATTGGCATATTTGAGTTAACCGAGTAACTACCCTGCCCCGGGTTATGAATAAGGGTTTTGATTTGTGCGAGAATAAAAACTCCTACTTCATAGGCTCAAAAAGGGTTGACTAGGGATTAACTTCCTTATATCTCCACTGTTTAGGAATTGAAACAATGCCTGTACATCGTCAGCATAGTCTGTTCAAAAGCATACTGCCTAATATTATGGTATTGTTTTCGTCATCCTCCCTTTACAGGCTTATAGCTTTATCAGGAGTTAAATATCACAAGATAGAAATAAGAAGCATAATTCAAAATATAGTGGAACGAATGGATTAATTCAAGACAAACATATGCAATGCATTAATGAAAACAAAAGTTTAACATAATAGTAAGTGTTTAAACAAAATAAACGAAATTACAAATGAAAGTTCAAATGTTGTCCCATCCAGTTGGCTGAATGTCTTCAATTGCAATCTGTGAACTTTCAGGAGCAGTATACTTCACCATGAAATCAAATTTACCACTTGGATGTCCCAAGGTACCCCATATCTCAACAGGAATAGGTAGGCTTCCTTTCTTGCTACCCTGGGCCACTTGTCTTGCAGCTTCGGTGTTTGATGGACGATAGTAGAACTCAACTTGACCTTCTGGAGTAACCTCTAGGATTCCTTCGTCAATTAGATCTTGAATCTTTTTCTTCAATGTCCAACAACTATTAGTATCATGTCCAGGACAGTTGGAGTGATACCCACACCTTGCCTTGGGATTATAGCGAGGAGAGGAAGTTTTAGGATTTTGAGGAGGATTTTTCAAGGAAATTAGCTTCATCTCCAACAAGCATTGCAGAACTTGTGACATTGGCGTGCTGAATTTGATAAACTGCCTTCTACATCCCTTGTGTTGAGGTGGATTAACTTTACCAGGTCCTTTTTCCTTAACTGAAGAACAATCAGTGGCAACCAGTTTCTTACCTTCTTTTATCCTCATCTTCCTTTCAACCAGATCAGCTTGTTTTAATGGAGGTTGACTAACATTTAGATTCCTAACTCCATTACTTTGAAGTTTGTGGACAAAGGTCCTTAGCTCTTCTTGCCCCTGAGCTAAACTTTGAATAAGAGCCACCTGGTCATTCATCTGGGTCCTCATTTCTGTCATCTTAGCCTGTAGTTGCTCCAGTTGATCATCCTTGTTGTTCTCAGGATTCTTCTTCTTAGCCAGCAGTGTCTTCAACTCATCTTGTCCCTTGGACAAGTTCATAATCAACTCTTGGCATTGTGCATTCTGTGCCTGGAGATTTTTGACTATTTGTTCAAGAGCCATTTCTGCTGAAATAAACAGCGAGAAGATAAGATACCTGTACACAATAAACCTGTGATGCAATGATATGATATGTGAATGTATATGCAATGTTTTCAAGGACTGCAGGATTTAAATTTGCTTAAACAAACAAGAAGGTAAACTTTTATTAGTAATAAATTTGTTTTGCCTCCTGGGCTTACAGAAAATGAAATGTAATAAATACAAGAGATGGGGTTTTAAGTCTCCCATGGACGTTTCCTCTTTGTGTTGAGGTATGAGTTGAGATTCCGCTCCTCGTGAAGTTGCTTTGTTAGTTCCAGGATTCTTTCTTGGCTTGTTTTGTAATGAGCCTCGAAGGTATCCCTTTGCTCCTTCAACTGGATCCAGGACCTCTGTAAATCTTCCATGTCAGTAGGCATGTCTGGGTGAAGGATGGTATAAGAAGTATCTCCTTCAGCAACAGGTTCCATGGTAACTGGCAGGATAGTTGGATATGGCATCATGAGAGTCTGAGCACGAGATCGCACCCATCTGAGATAGGCTTCCATAGGAATAGTGTACTTTGGTTCCAAAGTCTTGCTGTCAACTTTGTTCACTTTACCCCATGCTCGTATGAACCTTTGACGGTAACCTTGCAGATCGTTGTCGTAGTCAAACACAATACCCTGAATCAACATGTCATGTGGACCATCACTCCGAGCGTAACCAAACTGTCGTAAAGCTAAGGGAGGGTTATAAGTAATGACTCCTCTTATGCCTAGAAGTGGCACATTAGGAAACTCCCCACAACGGTCAATGATAGTGACATTCTCCATAGATCTGGAACACCAATGAATATCTGAATGCGAGAGTGACATAATCCTCTTGGACCATCTGAATCCCTTGTTCATTCTTCATTACTGAGCGAGGAAGGTGAGAAATAAACCACCTAGATAGCAAAGGTATGCAACACATCAGAGTTCCTCGTGCCTTTGTAGTACGAGTATGAAGAGAGTGCAGGATGTCTCCAAGCAATGTAGGCACTGGATTGTGACTCAGGAATATGTTGATGGCGTGAACATCTATGAACTGATCAGGATTTGGGAACAATACTAAGCCATAAATCAACAAGGCTAAGATCTCCTCAAAAGCATCATAGCTCATAGCTTTCAAGAACACTTGAGCCTTCTCTATCAACACCTTAGCAAGAATACCCTTAACTCCACTTCTCGTTTCTAGAACAATGTCATACTTCTTCAGATGTAGAGCTGCAGCAATAACCTTAGGTTTAGGCTCTTTTTCCAAGCCTGTGAATGGTTTCTGATCAAGAACAGGTATACCCAGAAGTTTAGAGAACTCTTCCATTGTTGGAACCAGCTGGTAGTCGGGGAATGTGAAGCAATGGTGCTTAGGATCAAAGAATTGAAACAGAACACTCATCATGTCTTCATTGAACCCTGAGGTGACTAGATCCAGAAGGTGATCATGTCTCTTGATGAACTGGGAGTTTTCAGACACTTGAGAAACCAACTCTTTAAGCTTAGGAGGTATGCCTACAAAGTTGATCCTGATAGTGTTTCTACGAGCAGAAGCCATGACCTGCAACAAAGAACAAAGATAAATCCTTTGGTCCTTGAAATGGTTAGTGAAAATGCTATGCTTATGATGCATGATGATGTCATGATGTTATGCTCAATCACAAACATGTGGCACACACAAACAAGTCACACAATAGCCCTAGGTTTGAAGGCTTGCATGAGGTTTAAAGGTAAGTACCTTCTGTAATACCTCAAAATTTGCCCTCATATTTATTTCCCTCTATTGGCTCATCATTTTGCATTCATTAACATCATAATAGCGCATTTCATGGATTCATAAGGCATGTGATCAAGGCCCATGGAAATTAGGGTTTCGTGCCCTATCTGTATCTATTATGGTGTGAACTTATGGAGAATATTCACTGGTGCATCTAACTTATTATTGAGGTGTTCAGTCAAATTGGCTTTGGGTAAGAATATTGACTCCTCCTGATGTCTCAAGTTGTGTCCTTCGTCTTTGAATACCTCAAGGAAAATTTGGAGTCCTTGTTCATGATTTTGCTTTGAAGGGAACTTTATCAACGGAGGTCCATTGTATCAAAGATTGGCTTAGACCCATTTGTTCACAGAATAATAATTCGAGGTTGTGCGAAGTTTAGTATGGCATCAAAGTTCTCAAGAGTGGATTGTGTTAAAGGGTTCGTTTCAAGCTAAGGGAGAATGCACAGTTATTGATTTATTTAGAAGGTGTCATTCAAATGCAAGTTCAAGTCATCGGGATCCACTTCAAATCCAAGCCAGTATCTTTATCCATTTATTAAAATCCAACGCCATTCATATTAAACCATTTTTTTTTGCTACTTATCTTGGGCCTATGGCCATTTCTTTCACACCTTTAGACCATTTTCTTCCAAGGGGCTGAGTCACATGTTTGCTAGATCTTTGTTCTTAATTCTGTTCTTACCAAAGGCCACGTGAAGTAGAAAAGGAAGAAGATGTCTTGGTAGGCAATGTGATATAAGGTGGATAAGTCTTCATATACTTACAAGCTATGTATATAAGTGAAAATGCAATGGCAAGAGGATAAGATGATGTGATCCTGCGTCCTCTTAGGATGTACCTAATCTAGGATCATATGTCTGAATACCATGTCCATACACAAGCTTCATAGCAATTGTAAGTATGAGAAACTACATGAAAGTTGAAAGGTGTACATGTAGGGGAACATACGGAGAAGAGCTTTGTTATGGTTCTTATTAGAAGCATTGAGAATTCGCTCGAAAATCAAGAGCCCATAAAGGATGACAAATTATTTGTTAATTATTGGAGATAATCCAAAAGAATACAGTTACATTTCCAAGTCCAAGGTTAAGTATAATGTTGCTACAGGAGAAGAAAATCCTATATTCTACCAAGTTATAAACACCAAAAAATATAGTTACAAAAGAAGTTTTATCATTACACAAAACTCAAAGAAAACCATCATCAATCGTTATCAGCCATCACGAAAAAAACTCTTCAAAGTACCAGTGATGCATCGCATCCTTATCGCCGTCGTGATTACCTGCTGCATTCAAATCGATGCAAAAATTCAGATGATTCATACACAAGAAAGAGGATTGAATCTAATAGTAAGACAAAAGGTCGAAGATTCACCAACTCATCCTATCAACAATAATTCAGAATCAAACATAGTTTCATTATTTCTCAAGTTCAATCTTCCCAGCATCTTTCAACACCAACCTATATTAACCAGGAAAAAGCAGCAGAGAAAATTCAGAAGTAGATAATCAAGGAGAATAATACTTTTATTTTATTCAAAAAAATCACAAAGAACCGAATTCGGTTACACCTCACAACCATGACAGAAAGAGGTTAAGGAAAATCTATAATTAACTTAACCAATGTTCCTACTATTTCTAACCACCTATCCATTCCAATAACTAGCAAAGGGATTCCAAAACAAAAAAATCAAAAGCAGTTACAAGCTCCTAATCAAATCCTAACCGAATTCACTAACTTCATAACAGAATTGGAAGCAAGGAATCGGAAATTCTTAACTGAAATAACAAACTTATCTTCCTGAAGTTTCCAGAATCATTGGCAATCCTCCTATAAATCAGAGGTATCATTCTCTATCAGTTTTCTTACACACTTTCAGTCCCTTCCACCCTTTTCAATCTTCTTATTCCTTCCTTTCCTCAAACCATTGCAATCCTCTTTGTACCTTGATCTCGTTTCTGAATTCACCTTCAAGCCTCACCAACGAACACTCTTCATCCTCTTCATCACCATCATTCTGCAACTTCAAGAACCTTCAACAACCTGCAAATTTGTTTCATAACACAGCAATTAACAGTAGGTCGTATCGAGTTTGTATTCGCAAATTCCAGAAGAGGATTAAGGCAATACAATTCGGATTCGGAACGACAAGAAACTCGAAGTGAATTTAATAAACAACAATCTAGACTCTGAGTAAGAAGAAAGGGCGAATGAATATCTTACACGGAGGGATGCATCTTCGTCGATCGTCGTCGTCTCGCGGATACAGTTTTCTACCATAGTCGTCTTCTTCGTGTGAGATTCGTGTTTCGATCGCACTTGTCGCATCGCCGTCGGCGTGAGAACTAGCACAGCGGATATATAAGGCCGATGAAAGGGTGATGATGACGAACGAGGACGGATTGTAGCTTGTTCATACCAGAAGAGTTCGCGAGCTCCGAAACCTTTGTTCGCGCCACAGTAGCTCGCCGCTCTCATCGTGTTGGCTCCGATCATCGTTTTTATCTTCGCCGCCGCAGCAAACCTCCTCAAATCTTGAAGTCTCTTGCTAACCCGATTGAAGGTGCGCGAGTGTTTGATTTCGTTTTTGTTTATTTTGAAGATTTTTACAGCGTCTTTTTTGGGTTTAAGAAGAAGTTAGGGTGGAGAGAAGGATTGAGGTTAGTGTTTAGAGTAGAGAGAGATTGCCGGTGAGGAGGCCGTCGTCGCCGTGAGGGAGAGTTTAGGGTTTGGGAGAAGAGGAAAGGAGGTTGCGGCGAGGGGAAGAAGGGAATGAAGCATTAGGGTTCTCATCAGTGATTTTAATTGAAAAACTGTAATTTAATTTAGGTTATTAAAATATTATCAAGATTTATTAATTTCTTCAGATTTATTAATTTCATTTCTTCAGAGTTATTAATTTCATTTCTTCAGATTTATTAGTTTAATTCTTTTTTCAGATTATTAGTTTAATCCTTTTTAGATTATTAATTTAATTCTTTAGATTAAAGGATTAATTTAATTCAAGATCTTTGAAAATATTAAGATAATTAGAATTGAATCTATTTCCTAAGTTAAGAGTTTTATTAAAATATTATCATATAATTAAAATTTAATTCATTTTCTAAGCTAGGAATTTACAAAAGAAATATGATAATGGTTTAGTTAAGATTATTAGAAAATTATTTTAATTAAGGTTTTAGAAACTTTATCATAAGTTTATTAGAATTTATTTCATTCTTTAAATTAAGTTTCTTTTTTAGAAAAATATTTTTATAAGTTTAGTTTAATACTAAATTAAGTTTTTTTAGGATAATATTTTGATAAGTTAAATTAGAATATTAAATTGATATAATAGAAACTTTAGTTTGTTTTATTTGTTAAGTTAAGATTTTAGAAGATTTTAGATTTTTTTATTCATTCGTTTTTCTAACTTAGGGATTTATAAAAGAAATGTTATGATTAAAATTTTAGTTAGTTCATTTTTTTCTTTGATTAAGATTTTTTAGAGAAAAATAACATTAAGACTATAGTTTAATTCATTTCTTAAATTAAGATTTCTAGAAAAATGCTAGTTTAATAAGTTTAGTTTAGGTCATTCTTTTTAAATTAAGACTTTAGAAATTTTATCATAAGCTTAATTTAATTAGTTTTCTTTAATTAAGAATTTTATAAAAGAAGTATTAGTTTAGTATTAGTTTAATTCTTTTTCTTTAATTAAGTTTTTAGAAATAATAATAGTCTAGTTTAAGCTATTGCTTTTTTTATTTTATTAATTAGTTCATTTCTTTAAGTTAATTAATAAATATGTGTTAAAAATATGTTATCAGCACCCCCTTTATGAGCCCAAGAAAAAACAACATAAAGTAACTGTTGTTTGTACCCCCTTTCAAAGGCCTGTATCAAAAGCAACTAAGGAAAATGCTTCCTGAACCCCCATTCTCACTTCTTTTAGATTTTAATTCTATTTAGGCATAGTTTAGAAATAAATCCCCAAAAAAATAGTAAAAATCATTAGGAAATTCTATAAAAATTAAGGTAGTTCAATGAATCAATTTAGAAATTTATGACATTTTTATTTTCTGGAATTTGTTTATTTTTGAATTAATTATGAATTTTTCTATTAATTAGTTTTATTGAATTTCTATTAATTATGCTGAATTTTGTTCATTTTATTTAAGTAGCTTCCATCAACCTTTTTGAGCCATTCTTTTTTTCTGTAATTAGATGACTCATAATATTTCTTAGGATATTTTTAATGGAATTTTTAGGACCTTTTATCATAGGTTTTAGTGGAGTAATCCTTAGGAAATAATGGTTAATCTTAGCTGAAATTAAATAATTTTTTAGGCATAGGAAAAATAAGTATTTTTAGAATCCCTCTTAGCATACTATTTTAGATAGTGTTAGGATCATATAGTTTAAGTTTCATAATTTTTCTAGGAGATTTAATATTTTTAGGCCTAGTTAGGCATAGTTCCCTTTAGTTTAGGCCATTAAAAAAAAATAATATAGTTCAATAAAAATAATAATAATATTAAGTTTAGCCTAGATCTAGAACTTAGGATAAAGGTCATTTCCATATAGAAGTAGAATAAATAAATAGTCTATATTTTAATTCATGTCTTCTAATGCATTTTTTAGGATTTTGTTTCTTATGGTCAAGTTCATTGTTTTTGCTTATTTTGATCTTGCAACTTTAATAGGATTCCCCATGTGTTATTAGAATCAACTTAACTTCATTAAGAAGTAAGTTGAATTCTAGTAGTTTTTAAGTTTCCATTAGGAATAGAAAACTTCACTAACCATTAGGACCACCTTGTAAATAAATAAACAATTAGGATTGAGTTTTAGTCCCTTAGATTTTTCCTTTTATCAACTTGAGTCTTTCTTCCTCATCTCAAAAGAAAAGCAATAAAACACTTAATAAAAACCGAACAATCTTGTACGACACGAGACTTTGTTGCGGAGTGTTTATACGCGTCCTGTTTCGGGGCGAGGTGTAAATACTTCCCGCGATGGATAGGTCTTAGTACAAGACAGTTCACAAACAAAAATTCAAAATACTTCTTTTAAAAGACAAAAACACAATAAGCGACTATCCTGCGGGAACTTCTTTTCTCATCTCATTCATTCACAACGCGAACTCGCGACGACTTGTCTCGCATGCAAGACGGTAAACGCACTCGTACCAGACAGGCCTGCAACACCTGAGCATAGACATACACAGTTCCAGCTGTAAAAAACACAAACAAATAGTTCCCGCCTAGGTTAGGCGAACTACGTCGACTCTGATCCTCATTATCCCGATGAGGTACGTAGGCAGCGGGGTAGGGCCCGTTCGAGCACATTCTTTATTTTCCCTACATTTCCCCCTTTCTTTTTATTCTCATTCTCTTTCTCCAGTTCCTTTTCTCATTTCAATTCCAATTTCCAGTCAGCAGTTTTATTCAGCAGCATTCTTATTTCTCACCCTTTGAAACAAGCAAGCAAGCGTGGATCCCGTCGGGTACGACGGACGATCTGGGGTGCTAATACCTTCCCAGGTCGTAACCGACTCCCGAATTCAGATCTTTGGTTCGCAGGACCTTGTCCTTTCCTTCTTCCTCAGGTTTGTGCAACATTACCTTTCCCATTCATTCGGGATAAAAATGTCTGGCTGGCGACTCTACCTTTTCTGCGCCACTTTCGCGTTTGTACTAGGATGAAAATCCCGGGAGCGACAGCTGGCGACTCTGCTGGGGACTAACCTGATTCTTCCGGTTTCCCTTGTAGAGTCAATCCTAGCGCCTGTTTGGTTTTGTTCTTTGGGTGTATATTTGTTTGCTGTTGTGTGCTTTAGTTTAGCTTTACTGTTTTTATTTACAGTTTTACTTTACAGCTTTACTTTATCGCATTTATTTATCGCTTTCAGTATTTTATTTTCCATGCATCATGTAGATGTTTAAGAATTGGCAGAATTTTTGACCAAACAAGAAATGTTAAATTCAGTTCAGAATGTCCTATCAGATGTTGGGACATTAGCAAACAGAGTATGTGAACTTGGTTCAGGATGTCCTACCAGATGTTGGGACATTGTTTAAATGACTAAGTTCAGTTTTGTCAGGAGGTCCCAACAGATGTTGAGACATCTCAGACCTGCTACCAGAATTAATTATTGATTAACAGATCAGAGATATTTAAGGAGAATTATCTGGAATTAATTAATGATGGACATAAAACAGAACAAGGCGCATCTGTAGGGAGTTTTAAATTGAAGATTCAGATTAAAACAGAAGACCTAATGCACCTAGAATATAGGAGGTAACAAACCCTAAATTCAAGGTGACAGCTGCTGCACATTAGGGCTGGATCATTCTACAGAAAGCCCAAAATTCAGAACCTATTTAAACAACAGAATCTCATAGAATTGAGCACGAATTTCAGAAGACTAAATAGGGTGTCTAGTGTTTTAATAGCAGGCTGTTTTTATGTACCACTTTATGAGCTTTTAAGCAAAAGTGCATTTGTGACTTGATTGAAACTGTGAAGTAAAATCAAGCTGTTATTGTTTGAAGGATGTCTTCAATTTCTGTAAACTTGTAAACTTGATCACTGGGTGATTGAGGGGGAGTGAGTAGGGTACTCTTATCTAAGTGAGTCTTAGGTAGAAATTGCATTGGGTAAGTATTAAGTGATAGATTAAACAGGGTGGTTTAAGTCTAGAATTAATATTACTAATAGTGGATTTCCTCCTGGCTTGGTAGCCTCCAGATGTAGGTGTGGTTATACACTGAACTGGGTTAACAAACTTCTGTGTTGTTTATTTTTCCTGCTGTTTAAGTTTTGGTTAAAATTTGTCAAATGTCCTATTAAGTGTTGGAACATCTCTTAGGACATCTCATTACAGAATTTCAATTGGCATCAGAGCAGGCACCCTGCCTGTTTATACTGGGTGAGATCTAGGGAAAACAAATTCTGTAACATGGACAGAGATATAGGGTCAGTAAATAGACCACCTATACTGGATGGTTCTAATTATGACTACTGGAAGCCAAGAATGATTGCATTCTTAAAGTCACTTGACAACAGGGCATGGAGAGCAGTAATTGTTGGATGGAAACATCCTGTTAAAGACACCAAAGATGGATCAATAGTTCTGAAACCTGAAGAAGAATGGAGTAAAGAGGAAGAAGATTCAGAACTAGGCAACTCAAAAGCCCTAAATGCTTTATTCAATGGCATTGATAGAAATATTTTCAGACTGGTGCATCATTGTGAGCTGGCCAAAGATGTGTGGGATACCCTCAAGACAACTCATGAAGGAACATCAAAAGTAAAAATGTCAAGACTTCAACTTCTCACCACCAAGTTTGAAAACTTGAGAATGAAGGAAGATGAATCAATTCATGAGTTCTACATGAACATCTTGGATATAGCCAATACTTCTGGAGCCTTGGGAGAAAAGATGACTGATGAAAAGCTTGTAAGGAAGATTCTCAGATCTTTGCCAAAAAGATTTGACATGAAAGTCACAGCAATAGAAGAAGCTCAAGACATATGCTCCATGAAAGCTGAAGAACTCATTGGTTCCCTTCAAACTTTTGAAATGGGAATGAATGACACACATGCTAAAAAGAACAAAAGCATTGCCTTGGTTTCAAATGCAGATGAAGAAGAAGATGAGAAATCAGCAAATGACAAAAGCTTATCAGAAAACCTTGCCTTGCTTGGAAGACAATTCAAACAGATTCTCAGAGGAATGGAAGGCCAATCCAAATCCAGTGGAAGAAACACAGACTCTGAGAACAGGAGAACATATGATGCTAACAGAAAGTCAAAGTTTGCTGAAAAGACCAGTCAAGATAAAGGAGTCAAATGTCATGAATGTGAAGGATATGGACACATCAAGTTTGAATGTCCTACCTACTTAAAGAGGCAAAAGAAAGGACTCTCTGTGACCTGGTCTGATGAAGACTCAGGAGAGTCAGAAGAAGAATCAGCTAAGCATATTACTGCTCTAGCTGGACTGTGTGAATATGATAGTGATTCCAGCTGTGGAGAGCTCACTTATGCAGATCTTGAGCAAGCCTTCAAGGATCTGTACAAGAGTAGTACTGAAGTATGCAGTGAGGTCATAAAGCTAAAATGAAGTACTAGAAGAAGAAAAAGCAAGTGATCAAGTAATCATTGATACCTTAAAAAGTGAAGTAACTCTTCTCAATTCTAAGCTGGAACATATGTCCAAATCTGTTAGAATGATGAACAGCAGCTCAAATACACTGGATGCTATTCTCTGCAATAATAAACATTCAGGGGACAAAAGTGGACTGGGATATAACAGAGATGAAGCCAGCTCCAGCAAAGCTACTTCAAAAATTACACAGTCAAACAAGATGTCCCAACAGATGCTTCAACATCAGAACACAAAGACTAACTTAATGTTCCAACAGATGTCTCAACATTCTGGAAAGAACAAAATGAAGAAGAAGTATCAAAGATGGAGATGCCATCACTGTGGAAGATTTGGGCATATCAAACCTCACTGTTATAAGCTACATGGATATCCAAATCAGATGTATCAGCAACCCTCCAAACAGAAAGTAGAAGGTACCAAGAAAGTGCTTAGACATCAAAGGAATCAGCAACCTCCTAAGAAGAAGACAGAGGTCATCAAGAAGGTTTGGAGACCAAAAGCTGACATTCAGACTGATCAAAGCCACATTCCCAAGAACCAGATCAACAATCAAGCTTTGAGATCAGCTGAACAACACACAGGGCAGAGGCATCAAAAGAAATCTCAACTCATCTGGTCAAAGAAAAGTACTGCATACATAGCACATACATCACTGAAAGTATCAGCTAAAGAAGACTGGTATTTTGACAGTGGATGTTCAAGGCACATGACTGGATTGAAGAATCTGCTAGTGAACTTAAAATCACATTCATCCAGGTATGTAACTTTTGGAGATGGAGCTAAAGGAGAGATCAAAGGAGTTGGAACCTTGGACTGTCAAGATGTTCCAAGACTAAATGATGTATTGCTAGTTAAAGGGTTAACTGCTAACCTTATCAGTATAAGTCAACTATGTGATCAAGGATACAGTGTAAACTTTACAAAAACTGAATGCATAGTGACTAACCAAGAGCAAGAAGTTGTCATGAAAGGTGCAAGGTCAAAAGACAACTGTTACATGTGGGAACCATTAGACTTCAGTCCCACTTCAACTTGTTCTCTAGCTAGAGAAGAAGAAATAAAACTATGGCACCAAAGGCTAGGTCATCTTCATTTCAGAGGCATAAAGAAGATCATATCTATGGATGCTGTAAGAGGTATTCCCAAACTGAAGATTGATGATGGCAAAATATGTGGTGAATGTCAAATAGGCAAACAAACCAAGATGTCCCATCCAAAGCTCCAACATCTGACAACTTCCAAAGTTTTGGAACTTCTTCATATGGATCTTATGGGACCTATGCAAGTTGAAAGTCTTGGTGGTAAGAGGTATGCCTATGTTGTGGTTGATGATTTTTCAAGATATACATGGATAAACTTCATCAAAGAAAAGTCAGATGTATTTGATGTATTCAAAGAATTATGTCAAAGATTGCAAAGGGAAAAATCCAGCTGTGTGATCAGAATAAGAAGTGATCATGGAAAAGAATTTGAGAATCAAAAGTTCTTAGACTTCTGTTCTTCAGAAGGAATCAACCATGAGTATTCTTCACCTATCACTCCTCAACAGAATGGGATTGTTGAAAGGAAGAATAGAACCATTCAAGAATCAGCAAGAGCTATGATCCATGCTAAGAAGTTACCTATGTATTTCTGGGCTGAAGCTATGAACACTGCCTGCTACATCCATAACAGAGTTACCTTGAGAAAAGGAACCCTGTCCACAATATATGAAGTCTGGAAGGGCAGAAAACCCACTGTGAAGTACTTTCATGTGTTTGGAAGTAAATGCTATATTCTGGCAGATAGGGAGCAAAGGAGAAAAATGGATCCTAAAAGTGATGAAGGAATTTTCCTTGGATACTCTGTAAACAGCAGAGCATATAGAGTATTTAACTACAGAACAAATGTTATCATGGAGTCCATAAATGTGATAATTGATGATGCTCCTACAGATGTCCCAGAAGATGTTGGAACATCTGCTGATATCAAGGTTGAAGCTGAAGAAAAGAATGATCAATATAACTTCACTCAAAATGATACAAGGTCAGAAGATTCAAGCAAACCTCCCTCCATCAGAATACAGAAGGATCATCCCAAAGATTTAATAATTGGTGATCCCAACAGAGGTGTGAGCACTAGATCAAGAGAAGTGATTTCAGGTTCTTGTTTTATTTCCAAAATAGAACCTAAAAATGTCAAGGAAGCTCTCACTGATGAATACTGGATTTGTGCTATGCAAGAGGAATTAGGTCAATTCACAAGGAATGAAGTGTGGAATCTTGTACCTAGACCTGATGACATAAATGTGATTGGTACAAAATGGGTGTATAAGAACAAGTCAAATGAACAAGGAATTGTTACAAAGAACAAAGCTAGACTTGTGGCTCAAGGATACACTCAAATTGAAGGAGTAGACTTTGATGAAACCTTTGCACCAGTAGCAAGGCTTGAATCAATAAGACTACTGTTGGGAATTGCTTGTATCTTAAAGTTCAAGCTATTTCAAATGGATGTGAAAAGTGCCTTTCTTAATGGTTATCTTAATGAAGAGGTATATGTAGAACAGCCTAAAGGATTTGTTGATCCAAGCTGTCCAAATCATGTATACAAACTCAAGAAAGCACTTTATGGTCTGAAGCAAGCTCCAAGGGCATGGTATGAGAGACTTACCACATTTCTTATCAAGCAAGGATACAGAAAAGGTGGGATTGATAAAACCCTGTTTGTTAAAGATGAAGAAGGAAATGTCATGATTGCACAAATATATGTTGATGACATTGTGTTTGGTGGGATGTCTGATAAGATGGTCAAACATTTTGTCAAGCAGATGGAAGCTGAATTTGAAATGAGTCTAGTAGGTGAATTAACCTATTTTCTTGGTCTGCAAGTTAAGCAAATGGAAGACTCAATGTTCATCTCACAAAGCAAGTACTCCAAGAACATAGTGAAGAAATTTGGAATGGAAAATGCTTCTCATAAAAGAACTCCTGCTCCTACACATTTAAAGCTGACTAAAGATGAAAAGGGTGAGAAGGTAGATCAAAGTTTATATAGAAGCATGATTGGAAGCTTGTTATACTTGACTGCTAGCAGACCAGACATTGCATTTGCAGTAGGAGTTTGTGCAAGATATCAAGCTGATCCAAAAGTCAGTCATCTCAATCAAGTCAAGAGAATCCTTAAATATGTTAATGGTACATGTGACTATGGCATAATGTACTTTCATGGATGCAAACCAATTCTCACTGGCTTCTGTGATGCTGATTGGGCAGGAAGTGCTGATGACAGAAAAAGCACTTCAGGAGGATGCTTCTTTCTAGGAAACAATCTGATTTCTTGGTTCAGTAAGAAACAGAATTGTGTGTCATTATCTACAGCTGAAGCTGAGTATATAGCAGCAGGTAGCAGTTGTTCTCAGTTGGTTTGGATGAAGCATATGCTCACTGAGTACAATGTCCCACAGGATGTCATGACATTGTACTGTGACAACTTGAGTGCAATCAACATATCTAAGAATCCTATCCAACACAGCAGGACAAAGCATATTGATATCAGACATCATTTCATCAGAGATCTTGTAGAAGAAAAGGTGATTTCATTGGAGCATGTATCTACAGATCTGCAGTTAGCTGATATTTTTACCAAGGCATTGGATGCTACTCAATTTGAGAACTTAAGGGGCAAACTTGGAATATGTTTATGTGATATCTAGCAGTTAATGAGATGTGCCAACATGTCATATGACATTGCATGGCTTAATTTCCAGATGGCAAAACTGGTCTGGACAAGATCTTTGAGAATTCCAATCCTAATCATTTGGACTGTAACGGCTACTTATTTAGGAACTCCTTATAAGCAGCTATCAAGAGTCTCATCACATCATCACAAGCGAATCACATTAACTAGCAATCCTTCAGAAATCATAAACCCTAAAGCTGCACATTCATCTTCTTCAACAATGTCTCAAAACCCTAAAACATCTGAAGAAGTTCTCAATCAGAAAGACGTTGTTCATGCTACTCCTATTTCTATGGTGCCAATGCAATCAACACCATTAGACGAGCTCAGGGGAAGCGCTTCTCACTCTAAAAAGGCAAGAACACCAAAGAGAGCTAAAGATCAAGTTTGTAGCAAAGCCAAAGGAGGCATTCCTTCTCCTGCTAACATGCCACCAAAATCTTCAAACTATGTGGATGATTCAATCAAGGAGATTGTCACCCAAATTCTGTTTGAACAAAGAAAGGTGAGTGGGATCTCTGTTCCATTGCAAACCATGCCTGCTCCCCAAGAAGAACCATCTCAAACTGCAGAGGGCACTTCTGCAGAACAAGATGTCCCAATAAATGTTGGAACATCTGCAGATGAGAAAGAAAATTCATCTGATGATGAACAGACTGAGGTCCAAGAAAAGGCCTCAAGTGAAAGTGATAAAGTTTCTGAGGATCAGACCAAAGCCTCAGATGAAGATCTAATTCCTGCTGATCAACAAGCTGAAGAAGAGACTGCTCAATCTCCTCCAGGGGTCAATCTGGAGCAGGACTCTGATGCAGAAATCATAGCATCTGTCAAACCCAGCATAGCCAAAAGACTCAGGTCCAGGCAGGGTAAGATGCAAGCTGAAGCAGCAATTCTTGAAAAGAAGAAAGCCTCTCCAAAGAAAGGGAAAGCTAAAGCCTCTTTTGGGCCATCAAAACAATGGAGTAAAGTTCAAACTCAGAAAAGAAAGGCTGTCACACCATCAAATTCAAATGTTGAATCAGATGTCCCAACATCTCCTCCTAAGAAGAGACCAGCAATATCCAGAGCTTCATCTGCTGTACCAGAAGCTCCCTTGGATAACATATCATTTCACCATGTCTCTAGTGTGAACAGGTGGAAATATGTGTACCAAAGAAGGGTTGCCCTGGAAAGAGAACTGAGCAGCAATGCACTTGAGTGCACAGAACTGATAGACCTCATATCTGCTGCAGGACTGTTCAAGACAGTCTCAGACCTCTCTCCCTGCTATGAACTTCTTGTCAAAGAGTTCATTGTGAATCTTCAGGAAGATTGTTCAAATGGTAAGTCCTCTGAGTTTAGAAAAGTTTTTGTTAGAGGTAAATGTGTACAGTTTTCTCCTCAAATCATCAATGAGTATCTAGGAAGAGAAACAGATGGACCCAATGAGCTAGGGAAAACAGATAATCAAATCTGTAAGGTGATCACTGCAAACCAGGTCAAAGCTTGGCCTGTGAAGGGAAAGCTCTCTGTGAGCATGCTTACTAGAAAATATGCCATGCTTAACAGGATTGGAACTGCAAACTGGGTGCCTACCAATCACACTTCATCAATCTCAACTGGTCTGGCCAGATTCATCTTTGCTGTGGGGACTCAAACCAAGATGGACTATGGAGCATATATTTTTGATCAGACTATGAAGCATGCCATCTCTACTGCAACAAAGCTGCCAATAGCTTTTCCATCATTGCTGTGTGGTATTGTTCTAAGTCAATATCCTGGAATTTTAACTGAGAAGGACATTGTCTGCAAGAGAGAGAGCCCCCTGGCCTTTCATTACAAATTATTCCTAAGTCACCATGCTGCAGATGTTAAAGCACCTGCTGGGACATCTGCTGGTCCCTCAACTGCTAAGATTTCAATCTCCAAGAAAGAGTTAATTGCTGAGCTAAAGTGCACATGCAAGGAGCTTGAAGCAAGGAAGCTGAAACTGGAAGAAATCATTCAAAGATTGGAGAATGAAGAAGACCAGAAAGCTGCCTCTAATGGAAACAATGCCTCTGATGAAGAAACAGAAGCTGATGAAGAGACAGAAGTTGAGGAGGGAACTGAGAGTGATGATTCTGAGTGATCCAATGTATGTGAGGCATTTGTAATGACAGCAATGATGTGTAATTCTGGATAATAGTTCTTTGGCCCCTAATTTTGTGCCTACCAAGGGGGAGAACAACATCAAATGTAATTGCTGAATGAAATCTGTTTGTTTCTGACTGAACTGAATAAGTGTGAATATTTCTGTTGAAACAAGACTGGACTCATATATGGTTGAGGGGGAGTAAAACTCAAATTTGAATCAACAGAATAGTAATGATTTACTCTGATAAAAAGAACTTCTGCTGCACTCTGAAAACCAGAAAAGATGTTAGCCAAAAATTAGCCAAAGGGGGAGTTTGTAGATGTTTAAGAATTGGCAGAATTTTTGACCAAACAAGAAATGTTAAATTCAGTTCAGAATGTCCTATCAGATGTTGGGACATTAGCAAACAGAGTATGTGAACTTGGTTCAGGATGTCCTACCAGATGTTGGGACATTGTTTAAATGACTAAGTTCAGTTTTGTCAGGAGGTCCCAACAGATGTTGAGACATCTCAGACCTGCTACCAGAATTAATTATTGATTAACAGATCAGAGATATTTAAGGAGAATTATCTGGAATTAATTAATGATGGATATAAAACAGAACAAGGCGCATCTGTAGGGAGTTTTAAATTGAAGATTCAGATTAAAACAGAAGACCTAATGCACCTAGAATATAGGAGGTAACAAACCCTAAATTCAAGGTGACAGCTGCTGCACATTAGGGCTGGATCATTCTACAGAAAGCCCAAAATTCAGAACCTATTTAAACAACAGAATCTCATAGAATTGAGCACGAATTTCAGAAGACTAAATAGGGTGTCTAGTGTTTTAATAGCAGGCTGTTTTTATGTACCACTTTATGAGCTTTTAAGCAAAAGTGCATTTGTGACTTGATTGAAACTGTGAAGTAAAATCAAGCTGTTATTGTTTGAAGGATGTCTTCAATTTCTGTAAACTTGTAAACTTGATCACTGGGTGATTGAGGGGGAGTGAGTAGGGTACTCTTATCTAAGTGAGTCTTAGGTAGAAATTGCATTGGGTAAGTATTAAGTGATAGATTAAACAGGGTGGTTTAAGTCTAGAATTAATATTACTAATAGTGGATTTCCTCCTGGCTTGGTAGCCTCCAGATGTAGGTGTGGTTATACACTGAACTGGGTTAACAAACTTCTGTGTTGTTTATTTTTCCTGCTGTTTAAGTTTTGGTTAAAATTTGTCAAATGTCCTATTAAGTGTTGGAACATCTCTTAGGACATCTCATTACAGAATTTCACATCATATTATACTGGACTGTCTGGTTGTGCTGGTTTTCATTTTTTTCTGAGGGATGGGAGTTACTGTGAGATAAGCCAAATACCCGGCTTGAGTGCACTATAGGATTAGCGTGGACACGTTGTGCTCGCATGGTTACATGATGAGTGGTGATGTGTTCCACACCCAGGTTGCGACTATTTTGGGACTATTCTGTGTGGGGGTTCTTCCCCACTTCAGGGTACAACCTTGATGGTTATGTGCAGCTGGGGACCGATCATTGAGGACCTTAATGGAAACAACCCTCTCCAGTGATGATAGTGGCAGACCACATTTGTTGGCAAACCCACTCGCATCCGAGGGTCCATTGGGAACTCGCATAGGATGGCCTGGTTCTCTCATAGGAATTCAGTTAAAGCAAACTGTTCGTATGACGATAGTATTGTACCCTTCGGGATGAATGTACTATTGTTTCTCGATTCAGTGCTTGAAGCTGGAAACTTGTGAGGGATGCTTGTTTTTCCGGACTCAACTGAGACCTCCCTGAGTAGTACATAATGCCAAACCGATTCCCTGATTTGGTCATGAGCCATTTCTCGGAAATGGTGAACGTATTATTGCTATTAGGCTTTGAGAGTCCGTGATGTTGACCCGTAGTAGCACACCCGTGAGATTTGGGAGGGGTTTACAGGTTTGCAGGAACCCTGGTACCTTCAGCATACCCACTTTACCTTTGGTTCAGTTTTGTGATCTGGATTTCTGTTCTTAAGTTATGGATCCCGGATCAGAGGGATGATTATTGTGATATCTGGATTTTGAGACCTGGCACCGACACCTGATTATATGATTGGCACATCACAGACACTTCACTGATCACATGCCTGTTGCATACATAACATCATAGCATCCTATCATACATGTTCGACTACTTCCAGAGATCCTATGTTTGAACCATGTCATTATATGTTCCTGTATCCCAACTGGCATTAAAGCGGATGGATCCTTTGGAAATAATCGAACATGGCATTTGCATGCATCCTTACTCTCATTACAGGTGTTGGGGGACAGATTCTCATCCTGATTCGTTTACTCTTCAGAATGGCCAATTTGAATCACAGTCATCAAGAGGTGGATATGGAACAATGCAGGGCAGAAATAGCTGAAATGAAAGTCCGAATGGATCAACTTTTGGAGGACATGCAGACCTTGTGCCATGGCCACACGCTATTGATGGAGAAGGTTTACCAACTGAAGAGACAGGAGAACCAGATCAGGGAAGCCCCAAAGCTCCATGAAGGGCACCACCTCCCCTTTATTACTGCAGAAGTTAGTGGTCATCCCAGTTCGGTGATTTTGTTTCAAGATCAGGAAGCGTTTCGCGGAAACCCTCTTCAACTTCGGGATGCTAAGCCTCTCAATTTGCAGACTCTTCCAGTTCATCAAAGGGAAGGTAAAGGCAAAAGCTGCGGACAAATGCCAAAGACGTCTAAAGCCAAGTTTGATTTGATCCCGGTGTCATATGCACAGTTGCTTGTTTGTTTGCTCGAGCTTAATCTGGTTGAACGTGTCACCGTAGCAGCCACATCCAAAAAGCTTCCCCCAGATTTTGACGCCAATGCCAGATGTGTTTTCCATTCTGGGGCACCTGGTCACCATGTGGAAAACTGCAAAAGGCTTAAGCATCAAGTTCAAGAGCTCATTGATGCAAAAGTAATCGAGTTCGCACCGATCAGCGGGGATGTGTCAAAAGATTTCATATCACTAGGAGGAACTTCTCCTTTCCTTACCACAAGAATTATCCCCAATCAGGGGTGTGTGCCTCCGATTTGGGTTTTGAAGACATCGTGCCAGGCACCTTTACCCATTCACCGATCCGACATAAAGAAGAAAGTGCAGAAGAACTCTATGTGTTCGAATTCATCTCATCATCAGAATTATCAACAACAGGGGAGACTCAAGCTCAAGCAGGTTGAAGAAGTGTTTACTCCTAGTCAAGTGTTTGCCCGTTTGCTCGAGAATTCTTTGATTCAGCCAGGGAACACCTTGCCAATACCCTATCCCATTCCCCCAGATTACAATATGGATGTCAGATGTGAGTTCCACTCCGGAACATTTGGACATACCATCGATGAGTGCAAAGCCTTCAAGCAAAATGTCCAATACCTAATTGATTCAGGGATCATTACACCAGAAGGGTACCTCAGGAGCTGAAGCCTTTGATCCAGCTGGCCATGCAGACTGCACGAAGCTCAAATCAGGAGATGTAGATTTCTTTGATGCATGTATTTTGCTTTATGGTGTTTCTAGATTACCTTCAGAGCTGTTGAAGGAATCTTTTGTTTTTCTGTTGTGGATTGTGACATTTTCCTGTATTTCAGTATTATTGGCAAATAATTGTATAAGGTTTCGCATGTTGGTGTATTCTTTGCTTTATGGAAGTGTGTCGATACCATTGTTGCAACTCTTTTACCCTGGCAATTTTATTTTGAATTCCCGATACGCAGCACTTTCTCCCTGCACACTCACAGAGTTTATCTTATGATGTGGCACTCCGTGGGTATCTGTCCCCTGATCTGAATGAAGTGGGATCGGTGACATGGCATTTTCACGCATATCATTTTTGCATACTAACGAGTTATCTGGATTTCCTAATTTATTTGACCATTTCAGGGGAAGTATCGGCCATACCAGTACGCTACCCGAGTCAAATCATGAATACAGTACAAGCCGAGTTGAACGAGTTTCGCACTCGGATGGGAGAGTTCATGGTAGCAATGCAGAGTATAGTGCAGGGGCAACAAGAGATGAGGACCGCCATGCTGAGGTTTAATCGTCCACAGGTTGATCCTCCAATGGTTACCTTGGACGCCGAAGGCAATCCGATCAACACAGTCATCCCATCTACGGATAATAGGCCTCTTATCCCTGAAGGCATTAGTCCAATTCCTGTTCGTGTAGCAGACCGACAGGAGGATCAATTTACTTTTCTCAACGAAGATGTGGGATTTGGTTGTGGGGCTAATAACCAGGACTTTCAGATGCTAACCGAGAAGGTAAAGGCTTTAGAATGCAAAGACACCCTTGGCATTGATGTTGCTGATATGGGGCTGGTTTCAGGGTTGGTGATCCCTCCAAAGTTCAGACCTCCCGTTTTCGACAAGTACAGTGGTAGATCTTGCCCGAAAATGCACTTGCAGGCCTTCCATCGCAAAATCGCTGCACATACGAAAGATGAGAAACTTTGGATGTACCATTTCCAAGACAGCCTTTCCGGGGGTTCGCTAGAATGGTACATAAAGCTGGAAAAGAACTATGTCCGCAATTGGAAGGAACTTGGAGAAGCCTTTCTCAAGCAGTACCAGTATAATATCGACATGGCTCCCAACCGAACCCAGCTTCAGAGCATGTCACAAAAGAACTCCGAGAGCTTTAAGGAGTACGCACAGAGATGGCGCGAGGTCGCAGCCAGAGTACAACCATCATTGCAGGAGAGAGAAATGGTAGACCTATTCATGGATACCCTCCCGGGGCACTTCATAGAACGTTTGGCAGGCTGTTCAGCTAACGGTTTTTCTGATATTGTCTTGACTGGTGAAAGAATTGAAAATTGGATGAAGCGAGGAAAGATTCAGGTCAATGGTGTCTCCACTTCTGGAACTAAGAAGTTGTTATCCAATGAGCAAAAGAAGCAGTACGAAGAAGCAGGGGCAGTTTGTGTCCAGCGAAAGAAGAGAAATCAAGGTTCGCGTTATCAGACAGCATCCATGATCATCCAAAGTGCCACACGTTCACAACAGCAAAATCGTCGTCAGCATAATCCTCAACAGGGTCGGCAACAAAGGAGAGAAAGATTTTTTGACCCTTTGCCAATGTCTTACACTGATCTTCTCCAGCATTTGCTTCAATTAAAGTTGGTTGGGCTTCGCAAGCTATCTCCACCTCCTTTTCCACTACCGGAAGGATGGGATGCCAATGTCAACTGTGATTTTCATTCTGGGGCACCAGGGCATCATATTGATAGATGTAAAGCTTTTCACCACGCAGTGCAGGACTTAATCGACTCGAAAGCTATCAACTCCGCACCAAACATATAAGAGAGATGATACTTTCTTTGATTCGAAGCTTTGAAGCCAGAAGTAATTCGGATACTCTTGTTTTGGTAATGGTGCGTCTTTGCAGTGCAGTTTTATCCCTGTTGAGGGGAACTACGTCGCTCTGATTCTTCATTGGTCTTGGGTCAATGGAGATACGTAGGCAGAAGATCGTCAGGTCTTTCCGAGCAACCTTATGGGGAAACTTTACTCCTCAGCTTCACTTCCCTCTTCAGATGTCTCGTGTCGGAGTCAGAACAACTAGAAGAAGAAGTATGATTGTCGTGGGTAATTATACCACTGCCAATTGAAGACTACAAGTCCGTGAAAGAGTTGTTGATCGCTGAAAGTATCCAAGACTGACAGGTCTAGACGGAGCCAAGCCTCCTCAACTACGGCTATATTCAGTTTCTTTACTGCATTTCCATTTGTAGTTTCTCTTATATGCTAAACATTTGTTTACTTGTATGAAATTTATTTGTTTTTGAATGTTAACTATAATAAAATGCACATGTTTTTCTTGAAGTAATCCATTCGTATTCACTCATGATTTTGTGTATGTGCATTTGCAATACCAACTGTTGAGCTTAAACTCTATCAGGGAGGATTACGAAATGACAACGCAAAAATCTCTAATTGTGTGCTTTTGAGAAAGACCTTGTTGACGATGTACAGGCATTGTTTCAAATCCTAAACACCGGAGATATAAGGGAGATAGACCCTCGCTAACCCATTTGAGCCTTGAAGTAGGAGTTTCTTTTTGCATGAAAAAAAACCTTGCACTAAACCCAGGGGCAGGGTAGGCATCAGTTAGTTTGACCTAGCGTTCAAGTTTCAAAAAGGAGTGTACATATGAGGATCCATTACCTTTCGTTTTACCAAATCAAGAGGTCCAATGACTAGAAACTACAATGGTTATCCCAAGTAAGTGGTCCAAAGATCGGAAACCACATTGGTTATTACTCATTAACCAAGAAGTGAGACAGTCACGACCCTCGCAAAGCATTCAAGACAAATAGTGTCACACGATTTGTTCAAAAAAAAAAAAAAATGAATGAGAAAGCCCGCTAAGTCGAAACTTGAAAACAAGCGACTTAGGCAAAAATTAGGGCATCCCGCTGGACTCTACAATCAAAGATTCACAAGAATCAGTCCACGCAAAAGTTAGGGATAAGAAAAATAATGCAAAAGCAAAAGACAAAAAGGATTACACAAGAAAGATCCTTGAACAAGAACAAAGTTGTGTGGCACAGACACCAATGATAAGAGGGGTGACTGACTCCAAACAACAACCTGAGTGGTGCTTAAACCGTAAGTGTAATTGGTTCCTCAACCATCACAAAACCCTTTTTGAAAAGTGAGCGCTTGTGAAAGCTAGCTGAACATAGGAAGGGAGAACATCACGAAGATGGGTGGGAACAAATAAATTTTGAGCCTATATCCTTTGTTTCTATAACCGTGAACCAGGCCACGATACAATCCTCAAAAGTCCTAACTGAAATAGGGTTATTTTTGAGAGCATACTACCACGAGACCGCGTTCCTGACTCCTATGAGTGGTGTTGAAGGATCTTTGTTGGTGTTGCATGTGCATGTTGTCTACTATTCAAAAAAATTAATGTCGTATCTTAACCAGTGATTCACTCACAAAGGTTTGCGACATCTTTTTTCAGTAAAACTTCAAGATTTACATGTATGTTGCATTAGAATTTTCATTCTTAAAATAAACATTTTCTGCTTGCATACATTTGTTTGGCATCATAAAAGTTCACACATGAAACCTTAGTCCAGAAGCTTAATCTTGCCAAAGTTGAGAGGCCTGAAACTTCCGAAGGGCAATCGGTCGAGGTGTACTTTTCAAGAAAACTCCATTGAGTAGGGACCTTCCCAAAATTCGTGGTAAGAGCCAGCTAATCTGGGGCAATCATGTCGAGCAATCTCTTCAAAATTCAGCCAAACTGGGGCAATTACTTCGAGATCCAATCTCTCAAAGAACAATTGGTCTGGGTGTTTTCTTCAAAGCACGGACAGTCAGAGGTGATCACTTCAAGGCTCGTTCTGGGGCAGGCCACCCCAAGAGCACTAGAAGTTACTCTCTCCCGAAGACGGTTTATCAGAAGCACCTATCCGGAGTTCAATATACTGGGGCAGAATATCTCACAGTGATATGAAGTTCTTCATGAAACCTTGCGAGACAATTTCTTTCACAGACCATGCAGTCTGGGGCAGTTATTTCGAGAACCAACGAATCTCTCCAAGAGTTTGAAGACACTGAGGCATTTCGTATGTCATGTTTTCTGTAAAATCCTCTTGAGACGTTTTCTTCCGATGGACCTTAGTCGGAGGCGAGTTGAAAATTTCAGAGAACCATTGTTCAATCATGATTAGTTGGTGATTTATCAACCCAGAGTCTGGAAGCAAAGCCATTATCAGCACAGTATTTCAAGCATCAGCAGGCTTCATTGATCAGAATTCCTTAGCAAGTCTCATTAGACAATTCCTTCTCCAGTAGTGCGGTAAAGGGAAGGATATTTTCTTGAGCATAAGGGTATCATCGTCTCTCATCACCAGCATGAGACGCCTTACATCTCTCATTCCCAACAGGAGAGGATTTATCTCTTATCCCCAGCAAGTGGCAGCTTGAGCTTTTATCTTCAGCAGGAAGCTTTATCATTGATATCACTCGTCATCCCCAGT
The DNA here is from genome assembly GCA_963966055.1 of Lathyrus aphaca. Classification (NCBI taxonomy): domain Eukaryota; kingdom Viridiplantae; phylum Streptophyta; class Magnoliopsida; order Fabales; family Fabaceae; genus Lathyrus; species Lathyrus aphaca. The sequence continues at coordinate 181,947,499 of OZ014520.1, forward strand.
AATGTGGAAGTCGAAATTTCTCCCAGCAAGGTAGCAGAAGGTGGGTGTTATCCCCAAGCAGGAGTTTCCCTTCAAACAGGGGCAATTTTCAGCAGTATAAGGAGTGTCTTGCCTCCCCAGCAATTGCTTCCTCAGCAGTGTCATACTTTCGGTTCGCAACCAAGTTAGGAAGTCCTCACTTCCCCATCAGAGTTCAAGAAGAGTCCATCTCCAGCAGGGTCTTGGCTCTCCAATCTCAAAGTCCAATTTATTTTTGGCAATGGCGGCAGTTCAGAGCCGGTGTATCATTGACAGCCTTCCCCGCAGAGTTGTCTTCTTCTCACAAAGATCAATCAGATCAATGCAGTGATCATCAGTTCCTCCCAATCAAGCCATCAGGGATATCTATTATCTCCCCATCAGGAGACCTCTTTGCATTCGCATTTGCCTCCAGTAATCATCATCACATTTGCATCCTCCAAAGCGTAGCATTTCCATCATCATGGAGCATTACGCCATAAATCCAAACATATGCATACCAGCATGGGCCAATTTTGAGGTATATTACATAAGACCCGTTACATCTCCAATAAGATTGAAGTGTTCCCTACAGAACGCAACTTCGTTTCCCAGGGTGGTTACTTTTACCAAGTCTTGTTGTTATCCCCAGTTGAGCTTTGTTTCCGTACAACAGTCTCATTTTTCGCGTCTCTGTTTCAGTACAACGGTTGCGTCGTGGGCTCTCGTTTAAGTACAACGATCCCATTCCTTCCGAGTCTCCATTTAAGTACAATGGTCTTGTCGTTGAGTCTTGTTTCAGTACAACAGTCTCATCCCATTCTTTTCGAGTCTCCATTTAAGTACAATGGTCTCGTCGTTGAGTCTTGTTTCAGTACAACAGTCTCATTCTTTCGCGTCTCCGTTTCAGTACAATGGTCGCGTCTTGGGCTCTCGTTTAAGTACAACGATCCCGTTCCTTTCGAGTCTCCATTTAAGTACAATGGTCTCGTCTCAGTGCAAAGATAATGGATCGGTTGATACCATTTCTGTTAGATCGGTTGATCTTATTTGAGTCATGAATCGGTTGATATCATTTCTTTTCGAGTTGTAAATCGGATGATATTACATTCTCGTTTTTCTTGGTTATGGATCGGTTGATACCATCTCCATGTTAGATCGGTTGATCTTATTTGAGTCATGAATCGGTTGATATCATTTCTCTTCGAGTTGTAAATCGGATGATATTACATTCTCGTTTTTCTTGGTTATGGATCGGTTGATACCATCTCCATGTTAGATCGGTTGATCTTATTTGAGTCATGAATCGGTTGATATCATTTCTCTTCGAGTTGTAAATCGGATGATATTACATTCTCGTTTTTCTTGGTTATGGATCGGTTGATACCATCTCCATGTTAGATCGGTTGATCTTATTTGAGTCATGAATCGGTTGATATCATTTCTCTTCGAGTTGTAAATCGGATGATATTACATTCTCGTTTTTCTTGGTTATGGATCGGTTGATACCATCTCCATGTTAGATCGGTTGATCTTATTTGAGTCATGAATCGGTTGATATCATTTCTCTTCGAGTTGTAAATCGGATGATATTACATTCTCGTTTTTCTTGGTTATGGATCGGTTGATACCATCTCCATGTTAGATCGGTTGATCTTATTTGAGTCATGAATCGGTTGATATCATTTCTCTTCGAGTTGTAAATCGGATGATATTACATTCTCGTTTTTCTTGGTTATGGATCGGTTGATACCATCTCCATGTTAGATCGGTTGATCTTATTTGAGTCGCAAATCGGTTGATGTTGCGTTAAGTCCTGTTTCGCCAACAGGCACCCTCCTTGTGGTTTCGGTTTGTTCAGCAGTCGCAGTGATTGCATTGATTCTATTTCACCTGGTTCTATCCCCCGTTACCTATTCAGAGGTCAAATCAAAAAATAATAAATAAATAAATGGGCAAATGGTATTTCCATTGTCCTCAGTGTGCAAATTTTCAGGTTTTATTCGAGTATTCAATCACTCCATACCTTGAATGTCTAAAAGCTGTTGCAATTATCCATTCAGGTCTGCAGATGATTGAATAGGGGCAGCTGTAATACCTCAAAATTTGCCCTCATATTTATTTCCCTCTATTGGCTCATCATTTTGCATTCATTAACATCATAATAGCGCATTTCATGGATTCATAAGGCATGTGATCAAGGCCCATGGAAATTAGGGTTTCGTGCCCTATCTGTATCTATTATGGTGTGAACTTATGGAGAATATTCACTGGTGCATCTAACTTATTATTGAGGTGTTCAGTCAAATTGGCTTTGGGTAAGAATATTGACTCCTCCTGATGTCTCAAGTTGTGTCCTTCGTCTTTGAATACCTCAAGGAAAATTTGGAGTCCTTGTTCATGATTTTGCTTTGAAGGGAACTTTATCAACGGAGGTCCATTGTATCAAAGATTGGCTTAGACCCATTTGTTCACAGAATAATAATTCGAGGTTGTGCGAAGTTTAGTATGGCATCAAAGTTCTCAAGAGTGGATTGTGTTAAAGGGTTCGTTTCAAGCTAAGGGAGAATGCACAGTTATTGATTTATTTAGAAGGTGTCATTCAAATGCAAGTTCAAGTCATCGGGATCCACTTCAAATCCAAGCCAGTATCTTTATCCATTTATTAAAATCCAACGCCATTCATATTAAACCATTTTTTTTTTTGCTACTTATCTTGGGCCTATGGCCATTTCTTTCACACCTTTAGACCATTTTCTTCCAAGGGGCTGAGTCACATGTTTGCTAGATCTTTGTTCTTAATTCTGTTCTTACCAAAGGCCACGTGAAGTAGAAAAGGAAGAAGATGTCTTGGTAGGCAATGTGATATAAGGTGGATAAGTCTTCATATACTTACAAGCTATGTATATAAGTGAAAATGCAATGGCAAGAGGATAAGATGATGTGATCCTGCGTCCTCTTAGGATGTACCTAATCTAGGATCATATGTCTGAATACCATGTCCATACACAAGCTTCATAGCAATTGTAAGTATGAGAAACTACATGAAAGTTGAAAGGTGTACATGTAGGGGAACATACGGAGAAGAGCTTTGTTATGGTTCTTATTAGAAGCATTGAGAATTCGCTCGAAAATCAAGAGCCCATAAAGGATGACAAATTATTTGTTAATTATTGGAGATAATCCAAAAGAATACAGTTACATTTCCAAGTCCAAGGTTAAGTATAATGTTGCTACAGGAGAAGAAAATCCTATATTCTACCAAGTTATAAACACCAAAAAATATAGTTACAAAAGAAGTTTTATCATTACACAAAACTCAAAGAAAACCATCATCAATCGTTATCAGCCATCACGAAAAAAACTCTTCAAAGTACCAGTGATGCATCGCATCCTTATCGCCGTCGTGATTACCTGCTGCATTCAAATCGATGCAAAAATTCAGATGATTCATACACAAGAAAGAGGATTGAATCTAATAGTAAGACAAAAGGTCGAAGATTCACCAACTCATCCTATCAACAATAATTCAGAATCAAACATAGTTTCATTATTTCTCAAGTTCAATCTTCCCAGCATCTTTCAACACCAACCTATATTAACCAGGAAAAAGCAGCAGAGAAAATTCAGAAGTAGATAATCAAGGAGAATAATACTTTTATTTTATTCAAAAAAATCACAAAGAACCGAATTCGGTTACACCTCACAACCATGACAGAAAGAGGTTAAGGAAAATCTATAATTAACTTAACCAATGTTCCTACTATTTCTAACCACCTATCCATTCCAATAACTAGCAAAGGGATTCCAAAACAAAAAAATCAAAAGCAGTTACAAGCTCCTAATCAAATCCTAACCGAATTCACTAACTTCATAACAGAATTGGAAGCAAGGAATCGGAAATTCTTAACTGAAATAACAAACTTATCTTCCTGAAGTTTCCAGAATCATTGGCAATCCTCCTATAAATCAGAGGTATCATTCTCTATCAGTTTTCTTACACACTTTCAGTCCCTTCCACCCTTTTCAATCTTCTTATTCCTTCCTTTCCTCAAACCATTGCAATCCTCTTTGTACCTTGATCTCGTTTCTGAATTCACCTTCAAGCCTCACCAACGAACACTCTTCATCCTCTTCATCACCATCATTCTGCAACTTCAAGAACCTTCAACAACCTGCAAATTTGTTTCATAACACAGCAATTAACAGTAGGTCGTATCGAGTTCGTATTCGCAAATTCCAGAAGAGGATTAAGGCAATACAATTCGGATTCGGAACGACAAGAAACTCGAAGTGAATTTAATAAACAACAATCTAGACTCTGAGTAAGAAGAAAGGGCGAATGAATATCTTACACGGAGGGATGCATCTTCGTCGATCGTCGTCGTCTCGCGGATACAGTTTTCTACCATAGTCGTCTTCTTCGTGTGAGATTCGTGTTTCGATCGCACTTGTCGCATCGCCGTCGGCGTGAGAACTAGCACAGCGGATATATAAGGCCGATGAAAGGGTGATGATGACGAACGAGGACGGATTGTAGCTTGTTCATACCAGAAGAGTTCGCGAGCTCCGAAACCTTTGTTCGCGCCACAGTAGCTCGCCGCTCTCATCGTGTTGGCTCCGATCATCGTTTTTATCTTCGCCGCCGCAGCAAACCTCCTCAAATCTTGAAGTCTCTTGCTAACCCGATTGAAGGTGCGCGAGTGTTTGATTTCGTTTTTGTTTATTTTGAAGATTTTTACAGCGTCTTTTTTGGGTTTAAGAAGAAGTTAGGGTGGAGAGAAGGATTGAGGTTAGTGTTTAGAGTAGAGAGAGATTGCCGGTGAGGAGGCCGTCGTCGCCGTGAGGGAGAGTTTAGGGTTTGGGAGAAGAGGAAAGGAGGTTGCGGCGAGGGGAAGAAGGGAATGAAGCATTAGGGTTCTCATCAGTGATTTTAATTGAAAAACTGTAATTTAATTTAGGTTATTAAAATATTATCAAGATTTATTAATTTCTTCAGATTTATTAATTTCATTTCTTCAGATTTATTAATTTCATTTCTTCAGATTTATTAGTTTAATTCTTTTTTCAGATTATTAGTTTAATCCTTTTTAGATTATTAATTTAATTCTTTAGATTAAAGGATTAATTTAATTCAAGATCTTTGAAAATATTAAGATAATTAGAATTGAATCTATTTCCTAAGTTAAGAGTTTTATTAAAATATTATCATATAATTAAAATTTAATTCATTTTCTAAGCTAGGAATTTACAAAAGAAATATGATAATGGTTTAGTTAAGATTATTAGAAAATTATTTTAATTAAGGTTTTAGAAACTTTATCATAAGTTTATTAGAATTTATTTCATTCTTTAAATTAAGTTTCTTTTTTAGAAAAATATTTTTATAAGTTTAGTTTAATACTAAATTAAGTTTTTTTAGGATAATATTTTGATAAGTTAAATTAGAATATTAAATTGATATAATAGAAACTTTAGTTTGTTTTATTTGTTAAGTTAAGATTTTAGAAGATTTTAGATTTTTTTATTCATTCGTTTTTCTAACTTAGGGATTTATAAAAGAAATGTTATGATTAAAATTTTAGTTAGTTCATTTTTTTCTTTGATTAAGATTTTTTAGAGAAAAATAACATTAAGACTATAGTTTAATTCATTTCTTAAATTAAGATTTCTAGAAAAATGCTAGTTTAATAAGTTTAGTTTAGGTCATTCTTTTTAAATTAAGACTTTAGAAATTTTATCATAAGCTTAATTTAATTAGTTTTCTTTAATTAAGAATTTTATAAAAGAAGTATTAGTTTAGTATTAGTTTAATTCTTTTTCTTTAATTAAGTTTTTAGAAATAATAATAGTCTAGTTTAAGCTATTGCTTTTTTTATTTTATTAATTAGTTCATTTCTTTAAGTTAATTAATAAATATGTGTTAAAAATATGTTATCAGCACCCCCTTTATGAGCCCAAGAAAAAACAACATAAAGTAACTGCTGTTTGTACCCCCTTTCAAAGGCCTGTATCAAAAGCAACTAAGGAAAATGCTTCCTGAACCCCCATTCTCACTTCTTTTAGATTTTAATTCTATTTAGGCATAGTTTAGAAATAAATCCCCAAAAAAATAGTAAAAATCATTAGGAAATTCTATAAAAATTAAGGTAGTTCAATGAATCAATTTAGAAATTTATGACATTTTTATTTTCTGGAATTTGTTTATTTTTGAATTAATTATGAATTTTTCTATTAATTAGTTTTATTGAATTTCTATTAATTATGCTGAATTTTGTTCATTTTATTTAAGTAGCTTCCATCAACCTTTTTGAGCCATTCTTTTTTTCTGTAATTAGATGACTCATAATATTTCTTAGGATATTTTTAATGGAATTTTTAGGACCTTTTATCATAGGTTTTAGTGGAGTAATCCTTAGGAAATAATGGTTAATCTTAGCTGAAATTAAATAATTTTTTAGGCATAGGAAAAATAAGTATTTTTAGAATCCCTCTTAGCATACTATTTTAGATAGTGTTAGGATCATATAGTTTAAGTTTCATAATTTTTCTAGGAGATTTAATATTTTTAGGCCTAGTTAGGCATAGTTCCCTTTAGTTTAGGCCATTAAAAAAAATAATATAGTTCAATAAAAATAATAATAATATTAAGTTTAGCCTAGATCTAGAACTTAGGATAAAGGTCATTTCCATATAGAAGTAGAATAAATAAATAGTCTATATTTTAATTCATGTCTTCTAATGCATTTTTTAGGATTTTGTTTCTTATGGTCAAGTTCATTGTTTTTGCTTATTTTGATCTTGCAACTTTAATAGGATTCCCCATGTGTTATTAGAATCAACTTAACTTCATTAAGAAGTAAGTTGAATTCTAGTAGTTTTTAAGTTTCCATTAGGAATAGAAAACTTCACTAACCATTAGGACCACCTTGTAAATAAATAAACAATTAGGATTGAGTCTTAGTCCCTTAGATTTTTCCTTTTATCAACTTGAGTCTTTCTTCCTCATCTCAAAAGAAAAGCAATAAAACACTTAATAAAAACCGAACAATCTTGTACGACACGAGACTTTGTTGCGGAGTGTTTATACGCGTCCTGTTTCGGGGCGAGGTGTAAATACTTCCCGCGATGGATAGGTCTTAGTACAAGACAGTTCACAAACAAAAATTCAAAATACTTCTTTTAAAAGACAAAAACACAATAAGCGACTATCCTGCGGGAACTTCTTTTCTCATCTCATTCATTCACAACGCGAACTCGCGACGACTTGTCTCGCATGCAAGACGGTAAACGCACTCGTACCAGACGGGCCTGCAACACCTGAGCATAGACATACGCAGTTCCAGCTGTAAAAAACACAAACAAATAGTTCACGCCTAGGTTAGGCGAACTACGTCGACTCTGATCCTCATTATCCCGATGAGGTACGTAGGCAGCGGGGTAGGGCCCGTTCGAGCACATTCTTTATTTTCCCTACATTTCCCCCTTTCTTTTTATTCTCATTCTCTTTCTCCAGTTCCTTTTCTCATTTCAATTCCAATTTCCAGTCAGCAGTTTTATTCAGCAGCATTCTTATTTCTCACCCTTTGAAACAAGCAAGCAAGCGTGGATCCCGTCGGGTACGACGGACGATCTGGGGTGCTAATACCTTCCCAGGTCGTAACCGACTCCCGAATTCAGATCTTTGGTTCGCAGGACCTTGTCCTTTCCTTCTTCCTCAGGTTTGTGCAACATTACCTTTCCCATTCATTCGGGATAAAAATGTCTGGCTGGCGACTCTACCTTTTCTGCGCCACTTTCGCGTTTGTACTAGGATGAAAATCCCGGGAGCGACACCTTCCCCTGAAGTTAGTTGGTTCATCCTGTCCTACAAAGTAACCAGGTTCTAAGGGATCTCAATATCATTGATCCTTCACAAGGGTGGTTGTTCAGTAGGCAACTTACTTGCCAACCAAAACCCTCCAAGTTTAGAATCTCAATGAGCGTAGTATCGAGTATCAACCAACTTCAGTCTTCACCAAAGCCGGTTATCTCACTACTTTTCTAAAGGCCAAGATGGGATAACTAGGGTTCTAAAACTTAGTTAGTGCATTGACAACATATGGCAGCCTCATATTATCCTCAACTTGACTTAAGGAACATAAGCACCAACCAAGAAGTCACACTAACTATGGCCACCAGATCAACCATATCGGTATACGCCGTACAGTTTCCTTGGCCTATTGCCATTTACCTAAGGTACACTAGATCCGGGTTAGGATCTTTCACACATAAGAACACCCAACAAGTAAGTATAAAGCAAACAAGGCAAACAATTTTAAAGTGATCTAATTCCTAAGGGTACCCCTCTTTAATTTAAATCCCCAGCAGAGTCGCCAGTTCTGTAACACGGTGGGAGAACTGACTTTAGTTATGTTGCGGATAGCAAGAGTCGCCACCGACTTTTATTTTATCCAAAGGAAAGGCATAAAAGAACAGGAAAGACCTTTTAAAAGATTTTTTTGGGTCCGGGGGGTAGGTTATGTAAAGGGAAGGTGTTAGCACCCTTTACATCCATGGTTATCCATGGACTCTTAGTTACTTAGCTCACTTTAAAATGTTTTTGAAATGTGAAGTGTGTGAATAAAAATTTTCTTAAGTGTTTTATAATGATCCATGTATGGATGCGTATAAAACCTTTGTTTTGAAAATTGGTTTGAAAATATGAAGTGTTTGAAATGTTTTTTGAGAGTGAGCAAGTATCTAAGAGGAGCCTACCCTAAGTTTAAGTCTTTTCTGTTCTTGAATCCTTTGAATGGTAAGACTATCCCTATTATTAAGGAATAGGTAGTCATTACCTTGGATGTAAGGGACAAGTGAAGGGACATCTGTTATTTAGGCAATTGTGGGGTGTATAAGCAATTCGAAGGGACTTATCATCTTTATTCGAAAGGGACAAGATCATTACGAAGGCAACGTTCGAAGGGACTTGATCTTTTATCTGTTTAGGGACTAGATGATGTGAGATGAGGGACTTTTGCTTTATACACCCTACTTGACCTTTTTGTAATAGGCAACATGAGAGGTATCCTTATGGAAGTGAGATGGCGATCAAAGATCGACTTACGTGTGTGAGTGTACAATTTTAAATATTTATCTTTTAAATTAGTGATCTAAATTGATTTTATAATACAAACATGTTTACACTCCCTACTTTACTAACCATAACATTTAAAAATAAATATTACTATTTAAAATATTACATAAAGGAAGCAATTACAAAATAATAATAATTAACAAATTAAATAAATAAGCAAAATAATAAATAATAATAATATAATTGGGTTAGTGAAATAATAATAATAAATCACAATATATAAATGGGGTTAGTAATAATAAAATAAATATGAAAATAAATAGCATTAATAAGAATATTAGCATAATAATTAAAAGATCAAATTTTTATATAAACAATTATATTTTAAGATTAAGAAGAAAATATAAACAATTATATACTAATTATTATAAAATTTTAAATTATGTATAAGTTATAGAAATTAGGTTAATTATAAACATATTATGAAAATAAATTATAATTACAAAATTAAATTAACAAGTTTTAATTATTTTTAAACATATATTAAAAATCATTTACATATAAAAAAAAAATTAAATTATGAACAAGTTATAGAATATATACATATCATATTATTATATTTACAAAATTAAGTTAAGAATTCTAATTATTTTAAGCATATTTATATACAAGAATTAAATTAAATAATAAAAATATGGACATAATTAATATTCACATGAAATAATTAGGGTTTAAGAAATTTAGGGTTTATCAAAAATTAATTAGTTTTTTTACAAAATAAATTAGGATTAATTAAATTATTATACAAAATTTTACAATACTAAACATAAATAATTTTTCTCACAAGGTTTAATTAAAAAAAAAGAAATTGAGTTCTAAATAAAAATATAAACATTCTATTTATTTAATTATTTAAATTTGTTTAAATATAATAGGAATTAATTAAATAAGAAACAAAATCAAAAAAAGAATGAAAAAGAAACAAAACCTGCTTGGGCTGGGATTTGAACCCAGTCCCTAAGCTTTCCACACTCAGGACTAGCATTCCATCCACTGGGCCATGCGCATGCTGGCGTTAGAAGCAGGGAACCAATTCCTTTTGTTCATAACCTGGAAAAAATCATGAAAAAGGAAGCAAAACAAATACACAAAAAGGCCTGGGGGGGATTCGAACCCAGGACCTTTACGCAATGCACAAACACACTTACCATTCCAGCCGGGAGGGCGCATCTGGCAGTATGTTCACAACAATTCATTATATATTATGTTTAATAATTAGAGGGAAAAATATGAAAAAATGGCTGAGCCCAGGATTCGATCCCTGGACCTTGGCCTCACACGCGCATCCCTTTACCAACTGAGCTAACACTGCAACTGTGAAACAAAATAGAAACAATTACATAAAATATTATATCCAGTATTTGAATTTCCAGATGGCGCCAAGAGCTTCGTCTTCTTCCTCCAGACCTGCGCTTATTGCTGCGAATTTACCTATGATATTTCCTGCGAATTTTCAAATACAGAAACCTACGAAAATTGGATGACCATCAAAACAGTGAAATTTCTTAAAATTAATTGGTGCGTTATGATCCCCAGAGTTCACATGATTGTTCTATCTTCTTAGAATCTATTTATATTAGGTCTAAGGTAAAACCCTAATTGCTTGGCCGAAACCCTAGCCATGGCAATTTCTCAAACCTGCAATGAAACTCCAATCAAACCATCCAGAATCAATCAACAACTTAAGACAAACACGAAACAATGATCAAAATTCATTAAAATCCAGTCAATATGCAGAATCGAAAATCAAAAATATTATGAACATGATGAATCGGTTTATGCATATGGAGATGTTTTAGATGTTGTTTGTGATCCAAAATCATTCTATGAACATCCAGGAACAAATTGCAACCTTCAAATTGTCTTGAAAGGGCTTGAATGAGGGAATCCGAATTTGAATTTTGGTGAGATTTTTGAATGTATGAACTTACTCTTGGAGGCCAGGAATTCGTGTCTTGTGCATTAGGTTATGTTGTCTACTTATACTAGAATCAAATTAGGTCAAGAGACTTCATTGTTGTATGAATTTTTTGATTGAAAAAGATTGAAAAAGATTAGAACTTAAACTTCAAATATTTGTGAATTCAACCTTTCTATTTTAAGCCAATTTTCATCAATTGTGAGTCAATCCAATCTAAATCATCTTTATGACTTTCTAGAACAAGAAAATATTTTAAATCTTCACATTTGATATTTTATTTAAATTTAAAATGATTTTTAATATAAAAAATCATAATAAATAAATAAAATAAAATAAAATTATGAAAATAACAAATAATTTTCGTGCATGATGTATTTGTATGGATTAGATCATCACATGGCAAGCCCATTTAGAAAAATTTGGTTTTAAACCTCCATTTGCTTCATAAACCAACCAAAAATTTCCCAACTTTGCAAGGGCACATATCCTTCAATTTTAATTATATGAGGGTTTTCTTGGACATTTTGGAAAGCTTGAAGAGTCCTCTAACCAACCCCATTGGTTTCATGTCCATATCATTTACCATTCTCATGTTATGCCCTTTTGAAGTTGTTGACTTTTTGTTGACTTTCAAAAGGACCTATAATGTCTTAGCTCATACCTTCCAAATGAAGCATTTTTGGGCTTGGCTTGTGAGAAACAAAGTTGTAGAGAATTCAATTTCCTTCAAAATGAGCTTTGGATGGGAAAAATGTGATGAAGCATGTGAAAGTTATGGCTGGTCAAAGTTCAGTTGACTTTTCCTGAGGAAACCCTAATTTAGAAACCTCTGATTCTTGATGATCTGAAATCTCCTTGATGAATCATGATCAACCCTTGATCAAATGATGAATTTTACTTCATATACTTGATGTTGGAAAAAAATCATGAAGTTTGACTTTGGTTTGACCACAGTTGACCTCAGTTTGACTTTTTAACTGCTTTGACTGATTTTGACTTATCTGATCATTTGACTGAGCAAACCTTTGAGAAAAGTTCTGAAATTTGTCATGGGGATTATTAGACACATATAAGATGTTATGAAGCTTACTTGAAGTCTTGGAAGTCCATTTAGTCTGATTGAAGTCAAAACCCTAGTTTTGGATGCACTGCTTAGGAGAATACCTTACCTGAGGGAATTGTCAAATCTTCTGACCAATGATGAACTTTGTGAACCTTGTGAACCTCATAAGATGTCTTGTGAATCTTGTGAACCTCATGGAAGGTCTTGTGAACCTTGTGAACCTCATAAAGTGTCTTGTAAACTTCATGAACCTCATGAAAGGTCTTGTGAACCTTGTGAACCTCATAAAGTGTCTTGTAAACTTCATGAACCTCATGAAAGGTCTTGTGAACCTTGTGAACCTTCTTAGCACACAAAGTCTTGTATTGTGAGGGAAAATTTTGGGGTGCAACACTCCCCATTATATAATTTCTAATCCACTCCAACATTGTTATGATAGGTTTATCTCGTTGTAACAAGATTGTTGCATTGAAGGACTCACTTAAGTTATTCATTAAAACATCACATTTAGAAAAAATAGGAAAGGCATGCTTACACCATTTGTTCTTAGGAATTGATTCTATCCACTCAAATGCTTCCACACTAATCTCTTTGATCATTGACATTTTAGCCTGATGTGCTTCAAAATAGGTTGCTTTTGCAGCAGCCATCATGAGATCTCTATACAATGTGCCACCTCCAAACTTCTTCTTAAAGTTTTCATATAGGTGTCTCAAGCAAAACCTATGCTCGTATGTTGGATACTTTTCTTCAAAAACCTGGATCAGACCCTGTTTGTGCAGGCAATAACAATGTTTCAGAATTAATAAATGCAATAACAATGTTTCAGAATGAATAAGTGCAGGCAATAACAATGTTTCAAAATTAATAATTGCAATAACAATGTTTCAAACAAAATATTAAAACTACCTTTTGTTGGTCAGAGATGAAGCACCACCTACGATCACCAATGTCCTCAATTAGCAATTTCATGAACCAGCTCCATGAATCTTTAGTTTCCATCTCTACCACAGCAAATGCAATTGGTAGGTACTGATCATTAGGATCTCTGCCAACAGCAATCAAGAGAATCCCTCCATACTTGTGTTTCAAATGACAACCATCAAATCCTATGAAAGGTCTACATGATCTTTTCAAATCTTTTTTGGTTCCATCTAGGGACATGTGGCATCTTTCAAATCTTAGAGCCATCCCTTCAGTAGGAGTACTTGTGTTTATTTTAAAAGTGTTTCCAGTTGATGCCCTTCTCAATTCAGCCCCATAAGACCATAGAAGACTAAATTGTTTGCTAGAATCACCTTCAATAATGGCTCTTGCAATCTTTCTTGCCTTGAATGCCCTACATGCTGGGATCTCTGTGGCATACCTTTGCCTCACATCAGTTACCACCTCAGTTAACCTCATCTTTGAATTATTCTTTAAACCATCCACAATAACTTTAGCCACCCATTCAGCTCTAGCATTGCTGTTAAAAAATTTCCTTCCACACTTATGTTTTGAATACAAGGTTTTGATTCTAAATGTGGTGGTCTTGAGTACCCTACTACACAACACGGTATAGTCACATTTAGCCTTGTCCTTACACACAATCCTACATCTATTATAGTCATTTTTCTGAAACTTTACCTCCCTTCCATTCAACACATTATGCTCTAAAATAGCATCTTTGAATTGTCTTAGAGACGAAAACTCCATTCCAACTTTGAAAGCAAAATCTTTGCATAGTGTCTCATCCTCATTATACCTCAAAATACAAGGCCTCTCATCACCACTTTCATCATCACCTCCACTATCAAGCTCATCCGTTATATATTCATCCTCAATCAAATTCTCCTTACCCATCTCTTGAGTAATAAACACCTTGTCATCTTCTTTACTCTTTCCATCTTCAGTTTCAGAATTATCTACCTTCTTTACATCCTCCTTATTGCCTTCATCATCCCTATTGACAGTTACATCTATAAGACCTTCTTCAAAACCAGCCATCCTCTCATCTTCACTATCCTCAAAGTGTACATCTTCCACTGAATTATCAACAGAATCAGTACTTGATTCACTTAAAACCTCAGCTTTTTCTACACGTTTCACTGTCTTACCTTTCTCTTTATATTTAGTCATGAAACTTTCCTCTCCATCAACCTTAGCTTCACAATAAATCTCTACATCACACTTGTATCCAATTGCATACATGGCTAGCTCATGTGCATCTCCATCATCCATAAATTTTTTTAAGTCTTCTTCAAGCAAACCACCCTCATGCTTCCACCACATGTTAACTTTAGTATAATCAAACTCAGGTTCTATCACTTTCACCAGATCAACAGCCTCAAAGAAACTCCAATAATCGGGTTCTTGTCCCTTAAACGCAAATACATCCCCACCCTCATATTTTAAGTTAGTGTCTTTTACAAAACGACCCTTTGTGAAGAAAACTATCTTGAACTTATCCATTTACCTGTACACATAATTTAAACTAGGTTTAATATAGGAAATTATAGTAACCCTGAATTTTCACCAAATCTAAATTGAAAACATAAACATGTTGTTATGCCCTAATTCTTTATTCACAGTAATAAACACAAACACTTAATGCATCAAACAACCTAAATCGAAAACAATGGGATCACACAAGTACAACAATGGCAGACAAGATTTACTAACCTGGGACCACCTTCAAGAAAAAAACGCTTGCTTGGGACCACTCTGAAAGTTGACTTGGACAAACTACAATATTCTAAACTTGAGAAGAGAAGACAGAATCAAAGCACTTGGAACTAAGCTTCAGAAGGAGAAGACAGAATCACATAACTTGGATTACGTTGACTTAGGCTTGGATTACACAATGCAATGTGACTCTTAACATTTCTCTTCCTATTTACCTTTTCTTTTTTCCATATTATCCACGCTGGCCACATTCATACAAATCAGCAAATTATTTACGCACACATGGCCTGCCAACTCAGCATCCATTAGTTCAAACTAATGGGAGGGACTAAATTTCGAAACGGAAAAGTTTTGGAGGACCAATGTTTGAAGAAAATATTTATAGGGACCTAATTCAAAAAATGAGATATTTAGAGGGACCAAAAACATATTTAACCCTACATTTTAAACAATAACAACCAATAATCAGTAAAAATCAGAATAAATAAACAAAATTAATAAATTTTGATACATACCTTTGATGAAGACCAACAAGCAACAACCAACAACCGGCCTTGACTTGATAAATTTTACAAATTTTTTATCTAAAAAAAATAAATAAATAATATTATACTCATGAAACAAACAAATTAATTAAATATATTTATATAAGAAAATGCAAAATACTTACTATGTGAAGAAAAAAAATGTTAGAGTGAAGGAATGAAGGAAGAAAAGATGAAAATGTGAAATGGGTATTGAAGAAATGAGGTTGAGGTTGAAGATGAGGATGAGGTTGGAAAATTAAATGTTTAGAACAATAAATAAGGGAAGGCGTGAATTAATTTGATCTGGGAATATGTATCAGTTTCCGACGTGATCCCCATGTGTGAACCATTAATGTCAGTTGTAAACACCCCAAATTTTCCCTCACCCATTCACACCATGTCATGTGATCTTTTCATGTGCATAAGTTCAATCATATCATCTCATATTGCATTTTTGCTTCACTGCATTGGTTCTAGGTCATCTGCATCTAGGGTTTGTGATCTGAGCAATCCCTGAGCTACCTGAACCACTCCAAAGGTCTTCAATCACTTCAAATGGGTCCATGTATGTTCAATCATCATATTATATCCTCACAAGGTCAAAGAAAGTCAAAGAATCACAAGAGCTGAGAAAGGCATGGAAGCAGAGCCAAGCTTAACTGCACAGATGACCTAAAATTAGGGTTTTGGTTTCAAAGGCCATAACTCCAATATTTTTGGTCATTCTTGTTTCTATTGGTCTCTATATGTTATGAGGATTATGCATATCAATTTTCATGAAGAAATTCAAAGGGGAAGGCATCTGATCAAAAGGTGACTTCTTGAGCAAGTCAGTGCAAAATCAGGGCATCTGAGGCCCCCAATGACCCAACCAAAGGTTGTTCTCCATTATTTTTAATGTGTATGATCTTTATTTGGTCATAGAAGATGTTAGAAGTTCGCAAAATTGAAGAATTTCAAGCCATTTGCAAAGTTGCCTTTTTTGGAAAGTGACTTATAATGTAAACTTGCTATTTTGGGAAAGATTTTCAACCTCCTCTTATTGATTCAAAAATGCTTCAAATGAGAAAACTTTGGTCATGAAAGTTGTAGATTGGATCATTCCCTTTTCAAAAAGTACAAGAACTCTTTCTAATTCATTTTGGATCAAAAGTTATGGCTTTGCAAAGTTGGGAAAAATCATGAAATTTTCACTTTTGCACCAAAGAGGGAAAGTTGCAAGACCTCATGCCAAGGAAAAATGTGACTTCAAATGGACTTCTAAGCATCACATAAGCATAACACATGACCTAAAGTTCATAATGCACCAAAGAATCTCCAAGTTTCATCACTTATGCTTTAAGAAATCTCAAAAGGGCCAAAAGTTCACAAATTTGCAAAAGGACCCAAAGCTTCTCATCCACTTGTGCCAGCTGCCAAAAGTGACTTCCATGGACCTCCTTGAAGCATGCTGATTCAAACCATGCCCTTGTACCATGACTGAACCAGCCCATACCTCCTCTTACACAAAAGTTGACTTTATGCAATTTGAGCCATGCCAATCAAGCTGAGCCACACCAACTACTCTGACCAATCACAGCTTCACATACATGCCTCATGGATCATTTCTCACATAATCTTGGAGCCTGAAACCACATCATTACTAGAGTTCACAAAAATACCTCTTTATGCATTTTTCTTCGAATCTCAATACACAAGCCACAAAACCTCCAAACAAACTTCACAGAATCACTCACCATGATCCTCTGATCGTTTCCTAACCATAATTTGATCCTGAAACCCTCCCAAACAGAAATACGATTTTTCACTCCCCTTGGTCAGAACTTCATCAATCTCACAAACCAGCCACATTAAACTCCAACTAAGCCTCAAAGCTTCCTCAAGAAGATCATTGGAGCCATTTTGAAGCAAAGACCTGGCCAGAGAGTACCAAAAGTGAAAGCTCCAGTTCAGGTGAGCTCAAGAACTTTTTTTCCAGAACTCCCATTTTTAGTTTCTAAATGATTCCTCATGCTTCACTGATCACCATGATATGATTTATTTTGAAAATGAGTGAAAAATGACCATGTATGCTTGTTCTGAAATTTTGCCCGTGAAACTTGATTTGCTTCGATTCTTGTTGTTGATGTAATATAAATGATTTTTGTGCTTGGAATCTTGTTTATTGTTGTTCATTAATCATTTCTGGAGAGTTTGATGAAGCTTTGATGCGTATTGAGTGAGATAGAAAAATGGTTGGCCGGAGAAGATGACCGGAACACTGTTCCGGTCATCTGAAAGTCATTAGGGCACATGATTAGGGTTAATGACATAATTAAGTAAGTTTGAATTCTGGCCGTTCGTTTGCGCACTAAGTCAATTCCCGCGTCCCTGAGTTTGAACCACAGCCCTTGGATTGTTTGACTTTCTCATTTTTCTCTTTTAATTCATTTAATTTCATTTGTTTTATATTTAACTTCCACGAATTTTAAAAAATAGTAAAACATGTTAAAAAATTCTGAATTTTTTTGTCAAGCATTTTATTAATTTTCAGAACCCAAAGATATTTTTATTTTTATTTTTTGCATTAAAAATTATTTTTAAATCATTTAAATGTTTATTTTTAATTAGTTAATGGAAATTAATTAATTAAATATGCATTTAGGTATTTAAAAATCACAAAAAAATTCACATTGCATTTCAAAACATTTAGAAACATTATCAAACTCTCAAAACAAATTTATTTTTGGTTCTTGACCTATTTTGACAATTTTCATTGGAATTAAATTTGTTTAAAGGCAATATTTTGATCCTAACTTGAAAAAATTCATTCTGCCTAACCATGAAGAGTTTGATAATGGTTCTTCTTGCATTGCATCCTTAATATCATGTAGTTTTTAGGGTAAAATTGGTTTGAATTTATCTTGCATTTTCAATTTAATGAGATTTTTTTCCTTTTGAGGTGCCTTGAAACCCTAGTTGACTTAGAGAAATCATAACTTCCATTAGGTTTAGATTTAGGTCTCCTCCTTTGGGCAGTGAACTTGTATAGGGTTAGGGTACCTTTGATCCCATTTTCATTTTTTTATCATGTCATTTGCTTCTGGTTTTGAATTTTTGTGATGCATGTTGTATGTAAACCCTAATTTGTGCCTTCACTTGTATCCATCTCTCATATGCTTCCATTCATAAACTTGCCATGACATTTTGTGCATCAATATGACATGTAAGACATCTTAGGACATATTAGAATCATGTTTTATCATTGCATCTTTCATTTTCCATGTTATATGTCCATTCCATTTCATAAACTTTCATGAATCTTTATGGTTCAAGCATGCTTCATTTGCATCCTCATCCTTGTATGATCATCCACAACTCTTGATATGTGTTTGCATCATCACTTAGTATCATTAACATCATGTTTTTTCTTATGACTTTGGTTTGCATCATGACATTTCATCTCATTTGCATTGCATTTCATTTCTTTTGCTAACATTTCAGGTGGTAAGTTGTTTTGAGAAGTGAACTTGCCTTCACTTCTCACAATCTCTTTTCATTTCTCTTATGCATCACTGCTGCATTTTATCTTGTGTATTATAGTGAGCTTGCCCATTCATGCTCTTTCCCACTTTCTTTCTTCAGGAAACTTGTCTTCTTAAGTGAAGCAAGTTGTCTTGTTTCTCTCTGCTTCTTTCTCCTTTCATCTGCTTCTTTTCCTGGTGGCTTTTCTCTTGAAGATCTCTTGCAAGCTTCATAAACCCTAGGAACAACCAAGCATGATAACAATTAGGGTTTGATTAGTCCCCCATTTAGTTTTGCCTTTGTGTCATCTTTGATTCTTCTCTTCTCATCTCATAATCAAGGACTAAACCCTAAAGGTTTTAAGGCTTTGGGATTAGGGTTATGCATGTATCCTTCTATTAGGATGGAGTGTATAACTTTAATTCTAAGTGTTAAACCCTTAATGTGTTTAAATCCTTTAATCAATTCATCTAATAATCACTAAGACATCAAGCTTGTAACTTGGGCCTTGCATTAGGGTTCTAATTCTTCCTTAATTGGTTAAGAAGGACTAACCCTAGTGTTAATGGACAAGTCCCCCTCAAGTTGTCTTACACACCATAAAAATCACTTCTTAATCTTACCATTAACTAAAACCCACTTAATAAAGGTTTTGTTTTGTCATGAGGTTAATCCCTAATCATGGATTAAGTTGAGGAGCCTTCCTCAGCTTAAATGTTCTCATCTATTATCCTTCTATTAGGATGGTGTAATGGGTCCATTAAATCCTTGATTATGGCTTAAACTCATTACTTAACACAAAACAAAAACAACAAAAACATCTAAATAAATGCAAGTAGGTTAATGATCTTAATCCTACATCATGGTGATTAAGTGTGAGGTGCTTACTTCATGCTTAAGGTACTCTCATTACCCCTAATCTGAGGGAGGATGTGATGAGTTTACTAACCCATTGGTTTAGGCTTAAGCTCATTAACTTATGACAAACTTCAAAAATCAATAAAAGATTGAAAACATCAAAAACAAACAATAATCGTCTCCTTCGGGATTCTTTTCTCATCTCATTCACTCACAAACGAGAACTCGCTTCTTCCGTCTAATGCAAGACAGTTTGCACCTGAGCCAGACAGGTCATACACTTGAGCATAGACAAGTAAGCAGTTCACAAGTCAATTTATCTTTCAGTCTCTTTGAGTCGAACTACGGTGTTCTGACTTCCTCATTGCACGAGAGGATACGTAGGCATAACTTAACCGTTATCGAACAAAAGTCTCTGTATATTCCCCCCTCTTTCCAGCACCATTCTTTAAGCCTCATAGTCTTGAGCATTTCATCCTTGTTTTCACACTGACACTTCTCTTATACACTTCACATTTCTTTTACACTGACACTTGCATTCTTTCCAGCTTTGATACACAAATTGCACTGACACTACCCCTTTAAAACACAAATCTTTTAAGCGTGGATCCCGTCGAGTACGACGGACAATCTGGGTGCTAATACCTTCCCAGGTTGTAACCAACCCCCTTTCTCAGTCTCTCTGATTCACAACCGTCTTATCCATCTCTTCTTAGGTTTATGCAGCATTACCTTTCCTTCGGGATAAAAATGCCTAGATGGCGACTCTATTCATTCATTCTCCTTTCGCCGACCGTTCGCGTCTGTACCCCATTTGACTTAGCCTCATTTGGTGGGAGCGACAGCTTGGCGACTCTGCTGGGGACCCTTATACTGTAACCAGGGCTTTTGGTTCTTTTTGTGGGTTCTTCCTAGCGCTTGTTTGATTTGTGTTTACTGGGGTATTATGTGCTAATTGTGTTTATTTATCTGCTTTATTTATTGCTTTATGTACAGCTTTATTTATTGCTTTCCTTTATAGTTTTTCATATTTCATACTGTCATTATCATTGCTGGATCTGGTTGTTGTTTTGGTGGGTGGGGTTCTATTGAGAGTTTAAGGTCCTATACCTGGGACCTGAGTGACACCTAGGCTAGAGTGGTTCATGTTCTTTCCCATTCCATTTCGGTCTGGTGCGGGAATATGAAACACGGTTCAGATATGGGTTTCTTCTTGAGAACTATGTGCTACATATTTCCTGTAGTGCTAGGGCTATCTGGGAAGCCTGCTAAGTCTGGATGACCTTTATTATGACCTTCAGAAGCTGAGGTGAATTAGAGGAGGATCTTTTATGGTTATTGTAAACACTGTACCTCCGGGTTAGAAGTGTTTACACTCCTCATAACTGATCCAAGTCTGAGGATCCTTGTTTTAGAACACTACATGTGAGGGGGTTGGGCTGTTTACAGGTTTGCAGGTACCCTTGGCCACATCATGCCCTGTTACTTGTTTTGATTAAGAGTACCTCATGTTGGACAGTTCTTGTGATTTAACCCTGGACATGTGACTCTTTATTTGAGTCCCCCACCTTGGTTACTGGATTTCTGAACCTCCATCTGGGCTTTTTGAACATACATGGGCTTTATATCAAGGCAGATAATCAGATCCAGCTTGATCACAAACCCTTGCATATCATTTGCATACTCATCATTTGCATCATTTAACATTTGTTTATTTGTTTTTCAGGGTATCCACATTATATCTGGCTTGGTTTTGACCCCTTCTTCTGCATAGACCTCTGCTTCAGTTGTCTTCATCAGTTGTCTACTTCAGCTATCTTCATCATCACCAGCACCAGCCTACCAGTGGCTCATCTCCAGTATCAGTCTTGATTCTCATCAGCACTTGTCTTCATTTCTTCATCAGCACTAATGACCACTCCTAAGAAAAGAAACATATCTTACCATTTCTTTGAGCCTGTGTTGACTGGTATCAGGCAGGTCCAGTCACTTTATCACCCCTGACCACATCCCATTATTCAGAGAGCATTATGGAGGTATCCTTGATATGGTTATGGACCTAGACCCTTCTCAGAGGAGCATGATCCACACCTGCCTACAGTTTTATGACCCTCCTTTGAGATGTTTCACCTTTCCAAACTTTCAGCTAGGTCCTCTGCTAGAGGAGTTTTCATCATTGATTGGAGTACCTGTCAGGGGTGGAGTCCCCTTCAACCCAGAAATGACTTCTCCCAGCAATGGAGAAGTAGCAAAAGCACTGTATCTGGAGCCTACTTTGATTGAGCAAAATATGACAACAAAAGCTGGGATCCCTGGTTTGCACTTGGATTTCTTGATTTCTCAGGCCATCCTGAAGGCCTCTTTGGGAGAATGGAGGGCAGTTTGTGCATTGTTAGCCCTCAGCATATATGGGGTTATACTGTTTGCAGATGAGCCCAAATTTATCAGCAAGAATGCCATTCATCTTTTCCTTCTGAGGAACCCAGTACCCACATTGCTGGGAGATTTCTATTATTCCATTCATTAGAGGAATGAGAAACAAAGGGGGAAGTTAGTGAGATGTTATGCTCCTTTGTTTCACACTTGGCTGCTTAAACACCTGCCTAAATCAGATGCCTTCCTGAATCCCCACCAACAAAAGAATTGGGCTAAGAGGCTCATTGCTTTGACTTCAGATGACATCAGATGGTGCACCCAGAGCACCAAAGGCAAGGACATCATCACCAGCTGTGGGCAATACCCAAATGTACCTCTGATAGGAGTAAAGGGTTGCATCAACTACAATCCTTTGATGTTTAAGAGACAACTGGGCTATGCTTTGGTTCACCCTCCTAAAGTGCAAGATTTAGCTGAAACCATGTATTGTGAAGTAAAACCTATTTCAGCTGTTGTCAGACAAGCATCCTGGGCTTGGGACAACATCCAGACAAAAGGGATGGCTATTCTTGGAAGGTGTAATAATGTTGCTTCAGCTCAGTACTATGACTGGTCCCATGCTAGAGCTTAGATTACTGGAATGCCCTTCACCTTGGAGGACACACCTGGACCATCTACAGTACAGCCAGCAGCCACTGTCAGCCTGAAAGAATTTGAGAAGCTGAAGGAAAGGAATGAGAATCTGTCTCAAGCTCTGAAGAAAACTCTTTGGGAAAAGAGTGATGGTCGTTTGGACATTGAGAGGTTGGAGAAGCTTAGGGTGGAGCATCTGGCCAAGATTGAGAAAACAGAGGACTACATCAGAAAAGCAAGAGCTGGGGAACAAATATTGAAGAATGCCTGTAAAGAGGCCAAGCTTCAGAAGGCTAGGACTGAGCTCTATCTGCAAGAAAGTCATGCTAGGTGGGTCAGGATCACTGAAGCCCGTACTCAAGAAGATCAGAGAACTCAAGCCAAGATTGAACAGTTAGAGGCCATTGAAAAGAAGCAGCAGGAAGCTTTGCTGGCAGCCCAGAAGGAGATTTCAGAGTTGAAGCTTAGGGCTGGGTTGAAGAGATCAAAGGATCAGGACAGGCACAAGAAGCTGACCACTGCCATTGCCACCAGAAACCTCCTCATCAGGACCATTACAGAGCATCCAGCTGGTCCAGTGACTGAGGCACTTCTGAAGGAGGTTAAGGAGGATGAGTTTGGACTGGATGTTTGACTTCTTTGCTTATTGTTCATTTCCATTTTATGTACTTTTCTTTTTGTTGTATTTTGACCCTTCAGGGGCATGTGTTGTAAAAAACAGACTATGTATTATTCATCATTTGTAATATATTTTAGTTTGTTTCCATTTGGGTTTTCTTTTCTCAACAACATCAAAGCATCTTCCTCGAGGTCTGGAAAGGTCAAAACCAAGAACCAAGCCGGATACCTTGGAAAACAAATAAGCATACTGCATTGCATACTAACTTTTACTTTGTTTTGTAGGTTTTTGTTATTATTTGTTTCTAACTTTGCTATGACTTCAGGAAATATTGCTCGCAGAAGAGTGTTCCCTGTCAACCGTGCACACCGGTATCCTACTCGCAACAACCTTCCGGGTATTCTAATGGAGCAAGTACAGCAAGACCTGACCGAGGTCAGAACCCAGATGGCTAATGAAAGAGTGGAGATGAGAAACCAAATGGCCCAATTCATGACTGTGATGACTGGCTTGGCCCAGAGCCAAGAAAGGTTAAGGGCATTGGTAGAAAGACAAACCCCCGAAGAACCTCATCCTGGCACTGGAGGAACTAGCAACAATGAAAGGGGTCAGCCTCATGTTAATCCACCTGTATTTGGACCTCATCTAGATCCGGAAGTCAACATCCCAGGAAATGTGCAAGGAAATACTACTGGGGGAAGAATCTTGCAAGAAGATCCCCAAGAAGAGCAGTTTATTGTCATGGGAGCTAGAGACGAAGTCTATGATAGGAGGTTTGATGAAATTGCTGAGAAGTTGAGATCTTTGGAGTCTCAAAACTCCTTGGGCTTCAATGTAATGGATATGGGGTTAGTGGATGGGGTGAGAATTCCCCACAAATTCAAACCCCCGTGCTTTGAGAAATACAATGGAACCTCCTGTCCACGAACTCACCTGCAGTCTTTTCTGGGGAGACTTAAAGCATATACCATGGATGAAAAGCTTTGGATGTTCTATTTTGAAGACAGTTTGACTGGGTCTTCAAGAGAGTGGTATTCACACTTGACCAGAGCTACTATTAGATGCTGGAAGGACCTGGCTGAGGCTTTCATCAGACAATATCAATACAATCTGGACATGGCTCCTAACAGGAGCCTCCTAATGGGAATGTCTCAATCCTCCAAAGAAAGCTTCAGGGAATATGCCCAAAGGTGGAGACAGCTTGCTGCTGCTGTCCAGCCACCCATGTCGGAAAGAGAAATGGCCGACATGTTCATGAATACTTTGCAAGGAACATATATTGATAGGCTGGCTGCCTTTTCTTCCACCAGTTTTGCTGACGTAGTTATAGCCGGTGAAAGAATTGAAAGTCTATTAAAAATGGGCAAAATTTCTGATAATGGTGCAAGTTCATCCAGTAATCCCAGGAAGCCTTTTGTGGGACCTCGAAGAGCCGGTGAGACCAATGCCATTCATGCCAGCAGGGGCAGACCTCAGTATGTTCACAGATCAGTAGCAACTGTCACCATTCCAGCTCCGATTCCTCAGCAATCAGCATATCAACAACAACAACAATCACATTATCAGCAACAAATTCAGTATCCGCAACAGAGAACCTACAACAACAACAACAGCAATCAACAACAACGACCCTTTCAGCAAAGACCATCACAGGCAAATAGGGTGATTGACCCTATCCCTATGCCTTATGTTGCCTTATTGCCACAACTCCTAAAGCTTAACTTGGTTGAGTTAAGGACATTGGCACCACCAGATACCTCCAATCTCCCTAAGAATTACGATGTTAGCGCCATGTGTGCTTTCCACTCCAATGCACCTGGTCACAATACTGAGAAATGCAGGGCCTTGCAAATGAAAGTTCAAGATCTGGTGGATTCTAAAGCCCTCAACTTCGCACCTCCTCCGAATGTCAACAGAAATCATATGCCTAATCATGGTGGGCCAAGGATTAATGCCATTGAGGAAGACAAACCATCTACTCTGATCACCAGTGTTGCACAAATTCGAACACCTCTGGTCGAAATTAAAGCTCAGCTTCTAGAGTGCCAAGTGTTCCCCGGGTGTGAGCTCAGTTGTGGGTATTGCAACATTGCGGTCAACGGGTGTGATAATTTGAGAAGCGGCATAGATGGTCTTATCAAGGATGGTATCCTTCAGATCTCAACAACGGCGCCTACAAATCCAGCAATTCCCTTAACCACAATTCCTGGTTCTTCTACAACAGCAGCAACAATCATTCCTACCGATTCATCAATATCATCAGTAATGGCTCCGTCCATCACTTCAACAAATCAGATTTCAACAACCATTTCTTCTACAACATCAGCATCCATTTTATCAGCAGAATCTTCTACAACGCCAACGAAAATTAACGAAGATGTCTCAGCAGTTACAATCTACTATGACCCATCAAATGTTCCTCCAAACAACAACTTTCAACAACAAACAGTGGCACCTCCTGCCAGGTCACCAGTCACAATTTACTATGATCTGCACACCATTACAGTACCCTCTTTTGCAGCAGTCAGTCCAATCACCATCACGGTGCCTGGACCAGTTCCTTATGAAAGCAGTAATGCCATACCTTGGCATTATGGCTCTGATCTCTACTGCAACGGGGAGAAAATCACTTTGGATTCTTCAACCTCTTCTCCACAAATTGATAATGTTGGGGGAGGCGGAGGCTTCACCAGAAGCGGACGCCTTTTTGCCTCACAAACACAAAGACCTAATGCTGAAGCAGAAGTTGCTGCTAAAGCAAAAGGAAAGAGTGTGGTACATGAAGAGCCAACTGTCAAAGAAACTCAGAAGACATCTTTTGAGCAAGATGTAGACGAGTTCATGAGAATCATAAAATGAAGTGATTACAAGGTGGTGGATCAGCTTCACCAAACTCCCTCGAAAATCTCCATATTATCACTGTTGATGTGTTCCGAAGCTCACAGGAACGCATTATTGAAAGCCCTGCACGCAACATACGTGCCAGAGGAGATCACTGTTAATCAGCTGGAAACTGTGGTGGCAAATGTCAACACCAGTCATGGACTGGGCTTTACCAATGCTGACTTAACAACGGAGGGACGTAACCACAACAAGGCTTTACATATCACCTTGGAATGCAAGGGTGCTGTTCTATCTCATGTACTGGTGGACACTGGGTCATCACTCAATGTTCTACCAAAGAAAGCCTTAGTGAAGCTGGAGTATGATGGCTTGGCACTGCGTCTGAGTAATTTGGTGGTGAGAGCATTTGATGGCTCTAAAAGATCAGTGCTTGGAGAGATTGATCTGCTTGTGATGATTGGCCCACAGACCTTCAAAACTACCTTCTATGTGATGGACATTCAGCCGACCTACAGCTGTTTGTTGGGTAGACCCTGGATCCACGCCGCTGGCGCTGTTACGTCTACCCTTCACCAGAAGCTGAAATTCGAGTGGGAAGGCCAGATCATCACCATCTGTGGGGAGGAAGACATCTTTGTTAGCCATCTGGCTACGTATAAGTACATTGAAATGGATGGAGAAATCCATGAAACCATGAGCCAGGGGTTTGAGGCCCTGAACATTAATGAAGCATTTGCTGTACTGGGAACCTCCATAACGTCATACCAGCAAGCCCGGAAGGTTGTTGAAGAGGGTACTGCCCAAGGCTGGGGTAAGCTGCTGCCCGTGGAGAAGAAAGAAGACAGATTTGGGTTGGGTTACAGACCAACCCAACAAGATCAATCAGAGGCTGCCAAAGAGCCCAATTTTGTCAGCGGGGGAATGCTCACCCCGGATGCTGTGAACAACTTGGAAGACGAGGAGGAAAGCGACCACAACCTGGAGAGCTGGATACGTCCAAGGATCCCGGGGAGCCAAGTCCTTAACTGGTCTTCCCAGGAAATTATAAGGGTTACTCCTGCAGAGTAATTATTATTTCCTGTATTTTAAAGCATGCATCAAAGTCTTGCATCTTGCCCAAGATGTCAAGACTCATTTTGTAATCGGGCCATCTTGTAATTTTGTGCAAATGGATTAATCAATGAATATCGGACATCTTTTGCAAACGAGTCTCTTTTTCGCTCACTGTCTTTTCATTTTTCTTTTTGTACAAAAATAAAATGGCAATGTTTTTCAAAATGATAACCTCATTTCACTTTTTTTTCTAAACAAGATAAAATCGATCACTAAAATAAACGAATCTAAACCCTTGCAGAAAGTGCCTTTCAAACTGCACCGACAATAACACTGCTATGACTTTGTATGACTTTGACAATCCAATCAATCAAGCTGATGAAGGGGTTGAAGAAGATTATGAGCTACCTGAAGAGCTAGCCAGGTTGTTAAGGCAAGAGGAGAAGGTTATCACTCCTCATCGGGAGGAGGTCGAAACGGTTAATCTTGGTACGGAAGAAGACGTAAAAGAAGTTAAGATCGGGGTCTGCCTACAAGATTCAGTGAAAGAGCAACTGATTGATATGCTTCGGGAGTATGTGGATGTTTTCGCTTGGTCTTATCAGGATATGCCAGGGTTGGACACCAATATTGTCATGCACAAGCTGCCTTTGAAAGAAGATTGTCCGCCAGTAAAACAGAAACTGCGCCGTACTCGCCCGGATATGGAAATGAAGATAAAAGAAGAGGTACAAAAGCAGTGGGACGCTGGTTTCCTTACTATTACTAGTTATATGCCATGGGTTGCTAATATTGTACCTGTGCCTAAGAAAGACGACAAAGTGAGGATGTGTGTGGACTACCGGGATCTGAATAGAGCCAGCCCGAAAGATGACTTCCCATTACCTCACATTGATGTATTGGTTGATAATACGGCTCAGTTCTCGGTGTTCTCCTTCATGGATGGATTTTCAGGATACAATCAGATCAAGATGTCACCTGAAGACATGGAGAAGACAACTTTCATCACACCCTGGGGAACATTCTGTTACAAGGTGATGCCATTCAGACTGAAGAATGTTGGTGCAACTTATCAACGGGCTATGGTAACATTATTCCATGACATGATCCACAAGGAAATTGAATGTTATGTGGATGACATGATTGCCAAGTCCCTCACAGAAGAAGACCACCTGGTAAATTTGTCGAAGTTATTCAAGCGTCTGAGGAAGTACCAACTGAAGTTAAACCCCAACAAATGCACATTCGGGGTGCGATCTGGTAAGCTGCTGGGATTTATTGTAAGTGAGAAAGGGATTGAAGTTGACCCTGACAAAGTCAAAGCCATTCAAGAAATGCCTGCACCGAAGACTAAAAAAGAAGTTCGGGGGTTTCTGGGTAGATTGAACTACATTTCAAGGTTCATATCTCACCTTACGGCAACCTGTGAGCCCTTGTTCAAACTGTTAAGAAAAGAACAAACGGTCAGGTGGAACGAAGACTGCCAGAGGGATTTTGACAAAATCAAGGAATACTTGCAAGAGCCTTCAATCCTTATGCCTCCAGTTGAAGGAAGACCTCTAATAATGTACTTGACAGTATTAGAAGAGTCAATGGGGTGTGTGCTGGGCCAGCATGATGAGTCTGGTCGAAAAGAGTATGCAATATACTACCTAAGCAAAAAGTTTACCGACTGTGAACAATGTTATTCACTGCTCGAGAAAACTTGATGTGCTTTAGCGTGGGCTGCTCGCCGGCTAAGGCAGTATATGTTGACTCACACTACTTTATTGATCTCAAAGATGGACCCAGTTAAGTACATTTTTGAGAAGCCAGCACTTACCGGACGGGTTGCAAGATGGAAAATGATCCTCACAGAATATGACATTCAGTACACATCTCAGAAAGCCATCAAAGGCAGTGTATTGTCTGATTATCTCGCTGAGCAACCCATTGATGATTACCAGCCTATGAGATTTGAATTCCCCGATGAAGACATCATGTTCATAAAAGCAAAAGATCATGAAGAGTCTGTTCACACTGAAGGGCCTGAGCCAGAAGAAGAATGGACTATGATGTTTGATGGGGCTGTTAATATGAATGGTCGTGGTGTTGGTGCAGTACTCATTACACCTAAGGGAGTTCACATGCCTTTCTCGGCAAAACTCACCTTTAACTGCACTAACGACGAAGCTGAATACGAAGCTTGTATTATGGGTCTTGAGGAAGCCATTGACCTCAGGATCAAGACTTTGACTGTATTCGGAGATTCAACTCTGGTAATCAATCAAACCAACGGAAAATGGTACACCCACCAAGATCATCTGATACCTTACCGGGATTATACAAGGAGGCTATTGACTTTCTTCACAATGGTCAAGCTTGAGTATATCCCTCGAGACGAGAATCAGTTTGCAGATGCTCTGACCACCATTTCATCCATGATCAAAGTTCAAGCTGCCAACTTTGTGCCTCGGATTGCAGTATCCAGACTCGATAGACCAGCATATGTATTCTCAGCAGATGTTGTCAAAGATGATAAGCCTTGGTTCCATGACATTAAGTGCTTCTTGGAGGATCAAACGTACCCACCTGGGGCATCTTCTAATGATAAGAAGACATTAAGAAGGCTAGCTGGTAGTTTCTTTCTGAATACTGACGGTTCCCTGTACAAGAGAAACTTTGATATGGTACTTCTCGGATGCGTTGATAAGACAGAAGCAGACTTGTTGATGCACAAAGTGCACGAAGGATCCTTTGGTACCCATGCAGGAGGGCATGCAATGGCTAAAAAGTTGCTAAGATCAGGCTATTACTGGATCACAATGGATGCAGACTGTTGTGCCTATGCCAGAAAATGCCATAAATGCCAGATCTATGCGGATAAAGTGCATGTGCCTCTGAATCCTCTGAATGTGATGTCTTCACCATGGCCCTTTGCTATGTGGGGCATTGATATGATTGGCAAAATTGAACCGACTGCTTCAAATGGCCACAGATTCATCCTGGTTGCCATTGACTATTTTACCAAATGGGTTGAAGCAGCTTCCTATGCAAATGTTACCAGGCAAGTGGTAGCCCGATTTCTGAAGAGAGACATCATCTGTCGGTATGGAGTTCCCGAGCGAATCATTACTGATAATGGTTCCAACTTAAACAACAAAATGATGACAGAGCTATGCCGGTGTAAACACCCCAAATTTGCCCTCACCCATTCACACCATGGCTTGTGACCATCTCATATGCATAAACACAATCATATCATCTCATAGTACATTTTTGATTCACTGGATAGTTTCTAGGTCATCTGCACCTAGGGTTTGTGATCTGAGCAATCCAAAAGCATCTTGAGCCATTCCAAAGGCCACCAATCAACTCAAAGGGGTCCATGTGTGCCCAATCATCATATTACATCTCCTCAAAGTCAAAATTGCAGAGGAATCACAAGAACTAGGGTTTGATTGGATGCAGAGCCAGGATGAACTGCACAGTTGACTGAAAATTAGGGTTTTGGTTTCAGAGGCCATAACTCCAAATCTTTTGGTCATTCTTGCTTCCATTGATCTCTATATGGTATAGGGAGTGTGCATATCAATTTTCATGAAGAAATTCCATGGGGAAGTCATCTGATCAAGAGTTGACTTTTCAGACAAGTCAGTGTAAAATCAGGGCATCTGAGGCCCCCAATGACCCAACCAATGGGTGATCTTCATCATTTTGGGTGTATATGATCTTTATTTGATCATGGAAGAAGTTTGAAGTTCATGGAAATCAAGAATTTAGGGTTTTTGCAAAAGTTGACTTTTTTGGGTTTTGTTGACTTTTCAAGAAGGCATCCTTTTAGGTCAATTTTCAAGCTTTGATTTTTGATCCAAAAAGGCTTCAAATGGAAAAACTTTGGTCATGAAAGTTGTAGATCTCATCTTTCCCTTTTCAAAAAGTACAAGAACATGATCAAACTCTTCTTGGATCAAAAGTTATGGCCATGCAAAGTTGCCAAAAATCATTGTTTTTTCAAGTTATGCATCAAAAGGAAATTTTGCAAAACCATGTACTAAGTCATAATGCAGCCTCTAATTCACTACAAACCATTACACAAACATCCTCTAAGTCCTAAAAATCAGAATTGGACTAGGTTTGTCATGGTTTCATGCTTGGTTAGGCTAAAAAGTCACATGTGAACCATAAGCCAACCTACTTGCAAAGCCACTCATAACATTATGCCAACTTGCTGCATTGAGTGCTGAGCCAAGCTAGGCCTCTCCCTCACCCATGCTGCACCAGAACCACCTTTGTCCTTGCCTAGTCCAAACACCATGCCTCTCTTACACATAAAGTGGTTTTTGAGCAAAAAGTGAACTACCTATCACAGCTGCACAAGTCACATCAGCCAACCAATCAGAATTGTTTATCATTTTCATTTTGCAAGTTGAACATAACAAGAACAAGGGCTGAAACCAACTCACTCATAACTTACACAAAAACCTCCCAACTTGCAAGTTCTATCGAATCTCATTACACAGCCTGCAAACACAAAATCTTTTTCCTCCATTCATCTCACCTTGATCCATAGAACACAAAGCATCAAGAACCAGAGCTTGAAACAACCAAAACACTTCACTGCCATCTCTCACCTCAGTTTGCAGTTTCACTTGCAACTCTCTCTATAGCCCACAAACATCAAAACAAACTTTGCCAAACTTCTCCACACACTTCATAGATCACAAACAACCATCTCTCATAGCCTGAAAGTGCCAAAATCTCAACTGCCATTGTTGGCTGAACTGAAGCAGTTCTCTTCGAAACTCATCATCCAGCAAGTCTAAACTCCATTTGAGCATCCAGACATCTTTGGGGGGCCAAGAGGAGCAGCTTGCACTTAAAGAAAGGGCCTGAAAGTTCCTAAATCAGAGGTTGCAAATCTCAGGTAGCTCCAAATAATTTTTTCCAGAAATCTCTTTTTTAGTTACAAACTTGTTCCTTATGTTCTCCTGATCATGCTGATGCTTTTAGTTTTTGAAATGGATGTGTTTTGAGAATTTAATTGCTGTTTGAAGCTTACGAACCCTAGTTTTTCTTTCCTTCGATTCAGATGATTTAGGTTAGATAAATTTGTTTTGAGAGAGGGGTTTAGTTCGTGAGGTGTAGGGGATCATTTCCCATGTCTTAGTTTTCATTTACATTACGTTTTGAGAGGTTTTGAGATTTTTCAGGTGACCCTCTGGCCGGAGAAGACGACCGGAAGTCTTCTCCGGCCACCTGAGTTTAGTTTGCCCTAATTGTCATTAATTATGTTAGTTTGAATTTGGTCCGTTGATGTGCGTTGACCCATTGACTTCCCACCCTTTTTGATGGCCCAGATTCACCATTAGCCCTAATCAGGATTAATTAGATTTAATTAATTGTATTTTAGGAGTTTGAATGTGAGCCACACGATTGCGCGCCAAGTCAATGGCTTTCTCCCCAGATTGCATCTCATCCATCCAATCTGATTACTTCTCTTTTTATTTGATTTTTAATTCATCTTATTTCATTTTATTTGTACAATTTATTTAAAATAGCTAAAAAATCATAAAAATTATGAAACTTTTTCTTTAAGGTTTATTTAATTTTTATGACACAAAAACATTTTTATTTTATTTTTTATCATTAAAAAAGTATTTTTAAATATTTAAAAGATTATTTTTAATTGATTAATGAGAATTAATTAATTAAAAATACTTTTAGGTATTTAAAAATTACAAAAAAATTCATGAAGTGTTCTAAGACATTTAGAAACATTGTCCAACCTTCAAACCAAATTTCTTTTTTGATCTTGATGCATTATAAGAATTTTTCATTGAATTAAATCATTTTGGATGCATTATTTTGATCATATGTTTGAAAATTCATTTCTGTCTTTTGGTAAAGGTTGAGACATTGATTCTTTTTGCATTGTTTTCCATTTGACATGTACTTTCAAGGATAAAAAGGCCAAGATTTGATCTTGCATTTTCTAATTGATTGGCATTTCTTTTGTTACAAACCCTAAAAAACCCTAATAACTTGTAAAATTCATAACTTGAGTTTGGTTGAGAGTTGAGAGCTCCCCTTTGGGCAGTGGTTCATTATAGGCCTAGGGTTTCTTTGGGTACCATTTTCCATTTTTTAGGTTAAGGTTTGCTTCTGTTTTGGGTTCATGTGTGATGTTTGATCCATGAACCCTAATTTGGGCTTTCATTTGCATCCCTCTTGCATTTCCTTGCATAACATGACTTGTCATTGCATTTTGTGCATTCTTATGTTTCATTTGACATCTTGAGACATGTAGAAAGCATCATTGATCATTGCATTGCATATTTGCCATGTCATTTGTCTTGTATGTTCCATAACATTTCATGTTCATCCATGCTCCTCAACTTGCATCATTTGCATTCATAATCTTGTATGAACATCTCCATTGTCTTGTCTCATGTTCATAGCACTCCATAGCATCATAATCATCATCAACATGCTCCTGGTTTTGCTTAGCATCATACCATTTCATCTCATTTAGCATTGTATTGCATTTGTTTCTAACATTGCAGGTGGTAAGTAACTTGAGAAGTGGATTTGCCTTCACTTCTCATACCTTTTCTTTTCATCCCTCTTGCATCCATTGCTGCATTTCTATTTGTGTTTGAGATTGAGCTTGCTCATTCTTGCTCCTCCCACTTTCTTTCTTCAAGTGACTTGACTTCTTGAATGAAGCAAGTCACTTTGCTTCTCTTGATCTTGTTCATCTGCTTCCTGGTGGTTCATCTGAAGATTGTTCTTGAAAACCTCACAAACATTAGGACCAACCAAGCATGATAATGAATTAGGGTTTTGATTAGTCTCCCCATAGTTTTTACCTTTGTGTCTCTCTTTGAGTCTTCTCTCCTCACCTCATAATCAGGGATTAAACCCTCAAGGCTTTAAGACTTTGTGATTAAGATCCTGCCTGCATCCTTCTTTTAGGATGGAGTGTATAACTTTAATCCTAAGTCTTGGACCCTTAAGGTGTTGAAATCTCTTAATCAATTCATGTAATAAGTATCAAGACATTACACTTGTAACTTGGGCCTTGCATTAGGGTTCTAATTCTTCCTTAATTGGCTAAGAAGGACTAACCCTAAAGTTAATGGACAAGTCCCCCTCAAGTTGTCTTACAAATCATAAAAAACACTTCATCATCATATCATTAATAAAATCCACTTAATCAAAGGCTTGTTCTGTCATGGGTTTAATCCCTAATCATGGATTAAGCTGAGGATCCTTCCTCAGCTTAAACACCCTCATCTATTATCCTTCTTTTAGGATAGTGTAATGAGCCTGTTAAATCCCTGATTATGGCTTAACCTCATTACTTAACACTAAACAAAAATCACAAAAACATCTAATTAATCACAAGTAGGTTAATGATCTTAACCCTACATCAAAGGTGATTAAGTGTGAGAATCTGACTTCACACTTAAGGTAATTCTCATTACCCCTAATCAGAGGGATGATGTGATGAGTTTACCAAATCCATTGATTTAGGTTTAAGCTCATTATCTTATGACAAACTCCAAAAAGAAATAAAAGACTGAAAACACAAAAACAAACAATAATCGTCTCCTTCGGGATTCTTTTCTCATCATCTTCACTCACAACCGAGAACTTGCTTCTTCCGTCTAATGCAAGACAGTTTGCATCTGTGCCAGACAGATCATACACTTGAGCATAGACTGCAAGCAGTTCACCAGTCAATTCATTTTTCAGTCTCTTTGGGTCGAACTACGGTGTTCTGACTTCCTCATTGCACGAGAGGATACGTAGGCATAACTTAACAGTTATCGAACAAAAGTCTCTGTACATTCCCCCTCCTTCCAGCTTCATTCTTTAGCCTCATATTCTTGAGCATTTCATTCCTGATCTCACACTGACACTGTACATTTATACACATCACATTTCTTTACACTGACACTTGTACATCTTTTCCAGCTCTTTTATGCACAAATAGCACTGACACTACCCCTTTAAAACACAAATCTTTTAAGCGTGGATCCCGTCGAGTACGGCGGACAATCTGGGTGCTAATACCTTCCCAGGTTGTAACCAACCCCCTTTCTCAGTCTCTCTGGTTCGCAAACCGTCTTATCCATCTTTTTCTAGGCTTATGCAGCATTGCCTTTCCTCCGGGATAAAAATGCCTAGCTGGCGACTCTATTCATTCTCCAGTGAGTTCACGGCTGTGTGTTCTCACTGTTCCCTTCGCCGACCGTTCGCGTCTGTACCTTCATTTGACCCATTTTCATTTGTCGGGAGCGACAGCTTGGCGACTCTGCTGGGGACCCTTATACTGCAACCAGGGCTTCTGGTTCTTTTTGTGGGTTCCTCCTAGCGCTTGATTGATTTGTGTTTATTGGGGGTGCTTGTTTGTGCTTGTATTTATCTTTATTCATTGCTTTATGTACAGTTACTTTACTGCTTTCTTTATTGCATTTATATATATCATACTGTCATGCTGTCTGTGCTGGATCTGGTTTTGTTTTAGTGGGTGGGGTTCTATTGAGAGCCAAGGTCCTATACCTGGGACCTGAGTGACACCTAGGCTAGAGTGAATCATATTCTTTCCCATTCCATTTCGGTCTGGTGCGGGAATATGAAACACGGTTCAGATATGGGTTTCTTCTTGAGAACTCTGTGCTACGGATTTCCTGTAGTGCTAGGGGGATCTGGGAAGCCTGCTAAGTCTGGATGACCTTTTAGTATTGACCTTCAGAAATTGAGGTGAATTAGAGGAGGAATTGTTATGGTTATTGTAAACACTGTACCTCCGGGTTAGAAGTGTTTACACTTCTCATAACTGATCCAAGTCTGAGGATCCTTGTTCTAGATCACTACCTGTGAGGGGGTCGGGCTGTTTACAGGTTTGCAGGTACCTTGACCTCAGAATACCCTGTTACTTTGACTTTGTTAAGAATGCTCCATGTTGGATAGTTCTTGTGATTCTAAAACCCTGGACATGTGGCTCTTTATTTGAGTCCCCCACCTTGGTTACTGGATTTATAGACCTCCATCCGGAATTCTTGAACACACATGGATCTATACCAAGGCAGTTTATCCAGATCCAGCTCAGTCACAAACCCTTTGCATATCATTTGCATACATCCTCATTGCATCATATTAACATGTGCTTATTTGTTTTTCAGGGTATCCATTTTCATCAGGTTTTGGTTTTGACCCCATCTGCAGCTTTGACCCATCTTCACCAGCATCTGCTTCAGTTTAGCTGTCTGCTTCAGCACCAGCCAGTCAGTGGTTTTCTCTACTTCAGCATTGTCATCAGCACTCTACCCAGTCTTCAGCATCATGGCTCCAAAGAAAAGCAATATCACCTATCATTTCTTCCAACCAGACTTGTCAGACATCAGGAGGGTCCAAACCCTGATGACCCCAGATCACATACCTCTGTTCAGGGAGCATTATGGGGATATACTTGACTTGGTTATAGACATGGACCCATCTCAGAGGAGCCTGATCCATACCTGCATCCAGTTCTATGACCCCCCATTGAGGTGTTTCACCTTTCAAGACTTTCAGTTGGGACCTCTCTTAGAAGAATATGCATCTTTGGTTGGTTTGCCTATCAAGAGAGAAATCCCTTTTAACCCTGAAATGGTCTTTCCCAGCAATGGAGAGATAGCAAGAGCTTTGCACCTGGAACCTGCTTTGATTGAGCAGCATATGACCTCTAAAGCTGGGATCCCTGGTTTTCATCTGGACTTCCTGATTTCTCAAGCTAGTTTGAAGGCCTCCCTGGGGGATTGGAAAGCTGTTTGTGCATTGTTGGCCTTGAGTGTATATGGAATTGTGTTGTTTGCAGATGAGCCCAGATTCATCAGCAAGAATGCCATCCACCTGTTCATCCTGAAGAACCCAGTGCCAACCTTGTTGGGTGACCTCTATTACTCAGTACATCAGAGGAATGAGAAACAGAGGGGTAAGCTAGTGAGGTGTTGTGCTCCACTATTCCATGCTTGGCTTCTCAAGCATCTACCCAGGACAGATGCATTCCTGAATCCTCATCAGCAAAGCAACTGGGCTAAGAGGCTCACTACTCTCACTGCAGCAGACATCAGGTGGTGCACCCAAGGCACCAAGGGCAGAGATATGATCACAAGCTGTGGGCACTTTCCCAATGTACCTTTGGTAGGAGTTAAGGGAAGTATCAACTACAACCCCCTGCTGTTCAAGAGGCAATTAGGCTATGCACTGGTTCATGCTCCTAGGGAACAAGACCTGGTTGAGACCCTCTACTGTGAGAACAAGATCAGTTTGACTGTTGTTAGGCAGGCTGCCTGGGCCTGGGATCATGTTCAAACCAAGGGAATCACCATTCTGGGGAAGTGCAATAATGTGGCATCAGCCCAATATCATGAGTGGTCCTATGCTAGGGCCCAAATCTCAGGATTGCCCTTCACCATCAAAGACATGCCTGAGTCATCATCAGCACCACCCCCTGCTACTGTCAGTTTGGAAGAGTTTGAAGGCTTGAAAGAAAGAAATGAGAAGCTATCCCAAGCCCTGCAGAAGACCCTCAGGGAGAGGAGTGAAGGTGTAAGGGAGATTGAAAGATTGGAAAAGCTGAGAGTGGAACACTTGACTAAGATTGAGAAGTCTGGAGACTATATCAACAAGTCTAAAGCTGGTGAGCAGATTCTGAAAAATGCTTGTAAAGAAGCCCAGTTCCAAAGAGCAAGGACAGACTTGTACTTGAAAGAGAGTCAGGCCAGGTGGGTCCGGATCACTGAAGCCCGTACTCTAGAAGACAAGAGAGTTCAAGATAAGATGGAGCAGATGGAAAAAGCCCTGGCAGCAGCCCAGGAGGAAATTTCAGAGTTAAAAATCAAAGCTGGAGTGAAGAAATCCAAAGACCAAAGCCAGAACAAGAAGTTGACTACAGCTGTTGCAACAAGAAACCTTCTCATCAGGAATCTTACGGAGCATCCGGCTGATCCTGTGACCGAAGCACTTCTTAAGGAAGTTCGCGAGGATGAGTTTGGCCTTGGAGTCTGATTATTTGCTTGTTGTTGTTCCTTTTCCATGTACTTTTGCTTTTTGGTGATGTATTTTTGACCCCTTAGAGGGCTAGTGTTGTAAAAAATGAACAATTTGTATTATTTTACCTTTGTAATGTATTTGTGTTTGTTTCCATCTGGGTTCACTTCAAAAGCAACTTCAACAGCATCATCTTCAAGGGTCTGGACGGGTCAAAACTGAAGACCAAGCCGGATACCTTGATAGCAAATAAGCATACTGCATTGCATACTAACCCTTTTGTTTGTTTTGTAGGTTTTGTTTTATTGTTTCTAACCTCTGTTGTGACATTCAGGAATTATTGCTCGCCGCAGGCTATTCCCTCTCAACAGGCCACACAGGTACCCTACAAGAAACAACCTTCCGGGCATCCAGATGGACCAGTTGCAGCAAGACCTCAATGAGGCCAGAACCCAGATGGCTAATGAAAGGGTGGAGATGAGAACCCAAATAACTCAGTTCATGGAAGTGATGAATAATTTAGCTCAAAGCCAGGAGAGGCTTAGAGTTCTGGTAGAGGGGAGAACTCAAGATGACCCCCATGTGGGAACTGCTGGCACCAGTAACAATGAAAGGGTGCAACCACATGTTAACCCCCCTATATTTGGTCCACACCTACATCCTGAGATTCATATTCCTGCAAACGTTCAAGGAACAGCCGCTGCAGCCAGAGTACTTCAAGAGGATCCTCAGGAGGATCAGTTTACAGTCATGGGTGCTGGAGAGGAAACCTATGATAGGAGATTGGATGAGTTGGCTGAGAAGTTGAGGTCTTTGGAATCCCAAAATTCTTTGGGGTTCGATGTCATGGACATGGGTTTAGTAGAGGGGGTCAGGATCCCTCATAAGTTCAAGCCTCCTTGTTTCGAAAGATATAATGGGACTTCATGCCCCCGGACTCATTTGCAATCGTTTCTGGGAAGGCTGAAGGCCTATACAATGGATGAGAAGCTCTGGATGTTTTACTTCGAAGACAGTTTGACTGGAGCATCAAGGGAATGGTATTCCCACTTGACAAGGGCAACTGTAAGATGCTGGAAGGACCTGGCAGAGGCCTTCATCCGACAGTATCAATACAATTTAGACATGGCACCCAACAGGACTCTCCTAATGGGAATGTCGCAGTCATCAAGGGAAAGTTTCCGAGAGTATGCCCAAAGGTGGAGGCAACTGGCTGCTGCTGTTCAACCACCAATGTCTGAGAGAGAAATGGCAGATATGTTCATGAACACTCTTCAGGGAACATATATTGACAGGTTGGCTGCTTTCTCTTCCACCAGCTTCGCAGATGTTGTCATAGCTGGGGAGAGAATTGAAAGCCTGTTGAAAATGGGGAAGATTTCCGATAACGGTGCAAGCTCGTCCAGTAGTACAAGAAAGCCTTTTGCAGGCCCGAGAAGAGCTGGCGAGACCAATGCCATTCATACCAACAGGGGTAGGCCCCAATATGTTCAAAGGTCCATAGCAGCAGTCACTATCCCTGCTCCAGCACATCCTCTGCCAGTCTATCAACCTCCTCAACAAAACTTCCAACAACAACCTCAGTATCATCAGAATCAATATCCTCCAAGAAACAACTACAACAACAACAACTCCAACAACAACAATCAACAGAGGCCATTCCAACAAAGGCCCTCTCAAGCTAATCGAGTGATCGACCCGATTCCAATGCCGTATGCTGCTTTGCTGCCACAGCTTCTGAAACTCAACCTGGTTGAGCTAAGAACGTTGGCACCTCCGGATCCGAACAGTCTACCAAGAAACTATGACTCTAATGCTAGGTGTGCTTTTCACTCAAACGCGCCTGGTCACAGTACAGAAAAATGCAGGGCACTGCATATGAAGGTACAAGACTTAGTAGACTCCAAGGCTTTGAACTTTGCACCTCCGCCCAACGTCAACAAAAACCCAATGCCACACCATGGTGGTCCCCGAATTAATGCTATCGAAGAAGACCAACCGTCTTATTTGATAACCAGTGTGGATCAGATCAGGACACCATTGGTGGAAATCAAGGCTCAACTCCGTGAAAGCAATATATTTCCGGGGTGTGAACTAGGGTGCCCATACTGCAATATTTCTTGGAATGGGTGTGAAGACTTGAGGAATGGCATTGACAGCCTTATTCAGAGTGGCTTACTGCAGATCACTACATCATTCCCGGCAAACCCGACGACTTCATCAGCAATGGTTTCAGATCCTCCTACAAATACAGCAACAATTGTTCCCAACAATTCATCAGCAACATCAGCAAGTACTTCATCTGTTCTACCCAATGATCAGTTTTCAACAGTTTCTCCTGCTACAACTTCAGCTTCAGTCCACTTCGACTCCCCATCAACAACAACAACAGTTCTTCCAACAGAACCTTCTACAACACCAGCAAACAATCACGAAGATGTCTCCACTGTTACCATATTCTACGATCCAGAAAACAATTCCGCTTATCATTCAGAAGGTGCTGCTCCCACTAGAGCACCAGTTACAATCTTTTATGATCCACAGACAATAACAGTCCCCTCAGCAGCAGCAATCAGTCCAGTCACCGTCACGGTACCTGGACCTGTACCATATGAAAGCAATAGGGCCATCCCTTGGCACTATGGCTCTGACTTGTACCGTGAAGGGAAAAGAATCACTCTGGAAGCATCATCACCTGCACCACAAGTTGATAATGTGGGGGGAGGCGGAGGCTTCACTCGAAGCGGACGTCTCTTCGCTTCAAAAGTCCAAAGACCCACTGCCGAAGCAGAAGCTGCTGCCAAGGCAAAGGGTAAAGGACCGGTGCAGGAAGATCCAGCTGCCAAAGAAGCCCTGAAGACTCCATTTGATCAGGAAGTTGATGAGTTTATGCGGATCATCAAGAAGAGTGATTATAAAGTTGTGGATCAACTTCACCAAACTCCATCCAAAATCTCCATCCTCTCACTGCTCATGTGCTCCGAAGCCCATCGGAATGCACTACTGAAAGTACTGCACGCAGCTTACGTGCCCGAGGAGATTACTGTCAACCAATTGGAAACCGTTGTTGGAAACGTTACTGCTAGCAACGGGCTAGGGTTTACCAATTCTGATTTGACAGTGGATGGTCGTAACCACAACAAAGCCTTGCACATAACTATGGAATGCAAAGGAGCTGTCCTTTCTCATGTGCTGGTGGACACAGGTTCCTCCCTGAATGTCTTACCAAAGAAGGCTCTGGTGAAGTTAGAATATGATGGATTGGCATTGAGACCCAGCAACCTGGTGGTTAGAGCTTTTGATGGCTCAAAGAGATCGGTTCTGGGAGAGATTGAGCTGCCCGTGACAATTGGCCCGCAGACTTTTAAAACTATCTTTTATGTGATGGACATTCAGCCCGCCTACAGCTGTTTGTTGGGTAGACCCTGGATTCACGCCGCTGGCGCTATAACGTCTACCCTTCACCAAAAGTTAAAATTTGAGTGGGAGGGTCAAGTTGTCACAATCTGCGGGGAGGAGGATATATTTGTTAGCCATCTGGCTACTTACAAGTATATTGAAATGGATGGAGAAATCCATGAAACGATGAGCCAAGGTTTTGAAGCCTTGAATGTCAATGAAGCATCTGCTGTTTCAGGAATCTCCATGTCGTCATATCAACAAGCCCGGAAGGTTGTTGAAGAAGGAACTGCCCAAGGCTGGGGCAAGGTCTTAGCTGTGGAAGAGAAGAAGGACAAATTTGGGTTGGGTTACAGACCAACTCAACATCAAGCAAAGGCTGCTGCAGAGCCTGGTTTTGTCAGTGGGGGGATGCTCACCCCCGATGCTATCAACTGTCTGGAAGACGAGCTGGAAGAGGAGCGCAATCTGGAGACTTGGATTCGTCCAAAGATCCCGGGGAGCAGTGTCTCGAACTGGTCTTCCCAGGGAATTATAAGTGTTACTCGAGCAGAGTAATTATTATTTCCTGTATTTTTATAGCATGCATCCAAGTCTTGCATCTTGCCCAAGATGACAAGACTCATTTTGTAACCAGGGCCATCTGTACTTTTGTGCAAACAAGATTAAATTAATGAAATATCAGACAATCTTTTTGCAAACGAGTCTTTTTCTTTTCTGCTCACTGTTTTTCCATTTTTCTTTTTGTACAAAAATAAATGGCGGTGTTTTCAAAATGATAACTTCATTTCACTTTTTTCTAAAGCAAGATTAAAATCAATCACTAAAATGAACCGACTTAACCCTTGCAGAGAGTGCCTTCCAGACAGCACCGACAACGGCACAGCTATGACATCGTATGACTTTGACAATCCGATCAATCAAGCTGATGAAGGGGTTGATGAAGAATATGAGCTTCCTGAAGAGCTAGCCAGGTTGCTGAGACAGGAGGAAAAAGTTATTACTCCTCATCAGGAGGAGATTGAAGTGATTAATCTTGGTACGGAGGAAGACGTGAAAGAAGTCAAAATCGGGGCCTGCCTGCAAGACTCAGTGAAGAGACAGCTGATAGATCTGCTTCAAGAGTATGTTGATGTGTTTGCTTGGTCCTACCAAGATATGCCAGGGTTGGATACCGATATTGTTGTGCATAAGCTGCCTTTGAGGGAAGAATGCCCACCAGTCAAACAGAAGTTGCGCCGAACTCGCCCAGACATGGCTATGAAAATCAAGGAAGAGGTACAAAAGCAATGGGACGCCGGGTTCCTTGCTGTGACTAGCTATCCTCCGTGGGTTGCTAACATAGTACCTGTGCCTAAGAAGGACGGAAAAGTAAGAATGTGTGTTGATTACCGGGATCTGAACAGAGCAAGCCCGAAAGATGATTTCCCATTACCTCACATTGATGTATTGGTGGATAACACGGCTCAGTTCTCGGTATTCTCCTTCATGGATGGATTTTCAGGATACAACCAGATTAAGATGTCACCTGAAGACATGGAGAAGACAACATTCATCACACCTTGGGGCACGTTCTGTTATAAAGTGATGCCATTCGGACTGAAGAATGCTGGTGCAACTTATCAACGGGCTATGGTGACATTGTTCCATGACATGATCCATAAGGAAATCGAGTGTTATGTGGATGATATGATCGCCAAGTCCCTTACTGAAGAAGACCAT
This sequence comes from Lathyrus aphaca, assembly GCA_963966055.1. NCBI lineage: Eukaryota > Viridiplantae > Streptophyta > Magnoliopsida > Fabales > Fabaceae > Lathyrus > Lathyrus aphaca. The sequence goes on from OZ014520.1 coordinate 181,990,837, forward strand.
CTGGTGAATCTGCTGAAGTTGTTCAAGCGTCTGAGAAAGTACCGACTGAAGCTGAACCCCAACAAATGCACATTCGGGGTACGATCCGGTAAGCTGCTGGGCTTTATTGTAAGCGAGAAAGGGATTGAGGTTGACCCAGATAAAGTCAAGGCTATACAAGAAATGCCTGCACCTAAAACTGAGAAAGAAGTTCGAGGGTTCTTAGGTCGATTGAACTACATCTCACGGTTCATATCTCACCTCACAGCAACCTGTGAACCTTTGTTCAAGCTGTTAAGAAAAGAACAAACGGTCAGGTGGAACGACGATTGCCAGAAGGCTTTTGACAAGATCAAGGAGTATTTGCAAGAACCTCCGATCCTTATGCCTCCAGTTGAAGGAAGACCTCTAATCATGTACTTGACAGTATTAGAAGAGTCAATGGGGTGTGTGCTGGGCCAGCATGACGAGTCTGGTCGAAAAGAGTATGCAATATACTACCTAAGCAAAAAGTTTACCGACTGTGAACAGCGTTATTCACTGCTCGAGAAAACTTGCTGTGCTTTAGCGTGGGCTGCTCGCCGACTGAGACAGTATATGCTGACCCACACTACCTTATTAATCTCAAAAATGGATCCAGTTAAGTACATTTTCGAGAAGCCAGCTCTTACTGGACGGGTTGCAAGATGGCAGATGATTCTCACAGAATACGACATACAGTACACATCTCAGAAAGCCATCAAGGGCAGTGTACTATCTGAATATCTTGCTGAGCAACCCATTGATGACTACCAGCCTATGAGGTTCGACTTCCCCGATGAAGACATCATGTTCATTAAAGCAAAAGATCATGAAGAGCCTATTCACACTGAAGGGCCTGACCCAGAAGAAGAATGGACTATGATGTTTGATGGGGCTGTCAACATGAATGGCCGTGGTGTTGGTGCAGTACTCATTACACCTAAAGGGGTTCACATGCCTTTCTCGGCAAAACTCACTTTCAACTGCACTAACAACGAAGCTGAATACGAAGCTTGCATTATGGGTCTTGAGGAAGCCATTGACCTCAGGATCAAGACATTGACCGTATTCGGAGATTCAGCTTTGGTAGTCAATCAGACCAACGGAAAATGGTACACCCACCAAGATCATCTGATACCTTACAGGGATTATACGAGAAGGTTACTGACTTTCTTCACAACAGTCAAGCTTGAGTATATCCCTCGGGACGAGAATCAGTTTGCGGATGCTCTTGCTACCATTTCATCCATGATCAAAGTTCAAGCTGCTAACTTTGTACCTCAGATTTCAGTATCGAGACTTGATAGACCAGCATATGTATTTGCAGCAGATATTGCTAAAGATGATAAGCCTTGGTTCCATGACATCAAGTGCTTCTTGGAGGATCAAACGTACCCACCTGGGGCATCTTCCAATGATAAAAAGACTTTAAGAAGGCTTGCTGGAAGTTTCTTTCTGAACACTGATGGATCTTTATACAAGAGGAACTTTGATATGGTACTCCTCAGATGTGTTGACAAGACAGAAGCAGATTTGTTGATGCATGAAGTGCACGAAGGATCCTTTGGTACCCATGCAGGAGGGCATGCCATGGCTAAGAAGTTGTTAAGATCAGGCTATTACTGGATCACAATGGATGCAGACTGTTGTGCTTACGCCAGAAAATGCCATAAATTCCAGATTTATGCAGACAAGGTGCATGTACCTCCCAATCCTTTGAACATCATGTCTTCACCTTGGCCCTTTGCTATGTGGGGCGTTGATATGATTGGCAAGATTGAGCCGACTGCTTCAAATGGTCACAGATTCATCCTGGTCGCCATCGACTATTTCACAAAGTGGGTTGAAGCAGCCTCATATGCAAATGTCACAAGGCAAGTGGTAGCCAGATTTCTGAAGAGAGATATCATCTGTCGGTATGGAGTGCCCGAGCGAATCATTACTGATAATGGTTCCAACTTGAACAACAAAATGATGGCAGAGCTGTGCCGGGACTTCAAGATCCAACATCACAATTCTTCTCCTTACAGGCCAAAGATGAACGGCGCTGTTGAGGCAGCAAATAAGAATATCAAGAAGATTGTGCAGAAGATGGTAGTCACTTACAAAGATTGGCATGAAATGCTACCGTTTGCCTTGCATGGGTACCGCACATCAATCAGAACGTCCACTGGGGCAACACCGTATCAACTTGTATATGGTATGGAAGCAGTCCTACCTGTTGAAGTTGAATTACCCTCTCTACGAGTTTTGATGGATGTTAAACTGAGCGAAACAGAATGGGTTCGGGCCCGATACGAACAACTAAGTCTGATCGAAGAGAAAAGATTGGCTGCAATCTGTCACGGGCAGCTATATCAGAAAAGAATGAAGAGAGCCTTCGATCAGAAAGTCAGGCACCGAGAGTACCGGGTGGGAGATCTTGTGTTGAAGAGAATCCTCCCTCCTCATACAGACCACAGGGGCAAGTGGACTCCCAATTACGAAGGACCATTTGTTGTGAAGAAAGTCTTCTCTGGTGGAGCACTGATGCTCAGCACCATGGATGGTGAAGATTTCCCGTCCCCTGTGAATTCAGATGCAGTTAAAAAATACTTCGCATAAAATGACCCGCTGGACATAAAAACAGAATGTAAGTCCAGGCAAAATAGGGCCTCCCGGCGAGTCAAAGACAGAATAAAAGACTCGGGCAAAAATAAGGGAAATAAGCAAAAAATGTACACCCGCTGAGTTGAAAAGCCGCATTGGACAGCTCAGGCAAAAATGGGTATCCCGATGGATTGAAAACCCGAAAGGGCGATCCATGCAAAACAAGGGAATAAGCGAACAACTGCATTCTGAATTCGTCTGTATCACCTACAACTTGGTAAGCTCCAAAGGATCAAGCTTCAATCAGAATCAACTCTCTCCAGAAAGCAAGACGAGAAGAACGTCATTGTCATACGAGTCATAGCAGAAGAGGAAGCTCCTTGAAAGCATCGCCAGCACCGCCAGCACTTTATTTCTCAATTTGTAACAATCTCCTCATTTCAGGAGATATGTTTCTCTGACTGTATCTTGCCAATTCAGGGCACACGAATTAATATAATCAGATTTTCAGTCATGTCTCGTTTTTACATTTATGTTTTGCAAAGAGTTGTCTGATGTCTCTAAAAACACGATTGCATAAGTACAGATGCCTCTCTCTAAAAATAAAACACATGCTTGCAGGGAATATACTTACTCTCGAAAGTACTTATTTCCTATGACGGAATCTCAGTAAAAGATACCTCGGGACCATTTGTGCGTTTCTTTATCTTTGCAGGATTGCAGGTATCCAGAACACAACCTGGGGCATGCAAGTTACGTCTCAGCAACTGGCAAATCATTATCAACTCACCTGGCACTGGGAGGTGCCCACTTCCCCAGCAAAGTTGCCAAATCAACGTACAGCATCGGAGACACTCTATCCCCAGCTGAGTTTGCTTCTTGTTGCTACCCCCAGTTGAGTTGCCTCTCATAATTCCCCAGCTGGGTTACCAACAGCACTCCCCAGCGAGATACAAGAATCGGGGAATCATCTCTCCACAGAGCTTCAGGCCTCTATTCAGAAGAGCAGCGCACGAAGAAGTCACAACAGAGAGAGAGAAAGCTTCTACACACCCCAGCTGGGCCCCGTATTATAAGAATATGTCAATCGATGACGTATATCCCCAAGCAGATACAACTACAGATCTATCAATGATCTCATCCCCAGCTGGGATGTTCACTCCAAGCAGATCGATCAGAGATCTTTGCAGCAACGGGATCCGAATCCCGGATCGGTGCCTCTTTGCATAATCATAGCATTCGCATCATATTCACCCCCAAAGCGTAGCATTCCGTCTAATACGGAGCATTACGGCAAAAAAATCAAATGCATAGCATAATCATAAGTCATGTTGTGATTTGAACACTTGTAAATATTGACAATCTGTCGGCATACAGAATACATCCCCATCGGAGTCCCAGCAAAAGCAGTTGCCCCATATCACAAACACCAGTGCATATCTCCTTTTTGATACCCGTCCGTATCATCATTTCCCAGCAGGTTGCCTGAATACACTTTACAAACCAAGACCACCAGTACTACAGATACTTCCTGGCACCCGTCCGTGTCATATCACCAGCAAAAGCCAAAGACATCCTCTTTGCACTCACATATACCTATACACAATCCTTGACACCCGTCCGTGTCATATCCCCAGCATGGTCGCCTATACATATATATACACTTTCTTGACACCCGTCTGTGTCATATCCCCAGCACCCATGTACTTATACTTTTCTCTTTTGACACTCACCCGTGTCACTCTCCCCAGCAGATAAACGTCTATACAATACAATACTCACTACTCATGGTACGCTTATACAGATACTCGTCCGTATCTTGTATACATCACTCATATCCCCACAGATTCGACAATAGTCCTTGTTCTTTGTTAACCAGTTGGTACTCTTCCGTACCATCATCTCAGAACATTGCGTCTAGTGTTTGTTTCTACTTGATACTCGTCCGAATCAGAGTCTCAAGGATGCTCGTCCGCATCTTTAATCCATACACCGTGTCAAACACTCATGTCTTCTTGAATATAGACACTCGTCTGTGTCTACTATTCCCCAGAAGAGTCCCTTCAGATTCAACACTCGTCCGTATTCTTTGTTAACCAGTTGATACTCGTCCGTATCATCATCTCTGAACAGGCGTCAGTTTGTTTCTACATGATACTCGTCCGTATCATAGTCTTAAGGATGCTCGTCCGCATCTTTAATCTATACACAGCGTCAAAACACTTATACCTTTTGTTTCTTGGATGTAAACACTCGTCCGTGTTTACCACATCCCCAGTAGATCACCAACAGATTTTCTTTTATCCAACACTCGTCCTGTGTTATGATAACCCTGAGAGCAGCCGTACCCTGCTGAGTGGTCGTCCTCCACTTCTTGATGGTCGTCCTCCATCATGCTCATCCGATGGCCGTCCCCATCGTTGATTTTAGCAGCCGTCCCCTGCTAGGTGGTCGTCCTCCACCTCTTGATGATCGTCCTTCATCACTTTATCCAATGGCCGTCCCCATTGTTGATTTTTGGTTATCTGACATCCGTCCTATGTCATGACAAACCTTGAGAGCAGCCGTACCCTGCTGAGTGGTCGTCCTCCACTTCTTGATGGTCGTCCTCCATCATGCTCGTCCGATGGCCGTCCCCATCGTTGACTCTTTTTATCCGATGGCCGTCCCCATCGTCGATATTTTCGGCAGCCGTACCCTGCCAGGTGGTCGTCCTCCACCTTTGATGGTCGTCCCCATCATATTTCTTTTGTGCCCAACAGAGCAGCCGTCCCCTGCTAGGTGATCGTCCTTCATCTTTGATGGCCGTACCCCATCATCTGTTTATTTCATTTATTCTTTAACCCGATGGCCGTCCCCGTCGTGGTCCCTTTTCCTTTTTTAGCCCGATGGCCGTCCCCATCGTTGGTTACTTTACCTTTATGAACTTGATGGCCGTCCCCGTCATGTTTCACTAATCCTCAGAATTTTGCAGCTTTATCTTGATGGCCGTCCCCATCATGATATTTTATTTTCCCCAGCTAGTCGGCCGTCCCCGTCTTAGCTTTACCTGTTATCCCCAGCTTGTCGGTCGTACCCGTCATTGCTTTATACACTTTACCAGCATGTCGGTCGTCCCCGTCATCGCTTTGCTTCACATACCACCTTACCCAGCAGTCGTCCTCTGCTCGACGGTCGTCCTCCGTCGCCCATACTTTACAATATACTTTATTTTGCCTTTACAATCTATATCCCTTTCCTTCTTCATTCTGTAAGTGCAAATTTTGGACTGTCTTTGGTATTCAACCACAAGTTATCTTGTTTGCCTGTTAAGCCGCTGCTTACATCCTGCACAGCTAACTCATGTTTGAATAGGGGCAGCTGTAAACACCCCAAATTTGCCCTCACCCATTCACACCATGGCTTGTGACCATCTCATATGCATAAACACAATCATATCATCTCATAGTACATTTTTGATTCACTGGATAGTTTCTAGGTCATCTGCACCTAGGGTTTGTGATCTGAGCAATCCAAAAGCATCTTGAGCCATTCCAAAGGCCACCAATCAACTCAAAGGGGTCCATGTGTGCCCAATCATCATATTACATCTCCTCAAAGTCAAAATTGCAGAGGAATCACAAGAACTAGGGTTTGATTGGATGCAGAGCCAGGATGAACTGCACAGTTGACTGAAAATTAGGGTTTTGGTTTCAGAGGCCATAACTCCAAATCTTTTGGTCATTCTTGCTTCCATTGATCTCTATATGGTATAGGGAGTGTGCATATCAATTTTCATGAAGAAATTCCATGGGGAAGTCATCTGATCAAGAGTTGACTTTTCAGACAAGTCAGTGTAAAATCAGGGCATCTGAGGCCCCCAATGACCCAACCAATGGGTGATCTTCATCATTTTGGGTGTATATGATCTTTATTTGATCATGGAAGAAGTTTGAAGTTCATGGAAATCAAGAATTTAGGGTTTTTGCAAAAGTTGACTTTTTTGGGTTTTGTTGACTTTTCAAGAAGGCATCCTTTTAGGTCAATTTTCAAGCTTTGATTTTTGATCCAAAAAGGCTTCAAATGGAAAAACTTTGGTCATGAAAGTTGTAGATCTCATCTTTCCCTTTTCAAAAAGTACAAGAACATGATCAAACTCTTCTTGGATCAAAAGTTATGGCCATGCAAAGTTGCCAAAAATCATTGTTTTTTCAAGTTATGCATCAAAAGGAAATTTTGCAAAACCATGTACTAAGTCATAATGCAGCCTCTAATTCACTACAAACCATTACACAAACATCCTCTAAGTCCTAAAAATCAGAATTGGACTAGGTTTGTCATGGTTTCATGCTTGGTTAGGCTAAAAAGTCACATGTGAACCATAAGCCAACCTACTTGCAAAGCCACTCATAACATTATGCCAACTTGCTGCATTGAGTGCTGAGCCAAGCTAGGCCTCTCCCTCACCCATGCTGCACCAGAACCACCTTTGTCCTTGCCTAGTCCAAACACCATGCCTCTCTTACACATAAAGTGGTTTTTGAGCAAAAAGTGAACTACCTATCACAGCTGCACAAGTCACATCAGCCAACCAATCAGAATTGTTTATCATTTTCATTTTGCAAGTTGAACATAACAAGAACAAGGGCTGAAACCAACTCACTCATAACTTACACAAAAACCTCCCAACTTGCAAGTTCTATCGAATCTCATTACACAGCCTGCAAACACAAAATCTTTTTCCTCCATTCATCTCACCTTGATCCATAGAACACAAAGCATCAAGAACCAGAGCTTGAAACAACCAAAACACTTCACTGCCATCTCTCACCTCAGTTTGCAGTTTCACTTGCAACTCTCTCTATAGCCCACAAACATCAAAACAAACTTTGCCAAACTTCTCCACACACTTCATAGATCACAAACAACCATCTCTCATAGCCTGAAAGTGCCAAAATCTCAACTGCCATTGTTGGCTGAACTGAAGCAGTTCTCTTCGAAACTCATCATCCAGCAAGTCTAAACTCCATTTGAGCATCCAGACATCTTTGGGGGGCCAAGAGGAGCAGCTTGCACTTAAAGAAAGGGCCTGAAAGTTCCTAAATCAGAGGTTGCAAATCTCAGGTAGCTCCAAATAATTTTTTCCAGAAATCTCTTTTTTAGTTACAAACTTGTTCCTTATGTTCTCCTGATCATGCTGATGCTTTTAGTTTTTGAAATGGATGTGTTTTGAGAATTTAATTGCTGTTTGAAGCTTACGAACCCTAGTTTTTCTTTCCTTCGATTCAGATGATTTAGGTTAGATAAATTTGTTTTGAGAGAGGGGTTTAGTTCGTGAGGTGTAGGGGATCATTTCCCATGTCTTAGTTTTCATTTACATTACGTTTTGAGAGGTTTTGAGATTTTTCAGGTGACCCTCTGGCCGGAGAAGACGACCGGAAGTCTTCTCCGGCCACCTGAGTTTAGTTTGCCCTAATTGTCATTAATTATGTTAGTTTGAATTTGGTCCGTTGATGTGCGTTGACCCATTGACTTCCCACCCTTTTTGATGGCCCAGATTCACCATTAGCCCTAATCAGGATTAATTAGATTTAATTAATTGTATTTTAGGAGTTTGAATGTGAGCCACACGATTGCGCGCCAAGTCAATGGCTTTCTCCCCAGATTGCATCTCATCCATCCAATCTGATTACTTCTCTTTTTATTTGATTTTTAATTCATCTTATTTCATTTTATTTGTACAATTTATTTAAAATAGCTAAAAAATCATAAAAATTATGAAACTTTTTCTTTAAGGTTTATTTAATTTTTATGACACAAAAACATTTTTATTTTATTTTTTATCATTAAAAAAGTATTTTTAAATATTTAAAAGATTATTTTTAATTGATTAATGAGAATTAATTAATTAAAAATACTTTTAGGTATTTAAAAATTACAAAAAAATTCATGAAGTGTTCTAAGACATTTAGAAACATTGTCCAACCTTCAAACCAAATTTCTTTTTTGATCTTGATGCATTATAAGAATTTTTCATTGAATTAAATCATTTTGGATGCATTATTTTGATCATATGTTTGAAAATTCATTTCTGTCTTTTGGTAAAGGTTGAGACATTGATTCTTTTTGCATTGTTTTCCATTTGACATGTACTTTCAAGGATAAAAAGGCCAAGATTTGATCTTGCATTTTCTAATTGATTGGCATTTCTTTTGTTACAAACCCTAAAAAACCCTAATAACTTGTAAAATTCATAACTTGAGTTTGGTTGAGAGTTGAGAGCTCCCCTTTGGGCAGTGGTTCATTATAGGCCTAGGGTTTCTTTGGGTACCATTTTCCATTTTTTAGGTTAAGGTTTGCTTCTGTTTTGGGTTCATGTGTGATGTTTGATCCATGAACCCTAATTTGGGCTTTCATTTGCATCCCTCTTGCATTTCCTTGCATAACATGACTTGTCATTGCATTTTGTGCATTCTTATGTTTCATTTGACATCTTGAGACATGTAGAAAGCATCATTGATCATTGCATTGCATATTTGCCATGTCATTTGTCTTGTATGTTCCATAACATTTCATGTTCATCCATGCTCCTCAACTTGCATCATTTGCATTCATAATCTTGTATGAACATCTCCATTGTCTTGTCTCATGTTCATAGCACTCCATAGCATCATAATCATCATCAACATGCTCCTGGTTTTGCTTAGCATCATACCATTTCATCTCATTTAGCATTGTATTGCATTTGTTTCTAACATTGCAGGTGGTAAGTAACTTGAGAAGTGGATTTGCCTTCACTTCTCATACCTTTTCTTTTCATCCCTCTTGCATCCATTGCTGCATTTCTATTTGTGTTTGAGATTGAGCTTGCTCATTCTTGCTCCTCCCACTTTCTTTCTTCAAGTGACTTGACTTCTTGAATGAAGCAAGTCACTTTGCTTCTCTTGATCTTGTTCATCTGCTTCCTGGTGGTTCATCTGAAGATTGTTCTTGAAAACCTCACAAACATTAGGACCAACCAAGCATGATAATGAATTAGGGTTTTGATTAGTCTCCCCATAGTTTTTACCTTTGTGTCTCTCTTTGAGTCTTCTCTCCTCACCTCATAATCAGGGATTAAACCCTCAAGGCTTTAAGACTTTGTGATTAAGATCCTGCCTGCATCCTTCTTTTAGGATGGAGTGTATAACTTTAATCCTAAGTCTTGGACCCTTAAGGTGTTGAAATCTCTTAATCAATTCATGTAATAAGTATCAAGACATTACACTTGTAACTTGGGCCTTGCATTAGGGTTCTAATTCTTCCTTAATTGGCTAAGAAGGACTAACCCTAAAGTTAATGGACAAGTCCCCCTCAAGTTGTCTTACAAATCATAAAAAACACTTCATCATCATATCATTAATAAAATCCACTTAATCAAAGGCTTGTTCTGTCATGGGTTTAATCCCTAATCATGGATTAAGCTGAGGATCCTTCCTCAGCTTAAACACCCTCATCTATTATCCTTCTTTTAGGATAGTGTAATGAGCCTGTTAAATCCCTGATTATGGCTTAACCTCATTACTTAACACTAAACAAAAATCACAAAAACATCTAATTAATCACAAGTAGGTTAATGATCTTAACCCTACATCAAAGGTGATTAAGTGTGAGAATCTGACTTCACACTTAAGGTAATTCTCATTACCCCTAATCAGAGGGATGATGTGATGAGTTTACCAAATCCATTGATTTAGGTTTAAGCTCATTATCTTATGACAAACTCCAAAAAGAAATAAAAGACTGAAAACACAAAAACAAACAATAATCGTCTCCTTCGGGATTCTTTTCTCATCATCTTCACTCACAACCGAGAACTTGCTTCTTCCGTCTAATGCAAGACAGTTTGCATCTGTGCCAGACAGATCATACACTTGAGCATAGACTGCAAGCAGTTCACCAGTCAATTCATTTTTCAGTCTCTTTGGGTCGAACTACGGTGTTCTGACTTCCTCATTGCACGAGAGGATACGTAGGCATAACTTAACAGTTATCGAACAAAAGTCTCTGTACATTCCCCCTCCTTCCAGCTTCATTCTTTAGCCTCATATTCTTGAGCATTTCATTCCTGATCTCACACTGACACTGTACATTTATACACATCACATTTCTTTACACTGACACTTGTACATCTTTTCCAGCTCTTTTATGCACAAATAGCACTGACACTACCCCTTTAAAACACAAATCTTTTAAGCGTGGATCCCGTCGAGTACGGCGGACAATCTGGGTGCTAATACCTTCCCAGGTTGTAACCAACCCCCTTTCTCAGTCTCTCTGGTTCGCAAACCGTCTTATCCATCTTTTTCTAGGCTTATGCAGCATTGCCTTTCCTCCGGGATAAAAATGCCTAGCTGGCGACTCTATTCATTCTCCAGTGAGTTCACGGCTGTGTGTTCTCACTGTTCCCTTCGCCGACCGTTCGCGTCTGTACCTTCATTTGACCCATTTTCATTTGTCGGGAGCGACAGCCGGGATTTCAAGATCCAACACCACAATTCTTCTCCTTACAGGCCAAAGATGAATGGCGCTGTTGAGGCAGCTAACAAGAATATCAAGAAGATTGTGCAAAAGATGGTAGTTACCTATAAGGATTGGCATGAAATGCTACCATTTGCCTTGCATGGGTACCGTACGTCAATCAGAACATCCACTGGGGCAACACCGTACCAGCTTGTGTATGGTATGGAGGCAGTCCTACCTGTTGAAGTTGAATTACCCTCCCTACGGGTACTGATGGATGTTAAGTTGAATGAAGCAGAATGGGTCCGATCCCGATACGAACAACTGAATTTGATTGAAGAGAAGAGGTTGGCTGCAATTTGTCATGGGCAGCTATATCAGAAAATAATGAAGAAAGCCTTCGATCAGAAAGTCAGGCTTCGAGAGTACCAAGTAGGAGATCTTGTGCTGAAAAGACTCCTCCCTCCTCATACAGACCACAGGGGCAAGTGGACTCCGAATTATGATGGCCCGTTCATAGTAAAGAAAGTTTTTTCGGGTGGAGCATTAATGCTCAGTACTACGGATGGTGAAGACTTCCTGTCCCCTGTAAATTCAGATGCAGTTAAAAAATACTTCGCATAAAATGACCCGCTGGACATAAAAACAGAATGTGAGTCCAGGCAAAATAGGGCATCCCGGCGAGTCAAAAACAAAATAAAAGACTCGGGCAAAAATAAGGGAAAATAAATTAAAAAATGTACACCCGCTGAGTTGAAAAGCCGCATTGGACAACTCAGGCAAAAATGGGTATCCCGGTGGATTGAAAACCCGAAAGGGCGATCCACGCAAAATAAGGGAATAAGCGAATAACTGCATTCTGAATTCATCTGTATCACTTACAACATGGTAAGCTTCGAAAGGTTCGAGCGTCGGTCAGAATCAGCCTTCTTCAGAAAGCAAGACGAGAAGAACGTCGAATGTCATACGAGTCATAGCAAAAGGGAAGCTCCTTGAAGCGTCATCAACATTGCCAGCATCTTTTCTTGTCTCTATTTGTAACGATCTCCTCATTTCAGGAGATCCGTTCCTTTGACTGTATCTTGCCAATTCAGGGCATGCAAATTAATAAGATCAGATTTTCAGTCATATTTTGTCTCGTACACTTTATTTTCATTTGCAAAATGTCCGATGTCATTAAGATGTTGATTGCATAAATACAGATGTTTCCTTTCTAAGAATCCATGCTTGCAGGAAATATATTTACTCCCGGGAGTATATAAACTCCTATGATGGAATCCAGTAAGGGATACCTCGGGTACTTGTGCGTTTCTTTGTTATAACAGGATTACAGGTATCCAAAGAGTAACATGGGGCATGAAAGTTTCTCCCCAGTAAGCTGCCAAATCATTGTTTCCTCAGCACACCTTCCAAACAACACCAAAGATGCTTTTTCCCCATCAGAGTTGCCAGGCATCACTTCTCCAACATTTCCTTCAAAAAGCAGCACCTGAAGGTGTTCATTCCCCCCGGCTGAGTTGTCAAGTATCATCCTCAGCAGGATCCCCACAGAAATCTCTAGGAAGATCTTTCAGTGATCTTTTTCTTCCCCAGCCGAGTGCTAGACAGGGAACCATCTCCCCACAGAGTTTCAGCCTCTATCCAAAAGAGCAACGCCTGAAGATTTCACAACAAAGTGACGAAAGCTCGCATAAACCCCAGTTGGGTCCCTCATTACCGAGATAGGTCTATCAGTGATCTATTTCCCCAAGCAGAGTCATATATGTCAGATCTACCAATGATCTTATCCCCAGTTGGGATATCCACTTCAAGCAGAAAGCCAGAGATCTTCACGGCAACGGGATCCGGACCCCGGATCGGTATCTTTGCATAATCATAGCATTCGCATCATATTTTCCCACAGAGCGTAGCATTCCGTCTAATACGGAGCATTACGGCAAAAATCAAACATATTGCATGATCATAAGCCATCCATCAACAATATACAGAATATTCCCCACCAGAGAGCCAAAGCGTCCCCTTTGCACTCACAAACACATATATATACAAATCCTTGACACCCGTCCGTGTCACCTTCCCCAACATGGTTACCCGAACACTTTGTAAATCAAATACTTGTTTATAATACACTTTTTCCGACACTCGTCCGTGTCATGTTCTCCCTAGCAAGTTAAACACTCGTCTATGTCCCACTCATCACTTTTCACTCATACAGATACTCGTTCGTATCTTGTATATGCCACTTAAATCCCCTCAGATTCAACACTCGTCTGTGTTCTTTGTTAACCAGTTGGTACTCGTCCGTATCATCATCTCTGAACATGCGTCAAGCGTTTGTTTCTACTAATACTCGTCCGTATCACAGTCTTAAGGATGCTCGTCCGCATTTTTAATCTATACACCGTGTCAAACACTTATATTTTCTTGAATGTAGACGCTCGTCTGTGTCTACCATTCCCTAGAAGAATCCCCAACCAATCTTGTTGATCTATTTCCTTTTTATCTGACATTTGTCCTATGTCATGATACCTTCCGGCAGCCGTACCCTGCCAGGTGATCGTCCTTCACCTTTTTGATGATCGTCCTTCATCACCCCCAATGGAGTCTCTATTCATTAGAACCCCTTCCTATCCGACATTCGTCCTATGTCGTGATATTTTCAGCAGCCGTCCCCTGCTAGGTGATCGTCCTTCACCTCTTGATGATCGTCCTTCATCATTCTATCCGATGGTCGTCCCCATCGTTGATCTTGTTATCTGACATTCGTCCTATGTCATGATAAACCCCGAGAGTAGCCGTACCCTTCTAGGTGATCGTCCTTCACCTCTTGATGATCGTCCTTCATCATGCTTATCTGATGGCCGTCCCCATCGACGACCTTTTCATCCGACATTCGTCCTATGTCGTGGTACTTTCGGCAGCCGTACCCTGCCAGGTGATCGTCCTTCACCTTAGATGACCGTCCCTCATCTTATCTCCAACAGAGCAGCCGTACCCTGCCAGGTGATCGTCCTTCACCTCTGATGACTGTACCTCATCATTTATTTCATTTATGCCTTGAGTTTGATGGTCGTCCCCATCATTTACCTATAATCCCCAGAGAGTCTTATAGCTTTACCTGATGGTCATCCCCATCATAATCCCTTATATCCCTAGCTTGTCGGTCGTCCCCGTCATTGCTTTATTTCCCGCATCTTCCCCAGCATGTCGGCCGTCCCCGCCATTGCTTTATCCCCAGAAGTCGTCGTCTGCTCAACGGTTGTCCTCCGTCGCTCGCACGTTATAATCATACTTTACTTCCTTTTACAATCTATATCCCTTTTCTTCTTCATTCAGTGAGTGCAAATTTCGGACTGTCTTTGATATTCAACCACAAGTTATCTTGTTTGCCTGTTAAGTCATCGCTTACATCCTGCACAGCTAACTCATGTTTGAATAGGGGCAGCTGTAAATACCCCAAATTTGCCCTCACCCATTCACACCATGTCTTGTGATCTTTTCATGTGCATAAGTTCAATCATATCATCTCATATTGCATTTTTGCTTCACTGCATTGGTTCTAGGTCATCTGCATCTAGGGTTTGTGATCTGAGAAATCCCTGAGCTACCTGAGCCACTCCAAAGGTCTTCAATCACTTCAAAGGGGTCCATGTATGTTCAATCATCATATTATATCCTCACAAGGTCAAAGAAAGTCAAAGAATCACAAGAGCTGAGAAAGGCATGGAAGCAGAGCCAGGCTTAACTGCACAGATGACCTAAAATTAGGGTTTTGGTTTCAAAGGCCATAACTCCAATTTTTTTGGTCATTCTTGTTTCTATTGGTCTCTATATGTTATGAGGATTATGCATATCAATTTTCATGAAGAAATTCAAAGGGGAAGGCATCTGATCAAAAGGTGACTTCTTGAGCAAGTCAGTGCAAAATCAGGGCATCTGAGGCCCCAGTGACCCAACCAAAGGTTGTTCTCCATCATTTTTAATGTGTATGATCTTTATTTTGTCATATAAGATGTTAGAAGTTCACAAAATTGAAGAATTTCAAGCCATTTGCAAAGTTGCCTTTTTTGGAAAGTGACTTATAATGTAAACTTGCTATTTTGGGAAAGTTTTTCAACCTCCTCTTATTGATTCAAAAATGCTTCAAATGAGAAAACTTTGGTCATGAAAGTTGTAGATTGGATCATTCCCTTTTCAAAAAGTACAAGAACTCTTTCTAATTCATTTTGGATCAAAAGTTATGGCTTTGCAAAGTTGGGAAAAATCATGAAATTTTCACTTTTGCACCAAAGAGGGAAAGTTGCAAGACCTCATGCCAAGGCAAAATGTGACTTCAAATGGACTTCTAAGCATCACATAAGCATAACACATGACCTAAAGTTCAGAATTCACCAAAGAATCTCCAAGTTTCATGACTTATGCTTTAAGAAATCTCAAAAGGGCCAAAAGTTCACAAATTTGCAAAAGGACCCAAAGCTTCTCATCCACTTGTGCCAGCTGCCAAAAGTGACTTCCATGGACCTCCTTGAAGCATGCTGATTCAAACCATGCCCTTGTACCATGACTGAACCAGCCCATACCTCCTCTTACACAAAAGTTGACTTTATGCAATTTGAGCCATGACAACCTCCAAACAAACTTCACAGAATCACTCACCATGATCCTCTGATCGTTTCCTAACCATAATTTGATCCTGAAACCCTCCCAAACAGAAATACGATTTTTCACTCCCCTTGGTCAGAACTTCATCAATCTCACAAACCAGCCACATTAAACTCCAACTAAGCCTCAAAGCTTCCTCAAGAAGATCATTGGAGCCATTTTGAAGCAAAGACCTGGCCAGAGAGTACCAAAAGTGAAAGCTCCAGTTCAGGTGAGCTCAAGAACTTTTTTTCCAGAACTCCCATTTTTAGTTTCTAAATGATTCCTCATGCTTCACTGATCACCATGATATGATTTATTTTGAAAATGAGTGAAAAATGACCATGTATGCTTGTTCTGAAATTTTGCCCGTGAAACTTGATTTGCTTCGATTCTTGTTGTTGATGTAATATAAATGATTTTTGTGCTTGGAATCTTGTTTATTGTTGTTCATTAATCATTTCTGGAGAGTTTGATGAAGCTTTGATGCGTATTGAGTGAGATAGAAAAATGGTTGGCCGGAGAAGATGACCGGAACACTGTTCCGGTCATCTGAAAGTCATTAGGGCACAGGATTAGGGCTAATGACATAATTAAGTAAGTTTGAATTTTGGCCGTTCGTTTGCGCGCTAAGTCAATTCCCGCGTCCCTGAGTTTGAACCACAGCCCTTGGATTGTTTGACTTTCTCATTTTTCTCTTTTAATTCATTTAATTTCATTTGTTTTATATTTAACTTCCACGAATTTTAAAAAATAGCAAAACATGTTAAAAAATTCTGAATTTTTTTGTCAAGCATTTCATTAATTTTCAGAACCCAAAGATATTTTTATTTTTATTTTTTGCATTAAAAATTATTTTTAAATCATTTAAATGTTTATTTTTAATTAGTTAATGGAAATTAATTAATTAAATATGCATTTAGGTATTTAAAAATCACAAAAAAAATTCACATTGCATTTCAAAACATTTAGAAACATTATCAAACTCTCAAAACAAATATCTTTTTGGTTCTTGACCTATTTTGACAATTTTCATTGGAATTAAATTTGTTTAAAGGCAATATTTTGATCCTAACTTGAAAAAATTCATTCTGCCTAACCATGAAGAGTTTGATAATGGTTCTTCTTGCATTGCATCCTTCATATCATGTACTTTTTAGGGTAAAATTGGTTTGAATTTATCTTGCATTTTCAATTTAATGAGCTTTTTTTCCTTTTGAGGTGCCTTGAAATCCTAGTTGACTTAGAGAAATCATAACTTCCATTAGGTTTAGATTTAGGTCTCCTCCTTTGGGAAGTGAACTTGTGTAGGGTTAGGGTACCTTTGATCCCATTTTCATTTTTTTATCATGTCATTTGCTTCTGGTTTTGAATTTTTGTGATGCATGTTGTATGTAAACCCTAATTTGTGCCTTCACTTGTATCCATCTCTCATATGCTTGCATTCATAAACTTGCCATGACATTTTGTGCATCAATATAACATTTAAGACATCTTAGGACATATTAGAATCATGTTTGATCATTGCATCTTTCATTTGCCATGTTATATGTCCATTCCATTTCATAAACTTTCATGAATCTTTATGGTTCAAGCATGCTTCATTTGCATCCTCATCCTTGTATGATCATCCACAACTCTTGATATGTGTTTGCATCATCTCTTAGTATCATTAACATCATGTTTTTGCTTCTGACTTTGGTTTGCATCAGGACATTTCATCTCATTTGCATTGCATTTCATTTCTCTCTGTTTCTTTCTCCTTTCATCTGCTTCTTTTCCTGGTGGCTTTTCTCTTGAAGATCTCTTGCAAGCTTCATAAACCCTAGGAACAACCAAGCATGATAACAATTAGGGTTTTATTAGTCCCCCATTTAGTTTTGCCTTTGTGTCATCTTTGAGTCTTCTCTTCTCATCTCATAATCAAGGACTAAACCCTAAAGGTTTTAAGGCTTTGGGATTAGGGTTATGCATGTATCCTTCTATTAGGATGGAGTGTATAACTTTAATTCTAAGTGTTAAACCCTTAATGTGTTTAAATCATTTAATCAATTCATCTAATAATCACTAAGACATCAAGCTTGTAACTTGGGCCTTGCATTAGGGTTCTAATTCTTCCTTAATTGGTTAAGAAGGACTAACCCTAGTGTTAATGGACAAGTCCCCCTCAAGTTGTCTTACACACCATAAAAATCACTTCTTAATCTTACCATTAACTAAAATCCACTTAATAAAGGTTTTGTTTTGTCATGAGGTTAATCCCTAATCATGGATTAAGTTGAGGAGCCTTCCTCAGCTTAAATGTTCTCATCTATTATCCTTCTATTAGGATGGTGTAATGGGTCCATTAAATCCTTGATTATGGCTTAAACTCATTACTTAACACTAAACAAAAACAACAAAAACATCTAAATAAATGCAAGTAGGTTAATGATCTTAATCCTACATCATGGTGATTAAGTGTGAGGTGCTTACTTCATGCTTAAGGTACTCTCATTACCCCTAATCTGAGGGAGGATGTGATGAGTTTACTAACCCATTGGTTTAGGCTTAAGCTCATTAACTTATGACAAACTTCAAAAATCAATAAAAGATTGAAAACATCAAAAACAAACAATAATCGTCTCCTTCGGGATTCTTTTCTCATCTCATTCACTCACAAACGAGAACTCGCTTCTTCCGTCTAATGCAAGACAGTTTGCACCTGAGCCAGACAGGTCATACACTTGAGCATAGACAAGTAAGCAGTTCACAAGTCAATTTATCTTTCAGTCTCTTTGAGTCGAACTACGGTGTTCTGACTTCCTCATTGCACGAGAGGATACGTAGGCATAACTTAACCTTTATCGAACAAAAGTCTCTGTATATTCCCCCCTCTTTCCAGCACCATTCTTTAAGCCTCATAGTCTTGAGCATTTCATCCTTGTTTTCACACTGACACTTCTCTTATACACTTCACATTTCTTTTACACTGACACTTGCATTCTTTCCAGCTTTGATACACAAATTGCACTGACACTACCCCTTTAAAACACAAATCTTTTAAGCGTGGATCCCGTCGAGTACGACGGACAATCTGGGTGCTAATACCTTCCCAGGTTGTAACCAACCCCCTTTCTCAGTCTCTCTGGTTCGCAACCGTCTTATCCATCTCTTCTTAGGTTTATGCAGCATTACCTTTCCTTCGGGATAAAAATGCCAAGCTGGCGACTCTATTCATTCATTCTCCTTTCGCCGACTGTTCGCGTCTATACCCCATTTGACTTAGCCTCATTTGGTGGGAGCGACATCAGTCAGCAGCGAATCTTGTCATTTCAATAAAGCAGTCTTGGGAAGATAATCCCATTTCCGACGTGTTTTCTAGAAAGGAAGTTAGTGACATGGTAAACATGTGTGGGCTTGGCGTGTCAGAAAACACTTTCATTTTTCCGACGTGGTTGCCAAGTAGGAATTTTCCGACGGGGAAAGCAAGAGGGAAGCTGATGTGTCTGACACTCAAATCAACTTTATGCATGCGTACAAGTCTAACGGTACTTTTTTGAATTTTTTTCTAGCAAATTTTCCCACGTGGTTTGCATGTGTTTATTTTGCAACGTGTAGATAACATGTGAACAAGTTTTATTAATTTTATCCCTACAATTTGTGACGTTAAAACCTAATGTGAATTTTCTCACTTGTATAACATTTGGGTATCCATAACAGTCATTTTTTTTACACTATCGTTCAATATTTTTTCCCCGAAAACATTTTTATCTTTTGAAATATTTTGTAGCGACTTGATTTACAGGTCACTAATGTTTTTTTTTAATTTTAAATTTCTCAGTCTCAATTATTATTCGTTTTAATTTTATATTATTATTTTTTTTAGTGACTTTGTTTTCACGTCACTAATACAATTTTTAGTGACGTGATTTTCATATGAATTAAAATAAGTGGAAAAACGGTGTATTTCTTGTAGTGTTTATCTTTGACTTATTTGAAACACCAAACTCACAACCTACTTATTTATTAGGATTCCATTATTTGCTTTTTTTTCCTGACCTTGGATATTCAAGTTTCTTTATATTTTCCTTCATTTCACAACCAATTTTGGTTATGATATCAGTTGATAGAAATTGATTCTTTACAGAATAAAAATGGAAATTTAAGTACATAGAAATAACACACAAACTAACTGACAAAGACTAATTTGGTTCCTTCCAGAATTGGAGATTCTTGGATCTCTCTCTTCCAAAATGTTTGAGTGTTATGTCTCTCTTAATAAACACTCAATAACTTATCGATCCTTAACTTTTCTCCATCTTTCTAGTGAAAGGAAGTTGCCTAGCACCTTCCCATTGGCTTCTTTCTCATTGGTGTTCGTCAGAACTATGTCTCGCTTTCCAATTCTGATTTTATTGAGGTGATTAATGATTTCATATTAAGACAAGTGTTAAGTGTAGGATATGTGGGACTATATATCTGGTTTGAACGAGTTCCTTTATGTGTGTAGTGATAGAAACATGCAAGTGCTTATAGAGTTCTTATAAGTTGGTATGTTTATCTTCTAAGATGACGCTAAGAATAACTTATGCACTTTATAATCTCGCTCTTATACTTATGTGCCCATGTAGAGTTTTCTATGATTTAGCTACGTAATTGACATGTTTTCCCATGATAATGTAGATTTTCTTGATTACATACTCCAATCCTTATTTAGGTTTGACCTCTTAAACCTATATGATTATACTTATTAAGAATGACCTCTTAAACCTATATGATTAGACTTATTAAGAAAGGATGATTATCTCATTTGCATTCGGTAGACAAAAAAACTTGTATTTTTTACTTGCCTTAATATGGGTGTTTGGTCTTCAATTGGAACTTATTGATTTAAAATTGGATTCTAAACGCAATATTGATAATTTCAATAATGCAGGGGTCTGTTTACGGGTTAGGTGATATATTAGTTAATAATAGACAATAGGAAAAAACTCTTTTTAGTTTCTTAATTATTCCCCTTGGTTCACTTTGGTCCCTTTTTTTGTGCCATTTTGGTCCTTTAAATTTCTAAAAGTTACAAAGGAGTCAATTTCGTTCGTTGGCCTCAAAACGTCTGTCCATTTTGTCTACGTGGCAGGTGAGCTGACATGTGTTACCTTCTTCTTTATATTTTGTCTACGTTTCCATCTGGGTTTTGCATTCCTTTAAAATTAGGGTTGTTCTTCTTCTTATGACAATACAAACAGAACAAACAATTCATTCATCAATCTTCAACCAACTCATACCTTTCATTCCATCACAAAACTTCAAACCTTCAATTTCTAAGCTACCGTTGAACACAACCTTGGAAGCATAAACATCAAAAATCATCAGCCACTTGCAACAATACAAACAAAATTGTAACAATTCGTCTCAACATTAAGCTTCAACGTTATAACATTCACAAGCTCAACGCATTTTGCAATATCTCGCAACGATTCAAATGAAACTCCAAGAGAATTTCCTCACACCATTGCGACAAAATTCAACAACGACATCAACACCGAAATTGGAGAATTTTTTAAATTTATGTGATGTATAGATCTCGGCCATCGCCGGTGAATAAATCCGGCATAACAGAGGATGTGTTTTGGCCGACAAATTTCAGAGTTAAAGAAGAGGAAGGATGGTGTGCGTGTGAATACAAGGGTAAAAAAAATAGGGTTAAAGGGTAATAAAAAAAAGAACCTGGTACTATTGTTGGGAACTTTGTGGAGGCTAAAATGAAGAGTTTGAATCTCTGGCTTTATCTTCAACGCATACCAATACATTATTTTGAATCTGGTTCTACAAGAAGAAGAAGAAGAAGAAGAAGAAGAAGAAGTGGCAAAAAAAGGGTTTAGATTTTGTGGGCGAAGATTAAATTGATGAAAGTCTTGAATTCCCCAAATGTTAGAAGATGGACAAGTGTGTTCCAGTTGAAAACATAGCCTTTTTTTCAGGCAACTGTAACCAATAACAACAATGGAAGATCTCCCTCTATTATGTTTCAGTGTTGTTACTAAGATTTTCTTTCCCCTATGAACATCACGAAAAGATGATGCAAAAGGGAAGAAGCAAATGAAGTTACTAATATCTCCCTTTATTTTGTTTCAGTGTTGTTACTAATATCTCCCTTACACTGCCATCCAAACTTCACTTATCCACCTTATTATACAAACTGCCACCTGGAAGTCTTTTTTGAACTTTGACTAAGGGTTCACTAACAGAAGGATTAACATGGATATGTTAAGAAACTTAAAGGATAAATGACACCAAAAAAATTAAGGGACCAAAGTGAACCTAGGGGTATAGTTAAGGGACCAAAAGAGGTATTTTTCCTAGACAATATTACTTTGCTTATTTAAAACATTCTCATGTTAGATTTATTAGGAAACAAATTTACGAGTCAACTAACATTTTAGTACTAGTAACTATATTCTTAGTTCATCCCCTACATTTTTTATCGACATCTCAACATATTATTACTTAAATGTTACTTTCTATTTTATATAATAAACTTATTTAATATCTATATACTTAATTAAAAGATATTTATCAAATAAATTTATCATTGTTTATTTTAAATATGAAAAACCTTGTGTTTGACACTAAGGAAATTTTTATCATTTGCAACATCAATATGTAAGATCGACCAATTAGAAGAAATACATACTTTTATATGAGCTTCATTCACTTTTTCGGTGTTATCAAAGTAAGAAATTGTTTCCACCACTACTACGAAAGACACATATAGTGACAGTTGTGAAACACATATAATGTCGGTTTCACATCCGTTGTTAGGTAGCGTGTGATTGTATGTATGTTGGTTTTCATAACTGGCGAGTGACTGTTGTTATAATTTAGGTAGTGCACTACTTATAACAACTGGTAAAGAAAACAACTGTTATGAAATAATTTATAGGTCTGATAACTCGAATTCGTATCGTATTTTCTGATCCATTATGCGCATTTTAAGTATCATTTAATCGAGTCTTTCATGTTATTTTCTTTGAATACTCATGTTTTCCTTTGCTTTGTCTTAACAGGTCCATTATCAGCAAAATAGAAGAAAGGAGCAAAATTTGAGCTAAAGAGTGAAGAAAGTGAAGAAAAATGAAGATTCTACCTTTTCTGGTGAATGGCATTCGCCATTCCCTCAAAGGGACCAAATGGCATTCGCCATTTGCCCCAAAGTTCCAGAATTATGCTAGCAGGCCAATGGCGTTCGCCATTGGTATACGGCGTTAGCCATATGTCGCGGGAACAATTTTCAAAGGCAGTTTCTTGGCAGTTTTGCTTTGTTTGAATTCAAATCTTCCCAAAACTTCTTGGAGCCAAATTTTCCTATAAATAGAGACCTCTAGGGCTGCATTTGGAGATCCGGATTTGTGCGGAAGTGCTACCGAATTGCATTTAGAATTAAGCATAAATCATTTATAAAAGCGGCAATAACTCACATCGAGGGATTGTCGCATTCGTTTTCCTTTCTGTTACTTTATTGTATTGCACTCTTGGATCAACAACCTTGTTGGAATATTATAACAAGTATTTACATTTCCGTTTAATCAAGTCTCCTTTTATTTTCCCGCATTTACAGGTTCCTTGTTTTATCGCTTTATTATTATTGTTATCGTATGTTATATTATTATTGTATTCTACATTGTTATAGTATTCTATAATTGCTTAAGCATGTTATCCTTAATTTCGTTTATAATGTTTAGTTTGTTTATGCTTAATTATATGTCTGGCTAAATTTGCATGAGCCCGTAGTTTGAGGACCGTCGACTCGACAAGACTTTGTAGGATAACCGACACTACTTGTATGTTTGAAATTCTGGTTTTGTGTTCTAAGATTAATTTAGGTAGTTTTATCGTGAGAGCGAGAGGCTGCTTACCAGCGTTTTTCCACGAGAGTGAGAAATGCACTAAGACGAGTCCAATAGAGCGGGAGTTTGAGGTACGCGTCAGATAGTAGGCATATGACACTGGAACCTAAACACAGCGAGAGCACTTTAGGTATTTCATTTCGATTTTATCCATCTTCAAAAATAAATCCTTTAATTACCGAGTGAGCGAGAGAAAAATCTTGGGGTTATTGGTCGTGGCTCGGTAAATAGCGCGAGAGTGTAAGATCGAACCTTTAGTTTGGTATTTTCGTCAGAATAACTTCAACATTTATTTCAGCCCCAGAACCTATAGAGTCCCTAAGAACCCCGAAAATCACTCTACGACCTCAGTTCCCTTATTTTTTTAGACCATTTTATTTTAGTTATTTCTTTATCGTTTTTATCTGTGACAATCTCTAGCCTTAGCTTTGCACCGCAATGATAGATTACAATATTTTGACATTGGTCTCTATGGTTCGACAATCTTTTATATTACTTTGATAGATTCGTGCACTTGCGGAGCGATCAAGTTTTTGGCGCCGTTGCCGGGGACCAACAATCAATATTGTTATTCTGTTGTTGCATAGTATAGACTAAGGCACTTTTGTTTCATAAAAAAAATTAATTAAAAATTTGAAATTCTGTGATCAGGTATGAGATGTCCTAAGAGATGTCCCAACACTTAATAGGACATTTGACAAATTTAACCAAAACTTAAACAGCAAGAAAAGTAAACAACACAGAAGTTTGTTAACCCAGTTCAGTGTATAACCACACCTACATCTGGAGGCTACCAAGCCAGGAGGAAATCCACTATTAGTAATATTAATTCTAGACTTAAACCACCCTGTTTAATCTATCACTTAATACTTACCCAATGCAATTTCTACCTAAGACACACTTAGATAAGAGTACCCTACTCACTCCCCCTCAATCACACAGTGATCAAGTTTACAAGTTTACAGAAATTGAAGACATCCTTCAAACAATACAGCTTGATCTTACTTCACAGTTTCAATCAAGTCACAAATGCACTTTTGCTTAAAAGCTTATAAAGTGGTACAATTAAAACAACCTGCTATTAAAACACTAGACACCCTATTTGGTCTTCTAAAATTCGTACTCAATTCTATGAGTTTCTGTTGCTTAAATAGGTATCTGAATTTTGGGCTTTCTGTAGAATGGTCCAGCCCTAATGTGCAGCAGCTTCCACCTTGAATTTAGGGTTTGTTACTTCCTAGATTCTAGGTGCATTAGGTCTTCTGTTTTATTCTGAATCTTCAATATAAAACTCCCTACAGATGCGCCTTGTTCTGTTTTTATCCATCATTAATTAATTCCAGATAACTCTCCTTAAATATCTCTGATCTGTTAATCAATAATTAATTCTGGAAGCAGGTCTGAGATGTCTCAACATCTGTTGGGACATCCTGAAAAACTGAACTTAAGTTATTTACATAATGTCCCAACATCTGGTAGGACATCCTGAAATAAGTTCATATACTCTGTTTGCTAATGTCCCAACATCTGATAGGACATTCTGAACTGAATTTAACATTTCTTGTTTGGTCAAAAATTCTGCCAATTCTTAAACATCTACAAACTCCCCCTTTGGCTAATTTTTGGCTAACATCTTTTCTGGTTTTCAGAGTGCAGCAGAAGATCCTTTTATCAGAGTATAACATTACTTTTCTGTTGATTCTTATTTGAGTTTACTCTCCCTCAAACATATATGTGTCCAGTCTTGTTTCAACAGAAAAAAAACACTAATCAGTTCAGAAGCAAACACACAGATTTTTCATTCATACTTAAACAGCAATTTCATTTGATGTTGTTCTCCCCCTTGGTAGGCACAAAATTAGGGGCCAAAGACACTATTACTGTCATTACATTGCTGTCATTACATTTGCCTCACATACATAGATCACTCAGATTCATCACTCTCAGTTTCTTCCTCCACTTCAGTGTCTTCATCTTTATCAGCTTCACTTTCTTCATCAGCTTCACTGTCTTCACCAGATGCAGCATTCTTCATAGTTTGATCAAAAATATAAGCTCCATAATCCATATTGGTTTGAGTTCCCACAGCATATATGAATCTGGCCAGACCAGTTGAGATTGAAGAGGTGTGGTTGGTAGGCACCCAGTTAGCAGTACCAATTCTGTTCAGCATGGCATACTTTCTGGTAAGCATGCTCACTGAAAGCTTACCCTTCACAGGCCATGCCTTGACCTGGTTTGCAGTGATCACCTTACAGATTTGGTTATCTGTCTTACCTAGCTCATTGGGTCCATCTGTTTCTCTTCCTAGGTACTGATTTATGATTTGAGAAGAAAACTCTACACATTTACCTCTAACATAAACTTTTTGAAACTCAGAGGACTTACCATTGGAGCAATCCTCCTGAAGATTCACAATGAACTCTTTGACAAGAAGTTCATAGCAGGGAGAGAGATCTGATACTGTCTTGAATAGTCCTGCAGCAGAGATGAGGTCTATCAGTTCTGTGCACTCAAGTGCATTGCTGCTTAGTTCTCTTTCCAGGGAAACCCTTCTTTGGTACACATATTTCCACCTGTTGACACTGGAGACATGATGGAATGATATGTTGTCCAAAGGAGCTTCTGGAACAGCAGTTGAAGCTCTGGAAGGTGCTGGTCTCTTCTTGGGAGGAGATATTGGGACATCTGATCCAACATCTGAATCTGATGGTGTGGCAGCTTTCCTTTTCTGAGTCTGGACTTTACTCCATTGTTTTGATGGCCCAAAAGTGACTTTAACCTTCCCTTTCTTTGGAGAGGCTTTCTTCTTTTCAGGAATTGCTGCTTCAGCTTGCAGCTTGCCCTTCCTGGACCTGAGTCTTTTAGCAATGCTGGGTTTCACAGATGCTATGACCTCTGCATCAGAGTCCTGCTCCAGATTGACCACTGGAGGAGATTGAGCAGCCTCCTCTTCAGCTGGTTGATCAGCAGGGATTTGATCTTCATTTGAGCCTTGAGTCTGTTCTTCAGAGACCTCTTCATCATTTTCATTTGAGGCTTTGTCCTCAGTTTGTTCCAGATCAACATCAGATGAGTTCTTTTTCTTATCTTCAGATGTTCCAACATTTGTTGGGACATCTTGTTCTGCAGCAGTGTCCTCTGTATCTTGAGCTGGTTCTTCTTGAGGTGCAGGCATGGTGTTCAAAGGAACTGAGATCCCACTCACCACTCTTTGTTCAAAGAGAATTTGGTTGACAATCTCCTTGATGGAATCATCAACATATTTGGAGGATTTTGAGGGCATGTTAGCAGGAGAGGGAGTGCCTTTAGCTTTGCTTCTGATTTGATCTTTACCTCTCTTTGGAGTTCTTGCCTTTTTGGTGTGAGAAACGCTTCCCCTGAGCTCGTCCAATGGTGTTGATGGCATTGGCACAACAGAAATTGGAGTGGCATGAACCACGTCTTCCTTGTTGAGAATTTCCTCAACTGTTTTAGGGTTTTGAGACATTGTTGAGGAAGATGAATGTGCAGCTTTAGGGTTTATGATTTCTGAAGGATTGCTGGTTAATGTGATTCGCTTGTGATAGTATGATGAGAATCTTGATGGCTTCTTATAAGTAGTTACTAAATAAGTAACCGTTACAGTGCAAATGATGAGAGATGGAATTCCCAAGGATCTTGTCCAGACTGGTTTTGCCATCTGGACCTTATGCCATGCAATGTCATATGACATGTTGGCACATCTCATTAACTGCTAAATATCACATAAACAGATTCCAAGTTTGCCCCTTAAGTTCTCAAATTGTGTAGCATCCAATGCTTTGGTAAAGATATCAGCTAACTGCAGATTTGTAGCTACATGCTCCAATGAAATCACCTTTTCTTCTACAAGATCTCTGATGAAATGATGTCTGATATCAATATGCTTTGTCCTGCTATGTTGGATAGGATTCTTTGATATGTTGATTGCACTTAAGTTGTCACAGTACAATGTCATGACATCCTGTGGGACATTGTACTCAGTGAGCATCTGCTTCATCCAAACCAACTGAGAACAACTGCTACCTGCTGCTATATACTCAGCTTCAGCTGTAGATAAGGATACACAATTCTGTTTCTTACTGAACCAAGAAATCAGATTGTTTCCTAGAAAGAAGCATCCTCCTGAAGTGCTTTTTCTGTCATCAGCACTTCCTGCCCAATCAGCATCACAGAAGCCAGTGAGAATTGGTTTGCAACCATGAAAGTACATTATGCCATAGTCACAAGTACCATTAACATATTTAAGGATTCTCTTGACTTGATTGAGATGACTGACTTTTGGATCAGCTTGATATCTTGCACAAACTCCTACTGCAAAAGCAATGTCTGGTCTGCTAGCAGTCAAGTATAACAAGCTTCCAATCATGCTTCTGTATAAGCTTTGATCTACATTCTCACCCTTTTCATCTTTAGTCAGCTTTAAATGTGTGGGGGCAGGAGTTTTCTTGTGAGCAGCATTTTCCATTCCAAATTTCTTGACTATGTTCTTGGAATACTTGCTTTGTGAGATGAACATTGAGTCTTCCATTTGCTTTATTTGCAGACCAAGAAAGTAGGTTAATTCTCCTACTAGGCTCATTTCAAATTCAGATTCCATCTGCTTGACAAAATGTTTGACCATCCTGTCAGACATCCCACCAAACACAATGTCATCAACATATATTTGTGCAATCATGACATTTCCTTCTTCATCTTTAACAAACAGGGTTTTATCAATCCCACCTTTTCTGTATCCTTGCTTGATAAGAAATGTGGTCAGTCTTTCATACCATGCCCTTGGAGCTTGCTTCAGACCATACAGTGCTTTCTTTAATTTGTATACATGATTTGGACAGCTTGGATCAACAAATCCTTTAGGCTGTTCTACATATACCTCTTCATTAAGATAACCATTAAGAAAGGCACTTTTCACATCCATTTGAAATAGCTTGAACTTCAAGATGCAAGCAATTCCCAACAGTAGTCTTATTGATTCAAGCCTTGCTACTGGTGCAAAGGTTTCATCAAAGTCTACTCCTTCAATTTGAGTGTATCCTTGAGCCACAAGTCTAGCTTTGTTCTTTGTAACAATTCCTTGTTCATTTGACTTGTTCTTATACACCCATTTTGTACCAATAACATTTATGTCATCAGGTCTAGGTACAAGATTCCACACTTCATTCCTTGTGAATTGACCTAATTCCTCTTGCATAGCACAAATCCAGTATTCATCAGTGAGAGCTTCCTTGACATTTTTAGGTTCTATTTTGGAAACAAAACAAGAACCTTAAATCACTTCTCTTGATCTAGTGCTCACACCTCTGTTGGGATCACCAATTATCAAATCTTTGGGATGATCCTTCTGTATTCTGATGGAGGGAGGTTTGCTTGATTCTTCTGTCCTTGTATCATTTTGAGTGAAGTTATATTGATCATTCTTTTCTTCAGCTCCAATCTTGATATCAGCAGATGTTCCAACATCTTCTGGGACATCTGTAGTAGCATCATCAATTATCACATTTATGGATTCCATGATAACCTTGGTTCTAGAATTAAATACTCTATATGCTCTGCTGTTTATAGAGTATCCAAGTAAAATCCCTTCATCACTTTTAGGATCCATTTTTCTTCTTTGCTCCCTATCTGCCAGAATATAACAGATACTTCCAAAAACATGGAAGTACTTAACTGTGGGTTTTCTGCCTTTCCAGACTTCATATATTGTGGACAAAGTTCCTTTCCTTAAAGTAACTTTGTTATGGATGTAACAGGCAGTGTTCATAGCTTCAGCCCAAAAGTACAGAGGTAACTTTTTAGCATGGATCATAGCTCTTGCTGATTCTTGAATGGTTCTATTCTTCCTTTCAACAATCCCATTCTGTTGAGGAGTGATAGGTGAAGAATACTCATGATTGATTCCTTCTGAAGAGCAGAAATCTAAGAACTTTTGATTCTCAAATTCTTTTCCATGATCACTTCTTATTCTGATCACACAGCTGGATTTTTCCCTTTGCAATCTTTGACATAATTCTCTGAATACATCAAATACATCAGACTTTTCTTTGATGAAATTTATCCATGTATATCTTGAAAAGTCATCAACCACCACATAGGCATACCTCTTACCACCAAGGCTTTCAACTTGCATAGGTCCCATAAGATCCATATGTAAAAGTTCCAAAACTTTGGAAGTTGTCAGATGTTGGAGCTTTGGATGGGACATCTTGGTTTGCTTGCCTATTTGACATTCACCACATATTTTGCCATCATCAATCTTCAGTTTAGGAATACCTCTTACAGCATCCATAGATATGATCTTCTTTATGCCTCTGAAATGAAGATGACCTAGTCTTTGATGCCACAGTTTCACTTCTTCTTCTTTAGCTTGAGAGCAGGTTGAAGTGAGACTGAGATTTTGGGATTCCCACATGTAACAGTTGTCTTTAGATCTGGCTCCTTTCATGACAACTTCTTGTTCTTTGTTAGTCACTATGCATTCTGATTTGGTAAAGTTTACACTGTATCCCTGATCACATAGTTGACTTATGCTGATCAGGTTAGCAGTTAAACCTTTAACTAGCAGCACATCATCTAGTCTTGGAACATCTTGACAATCCAAGGTTCCAACTCCTTTGATTTCTCCTTTAGCTCCATCTCCAAAGGTCACATACCTGGATGAATGTGATTTTAAGTTTACTAGCAAATTCTTTAATCCAGTCATGTGTCTTGAACATCCACTGTCAAAGTACTAGTCTTCTTTAGCTGATACTCTCAGTGATGTATGTGCTATGTATGCAGTACTTTTCTTTGACCAGATGAGTTGAGATTTCTTTTGATGCCTCTGCCCTGTGTGTTGTTTATCAGCTGTTCTCCAAGTTTGATTGTTGCTCTTGTAACTTTGATCAGCTTCAGTGCCAGCTTTTGGTTTCCATACCTTCTTGATGTTTTCTGTTTTCTGCTTAGGAGGTTGCTGATTTCTTTGATGTTTATGCAGCACTTTCTTGGTAGCTTCTATTTTCTTCTTGGAAGGTTGCTGATGCATCTGATTTGGATATCCATGTAGCTTATAACAGTGAGGTTTGATATGCCCAAATCTTCCACAGTGATGGCATCTCCATCTTTGATACTTCTTCTTCATTTTGTTCTTTCCAGAATGTTGAGACATCTGTTGGAACATTATGTTTTTCTTTGTGTTCTGATGTTGAAGCATCTGTTGGGACATCTTGTTTGACTGTGTAGTTTTTGAAGTAGTTTTGCTAGAGCTGGCTTCATCTCTGTTATATCCCAGTCCACTTTTGTCCCCTGAATGTTTATTATTGCTGAGAATAACATCCAGTGTATTTGAGCTGCTGTTCAACATTCTAACAGATTTGGACATATGTTCCATCTTAGAGTTGAGAAGAGTTACTTCACTTTTTAAGGTATCAATGATTACTTGATCACTTGCTTTTTCATCTTCTAGTACCTCATTCTGCTTCTTTAGCTTTATAACCTCACTGCATATTTCAGTGCTTC
The DNA here is from genome assembly GCA_963966055.1 of Lathyrus aphaca. Taxonomy (NCBI): domain Eukaryota; kingdom Viridiplantae; phylum Streptophyta; class Magnoliopsida; order Fabales; family Fabaceae; genus Lathyrus; species Lathyrus aphaca. Next base: position 182,021,955 of record OZ014520.1, read on the forward strand.
TCTTGTATAGATCTTTGAAAGCTTGCTCAAGATCTGCATAAGTAAGCTCTCCACAACTCGAATCACTATCATATTCACACAGTCCAGCTAAAGCAGTAATATGCTTAGCTGATTCTTCTTCTGAATCTCCTGAGTCTTCATCAAACCAGGTCACAGAGAGTCCTTTCTTTTGCCTCTTTAAGTAGGTAGGACATTCAATCTTGATGTGTCCATATCCTTCACATTCATGGCATTTGACTCCTTTATCTTGACTGGTCTTTTCAGCATACTTTGACTTTCTGTTAGCATCATAAGGTCTCCTGTTCTCAGAGTTTGTGTTTCTTCCACTGGGTTTGGATTTGCCTTCCATTCCTCTGAGAATCTGTTTGAATTGTCTTCCAAGCATGGCAAGGTTTTCTGATAAGCTTTTATCATTTGCTGATTCATCATCTTCTTCTTCATCTGTATTTGAAACCAAGGCTATGCTTTTGTTCTTTTTAACATTTGTGTCATTCATTCCCATCTCAAAAGTTTGAAGGGAACCAATGAGTTCTTCAACTTTCATGGAGCATATGTCTTGAGCTTCTTCTATTGCTGTGACTTTCATGTCAAATCTTTTTGGCAAAGATCTGAGAATCTTTCTTACAAGCTTTTCATCAGTCATCTTTTCTCCCAAAGCTCCAGAAGTATTGGCTATATCCAAGATGTTCATATAGAACTCATGAATTGATTCATCTTCCTTCATTCTCAAGTTTTCAAACTTGGTGGTGAGAAGTTGAAGTCTTGACATTTTTACTTTTGATGTTCCTTCATGAGTTGTTTTGAGAGTGTCCCAAACATCTTTGGCCAGCTCACAATGATGCACAAGTCTGAAAATGTTCCTATCAATGCCATTGAATAAAGCATTTAAGGCTTTTGAGTTGCCTAGTGCTGAATCTTCTTCCTCCTTACTCCATTCTTCTTCAGGTTTCAGCACTTTTGATCCATCTTTGGTGTCTTGGACAGGATGATCCCATCCAACATTGACTGCTCTCCATGCCCTGTTGTCAAGTGATTTTAAGAATGCAATCATTCTTGGCTTCCAGTAGTCATAATTAGATCCATCCAGTATAGGTGGTCTATTTATTGACCCTATATCTCTGTCCATGTTACAGAATTTGTATTCCCTAGATCTCACCCAGTATAAACAGGCAGGGTGCCTGCTCTGATGCCAATTGAAATTCTGTGATCAGGTATGAGATGTCCTAAGAGATGTCCCAACACTTAATAGGACATTTGACAAATTTAACCAAAACTTAAACAGCAAGAAAAGTAAACAACACAGAAGTTTGTTAACCCAGTTCAGTGTATAACCACACCTACATCTGGAGGCTACCAAGCCAGGAGGAAATCCACTATTAGTAATATTAATTCTAGACTTAAACCACCCTGTTTAATCTATCACTTAATACTTACCCAATGCAATTTCTACCTAAGACACACTTAGATAAGAGTACCCTACTCACTCCCCCTCAATCACACAGTGATCAAGTTTACAAGTTTACAGAAATTGAAGACATCCTTCAAACAATACAGCTTGATCTTACTTCACAGTTTCAATCAAGTCACAAATGCACTTTTGCTTAAAAGCTCATAAAGTGGTACAATTAAAACAACCTGCTATTAAAACACTAGACACCCTATTTGGTCTTCTGAAATTCGTACTCAATTCTATGAGTTTCTGTTGCTTAAATAGGTATCTGAATTTTGGGCTTTCTGTAGAATGGTCCAGCCCTAATGTGCAGCAGCTTCCACCTTGAATTTAGGGTTTGTTACTTCCTAGATTCTAGGTGCATTAGGTCTTCTGTTTTATTCTGAATCTTCAATATAAAACTCCCTACAGATGCACCTTGTTCTGTTTTTATCCATCATTAATTAATTCCAGATAACTCTCCTTAAATATCTCTGATCTGTTAATCAATAATTAATTCTGGAAGCAGGTCTGAGATGTCTCAACATCTGTTGGGACATCCTGAAAAACTGAACTTAAGTTATTTACATAATGTCCCAACATCTGGTAGGACATCCTGAAATAAGTTCATATACTCTGTTTGCTAATGTCCCAACATCTGATAGGACATTCTGAACTGAATTTAACATTTCTTGTTTGGTCAAAAATTCTGCCAATTCTTAAACATCTACAAAATTAATAAAAGTTATGTATAGCCCAAACTTTCTCTATGATTACCACTCACAGTATCTCGAGGAACCACATCCAAATTACCTCTATGATTACCACTCCCAAAATTTTGAGGAGCCACACCCAAATTTTTCCGACAATCACCAGTCCCAGAATTTTGAGGAATCACAAGAATCCTTATCCAACCTTGAAAAACTAATGGAGAATTTCAGCGCGACACTAACTCATTCTCACCCAAATCACCACTCTCAATATTTTGAAGAACCACTAGAATCCTATAATTCCAACCTCGAAAATTAATGGAGGATTTCATTGAAACAACAACTAATTCTAAGCTTGAATCTATGATGGAGCGTTTTGTAGAGACACAAACCATCCAGAATGAAGATTTTAGAAACCAACATCTCCAAACTTATGAAACCTTTAGGCAAATGAACATTGTGGTCGAGTTCCTTGCGACTCACACTGAGGCATTGGAGACTAAAATCTCTCTGCTTGCACAAACATCTATAGGACCCTCCCCTGAGAGACATGTGGATTTTGTAACAACCAATAGTGAAAGAAAAATTGAAAATCCTAAGGAAATTGATAATGAGGTTGAGTAGAGTGACAATGAGATTGAGGGGAGTTATGATGAAAAAGGAGTGGAGATTGAGAAAAATCTGCCGACACCACCCAAAAAGGAGGTCGTCGAAGAGGTAGAGAAGAAAGTACATGTTGTTGTTCCTCCTCCCAATACCCCACTGATTACTTTCCCGCATAGGTTTGTAGACTCCCAATCCAAAACAAATGTGGATGTATTGGAAAATATCTACACCAATGTACCCTTGTTTGAGATCCAACATAAAAAGAGAAAATTAGAGGAGCATGAAACTAGGTATATCATTATTGTTAAGAGGGTAAGGTTAAACTTTGAGATGGTGGATGAAATAACTAAGCCGAAACTTGAAAAGTTAATACCTAGGATAGATCCAGAACCACCACCACAAGTTCAAAATAATGAACCACCCCACAGATGGAAGAAAAGAAAAGGTGAGGGATATGTGAGATGGCTTGATAAGTGGCCATGGAAACCAAAAATTACTAGTCGTCGAGCTATCAACGTTAAACAAAGCCCTGCGTGGAAGGCATCCCACGTGTTTTTAATTTAATATTTTACTTTTATTGTTTGTGTTTTCAGGAAATAAAGAAATGTATTGCTTGTCTAATCTCAGCTTCTTCTAGGTACCCACAGACATTCATGTGAATGTCGCTGCTGGTGGTGACATCGATACCACACTGTATTTTTCTAACACTTTTGTAGGTACTTCCTCCGGAAATGGGCAACATTATGATTTGTTTCAAAAGAGATAAAATTAAACAAATGGAGGTATTTCAAAGCGCCCAACGCCAAGGCAAAAGTGGTCAGAAAAGACATGGACAATAAGAGAGGATCGAAGAGGATTTGGCATGCAATGACATTCATACAGGTTTTATATTTCCTTTTTCCACCTTTTATCAAAACATTTAGGACAATGTTTGATTTAAGTGTGGGGGAGGAACTTTACCGCTTTCAATTTATCGCTTTTTAGTTTCAGTATTATTTCTTTATTGAGTCATATGTGCTATGAGTAAAATTTTTACTTTACTATTTCGTTGTTTGAAAATTCCCTGAAACTTGGCCCCATTTAAAAAAAATAAATTAAATTTGTTCTGATTCATTGGCATGACACCAAATAAGTTACTTTATTTTGCTTAGGATATGTTAGGATGGACTTGGGAATGTTTTGAAAAGATCGGTACCATTTTTACACCCTAGAGTCTCCAATTATGTGATGGTAGTTTAGATTGGCATTATGTCGAGACCATGCTATAAAGTTCTATGTAGCTTCTTGATTAGTTTATCTTAGCAGTCAGCACCATCCTTAGATGCAATCTAAGTAACGAACTGATGCAAATATGTGTTGATCTCAAAGTTATGTTTATGTACTTTCATAGAAAAATGTGAATCAAAGACCTGTTCTTACTAAGTTAGGTGGTCCCCACCCGGCCATTTAGCCCAAAGGAGCATAATCTTGAAATTCGTATGCAAAAATAAAAATAAAAATAAAAGTGAAGAAAAAAAAAGAAAAGAAAAGACAAATTTTATGAATAAGAGATCAAACACTAACAGGTTCGATTACCATGTAAGCAAAAGGATAACGGACTTAATGTGATTGTGCAAGAATGAAAAAGAAGCGAAATAGAATGGTTAATTTTAGGTCGAAGTATAATGTCATGATTCGGGTTGACGTTGCATAGGAGGAGAATCTTTGTCCGCTTTAGGTGGATTTGTGTCATTACGGTATCCTTAGATTCACTATTTAGTACCTATCCAGTTAACACTAGACTAGCATTTGAGTAACTTACCATTTGATTTTGTCGTGCCTAAGAGTCGAACGATGCACTTAATTGTTTACCTAGTGGGGAGTTTGCTTGAGGACAAGCAAAAACCTAAGTGTGGGGGAGTTTGATAACTCAAATTCGTATTGTATTTTCCGATCCATTATGTGCATTTTAAGTATCATTTAATCGAGTCTTTCATGTTATTTGCTTTGATTACTTATATTTTCCTTTGTTTTGTCTTAACAGGTCCATTATCAGCAAAATAGAAGAAATGAGTGAAATCTAAGCTAAAGAGTGAAGAAAGTGAAGAAAAATGAAGATTCTGCCTCCTCTAGGTGAATGGAATTCCCCATTCCCTCAAAGGGACCAAATGGCGTTCGCCATTTGCCCCAAAGTTCCAGAATTATGCTAGCAGACCAATGGCGTTCACCATTGGTATATGGCGTTTGCCATATGTCACGGGAACAGTTTTCAAAGGCAGTTTCTTGGCAGTTTTGCTTCGTTTGAATTCAAATCTTCCCAGAACTTCTAGGAGCCAAAATTTCCTATAAATAGAGACCTCTAGGGATGCATTTGGAGATCCGGATTTTGCGCAGAAGCGCTGCTGAATCGCATTTAGAATTAAGCATAAATCATTTGTAGAAGCGGCAATAACTCACATCGAGGGATTGTCGCAATCATTTTCATTTCTTCTACTTTATTGTATTGCACTCTTGGATCAACAACCTTGTTGGAATATTATTACAAGTATTTACATTTCCATTTAATCAAGTCTCCATTTATTTTCCCGCGTTTACAAGTTCCTTGTTTTATCGCTTTATTATTATTGTTATCATATGTTATATTATTATCGTATTCTACATTATTATAGTATTCTATAATTGTTCAAGCATGTTATCCTTAATTTCGTTTATAATGTTTAGTTTGTTTATGCTTAATTATATGTCTAGATAAATTTGCATGAGCCCGTAGTTTGAGGATCGTCGACTCGACGAGACTTCGTAGGATAATAGACACTACTTGTATGTTTGAAATTATGGTTTTGTGTTATAATATTAATTTAGGTAGTCTTGTCGTGAGAGCAAGAGGTTGCTTACCAGCGTTTTGTCACAAGAGTGAGAAATACACTAAGACGAGTCCAATATAGCGAGAGTTTGAGGTACGCGTCAGATAGTAGGCACATATGTTGCACCCCAAAATTTGCCCTCCATAAGACAAGACATTGTGTCTAAAGAGGTTCACAAGGTTCACAATGTTCATAAGACATCTCATGAGGTTCACAAGGTTCACAAGATTCACAATTAGTCAGAAAATTCGACAATTCCCTCAGACAATGCATCCTCCTAAGCAATGCATCCTAAACTAGGGTTTTGACTTTTATCAGGCTAAATGGACTTCCAAGACTTCAAGTGAGCTTCATAGCATCCTATATGTGTTCAAGAATCCCCATGTCAAGTTTCAAGACTTTCCCAAAAGATTTGCTCAGTCAGATGATCAGATAAGTTAAAATCAGTCAAACAGTCAAACTGAGGTCAACTGTGGTCAAACCAAAGTCAAACTTCATGATTTTTTGCCAATATCAAGTATATGAAGTAAAATTCATCATTTGATCAAGGGTTGATCATGATTCATCAAGGAGATTTCAGATCATCAAGAATCAGGAGTTTCTAAATTAGGGTTTTCATAGGAAAAGTCAACTGAACTTTGACCAGCCATAACTTTCACATGCTTCATCAAAAAAATTCCATCCAAAGCTCATTTAGAATGAAATTGAATTCTCTACAACTTTGTGTCTCACAAGCCAAGCCCAAAAATGCTTCATTTGGAAGGTATGAGCTAAGACATTATAGGTCCTTTTAAAAGTCCAAAAAGTCAACAACTTCCAAAGAGCATAACTTGAGAATGGTAAAAGATATGGACATGAGACCAAAGAGGTTGGTTATATGACTCTTCAAGCTTTCTAAAATGTCCAAGAACACCTTCATAGCATTAAAATTGAGGGATTTGTGCTCTTGCAAAGTTGGGGAATTTTTGAGAGGTTTATGAAGCAAATGGGGTCTTAAAACTATAATTCACCAAATGGGCTTGCTTTTTTATGATCCAAACACTTCCATGACATCATGCACGAATTAAAAATTATTTATTCATATTTTTATTCATTTTATTTTATTTATTATGATTTTTTACATTAAAAATCATTTTAAATCAAAATAAAATATAAAAGTATGAATATTTGATTTGATTTTGGTTCTAGAAGGTATTAATGATTATTTAGAAGTGATTGAAACTATTCAAATTCAGATCATACAAAAATAGCAATGATATATCCAAATTTTCAATATTTTAAAGGCATATCTTTTTCAATCTCTAACTATCCAAAAGTCCAAAATATGATGTGGTTTTTTTAACCTAATTTTGTTCTACTACATATAGAGAACTCATACAAACACACACAAAAAATTAGCCTCCAAGAGCAAGAACCAAATTTCAAGAAATTCAGAAAAAAAGCTATCCTCATCACCATCATTATCAAGTTCATACAAAAATGCATGAACTGAATTGAAATTTTGAAGCTTTCTTTAGTTTTTTTAATTCCACTTATTCTTGATATTTTAATCAATTTTGTTTATCTAACGTTGTTTGTCTCATGTTATAGAAGCTTTCTGGGTTGATTATTCGAAGCTTCATGACCAAAACCGAATCCTACCATAGTTAGGGTTTCAAGCTCAAATTTGAGGTTTTTACAAATTTCGCAGGAAATTTCTGAGGTCAAGAGGTTTATTCATGGGGACTGTGTATAGCCTAGTGGCTAAGGTTGGAAACTGGAAGGTCAAGGGCGTGAGTTCAATTCCCACTCACAACATTTTGGGCAAAAACCTGCTTTTCTTTCATATTTTCCTTTAACTTCTCTAATTAACACATTTTCTAATTGATTTATCCTTTTAACCATGATTAACCTCAAAACTTTTCTCTAAAATAAATATTTTCCTATTTTCACTCGTTTTTATGTTATTCTTTATCCGCCTTATCATATAATGTATATTTTCCATGTTTAGTAACACAAGCACGCATGACCCAATGGTAAAGGTTCTCTAGAGGTTGAAATTAAAAGGGCTTGAGTTCAAACCCTGGACATAACATTTTGCCAAAGAAACATGGGTTCTTCATCATTTTCTTTCTTTTCCTTAATTTATCTTTTAAACATGGTTAACCTATTATTTTTAATTAACTTTTTTTAACAAATCTTTTTTTTATTAAATTTAGGTTAGCATTTTTTTATTAGTATTATTACTTTTATATTTAGGTTTATTAAAACCTCAAACTTTTTTTTTATAAAAACCTTAATCAACCCTTAAATGTTTTTTAATTTAATTAATTTTCATAATTCATTTTTCTTAGATTTATTTAATTATTAGGCTATTTTAATATAAACTGTTTATATATTTTCTTTTGTAAAACTCAACCATGGAAAATTTTGTTTTACTAACATGTTTTTTTTTTCATTTTTATTATATAATAGGTATTTGTTACACTTATTCATATTCAGACCCACAACCTAGTGGCAAGGAACTGAGGTTTGGAGCATTTTGATGAAGAAACATGGGTGTCCCAGTGGCAAAGAACTCAATGAAGCAAAAAGGGCAAACTCCCAATATTTATGGTATCTCTAACTTTATTTTTCCCTTTTTCATCAAATTATGTATTTTCTTTGAATTTCCTTATTATTATTAGTAAACTAATTTCTAAAAGATAAAACATAATCTTTTTTTTATTTTATTTTTAAAACTTACATTTTTATTATAAACCTTAATTTTTTTTCATAAACCTTAATTTTTTCCCTAAACCCTAATTTTATTAACCCTAATTTTTATTAACTTAAATATTAAACTTAATAAATTTTTTCTAATATATGTAATTAAATAATTAATCATGTTTTTATTTATTTATAGTTTATTACTATTATTCATATTATTTTATTTTCATCTCAAAAATTATTTATTTAACCTAAAAAATATTTAATTAACTTGTATATATTTTATATTTGTGCTAACCTTTTCTTTTCTTATAATTATCTTATCACTAACCTTTATTTAATTGCTTATTTTATTATATAGTTATTATTTAATTATTTTTATTATTATAATGTAACTGCAAAAGCCTTGTAATAGTCGTAGGGTTATTTTTGTCTTTATTTTATTATTTATAAATATTCTTGCTATGGTTAGTAAATATAGGGAGTGGTAACATGTTTGCGCTTTAAAATTAATTTAGATCACTAATCATAAGATAAATATTTGAATATATACACGCACACACGTAAGTCGATCTTTGATCGCCATCTCACTTCCTAGGGTTATCCCTCATGTTGCCTAAATAAAAAGGTCAAGTAAGGTGTCTAAAAAGCAAAGTCCATTCGCATGAAATATCATCAAGTCCCTTTAAAGATTATAAGATCAAGTCCCTTCGATGTTGCCTACGGTAAAAGATCTTGTCCCTTCGAATAAAAGATGATAAGTCCCTACAAATTGCTAAAGACACCTTACAGTTGCCTAAATTCAGATGTCCCTTCACATGTCCCTTACACATCCAAGGTAATGACTACCTATTCCTTAATAATAGGGATAGTCTTACCATTGAAAGAACATATAAGAACATTAAAGATTTAGCATAGGGTAGGTTCCTCTTAAGTACTTGCTCACTTTTCTTCAAAATACTTCATTACATTTCACATTTCAAACAAATTTTCAAAACAAAGTCTTTATATATATCCATACAAGGATCATTATAAAGTACTTAAGAAAATTTTTAATCACACACTACACCTTTCTCAAAACAATTTAAAGTGAGCTAAGTAACTAAGAGCCCATGGATAACCATGGATATAAAGGGTGCTAACACCTTCCCTTTGTATAACCTACCCCCAGAACTCAAAATATTTTTAAGGTATTTCCTGTTCTTTTATGCCCTTTCCTTTTGGATAAAATAAAAGTTGGTGGCGACTCTTGCTATCCGCAACATTTAACTAAAAGTCAATTCTCCCACCGTGTTACAGAACTGGCGACTCTGCTGGGGAGTTACTAAGTAAAAGAGGGGTACCCTTAGGAATTAGATCACTTTAAATTGTTTGCTTTGTTTGCTTTATATTACTTGTTGGGCTTTATGTGTGAAAGATCCTAACCCGGATCTAGTGTACCCTAGGTAAATGGCAATAGATCAAGAAAACTGTACGGCGTATACCGATATGGTTGATCTGGTGGCCATAGTTAGTGTGACTTCTTGGTTGGTGCTTATGTTCCTTAAGTAAGTTAAGGATAATATGGGGCTGCCATATGTTGTCAATACACTAACTAACTTTTAGAACCCTAGTTATCCCATCTTGGCCTTTAGAAAGTAGTGAGATAACCGACTTTGGTGAAGACTGAAGTTGGTTGATACTCGATGCTACACTCATTGAGATCTTAAACTTGGAGGGTTTTGGTTGGCAAGTAAGTTGCCTACTGAACAACCACCCTTGGGAAGGATCAATGATATTGAGATCCCTTAGAACCCGGTTACTTTTGTAGGACAGGATGAACCAACTAAACTTCAGGGGAGGGTACTTACCTTTAAACCTCACGCAAACCTTCAAACCTAGGGCTATTGTGTGACTTGTTTGTGTGTGCCACATGTTTGTGATTGAGCATAACATCATAGCATCATCATGCATCATAAGCATAACATTTTCACTAACCATTTCAAGGACCAAAGGATTTATCTTTGTTCTTTGTTGCAGGTCATGGCTTCTGTTCGTAGGAATATTATCCGGATCAACTTTGTAGGAATACTATCCGGATCAACTTTGTAGGAATACCTCCTAAGCTTAAGGAATTGGTCTCTCAAGTTTCTGAAAACTCCCAGTTCATCAAGAGGCATGGTCACCTACTGGATCTAGTCACTTCAGGGTTCAATGAAGACATGATGAGTGTTCTATTTCAGTTCTTTGACCCTAAACATCATTGCTTCACATTCCCCGACTATCAGCTGGTTCCTACAATGGAGGAGTTCTCCAAACTATTGGGTATACTTATCCTTGATCAGAGACCCTTCACAGGCTTAGAGAAAGAGCCTAAACCTGAAGTCATTGCTGCAGCCCTACATTTGAAGAAATCAGATATTGTCCTAGAAACAAGGAGTGGAGTTAATGGTATTCTTGCTAAGGTATTAATGGAGAAAGCTCAAGTGTTCCTAAAGGCTATGAGTTATGATGCTTTTGAGGAGATCTTAGCCCTATTGATTTATGGCTTAGTATTGTTCCCCAATCCATAACAGTTCATAGACATACACGCCATCAACATATTTCTGACTCGCAATCCAGTGCCAACATTACTTGGAGACATCTTGCACTCTCTTCACACCCGTACTACAAAGGCACGAGGAACTCTGATGTGCTGCATACCTCTCTTGTCTAGGTGGTTTATTTCTCACCTTCCTCGATCAGTGATGAAGAATGAACAAGGGTTCAGGTGGTCCAAGAGGATCATGTCACTTTCTCATTCAGATATTCATTGGTGCTCTCGATCTATGGAGAATGTTACTATCATTGACCGTTGTGGGGAGTTCCCTAATGTGCCACTCCTTGGCACAAGAGGGGGCATTACCTACAATCCATCCTTAGCTCTACGTCAGTTTGGTTACGCTCGGAGTGATGGTCCTCATGACATGCTTATTCAGGGTATTGTGTTCGACCACGACAACAATCGGCAAGGTTATCGTCAAAGGTTTATACCAGCATGGGGTAAAGTGAACAAGGTTGACAGCAAGACTCTGGAACCCAAGTACACCATTCCTATGGAACCTTATCTCAGATGGGTGTGATCTCGTGCTCAGACTCTTATGATGCCATATCTTGCTATCCTGCCAGTTACCATGGAGCCTGTTGCTGAAGGAGATACTTCTTATATCATTCTTCATCCAGACATGCCCACTGACATGGAGGAGTTACAGAGGTCCTGGATCCAGTTGAAGGAGCAAAGAGATACTTTTGAGACTCATTATAAAGCAAGTCAAGAAAGAATCTTGGAGCTAACAAAACAACTTCACGAGGAGCGGAATCTCAACTCATACCTCAACACAAAGAGGAAACGTCCATGGGAGACTTAAAACCCCATTTTTTGTATTCATCTCATTTTTATTGTAAGCCCAAGGGGCAAACAAGTTTATTGATTGCTAATAAAAGTTTACTTTTTGGTTGTTTAAACAAATTTAAATCCTGCGGTTCTTGAAAACATTGCATATGCATACCATATCATTGCATCACAGGTTTCTTACGAACAGGTATCTTATCTTCTCGTTGTTTATTTCAGTAGAAATGGATCTTGAACAATCTGTCAAAGATCTTCAAGCTCAGAATGCTCAGTTTCAAGAAGTGATTCTGAATTTGTCCAAGGGGCAAGAAGAGTTGAAGGCACTCCTCTCTAAGGACATGAAGAAGAAGAATCCTAAGGACAACAAGGATGATCAGCTGAAACGACTACAAGCTGAGATGACAGAAATGAGGATCCAGATGAATGGCCAAATGGCTCTTATCCAGAGTTTGGCCCAGGGGCAAGAAGAGCTGAGAAGCTTTGTCAATAAGCTTCGACATAATGGGGTTGGGAATCTAATCATCAGTCAACCTCCGTTGAAACAAGCCAACTTGGCTGAAAGGAAGATAATGATAAAAGAAGGAAAGAGACAGGCTACTCTTGATCATCCTTCAATTGAAGAAAGAAGACCTTGTAAGGTTAATCCACGTCGATACAAGGAATGTAGAAGACAATTCATCCGGTTCAGCACACCAATGTCACAAGTTTTGCAATGCCTATTGGAGATGAAGATGATTTCCTTGGAAAATTCTCCTAAAAATCCTAATACCTCTTCTCCTCGCTATAATCCCAAAGCAAGGTGTATGTACCACTCCGACAGTCCCGGACACGACACAAATAACTGTTGGGCATTGAAGAATAAGATTCAAGACCTAATTGACGAAGGAATACTCGAGGTTATGCCAGAAGGCCAGGTTGAGTTCTTCTATCGTCCATCAAGCATCAAAGTTTCCAGATAACTGGAGTGACAAGTTTAGAGGAAGAGACTTTGAGAACATTTGAATTTTCATTTGTAATTTCTTTTGTTTTTTTAAACACTTACTATTATGTCAAACTTTTGTTTTCATTAATGCATTGCATATGTTTGTCTTGAATTAATCCATTCGTTTCACTATATTTTGAACTATGCTTCATATTTAACTCCTGATAAAGCTATAATCCTGTGGAGGGAGGATGACAAAAACAATACCATAATATTAGGCAGTATGCTTTTGAACAGACTATGTTGACGATGTACATGCATTGTTTCAATTCCTAAACAGTGGAGATATAAGGAAGTTAATCCCTAGTCAACCCTTTTGAGCCTATGAAGTAGGAGTTTTTATTCTCGCACAAATTAAAACCCTTATTCATAACCCGGGGCAGGGTAGTTACTCGGTTAACTCAAATATGCCAATTATCTGTGTTGTACACAACTAATGATGGTTCTCTGTAATCATTAAACCTGACAGTCAATATCCAGCAAAAGAAAAACCCACTAAGTCAAAATCTATGAAGGAGACTTAGTAAAAAAATTGAGAAATTCCGCTGACTGTAATTTTGAAACAAACAGTTCAGGCAAAAAGAAGATATAACAAAGTCAAAAGAGAAAAAAGGTCACTATAGATCCTCAATAAAGAAAGATGACTGAATGTTCAAATAAATTTTTGGTTTCTGAACCATCACAAATGTCAGTGTTACAATTCCAAACTCCTTTGAACCTCAATGCATAAGTTAACCGAGCATAGGACTGAAGAACATCACGAAGAATGGGTTGGGTACAAATAAATTTGAGCCTTTATCCTTTGTTTCTTAAACCGTGAACCAGACCACGTTACAACCCTTTAAAAGTCCTAACTGAAGCATGGTTAGTTCGAAAGCGTACTGCTACAACAAGGTATCCTGACTCCTTTAGGGCTTATTATAAAACTTGAGTTAATATCACAGTTTTCACAAAAACTGCTTTTCTAAAATAACTCTTTTTCAAAACTTCAAGACAGACATAAGCATTGCATTTTTGAATATATTTGTTACACATATACCTGAGTGTTTGATAAACAGAGAAACTTACAGGATGAATGTTCAATAAACCAAAGTCCTTCCGATAAACAAAGTTGCTTCCTGGATCAAAGTCCATGTATACAAAGGGGCATAGTCACTGCTTCCCAATCAAGGGGCATACCAACTTACTGTTCAATTCATTCGGGGCAATCAGGTCCAGATTCAACAATGCTTAATAGCCAGGGGCAACTCTCCTCATATATTTGAATTACCAAGGGTAACATTATAAAGTTCATGATGTCAGGGGCATATTATTGTGGGGCATTCTGCTTATTTCTCTTGAGGTAACTACATTCAGATACTTCCATTATGGGACAATTCATCCTCAACCAAGGGGCAATGCTTTCTTTTCAAATCTAATACCCGAAGCGTATATGGTCCATCACAATTTGAAGACACGTTCCTCTCATTGTATTACCTTGATATTGGATTCTCAGCAGAAGCCATTGTGGAAATTAATTGTCTACGCCAGTAGTATCAGATGGTGTCAGTATCATATCTTCAGATCCAGCCATGAGGATTTCTGGGAAGGTATTCAGGAAAGTTAAGAATCTCAGGAGCTCTAAATCCAATTGGTTATACACTCTCGAAGTTGAAACGATTCTGTTTTCAAGTTCAGCTTTACTTTTCCCTCTGAATCCAGATTTACTTTTACCCTATTTACCTAAGCGAAAACGTCCATTGGTTGTGTTTGAATGTATGTATGCTTTTTAATATGATTGATGTTTACCAGAAATGCATAAAATGCAGTAATAATATTTACCAAGGATGAACAAAGGTAGGAATTCAACGAAGCTTTGCCGGTTCATCCCCACAAGACAACTACAGATCCCCAGCAGGGCAAATCTATCTTTATAGATACTTCGAGTTACATCTCCCCTTGAATTTATGTCCATCTCTTTTATCCTCAATCAGGATACTCAGGAACTTATTCCTTCAATAGAAGTACGACGAACGAAGACGGGGGTTATAAATACTATACCATCAAACAAGACGGGAACAAGTTCCTCATATTCTTCAGTAACGAATCGGGATTTATTTTCCCTAGCCAGCAGTTGTTATACAAAGATATCCAGACGCTTCAGGCTGCGTGATTCATACATACATCATTTACATCATACCATAACATACATATCCATAAATACATAATACATTTACTTAGGTGCATCATACTATGCATGCATACATATTGCATAAACTAACATTCTCCTTGCATGAAAGTTATATGCAGATAAATCAATATCAACAATTCACAACAGGTCAGAAATGATCCATACATTACTCAAGATGTCCTCGAAGAGTAGGCAAACGGTCTGTAAAAAGATCCATTCCCTAATCCAGGATGCTTCCAGAAGATTTCATCTATCTGGCCTTGAATAGCAGGCAAACGGTCTAAGAAGATCCATTCCCTGATTCAAGATATTTTTCAGAAGAACTAATCCTGACGTTCTTTTGGCCCTTGAATAGCAGGCAAACGGTCTAAGAAGATCCATTCACTGGTTCAAGATATTTTTCAGAAGAACTAATCCTGACGTTCTTTTGGCCCGTGAATATCAGGCAACGGTCTAAGAAGATCCATTCCCTGGTTCAAGATATTTATCAGAAGAACTAATCCTGACGTTCTTTTGGCCCTTGAATATCAGGCAAATGGTCTGTACAAAGATCCATTCCCTTGTTCAAGATATTTATCAGAAGAACTAATCCTGACGTTCTTTTGGCCCTTGAATAGCAGGCAAACAATCTGTACAAAGATCCATTCCCTGGTTCAAGATATTTTTCAGAAGAACTAATCCTGACGTTCTTTTGACTTTGAATAGCAGGCAAACGATTTGTACAAAGATCCATTCCCTGGTTCAAGATATTTTTCAGAAGAACTAATCCTGACGTTCTTTTGACCTTGGAGAGTAGGAAAACGGTCTATACAAAGATCCATTCCTTAATCCAAGATACTTCCAGAAGAGATAATCGTCACAAAGATTTATTTCTACTGGTCCACTCAACAATTCAAACCATGTTGCATAAACGATTCAGAGACGGCTTATACAAAGACCTAGTACTGATATCCAGTATCAACATAAAGCCATCATCACATCCTGATATTTTAGATGGCATCTATAAGCCCATCTCCAGTTCTTCCAAGTGGCATATTCAAGCCCACTCAAGCGTATGCAACTAATCATCAGTGTTACTTTACGCACCGGTGAGTGCAAATTTTTGGGCTTTTGTGTTCAATCCCCTTCAACCTTCCAGGTCACGACTGGCACATATACCAATCTAACCCCTCAGGTTTCAGAAAATTGAACAGGGGCAGCTGTTGCACCCCAAAATTTGACCTCCACAAGACAAGACAATGTGTCTCAAGAGGTTCACAAGGTTCACAATGTTCATAAGACATCTCATGAGGTTCACAAGGTTCACAAGATTCACAATTAGTCAGAAAATTCGACAATTCCCTCAGACAATGCATCCTCCTAAGCAATGCATCCTAAACTAGGGTTTTGACTTTTATCAGGCTAAATGGACTTCCAAGACTTCAAGTGAGCTTCATAGAATCCTATATGTGTTCAAGAATCCCCATGTCAATTTTCAAGACTTTCCCAAAAGATTTGCTCAGTCAGATGATCAGATAAGTTAAAATCAGTCAAGGCAGTCAAACAGTCAAACTGAGGTCAACTGTGGTCAAACCAAAGTCAAACTTCATGATTTTTTGCCAACATCAAGTATATGAAGTAAAATTCATCATTTAATCAAGGTTTGATCATGATTCATCAAGGAGATTTCAGATCATCAAGAATCAGGAGTTTCTAAATTAGGGTTTTCATAGGAAAAGTCAACTAAACTTTGACCAGCCATAACTTTCACATGCTTCTTCAAATTTTTTCCATCCAAAGCTCATTTTGAAGGAAATGTAATTCTCTACAACTTTGTGTCTCACAAGCGAAGCCCAAAAATGCTTCATTTGGAAGGTATGAGCTAAGACATTATAGGTCCTTTTAAAAGTCAACAAAAAGTCAACAACTTCCAAAGAGCATAACTTGAGAATGGTAAAAGATATGGACATGAGACCAAAGAGGTTGGTTAGAGGACTCTTCAAGATTTCCAAAAATGTCCAAGAACACCTTCATAGCATTAAAATTGAGGGATTTGTGCTCTTGCAAAGTTGGGGAATTTTTGAGAGGTTTATGAAGCAAATGGGGTCTTAAAACTATAATTCACCAAATGGGCTTGCTTTTTTATGATCCAAACACTTCCATGACATCATGCACGAATTAAAAATTATTTATTCATATTTTTATTTATTTTATTTTATTTATTATGATTTTTTACATTAAAAATCATTTTAAATCAAAATAAAATATAAAAGTGTGAATATTTGATTTGATTTTGGTTCTAGAAGGTATTAATGATTATTTAGAAGTGATTGAAACTATACAAATTCAGATCATACAAAAATAGCAATGATATATCCAAATTTTCAATATTTTAAAGGCATATCTTTTTCAATCTCTAACTATCCAAAAGTCCAAAATATGATGTGGTTTTTTTAACCTAATTTTGTTCTACTACATATAGAGAACTCATACAAACACAAAAAAAAAAAAAAAATTAGCCTCCAAGAGCAAGAACCAAATTTCAAGAAATTCAGAAAAAAAGCTATCCCCATCATCATCATTATCAAGTTCATACAAAAATGCATGAACTGAATTGAAATTTTGAAGCTTTCTTTAGTTTTTTTAATTCCACTTATTCTTGATATTTTAATCAATTTTGTTTATCTAACGTTGTTTGTCTCATGTTATAGAAGCTTTCTGGGTTGATTATTCGAAGCTTCATGACCAAAACCGAATCCTACCATAGTTAGGGTTTTGTCAGACCCTAATTTTTGACCCTAAGATTTTTCGCATCTCACCTGCATTTGCATACAAACAAGATCACGCACTGGTTCGTTTATTCTTTTTCAGGTGCAGGTTTATGCCTTGCAGAGGATCACTTTGTTTAATTGTTGTTATTTGTTTATATTTACTAACCTCTAACCAAAATACAAAAAAATATATGTTGCAGTTTGCCTTTTCTTCTTTGTGTCGCAGGAATTCCAAAGTGTGGCAGTTGACTTCAATTCAAAGGTGTTTGTTTAGTCACGATTCGATTCAGATGGACGTTTGACCTAATCTTGGTCAAACTATCAAATAGATTGTTCAATTGCAAGTTGCTTGTGCCAGTGGTCTGTTTCTCAGACAGTGCGTTTTCAAAGTTCAAGCTGCGTTGTGTACAAAAGTCATCAGTCATCAGACAGTGTTTTGTGCGAAGTTTGGTTTGAATCTTCAAGGTTGTCCATCAGTTTATCAGTGATTCATCTGAAAAATTATTTTTCTCAGCATGAATTTAAATCATCAGGGCAATTTTCAGACGATTTCAGTAATTGTGGTTGAATCGATAAGTTGCTCAGTGGTTCAGTAATGGCTTTGTTCATGTTATCAGAGGCTTGTGAAAAATCAGAGTTTGTTGTGGGCTTAAGACCAGTTTTCATATCCATTATCCAATAATCATTTCCATTGTTCCAAATTCAATTCTTTTTCCCAAATTCAATTCATCAACTATTTTCGATTCCCGATTATTTCATCCCATTTTTACATTTTTTTATTTCTATTATTTTTCTATCCATTTTCAATTCCCTTTTATTCACTTTTATCCATTTAAATTCAAATATCCATTTTTTCTTTATTATCCATTTTTATTTTTCCTTCATTTACCAAATATATCATATTTCAAATTCCATTTTTTTGTTATATTCATAAACCATCCTTTTCTTTTATTCTTAACCATTTGTCACATAAACGAATAATTCTATCACAAGAAAAATATACCATTTAGCTCATTTTATTAATTAAGCCCATTTATTGTGTTAAAAAAAGGAAGAAAAAATAACATAAGGCCTCATTGTATTTTTTTTTCCGGCCCACTTGTTCCCATCCACAAACTTCCCAAGCCACCACACATGACTTTCTTCTATCAGCAACTTCAGCCTAGCCAGCCCCACGCGTGTAGCTTCCCAGCGCAAGGCACTTTCAAGTTGAAGCCTTCAGCTTACAACACACAACAACAAATCCGCTAGCCCGTCAATTCAACCAACACAAAGCCTGTTACACTCCCGCACGCGCATCACATCAACTACCACCTCAAGCCAACTTGCATATCCTCAAGCCCCACAACAAGCAAAAAAGAAAAAGCCTTTCAAGCTACAGCCTGCAAAATACACATGCATTTCTTCAGCCAAGCCGCGCGCATCCAACAGCTTCTTGCAAGCCCAATACGATGAAGCATCCCGCAGCCTAAGTCACACCTCCATCACGCCTCAGCTGACCCAACTCTCCAGCAGCCAAGCCGCACGCGCAATCTCCCTGAAACGCAGAGGCAAAACCCACAAAACGCAAGCCAAAATATCATCAACAATTTGCATATCCCGTGACCCTCGACACTGCAAAACACTCTCCATACAAGTATCAAAACGCAGAAAAAATAATTGAAACGCGGCAGCTTGAACACATAATACCCGTGAGCTTCAAAACGCCCAAATACAAACTCAAAACAGCAAGCCCCATTCCATCTTCTCCTGTTATAAATAGAATCCCTTTTTCTTCAATTTGGCAAGCTTTGAAAGCCCTTTGAATCCATGCCAAAATAAAAACTCAGAGCTTCACAATCCATCTTCAATTTCATCCCAATTTCAAATCCTATTTTCATAAACCTCCATTAATCCTTCAATTCAATCTTCAATTCCATCTTAAAACCTTGACTTAACCACAAAAACAGTATAAACCTTCACCACCATTCCCCATTGTTCACCATCAATGAAGCTCATCCAAATCTACATAAACCGCAAACAAAATACAGAAGAAGAATTGTAGTCGAGGTTTCAGATCGGTGACGAGTGAGAAAGAGAGCGAGAGTGATGGCGTCCTTTTTCTCCCACTGAAGTTACGGTGACGCCGCTGTGAAGAAAAAGAAGAACGAGTTGCATTTTTGAGTTGATTTTTGAAGAACAAGAGATGGTACAATAGCGGCGCATTTTGTGAGGAAGAAGAAGAGGAATTCCCTTTCGTTTCTTTTCATTTTTTCTTACTGTGTTTTTTAATGCTTTTAAGTTTTCTTTATTAAAAGAAATAAAGTATGTGTGATAGGCTTGAAAGGCCATAGAGTGCTATTACCACCAGGTCTTTGCGCGTCACCCTCCCCCCTCTTTGATTTTATTTTTTTGCTCTTCACTAGTTTCTAGTCTTTTTTTAAAAAAAACAAGTAGTTATTAATTCTATTTTGATAAAAAGAATTTATATAGAAAAGTTTTTTTAAGAAGAGTTTTAGGAAAAGAGTTAGAAATAATTGTTTTAGAAACAAATTTAGAATAGATTTTTAGAAAAAGATTTAAATAATATTTCAATTCTTTTATGGATTTATCTTTTAGATCCATTATTCTTCATCTTTTATTTTTGGTCGATGACAATCTCCGATTCGTGATTGTTGAATTTCGATTAGTTTAATCTTCATTATTTCAAATCTATGGATGAATGATCATTTGGATCATTCTCCATACTTTGAGATCGTGATAGGTTGCTTTTCGATAAATTCAACGATAATCTCGATTAAGATTAGACCGTTCCTTTTCTTTTAGAGTGGCATGTTTTCGGAGAACGATCCATAATATCGTTTCTCTAACATGTATTAACACGAATATTTTCCACTTTAATTAGTGGTCGCCGGCCTCATTTGTAGGGTAATTACTCCGTAAATTACTCGACAATTGCTTAACATAGACCTAAAGTTGTCCCGATTCGGATTAAGATCCACTTGGATCCGGTTGCCTCAATTTTATTTTCCTTTTCGTGGTTGTGCTTGATTAAGTTCATCATACCACTTATATTGTAAATATTATAATAATGTGAATATACTAACATTTAATTTGAATCTCTCGCACCTTATCCTCTTTTATTTCAATCTCTTGTTCCCTATCTCTCTTATTATGCTTCTATATCATTTATCTTATTGCTTATTGTTTATATTGTTGCTTGTTTTTTTTATTTTGTCCATTTGGATATCAAAACACTAATAAAGGATTAAACACTTAAAAGACTTGTGACTTCTAATTTTGGACTATGGTTACTATCCCTTGCTTTGGAGGATGGACTTAGACTTTAAGATCTTCCCCCTTGCTCAAGTTGGAATGGATTAGAAACCTCGGCCTCAAATTATGTCATTGGCCTTTGAAGATGGAAATCCAATTGTCTCAAGAGTGCTTGCCATTTGGTTTGATCATTCTTCCTTTAGCTTTTATTTTCAAGTCCTAGGATAGTCTCTTCATCTCTTCCCATCTTCTTCAATTTTCAAATCTCCTTCCTATTTTCAAAATCTTCTTTGTTTTCAAACTTCAAACAATTTTCTCAATCAAACCTTGACTTCGGTCATGTGCTTTTACTTTTTCATTTCATTTCTTTAAATAAATGCTAAACCACATAAGCATATCGAAACTTTCTTCTCAAAAAACTTTAAAACTTTAAAACTCATTCAATTGATTTTGTGCCCTCGTGCACGTTTCTCTTAACCATTTTTTTTTTATGTTTAGATATGATTCATCCTTTCTAGCGGAATTATTCGCTAAAGGATGACGACTTATCTTTACATTTTAAAATCAATTCAACTCATTTGCCTTTTCACAATTTTTACCACGAACTACGGGGTTTTGATCTCGCATTGCACTTTGTGGGTACGTAGGCATGAGACGTTCGTCTCTTCAAACACCAAAATCTTAAAAAACATTCTTCTTCTCATCTCTTCAATCTTTTCTTCAAGCAAACCATTTCAAACCAAAAATGCAGTAAACATTTCAAAGGGTTCCCGTGGAGTACCACGGACAAGTCGGGTGCTTAAAACCTTCCCGATTTGTAACCAATCCCCGTACCCATTCTCTGTTTGATTCTTTTAGCTTTTTAGCTTTTAAGATTCTTTAAGGCTTTCTTCGTTCTTTTTGCCTTTTTCCTTTTGGAAATAAATAAAAGCGCGGTGGCGACTCTGTATATATTGAGTGAAGTTAATCAATAGCTTACACTCATGATTTTACCGCTACAGGTTTCAAGCTCAAATTTGAGGTTTTTACAAATTTCGCAGGAAATTTCAGAGGTCAAGAGGTTCATTCATGGGGATTGCGTATAGCCTAGTGGCTAAGGTTGGAAACTGGAAGGTCAAGGGCGTGAGTTCAATTCCCACTCATAACATTTTGGGCAAAAACCTGCTTTTCTTTCATATTTTCCTTTAACTTCTCTAATTAACACATTTTCTAATTGATTTATCCTTTTAACCATGATTAACCTCAAAAATTTTCTCTAGATTTTGGAATTAAAAGGGCTTGAGTTCAAACCCTGGACATAACATTTTGGCAAAGAAACATGGGTTCTTCATTATTTTCTTTCTTTTCCTTAATTTATCTTTTAAACATGGTTAACCTATTATTTTTAATTAACTTTTTTTAACAAATCTTTTTTTTTATTAAATTTAGGTTAGCATTTTTTTATTAGTATTATTACTTTTATATTTAGGTTTATTAAAACCTCAAACTTTTTTTTTATAAAAACCTTAATCAACCCTTAAATGTTTTTTAATTTAATTAATTCTCATAATTCATTTTTCTTAGATTTATTTAATTATTAGGCTATTTTAATATAAACTGTTTATATATTTTCTTTTGTAAAACTCAACCTTGGAAAATTTTGTTTTACTAACATGTTTTTTTTATTTATTATATAATAGGTATTTGTTACACTTATTCATATGCAGACCCACAACCTAGTGGCAAGGAACTGAGGTTTGGAGCATTTTGATGAAGAAACATGGGTGTCCCAGTGACAAAGAACTCAATGAAGCAAAAAGGGCAAACCCCCAATATTTTGGGTATCTCTAACTTTATTTTTCCCTTTTTCATCAAATTATGTATTTTCTTTGAATTTCCTTATTATTATTAGTAAACTAATTTCTAAAAGATAAAACATAATCTTTTTTTTATTTTATTTTTAAAACTTACATTTTTATTATAAACCTTAATTTTTTTTCATAAACCTTAATTTTTTCCCTAAACCCTAATTTTATTAACCCTAATTTTTATTAACTTAAATATTAAACTTAATAAATTTTTTCTAATATATGTAATTAAATAATTAATCATGTTTTTATTTATTTATAGTTTATTACTATTATTCATATTATTTTATTTTCATCTCAAAAATTCTTCAAAAATTATTT
Source organism: Lathyrus aphaca (assembly GCA_963966055.1). Lineage (NCBI taxonomy): Eukaryota > Viridiplantae > Streptophyta > Magnoliopsida > Fabales > Fabaceae > Lathyrus > Lathyrus aphaca. Next base: position 182,044,926 of record OZ014520.1, read on the forward strand.
ATTTAACCTTAAAAATATTTAATTAACTTGTATATATTTTATATTTGTGCTAACCTTTTCTTTTCTTATAATTATCTTATCACTAACCTTTATTTAATTGCTTATTTTATTATATAGTTATTATTTAATTATTTTTATTATTATAATGTAACTGCAAAAGCCTTGTAATAGTCGTAGGGTTATTTTTGTCTTTATTTTATTATTTATAAATATTCTTGCTATGGTTAGTAAATATAGGGAGTGGTAACATGTTTGCGCTTTAAAATTAATTTAGATCACTAATCATAAGATAAATATTTGAATATATACACGCACACACGTAAGTCGATCTTTGATCGCCATCTCACTTCCTAGGGTTATCCCTCATGTTGCCTAAATAAAAAGGTCAAGTAAGGTGTCTAAAAAGCAAAGTCCATTCGCATGAAATATCATCAAGTCCCTTTAAAGATTATAAGATCAAGTCCCTTCGATGTTGCCTACGGTAAAAGATCTTGTCCCTTCGAATAAAAGATGATAAGTCCCTACAAATTGCTAAAGACACCTTACAGTTGCCTAAATTCAGATGTCCCTTCACATGTCCCTTACACATCCAAGGTAATGACTACCTATTCCTTAATAATAGGGATAGTATTACCATTGAAAGAACATATAAGAACAGTAAAGATTTAGCATAGGGTAGGTTCCTCTTAAGTACTTGCTCACTTTTCTTCAAAATACTTCATTACATTTCACATTTCAAACAAATTTTCAAAACAAAGTCTTTATATATATCCATACAAGGATCATTATAAAGTACTTAAGAAAATTTTTAATCACACACTACACCTTTCTCAAAACAATTTAAAGTGAGCTAAGTAACTAAGAGCCCATGGATAACCATGGATATAAAGGGTGCTAACACCTTCCCTTTGTATAACCTACCCCCCGAACTCAAAATCTTTTTAAGATTTTTCCTGTTCTTTTATGCCCTTTCCTTTTGGATAAAATAAAAGTCGGTGGCGACTCTTGCTATCCGCAACATTTAACTAAAAGTCAGTTCTCCCACCGTGTTACAACATGATACTGGAACCTAGACACAACGAGAGCGCTTTAGGTATTTCATTTCGATCTTATCCATCTTCAAAAAGACGTCCTTTAATTACCGAGCGAGCGAGAGCAAAATCTTGGGGTTATTGATTGTGGCTCAGTCAATAGCGCGAGAGTGTGAGATCGAACTTTTAGTTTGTTATTTTCTTCAGAATAACTTCAACATTCATTTCAGCCCCGGAACCTATAGAGTCCCTAAGAACCCCGAAAATCACTCCACGGCCTCAGTTCCCTTACTTGTTTTAGACCCTTTTATTTTAGTTATTTCTTTATCGTTTTTATCTGTGACAATCTATAGCCTTAGCTTTGCACCGCAACGATAGATTACAATAGTTTGACATTGGTCTTTGTGGTTCGACAATCTTTTATATTACTTCGATAGATTTGTGCACTTGCAGAGCGATCAAGGGCTTATGTTTGAATCCCAACAACATCATTCTTGTGTTTTAACATTTCACCACGATTATATGTTCCAATTGTGGTGATATGTGTAAGAGTTTATTATAAAAATATGAGATTGCTTGTTTTTCACTGCCCCTTATTAACGATATAGAACCATTCAAATAGATTTTTGAGATAATAATTAGAAAAATTAAATTATTCTTGAAAAACAACCTAAACGGTCCAATGATTTTTGAATTGTATGCATCTAGTAATTCATGATTTCCTCATTAACCCATATAATATGATTAAATCCCAAATTCTTCAAAGTAATGATAATGAATGGATGTCTTCTAAGTTTTTCACATGAAATTTGATTTGCTTTTTTTTTCTAGTTTATTTTGCAAACATAAAATATTTGTGAAATACTTAGATTGACATCCATTTATCATCATTGTTTAGAAGAACTAATGACATTGAGTCGAATTCTATAGACTAAAGAGGAAATCATGAATTACAAGATGTGTACAATTCGATAAACATTGTATCGTCTAAGTTGATTTTTAAGAGTAATTTAATTTTTCTAATTATTTTCTCAAAAATCTATTTAAATGAATGCAAGTTCAGTGATAGGTTAATGAAACAAGCAATCACATGTGTTATAACAAACTCACTAACAATATTTAACGACAAAAACATCAATTAATTAACATAGATTGTGAGAACTTGATGATTAACCGTTCTTGAAAGTTATGAAGAGGATAAAATATAAAACATTTGTTCACTATGAGAATATTATATGAAAGAATCATATAATATTTCCACAGCAAACACAAGTTTGCAACTCTCTTAGATTTATGTTAACATAACCAGTTGCATCAGTGATAAGTAAAAAACCATATCTTGTTAGCTACACTTGAAAACCATTTATTAACAAACAACACAAAACAACATCAACAACATGCATCAACACTTATCAATAACATACATATTGTAATACCCCGTATTTAATTAAGTGCTCTAGATAATATTAAATGGACCCAATTGGATTACGTATGCTATGAGAATTATTTGTTCAGATAATTAGAGCAACTGTTAAATACAGAGTTAATTTATTAATATTATTCGACCCTGAGGTTTTATTAATTGGTACATTAGAGATATATTTGGAAACTCTAACAATTGAGCAATTGGTGTTGGACGATAAAATATCAATTGAAGATATTTTTATATCATTGTATTATATAATAATAAGTATTATATATATTAAGAAAAGAGAAAGAAAGTTGGTAAGAAAGAGAAAGAAGAGAAAGATAAGAGAAAGAAGAGAAAGAAAAGGAAAAGCTTGGATTCTTCAATCTTCTTCATAAATCTTTATCAAACTCCTCATCATTTGCAAGGTGGGTTCTAGATAGAAGCTTTAAGTTCTGGAGTTAGAGATATTTTACCTTAAGTTAGGTTTTGTGAGAAAATGCTTAAAGTGCAAATCAATGAAATCTAACAGATGAAAATCGATATAAATTACATAGTGTAGTTGTAATATGCATGTAATCAATGGTTAATACTGGTTTGGTGTTTGGAAATGATATGGTATAAAAATGGTGGATTTTGGGGGCTTTTGGGAACTCTAAAATGCAAAGTTATAATTCTGATTCTGGTGCGAACCGTCGGGCGACGCTTTGAGCGTCAGGCGATGAAGCTTGACCGCCGGGCGGAATTAGGAGGAGATGAGAACAACATCTTTGTCTTGTGAATTTTTCTGAGATTGCACTTGCGCCGCTCCGATCGCTGGGTAAAGCAGCAGGCGCTGGGGTCACCCCCGAGCAAAATCATGATCGTCGCGCGCCTCTGGCAGTTTTTAAAACATTTATTTATTTTCTTCAAAAATCCGTAACTTTTGACCCGTGTGTCCGATTGAAGCATTCTTTATATCGATAGAAAGCTCTTGAAAATGTTGATAATAGTGTGGAATTATTTCATTTATGATATTGGATTGAGTTATGATTATGTATTTATGATATGACATATGATTATGCATGATATCCATTAATAATCATGTGACTACTTAATTAAAATGAGTTAAGTAGAGTGAGAAAGACTTGCCCCTATCAATAGTAGAACCTAGTAGTGACTAGGAATTTGATAGAAACTAGATGGCGATGCTCGGATATTTGATGCTTAGAGAAGTATCTTAGTCGAGTAATGGTCTAGTGGTGAGTGAGACACTATATGGAACATATGTGTGAACCCGTTTGGGTGTGTTATTTTTGTGGAAAAGGTTAACAGGCCTTAGGAATGTTTATACATTCCCATTTGAGTGAAATCACGTAATCGGAACCAAATTTCCCTGAGAATGACGTTTCATGAGCCAAGGGCTCCTCTGGAATGTACACATGCAGTACTTGGTATGTTTGATTCTCGCGTGTAGTACGAATGGAACATATCTATATGTAGAGACTTGTAGTGGTTTATGGACCACGTGAAGTGACGATTGTAAGGTTAATAGCCCTTCTTTCCGAATCCATCTCATATGCCAAGTAAATACAAGGATCGATGACTCGTGCCGACTCTTAGACGTAGGAGAGGACGGGAATATGGGATGCATTTGTGGTTTCCGGATTAGTGATACTTTTCGAGTTAGTGAACTCAAGACATGTTTCCATATGAGAGTGAGATTGTGAACTCAAGGTCTAGGATTTCCCCCGACTTGAGTAGATTTTGTTAGAACTTTGTAGAGACGAGAGAATCCATAAGATAGGGAACTCACTGAGATGTTGATATCTCACCACACTATTGTTGTTACTTTTTCAAGTTTTGTTTACAGGTTGGTTTACAAGTGGATTTATGCTCAGGATGTTACAAGTGACGCATAGACTTAGTTTTTCCGCTGTATCTTTTGTACGATAATGGATATTGTATTGATCTTAGTATTTTTATTTTAGTATAATTTTCGTGTCTTGCATCATAGTTTGTATTATTTTTTTTTTGAATTGGTCAAGAATGTGAATTGTGCTATTAGGCACTTATGATGGTGTCAGTACCAAACAAACACTTGTATGATATTATTCTAGGTATATATTATACAGGGCGTTACACATACCTTTAAATGAAAAAAATAATAGAAAATTAAGATAAACCATCACGTGAACCACACCCATAGTATGCAAACTTGTAAAATGAAAGAAGGATGAAACTAAGGAGAAAGCTCCAAACTTGTGTTAAATTTGAATGAATGTCATTCTATGTCTATCACAAAAGTTTGAATATTTCACTTCAACTTCATCCTCTTTTGTATTTTTTCTTCATAGCTACACAAATCAATTGTAATCCTACAAACACCATAAAAAACAACATGTTAACATAAAGGCAAAATACCCTTTTTGGTCCCTTAAGTTTACCCCGGGGTCCATTCTGGTCCCTTAACTTTAAAAAGTTCCATAATGGTCCTTTAATTGTTCAAAAAGGTTTGCATCTGATGTGGCACTTAGTTATACACATGACATATGACTTGGCATACATTCATCTTCAAGGTCATTAAATTCCTGAAAAAATTCTAAATTTTTTTGTTGAACCTAAGATTCGAACACATGTTCACTTGGTTGCTACAAAACATATCAAAGCACTACACCATTTAAAACTTGTTTGTAAGTCTTACACAATGATTTGGAAGAAGCATGCATAAAGCACAAACGACGTTAACAAATAAGCCGACAAACCTTACTAGATTTTTCGTCTCGTAGGCTTCTGTAAGTGATGACTAGAAGAATCTACATGAGACAACTTTATGCTTCTGCGGATGCATCCAACCATATATTTAGGTGTCGCAACCATACATATCATAATATCAAAATTTGGAACCTGTCACCACATTTTTACGTAAGCACAATGATATTATGGTATGACAGACTCAAATGTCGAATATGATGTTGAAACATCTTATATGTTACTTATAAACATGGTAAGGCATACACAACAACACATTTAAAATTCTGATATATCAGATTCAAACATTCTTCAGGATGTTGTGACATCTTATATGATATTGAGTTCAAGTACTGCATGAAATATAAAACTGAAAAGCTATAAAGAACACAGTATAATTGTTAACCCAGTTCGATCAAATCAATTTACTCTGGGGGCTACCAAGTCAGGAAGTAAATCCACTATGTAGTATCAATTCAAAGACTTCTCAGCAAACACCTACAGTTTACAGTCTTCTCACTTAATCACTACTTGTGTAACTTCTACTAAGGAACTCCTAAATATGAGAAACTCATCCTCACTTTCAATCACCTCAGTGATGTCTCACAGTTCTCAACAGTCAGTTGTTGATATTGACGGCTTCATACCTACACAACAATCCAAAACAAAAGCTACACTTCCATTACAATAACTTAGAGTTGCTTACAAGCTTCCTCCAAGAACAATCCACCTCTTACTTGGCAGCTTCGAGGTTTACACATAAACAACCACAACAGGGTTCCTTGTTTCTTAAGGCAACACACGAACACAATCCTAATGATGTTACATTTTGATCGGTTGGTTGGTTCTAAACTAGGTTATAAGGTTTCTTTTATATCCTATTCCCAACTGGATTTGGGCCTAAACAGTCACAACAATAGCTGCTACAAATATGCAGAAAAAATTTGCTTACAAATATACAAAAAAATATTTAAATCTAAAAACTCCTAAAATATCTCTAAATATAGAAAATCTATATTTTTCAATATTTGTCATCAATTTAAATTTGAGTCTTCAAGATCTTCTACAATTAGCGTCATTGGATTGATTTAAATCTTCAATAACATTATGTTTCTGTTGAAACCTAACAGAATATTCAATCCATTTCAGCAGTTCATGATGTCGAATGAACTATCTTGACATCTTCTTCGACATGTTGTTCCAGATGTTGAAATATTTCAACACAACATATTTGGACGCACACAAATGGATTCTTTGCTTCATATATTCTTTTTTTGCAAAGATCTTGCACATACATATTGTTGTTATATTTGTTTTACAAAATTAATTCCAATTTTATAGAACTTACAATCTCCCCCTTTGGCAAATTTTGGCTAAAACAAATATATAAAAGATTCATCAAGAAAATACAACAGCAAAACAAACAACAACAAGCTCTCCATTATGTCAGGACATGTTGTTGGACATCTTCAACAATATTCACAACTTAACAAAAACAACAGTCACCTATTCTTCCAGTAGATGAGTTGCTACCTCCTCTTCTAGTAGACACAACATTAGTAAAATAAGAAATAAGAAGTAGAAAGTCCTGAACTCTTGACCAAACTAATTCGTTTCTACTTCCTTTCTTTTCAGATTCCCAGAAACATTATTCTCGGGCTTTTGGACAAACTTCATCTAGAAGACCAATGGTGACATAAAAGAACAATATGTCCTTCCCTTATCTAACTCAGAACAAAAGTCACAATTGTTTTCATACAACATCCACCTTGACATCCTAATAACCACCACACAAATCAACAGATGCAACTGTTGTGACCACAACTTTGAGTACAACATATGTACACACTCTTTCTCCCCCTTTTTAGCTAAAACTTGGAAAACATAGCCCTCACAGCACCATACCCACGAATTATTCATCCAAAATCTAAATAACCCCATTAGAAGAAAAGATGAAAACAAGAAAACTCACATGTTGGAGGAGGAGGGAATACGCTTCTATAAATAGGGAGCCAAGGCATAAATAGTAACGTCCTAACCTTGAAAAAGAAACGTTCTTGGTCCAAGATCTTTATGATAGGAGCAAAAGCTTCTGCACCATTCACTGTGAAACAAAAACTGACCTTGACCAGCTGACTTGATCTCCCAAAACAAACGGCCCAATAACAAACACGCAAGAAAACCCCGCGTTTCACATTTTTTTGCCAGCGCCGTCCACACATACTCAAAAAGAGAACAATACACACATGTCTTGAGACATGTTCTGACATCCAACCATATATTGTCTGCTAGCAGTGCAACGGTGTGGTTCATAACACCTCAAGAATTCAACATACACTGCTGAGAGTAGCTTTATACTATATAACCTTCTAGACTCCTAGGACACTCCTCATCTAGATCACAAGGACATGCACATCACAATCACTAATTAATAAAATAATCAGGAAAAACATACTTAGTAGTACATGTCACAACATGTTGTGTAACATCACAGAACCTGGTTAAGGTACTACTCCCCATTGACTTCACAAAATCAGCTGCACAAACTTGTAACAAACTCCCCATGTCTAGGATACTACATGTTTCTCTGTACTTTGATGAAAGGCAAACATAAGACGCATCTTCATGTCTTCAAGAGCTCACCCTCTATTCAATTCCCAATTGAACACATTCACTTCTTATACCAAAGCATATATGATCCCTTCTTGGTTTGTAGTTACCACAGACTACACAAGTTGAACATCTTCTGCACATAGGTTCTTAAAACAACATTGGCCCAACATAATATCTTTACAATCCTTTGGCCATGCAATCTAGAATAAACACATTCAAACTAATTCTGAAATTAGAAAGAATGTCCATAAACAGACTTCCAAGCAATCAATACATGATCTACTTCAGTCTCTTTCTGCATGTTCCTTCCAATGCAGACCATCTACCTCATCATTCTCCCTTATGATTAGGTAGGCTAAGAATAGAAACCATGTAGATAACCACCCAAGATAATGTATTAACACTTAGTTAGAACATTTTCCACACACCAAGACCATATCACCATGATCCTAGACGTGTTCCACCAACTGGACTTACTATACCATAGTAATCCAAGAATTGGAATTCTTCAACTTCATTGTGCCACCAACTAGAATCAGAAATCCAGAAAACCACCTTCAAGAAGAACAAATCTCCTCGAGTCTTCAACTCATCACTCTTCTGACCAAGAGCAATTTGTTCCAAGACAATCCTCAAGAACAACCAGATGTCACACTCTGTAGAGATCAACCAATTGCCACATTTTGATCACCTCCTTTATAAATCCTCATATGAAAAAGCCAATTGCCACACTTGTCTTTTTCATGTTTATCAAAAATCTTCCAAAGATATCGTGATCAATAAAGTTGATCTTCACCAAGATGTCAAGAAAACATGCCTTATGAAGCATTCAATCCTTGTAGATCATTCTATCTTAAATTGATGTGCCACTTCACCAATTAGATTCTGATGTTGAACTAGATGTTTGAACATTGTTAGTCTACAACTAGCTGTTAAATTCAGTTCCTTCTTCTGCCACTTGAAAGAACCTCCTTCCTTTACAGAACAAGAGTTCCATGCTTTCATATACTTGACTTATTTACCAAGTTTGAGTAGACAACCTTCATCCTGTTGGTTTTCCAGAAAATTCTACCAATATCACATATTGATGAGAAACTTCCACTATTTTCTCCAAAGTCTTCAAACCTGCCACTATTTGAATCTTCAGAAGGAATAGTTTATAACTCCACCTTGAAGCAATACCAAGGATGATATTTCTCCCCGAGTAAAGAAATCTTCACAAAGTCCTGATGATTTATCAATAATAACTTCATGATTATAAACACCTTCCTTGTCATGGGAAGAACAAAATTCCAGCTGCATCCACCAAAACTAGTATGAATTCTTGCACCAAAACACCATAGATGGCCGTACTTAACTCCCCCTTTCATGAACAACCAAAGCTCCTTTTTGAAGATCAACATTAGTTACTCATAACAGTTTCTGAAACCATAAGATTCAGACTGCAGATATGCATACTTCCAGATAAATACTAAGTCTCCTGTCTATGTATCCATCTATATGCATCATAAAAACAATAGACAAATACCAAGTCTTCCATCAAAGTATTTACTAATGGTCAGATAAGATTATCTTCTCACACAAGGTTGAACGTGTAATCTGACTTATTCTTCTTCAACAGTGTTGTACCCCAAAATTTGCCCTCTGGTTTTCAATTCTAACCGATTTTTTGTTGTTGTTTCGCATTCATTTGCATCATCTTCATAGCATAACATGTACTTCGTCTTAATATTAGACAGAATAATTTCTCGGAATTTACAGACAGACTAGTCAAATTTATTTTCAAATGTGCCTAAAATCAGTAAACGGAAAATGTCAAATTTAAAATTTACAAATGTTAGTAATATTAATATACGATTTACGTGGTTTAATCTGACATGCTAAAAATATTCGTACGACTATTTTTTGTCGTATGTTGATCGGTCTGAGCAGTTTAAACGGTCATAATGTTTATTTCAAAATCCGACCAAACGTTGTATTTTTCCGAGTCATTTATTTCGCGCTGATTATTTTGATGTGTTCATTTTTTTTCCGAGCACTTTGGCGCCCAACTTTTAATTTCTTTAGTCCATTTTTTTTTACATTGAGTCTAGAATAAATAAATAGGATTATTAGTTTTTATTTTAATTTTAACTATTTTTATTAAACTTTATTAAATTTCTTAAATTAATATTTTATTGGGTTTCAAAATAAGCATTAAGGCCCATTATCATTAACCCTAATTGGTCCCTATATATACTTACTAATGTGGTTGATAGAAGAGAGAAGAGAAATAAAAAACCGAACGAAAAAAATAGAAAAGAGGAGCGGCGGATCCACCTTTATTCATATTCATATAAGGTGGCGATACATATATATAAGTTTGTCTGGTTTTCTACATTAACCTGATGTCTTAATATATATATATATATATATATATATATATATATATATATATATATATATATATATATATATATATATATATATATATATATATATCATTGTGTTACTGGATGTGGTTTTTTTCAAGTTTTATTTTGTTTACTGATACTTGTTTTCATTTTGTTACTGTATGTGGTGTTTCAAGTTTTATTCGTTTACTGATACTTGATTTAATATATAATATATAATATGTATAGTAATATATATATATATATATATATATATATATATATATATATATATATATATATAATATATATGATATATAATATATATAATAATATATAATATATATATATATATAACTATTTTGTTAAATAATTTTTTATTTATTTTATAATTTGATCATTTTATTCGCATCGTGTCGATACGCTGTTTGTACATTGGTATGCATGATGCGTGACACTTATATTGATCTGATCCAGTTGCGATGATCACAATTTTGCGTTAGCAACATTGTTGTATTTTTTAAATTTCTTTTTATTTTTGATATATTTAGATCTGCACGTTTTTTTATCCTTATTGCGATGATCACGGTGAGTGTAGCAAGCTAGCGGTGGATTGTATCGTTTTGTGTGCGCGGTTCTTTTTTTATATATAATTGTATTTCCCTTTTATACGCGTCCGACAGTTTAGCATGGTGATAATTCACCCTTAGCGCTTATCGATTCGCGTTTTCGATTTACATTTTGTGGTTTAATTTAATTTTATCATACCACCGTTTTTTTGATTCGATCGACGATGACTGCCTATGCGGTAACAATTCGTCGTATTTTAATTTGTGTATATTTTTCAACGATCCAACGTCGTTATGTCTATTATCGTAATTTTTTTTTATTTCTTATTTAGATAGAAACTAATTAATTGAAAATTTTTCAAAATAAATTAATCAACTCTCTTTGTTTTGTAAATAATTAATCTTAAAACAATAAAATATGTTTTCTTCATTTTCATAATGATAAAATACAAAAAAAAAAGTGACTAAAATTTAATTTCTATTTAATTTTAAAAAATCCAAAAATATATTCTTCTATATCCTTTTCCATCTTCTCATATATTATTTATTTGCAAATATCATGTATATACATATTGTTGCTATATTTGTTTTACAAAATTAATACCAATTTTACAGAACTTATACACAAATTACTGAATAAAAAATATAAAGACTAGTCAATTAGGATTATTAGGAATATCATGAAACTTATAAGGACTAGTAAATGGATGATTTTTGTATGCTTTTATATAGATGCAATTGTTTCACTTAGAATAAAATGGATGATTTTTGTATGCTTTTATGTGCCTAAGCTCCATATGTTTTTCTAACAACCATTTTCATATTACTTTTGATACTTTAAACCTAATACCAATTAATTGTAATTATACTTCAAAATTATTACATAACCATATATGTAAAACTTCTCCCAACCATATTATGGTTTGACTCGGTAAGTTGGAAAACATAATTGGTATTGTTAATTCTGCCCAGTTGAGGTTGGCAGTAATTTTGGTAAAACAACCTATTTTGGTCATGTTAGACAAGGTGTCATAACATGTTGAAGATGAAGTTCTGTTTTAAGGAAAAACAGGTTTTTGGAAGATGATGAAGGAGATGTCTCAGCTTCGGTCTCTCGATATCTGCATCAGTGACAACTTTAGTAACTATTAAAATTGAAGAAAATCACAGAATGTTCGGTGAAATATTTGTGATTAGAGTTGCGTCCAAGATAGAAGATTTTCAGAGATTTAATGCTTGAATATTTCATATCAGGGGGATTTGTTATAGAAACTAAGGATTGAAAAGTTTCTATTTTCTTGGAGAATTTGAGCAAATTCGGTTGGATCAGATTACTGTGAGTTTAAATCCCAAATCTAGTGTATTCTTTTGTTATAAATAGGTTAGGTTAGATCTAGGTTGATAACAAGAAAAAAAAATATATTACTTGATAGAAGGTATTAGGGTTTGTTCTTTTGTAAGCTTTTCTTAGATCATAGTGGATGCTAAGAATAGGAGAACTTTACTGAGACTGTAAAGTGTGTACTCTAAAGCTTTTAAGCATATAGTGTGTTGTTGATCATGGAATGATTATTAAGGAATAAAGGAGGGCCTCAACCTAAGGAGTGACTTAGGTAGAAATATAACACAGATAGTGATTAAGTGATAAGTTGGAAACCGGAGGTTGTTTCACTTTGAATTAATACTATTTAATGGACTTCATTCCTGGATTGATATCCCACAGAGTATGTGTGTTTATTTACTATCTGCAGGTTTATTTGTTTGTATTGTTCATTATGTACAGAAGTAGAGATCAGTTGTTCCGACATCTTATAGGATATTTGTCATCTGTTATACCAGAATTTAAATTGGTATTAGAGCAATCATATTGTCTGTTTCCGGGTGAGATTTAGGAACGATACTTTATGGTACAATGAACAAGAACGAATTAGTGGTAGGAAGACCACTTGTTCTGGATGGAACAAACTATGAGTATTGGAAGCCTCTCATGATAGCCTTTCTTAAATCCATAGATGGAGAGGCCTGGAAAGCCGTGTTAAAAGGATGAGATCCTCCAAAAATTAAAAGGGAAAAATACTCAAATTGGTCCCTTAACTCTACACCAGGGTCCAATTTGGTCCCTTATCTTTAAAAAGTATCAAAGTAGTCCTTTAATTGTTCAAAAAGGTCCACGTTATTCCTTTCCGTCCATTTTTTACTAACAGCGTCAATTTTTGCTTGGGTGGCATCTGACATGGCACTGGGTCATACGTGTGGAAAGTGACTCGACAAATATTCATCCTTAAGGTCATTAAAATTGTAAGAAAATTCCAAAATTATTGATTTAGTTTGGATTCGAACCTATACCATTTTGCTTGCAAGCAATAACAACATACCACTACACCACTTCACACTTAATGTGTATTATTTCAAATCACTCATTCTTATTTCTTTCTTCTTATTTCGTGATCGCGCTTCCAATGAATGTAACATATTGTCTGGATTTCTCTGTACTGTCACGCTGTTAGGTGCATTATTTACCCAATGCTCTTGATTTCTCTGTACTGTCACACAGTTAGGTGAATTCTTCACAACCTCATACTTTCACTCAATTTAGTTTCTATAGAAATCAAATCGGTCCACTCTCGTGAATGTTGGGGCTGCGGCGTTCTTGTAGAAATCAAATAGGTTTTGAATTTGTGTTATTTTTGTTGTTAGTTAAAGAGAATGGAAATTTGGAAGATTCGGTGGTGAAAATTTGTAACGACTTGATGAAACTTATAGTGAACCAAATTGAGTTTCTGGACTTGGAACGACGACCACTACCGTGGCGACTGAGGGGGCGGTTTGATCTTCGAAGTCAACATGTTGTCAGAGAAATTCCAGTTGTGGAGGATAAGTCGTGTTTGTCGAATTCTTCAAGTGTTGGTAATGGTTGTGGTGATAGAATGAATGAAAATGTTGATGATGGTGCCCAGATTGAAGAAGATGGGGTTATTGAGGAGGAGGCTTCTAGGGTTTTCATTTTGGGAGTTATTCATCAGGTTATTTGAACTAAACTTATAATAAACTCAAATCATTGTGTTGTATTTACAAACAAGTGTGAAATAGTGTAGTGGTTTCACTTGATTTGCTTCAACCAAGTGAACCTGAGTTCGAATCATATGTTCCACAAATGTTTTTAAGAATTTTTCTGGGAATTTTTGCCAAGTCACGTGACAAGTGCCACATCACATGCCACCCAAGCAAAAATTGACGCCGTTAGTAAAAAATGGACGGAAAGGACTAACGTGGACCTTTTTGAACAATTAAAGGAATACTTTGATACTTTTTAAAGATAAGGGAACAAATTGGACCATGAGATAGAGTTAAGGGATCAATTTGGGTATTTTGCCAATTAAAAACAAAGATGGTGTCATCACATATGTTATAAAACCTGAAGAAGATTATGATGATGAAGATGACAAACAAGCGCAAGGGAACTCCATAGCATTGAACACGCTATTTTTTGTACTCCAAAATTTACCCTCATATCTTCAAGATAATATGTCTCAAAAGGTTTCCTAATGGTCATAATATTCTCAATTGCTCAAAAGGACTCAAAGTTTCATCAGACAAAGCCTCATCCTAAGCAATAGATCTCAAATTATGGTTTTGTGTTTCTCAAAGCAAATTGGACTTCCAAAGCCTCAAGTGAAATTCATGATATCCCATATAATTCAGAGGATCCTCATGTCAAGTTTCAAGACTTGCCCTACAAGTTTGGTCAGTCAGATGCTCAGATGATCAATAATCGGTTAACTTGGGTAAAAAGTCAATTGTGGTCAACATACAGTCAAACTTCAAGATTTTTGGTCAACATCAAGATTATGAAGTAATATTCATCATTTGATCAATGGTTGATCATGATTCATTAAGAAAACCTCAAATTCATCACAAGGCAAAAGTTGCTAAATTAGGGTTTCTTAAGTAGAAAGTCAATTGTACTTTGACTAGCTCTAACTTTGACATACTTCATCAGAAATTTCCCATCCAAATCTCATTATGAAGTAATTTTAATTCCCTGAACCTTTGTGTATCACAAGCCAAGGCCAGAAATGCTTCATTGGAGAGATATGGGCCAAGACATTACAGGTCCTCTAAAAAGTCAACTTTTTCAAAGGCCCATAACTTGAACATGGAAGATCAAATGGACATGGGACCAAAAAGAGTGATTAAAGGACACTTTGAGCTTTCTAAAAAGTCAAAGAGCACATTCCTATGATAAAAATTGAGGAAGTTGTGCATTGTTAAAGTTGAGCAAATTTGAGGAGGTGTATAAGGCAAACAATGACCAAACTTGAGTTTTTGCCAAATGAGCCTCTCTTTTCACAATCCACATTTAATCTTAAGATGATCGACGACCTATAAGTCATATATTTTGATTTTCTTTGTTTATTTTATATTTTATTGGAATTAATTCATTTAAATTCAATTTTATATAAAAAAAATATTGAAAAATCAAATATTTGATCTTTGGTTTATTTTAGGATCAGATTATAAAGTTTATTGACATAATATATGATTCAAATTCGTGCACAACAAGAGGAAAGTCATGATAGCACAATAATGGCCAAAATAGAAATTTTCAAATCAAATTTCAATCAAATCATATCATCCCAAAATAACTTAAATCCAAGCCCACAAGTTGACCTAATTCAATCTTCTATATATACATAACAAATGCAGCTGTCAAGGGGACAATTTTTTTTATCAAAGAGAGCATAACAAACTTCAAAAACATTCAAGAGTAAGTAGGATTCGGTTTTAGGGTTACAACCATTCTCAAGGAGATTTGAAGGTCCAAAAACATTCTTGAGTTCCTTTTGAAGGTGTCCCAATCATCACCTTGCTCCAAAGCCTCTTAAAATACCATAACCGAATTCGTTTTTTGGTTTATTTTTTTCAATTTTCAATTTCATAATTTTATACATGATACGTCTAATTTGTTTGCATATTTATGTTTCTTATGATGTTTGCAAGATATATGGGCCATCCAATTGGAGTTTAGGTACAAGAATCGTGTATTGCCATTGTTAGGGTTTAAGGTCGTGAGTTTGGGGAACCCTAGCTATAGGCGATTTTAGACCAAATCGAATGGACCAATAAACTTTGAGGACAATTTCTAATCGAACCATGCCTTTAGATTGAATTGATATTGTGTGGTTTAAATTTTTGAAATGTGCAGCTGTTATAGTGACGAATAAACTGTCACTATAGGTTCTAGTGACGAATTCAAACCGTAGTTAAAAACCTGGACGGCTGGAGAAAGAAGAAGGCTTATGCGCGTGTTTTTATTTTTAAATTTCAATTTTATTATATAATAATTTGTTGTTATCCTTTGACAACTGAAGCATCATGGCTTGGTGGTTGGAAAATTGGCTGGTAACCAAGAGGACCTGGGTTCGATCCTAACGTCCCCCTTTCTTATTTTTAGGCCTTTTTCCTATTTTCCTTTTTTGTTTATTGCTTTATTTCTTTTCCTTTTCTTTTATTTTAAATTAATTAATTAACTCAATTAATTTTTTTTAACCAATAGGAAATAAATGACCTAATAATATTTTCTCATAAAAATTATAAAACATCAAAATATTTTCTTTATATATATAATTAAATTAAATTAAATTAGATTAATTCCTTAAATAAAACAATTATTTATTTTTTAAAAATCAATCTTTTTAAATCAATTAATCAAAATCTAAGACTTTTATTTCCTTCATATTTTTCTTATCAATTTTATTATTTTTGAATAATTGTATAGGATGCACGAAACTTGTAATAATTTATTTTTATCGCACGATTTTCCTTTTTGTTGAATAATGTCACTGCTAAAGCCTTGTAATAGTTTTAAGGTTTATTTTCCGCACTTTACATTTTCTGTCAGGTTTTTTTTTTATATTTATGTATCTCTCCCAAAGCCATGTAATAGTTTAAATTAGAGTTTATTTTCCGCACTATAAACTATTTGATGTATGCTTAATAGGATTGTATGGTAAGACTAAAATCAACCATTAGCTAACCCTAATTTTCAAGACTAAAATAATTGAATTGAATACACTTGCACACTCACACCTCTAGGGTAACCTCTCTTTGTTTCCTTATGAAATATGGTCAAGTCCCTCGAACGTAGGGATACCTTAACTTGTTGCCTAAATAAATATCATCATAGTCCCTTCGATATAAATATCATAGTCCCTCGATGACCCTTCAAGTCGCCTACGAATAAGTGATCCAGTCCCTCGATGACCCTACGAAAAAGATCATAGTCCCTCGATGTCCCTTTAAAGTTGCCTTCGAATAAATGATCTTATCCCTACGAAAATGATGATAATCCCTTCGAATTATTAAGGTATCTCCACATATTGCCTTCTATGACCATAACGATGACCCTACGCTTATTCCTCCAAATCCAAGGATAAGACTACTTACTAACTAATAGTAAGGACAATTATATCCCTAAGTAAATGAAATAACATGAAAGACTTTACCACTTAGGGTAAGTAACTCTTAAACACTTACTCACCATTTTCAAAACAAATACTTTTTACACCCCACTCTCTTTTTCAAAATAATTTCAAATAAGTAAACACTTTGTATGCATTAATACGAGAATCATTACAGAGTTAAATCTTTACGAAAATATTTTAATCACACACTACACTTTAAAAAAAACAAATAAAGTGAGCTAAGCAATTAAGAGCCTATGGATAACCATGGATACAAAGGGTGCTAACACCTTCCCTTTGTATAACTTACCCCTCGAACTCAAAATCTTTTAAAGGTCTTTCTTGTTCTTTTATGCCTTTCCTAAATTGGATGAAATAAAAGTCGGTCGCGACTCTTGCTTACCGCAACATATTTTGCGACAAAAACTAAAAGTCAGTTCTCTCACCGTGTTACACTATTCAATGGAGTAGATTAAAACATCTTCAAATTAATAAGCAAGTGCAATGCTGTTAAACATGCATGGGAAATCCTGAAGACTGCTCATAAAGGGTCATTTAGAGTGAGGATGTCAAGGCTTCAGCTTCTGGAAACCAAGTTTGAGAAATGAAAGACGATGAGAGTATTCATAAGTATCATATGATAGTGATAGATTTAGAAAATCAATCAGAAGCTTTAGGAGAAGGGATCTTAGAAGCCAAACTGGTTCAAAAAATTCTAAGATCTCTTCCAAAGAGATTTGATATGAAAGTGACAACTATTGAAGAAGCTTAGGATATCAACATACTAAAAGTTTATGAGCTTATAGGGTTACTTCAAACCTTTGAATGTAGAATTATAAGTGATATCCCTGAGAAGACAAGGAATCTAGCCTTGATATCCAGTGAAATTGGAGAAGATCGGCTATCAAAAGAAGGTAAGTCTTACACCATTGGAGGTATTAGAAAGGAAATTGACCAAATGATGGAAAAGATAAACCAAGATCCTATATATGATGAATCATCTAGCAGAGGACAAGGTTCTGGGAGGAAAATAAGATTTGAAAACAAATTGGGCAAAGGTATTCAATGTAATGGATGTGATGGCTTTGGACACAAGAGAATAGAGCGTCCCTCACGCTTCAAGCCATCAAAGAAGAATATGTATACTTCCTGGTCAAAAGATGAATTCTCAAGAAGATAGGAGTCTTCTAAAAGGTTTGCTGTGTTAACTAGAACTTATGATGAAGACTCAAAATTCACATATGAAGAACTTACAAATAAGTATCAAGATTTGCACATCAAAAGTGAAGAAATGTATAAAATGGGAAGTAATCAACATAAAATCATTGATATTCTTCAAGCAAACATCTCTAATCTAAAAATGGAAGTTATGCGTCTCAATGAGAAGCTTGAAGCCATGATGGATAACTACTCTACTGGAAACATGAAAACATCTTCCCCGTATCAGAAGTTGAGCATCATGTCTCAACATCCGAAAAGTTAACAAAAATCCTTGACAAATGTCTAAGAGCAAAGACTAGCGTGTCATTTATGTGGTAAGAAAGGTCATATTGGACCCTATTTCTACAAGTTACATGGTTATCCCAGATCAGGAGGTTACCCTATAAGAAAACCAGATAAAAAGGGAGTAAATGTGTTCATGGTGTGTACATCATTTAGAGTAGTTACTAATCAAGACCAATATATTATTGAAGGATTGAATGAAAGTGAAAATCTCCTGAACAAGATTAAGGCTCAGTCTAGTAACAATCCCCAGGAAATTGAGAGCATAAGTTATAGTAATTATGATTGCTCAAACTCAGAAGGTTTAACTAAAACGCTCGTATGGTATTCTCAAAAATCTTTTTGAGAGATTAGGGTCTAGAACTAAGCCCTAAACAGGCTTACAAGAAAAACTTTTAAAGGTATAATACCAAGTCTAAAAAAGATATCAGATGAAGTCAACCAAAAAAGGAAGCTCACATGTGACAAGCTCAAAAAAACTAAGTAGTACTATTCAATTTAATAAGTTGAAACTCCTAATAGAAAGAAGCATTTGTCTCAAGAGAATCGGGTTGAAACATTACATGTCTCATATAATGTCTTCACATACCTTTGGACCATCTTAAGAAACACCATATGAGGTATATCTAGAATTTGTCAGTGTAATATTTTAAGCGGTTAAAAAACAGAAAGAAACTTGTGTGTGTGTGTGCTTTAAAATATAAGGGTTTCACGATCAATCTTCTATAATTAACCTAAGATTCTATCTCATTTGGCTCATCTGAGTCCTAACATTTAGTTACCTCCATCTCTGAAAAAGGGTACATCTCGATCATCCTTTCTTTAAGTCCTTCATGATGCCTTAACAACAACAATCTCTAAAAGGTGACTAAAAAAAAGAATGATGCATGTGTGTCAAAAATTAGGAAAGAAGCTGGAAGGCATGATCCTATTCCTGCATCGACTCACATTGACTCTGAAAAGGTGGATGCTATACAAAAACCTAGAAATTGCCCATTAGAAGTATCAAGAATATGGTGGCAGGCAATTCTACTAAAACCTCTAATGTCTTTCAAAACCCTAGGCCACACAATGAAAAATTCTCTGTAGACATAAGTACTTGCAATATGGTTGGTAAAGCCCTAGCTTTAAGCAAACATGTCACCATTCCTGGGATTATAAGGCCTCTAGCCTTTACAAACCGCCTACCACCATAGGTAAATCTGAACCAAAAAATGAGACAAACTTCTATGATAAGTCTAAAAGAAAATAAGAATATTGGTCATGAATATAAGAGGAAGATGGCTATTGAAGAAAGATTGACATGAAAGCTTCACATACTTGCTGCCTCTATGCCAGATGATGTTGAAACAAATGTTTCAACATCTCATATGGCGTAAGAAGTTTCAGAAGTAAGAGACGTGGGTGTAGAAATAAGAGAGAAGTTGGATGACCTTGAACATGAGCAAGAAAATATCATTGATATTGAAGACTCTTCATCTGATGATGAGATCATCACCAAAAATCTTCATCCTACCGCTATCAAAAGATTAAAAATCCTGAAGCAGAAGGACACTACTAAGGAGAACTCTCCATAAAAGAAATCCTCTAGGAGTGGTGTTGCAAGAGTTTGGCATAAGGAAATTATGGATTCCAAGAAAAGGAAAGCTGAATATACCTCTGATCAAGATGTGAAATATATTGTTCAGGACATCATAACCAAGAAGAAGACCACACCAAAGAAGAAATCTGGAGTTATTCCTAAGGTTCCATTGGACAAAATGTCTTTTCATAGTGTAGACAATGTAAACAAATGGTAGTATGTGTATCATAGAAGAGTGGCCTTGGAAAGAGATATTGGAAAGGATGATAGAGAGTGTAAGGAAGTCATGAAACTCATTGAAGATGTTGTCCTAATGAAGACTATCACAAAATTTGGACACAACTATGAACAACTTGTCAAAGAATTTGTGGTAAACATATCTGAAGACTGTGCTAATAAGAATAACAATGACTATAGGAAGATATATGTGAGAGGAAATGTTGTCACGTTATCTCCTTCTATTATCAACAATTTTCTTGGAAGACCTGCTCAGCCTGAACTCAAAGACACAGATAACAAAGTTTGTAAAGAAATCACAGGGGGATAGATTAAACAATGACATATCAAAGGAAAATGGTTAGCAGGAAATATTACTGTGAAGTATGCTATTCTTCATAGGATCGTCACTGTACACTGGGTTCCTACAAACCACACTTCTGTTGTTTTTACTGGTATGGGTAAATTTATCTATATTGTGGGAAAAGGAAAGACGTATGACTTTGGCACGTTTATTTTTTATCAAATCATGAAACACAATCCTTCCACTGCTACCAAGATGCCAATCAACTTTCCTTCATTGATATGTGGCATAATTCTAAATCAATTCCCTAACATACTAGTGTCCACTGACAATATAATGAAGAGGGAATCTCCCTTGACCTTACATTACAAACTTTTTGTTGGTAATCACGCTTTTGACATTGTCAAACATCTGGTCAGACATTACATCCTGATTATTCCAAAGAGGCGGTTATCACTCAACTAAAGAAGACCTATAAGGAATTAGATAATTCCATCAAGATAAACACTGCGAGAAAAGAAGATCTAAAAAATCTTCTTCATGCCTTGGAAACAGAAAGGGACAGGGAGGTCAAATCAACTGAAGAGGTCGAAGAGGGTAGTGAAAATGATGTAGAAATGGACATTGAGACTGATAGTATTAACAAGCAAGAGAGATATTATGAGGCTACTAAGAGCAATGCTTGAATGCAACGTTTATTTTGGTTTTGTATGGGTTTGATACCTAGGATTTTCGGCACTTCATGTGCTTTTATTGTATTTGTTAAAATACTTTGTTTAGTTATTCAGTTCTTAATCATCCTTTGTCAAATCTGGACAAAAAGGGAAAGTAATACTAATACTGACTAACTTACCCTTTAACCACTCACTTTTGAGGGGGATGAAATTCCTGCCCACTGATATTAAGGGGGAGAACTGCTAACATCTAAAGAAGTGTTATAGTGTTGTTGTGGTTGTTTTAGCCAAAATTTGCCAAATAGGAAAATTGTTAATTCTGCCCAGTTGAGGTTGACAATAATTTTGTTAAAACGACTTATTTTGGTCATGTTAGACAAGGTGTCCTAACATGCTGAAGATGAAGTTATGTTTTGAGAAAAAAATAGGTTTTTGGAAGATGTCGAAAGAGATGTCCCTGCTTCGGTCTCTCGACATCTACATTAGTAACAATTTTAGTAGCTATTAAAATTGAAGAAAATCACAAAATGTTCGGTGGAATATTTGTGATTACAAATGGCATCCAAGATATAATATTTTCAGAGATTGAAGGATTGAATATCGCAAATCAGGGAGGATTTGTTATAGAGACTAAAGATTGAAAAGTTTCTATTTTCTTGGAGAATTTGAGCAGATTTCGTGGGGATCAAATTACTGCGAGTTTAAAGCCCAGATCCAGTGTATTATATTGTTATAAATAGGTTAGGTTAGACCTAGGTTGATAAGAAGATAAAAAGAGATATATTACTTGATATAAAGTATTAAGGTTTGTTCTTTTGTAAGCCTTTCTTAGATCATAGTGGATGCTAAGATTAAGAGAATTTTACTGAGACTGTAAAATGTGTACTTTAAAGCTTTTTAGCATAGAGTGTATTGTTGATCACATAGTGATTTTTAAGGAATATAGGAGGGCATCGACCTAGGGAATGACTTTGGTAGAAATATAACAGAGGTAGTGATTAAGTAACAAGTTGGAAACCAAAGGTTGTTTCGCTTTGAATTAATAATATTTAGTGGATTTCATTCCTGGATTAGTATCCCTCATAGTAGGTGTGTTAGACTGAACTGGGTAAACAATTTACGTGTGTTTATTTACTTTCTGCAGATTTATTTGTTTGCATTTCACTATGTACAAAAACAGAGATCAGTTGTTCCGATATCTTACAGGATATTTGTGATCTACTATACCGGAATTTCAGGTATATTAACGAACAAACAAACAAAGCATACTGGAAATTAAAACATGCAATTTGAAGGAAATCCAATGGATGAAATTTGATTCGATTATAAAAAATATGAAGTAGAAATAGGAGTGGAAATGAAAAGAGTGATAAATGATGATGATAGTTAAACCTGCAAGAACACATCGTCGAGTTCACATAAGCTGGATTCCACAAAGGAGGATGAATAAGCAGGAAGGTCGGTCGTCGATGAAGATTCTTCACAAACCATTGCTCTGTTCCCCCCTGTCGCTCCCGACAAGTGACACCGAGGTCAGATGAGGGTACAGACGCGAACGGTCGGCGAAAGGAACAGTGAGAACACACAGCCGTGAACTCACTGGAGATGAATAGAGTCGCCAGCTAGGCATTTTTATCCCGGAGGAAAGGTAATGCTGCATAAACCTAGGAAAAGATGGATAAGACGGTTCGCGAACCAGAGAGACTGAGAAAGGGGGTTGGTTACAACCTGGGAAGGTATTAGCACCCAGATTGTCCGTCGTACTCGACGGGATCCACGCTTAAAAGATTTGTGTGTTAAAGGGGTAGTGTCAGTGCAATCTGTGTATAAAATAGCTGGAAAGAATGTACAGGTGTCAGTGTAAGGTGTATAAGTGATGTGAAGTATGAAAGTGTCAGTGTAAGAACAAGGTGAAATGCTCATGATAATGAGGCTAAGAGAATAAAGCTGGAAAGAGGGGGAATGTACAGAGACTTTTGTTCGATAACTGTTAAGTTATGCCTACGTATCCTCTCGTGCAATGAGGAAGTCAGAACACCGTAGTTCGACCCAAAGAGACTGAAAGATGAGTTGACTTGTGAACTGCTTGCTAGTCTATGCTCAAGTGTAGGACCTGTCTGGCTCAGGTGCAAACTGTCTTGCATTAGACGGGAGAAGCAAGTTCTCGTTTATGAGTGAATGAGATGAGAAAAGAATCCCGAAGGAGACGATTATTGTTTGTTTTTGTGTTTTCAGTCTTTTATTGTTTTCGGATTTTGTCATATGTTAATAAGCTTAAGTCTAAACCAATGGATTTAGTAAACTCATCACATCTTCCCTCTGATTAGGGGTAATGAGAATACCTTAAGTGTGAAGTCAGATTCTCACACTTAATCACCTTTGGTATAGGATTAAGATCATTAACCTATTGTGATTATATAGATGTTTTTGGTGTCTTTGTTTAGTGTTGAGTAATGAGGTTAAGCCATAATCAAGGATTAAACAGACTCATTACACCATCCTAATAGAAGGATAATAGATGAGAATGTTTAAACTGAGGAAAGCCCCTCAACCTAACCCATGATTAGGGATTAAACTCATGACAAAACAAACCTTTAATCAAGTGGATTTTATTTAATGGTATGATGATGAAGTGAATTTTATGATTTGTAAGACAACTTGAGGGGGACTTGTCCATTAACACTAGGGTTAGTCCTTCTTAACCAATTAAGGAAGAATTAGAACCCTAATGCAAGGCCCAAGTTACAAGTGTGATGTCTTGATGATTATTATGTGAATTGATTAAGAGATTTAAACACATTAAGGGTTTAACACTTAGGATTAAAGTTATACACTCCATCCTAAGAGAAGGATGCAGGCATAAGCTTAATCACAAAGCCTTAAAACCTTTAGGGTTTAGTCCCTGATTATGAGATGAGAAGAGAAGACTCAAAAGAGACACAAAGGTAAAACTAAGAGGGGAGACTAATCAAAACCCTAATTCATTGTCATGCTTGGTTGTTCCTAAGGTTTGTGTGGTTTTCAAGAGCAATCTTCAAAGAGAACCACCAGGAAGCAGATGAACAAGATCAAGAGAAGCAAAGTGACTTGCTTCATTCAAGAAGTCAAGTCACTTGAAGAAAGAAAGTGGGAAGAACAAGAATGAGCAAGCTCAAACTCAAACACATATAGGAATGCAGCAATGGATGCAAGAGAGATGAAAAGAAAGGTTATGAGAAATGAAGGCAAATTCACTTCTCCAGTTACTTACCACCTGAAATGTTAGGAAGAAATGCAATGCAATGCTAAATGAAATGAAATGACATGATGCTAGACCAAACCAGAAGCATGTTGATGATGATTATGATGTTATGAGGTGCTGCAAACATGAGGCAAGACATGGAGATGCTCATACAAGATCATGGATGCAAATGATGCAAGCTTAGAAGCATGGATATACATGAAAAGTTAAGGAGCATACAAGGCAAATGGCATGGCAAATATGTGATGCAATGATCAAACATGCTTCCTACATGTCTTAAGATGTCAAATGAAACACAAGAATGCACAAAATGCAAAGACAAGTCATGTTATGCAAGAGAATGCAAGAAGGATGCAAAAGAAAGCCCAAATTAGGGTTCATGAATCAAACATCAAACAAAAACCCAAAACAGAAGCAAACCTTAAGATAAAAAATGGAAAATACTACCCAAAGAAACCCTAAACCTATAATGAACCACTGCCCAAAGGGGAGCTCTCAACTCTCAACCAAACTCAAGATATGATTTTTACAAGTTATTAGGGTTTTTTAGGGTTCTTAACAAAATAAATGCCAAACAAATGGAAAATGCAAGATCAAATCATGGCCATTTTACCCTAGAAACTATATGCCAAACACAAAACAATGCAAGAAGAATCAATGTCTCAACCTTCTCCAATAGGCAGAAATGAATTTTTGAACTTATGATCAAAATAATGCATAAAAAATGATTTAATTCAATGAAAAATTCTTAAAATGCATCAAGATCAAAAACGAAATTTGGTTTGAAGGTTGGACAATGTTTCTAAATGTCTTAGAACATTTCATGAATTTTTTTGTAATTTTTAAATACCTAAAAGTATTTTTAATTAATTAATTTCCATTAATCAATTAAAAATAATCTTTTAAATATTTAAAAATACTTTTTTAATGATTAAAAATAAAATAAAAATGTTTTTGTGTCATAAAAAATAATAAAACTCAGAGGAAAAAGTTTCATAATTTTTATGTATTTTTTGCTATTTTAAAATAATTGTACAAGTTAATTGAAATAAAAATGAATTAAAAGTAAATAAAATGAAAAGTCAAAGGAAAGGATGGCCAGGATGAGCCCAGGGTTTGAATCAGTTGACTAGCGCGTAAATGGATGGTGGAGATTGCATCTGACTTAATTAATTTAATTACGAATTAATTAAAGCTAATGAGAGAGATTAGGGCAAATCAAACTGATCCTGGCCTTTCATTCGCGCGGGGAGTCAAACATGTCAACGCATCCAGTGGCTCACATTCAAATGGTCATTAATTACACAATTAGGGTTTAATCACATTCAGGCGGCCGGAGAAGACTTCCGGTCGTCTTCTCCGGCCAGCATCTCACCTGAGAAATCCCCAAACCCCTCAAATCGTAACGAAAATGAAAACTAAGCACATAGAAATGAACCCCATGACCTCCTGAATCAAAACCCTAAGTCCAAACAAATTTATTCTTCCTAAACAAACTGAATCGAACAGAACAAGTTCTAGGGCAAACCAGTTTCAGAGTCAAATTAAATACTCAAATCAAAACCATTTCAAAAACTAAGAACATCAGGATGATCAGTGAATCACATAGAACAAGTTTGTAACAAGAAAAATGATTTCTGGAAAAAATAATTTTCGAGCTACCTGAGATTTGGAGCTTTCAACTTGAGGACTTTCTGGCCACTTCTTTCAGTGCAAACCACTCCACTTGATCCCCAGAAGATGTTTGAATGCTCAAAGAGAGTTTAAGCTGGCTGGATAGTGAGATTCGAAAGCTTCTGCTCAAGCTTGATCAGAAATGGCAATGGAGTTTCTGGAGGTTTCAGGCCATTGTGAATGATGGTTTGTGATCCTGAGGATGAATGGAGAAGGTCTGGAGTGTTTGTTGGTGTGTTTGTGGTTTGTGGAAGGAGATTCGATTGAAACTGCAAAATGAAGTGAGAAATGGCAGTGAGATGTTCAGGCTGTTTCAGGCTTGTGTTCTTGGTGCTGGGTGGTCTATGGGGCAAGGTGAGTTGAATGGTGAAGAGGGTTTGAATGTTTGCAAGCTGTGTAGGCAGATTCGAAGCAACTTGCAATTGGGAGTGTTTTTGTGAATGTGTTGAATGTGAGAGCTTCAGCCTTGCTTTTTTCATATCTTTGGCTTGCAAATTGTCCACATAACTCTCTCTCATTGGTCAGTTGATTGGACATGTGCTTTATTGATTGGTAAGTTGCCTTTTGCAAAAAGTCAAAAATTGTGTAAGAGAGGTATGGTGAAGTGCTAGGCAAGTACATGGCATAGGGGCTGCGCAGCATGGTGTGTGTATGAAGCTAGCTTGGTTCAGCAGCCAATGCCTCAAGTTGGTGAGATGTGATCATGAGTTTTGCAACTTGTGGCCTTTTTGAAATCTCATGAAAAATGCCTTGTTACATGAACTAAACACATGTGATCTTTGGTTCAAATCTGATTTTTAGGCCTTAGAGAATGTTTATGTGCTGGTTTGAAATGAATTAGAAGTTGCAATTTGACTTAGCACATGATTTTGCAATTTTCACACTTGGTGCATATCTTGAAAATAAGTGATTTTTGCTAACTTTGCATTGCCATAACTTTTGATCCAAGAAGAGTTTGATCATGTTCTTGTACTTTTTGAAAAGGGAATGATCCATCCTACAACTTTCATGACCAAAGTTTTTCCATTTGAAGCATTTTTGGATCAAGAATCATGGCTTGAAAAATGACCTAAAATGATGCATTCTTGAAAAGTCAACTATGCCCAAAAAGTCAACATTTGCAAAAACCCTAAATTCTTGATTTCTATGAACTTCAACCTTCTTCCATGATCAAATAAAGATCATATACACTCAAAATGATGAAGATCACCCATTGGTTGGGTCATTGGGGGCCTCAGATGCCCTGATTTTGCACTGACTTGTCTGAAAAGTCAACTCTTGATCAGATGACTTCCCCATGGAATTTCTTCATGAAAATTGATATGCATACTCCCTATACCATATAGAGATCAATGGAAATAAGAATGACCAAAAAAAATGGAGTTATGGCCTCTAAAACCAAAACCCTAATTTTCAGTCAACTGTGCAGTTCATCCTGGCCCTGCATCCACTCAAACCCTAGTTCTTGTGATTCCTCTGCAATTTTGGCTTTGAGGAGATGAAATATGATATAAGAACACACATGGACCACTTTGAGTTGATTAGTGGCCTTTGGAATGGCTCAAGATGCTTTGGGATTGCTCAGATCACAAACCCTAGGTGCAGATGCCTTAGAAGCTATGCAGTGAATCAAAAAATGAGATGTGAGATGATATGATTGTGCTTATGCATATGAGGATGATCACAAACCATGGTGTGAATAAGTGAGGGTAAATTTGGGGTGTTTACAGCTGCCCCTATTCAAACATGAGTTAGCTGTGCAGGATGTAAGCAACGGCTTAACAGGCAAACAAGATAACTTGTGGTTGAATATCAAAGACAGTCCAAAATTTGCACTCACAGAATGAAGAAGAAAAGGGATATAGATTGTAAAAGAAAATAAAGTATATTGTAAAGTGTGGGCGACGGAGGACGACCGTCGAGCAGAGGACGACTGCTGGGTAAAGAGCAATGACGGGGACGACCGACATGCTGGGAAAAGTGTGTGAAGTAAAACAATGACGGGGACGGCCGACATGCTGGGGATAAAAGGTAAAGCTAAGACGGGGACGGCCGACTAGCTGGGAAAAAAAAATATCATGATGGGGACGGCCATCAAGATAAAGTTGTAGCATTCTCTGGGGATTAATGAAACATGACGGGGACGGCCATCAAGTTCACAAAGGTAAGGCAACCAACGATGGGGACGGCCATCGGGCTAGAAGGAAAAAGGACCACGACGGGGACGGCCATCGGGTTAAAAGGAAAAGGGACCACGACGGGGACGGCCATCGGGTTAAAAGGAAAAGGGACCACGACGGGGACGGCCATCGGGTTAAAAGGAGAAGGGACCACGACGGGGACGGCCATCGGGTTAAAGAATAAATGAAATAAACAGACGATGGGGTACGGCCATCAAAGGTGAAGGACGATCACCTAGCAGGGTACGGCTGCTCTGTTGGGGATAAAAGAAATATGATGGGGACGGCCATCAAAGGTGGAGGACGACCACCTGGCAGGGTACGGCTACCGAAAATATCAACGATGGGGACGGCCATCGGATAAAAGGTCAACGATGGGGACGGCCATCGGACGAGCATGATGGAGGACGACCATCAAGAAATGGAGGACGACCACTCAGCAGGGGACGGCTGCTCTCAGGGTTATCATGACACAGGACGAATGTCAGATAACCAAAATCAACAATGGGGACGGCCATTGGATAAAGTTGATGAAGGACGATCATCAAGAGGTGGAGGACGACCACCTAGCAGGGGACGGCTGCTAAATATCAACGATGGGGACGGCCATCGGATGAGCATGATGGAGGACGACCATCAAGAAGTGGAGGACGACCACTCAGCAGGGTACGGCTGCTCTCAAAGGTATCATAACACAGGACGAGTGTTAGATAAAAGAAACTTTGTTGGTGATTTACTGGGGATATAGTAAACACGGACGAGCGTTTGCATCCAAGAACAAAAGGTATAAGTGTTTGGTATTGTGTATAGATTAAAGATGCGGACGAGCATCCTTAAGACTACGATACGGACGAGTATCGTGTAGAAACAAACTGACACATGTTCAGAGATGATGATACGGACGAGTATCAGCTGGTTAACAAAGAACACGGACGGGTGTTGCATCTGAAAGGACTCTTCTGGGGAATAGTAGACACGGACGAGCATCTATATTCAAGAAGACAAGAGTGTTTGACACGGTGTATGGATTAAAGATGCGGGCGAGCATCCTTAAGACTTATGATACGGACGAGCATCATGTAGAAACAAACACTAGACGCAATGTTCTGAGATGATGGTACGGACGAGTACCAACTGGTTAACAAAGAACACGGACTACTGTCGAATCTGTGGGGATATGAGTGATGATGTATACAAGATACGGACGAGTATCTGTGTAAGTGTACCATGAGTGGTGAGTATTGTATTGTATAGATGATCGTTTTAACTGCTGGGGAGAGTGACACGGACGGGTGTCAAAAGAGAAAAGTATAATATTAACAAGTATATGGGTTGTAAAAGTGTAAGCGACTGTGCTGGGGACGTGACACGGACGGGTGTCAAGAAAGTGTATACACAAGTGTATGTGAGTGCAAAGAGGATGTCTTTGGCTTTCTGCTGAGATATGACACGGACGGGTGTCATGATGTATCTGTAATACGGGTGATCTTGTTTGTAAAGAGTGTTCTGGCGACTTTACTGGGGAATGATGACACGGACGGGTGTCAAAATGAGTATATACTGGCGTTCGTGATTGTGAGGCAACTGCTTTTGCTGGGACTCTGATGGGGATTTTTTGTGTATTGTATTCTGTATGCCGACAGATTGTCAATATTTACAAGTGTTCAACTCACAACATGACTTATGATTATGCTATGCATTCGATTTTTGCCGTAATGCTCCGTATTAGACGGAATGCTACGCTCTGAGGGGATAATATGATGCGAATGCTATGATTATGCAAAGGAGCAAAGATCCAGGATTCGGATCCCGTCGCTGCGAAGATCTCTGGCTGATCTGCTTGAAACGGACATCCCAGCTGGGGATGAGATCATTGGTAGATCTAATGATGTATCTGCTCGGGGATATAGGTCACTGATTGACATATCCTTACAATACGGGACCCAGCTGGGGTTTGTAAAAGCTTTCTGTACTCTGTTGTGACTTCTTCGCGCATTGCTCTCCTGAATAGAGGCTGGGGATTCTGTGGGGAGATGATTCCTTGATTTCTGCATTCTGCTGAGGAAGAATGGTTGGTGCTTCAACTGGGAAATGCTGTTGGTAACTCAGCTGGGGAGAGCAATGGGAAGCAGCTCAGCTGGGGATAGCAATGAGAGGCAACTCGGCTGGGGAGAAAACATCCTGAGTGTTAAGCCTGTTTGTTGATTTGGCAACTTTGCCGGGGAAATGGGCACTCTCCATTGCCACGTGGAAGATAGACCGAGTTGATAACGATTCGCCAACTTGCTGAGACGTAACCTGCATGCCCCAGGTTGCGTTCTGGATACCTGCAATCCTGCAAAGGTAAGGAAACGTACAAAAGGTCCCGAGGTATCCCTTACTGGATTCCGTCATAGGAGCTAAGTACTTTCGAGAATAATCACATTCCCTGTAAGCATGTGTTTTTATTTTTAGAGAAAGGCATCTGTACTTATGCAATTGTATTTTTAGAGATATCAGACAACTCTTTGCAAAACATAAATGTAAAACGAAACATGACCGAAAATCTGATTTTATTAATTCATGTGCCCTGAATTGGCAAGATACAGTCAAGGAAACATATCTCCTGAAATGAAGAGACTGTTACAAATTGAGAAACAAAAAGCTGGCAGTGTTGGCGACGCTTAGAGGAGCTTCCTCTCCTGCTATGACTCGTATGACAATGACGTTCTTCTCGTCTTGATTTCTGAAGAAAGTTGATTCTGATTGAAGCTTGATCCTTTGTAACTTACCAAGTTGCAGATAATGCAGACGAATTCAGAATGCAGTTGTTCGCTTATTCCCTTGTTTTGCATGGATCGCCCTTTCGGGTTTTCAATCCATCGGGATACCCATTTTTGCCTGAGTTGTCCAATGCGGCTTTTCAACTCAGCGGGTGTACATTTTTATTCATTTTCCCTTACTTTTGCCCGAGTCTTTTATTCTGTTTTTGACTCGCCGGGATGCCCTATTTTTGCCTGGACTTACATTTTGTTTTTATGTCCAGCGGGTCATTTTATGCGAAGTATTTTTTAACTGCATCTGAATTCACAGGGGATGGGAAATCTTCACCATCCATGGTGCTGAGCATCAGTGCTCCACCAGAGAAAACTTTCTTTACAACGAATGGTCCTTCATAATTTGGAGTCCATTTGCCCCTGTGGTCTGTATGAGGAGGGAGGATTCTTTTCAGCACAAGATCCCCTACTTGGTATCCTCGGTGCCTGACTTTCTGATCGAAGGCCTTCTTCATTCTCTTCTGATATAACTGCCCGTGGCAGATTGCAGCCAATCTTTTCTCTTCAGTCAGACTCAATTGTTCGAATCGGGACCGAACCCATTCTGTTTCACTCAGTTTAACATCCATTAATACCCGTAACGAGGGTAGTTCAACTTCGACAGGTAGGACTGCCTCCATACCATACACAAGTTGATACGGTGTTGCCCCAGTGGACGTTCTGATTGATGTGCGGTACCCGTGCAAGGCAAACGGTAGCATTTCATGCTAGTCTTTGTACGTGACTACCATCTTCTGCACAATCTTCTTGATATTCTTATTTGCTGCCTCAACAGCGCCGTTCATCTTTGGCCTGTAAGGAGAAGAATTGTGATGTTGGATCTTGAAGTCCCGGCATAACTCAGCCATCATCTTGTTGTTTAAATTGGAACCATTATCAGTAATGATTCGCTCGGGCACTCCATACCGACAGATGATATCTCTCTTCAGAAATCGGGCTACCACTTGCCTAGTAACATTTGCATATGAGGCTGCTTCAACCCACTTAGTGAAATAATCAATGGCGACCAGGATGAATCTGTGACCATTCGAAGCAGTTGGCTCAATCTTGCCAATCATATCAATGCCCCACATGGCAAAGGGCCATGGTGAAGACATGATGTTCAAAGGATTGGGAGGTACATGCACCTTGTCTGCGTAAATCTGGCATTTGTGACATTTTCTGGCGTAAGCACAACAGTCTGCATCCATTGTGATCCAGTAATAGCCCGATCTCAGCAACTTCTTAGCCATGGCATGCCCTCCGGCATGGGTACCAAAGGATCCTTCGTGCACTTCGTGCATCAACAAATCTGCTTCCGTCTTGTCAACACATCTGAGGAGTACCATATCAAAGTTCCTTTTGTATAAAGACCCATCAGTGTTCAGAAAGAAACTACCAGCAAGCCTTCTTAAAGTCTTCTTATCATTGGAAGATGCCCCAGGCGGGTATGTTTGATCCTCCAAGAAGCACTTAATGTCATGGAACCAAGGCTTATCATCTTTGACAACATCTGCTGCAAATACATATGTTGGTCTATCAAGTCTGGACACTGAAATCTGAGGTACAAAGTTGGTCGTTTGAACTTTGATCATTGATGAAATGGTAGCCAGAGCATCTGCAAACTGATTCTCGTCTCGAGGGATATACTCAAGCTTGACTGTTGTAAAGAAAGTCAGCAACCTCCTTGTATAATCCCTGTAAGGTATCAGATGATCCTGGTGGGTGTACCATTTCCCGTTGGTTTGATTGACTACCAAAGCTGAATCTCCGAATACGGTCAATGTCTTGATCCTGAGGTCAATGGCTTCCTCAAGACCCATAATGCAAGCTTCGTATTCAGCTTCGTTGTTAGTGCAGTTAAAAGTGAGTTTTGCCGAGAAAGGCATGTGAACCCCTTTGGGTGTAATGAGTACTGCACCAACACCACGACCATTCATGTTAACAGCCCCATCAAACATCATAGTCCATTCTTCTTCCGGGTCGGGCCCTTCAGTGTGAACAGGCTCTTCATGA
Source organism: Lathyrus aphaca (assembly GCA_963966055.1). Lineage (NCBI taxonomy): Eukaryota > Viridiplantae > Streptophyta > Magnoliopsida > Fabales > Fabaceae > Lathyrus > Lathyrus aphaca. The sequence continues at coordinate 182,078,298 of OZ014520.1, forward strand.
TCTTTTGCTTTAATGAACATGATGTCTTCATCAGGGAAGTCAAACCTCATAGGCTGGTAATCATCAATAGGTTGTTCAGCAAGATATTCAGATAGTACACTGCCTTTGATGGCTTTCTGAGATGTGTACTGTATGTCGTATTCTGTAAGGATCATTTGCCATCTTGCAACCCGTCCGGTAAGCGCTGGCTTCTCGAAAATGTACTTAACTGGATCCATCTTTGAGATTAATAAGGTAGTGTGGGTCAACATATACTGTCTCAGTCGGCGAGCAGCCCACGCTAAAGCACAGCAAGTTTTCTCGAGCAGTGAATAACGCTGTTCACAGTCGGTAAACTTTTTGCTTAGGTAGTATATTGCATACTCTTTTCGACCAGACTCGTCATGCTGGCCCAGCACACACCCCATTGATTCTTCTAACACTGTCAAGTACATAATCAGAGGTCTTCCTTCTACTGGAGGCATGAGGATTGGAGGTTCTTGTAAGTACTCTTTGATCTTGTCAAAAGCCCTTTGGCAGTCTTCGTTCCACCTGACCGTCTGTTCTTTTCTTAACAGCTTGAACAAGGGTTCACAGGTTGCTGTAAGGTGAGATATGAACCGTGAAATGTAGTTCAATCGACCCAAGAACCCTCGAACTTCTTTCTCAGTTTTCGGTGCAGGCATCTCTTGAATGGCTTTGACCTTATCAGGGTCAACCTCAATCCCTTTCTCGCTTACAATAAAGCCCAGCAGCTTACCGGATCGCACCCCGAATGTGCATTTGTTGGGGTTCAACTTTAGTTGGTACTTCCTCAGGCGCTTGAACAACTTCAGCAGATTCACCAGGTGATCTTCCTCTGTAAGGGACTTGGCGATCATATCATCCACATAACATTCTATTTCCTTGTGGATCATATCGTGGAACAATGTCACCATAGCCCGTTGATATGTGGCACCAGCATTCTTCAGTCCGAATGGCATCACCTTGTAACAGAACGTGCCCCAAGGTGTAATGAATGTTGTCTTCTCCATGTCTTCAGGTGACATCTTGATCTGATTATACCCTGAAAATCCATCCATGAAGGAGAATACCGAGAACTGAGCCGTGTTATCCACCAATACATCAATGTGAGGTAATGGGAAGTCATCTTTCGGGCTGGCTCTGTTCAGATCCCGGTAATCAACACACATTCTTACTTTGCCATCTTTCTTAGGCACAGGTACTATATTAGCAACCCACGGCGGATAGCTAGTTACAGCAAGGAACCCGGCGTCCCATTGCTTTTGTACCTCTTCCTTGATTTTCATAGCCATGTCTGGGCGAGTTCGGCGCAGCTTCTGTTTCACTGGTGGGCATTCTTCCCTTAGAGGCAGCTTGTGCACGACTATATCGGTGTCCAACCCTGGCATGTCTTGATAAGACCAAGCAAACACATCCACATACTCTTGAAGCAGATCTATCAGTTGTCCCTTCACTGAGTCTTGCAGGCAGGCCCCGATTCTAACTTCTTTCACGTCTTCCTCTGTACCAAGATTAATCACTTCAACCTCCTCCTGGTGAGGAGTAATGACCTTTTCCTCTTGTCTCAACAACCTAGCTAGCTCTTCAGGAAGCTCATATTCTTCATCAACCCCTTCATCAGCTTGATTGATTGGATTGTCAAAGTCATACGGTGTCATAGCCGTGCTGTTGTCGGTGCTGTCAGGAAGGCACTCTCTGCAAGGGTTCAGTTTGTTCATTTTAGTGATTGATTTTAATCTTGCCTTAGAAAAAAGTGAGATGAAGTTATCATTTTGAAAACACCGCCATTTATTTTTGTACAAAAACAAAAATGGAAAAACAGTGAACAGAAAAGAAAAAGACTCGTTTGTAAAAAGATGTCTGATATTTCATTAATTTAATCTTGTTTGCACAAAAGTACAGATGGCCCTGATTACAAAATGAGTCTTGTCATCTTGGGCAAGATGCAAGACTTTGATGCATGCTATAAAAATGCAGGAAATAATAATTACTCTGCATGAGTAACTCTTATAATTTCCTGGGAAGACCAGTTCGAGACACTGCTCCCCGGGATCTTTGGACGAATCCAATTCTCCAGATTGCGCTCCTCTTCCAGCTCGTCTTCCAGACAGTTGATAGCATCGGGGGTAAGCATCCCCCCACTGACAAAACCTGGCTCTGCAGCAGCCTTTGCTTGATGTTGAGTTGGTCTGTAACCCAACCCAAACTTGTCCTTCTTCTCCTCCACAGCTAAAACCTTGCCCCAGCCTAGGGCAGTTCCTTCCTCAACAACCTTCCGGGCTTGTTGGTATGATGACATTGGAGTACCAGATACAGCAGATGCCTCATGCACATTCAAAGCTTCAAACCCCTGGCTCATTGTTTCATGGATCTCCCCATCCATTTCAATGTACTTATAGGTTGCCAGGTGGCTGACAAAAATGTCCTCCTCTCCACAGATTGTGACAACTTGACCTTCCCACTCAAATTTTAACTTTTGGTGAAGGGTAGACGTTATTGCGCCGGCGGCGTGAATCCAGGGTCTACCCAACAAACAGCTGTAGGCGGGCTGAATGTCCATCACATAAAAGATAGTTTTAAAGGTCTGTGGGCCAATTGTCACAGGCAGCTCAATCTCTCCCAGAACCGATCTCTTAGAACCATCAAAGGCTCTTACCACCAGGTTGCTGGGTCTTAATGCCAAACCATCATATTCTAACTTCACCAGAGCCTTCTTTGGTAAGACATTCAGGGAAGATCCTGTGTCCACCAGCACATGAGAAAGGACAGCTCCTTTGCATTCCATGGTTATGTGCAAGGCTTTGTTGTGATTGCGGCCATCCGCTGTCAAGTCAGAATTGGTAAACCCTAGCCCATTGCTAGCAGTAACATTACCAACCACGGCTTCCAATTGGTTGACAGTAATCTCTTCAGGCACGTAAGCTGCGTGCAGGACTTTAAGCAGTGCATTCCGATGGGCTTCGGAGCACATAAGCAGTGAGAGGATAGAGATTTTGGATGGCGTCTGGTGAAGTTGATCCACAATTTTGTAATCACTCTTTTTGATGATTCTCATAAACTCATCAACTTCTTGATCGAACGGTGTCTTCAAGGCTTCTTTGGCAGTTGGATCTTCCTGCACAGGGCTCTTTCCTTTTGCCTTGGCAGCAGCTTCTGCTTCGGCAGTAGGTCTTTGAGCTTGTGAGGCGAAGAGACGTCCGCTTCGAGTGAAGCCTCCGCCTCCCCCCACATTATCTACTTGTGGTGCAGGTGCTGATGTTTCAAGAGTGATTCTCTTTCCTTCGCAATACAAGTCAGAGCCATAGTGCCAAGGGATGGCCCTGTTGCTCTCATATGGTACTGGTCCAGGCACCGTGACAGTGACTGGACTGATTGCTGCTGCTGAAGGGACTGTTATTGTTTGTGGATCATAAAAGATTGTAACTGGTGCTTTGGTGGGAGCAGCACCTTCTGAATGGTAAGCGGAATTATTTTCAGGATCGTAGAATATGGTAACAGTAGAGACATCTTCATGATTGATTGCTGGAGTTGTAGGAGGTACCGTTGGAAGGACTGTTGTTGTTGTTGATGGAGATTCGAAATGGAATGAAGCTGAAGTTGTAGCAGGAGAAACTGTTGAAAACTGATCATTTGGGAGGACAGATGAAGTACTTGTTGATGTTGCTGATGAATTGTCGGGAACAATAGTTGCTGCATTTGTAGGAGGTTCTGGAACCGTTGCTGATGAAGTTGTCGGATTTGTCGGAAATGATGTAGTGATCTGTAGTAGGCCACTCTGAATAAGGCTGTCAATGCCATTCCTCAGGTCTTCACACCCATTCCATGAAATATTACAATAGGGACACCCTAGTTCACACCCCGGAAATATTTGGTTTTCTCGGAGTTGAGCTTTGATTTCCACCAATGGTGTCCTGATCTGATCCACACTAGTTATCAAATAAGACGGTTGGTCTTCTTCAATAGCATTAATTCGGGGACCACCATGGTTTGGCATTGGGTTTTTATTGACATTGGGCGGAGGTGCAAAATTCAGAGCCTTGGAGTCTACCAAGTCTTGTACCTTCATATGCAGAGCCCTGCATTTTTCTGTACTGTGACCAGGTGCGTTTGAATGGAAAGCACACCTAGCATTGGAGTCATAGTTTCTTGGTAGACTGTTGGGATCCGGAGGTGCCAACGTTCTTAGCTCAACTAGGTTGAGTTTCAGAAGTTGTGGCAACAAGGCCGCATACGGCATTGGGATCGGGTCGATCACTCGGTTAGCTTGGGATGGCCTCTGTTGGAATGGCCTCTGTTGATTGTTGTTGTTGGTGTTGTTGTTGTTGTAGTTTCTTGAAGGATATTGATTCTGCTGATACTGAGGCTGTTGTTGGAAGTTTTGTTGCGGAGGTTGATAGACTGGCTGAGGATGTGCTGGAGCAGGGATAGTGACTGCTGCTATTGACCTTTGAACATACTGGGGCCTACCCCTGTTGGTGTGAATGGCATTGGTCTCGCCAGTTCTTCTCGGGCCTGCAAAAGGCTTTCTTGTACTACTGGACGAGCTTGCACCGTTGTCCGAGATCTTTCCCATTTTTAACAGGCTTTCAATTCTCTCCCCAGCTATGACAACATCTGCGAAGCTAGTGGAAGAGAAAGCAGCCAACCTGTCAATATACGTTCCCTGGAGAGTGTTCATAAACATGTCTGCCATTTCTCTCTCAGACATTGGTGGTTGAACGGCAGCAGCCAATTGCCTCCATCTCTGGGCATATTCTCGGAAACTTTCCCTTGACGACTGTGACATTCCCATTAGGAGAGTCCTGTTGGGTGCCATGTCTAAGTTGTATTGATACTGTCGGATGAAGGCCTCTTCCAGGTCCTTCCAGCATCTTACAGTTGCCCTTGTCAAATGGGAATACCATTCCCTTGATGCTCCAGTCAAGCTGTCTTCGAAGTAGAACATCCAGAGCTTCTCATCCATTGTATAGGCCTTCAGCCTTCCCAGAAATGATTGCAAATGAGTCCGGGGGCATGAAGTCCCATTATACTTTTCGAAACAAGGAGGCTTGAACTTATGGGGGATCCTGACCCCGTCTACCAAACCCATGTCCATGACGTCGAAACCCAAAGAATTTTGAGATTCTAAGGACCTCAACTTCTCAGCTATTTCTTCCAACCGTCTATCATAAGTTTCCTCTCCAGCACCCATTACTGTAAATTGGTCCTCCTGAGGATCTTCTTGAAGTACTCTGGCTGCAGTGGCAGTCCCTTGTATATTGACTGGGATGTTGGCCTCTGGATGGAGATGGGGTCCAAAAACCGGGGGATTGACATGAGGTTGGACCCTCTCGTTGTTACTTGTGCCAGCAGTCCCCACATGGGGCTCCTCTTGATTCCTTCCTTCTACCAAAGCTCTGAGCCTCTCCTGGCTTTGAGCTAAGTTGTTCATTACTTCCATGAACTATGTTATCTGAGTTCTCATCTCCAACCTTTCGTTGGCCATCTGGTTTCTGACCTCCGTCAGGTCCTGCTGCATCTGGTCCATCTGGATTCCCGGAAGGTTGTTTCTAGTTGGGTACCTGTGTGGCCTGTTGAGAGGAAATACCCGGCGGCGAGCAATAATTCCTGAGATTTCACAACAGAGGTTAGCAACAACAAAACAAAAACCTACAAAACAAACAAAAGGGTCAGTATGCAATGCAGTTATGCTTATTTGCTATCAAGGTATCCGGTTTGGCCTTCAGTTTTGACCCTTCCAGACCCTTGAAGATGCTGCTGTTGAAATTGCTTTCGAAGTAACCCAGATGGAAACTAACACAAATATATTACAAAACGTGAAATAATACAACTTGTTCATTTTACAACACAAGCCCTCAAAGGGGTCAAAATACATCACAAAAAAGCAAAAGTACATGGAATAGGAATAACAACAAGCAAATGGTCAAACTCCAAGGCCAAACTCATCCTCACGAACTTCCTTGAGAAGTGCTTCGGTCACAGGATCAGCCGGACGCTCCGTGAGATTTCTAATGAGAAGGTTTCTTGTTGCAACAGCTGCAGTCAATTTCTTGTTCTGACTTTGGTCTTTAGACCTCTTCACTCCAGCTCTGATTTCTAGCTCTGATATTTCCTTCTGGGCTGCTGCCAGGGCTTTTTCCATCTGCTCCATCTTGTCCTGAACTCTCTTGTCTTCTAGAGTACGGGCCTCAGTGATCCGGACCCACCTGGCCTGACTCTCTTTCAAATACAAGTCTGTCCTTGCTCTCTGGAACTGGGCTTCTTTACAAGCATTCTTCAGAATCTGTTCACCAGCTTTGGACTTGTTGATATAATCTCCAGACTTCTCAATTTTAGTCAAGTGTTCCACTCTCAATTTCTCCAATCTCTCAATCTCCCTCACACCTTCACTCCTCTCCCTGAGGGTCTTCTGCAAGGCTTGGGTTAACTTCTCATTCCTTTCCTTCAAGCTCTCAAACTCCTCCAAACTGATGGTGGCAGGGGGTGGTGCTGAAGATGACTCAGGCATGTCTTCTATGGTAAAGGGCATTCCAGAGAATTGGGCCCTAGCATGGGACCACTCATAATATTGGACTGATGCTACATTATTGCACTTCCCTAGAATGGTGACTCCCTTGGTTTGAACATGATCCCAGGCCCAAGCAGCCTGCCTAACAGTTGCCAGACTAACCTTGTTTTCACAGTAGAGGGTCTCCACCAAGTCTTGCTCCCTGGGAGTATGGACCAGTGCATAGCCTAATTGCCTCCTGAACAGCAGAGGGTTGTAATTGATACTCCCTTTGACCCCTATTAAAGGCACATTGGGAAAGTGCCCACAGCTTGTAATGATCTCTCTGCCCTTGGTGCTTTGAGCACACCATCTGATGTCTGCTGAAGTGAGAGTAGTGAGCCTCTTAGCCCAGTTGCTTTGCTGATGAGGATTTAGAAATGCATCTGTCCTGGGTAGATGCCTGAGAAGCCAAGCATGGAATAATGGAGCACAACACCTTACTAACCTCCCCCTCTGCTTCTCATTCTTCTGATGTACTGAGTAATAAAGATCACCCAATAAAGTTGGCACTGGGTTCTTCAGGATGAACAGATGGATGGCATTCTTGCTAATGAATCGAGGCTCATCTGCAAACAACACAATTCCATATACACTTAAGGCCAACAGAGCACAAACAGCTTTCCACTCCCCCAAGGAGGCCTTCAGACTAGCTTGAGAAATTAAGAAGTCCAGATGAAAACCAGGGATCCCAGCTTTAGAGGTCATATGTTGCTCAATCAAAACAGGTTCCAGGTGCAAAGCTTTTGCTACCTCTCCATTGCTTGGGAAAGCCATCTCAGGATTGAAAGGGATTTCTCTCCTGATAGGTAGACCAACCAAAGATGAGTATTCTTCCAAAAGAGGGCCCAACTGAAAGTCTTGAAAGGTGAAACATCTCAATGGGGGGTCATAAAACTGAATACAGGTATGGATCAGGCTTCTCTGTGAAGGGTCCAGATCCATAACCATGTCAAGCATATCCCCATAATGCTCCCTGAACAAAGGTATGTGATCTGGAGTGATCAGGGTTTGGATCCTCCTGATGTCTGATAAGTCTGGTTGGAAGAAATGGTAGGTGATGTTGCTTTTCTTTGGAGCCATGATGCTGAAGACTGAGTAGAGTGCTGATGACAATGCTGAAGGAATGAGACACTGATTGGCTGGTGCTGGCAACTGAAGTATATGGCTGACAGCTGAAGCAAGTGCTGATGGAGACAGGTCAATACTGCAGATGGGGTCAAAACCAAAACCAGATGAAAATGGATACCCTGAAACACAAATAAGCAAATGTTAATATGATGCAATGAGTATGTATGCAAATGAAAAGCAAGGGTTTGTGACTGAGCTGGATCTGATTAACTGCCTTGGTATAGATCCAAGTGTGTTCAAGAATTCCAGATGGAGGTCTATAAATCCAGTAACCAAGGTAGGGGACTCAAATAAAGAGCCACATGTCCAGGGTTTAGAATCACAAGAACTATCCAACATGGAGTACTCTTAAACAAAATCAAAGTAACAGGGTATTCTGAGGTCAAGGTACCTGCAAACCTGTAAACAGCCCAACCCCCTCACAGGTGGTGATCTAGAACAAGGATCCTCAGACTTGGATCAGTTATGAGAAGTGTAAACACTTCTAACCCGGAGGTACAGTGTTTACAATAACCATAACAGTTCCTCCTCTAATTCACCTCAGTTTCTGAAGGTCAATACTAAAAGGTCATCCAGACTTAGCAGGCTTCCCAGATAGCCCTAGCATTGCAGGAAATCTGCAACACAGAGTTCTCAAGAAGAAACCCACATCTGAACCGTGTTTCATATTCCCGCACCAGACCGAAATGGAATGGGAAAGAATATGATTCACTCTAGCCTAGGTGTCACTCAGGTCCCAGGTATAGGACCTTGACTCTCAATGGAACACCCACCCACCAAAACAAGAAACCAGATCCAGCCAGCAACAATGATAGTATGATATAGACAAATGCAATAAAGAAAGCAGTAAAGTAACTGTACATAAAGCAATAAACAAAAGTAAATACAAGCACAAACAAGCACATAACACCCCAGTAAACACAAATCAAACAAGCGCTAGGAGGAACCCACAAAAAGAACCAGAAGCCCTGGTTGCAGTATAAGTATCCCCAGCAGAGTCGCCAAGCTGTCGCTCCCGACAAGTGACACCGAGGTCAGATGAGGGTACAGACGCGAACGGTCGGCGAAAGGAACAGTGAGAACACACAGCCGTGAACTCACTGGAGATGAATAGAGTCGCCAGCTAGGCATTTTTATCCCGGAGGAAAGGTAATGCTGCATAAACCTAGGAAAAGATGGATAAGACGGTTCGCGAACCAGAGAGACTGAGAAAGGGGGTTGGTTACAACCTGGGAAGGTATTAGCACCCAGATTGTCCGTCGTACTCGACGGGATCCACGCTTAAAAGATTTGTGTGTTAAAGGGGTAGTGTCAGTGCAATCTGTGTATACAATAGCTGGAAAGAATGTACAGGTGTCAGTGTAAGGTGTATAAGTGATGTGAAGTATGAAAGTGTCAGTGTAAGAACAAGGTGAAATGCTCATGATAATGAGGCTAAGAGAATAAAGCTGGAAAGAGGGGGAATGTACAGAGACTTTTGTTCGATAACTGTTAAGTTATGCCTACGTATCCTCTCGTGCAATGAGGAAGTCAGAACACCGTAGTTCGACCCAAAGAGACTGAAAGATGAGTTGACTTGTGAACTGCTTGCTAGTCTATGCTCAAGTGTAGGACCTGTCTGGCTCAGGTGCAAACTGTCTTGCATTAGACGGGAGAAGCAAGTTCTCGTTTATGAGTGAATGAGATGAGAAAAGAATCCCGAAGGAGACGATTATTGTTTGTTTTTGTGTTTTCAGTCTTTTATTGTTTTCGGATTTTGTCATATGTTAATGAGCTTAAGTCTAAACCAATGGATTTAGTAAACTCATCACATCTTCCCTCTGATTAGGGGTAATGAGAATACCTTAAGTGTGAAGTCAGATTCTCACACTTAATCACCTTTGGTATAGGATTAAGATCATTAACCTATTGTGATTATATAGATGTTTTTGGTGTCTTTGTTTAGTGTTGAGTAATGAGGTTAAGCCATAATCAAGGATTAAACAGACTCATTACACCATCCTAATAGAAGGATAATAGATGAGAATGTTTAAACTGAGGAAAGCCCCTCAACCTAACCCATGATTAGGGATTAAACTCATGACAAAACAAACCTTTAATCAAGTGGATTTTATTTAATGGTATGATGATGAAGTGAATTTTATGATTTGTAAGACAACTTGAGGGGGACTTGTCCATTAACACTAGGGTTAGTCCTTCTTAACCAATTAAGGAAGAATTAGAACCCTAATGCAAGGCCCAAGTTACAAGTGTGATGTCTTGATGATTATTATGTGAATTGATTAAGAGATTTAAACACATTAAGGGTTTAACACTTAGGATTAAAGTTATACACTCCATCCTAAGAGAAGGATGCAGGCATAAGCTTAATCACAAAGCCTTAAAACCTTTAGGGTTTAGTCCCTGATTATGAGATGAGAAGAGAAGACTCAAAAGAGACACAAAGGTAAAACTAAGAGGGGAGACTAATCAAAACCCTAATTCATTGTCATGCTTGGTTGTTCCTAAGGTTTGTGTGGTTTTCAAGAGCAATCTTCAAAGAGAACCACCAGGAAGCAGATGAACAAGATCAAGAGAAGCAAAGTGACTTGCTTCATTCAAGAAGTCAAGTCACTTGAAGAAAGAAAGTGGGAAGAACAAGAATGAGCAAGCTCAAACTCAAACACATATAGGAATGCAGCAATGGATGCAAGAGAGATGAAAAGAAAGGTTATGAGAAATGAAGGCAAATTCACTTCTCCAGTTACTTACCACCTGAAATGTTAGGAAGAAATGCAATGCAATGCTAAATGAAATGAAATGACATGATGCTAGACCAAACCAGAAGCATGTTGATGATGATTATGATGTTATGAGGTGCTGCAAACATGAGGCAAGACATGGAGATGCTCATACAAGATCATGGATGCAAATGATGCAAGCTTAGAAGCATGGATATACATGAAAAGTTAAGGAGCATACAAGGCAAATGGCATGGCAAATATGTGATGCAATGATCAAACATGCTTCCTACATGTCTTAAGATGTCAAATGAAACACAAGAATGCACAAAATGCAAAGACAAGTCATGTTATGCAAGAGAATGCAAGAAGGATGCAAAAGAAAGCCCAAATTAGGGTTCATGAATCAAACATCAAACAAAAACCCAAAACAGAAGCAAACCTTAAGATAAAAAATGGAAAATACTACCCAAAGAAACCCTAAACCTATAATGAACCACTGCCCAAAGGGGAGCTCTCAACTCTCAACCAAACTCAAGATATGATTTTTACAAGTTATTAGGGTTTTTTAGGGTTCTTAACAAAATAAATGCCAAACAAATGGAAAATGCAAGATCAAATCATGGCCATTTTACCCTAGAAACTATATGCCAAACACAAAACAATGCAAGAAGAATCAATGTCTCAACCTTCTCCAATAGGCAGAAATGAATTTTTGAACTTATGATCAAAATAATGCATAAAAAATGATTTAATTCAATGAAAAATTCTTAAAATGCATCAAGATCAAAAAAGAAATTTGGTTTGAAGGTTGGACAATGTTTCTAAATGTCTTAGAACATTTCATGAATTTTTTTGTAATTTTTAAATACCTAAAAGTATTTTTAATTAATTAATTTCCATTAATCAATTAAAAATAATCTTTTAAATATTTAAAAATACTTTTTTAATGATAAAAAATAAAATAAAAATGTTTTTGTGTCATAAAAAATAATAAAACTCAGAGGAAAAAGTTTCATAATTTTTATGTATTTTTTGCTATTTTAAAATAATTGTACAAGTTAATTGAAATAAAAATGAATTAAAAGTAAATAAAATGAAAAGTCAAAGGAAAGGATGGCCAGGATGAGCCCAGGGTTTGAATCAGTTGACTAGCGCGTAAATGGATGGTGGAGATTGCATCTGACTTAATTAATTTAATTACGAATTAATTAAAGCTAATGAGAGAGATTAGGGCAAATCAAACTGATCCTGGCCTTTCATTCGCGCGGGGAGTCAAACATGTCAACGCATCCAGTGGCTCACATTCAAATGGTCATTAATTACACAATTAGGGTTTAATCACATTCAGGCGGCCGGAGAAGACTTCCGGTCGTCTTCTCCGGCCAGCATCTCACCTGAGAAATCCCCAAACCCCTCAAATCGTAACGAAAATGAAAACTAAGCACATAGAAATGAACCCCATGACCTCCTGAATCAAAACCCTAAGTCCAAACAAATTTATTCTTCCTAAACAAACTGAATCGAACAGAACAAGTTCTAGGGCAAACCAGTTTCAGAGTCAAATTAAATACTCAAATCAAAACCATTTCAAAAACTAAGAACATCAGGATGATCAGTGAATCACATAGAACAAGTTTGTAACAAGAAAAATGATTTCTGGAAAAAATAATTTTCGAGCTACCTGAGATTTGGAGCTTTCAACTTGAGGACTTTCTGGCCACTTCTTTCAGTGCAAACCACTCCACTTGATCCCCAGAAGATGTTTGAATGCTCAAAGAGAGTTTAAGCTGGCTGGATAGTGAGATTCGAAAGCTTCTGCTCAAGCTTGATCAGAAATGGCAATGGAGTTTCTGGAGGTTTCAGGCCATTGTGAATGATGGTTTGTGATCCTGAGGATGAATGGAGAAGGTCTGGAGTGTTTGTTGGTGTGTTTGTGGTTTGTGGAAGGAGATTCGATTGAAACTGCAAAATGAAGTGAGAAATGGCAGTGAGATGTTCAGGCTGTTTCAGGCTTGTGTTCTTGGTGCTGGGTGGTCTATGGGGCAAGGTGAGTTGAATGGTGAAGAGGGTTTGAATGTTTGCAAGCTGTGTAGGCAGATTCGAAGCAACTTGCAATTGGGAGTGTTTTTGTGAATGTGTTGAATGTGAGAGCTTCAGCCTTGCTTTTTTCATATCTTTGGCTTGCAAATTGTCCACATAACTCTCTCTCATTGGTCAGTTGATTGGACATGTGCTTTATTGATTGGTAAGTTGCCTTTTGCAAAAAGTCAAAAATTGTGTAAGAGAGGTATGGTGAAGTGCTAGGCAAGTACATGGCATAGGGGCTGCGCAGCATGGTGTGTGTATGAAGCTAGCTTGGTTCAGCAGCCAATGCCTCAAGTTGGTGAGATGTGATCATGAGTTTTGCAACTTGTGGCCTTTTTGAAATCTCATGAAAAATGCCTTGTTACATGAACTAAACACATGTGATCTTTGGTTCAAATCTGATTTTTAGGCCTTAGAGAATGTTTATGTGCTGGTTTGAAATGAATTAGAAGTTGCAATTTGACTTAGCACATGATTTTGCAATTTTCACACTTGGTGCATATCTTGAAAATAAGTGATTTTTGCTAACTTTGCATTGCCATAACTTTTGATCCAAGAAGAGTTTGATCATGTTCTTGTACTTTTTGAAAAGGGAATGATCCATCCTACAACTTTCATGACCAAAGTTTTTCCATTTGAAGCATTTTTGGATCAAGAATCATGGCTTGAAAAATGACCTAAAATGATGCATTCTTGAAAAGTCAACTATGCCCAAAAAGTCAACATTTGCAAAAACCCTAAATTCTTGATTTCTATGAACTTCAACCTTCTTCCATGATCAAATAAAGATCATATACACTCAAAATGATGAAGATCACCCATTGGTTGGGTCATTGGGGGCCTCAGATGCCCTGATTTTGCACTGACTTGTCTGAAAAGTCAACTCTTGATCAGATGACTTCCCCATGGAATTTCTTCATGAAAATTGATATGCATACTCCCTATACCATATAGAGATCAATGGAAATAAGAATGACCAAAAAAAATGGAGTTATGGCCTCTAAAACCAAAACCCTAATTTTCAGTCAACTGTGCAGTTCATCCTGGCCCTGCATCCACTCAAACCCTAGTTCTTGTGATTCCTCTGCAATTTTGGCTTTGAGGAGATGAAATATGATATAAGAACACACATGGACCACTTTGAGTTGATTAGTGGCCTTTGGAATGGCTCAAGATGCTTTGGGATTGCTCAGATCACAAACCCTAGGTGCAGATGCCTTAGAAGCTATGCAGTGAATCAAAAAATGAGATGTGAGATGATATGATTGTGCTTATGCATATGAGGATGATCACAAACCATGGTGTGAATAAGTGAGGGTAAATTTGGGGTGTTTACACCCCCAAAGAAACATAGACTCGATACAATAGGAAAGCGAAAAGAAAAAACAAGACAACCTTAAACATATAGGGAGTACATGTTAGCTTTTGTATGTTGGAAAAAAAGTGTGGTGAAGTGAGTTACATAAGACACTATATAAGACTGTGTTTGCATATGCTCATGAACAACTTTGGATTTATCTGTTGGGATAATCACTTATGATATAAAATCATGTTAGCAGTCAACAAAATATAACATAAAATCAATTTTTTGAACCTTGCAACTAAAACATTTACTTAGCATTTCAATATAAAAAGAATATTCAATAGAGATCCAACTATAAATTCAAGGTTTGATTGTTTGATTGTTTGTGGGTGAATGTTTGATTGTTTGTGTTGATATGTTTGCTTCAGTTTGAGAGAATGATGGAAAAAATGCAGTGAGAGAAAGAATTTTGACGATAAATCCAAATCGTTGTGTAAAACTTACAAGCAAGTGTGAAATGGTGTAGTGGTTTGATATGTTTTATAGCAAACAAGTGAACATGTGTTTGAATTTTAGGTTCAACAATTTTATTTAGAATTTTTCTGAGAATTTAATGACCTTAAAGATGAATGTATGCCAAGTCATGTGCCATGCGTATAACCAAGTGCCTCATCAGATGCCACCCAAGCAAAAGTTGACGTCATTTCAAAAAATTGGACGAAAAGGACTAATGTGGACCTTTTTGAACAATTAAAGGACCGCTTTGGAACTTTTTAAAGGTAAGGGACCATAAAGGACCCCGAGGTAAACTTAAGAGACCAAAAATGGTATTTGCCTAACATAAACTAGTAGTAAATTGTAATCCAACAAAAATTTATCAACATACATGAGAATGACATCAACATAATAACAACATACACGAATAAGAAAGAATGTGGAAAAATATTTGTCAAGAACAACCAACAACAAATCATGTGAAACATAACAAGGCCTTTAATCTTCATGCCTAGTTGAATTCGTGCAGTTCTCAAGGTCTTCATATGATTCAGAATCAGTTGCATCCAAATTCATTAAGTCCTTCACAATAGCCTATATCTTCCTTTTTTTATGGATTAAGATTCTTGATAAGAATATTCTTATAGCCTGTTCCATTAGACAACTCAAGAACCTTAATGTGATCCATAACAACTTCAACTTCTTTGGTTTTGTTAAACCATAACTCATGCATATCAATAACCTCATTTGAAGCCTCAATCTCTTGTATAAGTTTGCTCTCACTATTCATGTTGAGAGAATGATCTAAAATTTGAGAGTAGGATATGTCTAGATGATATACAAATGGTTGTAGGAAAGAGAAACCCTTTTTCAAAACCTAAACCTAAAGCATATACAAACCAACAACAAAACATGTAAAATCGAAGTAAATAATATGAAAATAATGTGAAACATACAACAACAAAAAACCCAAAAACTATCGAACAAGAAGAAAATCATGTGAAACATAAGAAAAACATACACGAAAACGAGAGAACAAAGAAGTAGAAGAATACCTTTATATATGAAAAACAAGATTGGACGAAATTATACTGTAGAACAAGAAAGCTAATGAAGAAGAAAAGATATAATATGTGCTAGGATTTTGCTGTGAGAGATACGACGATACTGTAAAGAAGCGAGAGCTAATTCACTTATATACGAGTAGACAATTTCACCACAGTTGTATTAAAAAGTCGTGATAAAATGTAATGCCTTTCACAACGGTTGACATTAATAACCATGGTGATAAGTGTATGTGTGTGTGTGTATATATATATATATATATATATATATATATATATATATATGATCTCACCTGATCAGAAGGGCATTCCAATGACTTGATGAATGGGCCAGAGAATGAAGTGAGAAAGGGGGTGTACCTGCAAAGCACTCCAATGCTTAAGTTAGAAGATGTACAGAATATTAAGGTTTGTTCAGAATGAGTGAGAATATCTGACCCTTTGCCAAGAAAGGGTATTTATAATGTGCCCCCAGCGCTGGGCCAAGGCCCCTCAATGGGCTTAATCTGGCTAGGCCCAAGGAGGAGCTGCCAAGGGACGCGTAAGAAGCGTGAAGACCTAGATAAAAGGCCTGCCCCTTGGTCCAACTGCCCCTATCTTTCAGGAGATAATGAAGGGCAGTTGGGTGGCGTGGCAGATGAGCTGGCAGACATGCTCTCTGCCCGTCTTCAGTGTGTGCCCGTCGTATCAGCAGGTGATTTATCCAAGAGGTTCACTTGCTCGAGCATATGGGCCCTTGCCCGACATATGTTGGGCCGTGTCCCTATATATCCTCGCGGCCCAATCCAGAACAGGAGCCCCCCAAGTCGAGTCTCTGAGTCGAAGTGATGACTTGTACTGCAATCGGGGTACGCGCGCCAAGGATAAGGTAGCGGGCGTATGGCTGGGCACGTAATATTCCAGCAGAACTGCCCGCAACATCCCTTTCTCCTCGGGCACTTGATACTCCAAATAGTGTCGAGGACGAAGGTCCCCGACGGATTCGTGATGTTTTTGTGGAAGTCGAGGACGCCATACGGGGTCGGGGACGTTCCATAGAGTCGGGGAGGTGTATAGCTGCTCGACGTCGTTTCGATTTCCTTATGGATTGACGTGTTTCAGTATTAATGGTGTCGCTTCGTTTAGTGTGCAAACGGCGGCGTAGGCAGTAGGTAATGATGACCTAGCGCGTTGATCCACGCGCCTGGGACTATAAAAGGAAGCTGAGTGACTTCATTTTCACTTTTTCGCTCAGACGTTCACCGGAAGCTCTGACGAATTTCCTTGTCTCCGCCCGTCTTGCCGCCTGAACCACCGCTGCTGCTCGCGCGCCACCGTCTCTTTTTGATTCTCAACATGTCAGGTATCATTTTTGTCTTCTTAATCCTCTATTTTCCACTTTTTTGCGTTAAATGGATGTGAATGCATGTTGTATTTGTTATAGGGTGATTAGATTTGACTTAGAAATAGTGAAATAGACTGTAGATGGAAAAATAAGGTTAAGATTAGACTGTCCCGGGCAGGAATTTCATGTGTCAGGCAAAATTTTCATAAGCATGTATGAGATTTTTGCCCGGTGCATAAGAATGTGCGTATTCATGCGCCGAACACGTGCGAAACTTCTCAACTGGGCCTGGTGG
The DNA here is from genome assembly GCA_963966055.1 of Lathyrus aphaca. Lineage (NCBI taxonomy): Eukaryota > Viridiplantae > Streptophyta > Magnoliopsida > Fabales > Fabaceae > Lathyrus > Lathyrus aphaca. The sequence goes on from OZ014520.1 coordinate 182,095,268, forward strand.
CAGTGGGTGGAGTTTCGCACTGGTGCCTGTGAACGTCGCTTCTACGCCCTTTCACTTGACCTGCGGTGGAAGGGTGGATTTGATATGACGTCGAATTCACTCTTTCTGTCTGCGTTTCAGGTGCAACCGGGCATTTACGACCGAGAAGAGAAGACGTCGGGCAACGGTTCGAGGATGCGGACATCACACGTTTGTCTGTCGGGGAGGAGAGCGCCAGGGATGGTACTGAGCATGCCTCCTCGTCCGGACAAAATGACCTCTCTTGGGTTGCGGACGAACCCTTGGATGAGGAATCTTATTTTTGTGACGAGGCGATCCCCGCTTATGCCGTGGTGGAGGATAGAAGCCGGGAAGATCCTGAAAACTGGCAGTGCCATGCTCCCAAAGAGGCGGACCAAATATGCCATTGTTTCCCGGGGAAGCAGTTCGCCATGTACGAGTTCGCTTTCTGGGAGGCGGGGCTTAGCTGCCCTTCAATTCTTTTCAAATGTCCATCTTCAAGTGGCTTCGGCTGGCGCCGTCTCAGTTACACCCTAATGCCCTCGCTTTTATGCGGGCGTTTGAGCTGGTCTGCCGCTTCTTCGGCGTTGGGTGCACTCGGGCCCTTTTCTTCCATGTCTTCCACCTCCAGCGGTCCGGTCTTCGGGGACGACACAGCTGGGTTTCCTTCAAACAACCTGTACGTTTGTTCAAGACGTACGTGGATTCTGCTCGTCATTTTAAGGGTCGGTGGTATGTGGTGAGACCGATCACCCGTGTTGCCCTGCATTCCCTTTATTACTACAAACGGGAGGCAAATGGGGAGGAGAAGTTGATGTCGAAGATACCGCTGAGGTGGCAGCGCGACCATTTCGATCTCACCACTGGCCATTATAGGATTAAGTTTGCAATGCTGGGCGTCGAGGATAGGCTCGCTTATAAGAAGTTGGTCGAGTACGTGCAGAGCTTCAACTTGGCGGTCTGGACAGATCGAAAGGGTGTGCCTTACGTTGATGAGGCCGGGATGCCGATCTGCGAGGCCCGTATTATTAATACCAAGGCTTTGCTCGAGTGTAGAACCGAGGAGAAGGCCATGGAATTATTGAGTAGGTGTTTTATTTATTCTTATTTTTGTTTATGTCTTCGCCCGCTGATGTTTATGTGCCTCGTTTTGCAGGTGATATGCCCACCGCTCGTGACCGGGTCCTCAAGCTGGCCAACCAAGTTGGTGCCACGGACAGGGTTCCAAAGAAGAAGAAAAAGACCGCGCCTCGTGTTCAGGCGGTAGCTGGGGACTCTGGGGCTGGGACCTCGAACGCAGCGAGTCCAACTCCCTCCTCTCCTCCTCGGGCATCCATGATCAACATACCTGACAGCCTGCCTCCATCAGCCTCCCCTCTCCACAAGCGGAAGCGTCCGGAGGGGACTCTCTCAAGGTCGACCTTAGGGGGGAACGAGAGTCCGGGCGGACCTGGCAGTTACTTACTTCCCCCCTGTTATGTGGAGCGGGCCTTTTTCAAGACCGAGGATGCGATCATCGTGCCAGCGCCCGAAGCAAGGGCTATCCTGAACCAGGAGGCTGGTGTCCGGCGTAAGGAACTGGAAAGGGACTTGGCCGCCGTCATCCGGGTGATGGAAACGGCCATGGTCCTGACCGATACTTCAGTGTCCACTGCCTCATTGTAGGACGCCCTCCTGCGGGTCCGGTCTGAAAAGGACAAGCTGTCTAAGGACTTGTCGAACTATAAGGAGGAGCATCAGCTTCAGGAGGGGCTGAAAAAAGAATTGGAGGAGGTCAAGGAGGAGCGGGATCTGCTGAAGGTGGCCAAGATGAGTTTGGAAGAACAAGCAGCCGGGCATCAGAAGGTGGCTGAGGAGAATGCTGGATTGCGTACTCAGCTCGCTTCGCTCGAGGATAAGGTCCGTCCGTTAGCTGACGAGACTGAGGAGGAGCTCGCTCTTGGTTCCCGGGGTGAGCTGATGAGGCACATTCGCTCTCTCAATCAGGATCTCGTGGCTGTATTTAAGGAGGGTTTTGACAACGCCGTCAAGCAACTGAGGGTTTTAAATCCCGAGTTGGTGACGGAGGGGTCAGCCCATAATTACTGTGTCTAGGAGGGGGAGATTGTGTGCCATTTTGAAGCCGAAGAGGAGCTGGGGGAGGATGAAGGAGAGGAGGAAGAGAATGTTGATGAGGAGCTCCGGGCGGAGTCTTAAGAGTTTTAATTTGTTTTGTTCCTATGGCATGTGTGCCCGCTTTGTATGGCCTGCGTGCCTTTTTATGTATGGCCTGCGTGCCTTTTTGTTTGTATTTTGGCCTTTGGGCGTACTTATCTTTGGCTTTGGCCGTTTCTTTAATGAATGAATGTTGTCTTTGATTATTCATCTTGCTCGGTTATTCTTTTATTATGTTTTGTATTTATGAACTGTTTTATGCTCGACCATGTTAGTCTCCTCGGTTTAGGGAACCGATGAGGTAGCGGGCGTCGTGCCCGTTCAGATCGAAAACCGGGTTCAGTGTTTGGAACTCCGACTCTGAGGCTTGGGCTTTCCCATCGCGTGCTGGGTGCCCTGCCGGTCTTGGTACTTCGACGTTGGTGCTCGATTGAGGTCCCAACCGTCGGGGAGGGTTGTGTTCGCTGGAAGAGTCGGTTCGTCCCTGGGCCGCGCGGTCCCTCTCTGTAGTTTTGGAGACGAGAGCGTGGTCGTACCTCCCACGTCTCCCCGTGACATATTCAGCTGTAATATTGTCTAAGTTTCTCTGCGTTCCATGGTCGAGCGAGTTCATCGCCTTGTGGGTTTTCTAGGTAATAGGCCCCGTTGCTCGTCTTGTCGCGGACGCGGTAGGGGCCTTCCCAGTTGGCGGCCAGTTTACCCTCTTTTGGGTTTTTTAGGTTTCTTCTGAGGACCAGGCTGCCCACCCGGAACTCTCTTTTTATGACCTTCGCGTCGTGGCGCAAGGCTATTTTTTGTTTGAGGGATATTTCTCGAAGGGATGCTTCGGAGCGGATCTCGTCGACGAGGTCCAGCTCGGCTCTGAGTGCCTCGTCATTCATTTCTTCGTCTAGGGGTTCTTCTATGCGTCTCGTCGGTTCTCTTATTTCTACTGGGATGACTGCTTCGGTGCCGTATGTTAGTCGGAATGGGGTCTCCCCGGTTGTGGAGTGAGGTGTTGTACGGTAAGCCCATAGAACGCTATGTAGCTCCTCGACCCACGCCCTCTTCGCCTCACCGAGCCTGCGTTTCAGTCCACGCAAGATTACCCTGTTGGCTGCTTCCGCTTGCCCATTGGTCTGAGGGTGCTCGACGGATGTGAAATGTTGCTTAGTACCTAAGCTTGCAACGAAGTCCTGGAATCCCCCGTCTGTGAATTGCGTTCCGTTGTCCGTGATGAGGACCTGGGGCACGCCGAACCGAGCGAGAATATTGCGTTTAAAGAATCGAAGAATGTTATGCGCTGTTATTTTAGCCAGCGCCTCTGCTTCGATCCATTTGGTAAAATAATCTACCCCTACGATGAGGTATTTATTCTAGTACGATCCGGTCACGAAAGGCCCGAGGATATCCATGCCCCACCATGCGAAGGGCCATGGAGAAGAGAGTGTTTTTAGTTTGTTCGGGGGCGCGAGGTGCATGTCGGCGTGCCGTTGGCATTTGTCGCATTTTTTTACGTGTTCCTTGGAGTCGTGTTGCATGGTCGGCCAGTAGTAGCCTGCTCGAAGAGCTTTTCGTGCAAGTAATCGCCCGCCGGGGTGTTGGGCGTTTATTCTTCGGTGTATTTCTCCCAGTATGTCGGAGACTTTCTCTTCCTCGACGCACTTGAGTAATGGGATGGAAAACCCCTACGGTAAAGTTTCCCTTCGAGGAGGACGTACGAGCATGCCCTCCGTTTGGTGGTGGCCGCCTCTTTTGGGTCGACGGGGAGCTTGTCCTTCGTTAGGTAATTATAGATAGGTGTCATCCAACAATGAGTATCCCCGACCGCGTTGACCTCGAGTGGAGGAGGTGGTTTTTCGATACTAGGTCGAGGAAGGATCTCTTGAATTACAGATTTGTTCCCGCCCTTCTTTCTCGTGCTAGCTAGCTTCGATAAGATGTCGGCCCGTGTGTTATGGTCGCGAGGTACGTGCTGTACTTCCCACTTCTCGAATTTTTCGAGTCTTTCTTTGACCAAGGCCAGGTACTCGACAAGGTTGTCGTTCTTGGTCTGGTACTCTCCTCGTACTTATGATGCCACGAGCTGGGAGTCTGTTGATATTTTTACTTCCTTTGCTCCTAGGTCTTTGGCCAATCTTAGACCGGCGATGAAAGCTTCTTATTCGGCTTGGTTGTTTGATGTCGGGAAGGCTAGTGCTAGTGAGACCTCGATCAGGATCCCGTCCTCATTTTCGAGGATGATTCCGGCTCCACTGCCTGTCGTACTGGAGGCGCCGTCGACGAAGATCGTCCATTTATGGGCGCCGTCCGTCGGTGTCGAGCTGTGGGTCATTTCCGCGACGAAGTCGGCTAGTGCTTGGGCTTTCAAGGCCTTTCTATTCTCGTATTGTATATCGAATTCGGAGAGTTCCAACAACCATTTAAGCATTCTGCCGGCCATATCTGACCGTCCGAGAAGCTGTTTGATTGGCTGGTCGGTTCTTACTTTGACCGTGTATGCGAGGAAGTAGTGGCATAGCCTCCTCGTCGCATTTATGAGAGCCAGGGCGACCTTTTCAATTTGTTGGTATCTGAGTTCGGGGCCTTGGATCGCTTTGCTCGTAAAATAGATGGGTTTTTGTCCTTCGTCAGTTTCCCTTATTAGGACGGTGCTGACGGCCTCGGTTGCCACGGACAGATACAGGTATAAGGTCTCTCTTTCTAATAGTCGTGATAGGACCGGGGGTTCAGAGAGAACCTTCTTCAAATAGAGTAGTGCCCGTTCACATTCGTTGGTCCATTCGAAGTTGGCTTCCTTACGAAGGAGTCTGAAGAATGGCAGTGCATGCTGGGCGGATTTGGCAATGAAACGGGAGAGTGAGGCGAGCATTCCGTTGAGGGATTGGATTGATTTTTTGGTCTTCGGGGTTGGAAATTCCGAGAACGCCCGGCATTTGTCGGGGTTGGCCTCGATACCCCTTTCGGTGAGGTAGAAACCCAGGAATTTTCCTGCCCGGACGCCAAACGTGCATTTTTCAGGGTTAAACCTCATTTTACACCGTCTCGCCTGCTCGAAGACTCTGTATAGGTGTCGAGCATGGTCGACCTCCTCGTGTAACTTGATGATCATGTCGTCCATGTATACCTCGAGCATATCCCATATTTCTTCCTTGAAGACTTTGTTCATCATGCGCTGGTATGTGGCCCCGGCGTTCTTGAGTCCGAACGGCATTACGTTGTAATAGTAATTGTCGGTCGGGGTCATGAACGCCGTGTGTCTCTTGTCCGTGTCCGACATAGGGATTTGATTATATCCTCTATATGCGTCCATGAAGGACAAGAGTCTAAAACCTGCAGAATTGTCAACGAGCTTATCTATGTTAGGGAGAGGGAAAGCATCTTTGGGGCAAGCCCTATTAAGATCAGTATAATCAACACACATGCGCCATTTTCCATTATTTTTCTTAACGGGGACTACATTAGAGAGTCAGGTTGTGTACTGGGCTTCAGAAATAAAATTTGCCTCTAAGAGGTCTTTTACAGCTCGCTCGGCAGCCTCCGCCTTCTCGGGGGACTGCTTGCGCCTACGCTGTGTTATGGGCTTGACTGCCCGATCTAAAGCTAGCTGGTGACACGCGATCTCAGGGTCCAGGCCGGGCATCTCTGCGGCGTTCCATACGAAGAGGTTGGAGTTCTCCTTGAGGCATGTCACGAGCTTCTCCCTTGTTTCCTCGGGCAATCCCTTGCCTATCTTTATTGTTCTTCCAGGGTCGTCACCCAGAGGGATAAGCTCGAACTCTCCGTCGGGGACCGGTCGGAACGGGTGTTCGGGAGATTATTCCTCGGCGGGTTTCCATTCTTCAGTTTCGTCGTGGCCAATGCGGCAGTCGAGGTCGATGGCGTTGATTCCCTGGAGGAGAGGATTTTCGGTCTTGGGCTTTTTGTTGCTCTTTGTATTGACTGTGGCCTGTCCTTTTACTGCGGCGTCGTAGCACCGTCGGGCAGCCTCGATGTCACCGTGGATGGTGACTACGCGTCCTAGTTTGGTGTAGTACTTCATCTTTAGATGGACGATAGATGAGACTGCGGTGAGTTCGGCTAATGTCGGGCGGCCGAAGATGCAATTGTAGAGGGATGGACAGTCTACGACCAGGAATTGGATTTTGATTTCCCTGGCCGTTTCCTGCCTCCCGAAGGTGACGAGGAGCTCGACATATCCCCACGGTCTTGTCGTGGCTCCATTGAATCCTTGGAGGTCGGACCCGACGTAGGGGGATAGGTTGGTCTTGTCTAATTTCAGAGTTTTAAAGAGGTGGACGAACATGATATCCACCGAGCTGCCTTGATCGACCAGAATGCGTCTGACGTCGAACTGGGCCATCCTGGCCCTGATCAAGAGTGGGATGCCCGAATTCGGGGAGCCGCCCGGAAGCTCTTCTAAAAAGAAGGATATTGGGTTGGATTTACCCCGATATTTTGTCAGTATTGCCTTTTGTTCGGGCGCGGTCAGAAGGAGCTCGTCGAACTTGCGTTTTACTGAGAGGGCGGCGGCCTCGCCGTTGATCCCTCCGCCCGATATGACAAGGGCGGTCGGGAAATCTTCCCAGGGGCTGAGTGCAGTGATCCGGCCTTCGGGCAATGGCTCAGGGAGGGTGAAATCCTCTGGACGTGACACACAGAGGGCCACTTGATAAGGAGAGTTGTCGGGGGGTGTATCCTCCCGAGGTCTCTTCTTCTCCGACTCTTCATGCTTGGGAGCTTCGTTCCTCCTAGTATACTATTTAAGATGCCCTTCCTGGATTAAAATCTCTATTGCATCTTTTAGGTGAACACAGTCTTCGGTCACATGCCCGTGGCTCCTGTGGAACCTGCAATATTTGGACTTGTCGGTGTGAGGCTTTGGTGCATATGGTTTTGGGAACCTTACTCTACCCTGTTTGAATTCGGAGTTGATGCATTCCGCGAGGATGCGCTCGCGGGGAGCTGTCAGTAAGGTGTACTCGTTGTATCGGCCCGCGGGGCCTCTTCCTTCTCGAGGTTCGCGGGGCCTTTCTTCCCTTCGCTTATCCCCATTGCGACGGGGAATATTCGGATCTTCACGCTTAGGGTGATCGGTATCTCCGATATTACGGCCGCTGCGGGCGTTGTGGGCTACCTGCTTCTCCTCGTATCTAATGTAGGCCTGGGCCTTGTGCAGAAGTTCATTCAAGGTGCGGGGAGGCTCGATCCCGACAGCTCTGCTGGGTTCGCTACCGGGAAGGAGCCCCCTCTCGAGGAGGTATTTTTTCATGTGTTTAGTAGTATCTACCTCGACAGCTTCCTGATTAAATCGCTCGATGTACGAGCGTAATGTTTCATTCTTCTTTTGTACTATGGCTTTGAGGGTCGCCTCTGTCTTGGGATGACGCCGGGAGGCTGTGAAATGCCTCGTGAACATGGATCTCATGACTCTCCAAGACGTGATGGACTCGGGGGCCAAGCTCTTGTCCCAGGCCATGGCCCCTTTCCTGAGGGTCGTCGAGAACAGCCTGCATTTGAGGTGCCCGGTGATGTCATTATGGTAGTCGAGCATCGCGTTAACGTTGTCGACGTGATTGTCGGGGTCGGTAGTCCCGTCGTGCACAAATAGGTTAGGAGGTTTCTTCATGCCTTTGAGGAGCGGAGCTTCCATTATTGCCCGTGACAGGGGACAATGCAGGTCTTCTTCGTCGCTCCTTAGTGGAGAGAGTTCGTTGCGGTCGGGGCTACGATCGCGCCTCGGCGAGGTTCCCGATCGATCGTTATCACGGCGGGCGCGTGCCCTGCTGACGTGAGGCTCTGGGGAGAGACGTCCTCGTTTCTTTGTTGCTTCTGGACGTTGTTGTGTCCTCCTCTCTTGTTGAGGTCGGACCTCCTGTCGGTCAGCTTCTAGGGCCATGATTCTCTCATGCTGCTGGTAGAGCATAAAGCTAGCCTGGTTGAGGGCGTTCACCATAGCGATCATGGTGACGTCTCCTTCGACAGGAATGGGGATGGGTTGAAATGCCTCGATCCCTTGGTTTTGAACGTGAGGAGATCCCCGTTATTCTGGGGTTCAGGAGACGGGGTGGCGGGACGGCCGTCTCGGCCGTCTGCTTCATGGAACTGCAGGCCGTCGTCCATGGTATAGTCGACAAGGGGACGGCTGCGCTCGTTAGGTTGTTCTCCGGACATGTTGGAAGGACAATGTCTGAGCTTTGATCTTCTGTTTGTGGAAGAAGGGGGAGCTAGTTCCCACAGACGGCGCCACTGATCTCACCTGATCAGAAGGGCCTTCCAATGACTTGATGAATGGGCTAGAGAATGAAGTGAGAAAGGGGGTGTACCTGCAAAGCACTCCAATGCTTAAGTTAGAAGAGGTACAAATATTAAGGTTTGTTCAGAATGAGTGAGAATATCTGACCCTTTGCCAAGAAAGGGTGTTTATAATGTGCCCCCAGCGCTGGGCCAAGGCCCCTCAATGGGCTTAATCTGGCTAGGCCCAAGGAGGAGCTGCCAAGGGACGCATAAGAAGCGTGAAGACCTAGATAAAAGGTCTGCCCCTTGGTCCAACTGCCCCTATCTTTCAGGAGATAATGAAGGGCAGTTGGGTGGCGTGGCAGATGAGCTGGCAGACATGCTCTTTGCCCGTCTTCAGTGTGTGCCCGTCGTATCAGCAGGTGATTTATCCAAGAGGTTCACCTGCTCGAGCATATGGGCCCTTGCCCGACATATGTTGGGTCGTGTCCCTGTATATCCTCGCGGCCCAGTCCAGAACAATATATATATGCGTGTGTGTGTGTGTGTGTTAAGGACAACACTCACTGTAACGAAAAAGTAAAAAATTGTTGGAGTTGAGATTCGAACCCCGTCACTCCATGAATGTATAATCACGATTAATTGGTTTGACCGTAATGCAATGTCTTTTCGTAGATATAAAAAAACACGTTAAAAACTGAGGTATTACCACGATTAACTGTCAGACCGTTATAATTTTGTGTTACTAAAGGTATATCTTGTAGTAGTGCACCCATCCATAATTCACCCAGTGGTACATATGAGTGTTTGTTGGCTCCATTAGGCATGCACATTCCCGTTTAACCATTTATTCTAAACTGTAATGAAAAAGGCAATGTCGATAAAAAATGACACTGCTATTTCTAAAAACAATATATTCCATAATTTGTATATCACTAGGGTTACAAGCATGTGCGTCCCTAAAAGTATTGGTAAAAAAGGGAGCCCGTCACTCATCTCGAGATGCTATAGTTGCATATGGATTTGTATAAGACCTGACGAAGGAGGAAAAATGGGAAACCACCTCCCTAAAATCTTGATTGATGGAGTTTTTCCCTCAATGATCCTCATGCATATTGAGGGGACAATCACCACTCTATACATAACCATATCATATCCAGAGTTATCACTAAGCACACTAAAGTTGGGATTAAGGCCATTAATTTATAAGGGATAAACATTTAGGACATCAGGATTCTCATATACTGTTGATACTAAAGAATATTCATAATCAGACCCATTCATTATATGCTCAAGAACATTTCTAAGTTGGCCATAATGAATGCTAGAAAGATAAACAACAAATATAAGGGAAAAGACTAAAAATGGTACCCGAGTAAGAAGCGAAACAAGGGAGAAACTAAGAGCAAAAAGAGCATGATAATGAGGATAAATCATGAACAATATACCCAACAAGAGAGAAATACAATCAAACCGACAATCACCAAAGGTTAAGAGAAGAAGAAGAAAGGATTCACAAAAGAATATAAGGTTTAATTATGAGAGGGAACATAAATTGTTTGAAAGGCCAAAACAACCTCTATATAGTGAAGCCAAATAAAACGAATAAACATTATATAACAAAAAAAATAAAAGACAAAAAATCAACGATCCAGATGACACCTCGAAATGTAATGACACTTGAATTCACTTAAGCACCCTAAGTGGAAACATAACACCCTAACCTATGAACCTAAGGATGTCAATGGGGCAAGGCAGGGGCGGGGGATACATTCCCATCTCAATCTCCACCCTCAAATTTACTCTCCATCCCCGTCTCGGGTCCCCGCCACAAGGGGATTTTGTCCCCTAACCCCGTCCCCACGGATCCCCATGGTTTCTACAGAGATCTATAAACATAATTTTTTATTTATTATTTATAACTAAATTAATAGAGAAAATACAAAAATTAACCACAATAAATTAATAAACTAATCATCTACGATAAATATATTGTTTTAACAATATTTAATCATGAGATTCATGAATATCAAATTTTAAATTTTCTTAAAAGAATCATTTAGATCCCTCTCTTTTACTAACATTAGATATGTGTTTTACATTTGCTATATGAACCTAATGTCACGTGTAAAGAAACATGCGAAACGTCTTAACGATGAGATTCACATTTAATGTAGTTGTCTCTAAAATTTTTCCACTTCTCAACATAGAATTCCAGTTAGGAGTACTTGTTAAATTCCTTGGAAGACTTCATTGGGTAACTATTTTAGGCCGACTATAGATCCAATACAATACAATGTAGGCCCAATAATATCCCATTGCATTTACACCACACTGTAAATAGTAAATATGAATGAATCGATTCATGATTTACTCTACCTCATTTTATTTACAAACTAATTTGAACACCGAAGTGATAATATTTGAGGTTGATTCTGCACAACTTTACTTGAACAACTTACACCACTATATCAAAATTCTGCACCAATAATTTTGATTTCAGAATTAAACATTGAATAAAAAAAAGAGATAAATACACATTTACATATTACTGGAGGAAAGATAATGGGAGTGAAAGAAAGAATAAAAGAAATAAAATATTTTTTTTAAACAGTATTTTAGTATTTATCAAATATATGTTGCACCTATGATACAATACCTTAATTTTGTTCTTTTAAAGCTATACTTAAATAACTTCCTATTTTGTTTTGTAGTAGATCCAACATAATACTTACTAATAATATTATTTAAATTAGTACCATGAAAATAAAAACGTTTGTCTTAAACTCAATGACATTTTTTAAATCCAATTATAAAAACTATAATAAAATATACTCAGCTAAGTCTTTTAAATCAAAATACTCTTCACTTTAAACCAAATTAGGCCCATCCAATCTTTTATAATTTTTTTTAATTAGTTTAAGAAAACATCATATCATAAATTAAAAATAACATCATATCATTTTTTAGACAACATTTTCTAAAATAAAAACTAATTAAAAATTGAAATTTCACACATTAAAATATTTTAATCCTATTTTTTAAATACTCATATATTAAATACCTCAGTTTTTATAGAATATATTTTTTATCTTATCTAAATAATAACAATTTTTAACTCAAATGTAGAAGAGTTAGTGAATTCCCCAAGGTAGAATATTATTGAATATTTGTGAAAGTAATTTACCAAAAAAGAAAAGAATAATTCCGTCAAAATAAAAAAGAAAAGACGAAGAAAATCTCGCACTATAAAATCTGAACACGGTTTCTCCTTAGTGGTGGTTTCTTTTCTTTCTTCACTCCCTAAAACCTTGAATTCGAAACTTAACCTCGGAACAATGCTCCTCAAAGCATTCTGATTCCTCGCACGGTCTTCTAGGTTTCGTTAATTTCTCTGCAATCACTCTCACATTGGTAAGCTACGTTTGATTTTTCATCATATTTTCTGCGTTTGATTTTGATCTGATCATTTTCTTCGGTTTTTTCTTAGCTGTTTGTGTTTTGTTGCAGAAACTGTGTTGGTGATTTTGCTTTAGAGTTGCACGGGAATTTGTGTTGTCTTTGCCGTAACTGTAAGATTTTATGGTTAAGAATTGAATGGGTATTTTGTGCGGTTGTTTTTTCCTTCGGTTTACTTCTGGTTTATGGTTTTTGTAGAGTTAGGGTTTTGTGTGAAATGAGGGAAGGGTTGAGATCTCGGACTCGGTCGGGGAAGGTTTCTGGTGAAAGAAAGGTTGTTCAGAAGGAAAGGGTTCGTGTGAAGAATGCTAGTGATAGTTTGGTTTCGGGTGATGAGGGTTTACATGCGCCTTCCTTGTTGATCGAGAAGAAAGAAGATGATAATTTGGTTTCATGTGATGAGGGTTTAGAAGCACCTACCTTGTTGATTGAGAAGAAAGACGAGGAATTAGTTTCGAAGGATGAGGGTGTAGAGGCACCTACCTCGTTGATTGAGAAGAAAGACGAGGAATTAGTTTCGAAGGATGAGGGTTTAGAGGCACCTACCTCGTTGATTGAGAAGAAAGACGAGGAATTAGTTTCGGAGGATGAGGGTTTAGAGGCACCTACCTCGTTGATTGAGAAGAAAGACGAGGAATTAGTTTCGAAGGATGAGGGTTTAGAGGCACCTACCTCGTTTATTGAGAAGAAAGACGAGGATTTATTTTCCGGGGATGTGGGTTTAGAGGCACCTACCTCGTTGGTTGAGAAGAAAGACGAAGATTTAGTTTCGGGGGATGAGGATTTAGAGGCACCTACCTCGTTAATTGAGAAGAAAGACGAGGATTTAGTTTCGGGTAATGAGGGTTTAGAGGCACCTACACTGTTGATTGAGAAGGAAGACAAGGTTGAATGTGCTGTGAAAAAAAAACTTGACTTGGATTTGAATGCCAGTCCAAGTGTAGATATTGAGTTAGCTGAGAATGAGAGCTGTTTGGATTTAAAGGTGAACACGAGTGGAAATGTTGACTTAGCTGAGAATGGGAACAGTAGCCCTAGGAGCTGTTTAAAAGATGGTGATAGTAATATGGAAGCTGAGGTTGATAAAGAGGAGAGTGAAGAGTTGAGTGGGGCTAGAGTATTGCGGTCAAGGTTAAAGAGGGGGGACGACAAAAAATCTGATAATGGAGGGAATGACATTGCTGGGAATATTGTAGAACCTGGTGGGTTTGACGAGCTTAAAGAAGCTGATGGGATTTTAACTGATGGTAACGAGATGGGAAGAGTTAAGGTGAAAATGGGAGGGAAGGGCAAGAAGAAATTGAAACGGAAGCGTGGGAGGCCTCCGAAAACAGAGATAAAAGAGAAAGATGAATTTGTTGACCAGCACCAGCCACCGCGTAAGGTTGGGAGGCCTCCAAAAACCGAGATAAAAGAGAGAGGTGAATTAGTTGATCAGCTACCACGTAGGGTTGGGAGGCCTCCAAAAACAGAGATAAAAGAGAAAGATGAATTAGTTGATCAGCCACCGCGTAGGGTTGGGAGGCCTCCGAAAACAGAGATAAAAGAGAAAGGTCAAATAGTTGATCAGCCACTGAGTAAGTTTGGGAGGCCTCTCAAAGAAGTTATAAAAGAGGATGATCAGTTAGTTCAGTCACCGCGTAAGCGTGGAAGACCTCCCAAGACCGACCAACAAAAGTATCCCATGACTGTGTCACATAATAGTAAGGGAAAGGCGAGAAATGAAAATGGGAAAAAAGTTTCCAGTAAAAAGTTTAAAAAGAAGAGGACATCAAATACTGTGAATGCTAATGTGAATGCACCTGCTGCTATACAAAGAAAAAGGGAACAAAAGCAGTTGGTGAGTAATCAAATAATGGAATGTCTCTCGGATGCAGGATGGACTGTTGACCATAGACCTAGAAAAAGCAAAAGAGATTATTGTGATGCAGTATATGTTGCTCTGGATGGAAAAACACATTGGTCAATTACCTTGGCGTACAAGAGGCTTAAAGAGCGTTATGAAAAGGGGGATGGTGAAGGTAAGCTGTACAGACCAGGATTCAAATTTACACCTATACCAGAGGAAGATTTCAAATTACTGACTAGAGTAGTTACCAAGAAAAGATGTTCAGTTAAGAATGTTGATGGGGTCAATCGAAAAGAGAAAAAAATAAAACCAGTTTCTGGTGCAGGCAAGGGTAAGTCAGTGAAAGGGAAAATGAAAAGGAAACGATCACTTACCGAGGATGGCGATACATATTTTAAATCACCTAACAGGCTGCCGGTTCTGGCCAGGGATCGTAAGCGGCACAAAACACAGAACAAGATGCGAGGTGCTCTGTTGGTTCGTAATGCTACAGAAGAGGTAGATTCAGTAATTAACGGATATGTGCCATACATTGGAAAACGAACTTTACTTGCCTGGATGATTGATCTGGGCACAATCCCTCAAAATGGGAAGGTCTATTATATACAAGACAAGTTGGAAATTGCTCCAGTGGAAGGTAAGATCACAGGAGATGGTATTCACTGTGGCTGCTGTAATTCAATCATAACAGTTTCAGATTTTGGAGTTCATGCAAGCAGCAAACAATCTGATCCTCTTAAAAATATATATACGGAGGATGAAACTTCACTCCTACAGTGCCTGCTAGATTCATGGAATAAACAAGATGATTCTGAACGTAAAAGTTTTCATTTTGTTGATGTTGCGGGTGAAGATCCTAATGATGATACATGTGGTATTTGCGGAGATGGTGGAGACCTGATGTGCTGTGATGGTTGCCCATCAACATTCCATAAAAGCTGTTTGGATATGAAAGTATGTCTCTTAATGCTGGCTGCATGAGTTACTTCAATTCATTTTGATATAACCGATCTTAATAGAACTCTTTCACTGTAAAATTATTATTAGGATAGGATATTTATTCTAACTGTTATGAACTATACATTTGCCCCTTTTCCTTTAGTATCTATGGTCTCATTGCCAGAATTGGCTTCAATATATGTTAATTTGGTGACAATTTAATAGATTTGTTCAACATCCGTGCCTTTTCTTTCCTATTGCTTCTTGGTGATAATATATATGCTTGTTGATTTTTTTTGTTTCTGAATTTATAGAAGATTTCATGAGAATTAATGGGAAAATCTTAATTGTTATTTTATATATTTCACATTTCTGAATTCCTCTTGCTTATTGTTATCATATACTTCTCAAGCTTCACATTTTTATGACACATCTGCATATTGAAAGTTGTGCAACTTAATTATGTTCTGGACAGTAAACTTCTATTTTTTTACTTGCAGAAGTTTCCATCTGGTGACTGGCACTGCATTTACTGTTGTTGCAAATTTTGTGGGTTGGTTGGTGGAAGTTCAAACCAAAGTATTGTCAATGACGAGTTTACTATGCCTGCATTGCTCACATGCCATTTATGTGAGGAAAAATGTACACCCTTATCTATATTCTTTTGATAGTTAAATACATATTTCTCACAAGGGGCTGTGTTACTTCCCAGTTCGAAATGAATATTGCTTTTTTTACCTTTTGTAGTTCACAAATCCTGTATTGAGGCAAATGGTGGTATGACTGATGATTCCGGGGACGCATTATTTTGCGGAAGCAAATGTCAAGAGGTATGGTCTATTTTTTTTCTTCCATCTGCTCGAGTTTTGATCACTGTATATAATTGGTTAATGCTAAGTTAGTTATATAGTTGTAAGTTGAACTGGGCTAAATTTTGATTTGAAGTAGTTGGTATAATTTCAGTTGTTTGTTATCTTGTGTTTATATATATTGCTTAATATTTACACATTCTGGTCACTACTGACAATTTGTTTATTTTTTTTTGACCTCCAGTTATCCGAGGGACTTGAAAGGTTTCTTGGGGTTAAACATGAAACTGAAGATGGATTTTCTTGGTCTTTTATTTGGCGATCAGATGTCGGCGTTGATGCTTCTCTGACAAAACCTCAGCTGGTAGAGTGTAATTCTAAGCTGGCTGTTGCATTATCAATAATGAATGAGTGCTTCATGCCATTTATTGATCATAGAAGCGGGACCAATCTGATCCACAGTATTGTATATAATTGTGGGTAAGTTCAAGTAGCCTCTTTTTATACATCAACTAGCATTGTCCAGATCATGCATTTACCCTTGCAGATATTCCTTGGTGGTTGCAAAACTTGCAGGTTTATATAGATAAATATGCTGTAGTTTTACTCTTAGGGCTTGCAGAACAGTTCTGTGTAATCAGTTTCTGCTATTGAAATGTGGGATAGTTTCCTTTTGTTAAGACTCCCACATTTGATAGGAATATGACTTGAGTAGTTGTTACAGGTGGGAGATAACCCTCCCACCATGTGCTCACTTTTGGGGATGAGTTAGGCCTAAATTCAATTCCAAATTTTAAGATGGTATTAGAGTCTGTCCATCATAAATGAACATCCACATACATGTAGTCCTGCAAAATTCATGCCCCAGATGTTCTGGTATGGATTTGTCGGATGTGTGTTGAGAGTCTCACATCAGATAGTGATATGACTTGAATAGTTGTTATAAGTGGGGTGTGGGGACACTCACTCCATGAGCTACTTTTCAGGGTTGAGTTAGACCTATATCCAATTTCTAAGACCTATTTGAGTAGTAGAGTTTTCTGAGATAATACATTATGGGGACTGGGGATGAGCAACTTTTATGAGATTCCCAGGATTTTTTCCTTTATAGTTAAAGTGTTTAACTACCTACATATTAGGGCCCTCTTGAGAGATTGGACTTATAAGGTACTAGCGTCTAAATAGGCACTCCCGTGCCCGTTTGTCCGTTTTTGTTTGTTCGTACACACGTCAAAATACAAACAGATATTTTTTTATGCAAATTTAAATATTTTGTATGATCAACTTTGTGATAATAAGAAGTTAATAATCGAAGTTAATAATAGAAATTAATAATTTAAATATTTTTTATGTGGAAGTTAATAATAGAAATCATGTGGAAGTTACTAATAAGAAGTTATTAAGTAAATTACAAAATAAAGTAAGGGTAAAAATGGTAGAAAAAAGGGCTACACCAAAACAAAGTAATCCCTTTATATATTGTATAGAATAGATAAGTCATAGAAGGCTGTATTTCTTCTAACTACGCCTACATTTTTTCCTTTATATTTAAACTACCTACATATTGTGATTTCCATAGCAATACTGAGGGGCTATACGGAAAACCAAAAGCTAGGTTTTTGACTGTTCTTCACATTGATATTGTTAATTGGTGCGTTGAAGTAGCAGACTAGAGTTATCTAAACTTATTGCATTAAAACTTCATGTTCTACAATTCTACTTGTTGCTATATTTGTATGACCTCTTCAATGCTAATGCTCAATAACTATATCTTGGACAATCCAAAAGTGATCCTGTTGACACGATTGTTCCAGATAAACAATCCAAGGGCACACTCTCTGCAGGCTTCTTCCCTAATAAACCTGGAGTGCTCCCCTAGGATGGAGTGCTCTCAAGATTTAGATACTCTCCAAAGGAGCAAAAATGGAAATATTTTTCATTATTCAAAAGCCTAAAATCTAAATTACAAAAGGCACTTAAACCTCACGATATTGTAAAGAAATTAATTAAATAAGTAAAGATAATAAAAAGCCTAGATAAATTTTAATTAGATGTTAAATCTTAATTAAATTTCCTAAACTAAGATGTTAAGAGTCCCCACATTAGAGGATATATTGTCTGAAAAAGTGTTTATAGTTGGCAGACATGCTCGCCTTACAAGTTTTTTTGTCTGTGTAAGAATGATTTAAGCTCAATCCAAAATCTAAGATGATACCGGAGCTTATCTAAGATCCATTTGGCCACCCACTATAGTCACACACTAAGTGTCATGCTGTGTGTGTGTTGAGAGTTCCACATTGGATGAGATATCAACTGAAAAGTGTTTATAAGTAGTGGACATTTCTTGTCTTACCTGCCGATTTTGTAGGGTTGAGTTAGACATAACCTAAGTTTTATGACTAGATATGTGGTTATAGGTGAAATCCCTAAAACTAATGAAATATATGTTAGAATATTATAAAATATCTTATAATATCTTTTATATTAATTCAAACTATCTTAATATCTTAGAGTTAGGCTTGTTAAAGTAAAATATATTATAAGATATTTTATAATATTTAAGATCCAACCCAAAACCTAAGATGGTATCCAATCCTATCAGTTGGGTGACTCACCATAGTATTTACTCACCAAAACCAATGGTGTTGGGCATGAAGAAATAAGGTCTGACAATAGCTTATAAAGAGGCGTATTCCTCACCTTAAGTAGTTTTGTAAGAATCAGTTAGATCTAATGCAAAATCTGAGAACATTTAAGAAATAAATGATGGTGTCATTCATGCATAAAAAATGTAATTACTGTTTTAGAGATGCTAAATATTATTCTTATACCGTATACATGCTTGTTACAATTTTTAGGTCAAACTTCAAACGCCTGAACTATAGTGGGTTTATTACTGCGATTCTAGAGAGAGGTGATGAGATCATATGTGTTGCATCTATCAGGTATTTGTTCACTGGAATTTTAGATGTGTTTATATATGCTTTTATAATCAGTCAATATTTAACATAAATGCAGGGCTGGATTTAGAATTTTTTATTTAATGGTTTATTGTAATTGGTACTTGTTTTTACTTTTTTTTTGAAATTAGGTGTTATAGGTATTTCTTGCCCAGATGTAATCAGTGGGTTTGCTACTAATAAAACTAAACATATGCTTCAATCCGTTAAAAAATGTACTGTTTGATATTTTATCATGTGATCTAAAATATTAAGGTCTGATGACAAATATGGTATGGTAATGTGTGGAGCTGATCCATGAAGCACTTGTTACAAGGGTTATACTTGATGGTGGATAGCTAAATAGTTACAGATAGAGGGAGACTGTGGTAAACTATAAGCCAAAATGTTAACAGAGAATTAGAGTTGAATGGTATTCTTTTGTGAAGTTTCCTTACTCATCTACAATAAGATATCATAATCATAAATTTGTCCTTGATTTTCTGTGCTATAGCTAAAACAAAATTTCCCCATGTATAGCTGTACTTCCCTGCCCAGCAAACAAGTGTGTAATCCATCGTACTTGGATTGGAGAAGTATTTTCTTTAAGCAATGGAAGAGACAAATTTTTATTCTGATGATTATAGTTTTTTAATTGATCAAATAGGATCCATGGGAACCAACTTGCAGAGATGCCATTCATTGGAACCCGCTATATGTATAGGCGACAAGGAATGTGCCGTCGGCTTCTAAATGCCATCGAATGGGTAAGTTCAGCATTTTATACATGTCTCTTCAGTTTTAGTTGCACAGAATTTGGCTTGCTCATTATTGAATTAGTTTATAACAATTTTTGATTTTTTGATTTTTTATGTCGTTATCCTGGATCGCAAAAAAATAATTCTTTTAGCGTGTAAGTTTTTTTCTTCTGGCTAATCTTTCTTCTCTGACTTTTTTCAAAAGGAAGTAATGATCTGCACCATATTAACTTAGGATTGGGTACTGTTTTAGTTAGACGCTGAAGCATAGGACATTTGACATGATTTGCTTTATACCTTGCTTAAAATAGGAATCCTGTATTGATTTATTTTTGTTTTTATTTCTAGAAAGTGAAGAAAATGGAAGCCAGATTTATTTAGAGTGCTCCACTTTCATATTAATAAACTAGAGTGAAGAAAATGATCTAAACTAGGGAGTAATATTTACAGAAAATTTGTATGAAGGTTTTTCTAAAACAGTCATACATAACAAAATATTTGATATTATCGATAATAATTGTCACATACATACATACTAATAATTGTCGCATACATACATACTTATAATTGTCGCATACATACATACATACTTATAATTGTCACATACATACTAATAATTGTATCATACATACATACTAATACCTTTTTCATAATGTAAAAGATGAGTGAAATATAACCAAAACACTACGCAAAATAAAAAATCATGTACTTGAGTGTATCATATTTCGGTAAAATCTATTGGAGAGCCTATTTTTTTTTTTGTTGCTACAACTGTATTATTGTATGCAGACAGATGTGTTGTAAAGAATTACATCCCTTCTCTTGTAATAAACAATTGTATCATGAATAGCTTCATAAGCAGCCCTTGCTGTAACTGAACACTGAAAGAGAGAATTAGTTAGTATCAGTGGTCATTTATTGGCTTATGTATATATTGGAGGCATCTAGATAGATGAGAGTTGTTGAAAGTGGAATAAGCTATGAAGCACGGGCTCCAACACAGACACAGACACTGGGACACGACACGATACGGACACTCCGACACGGATAATGTCAAAAACATTGGACACCGACACTGCTACAAATATGATAGTATTTGAAGTTCATTTATCCATTTATTATTAAAAGAGTTGAAAATATTCTAATCAAAATTAAAGTTTGATTTTTCATTGATAACATTGTTATAGTACATATTTAACCCTTTTAGATGTGTGTGTGATATTTGTCTTAAAAAATGTATAAGGTGTGTTTAAGCAAAGAAAAAAACAAATTCTTTTTTAAACACTTGTCTGTATTGTCCGATACGTGTTGTATGAGTGTCAAACAGGTGACGGACACCGATTTAAAGAGTAACGAAGCAAAGAAATTAAATCATTTATTTAGGGGCACTTGTCTGACTTTTCCGACACTTGTCTGACTATTCTGACATATGTGTCGTACGAGTGTCATATAAAGTTTGGACACCGCGACACGCCTACTCTTAGAGGTGTCCGTGCTTCATAATAGGGAATTAGGAGAGATCAGGCCCTTTCAAACACTCCCTGGTGGTAGCTTGTATCCTTCTTCTGGTCTTGATGCTTGTAAACAGTGAATGGTGTTAAGTGTCAACCTTCAACCTTTTTCTTTCTGTACACAGATATTCTTTACTTGTTCATTAATTTACTGTATCCATTCTATAAGATTTCCTGCCAGTCTTTTTTATAGAAAACTTTGCTTTAATTTGTCCTATTATAAGAAACAGACAAATCTTGACGAGTACTTGGTTATTTTTGAATCAAAACTTAATATTAACTCCTTTAAATACTCTTCGGTGGTCTTGATGATTCAATATTTTATTTCCGATGAAAAGGACCAAAGGTAGTAGTATGTGACAAAGTAAAAAGGAGTTTTATCTTTTTAATTTGCGGGTGATGGTTAGTCTTATTGTAGGACAACAGGAAGAATAATGCTCCACTTTCATGTTATCTGTTTTCCTTTGGATCTTTCATTTTGCTGACATCAAAACTCAATCTCTGATTGTTGTAGGCACTTAATTCTTTACATGTTGAGTTATTAATCATACCAGCTATATCAGAACTCAAAGAAACCTGGACCTCTGTTTTTGGGTTTGAGCCACTTGATCAAACAAACAAGCAAATAATAAAGAACATGAATCTGTTGGTGTTCCCTCACGTAGATATGCTACAGAAGAAGATATCAAAGCATGAATTTACTAATGACAATTTGATTCCTATGGAAGGTATGTTTTCCTAGATGCTTGGCATGATCTATTATTTGGTTGTGTATGCTTGTAGATCTACATCTTTGTTGTTCTTTTTCTAAGTTTGAACTAGTGCTCTGCATTTGTTGTCATTTATCTATGTTCAAATTTGTGTTCTCTATTTGTTGTCATTTTTCGATGTTTGAATGTGTTTTGCATAATGCAACTTGTTGCAGTTTCCAATCAGAAGAATCATACTACATGCAAGGTAGCAAATCCGGACGGGAAAGACTCAACTGGATCTGATTGTTGCAAGAAAATTGATAATTCATTGAATAACACACCTGACATTACTAGCGACAACATACAAAACAGTAAATCTACAAAAGATGCCACATGTCAAGCTGTATGTCAGACTGTTCATGAACAATTGGTTGTGGACAACAAAAGCACTGAGAATGCCGGTGCGCATTTGGCTGATTCTTGTTGCCAAGTTGGAGATTACGATGGTGCACTGTTGGAGGTTACTGAAAATTGTTCAAACAAGGTCAAATTAACTGACGTTGGTTTAAATAACATCAGTGCTGAAAAATCTGTACTTTCTGGGGCAGAAAATATTCCCATCGACTCACAAGTTGTGTTTAGGACAAGGGAATCAAAATATTCTGCTGACAGTAACCATGATTCACACAAGATTTCTGACAGTTGTGAATTGAGATTTAAGACCGACTGTGCTCAATCAGACGGTATTGGATCAGAAGAAGTACATACTCAATTTGACAATGGTTGCAGCACTCATTCTGTACCAGATGGTGATATTACCTCTGGTGTAGCAGGTCTCCCAACCAACATCTTGATGAACACTGAATCACAGAATATTACCCAAGATTTGCCTGTTAGCTGTGAAAACAATTCAAGTGTTAGTGTGCCAAATGCTGATGAAGCAGAACTATGTTATTCCAAAACCATTGATCTCCAAACAAACAAAAATCCTGGAGATTGTCAATCTATACTAGTGTCTTCCGGTATTTGTAAGAAAGTTGCAGATGGTATCAATGAGACGAATAAAGCATCCAGTGAAGCTGATACTGGTTTTCTTCCTGCTGATATTGAAGTAGTTCTTGATGATAAACCTGGTTCTCATTCTAGATCCAATGGTCGTAGTGTCTCCGACGAAGCAGGTCTCACAACTAATGATTTGATGCATCTTGAATCGCAGAATATCACCAAACATTTTCCTGTTAATTGTGAAAACAATTCTCGTGGTCATGGTTCTTCCAAAACAATTGAACTCCTGACAAACAAAATTCCTGGAGATTGCCAATCCATACTAGAATCTTCAGCTGTTTGTGAGAAAATTGCAGATGGTGTCAGTGAGAGGAATAAAGCCCCCAGTGGTGCTGATGCCAATGATCTTCCAATTGATATTGAAGTAGTTCCCAATAACAATCCTGAGATAGAGTCTTCAGAGCCAGTGAAGCTTGATTTGCAGGTTGATCAAACTGAACAGAGTGAAACTAACACTGCTTCAGGTGCGGCTCTGCACTGTACTTCTGGCAGTACTTCATGTGGTAGTGCTGCTGACGGCTTAGTTCTGTCAAACCAAGACAGTTGAGTAGGGAAATATATCAACACATTCTTGAAAAGATCAAAGGTATGACTTGATCTTTAACTCAGGAGGTGTCCCCCCAATTAATACGGTGAGATTTGCATTTTTTGCAAAGTATTCTGTAAAAATTTGTTAGAATAGGGTGATCTTACATTTAGGTAAAGATTTCTGGAGGATATCTCCATTTTTTTGGAGGATGGATGAGTAAGGGAGGAACAACACAATGACGTGATGACACAAGGCTCATGTATTTTGTTGCTCACATGGTTATTGACATTTGGATGTGAATGAAGTAGAGCAATGCTTTTGTTATACTTGTTGCTTATACTTTTTCCCTTTTAGGTGTTGCATAGAATTCTTCATTGTCAACTTAGTTAGGTGGTAGAAAATTAGACACTGTCATGAAAAATTAAGCAATGATCTTGTACCCTAATTGGCAGTGGTAACTGGAAAATTGAAATTTGAGTTTAATTATTTTTCTTTTCTTTTTCTTCTTCACCTTTTCAGTGTTTGCTTTAAATAAAAGAAATCGTGGTTATCTTCCTTTTGATAGAAGGAAAGGATTATAAAAATAGACTAAGCATCGTGTAAACTAAAAATAGTATGTTATGGTTCTATAGTTTTTATTTATTCCGACGTGCCTGTTCCTTCCACTTTGTTTTCTCTTGGTTTTAAATTGGATGGCAAACGCCCTGTAAGGACCGTCCTAAACAAAAGCTCAAAAATAGTGTGGGAGGCCTGAAAAAGATGGTGCAACTTCAAAAACTTTGACTCTAGAAGAAAATGAGATGACGTTGCATTCTTCAGATTTAAAAATTGTAAGAAATAAAAATTGCAAAAATTCATGATTGTCTTGGCAATGCGTTAATGCCTACATCTGTGAAAAACGGGATAGATCTAAAATATGACTATTTCTTGACGCATTATACATGTTATGTTATTATTATTATTACTTTTTTTTTTAATGTACCATGCAAAATTTTAAAAATATCATCTGTTTCCTTTAAGTTGGATTATTTTTATTATGGAAATGTATCTCCGAGATATTTTAAGAAATAACTTAATAAGTTGCCAGTTTAGTAGAGATTTCGGAGATATATCTTCGAAAATATGGGGGGATTTTGAAATTTTCTATCACCTTTGCGTGTAAGATATTTTCGGAGATGCATCTCTGAAATAATTTGATAAAAGAAACAATTGCATGATCACACATCCATTGTTGCCATTGTTGTTTTTCAACCAAACCCTTCATAAAAAAACCTTCATTCTCAATCCATTTTTTCACTCCAAATCTTTATTCTTTTGGTTCATCACATCCTAGGGAGCAAAAGAAGATAGAATTTCAGGTAAAGATCCTTCATTTTCCTATGCATTGCTCACATTAATCATCCTTTATTTTTTCTCCTGAAAAAAGTAGCGCTGTGTCCGGAAATGTATCTCCGGAACGAGTATGAACTTGTCCGAAGATGCATTTCTGGAAGTTATCTATGTTCATTTTCCAAGTTTGTCTTCAGCAGTAACACTTATATACTATTATGGTTGTAAGATATTGGACAAATTCTAGGTTTAACATGCAGGCGAAGCCCACTCACATGTTGTTAAATTGTGCCTTGTGTTATGGATCCAATTATTTAAGTTAACTTGTACCATAAGTTAGCTTGTAATGGGTAATTGTTAAAATGCCCATTAGGTTAGTGTTCTGGACTGGGCCGCGAGGTTATACAGGGCACGACCAAATATATGTCGGGCAAAGGCCCATGTGTTCGAGCAGGTGAACCTCTTGGATAGATCACCTGCTGATACGACGGGCACACGCTGAAGACGAGCAAAGAGCATGTTTGCCAGTTCATCTGCCACGTCACCCAACTGCCCTTCATTATCTCCTGAAAGATAGGGGCAGTTGGACCAAGGGGCAGACCTTTTGTCTAGGTCTTCACGCTTCTTACGCGTCCCTTGGCAGCTCCTCCTTGGGCCTAGCCAGATTAAGCCCATTGAGGGGCCTTGGCCCAGCGCTGGGGGCACATTATAAATACCCTTTCTTGGCAAAGGGTCAGGTATTCTCACTCATTCTGAACAAACCTTAATATTCTGTACCTCTTCTGACTTAAGCATTGGAGTGCTTTGCAGGTACACCCCCTTCCTCATTTCATTCTCTGACCCATTCATCAAGTCATTGGAAGGCCCTTCTGATCAGGTGAGATCAGTGACACCGTCTGTGGGAAATTAGCTCCCCCTTCTTCCACAAATAGAAGATCAAAGCTCAAACACTGTCCTTCCAACATGGCCGGAGAACAACCTAACGAGCGCAACCGTCCCCTCGTCGACTATACCATGGACGATGGCCCGCAGTTCCATGAAGCAGACGCCCGAGACGGCCGTCCAGCCACTCCGTCTCCTGAACCCCAAAATAACGGGGATCCCCCTCACGTTCAAAACCAAGGGACCGAGGCATTTCAACCCATCCCCGTTCATGTTGAAGGAGACGCCACCATGATTGCTATGGTGAACTCCCTCAACCAAGCCGGCTCTATGCTCTACCAGCAGCACGAGAGAATCATGGCCCTAGAAGCTGAACGACAGGAGGTCCGACCTCAACAAGAGAGGAGGACACAACAACGTCCAGAAGCAACGAAGAAACGAGGACGTCGCTCCCCAGAACCTCATGTCAGCAGGGCACGCGCCCGCCGCGACAACGGTCGATCGGGAACCTCGCCGAGGCGCGATCGTAGCCCCGACCGCAACGAACTCTCTCCACTAAGGAGCGACGAAGAAGACCTGCATTGTCCCCTGTCACGGGCAATAATGGAAGCTCCGCTCCCCAAAGGCATAGAGAAACCTCCTAACCTAGCTGTGTACGACGGGACTACCGACCCCGATGATCACGTCGACAACGTTAACGCGATGCTCGACTACCGTAATGACATCACCGGGCACCTTAAATGCAGGCTGTTCTCGACAACCCTCAGGAAAGGGGCCATGGCCTGGTACAAGAGCTTGGCGCCCGAGTCCATCACGTCTTGGAGAGTCATGAGATCCATGTTCACGAGGCATTTCACAGCCTCCCGGCGTCATCCCAAGACAGAGGCGACCCTCGAGGCCATAGTACAAAAGAAGAATGAAACATTACGCTTGTACATCGAGCGATTCAATCAGGAAGCTGTCGAGGTAGATACTACTGAACACATGAAGAAATACCTCCTCGAGAGGGGGCTCCTGCCTGACAGCGAACTCAACAGAGCCGTCGGGATCGAGCCTCCCCGCACCTTGAATGAACTTCTGCACAAGGCCCAGGCCTATATCAAATACGAGGAGAAGCAGGTAGCCCACAACGCCCGCAGCGGCCGTAATATCGGAGATACCGATCACCCCAAGCGTGAAGATCCGAATACCCCCGTCGCAATGGGGACAAGCGAAGGGAAGAAAGGCCTCGCGAGCCTCGAGAAGGAAGAGGCCCCACGGGCCGATATAGCGAGTACACCTTACTGACAGCTCCCCGCGAGCGCATCCTCGCGGAATGCATCAACTCCGAATTCAAACAGGGCAGAGTAAGGTTCCCAAAACCATCTGCACCAAAGCCTCACACCGACAAGTCCAAGTACTTCAGGTTCCACAGGAGCCACGTGCATGTGACTGAAGACTGCGTCCACCTAAAAGATGCAATAGAGATTTTAATCCAAGAAGGGCATCTTAAACAGTATACGAGGAGGAACGAAGCTCCCAAGCATGAAGAGTCGGATAAGAAGAGACCTCGGGAAGATACACCCCCCGACAACTCTCCTTATCAAGTGGCCCTCTGCGTGTCACGTCCATAGGATTTCATCCCCCCTGAGCCATTGCCCGAAGGCCGGATCACTGCACTCAGCCCCTGGGAATATTTCCTGACCGCCCTGGTCATATCGGGCGGAGGGATTAACGGCGAGGCCGCCGCCCTCTCAGTAAAACGCAAGTTCGACGAGCTCCTTCTGACCGCACCCGAACAAAAGGCAACGCTGACAAAATATCGGGGTAAATCCAACCCAATATCCTTCTTTTTAGAAGAGCTTCCGGGCGGCTCCCCGAATTCGGGCATTCCACTATTGATCAGGGCAAGGATGGCCCAATTCGACGTCAGGCGCATTCTGGTCGATCAAGGCAACTCGGTAGATATCATGTACGTACACTTCTTCAAGACTCTGAAATTAGACAAGACCAACCTATCCCCCTACGTCGGGTCCGACCTCCAAGGATTCAATGGAGCCACGACAAGACCGTGGGGATATGTCGAGCTCCTCATCACCTTCGGGGTGCAGGAAACGGCCAGGGAAATCAAAATCCAGTTCCTGGTCGTAGACTGTCCATCCCTCTACAATTGCATCTTCGGCCGCCTGACATTAGCCGAACTCACCGCGGTCCCATCTACTGTCCATCTAAAGATGAAATACTACACCAAACTAGGCCGCGTAGTCACCATCCACGGCGACATCGAGGCTGCCCGACAGTGCTACGACGCCGCAGTAAAAGGACATGCCACGGTCAATACAAAGAGCAACAAAAAACTCAAGACCGAAGATCCCCCCCTCCAGGGAATCAACGCCATCGACCTCGACTACCGCATTGGCCACGACGAAACTGAAGAATGGAAACCCGCCGAGGAACAGTCTCCCGAACACCCGTTCCGACCGATCCCCGACGGAGAGTTCGAGCTCATCCCTCTGGGTGACGATCCTGGAAGAACAGTAAAGGTAGGCAAGGGATTTCCCGAGGAAACAAGGGAGAAGCTCGTGACATGCCTCAAGGAGAACTCCGACCTCTTCGCATGGAACGCCGCAGAGATGCCCGACCTGGATCCTGAGATCGCGTGTCACCAGCTAGCTTTAGATCGGGCAGTCAAGCCCATAGCACAACGTAGGTGCAAGCAGTCCCCCGAGAAGGCGGAGGCTGCCGAGCGAGCTGTAAAAGACCTCTTAGAGGCAAATTTTATTTCTGAAGCCCAATACACAACTTGGCTCTCTAATGTAGTCCTCGTTAAGAAAAATAATGGAAAATGGCGCATGTGTGTTGATTATACTGATCTTAATAGGGTTTGCCCCAAAGATGCTTTCCCTCTCCCTAACATAGATAAGCTCGTTGACAACTCTGCAGGTTTTAGACTCATGTCCTTCATGGACGCATACAGTGGATATAATCAAATCCCCATGTCAGACACGGACAAGAGACACACGGCGTTCATGATCCCGACCGGCAATTATTATTACAATGTAATGCCGTTCGGACTCAAGAACGTCGGGGCCACATACCAGCGCATGATGAACTAAGTCTTCAAGGAAGAAATATGGGATATGCTCGAGGTGTACATGGACGACATGATCATCAAGTCACACGAGGAGGTCGACCATGCTCGATACCTATACAAAGTCTTCGAGCAGGCAAGACAGTGCAAAATGAGGTTTAACCCTGAAAAATGCACGTTCGGAGTACGGGCAGGAAAATTCCTGGGTTTCTACCTCACCGAAAGGGGTATCGAGGCCAACCCCAACAAATGCCGGGCGTTCTCGGAATTTCCAACCCCGAAAACCAAAAAATCAATCCAATCCCTCAACGGAATACTCGCATCACTCTCCCGTTTCATTGCCAAATCCTCCCAGCATGCACTACCATTCTTCAGACTCCTTCGTAAGGAAGCCAGCTTCGAGTGGACCGACGAATGTGAACGGGCACTACTCCATTTGAAGAAGGTTCTCTCTGAACCCCCGGTCCTATCACGACCATTAGAAAAAGAGACCTTATACCTGTATCTGTCCGTGGCAACCGAGGCCGTCAGCGCCGTCCTAATAAGGGAAACTGACAAAGGACCAAAACCCATCTATTTTACGAGCAAAGCGCTCCAAGGCCCCGAACTCAGATACCAAAAAATTGAAAAGGTTGCCCTGACTCTCATAAATGCGGCGAGGAGGCTACACCACTACTTCCTCGCGCGCACGATCAAAGTAAGAACCGACCAGCCAATCAAACAACTTCTCGGACGGCCAGATACGGCCGACAGAATGCTCAAATGGTCGTTAGAACTCTCCGAATTCGATATACAATACGAGAATAGAAAGGACTTGAAAGCCCAAGCACTGGCCGACTTTGTCGCGGAAATAACCCACAGCTTAACACCGACGGACGGCGCCCATAAATGGACGATCTTCGTCGACGGCGCCTCCAGTATGACAGGAAGTGGAGCTGGAATCATCCTCGAGAATAAGGACGGGATCCTGATCGAGGTCTCACTAGCACTAGCCTTCCCGACATCAAACAACCAAGCCGAATATGAAGCTTTCATCGCCGGTCTAAGATTGGCCGAAGACCTAGGAGCAAAGGAAGTAAAAATATCAACAGACTCCCAGCTCGTGGCATCACAAGTACGAGGAGAGTACCAGACCAAGAACGACAACCTTGTCGAGTACCTGGCCTTAGTCAAAGAAAGACTCGAAAAATTCGAGAAGTGGGAAGTACAACACGTACCTCGTGAGCACAACACACGGGCCGACATCTTATCGAATCTAGCTAGCACGAGAAAGAAGGGCGGGAACAAATCCGTAATTCAAGAGATCCTTCCTCGACCTAGTATCGAAAAACCACCTCCTCCACTCGAGGTCAACGCGATCGGGGATACTCACTGTTGGATGACACATATCTATAATTACTTAACGAAGGACGAGCTCCCCGTCGACCCAAAAGAGGCGGCCACCACCAAACGTAGGGCATGCTCCTACGTCCTCCTCGAAGGGAAACTTTACCGCAGGGGATTTTCCATCCCATTACTCAAGTGCGTCGAGGAAGAGAAAGTCTCCGACATACTGGGAGACATACACCGAGGAATAAACGCCCAACACCCCGGCGGGCGATCACTTGCACGAAAAGCTCTTCGAGCAGGCTACTACTGGCCGACCATGCAACACGTAAAAAAATGTGACAAATGCCAACGGCACGCCGTCGCGCCCCCGAACGAACTAAAAACAATCTCTTCTCCATGGACCTTCGCATGGTGGGGCATGGATATCCTCGGACCTTTCGTGACCGGATCGTACCAGAATAAATACCTCATCGTAGGGGTAGATTATTTTACCAAATGGATCGAAGCAGAGGCGCTGGCTAAAATAACAGCGCAGAACATTCTTCGATTCTTTAAACGCAATATCCTCGCTCGGTTCGGCGTGCCCCAGGTCCTCATCACGGACAACGGAACACAATTCACAGACGGGGGATTCCAAGACTTCGTTGCGAGCTTAGGTACTAAGCAACATTTCACACCCGTCGAGAACCCTCAGACAAACGGGCAAGCGGAAGCGGCCAACAGGGTAATCCTGCGTGGACTGAAACGCAGGCTCGGTGAGGTGAATAGGGCGTGGGTCGAGGAGTTACATAGCGTTCTATGGGCTTACCGTACAACACCTCACTCCACAACCGGGGAGACCCCATTCCGAATAACATACGGCACCGAAGCAGTCATCCCGGTAGAAATAAAAGAGCCGACGAGACGCATAGAAGAACCCCTAGACGAAGAAATGAATGACGAGGCACTCAGAGCCGAACTGGACCTCGTCGATGAGATCCGCTCCGAAGCAGCCCTTAGAGAAATATCCCTCAAACAAAAAATAGCCTTGCGCCACGACGCGAAGTTCATGAAAAGAGAGTTCCAGGTGGGCAGCCTGGTCCTCAGAAGAAACCAAAAAAACCCAAGAGAGGGTAAACTGGCCGCCAACTGGGAAGGCCCCTACCGCGTCCGCGACAAGACGAGCAACGGGGCCTATTATCTAGAAAACCTACAAGGCGAAGAACTCGCTCGACCATGGAACGCAGAGAAACTCAGACAATATTACAGCTGAATATGTCACGGGGAGACGTGGGAGGTACGACCACGCTCTTCATCTCCAAAACTACAGAGAGGAACCGCGCGGCCCAGGGACGAACCGACCCTTCCAGCGAACACAACCCTCCCCGACGATTGGGTCCTCGATCAAGAACCAACGTCGAAGTACCAAGACCGGCAGGGCACCCAGCTCGCGATGGGAAAGCCCAAGCCTCGGAACTAGCGTTCCAAACACCGAACCCGGTTTTCGATCTAAACGGGCACGACACCCGCTACCTCATCGGTTCCCTAAACCGAGGAGACTAACATGGTCGAGCAAAAAATAGTTCATGAATATAAAACATAATAAAAAATAACCGAGCAAGATGAATAATCAAAGACAACATTCATTCATTAAACAACGGCCAAAGCCAAAGATAAGTACGCCCGAAGGCCAAAATACATACGCCCGAAGGCCAAAATACATAAAAAGGCACGCAGGCCATACAAAGCAGGCACGCATGCCATATAAACAAAACAAATCAAAACTCTTAAGACTCCGCCCGAAGCTCCTCCTCAACATTCTCCTCCTCCTCTCCTTCATCCTCCCCCAGCTCTTCTTCTGCTTCAAAAGGGCACACAATCTCCCCCTCCCGGACACAGTAATTATGGGCTGACCCTTCCGTCACCAACTCGGGATTTAAAACCCTCAGTTGCTCGACGACATTGTCAAAACCCTCCTTAAATATAGCCACGAGGTCCTGATTGAGAGAGCGAATGTGCCCCATCAGCTCACCTCGGGAACCAAGAGCGAGCTCCTCCTCAGTCTCGTCAGCTAACAGACGGACCTTATCCTCGAGCGAAGCGAGCTGAGTACGCAATCCAGCATTCTCCTCATCCACCTTCTGATGCCCGGCTATTTGTTCCTCCAAACTCACCTTAGCCGCCTTCAGCTGATCCCGCTCCTCTTTAACCTCCTCCAGCTCTTTTTTCAGCCCCTCCTGAAGCTGATGCTCCTCCTTGTAGTCCGACAAGTTCTTAGACAACTTGTCCTTCTCAGACCGGACCTGCAGGAGAGCGTCCTCCAATGAGGCAGTGGACACTGAAGTATCGGTCAGGACCATGGCCGTTTCCATCACCCGGATGACAGCGGCCAAGTCCCTTGCCAGCTCCTTACGCCGAACACCAGCCTCCTGGTTCAGGATAGCCCTTGCTTTGGGCGCTGGCACAACAATCACATCCCCGGTCTTGAAAAAGGCCCGCTCCACATAACAGGGGGCAGTAAATAACTTCCAGATCCACCCGAACTCCCGTTCCCCCCTAAGGTCGACCTCGAGAGAGTCCCCTCCGGACGCTTCCGCTTGTGGAGAGGGGAGGCTGATAGAGGCGGGCTTACAGGTATGTTGATCGTAGATGCCCGAGGAGGAGAGGAGGGCACTGGACTCGCTGTGTTCGAGGTCCCAGCCCCGGAGTCCCCAGCTACCACCTGAACACGAGGCGCAGTCTTCTTCTTCTTCTTTGGAGCCCTGTCCGGGGCACCAACCTGGTTGGCCAGCTTGAGGACCCGGTTACGAGCAGTGGGCATAGCACCTGCAAAACGAGGCACATAAACATTAGCGGGCGAAGACATAAACAAAAATAAGAACAAGTAAAACACCTACTCAATAATTCCATGTCCTTCTCCTCGGTTCTACACTCGAGCAAAGCCTTGGTATTAATAATACGGGCCTCGCAGATCGGCATCCCGACCTCGTCAACATAAGGCACACCCTTTCGATCTGTCCAGACCGCCAGGTTGAAGCTCTGCACGTACTCAACCAACTTCTTATACGCGAGCCTATCCTCGACGCCCAGCATGTCAAACTTAATCCTATAATGGCTGGTGGTGAGATCGAAATGGTCGCGCTGCCACCTCAACGGTATCTTCGACATCAACTTCTCCTCCCCATGTGCTTCCCGTTTGTAGTAATAAAGGGAATGCAGGGCAGCACGGGTGATCGGTCTCACCACATACCACCGACCCTTAAAATGACGGGCAGAATCCACATACGTCTTGAACAAACGCACAGGCTGTTTGAAGGAAACCCAGCTGTGTCGTCCCCGAAGACCGGACCGCTGGAGGTGGAAGACATGGAAGAAAAGGGCTCGAGTACACCCAATACCGAGGAAGCGGCAGACCAACTCAAACGCCCGCATAAAAGCAAGGGCATTAGGGTGTAACTGAGACGGCGCCAGCCGAATCCACATTAAGATGGACATTTGAAAGGAATTGAAGGGCATCCTGATCCCCGCCTCCCGGAAAGAAAACTCGTACATGGCGAACTGCTTCCCCAGGAAACGATGGCTTATCCGGTCCGCCTCTTTGGGAGCATGGCACTGCCAGTTTTCAGGATCTTCCCGGCTTCTATCCTCCACCACGGCATAAGCGGGGATTGCCTCGTCACAAAAATAGGATTCCTCATCCAAGGGTTCGTTCGCAACCCAAGAGAGGTCATTCTGCCCGGACGATGAGGCGTGCTCAGTACCATCCCTGGCGCTCTCCTCCCTGACAGATAAACGCGTGATGCCCGTATCCTCGGACCGTGGCCCAGCATCTTCTCTTCTCGGTCGTAAACGCCCGGTTGCACCAGAAACGCAGACAGAAAGAGTGAATTCGACGTTATATCAAATCCACCCTTCCACCGCAGGTCAAGTGAAAGGGCGTAGAAGCGACGGTCACAGGCACCAGTGCGAAACTCCGCCCACTGCCACCAGGCCCGGTTGAGAGGTTTCGCACGTGTTCGGCACAGGAATACGCACGTTCTTATGCACCGGGCAAAAACCTCATACATACTTATGAAAATTATGCCCGACACATGAAATTCCTTCCCGGGACAGTCTAACCCTAACCCTATTTTTTCATCTACAGTCTGTTTCACTATTTCTAAATCAAATCTAATCAACCTATCACAAATACAACATGCATTCACAACCATTTAACGCAAAAAAAGTGGAAAATAGAAGATTAAGAAGGAGAAAATGATACCTGACATGTTGAGAATCAAAGAGAGACGGTGGCGTGCGAGCAGCAGCGGTGGTTCAGGCAGCGAGACGGGCGGAGACAAGAAAATTCGTCAGAGCTTCCGGTGAACGTCTGAGTGAAAAAGTGAAAATGAAGTCACTCAACTTCCTTTTATAGTCCTAGGCGCGTGGATCAACGCGCTAGGTCATCATTACCTACTGCCTACGCCGCCGTTTGCACACTAAACGAAGCGACACCATCAATACTGAAACACGTCAATCCATAAGGAAACTGAAACGACGTCGGGCAGCTAAACACCTCCCCGACTCCATGGAACATCCCCGACCCCGTACGATGTCCTCGACTTCTACAAAAACAGCACGAGCCCGTCGGTGACCTTCGTCCTTGACACTATTCAGAGTATCAAGTGCCCGAGGAGAAAGGGGTGTTGCGGGCAGTTCTGCTGGAATATTATGTGCCCAGCCATACGCCCGCTACCTTATCCTTGGCACGCATACCTCGATTGCAACAAAAGTCATCACTCTGACTCAGAGACTCAACTTGGGGGGCTCCTGTTCCGGACTGGGCTGCGAGGTTATACAGGGCACGACCCAATATATGTCGTGCAAAGGCCCATGTGCTCGAGTAGGTGAACCTCTTGGATAGATCACCTGCTGATACGACGGACACACACTGAAGACGGGCAGAGAGCATGTTTTCCAGTTCATTTGCCACATCACCCAACTGCCCTTCATTATCCCCTGAAAGATAGGGGCAGTTGGACCAAGGGGCAGACCTTTTGTCTAGGTCTTCACGCTTCTTACGCGTCCCTTGGCAGCTCCTCCTCGGGACTAGCCAAATTAAGCCCATTGAGGGGCCTTGGCCCAGCGCTGGGGGCACATTATAAATACCCTTTCTTGGCAAAGGGTCAGGTATTCTCACTCATTCTGAACAAACCTTAATATTCTGTACCTCTTCTGACTTAAGCATTAGAGTGCTTTGCAGGTACACCCCCTTCCTCATTTCATTCTCTGGCCCATTCATCAAGTCATTGGAAGGCCCTTCTGATCAGGTGAGATCAGTTAGTATGTTAGTTTTTTTTATAAATAACATACTAGTCTCTCATCTTTCGTATAAGGGAAAATAGGAAGATAAAACCCTAATTCAAAAGTGAGAGAAGTTATTTGTTATTTTTGTATACTTGTAATCTTGTTTCAAGAGAAAGGAAAAAATATTAGTTTATAACCAATCCTTGCTGTTATCCTTCGTATCCTAAATGTTGCGTTAATGGCAGCTGAAAAGACGACCATGAATGTTGCGTTAATGACAACTGAAAAGACGACCATGATTGAGAAAGCACACAACACAATATTGTTGAGCCTTAGTGCTAAGGTTCCCCGACATGTATCAAAGGAGACGACGGTGTAAGGGTTATGGTTGAAACTTGAAGGTTTGTACATGACCAAATCGCTAGTGAATCGACTCTACCTGAAGTAAGCTTTGTATTCATTCAAGATGAGTGAAGACAAAGTGTTGGCTGAGCAGTTGGATATGTTCAACAAGCTGATTTTTGATCTTGAAAATATTGATGTGAAGATCGATGATGAAGATCAAGCGCTGTTGCTATTATACGCTTTGCCCAAAACACATGCTCACTTCAATAAAACCCTCTTGTATGGAAGAGAGTCCCTGAACTTTGAAGATGTTCAATCTGCCTTGTACTTTAAGGACTTGAACGAACAAAAGGAGCATAAACCTTCAACGGTTGGTGAAGGTTTGTTCGTTAAGGCAATATTCTTGCGAAAGGATGGTAAGTTTGACAAGAAGAAGGGTAGAAGTCAGCAAGAGTCTTATAGTGGTGAAGCATCTGGTGTTCGATGCTATCATTGTAAGAAGGAGGGTCACATTAAAAAAATGTGCCCTGAACGCCTGAAAGATCATGGAGGTAAAGATAATGACAATGCTGCCATTGTTCCTGATGATTTCGACTCATCTAATGTTCTTGTGGTTTCAAGCGGTGACTCAAGAAAAGAGTGGATTATGGATTCAGGTTGCACTTGGCACATGACTCCAAACAAAACTATGTGATCAAGATGGTGGATCAGTGCTGCTGGGAAACAACAAAACTTGCAAAATTTCAGATATTGGATCTATGAGATTCAAGCTCCATGATGAGTCAATAAGGCTATTGACTGAAGTTAGGTATGTACCTGACTTGAAGAGAAATATTATTTCTCTTGGTGAATTTGATAAGAAGGAATATGTTTTTCAAGGAGAAAAAACTATCCTAAGAGTCATGAATGGGTCGAAGGAAGTCTTGAGAGGCGTGAAGAAACAAGGCTTGTATACCCTTGAGGCTAAAGTTGTAAGTGGTTAGACAAATATTACATCCACGAAACTGTTGTCGAAGACAAAATTATGGCACATGAGATTGGACCATGTCAATGAGAGAGGCCTAGTCGAACTGGGGAAACAAAACCTGCTAGGTGATGACAAAGTCGAGAAGTTGGAGTTTTGCGAACCTTGTATATTTGGGAAATCATGTAGGGTGAAGTTTAACAAAGGTAAACAAAGAACACATGGGCCCCTTGATTACATCCATGCTGATCTTTGAGGACCTTCAAGGAACCCTTCACATCCAGGTGCAAGGTATTTTCTATCCATAGTGGATGATTATTCTAGAAAGTTATGAGTATTCATTCAGAAGACGGAGGATGAAACGTTTGATAATTTCAAGAGTTGGAAGGTTCTGGTCGAAACTCAAACTGTCAGAAATGTCAAGAGGTTGAGAACTGATAATGACCTTGAATTCTGCAACGAAGCTTTCGACAGTTATTGTGTTGAGTCTAGAATTGCAAGGCATAAGACTGTAGCAGGTACTCCTCAACAAAATGGTCTAGCTGAGAGATTCAATTGAACAATCCTCGAAAGGGTTAGATGCATGTTGCTTAGTGCTGGGTTGAAGAAGGTGTTTTAGGTTGAGGCTGTTTCGAAAATAACATATATGATAAACAAATGTCCTTCGATTGCGTTAGATATGAAGACACCTGAAGAAGTTTGGTCGAGACACCCACCATATCTCGACAAATTAAGAGTATTTGGCTGTGTAACATATGCTCACATTAGGCAAGAAAAGGTCGAACCTAGAGATCTTAAATGTATGTTCATGAAATACCTTAAAGGAGTCAAAACATATAGGCCATGGTTCCTAGAGCCAGGTCACAGAAGGTGTATCACCAGTCAAGATGTAGTTTTCAATGAAGCTGAGATGAATTTCAAGAAAATTGATGATGTTGTCGAAGAACTCATCCTATCATGAGAGAACCAAGCACATTAATGTGATGTTGCATTTCGTCAGAGGGGTAATCGAGTGTGGAGAAGTCCAAGTGCTGAAGGTTTCGAAAAATCATAATGCTGTTGATATGATCACCAAGACGTTGCCCAGTTGCAACTTTTTCCACAGTATGCAGTTGATAAAGTTGCATTAAGAAAGCTAGTTTGTTTCTTGTTGTTATAGAGTTTGTTCAAAGGTGGAGATTTGTGAGATATTGGAACAAATTCTAGGTTTAGCATGCCGTTAAAGTCCGCTCACATGCTGTTGTTAAATTAGGCCTTGTGTTATGGATCCAATTGTTTAAGTTAGCTTGTACCCTAAATTAGCTTGTAATGGGTAATTTTTAAAAAGTCAATTAGGTTAGTATGTTAGCTTTCTTATAAATAGCATATTAGTCTCTCATCTTTAGTATAAGGGAAAATAGGAAGATAAAACCCTAATTCAAAAGTGAGATAGGTTATTTGTTATTTTTGTATACTTGTAATCTTGTTTCAAGAGAAAGGAAAGAATAATAGTTTATAACCAATCCTTGTTGTTACCCTTGGTTATCCTAAACCCTAACCCTTGTGAGTTTCTTGATCATAAAGAAACCTATTATAATTTGTTTATAAGGTATCTGATTCACAATAATGGTTTTGATTCTTTTCATTAGATATGGTGCACTCCGATGTTTCCTAGAATAAATTGTTTCTCTAAATATCCATGGTGTTGTTGTGAAGGTGGTAGATATTGACAACTAATCTTACTTGATCAAGAAGAATCTTCCAGTGGTGAGCAACTTCTTCGGTAGAGAAAATGTGTGTGTGTGTGTGTGGGGGGGGGGGGGGGTGATGTACCTGCAAGGTACTTCGATGCCAAAGTGAGAAAGAGTTGTGGAGTGAGCAAGTACAGAAAAAAAGTAAGAATAGAATACCTGAACCTCTAGTGAAAGATGGGTTTTATAGTGTGCCCCCAACACTGGGCCAAGGTTCTTCTCATTGGCTGGATCGGCTAGGCCAAATGAGGAACTGTCAGGGTTTGCATAGGAGCAGATAAGACCTAGCATGTGGTCTTGCCCTTGGTCCAACTGCCTTGCAAGACTAGGAGATTTTTGCGAGGGTAGTTGATGGAAGGTGTGGAGCACGTGCTCTCCCCACGTCCTTATATATTGGGCCTTGGGCCTGTGCCCGAAGGATTGAGCCGTGCCCTTCATGCCTAGTATCCGGCCCAGTCCATAACAAGAGCCCCTAAGTCGCAACTCCGGTGTGGAGTGATGACTTAAAGGTAGATTTTGTCGGGTAGGTGGTTTGATGATTCTGGGAATGATTGGGTATATTTTGAGTAGAACACTTGCTCGAGGCCACTTGAGGCTGTTTGTTTGAAATGGAGGGCGTGCAAGGCCTCCCTTGGCGTTTTAGGCCTTCGAAGAAGATTGTGTACTTGATGTTAGTCGCGGTCGTAACTTGACCATGGTGGGCACATGAGGTTTCCTTGGTGTTTCAGGATGTCGAGGAGGGTTGCGTGCCTGGTGCTTTAAAAAGCATAGTTTTGTGGCTTTTGGATAACCCAAGGATGATGTCTCTGTCTCTTAATTTCATGTCATTATGGCATTTAATTATAGCCTATTCATTTTACGCGTGATGGTGCATTAAAGGCCTATGATTGCCTAGGGGAATCTAGACAGCCTATGCAAGGATGGTCTAGGCGCGTTTCCCCGTATTGGTGTCAATAAAAGAGTTGGTGGTGGGGACTTCCCCGTATGGTGGTGGGCACTTTTCAACTCTCCTCAGAGGATTGCCTGAAATTCATCTGCTATCATCGAAAAACGTCTTTCTGTTGTACCGTTTCTTCGCGGCCGTACATTCAAGTAAGATTCTTCTCTTCTTAGTAGTGGTAGATTTTCTGATTTTTTCTTGGTGGTTATCCGCTGGAGCAACCGAGGAGGCCTCTCCTCGGCGTGTTCATATGAATCTTCTTATGAATCCTTCAGACAGAGCATCGGTTTTCTGGTGGGAATTCCTTGAAAACGTTCGAGGAAGGCCTTCCTCGGGTGTCAAATCAAGGGACTTCCGATGAATGTCCCGGGCACCCGACGAATTTCCCGGGCATCCTATGAATTTTTGATGAATGTCCCGAGCATCCTATGAAATTTCTGATGAATTCCTCAAGCATCCCCTGAATCCTCCTCCGAGGTTTCTCTTTCCCTCTTTGCGCGTTCTTTCCCCGAGTCTGGTCCTTACCCTTTCACTTGAACTACGGTGGAATGGTGGATTTGATGAGACATCAAATTCACTAGTTTCCTCTGCTTTTTAGGTAAGATGGACCCACACATGATGGACGAGGATGTTAGAGTGGATGAAATGGGCGTAAAGGTGGACGAGGAAGAGGTAGACGAGCATGAGACAAATGAGCCCTAGGCGGATGGAGATGGGCCCGCTGCTTATGTTGCTCCTGACTTATCGTGGGTTAGGGAGGAGTTGTTGAAGACGGGTTCATGCTTCGTGGATTATCCTTGGAGCGCATCTACCTTCATAGAGGATTTAGCTCAAGGGGCTCCCCAAAATTGGGAATTCTATACTCCTTGCATTGGACAGTGGGTTTGCTCAGTATTTAGGGGGACGCACTTTCCTTATGTACGAATTTGCATTCAAAAAGGCAAGGCTCCGTCCCCCTTTCTCCAAATTCTAGGCGGGCGTATTCAGATGGCCCGACTTAGCCCCCTCCCAACTATATCCAAATGCTATTGTGTTTGTTCGGGCGTTTGAGCTGGTGTGCCAATACATCAAGATTGGTTGTACTATACCCCTGTTCTTCCGGTTCCTTCATCTGCAACGATCGAGCGAGCATATGAGGCATAACTGGGTTTAGTTTAAGCAGTCGAAGAGGCTGTTTAAGACCTACATTGATTTTGTGCGGAACTTTAAGGATATGTGGTACACGATGAAACCCCTCACTCCGCGGGCCTTGGACAATATATACGCCCGACAACGGGATGTCCACGGGGTGGAACATCTTGTCTCAAAAATATCGCTCGAGTGGCATTGGGCTCACTATAACCATTCGACCGACCAATTCCTTATGAAGCCCGAGAATTTGGGGCCCAAGGACACAGATGCCCACCAATAGTGGTGGCCTTTGTTGATAATTTCACCCTTTCTTTGCGAGTGGATCGGCAGGATAAACCCTTCTTATCAGAAATTGGGGAGCCTATCTATGATGCCCTGCTGATCAATGTTAAGGCGATGCTCGAATGTAAAATGGATGAGGAGTCCCTCCGACTCTTAGGTAGGTTGTGTTTGACTTTTTTTTTCTCTTAATTGTAATTTTGTCTGGGTACTGACTCATATTTTTTTTTTGTAGTCGTCCTGCCTAACGCGAAGAAGCGCATTTTGAAGATGTCAAACAAAGAAATGGGCGAAGCTTCAAAGAAGGCTACTAAGGGCCGTGTCAGACAAGTGGTTGATGAGTAGGTGGCCGTCGACTTGACGACTCCTAATCCCCCTCTTAGTTCTCCTCCTTCCACAAGGACTCATGTCTTCCAGCCTTCTGATCATGTGACTCCTCCTGCCAAGCGCCAGCAGGCTACGGGTTCACCACCTGGTGTTTCTGCGGGGCATGGATCTGCACGAGAACCCTGGGGTGTATCTCCTACCTTCCTTCCATCTTCAACGGGATCTTTTTAGCGGGGAAGGCTCCGTGGAGGTGTCTGATGCAGATGCTAAGGCCATCATGGGGCTGGACAAGGCGACTAGGAAGGCAAACTTGTCCCAAGTTATTGCTGCTGCGATCAGGGTCATGGAGACGACCTTGGTCCTGTCCAACGAGGCTTTCCCAACCTCTGAATTAAAGGATGTTAAAGAGAAGCTTAAGGCGGTGAGGATCAAGAGGGAGAAGATTAAAAGTGACTTTTTGGACTACAAAGAACATCATCAGATCCAAGAAGGATTGATGCTTGATCTGGGGAAGTAAAGCTCGAACAGGACGCTCTGGTCGATGAGAACAAGAAACTAAAAGACAAAGAGGCTGAGTTCGATGAGGCTGTCAAGGAGGTCAATAGTCTCCAGACAAAGGTGGAAGAGCTGGAACACCTGGTCTCCCCTGTTGAGAAGGAGGGTGAGGAAGACAAGGCCCTGAGGACTCGGGCCG
Organism: Lathyrus aphaca; assembly: GCA_963966055.1. Taxonomy (NCBI): domain Eukaryota; kingdom Viridiplantae; phylum Streptophyta; class Magnoliopsida; order Fabales; family Fabaceae; genus Lathyrus; species Lathyrus aphaca. Next base: position 182,136,473 of record OZ014520.1, read on the forward strand.
ACTTGATTTCCCGGATTCGGGAGCTTGAGAGCGACTGTGTGTTGACCCTTAAGTTAGGTTTCGAAAACACCTTGAAGCAACTCCGGGTTGTCAATCCTGGGGTGGACCTAGTGACTGAGGGGACAACCTTCAACTATGACATGGTTAAAGGGAGATCGTCTGCCCCGTCAGGGATTCTGCTGATAAGGAGGAAGAAGGTGAAGAGGAGGAATAATTTCCCGGCCTGGGTGCCATTGTTATCTTGTTGTCGGCATGCGTGTCATTGTTTTTTATTGTTTGTACTTTGGGCGTATTCCCTTTTTGTAACTGCGAGTGTAGTCCCCCTTTTTTGTACTTTCAGTGCCGACCAGCTTTTGGTCGATTGGTTAAATGAAATGAGTTATCTGTTATTTTGGATTGATAAGTTTAGTTTTGAACTTTTTTTGCTTGACCTATTGGGCTCGTCGGTTTAGGGAACTACTGAGGTTGTGGGCTTTACTTCCGTGGGGTAACGGGACGAGGACCTCGGTCGGGGTCTTGATCCCACGACTTGGACCTTCCCATCGCGAGCTAGGTGTCCTTCTGGCGTAGTACTGCGACAATGGAGTTCGTTTGAAGTATCCTCTGTCGATGAGGGGTTCTATCTGTCTTCCTAGAATGTGGTCCCCCTTTCGATCGAGATGGAGACTCATGGTCGTACCTTCCATGCTCTTGTGGTTCCGTTGTTTATCTTATTTGGGTAGTGGTCGCACAAGATGTCTAGCTATAACACTGCTTAAGTTTTTCGGCGTTCTATGGTCGAACAAGTTCTTCATCTTGTAGGTTTTATAGGTAGTAGGCTCCATTGTCCATTTTGGCTCGGACGCAGTACGAGCCTTCCCAGTTCGCGGCCATCTTGCCTTCTCGTGGATTCTTTTGATTCTTCCGAAGGACGAATATGCCGACTTGGAACCCTTGTTTGATGACCCTTTCTTTGTGGAACATGGTAACTTTTTGTTTCAGGGATGCCTCTCGAAGAGCCGCCTCATATCATATTTCTTCAACGAGGCCGAGTTCTGCTCGGAGGGGTTCATCGTTTAACTCCTTGTCTAGGGGTGCTTCTGTCCACCTCGAGGTTTCTCTGATTTCCTATTGGATGACTGCCTCAGTTCCCTATGTCAGTCGGAATGGGGTTTCCCCGATTGTTGAGTGAGAGGTCGTGCGGTAGGCCCATAGCACGCTATGTAGCTCTTCGACCCAAACTCTATTCGCTTCACCTAACCTGCATTTAAGGCCCCTTAAGATTATCCTGTTGGCCACTTCTGCTTGGACGTTAGTCTGGGGGTGTTCGATGGATGTGAATTATTGTTTCGTGCTTAGGTTGGCGATGAAATCTTGGAACCTTCTGTCTGTGAAATGCGTCCCATTATCGGTGATGAGGACTTGAGGTATTCCGAATTGGGCGAAGATGTTCCTTTTGAAGAAAAAAAGTATATTTTGCGTCGTGATCTTAGGGCTTCGGCTTCGATCTAATTTGTGAAGTAGTCGACGTCGATGATGATCTACTTATTTTGGTAAGATCCAGTTATGAAGGGTTCGAGGATGTCCATCCCCCACCACGCGAAGGGCCACAGGGATGACAAGGTCTTGAGTTTGTTGGGAAGAGCCAAGTGCATGTCCCCGTGCCTCTGGCATATGTCGCATTTCTTGACGTGCTCTTTTGCATCGTGTTGCATTGTCGGCCAGTAGTAGACTGATCACAAGGCCTTCTGTGCTAGGGATCTCCCCCGAGGTGTTGAGTTTTTATGCCCTTGTGGATTTCTCTTAGGATGTCGGGGACCTTTGTCTCGTCGAAGCACTTGAGCAGTGGGATGGAGAATCCTCTCCTGTAGAGTTTTCCTTCGACGAGGATGTAGGAGTAAGCACTTCTTTTAGTCTCCGAGGCTTCCTTTGGGTCGAAAGATAGTTCGTCTCTCATGAGGTAGTCTTAGATCGGGGTCATCCAACAATTGGCATCACCAATAGCATTCACGTCAGGGGGGAGGATGGCTTCTCGATGCTTGGGCGCAGAAGGATCTCCTGGATCATTGATTTTTTACCGCCCTTCTTCCACATGCTCGACAATTTAGATAATATGTTTGCACGTGTTTTGTGCTCGTGTGGGACGTGTTGGACTTCCTAGGAGTCGAACTTATCCATTTTTCTTTAACGAGAGCTAGGTATTAAATGAGGTTGTCATTCTTGGCTTGGTACTCTCCTCGTACCTGGGACGCAACAAGCTGAGAATCAGTGAATATTTTTATTTCTTTTGCCCCGAGATCCTCGACCAGCCATAGGCCTGCCAGAAATTCCTCGTACTCGACTTGGTTGTTCGAATTCGGGAAATATAGGGCCAATAAGACTTTAATCAAGAGACCATCTTTGTTCTCGAGGATGATGCCTGCACCGCTGTCTGTTGAGCTAGAGGCTTCGTCCATAAAGATTGTCCACTTGTGGGCGCCACTATTAGGGGTTGGTTGGTGGGTCATCTCGGCCATGAAGTTGGCCAAGACTTGTGCCTTCAAATATTTTCTTCTTTCGTATTGTATGTCGAACTGCGAGAGCTCTAGGGACCATTTTAACATTCTTCTGGCCATGTCTGGGCGTCCGAGCATCTGTTTTATAGGATGATCTATTCGAACTTTAGTTTTATGGGCGAGGATGTAATGTCGTAACCTTCTTATTGCGTTTATCAGCGCCAATGCAACCTTCTCGATTTGCTGATACCGTAGCTCGGGACCCTGTAGGGTCTTGCTTGTGAAGTAGATTGGTTTCTGTCCACCGGTCATTTCGCGGATGAGGGTTACGTTGACCGCCTCGGTAGCTACGAACAAGTATATGTATAATGTATCCTTCTCCTATGGTCATGATAGAATCGGTGGCTCAGAGAGGCCCCTCTTAAGGTGGAGGAAGACTTGTTTGCACTCCTCAGTCAATTCTAATGCGACCTCTTTCTGTAGTGGCTTAAAGAAAGGAAGTGCGTGCTGTGCGGATTTGGAGACGAAGCGAGACAGCGAGGAGAGCATCCCATTAAGGGATTGGATGGATTTCTTCGAATTTGGGGTTGGGAATTTTGAAAATACCTAACATTTATCGGGGTTGGCTTCGATTCCCCATTCCTTGAGGTAGAAGCCGAGGAACTTCCTTGCTTGTACGCCAAAGGTGCACTTTTCGGGATTGAACCACATTTTGCATTTTCTTGCCTGCTCGAAGACCTTCCCGAGGTGGAGGGCGTGATCTGGATCCTCGTGGGATTTCACGATCATATCGTCCATGTAGACCTCGAGCATGTCTCCTATCTCTGCTCAAAAGACTTTGTTTATCATACGTTGGTATGTAGCTCCGAAATTCTTCAGCCCGAAGGGCATTACATTATAGAAGTAATTGTCCGACATGGTCATGAAGATCGTGTGTCGCTTGTCCGTCTCCGACATGGGGATCTGATTGTATCCGCTGTATGCGTCCATGAAGGACAAAAGTTTGAAACCTACATAATTATCTACTAGTTTATCAATGTTAGGTAAAAGGAAATAATCTTTGGGTCATGCCCTATTGAGATCGGTATAATCAACGCACATTCACCATTTTCCATTATTTTTCTTAACAAGAACTACATTAGATAGTCAGGTTGTGTACTAGGTGTAATACCTCAAAATTTGCCCTCATATTTATTCTAACCGGCTTCATGCTTCATGTTCATCTGCATTTCTCATTAGGTCATAGCATTCAATCATGTATTGCACTGGCTCCTGAGGCATGTGATTCAGGCCTTTTGAATTTAGGGTTTTGCACCTTATCTGTATCTATCAGGGATTTTACTTTTGGATAATATTCACTGGTGCGTCTAACCCACTATTGAGGTGTTCAAAAGATTTGATTTGAACAAGAGTGTTGGCTCTTCCTAACGTCTCAAGTGGTATTCTTCATTATTAAGTATCTCCAGGAGAATTTGGGGTTCTTGTTCATGATGTAATTTGAAGGGAATTTCACCAATGGAGGTTTGGAATATTAAAAGATTTTTTTGAATTCATCTGTTTATGGAACAATGGTTCGGGATTGTGAGGAGTTTATTATGGCATCGAAGTTCTTAAGAGTGGATTGTGTTAAAGGATTCGTTTCAAGCTTAGGGAGAATGCACAATTATTGATTTATTTAGAAAATGTCATTCAAATTCAAATTCAAGTCGTCGATATCCATTTCGAATATAAGCCATCATCGTTTTTCATATCCATTTTCGATTCAATTTAATCCAATAATAACTTTCAAGTTGTTTGTCAAAACCCGTTCAAGCTCACTTTTCTTAGCCCGTTTCAAATCCAAACCAATGTCCTTATCCATTTTTCAAGACCCAATTTTATTCACAAAATCATTTTTCTACACATTTTAGGCCCATATCCAAATGTCCAAATGATCTTTTCTTTTAGAGTCCATCTCATTAAATTTATATCCAATTTTATCAATCCATTTATATCCATATATTTCATTAGTCAAAACCACTATACTCAGTCCAAGATATCCTTTTATACCCTCATTTCAAATTTGGGCTTGGGCCCAAGTTATTCAGTTCAAGGTCTCTTTTATACCCTCACTTCAAATCATTCATGTTCATGTAATTCATTCCTTAAGTCCATCATCAACCCACTCTTTCTTAATATTATTATTATTATCATGATTACACATTTCATTAGTCAAATCCTGCACTATATACATTCAATATCATCAATAATGGCTTTAAGAGAACCATTATTAACAAAAAATTAGCTATAAAATTCATGGGGAAAATAAATAAATGATAATGGCACAAATTTACTTCATTCGATGCACATTAGAATGCAGAAAAGAAGGCTCAAAGTCATGATACTTACACCGAAAAAAAAAAACGAATCTAAATTCGATTATCACATGGAAAATATATCAGAAAGAAAATCAGTCTAAAAACTAATGTAGCAGAATTAAGGAAACAAAAGTAAAACGAGCCAAGTCTTCACTTTACCAATCCGCAACGCCATCAATAATCTTCACCGATATCAACTCGAACGCAGTTGTTCTAATGCCAGCATCATTTCCGAAAGGAGACTCTTCACCTCTTCATCAATCTCTCTAATCTTTATCACACATTCAACAATCACGCCTGCAAAAAAAATCAAGATCATCAATAACAACCTGTAAAATATCAAGAGCCGAAAGTTCATCGATCGCAATAATTCAACATAGCAGAAATGAAATTGAGAGAGGGAGAAAGTATCAGGGCTCACATCAAGATTCGTAACAACACCATTAACAATTTGTCAAACACTCGCACCTGCGGATTGCATCAGTATTCACCGCAAATTCTTCACAACATTCAATTAACAAACTTCATCAATCCATATCGATTTCACTTCAACCCTTAATTCAAAAAAACAATCCTGCAAGTTCAAAAGGAAAGCGACAAGAGATCATATAACAATGAAATATGTGGAAGAATAACTTAACAGGAAATCAAAAAAATCTAATCAATTTCATAACTAACTCATAACCGAATCGTAACAAACTCTTAACCAGGTTCTTCTGGAAATTTCACCTGGAAAATTTTCACAAGTTGGATTCTCGTTTCTATAAATCAGAATGGTCTTCTTCCTTCGATCTTCTTCACAACTTCTTCTACACGACCTCACCTCATTCATCCTTCTTCTCATAACCTCTCCAATTCTCCATCTTCAATTCTCTATCACCTTCATCCTCTTCAATCACTCTCTGACATTGTTCTTCAAGTCTCCCCCTTCAATTTTCGGAACTTGATTCCTCCACGAATCCTTTTCCTTGAGGGTGCTTTCTGCAAACTGCTCCTTCATCACCAATCTTCATCAACTCAGAACAACGCAGCGGCGTCGATTCCGGCCTTAATTGTTCGTCAACTTTCTCCTTCATCCAGCTGCAATTTCGTTCTTCAACTAGAACCTGCGACACAGTCAGAATCCACATCACGAAGTTAGGAAGTAACCAAAGCTCGTAATCATGAGTAAGAAGTAGCAGAAAGTTGAGAAGCGAAGATTAGATTTCGCACCTGACTGAACGTTGTCTCTGCTCGCCATCGAAGTTTCATTCGTGCTTTCATCCGACGAAGAAACAAGGTACAATTTATCCTTGTGGCGCTTTCTCTTTGTCTTTGTATCATCCTGGTGTTGGAATTGGCTTGGTGTTGGGTCTTGAGTTTCTCATCCGCGTTTTGTCGATCGCGAATTAGAGAGTGTGAGGGATTTTTTCAGTTTGAGCGAACGAAGAGTTTGATTGGTGTTAATTCATGATTTCGAAAAGGGAAAGAGGTGTTGATAAGGTTGAATCCATGGTGGCAAGGATCTTTGGGTTTCCGGTGAGGTGGTCATGGCGATTAGGTTTAGTTTTGTGGAATTAGGGGAAAGAAGGTTTAGACGGCGACATAATGTAGCTTAGGGTGAGAGGAAGGAGGTTGGGGAAGATGAGTCCACGGCGGCAAGAAGTGCAGCGGCGGCGCTAGGTTAAGGAGAAGGGGAAAGGATGAATGGCGTGATTTGAGAGGGGATAGGGTTTATTCTGGTCCTCAGCCTTTGTTTTTGTTTTATGATTTTAAAAAATTAATAAGCAGGTTAATAGAAGTTAAGATTATTTTGATTCTAATGGAAATTAATCCACATTAAGTATAAGTTAATGCACCGTTAAGACTTCAAGAGATAAGATTAGGTGGTGGTTTTTGAATTCTGGCCACACCGGCGGTGACACTTGTCACCGCCCGATAGGCTTTCCCAGCGGTTGATCTCACACGTAATGGTACACCGCAACAGCCATGTTCATGCGCCTGTCATTTGCTTGATGAAAGTACCCTAGGAGTCAATTTGATCAAACGACTTTCATTGAGTCAACAGTTGTTGACTGAGTTTCCATCCATGCACCTCTCAGGCCTGCGCAGATTGGGCCCAAGTGCTTGCTTTTCGCACCTCCCTTAAAGCCCAGTATGAGAAAATAACTAAATAAAATCACTAATTCACCCCCTTTATTAATTTCTTTAGGATTTTATTTTATTTTAGTGATAACATAGAAAATATTCAAATAAAATAGAAAAATGAGTAGAAAAATTCCACAAAAATTTGAGTAGACTTTTAATTCCCATTAGAAATAAGTGGCATTTTATTTTTCTGTTTTTGCTGTATTTTTGATTTTATTTGGATTTTTCATGAATTTAGTTTTTTAATGGATTTCTTTCAATTGTATACAAGTTTGTAGATTTTATATTTTTACTTTCCAGTAACTTTTTTTTTGCCCATTCTTTTTACTGTAGTTAGAGGATTCATAATAGTACTTAGGGTAATTTTGGAGGATTTTTTAGATCATTTTATCTTAGGTTAGTGGCTCAATCCTTAGGAAATAGTAGTTAATTCTTAGGTAAAAATAAACATTTTTTAGACATAGCAAAATTAGGATTTTTTAGGACCCCTCTTAACACAAGGTTATAGGTAGTGTTAGGACCCCATAGATTAATTTTCATATTTTTTCCAGAAGTTTTGATATTTTTTTAGAATATTAGTTCTTGGGCTTTGTTACTTATAATTTCCATTAGTTTAGGCCATGAAACTAAAATTCAATAAAAAATAGTTTAGTTTAGATTTAATCTTAGGATTCAATATGGACTTAGGTTAGTTTAGATTCTGATTTTTTAGAAGGAAAATATTAGGTATGACCTTAGTTTAGAATTTAGGCTTAGGATTCATTTTAATTAGAATTAGAATAAATAAATAGGACTATTTTAGTTCATGCTCTTAATTGAATTGTTAGGAATTTTATTCTTATTTGCAAATTTTAATGTTTGGTATGTTGTTTAATATTTCAATTGCTTTAGGTCTTTCCTTGGCTTTAGAATCAACTTATCTTCCTTAGCAAGTAAGTTGCATTCTATTAGTTCTAGGTGCTTTTTCCATTAGATTTAGAAAACCCCACAAACCATAGGATCTCCCATGTAAATAAATCAATAAAAAATAGGGTGTGTCTTAGTGCCCATTAGATTTTCCCTTTTCCAACTTGAGTCATTCTTTCTCATCTCATGAAGAAAATAATAAAACATCTAAGGATAAACCTAACAATCTTGTACGACACGAGACTTTGTTGCGGAGTGTTTACACGCGTCCTGTTTCGGGGCGAGGTGTAAATACTTACCGCGATGGATAGGTCTTAGTACAAGACGGTTCACAAACAAATTCAAAACATTTCTCATAAAAGACAAAAAAACAAATAATAAGCGACTATCCTGCGGGAACTTCTCTTCTCATCTCATTCACTCACAACGCGAACTCGCGACGACTTGTCTCACATGCAAGACGGTAAACGCACTCGTACCAGACGAGCCTGCAACACCTGAGCATAGACATACGCAGTTCCAACATAAAAAACACAAACAAATAGTTCCCGCCTTAATTAGGGGAACTACGTCGACTCTGATCCTCATTATCCCGATGTGGTACGTAGGCAGCGGGGTAGGGCCCGTTCGAGCACATTCTTTATTTTCCCTACATTTCCCTCTTTTTTTCTATTCTCCTTTCTTATTCCTTTCTCATTTCCATTCTCATTCCAGTAGCAGTTTTATTCAGCAATAGTTATTTCTCACCCTTTGAATTAAGCAAGCAAGCGTGGATCCCGTCGGGTACGGCGGACGGTCTGGGGTGCTAATACCTTCCTAGGTCATAACCGACTCCCGAACCAGATCTTTGGTTCGCAGGACCTTGTCCTTTCCTTCTTCCTTAGGGTTGTGCATCATTACCTTTCCCATTCTTTCAGGATAAAAATGTCTGGCTGGCGACTCTACATTTTCTGCGCCACTTTCGCGTTTGTACTAGGATGAAAATCCCGGGAGCGACACTAGGCTTCAGAAATAAAATTCACCTCTAAGAGGTATTTTACAACCTACTCAGCAACCCCCGCTTTCTTGGGAGACTACTTGTGCCTACTCCGTGCTACGACCTTAATGGCCGGATCTATGGCTAGTTGGTGACAGGCGACCTCGGGGTCGAGTCCGGGCCTCTCAGCAGCGCTTCATGCGAACAAGTCTGTGTTCTCCCTAAGTCAGGCCACATGCTATTCTTTTGTCATCGACGGGAGACCGATGCCAATCTTCACGCTTCTGTCGGGGTCATTACTGAGAGGGATAAGCTCGAAATCTCCGTCGGGGATTAGTTGCACTAGATGAGCTATTGTCTGCTTGTTGGAGGGGGCCTGGTCGACCTCGGCTTCAGCATCGTCTATACTGAGACGACTGTCGAGGTCAATGGAATTGATTCATGGGGATGGCTTTCACTCTTAGACCCGAAGTTTCTTGTTTCCTTTGGTGGTCGCGCCGATCACAACCTGTCCTCTGACTGCTTCATTGAAGCATCTTCTAGCTGCCTTGATATCTCCATGCAATGTGACTACGTGGCCCAACTTGGTTTAGTATTTTATCTTCAAGTGGACTGTCGAGGGCATGGCGGTCAACTCATCTAGAGTTGGTCGACCAAGAATGCATTTGTACAAGGAAGGGAATTCTATCACCAAGAACTGGATTTTGACTTCTCTAGCTGTCTCATTCTCTCTAAACAAGATGAGAAGCTCCACGTATCCCCACGACTTCGTGGTAGCCCGTTGAATCCCTGGAGGCCGGATCCAACATACGGGGACATGTTCTTTTTATCGAACTTGAGGTTTTTGAACAAGTGTGTGTACATGATATCGACGAAGCTGCCTTGGTCGACTAGGATGCGGAGGACATCGAAGCGCCCCATTTTCGCCCTTATCAACAACATGATGCTCGAGTTGGGAGACCCTTTAGGAAGTTCCTCGTAGTAGAAGGAGATGGGGTTGGACTTACCTCGAGACTTGGATCGCTCCTCTTGGTGTACTGTTTGAGGTGGCCCCATTTTATGAGTATCTCGATTGTGTCCTTCAGATGGACGCAATCTTCTGTCACGTGTCTATGGCTTCTGTGAAATCGACAATATTTAGATTTGTCGGTGTGAGGCTTGGGTACCATCGGTTTTGGGGAACCTCACCCTGTCCTGCTTGAATTCTTAATTGACACATTCGGCGAGGATATGGTAATCAATGTGTATTCGGAGAAGCGTCCAGCTGGCGCTCTGCCTTCACGAACCTCAAAAGGTTTGTCATCCTTTTGTCTCTCTCTGGTGTGACGAGGATAAATATAGTCATCGTGTTTGAGATTTTTCGTCTTGTCTTGGTTGCGACCGCTCTTGACCCTGTGGGCGACCTGCTTTTCTTCGTACCTAATGTACGCCTGAGATTTGTGCAGAAGCTCATCCAGAAAGCGTAGAGGTTCGAACCCGACTGCCCTGTTTAGTTCGCTTCCATGGAGAAGTCCCTTTTTGAGGAGATAATTTTTCATTTAGCCGATCGTATCTACCTCAACGACCTCCTAGTTTAATCGTTCAATGTATGAATGCATCGTTTCATTCTTCCCCTGTATGATGGCTTCAAGTGTTACCTCTGTCTTAGGGTGATGTCGAGAGGCTGTGAAGTTCCTTATGAATGCTGATCTCAAGCTTCTCTAGGAAGTGATGGATTCGGGAGCCAAGTTCTTATACCATGCCATGGCCCCATTTCTGAGCATCGTGGAGAACGACCTACACTTAATGTTTCCCCCTACATCGTTGCGATAGTCGAGCATGACATTGATGTTATCAACATGGTCATCGGGGCCGGTAGTCCCATGGTATGTGGATAGGTTAGGGGTCTTCTCCATGATCGCGAGGAGCTGGGTCTCCATGATGGCTCGGGAAAGTGGGCAACGAGGGTTTTCTTCGTCGCTCCTCAGGGGTGAGTTGTCTTCGTCCTTAGGGCTTTGGTCGCGACGAGGAGATACTCTTGGCTGGTTGGTGGATTGCTTAGGGCATCCTCATGCTTTGTTCTTCTTGGGCTCTAGGGAGATTCGTCCCCAGTGCGGAGGGGAGCGACCACACTTCTTTGTGGCCTTCTCCTAGGATCTCTCTAGCTAAGGTCTGCGTCCACGCTCGCGGGGAGAGGTATTACGTGATCGTCGGGGTTTCCGCTGAGGAGACGTGGTGCGACGTTATGTTTCCAACACAATGATTCTCTCTTTCTGTTGAAACAACATGGGGTTTATCTGGTTGAGAGCATTGGCCATGGTTATTATCGTCGAATCTTCTTCGAATGGAATCGGGAGGGGCTCAAAGGTGGCCACGACGTGAGGTCAAGCGACACCGTTGGTAGCTGGATCGGGAGACGGAGTGGCAGGTTGTCCATCCCTTAAGTCGGAATCATGGACGACATGGAGGTTGTTGTCACCACCAGTGATATGGTCTATGAGGCCCTAGATGCGGTTGTCACCGTGTTCGCTAGTCATGCTGGTTGGTTGAAAGAGACGAGGTGAAGTTTTGGTCATTTGTTTCAAAAGATAGGGAGAACTTTTAATTTCCCGTAGACGGCGCCACTGATCTGACATGATCAGGAGGAACCTTCAATGGTGAGTAGCTTCTACGATGGAAAAAATGGGGGGGGGGGGTGTACCTGCAAGGTACTCTGATGTCAAAGTGAGAAAGAGCTGTGAAGTGAGAAAGTACAAAAAAGAAGTAAGAATATAATATCTGTACCTCTAGTGTAAGAGGGTTTTTATAGTGTACCCCCAGCGCTGGGCCAATCTTCTTCTTATGGGTTGGATTAGCTAGGCCCAAGGAAGAACTTCCAGAGTTTGCGTAGGAGCAGATAAGACCTAGCATATGGTCTTGCCCCCGGTCCAACTGCACCGCAAGACTTGGAGATTATCACAGGGGTAGTTGATGGAAGATGTAGAACACGTGGGGGAAGTTCTCTCCCCACGTCCTTATGTATTGGGCCTTGGGCCTATGCCCGACAGATTGGGCCGTGCCCATCATGCCTGGCATTCGACCCAGTCCAGAACAACAACCAATTTAAAAAAAAGCATAGTTGAATCTCGTGATTAAATGCTTTAATGGATTAATATAGAAGCCTTTAAACTTGAATTTGGTGAGATTATCAGAAGGTATGATAATGGTTCAGATATAAGATGCTCTTTTGTGGCAATGATGTGCGAAATAAGCTGGAAATTTAAAACTCCTCTCTGAAATTTTAAAAGAGACGACACTAGTTCTATAAAATGCGAGTCTCCATTTAAGGTGTGTGGATACAAGGTTGCAAATAAAAACTGCAGATTGAATGTGATATGTGGTTTGCATAACCATGATTCTTGTGAAAAATTAGCTGGCCATTCTAGTGTATGTCAGATCATGCTGGAAGAGAAGGAATATGTTGCTAACATGATATTAAATCTGATTCAATCGAAAAATATACTTGCAACATTGAAAGGAAAATGACCAGAAAATATATCAAATATCAAACAAGTGTATAATATTCGGTACCTCACTAACAAGGCACTTAAGAGGGATAAAATTGAGATATAAAAACTCTTAAAAATGTTGGATGATGATAGTTAGGTGTCTAGCTACCAAACGTGCGAAGATATATTTTGGATTCATCCTGATTCCATAGTTATTCAACACGTTTTCTACAATGCTCATACTTGATTTAACCTACAAGACCAACAATTATAAACTTCCATTATTGGAGATGGTTGGTGTTACCTCAACTGAGAAGACATATTCTATTGGTTTTGTATTTCTTGAGTGTGAAAAAGGACAATTTTACTTGGGCCATAGAGGTGTGACAAACACTATTGAAGGACCAAGGTGAGATGCCTAAAGCGATTGTTACCGACTGTGATACTGTAACACCCCAATTTTATTTATCAATTTAAATGGAAATCGTTGTTGTATGTTAGTGTGTGATGAAAATATTATATTGTTCAATATGATATTATTGGAATAAAATTTAATTATATTGAGTGATTTAATAATTGGAAGAATAATTAAATAAAAATATATTTAATTAGTTGAGAAGGGTATAAGAGACTTTTAGTGAAGGTTAGTAAGGATGAAGTGGGAATTAGAAGTTTAAGGGTCTAAGGGTTAGAAGAGTAATAGAAAAAAGAGAAAAGAGAGTTTTTTTGGGAGCACGATCGTGAAATGGAGAAAGAGGAGCAGAGGAGAAAGAGGTTAGGGAAATAAGAGGAGATTCCTTTAGAGAAGAAATAGTTTGTCATCAAGGTAAGGGTGGGGTTCTTTCATCTCATAAGGGTTGAATGATGTATGTAGGTTGAGTGAGTTTAGTTAGAAACTTAGATGTACGTTTTTGTTGAGTTTCACGGCTTAGAGAGATTATGTGAAAATGATTTATTTTTGGATAAATCGGTATCAAATGGTAGAAATGTGTTATAATCTTGACACCATGAGTTTTATATGTGTGGTATCACTTACCAATGCTTGTATTTTCGATCAGTTTGATTTGGAATCGAAATTGGAAAACTGTCATATAAAATTTTGGGGATTTTTGACATGTTCTAAGTTTTCTTACATTATTCATGAAAAAATGTGGTATAGTTGTTGTTGCTATTGTTTTACAAGTTCATTGGTGTTATATTGTTGCCTCTATGTTTCAATATGAGTGGGTATGTTGGGCTGAGATTGAATAATCATGTTGTTCATATAGAATTGTTTATATGAACTATGTAGTGCAGTTTAACCACATGGTTCAATGAACTATGAAGCACAGGTTATCCACATGGTTCAATGAACTATGAAGTGAAGAATATCCACATGGTTCAATGAACTATTTAGTGCAGTTTATCCACATGGTTCAATGAATTATGTAGTGTAGCTTATCCACATGGTTGTATGAACTATATAGTGCATAATTTGGAAATGAACATGACCTAGTATGTGTATTTGTTGTTGTTTTGGTTAAGCGTAGTTGTTGTTGTGGTTACATGATGTTGATGTTGATACATGTTGATGTAACTATTGAAGTATGTTGTTGTTGTTGATTATGTGTTTTATTGTTATTAATATGTATTGTGTTATTCAAAAATGGATGAGGTTGATATTGTTTAATGTTGTAGTTGTTGTTGTTGTATCTTAGTGGTTGATGTTGATTACATGATGTAGTAGTCATAGATATTCATGGTTGTCATTGTTGGTGTATGGCATGTGCATAGTTGATAATGGTATGCTAAGGTAGGATATGTCCATTCGGATCCAAAAGGATCAGGTGATGTTGATGCAATCATGAAATAGGGATCGTACGGGGGTGTGATCATGAAATAGGGATCATACTGGACCATGAAATAGGGGTCGAAGGTGTGATCATGAAATAGGGATCATACTGACCATGAAACAGGGGTCGAGAATTCCGACGAGAACTGAATCTTGAAATAGAGATTGGAGAATGGTACTGCATTTGCATTAGTCAAGTTGAGTCTCATTGCATATATGATAGTGTCGAATAATGTTGATATTGTTGTTTTCTTATGAGTAGGGGTGCATGATGTTGTTGTTGTTGTGATGTATATGATTACCTAAATGATTTATATTCATGTACTTATATTATTTATTCCTTTTGATTGATTTGAGAATCTCACCACTTCTGTTTGAATGTTACCCTTAGTTGGTAACATGCAGGTGAGCAGGATAAGTAGAGAATGGTCGGTGAGGTCGGTGGACTTCACAATTAGGAGTCGGCTCTGATACGTGCTCTGGGTGTCGAGACGATGAATCTTTTCCATGTTTTGTTTATTTTTAGGAGAATATGTTATTCTTGTTTTAAAACATTATTTTCTATTGTGATGAAGTTTAGAATTTTCCGCTGCATGTAAAAGTATTTTATAAGATGTATCATTATTGAGCCATGACATTTTTGGAATTGTGACACTCAAATTAATTGGAGTTTTAAATTACTCTGATTTTATTATAAAATTCGTGGGGATATTTGGGTGTTACAGATAGTGCATTGATGTATTTATCTGTAAAGGAGTTTCCTTTTTCTAATGCATTACGTTGTAGGTATTGTTGGGGTATAAGAATGAGCATTAACATTGGGTCAAGAGCAACACATGTGAGAGATATGCTAGACGACGACACTAGATCTAAAAGGGGGGTTGAATAGATCACATATTTTTAATAATGTGCGCTTAATGATTTGTTTAAAATTTTATGCGAAAGCGGCCTCAGATCAATTATCGTCTAGCTAAACCATTATTGGAAAGACTGAATATGCGAAACAAAATCGAATTATGTAAAGGAGATAAAGGTATCAATTAACTTTCCAATCAATAGTTCAAACAAAACTCACTTAAAATAAACCAACTTCTAATGACTAATATAGAATAAAATTGGAATAGACAATACAACAAACAATTTGTGTGAGATCAAATTATCAAACACTTGGCATGTGAAACATACCCTGTTAATACTTTCTTTGATATTGTAGTGCAAAATTTTATTTGCAATAAAGGTGATTACAAATATGTTTAAAAGCTATTTGATGCACTACTAATTAATTGAACTATTACTTAACAATTAATTTTACACAAACTATAACAATGTAATGTAAAGAGATAGAGAAAAAGAGAGACACCTGATTTATTTAGACAATTCCCATTTCGTCCTCGATAAGGGTACGTCTGCCCTCAATTCTTAAAATAGAAATGAGATATGTATAAAATCTATGTGCAAAATTAATTGTTAAGGAATCCGGTTGAGGATACCTCAGGGCACTTGTGCTTTTCTTTTGTTTGACAGGTTACAGGTACCCAAGGCGGATAACCTTTCACAACACGGGTTATATCAAGCACTATATCCCCAGCCAAGCCAGCAGTCACCTCATCAGAAGGACTACTTGACGAAAGTATTCCCCCACAGAGCTTTGTACCCCCTCAGAGTATCCCCCGCTAAGCTGATCATCCGACAAATTACTTCCCAAAAGTTCTCTTCTCCCCAAGCAGGATCTCTAAAGCAATGCCTGAATCACTTTTCCCCAGCGAGTTGCCAGATCTTCTCATCCCCAACATTGACTCCCCACAGATCGCCCAGTGATCCATTCACCCAGCAGATTTCAGATTGCGGATCTCGTTTCTCTCATTTGCCTAATCATAAAATTCACATCATTTCCCACCAAACAGAGCGTAGCATTCCGTCTAATACGGAGCATTACGACAAAAATCAAACATTTGCATGATCATAAGCCAGGTTTGAGCCAGTCACATGCAAATACCAAAATCACTCCTCCAGCAATACGCAAAAAATAAAAAACTGATCCCCTACAGATAAAAGCCAAAATATCCTTTTGCACTCTCAATACAAATACTTGTACATACTTATACACAATCCTCCTGATACTCATCCGTATCCTACTTATACATAATTCTTTGATACTCGTCTGTATCTTACGCATCTCCCCAGCAGATCAACACTCGTCCGTGTTCCTTGTTCAAACAGTCGAAACTCGTTCGTATCATCACTCCTTAAACACACGTCGTTGTTTGTTTCTATCGATACGCGTCCGTATCGCGGTCCTAAGGATACTCGTCCGTATATTTAATCTATACACACTGTCGAAACACTTATACCATTTTATTTAGGGCTTAAACACTCGTCCGTGTTTATCTATACCCAGAAGTCGCCAACAAAACAACTTTCTATCCGACATTCGTCCTATGTCGCGATAATCCAGAGCATCCGTGCCCTGCTAGGTGATCGTCCTTCACCTTTTGATGATCGTACCTCATCATTCATCCGATGGCCATCCCCATCGTCGATCTTTTTGTCCGGCATTCGTCCTATGTCGAGATAATCCCCAGACAGAGCAACCGTCCCCTGCTAGGTGATCGTCCTTCACCTTTTGATGACCGTACCTCATCATTTATCCGATGGCCGTCCCCATCGTCGATCTTCCCATCCGACATTCGTCCTAGGTCATGATATCTTTTAGCAGATGTCCCCTGCTAGTTGATCGTTCTTCACCTTTTGATGACTGTCCCTCATCATTCATCCGATGGTCATCCCCATCGTCGATCTTTTTATCCGGAATTCGTCCTATGTCGCGATAATCCTCAACAACCATACCTTTCTAGGTGATCGTCTTTCACCTTTTGATGAATGTCCCTCATCATTGATTTATTTATTCTTCACCCGATGGCCGTCCCCGTCACGGTTTCTTTATTCTTCAGCCTGACGGTCGCCCCCGTTAGTGCTTTTAAATCCCCAGTAAAGTCACCTTTCTTTACCCGATGGCCGTCCCCGTCGCGGATCCTTTATTCCCCAGCATGATGGCCGTCCCCGTCAGTGTGTTTCTCAAAGTTTTTTATTCCCCAACAGTCGTCCTCTGCTCGATGGTCGTCCTCCGTCGCTACCATTTGATATTCAGTCTATACTATCTATTACAATTTATATCCCTTTTCTTCTTATAATAAAGAGTGCAAATTTTGGATTGTCTTGGTATTCAACCACAAGTTATCTTGTTTGACTGTTAAGCCAGGCGCTTACATCCTACACAGCTAACACATGCTTGAATATGGGCAGCTGTAAACACCCCAAATTTGCCCTCTCTTTTTTCTCACACCTTGGCTTGTGATCCTTCATACTGCATAACATATCATCACATCTCACATTGCATATTTTTCCTTTACCAACTCATTGCATATCTAGGGTTTGTGATCAGATGAACCCAAGAAGTATTCTGAGCAATATCAAAGGCCATGAAGCATTCCAAGAGGGTCCATGAGTGTTCTATGATCATATTATGCCTCCAAGGGTTCTTTGAAGTTAAGAAATCACAAGGGATTGCAGAGATGTCCAGGCAGGCTAGGAGCTCCTACACAGATGACCTAGAAATTAGGGGTTTGGGTTTGAGGCCTTTATACCCAAAATATTTGGTCATTTTTGATTCTATTGGTCTATATATGATATAAGGAGCATGTGTATCAAATTTGAAGCAAAAATTCCTTGTGGAAGTCATCTGATAAAATGGTAAGTTGTTGTGCAAGAAAAGTCAGAATCAGGGCATCTGAGGCCCCCAACAAGGGTTCCAAAGGGTCATCATCATCAATTTGAGGTCCTAAGATATTTATTTGATCTTAGGAATGCTTGTAAGTTCACAAGATTGAAGAATTTTGTGATGATGGAAATGCTATGCTTTGGAGGATGCACATGTAATGATGATTATGCATCTGCAAATGCTAAGAGATCTCCTGATAAGGAGACTGCAAGTATCCCAGATGGCTTGACTGGGGAGAAACAATGATCATTGCACTGATCTGATCCATTCTGATGCGGAGGAAACAACTCTACAGGGAAGGTTGTCAATGATACATCGACTCTGAACAGCCGCCATTGCCAAAAGTAAATTGGACTTTTAAGACTGGAGTGCCAAGACCCTGCTGGAGATGGGCCCTTCTTGAACTCTGGTGGGGAAGTGAGGACCTCCTGACTTGGCTGGGAACCAAAAGCATGACACTACTGAGGAAGCAACTCGCTGGGGAGGAAAGACACTCCTTATACTGCTGGGAATTGCCCCTGTCTGAAAGAAAACTTCTGCTTGGGGGTGACACCCACATTCTGCTACCTTGCCAGGAGAAATTTCAACTTCCACTTTACTGGGGATGACTGGAGACACCCTGGAAGACATGTGCTCCTGTTCAAACATAAAGGACTGCTCCTCCTGGGAATTTTCTTTTAGCTTTTTTGGCAACACCTGTACCTGTACCTGCATAAACACAATCGATAATGCCTGCAATATGGAGAGTTAGTTTGGGACCTGCCTGCCCCAGGCTCGTAGCATGAATCATTATCTGGGTATCTCGACACCCTTTCAGAGTTGTATTAAATGTTTCTGTCCTCCTGCGTGAGTTAGAAAGCATTCAAGTGTTCAGAACACAATATAAATCATAATTTGCTGGACGTTTTCACAATCAATCAATGCTAGATGAAAAACAAAAAACGAGAAGCAAATAGTCACAAGTTAACTGAAGTTGAATTTTTATTGATTCGAGAAAAATGGCCATGAATAGGCAATACAAAGGAAGCAGTTCCCTGGAAAGAGGAAACAACCAAAAAGGAAAACAAACTATCCTATTGGCAATGCAATGAATGGATCTCATCAAGTTTCAATCCGGTTATGACTTGTATGTCTTTAAGACGCTCCACTCGCTCTGCCCCTTGAGAAATGTAATTGAACTGATTTTCAAACCTTAGACTAACCTCAGTTGCAGATAGGTTATGGATCTCGCAGATCGCAGTCGTTCGTGTTAATCCCCCTTTTGCATGGATCGCCCTTTCAAGTTTTCAATCCACCGGGATACCCTTTTTTGCCTGAGTTGTCCGATGTGTCTTTTCAACTCAACGGATGTACATTTTTTTTTCAAGATTTCCCTAACTTCTTCCCGAGCCTTTTATTCTGTTTTTGGCTCGCCGAGATGCCCATTTCTTGCCTGGATCTCTATTCTGTTTTTATCCAGCGGGTCCTTTTTACACGAAGTATTTTCTTACTGCGTCTGCGTTGACAGGGGATTGGAAGTCTTCTCCGTCCATGGTCGTCAGCATCAAGGCTCCGCCTGAGAAAACCTTTTTAACCACGAACGGTCCTTCATAGTTGGGTGTTCACTTCCCCTGTGATCGTTAAAAGGAGGAAGAATCCTTTTCAGCACTAAGTCACCTGGCGTGTACCTCTGTGGTCGCACCTTCTTGTCAAAAGCCTGCTTCATCCGCCGTTGGTACAACTGTCCATGGCATACAGCTGCTAGACGTTTCTCTTCAATGAGGCTCAACTGATTATATATGGATCGGAGCCACTCAGCTTCATCTAGCTTAATGTCCATCATTAACCTCAATAAGGGGATTTCCACTTCAATTGGTAGGACTGCCTCCATACCATACACCAGTGAGAACGGGGTTGCCCCTGTTGAAGTACGTACTGACGTTCTGTACCCATGCAATGCAAATGGTAGCATCTCATGCCAGTCTTTGTATGTTAAAACCATCTTCTGCACAATCTTCTTGATGTTCTTATTGGCCGCCTCGACGGCGCCATTCATCTTCGGGCGATATGGAGAAGAGTTATGATACTCTATTTTGAAATCTCAACACAAGTCAGCCATCATCTTGTTGTTGAGATTAGAACCATTATCAGTAATGATCCTTTCAGGAATTCCGATGACCATTAGAAGCTGTCGGCTCGATCTTGCCAATCATATCAATGCCCCACATAGCGAACGACCACAATGAAGACATGACACTCAATGGATTCGGAGGCACATGGACCTTATTGGCATAAATCTGACACTTGTGACACTTACGGGAGTACTTACAACAATCGGATTCCATGGTAATCCAATAATATCCCGATCTCAACAATTTCTT
The DNA here is from genome assembly GCA_963966055.1 of Lathyrus aphaca. Classification (NCBI taxonomy): domain Eukaryota; kingdom Viridiplantae; phylum Streptophyta; class Magnoliopsida; order Fabales; family Fabaceae; genus Lathyrus; species Lathyrus aphaca. Next base: position 182,156,749 of record OZ014520.1, read on the forward strand.
GGCCATAGCATGTCCTCCAGCATGGGTACCAAAGGAACCTTCATGGACCTCTTGCATCAACAAGTCTGCTTCGTGTCTATCCACGCATCCGAGCAGAACCATGTCGAAGTTTTTCTTGTACAACACGCCATCTTGATTCAAGAAGAAACATCCTGCCAGTCTTCTAAGGGTCTTCTTGTCCTTACTGGATGCCCCAGCCGGGTATTCTTGAGCCTTCAGGAATTGCTTGATATCATGATACCAAGGCTTGTTATCTTCACCATTGTCGACTGCAAAGACATAAGCAGGTCTTTCAAGACGGGAGACCGTAATTCGAGGCACGAAATTCTCTTGACAAACTTTAATCATGGACGACAAAGTTGCTAGAGCATCGACGAATTGATTTTCATCTCGAGGAATATAATTCAATTTGACTTTGGTGAAGAAAGTTAACAGCCTCCTGACATAATCTCTGTAAGGAATCAAATAAGGTTGATGAACCAACCATTTGCCATTGACTTGATTCACCACCAAAGCAGAATCTCCGAAGATCTCGAGGTTTTTGACTCGTAAGTCGATTGCCTCTTCAATCCCCATGATACAAGCTTCATACTCTGTCTCATTGTTAGTGCATTTAAAAGTCACCCGAGCAGCTAAAGGTGTATGGACGCCTTCTGGCGAGATGATAACAACACCTACTCCACTTCCATTCATGTTCACAGCCCCGTCAAACATCAACTTCCATTTGGATTCAGGGTCTGGCCCCTCCTTCGGAAGTGGTTCTTTGTAGTCTTTCGACTTGAGGAACATGATGTCCTCATCCGGAAAATCGAACCTCATGGGTTGATAATCATCGATTGGCTGCTGAGCCAAGTATTCTGACAATACACTTCCTTTGATTGCCTTTTGCGAAGTGTAATGTATATCATACTCTGTTAGTATCATCTGCCACCGGGCCACTCTTCCTGTCAGAGCTGGCTTTTCAAAAATGTATTTCACAGGATCCATCTTGGAAATTAAGAGAACAGTGTGAGTCAGCATGTACTGTATTAGTCGGCGAGCAGCCCATGCCAAAGCGCAACAAGTTTTCTCGAGTAGCGAGTAACGCATCTCACAATCGGTAAACTTTTTGCTAAGGTAATAAATGGCGTGCTCTTTTCGACCAGACTCGTCCTGCTGACCCAACACACATGCCATCGATCCTTCAAGCATAGTAAGATACATAATCAAAGGTCTCCCTGGCACTGGAGGCATAAGAATTGGAGGTTCTAGCAGGTATTCTTTGATTCGGTCAAAGGCTTGATGGAAGTCTTCATTCTATTTAATGGTCTGATTCTTCCTCAGAAGCTTAAAGATGGGCTCACACGTGGCAGTTAGGTGAGAGATAAACCATGAAATGTAGTTTAGTCTCCCTAAGAAACCACGTACTTGCTTTTCAGTCTTCGGCTCAGGCATCTCTTGGATAACTTTCACATTGGCAGGATCAACCTTAATTCCTCGCTCACTAACAATGAAGCCGAGTAGCTTGCCAGAACGGACCCCGAAGGTACACTTATTCGGATTCAACCTCAATCTGAACTTCTGAAGTCTGTCAAACAACTTTGCTAGATTAACTAAGTGCTCTTCCTCCGTTTGGGATTTTGCTATCATATCATCAACATAAACCTCAATTTCATGATGAATCATGTCGTGAAATAGCGTCACCATCGCCCGTTGATAAGTGGCTCCAGCATTCTTCAAACCAAATGGCATAACCTTGAAACAGAAGGTGCCCTAAGGAGTGATGAAGGTTGTCTTTTCCATGTCATCGGGAGACATCTTAATCTGGTTATATCCAGAAAATCCGTCCATGAAGGAGAACACGGAAAATTGAGCAGTATTATCGACGAGCACATCTATGTGAGGTAGAGGGAAGTCATCTTTGGGGCTGGCCCTATTCAAATCCCTGTAGTCTACATACATCCTGACTTTACCGTCTTTCTTGGGAATCGACACAATGTTGGCAACCCACAGAGGGTAACTGGTCACGGCCAAGAAGCCAACATCAAACTGTTTTTGTACTTCTTCTTTTATTTTAATTGCCATATCAGGACGTGTGCGCCTCGACCTATGCTTCACTGGAGGACAATCTTCTCTGATAGGCAACTTGTGTACCACAATGTCAGTGTCTAAACCAAGCATATCTTGGTAGGACCATGCAAAGACATCAACATACTCTCGAAACATAGAAATCAAACAATTCTTGACAGATTCTTCTAATGCAGCCCCGATCTTGAATTCTTTCTTATCTTCTTCAGTACCCAGGTTTATTACTTCGACAGCTTCTTCGTGCGGCTGAATCATCTTCTCTTCCTGTTTAAGCAGTCTGGCCAATTCTTCAGGTAGTTCGCAATCCTCTTCACCTTCCTCATCGGCTTGATAAATTGGATTGTCAAAATCATACTCAGCCATAACAGGGTCGTTATTGATAAGATCCAGTAACGAGCACCTGCATGAATGATGATTCATGCAAGGCTTTAGAAAAGGCTTGAGAAAATGAGATACATTGCCAGTTTAAAAATTTCTTTCTTTTTGAAAAACAAAAACAAAAATGAAAGACAAAGAACAACATGAATGAATGTGAAACGTCAGCTTTATTTATGATTATGAATTGTGTTAAGAACAAAAGAACCCTTACAAAGAGCTACTATGCCCCGGGCAAGACATAGTGCTTGAATAATGGAAAAACAGAAACAAAAATTATTACTCTTCGAAAGAGGTGACTAAAATAAGCCTTTCTGATGTCCAATTGCTAAGTTGAGTCCCTGGAACGGCATGCCTGATCCACTCATCTAGGTCACAATCACTATCAACTACGTCATCCTGCACGGCACTGGTGTTTCCATAATCCATTACTCCCGCACTCGTGAAAGTAATTGGGTCTTGACGACCTTTAGCATTCGGTTCAGACGATGACTGCCCAGGATGGTAACCAATTCCGAACATATCTTTCTTTTCTGGAACTTCTATTGGATTGCCCCAACCGTCTCGCACCCCTGACTCTACCACCTCAAGAGCTTGCTTATAAGAGGCTATGGAAACCCCCTTCTTCGGTTCTTTAGGAGAAGCCGCCACGGCGGACGCTTGTTCAGTTTTCAGGGGCTCAAAAGCCTGACATGGGGTCTCAACTATTTCTCTATCCATATCCACATACTTGAATGAAGCCAGATGACTAACAAAAATGTCTTCTTCCCCACTGACAGTTACAATTTGACCCTCCCAGATGAACTTTAGCTTTTGATGAAGTGTGGACGATACGACTCCTGCTGAATGTATCCAAGGTCTTCCAAGCAAACAACTGTATGCAGGCTGTATATCCATTACGTAAAACATGGTATTGAATATTTCTGGACCTACTTTAATTGGTAAATCCACCTCCCTGAACACTGATCTCCTAGACCCATCAAATGCTCTAACCACCAGGTCTCTGGGCTTTAGAACTACTCCATCATAATCCAACTTCATCAGTGCTTTCCTGGGCAAGACATTCAACGACGACCCGGTATCTACCAACACGTGAGAGAGTACTGCACCTTTACATTCTAAAGAGATATGCAGTGCCCGATTATGAGCACGCCATTCAGAGGCCAGATCCATGTCTATGAAACCCAATCCGTGACTGGCATTGACACTAGATACCACTGCTTCCAACTGATTTACTGAAATATCCTGAGGAACATACGCCTTGTTCAGAATATTCAGGAGAGCCTTCTTGTGGGAATCAGAGCACATGAGCAAGGACAAGATGGAAATCTTCGACGGAGTCTGCTGCAGATGGTCTACAATCTTGTAGTCGCTCTTTTTGATAATCCTCAGAAATTCTTCAGCTTCTTTATCGAAAGTAAGGTCTGGATCAGTTACTGGTGCGAGATCGTTGACAACCACTGGCTGCTTCCCTCTTGCTCTAGCCTGGGCTTCCGCGGTGTCTCTGGGTGGTATCACACTATTTCTTAGTGTTTCCGGCTCAAATAACCTTCCACTTCTAGTAAAGCCCCCTACTCCAACACTTTCTACTTGAGCTGGGGTTGTACTAGACGTGGCCAACTCTTGCTTCTGGCCGTTACAGTATACTTCACCACCATAATTCCAGGGAATGGCTCTATCGCTCTGATACAATACTAGCCCTGCAGTAGTGATGGTTATCGGTACCTCTCTGGCCTATGGAGGAACTTGAGATGGATCGTAGAAGATAGTTACTGTGGAGCCTTCGCTTTCTTTTACAATCTTGTCAAACTGCAACATTCCCTCATCAATCATACTTTGGATCCCTGTTTTCAACTGCTCACACCCATCTGTAGCTTCTGCACATCTTGGACAATCTTCTTCACACCCAGGAAAAATACCTTTCTTTGACAAGCAGACTTTAACAACATTCAACGGAGTCTGCAGGTCGTTGACATCATACACCAAGTTTAGATTCTCCCCTTCATCGATTACCCCAAATGTACCTCCGTGAGAAGGCATAAGGTTCTGTATTACATTATGAGTAGGAGCAAAGTTGATTGCTTTGGAATCTACCAGGTCTTGGACTACATACTTCAAAGCTCTGCAGTTTTCCGTGGTATGTCCGGGAGCTCCGGAATGAAATTCACATCTAGCGTTCGTATCGTACCCTTCAGGAAGTTGCCCCGGCTTCGGGGGTTGCAAAGTTCTGAGCTAAACCAGCTGGAGTTGGAAGAGATTCTTCAGAAGTTGTGAATAGGACATAGGCGGAGTGTCAAACTGCCTTTCTCTGGTCCTCTGAGAATAGTATGGACGGGGAGTTCTTTGTTGATACCCCTGCGAGCATTGCGGCTGTGGTGGTTGGACTTGCTGTTGAACAGGTTGAGCTGAGATAGTGACAGGGGCCACTTGCTGATAAAACCTTTGCTACTTCCTCCCCTCTGCGCGTACACTGCACCAGTCTCTCCTTCTCTTCTTTTCACGAAGGCTTTCTTAATACCAGAACTTGAAGCGCCTCCATTATGAATCTTCCCTTGCTTGACCCAACTTTCTATCCTCTCGCAAGTCAAGATGATATCCGAGAATCCACTTGAAGAACATCCAGCTAGCCTTTCCATGAAATGCCCAGGGAGGGTATCCAGGAATAGGTCTACCATTTCTCTCTCCAGCAAAGGCAGTTGCACTCTAGCAGCCACTTCACGCCACCTTTGTGCGTAATCTTTGAAGCTCTCGGAATTCTTCTGAGTCAGACTTTGAAGTTGAGTGCGACTGGGCGCCATGTCGATGTTATACTGATACTGCTTGAGGAATGCTTCTCCCAATTCCTTCCAGTTTCTTACAGAGCTTCTCTCTAGCTTCATATACCATTCCAAGGACCCTCCGGAGAGACTATCCTGGAAGTAATACATCCAGAGCTTTTCATCCCTAGTATGGGCAGCAATTTTTCGGTTGAATGCCTGCAAGTGAGTATTTGGGCAGGAGCTACCGTTATACTTGTCAAAAGTCGGTGGCCTGAATTTGTGAGGAATAACCACCCCGGGGACTAGACCCATGTCAGACACATATATCCTCAAACTGTCTCTACACTCGAGGGCTTTGACTTTCTCAGCAAGCATCAAAAAATCATGAAGATTTCCTTCTCCAGCGAACCCCATGTCATTGTTGAAAGAAGGGAATTGATCCTCTTTCCTGTCTTGTACTGGAATGAAAGTTGTCGTGCCCTGTTCTGGAATCTAAGGTCCACCTAGGCCATTGCTGGTGTTGGGAGGAGCCCTTTGCACGTCAAGAGTGGTCACAGGAGTGTTAGTCTGAGGAGGGTTGAGTCCTTGAATTCCATTCCTTAACTCTTGCTGTCCCTGAGCCATCCCTTGCATCATGACCATGAACTCTCCCATTCTGGTGCGAAACTCATTAAGATCAGTTTTCATAGCGTCCATGACTGTCCTCTGGTTGCTGCGAGTTGTGTAGCAATGCAGGATTTCTTGTCGGAGATGCCGGGTCTTGGCAGCTCTCGCAATCTTTGCCTGAAACACAGATAAATTAAGCACCCTGTAGAAAAACCTGCAAAAAAAAAGAAGAAATGCAAATGATGTGTATGCAATGCAATGTGTTCCTTTTATTCCCAAGGCTTTCCTCTTTTCCGGTCCTGGAATTAAGAGAATAATAATTGGGAAGAAGACCTAAGCGATGCTCAAATACAATGACGGCCATGGAGAATTGGTGCTCATTACCCCGTGTCGGTGCAACAAATAACGAACAAGAGATTCAAAACAAGTCAATCACATAAACTGAAGTTTGAAACAACAAAGTCCCGGAAGGGTGCTAATCAAAAGAACAATAAAGGAATCCCACAACAAGCCTGTGGGTAATCCAAGTACAATAGCATGAAACTACACTCTAGGGAGCTCTAAGTCTTGCAGCCTCCAGCTAAGACGCTTGACATTCTGGAACAACTGAACGATATCCGGATGATCAGGCTCCTGGATGAGTCTCTGGATGAGGAGATCCCTTAGATCAAAGGAAGCATGTAACTCTTCAATCTGCTGCAGGAAAGCCATCTCACTCTCTTTGCTCAGACCCGACTCATCCTTTGACTTCTTCACATCAGCTTTCAATTTCAAGTCTTCTATTTCTTTCTTTCTGAGCTTCCTTTACTGCTTGTTGGCTTTCTGCTAGACTTTGGAGACGACCCTTCTCTTGATGATAAACCTTCTGAAGGAGCTCTCTCTGTCCATCCAAAGAATCTTGAAGACTCTTGATTTCCAGCTTATTCTTGACATCCAGCTCTTTTTGCTTCCTCAAATTGTCTTCCCATTTTTCTTGCCATAAGGTAACAGCTTCATTGGCTTCATTCAGGTCCTTCCTCTCCTTCCGGCGCTGGGCCGCCTTGTGAGTTTCAGCTAATCCCTTTTTCTTGAAGTAAAGCTCTCTCTCTTGAAAATCTTGCTGCTTGAGCCTAACCATCTCTTCAGCTTTGTGAGCTCTTTCCTCCAACTTTTGATTCTGCATCTTCAGCTTCTGACATGAATTGTAAGCTTCTTGATTCTCTAACCTGAGCTGTTGAACCAAAGCTTCCAACTATTGATAATCTTGCAGAGGCACTGAAGTCGTGGGTGCTACCTCCTTAGGGTAGAGAGGCGTCTCTCTAGAAAATGGGAGCAACTGAGTCTTTACACGATCCTCCAACCGGCTGGCGAAAGGATCATAAGTGTTAGGATCCACTCTTCCAAAGTGTTTCTTACCTTTTATCACTCTAACTTCCCAAGCTTGGGATAACATCATGCTCTTCTTAAGATTTCCTTAAGCTGGAAAGTACAAAGATTCCTTTGCCTCTTCAATCAAAGGCATATCTCTTAATGGATAACCAAACTGCTTCCTGGACAAGATAGGGTTGTAACTGATCCCACCTTTCCTTCCTATCAAAGGCACATTTGGGAAGCTACCACATTGACCAATAATTCTTTGCCCACAAGATCTCTGTTGCATCCCCATGCAATGTCAGCTGAGGTTAAGCCCATTAATCTTTTGGACCACTTCCAAGATTGTTTCAAATCCTGAAAAGGTCCTGATTTAGGGAATTGCCTTACAAACCAATCAGAAAATAGGGGAGCACAACACTTTACATGTCCTTTCCTTTTTTCATTTCTATGGTGAACCCCGTAGTAAAATTCACCTAGCAAAGTGGGTATTGGATTTCATCTGGAAAATATAGTGATAGCTTCCATATTAATTAAACCCTTCTCTCCTAGAAACAAATTGGTCCCATACACTATCAAAGCAAGCAAAGTGCTGAACTTAGCCCATTTGTTCTCAGAGGCCAGGTCTTGAGCTTCCTTGATAAGAAAATCTAAGAAAAGTCCTTTACCCTTGGTGGCATCCACTTCTCTGTTAACTTTGGACAAATCTAGAAGGAAAGACTCAGCTATATCTTCAGATGAAGGCATCTTCTCTACGCCATAGTAAGGAGCACCATTTTTGATAGGGATTTTGAGGATGCTAGATATCTCTACTAATGTGGGAGACAAGATATAGTCAGGGAAAACAAAAACCCTCAACTGTGGATCATAGAACTGCAGAAGAGAATGCAAGCTATCCCTCTGATCAGTGGTTGGCTTATTCACATAGTCTAAGATCTTTCCAAACTCTCTTCTAAAATCATCAAGCACTTTGTCCCCCATCAAGCCAATTAACCTCCGAATACCATCTGTTTCTGGATGTGGGAACGTATAATGGACATTTCTCTTCCTTGTAATCTCCATGTTGAAGCAGCAAATATGACCAGGACTTAGGAGGTAATGAACCCTGAGAATAAAAAGAACACAAAATGATTAATGATGTCATGATGTTATGCAAGGCAAGGCATGTGATCAGTGACGTGCCTGTGTAGTGAATCGGGTAATCAAGTGTTTGTGCAAGGCCACAATATCACCACAAGTATCTCTGATCAGGAGTTCATGACTTCAGAATCCATAATTAACAGAACAAGATCATATCACTGAAATGTACTGGCATACGAAGGTATGTTGAAGTTTAGGGTTCCTGCAAACCTGTAAACCCATCCTAATCTCATGGGTGTGCTACTCGGGTCAACATCACGGACTCTCAAAGCCGAATAACAATAATACGTTCACCATTTCCGAGAAATGACTCATGACCAAATCAGGGAATCAGTTTGGCATTATGTACTACTCAGGGAGGCCTCAGCTGAGTCCAAGGAAACAAGCATCCCTCATCGGTCCCCAGCTTCAAGCACTGAATCGAGAAACAATAGTACATTCATCCCGAAGGGTACAATACTACCGTCATACGAATAATTTGTCTTGACTGGATTCCTATGAGAGAACCAGGCCATCCTATGCGAGTTCCCAGTGGGCCCTCGGATGCGAGTGGGTTTGCCAACAAATGTGGCCTGCCACTTTCATCACTGGAGATGGATGTTTCCACAAAGGTTCTCAATGATCGGTCCCTTGACTTCACATAACTATCAAGGTAGCTTATTAACCCAGAAAGATTCCGGTATCAATACATTCCCGAGAAAGTCGCAAGTCAAGGCGTGGAACTCACAAATACCAACATAGCAAGATTCCATGAAGCCAAAGTAGAACCACTCTAAGTCCTAGGTGCACTCAAGCCGGGTACTTGGCTTATCTCACAGTAACTCCCATCCCGCAAAAAAAATGAAAACCAGCACAGCCAGACAGTCCAGTATAATATGATGCATGGAAAATAAATACTGAAAGCAGTAAATAAAAGCGGTAAAGTAAAGCTGTAAAGTAAGAACTGTAAATAAAAACAGTAAAGCTAAACTAAAGCACACAACAACAAACAGATAAACACCCAAAGAAACAAAACCAAACAGGCGCTAGGATTGACTCTACAAGAGAAACCAGAGATTCTGGGTTCGATCCCCAGCAGAGTCGCCAGCTGTCGCTCCCGGGATTTTCATCCTAGTACAAACGCGAAAGTGGCACGGAAAAGGTAGAGTCACCATCCAGGCATTTTTACCCCGAAGGAACGGGAAAGGTAATACTGCACAAACCTAAGGAAGAAGGAAAGGACAAGGTCATGCGAACCAAAGATCTGGTTTCGGGAGTCGGTTATGACCTGAGAAGGTATTAGCACCCCAAATCGTCCGCCGTACCCGACGGGATCCACGCTTGTTTGTTTGTTTCAAAGGGTGAGAAAAATATAACTGCTACTGAACAAATGAATTGCTAACTGGAATGAGAATGCGAAATGAGAAGGGAACTGGAAAAGAGAACAAAAAGAAAGAATGGGGGAAAATGTAGGGAAAATAAAGAATGCGCTCGAACGGGCCCTACCCCGCTGCCTACGTACCTCATCGGGATAATGAGCATCATAGTCGACGTAGTTCGCCTAACTAAGGCGGGAACTATTTGTTTGTGTTTTTTATGGCTTGAACATTGTATGCCTATGCTCAGGTGTTGCAGGCTCGTCTGGTACGAGTGCGTTTACCGTCTTGCATGCGAGACAAGTCGTCGCAAGTTCACGTTCAGAATGAATGAGATGAGAAACGAAGTTCCTGCAGGATAGTCGCTTATTGTTTGTTTTTTGTCTTTTATGAGAAGTGTTTTGAATTTGTTTGCGAACATTCTCATACTAAGACCTATCCATCATGGTAAATACTTACACCTCGCCCTGAAACAGGACGCGTATAAGTATTCCACAACAAAGTCTCGTATCGTACAAGAACGTTCAGTTTTTATTAAGTGTTTTATTATTTTCTTTATGAGATGAGAAAGAAGGACTCAAGTTGCAAAATGCAAAAACTAAGGGACTAAGACTCAATCCTAATTTTCGTTATTTATTCAAAAGTGGTCTTAATGGTTTGTGGGGTTTTCTAAACCTAAAGAGAAAAGAATAGAATGCAACTTACTTCCTAGAGAAGTTAAGTTGATTCTACGAAAGAGAGAGAAATCCTACCAAGCACAAGTATGAAAAGTAAAGGAAATTAAATGCAAATTAAATGCATAAAGGAAGTAAAAGAATAAATTGAAGGAAACTTTACCTCAATCTTCCCCTCTACAAAACAAAGATTAGTGTGCATTTTATTTAAAATAATAAAGCAAACATACCCTAATTAAATCTTAATGACTCTCTTAATTCAATCAAAATTCTATTTTAATTCTAGAGGAACTAAAAAATGCTAGGACAAAAATACAGCACATACTACATCCCCTAGTACACAAACAACTATCAAAATAATGCATAATACAAAGCAAAGCACAAACAACTTTCTACAACCAACATACAACATGAAAAAGATAGGTGTAGAAAGTCACATACAGTATACAAACATAATAAACCACATGTATTTTACAACACCTATATTAACAAACAGCTACGAAAACATGGGACAGATTTGATCATTTTTATTTATGCGCACAAAGTGAATGATAAACAACACATTAATGTCACTTAACATGAATCTACATGCATCACAAAATGAACTCAAACATGTGAATTTATTTACATCATTTATTTGATTAAAAATGACAATGATCAATCAAGAACAAACATACTTTTTCATGTTGCACAAATGAGCATTTTATCATGAGATTGAACAAGTATCACTACAAGCATCAATTGTTACACATGAATGGCATAAAAATCAGAATTGAACACATGTTAAGATATGATCAATTAAGCACAAGAAAATTGCATGAACATGTGAAATATTTAATCACTTTTGACAAAAAATTAACATGGCCTTTAATCACTTTATCAATCAAGCAAGCAATGACAATAATCATGAAACACATATTGAATTTAAGCAAGCACTTAACATGTGAAACAAATGATTAAAGTGTAGCAAAACAACATCAAGAATCAATTCTATCACATTTTCACATTTAACACAAAACATGGAAAAGTGAACGGAATCATGTCGAAACGACTCGAAACAAATGAATTGGCTACTGGAAATAGACCCAAAAATTTCCTAAAATCAATACCTAAACATACATGAACCTTAGAAGCACTAGGGAGCAAGATTGAGCAAGAAAATAAGCTAAAAATCCAAAAATGAACAGCGTTAACCGGTTAACCAAACGGTTAACCCGTTAACGGACCCTGGACAACACTAAAAATGGCCAAAAACGCATGCGTTAACCGGTTAACCAAACCGTTAACCGGTTAACGCTGAACAGAAAGTGAAAAATGCTTTTGAAATAAGTGCTTTTGGCCACAATCTTACTTCTAAACAACCCTAACCCCACCTAATCATGCTAACACGAATTTCTACTCAATTAGGGCTTATTAACACATGCTAGAATCTATAACAAGCTACAATCCTAACTTCTAATCCATCAAAAACCACAAATCGCAAGCAAAACTTAACGAAAACGTAATCAAACATAAGCAATACGAAAAGCACTTAAAGAATGCCAAAATGGTGAGATGAAGAGAATAACTTAAAGGAAAAGTGATTTAGATCACCAACCTACGAAGCAGAGAAGTGCTTCGGTAATTGTTGCAAGAATCGGAGCTTGATCGAAGAGAAAACAACGAAAACCGCGAAACCGCAAAATAAATGCGTTCTTGATGCTTGAACCTCCGTGCACTTCCGATAAGTTGAAATCCTCACAAAATTCAGTAGATTCTTCTTCCAAAATCCACAAAATCAATGGAGGTTGGGGCTAAGCTTCAAGATCTTCAAGTTTCAATGTGAAACTTGAAGAGATTATTCAAAAAAGCTTTAGTGAAAGAAAGGAAAATGGAGGAAAAGTGAGAGAGAAAAAGTGATTGTGAGAGGGTGAAGAAACTTGTGAATGAAAATTGTGTGTGTAATCCCCTTTGGTTTGGATTAAAATGGATTAAATATGACTTAGGTTTGGGGCCCAAAAATTAGGCTTGGGATCCAAAATTATGGTTTGGTAATGAGGTTAGGATTTAGCAATGGAGCTAGGATAGGAGAAGGAACATTCTAGAAGATGGTAGAACATGGTAGAAGTTTCCAAGGGAAATGGAGTGGAATTGAAATGGAAAAACAAGAGGGAAAGAATGAAAGGAAGTGTGGAAAGAAAGTGGAAGGAAAAGTGGAGGGAAATATGAAATCAACCACTTTTCAAATGATTTTTCTTTTGATTTTTTTTTATGATTCCTCCATAGTTTCTTGACCAAATTTGAACCATAGGATCATGGTAATCTTAATTTCATGATCTCAGTCTTAAAAGTCAGGAGTCGGCCCTTTTTACCTAGCTCGGTTGCTCTTTCCCCGATTCCTCGAGTTTCATTCGTCTGGCCAGTCGAACCCCTTCCAAAATGAATTTGTGAAAGAGATTTGAACCCTAGGCATTTGACATCATATATAATACAAAGGAATCCTCTTTGAATCATAACTTCATGCAGAAGCCGCGTAGAAGCGAAACCCTAATTTGGCCCTTTTCATCAGGAAATACTGCACTACTCGCCTCCTGTGATCAACTCAAATCTTTCCATGGCTTGTGGCTTCAAGTTAAGACTTGTGGGATATTCTAAACCCTTTGCACAAGGTTGAGAAGCTTTGTGACCCTTTGATTGCCTTTGTAATGCCTTCAATTGCTCCAATCATTGATCACATACCTATGCCTCAGCTATGCTACACATGATGCAATTTTTTTTTGATTATTTTATGAATTTATGAATGCAAAATGCTATGCAAAATGTTGAGGAAATGAGAGGGAAAATTTTGAGGTATTACACACATCACCACACCCATGCAGTACTCCCCCAAAAACAGATAAAACCCATCAGAAAAAAACAAAAGGAGAAAACACTCACATAATGAATAAGGAGAAACGCTCTCTATAAATAGTAGGCAATGTCATAGTTAGTAACAAACTATATTTGAAAAAAGAAGCATTCCTGGTCAATGATCTTTATTATAGGAGCAAAAACTTCTGCACTATTAATATGGACCGTCCAAATCAGATCTTGACCAACTGACTCTATTCTCCCAAGCTAAATGGACCAATAACAAATACGCATGCATAAAACTCGTGTTTCACACCCTCCTGCTAGAACCGTCCACAAAAGAACTCCAAGTTTGCCTCACAACACACACATGTTCTGAAACATGTTCTGACATCCAACCACATAATGTCTGCTAGCAATACTACATACATGGTTCACAACCTCTTTTGACCTTAATTAACACTGCAGATACTAACTTTATCCAGATGAATCCATACAACCCATACACCACATACACTTATTAGAGGCATCCATTATGAATAAGAATAATCAAGTGCACTTGGTATTAATCCTTTCAACCATGACATATATTGTCAGAATCACAAAAAAAAACACTACTCCCCATTAACTTCACAAAGCCAGCTGCACAAAAATGTAATACTCTCCCCTTATCAAGGATAACACATGCTTCTTTGTACTTTGATGAATGGAAAACATAAGACGCATCTTCATGTCTTCAAGAGCTCACTCTTTGTTCAATCAACAATTGAACACAAACACCCCTTGTACCAAAGCACATGATCCCTTCTTGGTTTGTTGTTACCTCAGGCTACAACTACTGATCATCTTCTTGCTAACAGAACTTGACACTAGGCCTACATTACCTTCACAATCTTTTGGCCATACACTCCAAACAATACTCATCCAAACTAACTCTAACATTATAATCAATTCGTGAATATCCATATTCAGGCTTTCAAGCAATCAATACCTGATCTACTTCAGTCTTCAATCTTCTTCCAAGACAGATCATCTACCTCATCATTCTCCCAAATGATTAGGTAGACTCAAATTAGATACAATGAAGACAGTCACCCCAGATAATGTTCTAACACTAGTTAGAACATCTTCCAAACACCAAGACATCATCATCATCATGATTCTTGATATGTTCCACCAACTGTACTTACTATAACATAGTAATCCAAGAACTGAAGACTTTTAACAACACTGTGCCACCAACTTGAATCAGAACTCTAGAAAGAGAGATAAACTCTCATCCACCTTCAAAAAGAACAAATCTCCTTGAGTCTTCAACTCATCACCCTTTTGCCCAAGAGTAACTTGTTCTAAGACAATCCTCAAGACCAACCAGCTGCCACACCCTGATTATCTTGATTCTTCGAATCCACTAAAGAGTAACCAATTGCCACAGTTTGATCACCTCATTTATGAATCCTCATATGAAAAAGCCAACTGTCACAACTTATCTTCTTCACGTTTGTCAGAATTCTCAAAAATATTTTGATATACTTATTCTTGTAAATCATTCTATTTTTAATTGATGTTCCACTTCACCAAATGAGATTCTGAAGTTGAACTAGATGTTTGAACATTATCATTCCACATCCAGCTGTTGAATTCAACTCATTCTTCTGCCACTTGAAAGAACCCCCCTTAACAGAACAAGATTTCCATGCTCTCATATACTTGATACACCAACCAAGTTTAAGTAGACAACCTCCATTCTGTTGCTTCTGCAGTAATTTCTACCAATATCACACATTGATGAGAATTTGCCAATGTTTCTCCAAAGACATCAAATCTTCCACTGTCTGAAACTTCAGAAGGAATAGTTAAGAACTACACCTCACAACCATACCAAGGATGACATCTTTCCTTGAGTAAATCACTCTTCATAAAGTTATGATAATGCTGTTAATTCAACTTTATGATAATCATTCTGGTATGCACCTGAACCATAAGTAGACCATATCAAGTGGTTATTAAAATCATGATTTCTACACAATCTATCATCTCCATCTCTGAGATGATACATGACACATGCACAACAATCATTATGATCAGCCTCAACAACAAACTACACCTTTGCACCAAACGGCCACATATAACACTCTTAACTCCCCCTTACAAGAACAACCAAAGATCTTTCTAAAGATGAGCACCAAATTCTCAACACACTTTCTGAAACATAATGTTCAGATTGCAAATATGCATAACTTCCAGATAAATACTAAGTCTCCCATCAAAGTATCTATCTTCAATCATATGCATTACAACAATAATAGATAAATACTAAGTCTCCCGTCAAAGTATTTATTATTAGTCAGATAGGGTTACCTTCTCACACAAGGTAGGGAAAGTAGTCTGACTTCTTCTTCTTCTTCTTCTTCTTCTGCAGGCATCTGACACTTACTGACATGATGTTCTATCATCTTTTCAGACATAATTCTCAATCATAAAGCACTTCACAAATTACTATGGCTTTTAAGGCACCCTTCATAGTAATTAACACATGCACACACAAGGGAACACAAGCGGATCACCAATCAGTAGCTAATCAAGCTTACATTCCAAAACAAGAGTACATGTAGTAACATGAACCTTCTCAGACACATCACCTAGATGCATCCTCTTCCAGATCAGGAGTAGGTTCTAAACCTATGTGATTCCATCATATTAGTTTGGCTCCCAAAGCACATATTCACACCATCTTCAATTAACTATGCCTTTATGAGTGGACTTGAACAATAGTCTTCAAGTATCGTTGGCAAAGCCATCTGAAGCAAACATGCATATATCCTATCACCATAGGACATATCACCAAAGAGGAACAACCTTCTCAACATCAGGAGTTTTCAGATAGCTACGCAGCGGATTAGCACACAAACTCCTCAAACCCTTCAGGTGTCACATATCAGCCCTAACAACATACTCCAGGTGACACCAACCTACAATAGGTTTGAAAATAAACCAAACCTACTTCAACAACATCTCTACACAAGTCTGCAATAATAGAATAGTATATCCTCCACTTCTAGGGACCATTCACACAACAAACAACTTTTTAGTAGAAATCTTCCACCTTGACCATGAAGCAGAAAGTATCCCCCTTGGATCTCATCCAGAAATAGACTAGGATGCCTGCTCTGATACCAATTGAAATTCTGGTATGACAGACTCAAATGTCGAATACGATGTTGAGACATCAGATCTGTTACTTGTTAAACATGGCAAGATACAAACAACAACATTATACAATTCTGATATACCAGATTCTAACTATCCTACGAGATGTTTTCACATTTGGTTTGACATTCAGCAAGAATACTGCATAATATATAAAATAGAAAAGCAGTAAAGAACACATTCAAATTGTTAATCCAGTTCGGTGCAAGCACACCTACTCTGGGGGCTACCAAGCCAGGAAGGAAATCCACTATGTAGTATCAATTCAAGGACCCACAACAAACCACTAAGTTTAGAATCCTCTCACTTAATCACTACCAATGCAACTTCTACTTAGGAACTCCTAAGTATCAGAACTCTCTTTCACTCCCTCTCAATCACAATAGTGATAATCTTAACAATTTAAAGTCAGAATACACACTTCCATGACAACACCTTAACCTTGCTTCAAAGCTTCAGTTAAGAACAAAATACCTCTTGCTTAAAAGCTTCGAGGATTACAAAGAAAAACAACCACAAAAAATGAATCTTGTTGTATACGACTGTGCCTAGAACTCAACCCTAATGATATGACTTTTACATCTTTGGCTGGTTACTAAACCTAGTTACAAGGTTTCTTTTTATAACCTAATCCCAACTGGATTTTGGGCCTAAAAACGCAGCATAACAGCTGCTACAATCATGCTGAAAAATCTGCTACAAATAAGATCTTCAAAAATAACAACTTCCTAAAATATCTCTAAATATAGAAAGTCTATATTTATTAAATATTTGTCTTCAATATAAATTTGAAACTTCAAGATCTTTAAATCAGCGCCACATTGGATTGCGTTACATTCTCTGAATATTCGGCTTCTGTTAAATAATAATAGAATCTTCAATCCACTTTATCAGTTCATGATGTCGAATGAACTATTGTAAACACCCCAAATTTGCCCTCACTAAGTTCACACCATGGCTTGTGATATTTTCATTTGCATTAGTTCAATCATATCATCTCATATTGCATTTTTGCTTCACTGCATTGGTTCAAAGTCATCTGCATCTAGGGTTTGTGATCTGAGCAATTCATGAGCCATTTGAGCCATTTGAGCCACTCCAAAGGTCTTCAATCATCTCAAGAGGGTCCATGTATGTTCAAACATCATATTATATCCTCCCAAGATCAAGGAAGTCAGAAAATCACAAGAACTGAGAAAGCATGGAAGCTGAGCTAGGGTTTAACTACACAGATGACCTAGAATTAGGGTTTTGGTTTCAGAGGCTATAACTCCAAATTTTTTGGTCATTCTTGTTTATAATGTTCTCAGTATGATATAAGGATCATGCATACCAAGTTTGATGGAAAAATTCATTGTGGAAGTCATCTGATCATTGGGTAACTTCTTGAGCAAGTCAGAGCCAAATCAGGGCATCTGGGGCCCCCAACATGGAACCAAAATGGATTTTTCATCAAAATGAAGTTATATGGTCTTTATTTTATCATTGAAGTGTTTAGAAGTTCACAAATTTGAAGAAAAGTGGGCTAAACCAAAAGTTGCCAAAAATGGAAATGACTTGTAATGTAAACTTTCCATTTTGGGAAAGTTTTTCAACCTCCTCTTTCTTAACCAAAAATGCTTCAAATGAAAAATTCTTGGTCATGAAAGTTGTAGATTGAATCATTCCCTTTTCAAAAAGTACAAGAACAAGATCTAATTCATTTTAGAACTCAAGTTATGGCTTTCCAAAGTTGGCAAAAATCACATAATTTCATGTTTCACGCCAAAGAGGATTTTTTGCAAAACCTCATGCCAAGCTATTTTATGACTTCAAATTGACTTCTACACATCATAACATCATAGTACATGACTTAAAACTCTGAATTGCCTAAAGAATTCCACGTTTCTATAACTTGCACATGAAGAAATTTCAAAAGGGCCAAAAGTCCACAAAATTGCAAAACCTCCCACAACTTCTCACAAACTTGCTGAATTGCCTCTAAGTGGTTTCTATGGACATCCTCAATACCAGCTGCACCAGACACCCCTTTTTCCTTGGCCTGAACCAGCCCATACCTCAAAGGACAACAAATCTTGACTTTTTGCAAAACAAGCCATACCAATCAGCATAGCCCACACCAACTCCACAGACCTATCACAGCTTGATACATGGGCAAAAGGCAACTTATTTCACACAAGAAGAAAGCCTGAATACACAACATTGCCCTAGTTCACAAAAACTCCCTCTTATGCATTTTCATTCAAAACTCTCAGCACAAACATCAAACCTTAAAAATTCTTCCACCATTCATCTTCAAATCCATCACTGATCACAAACCACCCTTCACTTTGCCCTAAAAACCACCATACACCAAATACGATTTTCCCCCTTTGAACTGAACTTCACTGAACTTCAAAGAGAGGTCACAAACACTTCAACAAAGCATCAAAGAAGCTCAAGGGAAGTTAAAGGAGGTTGTTTGAATCAAGAAGAAGGCTCAGGCAGCTCCATTGGCAAAGCTTCATCTCAGGTACCTTCTTGAAACTTTTTTCCAGAAGCTTTATTTTAAGTTATTAAAAGATTAAGCATGCTCCCCTGAATACACTGAGCTTTGTAGTTTTGAAAATGGTTGAGAAATGAAGTTGTATGGTTGTTCTGAAATTTCTGCCATTTTTATACTTTGATTCGAATCTTGTTTGTGAGTGAAAAGAAATGGAGTTTGAGGGTGGGGTTGATCTTAAGATATGCAATATTATAGAAGAAAGATGCGATAAAAGCGTAATTGGAAGAGAAAACAATAATATAAAAAAGGAGAAGATAAAGATAAAGAAGAAAGAACATAAGATAAGAGATTAGAGTAGAAAAGATGAGATGTACATAGCAAATATGATGAGAAGAATGTGTGATACTACTCGAAGAGATTTGAGAAGATTGAAACTAAAACCTTAAGCGTGAGTAAGAGAATATTTGTATGGTTAAGGCCTAATAGGTTTGAGTTTTGGATTGGATGTGGGATAAGTGAAGTTTGAGTTATAACATAATGCGGTTTGGTTTGGTTTAGTTTGGTTTGCAAAATACAAACCGCAAACTGAACCGAACCGCGCGGTTTTGTTAAAAAATGACCCAAATACATCCGAACCAAGTGCGGTTTTTTGCGGTTTCGGTTTGGTTTGGTTTTGCGGTTTTCTATTGGGTTAGTTTGGTTTTGAACACCCCTAAGGTCAATGGATTCAAGCCCAGATTTGATCCTGTCTATCCCTTTTGCATACTTTCTTTTTATTTCATTTTTAATTCATTTCTTTTATTTTATTTTGTACGAATTTTTAAAAATAGTAAAAATAGTCAAAAAATTCTGAAATTTTTTATTAAACCTTTTATTAATTTTCAGAACCCAAAAATATTTTTATTTTTATTTTTTGCATTAAAAAATATTTTTAAATCATGTAAATGTTATTTTTAATTAGTTAATGAGAATTAATTAATTAAAAATACCTTTAGGTATTTAAAAATCACACAAAAATTCAGAGAGCATTCTTAGGCATTTAGAAACATTTACAAACTCACCACACAAATTTCTTTTTGGTTTTGATCATGCTTTGACATTTTTCAAATGAATTAGGGTTCTTAAATTTACATATTTTTAACCCTAACTTCAAAAATTCATAACTTTTGAACCATGTTGAGTTTGTGAATGATTCTTTTTGCATTGTGCTATGCAAGTCATCTGGTTTCTAAAACCATTTTTGTTTCATTTTTTATCTTTCATTTTCAATTTGTTTGGCATTTTACACTTAGGATCACCCTTAAAACCCTAGAAACTTAGGAAATTCATAACTTCCTTTAGGTTTAGTTTCTGACCTCCCCCTTTGGATGGTAAACTAGTATAGGTTTAGGGTTCCCTTAAGTCCATTTTCAATTTTTTATCTTATGATTTGCTTCTGTTTTTGAGTTTTGCATCTCACATGTTCATATAACTCTAATTTGCATCTTCATTTACATTCATCTTGTATAAGCTTGCATACATGAACTTGCCATGACATTTTGTGCATCCACATGACATATAAGACATCTTAGGACACATTGAATTCATGTTTGAACATTACATCATCCTTTTGTCATGTTATGCTTTCATTTCATTTCATGTGCATTCATGAACTTTCATGCTTCCTTTATGCTTCATTTGCATTCCCATCCTTTGAATGATCATCTTTATCTCATGACATACATTTATATCATCTCTTTGCATCATTAGCCTCATGAACATGCTTCTGATTTTGGTTTTCATCCTTGCATTTCATTTCATTTTCATTTCATTTCCTTTTGCTAACTTTTCAGGTGGTAAGTCTTTGAGAAGTGAATTTGCCATTCACTTCTCACAATATCTTCTCACCTCTCTTATGCATTCATTGTTGTATTTTACTTTTGTATTAGAGTGAGCTTGCTCATTCATGTTCCCTCCACACTTTCTTTCTTCAAGAAACTTATCTTCTTAAGTGAAGTAAGTTGTCTTGCTTCTTTCTGCTTCTCCTCCTTCCATCTTTCTTCTTCCTTGGTGGCTTTTCCTTAAAGGTCTCTTGCAAGCCTCATAAACCCTAGGAATACCCAAGCATGATAACAATTAGGGTTTGATTAGTTCCCCATTAGTTTTACCTTTGTGTCATCTTTTGTGTCTTCTCTTCTCATCTCATAATCAAGGACAAAACCCTTAAGGTTTTAAGACTTTGTGATTAGGGTTATGCCTGTATCCTTCTATTAGGATGGAGTGTATAACTTTAATCCTAAGTGTTAAACCCTTAATGTGTTTAAATCCTTTAATCAATCCATCTAATAAATCACTAAGACATCAAGCTTGTAACTTGGGCCTTGCATTAGGGTTCTAATTCTTCCTTAATTGGTTAAGAAGGACTAACCCCAGTGTTAATGGACAAGTCCCCCTCAAGTTGTCTTACAAACCATAAAATCCACTTCTTAATCTTACCATTAGCTAAAATCCACTTTAATAAAGGTTTTGTTTTGTCATGAGGTTAATCCCTAATCACGGATTAAGTTGAGGTGCCTTCCTCAGCTTAAATGTTCTCATCTATTATCCTTCTATTAGGATGGTGTAATGGGTCCATTAAATCCTTGATTATGGCTTAAACTCATTACTTAACACTAAACAAAAATTCCAAAAAACATCTAAATAAATGCAAATAGGTTAATGATCTTAATCCTACATCATGGTGATTAAGTGTGAGGTGTTTACTTCATGCTTAAGGTATTCTCATTACCCCTAATCAGAGGGAGGATGTGATGAGTTTACTAACCTTTGGTTTAGGCTTAAGCTCAATTTCTTATGACAAACTCCATAAGCAATAAAAGACTAAAAACACAAAAACAAAAAATAATCGTCTCCTCCGGGATTCTTTTCTCACCTCATTCACTCACAAACAAGAACTTGCTTCTTCCGTCTAATGCAAGACAGTTTGCACCTGAGCCAGACAGGTCATACACTTGAGCATAGGCAAGCAAGCAATTCACAAGTCAATTTATCTTTCAGTCTCTTTGAGTCGAACTACGGTGTTCTGACTTCCTCATTGCATAAGAGGATACGTAGGCATAACTTAACATTTATCGAACAAAAGTCTCTGTATATTCCCCCTCTTCCAGCATTATTCTTTAAGCCTCATTGTCTTGAGCTTCACACTCTTTTCTTGCACTGACACTCTTTCATTTCACTTCACATTTCTTCTGCACTGACACTTGTATCCTTTTCTAGCTTTTTGCACAAAAAAAAAACTGACACTACCCCTTTAAACACAAACTTTCAAGCGTGGATCCCGTTGAGTACAACAGACAATCTGGGTGCTAATACCTTCCCAGGTTGTAACCAACCCCCTTTCTCAGTTTCTCTGGTTCACGACCGTCTTATCCATTTCTTTCCTAGGTTTATGCAGCATTACCTTTCCTTCGGGATAAAAATACCTAGCTGACGACTCTTTTCAGTTCATCTTCATGTTCTCTTTCGCCGACCGTTCACGTCTGTACCCCTCTTGACCAGGTGTCATTTGGTGGGAGCGACAACTATCTTAACACCCTCTTCGACATGTTGTTCCAGATGTTGAAACACTTCAACTCAACATGTTTAGGCGCACAATAGGACTTCCTTGCTTAACCTATTCTTTACTTTGCAAGGTCCTATACATTTTTATTGCTGCTATATTTGTTTTACAAAATTAATGTCAATCCTCTAATACAAAACTTAAAAAAGAAAATCCCATTGAATATCCACCCAAATTGAATTACAATTCCTATGTTTGGACGTTATCACTCTTACAAAGCACAATCAATAAAGATGAATGTGATGATTATTGATGGATGCAAGATGAAAGTGAAGATGAAGAGCAAGACATTGAATCTTTCAATTTTATCCTTGGTTTGTAAAATGGTGCAAATGAGTATTTTTATGAGAATGAATGAATGCAAAAAAATTGAGTTTGGAACTACAATAGTACATAATTTTGATTGGAAACGAGTGACATGTCGACCTCTAGAAAGGTATGCGTTGACCTGTACATTGCAGTAGAAAAAATGAAGAACCAAGGAAGCTATGCTTCGACCTATAAACACTCTATGCATCAACACATACATGGAAAAATGTCACAGATGGAAAATCCTATAGTATTAGTCGACCTATAGTATATGTGAGTCGACCTGTAGTATGAAAATGGCCAAAAACATAATTTTTGGCAAGGAGCATGATTCTAAATGTCTAACACATGTTTTAGGGATGATTTTAAACATTATGAAGTATGAATGCATGACTTAGATAAAGTGATATCATCTAAACTACACAATCACTAAGTTTTCTAGTTTTGGCATCATTAAAACATAGCAAAAACACAGTGGTAAGGAACCTTTCCCTGATAAGAGACACCACATATTCACTCAAAACCTTAAGACAATAGATATATGGGTTCTCCCACTTTTAAATGCTCAACTCTCCACATTTATAACCAATGTGAGACCCCAACTCACACTTGAATTTATTATTCTCAAGATTCCCGCTCAAGTGCGAGTCCACAATAATTCCCCTCAAGTGGAAAATCTTTTGTCCACATACAATTATACTGCCGTAGACACACACCTCTTTCTTTGGCATTTCGACACACCTCTTCATGGGCATCTCCGGATACACCATAATTTTGTTAGAAAAATGGTGCTTTCGAATATGCATATCCATAAAGTGCCTTGTTATATATATATATATATATATATATATATATATATATATATATATATATATATATATATATATTGTGTGTGTGTGTGTGTGTGTGTGGTGTATCCATATAGGTAAACCTAGTAGTCATGCATCAATAATGCAAAAAATATGTAAATACCAATAATGTTCCTATTGAGAAAAACAATTGAAAAATGGGCATCTCCGGACACACCTCTTTCTTTGACATTTCGACACACCTCTTCATGGGCATCTCCGGATACACCATATTTTTGTTAGAAAAATGGTGCTTTCAGATATGCATATCCATAAAGTGCCTTGTTATATTTTTTTAAAATTAAATTTAGTGTGTGGTGTACCCAGACAGGTAAACCTAGTAGTCATGCATCAACAATACAAAAAATATGTAAATACCAATAATGTTCCTATTGAGAAAAACAATTGAAAAATAGAAAAACGATTAAAATAAAGTTATAAAAATCTTAAAATACAACTAAAAATCGAATAAAATAAAATTAATAGTCTACAAATTTTTTGATTTTTTTTTTGTAAATATGAAAATAGAAAATAAATCAAATATATTTGATCCCTAATTTTTTTCTAATGAAATGACACGTTAAAATTCCGATTTAGAATCGATTTTCCAGAAAATTGATATTTTTTTTTTTACGTTAGGTCGCGCAAAGCTCAGAAACGCAGGAATACAAAGGCCAAAATACGAGGATACAATTCCTATGACTCTAATATTGGTTAAAATTGTTAGAGTCCACAAAAATGACGCCAATTTCAATGAAAAAGTAATGTAAATGACTTCAGGGGTGTTTTCGGAGATGCATCTCCGAATTCACCCTAGAAAATTTCAAAGCAGCATCTCCAGACAAATTTTTGACAAAAATGAGATGATTGTTTGCTTTATGAAGGATGAGGAGATTTAAGATGCATCTCCAAAAATTTTCAAGAAATTTTATTTTATTTTCGAAGGTTTGAGCCACACCACTAGGAAGGAAAAGGAAATTTCCTTATTTGAAGATGGTAATCAAATCAAGGAAATTATCATGGTCATTAAAGTTAACAAGTTTTCCATAGCGAGGGATCTTACAATGAAGTGGGATATATGAAAAATAACATTAATCTACTACTGCAAAAGCCAAACACAACATTCATTGAAGGAGAATTTTAAGTTTTCGAAAGAGAATCATACAAGTCATTTAATGAAAGGAAGAAATGCTTATCCAATGTTGCATATGCTATATGGTATTTGGCAAAGAGAATTTCTAAGAGATTTGACAGAGAACATCTCAACAATTAAGATATTCGTGGATACAAATTTCTCTCTCTCTCTCTCTCTCTCTCTATATATATATATATATATATATATATATATATATATATATATATATATATATATATATATATATATATATATATATATATATATATATATAAACTTCGAATTTGTAATCAAAGTTGAATATTTACCATAAAGTCTTAATTTTGTTTGATTTGATTATGCAATTACTTTAATCATTTATTCTATTTATTTGTGATTGTCATTGATGAAAACCAATTATTTCAAGCTGTCTTTATCGATTGTCACATGAAAAGTATATTTTATTTGTCCATATTATAAAAATCAACTCCAAATACATTCATGGAAAAATATGTCAAACATTAAAATCCTTGAATTTCTAAATAGATGGGCCAAAATGAAAGGTAAAATAATAGATGTTCTAAAAGTGTTGCCAAGCCAATAACAAAAAGCCTAGTTTGTTTTGGTGAGCTATGAATCTTAGCTAATTGCTAAATAGATGGATTCATACACAGTATCAGTTAAGCACACAAAATATAATATTAAAGTAGGGGCCAGTTTTATAAAGAAAGTGAAATCGAAGTAACCTGAGAAAGTAGGGGCCAATACATGGAAATCGCAATTATATTGCAAACCATAGGGAACATAACAAATTATATTGTAAAGTTTATACATATAAATTTTATTTAAAAGTAATAATTAAAAATATAATTTAGGGTTAAATATATTTTAGGTTCCTCAAAATATCTCAAAATTCAATTTTAATTTTTTTAAACATTTCGTTCAATGAATCGTCCTCCCAAAATTTTTCGTTTTCAAATTTAATCTCTGACGTCTATTTATGTTAACGGTTTCACACGTGAGCGCTTATTTGACAATTTTTTTAAATTAATAGCATAAGTTGTATTTTACAGATATATTAGTAGATTACACATCAGATTTTAGTGAAATTGAAATATATTTGTAAAATCATAGAAACCTAAATATGTTCTTCTCCTTCCAATTTCTTCCCCTTTCTTGTTCTTCCTCAGCAAAGAAAGATTTATGGCGTGTTCAAGAATAGGTGCTACGAAACACATCAATATGTCTTTATGCTCTATGGGAAGCCGAAGAAGAAGGAATTATGGTTGTGATGCTCGTATGATTTCATATGTATGTAAGAATGAGAGAAATAAAGGTAGGCTTTTCAGGAGATGCCCATTTTGACAGAGTCAAGAAACATGCGATTTATTCATTTGGGATGAAGATCTTGGTGAAAAAGATGGTTATGATGTTGAACAAATAGAGAAGTACCAGATGAAAGAACTGGAGACGGTGGAACTATTGAAGGATTTGTACGAAGGTTCCAAGAAGAAGAATTTGAAGATGCAAGCCAAATTGAGAGCAGAGGCATGGGTTGGAAAAATTAAGCTGATATGCTTTGTAATTTCTTTAACGATTAATGTTTTCCTATTAATGAAAAGTAATTGTTGAACTTAAGGAGTTGTGTTTGAATAATGTAATGAAAATATTGGTTGAGTAATGTAATGAAATTGTTGGCATATTGTTGTCTAAATGTTTCTAAAGCGATTTCTATTATTTTTGACATATATTCTCTAAAGTTTTGTATTTACAAAATCCAAAATCATATAATTTTTTTTACCTCAGTGTGTGCATTATGTTCACCATAACATTGAAATGTCTTAACCTTAATTTTGACATTCTAATTTGACATAATAACAACCTGGAATAAATTCACATGCAAACATAGTAATTTATAGTCAACACATGGCCTTAGATTGATCAAATACAAGTTAATGTTAATTGAGTACATAGTAAAAAAGACCTAATTAAACAAAGTCTTCAAAATACTTAGAGATACTACATAGTCTTCAAAATACTTGGCCAAAATACTTAGAAAAAATACATATCATTCAAAACAAACATTACATATCATCCAAAATATTTAGACAAAATATATATCCTTCATTGTGTTAAACCCTTGCTAATTGAATTGTCCTCCTCAACTCCCTTCCAGGGCTAAGTATGTTCTTGGTCTTCAATGTCTTTAGCCTTTCACTATGTCTCTTTTTGACTGCACCTTCAAAAGATGTCTTGTACCTGCTATGGGTTTTAAATTATACAGGTTCATTGCAGGTTAGCCTTGAAAGGGTTGTCCTAATATCAGGTGGTTTGAATGGCTTGTTCCTGTAAAATTTGGGTTGTTTACCAATTTGTTTTGGCACCACTAGGTCTTGAAAATTCTACCATGAGTGGAGATTCGTCAACACTCAAAGGTTGAATGTCCAAGACATCATCACCTTCTAATAGTGCAACCAGAGCTTCATCTAAAATTGTAGGATTATTAACACAATCTTCATTAAGAATAGACTTGTCCTTGACATTAGGCTCAGTGACATCATCAACATTAACTGTCTTGTCAGCTTCCTTGTTCATTCCTTCGATTCCCTTATAGACAATTGATGCAACTTCCTCGTTTAATAATTCATTTCCTTCATTGACAGTTGATGCAACTTTCTTGTTCAATCCATCAATGACATATTTGACAGTTGATGTTGCTTCCTTGTGCATGACTTCACTGACATCCTTGACACCAACTTCTTTGCTTGTTCCATCATTGAAACCAACATCTTTACTTGTTACCTCTTTGACAATTCCTTTTTTTTGACTGTGGATCCTTTGCTTCCTTAATTTTAGTCTTCTTAGTTTCCTTAGATGTGCCTTTGGTAGCAAACCCTTTAGGCCTTCCCAATATCACACACACAAAATTAACCATATCAGGTAAATTGACAAAATTATATAATAAGTAGGGAAATATTATAGTAAGAGAATACCCTATTTTTTGGTGCCAAATTGATTTTTCTTGTCGGGATTGCTTGTGTGGGAAATTCTTGACTTGGTTGTGTGGGTATCCCTTGACTTGGTTGTGTTGGCATTCCTTGACTTGGTTGTGTTGGCATCTCTTGACCAATCTACTTTGTACTTCCAGATTTAACAAGCACAATTTGCTTGTTTTTCTTCCAGACTCTCTTATTGTGTCCTAGTTCAAAACATATCTTGCATCTATGGTTTATGTTGGTTCTTTTCCATTTTGTTTGTCTTCCTTCATCTTGTTCTCTCTTTTTAAGCTTTTTTTGGCCTCCCTGGGCCTCTTTTGAACATTGGAGGGTAAATTACTGGATCATTAATTTTTGGCCACTTATTCTGCCTATTCAAGGAAGGGATCCCTTCTTGATAACATTTGAAATAGGTAGATTTATGATGACACTTATTGTAAACATCCCAAATTTGCCGTCACTAAGTTCACACCTAGGCTTGTGATCTTTCACATTTACATAAGTTTAAGCATAACATATCATATTGCATTTTTGTTTCATCTGCATTAGGTCAAGTTCATCTGCATCTAGGGTTTGTGATCTGAGCAATCCAAGATTCATCTGAGCCACTCCAAAGGTCTTAAATCATCTCAAGATGGTCCATGTATGTTCAATCATCATATCATATCCTCCAAAGATCAATGAAGTCAAAAAATCATAAGAACTTGGAAAGCATGGAAGCAGAGCTAGGGTTTACCTATACAGATGACCTAAAATTAGGGTTTTGGTTTCAGAGGCCATAACTCCAAATTTTTTGGTCATTCTTGTTTCTGATGGTCTCAATATGTTATGAAGATCATGTGTACCAAATTTGATGAAGAAATACACTGTGGAAGTCATCTGATCACTGGGTAACTTCTTGAGCAAGTCAGAGCAAAATCAGGGCATCTGAGGCCCCCACCCATGGAACCAAAATGGAGTTTTTATCAAATTGAGGTTATATGGTCTTTATTTGATCATTTAAGTGCTTAGAAGTTCACAAAATTGAAGAAAAGTGAGCTAAACCAAAAGTTGCCAAAAATGGAAATGACTTGTAATGTAAACTTTCCATTTTGGGAAAGTATTTCAACCTCCTCTTTCTTAACCAAAAATGCTTCAAATGAAAAATTGTTGGTCATGAAAGTTGTAGATTGGATCATTCCCTTTTTAAAAAGTACAAGAACAAGATCTAATTCATTTTGGAACTCAAGATATGGCTTGTCAAAGTTGGCAAAAATCCCATAATTTTCAAGAATGCACCAAAAGGGATTCTTTGCAAAACCACTTGCCAAGGCTTTTTGTGACTTCAAACACACTTCAATGTATCATAACATCATAGTGCATTGCCTCTAGATCAGAATTTCCCAAACATCAAGATTTCTCAAAGGGGCCAAAACTTCACATATTTGCAAAAGGTCCCTTAACTTTGCCCCCACTTGCTGAATTGCCTCAAGATTGATTTTGTGGACATCCTTGAAGTCAGCTGCGCATGGACAAGCCAATGAGCCAGCTACACCATTGCCCATACCTCAAGTACACAAGTTGGTGACTTTTTGCAAGAAGCCCATACCAATCACCATAGGTCACAACCACTTCTCTGACCTATCACATCTTGATATGTGGACCAAGTGCTGATCATAGCACACAAGATTGCAAGATGAAACCTAAGAATCCTCAAGTTCCCAAAATATCTTCCTCTTGCATTTTCCTTCGAAACTCATAGCTCACTGACTCAAACTAAAAACTACCTTCACCAATCAACTCAGCATCATAAAAGGACCCTTTCCCACCCTTCAAACAAGTCAAGAACACCCCATACACCAAATATGATTTCTGACCAGCAAGAGTTCAAGCTCTCAAACCAGCCATTAAAAACTTCCTCCAAGCTTCAAAGCATCACCAGGAGGACCATTGGAGTGAGTTTGCACAAGAGAGGAGGTTCAGAAGCTTCAAACTGAGAAAACTTCACTTCAGGTAACCTCAAGAACAAATTTTCCAGAAACGTGATTTTAGGTTATAGAATTGTTCCTCATGTTGTGCTGATCATGCTGATGTTTTTCATTTTGAAAATGGTTGTATATTAAGGATTTTATGAACCTCTGGAACTTTGCCCGTGAAATATTTTTTGTTTCGATTCACATGATTGATGAAGAATAAATGCGTTTTGAGTATGGATTCATGTTTAGGGATGTAAGGAGAGTTGATCTGGAGCTTTAGAGCTCCATAAATAACCTAGGGAAGAAGTTTGATTTTGAGTTGGCCGGAGAAGATGGCCGGAACACTGTTTCGGTCACCTGAAAGTGATTAGGGTTCAAATTAGGGCTTAATCCTGTAATTAGTGCAAGTTTGAATTCCAGCCGTCCAGATGCGCGCGTGGTCTTTCCCTCCTTTCCCAGATTTGAATGTGGTCCCTTGGATGTGATTACTTTTATTTAATTCAGTTTTAATTCGTATTTTCTCATTTAATTTTTTTACCATTTATTTAAAATAGCTAGAAAATCCAAAAAAATATTTTATTCTGCATTTTTATTTCAAATAATTTTCTCAACCCAAAAATATTTTTATTTTTATTTTTTTCATTAAAAAATCATTTTTAAAACATTTAAATGTTTATTTTAATTAATTAATAAGAATTAATTAATTAAAATATCATTTGTATTCTAAAAATCCCAAAAAAATTCACATTGCATCTTTAAACATTTAGAGACATTGTCATACCATCCACACAAATTTCTTTTTGGTTTTGAACCATCTTTGATAATTTTCTTGAATTTAGGGTTCATAAAATTTACATTTTTGAACCCTAACTTCAAGAATTATTTTCTGCCTAACCAAGAAAGGTATGACAATGGTTCTTTTTGCATTGATCTTCATTTGGCATGTAGTTTCTAGCATAATTTTGTCACTAATTTCTTCTGCATTTTTGATTTGATTTGCATTTTTTCCCTTTAGGTGCCTTAAAACCCTAGAAAACTTAGAAAAATCATAACTTCCTTAGGGTTAAGAGTTAGGTCTTCTCCTTTGGGGTGTGATGTCATATGGGGTTAGGGTTCTTTTTATTGCATTTTCAATTTTTTATCTTGTCATTTGCTCCTGTTTTTGAGTTTTGCATCTCATGTTGCATGAAAACCCTAATTTCTCATCTTCCCTTGCATACATGTTGCATATGCTTGCATTCATGAACTTGCCATGACATTTCTTGCATCCACATGACATATAAGACATCATAGTACACATTAGACTCATGCTTGATCATTTCATCATCCATTTTCCATGTTGTGCATTCATTATATTTCATAAACTTTCATGAACTTTCATGCTTCTTCCATGCTTCATTTGCATTCTCATCTCTTGTATGATCATTCACAACTCTTGACATACATTTGCATCATCTCTTATCATCATTTGCATCATAAATATGCTTCTGGTTTTGGTTTGCACCTTTGCATTCATTTCATTTTCATTTCATTTCTTTCTTTTATGCTAACTTTTCAGGTGGTAAGTACTTTGAGAAGTGAATTTGCCCTCACTTCTCATAATCTCTTCTCAATCTCTCTTATGCATTCATTGCTGCATTTTGCTTTTGCTTTAGAGTGAGCTTGCTCATTCATGTTCCTTCTTCACTTTCTTTCTTCAAGTAACTTATCTTCTTAAGTGAAGTAAGTTAACTTGTTTCTCCTGCTTCTCCTCCTTTCATCTGCTTCTTCCTTGGTGGCTCTTCTTGAAGATCTCTTGCAAGCCTCATAAACCCTAGGAACACCCAAGCATGTTAACAATTAGAGTTTGATTAGTCCCCCCCATTAGTTTTACCTTTGTTTCATCTTTTGTGTCTCTCTTCTCATCTCATAATCAAAGACTAAACCTTTAAGGTTTTAAGGCTTTGTGATTAAGATTATGCCTGCATCCTTCTCTTAGGATGGAGTGTATAACTTTAATCCTAAGTGTTAAACCCTTAATGTGTTTAAATCTCTTAATCAATCCACCTAATAATCACTAATACAATAAGCTTGTAACTTGGGCCTTGCATTAGGGTTCTAATTCTTCCTTAATTGGTTAAGAAGGACTAACCCTAGTTTTAATGGAGAAGCCCCCCTCAAGTTGTCTTACAAACCATAAATTCATTTCTTAACCTTACCATTAACTAAAATCCACTTTAATAAAGGCTTGTTTTGTCATGAGGTTAATCCCTAATCATGGATTAAGTTAGGGTATCTTCCTCAGCTTAAATGTTCTCATCTATTATCCTTCTATTAGGATGGTGTAATGAGTCCATTAAATCCTTGATTATGGCTTAAACTCATTACTTAACACTAAACAAAAAAAAAACATCTAAATAATTGCAAATAAGTTAATGATCTTAATCCTACATCATGGTGATTAAGTGTGAGGTGCTTACTTCATACTTAAGGTATTCTCATTACCCCTAATCAGAGGGAAGATGTGATGAGTTTACTAACCCTTGATTTAGGCTTAAGCTCATTTTCTTATGACAAACTCCAAAAAGAAATAGAAGATTGAAAACCCAAAAACAAACAATAATCTTCTCCTTCGGGATTCTTTTCTCATCTCATTCACTCATAAACAAGAACTTGCTTCTTCCGTCTAATGCAAGACAGTTTGCACCTGAGCCAGACAGGTCATACACTTGAGCATAGACAAGTAAGTAATTCATCAGTCAATTTATCTTTCAGTCTCTTTGAGTCGAACTACGGTGTTCTGACTTCCTCATTGCATGAGAGGATACATAGGCATAACTTAACAGTTATCGAACAAAATTCTCTGTATATTCCCCCTCTTCCAGCATTATTCTTTAAGCCTCATTCCTGAGCAATTCACTTCACAATTCTTTTGCACTGACACTTGTATATTTCTTTTTCAGCTTTTGCACACATAATAGAACTGACACTACCCCTTTAGACACAAATATTTTAAGCGTGGATCCCGTAGAGTACGACGGACAATCTGGGTGCTCATACCTTCCCAGGTTGTAACCAACCCCCTTTCTCAGTTTCTCTGGTTCGCGACCATCTTATCCATTTCTTCCTAGGTTTATGCAGCATTACCTTTCCTTCGGGATAAAAATGCCTAGCTGGCGACTCTATTCATCTTCATCTTCATTTATCACCTTCGCCGACCGTTCGCGTCTGTACCCCTATCTGACCCGGGTGTGTTTTAGTGGGAGCGAAAGCTTGGCGACTCTGTTGGGAGCCTTATACTGCAACCAGGGCTTCTGGTTCTTTTTGTGGGTTCCTCCTAGCGCTTCTTTGATTTGTGTTTACTGGGGTGTTATGTGCTACTTGTGCTTGTTTTTTTGCTTTATTTATTGCTTTATGTACAATTTTTTTTATTGCTTTCATTTACAGTTTTTATACATCATACTGTCATTATCATTGCTGGATCTGGCTTCTGTTTTGGTGGGTGGGGTTTCACTGAGTGATTAAGGTCCTATACCTGGGACCTGAGTGAAACCTAGGCTAGAGTGGTTCATATTCTTTCCCATTCCATTTCGGTCTGGTGCGGGAATATGAAACACGGTTCAGATGTGGGTTTCTTCTTGAGAACTCTGTGCTACAGATTTCCTGTAGTGTTAGGGCTATCTGGGAAGCCTGCTAAGTCTGGATGACCTTTATTATGACCTTCAGAATCTGGGGTAAATTAGAGGAGGATCCTTTATGGTTATTGTAAACACTGTACCTCCGGGTTAGGAGTGTTTACACTTCTCATAACTGATCCAAGTCTGAGGATCCTTGTTCTATAACATTACATGTGAGGGGGTTGGGTTGTTTACAGGTTTGCAGGAACCCTTGGCCACATCATACCCTATTACTGTATTGTTTGAGAATACTTCACTTTGGAAAGTTATTGTGATTAAACCTGGACATGTGACTCTTTATTTGAGTCCCCCACCCTGGTTACTGGATTTCTGAGCCTCCATCTGGACCTTTGAACATACATGGACCTTATATCAAGACAGATAATCAGATCCAGCTCTTGATCACAATCCCTTGCATATCATTTGCATATATCATCATTTCATCATTTAACATTTGTTTATTTGTTTTTCAGGGTATCCATCATATCATATTTGGTTTGGTTTTGACCCCTTCTACTGCTTAGACCTCTGCTTCAGTTATCTTCTTCAGCATTTGCTTCAGCTATCTCCTTCAACACCTGCATCAGTCTGTCAGAGACTCACCTCCAGCTTTTCAGTCTGTGATCTTCATCAGCATTTGACTTCAGCTTCTTCATCAGCACTCATGGATGTTCCAAGAAAGAGCAACATATCTTATCACTTCTTTGATCCTTCCTTGACTGGTATCAGGCAGGTCCACTCACTTATCACACCTGACCCCATCCCACTGTTTAGAGAGCACTATGGGGGTATTTTAGACATGGTCATGGATCTGGATTCTTCTCAGAGGAGCATGATCCACACATGCTTGCAGTTTTATGACCCTCCACTCAGATGCTTCACCTTTCCCGATTTCCAGATGGGGCCTCTGTTGGAAGAGTTTTCCTTGTTGATTGGAGTGCCTATCAGAGGGGGGATTCCCTTCAACCCAGAGATGACTGCTCCCAGAAGTGAGGAGATAGCAAGGGCAATGCATTTGGAGCCTGCCCTCATTGAGCAAAACATGACAACAAAAGCTGGGATTCCTGGTTTACATCTGGATTTCTTGATTTCTCAAGCCACCCTGAAGGCTGCAGTGGGAGAATGGAAGGCAGTCTGTGCACTTTTAGCCCTCAGTATATACGGGGTTATATTGTTTGCAGATGAGCCCAAATTTGTGAGTAAGAATGCCATACACTTGTTCCTGCTGAGGAACCCAGTGCCTACATTGCTAGGAGATTTTTACTACCCCATCCATCAGAGAAATGAAAAGCAAAGGGGGAAGCTAGTCAGATGTTGTGCTCCTCTGTTCTATTCTTGGCTGCTCAGACACTTGCCCAAATCAGATGCCTTCTTGAACCCCCATCAGCAGAAGAATTGGGCCAAAAGGTTCATTGCCTTAACATCAGATGATATCAGATGATGCATCTAGAGCACCAAAGACAAGGATATTATTACCAGCTGTGGGCAATACCCTAATGTGCCTCTAATAGGAGTAAAAGGTTGCATCAATTACAATCCTTTACTGTTTAAGAGACAATTGGGATATGCCTTGGTTCATCCTCCCAGAGGACAGGATTTAGCTGAGACCATATACTGTGAAGTGCAACCTAACTCTGCTGTTGTCAGACAAGCTGCCTGGGCTTGGGACAACATCCAGACCAAAGGGACAGCCATCCTTGGAAGATGCAACAATATTGCTTCAGCCCAGTATTCTGACTGGTCCTATACTAGAGCTCAGATCACCAGGATGCCTTTCACCTTGGAAGACACACCTGGACCTTCTACAGTACAGCCTACAACAACTGTTTGCCTGGAGGAATTTGAAAAGCTGAAAGAGAGGAATAATCAGCTATCTGAAGCCCTGAAGAAGACTCTCTGGGAGAGAAATGACGGTCGTCTGGACATTAAGAGATTGGAAAGGCTCAAGACTGAGCATCTGACCAAGATTGAAAAGACAGATGACTATATAAGGAAAGCAATAGCAGGAGGTTTGGTTTTGAAGAACGCCTGCAAGGAGGCCAAGATTCAGAAAGCTAGGGCTGAGCATTATCTGGAGGAAATCCAGGCTAGGTGGATCAGGATCATCGAAGCCCGTGCACAAGAAGACCAGAGGACTCAAGCCAAGATTGAGCAGCTAGAGGCTAATGAGAAGAAGCAACAGGAAGCTTTGTTGGTAGCTCAGAAGGAGATATCAGAATTGAAACTCCGGGTGGGGTTAAAGAGATCAAAGGATCAGGACAGGCATAAGAAGCTGACTAATGCCATTGCTACCAGGAACCTCCTCATTAGGACTATTATAGAGCACCCAGCTGGTCCAGTAACGGAGGCCCTCCTAAAGGAAGTCAAGGAGGATGACTTTGGATTGGATGTCTGATTCCTTTTTGCTTGTATTTCCTTTCTTTTGATGTACTTTTTCTTTTGGTTGTTGTATTTTTGACCCACCATGGGTATGTGTTGTAAACAGACTATGTATTTTCATCATTTGTAATATATCGGTTTGTTTTATTTTGGTGGGCTTTCTCTCAACATCATCAAGTATTTCCTCGAGGTCTGGAAAGGTCAAAACCAAAGAACCAAACCGGATACCTTGGAAGACAAATACGCATATTGCATTGCATACTAACATTTTATTTGTTTTGTAGGTTTTTGTTTGTTATTTTGTTTCTCACTTTGTTGTGGTTTCAGGAAACATTGCTCGTTGTAGAGTGTTCCCTGTTAACCGTGCACACCGGTACCCAACGCGAAACAACCTTCCAGGCATTCAAATGGATCAGGTGCAGCAGGACCTGAATGAAGTATGAAATCAAATGGAAAACGAAAGGGTTGAAATGAGAAACCAAATGACCCAGTTTATGGCTGTGATGACTGGCTTAGCTCAGAGCCAGGAGAGGCTGAGAGAGCTGGTAGAAAGGCAGACACCTGAAGAGCCCCACCCTGGAACGGGAGGAACCAGTAATAATGAACGCGGGCAACCTCCTATCGACCCACCAGAGTTCGGGCCCCATTTGAACCCAGATGTTAATATCCCAAGGAATATTCAAGGAAACACTACTGCAGGCAGGATCTTGCAAGAAGATCCTCAGGAGGAGCAGTTCACAGTTATTGGGGCTGGGGATGAAGTGTATGACCGAAGGCAGGATGAGATTGCTGAAAAGCTGAGGTCTTTGGAATCCCAGAATTCCCTCGGCTTTGATGTAATGGATATGGGGCTGGTAGATGGGGTGATAATTCCTCACAAGTTCAAACCCCCTACTTTGAAAAATATAATGGTACCTCCTGCCCGCGTACTCATCTACAATCTTTCTTAGGGAGACTCAAAGCTTATACCATGGACGAGAAGTTATGGATGTTCTATTTTGAGGACAGCCTGACTGGAGCATCAAGAGAATGGTATTCGCATCTGACCAGGGACACTATAAGATGTTGGAAAGACTTGGTCGAAACCTTCATCCGGCAATACCAGTACAACCTGGACATGGCTCCCAATAGAACACTTCTAATGGGCATGTCTCAGTCTTCAAGAGAAAGCTTTCGGGATTATGCTCAGAGGTGGAGACAGCTTGCTGCTGCTGTCCAGCCACCCATGTTTGAAAGAGAAATGGCTGACATGTTTTTGAACACCTTGCAGGGAACTTATATTG
This sequence comes from Lathyrus aphaca, assembly GCA_963966055.1. NCBI lineage: Eukaryota > Viridiplantae > Streptophyta > Magnoliopsida > Fabales > Fabaceae > Lathyrus > Lathyrus aphaca. Next base: position 182,193,737 of record OZ014520.1, read on the forward strand.
ACAGACTTGCTGCTTTATCTTCCACCAGTTTTGCCGATGTAGTTATAGCTGGTAAGAGAATTAAAAGTCTTTTGAAGATGGGCAAAATCTCTGACAATGGTGCAAGTTCCTCCAACAACCCCAGAAAACCTTTTTCAGGACCCCGAAGGGCAGGTGAAACAAATGCTATCCATGCAGGCAGGGGCAGACCCCATTACTCTCACAGATCAATAGCAGTCGTTACTATCTCGACTCCAGTGCCACAACAACCACTTTTTCCTCAACAACAACAATAACAACATCACTATCAACAACAATCCCATTTTCCGCAACATAGAACGTACAACAATAACATTAACAACCAACAGCAACGCCCCTTTCAACAGAGGCCATCTCAGGCAAATAGGGTGATTGATCCCATCCCTATGCCTTATGCCGCTCTACTGCCACAACTCCTGAAGCTTAACCTGGTTGAGTTAAGGACGTTGGCTCCACCAGATCCTCTCAACCTCCCGAAGAATTATGATGCTAGTGTCAGGTGTGCCTTTCATTCCAACGCACCTGGTCACAGTACCGAGAAATGTAGAGCCTTGCAAATGAAGGTTCAAGATTTGGTCGATTCCAAAGCTATCAATTTCGCACCTCCTCCGAATGTTAACAGAAATCATATGCCTAATCATGGTGGGCCCAGGATTAATGCCATAGAGGAAGATCAACCATCTGCACTGATTGACAATGTTGCACAGATTCAAACGCCGCTGATAGAAGTCAAAGTTCAACTCTTAAAATGCCAGGTGTTCCCAGGCTGTGAGGCCTGCTGCGAATCGTGTAAAACTGCTATTAATGGTTGTGAGAGGCTAAGGCTTGGCATAGATGGCCTTATCAGAGATGGAATTTTGCAAATTACCACAACGGCTCCTTCAACATCAACAATTCTTTCTTCAGAAACAATGTATTCTCCTACAACATCAACAATTCTTTCTTCAGCAACAATAGATCCCCCTACAACAGCAACAACTATCATTCCCACTGATTCATCCACAACTCCAGCAATCACTCCATCCATTATTTCAACAGATCAGAGTTCAACAACATTTACTTCTACAACATCAGCACCCATTTTATCAACGAAAACGCCTACAACACCAGCAAACACTAATGAATATGTCTCAACGGTCACGATCTATTATGACCCGACAACTGTTCATCCCAACAACAATTTTCAACAACAAACTGCAACACCTACTTTCAGATCTCCAGTCACAATCTATTACAACCCGCATACCATCACAGTTCCTTCCGCTGCAGCAATCAGTCCGGTCACCATTACGGTGCCTGGACCTGTTCCTTATGAAAGCAGTAATGCCATACCTTGGCACTACGGCTCTGATCTCTACTGTGACGGAAAGAAGATCACTCTAGATTCATCAACCTCTTCACCACAAGTTGACAATGTTGGAGGAGGCGGGGGCTTCACCAGAAGCAGACGCCTTTTTGCCTCACAAACACCGAGACCCAATGCTGAAGCAGAAGCTGCCGCTAAGGCAAAAGGGAAGAATGTGGTACTTGAAGAGCCAACTGTTAAAGAAACTTCGATGACGTCTTTTGAGCAAGAGGTGGATGAGTTCATGAGAATAATCAAAAAGAGTGATTACAAAGTGGTGGACCAGCTTCATCAGATACCCTCCAAAGTCACTATATTATCATTGTTAATGTGTTCCGAAGCCCATAGAAATGCACTGTTGAGGGTCCTGCACACAGCCTACGTGCCGGAAGAGATTACAGTTAATCAGCTGGAAACAGTGGTTGCAAATGTTAACACCAATCATGGACTGGGCTTCACAAATGCTGATTTAACGACGGAGGGGCGCAATCATAACAAGGCTTTACATATCACCTTAGAATGCAAAGGTGTTGTTCTTTCTCATGTGCTGGTAGACACTGGGTCCTCGCTCAATGTCCTCCCAAAGAAAGCCTTGGTGAAGTTGGAATATGATGGTTTGGCTTTACGTCCAAGTAACTTGGTGGTGAGAGTATTTTATGGCTCTAAGAGATCAGTGCTTGGAGAGATTGATTTACCTGTGATGATTGGCCCACAAATATTTAAAACTACTTTCTTCGTGATGGACATATAGCCGGCCTACAGCTGTTTGTTGGGTAGACCCAGGATTCACGCCGCTGGCATTGTTACATCTACCCTTCACCAGAAATTAAAATTTGAGTGGGAAGGCCAGATCATCACAATTTGCGGGGTGGAAGATATTTTCGTTAGCCAGCTGGCTACTTACAAGTATATAGAGATGGATGGGGAGATCCATGAGACTATGAGTCAGGGGTTTGAGGCCCTTAACATCGATGAAGAAACTACTGTGTCTGGAACTTCCATCACTTCATATCAACAATCCCGGAAGGTTGTTGAGGAGGGTACCGCTCAAGGCTGGGGCAAGCTGCTGCCAGTAGAAAAGAAAGAAGACAGATTCGGGTTGGGTTACAGACCAACTCGACAAGATCAACCGGAGGCTGCAACAGAGCCCAAATTTGTCAGCGGGGGAATGCTTACCCCGGATGCTGTGAACAGTCTGGAAGACGAGGAAGAAGATGAACGCAACCTTAAAAACTGGATACGTCCAAGGATCCCGGGGAACCAAGTCTCTAATTGGTCTTCCCAGGAAATTATAAGAGTTACTCCTGCAAAGTAATTATTATTTCCTGTCTTTTAAGCATGCATCAAGTCCTGCATCTTTCCCAAGGTGTCAGGACTCATTTTGTAATCGGGCCATCTTGTATTTTGTGCAAACGATCAATTAATGAATATCAGGACATCTTTTGCAAACGAGTCTCTTTTTTCCACTCACTGTTTTTCATTTTTTTGTACAAAACAATAAAATGGCAATGTTTTCAAAATAATAACCTCATTTTCACATTTTTTTAAACAAGATAAAACTGATCACTAAAATGAACCAATCTAAACCCTTGCAGAGAGTGCCCTCCAGACTGCACCGACAACGACACTGCTATGACTTCGTATGACTTCGACAATCCGATTAATCAAGACGATGAAGAGGTTGAAGAAGATTATGAGCTACCTGAAGAACTAGCCAGACTGTTAAGGCAAGAGGAGAAGGTTATCACTCCTCATCAGGAGGAAGTTGAGACAATTAATTTTGGTACCGAAGAAGACTTGAAATAAGTGAAGATCGGGGCCCATCTGCAAGATTCAGTGAAGGAACAACTTAATGACATGCTGCGAGAGTATGTTGATGTCTTTGCTTGGTCCTACCAAGACATGCCAGGTCTGGATACCGACATTGTTATGCATAAGCTGCCACTAAAAGAAGACTGTCCTCCAGTAAAACAGAAGCTACGTCGTACTCGTCCGGATATGGCCATGAAGATAAAAGAAGAGGTGCAAAAATAGTGGGATGCCGGTTTCCTTGCTGTAACTAGTTACCCGCCGTGGATTGCTAACATTGTACCTGTGCCTAAGAAGGATGGCAAAGTACGGATGTGTGTGGATTACCGGGATTTGAATAGAGCTAGCTCGAAAGATGACTTCCCATTACCTCACATTGATGTATTGGTCGACAACACGGCTCAGTTCTCGGTATTCTCTTTCATGGATGAATTTTCAGGATATAATCAGATCAAGATGTCACCTGAAGACATGGAGAAGACAACTTTCATCAAACCCTGGGGCACATTATGTTATAAGGTAATGCCGTTCGGACTGAAGAATGCTGGTGCCACTTATCAACGGGCTATGGTAACATTATTCTATGACATGATCCACAAAGAAATTGAATGTTATGTGGATGACATGATTGCCAAGTCCCTCACAGAAGAAGACCACCTGGTAAATCTGTTGAAGCTGTTCAAGCGTCTGAGGAAGTACCAGCTGAAGCTAAACCCCAACAAATGCACATTTGGGGTACGGTCCGGTAAGCTGCTGGGATTTATTGTAAGTGAAAAAGGAATTGAAGTTGACCCTGAAAAAGTCGAAGCCATTCAAGAGATGCCTGCACCAAAGACTGAAAAGGAAGTTCGGGGGTTCTTAGGTAGATTGAACTACATATCACGGTTCATATCTCACCTTACTGCAACCTGTGAGCCTCTGTTCAAGTTGTTAAGGAAAGAACAAGCGGTCAGGTGGAATGAAGACTGCCAGAAGGCATTTGACAAAATCAAGGAGTATTTACAAGAACCTCCAATCCTTATGCCTCCAGTTGAAGGAAGACCTCTAATAATGTACCTGACAGTATTAGAAGGATCAATGGGGTGTGTGCTGGGCCAGCATGCCGAGTCTGGTCGAAAAGAGTATGCAATATACTACCTAAGCAAAAGTTTACCGACTGTGAACAACGTTATTCACTGCTCGAGAAAACTTGCTGTGCTTTAGCGTGGGCTGCTCACCGACTAAGGCAATATATGTTGACCCACACTACCTTATTGATCTCAAAGATGGATCCAGTCAAGTACATATTTGAGAAGCCAGCACTTACCGGAAGGGTTGCAAGATGGAAAATGATTCTGACAGAATATGACATTCAATACACATCTCAAAAGGCCATCAAAGGAAGTGTACTGTCTGACTATCTGGCTGAGCAACCCATTGATGATTACCAGCCAATGAGATTTGACTTCCCTGATGAAGACATCATGTTCCTAAAAGCAAAAAACTAGGAAGAGCCTGTTCACACTGAAGGGCCTGACCCAGAAGAGGAATGGACAATGATGTTCGATGGAGCTGTTAACATGAATGGTAGTGGAGTTGGTGCAGTGCTTATTACACCTAAAGGAGTTCACTTGCCTTTCTCGGCAAAACTCACCTTTAACTGCACTAACAACGAAGCTGAATATGAAGCCCGTATCATGGGTCTTGAGGAAGCCATTGACCTCAGGATCAAGACTTTAACTGTGTTCGGAGATTCAGCTTTGGTAATCAATCAGACCAACGACAAATGGTACACTCACCAGGAGCATCTGATTCCATACCGGGATTATACGAGAAGATTGCTGACTTTCTTCACAACAGTCAAACTTGAGTATATCCCTCGAGATGAAAATCAGTTTGCAGATGCTCTGGCTACCATTTCCTCCATGATCAAAGTTCAAGCTGCCAACTTTGTGCCTCGGATTTCAGTATCCAGACTTGACCGACCGACATACGTATTCTCCGTGGACATTGCTAAAGATGACAAGCCTTGGTTCCATGATATCAAATGCTTGTTAGAGGATCAAACATACCCACCTGGGGCATCATCCAATGATAAGAAGACATTAAGAAGGCTGTCTGGTAGTTTCTTCTTGAATGCCGATGGTTCGTTATACAAGAGGAACTTTGACATGGTGCTTCTCAGATGTGTTGATAAGACAGAAGCAGACTTGCTGATGCACGAGGTGCATGAAGGATCTTTCGGTACCCATGCTGGAGGACATGCAATGGCCAAGAAATTGTTAAGATCAGTATACTACTGGATCACAATGGATGCAGATTGTAGTGCCTATGCCAGAAAGTGCCACAAATGCCAGATTTATGCAGACAAAGTGCATGTGCCTCCGAGTCCTTTGAACGTAATGTCTTCACATTGGCCCTTTGCCATGTGGGGAATTGACATGATTGGAAAGATTGAACCGAGTGCTTCAAATGGCCACAAATTCATCCTAGTAGCCATTGATTATTTCACCAAGTGGGTCGAAGCAGCTTCATATGCCAACGTCACCAGGCAAGTGGTAGCCCGATTCCTGAAAAGAGACATCATCTGTCGGTATGGAGTACCCGAGCGAATCATTACTGATAATGGTTCCAACGTGAACAACAAAATAATGGCAAAACTATGCCGGGACTTCAAAATCCAACATCACAACTCTTCTCCTTACAGGCCAAAGATGAATGGCGCTGTTGAGGCAGCTAACAAAATATTCAAGAAGATTGTGCAAAAGATGGTGGTTACTTACAAAGATTGGCATGAAATGCTACCATTTGCCTTGCATGGGTACCGTACCTCAATCAGAATATCCACTGGGACAACACCGTATCAGCTTGTGTATGGTATGGAGGCAGTCCTACCTGTTGAAGTTGAATTACCCTCTTTACGGGTATTGATGGATGTCAAGTTGAATGAAGCAAAATGGGTCCGATCTCGGTACAATCAACTGAATCTGATCGAGGAAAAGAGATTAGCTGCAATCTGTCATGGGCAGTTATATCAGAAGAGAATGAAGAAAGCCTTCGATCAGAAAGTCAGACTTCGAGAATACCAAGTAGGAGATCTTGTGCTGAAAAGACTCCTTCCTCCTCATACAGACCAAGGGGCAAGTGGACTCCGAATTACGATGGTCCGTTCATAGTAAAGAAAGTTTTCTCTGGTGGAGCACTGATGCTCACTACTATGGATGGTGAAGATTTCTTATCCCCTGTGAATTCAGATGCAGTAAAAAAATACTTCGCATAAAATGAGCCGCTGGACATAAAAACAGAATGTAAGTCCAGGCAGAAATAGGGCATCCCGGCGAGTCAAAAACAGAATAAAAGACTCGGGCAAAAATAAGGGAAAATAATAAAAAATGTACACCCGCTGAGTTGAAAATCCGCATTGGACAGCTCAGGCAAAAATGGGTATCCCGGTGGTTTGAAAACCCGAAAGGGCGATCCACGCAAAATAAGGGAATAAGCGAACAACTATATTCTGAATTCGTCTGTGTCGCTTACAACTTGGCAAGCTTAGAAAGGTTAAAGCATCGGTCATAATCAACTCTCTTCAGAAAGCAAGATGAGAAGAACGTCAAGGTCATACGGGTCATAGCAAAGGGAAGCTCACTAAAGCGTCGTTAGCATTGCCAGCACCTTTATTTCTCTCAATTTTTGTAACAATCTCCTCATTTCAGGGATTTGTTTCTTTGACTATATTTTGCCAATTTAGGGCACCCAGATTAATAAAATTAGATTTTCAGTCACACTTCGTCTTGTACATTTTATTTCATTTGCAAAAAAATGTCCAATATCCTTGATATAACGTTTGCATAAAAACAGATGTGCCTTTCTAATCACATGCTTGCAGGAAATATATTTTTACTTCCAGGAATATCTAACTCCTATGACGGAATCCGGTAAGGGATACCTCGGGATACTGGTGCGTTTCTTTGTCTTAACAGGATTGCAGTATCTGGAATACGTTTCCCCAGCAAGGTTGCCAAAGCACCACCACTCCAGCACTTCTTCAAGCAGCATCAGAAAGTGCTCATTTCCCCAGCTGAGTTGTCAAGTCTCCTCATCCTCAACAGGATCCCCACAGAAATTTCTAGGAAGACCGTTCAGTGATTTTCCCTCCCGACAGAGCGCCAGATCTCTCATCATCAGCAAAGACAGGGAACCATCTCCCCACAGAGCTCCAGCCTCTTCCCATAAGAGCAATGTCTAAATTTCCCACACAACAAAGTGACGAAAGCTTCCTCATCCCCAGCTGGGTTATCTCATTACCGGATGGATCTATCAGTGATCTAGTTCCCCAAGCAGAGTCGTATGTTTTATCAGATCTACCAATGGTCTCATCCCCAGCTGGGATATCACTTCAGACAGACCAGTCAGAGATCTCCACAAGCAGCGGGATCCGAATCCCGAATCGGTTTTCTTTTGCATAATCATGGGGTTAGCATCATAAATCACCACAAAAGCATTTCGTCTAATACGGAGCATTACGGCAAAAATCAAACATATTGCATAATCACAAGTCAGGTTCGAACCCGTCACCGGCAAATGCCAACAGCACTTCATCAAGCATTATACAAAAATACCTCTCAATTTCCCCAACAGAAAGCCAAAGCATCCCCTTTGCACTCTCCAACAGAAATACATGTTTATATATACTTACGACACTCGTCCGTGTCATATCATCCCCTGCAGATATAAACCAAACCAGTGCTTGTACATTCTCTTGACATTCGTCCGTGTCACGTATCCCCAGCATGGTTACCCAAACACTTATTATAATACACTCTCATTGACACCCGTCCGTGTCATCCTATCCCCACAAATTGCCTGAACACCTTTTACACTCATAAGTTCATAACTTATACACTTTCTCTTTTGACACTCGTCCGTGTCACTTTTCCCAGCAAGTCGAGCACTCGTCTATGTCTTGCTCATACTTCACAATGCTTGTTTTTATTCATGCAGATACTCGTCCGTATCTCGCATACACACTTATTTCCCCTCGGATTCGACACTTGTCCGTGTTCTTTGTTAACCAGTTGGTACTCGTCCGTACCATCATCTCTGAACATGCGTCAACTTTTATTTCTACCGATACCCGTCCGTATCATGGTCCTAAGGATGCTCGTCCGCATCTTTAATCTATACACATTGTCAAACACTTATACCTTTCATTTTTGAAAGCATAAGCACTCGTCCGTGTTTACCATTCCCCAGTAAGGTAACCTTTCTCTTATCTGACATTCGTCCTATGTCATGATACTTTCGGTAGTCGTACCTGCCAGGTGATCGTCCTTCACCTTTGGATGACTGTCCCTCATCCTTCTCCCAGCGGAGTCTCCATTATTGGAACCCTTTCATATCCGACATTCGTCATATGTCGTGATATTTAGCAGCCTTCCCCTGCTAGGTGATCGTCCTTCATCATTTTATCCGATGGCCGTCCCCATCGTTGATCTTGTTATCTGACATTCGTCATATGTCACGATAAACCCCGAGAGCAGCCGTACCCTGCTAGGTGATCGTCCTTCACCTCTTGATGATCGTCCTTCATCATGCTTATCCGATGGCCGTCCCCATCGTCGACTTTTTCTATCCGACATTCGTCCTATGTCGTGGTAAAGAGCAGCCGTCCCCTGCTAGGTGATCGTCCTTCACCTTTGATGACCGTCCCTCATCAATATTTCATTTATTCTTTAAACCGATGGCCGTCCCCGTCGTTGCTTATATTACTTTATGAACTTGATGGCCGTCCCCACCATTGCCTTTACTTTAATCCCCAGAGAATCTTACTTCTTCACCCGATGACCGTCCCCGTCGTGGTATCATTATTTCCCCAACATGTCGGCCGTCCCCGTTAATGCTTTGTCCTCAGCAGTCGTCCTCTGCTCGATGGTCGTCCTCCATCACCCACACTTTATAATCATACTATACTTTATTTTACAATTTATATCCCTTTTCTTCTTCTCCCCAGTGAGTGCAAATTTTGGACTGTCTTTGGTATTCAACCACAAGTTACCTTGTTTGACTGTTAAGCCCGTCGCTTACACCCTGCACAACTAACTCATGTTTGTATAGGGGCAGATGTAAACATCCCAAATTTTCCCTCACTAAGTTCACACCAAGGCTTATGATCTTTCACATTTACATAAGTTTAAGCATATCATATCATATTGCATTTTTGTTTCATCTGCATTAGGTCAAGTTCATCTGCATCTAGGGTTTGTGATCTGAGCAATCCAAGATTCATCTGAGCCACTCTAAAGGTCTTCAATAATCTCAAGAGGGTCCATGTATGTTCAATCATCATATCATATCCTCCAAAGGTCAAGGAAGTCAAAAAATCACAAGAACTTGGAAAGCATGGAAGCAGAGCTAGGGTTTAACTACACAGATGACCTAAAATTAGGGTTTTGGTTTCAGAGGCCATAACTCCAAATTTTTTGGTCATTCTTGTTTCTAATGGTCTCAATATGTTATGAAGATCATGTGTACCAAATTTGATGAAGAAATTCATTGTGGAAGTCATCTGATCACTGGGTAACTTCTTGAGCAAGTCAGAGCAAAATCAGGGCATCTGAGGCCCCCACCCATGGAACCAAAATGGAGTTTTTATCAAATTGAGGTTATATGGTCTTTATTTGATCATTGAAGTGCTTATAAGTTCACAAAATTGAAGAAAAGTGAGCTAAACCAAAAGTTGCCAAAAATGGAAATGACTTGTAATGTAATCTTTCCATTTTGGGAAAGTATTTCAACCTCCTCTTTCTTAACCAAAAATGCTTCAAATGAAAAATTGTTGGTCATGAAAGTTGTAGATTGGATCATTCCCTTTTCAAAAAGTACAATAACAATATCTAATTCATTTTGGAACTCAAGATATGGCTTGTCAAAGTTGGCAAAAATCCCATAATTTTCAAGAATGCACTAAAAGGGATTCTTTGCAAAACCACTTGCCAAGGCTTTTTGTGACTTCAAACACACTTCAATGTATCATAACATCATAGTGCATTTCCTCTTGATCAGAATTTCCCAAAGAATTGCAAGATTACATGCCTTGAACATCAAGATTTCTCAAAGGGGCCAAAACTTTACATATTTGCAAAAGGTCCCATAACTTTGCTCCCACTTGCTGAATTGCCTCAAGATTGATTTTGTGGACATCCTTGAAGTCAGCTGCGCATGGACAAGCCAATGATCCAGCTACACCATTGCCCATACCTCAAGTACGCAAGTTGGTGACTTTTTGCAAGAAGCCCATACCAATCACCATAGGCCACAACCACTTCTCTGACCTATCACAACTTGATATGTGGACCAAGTGCTGATCATAGCACACAAGATTGCAAGCTGAAACCTAAGAATCCTCAAGTTCCCAAAATATCTTCCTATTGCATTTTCCTTCGAAACTCATAGCTCACTGACTCAAACTAAAAACTACCTTCACCAATCAACTCAGCATCACAAAAGGACCCTTTCCCACCCTTCAAACAAGTCAAGAACACCCCATACACCAAATATGATTTCTGACCAGCAAGAGTTCAAGCTCTCAAACCAGCCATTAAAAACTTCCTCCAAGCTTCAAAGCATCACCAGGAGGACCATTGGAGTGAGTTTGCACAAGAGAGGAGGTTCAGAAGCTTCAAACTGAGAAAGCTTCACTTCAGGTAACCTAAAGAACAAATTTTCCAGAAACGTGATTTTAGGTTATAGAATTATTCCTCATGTTGTGCTGATCATGCTGATGCTTTTCTTTTTGAAAATGGTTGTGTATTAAGGATTTTATGAACCTCTAAAACTTTGCCCGTGAAATATGTTTTGTTTCGATTTACATGATTGATGAAGAATAAATGCGTTTTGAGTATGGATTCATGTTTAGGGATGTAAGGAGAGTTGATCTGGAGCTTTAGAGCTCCAGAAATAACCTAGGGAAGAAGTTTGATTTTGAGTTGGCCGGAGAAGATGACCGGAACACTGTTCCGGTCACCTGAAAGTGATTAGGGTTCAAATTAGAGATTAATCCTGTAATTAGTGCAAGTTTGAATTCCAGCCGTCCAGATGCGCGCGTGGTCTTTCCCTCCTTTCCCAGATTTGAATGTGGTCCCTTGGATGTGATTACTTTTATTTAATTCAGTTTTAATTCATAATTTCTCATTTAATATTGTACCATTTATTTAAAATAGTTAGAAAATCCCAAAAAAATATTTTATTCTGCATTTTTATTTCAAATAATTTTCTCAACCCAAAAATATTTTTATTTTTATTTTTTGCATTAAAAAATCATTTTTAAAACATTTAAATGTTTATTTTAATTAATTAATGAGAATTAATTAATTATAATATCATTTAGGTTTCTAAAAAATCCAAAAAAAATTCACATTGCATCTTTAAACATTTAGAGACATTGTCATACCATCCACACTGTCACACCCCAAATTTTACCCCTAACTGCTCTCATCATGCACTCTTTGCACTTGAAGGGAAATTCCAAGATTTGTTTTCTTGTTACTTTCAACTCATTTGCAAGTTATTTTTAAATTTAGTTTTAATTTCGTTTCACTTCCAAACTTCCGTTTTTTATTTAATCTCTACTGCTCTTTTCTAGCTTTTAATTCATTTCTTCGTATTTTCATTTTTATTTTAATCTCTATTTCTATTTTGTTTATTCTATTTTCAAGCTCCTATTTTTAAAATTTTATTTCTATTTCTAATTCTAGTTTTTTTAAAAAAGAAATCATTCTCTAACTTTTAATCCATTCTAAATTTAATTTCTATTCATTTTTGAGTTCACACTGCTAAATTAATTTTTAAATTTCTCAAATGTTTATTTCAATTTCTTTGTTTAATTTATCTTTTCTGATTAATTCATGCACCTTTTGCTATCATACACTACCTGTCTATATTTAGTAATAGTCTTGTATCATTTAGGTTAATTGTTAGTTGTTAAACATGGACGTTTAGAGTTTATTTCTTGACTTTTATTAAAGGTTTAACCTTGGTTTTAATTGTTCCAACTAGATCTTATTTAACTAATTTTATTTGTGTTAAGTTTTAACAAGAGCTTTAGTTGGCCAAGTCCGTTTTTTCTTTATAACCGTTATATAAGTAGGAATATTGGTAACAACAGAATTTAGTGTAAAAAATTTTAATTATTTGATTTGAATCTTTTAGCTTTTCTATTAATTTTTTTTGGTTACAGTTTAGATTTAAAATATATTGGTATTGGTTTGTATATATTTATTTATTTATTTATTTTGGTTACAACATATATAAGAATTGAGCTAATAAAAAGGAGAACTTTTAGTTTTGTTTTTCTAGTTGTACAGTAACTAGAAATTGGTTTCTAGTTTCTGCAATAATCAGAATTTTAAAAGAAAATTAGTCCATTTACAACCAGATTTCTATCCTTTTACTGAATACAAATTGTACCATATGTACACCAAACCAAGCCTCACACCTGCTATGGTTCTAACCCTCTGCAACACCCTGTCTCACTTATCCCAAAATTTTCCAAAAGTCAGCAAAAAAACCTTGCCCATACATGTTTGACTTGATCAATAGCAAAGACCTTACACCAAAATGTGAAGAGACTCTTTCCCATGAGCAAGACCTGCAACAGAAAGAGACAGGACAATAAAAAACAAACAAATTTCTGATATTTTTAAACTTAACCAACAAGTATACCAGTTCAAAAAAACTAAACCAAAACCTGAGTTCGAAAGTGACTTATCATCAGTATCAAACAAGAGGCTGAAGTCATAAACTTCTTCAACAAGCAAGTTTCAAATTCAAAAAGCCCTAACCCTTATCAGTATAAGAAGGGGAATGATTTAGTGAGGAACAAGGGGATTGACCGAAAGCAAGAAAAAAATTCAAAACAAACTCAGAAGCACAACACATCAAAGCAGGATTTGTACAGCAAACAAAAATTCAAAAAAAGGAATACAAGGAACCCAGGCCTGCTGCAGAAGGCAAAAATAGGCCTTCCTGTAGGTCAACCAAAACCCTGCACCTTCGCTTTAACACCAAAATGTGAAAAAGCTCTTCAGACCTGCATCTTGAAAGTGACTGAACATCAGATACAAACAAAAACAGGTTTATGATTTGTTTAGCAAATCAGTTCAAGAAAAAAAGGATATCACTATAAGAAGGGACTGGTTTCATCGATCAGAGGGACTTGACTGAAAACTCAGAGGCCGCGAGCTTGCACTAACCTTGGCTCCCACCTTCACAAAACTTTTCCTGTTAAAAAACCAACAGAGACAGAACCATCAAAAACAAGGGACAAAAAACGTCAACAAAACACAAAAGAGTTTCTTTGATTGAAGCCAAAACCAGAGGGAAGGGGAGGCATTTTCGACGGAAGGAAGTTTTTGCTGTTCAATTGATTTTTGAATTTCACAGAGACAACAAAACACAGAAAACTCACCTTCAAACATTTCCGCTTCTTTCGTTAACACCTGAACCACCACGAAACGAACACCTTTATCCGCCGCGAATCACCTATCAGCATATCCTCACCGCACAGCCTCCAAACCAATCGCAAAAAAGGCGTGATCTCACCTCGTACCAGATAACAACGACCGATCAACAAGTAGCAACAGAACGGAATGATAAGGAGGTCATAGCCGAGATCAGAAGGAGACCGTACCATTTGAGGTAGATCTTCCTGTGTTAGCTTGAATTTTGCTCTTTGATTTAGCCTTGTATGATGTAAACTGATAGAAAGCAATGAAATCAGGATCAAGTTTGGGGATTGGGTTTAGGTTTTCCGATTTTGTACTGTTGTTGATTCGTCGTGTTAATCCCTCCGATTGATTCACGGTCGCCGTAGTTGTTCATTTTTCGTCTGGAATTTGATTTGTGTTGGGATGATACAAGATACTTTTTTCTGAGAGAGAGATCGCGAAAGAGAGATGGGAATGGGAGAGTTAGCTTGAGTTTGTTTTGTTTTCTAACGTTATTGCTTTTCTTGGTGGTATTTTCTGGATTCTGAAAAAGTAGCAGCGGCTGTTCTTTCTCCTTTTAGGGTTTCATCCCTTTTAACACTCTAAACCGGACCCGGGTCGCGGGTCTGACCCGTCGGGCCCAGACGTGGCTGCCCCATATGGGCCTCTTGGGTTGGTCCTCTCCTTTTATTTATTTTCAGTTTTTTAAGTTTATTTGTTTTAGGCTTTAGTTAGTTTTTAACTTGGGTGCTTTTTTTTATAAAAAAAAGGAAAATATAAAAATAGTAAGTTTTAAAAATACTTTCATATTAATTAACTTGGTTAAAATAATTTTGTCATTTTATTTATTAATAAGTTTTTAATGTTATATTATTGTGATTAGATTTCTTTTTTGTCATTCTTGTCTTGCAAAGTGTTTACCTACATGTAATCGTTTCTTTATTTGGGTCGCATTGATAACGTTTTGTTTGGTACAACATGAATCTCGATTTTTGATCATGATTTTTGTTAAGCAAGACATGAATATAACATTTCAGATCAATATTTAAAAATCATTCCAGAGAACAATTAAGTTTCTTGGTCCAACACCAAGTGAACAATATTTACGACTACACTTTCACATACGTAAGACGGTCACCAAGTGACCGCCATCTGCACGACTTTATTGCGATATATTTTAATTTAACAAGGAATAGAATCCCGGAGTCTAGCATTCCGCATGTTCTAGAACGAACTACAAATGGGCTAGCCCCACGCGTATTGTTCGTTCAATCCTTCGTTATTAATCACACTTCGTTTCTAAAAAACGTCTAAAAAACAATTTTTCAATTCATCTAAATTAACGTACGAAAAAGGAACTCCGGAGTATAGCATTCCGCACGTTCTAGATTGGACCGCAACTGGGCTAGCCTCACGCGATGGTTCAATCACCATTCATATATCAAATATTCAAATCTTTAATTAAATAAAAATTACGAAAACAGAACTCCGGAGTCTAGCATTCCGCACGTTCTGGATTGGACCGCAACTGGGCTAGCCTCACGCGATGGTTCAATCATCATTCGTATACCGAAATATTTAAACTATTTTCAAATTAATTATCGTAAGACGGGACTCCGGAGTCTAGTACTCCGCACGTTCTGGATTGGACCGCAACTGGGCTAGCCCCACACGATGTGTTCATTCGCCCTTTCGTTTAAAACATCTTAACAAAATTCAAACACCTTTTCTCTAAAACGAACATTATTTAAATCATTCTATCTCTCGAACAAGCTAGCGCTTCAGCCTCCACCGTGAGTATAAGCCAATGCTTAACAGTAGAATGCATTTCAAACAATCGTTCGATTAAAAATTGCAAACCGTAGTAGCACGAACTATGGAGCTCTGACTTTCCCATTGCACAAGGGAATACGTAGGCACGGGGATTTTAATCCTTCGCGAGCACAATAATAAAAAAATTAATTATTTCTCCGTTTAAAAACTTTAATCCTTTCTCCGACTTAATAATAATAAAAACTTTAGAACAAACATATTAGCAATCATTTAGAAGACAAAAACTTAAGATGAAACATTTAATCGTATAATTAGCTAAGAGGTTCCCGTTGAGTACAACGGACGTGAGGGGTGCTAATACCTTCCCCTTGCGTAACCGACTCCCGAACTTAGAATTTGGTTTCGTAAACCATTTCTTATCCTTCCTTTAGGTTGTATCTATATCTCCCTTTTCTCTCGTAGAATAAATAGAATTAGGTGGCGGCTCTGTTGTTTTGTTTTAGGATCGTATTTTTTCGAGGTACGACACACACAAATTTCTTTTTGGTTTTGAACCATCTTTGATAATTTTCTTGAATTTAGGGTTCATAAAATTTACATTTTTGAACCCTAACTTCAAGAATTATTTTCTTCCTAACCAAGAATGGTATGACAATGGTTCTTTTTGCATTGATCTTCATTTGGCATGTAGTTTCTAGCATAATTTTGTCACTAATTTCTTCTGCATTTTTGATTTGATTTGCATTTTTTCCCTTTAGGTGCCTTAAAACCCTAGAAAACTTAGAAAAATCATAACTTCCTTAGGGTTAAGAGTTAGGTCTTCTCCTTTGGGGTATGATGTCATATGGGGTTAGGGTTCTTTTGATTGCATTTTCAATTTTTTATCTTGTCATTTGCTCCTGTTTTTGAGTTTTGCATCTCATGTTGCATGAAAACCCTAATTTCTCATCTTCCCTTGCATACATCTTGCATATGCTTGCATTCATGAACTTGCCATGACATTTCTTGCATCCACATGACATATAAGACATCATAGGACACATTAGACTCATGCTTGATCATTTCCTCATCCATTTGCCATGTTGTGCATTCATTACATTTCATAAACTTTCATGAACTTTCATGCTTCTTCCATGCTTCATTTGCATTCTCATCTCTTGTATGAACATTCACAACTCTTGACATACATTTGCATCATCTCTTAGCATCATTTGCATCATAAATATTCTTCTGGTTTTGGTTTGCACCTTTGCATTCATTTCATTTTCATTTCATTTCTTTCTCTTATGCTAACTTTTCAGGTGGCAAGTACTTTGAGAAGTGAAATTGCCTTCACTTCTCACAATCTCTTCTCAATCTCTCTTATGCATTCATTGCTGCATTTTGCTTTTGCTTTAGAGTGAGCTTGCTCATTCATGTTCCTTCTTCACTTTCTTTCTTCAAGTAACTTATCTTCTTAAGTGAAGTAAGTTAGCTTGTTTCTCCTGCTTCTCCTCCTTTCATTTGCTTCTTCCTTGGTGGCTCTACTTGAAGATCTCTTGCAAGCCTCATAAACCCTAGGAACACCCAAGCATGTTAACAATTAGGGTTTGATTAGTCCCCCCATTAGTTTTACCTTTGTGTCACCTTTTGTGTCTCTCTTCTCATCTCATAATCAAAGACTAAACCTTTAAGGTTTTAAGGCTTTGTGATTAAGATTATGCCTGCATCCTTCTCTTAGGATGGAGTGTATAACTTTAATCCTAAGTGTTAAACCCTTAATGTGTTTAAATCTCTTAATCAATCCACCAAATAATCACTAAGACAATAAGCTTGTAACTTGGGCCTTGCATTAGGGTTCTAATTCTTCCTTAATTGGTTAAGAAGGACTAACCCTAGTGTTAATGGACAAGCCCCCCTCAAGTTGTCTTACAAACCATAAATTCATTTCTTAACCTTACCATTAACTAAAATCCACTTTAATAAAGGCTTGTTTTGTCATGAGGTTAATCCCTAATCATGGATTAAGTTGGGGTATCTTCCTCAGCTTAAATGTTCTCATCTATTATCCTTCTATTAGGATGGTGTAATGAGTCCATTAAATCCTTGATTATGGCTTTAACTCATTACTTAACACTAAACAAAAACTCTAAAAACATCTAAATAATTGCAAATAAGTTAATGATCTTAATCCAACATCATGGTGATTAAGTGTGAGGTGCTTACTTCATACTTAAGGTATTCTCATTACCCCTAATCAGAGGGAAGATGTGATGAGTTTACTAACCCTTGATTTAGGCTTAAGCTCATTTTCTTATGACAAACTCCAAAAAGAAATAAAAGTTTGAAAACCCAAAAACAAACAATAATCGTCTCCTTCAGGATTCTTTTCTCATCTCATTCACTCATAAACAAGAACTTGCTTCTTCCGTCTAATGTAAGACAGTTTGCACCTGAGCCAGACAGGTCATACACTTGAGCATAGACAAGTAAGCAGTTCATCAGTCAATTTATCTTTCAGTCTCTTTGAGTCAAACTACGGTGTTCTGACTTCCTCATTTCACGAGAGGATACGTAGGCATAACTTAACAGTTATCGAACAGAAGTCTTTGTATATTCCCCCTCTTCCAGCATTATTCTTTAAGCCTCATTCCTGAGCAATTCACTTCACACTTATGTTGCACTGACACTTGTATATTTCTTTTTCCGCTTTTGCACACAGAATAGCACTGACACTACCCCTTTAGACACAAATCTTTTTTGTGTGGATCCCGTCGAGTACGACGGACAATCTGGGTGCTAATACCTTCCCAGGTTGTAACCAACCCCCTTTCTCAGTTTCTCTGGTTCACGATCGTCTTATCCATTTCTTCCTAGGTTTATGCAGCATTACCTTTCCTTCGGGATAAAAATGCCTAGCTGGCGACCCTATTCATCTTCATCTTCATTTCTCACCTTCGCCGACCGTTCACGTCTGTACCCCTATCTGACCCGGGTGTCTTTTAGTGGGAGCGACACTTATGGACATAATTAATGGGATCATTAAATTTCCTATGGATTGCAGATATTGCATGTTTGCATGGAATTCCAATGAGATCCAAAAAATTACATGAAAATGTTTGGTTAGATAGATCAACTAAAAAATTATCAGTAAACATTACATGGGTCACTTGAAAAATTAATTGTCGAAATTTCACTTTTATCAATCTCTCAATCCAATATCTTAAGTGGCTTTGACAAGATCCTACCCTTATACTCATTAACCTTTTCCCTAAAGTTACAAACATACCCATAAGATATGACCTAATCCATTCAAACATTATAATAATTGGCTTGTCCCTCTGAAGAAAAATATTTGCATTAAAGGATTCACTTAAATTGTTCATCAAAACATCACACTTAGAAAACAAGGGAAATGCATGCTTACACCACTTTGTTTTAGGAATAACCTCCAACCCTTAATAAGCATCATTGCTAACTTCTTTGATTTTATGCGTATATTGTTCATGAACTTCAAGGTATGTTGCCTTTCCTGCAACCATTATGAGATCCCTAAAGAGGGTACCACCACCAAACCTCTTATTGAAATTAGCATAAATATGTCTTACACAAAATTGATGCTCAAGTGTTGGGTATTATTCCTCAAACATCTGCATAAGACCTTGAACCAACAAAAATAAAACAATATAAACCAAAGTTCAATAAGTAAAAATAAAATTCAAGTAGATGAAGTATTGGACTTTCCTTTTGTTGGTCAGATATGATGTAACACCCATATATAAGTACATACATCAAAGGATATACATTATACATGAATCCAAGTTTTGATACTGAAATACCATAAGTTCCTAGTTAACACATTGTATACATGACATGCCCAAAATACATTAAACTAAAACTAAGGCATAATATACACAAGATGTCCACAAATACTAAGAACTAGATCAAAACAATGATCTCAAAATAGATTCTTAACAATGGAAGCTATGCCATCCCAAGAAGTCAAGTTAAGTAAGGATATCAAACTGCTTTATCCTTACCCTTAACGGAACCCGAAGTACCTGAAATATAATCAACAACATGGGGTGAGATGATAAATCCCAATGAATTCCCTATCTTATGGATTCTCTCGGCTTTACAAGGTTATGTGAAATATTGGATCGAACTCTAGTAATGCATGTTGTAGTCAAAGTTTGTTCTAACAAGCATTAGTCAATATTGTTAGGTTTGTTAGCATGTTGAATTTGGTATTACTTGTAAGCCCAATTGTTTTAAGTTATTTTGTACCCTATGTTAGCTTGTAATGGATAATTGCTAAAAAAACCATTAGGTTAGTGTGTTAGTTTTCTTATAAATAGCATACTAGTCTCTCATCTTTTGCATAAGATAAAATAGGAAGATAAAACCCTAATTCAAAAGTGAGAGAGGTTATTTGTTATTCTTGAATACTTGTAATCTTGTTTCAAAAGAAAGGAAAAAAATAGCAGTTTATAACCAATCCTTGTTGTTATCCTTGGTTACCCTAAACCTTAACCCTTGTGGGTTTCTTAATCATAAAGAAACCTATTACTTTATTTTTAAGGTATTCGATTCACAACAGGTTCTAACCAAACCTACTCAAGTAGGGGGAAAGGGACAAGACTTTGAGTTCACAATCTCACACTATGTTGAAACATATCCATGAGTTCAATAAATCAACAATAATAAGATAAAAACTTGTCTTTGCTTCCCATGAGACTCAGTGTAATACCCATCTCAAGCCTAAGGTTATCGCTTCCTGTGGGACTAAGTGTAATACCCATTCCAAGCGTTCAATTCATATGCTTCACGTGGGACTCAGTGTAATACCCACCTCAAGCCTTTCGTTCTCATGCTACCCATAATACTCAATGTTATACCCATATACAACCTTTCTCTTATGCTTCCCGTGGGACTCAATGTAATACCCACTATCATACCCTAAATGTTTACTCTAAGATACCCACACCCCCATTAGCTAAATTGACAATGTTGAAGTTTACCATGTCATATCCCTGTAGTGAATCAGGATTCCTGAGTCCCTCAGAGGATTCAGGCTAAGGATCAATCATAAATTCCTAAGATTTTCAACCTTTCAAACATCCTGAAAGGATCAAGGAATCTCAAATGGTAAAAATTCATGCAAATATTGCACAAATTTTCAGTGATCTGAGCCCTGAGGAATCTTTTCATGGGAAAATGATCCAAGACCTTAACATGTCATTCAAGGAGCTCAATAAAACCCTAATAGATCATCTAAAAGTGTGAATTAAGATCAAAGGTTGTAGAGATCAAGAATCCCAAAATTAGGGTTTCACAGTGCCCAAATTAGGGTTTTGACTGATCGGGGAACCCAAAGTTGAAATTTTCATCTAAACACGATCCAATACCATAGGTAATTATTTAAATAGCTCACATACACCTTCAAAGTCCACTCACAAGTTTGAAATACCTCAGGGTCTGCCTAGTAAATAAAAATAAAAAATCAGGGGTAGCTACTCTGATTTTTCAATTAAAATCTGCGGGGGAAGTTAGGGTGTTACATATCTTCCCACATATATTAATATTATCCCTCCATACTTGCATTTTAGATCGCATCAATCTAGTCCAATAAATGGCCTACATGCATTTTTCAAAGCTTTCTTTGTTCTATCAAAGGACATGTAACACTTTTCAAAATTTTGGTAATAATCCCAGACCTAGATGTTGCTCCCTGGATTTCCATCCTGGTACAAACGTGAAAGTGGCGCGGAAGAGGTAAAGTCGCCAGCCCGACATTTTTATCCCGAAGGAACGGGAATGGTAATGCTGCATAAACCAGAAGAAAAGAAAAGGAAGGACAAAGGTCATGTGAACCAAAGACACTGGGTTCGGGAGTCGGTTACGACCTGGGAAGGTATTAGCACCCCAGATCGTCCGCCGTACCTGACGGGATCCACGCTTGCAAAGAAACTGTTTCAAAGGGTGAAGAAATGAAAGTTGCTGCAAAGAAAAGGAACTGAACTGGATAAAAAGAAAATAAAGGGGGAAAATGTAGGGAAAATAAAAGAGTGTGCTCGAACGGGCCCTACCCCGCTGCCTACGTACCTCATCTGGACAATGAGGATCAGAGTCGCCGTAGTTCCCCTAACTAGGGTGGAAATAATTGCTTATGTCTTAAAAGCTTGATCTACTTATGTCAATGCTCAGGTGTTGTAGGCTCGGACGACGAGTGCGTTACCGTCTTGCAAAATGACAAGTAGGAGCAAGTTCGCACGTAAAGAGTGGTGGTGATGAGAAAAGAAGTCCCGAAGGAGAGACGTTTATTGTTTGTTTGTGTTTTTTAGAAGTCTTTTAGAGAGTGTGACACAGGGAAGTGAAGGCAAATCCTTTTCTAAGGACATGTCCTTATTACCACATACCAAAATAGAATTAGTAACAAGTCCATCAAGAATGAGGAAGATCCTCAAACTTGTTTCCTAAGATTAGGATTTAAATTCACTAACTTGTTTGTATTATTAAGTGTTTATGGTGGATTAAAGTGAAGAAATGTTTTTTAGGATTTTCTTGATGAAGATGACCTCATGATCAGACTTGTGCATCATGCTAGACAAGTGTACTATTTCAAGATGGAATGAATACACATGTCCCATGGAATAAGGCTATACACAAGAAGTCACTTCTTTCTTTATTAATGTGTTTTTTAGGTTTTTTTGTATGAAGATGGGAAGAGAAAGAGAACCAAAGGATCTTAAACGTAAAATCTAATGGGGAAAATCTAATGCTAATATTAGCATGCAAAGAGTTGGTCCTAGGTTAATGAGGCTTCAACTATCCTAAAGAAGAGAAGGAAAGAAGAAAAGAAGAGGAAAAGAGAAGAAGCAAAGAAAATAGAAAAGAAGAAAGGATGGCCTAAGCACATCTCGATTACCAGTTAAGAAAGCATGAAAAGAAATGGAAGAAGAAGTTGAGATGAAAAAGAAATAAGTGAGGAGAGGAGAATACAATATGGAGAGGAAAGTGCAACATGAAGTAATCGAACAATGCACAAACAGAGCCTACACCAGTAGGACTTCCAGATGCATCAGCATGCAATAAGTAAAATCGGGCCTCAGTGGTACCTAACGGAGAAGGTCCATTGCTTCTTCAATGCGGGCAAAAGAAACTCAAGGATATATGTCAAGTTCAAAGTGGATTCAACAGCCAAGCACAAATGTCCATTATCAGGATATCAGACAAAAGTCAAAATAAAACTTCCAGCGTCCAAGCCGACCAATAAAGAAAACCAGAGTTAACACCAAGGTCGTGAAAATAATTAATCACAAGGCTATCACCATGTTACATCATCCATCATCAAAATCGAGCAATGAACCTAAAAAACATCGAGCCAAACTAAAACCAAAATCAAATACAATCTTATTTAATTAAAACCAAATTAAACAGAAGAAATTAAAATTAAAACTATATTAAGATTAATAATCAAAATTAACAAAATAAAATTCTAATTAATAAACTAACAATTAGTGAAATTCTAATTCACTAACAATTAACAAATTTCTAATTAAATCCTAAACAAACACTTAATATTAATTAAGAAAAGTTAACAATTAATTGAACAAAATATAGAAAAAACTAATAAAAACAAAATGAGAAGAAAGAATAATGGTTAGGGGTTGTCCGCTGATGTTGGGGTGCTGATAGGGAAACCGACGCAGGCCCATGCTTGCAGGCCCAAACATGAATTCAAAGTCTAGGTGTATGCAGTAAAATGATGGTGTGAGATAAGCAAACTAACAGGCTTTATATGGCCCACAATGACACAAGAGCTCAGTAAAAAAAATGTCAAAAAAAAAAAACAAACTTAGCAACTTAGTCAAATGAAAATAAATCGGTAAAACCAAACCAAACAATAAATAAATAAAAAAAAGAAAGAAAAATAAGTGGAAGAACACTACAACAAATCGTAAATCCTTCTAGCCGCTAAGGGCATCATCGACGCCGCTCCTCTTCAATCTTGTACAACTCATGGCGGTTCTCCAATCTTTGTTCCTCGCGTCGGCGGTTCAGAGAAGTAACTCCAATGTTGTCAATGAAGCTGTACGGTCCACCTTCTAAACCATCACCACTGATTTCGCGCAGGCTTTATTCTCTCCATCTCTTTTGTTTCCGGCTCTGTTTCAGTATCACTCTTCTTATATTTTCTGTTTCTGATCTGAGTTGGGGTTGAATGGATTTTGAAGTTGTGGTTGTTGATGAAAGTTTGGGTTATGAGAAAAGGATGTTATAAAGGGTTGAGGTTGGTGGATGATGGTTATGTGGTGTTTTGGTGGTTGTGAATGATGAAGAAGCTTAGTTGGGTTTTGAAACAGTTTGGTGGTGGTTGTTCGATCAGCTATGTGTTTGGAGTTTGTAGGTTTCACATGGTGGTTTTAGTGGATGTGAGATGAGGTTTGAAAAGTATGAAGGAGGAAGGTCGCAGCAGGGGTGGTGTTGAAGTGTGTGGTTGAGTTGATGTTAAGAGGTTTGTGAAGGGTGCGAAGATGGTGTTTTTGTTAAAGAAGAGAGGATGGCTATGGTTTTATTGTGAAGAGAGTTGGATCGTGAAATGGAATTATGTGAGTGAGGAAAATTTGACGGAGAGTGATGTTGTGTGTTCTCTTTTTGCAGGTGAAGAAATGATGAATAAATGAGAGTTTTGTGAAGAAAGAAATGAGTGATGCCTGGAGAGTCTCATTGCGTTGTGCGTTTTCGTTGCATTTTTTAGTGGAAAATGCGTGATTCGTTTTCACATTCTTTGTGTACCTGTTATGGTGTGGGACCAGTGATGTATGCGAAATTAATTTGTGAGTGGAGTTGTGTAGGTGGGGCCGGCTGAAAATGTAATGGCTGGAAAATCAAGTAGTGGTGAAAGTTGTGTGATGGAAATGCGTGGGCATATGTCAATTGTTTGGCTAGAAAATGCAATTAATTTATATACTGAATATTCTTGTCACATGAAACTTTTGATATGTGTTTGTAATGAATGGGCTAAAAATGGGATTGTTAACAATATGGTTTATTTAGAGAAAAATAAATAAAATGGTTTGATGAACAAATGGGTTTATGGATGGAAATAATTACATGGAAAAACATTGGATAAAATAAAAATGGATGTGATAAAAAATTGGACTTAGATGACGAAATAGGAATTTGGTTTGAAAATTTGGAAAAAAAACTAATTAATATTAATGGATTTAGGAAATGGGTAAACAAATGAAAATGGATATTGGTTATGAATAATCGAATAAATTCTCCGCCAGTATTTTTCACTGATGCACCTTGAATGAATTCGATCTAAAGACCTCACTTGAAATTCTTCCAACAACTTCTGATGAACACGGATGAACGCACTCCTAACCCAATAAACAATTCGTCAATGATGAATCCCACACAACAGAACTTGACTTTGGACGCATAATACCTGAGAAATAAATCGCTAAGACAAATAACTTGCAATTGGAAAAATCTCTTGATATTTTGCCCAAGATTAGGTCAAATATCCATTTGAGTTGAATCCTGACTGAAACCAGAGCTCTCTGAGAAAGCCAATAGCCTGAAATGCTGAGAAGAGAAAACAATCCTTGTAACTTGATGAAGGAGAAAATAGCCTGATGATGAGCCAGATGCATAGTGAATAGTCCTTACAGCCGTGAAATCCTTGTAGACCACTAAATTCGGGAAATAAACCCTAATCCAGTGGCAAGAGCCTAAGAATATCACGTTATTGATTGCTGCATAGCTAAGAACTTGTATTCTTATGATATTTCACAAATAAAGTGTGAAACCCTAATTCTTCAGAAAACATATCCCATGTCTCAGGAGCCTATGCAAATGATATGACATGATGGAAGATGCGTATGAATGCAGAATGAAAAGCAGAAAAAAGATAGAAAACCAGAGGGCAAATTTTGGGGTGCTACACTAGAGATTGTATGTTCATCTTGAATGTATTCCCATGTGAAGACCTCCTCATTTCAGCCCCATATGACCACAAGAAACTATACTATTTGCTAGAATCTCCCTCCATTATCCTTTTGGTAATCTGTCTTGCCTTAAATGCCCTACACCCAGGAATTTCAATGGCATATCTAACCCTAACATATGCAATTACATCATTCAACTTCATTTTATTATTATTCTTCATCCTATCAACAATTACCTTAGCCATCTAATAAGCCTTTGCACTCTTGTTAAATAACTATCTTCCACACTTATTATTATCATACAAGGTCTTGATTCTGAATGTTGTTAAAGTTAATACTTTACTACAGAGTACGATATAATTATATTGTGATTTCTCCTTACACACCACCTTACATCTCACTGCATCATTTTTCATAAATCTAACATCCCTCCCATTTAATACATTATGTTCCAAAATAGCATTCTTGAATTACCTTAGTGATGAAAACTCCATACATACCTTGAACTTATAATCTTTGGTAATACCCTAAAATATGTCCTCTTAATTTATTGCCAACCTCAAGTGGTTTAAGTATCTTCATTCCGCATGATCGTCCAAGCATCGCATCACATTCAAAATAATAAAGTAAATCATCATCATTTGCATACGCATGAGGCATATGATCGAGCAAGGCTTGTCAATCATTGGGGCACAAGAGAAGAAAAATAATACTACAAAAATATCCAAGTCATTTCCAAGTTAACCCATGGAAAAGGAAGAGAAACCAACATTTTTCTGCCATTAACCGGTTAACGCATATGGTTAACCGGTTAACAGGCGCAAATTTTGATTAAGAAGTTCAAATATTGATTGGTTTTCATTTCCCTCCATTTTCTTTCATACTTCACTTTTCACCCCACTTTCACATTTCATTCACTAGAAATTTCTACAACATTCGAGACCCTTACAAACTCTTCCAAGGAACATTCCAAGGAATATTCCCTAAGCCCTAACCAACTTTAACTAACTCCAAACCTAAGTCCAAACCTAACCTAATGCTTGTCGCTCCCCCGAAAAGACACCTGGTCAAGCAAGGGTGCAGACGCGAACGGTCGGCGAAAGGAGAAAATGAAGTGAACTGAATAGAGTTGCCAGCTAGGCATTTTTATCCCGATGGAAAGGTAATGTTGCATAAACCTGGAAAACGATATGGATAAGATGGTTGCGAACCAGAGAAACTGAGAAAGGGGGTTGGTTACAACCTGGGAAGGTATTAGCACCCAGATTGTCCGTCGTACTCGACGGGATCCACGCTTAAAAGATTGTGTTTTAAAGGGGTAGTGTATGTGCTATCTGTGTGCAAAAGCTAGAAAAAGAATATACAAGTGTCAGTGCAAAAAGAAGTGAATTGCTCAGGAACTGAGGCTTTGAAAAGAAAGCTGAAAAAGGGGGAAGACACAGAGACTTTTGTTCGATAATAGTTAAGTTATGCCTACGTATCCTCTCGTGCAATGAGGAAGTCAGAACACCGTAGTTCGGCTCAAAGAGACTGAAAGATAAATTGACTGATGAACTGCTTGCTTGTCTATGCTCAAGTGTATGACTTGTCTGGCTCAAGTGTTAACTGTCTTGCATTAGACGGAAGAAGCGAGTTCTCGTTTGTGAATGAAGATGATGAGAAAAGAATCCCGAAGGAGACGATTATTGTTTGCTTTTGTGTTTTCAATTTTTTATTGTTTTTGGTGTTTGTCATAAGTTAATGAGCTTAAGCCTAAATCAAAGGCTTGTAAACTCATTATATCCTCCCTCATTAGGGATAATGAGAATACATTAAGTGTGAGATAAGCATCTCAACTTAATTGCCATGATGATGTAGGATTAAGATCATTAACCTAATTGTGATTATTTAGATGTTTTTGGATTTTTGTTTAGTGTCAATTAATGAGTTTAAGCCATAATCAAGGATTAGTGAACTCATTACACCATCCTAATAGAAGGATAATAGATGAGCACACTTAAGCTGAGGAAGATACCTCAACTTAATCCACGATTATGGATTAAATTCATGACAAAACAAACCTTTATTAAGTGGTTTTGAATTTAGAGTGAGATTAAAAAGTGAGTTTTATGGTTTGTAAGAGAACTTGAGGAGGACTTGTCCATTAAACACTACGGTTAGTCCTTCTTAACCAATAATGGAAGAATTAGAACCCTAATGTAAGCCCCAAGTTACAAGTTAATGTCTTAGTGATTATTAAATGGATTGATTAAGAGGTTTAAACAAATTAAGGGTTTAACACTTAGGATTAAAGTTATACACTCCATCCTAAGAGAAGGATGCAGACATAACCCTAATTCCAAAGTCCTAAAACCTTAAAGGTTTAGTCTCTAATGATGAGATGAGAAGAGAGACACAAGGAAGAATCAAAGGTAAAAGCTAAGGAGGGACTAATCACAACCCTAATTATTATCATGCTTGGATGTTCCTATGGTTTGTAAGGCTTGACAGAGATCTTCAAAGAAGCCACCAATGGGAGAAGCAGAAGAAAGGAGGAAGAAGCAGAAGAAATAAGTTACTTACTTCATTGAAGAAGATAAGTAACTTAGAGAACGAAAGGGAGATATGAAAATGAATGGGAAATACCACTCAAGACAAAGAAAAATTCAGAAAAGATGCATATGAATAAGAAGAAGAGAAATGAGAAGTGAAGGCAAATTCACTTCTCAAGTTACTTACCACCTGAAAATGTTAGCACAATATGCATAAGGAAAGAAATGATGTGAAATGATGCATATGAATGGGAAAATGACAAAACCAAAAGCATACACATGATGCAAATGATGCTATGACATGATGAAAAGGCATACCAAGTGCTATGAATGTTCATACAAAGATGAGATGCAAATGGAAGCATGCTTTGAAGTTTAATGAAAAGAAATGAATGCAAACCATGGCAAATGAATGAAGAAATGATCAAGCATGATTCTAACATGTATTAAGATTTCTAAGATGGCATACAAATGCTTATAATGTCATGGCAAGTTCATATGTTCATGCAATGCAATGCAAGATGCAAGTAAGGATGCAAAATTAGGGTTACATGAAAGGATGAGATGCAAATGATCAAAACAGAAGCAAATCACATGATAAAAATTTGAAAATGAGCTCAAACAAACCCTAACCTCATATGATATCACACCCCAAAGGAGAAGATCTAACGCTTAACCTAAAAGGAGTTATGATTTTTCTAAATTAACTAGGGTTTTATGGTACCTTAAAAGGAAAAATGCAAATCATAAAACAAAAGGTAAATTCATGACAAAAATATCCTAGAAACTACATGATATGTGGAAAACAATGTAAAAAGAATCATCATCAAACCATTTATGGTTAGGCAGAAAATATTTTTTTAAGTTAGGGTTCTAAAAAAGGAATTTTATGAACCCTAAATTCAAAGAAAATGTCAAAGTAGGTTCAAAACCAAAATGAAATTTGTATGAATGGTTTGACAATGTTTCTAAATGTCTTAAGATGTAATGTGATTTTTAGAAACCTAAATGGTATTTTAATTAATTAATTTCCATTAATTAATTAAAATAAACATTTAAAAAATTTAAAAATGTTTTTTTAATGCAAAAAATAAAAATAAAAATGTTGTTGGATGAAGAAAAATATTTGGAACTAAAATGCAGAAAATAAAATTTTTAGGATTTTTCTAACTATTTTTAAATAATTATGCAAAAGAAATAAGAAAAAATGAATTAAAAATCAATTTAAATAAAAGTATGAGGATCCAAAGGATGGGATTTAAAGCTGGGAAAAAGATGTTGACTGGCCCGCAGATCAAAGGTCCAGATTCAAACTGGCTTTTTTTTAATATTAATCCTAATTAATTAAATTAATTAAAAATAATTAGGGCTAAGTGAACTCATCCTGACCCTCTAAACACGCGCGAACCCCAGATCCAACGCTCCACATTCAAAGTTCATTAATTACCCAGATTAAACCCTAATTAATCTCAGGTGGCCGGAGAAGACTTCCGGTCGTCTTCTCCGGCGAGCTCCTCCCCTGAGCGTCCTCAAAACACCATCCCAGACTCTCAAACTCTCCAGAAATGATCAACTCATTACCCTAAACAAGAATCTGACCCTAAAAATCATTTCTCATTCATCAATATCAAGATTCGAATCAAAACCTAAAAATGACAAAACTTTCAGACAGCCATGAAATACTCAATACGCAACCATTTTCAAAACCAACAAGTGCAGTGTGATCAGTGAAGCATATAGATCATTTCTATAACATAAAAAACAAGTTCTAGAAAATTTGTTCTTGAGGTATACCTGAGATGAAGCTTTTCAGTTTGGCACTTTCTGGACCTCTCTCTTGTGCAAATAGCCTCCATTTGATCCACTGATGATGTTGCAAGGCTTGGAAGGAGTTGAAATGAGATGGTTTGAGAGATTGCAGCTCAACTGCACTGAAATCGTGTTTTGTGTTTGTGGGGTTTCAGGCTTGTTTAATGGCTGGGAAAGGTTCTATTGATGATGGTGAGTTGAATGGTGAAGTTTGTTTGAGGTTTGAGTGACTGAGCAGAGAGAATCGAAAGCTTGAAGGTTGAGGGTGATTTTGTGAAACTTGGCTTAAGAGATGATTCCGGCTTGGGTGATGTGTGTTATGGCTTGCTTTTGGTCCACATAACAAGTCCCTATTGGCCAGAGAGTGGGTGGTGGCTGCAGCTGATTGATATGGGTCCAATTGCAAAAAGTCAACAACTTGTGTACTTGAGGTATGGGCTCATGCAACAACTGTTTCATGGCATGTCTTGGTTCAGCATTGATCAAGGAGAGCCATGGGATTGAAATTATGCAGCTGGATGGCTTGGAGGGAAAGATCTCATAAGTTTTGCAAGACTTTGCAAATTTGCCCCTTTTGAAATATCTTGTGATGCAAGGCATGAAAGCAAGTGATTATTTGGGAAATTTTGGTCACAATGAGCTCTACTATGTTTGTATGATGCTTAGAGATGCATTAGAGGTCACAAAATGACTTGGCAAGTGGTTTTGCAAAAATCCCTCTTTGGTGTGAAAGTGAAAATTATAGGAATTTTGCCAACTTTTCAAGGCCATAACTTGAGTTCCATAATGAATTAAAATATGTTCTTGTACTTTTTGGAAAGTTAATGATCCACTCTACAACTTTCATGACCAATAATTTTTCATTTGAAGCATTTTTGGTTGAGAAAGAGGAGGTTGAAAAACTTTCCCAAAATGGAAAGTTTCCATTACAAGTCTTTTCCATTTTTGGCAACTTTTGGTTTAACTCAAATTTCTTCAATTTTTTGAACTTCCAAGCACTTCTATGATCAAATAAAGATCATATAACTTCAATTTGATGAAAATACCCCTTTGGTTCCATTGTTGGGGGCCTCAGATGCCCTGATTTTGCTCTGACTTGCTCAAGAAGTTACCTAATGAATAGATGACTTCCACAATGAATTTCTTCATCAAACTTGGTACATATGATCCTTATAGCATCCTAAGAACAATAAAAACAAGAATGGTCCAAAAATTTGGAGTTATGGCCTCTGAAACCAAAACCCTAATTTTGGTCATCTGTGCAGTGAAAACCCTAGCTCTGCTTCCATGCTTTCCCAGTTCTTGTGATTCCTTGACTTCCTTGATCTTTGAGGGGTATAATATGATGATAGAACACACATGGACCCTCTTGGAATGATTGGAGACCTTTGGAATGGCTCATATGGATCCTTGGATTGCTCAGATCACAAACCCTAGATGCAGATGAACTTGAACTTATGCAGTGAAGCAAATATGCAATATGAGATCGTATGATTATGCTTATGCAAAAATGAAAGATCACAAGACATGGTGTGAAATGAGTGAGGGAAAATTTCGGGTGTTTACAGCTGCCCCTATTCAAACATCAGTTAGCTGTGCAGGATGCAAGCGCCTGGCTTACAGACAAACAAGATAACTTGTGGTTGAATGCCAAAGACAGTCCGAAATTTGCACTCACTGGGGAGAAGAAGAAAAGAGATATAAATTGTAAAAGAAAGTATATTGCATGATTATCAAATGCGGGCGATGGAGGACGACCATCGAGCAGAGGACGACTGCTGGGGATAAAGCGGTAAGTAAAGCAATGAAGGGGACGACCGACAAGCTGGGGAAATAAAAAGATCATGATGGGGACGACCATCAAGTAAAGTAACAAGGCTCTCTAGGGATTGCAGTACAGGCGATGATGGGGACGACCATCAGGTTTGCAAAGAAAAGTAAACAACGATGGGGACGGCCATCGGGTTAAAGAATAAATGAAGTAATGATGAGGGACGGTCATCAAAGGTGAAGGACGATCACCTAGCAGGGGACGACTGCTCTTTATCACGATATAGGACGAATGTCGGATAGAAAAGGTCGACGATGGGGACGGCCATCGGATAAGCATGATGAAGGACGATCATCAAGAGGTGAAGGACGATCACCTAGCAGGGTACGGCTACTCTCGGGATTTATCACGACCTAGGACGAATGTCGGATAACAAAATCAACGATGGGGACGGCCATCGGATAAAATGATAAGGGACGGTCATCAAAAGGTGAAGGACGATCACCTAGAAGGGGACGACTGCTCTTTATCACGACATAGGACGAATGTCAGATAGAAAAGGGTTCCAATAATGGAGACTCCACTGGGGAAAGGATGAGGGACAATCAT
Organism: Lathyrus aphaca; assembly: GCA_963966055.1. Taxonomy (NCBI): domain Eukaryota; kingdom Viridiplantae; phylum Streptophyta; class Magnoliopsida; order Fabales; family Fabaceae; genus Lathyrus; species Lathyrus aphaca. The sequence goes on from OZ014520.1 coordinate 182,225,803, forward strand.
CCAAAGGTGAATGACGATCACCTGGTAGGGTATGACTGCCGAAAGTAATGCGACATAGGACGAATGTCAGATAAAAGAAAAGTTGCTTTGTTGGGGAATGGTAAACACAAACGAGTGTTTACGCTTTCTAGAATAAAAGGTATAAGTGTTTGACGCTGTGTATAGATTAAAGATGCAGACGAGCATCCTTAAGATCATGATATGGACGAGTATTGGTAGAAACAAACGCTGACGCGTGTTCAGAGATGATGATACAGACGAGTACCAACTGGTTAACAAAGAACACGGACGAGTGTCAAATCTATGGGGAATAATATATATACAAGATACGGACGAGTATCAGAGACTTTTGTATAAGTATGAGTGAATATTGTTGGTGAAGTTTGAGCAAGACACGGACGAGTGTTCGACTTGTTGGGGAATGTATGACACATACGACTGTCAAAAGAGGATGTATAGGTTATGAACAAACATTTGTATATGAGAGTGTAAAAGGTGTTCGGAGACCTGTGGGGATAGGATGACACGGGCGAGTGTCGAAAAGAATGTGTTATAAACAAGTGTTTGATTGACAACAAGTGTTTTGACAACCATGCTGGGGAAAGGTGACACGAACGGGTGTCAAAAGGGTATATAGGTATCCGTATTTGTGAAGATGTTTTAGCTTATATCTGCGGGGGAATAAACTCTTATACACATTGTTGATGAAATATTGATGGTAATTGCGGGTGACCGGCTCGAACTTGACTTATGACCATGCAAATGTTTGATTTTTTCCGTAATGCTCCGTATTAGACGGAATGCTACGCTCTCTGTGGGGAAAAATGATGTGAATGCTATGATTATGCAAAAAAGAAACCGATCCGGGATTCGAAACCCGCTGTTGACAAGATCTCTGGCTGATCTGCTTGGAAAAATGCCCCAACTAGGGGAGATCATTGGTAGATCTGTTAGGATATACAACTTTGCTTGGGGAAGTAGATCATTGCTAGACCTGTCCTGTAAGGAAAAACCAAGCTGGGGGTAGGGAAGCTTTCGTCACTTTGTTGTGTCAGAGTTTCAGGCATTTCTCTTCTGGGGAGGGACTGGAACTTCTACGGGGAGATGATTCTTTTGTCTTTGAGAGACCTGGTACTCTGTTTGGGGAAGAAAAGATCACTGAACGATCTTCCTAGAGTTCTCTGTGGGGATCCCGACTAGGGATGAGGAGGTTTTGACAACTCCGCTGGAGGAAAGCATTCCAGATACTGCTTGGAGGAGGTATGCTGGGGAAGTGCTGCTTGGCATGCCCCATGCTATACATTGAATACCTGCAATTTGTTAAGACAAAGAAATGAACAAGTACCCCGAGGTATCCCTTACCGAATTCCGTCATAGGAGTTAGATTTTCCTGAGAGTAAATACATTTCCTGCAAGCATTTTAAAAAATGGCTCATTTGTTTTATGCAGATATTATATCATGGATATTGGACATTTTGCAAATGAAACAAAAATGTACGAAACGAGGTGTGACTGAAAATCTGATTTTATTAATCTGGGTGTCCTGAATTGGCAAATACAGTCGAAGAAACAAATCCCCTGGAATGAGGAGATTGTTACAAATTGAAAAACTGAAAGTGCTGGCAATGTTGACGACGCTCCAGTGAGCTTCCTTTGCTATGACCTATATGACCTTGACATTCTTCTCATCTTGCATTCTGAAGAAGATTGATTCTGACTGATGCTTTATCCTTTCGAAGCTTGCCATTTTGTAAATAATACAAACGAATTCAGAATGCAGTTGTTCGCTTATTCCCTTATTTTGCGTGGATCGCCCTTTCGAGTTTTCAACCCACCGAGATACCTATTTTTGCCTGAGCTGTCCAATGTGGCTTTTCAACTCAGCGGGTGTACATTTTTGTTTTGATTTTTCCCTTATTTTTGCCCGAGTCTTTTATTCTGTTTTTGACTCGCTGGGATGCCCTATTTTTACCTGGACTTACATTCTGTTTTTATGTCCAACGGGTCATTTTATGCGAAGTATTTTTTAACTGCATCTGAATTCACAGGGGATAAGAAATCTTCACCATCCATATTAGTGAGCATCAGTGCTCCACCAGAGAAAACCTTCTTTACTACGAATGGACCATCGTAATTTGGAGTCCACTTGCCCCTATGGTCTGTATGAGGAGGAAGAAGTCTTTTCAGCACAAGATCTCCCACTTGATATTCCCGAAGCCTGACTTTTCTGATCGAAGGCTTTCTTCATTCTTTTCTGATATAACTTCCCATGACAAATTGCAGCTAATCTCTTTTCTTTGATCAGATTCAGTTGATTGTACCGAGAACTGACTCATTCTGCTTCATTCAGCTTGACATCCATCAGTACCCGTAAGGAGGGTAGTTCAAGCTCAACAGGTAGGACTGCTTCCATACCATACACAAGCTGATAAGGTGTTGCCCCTGTAGATGTTCTGATTGAGGTTCGGTACCCATGCAAGGCAAATGGTAGCATTTCATGCCAGTCTTTGTAAGTGACCACCATCTTTTTGCACAATCTTCTTAATGTTTTAGTTAGCTGCCTCAACAGTGCCGTTCATCTTTGGCCTGTAAGGAGAAGAGTTGTGATGTTGGATTTTGAAGTCCCGACACAGTTCTGCCATCATTTTGTTGTTCGAATTGGAACCATTATCAGTAATGATTCGCCCGGGTACTCCATATCGACAGATGATGTCTTTTTTCAGAAATCTGGCTACCACTTGTCTGGTGACGTTTGCATATGAAGCTGCTTCAACCCATTTGGTGAAATAATCAATGGCTACCAGGATGAATCTGTGACCATTTGAAGCAGTTGGTTCGATCTTTCCAATCATGTCAATGCCCCACATGACAAAGGGCCAAGGTGAAGACATTACATTTAAAGGATTTGGAGGCACATGCACTTTATCTGCATAGATCTGGCATTTGTGGCATTTCCTGGCATAGGCACAACAGTCTGCATCCATTGTGATCCAGTAGTAGCCTGATCTTAACAATTTCTTAGCCATTTCATGTCCTCCGGCATGGGTACCGAAAGATCCTTCATGCACCTCGTGCATCAGCAAGTCTACCTCTTTCTTATCAACACATCTGAGAAGAACCATATCAAAGTTTCGCTTGTATAATGAACCATCAGCATTAAGGAAGAAACTACCAGCCAGCCTTCTTAATGTCTTCTTATCATTAGATGATGCCCCAGGTGGGTATGTCTGATCCTCTAAGAAGCTTTTGATGTCGTGGAACCAAGGCTTGTCATCTTTAGCAATGTCCACAGAGAATACGTATGTTGGTCGGTCTTGTCTGGATACCGAAATCCGAGGCACATAATTGTCAGTTTGAACCTTGATCATGGAGGAAATGGTAGCTAAAGCATCTGCGAACTGATTTTCGTCTCGAGGAATGTACTCAAGTTTGACTGTTGTGAAGAAAGTCAATAATCTCCTCGTATAGTCACGGTATGGAATCAGATGCTCTTTGTGAGTGTACCATTTGCCGTTGGTTTGATTGATTACCAAAGCTAAATCTCCGAATACAGTTAATGTCTTGATCCTGAGGTCAATGGCTTCCTAAAAACCCATGATACAGGCTTCGTATTCAGCTTCGTTGTTAGTGCATGCAAAGGTGAGTTTTACCGAGAAAGGCATATGAACTCCTTTAGGTGTAATGAGCACTGCACCAACTCCACGGCCATTCATATTGACAGCCCCATCAAACATCATTGTTCACTCTTCTTCTGGGTCCGACCCTTCAGGGTGAATAGGCTCTTCATGATCTTTTGCTTTTAGGAACATGATGTCTTCATCAGGGAAATCAAATCTCATTGGCTAGTAATCATCAATGGGTTGCTCAGCCAGATAGTCAGACAGTACACTACCTTTGATGGCCTTTTGAGATGTGTACTGAATGTCATACTCTATCAAAATCATTTGCCATCTTGCAACCCTTCCGGTAAATGCTGGCTTCTCAAATATGTAATTGACTGGATCCATTTTTGAGATCAATAAGGTAGTGTGAGTCAGCATATACTGTCTTAGTCGGCGAGCAACCCACGCTAAAGCACATCAAGTTTTCTCGAGCAGTGAATAACGTTGTTCACAGTCGGTAAACTTTTTGCTTAGGTAGTATATTGCATACTCTTTTCGACCAGACTCGTCATGCTGGCCCAACACACACCCCATTGATCCTTCTAATACTGTCAGGTACATTATTAGAGGTCGTCCATCAACTGGAGGCATAAGAATTAGAGGTTCTTGTAAGTACTCCTTGATTTTGTCAAAAGCCTTATGACAATCTTCGTTCCACCTGACCGTTTGTTCCTTTCTTAACAATTTGAAAAGGGGCTCATAGGTAGCAGTGAGGTGAGATATGAACCTTGATATATAGTTCAATCTACCTAAGAACCCCCAAATTTCTTTTTTAGTCCTAGGTGCAGGCATTTCCTGAATGGCTTTGACCTTGTCAGGATCAACTTCAATTCCCTTTTCACTTACGATGAATCCCAGCAGTTTACCGGAACGTACCCCGAATGTGCATTTGTTGGGGTTTAGCTTCAGCTGATACTTTCTCAGACGCTTGAACAACTTTAGCAGATTTACCAGATGATCTTCTTCAGTGAGGGACTTGGCAATCATGTCATCCACGTAACATTCAATTTCTTTGTGGATCATGTCGTGGAATAACGTTACCATAGCCCGTTGATAGGTTTCACCGACATTCTTCAGTCCAAAAGGCATTACCTTGTAACAAAATGTGCCCCAAGGTGTGATGAAGGTAGTCTTCTCCATGTCTTCAGGTGACATTCTGATCTGATTATACCCTGAAAAACCATCCATGAAGGAAAACACCGAGAATTGAGCTGTGTTGTCGACCAATACATCAATGTGAGGTAATGGGAAGTCATCCTTTGGGCTAGCTCTATTCAGATCCTGGTAATCCACAAACATCCGTACTTTGCCATCCTTCTTAGGAACCGGTACAATATTAGCAACTCACGGCGGGTAACTAGTCACAACAAGAAAACCGGTGTCCCACTGCTTTTGTACCTCTTCCTTTATCTTCATGGCCATATCTGGACAAGTACGGCGTAGCTTTTGCTTCACTGGAGGGCAATCTTCTTTCAAAGGCAGCTTGTGCATAACAATATTAGTTTTGAGACCTGGCATGTCTTGATAGGACCAAGCAAAGACGTCGACGTATTCTCGAAGCATGTCAATGAGCTGTTCTTTCACTGAAGCCTACAGACTGGCCCCAATCTTTACTTCTTTCAAGTCTTCTTCGGTACCAAGATTAACTGTTTCAACCTCCTCCCGATGAGGAGTAATCACCTTCTCTTCTTGCCTCAACAACCTGGATAACTCTTCAGGTAACTCATAGTCTTCTTCAACCCCTTCATCAACTTGATTAATCAGATTGTCGAAGTCATACAAGGTCATAGCAGTGCTGTTGTCGGTGCAATCTAGAGGATAATCTCTGCAAGGGTTGAGATTTGTTCGTTTTAGTGATCAATTTTAATCTTGTTTAGAAAAAGTGAAAATGAAGTTATTTATTTTGAAAACATTGCCATTTTATTGTTTTGTACAAAAGTGAAAAATGAAAAGATAGTGAGCAAAAAAGAGACTCGTTTGCAAAAGATGTCCGATATTCATTGATTAATCCATTTGCACAAAATTACAATATGGCCCTATTAAAACATGAGTCATGACACCTTGGGCAAGATGCAGGAATTGATGCATGCTAAAAAGACAGCAAATAATAATTACTCTGCAGGAGTAACCCTTATAATTTCCTGGGAAGACCAGTTAAGGACTTGATTCCCCAGGATCCTTGGATGTATCCAGCTCTCCAGGTTGCGGTCGCTTTCCGCCTCGTCTTCCAGGTTGTTAACAGCATCTGGGGTGAGCATCCCCCCACTGATGAACTTGGGCTCCTTGGCAGCCTCTGATTGATCTTGTCAGAATGGTCTGTAACCCAAACCGAATCTATCTTCCTTCTTCTCCACTGGCAGCTGCTTGCCCCAGCCTTGGGCATTACCGTCTACAACAACCTTCCGGGCTTGCTGATAGGAGACAATTGAAGTACCCATCATGTCCTCCTGGGATGCAGCAAATACTTTAGTCATCTCCTCATTGACATTCAGGGCCTCAAACCATTGGCTCATAGTTTCATGGATTTCACCATCCATCTCAATATACTTGTATGTAGCCAGATGGCTAACAAAGATGTCCTCCTCACCACAGATGGTGATAATCTGTCCTTCCCATTCATATTTCAGTTTCTGGTGAAGGGTCGACGTTACTGCGCCTGCGGCGTGAATCCAAGGCCGACCTAACAAACAGCTGTAAGCAGGCTGTATGTCCATCACATAGAAAATGGTCTTAAAGACCTGTGGACCGATTATCACTGGCATCTCCACCTCCCCAAGAATAAATATTTTGGAGCCATCAAAAGCCCTGACCACAAGATTACATGGCCGGAGAGCTATTCCATCATATTCGAGCTTGACAAGGGCTTTCTTGGGTAAGACATTGAGTGAGGACCCAGTGTCTACAAGAACATGAGATATGACAACTCCTTTTCACTCCAAGGTTATGTGCAAAGCTTTGTTGTGGTGACGTCCTTCTGTGGTCAAATCAGCATCAGTGAAACCTAGCCTATGGCTAGTATTGACATTTGACACTACTGTTTCCAGCTGATTCACTGTGATCTCTTCTGTTACGTAAGCAGCGTGCAGAACTTTTAGTAGTGCATCCCGATGGGCTTCGGAACACAACAGCAGAGATAAGATTGAGATCTTTGAAGGAGTCTGGTGGAGCTAGTCCACAACTTTATAGTCACTTCTTTTAATTATCCTCATAAATTTATCCATATCCTGATCAAAGGATGATTTATGAGCCTCTTTTGGTGCAGATTATTCAGGTATCACACTCTTCCCTTTGGCTTTGGCAGTAGCCTCTGCCTCAGTGTTAATTCTGGGAGCTTGTAACGTGAAGAGACGTCCGCTTCGGGTGAAGCCTCCGCCTCCCCCGACATTGTCCACTTGGGGAGTAAGAACTGGAGAATCAAGAAGGACTTTCTCTCCGTTGCAGTAAAGGTCAACACCATAATGCCATGGTATAGCACTGTCTTTATCATAAGGAATTGGCCCGGGCACCGTGATGGTGACTAGGCTTACTGCAGCAGATGTTGGAACCATAATTGTCTGTGGATCATAGAAAATAGTGACAGGACTTCTGGTGGATGTTGGTGGTGGTGAATTGAAGCTTGGTTGAAACTATTGTTGAGATTGCTGAAAGTTGCTGGAGTCCGGGACCGTTGTCGGGTCATAATAAATTGTAACAGTGGAGACATCATTGTTGGTGGTTGCTGGAGTTGTAAAAGGAGATGAAATGGAACTGTTGTTTGCTGAAGTGATGGAAGAGATGGTTGCTGAAGTTGTAGATGAGTCAGTGGGAACAATGGTTGTTGCAGTTGTAGAAGAATAAATAAGAACAATGGTTTTTGCAGTTGCAGAAGATTCACTTGTTGTTGACAAAAGAGTTGCTGGTGTTGTAGAAGCAGTTGTGGTAATTTGCAGAATGCCTTCTCTGATCAAGCCATTGAGGCCATTCCTTAAGCTCGCACACCCATTCTCGGAAAGTTTGCATAATTCACAATAGGCCTCACAACCTGGATACACTTGGCATTTCAAAAGTTGGGCTTTAACCTCTACCAGAGGTGTCTGAATACATGCAATGTCTTCTATTAAACTCATGGGTGAGCCATCCTCTACAACATTAATCCTTGTCCCACTGTGGCTTGGCATATGATTTTTCATTACATCGGGAGGTGGTGCAAAGTTCAGGGCCTTTGAATCTACCAGATCCTGGACCTTCATATGTAGAGCTCTGCATTTTTCAGTGGAATGACCAGGTGCGTTTGAATGAAAAGCACACCTAGCATTGACATCATAGTTTCTCGGAAGGTTCTGAGGATCAGGTGGAGCCAATGTCCTCAACTCAACAAGATTAAGTTTTAGGAGTTGTGGCAGTAGTGTATCATATGGCATTAGAATAGGGTCAATCACCCTGTTGATCTGAGAGGGCCATTGTTGAAAAGGGCGTTATTGTTGATTGTTGTTATTATTGTTGTATGATCTTTGTTGTGGAAACTTTTGTTGTTGCGGAAAGTGTTGTGGCTGTTGAGTATACTGAGGAGGTGGAGCATGGATAGTAACAGCAGCAACTGTTTTGGGCAGGTATTGGGGTCTCCCTCTTCCCATGTGCACAGAGTTTGTCTCACCAGATCTTCGAGGCCAAGCAAATGGCTTCCTTGCACTGCTTGAACTGGCACCATTATCGGAGATCTTTCCCATCTTCAGTAGGCTCTCTATTCTTTCCCCAGCTATCACCACATCTGCAAAGCTGGTGGAAGAAAATGCAGCCAATCAGTCAATATATGTACCCTAGAGAGTATTCATGAACATGTCTGCCATCTCCCTTTCAGACATAAGGGGTTGAACATCAGCAACAAGTTACCTCCACCTTTGGGCATACTCCTTAAAGCTTTCACGGGAAGATTGAGACATTCCTATTAGAAGGGTCCTGTATGGAGCCATGTCCAGGTTATACTGATACTGACGGATGAAAGCTTCAGCCAAGGCTTTTCAGTTTCTGACTGTGGCTCTGGTCAAGTGAGAGTATCATTCTCGGGATGCCCCTATCAGACTATCCTCGAAGTAAAACATCCACAGCTTCTCGTCCATGGTGTATGATTTTAATCTTCCCTAGAATGATTGAAGGTGGGTGCGTGGGCAGGATGTGCCATTATACCTTTCAAAACACGGGGGTTTGAACTTGTGAGGAATTCTCACCCCTTCTACCAATCCCATGTCCATGAAATCAAAACCTAGGGAGTTTTGGGATTCAAGAGACTCAACTTCTCTGCAATTTCATCCAACCGACGGTCGTAAACTTCGTCTCCAGCCCCAACCACTGTAAACTGCTCTTCTTAAGGATCCTCTTGCAAGAACCTTCCTCCAGCAGTGTTACCCTGAGTATTCCTTATGGCATTGATTTCTGGGTTCAGATGAGGTCCAAATTCTGGTGGATCAGTGCGAGGCTGCACGTGATCGTTGTTGCTGGTACCTCCTGTACCTGGATGGTGTTCCTCAGGAGTTTGTCTCTCAACCAACTCCCTTAGTCTCTCCTGGCTCTGAGCTAAGCCAGTCATCACTGTCATGAATTGAGTCATCTGATTTCTCATCTCAACCCTTTCATTGGCCATCTGGGCCCTCACTTCATTCAAGTCTTACTGAACTTGATCCATCTGAAGTCCCGGAAGGTTGTTTCTTGTTGGGTACCGGTGTATTCTGTTGACAGGGAACACTCTTCTGCGAGCAATGTTTCCTGAAACCACAACAAAGTGAGAAACAAAAACAAACAAAAACCTACAAAACAAAGAAAATGTTAGTATGCAATGCAGGATGCCTATTTGTCTTCCAAGGGTATCCGGTTTGGTTATTTGGTTTTGACCTTTCCAGACCTCGAGGAAATGCTGATGATGTTGAAGAGAGAGATAAAGCCCACCGAAAATGATACAAACTGATATATTAAAAAGGGTGAAAATACATAGTTTGATTACAATACATCCCCATGGTGGTTAAAATACAACATCAAAAGAAAAGTACAACAAAAGAAAAGTACAAGCAAAAAGAATTAAACATCTAATCCAAAGTCATCCTCTCTGACTTCCTTCAGGAGGGCCTCAGTCACTGGACCTACTGGGTGCTCTGTGATAGTCGTGATGAGGAGGTTCCTGGTAGCAATGGAACTGGTCAACCTCTTATGTTTATCCTGATCCTTTGACCTCTTTAACTCAGCCCGGAGTTTCAACTCAGATATGTCCTTCTGTGTTGCCAATAATGCCTCTTGATGCTTCTTCTCACTAGCCTCCAGTTGCTCTATCTTAGCTTGAGTTCTCTGATCTTCTTGTGCACGGGCTTCAGTGATCCTGATCCACCTAGCCTGGCTCTCCTCTAGATAATGCTCTGCCCTAGCCTTTTGAGTCTTTGCTTCCTTGCAAGCATTCTTCAGTACTAACTCCCCTGCTCTAGCCTTTCTGATGTAGTCGTCCGTCTTCTCAATCTTGGTCAAGTGCTCAATCCTGAGCCTTTCCAACCTCTCATTGTTTAAACGGCTGTCATTCCTCTCCCAGAGGGTCTTCTTTAAGGCTTCCGATAACTGAGTATTCCTCTCTTTCAGTTTCTCAAACTCTTCCAGATTGACAGTAGCTGTAGGTTGCACTGTGGAGGGTCCAGGTACATCTTCTAATGTGAATGGCATCTGGGTGATCTGTCCCCTGGTATGAGACCAATCAAGATACTGTGCTGAAGCAATATTGTTGCATTTGCCAAGGATGGTTGTTCCCTTAGTCTGAATTTTGTCCCAGGCCCAGGTTGTCTGTCTGACAATAACAAAGTTGTGCTAGATTTCACAATAGAGGGTCTCAGTCAAGTCTTGCCCTTTGGGAGGATGAACCAAAGCATATCCTAATTGTCTCTTAAAAAGTAAAGGGTTGTAATTGATGCAACCTTTTACTCCAATCAAAGGCACATTAGGATATTGCCCACAACTAGTAATGATGTCTTTGCCCTTGGTGCTCTGAGTGCACCACCTGCTGTCTTCTGGTGTAAGGGAAATCAATCTCTTAGCCCAATTCTTTGGCTGGTGAGGGTCCAGGAAAGTATCTGACTTTGGCAAGTGTCTTAGCAGCCAAGAGTAATAAAGGGGAGCACAACATCTGACCAGTCTTCCTCTTTTCTTCTCATTCCTCTAGTGTACTGAGTAGTAGAAGTCTCCAAGCAAGGTAGGAACTGGGTTCCTCAGTAAGAACAGGTGAATAGCATTCTTGCTTACAAACTTCGGCTCGTCTGCAAACAAGATAACCCAATATATACTGAGGGCTAGAAATGCACAAAAAACATCCCACTTCCCTACTGCAGCATGCAGGGTGGCCTGGGAGATCAAGAAATCTAGGTGAAGGCATGGTACCCCAGCCTTGGTGGTCATGCCCTGATCAATGAGGGCAGGCTCCAAATGCAATGCCCTAGCTATGTCTTCATTCTTGGGGGCAACCATCTCAGGGTTGAAAGGAATCCCTCTCCTGATAGGAACTCCTAACAACATGGAAAATTCTTCTAGCAGAGGCCCCAACTGGAAATCAGGGAATGTGAAGCATCTGAGAGGGGGATCATAAAACTGCAAGCAAGTATGGATCATGCTTCTCTGGGATGCATCCAGATCCATGATCATGTCCAATATGCCTCCATAATGTTCTCTGAATAGTGGGACATGATCAGGGGTAATGAGAGACTGGATCTACCTGATGCCTGTCAGGGTAGGCTCAAAGAAGTGGTAAGTGATGTTGCTCTTCCTGGAGGTGTCCATGCTGATGATGGATGCTGGTGAAGAAGTTGAGAGCAACTGCTGATGAAGATCACTGAATTAGATGCTGGAGACGAGTCTCTGATGAAGATAGCTGGAGAAGAATCTCTGACAAACTGATGAATGTGCTGGAAAAGATAACTGAAGAAGTCTGAGCAGCAGAATGGGTCAAAACCAAACCAAAGATAATAAGGTGGATACCCTGTAAAACAAATAGGCAAATGTTAAATGATGCAAAAATGATGTATGCAGAATGATATGCAAAGGGTTTGTGATAAAGTGCTGGATCTGTTTATCTGCCTTGGTAAGGTCCATGTGTGTTCATAAGTCCGGATGGAGGCTTAGAAATCCAGTAACCAGGTGGGGAACTCAAATAAAGAGTCACAAGTCCAGGATAATCACAAGAACTGTCCAAATAATACATCCTTAATAAATCTAGTAACAAGGTATGATGAGGCCAAGGGTTCCTGCAAACCTGTAAACATCCCAACCCCCTCACATGAATTGTTCTAGAACAAGGATCCTCAGACTTGGATCAGTTATGAGAAGTGTAAACACTTCTAACCCGAAGGTACAATGTTTACAATAACCATAAAAGACCCTCCTCTAATTCACCTCAGATGCTGAAAGTCATAAAAAGGTCATCCAGACTTAGCAGGCTTCCTAGATAGCCCTAGTACTACAGGAAATCCACAACACAGAGTTCTAAAGAAGAAACCCATGTCTGAACCGTGTTTCATATTCCTGCACCAGACCGAAATGGAATGGGAAAGAATATGAAGCCACTATAGACTATGTGTCACTTAGGTCCCAGATATAGGACCTTAATCACTCAATGATCCCCACCCACCAAGGAAAACACATATCCAACACATGATAATGACAGTATGAAATGCATAAAACTGTAAAAGAAAGCAATAAATAAAGCTGTACATAAAGCAATAAATAAAGCAAATGAAAAAGCACAAGTAGCACATAACACCCCCGTAAATACAAATCAAACAAGCGCTAGGAGGAACCCACAAAAAGAACCAGAAGCCCTGGTTGCAATAAAAGGGTCCCCAGCAGAGTCGCCAAGCTGTCGCTCCCCCGAAAAGGCACCTGGTCAAGATAGGGTGCAGACGCAAACGGTCGGCGAAAGGAGAAAATGAAGTGAACTGAATAGAGTCGCCAGCTAGGCATTTTTATCCCGAAGGAAAGGTAATGCTGCATAAACCTGGAAAAAGATATGGATAAGACGGTTGCGAACCAGAGAAACTGAGAAAAGGGGTTGGTTACAACCTGGGAAGGTATTAGCACCCAGATTGTTCGTCGTACTCGACGTAGTCTATGTGCTATCTGTGTGCAAAAGCTGGAAAACGAATATACAAGTGTCAGTGCAAAAAGAAGTGAATTGCTCAGGAACTGAGGCTTTGAAAAGAAAGCTGAAAAAGGGGGAAGACACAGAGACTTTTGTTCGATAACAGTTAAGTTATGCCTATGTATCCTCTCGTGCAATGAGGAAGTCAGAACACCGTAGTTCGACTCAAAGAGACTGAAAGATAAATTGACTGATGAACTGCTTGCTTGTCTATGCTCAAGCGTATGACTTGTCTGGCTCAAGTGCTAAATGTCTTGCATTAGACGGAAGAAGCAAGTTCTCGTTTGTGAATGAAGATGATGATAAAATAATCCCGAAGGAGACGATTATTGTTTGTTTTTGTGTTTTCAATTTTTTATTGTTTTTGGTGTTTGTCATAAGTTAATGAGCTTAAGCCTAAATCAAAGGCTTGTAAACTCATTATATCCTCCCTGATTAGGGATAATGAGAATACATTAAGTGTGAGATAAGCATCTCAACTCAATTGCCATGATGATGTAGGATTAAGATCATTAACCTACTTGTGATTATTTAGATGTTTTTGGATTTTTGTTTAGTGTCAAGTAATGAGTTTAAGCCATAATCAAGGATTAGTGAACTCATTACACCATCCTAATAGAAGGATAATAGATGAGCACACTTAAGCTGAGGAAGATACCTCAACTTAATCCACGATTATGGATTAAATTCATAATATCACACCCCAAAGGAGAAGGTCTAACTCTTAACCTAAAAGGAGTTATGATTTTTCTAAGTTAACTAGGGTTTTAGGGTACCTTAAAAGGAAAAATGCAAATCAATTTGAAAACAAAAGGTAAATTCATGACAAAACTATCCTAGAAACTACATGATATGTGGAAAACAATGCAAAAAGAATCATCATCAAACCATTCATGGTTAGGCAGAAAAGATTTTTTTAAGTTAGGGTTCTAAAAAAGGAATTTTATGAACCCTAAATTCAAAGAAAATGTCAAAGTAGGTTCAAAACCAAAAAGAAATTTGTATGAATGGTTTGACAATGTTTCTAAATGTCTTAAGATGCAAGGTGAATTTGTTTTGTGATTTTTAGAAACCTAAATGGTATTTTAATTAATTAATTTCAATTAATTAATTAAAATAAACATTTAAATATTTTAAAAATGCTTTTTTAATGCAAAAAATAAAAATAAAAATGTTTTTGGATGAAGAAACATATTTGGAACTAAAATGCAGAAAATAAATTTTTTGGGATTTTTCTAACTATTTTTAAATAATTATGCAAAAGAAATAAGAAAAAATCAATTAAAAATCAATTTAAATAAAAGTATGAGGATTCAAAGGATGGGATTTAAAGCTGGGAAAAAGGTGTTGACTGGCGCGCAGAACAAAGGTCCAGATTCAAACTGGCTTTTTTTAATATTAATCCTAATTAATTAAATTAATTAAAAATAATTAGGGCTAAGTGAACTCATCCTGACCCTATAAACACGCGCGAACCCCAGATCCAACACTCCACATTCAAAGTTCATTAATTACCCAGATTAAACCCTAATTAATCTCAGGTGGCCGGAGAAGACTTCCGGTTGTCTTCTCCGGCTAGCTCCTCCCCTGAGCTTCCTCAAAACACCATCCCAGACTCTCAAACTCTCCAGAAATGATCAACTCACTACCCTAAACAAGAATCTGACCCTAAAAATCATTTCTCATTCATCAATATCAAGATTCGAATAAAAACCTAAAAATGACAAGACTTTCAGATAGCCATGAAATACTCAATACGCAACCATTTTCAAAACCAACAAGTGCAGTGTGATCAGTGAAACATATGGATCATTTCTATAACATAAAAAACAAGTTCTGGAAAATTTGTTCTTGAGGTATACCTGAGATGAAGCTTTTCAGTTCGGCACTTTCTGGACCTCTCTCTTGTGCAAATAGCCTCCACTTGATCCACTGATGATGTTGCAAGGCTTGGAAGGAGTTGAAATGAGCTGGTTTGAGAGATTGCAGCTCAACTGCATTGAAATCGTGTTTTATGTTTGTGGGGTTTCAGGCTTGTTTAATGGCTGGGAAAGGTTCTATTGATGATGGTGAGTTGAATGGTGAAGTTTGTTTGAGGTTTGAGTGACTGAGCAGAGAGAATCGAAAGCTTGAAGGTTGAGGGTGATTTTGTGAAACTTGGCTTATGAGATGATTCCAGCTTGGGTGATGTGTGTTATGGCTTGCTTTTGGTCCACATAACAAGTCCCTATTGGCCAGAGAGTGGGTGGTGGCTGCACCTGATTGATATGGGTCCAATTGCAAAAAGTCAACAACTTGTGTACTTGAGGTATGGGCTCATGCAACAACTGTTTCATGGCATGTCTTGGTTCAGCATTGATCAAGGAGAGCCATGGGATTGAAATTATGCAGCTGGATGGCTTGGAGGGAATGATCTCATAAGTTTTGCAAGACTTTGCAAATTTGCCCCTTTTGAAATATCTTGTGATGCAAGGCATGAAAGCAAGTGATTCTTTGGGAAATTCTGGTCACAATAAGTTTTACTATGTTTGTATGATTCTTAAAGATGCATTAGAGGTCACAAAATGACTTGGCAAGTGGTTTTGCAAAAATCCCTCTTTGGTGTGAAAGTGAAAATTATAGGATTTTTGCCAACTTTGCAAGGCCATAACTTGAGTTCCATAATGAATTAGAACATGTTCTTGTACTTTTTGGAAAGGGAATGATCCAATCTACAACTTTCATGACCAATAATTTTTCATTTGAAGTATTTTTGGTTGAGAAAGAGGAGGTTGAAAAACTTTCCCAAAATGGAAAGTTTCCATTACAAGTCATTTCCATTTTTGGCAACTTTTGGTTTAACTCAAATTTCTTCAATTTTGTGAACTTCCAAGCACTTAAATGATCAAATAAATATCATATAACTTCAATTTGATGAAAATGCCCCTTTGGTTCCATTGTTGGGGGCCTCAGATGCCCTGATTTTGCTCTGACTTGCTAAAGCAGTTACCTAATGAACATATGACTTCCACAATGAATTTCTTTATAAAACTTGGTACATATGATCCTTATAGCATCCTAAGAACAATAGAAACAAGAATGCTCCAAAAATTTGGAGTTATGGCCCCTGAAACAAAAACCCTAATTTTGGTCATCTGTGTAGTGAAAACCCTAGCTCTGCTTCCATGCTTTCCCAACTCTTGTGATTCCTTGACTTCCTTGATCTTTGAGGGATATAATATGATGATGGAACACACATGTACCCTCTTGGAATGATTGGAGACCTTTGGAATAGCTCAGATGGATCCTTGGATTGCTCAGATCACAAACCCTAGATGCAGATGAACTTGAACTTATGCAGTGAAGCAAATATGCAATATGAGATGGTATGATTATGCTTATGCAAAAATGAAAGATCACAAGACATAGTGTGAAATGAGTGAGGGAAAATTTGGGGTGTTTACAATGCCCAAGAAAGCTCCATACCCAAGCCTCATGACAAGCGTACCCTCTATATAAGTCCTAATCACTCCAAAGCAAGGGCTTCCAACTTCATTTTCATGATTTCACTTTCCAAATCTCTCATTTCTCTCTCAATTCTCCTCCATTTCCAAATACTCCAAAGCTTCTCTATAGAAGTTCTTCAAGTTGTTCATTGAAACTTGAAGAACTTGAAGCTAGACCATCATCAAACATCAAATCCATAGCTTATTAAAGAAGTGCGTCTGTTTTTGGATCGATTTTGGCTTATTGAAAGTGATTGTCCAAGAGTTCATCAAGAAGCATCATCAACCACATTTATTTTGCACGTTCGCAGATCTTCGATTTTCTTCTTCACTTGCGTTTCAATCGACATAGCAACACTCACCAAAGCAATCCTCTGCTTTGTAGGTTGGTAATTCGAAACCGCTCCACGTTAATTTATTCTCTTCATATCTCCGTATGACATTCTTCGATAGCTTATCATTTGATTGCTTTTTGACCATTTTACAATATGATTGCGATTTGTGTATTTCGATTTTTAGAAGCTAGATTTGTAGCTTATTCTAGGTGCTAATAGGTGTTAGAATACCTTAGTTAAGCAGCAAATTCGTGTTAGCATGTTCATGTATGTGTTAGGAGTTTTAGAAGTAGATTTAAGACAAAAAGTGCTTCTGCATAGCTGAAGTTTTGCATTCTGCTCAGTGTTAACCGGTTAACGCATATGGTTAACCGGTTAACACATAATTTTCCCTAGATTTGAAAATTTAAGGGCGTTAACCGGTTAACCTTTAGCGTTAACCAGTTATCGCTCTGCTGACTTTGAAAAATATTTTATTTTCATTGCATGTTTGAATTGAATTGTTTCTTGATTGTTCATGTAGTGATAGATAATGATTTTAGGGAATTTTCAAGACCACATTAGGTGCTTAATTCCATCGTTTTGATTCGTTTCTACACGTGTATTCGTCACTTTTGCATATTTTTGTGTTTACTTGTTAATTGTGCATAAAATGACTTGTGAATGTTTGTTGCCATGATCAAACTCTTTGCTAACATGCCTACATATGTTTTAGGTTCTATTTTTGCTTCACTTTCATGATCCACGCATGTTTCGTTAACTTAAACGCCTAATCGCATTGCATATCCGCATGTTACATTCTTGAAAAAAACACATAATCATATGTATGCACATTCTTGCATTTTGTTTGCATCTTTGATTACATTTTCATGATAATACCAATTCTGAGTTTTACATCAAGTTACATGTCAATAATTGATTCTTGTTGATACATGTTTATAATCCATGTTCATATGCTTGTGTGCCCAAAACTTGAAAATGCATAATCGTTGTTTTTTGCTTTTTTGTGCATTCTTTCATAAGCATTCATTAGAAATAATCATGTTCATTTAATCATGTATGTTTTGATCATGTTTTGTGAAGTTTGTGCATTAAAATCATCATTTTTGTGCATAATTAAAAATAAGCCAAATATGTCTTGCATTCCATAGTTGTATTTCCATGCAGTAGCTGTAAAATGTATGCTGACGGTTGCATTTTCATACTTTTCACACCTCTTTTGCATGTTATTTGTTAGCTGTAAAAAGCTGCTTGTATTGTGCATTGTATTTCATTGTTGTTTGTGCACTTAGGAGCTGTAATAGGTTGCTGAATTTTGCTTTGCATTATTTTTTATTTATTTTTAGGTCCTTTAAACTTAGGATTGAGTCTAGTTTAGGTCCTAGATCCCTTAGGAATTGTTTGGTAATTGTTTACCTCTTTTCTTATTTATGTTTATCATACTAACCCTTGTTTTGTAGGGAGGTAAAGGTAAGTTCACACAACTTCATCCTTTTAATTCCTTTATGCTTTCAAAGTGTATTGTTTTAGCATTTTTGTGTTTAACCTTCACATAATTCCATGCTAATCCCCTTTTAGAATCAACTTACCTTCATTAGGAAGTAAGTTGTATTCTATTTCCTTTCTTCTTTTCCCTTTCGCATTAGGATTAGAAAACCGCACTAACCTAGGTTCATCCATGCATGACAACACTAGGATTTTAGTCTTCCCCTTAGACTTTTACCTTTGATCCGCTTTGCTTTCTTTCTCATCTTAAAGAAAATAACAAAAAACACCTAATAAAGGTTGAGCTTCTCATGCGCCATGAGACTTTGCCGTGGGTTACTTATACACGTCCTATTTCGGGGAGAGGTGTAAGTCATCTACCACGATGAACAAGTCTTAGTGTAAGAATGATCACAAACAATAAACAGAAAGCACTTCTCTAAAAGACAAAACAACAAAGAAGAATCATCTTTTCCTGCGGGAATTATTTTCTCATCTCATTCACTCTCAACACGAACTTCTGATGACTTGTCTCATTTGCAAGACGGTAATGCACTCATTCCAGACAAGCCTGCAACGCCTGAGCATAGACATACACAGTTCAACTCTAAAAAACACATAAATAGTTTCCGCCTTAGTTAGGCTAACTACTGACTCTGATCCTCATATTCCTGATGAGGTACGTAGGCAGCGGTGTATGGCCCGTTCGAGCACATTCTTTATTTTCCCTACATTTTCCCTTTTCTTTAGATCTCTTCTCCAGTTCTCCTTCTCACTTCCATTCTAGTAGCAGTTCTTTTGATCAGCATCATCTTATTTCTCACCCTTTGAAACAGACAAACAAGCGTGGATCCCGTCGGGTACGGCAGACGGTCCGGGGGTGCTAATACCTTCCCAGGTCGTAACCGACTTCCGAACCCAGATCTTTGGTCCGTAGGACCTTGTCCTTTCCTTCTTCCTCAGGTTTATGCAACATTACCTTTCCCGCTCCTTCGGGATAAAAATGCATGGCTGACGACTCTGACTTTTTCGCGCCACTTTCGCGTTTGTACTAGGATGAAAATTCCGGGAGCGACAACAAGCATATAATCATTACAAACCAAAAAAACCAGAACCTAATGATCATGTAAAAGTCCTAATATTAATCATACAAACTCATACCAAAAGGAATGAAAGAAGTCTCACAAACCACAAGCAAAACATGCATGAAGAAGTGAGATAAGAACATATGATTAAGAGAAGCAAACAAGGCCAAAACCACTAAGTATCACCAAAGTCAGAAGTTAAACATGTTTATTAAGTGTCTAAGAAAGATATACAATCATCAATCAAAG
This sequence comes from Lathyrus aphaca, assembly GCA_963966055.1. Classification (NCBI taxonomy): domain Eukaryota; kingdom Viridiplantae; phylum Streptophyta; class Magnoliopsida; order Fabales; family Fabaceae; genus Lathyrus; species Lathyrus aphaca. The sequence goes on from OZ014520.1 coordinate 182,245,240, forward strand.
CATTCAAGCACATACTAGGTCCATTAGAGGAGACATAAGAAGTGTGAAGTGAAGTGACGCATACTTGTGAAAGTGTCCCTTAGTGCACAAGTTAACATCAAACAAGAAAAGGTGAGCATCACATGTTAAAACCAGGGATAAAACATCATATTATCAATCATCAAACAAGATCCTGAGAGATGGAACAAGTGCCTTTCTAATCAAGCAAACAAACGTGGTTCAAAAACAACTTCAAATTAAGCAATTTAAGATCAATCCTCTAACAATTAGTGATCATGCTTCAAAAATTAAACCAACAAGTAACAAATCATCTCAAAATTATACAATCAACATGGAAAAGTCACATGACCAAAATCAGAAGCAAAGTCAATCAATTAAATGGTCAAAGTAGAGCTAGGGTTTCACTTCCTTACACATGAAGCAACAAGTCACAAACCAGCCAAACAAAACCTTAAAATTATGAGAAAAATAACCAAAGTACTTCAACATGTTATCAAATCAAGGCAAAATGAATCAACATCATACCTATTTTTAAACTCAAGATAAAAATTCTACAAGGCAAGGTGTACAAGTTATAAAGCAAATAATAAGAAATTAAATGCAAAATTAATTCAGGATATTAAAATAAAAGAAAAATGAAAAATAAAATTTGGATAAATTTTAGAAAACTAAAAATAAGGCTCATTATTTTTTTGGAATTTTTTTTAATACCTACAACTATTTTTAAAATATTAAAATGAAACTGAAAAGTAAATAAAAAATAAAATGAAAACAACAAGAGAGGTGAGAATAGCAAGCCCAAGTCAGTTCAAAATACAAGAAGGCCAAGGGAAGGGGGCGTGAAAAACAACTGGAGCCCAATAATAAAGTCAGCGCAGTCAAAGGACTATTGTGAACCCTAGTCAAAGTCAGACTTCAATCTGAACCAAGAGATTGATCAAACGCAGATGAGGAAGTCAAGGGAACAACACAGTCAACGCAATCAAAGGATTAGATCTTATGCACACGCTAACTATCATACGTAAGCATACACAATGCATTATTATAAAAAAAGAAACCACGTGACACACATACACATTTTTAATTCGTTGTCACCACACCAAACCTTAGATCATCAGTTCCAACGGCCTAGCAATCGTCTCCTACCTCCAACTAGTTTATATCACCTGAAACACAGCCGATGTCGGAGCTAGGGCTCCGGTCACCGGTAAATTCATACCAAGAACAAACATACACATAAATTCACACAAATCTCCAGATCCAACCTACTTCACATGCTGATCATGAATCCAAGCTCAAAATTACCAAACACTCAACATATCTCACGGATCAAAGAAAACAAAAATGAACATCAAACTTTCAAATCAACAATACAAATTCAATTCATGTCCAAATCACAAATAGAATACATCAGCAAGCTTAGTGAAGCATACAAATCAATATACACACATTAAAAACAAGATCTAGAGTGATGAATTTTTGAAGCTAACCTGAGATGAAGCTAAGCAAAATACGCCAAGAAATCCACTAAAATGGTGCAGATCCAATCCTTAGAACTTCTATTTGCAAAATAAATGCAAATAGATCTTCAAATCAGTCTGGATCTTGAGATTCAAATGATTTTACTTCTGAATATCACTATGAAGAATCCTTGCTTAGAGCTCAAACCAAAGGTGCATTCACACTCCTTAGACTTCACTGATCATGAATGTGCAAAGAAATGAAGTAATGTGTGGAGTATTTGTGAGATTTGAAAGAAATTGCAAATGGAGAAAAAAGTGTGAAACTGAGAAATGATAGTGCATGAGGCTGAATAAAGGGTAAAGTTTGGTTATATATAATGGGTGTTTATACCTGTGTAGGATTTTAGAAGCAATGGTTGCATGGGAAGTGTGATGAGGAATGTTTTGCAATTTTGCATGAAAGTTGTGATGAGGTGATTTGCGCGTGAAAACTTGTATCCATGTGCAGGTTCAGATTCATTTTAAGTCACTTATCACCCTTGGATTGATCTTAAGGCTTGGGGAGACTTGGATCATGAGTTATGAATGATTTTGCAAAGTTGCATATTATGGAAATACTTGTAGCAAGCTACGAATTCCTTTGATTCTTTGGGAGAAAATGATTATTATGAGGTGTACTTGAATGTAATAATCATAATTTATCCATTAGTGGTCAAGAAAATGCATCAAGAACCTTTTTGAAAATGGTAGAAACTTTGAAAATGTGAAAAACCCTAAAAATCAACCAAATTCAAATGATCATAACTTTCAATCCACAAATGATATGGAGGAGTTCTAGGACTTTTTGGAAAGGGGAGAACAAACCCTACAACTTTAATGTTTTAGGAAAAATCATTTGGAGCCATCTTTATCATGAAAGAAGTGATTGAAGTTAGGGCAAAAATTGCCGAAAATAGACTGTTTTACTATAGGTCACTTTCCATATTTGGTAACTTTCTTCCAAACTCTAGATTCTTGATTCTTGAGATCACCCAAGCTATTATTTGCCCTCATGAATGTCCATAAGCTTGAAAATCATTATTGGAACCCTTGAAATCCATTGGTTGACTTTTCTTCTACACAGTTGACCTCTTTCTTCATTTACAAGTAACTGCACCAATGCCTGACTTCCTCAGTGAAATTTTGAAACAAACTTCATAAATAGGCCATATATACTATATAGAAGCCTTTGACCACAAGAATGGGTCAAATATATTAGGATATGATGATCTGAGGCAAAACCCTAATTAGGGTTTCCTTGTATAGAAGCAAATTGCACTGCTGAGCTTCTAATGAACCACACCCCTTCTTGGGCTTTGAAGATGAATTTGAACTTGTGTAAGATATAAGGATCCTTTGTTGGCTTCTTAAAATACCACTTGTATCTCTGTCGCTCCCAAAAGATGAGACTGGCTCAAATGAGGTACAAACGTGAACGGTCGGCGAGAGAAGGATGTGAGAACACACAGGAGTGAACTCACAGGGAATGAAAAGAGTCGCCAGCTAGGCATTTTTATCCCGGAGGAAAGGCAATGCTGCATAGACCTAGAAAGATATGGATAAGACGGTTGCGAACCAGAGAGACTGAGAAAGGGGGTTGGTTACAACCTGGGAAGGTATTAGCACCCAGATTGTCCGTCGTACTCGACGGGATCCACGCTTAAAAGATTTGTGTTTTAAAGGGGTAGTGTCAGTGCAATTTTGTGTATAAAGAGCTGGAACAGGATGCAAGTGTCAGTGTAAAAAAGTATGAAGTGTGTAAATGTACAGTGTCAGTGTAAGAACAGGAATAAGATGCTCAAGATCATGAGGCCAAAAGAATAAGGCTGGAAAGAGGGGGAATATACAGAGACTTTTGTTCGATAACTGTTAAGTTATGCCTACGTATCCTCTCGTGCAATGAGGAAGTCAGAACACCGTAGTTCGACCCAAAGAGACTGAAAGATAAATTGACTTGTGAACTGCTTGCTTGTCTATGCTCAAGTGTATGACCTGTCTGGCTCAGGTGCAAACTGTCTTGCATTGGACGGAAGAAGCGAGTTCTCGTTTATGAGTGAATATGATGAGAAGAGAATCCCGAAGGAGACGATTATTGTTTGTTTTTGAGTTTTCAGTCTTTTATTGCTTTTTGAATTTTGTCATAAGTTAATGAGCTTAAGCCTAAGCCAATGGATTTAGTAAACTCATCACATCTTCCCTCTGATTAGGGGTAATGAGAATACCTTAAGTGTGAAGTCAGCTTCTCACACTTAGTCACCTTTGATATAGGATTAAGATCATTAACCTACTTGTGATTAATTAGATGTTTTTGTTGTTTTTGTTTAGTGTTAAGTAATGAGATTAAGCCATAATCAGGGATTAAACAGACTCATTACACCATCCTAATAGAAGGATAATAGATGAGAATGTTTAAGCTGAGGAAAGCTCCTCAACTTAATCCATGATTAGGGATTAAACTCATGCCAAAACAAAACCTTTATTAAGTGGATTTTAATTAATGGTAAGATGATGAAGTGTTTTTTAGGGTTTGTAAGACAACTTGAGAGGGACTTGTCCATTAACACTAGGGTTAGTCCTTCTTAACCAATTAAGGAAGAATTAGAACCCTAATGCAAGGCCCAAGTTACAAGCTTGGTGTATTGATGATTATTAAATGAATTGATTAAAGGACTTAAACACATTAAGGGTTTAACACTTAGGATTAAAGTTATACACTCCATCCTAATAGAAGGATGCAGGCATAAGCTTAATCACAAAGCCTTAAAGCCTTTAGGGTTTAGTCCCTGATTATGAGGTGAGAAGAGAAAACTCAATGAGACACAAAGGTAAAAAAATGAGGGGGGGACTAATCAAAACCCTAATCATTGTCATGCTTGGTTGTTCCTAAGGTTTGTGAGGTTCTCAAAAGACATCTTCAGAGGAACCACCAGGAAGCAGATGAAGGGAGCAAAGAGAAGCAAAGTAACTTGCTTCATTTAAGAAGACAAGTCACTTGAGGAAAGAAAGTAGGGAGAAAAAATAAAGAGCAAGCTCAATCTCAAACACAAAACAAAATGCAGCAATGATGCATAAGAGAGATGAAAAGAGAATGTGAGAAGTGAAGGCAAATTCACTTCTCAAGGTTGCTTACCACCTGAAAAGTTAGTGAAAGAAATGCAATGCAATGCAAAATGAGATGAAATGGCATGATGCAAACCAAAACCAGAAGCATATATGAGATGATAATGATGCTATGAGATGATGCAAACATGAAACAAGGCATGAGGATGATCACATGAACAAATGAATGCAAGAGAAGCATGCTTGGAACCATGAACATATATGAAAAGTCATGGAATGCAAATGACATACAACATGGCAAATGAAAGATGCAATGATCAAACATGCCTCTAATATGTCTTAAGATGTCTAATGGATCAAATGGATGCACAAAATGCTATGGCAAGTCATGGTATGCAAGCAAATGCAAGATGAATGCAAAAGGAAGCCCAAATTAGGGTTTATGATCAATGCACCAAACAAAAACCAAAACCAGAAGCAAACATCAAGATAAAAAATTGAAAATGCATTCAAAGGAACCCTAAACCTATACAAACTCACTGCCCAAAGGAGGGGATCCAATTCTTAACCTAGTGAAAGTTATGAATTTCCTAAGATTTCTAGGGTTTTAAGGTACCTTGTCAAGAAAAATGTCAAACAAATTGAAAATGCAAGATCAAATCATGCCAATTTAATCCTACAAACTATATGATATGCAAGACACAATGCAAAAAGAATCAAAGTCCAACTCTCAAAGACTAGGCAGAAATGGATTTTTGAACATTGGATCAAAATAATGCTTTGAAATGAAATTAATTCCATGAAAAATTGTCAAAAGACATCAAGATCAAAAAAGAAATTTGGTTTGAGGGTTGGACAATGTTTCTAAATGATTTTAAATGTTTCATGAATTTTTTTGTGATTTTTAAATACCTAAAAGTATTTTTAATTAATTAATTCTCATTAATTAATTAAAAATAAACTTTTAAATGATTTAAAAATAATTTTAAATGCAAAAAATAAAAATAAAAATGTTTTTGGTTTCTGAAAATTCATAAAAGTTTGTATAAAAATTTTCAGAATTTTTGAAAATGTTTTACTATTTTAAATTAAATGAAGAAAACAAATGAAATTAAATGAAATAAAAATGAAATAAAACTGAAAAATGGAAAAGTCAGCAAGATCAATGGCTGGAATTCAAACATACACACGCGCGAATTGACTTGGCGCCATATCCAAGGGCTGACATTCAAAATCCCCTAATTATGATTAAACCCTAATTACATGCCCTAATGACTTTCAGGCGACCGGAACACTGTTCCGGTCGTCTTCTCCGGCCAGCCCAAAACTCTAACTCTCTCTACACGCAATGAAAATGAAATCTAACTGCCCAGAACTCATCCCCATTCAACACTGAATCAAAACCCCCTAACAAACATCATTTTTCATTCATCAATCAGCCAAATCGAAGCAAAACTCATTTAGGGCAAAAAGTTTCAGACAGTTCATACATCCTGGTTTCTCAACCATTTTCAAAAATAATCACATCCCCATGATCAGGGGAGTGCATAGAAGCATTTAAGAACTTAAAATGGAGTTTCTGGAAAAAAAGTTTGAGATGGCTACCTGAACTGAAGCTTTGGTTTCTGGCACTTTCTGGCTGGTTTCTTGCTTGCAATCAACTCTACTGGACCTCCTGAGAAGCTTTCAATGCTTGTTTGAAGTTTATAATGGATGGTTTGAGAGATGGCAGAAGTTCTATTCAAGGTGGGATGGAAATCGTGTTTTTGTTTCAGGGAGTTTTAGGCTATGGTGATGGGTGGTTTTTGATCAGTGAAGTGTGCTGAGTATGTTTGTGAAGTTGGTTTGTATGTTTGTAGCTTGTACTGAGTGTTTCGAAGGCTCTTGCAAATGGGGGAGATTTTGATAACTATGGCTATGGGCAAGATCAGAATGTGTTGTTATGTGCTTTGGCTTGCTTTTTGTTTGCATAAACTATTGTGATAGGTCAGATGAGTTGATGTGTGCTTTTGTGATTGGTATGGCTCAAGTTGCCAAAATGTCAAGTTTGTGTAAGAGAGGCATGGGCTACTTGCTAGCCAAGGACAGATGGGGTGTCCTGTGCAGCAAGATGTGTGGAGAGCCCTTGGATTGTTTGTGGAGTCAGCCAGCAAGTGGATTCACACTTGAGTGAGTTTTTGCAACTTGTCTCCCTTTTGCTTCCTTTGAAATTTCTTGCTCCATAAGCCATAAAAATGAATGATCCTTTGGTGCAATCTGACTTTTAGGTCTTGGTACATGCTTGCATGAAGATTAGAAGTGTATTTGATAGCTCAATTTGCCTTGACAAGTGAATTTGCAACTTTGCCTCTTTGGTAGAAAACTTCAAATTTTGTGATTTTTGCCAACTTTGACAAGCCATAACTTTTGATCCAAAATGAATTAGGTCAAGTTCTTGTACTTTTTGAAAAGGGAATGATCCATTCTATAACTTTCATGACCAAAGTTTTTCCATTTGAAGCATTTTTGAATCAAAAAGCAAGGGTTGAAAAAGTTTCCCAAAATGGCAATTTCATTAAAAGTCAAACTTTCCCAAAAAGTCAACTTTGCAAATGACTTGAAATTCTTCAATTTTGTGAACTTCCAACTTCTTATATGATCAAATAAAGATCATATACAATCAAAATGATGAAGAACACCCTTTGGTTGGGTCATTAAGGGCCTCAGATGCCCTGATTTTACACTGACTTGCTTGAAAAGTCAACTCTTGATCAGATGACTTCCCCATGGAATTTCTTCATGAAAATTGATATGAATACTCCCTATACCATATAGAGACCAATAGAAACAAGAATGACCAAAAAAATTGGAGTTATGGCCTTTGAAACCAAAACCCTAATTTCAGGTCATCTGTGCAGTCAAACCTGGCTCTGCTTCCATGCCATTTTCAGTTCTTGTGATTTTTTGACATTCTTGACTTTGAAAGGATATAATATGATGCTTGAACATACATGGACCCCTTTGAAGTGATTGATGACCTTTGGAGTGGCTCAAGAAGCTCTTGGATTGCTCAGATCACAAACCCTAGATGCAGATGACTTTGAACCAATGCAGTGAATCAAAAATGTAATATGAGATGGTATGATTGAGTTTATACATATGAGGAGATCACAAGCCATGGTGTGAATGGGTGAGGGAAAATTTGGGGTGTTCACAGCTGCCCCTATTCAAACATGAGTTAGCTGTGTAGGATGTAAGCGATGGCTTAACAGGCAAACAAGATAACTTGTGGTTGAATACCAAAGACAGTCCGAAATTTGCACTCACAGTATGAAGAAGAAAAGGGATATAGATTGTAAAAGGAAAAATAAAGTATATTATAAAGTGTGGGCGAAGGAGGACGACCGTCGAGCAGAGGACGACTGCTGGGGAAAGAGCAATGACGGGGACGGCCGACATGTTGGGGAGAGCGCGGGAAATAAAGCAATAACGGGGACGGCCGACATGCTGGGGATATGAGGGATTATGATGGGGACAGCCATCAAGTTCATAAAGTAATGTAAACAAACGATGGGGACGGCCATCGGACTAAACTGATGAAGGACGATCATCAGGAAAAGGAAAAGGGACCACGACGGGGACGGCCATCGGGTTAAAGAATAAATGAAATAATGATGAGGGACGGTCATCAAAGGTGAAGGACGATCACCTGGCAGGGTACGGCTGCCGAAAATATCGCGACATAGGACGAATTCCGGATAAAAGGTCAACGATGGGGACAGCCATCGGACGAGCATGATGAGGGACGATCATCAAGAGGTGAAGGACGATCACCTAGCAGGGGACGGCTGCTCTCAAAGTCTATCATGACGTAGGACGAACGCCAGATAACAAGATCAACGATGGGGACGGCCATCGGATAAAATGATGAAGGACGATCATCAAAAGGTGAAGGACGATCACCTTAGCAGGGGACGGCTTCTAAAAATTTCACGACATAGGACGAATGTCGGATAAAAGATCAACGATGGGGACGGCCATCGGATGAGCATGATGAAGGACGATCATCAAGAGGTGAAGGACGATCACCTAGCAGGGGACGGCTGCTCTCAAGGTTTATCATGACATAGGACGAATGTCAGATAGAAAATAATTTTTGCTTTGCTGGCGATCTACTGGGGAATAGTAAACACGGACGAGTGTTTATATCCAAGAAACAAAAGGTATAAGTGTTTAGATGTTTGTGTATAGATTAAAGATGCAGACGAGCATCCTTAAGACCACGATACGGACGAGTATCGAGTAGAAACAAATACTGACACGTGCTTAGAGATGATGATACGGACGAGTATCAACTGGTTAACAAGGAACACGGACGAGTGTTGATTCTGAGGGGACTCTTCCGGGGAATAGTAGACACAGACGAGTGTCTATATTCAAGAAGACAAGAGTGTTTGACACGTGTATGGATTGAAGATGCGGACGAGCATCCTCAAGACTATGATACGGACGAGTATTAGGTAGAAACAAACGCTTGACGCATGTTCTGAGATGATGGTACGGACGAGTACCAACTGGTTAACAAAGAACAAGGACTAGTGTTGAATCTGCGGGGATTTAAGTGGTATATACAAGATACGAACGAGTACCTGTATAAGAGTAACATGAGTAGTAAGTATGAGTGATGTATAGATGAGTGTTTAACCTGCTGGGGAGAGTGACACGGACGAGTGTCAAGAGAGAGAAAAGTATAATATAAACAAATATATGGTTTACAAAGTGTTTAGGCAACTGTGTTGGGGAAGGTGACACGGACGGGTGTCAAGGAATTGTATATATACAAGTATCTGTGAGTGCAAAGGGGATGCTTTGGCTTTATGCTGGGGATATGACACGGACGGGTGCCATAAGGAGTATATACTGATGTTTGGGAGTGTAAAGCAACTGCTTTAGCTTTAGCTCTCTGTTGGGGAATCTGGGGGGTTTTCTGTATGTTGATGGATTGTTATTATTCACAAGTGTTTGATTCAAAACATGGCTTATGATTATGCAATATGTTTGATTTTTGCCGTAATGCTCCGTATTAGACGGAATGCTACGCTCTGTGGGGGATATGATGCGAATGCTATGATTATGCAAAGGTACAGATCCGGGATTTGGATCCCGTTGCTGTGAAGATCTCCGACTGATCTGCTTGAAGTGGACATCCCAGCTGGGGATGAGATCGTTGGTAGATCTGATGAGATGCATCTGCTTGGGGGAATGGGTCAATGATTGACCTATTCCAGTAAATGAGAGACCCAGTTGGGGTTTGTAGAAGCTTTCGTCACTCTGTTGTGATTACTTCATGCGTTGTTCTTCTGGATAGAGGCTGAAGCTCTGTGGGGAAGATGGTTCCCTGGCTTCTGTACTTAGCTGAGGAGGAAGAATGATTGGCACCTCGGCTGGGGAGTAGTAGCAGGTGGCAACTCAGCAGGGGAGAAGACACTTTGAGTGTTAAGACTGAGTGAGTGTTGATTTGCCAGCTTGCTGGGATGAAGCTCACATGCCCCATGTTGCACTTGTGAATACCTGCAAATCCTACAAAGATAGGAGTGCACAAGTAATCCCGAGGTATCCTTTACTGGATCCCATCATGAGAGTTCAGACGCTCCCGGGAGTAAGTATATTCCCTGCCAGTATGTATTTTTTTTAGGAGAAAAACATCTGTATTTATGCAATCAGTATTTTAAGGACACCAGACCTTTTTTGCAAATGAAAATGAAGTGTACGAGGCGAAACATGACTGAAAATCTAATTTTATTAATTCATGTGCCCTGAATTGGCAAGATACAGTCAAAGAAACATATCCCCTAAAATGAGGAGATTGTTACAAATTGAGAAACAAAATGCTGGCAATGTTGAAGACGCTTCAAGGAGCTTCCTCCTTGCTATGACTCGTATGACATTTGACGTTCTTCTCGTCTTGCTTTCTGAGGAAGGCTGATTCTAACAGAAGCTTGATCCTTTCGAAGCTTACCAAGTTGTGAGTGATACAGATGAATTCAGAATGAAGTTGTTCGCTTATTCCCTTATTTTGCATGAATCGCCCTTTCGGGTTTTCAATCCATCGGGATACCCATTTTTGCCTGAGTTGTCCGATGGGGCTTTTCAACTCAGCGGGTGTACATTTTTTTGTTTATTTTCCCTTATTTTTGCCCGAGTCTTTTATTCTGTTTTTGACTCGCCGGGATGCCCTATTTTTGCCTGGACTTACATTCTGTTTTTATGTCCAGCGGGTCATTTTTATGCGAAGTATTTTTTAACTGCATCTGAATTCACAAGGGACGGGAAGTCTTCACCATCCATGGTGCTGAGCATGAGTGCTCCACCCGAGAAAACTTTCTTTACTACGAATGGTCCCTCATAGTTCGGAGTCCACTTGCCCATGTGGTCTGTATGCGGAGGGAGGATTCTTTTCAGCACAAGATCCCCTACTTGGTACTCTCGGTGCCTAACTTTCTGATCGAAGGCTCTCTTCATTCTTTTCTGATACAACTGCCCATGACAGATTGCAGCCAATCTTTTTTCTTCAATAAGACTCAGTTGTTCGTATCGGGACCGGACCCATTCTGCTTCGTTCAACTTTACATCCATCAGTACCCGCAGGGAGGGTAATTCAACTTCAACAGGTAGGACTGCTTCCATACCATACACAAGCTGATACAGTGTTGCCCCGGTGGATGTTCTGATTGACGTTCGGTACCCATGCAAGGCAAATGGTAGCATTTCATGCCAGTCTTTATAGGTGACTACCATCTTCTGCACAATCTTCTTGATATTCTTGTTAGCTGCCTCGACAGCGCCATTCATCTTTGGCCTGTAAGGAGAAGAATTGTGGTGTTGGATCTTGAAGTCCCGGCACAGCTCTGCCATCATTTTGTTGTTCAGATTGGAACCATTGCCAGTAATGATTCGTTCGGGGACTCCATACAGACAGATGATGTCTCTCTTCAGAAATCGGGCTACCACTTGCCTGGTAACATTTGCATAGGAAGCTGCTTCGACCCACTTGGTGAAATAGTCAATGGCAACCAGGATGAATCTATGGCCATTTGAAGTAGTTGGCTCAATCTTGCCAATCATGTCAATGCCCCACATAGCAAAGGGCCAGGGTGACGACATCACATTCAAAGGATTGGGAGGCACATGCACCTTATCCGCATAAATCTGGCATTTATGGCATTTTCTGGCGTAAGCACAACAGTCGGCATCCATTGTGATCCAATAATAACCTGATCTTAGCAATTTCTTGGCCATTGCATGTCCTCCTGCATGGGTACCAAAGGATCCTTCGTGCACTTCATGCATTAACAAGTCTGCTTCTGTTCTGTCAACGCATATGAGGAGTACCACGTCAAAGTTTCTCTTGTACAGGGAACCATCAGTGTTCAGAAAGAAACTTCCAGCAAGCCTTCTTAATGTATTCTTATCATTGGAAGATGCCCCTGGTGGGTATGTCTGATCCTCCAAGAAGCACTTAATGTCATGGAACCAAGGCTTATCATTTTTGGCAACATCTGCTGCGAACACATATGCTGGTCTGTCAAGTCTGGATACTGAAATTTGAGGTACAAAGTTGGCAGCTTGCACTTTGATCATGGATGAAATAGTAGCCAGAGCATCTGCAAACTGATTCTCGTCTCGGGGAATATACTCAAGCTTGACTGTTGTAAAGAAAGTCAATAACCTCCTTGTATAATCCATGTAAGGTATCAGATGATCCTGGTGTGTGTACCATTTGCCGTTGGTTTGATTAACTACCAGAGCTGAATCTCCGAATACAGTCAATGTCTTGATTCTGAGGTCAATGGCTTCCTCAAGACCCACAATGCAAGCTTCGTATTCAGCTTCGTTGTTAGTGCAGTTAAAGGTGAGCTTTGCCGAGAAAGGCATGTGAACTCCTTTAGGTGTAATGAGTACTGCACCAACACCACGACCATTCATATTAACAGCCCCATCAAACATCATAGTCCATTCTTCTTCCGGGTCAGGCCCTTCAGTGTGAACAGGCTCTTCATGATCTTTTGCTTTTATGAACATGATGTCTTCATCAGGGAAGTCAAATCTCATAGGCTGGTAATCATCAATAGGTTGCTCAGCAAGGTATTCAGACAATACACTGCCCTTGATGGCTTTCTGAGATGTGTATTGGATGTCATATTCTGTGAGGATCATTTGCCATCTTGCAACCCGTCCGGTAAGTGCTGGCTTCTCAAAAAAGTACTTAACTGGATCCATCTTTGAGATCAATAAAGTGGTGTGGGTCAACATATACTGTCTCAGTCGGCGAGCAGCCCACGCTAAAGCACAACAAGTTTTCTCGAGCAGTGAATAACGTTGTTCACAGTCGGTAAACTTTTTTCTTAGGTAGTATATTGCATACTCTTTTCGACCAGACTCGTCATGCTAGCCCAACACACACCCCATCGACCCTTCTAATACTGTCAAGTACATTATCAAAGGTCTTCCTTCAACTGGAGGCATAAGGATTGTAGGCTCTTGTAAGTACTCCTTGATCTTGTCAAAAGCCTTCTGGCAGTCTTCGTTCCACCTGACCGTTTGTTCTTTTCTTAACAGCTTGAACAAGGGCTCACAGGTTGCCGTGAGGTGAGATATGAACCGTGAAATGTAGTTCAATCGTCCTAAGAACCCCCGAACTTCTTTTTCTGACTTTGGTGCAGGCATTTCTTGAATAGCTTTGACTTTATCAGGGTCAACCTCAATCCCTTTCTCACTTACAATAAATCCCAGTAGCTTACCGGATCGCACCCCGAATGTGCACTTGTTGGGGTTCAACTTCAGTTGGTACTTCCTCAGACGCTTGAATAGCTTCAGCAGATTTACCAGGTGGTCTTCTTCCGTGAGGGACTTGGCAATCATGTCATCCACATAACATTCGATTTCTTTATGGATCATATCGTGGAATAATGTCACCATAGCCCGTTGATATGTCGCACCAGCATTCTTCAGTCCGAATGGCATTACCTTGTAACAGAACGTGCCCCAGGGTGTGATGAAGGTTGTCTTCTCCATGTCTTCAGGTGACATCTTGATCTGATTGTATCCTGAAAATCCGTCCATGAAGGAGAATACCGAGAACTGAGCCGTATTATCCACCAATACATCGATGTGAGGTAATGGGAAGTCATCTTTCGGGCTGGCTCTGTTCAGATCCCGGTAGTCAACACACATTCTTACTTTGCCGTCCTTCTTAGGCACAGGTACTATATTAGCAACCCACGGCGGATAGCTAGTTACATCAAGGAACCCGGCGTCCCACTGCTTTTGTACCTCTTCTTTGATTTTCATTGCCATGTCTGGGCGAGTACGGCGCAGTTTCTGTTTAACTGGCGGGCAATCTTCTCTTAAAGGCAGCTTGTGCATAACAATGTCGGTGTCCAACCCTGGCATATCTTGATAAGACCAAGCAAACACATCCACATATTCCTGAAGCAGGTCAATCAGTTGTTTCTTCACTGAGTCTTGTAAGCAGGCCCCGATTTTAACTTCTTTCACATCTTCATCTGTACCAAGGTTAACCGTTTCGACCTCCTCCTGATGAGGAGTAATAACTTTCTCCTCTTGTCTCAACAACCTGGCTAGATCTTCAGGAAGCTCGTAATCTTCTTCAACCCCTTAATCAGCTTGATTGATCGGATTGTCAAAGTCATACGAAGTCATAGCCGTGCTGTTGTCGGTGCGGTCTGGAAGGCACTCTCTGCAAGGGTTCAGTTTGTTCATTTTAGTGATTGATTTTAATCTTGTTTAGAAAAGTGAAATAAAGTTGTCATTTTGAAAACATTGCCATTTTATTTTTGTACAAAAAGAAAAATGGAAAAAACAGTGAGTGGAAAAGAGAAAAGACTCATTTGCAAAAGATGTCTGATTATCATTGATTGATCTATTTGCACAAAATTACAGATGGCCCGATTACAAAATGAGTCTTGTCATCTTGGGCAAGATGCAATACTTGATGCATGCTTAAAAATACAGGAAATAATAATTACTATGCAGGAGTAACTCTTATAATTTCCTGGGAAGACCAGTTTGAGATACTGCTCCCCGGGATCCTTGGACGTATCCAACTCTCCAGGTTGCGGTCGCTTTCATCCTCGTCTTCCAAGTTGTTCACGGCATCTGGGGTGAGCATCCCCCCACTGACAAAATTGGGCTCCTTAGCAGCCTCTGCTTGATCTTGTTGAGTTGGTTTGTAACCCAACCCAAATCTATCCTCCTTCTTCTCTACAGGCAGCAACTTGCCCCAGCCTTGGGCAGTCCCCTCTTCAACAACCTTCCGGGCTTGTTGATAAGATGTCATTGAGGTTCCAGGTACAGCGGAGGCTTCATTTATGTTCAAGGCCTCAAACCCTTGACTCATAGTTTCGTGGATCTCCCCATCCATCTCAATGTATTTGTATGTAGCCAGATGGCTAACGAAGATATCTTCCTCTCCACAAATAGTAACGATTTGGCCCTCCCACTCGAATTTTAACTTCTGGTGAAGGGTTGACGTCACGGAGCCAGCGGCGTGTATCCATGGTCTACCCAATAGACAGCTGTAGGCAGGCTGTATATCCATCACGAAGAAGGTCGTTTTGAAAGTCTGTGGGCCAATCGTTATAGGCAACTCAATTTCTCCCAGAACTGATCTCTTAGAGCCATCAAAGGCTCTCACTACCAAGTTGCTGGGACGTAATGCCAATCCTTCATACTCCAGCTTCACAAGGGCTTTTTTAGGTAAGACATTGAGGGATGACCCTGTGTCTACCAGTACATGGGAAAGAACTGCACCTTTACACTCCAAGGTAATGTGCAAAGCCTTGTTGTGTTTGCGGCCTTCCGTAGTCAAATCAGTGTTGGTAAATCCTAGTCCATTACTAGCGTTAACATTTCCAACCACAACCTCTAACTGATTGACGGTAATCTCCTCTAGCACATAAGCTGCGTGCAAGACTTTTAATAATGCGTTCCGGTGAGCCTCAGAACACATTAACAATGAAAAAATGGAGATTTTGGAAGGTGTCTGGTGAAGCTGGTCCACTATCTTGTAATCACTTTTCTTGATGATTCTCATGAATTCATCAACCTCTTGATCAAAAGGGGCTTTCAAAGCTTCTTTGGCAACTTGTTCTTCTTGCACCATACTCTTCCCTTTTGCTTTGGCAGCAGCTTCTGCCTCAGCAATGGGTCTTGGAATTTGCGGGGCAAAGAGACGTCCACTTCGAGTGAAGCCTCCGCCTCCTCCCACATTGTCTATTTGTGGTGAAGAAGTTGATGATTCCAAAGTGATTTCTGTCCTTCGCAGTATAGATCGGAGCCGTAATGCCAAGGGATGGCATTACTGCTTTCATAAGGGACTGGCCCAGGCACTGTGATAGTGACTGGACTGATAGCAGCTGCAGAAGGGATCATGATAGTGTGTGGATCATAGTATATTGTAACTGGTGCTCTGACAGGAGCGGGATTTTGTGAGTTGTAGGCAGAATCATTTGCAGGATCATAATAAATTGTAACCGTTGAGACACTTTCATTGTTTGCTGTTGGTGTTGTAGGAGACACTGTTGACTGGATGGGTGTTGCTGTTGTAGGAGGTTTTGAATAAAGGGGTGCTGAAGTTGTAGAAGGGATGTTTGTTGATATTTGGTCCGTTGAAGTAACAGATGAAGCATTTGTTGATGAGATTGCAGAGTTGTTTGGAACAATTGTTGTTGCAGTTATAGAAGACTCGGGAATTGTTGTTAAGGAGATTGCTGGATTTGTAGGTATTGATGTTGGGATTTGAAGCAGGCCACTCTGGATGAGACCATCTATGCCACTTCTCAAGTTATCACACCCATTTACCGAAATGTTGCAATAAGCACATCCTAGCTCACATCCAGGGAACATTTGACATTCAAGGAGTTGAGCTTTAATCTCTACCAAGGGTGTCCGAATCTAACCCACACAGTTTATCAAGTAAGACGGCTTATCTTCTTCAATAGCATTGATTCTGGGTCCTCCGTGGTTTGGCATAGGATTTTTACTGACATTTGGCGGGGGTGCAAAGTTTAGAGCTTTGGAATCCACTAGATCCTGTACTTTCATGTGCAAAGCTCTGCACTTCTATGTGCTATGGCCAGGGGCATTTGAGTGAAAAGCACATCTGGCGCTGGCGTCATAATTTCTGGGCAGACTAGCAGGATCTGGAGGTGCCAATGTCCTTAGCTCAACCAGGTTGAGTTTTAGGAGTTGTGGCAATAATGTGGCAAAAGGCATAGGGATTGGATCAATCACCCTATTGGCCTGAGATGGTCTCTGTTGATACGGTCTTTGCTGATTGTTGTTACTGGTGTTGTTGTTGTTATAATTTCTCTGAGGTGGATACTGAGCTTGTTGTTGGTAGTGGGGTTGTTGCTGTGGTGGATGAATTGGAGCGGGAATGGTGACTGCTGCCACTGACCTATGAACATACTGGGGTCTGCCCCTGCTGGTATGGATAGAATTAGTCTCACCAGTTCTTCTTGGGCCCACAAAAGGCTTTCTCGGGTTGTTGGACGAGCTAGCACCGTTGTCAGAAATTTTGCCCATCTTTAATAGGCTCTCAATTTTTTCCCCAGCTATAACTACATCCGCGAAGCTGGTGGAAGAAAAGGCAGCCAGCCTATCAATGTATGTCCCTTGGAGGGTGTTCATAAACATGTCGGCCATCTCCCTCTCCGACATGGGTGGCTGGACAGCAGCAGCAAGCTGTCTCCACCTCTGGGCGTACTCCCGGAAGCTTTCTCTGGATGATTGTGACATTCCCATCAGGAGGGTCCTGTTGGGAGCCATATCCAAGTTGTACTGGTATTGTCTAATGAAGGCCTCAGCCAGGTCCTTCCAGCACCTGATGGTTGCTCTAGTCAAGTGAGAGTACCATTCCCTTGAAGCTCCTGTTAAGCTATCCTCAAAATAAAACATCCATAGCTTTTCATCCATGGTATATGCCTTCAGCCTCCCCAGAAAGGATTGCAAGTGGGTTCGCGGACAGGAAGTTCCGTTGTACTTCTCAAAGCACGGAGGTTTAAACTTGTGGGGAATCCTGACCCCGTCCACTAATCCCATGTCCATGACATCAAAACCCAAGGAGTTTTGAGACTCCAAGGACCTTAATTTTTCAGCAATTTCATCTAGCCTTCTGTCATAGGCTTCATCCCCAGCTCCCATCACAGTGAACTGATCTTCCTGGGGGTCTTCTTGCAGTACCCTACCTGTAGTAGCATTCCCCTATACATTAGCAGGGATGTTGATCTCTGGATGAAGATGAGGCCCAAATACTGGGGGATTAATATGAGGCTGAACCCTCTCATTGTTGCTTGTTCCACCAGTCCCTAGATGGGGGTCTTCCTGAGTCTGCCTCTCTACCAATGCTCTTAATCTTTCTTGGCTCTGAGCTAAACCATTCATCACCTCCATAAACTGGGTCATCTGATTCCTCATTTCCAGTCTCTCATTGGCCATTTGAGTCCTGACCTCTGTAAGGTCCTGTTTGTAAACACCCCAAATTTGCCCTCACCCATTCACACCATGGCTTGTGATCATTTCATGTGCATAAATTCAATCATATCATCTCACATCTCATTTTTGATTCACTGCATAGTTTCTAAGTCATCTGCACCTAGGGTTTGTGATCTGAGCAATCCCAGAGCCTCTTGAGCCACCCCAAAGGCAACCAATCACTTCAAAGGGGTCCATATGTGTTTTTGTATCATATTACATCCTCTCAAAGTCAAAAATGCCAAAGAATCACAAGAACTGGGATTGGTGTGGAAGCAGAGCCAAGTTTGACTGCACAGTTGACCTGAAATTAGGGTTTTGGTTTCAGAGGCCATAACCTCAAAATTTTTGGTCATTCTTGTTTCCATTGGTCTTTATATGGTATAGGGAGTATGCATATCAAGTTTCATGAAGAAATTCCATGGGGAAGTCATCTGATCAAGAGTTGACTTTCTGGACAAGTCAGTGTAAAATCAGGGCATCTGAGGCCCCCAGTGACCCAACCAATGGGTGATCTTCATCATTTTGAGTGTATATGATCTTTATTTGATCATGGAAGAAGGTTGAAGTCCACAAAAATCAAGAATTTGGAGTTTTTGCAAATGTTGACTTTTTGGGCATAGTTGACTTTTCAAGAATGCTTCATTTTAGGTCATTTTTCAAGCCTTGATTCTTGATCCAAAAATGCTTCAAATGAAAAAACTTTGATCATGAAAGTTGTAGAATACATTTTTCCCTTTTCAAAAGGTACAAGAACATGATCAAATTCTTCTTGGATCAAAAGTTATGGTGTGACAAAGTTGGCAAAAATCATTGATTTTCAAGTTATGCACTAAAAGAAAAACTTGCAATCTCATGAACCAAACATTCTAGTGACTTCAAAATGACTTCAAAGCTGCATTACATGATCACACATGACCCCAAGAACAATTTTGGCCCAAGGAATTTTGGATGGTTTGCCTTGATTCTCAAAGTTCCTTAAAGCATTTTCATAAGTATGCAAAAAGAGGATTCTTGGCAAATTCATGCCACAAGGAATTATGTGATCCCTAGCTGATCTCTAAACATTGCCATGACCAATTGAGGCATCATGTGACAAAATTCAGCAAGCATTGCTTCATGTAATTAGCATAAACTCATGAGAAAATACAAGTTGTCAAGTTGCAAAAGCTAGCATAGCTTGTCATCCACATGTTACAGTCAGCTACAAACAATCCAAGGGCTCTCCTCAACTCCAGCTGGAGCAAGACAAGACTTGAACCTGCTGCTGCCATGGCCCATACTCTCAATGACACAAACTTGACCTTTTTGCAAAAGGCTCCCATACTCTTGGCACAGTGCCCAGCCACCCTACTAACCTGCCTCACAGTCTATCCACACAAGTTGGAGGTGATATAGCTAAGCATTGAGCATTGAAGCTGGCCAGAACTCAGCATATCACAAAACTGTCCAAAACTTCTTCTCTTCGAATCTCCACACACAGCCATCAAAATCCATTTTTTCTTTCACCAACAAGTCATAAATTGTCCCTAGAACAAAAACCACCCCTCAAAGCAGTTTGAAACACCACATACAAAGGTCCCCATTTCTGCTACACCAGAGCTGAATCTTTCAAGCCAGCCACTCTCCAAGCCTTCTAAGCTTCACTCTATCCTCAGGAGGTTCAAGGAAGCAAGCCTGTGCAAAAGAAAAGTCCAGAGAGCTCATAAACAGAGAAGCTTCATTTCAGGTGACATGAAGAACTTTTTTCCCAGAAACTAGTTTTTTAGTTCTTTTATGATGCTATGTGTTCCTCTGATCATGAATGTATGCTTACTTTTGAAAATAGTGAAGAAACCAGCATGTATGAAGCTTCTGAACATTTGCCCGTATTTTGTATTTTGTTTCGATTCAGGCTTGTGAGAGAAAATAAATGGATTTAGGATGAGGGTTTAGGTTTAGATTGGTGAGAGGGTCATTTTGATGGAAGAAATTTGTTGTTTGATGACCTATAGAAGAATCTAGGGTTTTGGCTCGCCGGAGAAGACGACCGGAAGTCTTCTCCGGCCGCCTGAAGGTCATTAGCCCTAATCTGAGTGATTAATGAGGTTTGAATGTGGATCGTTAGATGGCCTCTCCCGCGCGTGAATGAATGGCTGTGATGAGTCATTAGTAGCCCTAATCCCTGATTATCCATTTAATTTCTGTTTAATTAAATCATAAGTTTAATTAGCCAGATTTGAATCTGGGCCCTTGGATCTAGCGCGCAGTCAACCAGACCAAGCCCAGATCAAATCCTGGCCTTCCCTTTTACATACTTTCATTTTACCTATTTTATTTTTCATTTAATATCATTTCTTTTCTACAATTAATTTAAAATAGTAAAAAATGTGTAAAAATTATGAAACTTTCTCTCATAAGTTTTATTAATTTTTATGACACAAAAATATTTTTGTTTTTATTTTTATCATTAAAAAAGTATTTTTAAATATTTAAAAGATTATTTTTAATTGATTAATGGAAATTAATTTATTAAAAATACTTTTAGGTATCTAAAAATCACCAAAAAATTCATGAAATGTTCTAAGACATTTAGAAACATTGTCCAACCTTCAAACCAAATTTCGTTTTTTGATCTTGATGCATTTTAAGAATTTCTCATTGAATAAAAATCATTTTTGTGCATTATTTTGATCATAAGTTCAAAAAATCATTTCTGCCTATTCATGAGGAGTTGGACATTGATTCTTCTTGCATTGTTTTGTGTTTAGCATGTAGTTTCTAGGATTAAATGGCCATGATTTGATTCCTCATTTTCAATTTGTTTGGCATTTCTTTTGTTTAGGAGCCCTAAAAACCCTAATAACTTGTAAAAATCATAACTTGAGATTGGTTAAGAATTGAGACCTCCCCTTTGGACCTTGGTTTAGTATAGGTTTAGGGATCCTTTGAGTGGCATTTTCCATTTTTTAACCAAGGGTTTGTTTCTGTTTTGGGTTTTGGTTTGATGTTTGATTCATAAACCCTAATTTGGGCTCCCATTTGCATCTTTCTTGCATTCTCTTGCATAACATGACTTGCCATGACATTTCAAGCACCCATTTGTTTCATTTGACATCATAAGACATATAGAAAGCATGTTTGATCATTGCATCATGTATTTGCCATGTTGTATGCCTTGTATGCTTCATAACTTTTCATGTATGTTCTTGGTTCCTAACTTGCTGCATTTACATTCATAAACTTGTATGACCATTTCCATGTGCTGCCTCATGTTTGTAGCATCTCATAACATCATTTGCATCATGTGTATGCTTCTGGTTTTGTTTCTCACCATGTCATTTCATCTCATCTTGCATTGCATTGCATTTCTTTTCTAACCTTTTCAGGTGGTAAGCAACTTGAGAAGTGAATTTGCCTTCACTTCTCATAACCTTTCTTTTCATATCTCTTGCATCCATTGCTGCATTTCTATATGTGTTTGAGAGTAAGCTTGCTCTTTCCTTTTCTTCTTACTTTCTTTCTTCAAGTGACTTGACTTCTTGAATGAAGCAAGTTGCTTTGCTCCTCTTGATCCTTTCATCTGCTTCCTGGTGGTTCCATTGAAGATTCCTCTTGAAAACCTCACAAACCTTAGGAACAACCAAGCATGACAATGATTAGGGTTTTGATTAGTCTCCCCTCTTAGTTTTACCTTTGTGTCTCTTTTGAGTCTTCTCTTCTCATCTCATAATCAGGGACTAAACCCTAAAGGCTTTAAGGCTTTGTGATTAAGCCTATGCCTGCATCCTTCTCTTAGGATGGAGTGTATAACTTTAATCCTAAGTGTTAAACCCTTAATGTGTTTATATCTCTTAATCAATCCACTTAATAATCATCAAGACATCACACTTGTAACTTGGGCCTTGCATTAGGGTTCTAATTCTTCCTTATTTGGTTAAGAAGGACTAACCCTAGTGTTAATGGACAAGTCCCCCTCAAGTTGTCTTACAAACCATAAAACTCACTTCATCATCATATCACTAAATAAAATCCACTTAATAAAGGCTTTGTTTTGTCATGAGTTTAATCCCTAACCATGGATTAAGTTGAGGAGCTTTCCTCAGCTTAAACATTCTCATTTATCATCCTTCTATTAGGATGGTGTAATGAGTCTGTTTAATCCCTGATTATGGCTTAATCTCATTACTTAACACTAAACAAAAACAACAAAAACACCTAAATAATCACAAGTAGGTTAATGATCTTAATCCTACACCAAAGGTGATTAAGTGTGAGAATCTGACTTCACACTTAAGGTATTCCCATTACCCCTAATCGGAGGGAAGATGTGATGAGTTTACTAACCCATTGGTTTAGGCTTAAGCTCATTAACTTATGACAAAATTCAAAAAAAGCAATAAAAGACTGAAAACACAAAAACAAACAATAATCGTCTCCTTCGGGATTCTTTTCTCATCACCTTCACTCACAAACGAGGACTTGCTTCTTCCGTCTAATGCAAGACAGTTTGCACCTGAGCCAGACAGGTCATACACTTGAGCATAGGCAAGTAAGCAGTTCACAAGTCAATTCATCTTTCAGTCTCTTTGGGTCGAACTACGGTGTTCTGACTTCCTCATTGCACGAGAGGATACGTAGGCATAACTTAACAGTTATCGAACAAAAGTCTCTGTACATTCCCCCTCTTTCTAGCTTTATTCTTTAAGCCTCATGATCTTGAGCATTCCATTCACTTCTTACACTGACACTTCATTTATACACTTCACTCTCTTTTACACTGACACCTGTACATCTCTTCCAGCTATTTCATACACAGATTGCACTGACACTACCCCTTTAAAACACAAATCTTTTAAGCGTGGATCCCGTCGAGTACGACAGACAATCTGGGTGCTAATACCTTCCCAGGTTGTAACCAACCCCCTTTCTCAGTCTCTCTGGTTCGCAACCGTCTTATCCATCTTTTTCTAGGTCTATGCAGCATTACCTTTCCTCCGGGATAAAAATGCCTAGCTGGCGACTCTATTCATCTCCAGTGAGTTCACGGCAGTGTGTTCTCATTGTCCCTCTCGCCGACCGTTCGCGTCTGTACCTTTATCTGGGCCATTCCCACTTATCGGGAGCGACAGCTTGGCGACTCCGCTGGGGATCCTTATATTGCAACCAGGGCTTCTGGTTCTTTTTGTGGGTTCCTCCTAGCGCTTGTTTGATTTGTGTTTACTGGGGTGTTATGTGCTTATTTGTGTTTGTATTTTTTGTATTTATTTTTGCTTTATGTACAGTTGCTTTACTGCTTTCTTTATTGCTTTTGTATATATCATACTGTCATGCTGCTGGCTGGATCTGGTCTTTGTTTTGGTGGGTGGGTGATTCATTGAGAGTTAAGGTCCTATACCTGGGACCTGAGTGACACCTAGGCTAGAGTGAATCATATTCTTTCCCATTCCATTTCGGTCTGGTGCGGGAATATGAAACACGGTTCAGATATGGGTTTCTTCTTGAGAACTCTGTGTTGCAGATTTCCTGCAATGCTAGGGCTATCTGGGAAGCCTGCTAAGTCTGGATGACCTTTAGTATTGACCTTCAGAAACTGAGGTGAATTAGAGGAGGAACTTTTATGGTTATTGTAAACACTGTACCTCCGGGTTAGAAGTGTTTACACTTCTCATAACTGATCCAAGTCTGAGGATCCTTGTTCTAGAACACCACCTGTGAGGGGGTTGGGCTGTTTACAGGTTTGCAGGTACCTTGACCTCAGAATACCTTGTTACTTTGATTTGATTAAGAATACTCCATCTTGGGACAGTTCTTGTGATTCTAAAACCCTGGACATGTGGCTCTTTATTTGAGTCCCCCACCTTGGTTACTGGATTTATAGACCTCCATCTAGAATTCTTGAACACACTTGGACTTATCAGGGCATTTTGACCAGATCCAGCTCAGTTACAGACCCTTTGCATTTCATTTGCATACATAATCATTGCATCATATTGACATTTGCTTATTTGTGTTTCAGGGTATCCATCTTCATTTGGTTTTGGTTTTGACCCCATCTTCAGTATTGACCTATCTTCATCAGCACCTGCTTCAGTTATCAGCTGTCTACTTCAACTATCACCTGCACCAGCCAGTCAGTGGCCCTTTTTCTTCAGTGCCATCACCAGCATTTGTCTCTACTCAGTCTCAGCATCATGGCTCCTAAAAAGAGCAACATCACCTATCCCTTTTTCCAGCCAGAGCTATCAGACATCAGGAGGATTCAAACCCTGATCACTCCAGATCACATACCTTTGTTCAGGGAACATTATGGAGATATACTTGACATGGTTATGGATCTGGACCCATCACAGAGGAGCCTCATTCACACTTGCATTCAGTTTTATGATCCCCCACTGAGATGTTTCACTTTCCAAGACTTTCAATTGGGCCCTCTTTTAGAAGAATACTCATCTTTGGTTGGTGTGCCTATCAGGGCTGGAATCCCTTTCAACCCTGAGATGGTCTTTCCCAGCAATGGAGAAGTAGCAAAGGCTTTGCATCTGGAACCTATCCTGATTGAGCAGCATATGACCTCTAAAGCCGGAATCCCTGGGTTCCATCTGGATTTCTTGATCTCTCAAGCTACCCTGAAAGCTTCTTTAGGAGAGTGGAAAGCTGTCTGTGCTCTATTGGCCTTGAGCATATATGGAATAGTATTGTTTGCAGATGAGCCTCGATTCATCAGTAAGAATGCAATCCATCTGTTCATCCTGAAGAACCCAGTGCCAACTTTATTAGGGGATCTCTATTACTCAGTGCATCAGAGAAATGAAAAGCAGAGGGGGAGATTAGTGAGGTGTTGTGCTCCATTGTTCCACACTTGGCTTCTCAGGCATCTACCCAGGACAGATGCATTTCTAAACCCTCATCAGCAAAGCAACTGGGCTAAGAGACTCACTGTTCTAACTTCAGCTGACATCAGATGGTGCACTCAGAGCACCAAGGGCAGGGATGTCATCACCAGCTGTGGGCATTTTCCCAATGTGCCCCTAATAGGAATTAAGGGAAGTATCAATTACAACCCTCTGTTGTTCAGAAGACAACTGGGCTATGCACTGGTCCACACTCCTAAGGCGCAGGACTTGGTGGAGACTCTTTATTGTGAGAACAAGACTAATCTGGCTGTTGTTAGGCAGGCGGCCTGGGCCTGGGATAATGTTCAAACCAAGGGAGTGACCATCCTAGGGAAGTGCAACAATGTGGCATCAGCACAATATTATGAGTGGTCCCGTGCCAGGGCCCAATTCTCTGGGATGCCCTTTACCATAGAAGACATGCCTGAGTCATCTTCAGCACCACCCCCTGCCACTATCAGTTTGGAAGAGTTTGAGAGCTTGACGGAGAGGAATGAGAAGCTAACCCAGGCCTTGCAGAAGACCCTCCGGGAGAGGAGTGAGGGTATGAGGGAGATTGAGAGATTGGAGAAGTTGAGAGTGGAGCATCTGGTAAAGATTGAGAGGTCTGGGGATTATATCAAAAAGTCTAAAGCTGGAGAACAAATTCTGAAGAATGCTTGCAAAGAAGCCCAGTTCCAGAGGGCAAGGACAGACTTGTATCTGAAGGAGAGTCAAGCTCGATGGGTCAGGATCACCGAGGCTCGTACCCTGGAGGACAAGAGAGTTCAAGACAAGATGGAGCAACTTGAAGCTAATGCAAAATAACAACAAGAAGCCCTGGCAGCGGCCCAGAGGGAGATATCAGAGCTAAAGATCAAAGCAGGAGTGAAGAGGTCCAAAGACCAAAGTCAGCACAAGAAGCTAGCAACAGCTGTTACAACCCGGAATCTCCTCATCAGGAATCTCACGGAGCGTCCGGCTGATCCTGTGACCGAAGCACTTCTCAAGGAAGTTCGTGAGGATGAGTTTGGTCTTGGTGTTTGACCATTTGTTTGTTGTTGCTTTCTTTCCATGTACTTTTATTTTCTTTGACCCCTTAGAGGGCTTGTGTTGTAAAATGAACAATTTGTATTATTTCACCTTTTGTAATATATTTGTGTTAGTTTGCTTCATCTGAGTTTTCTTCAAGCAACAACAACAGCATCTTCAAGGGTCTGGAAGGGTCAAAACTGAATGCCAAGCCGGATACCTTGAGAACAAATAAGCATAATTGCATTGCATGCTAACCCTTTGTTTGTTTTGTAGGTTTTTGTTTTATTGCCACTAACTCTGTTGTGATGTTCAGGAACTATTGCTAGGCGCCGAGTTTTTCCCCTCAACCGTCTGCACCGTTATCCGACCCGTAGCAACCTTCCGGGCATTCAAATGGATCAGATGCAGCAGGACCTTACTGAGGTCAGAAATCAAATGGCAAACGAGGAATCAAATGACTCAGTTTATGGAAGTTATGAACAACATGGCTCAGAGCCAGGAAAGATTGAGGGCCATGGTGGAAAGGCAGAATCAAGAAGATCCACATATAGGGACTGCCGGCACCAGCAACAATGAAAGGGTCCAACCTCATGTAAATCCCCCTGTATTTGGACCACACCTCCACCCTGAGGTCAATATTCCTGCAAATGTTCAAGGGACTGCCACCGCAGCTAGGGTACTTCAAGAAGATCCTCAGGAGGACCAATTCACAGTAATGGGTGCTGGGGAAAAGGCTTATGATAGAAGGTTGGATGAGATAGCTGAGAAGTTGAGGTCCTTAGAGTCTCAAAACTCTTTGGGATTCGATGTCATGGATATGGGCTTGGTAGACGGGGTCAGGATTCCCCACAAGTTTAAGCCTCCTAGCTTTGAAAAATACAACGGGACTTCATGCCCCCGGACTCATTTACAATCATTTCTGGGAAGGCTGAAGGCCTATACTATGGATGAGAAGCTCTGGATGTTCTATTTCGAAGACAGCTTGACTGGAGCCTCAAGAGAATGGTACTCTCACCTGACAAGGGAAACTATCAGGTGCTGGAAGGACTTGGCAGAAGCCTTTATCAGGCAGTATCAGTACAATTTAGACATGGCACCCAACAGGACCCTCCTAATGGGAATGTCACAGTCTTCAAGGGAGAGTTTCCGAGAATATGCCCAGAGATGGAGGCAACTGGCTGCTGCTGTTCAACCCCCTATGTCTGAAAGGGAAATGGCAGATATGTTTATGAACACCCTTCAGGGAACTTATATTGACAGGCTGGCTGCTTTCTCTTCCACTAGCTTTGCAGATGTTGTCATAGCTGGGGAGAGAATTGAAAGCCTATTGAAGATGGGTAAGATCTCAGACAACGGAACAAGCTCGTCCAGTAGTACAAGAAAGCCTTTTGCGGGCCCGAGAAGAACTGGCGAGACCAATGCCATCCATACCAACAGGGGCAGGCCCCAATATGTCCACAGGTCTGTAGCAGCAGTCACCATTCCTGCTCCAGTTCATCCTCAGCCCGTCTATCAACCTCCTCAGCAAAACTATCAACAACAACCTCAGTACCACCAGCAATCTCAGTATCCTCCAAGGAATTACAACAACAGCAACACCAACAACAACAGTCAACAAAGGCCATTTCAGCAGAGGCCATCTCAAGCTAACAGGGTGATCGATCCGATCCCTATGCCGTATGCTACCTTGCTGCCACAACTCCTGAAACTCAACCTAGTTGAGCTAAGGACGCTGGCACCTCCAGATCCCAACAGTCTACCCAGGAACTATGACTCCAATGCTAGGTGTGCTTTTCATTCAAACGCACCTGGTCACAGTACAGAAAAGTGCAGGGCCCTGCACATGAAGGTACAAGACCTGGTAGACTCAAAGGCTCTGAATTTCGCACCACCACCCAATGTCAATAAAAACCCAATGCCGAACCATGGTGGTCCTAGAATTAACGCTATTGAAGAAGACAAGCCGTCTTATTTAATAACCAGTGTGGGACAGATCAGGACACCGTTGGTAGAAATCAAGGCTCAGCTCCTGGAATGTCAAATGTTCCCGGGGTGTGAGTTGGGTTGTGCTTACTGCAATATCTCGGTAAATGGGTGCGATAATTTGAGGAATGGCATAGATGGCCTTATTCAGAGTGGCCAACTTCAGATCACCACATCATTTCCAACAAATCCATCAATCTCATCAGCAACGGTTTCAGAACCTCCTACAACTGCAACAACTATTGTTCCTGACAATTCTTCACTTTCATCAACGAGTACTTCATCTGTCATTTCAACTGATTAGATATCAATGAATGTTTCTTCTACAACTCCAGCGCCACTCCATTATGAAGCTCCTACAACAACAACATCCATTCTTCCACCATTGTCTCCTACAACACCAGCAACAAATCATGAAGATGTCTCGACTGTCACCATATTCTACGATCCTGAAAGCAACTCCGCCTACAATTCAGAAGGTGCTGCTCCCATCAGAGCACCAGTCACAATTTATTTTGATCCACAGACTATCACAGTTCCTTCCACAACTACAGTCAGTCCAGTCACTATCACGGTGCCTGGACCAGTACCTTATGAAAGCAGCAAGGCCATCCCATGGCATTACGGCTCTAACTTGTACTGTGAAGGACAAAGAATCACTTTTGAATCATCAACCCCTGCACTACAAATTGACAATGTGGGCGGAGGCGGAGGCTTCACTCGAAGCGGACGTCTTTTCGCTCCACAAATTCAGAGACCCACAGCCGAAGCAGAAGCTGCTGCCAAGGCAAAAGGGAAGAGCCCTGTGCAGGAAGATCAAGCTGTTAAGGAAGCTTTGAAGACACCATTCGATCAAGAGGTTGATGAGTTCATGCGAATCATCAAAAAGAGTGATTATAAAATAGTGGATCAGCTCCATCAGACGCCTTCCAAGATCTCAATCCTATCATTGCTTATGTGCTCCAAAGCCCATCGGAATGCACTACTCAAAGTCCTGCACGCAGCTTACGTGCCTGAAGAGATCACTGTCAATCAGCTGGAAGCAGTAGTGGGAAATGTTAATGCTAGTCACGGACTAGGGTTCACCAATACTGATTTGACGACGGAAGGCCGTAGCCATAACAAAGCCTTGCACATAACCATGGAATGCAAAGGTGCTGTCCTTTCCCATGTGCTGGTAGACACGGGGTCATCCCTCAATGTCCTACCTAAAAAGGCCCTGGTGAAGCTAGAATATGATGGATTGGCATTGAGACCCAGCAACCTGGTGGTGAGAGCCTTTGATGGTTCAAAGAGATCGGTTCTGGGAGAGATTGAGTTGCCCATAACGATTGGCCCGCAGACCTTTACAACTATCTTCTACGTGATGGATATACAGCCCGCCTACAGCTGTTTATTGGGTAGGCCATGGATTCACGCCGCTGGCGCCGTGACCTCTACCCTTCACCAGAAGTTAAAATATGAGTGGGAGGGTCAAATCGTTACAATCTGTGGAGAAGAGGATATTTTTGTCAGCCACCTGGCTACCTATAAGTACATTGAGATGGATGGGGAGATCCATGAAACAATGAGCCAGGGGTTTGAAGCCTTGAATGTGAATGAAACATCCGCTGTGCCTGGTACTTCAATATCATCATACCAACAAGCCCGAAAGGTTGTTGAGGAAGGAACTGCCCAAGGCTGGGGCAAGCTACTACCGGTAGAGAAGAAAGAAGACAAATTTGGGTTGGGTTACAAACCAACTCAACAAGATCAAGCAGAGGCTGCGAAAGAGCCCAACTTTGTGAGTGGGGGGATGCTTACCCCTGATGCCATCAACTGTCTGGAAGACGAGCTGGAAGAGGAACGCAACCTGGAAAGCTGGATTCGTCCAAAGATCCCGGGGAGCAGTATCTCGAACTGGTCTTCCCGGGAAATTATAAGAGTTACTCATGCAGAGTAATTATTATTTCCTTTATTTTTATAGCATGCATCAAAGTCTTGCATCTTGCCCAAGATGACAAGACTCATTTTGTAATCGGGCCATCTGTACTTTTTGTGCAAACAAGATCAATTAATGAAATATCAGACATCTTTTTGCAAACAAGTCTTTTTCTTTTCCGTTCACTGTTTTCCTATTTTTCTTTTTTGTACAAAAAATAAATGGCAATGTTTTCAAAATGACAACTTTTATTTCACTTTTCTAAAAGCAAGACTAAAATCAGATCACTAAAATGAACAAACTTAACCCTTGCAGAGAATGCCTTCCTGACAGCACCGACAACAGCACGGCTATGACTTCGTATGACTTTGACAATCCAATCAATCAAGCTGATGAAGGGGTTGAAGAAGAATATGAGCTTCCTGAAGAGCTAGCCAGGTTGTTAAGACAAGAGGAAAAGGTTATTACTCCTCACCAGGAGGAGGTTGAAGTGATTAATCTTGGTACAGATGAAGACGTAAAAGAGATTAAAATCGGGGCCTGCCTGCAAGACTCAGTGAAAGGACAGCTGATTGATCTGCTTCAAGAGTATGTGGATGTGTTTGCCTGGTCTTATCAAGATATGCCAGGATTGGACACCGATATTGTTGTGCACAAGCTGCCGTTAAGGGAAGAATGCCCACCAGTCAAACAGAAGCTACGCCGTACTCGTCCAGACATGGCAATGAAGATCAAGGAAGAGGTACAAAAGCAATGGGACCCCGGGTTCCTTGCTGTAACTAGCTATCCGCCGTGGGTTGCTAATATTGTACCTGTGCCTAAGAAAGACGGAAAAGTAAGGATGTGTGTTGACTACCGGGATCTGAACAGAGCCAGCCCGAAAGATGACTTCCCATTACCTCACATTGATGTATTGGTGGATAACACGGCTCAGTTCTCGGTATTCTCCTTCATGGATGGATTTTCAGGATACAACCAGATCAAGATGTCACCTGAAGACATGGAGAAGACAACCTTCATCACACCCTGGGGCACGTTCTGCTACAAGGTAATGCCATTTGGGCTCAAGAATGCCGGTGCGACATATCAACGGGCTATGGTA
The DNA here is from genome assembly GCA_963966055.1 of Lathyrus aphaca. Taxonomy (NCBI): domain Eukaryota; kingdom Viridiplantae; phylum Streptophyta; class Magnoliopsida; order Fabales; family Fabaceae; genus Lathyrus; species Lathyrus aphaca. The sequence goes on from OZ014520.1 coordinate 182,276,233, forward strand.
ACATTATTCCACGATATGATTCATAAAGAGATAGAATGTTATGTGGATGACATGATTGCCAAGTCCCTTACTGAAGAAGACCATCTGGTAAATCTGCTCAAATTATTCAAGCGTCTGAGGAAATATCAATTAAAGCTGAACCCCAACAAGTGCACATTCGGGGTGCGATCTGGTAAGCTGTTGGGCTTTATTGTAAACGAGAAAGGGATTGAAGTTGACCTGATAAAGTCAAAGCCATCCAAGAGATGCCTGCACCAAAGACAGAGAAGGAAGTTCGAGGGTTCTTAGGACGATTGAACTACATTTCACGGTTCATATCTCACCTTACAGCAACCTGTGAACCCTTGTTCAAATTGTTGAGAAAAGAACAGACGGTCAGGTGGAATGAAGACTGCCAGAAGGCTTTTGACAAGATCAAAGAATACTTACAAGAACCGCCAATCCTTATGCCTCCAGTTGAGGGAAGACCTCTGATAATGTACCTGACAGTATTAGAAGAGTCAATGGGGTGTGTGCTGGGCCAGCATGACGAGTCTGGTCGAAAAGAGTATGCAATATACTACCTAAGCAAAAAGTTTACCGACTGTGAACAACGTTATTCACTGCTCGAGAAAACTTGCTGTGCTTTGGCGTGGGCTGCTCGCCGACTGAGACAGTATATGTTGACCCACACTACTTTATTGATCTCAAAAATGGACCCAGTCAAGTACATTTTCGAGAAGCCAGCACTTACCGGACGGGTTGCAAGATGGCAAATGATTCTCACGGAATATGATATACAGTACACATCTCAGAAAGCCATCAAGGGCAGTGTACTATCTGAATATCTTGCTGAGCAACCCATTGATGACTACCAGCCTATGAGATTTGACTTCCCTGATGAAGACATCATGTTCATAAAAGCAAAAGATCATGAAGAGCCTATTCACACTGAAGGGCCTGACCCGGAAGAAGAATGGACTATGATGTTTGATGGGGCTGTTAACATGAATGGTCGTGGTGTTGGTGCAGTACTCATTACACCTAAAGGAGTTCACATGCCTTTCTCGGCGAAACTCACTTTCAACTGCACTAACAACGAAGCTGAATACGAAGCTTGCATTATGGGTCTTGAGGAAGCCATTGACCTCAGGATCAAGACATTGACCGTATTCGGAGATTCAGCTTTGGTAGTCAATCAAACCAACGGCAAATGGTACACCCACCAGGATCATCTGATACCTTACAGGGATTATACAAGAAGGTTATTGACGTTCTTCACAACAGTCAAGCTTGAGTATATCCCTCGGGACGAGAATCAGTTTGCAGATGCCTTGGCTACCATTTCGTCCATGATCAAAGTTCAAGCTACTAACTTTGTACCTCAGATTTCAGTGTCAAGACTTGATAGACCAGCATATGTATTTGCAGCGGAAGTTGTCAAAGATGATAAGCCTTGGTTCCATGATATTAAATGCTTCTTGGAGGATCAAACATACCCACCTGGGGCATCTTCCAAGGATAAGAAGACTTTGAGAAGGCTTGCTGGTAGTTTCTTTCTGAATACTGATGGGTCTTTATACAAGAGGAACTTTGATATGGTACTCCTCAGATGTGTTGACAAGACGGAAGCAGATTTGCTGATGCATGAAGTGCACGAAGGCTCCTTTGGTACCCATGCTGGAGGACATGCAATGGCTAAGAAGTTGTTAAGATCAGGCTATTATTGGATCACAATGGATGCAGACTGCTGTGCCTACGCCAGGAAATGCCACAAATGCCAGATCTATGCGGATAAAGTGCTCGTGCCTCCGAACCCTCTGAATGTGATGTCTTCACCCTGGCCATTTGCTATGTGGGGCATTGACATGATTGGCAAGATTGAGCCGACTGCTTCAAATGGCCACAGATTCATCCTGGTCGCCATTGACTATTTCACCAAGTGGGTTGAAGCAGCCTCATATGCAAATGTCACAAGGCAAGTGGTAGCCAGATTTCTGAAAAGAGATATCATTTGTCGATATGGAGTTCCCGAGCGGATCATTACTGATAATGGTTCCAATCTAAACAATAAAATGATGGCAGAACTGTGCCGGGACTTCAAGATCCAACATCACAATTCTTCTCCTTACAGGCCAAAAATGAATGGCGCTGTTGAGGCAGCTAACAAGAATATCAAGAAGATTGTGCAAAAGATGGTAGTCACCTACAAAGACTGGCATGAAATGCTACCGTTTGCCTTGCATGGGTACCGCACGTCAATCAGGACGTCCACTGGGGCAACACCGTATCAGCTTGTGTATGGAATGGAAGCAGTCCTACCAGTTGAAGTTGAATTACCCTCCTTGCGAGTATTGATGGATGTCAAACTGAGTGAAGAAGAATGGGTTAGGTCCCGATACGAGCAGCTGAGTTTGATCGAAGAGAAGAGATTAGCTGCAATCTGTCATGGGCAGTTATATCAGAAGAGAATGAAGAGAGCCTTCGATCAGAAAGTCATGCACCGAGAGTACCAAGTGGGAGATCTTGTGCTGAAGAGAATCCTCCCTCCTCATACAGACCACAGGGGCAAATGGACTCCGAACTATGAAGGACCATTCGTGGTAAAGAAAGCTTTCTCTGGTGGAGCACTGATGCTCAGCACCATGGATGGTGAAGATTTCCCGTCCCCTGTGAATTCAGATGCAGTTAAAAAATACTTCGCATAAAATGACCCGCTGGACATAAAAACAGAATGTAAGTCCAGGCAAAAATAGGGCATCCCGACGAGTCAAAAACAGAATAAAAGACTCGGGCAAAAATAAGGGAAAATAAGTAAAAAAAAATGTACACCCGCTGAGTTGAAAAGCCGCATTGGACAGCTCAGGCAAAAATGGGTATCCCGATGGATTGAAAACCCGAAAGGGCGATCCATGCAAAATAAGGGAATAAGCGAACAACTGCATTCTGAATTCGTCTGTATCATTCACAACTTGGTAAGCTTCGAAAGGATTAAGCTTCGATCAGAATCAGCCTTCTTCAGTAAGCAAGACGAGAAGAACGTCATTGTCATAACAAGTCATAGCGGGAGAGGAAGCTCCTCAAAGCATCATCAACACTGCCAGCATTTTGTTTCTCAATTTATAACAATCTCCTCATTTCAGGAGATTTGTTTCTTTGACTGTATCTTGCCAATTCAGGGCACACAAATTAATAAAATCAGATTTTTCAGTCATGTCTCGTTTTGTATATTTTATTTTGCAAAGAATGTCTGATGTCTCTAAAAACTGATTGCACGAGTACAGATGTTTCTCTCTAAGAAAATAAAAGCATGCTTACAGGAAATATGCTTACTCTCAGAAGTATCTAAACTCCTATGACGGAATCCAGTAAGGGATACCTCGGGACCATTTGTGCGTTTCCTCATCTTTGCAGGGTTGCAGGTATCCAGAACACAACTTGGGGCCTGTAAGCTTCATCTCAGCAAGTCGGCAAATCAACAAGTAATCTCAGCATCCGAAATGCTCTATCCCCAGCTGAGTTGCCTCTCATTTACTGTCCCCAGCTGAGTGGCCAACAATATTCCCCAGCTGTAGTACCATTTATTCTTCCTCAGCAGAAGGCAGAAGTCAGGGAATCACCTCCCCACAGAGCTCCAGCCTCCGTCCAGAAGAGCAGTGCATGAAGATCACAACAAAGTAAAGAAAGCTTCTACGAACCCCAGCTGGGTCTCTCGTTTATAAAGATAGGTCTATCAATGACCCATATCCCCAAGCAGATATCACCACATGACAGATATACCAGTGATCTTATCCTCAGCTGGGATGTCTACTCCAAGCAGATCGATCAAAGATCTTCGTAGCAACGGGACCCGGATCCCGATTTGGTATCTTTGCACAATCATAGCATTCGCATCATATTCACCCCCAAAGCGTAGCATTCCATCTAAAACGGGGCATTACAGCAAAAATCAAATACATAGCATAATCATAAGTCATGTTGTGAATCGAACACTTGTGAATAATGACAATCCATCAGAATACAAAATACTTTCCCCAAAATCCTCCCAGAGTCCCCAGCAAAAGCAGTTGCCTCGCAAATCACAAACACCAGTACATACTCCTTTTGGCACCCGTCTGTGCCATCTTTCCCCAGTAAAGTCGTCTGAACACTCTTACAACAAAATCACCCGTATTATAGATACTTCCTGACACCCGTCCGTGTCATACCCCAGCAGAAAGCCAAAGACATCCTCTTTGCACTCACATATATATACACTTTCTTGACACTCGTCCGTGTCTTATCCCCAGCGCAGTCGCCTAGACTTTATATATCAGATACTTGTTCATATTACACTCTTCTCCTTTTGACACTTGTCCGTGTCACTCTCCCCAGCAGTTAAACACTCATCTATACACCACTCGCTCTTATACAGATGCTCGTCCGTATCTTGTATATACCAGTTACATCCCCACAGATTCGACTTTGGTTCATGTTCTTTGTTAACCAGTTGGTACTCGTCCGTACCATCATCTCAGAATATGCGTCCAGTGTTTGTTTCTACATGATACTCGTCCGTATCATAGTCTTGAGGATGCACGTCCGCATCTTTAATCTATACACAATACCAAACACTTATACTTTCTTTTCCTAGTTGTAAACGCTCGTCCGTGTTTACTTTATCCCCAGTAGATCGCCAAGTGAACATATCTTCTTTTTATTTGACACTCGTCCTGTGTTCCGATAAACCCTGAGAGCAGCCGTACCCTGCTAGGTGGTCGTCCTCCACCTCTTGATGGTCGTCCTCCATCATGCTCATCCGATGGCCGTCCCCATCGTCGATATTTAGCAGCTGTCCCCTGCTAGGTGGTCGTCCTCCACCTTTTGATGATCGTCCTTCATCATTTTATCCAATGGCCGTCCCCATTGTTGATTTTGGTTATCTGGCATTCGTCTTATGTCATGAGAAACCTCGAGAGCAGCCGTACCCTGCTGAGTGGTCGTCCTCCACTTCTTGATGGTCGTCCTCCATCATGCTCTTCCGATGGCCGTCCCCATCGTTGACCTTTTCTATCCGGCATTCGTCCTATGTCGCGATATTTTCGGCAGCCGTACCCTGCCAGGTGGTCGTCCTCCACCTTTGATGGCCGTCCCCATCATATTTCTTTTATTCCCAACAGAGCAGCCGTCCCCTGCTAGGTGATCGTCCTTCACCTTTGATGGCCGTACCCCATCATCTGTTCATTTCATTTATTCTTTAACCCGATGGCCGTCCCCGTCGTGGTCCCTTTTCCTTTTTAGCCCGATGGCCGTCCCCATCGTTGGTTACTCTACCTTTGTGAACTTGACGGCCGTCCCCGTCATGTTTCATTAATCCCTAGAGAATTTTACAGCTTTACTTGATGGCCGTCCCCATCATAATATCTTATTTTCCCCAGCTAGTCGACCGTCCCCGTCTTAGCTTTACCTTTTATCCCCAGCATGTCGGCCGTCCCCGTCATTGTTTTATTTCCTACACTTTTCCCAGCATGTCGGCCGTCCCTGTCATTGCTCTATCACCCATTTTACAACATACTTTATTTTCCTTTTACAATCTATATCCCTTTTCTTCTTCATTCTGTGAGTGCAAATTCTGGACTGTCTTTGGTATTCAACCATAAGTTATCTTGTTTGCCCGTTAAGCCGTCGCTTACATCCTGCACAGCTAACTCATGTTTGAATAGGGGCAGCTGTAAACACCCCAAATTTTCCCTCACCCATTCACACCATGGCTTGTGATCATTTCATGTGCATAAATTCAATCATATCATCTCACATCTCATTTTTGATTCACTGCATAGTTTCTAAGTCATCTGCACCTAGGGTTTGTGATCTGAGCAATCCCAGAGCCTCTTGAGCCACCCCAAAGGCAACCAATCACTTCAAAGGGGTCCATATGTGTTTTTGTATCATATTGCATCCTCTCAAAGTCAAAAATGCCAAAGAATCACAAGAACTGGGATTGGTGTGGAAGCAGAGCCAAGTTTGACTGCACAGTTGACCTGAAATTAGGGTTTTGGTTTCAGAGGCCATAACCTCAAAATTTTTGGTCATTCTTGTTTCCATTGGTTTTTATATGGTATAGGGAGTATGCATATCAAGTTTCATGAAGAAATTCCATGGGGAAGTCATCTGATCAAGAGTTGACTTTCTGGACAAGTCAGTGTAAAATCAGGGCATCTGAGGCCCCCAGTGACCCAACCAATGGGTGATCTTCATCATTTTGAGTGTATATGATCTTTATTTGATCATGGAAGAAGGTTGAAGTCCACAAAAATCAAGAATTTGGAGTTTTTGCAAATGTTGACTTTTTGGGCATAGTTGACTTTTCAAGAATGCTTCATTTTAGGTCATTTTTCAAGCCTTGATTCTTGATCCAAAAATGCTTCAAATGAAAAAACTTTGATCATGAAAGTTGTAGAATACATTTTTCCCTTTTCAAAAGGTACAAGAACATGATCAAATTCTTCTTGGATCAAAAGTTATGGTGTGACAAAGTTGGCAAAAATCATTGATTTTCAAGTTATGCACTAAAAGAAAAACTTGCAATCTCATGAACCAAACATTCTAGTGACTTCAAAATGACTTCAAAGCTGCATTACATGATCACACATGACCCCAAGAACAATTTTGGCCCAAGGAATTTTGGATGGTTTGCCTTGATTCTCAAAGTTCCTTAAAGCATTTTCATAAGTATGCAAAAAGAGGATTCTTGGCAAATTCATGCCACAAGGAATTATGTGATCCCTAGCTGATCTCTAAACATTGCCATGACCAATTGAGGCATCATGTGACAAAATTCAGCAAGCATTGCTTCATGTACTTAGCATAAACTCATGAGAAAATACAAGTTGTCAAGTTGCAAAAGCTAGCATAGCTTGTCATCCACATGTTACAGTCAGCTACAAACAATCCAAGGGCTCTCCTCAACTCCAGCTGGAGCAAGACAAGACTTGAACCTGCTGCTGCCATGGCCCATACTCTCAATGACACAAACTTGACCTTTTTGCAAAAGGCTCCCATACTCTTGGCACAGTGCCCAGCCACCCTACTAACCTGCCTCACAGTCTATCCACACAAGTTGGAGGTGATATAGCTAAGCATTGAGCATTGAAGCTGGCCAGAACTCAGCATATCACAAAACTGTCCAAAACTTCTTCTCTTCGAATCTCCACACACAGCCATCAAAATCCATTTTTTCTTTCACCAACAAGTCATAAATTGTCCCTAGAACAAAAACCACCCCTCAAAGCAGTTTGAAACACCACATACAAAGGTCCCCATTTCTGCTACACCAGAGCTGAATCTTTCAAGCCAGCCACTCTCCAAGCCTTCTAAGCTTCACTCTATCCTCATGAGGTTCAAGGAAGCAAGCCTGTGCAAAAGAAAAGTCCAGAGAGCTCATAAACAGAGAAGCTTCATTTCAGGTGACATGAAGAACTTTTTTCCCAGAAACTAGTTTTTTAGTTCTTTTATGATGCTATGTGTTCCTCTGATCATGAATGTATGCTTACTTTTGAAAATAGTGAAGAAACCAGCATGTATGAAGCTTCTGAACATTTGCCCGTATTTTGTATTTTGTTTCGATTCAGGCTTGTGAGAGAAAATAAATGGATTTAGGATGAGGGTTTAGGTTTAGATTAGTGAGAGGGTCATTTTGATGGAAGAAATTTGTTGTTTGATGACCTATAGAAGAATCTAGGGTTTTGGCTCGCCGGAGAAGACGACCGGAAGTCTTCTCCGGCCGCCTGAAGGTCATTAGCCCTAATTTGAGTGATTAATGAGGTTTGAATGTGGATCGTTAGATGGCCTCTCCCGCGCGTGAATGAATGGCTGTGATGAGTCATTAGTAGCCCTAATCCCTGATTATCCATTTAATTTCTGTTTAATTAAATCATAAGTTTAATTAGCCAGATTTGAATCTGGGCCCTTGGATCTGGCGCGCAGTCAACCAGACCAAGCCCAGATCAAATCCTGGCCTTCCCTTTTACATACTTTCATTTTACCTATTTTATTTTTCATTTAATATCATTTCTTTTCTACAATTAATTTAAAATAGTAAAAAATGTGTAAAAATTATGAAACTTTCTCTCATAAGTTTTATTAATTTTTATGACACAAAAATATTTTTGTTTTTATTTTTATCATTAAAAAAGTATTTTTAAATATTTAAAAGATTATTTTTAATTGATTAATGGAAATTAATTTATTAAAAATACTTTTAGGTATCTAAAAATCACCAAAAAATTCATGAAATGTTCTAAGACATTTAGAAACATTGTCCAACCTTCAAACCAAATTTCTTTTTTTGATCTTGATGCATTTTAAGAATTTCTCATTGAATAAAAATCATTTTTGTGCATTATTTTGATCATAAGTTCAAAAAATCATTTCTGCCTATTCATGAGGAGTTGGACATTGATTCTTCTTGCATTGTTTTGTGTTTAGCATGTAGTTTCTAGGATTAAATGGCCATGATTTGATTCCTCATTTTCAATTTGTTTGGCATTTCTTTTGTTTAGGAGCCCTAAAAACCCTAATAACTTGTAAAAATCATAACTTGAGATTGGTTAAGAGTTGAGACCTCCCCTTTGGACCTTGGTTTAGTATAGGTTTAGGGATCCTTTGAGTGGAATTTTCCATTTTTTACCCTAGGGTTTGTTTCTGTTTTGGGTTTTGGTTTGATGTTTGATTCATAAACCCTAATTTGGGCTCCCATTTGCATCTTTCTTGCATTCTCTTGCATAACATGACTTGCCATGACATTTCAAGCACCCATTTGTTTCATTTGACATCATAAGACATATAGAAAGCATGTTTGATCATTGCATAATGTATTTGCCATGTTGTATGCCTTGTATGCTTCATAACTTTTCATGTATGTTCTTGGTTCCTAACTTGCTGCATTTACATTCATAAACTTGTATGACCATTTCCATGTGCTGCCTCATGTTTGTAGCATCTCATAACATCATTTGCATCATGTGTATGCTTCTGGTTTTGTTTCTCACCATGTCATTTCATCTCATCTTGCATTGCATTGCATTTCTTTTCTAACCTTTTCAGGTGGTAAGCAACTTGAGAAGTGAATTTGCCTTCACTTCTCATAACCTTTCTTTTCATATCTCTTGCATCCATTGCTGCATTTCTATATGTGTTTGAGAGTAAGCTTGCTCTTTCCTTTTCTTCTTACTTTCTTTCTTCAAGTGACTTGACTTCTTGAATGAAGCAAGTTGCTTTGCTCCTCTTGATCCTTTCATCTGCTTCCTGGTGGTTCCATTGAAGATTCCTCTTGAAAACCTCACAAACCTTAGGAACAACCAAGCATGACAATGATTAGGGTTTTGATTAGTATCCCCTCTTAGTTTTACCTTTGTGTCTCTTTTGAGTCTTCTCTTCTCATCTCATAATCAGGGACTAAACCCTAAAGGCTTTAAGGCTTTGTGATTAAGCCTATGCCTGCATCCTTCTCTTAGGATGGAGTGTATAACTTTAATCCTAAGTGTTAAACCCTTAATGTGTTTATATCTCTTAATCAATCCACTTAATAATCATCAAGACATCACACTTGTAACTTGGGCCTTGCATTAGGGTTCTAATTCTTCCTTATTTGGTTAAGAAGGACTAACCCTAGTGTTAATGGACAAGTCCCCCTCAAGTTGTCTTACAAACCATAAAACTCACTTCATCATCATATCACTAAATAAAATCCACTTAATAAAGGCTTTGTTTTGTCATGAGTTTAATCCCTAACCATGGATTAAGTTGAGGAGCTTTCCTCAGCTTAAACATTCTCATTTATCATCCTTCTATTAGGATGGTGTAATGAGTCTGTTTAATCCCTGATTATGGCTTAATCTCATTACTTAACACTAAACAAAAACAACAAAAACACCTAAATAATCACAAGTAGGTTAATGATCTTAATCCTACACCAAAGGTGATTAAGTGTGAGAATCTGACTTCACACTTAAGGTATTCCCATTACCCCTAATCGGAGGGAAGATGTGATGAGTTTACTAACCCATTGGTTTAGGCTTAAGCTCATTAACTTATGACAAAATTCAAAAAAAGCAATAAAAGACTGAAAACACAAAAACAAACAATAATCGTCTCCTTCGAGATTCTTTTCTCATCACCTTCACTCACAAACGAGGACTTGCTTCTTCCGTCTAATGCAAGACAGTTTGCACCTGAGCCAGACAGGTCATACACTTGAGCATAGGCAAGTAAGCAGTTCACAAGTCAATTCATCTTTCAGTCTCTTTGGGTCGAACTACGGTGTTCTGACTTCCTCATTGCACGAGAGGATACGTAGGCATAACTTAATAGTTATCGAACAAAAGTCTCTGTACATTCCCCCTCTTTCTAGCTTTATTCTTTAAGCCTCATGATCTTGAGCATTCCATTCACTTCTTACACTGACACTTCATTTATACACTTCACTCTCTTTTACACTGACACCTGTACATCTCTTCCAGCTATTTCATACACAGATTGCACTGACACTACCCCTTTAAAACACAAATCTTTTAAGCGTGGATCCCGTCGAGTACGACGGACAATCTGGGTGCTAATACCTTCCCAGGTTGTAACCAACCCCCTTTCTCAGTCTCTCTGGTTCGCAACCGTCTTATCCATCTTTTTCTAGGTCTATGCAGCATTACCTTTCCTCCAGGATAAAAATGCCTAGCTGGCGACTCTATTCATCTCCAGTGAGTTCACGGCAGTGTGTTCTCATTGTCCCTCTCGCCGACCGTTCGCGTCTGTACCTTTATCTGGGCCATTCCCACTTATCGGGAGCGACACTGTTGTACCTGGTCCATCTGTATACCCGAAAGGTTGTTGCGGGTAGGATATCTGTGTGGACGGTTGAGTGGGAACACCCGACGTCGAGCAATAGTTCCTGAACCACAACAGAGTTAGTAACAAAAACAAAACAAAACCTACAAAACAAAACAAAGGTTAGTATGCAATGCAGTATGCTTATTTGTCTCCAAGGTATCCGGCTTGGCACTTGGTTTTGACCTTTCCAGACCCTTGAGGAAGATGCTTTTGATGTTGCTTGAAAGAACTCAGATAAAACAAACCAACACATATATTACAAAAAGTAAATGATACATAGTTTGTTTTTTTACAATTTATGCCCTTTGAGGGGTCAAAATACAACATAAAAAGGAAAAGTACAATGAAATGAAAGCAACAACAAGCAAAAGTCAGACACCAAGACCAAACTCATCCTCCTGAACTTCCTTTAGAAGTGCTTCAGTCACAGGATCAGCTGGACGCTCTGTGAGGTTCCTGATGAGAAGATTCCTGGTGGCAACAGCTGTAGTTAGCTTTTTGTGTCGACTCTGGTCCTTTGACCTCTTCACACCAGCCCTAATCTTCAACTCTGAGATCTCTCTCTGGGCTGCTAGCAGGGCTTCCTGTTGCTCCTTTGCATTAGCCTCCAACTGCTCAATCTTGTCCTGAGTCCTCTTATCTTCCTGAGTATGAGCTTCGGTGATCCTGACCCACCTAGCTTGACTCTCCTTCAGATACAAATCAGTCCTGGCCTTTTGGAACTGAGCCTCCTTGTAGGCATTCTTCAAGATCTGCTCTCCAGCCCTTGACTTCTTGATGTAATCCTCTGACTTCTCAATCCTGGCTAGATGCTCCACCTTTAGCTTTTCTAACCTTTCGATGTCCAAACGACCATCACTCCTCTCCTAGAGGGTCTTCTGTAGAGCCTGAGTCAGATTCTCATTCCTCTCTTTCAGTTTCTCAAACTCTTCTAAGCTGACAGTGGCTGGAGGTGGTGCTGTGGAGGGTCCAGGTGTATCCTCAATGGTGAAGGGAATCCCAGAAATTTGAGCCCTGGCATGAGACCACTCATAGTACTGATCTGAGGCCACATTGTTGCATCTTCCAAGAATGGCCATTCCCTTGGTCTAGACATTGTCCCAAGCCCAGGATGCTTGCCTGGCAATAGCTGGATTAGGCTTAATCTCACAATAAAGGGTCTCAGCCAAGTCTTGGGCTCTAGGAGTGTGGACCAATGCATAGCCCAATTGTCTCTTGAATAGTAGAGGGTTGTAGTTGATGCAACCCTTCACTCCTATCAGAGGTACATTGGGGAACTGCCCACAACTAGTAATGATGTCCCTGCCCTTGGTGCTCTGAGTGCACCACCTGATGTCAGCTGAGGTCAAAGCAATGAGTCTTCTAGCCCAATTCTTTTGCTGGTGAGGATTCAAGAATGCATCAGTCTTGGGCAAGTGTTTGAGCAACCAGGTATGGAATAAGGGAGCACAGCACCTCACCAACCTTCCTCTCTGCTTTTCATTCCTTTGGTGAACAGAGTAGTAGAAATCTCCCAGTAAGGTGGGCACTGGGTTCCTCAGAATGAAAAGGTGAATGGCATTCTTGCTAATAAATTTAGGCTCGTCTGCAAAAAGTATAACCCCATATATGCTGAGGGTTAACAAAGCACAAACTGCCTTCCATTCTCCCAAGGAGGCCTTCAGGATGGCCTGAGAAGTCAAGAAATCCAAATGTAGACCAGAGATTCCAGCCTTAGTAGTCATATTCTGCCCAATCAGACAAGGTTCCAGATATAATGCCTTTTCCACTTCTTCATTACTGGGAAAAGCCATCTCAGGGTTGAAGGGGACACCACCCCTGACAGGTACACCAACCAATGATGAATACTCCTCTAATAAAGGCCCCAACTGAAAATCCTGGAAGGTGAAGCACCTCAGAGGGGGGGTCATAGAACTGCAGGCAAGTATGAATCAAGCTCCTCTGGGAAGGGTCCAAATCCATAACCACATCAAGGATGCTTCCATAATGTTCTCTGAAAAGTGGTATATGGTCTGGAGTAATCAGGGCCTGGATCTTCCTGATGCTAGCTAACTCAGGCTCAAAGAAATGGTAGGAGATGTTGCTCTTGTTGGGTGCCATGTTGCTGAAGAAGAGCTGAAACAGATACTGATGATGATGACTGATACTAGAAGATGGGCCACTGACAGGCTAATACTGATGATGCAGGTGACTGAAGCAGGTGGCTGATGAACAGGGGTCTATGCTGATGAAGGGGTCAAAACAAAGCCAGAATATATGATGTGGATACCCTGAAAAACAAATAAGAAAATGTTAAATGATGCAAATGATGATGTATGCAAATGATATGCAAGGGTTTGTGATCAAGCTGGATCTGATTAACTGCTTTGATATAAGTCCATGTATGTTTAAGAAATCCAGATGGAGGTTCATAAGTCCAGTAATCAAGGTGGAGGACTCAAATGAAGAGTCACATGTCCAGGGTTAAAATCACAAGAACTGTCCCAAAATGGAGTGCTCTTAATCAAAACAAAGTAACAGGGTATGCTGAGGTCAAAGATACCTGCAAACCTGTAAATAGCCCAACCCCCTCACAGGTGGTGTTCTAAAACAAGGATCCTCAGACTTGGATCACTTATGAGAAGTGTAAACACTTCTAACCCGGAGGTACAGTGTTTACAATAACCATAAAAGATCCTCCTCTAATTCACCTCAGTTTCTGAAGGTCAATACTAAAGGTCATCCAGACTTAGCAGGCTTCCCAGATAGCCCTACTACAGGAAATCTGTAGCACAGAGTTCTCAAGAAGAAACCCATATCTGAACCGTGTTTCATATTCCCGCACCAGACCGAAATGGAATGGGAAAAAACATGAACCACTCTATCCTAGGTGTCACTCAGGTCCCAGGTATAGGACCTCAACTCTCAATAGAACCCCACCCACCAAAGCAACAAAACCAGAACCAGCCAGAGCAGTATGACAGTATGATATATGTAAAGCTGTAAAGAAAGCAGTAACAACTGTACATAAGACAATAAACAAAATAAATATACAAACACAAATAGCACATAACACCCCAGTAAACACAAATCAAACAAGCGCTAGGAGGAACCCACAAAAAGAACCAGAAGCCCTGGTTACAGTCATGATTCCCCAGCAGAGTCGCCAAGCTGTCGCTCCCAAAAGATGAGACTGGCTCAAATGAGGTACAGACGCAAACGGTCGGCGAGAGGAGGATGTGAGAACACATAGGAGTGAACTCACAGGGAATGAAAAGAGTCGCCAGCTAGGCATTTTTATCCCGGAGGAAAGGCAATGCTGCATAGACCTAGAAAGATATGGATAAGACGGTTGCGAACCAGAGAGACTGAGAAAGGGGGTTGGTTACAACCTGGGAAGGTATTAGCACCCAGATTGTCCGTCGTACTCGACGGGATCCACGCTTAAAAGATTTGTGTTTTAAAGGGGTAGTGTCAGTGCAATTTTGTGTATAAAGAGATGGAACAGGATGCAAGTGTCAGTGTAAAAAAGTATGAAGTGTGTAAATGTACAGTGTCAGTGTAAGAACAGGAATAAGATGCTCAAGATCATGAGGCCAAAAGAATAAGGCTGGAAAGAGGGGGAATATACAGAGACTTTTGTTCGATAACTGTTAAGTTATGCCTACGTATCCTCTCGTGCAATGAGGAAGTCAGAACACCGTAGTTCGACCCAAAGAGACTGAAAGATAAATTGACTTGTGAACTGCTTGCTTGTCTATGCTCAAGTGTATGACCTGTCTAGCTCAGGTGCAAACTGTCTTGCATTGGACGGAAGAAGCGAGTTCTCGTTTATGAGTGAATATGATGAGAAGAGAATCCCGAAGGAGACGATTATTGTTTGTTTTTGAGTTTTCAGTCTTTTATTGCTTTTTGAATTTTGTCATAAGTTAATGAGCTTAAGCCTAAGCCAATGGATTTAGTAAACTCATCACATCTTCCCTCTGATTAGGGGTAATGAGAATACCTTAAGTGTGAAGTCAGCTTCTCACACTTAGTCACCTTTGATATAGGATTAAGATCATTAACCTACTTGTGATTAATTAGATGTTTTTGTTGTTTTTGTTTAGTGTTAAGTAATGAGATTAAGCCATAATCAGGGATTAAACAGACTCATTACACCATCCTAATAGAAGGATAATAGATGAGAATGTTTAAGCTGAGGAAAGCTCCTCAACTTAATCCATGATTAGGGATTAAACTCATGCCAAAACAAAACCTTTATTAAGTGGATTTTAATTAATGGTAAGATGATGAAGTGTTTTTTAGGGTTTGTAAGACAACTTGAGAGGGACTTGTCCATTAACACTAGGGTTAGTCCTTCTTAACCAATTCAGGAAGAATTAGAACCCTAATGCAAGGCCCAAGTTACAAGCTTGGTGTCTTGATGATTATTAAATTAATTGATTAAAGGACTTAAACACATTAAGGGTTTAACACTTAGGATTAAAGTTATACACTCCATCCTAATAGAAGGATGCAGGCATAAGCTTAATCACAAAGCCTTAAAGCCTTTAGGGTTTAGTCCCTGATTATGAGGTGAGAAGAGAAAACTCAATGAGACACAAAGGTAAAAAACTGAGGGGGGGACTAATCAAAACCCTAATCATTGTCATGCTTGGTTGTTCCTAAGGTTTGTGAGGTTCTCAAAAGACATCTTCAGAGGAACCACCAGGAAGCAGATGAAAGGAGCAAAGAGAAGCAAAGTAACTTGCTTCATTTAAGAAGATAAGTCACTTGAGGAAAGAAAGTAGGGAGAAAAAAGAAAGAGCAAGCTCAATCTCAAACACAAAAAAAAAATGCAGCAATGATGCATAAGAGAGATGAAAAGAGAATGTGAGAAGTGAAGGCAAATTCACTTCTCAAGCTTGCTTACCACCTGAAAAGTTAGTGAAAGAAATGCAATGCAATGCAAAATGAGATGAAATGGCATGATGCAAACCAAAACCAGAAGCATATATGAGATGATAATGATGCTATGAGATGATGCAAATATGAAACAAGGCATGAGGATGATCACATGAACAAATGAATGCAAGAGAAGCATGCTTGGAACCATGAACATATATGAAAAGTCATGGAATGCAAATGACATACAACATGGCAAATGAAAGATGCAATGATCAAACATGCCTCTAATATGTCTTAAGATGTCTAATGGATCAAATGGATGCACAAAATGCTATGGCAAGTCATGGTATGCAAGCAAATGCAAGATGAATGCAAAACGAAGCCCAAATTAGGGTTTATGATCAATGCACCAAACAAAATCCAAAACCAGAAGCAAACATCAAGATAAAAAATTTAAAATGCATTCAAAGGAACCCTAAACCTATACAAACTCACTGCCCAAAGGAGGGGATCCAATTCTTAACCTAGTGAAAGTTATGAATTTCCTAAGATTTCTAGGGTTTTAAGGTACCTTGTCAAGAAAAATGTCAAACAAATTGAAAATGCAAGATCAAATCATGCCAATTTAATCCTACAAACTACATGATATGCAAGACACAATGCAAAAAGAATCAAAGTCCAACTCTCAAAGACTAGGCATAAATGGATTTTTGAACATTGGATCAAAATAATGCTTTGAAATGAAATTAATTCCATGAAAAATTGTCAAAAGACATCAAGATCAAAAAAGAAATTTGGTCTGAGGGTTGGACAATGTTTCTAAATGATTTTAAATATTTCATGAATTTTTTTGTGATTTTTAAATACCTAAAAGTATTTTTAATTAATTAATTCTCATTAATTAATTAAAAATAAACTTTTAAATGATTTAAAAATAATTTTAAATGCAAAAAATAAAAATAAAAATGTTTTTGGTTTCTGAAAATTCATAAAAGTTTGTATAAAAATTTTCAGAATTTTTGAAAATGTTTTACTATTTTAAATTAAATGAAGAAAACAAATGAAATTAAATGAAATAAAAATGAAATAAAACTGAAAAATGGAAAAGTCAGCAAGATCAATGGCTGGAATTCAAACATACACACGCGCGAATTGACTTGGCGCCATATCCAAGGGCTGACATTCAAAATCCCCTAATTATGATTAAACCCTAATTACATGCCCTAATGACTTTCAAGCGACCGGAACACTGTTCCGGTCGTCTTCTCCGGCCAGCCCAAAACTCTAACTCTCTCTACACGCAATGAAAATGAAATCTAACTGCCCAGAACTCATCCCCATTCAACACTGAATCAAAACCCCCTAACAAACATCATTTTTCATTCATCAATCAGCCAAATCGAAGCAAAACTCATTTAGGGCAAAAAGTTTCAGACAGTTCATACATCCTGGTTTCTCAACCATTTTCAAAAATAATCACATCCCCATGATCAGGGGAGTGCATAGAAGCATTTAAGAACTTAAAATGGAGTTTCTGGAAAAAAAGTTTGAGATGGCTACCTGAACTGAAGCTTTGGTTTCTGGCACTTTCTGGCTGGTTTCTTGCTTGCAATCAACTCTACTGGACCTCCTGAGAAGCTTTCAATGCTTGTTTGAAGTTTATAATGGATGGTTTGAGAGATGGCAGAAGTTCTGTTCAAGGTGGGATGGAAATCGTGTTTTTGTTTCAGGGAGTTTTAGGCTATGGTGATGGGTGGTTTTTGATCAGTGAAGTGTGTTGAGTATGTATGTGAAGTTGGTTTGTATGTTTGTAGCTTGTACTGAGTGTTTCGAAGGCTCTTGCAAATGGGGGAGATTTTGATAACTATGGCTATGGGCAAGATCAGAATGTGTTGTTATGTGCTTTGGCTTGCTTTTTGTTTGCATAAACTATTGTGATAGGTCAGATGAGTTGATGTGTGCTTTTGTGATTGGTATGGCTCAAGTTGCCAAAATGTCAAGTTTGTGTAAGAGAGGCATGGGCTACTTGCTAGCCAAGGACAGATGGGGTGTCCTGCGCAGCAAGATGTGTGGAGAGCCCTTGGATTGTTTGTGGAGTCATCCAGCAAGTGGATTCACACTTGAGTGAGTTTTTGCAACTTGTCTCCCTTTTGCTTCCTTTGAAATTTCTTGCTCCATAAGCCATAAAAATGAATGATCCTTTGGTGGAATCTGACTTTTAGGTCTTGGTACATGCTTGCATGAAGATTAGAAGTGTATTTGATAGCTCAATTTGCCTTGACAAGTGAATTTGCAACTTTGCCTCTTTGGTAGAAAACTTCAAATTTTGTGATTTTTGCCAACTTTGACAAGCCATAACTTTTGATCCAAAATGAATTAGGTCAAGTTCTTGTACTTTTTGAAAAGGGAATGATCCATTCTATAAATTTCATGACCAAATTTTTTCCATTTGAAGCATTTTTGAATCACAAAGCAAGGGTTGAAAAAGTTTCCCAAAATGGCAATTTCATTAAAAGTCAAACTTTCCCAAAAAGTCAACTTTGCAAATGACTTGAAATTCTTCAATTTTGTGAACTTCCAACTTCTTCTATGATCAAATAAAGATCATATACAATCAAAATGATGAAGAACACCCTTTGGTTGGGTCATTGAGGGCCTCAGATGCCCTGATTTTACACTGACTTGCTTGAAAAGTCAACTCTTGATCAGATGACTTCCCCATGGAATTTCTTCATAAAAATTGATATTCATACTCCCTATACCATATAGAGACCAATAGA
Source organism: Lathyrus aphaca (assembly GCA_963966055.1). Lineage (NCBI taxonomy): Eukaryota > Viridiplantae > Streptophyta > Magnoliopsida > Fabales > Fabaceae > Lathyrus > Lathyrus aphaca. The sequence goes on from OZ014520.1 coordinate 182,294,724, forward strand.
AACAAGAATGACCAAAAAAATTGGAGTTATGGCCTTTGAAACCAAAACCCTAATTTCAGGTCATCTGTGCAGTCAAACCTGGCTCTGCTTCCATGCCATTTTCAGTTCTTGTGATTTTTTGACATTCTTGACTTTGAAAGGATATAATATGATGCTTGAACATACATGGACCCCTTTGAAGTGATTGATGACCTTTGGAGTGGCTCAAGAAGCTCTTGGATTGCTCAGATCACAAACCCTAGATGCAGATGACTTTGAACCAATGCAGTGAATCAAAAATGTAATATGAGATGGTATGATTGAGTTTATGCATATGAGGAGATCACAAGCCATGGTGTGAATGGGTGAGGGCAAATTTGGGGTGTTCACAATCTCCACTTGACCTTGAAGTATCATAACTTGCTCGATGACTGATCACATGCCCTATGCTTGTAACTATGGATGTCATGCCTCATTTTTCTATGCAAAATGCTAATATATGTATGCTTCATGCTATGCTATAGGTTATGAAAAGGATAGGGTAAATTTGGGGTGTCACAACTGCCCCTATTCAAGCAACTGTTAATCTGAAAAGTACGAAAGCAACGATTGTCGGCCGTTCGAGATGAACTGTGATTGAATACCAAAAGAACCCGGAAATTTGCACTCTGCTGGAGAATAAAAGTGATATGAACCATTCCAAGGAAAAAACAACTGTTTGAAAACCCTAACAAGGTGAAAAGTAACTCAGTAACCATGAAACCTCTCTCATATATCTTGCGTAGATACATATCGTTCAGAACAAACAAGCCCTCTTCAAATAACCCGTGCGTCAGGTGAATGGTACATAGGATAAAGGAACCCTCTTCATATATCTTGCATAGACACATGGTGCTTAAGATAGATGAGCCTTCTTCAAATAACCTATGCGTCAGGTAAATGGTGGTGCACTTAAGTCTGTGAGATAAACATGCACAAATCAAGATGGACGAATCCTCTTCCCATATCTTGCTTAGACATATGGTTCTCAAGACAAACGAGCCTTCTTCGAATAACCTGTGCGTAAGGAAACCAATAACTAGGATAGAAGAACCCTCTTCATATATCTTGCATAAATATATGGTGCTTAAGACATACAAGCCTTCTTCAAATAACCTGTGTGTCAGGTAAATGGTGATTATGCATATGTTCTACTGAATTGCAAAATTTTGATGTTTAATCCCACCGTCAAGACTTCAAACCTCTTCAACACGGACGAGTATTGGATGATCATCAAGGAAAACACAGACGAGTGCCCTAAGTCAATAACACAGACGAGTATCAGACGACGATCTAAGAAACACAAACGAGTGATTCAGGCAATGATACACACGAGTATCAAACGACGATCTAAGAAACACAAACGAGTGATTCAGGCAATGATACAGACGAGTATCAGCCATTTATATAGACGAGTACCAGACAATGATACATGAGTACCATAAAAGTAAATAAATCCAACACAGATGAGTGAATGGGAAATAATACAGACGAGCACCAAAATGGTTATCAAATCAAACACATATGAGCGATTGAAAAACGATACAGACGAATATCAATGCTATCAAACACACACATGTGATGGGAAAACGATATAGACGAGTATCAAGAGGTATATGAATCCAACACAGACGAGTGGATAAGAAAATGATACATACGAGTACCAAAAAGCTATCACATCAAACACAAACGAGCGATTGAACAACAAAGCTAACACAAATGAGTGTTAAAACTGATACAGATGAGCATCACAGGATCATAAACTAAACACATACGAGTATTCGACAAAAGTTTAACACAGAAGAGTGTTAAAAATGATACAAAAGAGTATCACAGGATCATAAACCAAACACATACGAGTATTCGACAAAAGGTTACCACAGAAAAATGTTAAAAATAATACAAACGCGTATCACAGGATCATAAACCAAACACAAACAAGTATTCCACAAAAGGTAACCACAGTCGAGTGTTAAAAATGATACAGACGAGTATCACAAGATCATAAACCAAACACAGACGAGTATTTGACAAAAGGTTATCACAGTTAAGTGTTAAAAATGATACAAATGATTATTAGAGGAAATCAAACATAGGCGGTTAATTGGAGAAAAGTTAACACAAACGAGCATTATAAAACTATCAAACACAGACGAGAGCATGAAGCTAAAAATAACACAGACGAGTGCTAAAGACGATACAGACGAGTATCATAGGGTTATAAACCAAACACAGACGAGTTCTTAACAAAAGGCTAACACAAGAGAGTGTTAAAAATGACACAGACGAGTATCTGAAAGATATCAAACACAGACAAGTGATTAGAGCCAGAAAACAACACAAACAAGTGTTAGGGGTGATATAGACGAGTATCAAAGGAATATCGAGCACGAACGAGTGAATGAAACCAAAGAGTTAACACATACGAGTGTCAAGAATGATACAGACATCAACCACAGACGAGTGAATGAAACCAAGGAGTTAACACAGATGAGTGTCAAGAATGATACAGACGTCAGCCACAGACGAGTGAACAAAACCAAGGATTTAACACAGACGAGTTTCAGGAATGATACAGACATCAACCACCGACGAGTTAACGAGACCAAGGAGTTAACACAGACGAGTGTCAAGAATGATACAGACGAGTATCAAAAGATTGCTGTGAACACTATCTGTTTCTCCCTTCACACTAGCCAAAAATAAATTGGTGATCTCTCTTGGGGATATTTCAATGACGGCTACGCCCCAGTCATGAAACTCTATGGGGAATGACCATCTTCAGACTTGGCTAGAGAGATGACCATCTGCATAGAGTGACATCACCTGCTCTTGGGATGGCCTGCCCTAGTGTAAGCCTTAAGGTAGTTTCCTCTTACCGACTGTGCACTGAGGAAATGCCCAAAATGACTACTCTTGGAGAGATTTAAATCTCGAAGTGATTGCCCCCAGTTTGGATGAACTTTGGAGAGATTTATCGACGTGATTGCGCCAGATTGGCCGCATTTAAACCTAAACGGTTGGGAGAGTCTCTATTCCCAGGAGTTTCTTGGAAAAAAATTCACTTCGACATGACTGTCCTTCATAAGTTTCAGACTTCTCAACTTGGTAGGATTAAGCTTCTTGGTTGAGGTTCCATGTGTGAACTTCTTTGATGCCAAACAAATGTATGCAAGCAGAAAATGTTTTATTCTGAGAATGAAAATTCTACTGCAACACACATGTTAATCTTGAAGTTTTTATTGAAAAGATGTCGCAAACCTTTGTGAGCGAATCACTGGTTGAGATACAACATTGATTTTTTTATGAAAGAAAAACATGCATATGAAATACCAACAAATATCTTTTAGCACAACTCATAGGAGTCAGTAACACTATCTTATGGTAGCACGCTCTCGAATTAACCCTATTTCAGTTAGGACTTTTGAGGGTTGTATCATGGCCTAGTTCACGGTTATAGAACACAAAGGATATAGGCTCAAAAGTTATTGGTGCTCACCCGTCTTCGTGATGTCCTTCCATTCCTATGTTCAGCTAGTTTTCACAAACGCTGACCTTTCCTAAGGGTTTCATGATGGTTGAGGAACCATTGCTACTAACGGTTTAAGCACCATTGCGGTTGTTGGAGTAACAGTCACCCCTATTGTCTTTTGTTTTTGAATCACACGAATTTGTTCTTGCTTAAGGATCTTTCTTGTGTAATCCTCTCCGCCTTTCACTTTTTTCTCTTTTTTATGCTTATCCCTTACTTTTGCCTGGACTGATTCTTTTGAATCTTTTGCAATTGGAGTCCAGCGAGATGTCCTAATTTTTTCCTAAGTCGCTTGTTTTCAAGTTTCGACTTATGGGGCTTTTCATTTTTTTATTCTTCTTTTTTTTGAACAAATTGTGTGACCCTATTTGTCTTGATTGCTTTGTACTGGTCGTGACTGTCTCACTTTTCAGTTGATGAGGGATAACCCAGGTGGTTTCCGGTATTTGGACCTCTTGATTTGGTACCATGAAATGTGAAGGATCCTCAGATACAGTTTTTTTTGTAAAAGTATGAACGCTTGGTCCAACTTGATGACACCTACCTTGCCTCGAGTTGAATATGAGGGTTTTTTCGTGCGAAAAGAAAGTCCCACTTCAGGACTCCCTAGTAGAACAAGGAGAGCTGGTCCAGAAAGCCCAAGAGCAACAGAGAGAATACCTTAATCAGATGGCAAAGAGTCAACAAATAGCTGAAGATGCCCAAAAAGAAGTTGAAGAGCTGAAGCTTCGAGATGATGTTAAGAAGTCAAAGATTGAGCCGGGTCCGGGCAAAGAAAATGAGAAGGCATTCCTACAACAGATTGAAGAGTTGCATGCATCCTTTGATATAAGGGATCTCATTATCCAGAGACTCGTCCAGGAGCCCAGTCATCTGGACATAACTCAGTTGTTTCAGGACGTCAATCACTTTAGCTGGAGGTTGCAAGATATAGAACTCCCTAGGGTTTAGTTTGATGTTCTTGTACCTGGATTACCCACAGGCATGTTGTGGGACTCCTTTTTATTGATGTACTTTGATTTTCTTTTGATTGGTATCCTTCGGGGACTTTGTTGTTTCCGATTTCAGTTTATGTGATTGACTTACCTTGAATCTCTGGTTTGTTATATTTTGCACCGACACAGGGTAATAAGCACCAATTCTCCACGGCTGTCACATTATCTGAACATCATATGGGTCTTCTTCCAAATGTCATTCTCTTAATACCAGAACGGGAAAGTAAAAACCTTGAGGATAAAAGGAACACAACGTTGCATTGCATACATATCATTTGCATTTTCTTTCTTTTGCAGGTTGTTCAGGTTACCTAACTTATCTATTCTTCAAGTAAAGATTGCGAGAGCAGCCAGGACCCGTCATCCCAAGCAGAATACTCCTCATCGGTACGCTACCCACAACAATCAAAGGAACATCATAGACGCTATGTAGACTGAACTCAATGAACTCCGCAACAGAATGGTAGAGTTTATGGCTTTGACAACCTCTATGGGGGCTCACTGGAATGGTATATGAAGCTGGAAAGGAGCTCTGTCCGAAACTGGAAATAGCTAGGGGAAGCTTTTCTTAAATAATATTAGTACAACATTGATATGGCACCTATCCGCACTCAAATCCAGAGTTTGTCGTAGAAAAATTCGGAAAGCTTTAAAGATTATGCACAGAGATGGCGTGAGGTTGCCGCCAGGGTACAACCACCTTTGCTGGAGAGAGAAATGGTGGATCTCTTCATGAATACCCTCCCAGGGAATTTCATGGAGAGGTTAGCAGGCTTTTCATCAAGTGTTTTTTCAGACATTATTTTAACAGGTGAGAGAATAGAAAGCTGGATAAAGCAAGGCAAAATCCAGAATAATGGAGCGTCAACCTCCAATATGAAGAAACCGTTTGTGAAACGCCGAGAGGGAGAAACGGGGGATGTATACACTCAGGACAGAAGATAAAATCAAAATATGTACCATCAAGCAGCTCCAATTACCATTGCTTCTCCAGCAAACCAACCGCCGGTCCAACAACAGCAACGTCAACCAAATTACCAACAACAGAGGGCTCCCAGGCCATACTATCCTTCCAGACATAAAGACAAACATCTTGAAGCACTACCCATGTCATATTCCCAACTCCTTTAGAATCTTCTACAACTGCAAATGGTCCAGCTAAGGACCCTACAACCTCAAAGACCGGGGAAAATCCCTGAAGGGTGTGATGCTAATGCTCGTTGTGAGTTTCATTCTAGGGCTCCTGGTCACAACACGGAGAACTATAAAGCTTTGAAACATGTTGTCCAAGACTTGATTGGCCAAGAAAGATTTATTTCCGGGTTGTGAAGAGGATTGCCCAAATTGTTCTAGTTCCCTTGATGGTTGCGATCAACTGAGATCAGAGATACAGAGGATGACTAACGAAGGCAACATACAATTTGATAAAATTGTGAAAAGCGAAGACATATTGACTATTACCATCTATTATGACCCAAAACAGGTTCCTGCAACAGCTAGAGTAACACCCATAACCATTACCACTGCTGGTCCTGTCTCGTACCAGAGAGACATGGCTATTTCTTGGAATTATGGGGGTGAAGTATATTGTAATGGTCATAAGCAGGACTTGACTACGTCCACTTCTACTCCGTGCCAAGTAGAAAATGTCGAAGTTGGAGGGTTCACCCGAAGCGGTAGGTTATTCACTTCTGAAACTCTGAGAAGTAATACGGTGCCACCAAGAGACACGTCCGAAGCTCAAGCAAAAGCAAGGGGAAAACAACCTATGACCAATGATACACTTGCTCCTTCAGCAGAGCCTGACATCACATTCGATAAGGAGGCGGAGGAATTCTTGAGAATTATTAAGAAAAGTGACTACAAGACTGTAGATCACTTACAACAAACTCCCTCAAAGATCTCAATCCTATCCTTGTTAATATGCTCAGATGCCCATAGGAAGGCCCTGTTAAAAATCCCGTACAATGCTTATGTGCCACAGGACATATCGGTGAATTAGCTGGAAAACGTGGCGTTGAGTGTAAACTCTAGCCATGGTTTGGGCTTCACATATATGGATTTAACGCCAGAAGGACGCAGTCACAACCGTGCCTTGCGTATCTCCATAGAGTGCAAGGGTGTTGTACTATCCCAAGTGCTGGTTGACACAGGGTCATCGCTGAATGTATTTCCAAAGAAAGCCCTCATGAAGTTGAATTATGATGGAGTCGTGCTGAGGCCAAGCGACTTGATTGTGAGAGCATTTGATGGCTCAAGGAGGTCAATGTTTGGATAGGTGGAGTGCCTATCAAGGTGGGACCACAAATATTCAATGCTACTTTCTATGTAATGGATATTCATCCTGCTTATAGTTGCTTGTTGGGGAGACCATGTATTCATTCAGCAAGGGCAGTATCCTCCACTCTTCATCAGAAGCTAAAGTTCGTGTGGGGAGGGAAAATCGTGAAAGTATCAGGAGAGGATGACATCTTTATCAGCCATTTAGCATCGTTCAAATACGTGGAAATGGATGGAGAGATCGTCGAGACTCCTTGTCAAGCTTTTGAGCCCATCAAACTTGAGATTGCATCAGCTGCTTCATCTGAAGACTCGAAGAAGGGAGCTTCTATAGCTTCTTACAAGCAGGCCTTGGAAGTGGTAGAGTCAAGTGTGAAAGAAGGCTGGGGCAAGACAATTGAAATCCCAGAAAAGAAAGACATGTTCGGGGTTGGATATCAGCCAGGTCTGTCAACGCCTGGGCCAAATGCTAGTGGTCGGAAAAGCCCAATCATTCACCAGTGCTGGTTGGATTAATCATGGCAATGTTTGTGCTGCGCAAGAAGATACAACTGACAGTGACTGCGATATGGATGAGTGGGTCAAGCCTTGTGTTCCAGGGACACAACTAAACAACTGGTCATCAGAAAAGCTCATCTCTGTCACTTGCCTTGAAGAGTAATAGTTTTTTATGTTTTTATTTTCCTGTACTCAAGTCCTATGTCTTACCCGGGGCATATAAACTCATTGTAAGGGTTGTTTTGTTCATAATGTGATTTTATAATCATCAATAAAGCAAACGTTTTTGCATTCATGACATGTTGTTCCCTATCTTTCATTTTTATTTTTGTTTTCAAAATAAAATGGCAATGTTTTCACATCTCAATTGGCTTCTAAATCTAGCATGAATCATCATTCATGTAGATGCTCATCCTCGGGTCTCATCAACGACGACCTTGCTATGGCTCAGTATGACTTCGCCAATCCAATTTACCTAGCTGACGAGGAAGGTAAAGAAGATTGTGAATTTCCCGAAGAGCTGGCCAGTTTGCTTAAACAAGAGGAGAAGATGATTCAGCCGCATGAAGAGGCTATTGAAGTGATAAATCTATGTACCGAAGAGGTCAAGAGAGAGGTAAAGGTCGGGGCTACGTTAGAAGAATCTATCAAGAGTCGTCTAATTGTCATGCTTCGAGAATATGCCGACATCTTCGCCTGGTCTTATCAAGACATGTCTGGATTGGACACTGACATCGTGGTGCACAAACTACCTCTCAGGGAAGAGTGCCCACTTGTAAAGCAAAAGTTGAGACGTACACGCCCCGACATGGCCATTAAAATTAAAGAGGAGGTACAAAAACAGTTTGACGCCGGATTCTTAGCAGTAACCAGTTATCCCCCATGGGGTGTAAATATTGTACCAGTCCCTAAAAAGGATGGTAAAGTTAGGATGTGCGTGGACTATAGGGATTTGAATCGGGCCAGCCCTAAAGATGATTTCCCTCAGCCTCACATTGACGTGCTAGTTGACAACACTGCTCAGTTTTCCGTATTCTCTTTCATGGATGGCTTCTCGGGATATAATCAGATTGAAATGGTGCCAGGTACGGTGCAACCTACCAACATGCAATGGTGACACTATTTCATGACGTGATTCATCACGAAATTGAGGTCTACGTTGATGACATGATAGTAAAGTCACAAACAAAAGAAAATCACCTAGTCAACCTAGCCAAGTTGTTTGACAGACTCCGGAAATTCATATTAAGGTTGAATCCGAACAAATGCACCTTCGGGGTACGTTCCGGTAAGCTGCTGGGTTTCATTGTTAGTGAACGGGGGATCGAGGTCGACCCGGAGAAATTAAAAGCCATCCAAGAGATGCCTGTACCAAGAAGTGAAAAAGAAGTATGTGGTTTCTTAGGGAGGTTGAACTACATTGCACGGTTCATCTCGCACCTAACAGCCACATGTGAGCCTATTTTCAAGCTTCTAAGGAAGAATCAGGCTATCAAGTGGAATGATGACTGCCAATAGGCCTTCGACCAAATCAATGAGTACTTGCTAGAACCTCCAATTCTCATGCCTCCAGTTCCAGGGAGACCCTTAATCATGTACCTCACCGTACTCGAAGGATCAATGGGATGCGTGCTGGGTCAGCAGGACGAGTCTGGCCGAAAAGAGCATGCCATTTATTACCTTAGCAAAAAGTTTACCGATTGTGAGACACGCTACTCACTACTCGAGAAAACTTGTTGCGCTTTGGCAAGGGCTGCTCTCTGACTAAGACAATTCATGCTGACTCACACCACTCTCCGAATTTCCAAGATGGATCCTGTAAAGTATATCTTCGAGTAGCCGTCTCTAACATGAAGGGTAGCCCGATGGCAGATGATTTTGATAGAATATGATATCCATTACACTTTGCAAAAAGCAATCAAAGGGAGTGTATTGTCAGAATACTTGGCCCAGCAGCCAATTGACGATTATCAGCCCATGAGATTCAAGTTTCCAGATGAGGACATCATGTTCCTCAAGTTGAAAGACTGTGAAGAACCACTTCCGGAGGAGGGACCAGACCCCGAATCCAAATGGAAGTTGATGTTTGACGGAGCTGTGAACATAAACGAAAGCGGAGTAGGTGTTATCATCATCTAACCAGAGAGGGTCCATATGCCTTTTGCTGCTCGGATGACTTTTGAATGTACCAACAACGAAGTAGAGTATGAAGCTTGTATCATGGGGGTCGAGGAGGCAATCAACTTGTGAATCAAGAACCTCGAGATCTTCGGAGATTCTTCTTTGGTTGTGAACCAAGTTAATGGCAAGTGGTTAGTTCATCAACCTCACCTGGTTCCTTACAGGGACTATACCAGAAGATTGCTAACTTTCTTCACCAAGGTCAAGCTGAATATATTCCATGAGACGAAAATCAGTTTGCTGATGCTCTAGCAACTTTATCATCCATGATCAAAGTGTGTCAAGAGAACTACGTGCCTCAAATCATGGTCCCTCGTCTCGAAAGACCTGCCTATGTCTTTGCAGTTGACAATGGTGAGGATAATAGACCTTGGTATCATGATATCAAGAAATTCTTGAAGTCTCAAGAGTACCCGACTGGGGAAACCAGTAAAGACAAGAAGACTCTTAGAAGGCTAGCAGGTGGATTCTTTTTGAATCAAGATGATGTACTATACAAGCGAAACTTTGACATGGTTCTGCTCAGATGTGTGGATAGACACGAAGCAGACCTGTTGATGCAAGAGGTTCATGAAGGCTCCTTCGATACCCATGTTGGAGGACATGCTATGGCAAAGAAACTGTTAAGATCGGGATATTATTGGATCACCATGGAATCCGATTGCTGTAAATATTCCCACAAATGTCACAAGTGCCAGATTTATGCTGATAAGGTCCACGTACCTCTGAATCCATTGAGTGTCATGTATTCACCTTGGCCGTTCGCCATGTGGGGCATTGATATGATTGGAAAGATTGAGCCACCAGCTTCCAACGGTCATCGCTTCATCCTGGTTGCTATAGACTACTTCACAAAGTGGGTCGAAGCGACATCCTATGCCAATGTTACAAAATAAGTGGTAGCCCGGTTTATCAAAAGAGATATCATTTGCCGGTATGGAACTCCCGAGAGGATCATTACTGATAATGGTTCCAACCTTAATAACAAGATGATGGTTGACTTGTGCCGGGATTTCAAAATAGAGCATCATAAATCTTCACCGTATCACCCGAAGATGAATGGCGCCGTCGAGGCGGCCAACAAGAATATCAAGAAATCATGGAGAAGATGGTTGTGACATATAAAGATTGGCATAAGATGCTACCATTTGCGCTACATGGGTACCGAACGTTTGTGCGTACCTCAACAGGGGCAACCCCTTTCTCATTGTTGTATTGTATGGAGGCAGTCCTACTAGTCAAATTTGAGATCCCCTCGTTGAGAATAATGATGGACATTAAGCTAGATGAATCTGAATGGCTCCGTTCCAGGTACAATCAACTGAGCCTCATTGAAGAGAAACGCCTAACAACTGTATGCCATGGAGAGTTGTACCAACGACAAATGAAACAAGCTTTCGACAAGAAAGTACGGCCTCAACGGTGCATACCAGGTGACCTGGTGCTGAAAAGGATTCTTCCTCCTCTCAACAATCACAGGGGAAAGTAGACGCCCAACTATGAAGGTACATTCGTGGTTAAAAAGGTCTTCTCGGGCGGAGCCTTGATGCTAACAACCATGGATGGCGAAGACTTCCATTCCCCTGTCAACGCGGACGTATTAAGAAAGTACTTCGTGTAAAAAGACCCGCTGGATAAAAACAGAATAAAGATCTAGGTAAAAATGGGCATCCCGGCGAGCCAAAAACAGAATAAAAAGCTCGGGAAAAAATTAGGGAAATATTGAAAAAAGGTACACTCGCTGAGCTGAAAAGCCACATCAGATAGCTCAGGCAAAAAAGGGTATCCCGATGGATTGAAAACCCGAAAGGGCGATCCACACAAAAGAGGGACTAACACGAATGACTGCGGTCTGTGAAATTTGTGATCCATTTGCAAAAAAGGTCATTCCAAGGGTTGAAGACCAATCTAATCACCTTTCTCAAGGGCAAAGCAAGCGGAGGGTCATGAAAATATACAAGTCATAGCCGGGTCGAAACTTGATGAAATCCATTTTTCACATTGCCAATAGGATAATTTGTTTTCCTTTTGAGTGATTACCTCTTTCCAAGGATTTCTTCCTGATGTAATGCCTATTCAAGGCTGTCGCTCCCACCAAATGACACCTGGCCAAGAGAGGTACAGACGCGAACAATCGGCGAAAGAGAAGAGAACACACAGGGGTGAACTCAGAAGAAGAAGAGTCGCCAGCTAGGCATTTTTATCCCGAAGGAAAGGTAATGCTGTATAGACCTAAGAGAAGATGGATAAGACGGTCGTGAACCAGAGAAACTGAGAAAGGGGGTTGGTTAAACCTGGGAAGGTATTAGCACCCAGATTGTCCGCCGTACTCGACGGGATCCACGCTTGGAAGATTTGTGTTTTAAAGGGGTAGTGTCAGTGCAATTTGTGTATCAAAGCTGGAAAGAATGCAAGTGTCAGTGCTGGAAGAAAGTGAAAGGAGATAAAGAAGTGTCAGTGTAAGAACAAGAGTGCAGAGCTCAAGACTATGAGGCTTTGAATAATAATGCTGGAGGAGGGGGAATATATAGAGACTTTTGTTCGATAACTGTTAAGTTATGCCTACGTATCCTCTCGTGCAATGAGGAAGTCAGAACACCGTAGTTCGACCCAAAGAGACTAAAAGATAAACTGACTTGTGAACTGCTTACTTGCCTATGCTCAAGTGTATGACCTGTCTGGCTCAGGTGCAAACTGTCTTGCATTAGACGGAAGAAGCAAGTTTTCGTTTGTGAATGAATGAGATGAGAAAAGAATCCCGGAGGAGACGATTATTGTTTGTTTTTGTGTTTTCAATCTTTTATTGATTTTTGGAGTTTGTCATAAGTTTATGAGCTTAAGCCTAAACCAAGGGTCAGTAAACTCATCACATCTTCCCTCTGATTAGCGGTAATGAGAATACCTTAAGAATGAGGTAAGCACCTCACACTTAACCACCATGATGCATGATTAAGATCATTAACCTACTTGTATTTATTTAGATGTTTTTTGAGTTTTTGTTGAGTGTTAAGTAATGAGTTTAAGCCATAATCAGGGATTTAATGGACTCATTACACCATCCTAATAGAAGGATAATAGATGAGAGCATTTAAGCTGAGGAAGGCTCCTCAACTTAATCCATGATTAGGGATTAACCTCATGACCTAACAAAGCCTTTATTAAAGTGAATTTTAGTTAATGATAAGATTAAGAAGTGGATTTTATGGTTTGTAAGACAACTTGAGGGGGACTTGTCCATTAACACTAGGGTTAGTCCTTCTTAACCAATTAAGGAAGAATTAGAACCCTAATGCAAGGCCCAAGTTACAAGCTTGATGTCTTAATGATTATTAAGTGGATTAATTGAAGGAATTAAAAACATTAAGGGTTTAACACTTAGGATTAAAGTTATACACTCCATCCTAATAGAAGGATGCAGTCATAAGCTTAATCACAAAGCCTTAAAACCTTTAAGGTTTAGTCCTTGATTATGAGATGAGAATAGAAGACACAAAGATGACACAAAGGTAAAACTAAATGGGGGACTAATCAAACCCTAATTGTGATCATGCTTGGTTGTTCCTAGGGTTTATGAGGCTTGCAAAAGATCTTCAAGGAAAAGCCACCAGGAAAAAAGCAGATGAAAGGAGGAAGAAGCAGAGAGAAGCAAGCCAACTTACTTCACTTAAGAAGATAAGTTGCTTGGAGAAAGAAAGTGAAGAGGAGACATGAATGAGCAAGCTCACTCTAAAAAAAATACAAAATACAGCAATGAATACATAAGAGAGATGAGAAAATATTATGAGAAGTGAAGGCAAATTCACTTCTCAAACTCTTACCACCTGAAAAGTTAACAACAAGAAAATGAAATGCAATGAAAATGAGATGAAATGCCATGATGCAAACCAAAGTCAGAAGCATGAACATGATGTTAATGATGCTAATAGATGATGCAAACACATGTCAAGAGTTGTGGATGATCATACAAGGATGAGGATGCAAATGAAGCATGCTTTGAACCATAAAAGTTCATGAAAGTTTATGAAATGGAATGAATGCATAACATGGCAAATGAATGATGCAATGATCATACATGACTCTAATATGTCCTAAGATGTCTTATATGTCATGTTGATGCATAAAATGTCATGGCAAGTTCTTGAATGCAAGCATATGAGAGATGGATGCAAATGAAGGCAAGAATTAGGGTTTATGCATAACATGCAACACAAAATTCAAAATCAGAAGCAAATGACATGATAAAAATTTGAAAATGGGATCAAAGGAACCCTAACCCTACACAAGTTCACTTCCCAAAGGAGGGGACCTAAGTCTTAACCTAATGGAAGTTATGATTTTCTCAAGTCAACTAGGGTTTCAAGGCACTTCAAAAGGAAAAATGCACATTAAATTGAAAATGAAAGATAAATTCAAACCAATTTTACCCTAGAAACTACATGATATGAAGGATTCAATGCAAGAAGAAACATCATCAAACTCTTCATGGTTAGGAAGAATGAATTTTTCTAAGTTAGGACCAAAATATTGCCTTTAAATAACTTTAATTCCAATGAAAAATGTCAAAATAGGTCAAGAACCAAAAAGAAATTTGTTTGAAGAGTTTGATAATGTTTCTAAATGTTTTAAAATGCAATGTGAATTTTTTTGGTGATTTTTAAATACCTAAATGCATTTTTAATTAATTAATTTCCATTAACTAATTAAAAATAAACATTTAAATGATTTAAAAATTATTTTTAATGCAAAAAATAAAAATAAAAATATTTTTGGGTTCTGAAAATTAATGAAAGGTTTGATAAAAAATTTCAGAATTTTTTAATGTATTTTACTATTTTTAATAAAATGGACAAAACAAATGAATAAAAAAGAAAAGAAAATGAAATTAAATGAAAAGTACACAGATCCAAGAGTCAGGATTCAAATGGGATGCGCGGGAGTTGACTGGCGCGTGATCTGAGGGTCCACATTCAAACTGGCATATTTAAAATTAAACCCTAATTAATTAAGTTAATGACATGGATTAGGGCTTAATCAAAAGATCTGGGCCGTTCACAGCGCGCGGGAAGATGGATCCAAAGGCCTACGTTTAAACCTCACTAATTACACTGATTAGGGCAAATCACTTTCAGGCGACCGGAACAGTGTTCTGGTCGTCTTCTCCGACGAACACAAAACCCTAGCTTCTTCTACAGGTCACCAAACTTCAAATTTCTTTCACAAAAATGACCCTCTAATAATTCTAAACCTAAACCCCCAACTAAAACTCATTTATTTCACTCCATAAGCATGAATCGAAGAAAAATGTAAAACACGGGCAAAAGTTCAGAGATCACATACATGGTGGTTTCTTCACCATTTTCAAAAGTAAACACATCCCCATGACCAGGGGAGCATATAGAGTCATAAAAGAACTTAAAAGCTAGCTTCTGGGAAAAACGTTCTTCATGTTACCTGAGATGAGGACTCTCTGATTCTGAGCTTTCTGGACTCTCCCTTTGTGCAAGCCTGCTCCCTTGAACCCCCTGAGGACGGAATGAAGCTTAGAAAGCTTTAAGAATGGCTGGTTTGAATGTTTCAGTTCTGGTGTAGCAGAAATGGAGGTCTGTGTATGTGATGTTTTTGGCTGCTTTGAGGGTTGATTCTTGTTCAGTGAGTGATATGTGATTTGTTGGTGAAGAAATTTTGGATTTTTGATGGCTGAGGAAGGAGTTTCAAAGAGATGAAGGCTTGGACAGTTTTTGTGAATCCTGGATTCTTGGAGGTTGCAGGCTTGTGTGTGTTGTGTTTTGGGATGCTTGAGGTCCACATATTAGGCTCTGATTGGGCAGAGAGTTGGTAGTGGCACAGTTTGATTGGCATGGGCAAAAATGCAAAAAGTCAAGATCTTGTGTACTATGGGTATGGCTCGGGTCAGAGGAGATCTTAGGGCTTGTCCTGCCTCAACTTGAGTTAAGGAAGGCCTTTGGATCTGATTTTCTGAGATGGATGGTCTTGATCAAGAGTTTCCAAAGTTCTTGCATATTTCCCTCTTTGAGTTTTCTTATGAACCAAGGCAAAGAATCTTGTGATTTCTTAGGCAAAATGCAGCAACATGAGCCATATGAAGTTGCTAGGATGCTTTGAGATCAATTAGTGTTTAACTCAAGCATTAAAAGTTCCTTTTGAAAAAAATCCAATTTTGGAGATTTATGAGAAAATGCCTTATGTAACTTGTAATCCAAGGCATGAAAGTGAGAAATTCATAGGGCAAATTTGAGTTGTGAGCCATGAATTATGTTTGTGTGATGATTAGAAGCTGGTTTGAAGTCACATTTGGCTTTGGCATGAGGTTTTGCAACTTTCCTCCTTTGGCACAAAAGTGAAAAATGAATGATTTTATCCAACTTTGCAAGGCCATAACTCTTGATCCAAAATGAATTAGAATGAGTTATTGTACTTTTTGAAAATGGGAGGATCCCATCTACAACTTTCATGACCAAAGATTTTTCATTTGAAGCATTTTTGAATCAAAAAGAGGAGGTTGAAGAACTTTCCCAAAATGGCAAGTTTACATTATAAGTCACTTTCCAAAAATGGCAACTTTGCAAATGGCTTGAAATTTTCAAATTTTGTGAACTTATAACTTCTTCTAAGACCAAATAAAGATCATACACATTCAAAATGATGGAGAAACCCCTTTGGTTGGGTGATTGGGGGCCTCAGATGCCCTGATTTTGCACTGACTTGCTCAAGAAGTCATCTTGTGATCAAATGCCTTCTCCATTGAATTTCTTCATGAAAATTGATATGAATGATCCTCATAACATATAGAGACCAATAGAAACAAGAATGACCAAAAAATTTGGAGTTATGGCCTTTGAAACAAAAACCCTAATTTTAGGTCATTTGTGCAGTTAAACCCTAGCTCTGCTTCCAGGCTTTGCCAGTTCTTGTGATTCTTTGACTTCCTTGACCTTGGGAGGATATAATATGATGCTAGAACATACATGGACCCTCTTGAGGTGATTTAAGACCTTTGGAGTGGCTCAGATGGCCCTGGGATTGCTCAGATCACAAACCCTAGATGCAGATGACTTTGAATCAATGCAGTGAAGCAAAAATGCAATATGATGTGATATGATTGAACTTATGCAAATGAAAAGATCACAAGCCATGGTGAAATGAGTGAGGGAAAATTTGGGGTGTTTACAGCTGCCCCTATTCAAACATGAGTTAGCTGTGTAGGATGTAAGCGCCTGACTTAACAGACAAATAAGATAACTTGTGGTTGAATACCAAAGACAGTCCAAAATTTGCACTCACTGAATGAAGAAGAAAAGGGATATAGATTGTAAAAGAAAATAAAGTATGATTATAAAGTGCGGGCGATGGAGGACGACCGTCGAGCAGAGGACGACTGCTGGGGATGACGGGGACGACCGACATGCTGGGGAAATAAAGGGATCGTGATGGGGACGACCATCAAACAAAGAAATAAGACTTTCTGGGGATTAAAGGTAAATGATGGGGACGACCATCGGGCTGAAGAAATAAATGATGAGGAACGGTCATCAAAGGTGAAGGACGATCACCTAGCAGGGGACGGCTGCTCTGTTGGGGATATGGATGAGGGACGGTCATCCAAGGTGAAGGACGATCACCTAGCAAGGTATGACTGCCGAAAGTATCACGACATAGGACGAATGCCGGATAGAAAAGGTCGACGATGGGGACGGCCATCGGATAAGCATTGATGAAGGACGATCATCAAGAGGTGAAGGACGATCACCTAGCAGGGTACGGCTGCTCTTAGGGTTTATCATGACATAGGACGAATGTCAGACAACAAGATCAACGACGGGGATGACCATCAGATAAAATGATGAAGGACGATCATCAAGAGGTGAAGGACGATCACCTAGCAGGGGACGGCTGCTCTAAAATATCACGACATAGGACGAATGTCGGATAGGAAGGGGTTCTAATGAAATAGAGACTCCACCGGGGATGATGAAGGACGGTCATCAAAAAGGTGAAGGACGATCACCTGGCAGGGTACGGCTGCCGAAAATATCATGACATAGGACGAATGTCAGATAAAAGGAGATAATTTATCACGATTTGCCGGGAATTCTTCTTGGGAATGGTAGAAACGGACGAGTGTCTAATTTCAAGAAAGCAAAGGCATAAGTGTCTGACACGGTGTATAGATTAAAGATGCGGACGAGCATCCTTAAGACTATGATATAGACGAGTATCAGAGGAAACAAACGCTTAACGCATGTTCAGAGATGATGATACGGACGAGTACCAACCAGTTAACAAAGAACACGGAAGAGTGTCGACTCTGAGAGGATTTAAGCGGCGCATACAAGATACGGACGAGTATCTGTACGAGTAAAAAGTGATGAGTGGGACATAGACGAGTGTCCAACCTGCTGTGGAGAGCACGACACGGTCGGGTGTCGGAAGAGGCGTATTATAAACAAGTATTCAGGAAACTATGTTGGGGGAGGTAACACGGACGAGTGTTAGGGAAGTGTATATATATATATTTGTCTGTAAAGAATGCTCGGGCGACTTTACTGGGGAATGATGACACGGACGTGTGCCAAAAGGAGTATGTATCTGTCATTTGTGCGTGCAAGGAGGATGCTTTGGCTTTCTGTCGGGGAGTTTGAGAAGTATTTTGTACATTTGCAAACGGAGTGTTGGTATACATAGCTATTTATTCAGAACATGGCTTATGATTATGCAATATGTTTGATTTTTGCCATAATGCTCCGTATTAGACGGAATGCTACGCTCTGGGGGAAAATATGATGCGAATGCTATGATAATGCAAAGATACCGATCCGGGATCCGGATCCCGTTGTTGTGGAGATCTCCGGATGATCTACTTGAAGTGGATATCCCAGTTGGGGAGTGAGATCATTGGTAGATCTGACATATATATCTCTGTATGGGGAAATAAGTCACTGATAGACCCATCCTTGGTGATGAGGCACCCAGCTGGGGTCCGTAGAAGCTTTCGTCACTTTGTTGTGAGATCTTCGGACATTGCTCTTCTGGATAGAGGATGGCGCTCTGCGGGGAGATGGGTCCCTTCTTGACATTTGGCTGAGGAGGAATGATGACTGGTAACTCAGCTGGGGATAAAGCACCTTGGTGCTATTTTGGGAGATGGGCTGATCAAATAGTGATCTGGCAGCTTGTTGGGGAGAAGCTTTCATGCCCCATGTTGCGCTTTGACTACCTGCAATCCTGTCATGACAAAGAAACGTACAAGTATCCCGAGGTATCCCTTACTGGGTTCCATCATAGGAGTTTTAGACACTCCCGGGAGCAAATATATTTCCTGTAAGCATGTAATTTAGAAAAGACGCATCTGTACTTATGCAATCAACATCTTAAGGACATCGGACATTTTGCAAATGAAAATAAAATGTACGAGACGAAATATGACTGAAAATCTGACTTTATTAATTTGTGTGCCCTGAATTGGCAAGATACATTCAAAGAGACAGATCCCATGAAATGAGGAGATTGTTACAAATTGAAAAACAAAAAGATGCTGGCAATGTTGATGACGCTTCAGGGAGCTTCCCTTTTGCTATGACCCGTATGACCTTGACGTTCTTCTCATCTTGCTTTCTGAAGAAGGCTGATTCTGACCGATGCTTTTAAACTTCGAAGCTTTCCGTGTTGTAAGTGATACAGACGAACTCAGAATGCAATTGTTCGCTTATTCCCTTATTTTGCGTGGATCGCCCTTTCGGATTTTCAATCCACCAGAATACCCATTTTTGCCTGAGCTGTCCAATGCGGCTTTTCAACTCAGCGGGTGTACATCTTTTTATTTATTTTTTCCCTTATTTTTGCCCGAGTCTTTTATTCTGTTTTTGACTCGCCGGGATGCCCTATTTTTTGCCTGGACTTACATTCTGTTTTTATGTCCAGCGGGTCATTTTATGCGAAGTATTTTTTAACTGCATCTGAATTCACGGGGGACAGGAAGTCTTCACCATCCATAGTACTGAGCATCAGTGC
Source organism: Lathyrus aphaca (assembly GCA_963966055.1). NCBI lineage: Eukaryota > Viridiplantae > Streptophyta > Magnoliopsida > Fabales > Fabaceae > Lathyrus > Lathyrus aphaca. Next base: position 182,314,257 of record OZ014520.1, read on the forward strand.
TCCACCGGAGAAAACTTTCTTTACTATGAACGGACCATCATAATTCGGAGTCCACTTGCCCCTGTGGTCTGTATGAGGAGGGAGGAGTCTTTTCAGCACAAGGTCTCCTACTTGGTATTCTCGGAGCCTGACTTTCTGATCGAAGGCTTTCTTCATTCTTTTCTGATACAGCTGCCCATGACAGATTGCAGCTAATCTCTTCTCTTCGATCAGACTTAGTTGTTCGTATCGGGATCAGACCCATTCTGCTTCGTTCAATTTAACATCCATCAGTATTCGTAGAGAGGGTAATTCAACTTCAATATGTAGGACTGCCTCCATACCATACACAAGCTGATACGGTGTTGCCCTAGTGGATTTTCTGATTGACGTGCGGTACCCATGCAAGGCAAACGGTAGCATTTCATGCCAGTCTTTGTAGGTGACCACCATCTTCTGTACAATCTTCTTGATATTGTTATTGGCCGCCTCTACAACACCTTTCATCTTTGGCCTGTAAGGAGAAGAATTGTGGTGTTGGATCTTGAAGTCCCGGCATAGTTCTGCCATCATTTTGTTGTTCAAGTTGGAACCATTATCCGTAATGATTCGCTCGGGCACTCCATACCGACAGATGATGTCTCTTTTTAGGAATCGGGCTACCACTTGCCTTGTAACATTTGCATAAGAAGCTTCTTCGACCCACTTGGTAAAATAGTCAATGGCTACCAGGATGAATCTGTGGCCATTTGAAGCAGTTGGTTCAATCTTGCCAATCATATCAATACCCCACATGGCAAAGGGCCAGGGTGAAGACATCACATTCAAAGGGTTGGGAGGCACATGCACTTTATCCGCATAAATCTGGCATTTATGGCATTTTCTGGCATAGGCACAACAGTCTGCATCCATTGTGATCCAGTAATAGCCTGATCTTAGCAACTTTTTAGCCATAGCATGCCCTCCAGCATGGGTACCAAAAGATCCTTCGTGCACCTCGTGCATCAACAAGTCTGCCTCTGCCTTATCAACACATCTGAGAAGTACCATATCAAAGTTTCTCTTGTACAAGGAACCATCAGTATTTAGGAAAAAACTACCAGCTAGCCTCCTCAAAGTCTTCTTATCATTGGAAGATGCCCCAGGTGGGTATGTTTGGTCCTCCAAGAAGCATTTGATGTCATGGAACCAAGGCTTATCGTCTTTAGCAAGGTCTGCTGAGAATACATATGCTGGTTTATCAAGCCTGGATACTGAAATCCGAGGCACAAAGTTGGAAGCTTGAACTTTGATCATGGATGAAATGGTAGCCAGAGCATCTGCAAACTGATTTTCATCTCGAGGGATATACTCAAGCTTAACCGTTGTGAAGAAAGTCAACAACCTCCTTGTATAATCCCGGTAAGGTATCAGATGATCTTGGTGGGTGTACCATTTGCCGTTGGTTTGATTAATTACCAGAGCTGAATCTCCGAACACAGTCAAAGTCTTGATCCTGAGGTCAATGGCTTCCTCAAGACCCATAATACAGGCTTCGTATTCAGCTTCGTTGTTAGTGCAGTTAAAGGTGAGTTTTGCCGAGAAAGGCATGTGAACTCCTTTAGGTGTAATGAGTACTGCACCAACACCATGACCATTCATATTAACAGCCCCATCAAACATCATAGTCCATTCTTCTTCCGGGTCAGGCCCCTCAGTGTGAACAGGCTCTTCATGATCTTTTGCTTTTATGAACATGATGTCTTCATCAGGGAAGTCAAATCTCATAGGCTGGTAATCATCAATGGGTTGCTCAGCAAGGTAATCGGACAATACACTGCCTTTGATGGCCTTCTAAGAGGTGTAATAAATATCATACTCTGTGAGGATCATTTGCCATCTTGCAACCCGTCCGGTAAGTGTTGGCTTCTAAAAAATGTACTTAACTGGGTCCATCTTCGAGATCAATAAAGTGGTGTGGTTCAACATATACTGCCTTAGTCGGCGAGCAGCCCACGCTAAAGCACATCAAGTTTTCTCGAGCGGTGAATAACGTTGTTCACAGTCGGTAAACTTTTTGCTTAGGTAGTAAATTGCATACTTTTTTCGACCAGAATCATCATGCTGGCCCAACACACACCCCATTGACTCTTCTAATACTGTCAGGTACATGATTAGAGGTCTTCCTTCAACTGGAGGCATAAGGATTGGAGGCTCTTGTAAATATTCCTTGATTTTGTCAAAAGCCCTCTGGCAGTCTTCGTTCCACCTGACCGTTTGTTCTTTTCTTAACAACTTGAACAAGGGTTCACAGGTTGCAGTAAGGTGAGATATGAACCGTGAAATGTAGTTCAATCTGCATAAGAACCCCCGAACTTCTTTTTCAGTCTTCGGTGCAGGAATTTCTTGGATGGCTTTGACTTTGTCAAGGTCAACTTCAATCCCTTTCTCACTTACAATAAATCCTAGCAGCTTACCGGATCGCACCCCGAATGTGCATTTGTTGGGGTTTAACTTCAACTGGTACTTTCTCAGACGCTTGAATAACTTCAACAGATTCACCAGGTGGTCTTCTTCTATGAGGGACTTGGCAATCATGTCATCCACATAACATTCAATTTCCTTGTGGATCATGTCATGGAATAATGTTACCATAGCCCGTTGATAAGTGGCACCCGCATTCTTTAATCCGAATGGCATCACCTTATAGCAGAATGTGCCCCAGGGTGTGATGAAAGTTGTCTTCTCCATGTCTTCAGGTGACATTTTAATCTGATTATATCCTGAAAATCCATCCATGAAGGAGAATACCGAGAACTGAGCCGTATTTTCGACCAATACATCAATGTGAGGTAAAGGGAAGTCATCTTTCGGGCTAGCTCTGTTCAGATCCCGATAATCCACACACATTCTCACCTTGCCATCTTTCTTAGGTACTGGTACAATATTAGCAACCCACGGCGGATAGCTAGTCACAGCAAGGAAACCGGCATCCCACTGCTTTTGTATCTCTTCTTTTATCTTCATTACCATATCTGGGCGAGTACGGCGCAACTTCTGTTTTACTGGCGGGCAGTCTTCTTTTAGAGGCAGCTTGTGCATGACGATGTCGGTGTCCAACCCTGGCATATCCTGATAAGACCAAGCAAAAACATCCACATATTCTCGAAGCATGTCAATCAGTTGCTCTTTCACTGAATCTTGTAAGCAGGCCCCGATCTTAACTTCTTTCACGTCTTCTTCCGTACCAAGATTAACCGTCTCAACCTCTTCCTGATGAGGAGTGATAACCTTCTCCTCTTGTCTCAACAACCTGGCTATCTCTTCAGGTAGCTCATAATCTTCTTCAACCCCTTCATCATCTTGATTGATTGGATTGTCAAAGTCATACAAAGTCATAGCAGTGTTGTTGTCGGTGCAGTCTGGAGGGCACTTTCTGCAAGGGTTTAGATTTGTTCATTTTAGTGATCAGTTTTATCTTATTTTAGAAAAAGGTGAAAATGAAGTTATTTATTTTGAAAACATTGCCATTTTATTTTTATACAAAAAATGAAAAATGAAAAACAGTGAGCGGAAAAGAAAAGACTCATTTGCAAAAGATGTCCTGATATTCATTAATTGATCTTTGCACAAAATACAAGATGGCCCGATTACAAAATGAGTCCTGATATCTTGGGCAAGATACAGGACTTGATGCATGCTTCAAAATACATGAAATAATAATTACTCTGCAGGAGTAACCCTTATAATTTCCTGGGAAGACCAGTTTGAGACATGGCTCCCCGGGGTCCTTGGACGTATCCAGCTTTCCAGGTTGCGCTCGTCTTCTGACTCATCTTCCAAATTGTTCACAGCATCCGGGGTGAGCATTCCCCCGCTGACAAACTTGGGCTCCTTTGCAGCCTCTGGTTGATCTTGTTGAGTTGGTCTGTAACCCAACCCAAATCGGTCTTCTTTCTTTTCCACGGGCAGCAGCTTGCCCCAGCCTTGGGCGGTACCTTCCTCAACGACCTTCCAGGCTTGCTGGTATGATGTTATGGAAGTTCCCAGTATAGCAGATGCTTCATTAATGTTCAAGGACTCAAACCCTTGGCTCATGGTTTCATGGATCTCCCCATCCATCTCAATGTACTTATATGTAGCCAGCTGGAAAACAAAGATGTCCTCCTCCCCACAGATGGTGATGATTTGGCCTTCCCACTCGAATTTTAACTTCTGGTGAAGGGTAGACGTAACAGCGCCAGCGGAGTGGATCCAGGGTCTACCCAACAGACAACTGTAGGCCGGTTGTATGTCCATCACAAAGAAGGTAGTTTTGAAGGTCTGTGGGCCAATCAACACAGGCAGATCAATCTCCCCAAGCACTGATCTTTTAGAGCCATCAAATGCTCTCACCACCAAATTACTCGGACGCAATGCCAAGCCATCATTCTCCAGCTTCACTAAGGCTTTCTTTGGTAGAACATTGAGTGATGACCCAGTGTCCACCAGTACATGAGATAGAACAACACCCTTGCATTCTAGGGTGATATGTAAAGCCTTGTTGTGGTTGCGTCCCTCTGTTGTTAAGTTAGCATTGGTAAAGCCCAGCCCATGACTGGTGTTGACATTTGCAACCACAGTTTCTAGCTGATTAACAGTAATCTCCTCTGGCACGTATGCTGCGTGCAGGACTTTCAACAACGCGTTCCTGTGAGCTTCAGAACACATCAACAGTGACAATATGGAAATTTTGGAGGGGGTTTGGTGAAGCTGGTCCACCACCTTGTAATCACTCCTTTTTATGATTCTCATGAACTCGTCTACATCTTGCTCAAAAGATGTCTTCTGAGTGTCTTTGGCAGTTGGCTCTTCAGATACCACATTCTTTCCTTTTGCTTTGGCAGCAACTTCTGCTTCAACATTAGGTCTTTGTGTTTGTGAGGCAAAGAGGCGTCCGCTTCTGGTGAAGCCTCCGCCTCCCCCAACATTATCAACTTGTGGAGAAGAGGTCGATGAATCCAGAGTGATTTTCTCCCCGTTGCAATAGAGATCAGAGCCATAATGCCAAGGTATGGCATTGCTGCTTTCATAAGGAACCGGTCCAGGCACCGTAATGGTGACCGGACTGATTGCTGCAGAGGAAGGTATTGTAACGGTGTGCGGATCATAGTAAATTGTGACTGGTGATCTAGCAGGAGGTGCCATGATTTGTTGTTGGAAATTGCTGCTGGGAGGAACACTTGATGGGTCATAGTAGATTGTAACTGTCGAGACATCTTCATTAATCCTTGCTGGCGTTGTAGAAGATTCTGCTAATAAAATGGATGCTGATGTTGTAGAAGAAATGGCTGTTGAAATTTGACTTGTTGAAGTGATGGATGGAGTAATTGCTGATGATATTGATGAATCGGTAGGAATGATTGTTTCTGCTGTCGTAGAAGAATCAGGAATTGTTGTTAAATGAATTGCTGGATTTGTAGACGCCGTTGTTGAAATCTGAAGGATACCATCCTTAATAAGACCATTTATGCCGCTTCTCAGCCTTTCACACCCATTGACTGCAATGTTGCAATACCCACAGCCAAGCTCACACCCGGGGAACACTTGGCATTCTAAAAGCTGAGCTTTAATTTCGACCAAAGGTGTTCGAATTTGTGCAACACTGGTGATCAAGGTAGATGGTTTGTCTTCCTCAATGGCATTAATCCTCGGCCCGCCATGATTAGGCATAGGATTTCTGTTGACATTCGGAGGAGGTGCAAAGTTGAGGGCTTTAGAATCCACCAGGTCTTGGACTTTCATTTGTAAGGCCCTGCATTTTTCAGTATTGTGACCGGGTGCATTGGAGTGGAAAGCACACCTGGCGTTGACATCATAATTCTTTGGGAGATTGAGGGGATCTGGTGGTGCCAACATTCTTAACTCAACCAAGTTAAGCTTCAGGAGTTGTGGTAATAAGGCAGCATAAGGCATAGGGATAGGGTCAATCACCCTGTTTTCCTGTGATGGTATTTGTTGGAAGGGACGCTGTTGTTGGTTGCTATTGTTGTTGTTGTAGGTTCTCTGTTGCGGATACTGAACTTGTTGTTAATAATGTGGTTGTTGCTGAGGATATGCTGATTGTTGAGGAATCGGAGCTGGAATGGTAACAGCTGCTACTGACCGGTGTACATACTGAGGTCTGCCCCTGTTTGCATGAATGGAATTGGTCTCACCGGCCCTTCGGGGTCCCACAAAAGGCTTCCTGGAATTACTGGATGAACTTGCACCACTGTCAGAAATTTTGCCCATTTTTAATAGACTTTCAATCCTTTCACCAGCTATGACGACATCAGCAAAGCTGGTAGAGGAAAAGGCAGCCAGTCTATCAATATATGTTCCTTGCAGAGTATTCATGAACATGTCAGCCATCTCCCTCTCTGACATGGGTGGTTGGAGAGCAGCAGCAAGCTGTCTCCACCTTTGGGCATATTCCCTGAAGCTTTCTCTGGCAGACTGGGACATTCCCATCAGGAGGGTCCTGTTAGGAGCCATGTCCAGATTGTATTGATATTTCCTGATGAAGGCTTCAGCTAAGTCCTTCCAGCATCTAATGGTAGCCCTGGTCAAGTGCGAATACCACTCTCTTGAAGCCCCGGTCAGACTGTCTTCGAAGTAGAACATCCACAGCTTCTCATCCATAGTATAAGCTTTAAGTCTTCCCAGAAAAGACTGCAGGTGAGTTCGTGGACAAGAGGTTCCATTGTATTTCTCAAAGCACGGGGGTTTGAATTTGTGGGGAATTCAAACCCCATCCACTAGCCCCATGTCCATTACATCGAAGCCCAAGGAATTCTGAGACTCCAAAGATCTCAACTTCTCAGCAATTTCATCTAACCTCCTGTCATAGACTTCATCTCCTGCTCCCATAACAGTAAACTGCTCCTCTTGGGATCTTCCTGCAAGATTCTCCCCCCAGCAGTATTACCCTGCACATTCCTTGGGATGTTAGCTTCTGGATCCATATGAGGTCCAAATACTGGTGGATCAATACGAGGCTGATCCCTTTCATTGTTGCTAGTTCCCCCTGTCCCAAGATGAGGCTCCTCAGGAGTTTGCCTTTCCACCAGTTCTCTTAATCTTTCTTGACTCTGGGCTAAGCCAGTCATTACAGCCATGAATTGAGACATCTGATTTCTCATTTCTACTCTCTCATTAGCCATTTGGTTTCTGACCTCAGTCAGATCTTGCTGTACTTGATCCATTTGAATACCAGGAAGGTTGTTGCGAGTAGGGTACCAGTGCGTGCGGTTGACAGGGAACACTCGGCGACGAGCAATGTTTCCTGAGATCACAACAGAGTTAGAAATAAATAATAATAAAACCTACAAAACAAAACAAGGTTAGTATGCAATGCAGTATGCTTATTTGTTTTCCAAGGTATCCGGCTTGGTTCTTGGTTTTGACCTTTCCAGACCTCGAGGAAGACGCTTGATGTTGCTGAGAAAAGAAACCCAATGAAAGCAAACTAATATATTACAAATGATGAACAAATACATAGTTTGTTTTACGACACATGCCCCTGGAGGGTCAAAATAAAAAAAAAAGAAGAGAAAAGTACATCAAATGGAAATGAACAACAAGCAAAGAAGTCAAACATTCAGTCCAAACTCATCCTCCTTGACCTCCTTCAGGAGTGCCTCAGTCACTGGACCAGCTGGATGCTCTGTAATGGTCCTAATGAGGAGGTTCCTGGTGGCAATGACAGTGGTCAGCTTCTTGTGCCTGTCCTAATCTTTTTATCTCTTACACCCTGCCCTAAGCTTCAACTCTCAAATCTCCTTTTGGGCTGCCAACAAAGCTTCCTGCTGCTTCTTTTCATTGGCCTCTAACTGTTCAATCTTGGCTTGAGTTTTCTGATCTTCTTGTGTACGGGCTTCAGTGATTCTGACCCACCTAGCCTGGCTCTCTTGCAGATAGAGCTCAGTCCTAGCCTTCTGAATCTTGGCTTCCTTACAGGCATTCTTCAATATTTGTTCCCCAGCTCTTACTTTCCTGATGTAATCCTCTGTTTTCTCAATTTTGGCAAGATGCTCCACCCTAAGCTTTTCCAACCTCTCAATGTCCAGACGACCATCACTCCTTTCCCAAAGGGTCTTCTTCAAAGCTTGAGACAGATTCTCATTCCTTTCCTTCAGTTTCTCAAATTCTTCCAGGCTGACAGTTGCTGATGGCTGTGCTGTAGATGGTCCATGTATATCCTCAATGGTGAAAGGAATTCCAGTAATCTGAGATCTAGTACGGGACCAATCATAGTACTGAGCTGAAGCAACATTATTACACCTCCCTAGAATAGCCATCCCTTTTGTCTGGATGTTGTCCCAAGCCCAAGATGCTTGTCTGACAGCAGCTGAATTAGGCTTCACTTCACAATACAGGGTCTCAGCTAAATCCTGCACTCTGGGAGGGTGAACCAAAGCATAGCCCAGTTGTCTCTTAAACAACAAAGGATTGTAGTTGATGCAATAATAGAAATCTCCCAGCAATGTGGGTACTGGGTTCCTCAGAAGAAACAAATGAATGGCATTCTTGCTGACAAATTTGGGCTCATCTGCAAACAGTATAACCCCATATATGCTGAGGTCTAACAGTGCATAGAATGCCCTCCACTCTCCCAAGGAGGCCTTCAGGATGGCCTGAGAAATCAAGCAGTCCAAGTGCAAACCAGGGATCCCAGCTTTTGTTGTCATGCTTTGCTCAATAAGGGCAGGCTCCAGGTACAGTGCCTTTGCTACCTTTTCATTTCTAGGAGCTGGCATCTCTGGGTTGAAGAGGATTCCACCCCTGATAGGTACTCCAATCAATGAGGAAAACTCTTCCAGCAGAGGCCCTAGCTGAAAGTCTGGAAAGGTGAAGCATCTCAAAGGAGGGTCATAAAACTGCAAGCAGGTGTGGATCATGCTCCTCTGAGAAGGGTCAAGGTCCATAACCATATCCAGGATACCTCCATAGTGCTCTCTAAACAATGGGATGTGGTCAGGGGTGATGAGTGACTGGACTTGCCTGATGCCAGTCAACACAGGCTCAAAGAAATGGTAGGATATGTTGCTCTTCCTGGGAGTAGTCATGAATGCTGCTGCAGAGACTGAAGATTGGTACTGATGAAGATCACAGACTGGTGCTGGAAATGAGCCACTGACAGGCTGATGCTGGTGATGATGAAAATAGATGAAGCAGATAACTGATGAAGCAGAGGTCTATGCAGAAGAAGGGGTCAAAACCAAACTAGATATAATGTGGATACCCTGAAAAACAAATAAACAAATGTTAAATGATGCAATGATGATGTATGCAAATGATATGCGAGGGTTTATGATCAAGCTGGATCTGATTATCTGTCTTGATATAAGCCCATGTATGTTCAAAGAAGGTCCAGATGAAGGTTCAGAAATCCAGTAACCAAGGTGGGGGACTCAAATAAAGAGTCACATGTCCAGGGCTAATCACAAGAACTGTCCAAAATGAGGTACTCTTAAACCAAATAGTAACAGGGTATGATGTGGCCAAGGGTACCTGCAAACCTGTAAACAGCCCAACCCCCTCACAAGTAATGTTCTAAAACAAGGATCCTCAGACTTGGATCAGTTATGAGAAGTGTAAACACTTCTAACCCGGAGGTACATTGTTTACAATAACCATAAAAGATCCTCCTCTAATTCACCTCAGTTTCTGAAGGTCATACTAAAGGTCATACAGACTTAGCAGGCTTCCCAGATAGCCCTAGCACTACAGGAGATCTGTAGCACATAGTTCTCAAGAAGAAACCCACATCTGAACCGTGTTTCATATTCCCGCACCAGACCGAAATGGAATGGGAAAGAACATGAACCACTCTAGCCTAGGTGTCACTCAGGTCCCATGTATAGGACCTTAAACTCTCAATGGAACCCCCACCCATCAAGACAACAAACCAGATCCAACAATGACAGTATGAAATATGCAAAACTGTAAAGAAAGCAGTAAATAAAGCTGTACAGAAAGCAATAAATAAAGCAATATAAATAAACACACAATTAGCATATGACACCCCAGTAAACACAAATCAAACAAGCGCTAGGAGGAACCCACAAAAAGAACCAGAAGCCCTAGTTACAGTATAAAGGTCCCCAGCAGAGTCGCCAAGCTGTCGCTCCCACCAAATGACACCTGGCCAAGAGAGGTACAGACGCGAACGGTCGGCGAAAGAGAAGAGAACACACAGGGGTGAACTCAGAAGAAGAAGAGTCGCCAGCTAGGCATTTTTATCCCGAAGGAAAGGTAATGCTGCATAGACCTAAGAGAAGATGGATAAGACGGTCGCGAACAAGAGAAACTAAGAAAGGGGGTTGATTACAACCTGGGAAGGTATTAGCACCCAGATTGTCCGCCGTACTCGACGGGATCCACGCTTGGAAGATTTGTGTTTTAAAGGGGTAGTGTCAGTGCAATTTGTGTATCAAAGCTGGAAAGAATGCAAGTGTCAGTGTTGGAAGAAAGTGAAAGGAGATAAAGAAGTGTCAGTGTAAGAACAAGAGTGCAGAGCTCAAGACTATGAGGCTTTGAAGAATAATGCTGGAGGAGAGGGAATATACAGAGACTTTTGTTCGATAACTGTTAAGTTATGCCTACGTATCCTCTCGTGAAATGAGGAAGTCAGAACACCGTAGTACGACCCAAAGAGACTGAAAGATAAACTGACTTGTGAACTGCTTACATGCCTATGCTCAAGTGTATGGCCTGTCTGGCTCAGGTGCAAACTGTCTTGCATTAGACGGAAGAAGCAAGTTTTCGTTTGTGAATGAATGAGATGAGAAAAGAATCCCGGAGGAGACGATTATTGTTTGTTTTTGTGTTTTCAATATTTTATTGCTTTTTGGAGTTTGTCATAAGTTGATGAGCTTAAGCCTAAACCAAGGGTCAGTAAACTCATCACATCTTCCCTCTGATTAGGGGTAATGAGAATAACTTAAGTATGAGGTAAGCACCTCACACTTAACCACCATGATGCAGGATTAAGATCATTAACCTACTTGTATTTATTTAGATGTTTTTGGAGTTTTTGTTTAGTGTTAAGTAATGAGTTTAAGCCATAATCAGGGATTTAATGGACTCATTACACCATCCTAATAGAAGGATAATAGATGAGAGCATTTAAGCTGAGGAAGGCTCCTCAACTTAATCCATGATTATGGATTAACCTCATGACCTAACAAAGCCTTTATTAAAGTGAATTTTAGTTAATGATAAGATTAAGAATTGGATTTTATGGTTTGTAAGACAACTTGAGGGGGACTTGTCCATTAACACTAAGGTTAGTCCTTCTTAACCAATTAAGGAAGAATTAGAACCCTAATGCAAGGCCCAAGTTACAAGCTTGATGTCTTAATGATTATTAAGTGGATTAATTGAAGGAATTAAACACATTAAGGGTTTAACACTTAGGATTAAAGTTATACACTCCATCCTAATAGAAGGATGTAGGCATAAGCTTAATCACAAAGCCTTAAAACCTTTAAGGTTTAGTCCTTGATTATGAGATGAGAAGAGAAGACACAAAGATGACACAAAGGTATAACTAAATGGGGGACTAATCAAACCCTAATTGTGATCATGCTTGGTTGTTCCTAGGGTTTATGAGGCTTGCAAAAGATCTTCAAGGAAAAGCCACCAGGAAAAAGCAGATGAAAGGAGGAAGAAGCAGAGAGAAGCAAGCCAACTTACTTCACTTAAGAAGATAAGTTGCTTGGAGAAAGAAAGTGAAGAGGAGACATGAATGAGCAAGCTCACTCTAAAACAAATACAAAATTCAGAAATGAATACATAAGAGAGATGAGAAAAGATTATGAGAAGTGAAGGCAAATTCACTTCTCAAACACTTACCACCTGAAAAGTTAACAACAAGAAAATGAAATGCAATGAAAATGAGATGAAATGCCATGATGCAAACCAAAGTCAGAAGCATGAACATTATGTTAATGATGCTAAGAGATGATGCAAACACATGTCAAGAGTTGTGGATGATCATACAAGGATGAGGATGCAAATGAAGCATGCTTTGAACCATAAAAGTTCATGAAAGTTTATGAAATGGAATGAATGCATAACATGGCAAATGAATGCTGCAATGATCAAACATGACTCTAATATGTCCTAAGATGTCTTATATGTCATGTTGATGCATAAAATGTCATGGCAAGTTCTTGAATGCAAGCATATGAGAGATGGATGCAAATGAAGGCAAGAATTAGGGTTTATGCATAACATGCAACACAAAATTCAAAATCAGAAGCAAATGACACGATAAAAATTTGAAAATGGGATCAAAGGAACCCTAACCCTACACAAGTTCACTTCCCAAAGGAGGGGACCTAAGTCTTAACCTAATGGAAGTTATGATTTTCTCAAGTCAACTAGGGTTTCAAGGCACTTCAAAAGGAAAAATGTACATTAAATTGAAAATGAAAGATAAATGCAAACCAATTTTACCCTAGAAACTACATGATAAGAAGGATGCAATGCAAGAAGAACCATCACCAAACTCTTCATGGTTAGGCAGAATGAATTTTTCTAAGTTAGGACCAAAATATTGCCTTTAAATAACTTTAATTCCAATGAAAAATGTCAAAATAGGTCAAGAACCAAAAAGAAATTTGTTTGAAGAGTTTGATAATGTTTCTAAATGTTTTAAAATGCAATGTGAATTTTTTTGGTGATTTTTAAATACCTAAATTCATTTTTAATTAATTAATTTCCATTAACTAATTAAAAATAAACATTTAAATGATTTAAAAATGATTTTTAATGCAAAAAATAAAAATAAAAATATTTTTGGGTTCTGAAAATTAATGAAAGGTTTGATAAAAAATTTCAGAATTTTTTAATGTATTTTACTATTTTTAATAAAATGGACAAAACAAATGAATAAAAAAGAAAAGAAAATGAAATTAAATTAAAAGTACACAGATCCAAGAGTCAGGATTCAAATGGGATGCGCGGGAGTTGACTGGCGCGTGATCTGAGGGTCCACATTCAAACTGGCATATTTAAAATTAAACCCTAATTAATTAAGTTAATGACATGGATTAGGGCTTAATCAAAAGATCTGGGCCGTTCACAGCGCGCGGGAAGATGGATCCAAAGGCCTACGTTTAAACCTCACTAATTACACTGATTAGGGAAAATCACTTTCAGGCGACCGGAACAGTGTTCCGGTCGTCTTCTCAGACGAACACAAAACCCTAGCTTCTTCTACAGGTCACCAAACTTCAAATTTCTTTCACAAAAATGACCCTCTAATCATTCTAAACCTAAACCCCCAACTAAAACTCATTTATTTCACTCCATAAGCATGAATCGAAGAAAAATGTAAAACATGGGCAAAAGTTCAGAGATCACATACATGGTGGTTTCTTCACCATTTTCAAAAGTAAACACATCCCCATGACCAGGGGAGCATATAGAGTCATAAAAGAACTTAAAAGCTAGCTTCTGGGAAAAAAGTTCTTCATGTTACCTGAGATGAGGACTCTCTGATTCTGAGCTTTCTGGACTCTCCCTTTGTGCAAGCCTGCTCACTTGAACCCCCTGAGGACGGAATGAAGCTTAGAAAGCTTTAAGAATGGCTGGTTTGAATGTTTCAGTTCTGGTGTAGCAGAAATGGAGGTCTGTGTATGTGATGTTTTTTGCTGCTTTGAGGGTTGATTCTTGTTCAGTGAGTGATATGTGATTTGTTGGTGAAGAAATTTTGGATTTTTGATGGTTGAGGAAGGAGTTTCGAAGAGATGAAGGCTTGGACAATTTTTGTGAATCCTGGCTTCTTGGAGGTTGCAGGCTTGTGTGTGTTGTGTTTTGGGATGCTTGAGGTCCACATATTAGGCTCTGATTTGGCAGAGAGTTGGTAGTGGCACAATTTGATTGGCATGGGCAAAAATGCAAGAAGTCAAGATCTTGTGTACTATGGGTATGACTCGGGTCAGAGGAGATCTTAGGGCTTGTCCTGCCTCAGCTTGAGTTAAGGAAGGCCTTTGGATCTGATTTTGTGAGCTGGATGGTCTTGATCAAGAGTTTCCAAAGTTCTTGCATATTTCCCTCTTTGAGTTTTCTTATGAACCAAGGCAAAGAATCTTGTGATTTCTTGGGCAAAATGCAGCAACATGAGCCATATGAAGTTGCTATGATGCTTTGAGATCAATTAGTGTTTAATTCAAGCATTAAAAGTTCTTTTTGCAAAAAATCCAATTTTGGAGATTTATGAGAAAATGCCTTATGTAACTTGTAATCCAAGGCATGAAAGTGAGAAATTCTTGGGCAAATCTGAGTTGTGAGCCATGAATTATGTTTGTGTGATGATTAGAAGCTGGTTTGAAGTCACATTTGGCTTTGGTATGAGGTTTTGCAACTTTCCTCCTTTGGCACAAAAGTGAAAAATGAATGATTTTGTCCAACTTTGCAAGGCCATAACTCTTGATCCAAAATGAATTAGAATGAGTTCTTGTACTTTTTGAAAATTGGAGGATCCCATCTACAACTTTCATGACCAAAGATTTTTCATTTGAAGCATTTTTGAATCAAAAAGAGGAGGTTGAAGAACTTTCCCAAAATGGCAAGTTTACATTATAAGTCACTTTCCAAAAATGGCAACTTTGCAAATGGCTTGAAATTTTCAAATTTTGTGAACTTCTAACTTCTTCTAAGACCAAATAAAGATCATACACATTCAAAATGATGGAGAAACCCCTTTGGTTGGGTGATTGGGGGCCTCAGATGCCCTGATTTTGCACTGACTTGCTCAAGAAGTCATCTTGTGATCAGATGCCTTCTCCATTGAATTTCTTCATGAAAATTGATATGCATGATCCTCATAACATATAGAGACCAATAGAAACAAGAATGACCAAAAAATTTGGAGTTATGGCCTTTGAAACAAAAACCCTAATTTTAGGTCATTTGTGCAGTTAAACCCTAGCTCTGCTTCCAGGCTTTGCCAGTTCTTGTGATTCTTTGACTTCCTTGACCTTGGGAGGATATAATATGATGCTAGAACATACATGGACCCTCTTGAGGTGATTGAAGACCTTTGCAGTGGCTCAGATGGCCCTGGGATTGCTCAGATCACAAACCCTAGATGCAGATGACTTTGAATCAATGCAGTGAAGTAAAAATGCAATATGATGTGATATGATTGAACTTATGCAAATGAAAAGATCACAAGCCATGGTGAAATGAGTGAGGGCAAATTTGGGGTGTTTACAATGTCTTCGCATGGTCCTACCAAGATATGCCTGGTTTAGACACTGACATTGTGGTTCACAAGCTGCCTCTCAGAGAAGACTGTCCTCCAGTGAAGCAGAAGTTGAGGTGCACACGTCCTGATATGGCAATTAAAATAAAAGAAGAAGTTCAAAAACAGTTTGATGTTGGCTTCTTGGCCGTGACCAGTTACCCTCTGTGGGTTGTCAACATTGTGCCGGTTCCCAAGAAAGACAATAAAGTCAGGATGTGTGTAGACTACAGGGATTTGAATAGGGCCAGCCCCAAAGATGACTTCCCTCTACCTCACATAGATGTGCTCGTCGATAATACTGCTCAATTTTCTGTGTTCTCCTTCATGGACGGATTTTCCGGTTATAACCAGATTAAGATGTCTCGCGATGACATGGAAAAGACAACCTTCATCATGCCTTGGGGCACCTTCTGTTACAAGGTCATGCCATTTGGTTTGAAGAATGCTGGAGCCACTTACCAACGGGCGATGGTGACAATATTTCACGACATGATTCATCATGAAATTGAGGTTTATGTTGATGATATGATATCAAAATCCCAAACGGAGGAAGAGCACTTGGTTAATCTAGCAAAGTTGTTTGACAGACTTCAGAAGTTCAGATTGAGGTTGAATCCGAATAAGTGTACCTTCGGGGTCCGTTCTGGCAAGCTACTCGGCTTCATTGTTAGTGAGCGAGGAATTAAGGTTGATCCTGCCAATGTGAAAGTTATCCAAGAGATGCCTGAGCCGAAGACTGAAAAGCAAGTACGTGGTTTCTTAGGGAGACTAAACTACATTTCATGGTTTATCTCTCACCTAACTGCCACGTGTGAGCCCATCTTTAAGCTTCTATGGAAGAATCAGACCATTAAATAGAATGAAGACTTCCAGCAAGCCTTTGACCGAATCAAAGAATACCTGCTAGAACCTCCAATTCTTATGCCTCCAGTGCCAGGGAGACCTTTGATTATGTATCTTACTGTGCTTGAAGGATCGATGGCATGTGTGCTGGGTCAGCAGGACGAGTCTGGTCGAAAAGAGCACGCCATTTATTACCTTAGCAAAAAGTTTACCGATTGTGAGATGCGTTACTCGCTACTCGAGAAAACTTGTTGCGCTTTGGCATGGGCTGCTCGCCGACTAATACAGTACATGCTGACTCACACTGTTCTCTTAATTTCCAAGATGGATCCTGTGAAATACATTTTTGAAAAGCCAGCTCTGACAGGAAGAGTGGCCCGGTGGCAGATGATACTAACAGAGTATGATATACATTACACTTCGCAAAAGGCAATCAAAGGAAGTGTATTGTCAGAATACTTGGCTCAGCAGCCAATCGATGATTATCAACCCATGAGGTTCGAGTTTCCGGATGAGGACATCATGTTACTCAAGATGAAAGACTATGAAGAACCACTTCCGGAGGAGGAGCCAGACCCTGAATCCAAATGGAAGTTGATGTTTGACGGAGCTGTGAACATGAATGGAAGTGGAGTAGGTGCTGTTATCATCTCACCAGAAGGGGTCCATACACCTTTAGCTGCTCGGTTGACTTTCGAATGCACTAACAATGATGCGGAGTATGAAGCTTATATCATGGGGATTTAAGAGGCAATCGATTTGCGAGTCAAAAACCTCGAGATCTTCGGAGATTCTGCTCTGGTGATGAATAAAGTCAATGGAAAATGGCTGGTTCATCAACCTCATTTGGTTCCTTACAGAGATTATGTCAGGAGGCTGTTAACTTTCTTCACCAAAATCAGGTTGAGTTATATTCCTCGAGATGAAAACCAATTTGCCGATGCTCTAGAAACTTTGTCGTCCATGATTAAAGTTTGTCAAGAGAATTTCGTGCCTCGAATTACGGTCTCCCGTATTGAAAGACCTGCTTATGTCTTTGCAGTTGACAGTGGTGAAGATAACAAGCCTTGGTATCATGATATCAAGCAATTCCTGAAGGCTCAGGAATACCCAGCTGGGGCATCTCGTAAGGACAAGAAGACCCTTAGAAGACTGGCAGGATGTTTCTTCTTGAATCAGGATGGCGTGTTGTACAAGCGAAATTTCGACATGGTTCTGCTCAGATGTGTGGATAGACACGAAGCAGACTTGTTGATGCAAGAGGTTCACGAAGGTTCCTTTGGTACCCATGCTGGGGGGGCATGCTATGGCCAAGGAATTATTGAGATCAGGGTATTATTGGATTACCATGGAATCCGATTGCTGTAAATACTCCTGTAAATGTCACAAGTGTCAAATTTACGCTGATAAGGTCTATGTGCCTCCGAATCCGTTGAGTGTCATGTCTTCACCATGGCCGTTTGGCATGTGGGGCATTGATATGATTGGCAAGATCGAGCCAACAACTTCTAACGGTCATCGCTTCATCCTGGTTGCTATAGACTACTTCACGAAGTGGGTCGAAGCGGCATCTTATGCCAATGTCACTAAACAAGTGGTAGCCCGGTTTATTAAAAGAGACATCATTTGCCGGTACAGAATTCCTGAAAGAATCATTACTGATAATGGTTCTAATCTCAACAACAAGATGATGGCTGATTTATGTCAGGATTTCAAAATAGAGCATCACAACTCTTCTCCATATCGCCCGAAGATGAATGGCGTCGTCGAGGTGGCCAATAAAAATATCAAGAAGATCATGCAGAAGATGATTGTAACATACAAAGACTGGCATGAGATGCTACCATTTATGTTGCATGGGTACAGAACTTCAGTACGTACTTCAACAGGGGAAACCCCGTTCTCACTGGTGTATGGTATGGAGGCAGTCCTACCAATTGAAGTGGAAATCCCCTCGTTGAGGTTAATGATGGACATTAAGCTAGATGAAGCTGAGTGGCTCGATCCAGATATAATCAATTGAGCCTCATTGAAGAAAAACGTCTAGCAGTTGTATGCCATGGACAGTTGTACCAGCGGCGGATGAAGCAGGCTTTTGACAAGAAAGTGCGACCACAGAGGTACATGCCAGGTGACTTGGTGCTGAAAATGATTCTTCCTCCTCTCAATGATCACAGGGGCAAGTGGACACCCAACTATGAAGGACCGTTCATGGTTAAAAAGGTTTTCTCATGCGAAGCCTTGATGCTAACAACCATGGATGGAGAAGATTTCCAATCCCCTGTCAACGCAGACGCAGTAAGAAAATACTTCGTGTAAAAAAGGACCCGCTGGATAAAAACAGAATAAAGATCCAAGAAAAAATGGGCATCCCGGCGAGCCAAAAACCGAATAAAAGGCTCGGGCAAAAGTTAGGGAAATCTTGAAAAAAATTACACCCGTTGAGTTGAAAAGCCACATCGGACGGCTCAGGCAAAAAAGGGTATCCCGGTGGATTGAAAACCTGAAAGGGAGATCCACGTAAAAGAGGGATTAACACGAACGACTGCAATCTGCGAGATCCGTAACCTATCTGCAGCTGAGGCTATTCTAAGGGTTGAAGATCAGTTTCAATTACTTTTTCTCATGAGGCAGAGCGAGCGGAGCGTCTTGAAGATATACGAGTCATAACCGGGTTGGAACTTGATGAGATCCACTTCTCACATTGCCAATAGGATAGTTTGTTTTCCTTTTTGGCTGTTTCCTCTTTCCAGGGAACTGCTTCCTTTGTATTGCCTATTCATGGCCATTTTTCTGAATCAATAAAAATTCAACTTCAGTCAATTTGTGACTATTTGCATCTTGTTTTTGTTTTTTCATCTTGCATTGATTGATTGCGAAAACGTCCAGCAAATCGTGATTTATATTGTGTTGTGAACATTTGAATGCTTTCTAACTCGTGCAGGAGGACAGAAACATTTAATACAACTCTGAAAAGGTGTCAAGATACCCAGATAATGATTCATACCACGAGCCTGGAGCAGGAAGGTCCCAAACTAACTCTCCATGTTGCAGGTACTATCGATTGTGTTCATGCAGGTACAAGTACCGATGTTGCTAACAGAGCTAAAAGCAAATTCCCAGGAGGAGCATTGCTTTATGGTTGAATAGGAGCAGGTGTCTTCCGAGGTGTCTCCAGTCATCCCCAGTAAAGTGGAAGTTGAAATCTCCCTCAGCAAGGCAACAGAAAGTTGGTGTCCTCCCCAAGCAGAGACTTCCCTTTAATACATGGGCAATCTCCAGCAGTACAAGGAGTGCCTTTCCTCCTCATCAGTTTTCTCCCTCAGCAGTGTCATGCCTTTGGTTCCCAGGCAAGTCAGGAGGTCCTCACTTCCCCATCAGAGTTCAAGAAGGGTTCATCTCCAGCAGGGTCTTGGCGTTCCAATCTCAAAGTCCAATTTATTTTTGGCAGTGGCGGCAGTTCAGAGCCGGTGCATCATTAACAGCTTTCCCCCACAGGAATTCATCAAATCAATTCAGTGATCATCATCTCCCCAGTCAATCCACCTGGGATACTTGTAGTCTCCTTTCCAGGAGAGCTCTTTTGCATTTACATTTGCATTTAGTAATCATCATTACATATGCATCCTCCAAAGTGTAGCATTTCCATCATCATGGAGCATTACGCCATAAATTCAAACATATGCATGCCAGCATGGGCCAGTTTTGAGGTATATATAACATCTTCTCAACCTGAAGTACTCCGCACAGAGGATACCAACATCATTTTTCAGACATCCTTGTCTTTTCAATTCAATGTTCGTCACTTATTTCGCGTCTTATTTGGTACAACAGTCGCGTCGCAGTTTCCTGTTTTGTACAACGGACCTGTTTGCCTGGGCTCTCATTTATGTACAATGATCCCATTCCATCTTATCCTATTTCCTTTGAGTTTCTAGTTATCGACTGAGGTCAGTATACCATTGTGTCTCCATTCGAGGATGGTTTCGTTTTAGATCCGAGGATCTTTTGAGAGTTGTCATTCGAGGATGGCATTCTTTTCTTCAAGTCCTTCTGAGGTTGGTCTTGTTTGTTGTGGCTATCATTCAAGGATGATAGACCATTTTGAGCTTATTGATTGAGGTCAGTTTGTCTCTTTTGCAAAGTCTGACTGAGGTCAGTCTTTGTTATGTTTCTGGTTATCGACTGAGGCCGGTATACCATTGCGTCTCCATTCGAGGAAGGTTTCGTTTTAGATCCGAGGATCTTTTGTGAGTTGTCATTCGAGGAAGGCATTCTTTTCTTCAAGTCCTTCTGAGGTTGGTCTTGTTATGGTGGCTATCATTCGAGGATGATAGACCATTTTGAGCTTATTGATTGTGGTCAGTTTGTCTCTTTTGCAAAGTCTGTCTGAGGTCAGTCTTTGTTGTGTTTCTGGTTATCGACTGAGGCCGGTATACCATTGCGTCTCCATTCGAGGATGGTTTCGTTTTAAATATGAGGATCATTTTGAGAATGGTCATCCGAGGATGGAATTCTCTTCTTCAAGCCCTTCTGAGGTTGGTCTTGTTGTTGTGGCTATCATTCGAGGATAATAGACCATTTTGAGCTTATTGATTGAGGTCAGTTTGTCTCTTTTACAAAGTCTGTCTGAGGTAGGTCTTTGTTGTGTTTCTGGTTATCGACTGAGGCCGGTATACCATTGCATCTCCATTCGAGGATGGTTTCGTTTTAGATCCGAGGATCTTTTGAGAATTGTCATTCGAGGATGGAATTCTTTTCTTCAAGTCCTTCTGAGGTTGGTCTTGTTGTTGTGGCTATCATTCGAGGGTGATAGACCTTTTTGAGCTTATTGATTGAGGCCAGTTTGTCTCTTTTTCAAAGTCTGTCTGAGGTCAGTCTTTATGTTTCTGGTTATCGACTGAGGCCGGTATACCATTGCGTCTCCATTCGAGGATGGTTTCGTTCTAGATCCGAGGATCTTTTGAGAATTGTCATTCGAGGATGGCATTCTTTTCTTCAAGTCCTTCTGAGGTTGGTCTTGTTGTTATGGCTATCATTCGAGGGTGATAGACCTTTTTGAGCTTATTGATTGAGGTCAGTTTGTCTCTTTTTCAAAGTCTGTCTGAGGTCGGTCTTTATGTTTCTGGTTATCGACTGAGGCCGGTATACCATTGCGTTTCCATTCGAGGATGGTTTCGTGTTAGATCCGAGGATCTTTTGAGAGTTGTCATTCGAAGATGGCATTCTTTTCTTCAAGTCCTTCTGAGGTTGGTCTTGTTGTTGTGGCTATCATTCGAGGATGATAGACCATTTTGAGCTTATTGATTGAGGTCAGTTTGTCTCTTTTGCAAAGTCTATCTGAGGTCAGTCTTTGTGTTTCTGGTTATCGACTGAGGCCGGTATACCATTGCGCTTCCATTCGAGGATGGTTTCGTGTTAGATCCGAGGATCTTTTGAGAATTGTCATTCGAGGATGGAATTCTTTTCTTCAAGTCCTTCCGAGGTTGGTCTTGTTGTTGTGGCTATCATTCAAGGATGATAGACCATTTTGAGCTTATTGATTGAGGTCAGTTTGTCTCTTTTGCAAAGTCTGTCTGAGGTCAGTCTTTGTGTTTCTAGTTATCGACTGAGGTCGGTATACCATTGTGTTTCCATTCGAGGATGGTTTCGTTTTAGATCCGAGGAACCCTTTTGAGAATCGTCATTTGAGGATGGCATTCTTCCCAATATATTTTATTTCCCACAGTGTTCAAATTTCCAGGTTATATTCGAGTATTCAATCACTCCATACCTTGAACGTCTAAAAGCTCTCGCAATTATTCGTTCAGGCCTACAGATGATTGAATAGGGGCAGCTGTAATACCTCAAAATTTTCCCTCTCATATCCTCAACATTTTGCATATATGGATTCATAAAATAACCAAAAACATTGCATCATGTATAGCATGGCTGAGGCATGGGTATGTGATCAATGATTAGAGCAACTGAAGGCTATACAAAGGCAATCAAAGGGCCACGAAGCTTCTCAACCTTGTGCAAAGGGTTCACAATATCCCACAAGTCTTCACTTGAAGCCACAAGCCATGGAAAGATGTGGTTTAATCAAAGGAGGCAAGCAATGCAACATCTCCTGATGAAAATGGCCAAATTAGGGTTTCACTTCTACTGGGCTTCGGCATGAATTTCGATTCAAAGAGGATTCCTTTGTATTATATATGATGTCAAAGGCCTAGGGTTTAAATCTCGTCCACAAATTCATTTTGGAAGGGGTTCGACTGGCCAGACGACTGAAAATCGAGGAATCGGGGAAAAGGCAACCGAGCTAGGTAAAAAGGGTCGACTCCGTACTTTTAAGATCAAGATCATGAAATTAGGGTTACAATGATCATATGGTTCAAACTTGTTTAAGAAATGATGGAGGAATCATAAAAAATCAAAGAAAAAATCATTTGAAAAGTGGTTGATTTCACGTTTCCCTCCACTTTTCCTTCCACTTTCCTTCCACACTTCCTTTCTTTCTTTCCCTCTTGTTTTTTCCATTTCAATTCCACTCCATTTCCCTTGGAAACTTCTACCATGTTCTACCATCTTATAGAATGTTCCTTCTCCTAACCTAGCTCCATTGCTAAATCCTAACCTCATTACCAAACCATAATTTTGGATCCCAAGCCTAATTTTTGGGCCCTAAACCTAAGCCATATTTAATCCATTTTCATCCAAACCAAAGAGAAAAAAAGCTCACAAAGGACACACAATTTTCATTTCCAAATTTCTCATTCTCTCACAATCACTTTTTCTCTCTCACTTTTCCTCCTTTTTCCCTCCTTTCACTAAAGCTTTTTGAATAAGCTCTTCAAGTTTCACATTGAAACTTGAAGATCTTGAAGCTTAGCCTCCAACCTCCATTGATTTTGTGGATTGTGGAAGAAGAATCTACTGAATTTTGTGAGGATTTTGGATTATCGGAAGCGCACGAAGGTTCAAGCATCAAGAACGCATTTATTTTGCGGTTTCGCGGTTTTCGTGGTTTTCTCTTCGATCAAGCTCCGATTCTTGCAACATTCACCGAAGCACTTCCCCGCTTCGTAGGTTGGTGATCTAAATCACTTTTCCATTAAGTTATTCTCTTCATCTCGCCATTTCGGCATTCTTTAAGTGCTTTTCGTATTGCTTATGTTTGATTACGTTTTCATTATGTGTTGCTTGCGATTTGTGGTTTTTGATGGATTAGAAGTTAGGATTGTTGCTTGTTATAGATTCTAGCATGTGTTAATAAGCCCTAATTGAGTAGAAATTCGTGTTAGCATGATTAGGTGGGGGTTAGGGTTGTTTAGAAGGAAGATTGTGACCAAAAGCACTTATTTCAAAAGCATTTTTCACTTTCTGTTCAGTGTTAACCGATTAACGCATTTGGTTAACCGGTTAACACATGCGTTTTTGGCTAAAATGCTGTATTTTTCTGTCCGTTAACGGGTTAACCAATTTGTTTAACCGGTTAACGCTGTTCATTTTTGGATTTTTAGCTTATTTTCTTGCTCAATCTTGCTTCCTAGTGCTTCTAAGGTTCATGTATGTTTAGGTATTGATTTTAGGGAATTTTTGGGTCTATTTCCAGTAGCCAATTCATTTGTTTCGAGTCGTTTCAACATGATTCCGTTCACTTTTCCATGTTTTGTGTTAAATGTGCAAATGTGATATAATTGATTCTTGATGTTGTTTTGCTACACTTTAACCATTTGTTTCACATGTTAATTGCTTGCTTAAATTCAATATGTTCTTCATGATTATTGTCATTGCTTGCTTGATTGATAAAGTAATTAAATGCCATGTTGATTTTTTTGCCAAAAGTGATTAAATGCTTCACATGTTCATGCAAGTTTCTTGTGCTTAATTGATCATATCTTAACATGAGTTCAATTCTGATTTTTATGCCATGCATGTGTAACAATTGTGTAACAATTGATGCTTGTCGTGATACTTGTTCAATCTCATGATAAAATGTTCATTTGTGCAACATGAAAAAGTATGTTTGTTCTTGATTGATCATTGTCATTTTTAATCAAATAAATGATGTAAATAAATTCACATGTGTGAGTTCATTTTGTGATGCATGTAGATTCATGTTAAGTGACATTAATGTGTTGTTTATCATTCACTTTGTGCATAAAATGAAAATAATCAATTCTGGATTTTGCATTTCATAGCTATTTTTGCATATAGGTGTTGTAAAATGTATGTTGTGTGTTGTGTAGTGCATGCTATTTGTGACTTTTTACACCTACCTTTTCATGCTGCATGCTGGCTGTAAAAAACTGATTTGTGTTATGCATTGTTTTCATAGCTGATTGTGTGTTTGAGTGCTGTAAATAGTGGCTGAATTTTAGCTTAGCATAGTGTAGGCACCCTTAAACTTAAGATTGAGTCTAGTTTAGGTCCAAGTTGCCTTAGGATTCGTTTGGTATGTGTTTACCTCATTCCTTTTTGATAAAAATGTACATTAACCTTTGTTTTGTAGAGGGGAAGATTGAGGTAAGTTTCCTTCACCTTATCCTTTATTTTTTATGCATTTAATTCCTTCTTTCCTTCCATATTTATGATTGGTAGGTTTCCCCATTGTTAGGACCAACTTATCTTCCTTAGGAAGTAAGTTGCAACCTTTTTCTTCTCTCTTTTCCTTTTGATCTTTAGGATTAGGAAAACTTCACTAGCCATATGACCACCATTTTAATAAATAACTTAGGGTTGTGTCTTAGTCCCCCTTAGTTTTTTTCCTTTTCTCCATTTTGAGTCTTCTTTCTCATCTTCAAACAAAATCCAAAAAGACTTAACAAATGCATGAGAGGATCCCTTGTGTATAGCATTATTCCATGGGGCACTTGCATTCATTCCATCTTGGAGTGGTGTAAGCTTGTCTAGCATGATGTACAAGTCTCATCAAGGGGTTGTTTCACAAAGAAAACATAAAAGACATTTCTTCACAAAAACAACAAAAACACTTAATAAAGTTCAACAAGCTAGTGAACTTAAACCCTAATCCTAGGAAACAAGTCTTGGATAAATTCTCCTCACTTGGTGTGCTTGTTCTATTATTCCATCTTGGAATGGAGTAACAAGTACACATTCCATGGAATAGAGCTTGAATTCACTTCCTTGTGCCAAATTCATAAAAACTCTTAAAAAGCAAACAACAAGCAATAAGCGACTTTCCTGCGGGAATTCTCTTCTCATCTCATTCATTCTATACGCAAACTTGCGACGACTTGTCTCGCATGCAAGACGGTAAATGCACTCGTACCAGACGAGCCTGCAACACCTGAGCATAGACATACACAATTCCAGCCATAAAAAACACAAACAAATAGTTCCCGCCTTAGTTAGGCGAACTACGTCGACTCTGATCCTCATTTTCCCGATGAGGTACGTAGGAAGCGGGGTAGGGCCCATTCGAGCACATTCTTTATTTTCCCTACATTTTCCCCATTCTTTCTCTTTGTTCTCTTTTCCAATTCCCCTTCTCATTTCTCATTCTCATTTCAGTTAGCAGTTCATTTGTTCAGCAGCATCTTATTTCTCACCCTTTGAAACAAAACAAGAAAGCATGGATCCCGTCGGGTACAGCGGACGATCTGGGGTGCTAATACCTTCCCAGGTAGTAACCGACTCCCGAACCCAGATCTTTGGTTCGCATGACCTTGTCTTTTCCTTCTTCCTCAGGTTTGTGCAACATTACCTTTCCCATTCTTTCGGGATAAAAATGTATGGCTGGCGACTCTATCTTTTCCGCGCCACTTTCGTGTTTGTACTAGGATGAAAATCCCGGGAGCGACAGGAGGTGAAGGAAAATCCACCTCCCAGATAACTTACCAAAAGTACCTGAAATGTTAGTATGAATGCATAAGACATAAAGCAAAAGAAAATGAGATGAATAAGGATGAAAAGACCCAAGTCATAAGTGCATATGCAATGTAAATGGCATATGAGATGATGCAAAGTCATACAAGATGCATATGAATCATCATACAAGGATGAGATGTAATGGAAGCATGTTTAGAAGCATGAAAACACATGGATGTTCATGGAATGTAATGAATGAAAAACATGGAAAATGAATGAATAAATGATCAAGCAATGTTTCAAACATGTCCTAAGATATCTAAGATGACATACAAGAGAATGGAATGGCATGTCAAGTTCATAAGTTCATGATATGCAAAGGAGAATGCAAATGAAGATGCAAAATTAGGGTTTTAAGGCAACATGAGATGCATATGAATAAAACAGAAGCAAACACCATGATAAAAAATTGAAATTGAGCTCAAACAAACCCTAAACCTACACAAGATCACACCCCAAAGGAGAAAGTCAGAAGCCAATCCTAGTGAAAGTTATGAAATTTCTAAGTTAACTAGGGTTTTTGGGTGCTTCTAAAGGGAAAATGCAAATCAAATTGAAAATGAAAGATAAACATATGAGGTAAATAACATAGAAACTATATGCAATATGTGAAACAATGCCAAAAGAACCAAGTTCAAACTCATCATGGTTAGGCAGAAATGAATTTTTCAAGTTAGGGTTAGAAAATGTGATTTTTAATAACCCTAATTCAAAGAAAATTGTGAAAATGTGATCAAACCTAAAAAGAAATTTGTATGGTGAGTTTGAAAATCTTTCTAAATGTTTAAGGATGCTTCATGATTTTTTTTGTGATTTTTAGAAACCTAAATGCATATTTAATTAATTAAAATCAATT
The DNA here is from genome assembly GCA_963966055.1 of Lathyrus aphaca. Taxonomy (NCBI): domain Eukaryota; kingdom Viridiplantae; phylum Streptophyta; class Magnoliopsida; order Fabales; family Fabaceae; genus Lathyrus; species Lathyrus aphaca. The sequence continues at coordinate 182,341,073 of OZ014520.1, forward strand.
AATTAATTAAATAAAACATTTAAATGTTTTAAAATTTCTTTTTTAATGCAAAAAATAAAATCAAAAATGTTTTTAGGTTAAGAAAAATATTTAAAATAGAAATGCAAAGTTTGAGATTTTTTTGATGATTTTTACTATTTTAAATAAATTATGGAAAGAAATAAAAATAAAATGAAATTAAAATGAAATTAAATGGAAGTCAAAGGATCTAGTGGCTAAGATTCAAACTGAGGGAAAAGAGGTTGACTGCGCGCGCTATCCAAGGTTTCAGATTCAATCTGGCTAATTGATTTTAATTAAATTAATTAATTATGGATTAACATTAATGAACTAATCTGGGCCATCCAAAAACGTGCTAACCCTAAGATCTAATGGCCTACATTTAAATTGACTAATTAAACCCTAAATACTTTCAGGTGACAGGAGCAAGCTCCGATCATCTTCTCCGGCGAGCACCTCACCCCAAATTCTTCCCTATGCTACCCCAGACCCCCAAATTCTCCAAAAATAATCCCCATCCCATTCTAAACAAGATTCAGGCGATGAAAATCATTTATCATGCATCAAAGTGGTGAATCAAAGAAAAACATTTTTAGGTCAAAAGTTTTAGAGCAAGCATACATCCTGGTTTCTCAACCATTTTCAAAAATAATCACATCCCCATGATCAGGGGAGCATATGGAATCATTTAAGAACTTAAAATGGAGTTTCTGGAAAAATTGTTCTTGATGGTTACCTGAGATGGAGCTTTCTGATTCTGAGCTTTTTGACCCTTCCTTTGGTGCTAAATCAACTCCAATGGACCCTTTGAGGATGCTGTGATGCTTAGAACAAGTTTATGGTGGCTGGTTTGTGTGTTTCAATTCTGAATATGCAGAAATCGTGTTAGTGTTTGGGCTTGTTTCAGGCCATGGTGATGGGTGGGATTTGATCCTTAGGTTATGTGGAGTTGAATGGTGAAAGAAATTTTGAGTTTGAGTGGCTGAGGAGTGAGTTTCTAAAGCTTGAAGGTTTTGGGGATTTTTGAGCAATCTGCCTTGTGGAATGTTTCAGGCTCCAAACATATGTGAAATGAGCTCCTTGATGTCCACATAAGTCATGCTTATTGGCTAAAGAGTGGTTGTGGCACAGGCTGATTGGTATGGCTTGTTTTGCAAAAAGTCAAAAGTTGTGGTACCACAAGTATGGGTTGAGTCAGAGCTGGTTGTGAGGGGTGTTGTCGTACCTCGAAAAATACGATCCTAAAATAAACAACAGAGTCGCCACCTAATTCTATTTATTCTAATTAAAGAAAAGGGAGATATAGATACAACCTAAAATAGGATAAGAAATGGTTTACGAAACCAAATTCTAAGTTCGGGAGTCAGTTACGCAAGGGGAAGGTATTAGCACCCCTCACGTCTGTTGTACTCAACGGGAACCTCTTAGCTAATGTAAACACCCCAAATTTGCCCTCACTCATTCACACCATGGCTTGTGATCATTCTCATATGCATAAACACAATCATATCATCTCACATCTCATTTTTTATTCACTGGATAGTTTCTGAGGCATCTGCACCTAGGGTTTGTGATCTGAGCAATCCCAGAGCTTTTTGAGCCATTCCAAAGGCAACCAATCAACTCAAATGGGTCCATGTGTGTTCTTATATCATATTTCATCTCCTCAAAGTCAAAATGCAGAGGAATCACAAGAGCTAGGGTTTGAGTGGATGCAGAGCCAGGTTGAACTGCACAGTTGACTGAAAATTAGGGTTTTGGTTTCAGAGGCCACAACCCCAAATTTTTTGGTCATTCTTGTTTTCATTGATCTCTATATGGTATAGGGAGTATACATATCAATTTTCATGAAGAAATTCCATGGGGAAGTCATCTGATCAAGAGTTGACTTTCTAGACAAGTCAGTGCAAAATCAGGGCATCTGAGGCCCCCAATGACCCAACCAATGGGTGATCTTCATCATTTTGAGTGTATATGATCTTTATTTGATCATGGAAGAAGGTTGAAGTTCATAGAAATCAAGAATTTAGGGTTTTTGCAAATGTTGACTTTTTGGGCATAGTTGACTTTTCAAGAATGCATCATTTTAGGTCATTTTTCAAGCCTTGATTCATGATTCAAAAAGGCTTCAAATGAAAAAACTTTGGTCATGAAAGTTGTAGATCTCATCTTTCCCTTTTCAAAAAGTACAAGAACATGATCAAACTCTTCTTGGATCAAAAGTTATAGCAAGGCAAAGTTGGCAAAAATCATTAATTTCTAAGGCATGCTTCAAATGGAAATTTTGCAAAACCTTGAACCAATGCACATTGCAGCCTCTAATTCATCTCAAACCATTACATAAACATGTCTCTAAGTCATAAAATCAGAATTGAACCAAGAATGCCCATGGTTATAGTTCATGTAACTTGACTTTTCTCATGAAAGTTCAAAAAGCAACAAGTTGCAAAAACTCATGATCACCTCTCACCAACTTGCAGCCTTGAGTGCTGAGCTTTGCTAGACCTCTCTCTCACCATGCTGCACCAGAACCAACCTTGTACTTGCCTAGACTTTGAGCCATGCCTCACTTACACAAAAGGTGGACTTTATGCAAAAGTAGACATCCCAATCACAGCAGGACATGTCACATCCCCCAGCCACTTGCAATTGTTTATACTATCCAAATGCTGGCCAAAACATAAAGGAGGCAAGGCTGAAACTATCACATGACACACATTCACAAAATCACCTAACATTGCAAAAACTTTCGAATCTGCCTCCACAGCCAAGAAACACTCAAACTTTCTTCATCATCCAACTCAACACACTCCATAGGCCTCAAACCACCAAAGCTCAGGCCTGAAACAAGCCTGACCTGAGCTTCACCATTCTTCACTTTCCAAATCAGTTCTCTTCGAATCTCACTATCCAGCCATCAAACACTTCATTTTTCTTCACCAACAAGTCAGGCATACCACAAGGAGTCAAAACCACCTTTCATTTTGATCTGAAACTGCCTGTACACAAATCCCCATTTCTGCTACACCAGAGTTGGATCTTTCAAGCCAGCCACTCTCCAAGCATTTTGAGCCTCATTTTGCATTCAGAGGGTCCAAGGAAGCAAGCTTGCACAAGAAAGAAGCCCTGAAAGCTCACAAACAGAGGAGCTTCATCTCAGGTGAGCTACATGAACTTTTTTCCCAGAAACTAGTTTTTTAGTTCTTTTATGATGCCTTGTGTTCCCCTGATCATGAATGTATCCTTGCTTTTGAAAATAGTGTAGAAACCAGCATGTATGGAGTTCCTGAACATTTGCCCGTGTTTTATCTTTTGTTTCGATTCATGCTCATGGACGAAAATAAATGAATTTAGGCTTAGGGTTTAGGTTTAGATTGATGAGAGAGTCAGTTTGGTGGAAGAAATTCGTGATTTGGTGACCTATAGAAGAATCTAGGGTTTTGGATGGCCGGAGAAGACGACCGGAAGTCTTCTCCGGCGGCCTGAAAGTCATTTAACCCTAATTATGTCATTAATTGAAGTTTGAATGAGGAGCGTAGATCAGGCAGACTTTGGTTGACTTGCGCGCAAACGTGTGGCCAGGATGCATCATTAAAACCCTAAGCATGTTTAATTAATTCAAAAATCTGATTAATTAGGTCATAAATAAGTTTAGCCAGATTTGAATCTGGGCCCTTGGATCTGGCGCGCAGTCAACCAGTCCAAGCCCAGATCAAATCCTGGCCATCCCTTGTGATTACTTCTCATTTTCATTAATTTTTATTTCATTTTTTCTCATTTGTTTTGTACAATTTATTTAAAATAGCAAAAATGTTTTAAAAATCATGAAACTTTTTGTCAAGAGTTTCACTAATTTTTAAAACCCAAAAATATTTTTATTTTATTTTTTTATCATTAAAAAAGTATTTTTAAATATTTAAAAGATTATTTTTAATTGATTAATGAGAATTAATTAATTAAAAATACTTTTAGGTATTTAAAAATTACAAAAAAATTCATGAAATGTTCTAAAGCATTTAGAAACATTGTCCAACCTTCAAACCAAATTTCTTTTTTGATCTTGATGCATTTTGAGAATTTTTCATTGAATTAAATCATTTTTTATGCATTATTTTGATCATGGATTCAAAAATTCATTTCTGCCAATTGGTGAAGTTTGAGACATTGATTCTTCTTGCATTGTCTTTTGTTTAGCATGTATTTTCAAGGATAAAAAGGCCATGATTTGTTCTTGCATTTTCTAATTGATTGGCATTTGTTTTGTTAAGAACCCTAAAAAACCCTAATAACTTAGAAAATTCATATCTTGAGATTGGTTAGGAGTTGAGAGTTCCCCTTTGGGCAGTGGTTCATTATAGGTTTAGGGTTTCTTTGGATGGCATTTTCCATTTTTTATCTTAGGGTTTGTTTCTGTTTTGGATTTTGGTTTGATGTTTGATCCATGAACCCTAATTTGGGCTTTCTTTTGCATCCTTCTTGCATTCTCTTGCATAACATGACTTGTCTTTGCATTTTGTGCATTATTGTGATTCATTTGACATCTTAAGACATATAGAAAGCATGTTTGATCATTGCATTACATATTTGCCATGTCATTTGTCCTGTTTGCTTCATAACTTTCCATGCTTGTTCATGCTCCTTAGCTTGCATCATTTGCATCCATGATCTTGTATGAGCATCTCCATGCCTTGCTTCATGTTTGCAGCACCTCATAACATCATTAACATCATGTGCATGCTTCTGGTTTGGTCTAGCATCATACCATTTCATTTCATTTAGCATTGCATTGCATCTCTTTCTAACATTTCAGGTGGTAAGTAAACTTGAGAAGTGAATTTGCCTTCACTTCTCATAACTTTTCTTTTCATCTCTCTTGCATCCATTGCTGCATTCCTATATGTGTTTGAGATTGAGCTTGCTCATTCTTGTTCTTCCCACCTTCTTTCTTCAAGTGACTTGACTTCTTGAATGAAGCAAGTCACTTTGCTTCTCTTAATCTTATTCATCTGCTTCCTGGTGGCTCCTCTGAAGATTTGTTCTTGCAAACCTCACAAACCTTAGGATCATCCAAGCATGACAATGAATTAGGGTTTTGATTAGTCCCCCTCCTAGTTTTTTACCTTTGTGTCTCTCTTTGAGTCCTCTCTTCTCACCTCATAATCAGGGACTAAACCCTAAAGGCTTTAGGACTTTGTGATTAGGGTTATGCCTGCATCCTTCTCTTAGGATGGAGTGTATAACTTTAATCCTAAGTGTTAAACCCTTTGTTTGTTTAAATCTCTTAATCAATTCATTTAATAAATATCAAGACATCACACTTGTAACTTGGGCCTTGCATTAGGGTTCTAACTCTTCCTTAAGTGGTTAAGAAGGACTAACCCTAGTGTTAATGGACAAGTCCCCCTCAAGTTGTCTTGCAAACAATAAAACTCACTTCATCATCATACCATTAAATAAAATCCACTTAATCAAAGGCTTGTTTTGTCATGGGTTTAATCCCTAATCATGGATTAAGTTGAGGAGCTTTCCTCAGCTTAAACATTCTCATCTATTATCCTTCTATTAGGATGGTGTAATGAGTCTGTTTAATCCCTGATTATGGCTTAACCTCATTACTTAACACTAAACAAAAAACCACAAAAAACATCTAAATAATCACAAGTAGGTTAATGATCTTAATCCTGCATCAAAGGTGATTAAGTGTGAGAATCTGACTTCACACTTAAGGTATTCTCATTACCCCTAATCAGAGGGAGGATGTGATGAGTTTACTAACCCATTGGTTTAGGCTTAAGCTCATTATCTTATGACAAACTTTCAAAAGCAATAAAAGACTGAAAACTCAAAAACAAACAATAATCGCCTCCTCCGGGATTCTTTTCTCATCATCTTCACTCACAATCGAGAACTTGCTTCTTCCGTCTAATGCAAGACAGTTCGCATCTGTGCCAGACAGATCATACACTTGAGCATAGGCAAGCAAGCAGTTCACAAGTCAATTCATCTTTCAGTCTCTTTGGGTCGAACTACGGTGTTCTGACTTCCTCATTGCACGAGAGGATACGTAGGCATAACTTAACAGTTATCGAACAAAAGTCTCTGTATATTCCCCCTCCTTCCAGCTTCATTCTCTTAGCCTCATTATCATGAGCATTTCATTCTCATCCTTACACTGACACTTTTCATACTTCATATCACTTATACACTCTGCACTGACACCTGTACATCTTTTCCAGCTATTTTTATGCACAAATTGCACTGACACTACCCCTGTAAAGCACAAATCTTTAAGCGTGGATCCCGTCGAGTACGGCGGACAATCTGGGTGCTAATACCTTCCCAGGTTGTAACCAACCCCCTTTCTCAGTCTCTCTGGTTCGCAAACCGTCTTATCCATATCTTTCCAGGCCTATGCAGCATTGCCTTTCCTTCGGGATAAAAATGCCTAGCTGGCGACTCTATTCATCTCCAGTGAGTTCACGGCTGTGTGTTCTCACTGTTCCCTTCGCCGACCGTTCGCGTCTGTACCTTCATCTGATCCATTTTCATTTGTCGGGAGCGACAGCTAACTATGCGATTAAATGTTGATCTAAGTTTTTGTCTTCTAAATATTATTAATATGTTTGTTTTAAGGAAATGAAAGTTTATTATTATTATGGCGGAGAAAAGGTTGAATTTTTTATTATTGTGCTCGCGAAGGATTAAAATCCATGTGCCTACGTATTCCCTTGTGCAATGGGAAAGTCAGAGCTTCGTAGTTCGTGCAACTACGGTTTGTGAATTTTTATTGAACGATTGTTTAAAACGCATTCTACTGCTAAGCGTTGACTTATACTCGCGGTGGAGGCTGAAGCGCTAGCTTGTTTGCGAGATAGAATGATTTAAATAATGTTCATTTTAGAGAAAAGTGTTTGACTTTTGTTAAGGTGTTTTAAACGAAAGGGTGAATGAACCGCGTCGCGTGGGGCTAGCCCAGGAGAGATTGCATTCCAGAACGTGCAGAGTGATAGACTCCGGAGCTCTGTTCTTCCGTTGATTAATTATGAAAATGGTTTGAATTGGTTGGTAGGTTTTAGGTTGTTTTAAGTACGAAAGAGCGAATGAACCACGTCGCATGGGGCTAGCCCATGAGCAATTCATTCTAGAACGTGCGGAATGCTAGACCCCAGAGCTCTATTCTTTCGCGAATTAATTGGTACGATTAAGATATTATTTTGATATACGAAAGGAGAATGAACCACGTTGCGTGGGGCTAGCCCATGAGCGATCCATTCCAGAACATGCGGAGTGCTGGACTCCGGAGCTCTGTTCTTCCGTATTTAATTTTAATAAATGGATATTTGTTTTTAGACATTTTAGGATTAACGTATTTTAATAACGAAGGAGTAAACGAAACACTACGCGTGGGGCTAGCCCAGGTGTGGTTCGTTCCAGAACGTGCGGAATGCTAGACTCCGGAGCTCTGTTCCTTGTTAAATTAATTAAGACGCATAAAAGTCGTGCAAACGGCGATCACTTGGTGACCGACTTACGTGTGTGCAAAAGTAGGCGTACGAAATATTTAATTGATTATGAAGTGGATTCGAATCCTAATTCCTAAAGGTATTCCTAGTGAAAACGAAACCGGTAAAATAAAGGCGAAAGAAATAAATTACGTACAAAAACGGGAGAGGGATACAAAATAAATTACACGGGATTGCGATTTAAATAAAGGGTCTCGTTGTAATTTTCCCAAGAGGAAGCGTGTGTGCAGTGTATGAATTAATCGGAACCATTAGAATTTAATATGTTATAAAAAGTGCGAGAGATAAATAAAATAAATAAATTGACTAAAATAAAGTGAAATAAATTGTGAAATAGAATAAATTAAATAAAATGTAAATAAAATAAAAAAATGGCCTCATATCGGTCACGATTAATCAGAGATGATTTATCGTGACCTTTGTTATATCATCGGCCGAAAATATTAAAAATCAAGGAATTGTTAGCATTTATATATATATATATATATATATATATATATATATATATATATATATATATATATATATATATATATATATATTTAAAAACATTTTTCTAAACTAATATATTTATAACAAAGAAATTGAAAATCATAAAAACAACTTATAAGAATAAAAAAAACATCTAATATCATAAAATAATAATAATTAAAATAAATAAATAAATGATAAGAGAAGAGAGGGAGGAGCACGTGTGTTAGGGATGGTGTGTGAACAACAGTGAATGGCAAATGGGCTTTAGAGCCTAAATCAAAAACTAAAAATAAAAGGAGCTTGAGAAAGAGAGACAGAATGCAGAACTATATTCTCTTTCTCCTAACAACGTTCTTTTCACCCTTAAAAAAAATCCTCAAGTACTCAACAGAGACCCTTCAAAAATCAATTCACGGCATTTTCTCACCCTCAGCTCGGTTCTTACTCACAAATTTCGATCTCGTCCTCCATCTCTCTTGGTTTTCGCGGTTTGACGTTGGTGGTCTGTTGGATTTCGCGACGGTACGGTCGGTTTCAACGGCGTTTTGCGCGGCAAGTTTGGTTAGTGGTTTCTGTGAATTTTGGGTTGGCTTTTCGGTTTCTGGATTATGTGTGGGTTTGCTCGGATTGGAGGTTTCGCGAAAAGGGCTTTTCACGGAGGAAGTGGTGGTGGAGGTTTATGCGGGTTTTCGCGTTTCCGGTGGCAGTTTAATGATGGTTCAGTGGTGATTTCGTTGGAGGAAGGTCGTGTTGACGTGGGAGCGAAAATGAAGGTTCTTTCGGTTCTTTGCTGTACTCGATTTTTTGAAGGGAATTTTTGTTTAAAACCCAGAAGTAATGAGGTTACTTTCTTTTCTTACAGATCTTTCTTTTTGCGTTTTCTTTTTTCTTTTCTACAGGCAGTGATTTTTTGTAAGGCTTTTTTTTCTGGTTTTGATATCTGGGAGTTTTTTTTATGAGTCTTCTTTTGGTCCATCTCCCTCTCTTTATAAAAAAAAATCTCTTTGTTCTTTCAAAATTTTTGTCTGTTATTGATGAATCTCTTTCATCTGCAGAGATTTGCAGGATATTGTTATATGGGTTCATAACTTCTCTTTGCATTTTTGCTTGCAAGTTTGACTTGGATCACTTTGGTGTGTAGTTTGGATGGAGTGTTTTAGGGTAATAGCAGGGTCTTGTTTGTATTAGCAAGAAAACAACTGGATAAAAGACTAAATTAAATTTAAAAAGTAAATAAAATAAACTAAAGACTGATTAATTAGAAAATATATATAATGAACTAAAAATAAAAATAAAAAATAAAAAATAAATAAAAATCAGAATCAAAAATAAAATAACTTCCAAAAATTAAAAAAGCCAATTAAATTAATTAACTAAATTAAAAAATATCTTGAATTAACATTAAAATGAAACTAACTCTAAATCTAATACAAACTAAAACTCTTATTATAAAAATTAAAATAAATTGAGAATTAGACTAAAATAAAAAATCTAAAAAAATAAAAAATAAAAAATAAATTCTCCATAAAATATAAAAAATAAATAAATTACAAAAATAAGAGAAAATATTCTAAATAAAATTCTAAGATTGAATCAAAACTCTAAAATTCTTATTAAAGTGAAACAAATTCTACAATAAAATTAAACTATTTAAATTAAACTTAATTAAATCAAATCAAAAAGAAAATAAACTAAACTAAATAGTATACTGAAAGAGAGAGTAATCATTAAAAAACCAATTAAAAATAAAATATCTTAAAAATAAAATCTAAACTAAACTAAAGTAGAAATCTTAACTAATTATATCTAAAAATAAACATAAAATATTACACCAAATCTGAAATTAAATACTCTTAAAAATTAAATATTTTCATTTTGGAAGAAAGAGAAAATAATTAATAAGACTAATCAATAGTAATTAAAAAAATATATATTAAAACTAAAATAAAATATAAACTAAGATTCAACTAATTTAAAAAAAAACTAATTAATCTAATTAAAAATATTAACTAATTAAGATAATTTGATTAAATATAAAGCTAATATAAATTAATGGGAAAATTAAACAAAATTGAAAAATAATCTAAATTAAAATGGACATAAAAGCTAAATCTAAATTAATTAATATAAATTTAAAATTTAAAACTAGACTAAAAGAGAACTAAAATTAAATAAGATATAAACTAAACTAAATTAATTCTAAACTTAATCAAATTAATTAAAATTGTACTTATTATATTAAACTAAAAAAAGATAATAATTGAACTAATATTTAAATATAAACTGAAATGAATGTTTAATTAAAAAAATAAAAATAATTACAATTATAAAAATGAAACAAAATAACCTATTTTTAAATCGAAATATATATTTTTAAAAGCATTGATAAGAAAATAAAATGACTTGGAATGATAAAAATGATTTTGGTCAATGAAATGTTTGTGCAAAGTGACTTGATTACCGATATTGCAATAAAATGTAATCAGATAAAGGAAAATATTGAAAAAAGTCTGGTCAAAATTTAGGGTGTGACAGGTGCCATGCCTCAGCCAGCTTCAAGGAGAACCATGGGATGGTTTGGGATGTTCTGCAGCCTTTGATTCAAGTGTTTGCAAGCTTTATGCATAACTGCCATTTTGAGATTTCTTGTGAATCAAGCCATGAAATCCATGCATACTTGGGCCAATTCTGATGTTTTAAAGTTGCTTTGACATGTTATGGTATATAGAAGTTGATTAGAGGTCATAAAATGGCTTAGAACCTGAATTTGCAAAATTCCCTCTTTGGTGCACACTTGAAAATTATAGGATTTTTGCCAACTTTGAAAGGCCATATCTTGAGTTCTAGGATGAATCAAGACATGTTCTTGTACTTTTTAAAAATGGGAAGACATAATCTACAACTTTCATGCCCAATAATTTTTCATTTGAAGCATTTTTGGTCATGAAAGAATAGGTTGAATATCTTTCCCAAAATGGAAAGTTTCCATTACAAGTCATTTCCAAAAATAGCAAGTTTGCATTTGGCTCAAAATTCTTCAATCTTGTGAACTTCCAACCACTTCTAAGATCAAATAAATATCATAGAGACTCAAAATGATGATGATGACCCTTTGGTGCCCTTGATAGAGGCCTCAGATGCCCTGATTTTGACTTTACTTGCTCAAGAAGTTACCCAATGATCAGATGACTTCCACAGTGAATTTATTCATCAAATTTGGTACACATGATCCTTATAACCTATTAAGACCATTAGAAACAAGAATGACCAAAAAAATTGAGATTAAGGCCTCTAAAACCAAAACCCTAATTTTAGGTCATATGTGTAGGAAATCTTCAGTCTGCCTCTATGCCTTTGCCATTCTTTGTGATCTCTTGACTTTTATGAACTTTGGGGAGCATATTATGATCATGGAAGACTCATGGATCCTATTAGCATGCTTCAAGACCATTGAGGTGGCTCAGATCACTTCTTGGATTGCTCAGATCACAAACCCTAGATGTAGAGGAAATGAAACTATGCAGTGGGATGGTATGCTTATGTAATGCAATGTTATATGAAAGATCACAAGCCATAGTGTGAGAAAAAGTGAGGTAAAATTTGGGGTGTTTACAGCTGCCCCTATTCAAGCATGAGTTAGTTGTGCAGGATGTAAGTGCCTGGCTTAACAGACAAACAAGATAACTTGTGGTTGAATACCAAAGACAGTCCGAAATTTGCACTCGCTGGGGAGAAGAAGAAAAGGGATATAAATTGTAAAAGATAATATAGTATGAGTATCAAATGAAAGCGATAGAGGACGACCATCGAGCAAAGGACGACTGCTGGGGGTAAACGGTAAGCAAAGCAATGACGGGGACGACCATCATGCTGGGAAATAAAGAAACCGCGACGGGGACGGCCATCGGGTAGGGAAATAAAATTCTCTGGGGATTGAGAAAAGCATTGATGGAGACGGGCATCAGGCTTGGAAAGTAAAGTAAACAACGATGGGGACGCCCATCGGGCTGAATTGATGAAGGACGAACATTAGGAAAAGGAAAAAGGGACCACGACGGGGACGACCATCGGGTTAAAGAATAAATGAAATAATTGATGAGGGACGGTCATCAAAGGTGAAGGACGATCACCTAGCAGGGGACGGCCTACTCTTTATCTCGACATAGGATGAACGTCGGATAGAAAAGGTCAACGATGGGGACGGCCATCGGCTAAGCTTGATGAATGACGATCATCAAGAGGTGAAGGACGATCACCTAGCAGGGTACGACTGCTATTGGGGGATTATCGCGACATAGGACGAATGCCGGATAAAAAGGTCGACGATGGGGACGGCCATCAGATAAATGATGAGGGACGGTCATCAAAAGGTGAAAGACGATCACCTAGCAGGGGACGACTGCTCTTTATCACAACATAGGACGAATGCCGGATAGAAGGTTCCAATAATGGGGATTCCACTGGGGAAAGGATGAGGGACGGTTATCCAAAGGTGAAGGACGATCACCTGGAAAGGGACGGCTTCCGCAAATATCACGACATAGGACGAATGTCGGATAGAGAAAGTTGTTTTGTCTTTGTGGGGATGTAAACACGGACGAGTGCTTACGCTTAAAAATAAAAGGTATAAGTGTTTGACATCGTGTATAGAGTAGAGATGCGGATGAGCATCCTTAGGACCACGACACGGACGAGTATCGGTAGAAACAAACGCTGACACATGTTTGAGGATGGTGATACGGACGAGTATCAACTGGTTAAGCAAGGAACACGGACGAGTGTTGAATCTAATGAGGGGCGATATATACAAGATACAGACGATTATCAAAGACTTCTGTATAAGTATGTACAAGTATGATCTGCTAGTGAGGTATGTGCAAGACACAGACGAGTGCCAATAGATTGAGCAAGGGACACGGACGAGTGTTTTGACTTGCCGGGGAAGTATGACACGGGCGAGTGTCAACAAAGAATATGTACAAGTATGAACAAGTATCTGTAATGAGAATGCAGAAGGTATTCTGATGACTTTATTGGGGAAAGATGACACGGACGAGTGTCAAAAAAAGCATGTATAAATATGAACAAGCATCTGTGTTTGAGAGTGCAAAGGGGATGCTTTGGCTTTTATCTGCAAGGGATATGAGTTTTGTATATTGCTGGTGAAGTGATTTGGTATTTGCAGGTGACTGGCTCGAACCTGGCTCTTAATCATGCAAATGTTTGATTTTTGTCGTAATGCTCCATTTTAGACGGAATGCTACGCTTATTTTGGGAAAAATGATGCGAATGCTATGATTATGCAAATGAGAAACCCGATCCGAGATCGGATCCTGCGGGGAGAAAGATCTCTAGGCGATCTGTCTGGAGGGAGAACTCAGCTGGGGAAAGAGATCTTTGGCTGATCTGTCTGGAGGTAGAACTCCGTTGGGGATGATGAAGTTTCAGCAACTCCGCTGGGGCAGTACTTCAGGCATTGCTCTACTGGGGAGAGAATGGCAACTCTGTGGGGAAGAAAATCCACCGACTCTACTGAGGATGAGAAAATCCTAGCAACTCTGATGGGGAATAGAAAGTTCCTGATCACTTTACTGGGGATGAGCTGCCAGCCATTGCTCGGGAGATCCACCTGGGGAGTGTAGCGGTAAAATCGTGAGTGTAAGCTATTGATTAACTTAACTCGATGTACACAGAGTCGCCACCGCGCTTTTCTTTATTTCCAAAAGGAAAAAGGTAAAAGAACGAATAAAAACCTAGGAGTCTAAAAGCAAAAGCTAAAAGAAATAAACAGAGAATGGGTAAGGGGATTTGTTACGAACCGGGAAGGTTTTAGGCACCCGACTCGTCTGTGGTACTCCACGGGAGCCCTTTGAAATATTTATTGCTTTTTGGTCTGAAATTGGTTTGTTTAAAAAAAGATTGAAGAGATAAGGAGAAGAATGTTTTTTAATGATTTTGTGTTTGATGGGGTTTTAAATGCCTCATGCCTACGTACCCACAAAGTGCAATGCGAGATCAAAACCTCGTAGTTCGTGGTACAAAATTTGAAAAGAAACAATGAGTTGAATTGATTTTAAAATGTAGAGATAAGTCGTCATCCTTTAGCGAATAATTCCGCTAGAAAAGATGAATCATATCTAAACATGTGAAAAGAAAAGGTGCACAAGGCACAAAAACAATTGAGTGAGTTTTGTATTTTTTAAAGTATGTAAGAAAAGATTTCAATATATTTACATGACTTAACATTTATTTAAGAAACAAAGTGAAAAGATTAAAAATCGCTTGACCTAAGTCAAGGTTTGATTGCAAAAGCATTTGAAGTTTAAAAACAAGAAGATTTTTGAAATAGGGAGAAGTTTTGAAAATTTAAGAATGGGGAAGAGATGAAGGGGCTAATCCTAATACTTGCATTAAAAGGTTAAGAGAAGAGTTTACTAAACCATAATATGCACAATTCTTCAAAGTTCGGAATTCCATCTTCAAAGGCTAATGAAATAACTTGAGGCCGAGGTTTCTAATCCATTCCAACTTGAGCAAGGGGAAGATCTTAAAGTCTAAATCCATTCTCCAAAAGCTAGGGATAGTAACAATAGTCCGAAATTAAAGTCACAAGTCTTTTAGGTGTTTAATCCTTTATTAATGTTTTGATATCCAAATGGACAAAATAAAAAAGCAACAATATAAACATAAACAAATGATATATGATATAATATGATAAAGCATAATAAAGAGATAAAGGAGAAAGAAATTGAATTAAAAGGATAAGGTGCGAGAGATTAAATTTAAAAGGATTATATTCACAATATTATAATATTTACAATATAAAGTGGTATGATGAACTTAATCAAGCACAACCACGAAAAGAAAAATAAAATCGAGGCAACCGGATCCAAATGGATCTCAATTCGAATCGGGACAACTTTAGGTCTATGTTAAGCAATCGCCGAGTAATTTACGAAGTAATTACCCTACAAATGAGGCCGGCCACCACTAATTAAAGTGGAAAATATTCGTGTTAATACATGTTAGAGAAACGATATAATGGATCGTTCTCCGAAAACATGCCACACTAAAAGAAAAAGGATGGTCTAATCTTAATCGAGATTTTCGTTGAATTTATCGAAAAGCAACCTATCACGATCTCAAAGTATGGAGAATGATCCAAATGATCATTCATCCATAAATTTGAAATAATGAAGATTAAACTTATCGAAAATCAACAATCTACGAATCGGAGATTGTCATCGACCAAAAATAAAAAGATGAAGAAAAATGGATCTAAAAGTAGATCCATAAAAGAAATCAAAATATTTTTAAATTCTTCTTAAAAAAAATCTATTTCTAAACTCTTTTCTTAAAATCTTTTTCTAAATTGTTTTTTAAAATACCTTTCCTAAAATTCTTTTCTAAACATTCTTTAATCCAAAAGAAAAATAACAAAATCTATTTAAAAACCAACTAAAGAAATGTTAATTAGAAAAAAAAAAGAAAAAGAAGAATGGAGAGGGGGGAAGATGAAACCCGCGGGTGAGTGTGGTGATAGAAACGGATCTTCATTCTAAGCCAAAGCCCAAACTAGTTTTTATTCTCTTAAAAAAAACAATTACTAATAAAAATAAAGAAAAACAAATCAGAAGCACATGACTTCTTCTTCTCAAAAACGCACGGCGGAAAACAGAGCTACATCTCTTCTCCTCACCTTCAAGAAAATGAATCAAACAGAAAAAAGCTTCTTCTTCTTCCAATTTCTTTCCGCGATCTCTCTTCTCCTTCTTCTCTCGATTTGGATTCTTCTTCTTCTTTCGGATTCACGAAATCCTATTTCAAATTCAAACTAAATTGATTGGTGATTATTGTGGATATCAGTTGTTGAAACCTCAAATTGAAGATAGATCGAAGGAAAATGAAATGGAAGATTAAGGTTTGAAGGTTGAGAAGAAATGAATTCGAAAGTGATATTCGGAGGAGATTTTTGAGCAGAGCTTTTAGGGGCTTTTGAAGCTTGGAAATTAGAAGTGATGAAGGGCTTTATTTATAGGAGGGAAAGAAGAAAGCTTGATGCCGTTTGGTTTGGGATGAGGTTGCGTTTTGATTTCACGAAAATCCCGTGTCCCGTCTTTGTTTCAATTTTGCGGATTGCGTTTTATGCACGAGTTTGATGTGTTTTGAATTTTTGTTTTTCAGGTGGGCTATGTGTGTATTGTGTGACTCGTTTTGATTTTGTTTGCTGTGGTGAGCTGATGCACGATGCGTGCGAGAAACGTGCGGGATGACGTTGAAATCATGCTTGCGGCTTGTTGCGGAAAAGGCTTGGCTTGTTGTTGTTTGATGTCTGGCTGCGGGATTTTGGCTTGGATGATTTTGTTTTGTAGCTTGTGTGTGCGGCTGGCTGTGAGGCTTTGAGGGATTACGCTTTGATGCTGTTCTGTTTGGCATGAATGGGCGTGCGGCTGTTGTACTTGCAGCTTGTTGTTGGCTTGAAGTTTGTGGCTGGAAAAATTAGGCACGGTTTGGCTTTTGCCTTGGCTGAGGCTGGAGCTTGTTGCTGATGTTGTTTGTGGGCCTGATAGGCTTGTACGTGTTTGCTTCGGCTTGAGGTGATGGAAAGGCTGATGCGCATGAGGCTTGGCGTACGGTTTGTGATGTTTTTTTAGCTGAGGCTGTGTGGGAAAGTATTGCTGTGTTGTTTGGCTAGTTGGGTGTACGGAAGGAGTCTTGGCTTGCAAATTGCTGGATGGAGTGCGTAATGAAGCTGAGACTTGTTGGGATAAGCTGTTTTGTTTGCTAAGGCCAAGTGGGCTGTGGATTGCTGGCTTGGTGCTGTTGTGAGGTCAGTTGGAGAGCTTGGAAATGTTGTGTGGGCCAAAGGAAATATTGGGCTTAAAAGAAATGTGAAAGAATTAAAAAAAAATGGAATGGATGGGAATTTTATTTTTATAACATATTTTTTCTTATCCTAAAAAAAACAAAGAAATGTATTAACAATTTAAATTGGCTTAAAGAAAAAAAATATGTATGTAAGTGAGGTAATGGTTTAGAATGATATTAAAAATGGATTAGAAACAAAAATATGAATATTAAGAAAAAAGTGATTGGATAATTTGAAATGATTAATAGATGAGTCTAAAAATGATTAAATGATAAAAAATAAAAAATGGGTGAATGGATCTATGAATTAAATGGGTTTATAAAGATTTAAAATTTCAAAAGGATAAAAATGGTCATGAAAGAAATGGGCTATGGATAAGGGATAGTGAATTTGGTTTTCAAGCCCACAACAAATCTCGATTTCACTTTCACAAGCCTTTGATAAAAAATGAATACAGCCAACACAGACCCACTGAGTATTTCACAACTTAAGCCAACTGTCATCTGAAAATCGTCTGACCCATGCCCTGATAATTCGAAACCAAACTGATGAAAATAAATCCTCAGATGAATCGCTGATGAACTGATGAACCGATGAACTGATAAACACTGAAGATTCAAACCAAACTTCGCACAAAACACTGCCTGATAACTGATGACTTTTCACACTCAACCACTTGAACTTTGAAAACGCATCGTCTGAGGAATAAACTACTGGCACACACAACTGGCAGTCAACACAATCTTTTGATAGTTTGACCAATATAAGGTTAAACATCCATCTGAAATCGAATTATGACTGATCAATCGCATCTGAATTGAATTCACTGTTTTATCTTCGCAAACCTGCAACACAGAGAAGAAGAAGAACACTGCAACACATTTTTTTTGGTATTTTTGTTAGAGATCAGTAAATATAAATAAAGAAGTAAAAAAATAATGGTGATCCCCTGCGAAGCATAGACCCTATATCTGAGAAGAAACTCGAAAGCCAGTGCGATCTTGTTTGTATGCAAAATGCAAATGATATGTGAAGAAATCTTAGGGCAAAAATTAGGGTGTTACAGGGAGGAGATAACTTCTGGGAAGTAATATGCTAGGGATTGATGAATTCCTCAAGGGATCCTCTGGGGGGATAAAAAATTCGCGAGGAAATACTTCTTGTCAAGGAGTCTTGCTGATGATGTGATTACTGACTTGGCTGGGGATACTATGCCTAATATGCCCCATGCTGTGAAATGGTTTGCCTCGAGTACCTGTAACCTGTTAAACAAAGGAAACACACAAGTGTCCTGAGGTATCCTTAACCAGATTCCTTCGTAGGAGTTAGATTTTTCTGAGAGCAACATATTTCATGCAAGCATTTATTAAAATGACTCATATGTTTTCATGCAAGTATTGTATTATGAACTTTGGACATTTTGCAAACGAAACAAAAATGTACAAAAAATAAAGAGTGACTGAATATTCTGATTTTATTGATTTGTGTGCCATGAATAGGAAAGTACAGTCAAAGATGAGAATCCCTTGAAAGGAAGAGATTGCTGTAAATTGAGAAAATAAAAGTGTTGGCAATGTTGAATTTGAGGCTCCAGTGAGCTTCCTTTGCGATGACCTGTATGACCTTGACGTTCTTCTTATCTTGCTTTTTGAAGAAGGTTGATTCTGACCGATGCTTTACCCTTTCGAAGCTTGCCATGTTGTGAGTGATATAGACGAATTCAGAATGCAGTTGTTCGCTTTTTCCCTGATTTTGCGTGGATCGCCCTTTCGGGTTTTCAATCCACCGGGATACCCATTTTTGCCTGAGTTGTCCGATGTGGCTTTTTAACTCAGCATGTGTACACATTTTTTTTGAACTTTTCCCTTATTTTTTCCCGAGTCTTTTATTCTGTTTTTGACTCGCCAGGATGCCCTATTTTTGCCTAGACTTACATTCTGTTTTTATGTCCAGCGGGTCATTTTATGCAAAGTATTTTTTAACTGCATCTGAATTCACAGGAGACGGGAAGTCTTCACCATCCATGGTTACGAGCATCAGTGTTCCGCCTGAAAAGACTTTGGTTATCACATAGGGACCTTCATAGTTTGGTGTCCACTTGCCTCTGTGGTCTGTATAAGGAGGAAGGATCCTTTTCAGAACAAGCTCTCCCACTTGGTATTCCCGAGGTCTGACTTTCTGATCGAAGGCTTTCTTCATTCGCTTCTGATATAGCTTCCCATGACATATGGCTGCCAATCTTTTCTCTTCAATCAAATTCAGTTGATTATATCAAGATCGGACCCATTCCGCTTAATCCAGTTTCACATCCATCATTACCCGTAAAGAGGGTAGTTCAACTTCAATAGGTAGGACTTCTTCCATACCATACACAAGATGATAAGGTGTTGCCCCAGTAGATGTTCTGATAGAGTTTCGGTACCCATGCAAGGCAAATGGTAGCATTTCGTGCCAGTCTTTGTAGGTGACTACCATCCTCTGCACAATCTTCTTGATATTCTTGTTAGCGGCCTCAACAGCGTCGTTCATCTTTGGCCTGTAAGGAGAAGAGTTGTGATGTTGAATTTTGAAGTTGCGGCAAAGCTCTGCCATCATCTTATTGTTCAAATTGGAACCATTATCAGTAATGATTCGCTCGGGAACTCCATATCGACAGATGATATCCCTTTTCAGAAATCTAGCTACCACTTGTCTGGTGACGTTTGCGTACTGTCGCTCCCGGGATTTCCATCCTGGTACAAACGCGAAAGTGGCGCGGAAGAAGAATAGAGTCGCCAGCCAGGCATTTTTATCCCGAATAGAGGGAATGGTAATGCTGCACAAACCAGAAGAAAAAAAAGAGGAAGGACACAGGTCCTGCGAACCAAAGAGACTGAGCTCGGGAGTCGGTTACGACCTGGGAAGGTATTAGCACCCAGATCGTCCGCCGTACCCGACGGGATCCACGCTTGCAAAAGAAAACTGTTTCAAAGGGTGAGGGTATGAATACTGCAGCAAAAGAAAAGAAATGGACTGGAAAAGAACTGAAATAAGAAACAAAGAGAAAAATGTAGGGAAAATAAAGATTGTGCTCGAACGGGCCCTACCCCGCTGCCTACGTACCTCATCGGGATAATGAGGATCAGAGACGCCGTAGTTCCCCTAACTAGGGGTACTAAAAGGAAATTGCTTGTGAATTAAGGCTTGAACTGCCTATGCCATTGCTCAGGTGTTGCAGACTCGGACGACGAGTGCGTAACCGTCTTGCAAAATGACAAGTAGGAGCAAGTTCGCGTACGGAGCGAAGGAGATGAGAAAAGAATTCCCGAAGGAAAGACGCTTATTGTTTGCTTTGTGTTTTTTAGAAGCTTTTATGAGTGTGTCACAAGGAAGTGAACTCAAACTCTCACCAATGGAATGTGCACTTGTCACTACATTCCAAGATGGAATAATAGAACAAGCACACTCAAGTAAGGAGAAGATCCCCAAAACTTGAACCCAAAGATTAGGGCTTAGGCTCACTAACTTGCTTAATTATTAAGTGTTTTTTTGGTTATTTACATGAAGAAGTGTTTTTTACGCTTTTCTTTATGAAGAAGATACCTTGATCAGACTTGTGCATCACAAGGTAAACGTGTACTATCCCAAGATGGGAAGACTACAAGCATACCTCATGGAATAAGGCTATGGATCAATGCATCACTTCACATTTATTAAAGTGTTTTCTTTTTAAGAGTTATGAGATGAGAAGAGAAGAAGAACCAAAAGATCTCAAAGGAAAAATTCTAAAGGGGGACTAAAATAATCCTAAGTATTCACATGCATGGAAGTCCTAAGAGTTAGTGAGGTTTCTACCCTAATGAAGAAGGAAGAAGATAGAAAAAGAGAAGAGGAAACTAGAAAGGGGAAAGAGAACCACATGATGGCACAAAGCACATCAAACACCACAAAGAAAAAACAAAGCAAAAGAGGAAAGATGAAAAGTTGAAATGTGGATAAACATCCACACTTCTCTTACCATGAGCCCCTGAAATGTTAGCAAAAATCCAGCAAATTGACCAACACAATCATGGAATTAATCATGCTCAAAGGTTCTTGTAAACAAGAAACAAACAACATGCCAAGCATTGCAAACACACGACTTACGCGTCGAAAACATGAAAGCATACATCAACCAGCAAGCAAATCACCCTAAAATATCATGCTTAATGATCATGCAATGATCCAAGGCAATTAGAACAAGCAAAGGGATCAAACAAGCTCAAAACAACACTAAAAAACCATTCTGCTTCAGTGTTAACCGGTTAACCAAATGCGTTAACCGGTTAACCAGCTCAAACCTGCACAAAATACGCATGAAACAGGTGCGTTAACCGGTTAACCATATACGTTAACCGGTTAACACTGATAAAACAGCAACAAATCCTGCAGAAAACAGCAACTCAAAACAGCTTATCCAAATAAGCTTGCACCAGACCAGCAATCAATTACACATGGAAAATTAGATCAATTCACATTAATCCATATCATTAAGCTCATGAACAAATAACATTCGGATCCGGATACAAATCAAACAATCAATTCATGCAACACAATCAAATACACAAACACATGGTGGATCTAAAGCACAAGCATGCAAATAAGCTAAAAACAGAGCTAGATCTGAAATTAACCAACCTACAAAGCTGAGGTATGCTTTGGTAATTGTTGATTGAGCTGAAAACAGTAGATCTCGCGCAAAACTTTGAAGATCCGATGCTAAGCTCCACACTCCATGCAAAATAAATGCAAGAACAAGCTCTTGATGCAGAATTTTGGATCCAAAAGCACTTCTAGATCTCAAACCAGATCTGAATCTCCAATAAAACCAGCAAAGAGATGCAAAGAAGCTATGAAAGGAGGTTTAGTTCCAAGATCTACACACCTCAAGGCAAGGTTGTGTGATCTTCAAAGAGGAACTTTGAGTGATTTGGAAAATTGGGAGAGAAAAGTGAGAGAATTGTGAGTGAGAGGAATGAAAATTCAGAAATGAGAGTGAAAAATGAGTGAGAGCTCCCTTGGTTTGGAGGGAAATGGAATAAATATGGTTTAGGTTTGGGGCCCAAAATTTTGGTTTGGGATCCAAAATTATGGTTTGGGATTAGCTTAGAAAGTGATTTGGATTTAGGGTTGGAATGAGGCTTGGATAAATGCTCTAGATCCTTCTCTCAAATTCAAGTTTAATTCAAATGAATAAAAATCAGAAAATTGGAAAATGGGGCCAAAACACACATGCTGAAATTGCTGCTGGAAATTCAAATTTCGCAGCTGTTAACCGGTTAACCATATGCGTTAACCGGTTAACGCATGGAAAATTTGAATTTCCCTCCCTTTGGTGGGAACCTTCAAAAATAGACCTGCACCAACCGTTTCAAGCAAATTTTGATCCATCTTCTCCTTCTAGGGCTCTGAACATGATACCAGGCTTGTGCAAAATGATCCTGTGAGATTCTTGCCAGATCACCATGCTCTTGATTTTGACTTGCAGATTCAGATTTTCCCAGATGACCGATCATATGCCTTATGCTGGAACATGCGAGTGTTATGCCTCATTTTTCTATGCTAAATGATAAGGATATGGTATGCTCATGATGATTATGATATGATAACGATGCTAAACAAGAAGAGGGCAAATTTGGGGTGTTACAGCTGCCCCTATTCAATCAACTGTTAATCTGAAAAGGATGAGAGCAGCGGCTATCAGACATTCGAGATAAACTGTGATTGAATACCAAGAAGACCTGAAATTTGCACTCTGACGAAGAATGCAACACTGGGAAATAAACCCAACCAGATGACGCTCTGGGGATAAGAAGGAGAGAAAAAACAGACGAGCTTCTTCCAAGTTGAAACTGATATCTGAAATACTATCATGCTGACAGACGAGTCTTCGCATGACCTGTGACGCCAGGTGCAGAGAGCGGACGAGCCCTTAAGGATCTTCAAAGTGACCTGAGATGGACGAATCTCCTTCACTAATCCTTACGCAAATAAGTGGAATAAGACGGACGAGTCTTCTTCGGATAACCCTTACGCAGGCTCCGGGAACGCATATAAGTCTGTGGGATAGACATGCAATCAAGGTAGACGAACCTTCTTCATATATTATCCGCGGATATATGGCATAAGACAGACGAGTCTTCTGAACAAACCTGTTACGCCAGGTGCAGCAACCATAATAATTGGTGCTTGAGACGGACGAGCCTCCCTCGGATTTACCTGTTACGCCAGGCCCGGTAACCATTTCGACATTTAATTCCCACTGTCAGGATTTTAAACCTCTTCAATACAGACGAGTATTGGATGATCATCAAGAGAACACAGACGAGTGCCAATAGTCAAAGATACAGACGAGTATCGGACGATGATCTGAGAAACACAGACGAGTGCTTCAGGCGATGATACAGACGAGTATCAGCCACTGGTATAGACGAATACCAGAAGTTCAAACACAGACGAGCATTTGAAGTAGTCACAGAGATATCAGGGTAAACAGCAAATCTTCACATTCAGGTGCAAGCTAGCACAGACGAGTGCTGAGGATGATACAGACGAGTATCCAGGCAAAGCAGACGAGCTTCAGAACACAAACGACTTCTGGGGGATAAAAGCAGACGAGCTTCAAACACACACAGACGAGTGTTGGACAGTTGCAGACGAGCAACAACAGAGAATACATATCAAGGCACAGACGAGTGCAGCGAAGGATCCAATACCAAACACAGACGAGTGTTGGAAGGTTGCAGACGAGCAACAGCAAATATCATCTCAGAACACAGACGAGTGTTGAGGAGTTGCGGACGAGCAACAACGGAGGCATCGTGACACAGACGAGTGTTGGAAATTGCAGACGAGCAATAATAAGGTAATCACTTCAAAACACAGACGAATGCCGAAAATTGCAGACGAGCAAACAGCAACACAGAGCTAACACAGACGAGTGTTGAAAGATGCAGTCGAGCAGCCATAAAGCAGTGATATGTCCACGCTGGGGAAACTTGCTTAGGGATAACACATACGAGTGTTGAAGATTGCAGACGAGCAATAAACGAATGCCTGATCGGCAACAAGAGATACAACTCTGCAGGGGAGAAAAAGTCAAGAGGTCTGGATACCCACTCCGACTGAGGTGATGAATACCTGGCTGCATCATCAAATAAACTAACAATAGGGCAAATCTGCTGGGGAATATTTCACGGACGGAGGTGAAAATCAAATATGAACTCTGTGGGAACCAATCATCTTCAGACTTAGCTGGGGAAGCTTCCTGGGCGAATACTCTGACTGGGGAGAGCATCCGATGGTTCAAGACTCTGAGGGGATATCAGGCTTTCGGGTACCTGATAGGCAAGGACTCTTACTGGGAACAGAATACGGTTAATTTCATCTCTGATGACGTCAGGCTTTCGAGCACCTGCTGGCTATACTTCACTGGGGAAGAATGGACTGCTACTTCACTGGAGAAGAAGAACCTGCTTGGGCCGCCGCCCATACTTAGCTGGATAAAATCTCTGCCAGAGGTGCTAGGCTTCAGATACCTGTTGGAGAAGAAATCTCTGCTTGGGGAAATACTCTACTGGGGAAGAGTACCTTGCTTGAGAGAATGTGACGCCATCCTGCAACCTGCAACAACAGAAAACACACGTGTGTCCCGGGGATTTGCATGGCGGGATCTGTTCATCCATTATCACCCGACACTCAAAGAGGGTTACAGTTTCCCTGCATGTCAGTTTTCTTTTCAAGATTATCACCATGTTTAGATGCAATGCTATTTTTGCCAAAAATTCAGGACATTTTGCAAACAAAAATAAACACACACAGCTTTTTGACTGAATATTATTTTTATTGAATGGCCTCTAAATAGGCAAAGATTTACATCAGGAAGCAACCACCTGGAAAGAGGTAGCCACTATAGAAATTGAGAAAAGAAACTATCCTAAAGGCAATGTACACGGCATTCCAAAGAGTTCCATTTCTGCTATGACCTGCACGTCTTCAAGACTCTCCATTCTGCTTTGGCTTTCTGAGAAGACAAGGGGACTGTTTCCTATCTTTCCGATATTGTCAAACCGTACGAAACGATGACGTGGTTCAGATAACTTGGATCACAGTTGTTCGCTTATTCCCTTATTTTGCGTGGATCGCCCTCTCGGGTTTTCAATCCACCGGGATACCCTTTTTTGCCTGAGCTGTCCAATGTGGCTTTTCAACTCAGCGGGTGTACACATTTTTTTTGTTTATTTTCCCTAATTTTTGCCCGAGCTTTTTATTCTGTTTTTAGCTCGCCGGGATGCCCTTTTCTTGCCTGGACTTACATTCTGTTTTTGTGTCCAGCGGGTCTCTTTATGCGAAGTATTTTTTAACTGCGTCCGAGTTAACAGGGGATGGGAAGTCTTCTCCATCCATAGTGGTGAGCATCAGTGCCCCTCCTGAGAATACTTTCTTCACTATGAATGGTCCTTCGTAGTTTGGGGTCCACTTGCCCCTGTTATCTGAACCTGGAGGAACGATCCTCTTCAATACAAGCTCTCCCACTTGATACTCTCGAGTACGTACTCGTTGGTCGAATGCCCGCTTCATTCTCCTCTGATAAAGCTGACCATGACAGATAGCCGCTAATCTCTTTTCCTCAATTAGACATAGCTGATTGTAACGAGCACGCACCCATTCAGCCTCATCCAGCTTGACATCCATCATCACGCGCAGTGAAGGAATCTCTACTTCAACAGGCAGGACTGCTTCCATGCCATACACTAGAGAGAAGGGAGTTGCCCCTGTTGATGTCCTGACCGACGTTCGGTACCCATGCAAAGCAAACGGTAACATCTCATGCCAATCCTTGTAGGTGACAACCATTTTCTGCACAATCTTCTTGATATTCTTGTTAGCTGCCTCTACCGCACCATTCATCTTTGGTCGGTAAGGAGAAGAATTGTGATGCTGTATTTTGAAGTCCCGACATAAGTCTGCCATCATCTTGTTGTTGAGATTAGAACCATTATCAGTAATGATCCTTTCGGGTACTCCATATCTGCATATGATATCTCTTTTCAGAAATCTTGCCACCACTTGACGAGTGACATTGGCATAAGACGCTGCTTCTACCCACTTGGTAAAGTAATCAATCGCGACCAGGATGAAGCGATGACCATTCGAAGCAGTTGGATCAATCTTCCCGATCATGTCAATGCCCCACATAGAGAAAGGCCAAGGAGATGACATGACGTTGAGCGGATTTGGAGGAACATGCACTTTATCTGCATATATTTGGCACTTGTGGCATTTACGAGCGAATGAACAACAGTCTGCATCCATTGTCATCCAGTAATACCCTGATCTCAACAGTTTCTTTGCCATAACATGCCCTCCTGCATGGGTACCAAAAGATCCTTCATGGACTTCCTGCATCAACAGGCTTGCTTCGTGTCTATCCACGCATCTGAGCAAGACCATGTCGAAATTCCTCTTGTATAAAACCCCGTCTGTGTTCAAGAAGAAACTAGCAGCAAGTCGTCTCAAGGTCTTCTTGTCTTTGGAAGATGCCCCTGTTGGGTATTCTTGCTTCTCCAGGAACAACTTGATATCAAAATACCAAGGTTTCTCGTCAGACACGGCGTCTACAGAGAAAGCATAAGCCGGAGAGTCAAGCCTGGAGATGTCAATTCTGGGCACAAAGTTCCAACATAGGACTTTAATTGACG
This sequence comes from Lathyrus aphaca, assembly GCA_963966055.1. NCBI lineage: Eukaryota > Viridiplantae > Streptophyta > Magnoliopsida > Fabales > Fabaceae > Lathyrus > Lathyrus aphaca. Next base: position 182,367,658 of record OZ014520.1, read on the forward strand.
AAGAGAGAGTGGCCAAAGCATCGGCAAATTGATTTTCGTCCCGTGGTATGTATTTGAGCTCAACTGTCGTGAAGAATGTCAACAGTTTTCTAGCATAATCCCTGTACGGAACTAGATGCTCTTGATGTGTATACCACTTGCCGGTAATTTGGTTAATGACGAGGGCTGAATCTCCGAATATGTCGAGGTTCTTAATCCGAAGATCAATTGCCTCCTCTATTCCCATTATACACGCCTCGTATTCCGCTTCATTGTTGGTGCAGCCAAAAGTAATTTTGGCAGCGAAGGGTAAATGAACACCTTCAGGAGTAATGAGTACGGCACCAACTCCATGACCATTGATATTGACAGCCCCATCAAACATCAACTTCCATTTGGATTCAGGGTCAGGCCCCTCCTCCGGAAGTGGTTCCTCATAATCGCTTGTTCTGAGGTACATGATGTCCTCATCAGGGAAATCAAATCTCATCGGCTGATAGTCATCCTCAAGAGGTTGCTGAGCAAGGTATTCCGACAATACACTTCCTTTGATGGCTTTCTGAGAAGTGTACTGGATGTCGTATTCAGTTAAAATCATCTGCCATCTAGCAACCCTTCCGGTCAATGCTGGTTTCTCAAAGATGTACTTGACAGGATCCATCTTGGAAATGAGAAGTGTAGTATGGGTCAACATGTACTGCCTCAGTCGGCGAGCAGCCCATACCAAAGCGCAGCAAGTTTTCTCGAGCAGTGAGTATCGGGATTCACAGTCGGTAAACTTTTTGCTAAGGTAATAAATGGCGTACTCTTTTCGACCAGACTCGTCATGTTGGCCAAGCACACACCCCATCGACCCTTCTAGCACGGTCAAGTACATGATTAACGGTCTCCCCTCCACTGGAGGCATCAGAATTGGAGGCTCCTGCAAATATTCCTTTATTTTGTCGAAAGCCCTTTGGCAATCATCATTCCACCTGACTGTTTGCTCTTTTCTTAGCAGTTTGAATATCGGTTCGCACGTGGCAGTTAGGTGAGATATGAACCGAGAAATGTAGTTCAATCTACCTAAGAACCCGCGCACTTCTTTTTCTGTCTTTGGTGCAGGCATATCTTGAATAGCTTTCACTTTAGCAGGATCTACCTCAATTCCTCTTTGACTTACAATGAAACCCAGCAACTTTCCAGAACGCACTCCGAAAGTGCACTTGTTCGGATTCAACCTCAACTTGTACTTGATCAATCTGTCAAACAACTTCTTTAGGTTAACCAAATGCTCCTCTTCGTCCTTGGACTTTGCAATCATATCATCCACATAACATTCGATCTCCTTGTGGATCATGTCATGGAACAACGTGACCATTGCCCGTTGATAAGTTGCCCCTGCGTTCTTCAGACCGAAAGGCATGACCTTATAGCAGAACGTTCCCCACGGGGTAATGAACGTTGTCTTCTCCATGTCTTCCGGCGCCATTTTTATCTGATTATAACCGGAGAATCCATCCATGAAGGAGAATACTGAGAATTGAGCAGTACTGTCGACCAACACGTCAATGTGTGGCAACGGAAAATCATCCTTTGGGCTTGCTCTGTTCAAATCTCGATAGTCAACGCACATCCGGACCTTGCCGTCCTTTTTAGGCACTGGTACGATGTTAGCTACCCAAGGTGGGTAACTAGTCACGGCAAGGAACCCGGCATCCCACTGTTTCTGCACCTCCTCTTTAATCTTCATCGCCATATCCGGGCGAGTTCTTCTCAACTTTTGCTTCACAGGAGGACAGTCTTCTCTCAGAGGTAGCTTATGCATCACGATGTCGGTATCCAACCCTGGCATATCTTGATATGACCAAGCAAAGATATCTACATACTCTCTCAGCATACTGATCAGCTCTTGTTTGACGTCGGCCTGCAGATTGGCTCCTATCTTGATTTCTTTCTTTGCATCTTCACTGCCAATGTTGATGGTCTCAATCTCCTCTTGATGAGGCTGAATAACTCGTTCCTCTTGTTTTAACAATCTGACCAACTCTTCAGGTAGGTCACAATCTTCCTCAACCCCTTCATCAGCTTGGTAGACTGGATTATCAAAGTCATGCATAGTCATAGCAGGAACGTTATCCGTGGAATCCGGATGATCAATACTGCACAAATGATGTGCTTATTCAGAATCTGCTTATTTTGAAAAGAGACGCTAACACAAAGCAAAAAATGAAAAAACACATTGCCATTTTTATATTGTTTTTTGTGAAAAAGTTTAAAAACAAAGAAAGAGAGCACAATTTGTCTGAAAATGTCCTTTTATTTCATGGCAAAAATAACGATGCAATACAAAACATGGTGGCCCAATACAATGGATCCGAACATCTTGGGCAGAATGCTGGATTTGACAATGCAGTATGCTAATAAAAGGAAACAAAACAATTACTTTGAGAGCCAGGTGACTTGGACGATGTCTTCCGCGGACCAATTTCCTAGCTCCTCGCCGGGTGCACACGGGCGGATCCAATTGTTGTCCCAGTCTCTGCCACTATCCCCGTCTTTGTTCGCCGTACAGATTTGATCGCGGTCGAGCGACCCAGCACTTGTGAATGAGATAGCTTTACCACTCTGAATAGACCCCCCAGGTTGATACCCTAAGCCGAATTTATCACCCTTCTTTTCCACCTCCAGTAGCTTGCCCCAGCCCTGGGCATTGCCTGATTGGACGGCCTCTTTTGCTTCCCGGTAGGAATGAATTGACGTGCCTTCGTTGTTTTTCTTCACCGGAGTCAAGATACTGACATCTGCCTCAAAAGCTTGGCACAAAGTCTCGTGAATTTCTCCGTCCATTTCCACATATTTAAACGTCGACAGGTGGCTGACAAATATATCTTCTTCCCCGCAAACTGTGATGACCTGGCCATCCACCACATATTTAAGCTTTTGGTGCAGGGTTGAAGTGACAGCTCCAGCTGCATGTATCCATGGTCTGCCCAACAAGCAACTATACGCAGGCTGGATGTCCATGACATAGAAGACACTCTTGAAGACTTGAGAGCCTATCTTGACAGGCAACTCAACCTCTCCGAAAACTGACCTTCTTGAACCATCGAAAGCTTTAACCACCAGATCACTCGGCGTCAGAATAACCCCATCAATGTTAAGCTTCATCAGCGCCTTCTTCGGGAGCACATTCAAGGAAGAGCCTGTGTCTACAAGAACATGAGACAAAACAGCGCCCTTGCATTCCATCGTGATATGCAGTGCTTTATTGTGATTCCTTCCCTCCGAGGTGAGATCTCGGTCAGTGAAGCCTAAGCCATGGCTAGCATTAACACTTCCAACAACAGCTTCGAGTTGATTGACTGTGATCTCTTGAGGAACATAGGCCATTTGAAGTACTTTCAGTAAAGCTTCTCTATGCGCGGGAGAGCACATCAACAGTGACAAGATAGAAATCTTTGAAGGCGTCTGGTTCAGTTGATCAACCACCTTATAGTCACTCCTTTTGATGATCTTCATGAACTCCTCTACCTCCTTTTCAAACGTCCCCTGCCCAGCCACAGGGGTAGTTGACTCGTCATTCGCAATCTGCTTCCCTTTGTCTTTGGACGAAGCTTCGGCCTCAAGATCCTTTCTCAGTGCAGGGGGAGCAAATAAACGGCCACTTCGAGTAAAACCTCCAGCACCTCCCACATTTTCAATAGTCAGGTCAGCAACAGGTCTACTTTCCATCTTCTGTCCCGCCACATAGACATCAGAACCATAATGCCACGGAATAGCCCTATCATCGGTGTACGGCACTGGCCCAGGTACAGTTATAGTCACAGGACTAATCTGAGGAGTGTAAATAGTAACCGGCTCTCGTCTGACGGGCATGTCAGCTTCATTGTATAAGATAGTAATGGTTGACACATCATCAGCCTTTTCATTACTAATCTTGCTAAATTGTAGAGACCCAACATCAATCAACTCTTGCAAACCCGTCTTCAATTTCTCGCAGCCATTCGCAACACTTATACAGTCTTCACAATCGAGAGAACAACCAGGAAACACTTGACCTTTCAACAGTCTCTCTTTCACCACCTTCAACGGCGTCTTGACTTCATCAATTCTCAGTACCAAACTCAACTTGTCATCACTCTCAACAGCGTTAACTCTTGCCCCTCCATGATTAGGTATAGGGTTCGAGTTGATATTCGGTGGTGGCGCAAAGTTGATTGCCTTTGAATCCACGAGATCTTGAACTTTGTGATGTAGCGCCCTGCACTTCTCAGTTGAGTGCCCGGGTGCCCCTGAATGAAAAGCGCATCGCGCGTTGACGTCATAACCAGCTGGAAGCTCTCCAGGAGGTGGTGGTGCCAAAGTCCTCAATTGAATAAGGTCCAAGTCTAGTAGTCTCGGCAACAAGGCAGCATATGTCATCGGAATAGCTTCAATCACCCTGTTAGCAGGACGAGCCTGCCTTGGCTGATAAGGCCTTTGCTGGTAGTTGGCTCTGGGTTGTTGTTGTTGTTGTGGTTGTTGTGGTGGAGGTAGCATCTGTTGTACGGGAGCTGCAGGAATAGTGACAGCAGCCACATGTTCATAAGGTCTTCTGTAACCACGACCCTGGCTTCGGCCGAATACAGCATTGGTCTCTCCTTCTCGCCTTCTTGGAGGTCCGCTAAAAGCTTTCCTCGCTCCATTTGAACTACTAGCACCGGGGTCTTGTATCTTCCCCATTTTCAACAGCGTTTCGACCCTTTCTCCCGCAATGACAATATCGTTGAACTTTGTAGCAGAACTTGACGCCAATCTTTCAAGAAATACTCCCTGGAGGGTACCCATAAACATATCGGCCATTTCATTCTCTAACAAGGGGGGTTGCACCCTGGCAGCTAGCTGGCGCCACCTCTGGGCATATTCTTTAAAACCTTCTTTTGCTGTCTGAGCCATATGTTGCAACTGGGTGCGATTCGGAGCCATGTCCATATTATATTGGTACTGCCTCGCAAAAGCTTCAGCGAGATCTTTCCAGCTCTTGACATTGACCCTGCTGAGTTTCATGTACCACTCAAGGGAAGCTCCCACTAAGCTGTCCTGAAAGTAATACATCCACAGTTTTTCATCGTCTGTATGAGCGGCGATTCTTCCCACATATGATTGCAGATGGGTCTTTGGGCAAGCAGTGCCGTTATACTTCTCGAAAGTAGGAACTTTGAATTTGTACGGGATTCTGACTCCCGGAACCAAACCCAAGTCTGTTATATCGAACCCCAAAGAACTCTGGGACTGAATAGCCTTAATTTGCTCAGCCATCTCTTCAAACCTCTTGTTCATTTCGACCCCTTGACCCTCGGTCTCATCAAGTAAAGTGAACTGGTCCTCCTGGTGATCCACATGAATGTTATGCATCCCGTCATTGACTACGGTCGCCCCTGGTTGTATAACATGAGGTCCACCCTGACGTGCGCCCGCACCGGTATGATTATCAGCATTAGCAGCAGCAGCAGCATTCCGGTTCTGATTTTCAACCAACTCTCGCAGCCGTTCTTGATTCTGCCCCATGCCGGTCATTAACGTCATGAAGTTATCCATTCTCTGCCTTAGGTCTGCCAAATCTGCCTGCATTTGATCCATGGCCCGCTCTCTGTTAATCTTGGTTGGGTATCTGTGCACTGCCGGTTGTTCTCGAACTTTTCGAGGAGCTATAGTGCCTACAACACAAAACCCGTTAGTAATTGATGCAACACCTGCAAAACAGACAAACAGGTTATATGCAATGCAATGTAACTGTTCATGTTCCCAATTTTAAGCATTTGGCATGCCCCAGTTCTGGCATCTATCTCGGCAATCACTTTCAGTGTTTAGCTTTCAAACTTTCTCTTTGATAAGTGTTCAGACGTTAGTAGTATCCAGACAAACGAGTCTTGCACATTCAAAACGATAACTTGCACATTAATATTGAATATGGACAAACCACTATAGGCTAAAAGTCAGAGTACATCCAAGAATATTCCCCGAAGGGTTACAAATCAGTACATAAAGACAAAAGAAATAAAAGCAAGACTCCTACAACAAGCCTGTAGGTAGTCTGAAAAATAAACTAAACTAAAGACCCCGGCTCTGCCACCTCTGCCCTGCTCTTCTTGACGCCTGCTCTCAGCTTGAGCTCTTCAATCTCTTTCCTGGCTTCCTCCAGAGCTAATTGGCTTTGGACTAGCTGTTGGGTCTTCTCCCTCCGGATGGCGTGGGCTTGCTCCACTTCCTCCTTCTTAAAAGCCATCTGAACTTCAAAGAACTCTTCCTTCTCTTTGAATTTCTTTTGCTCTTCCTCCCTTTGGCCTTTCAGCCAAACAATGGACTGTCGAGCACTCCTGAGAGTCCTTAAAGTCTCCTTGTGCTTGGCTTCTCTTTGCGCTTCCATCATACCCAATCGGTGGAAATGGGCTTCTCTTCCGGCAAAATCCTTCTCTTTGTTTTCCAAGGAGGACTGGAGCTTTTGCAGTTTATCTTCAGCTTCCTTCTTGGCTCCATTGGCCTGGTGGTATAAGCTTACCATCTCAACATTCTCTACTCTGACCGCATGCAGCTGAGCTTCTAGCTTCTTGTACTCCTCCAAGGAAACCGTACTGCTCGGACCTGGTACCTCTCGAGGATAAAGTGGAGCTTCGACTGAAAAAGGCATGAGAACTGACTCGATATGCCTTTGCAACCATTCAACGTATGGTGGATATGCTTTGGGATCAACTCGGCCGAAGTCCTTCTTCCCTTTCCTTTTCCTGTGATCCCAGGATTGAACTGCTTGTTGGACTAGCTCTCTGTTTCCATCAACAGGAAAATACAAAGATTCAGCAAACATTTCCATCTGAGGAGGATCCTTCAAAGGGTAGCCAAACTGCCTTCTGGCTAATGTCGGGTAGTAACTGATGACACCTTTCCTTCCCAGCAAAGGTATTCCGGCAAACCTTCCGCAGCTAACCATCACCTCTTTTCCTAGCAAATCCCTGTCATAACCCCAAGCAATGTCTTCTTCAGTCAATCCCATCAGTCTTCTGGACCATCTCCATTCGTCTCGTATATCCTTGAAGGCACCTGATTTAGGCAACTGTCTAGCGAACCATTCAGCAAACAAAGGAGCACAGCAGACCACTGGACCACCTCTACCTTTCTCGTTTCTGTAATGGACACTAAAATAAAAGTCACCCAATAAAGTAGGCACCGGATTGCCTTTTGCGAAGATTGAGATCACTTCTAAGCTGACAAACTCTTTCTCTCCGGGAAACAAGCTAGACCCATATACCATCAATGCGAGCAAAGCTCCAAAGTCATTCCACTTAGCTTCTGTAGCATATTTCTCAGCTTCTGGGATAAGCACACTCCATGGTAGACCTCTGCCTTTACTCTCTTGCAAAGCTTTTCTGACTGAAGCAACTAGCAACCTACAAACCTTGGCTATATCTTCATCTCTGAGCACAACCTCTGACCCGTAGAACGGCAATGTCTCTCTGATCGGAACACTCAGCATGCTGGAGATCTCTTCCAATGTCGGAGCTAAGATGTAACCTGGAAGAATAAAACAACGCAGCAGGGGATCATAAAATTGCAACAAGGTATGCAAGCTGTCCTTTTGGTCTGTAGTAGGCTTGTCCACAAACTTCAGTATCTGGCCATATCTTTTCTTGAAATTTCCTAAGACTTGATCATTCATCAGACCTGCTAACCTCTGAAAACTTTTGACTTCCGGCTGAAGAAAGGTGTAATGCACATTCTTTTTTCTCGGATCGCTTTTAATTTCTGCCATGGAGATAAGAATACCAGAACCGGGAACAGATGTGAGTAATGACCTAAAAAAATGGGAAACATAAACAGTTAATGCAAAGAATGATGCAAATGTAATGCAATGCAAGCATATGACCAACGGGGACCATCTGAACTGGCACACTGACAAGGGCCCCTCGGAACAACTGGCAAACTCAACAGTTCACTGAGTCACCCCCTCTGGTAATCACAACCCTCTGATAGAAGATCTCAGACCCACAGTATCAAGAAATCCAGAATTCCAGGATCATAACCTCGAAACCATAGAATCAATAGAACCACCGGTCATATTCACAGGACCAAAGATCATAACTGAACAGATGAGTGTATGTTGAGGTCATGGGTTCCTGCACACCTGTACACACCCCCCAATCTCACGGGTAAAAGGCTCCGGGTCAGACATCACGGACTCTCAAAGCCACATAGCAATAATACTGTCACCATCTCCGAGAAATGGCTCATGACCAAATCAGGGAATCGGTTAGGCATTATGTACTATGCAGGGAGGCCTCAGCTGAGTCCGGGAAAAACAAGCATCCCTTATAAGTCCCTAGCTTCAAGCGCTGAAATCAAGAAACAATAGTACATTCAGCCCGTAGGATACAGTACTAATGTCATATGACCAGATGCTTTAACTGAGTTCTTATAAGAGAACCAGGCCATCCTATGCGAGTTCCCAGTGGACCCTCGGGTGCGAATGGGTTTGCCACAAAATGTGGTCTGCCACTGTCACCACTGGAGAAGGTTGTTTCCACAAAGGTTCTCAATGATCGGTCCCCAGCTGCACATAACTGTCAGGGTTATGTAATGAGAGAGGAAGATCCCCAAATCAAGACATTTCCAAGACAATCGCAACCTGGGTGTGGAACTCACTACTACCCCCATGACAAGATCTCATGAGGCCAAAGTGGAACCACTCTAAGTCCTATGGTGCACTCGAGCCGGGTACTTGGCTCATATCTCTCAAGAACCAGTAACTCCCATCCCACCAAAGGAAACCAGTCCAGACAGTCCAGTATGATATATGATGCAGAAAATAAATACTGAAAACTGTAAATAAAGCTGTAAATAAAGTTGTAAATAAAGCAATAAACAAACAGCAATATAATACAACAAGCCACATCAAACAAACATCACCCAATGAAACAACAACACACAAGCGCTAGGAGAGACTCACAGGGGAACCAGAGATTCTGGGTTCGTTCCCCAGCAGAGTCGCCAGCTGTCGCTCCCGGGATTTCCATCCTGGTACAAACGCGAAAGTGGCGCGGAAGAAGAATAGAGTCGCCAACCAGGCATTTTTATCCCGAATAGAGGGAATGGTAATGCTGCACAAACCAGAAGAAAAAAAAGAGGAAGGACACAGGTCCTGCGAACCAAAGAGACTGAGCTCGGGAGTCGGTTACGACCTGGGAAGGTATTAGCACCCAGATCGTCCGCCGTACCCGACGGGATCCACGCTTGCAAAAGAAAACTGTTTCAAAGGGTGAGGGTATGAATACTGCAGCAAAAGAAAAGAAATGGACTGGAAAAGAACTGAAATAAGAAACAAAGAGAAAAATGTAGGGAAAATAAAGATTGTGCTCGAACGGGCCCTACCCCGCTGCCTACGTACCTCATCGGGATAATGAGGATCAGAGACGCCGTAGTTCCCCTAACTAGGGGTACTAAAAGGAAATTGCTTGTGAATTAAGGCTTGAACTGCCTATGCCATTGCTCAGGTGTTGCAGACTCGGACGACGAGTGCGTAACCGTCTTGCAAAATGACAAGTAGGAGCAAGTTCGCGTACGGAGCGAAGGAGATGAGAAAAGAATTCCCGAAGGAAAGACGCTTATTGTTTGCTTTGTGTTTTTTAGAAGCTTTTATGAGTGTGTCACAAGGAAGTGAACTCAAACTCTCACCAATGGAATGTGCACTTGTCACTACATTCCAAGATGGAATAATAGAACAAGCACACTCAAGTAAGGAGAAGATCCCCAAAACTTGAACCCAAAGATTAGGGCTTAGGCTCACTAACTTGCTTAATTATTAAGTGTTTTTTTGGTTATTTACATGAAGAAGTGTTTTTTACGCTTTTCTTTATGAAGAAGATACCTTGATCAGACTTGTGCATCACAAGGTAAACGTGTACTATCCCAAGATGGGAAGACTACAAGCATACCTCATGGAATAAGGCTATGGATCAATGCATCACTTCACATTTATTAAAGTGTTTTCTTTTTAAGAGTTATGAGATGAGAAGAGAAGAAGAACCAAAAGATCTCAAAGGAAAAATTCTAAAGGGGGACTAAAATAATCCTAAGTATTCACATGCATGGAAGTCCTAAGAGTTAGTGAGGTTTCTACCCTAATGAAGAAGGAAGAAGATAGAAAAAGAGAAGAGGAAACTAGAAAGGGGAAAGAGAACCACATGATGGCACAAAGCACATCAAACACCACAAAGAAAAAACAAAGCAAAAGAGGAAAGATGAAAAGTTGAAATGTGGATAAACATCCACACTTCTCTTACCATGAGCCCCTGAAATGTTAGCAAAAATCCAGCAAATTGACCAACACAATCATGGAATTAATCATGCTCAAAGGTTCTTGTAAACAAGAAACAAACAACATGCCAAGCATTGCAAACACACGACTTACGCGTCGAAAACATGAAAGCATACATCAACCAGCAAGCAAATCACCCTAAAATATCATGCTTAATGATCATGCAATGATCCAAGGCAATTAGAACAAGCAAAGGGATCAAACAAGCTCAAAACAACACTAAAAAACCATTCTGCTTCAGTGTTAACCGGTTAACCAAATGCGTTAACCGGTTAACCAGCTCAAACCTGCACAAAATACGCATGAAACAGGTGCGTTAACCGGTTAACCATATACGTTAACCGGTTAACACTGATAAAACAGCAACAAATCCTGCAGAAAACAGCAACTCAAAACAGCTTATCCAAATAAGCTTGCACCAGACCAGCAATCAATTACACATGGAAAATTAGATCAATTCACATTAATCCATATCATTAAGCTCATGAACAAATAACATTCGGATCCGGATACAAATCAAACAATCAATTCATGCAACACAATCAAATACACAAACACATGGTGGATCTAAAGCACAAGCATGCAAATAAGCTAAAAACAGAGCTAGATCTGAAATTAACCAACCTACAAAGCTGAGGTATGCTTTGGTAATTGTTGATTGAGCTGAAAACAGTAGATCTCGTGCAAAACTTTGAAGATCCGATGCTAAGCTCCACACTCCATGCAAAATAAATGCAAGAACAAGCTCTTGATGCAGAATTTTGGATCCAAAAGCACTTCTAGATCTCAAACCAGATCTGAATCTCCAATAAAACCAGCAAAGAGATGCAAAGAAGCTATGAAAGGAGGTTTAGTTCCAAGATCTACACACCTCAAGGCAAGGTTGTGTGATCTTCAAAGAGGAACTTTGAGTGATTTGGAAAATTGGGAGAGAAAAGTGAGAGAATTGTGAGTGAGAGGAATGAAAATTCAGAAATGAGAGTGAAAAATGAGTGAGAGCTCCCTTGGTTTGGAGGGAAATGGAATAAATATGGTTTAGGTTTGGGGCCCAAAATTTTGGTTTGGGATCCAAAATTATGGTTTGGGATTAGCTTAGAAAGTGATTTGGATTTAGGGTTGGAATGAGGCTTGGATAAATGCTCTAGATCCTTCTCTCAAATTCAAGTTTAATTCAAATGAATAAAAATCAGAAAATTGGAAAATGGGGCCAAAACACACATGCTGAAATTGCTGCTGGAAATTCAAATTTCGCAGCTGTTAACCGGTTAACCATATGCGTTAACCGGTTAACGCATGGAAAATTTGAATTTCCCTCCCTTTGGTGGGAACCTTCAAAAATATACCTGCACCAACCGTTTCAAGCAAATTTTGATCCATCTTCTCCTTCTAGGGCTCTGAACATGATACCAGGCTTGTGCAAAATGATCCTGTGAGATTCTTGCCAGATCACCATGCTCTTGATTTTGACTTGCAGATTCAGATTTTCCCAGATGACCGATCATATGCCTTATGCTGGAACATGCGAGTGTTATGCCTCATTTTTCTATGCTAAATGATAAGGATATGGTATGCTCATGATGATTATGATATGATAACGATGCTAAACAAGAAGAGGGCAAATTTGGGGTGTTACACGTACGAAGCTGCTTCAACCCATTTGGTGAAGTAATCAATGGCTACCAGGATGAATCTGTGACCATTTGAAGCAGTCGGTTCGATCTTTCCAATCATATCAATGCCCCACATGGCGAAGGGCCAAGGTGAAGACATTACATTCAAAGGATTCGGAGGCACATGCACTTTATCTGCGTAGATCTGGCATTTGTGGCATTTTCTGGCATAGGCACAACAATCTGCATCCATTGTGATCCAGTAGTAACCCGATCTTAACAACTTCTTTGCCATTGCATGTCCTCCGGCATGGGTACCAAAAGAACCTTCATTTTCTTCGTGCATTAGGAGGGATGCTTCCTTCTTGTCAACACATCTGAGCAAAGAGCCATTAGTATTGAGGAAGAAAGTGTCGGCTAGCTTTCTTAATGTCTTCTTATCATTTGACAATGCCTCAGGTGGGTATGTCTGAGTTTCCAAGAAGCATTTGATGTCATGGTACCAAGGCTTGTTGTCAGTGACAGCGTCCACGGAGAATACATATGTCGGTCTGTCTAGTCTGGATACCAAAATCCGAGGCACATAATTAGCAGCCTGTACTTTGATCATGGATGAAATGGTAGCCAAAGCGTCTGCAAACTGATTCTCATCTCGAGGGATGTATTCAAGCTTAACTATTGTGAAGAAAGTCAACAATTTCCTCGTATAGTCACGGTAGGGAATCAGATGCTCCTGATGAGTGTACCACTTGTTGTTGGTCTGATTGATTACCAAAGCTGAATCTCTGAATACATTCAATGTTTTGATCCTGAGGTCAATGGCTTCCTCAAGACCCATGATACAAGCTTCGTATTATGCTTCGTTGTTAGTGCATGCAAATGTGAACTTTGATGAGAAAGGCATATGAACTCCTTTAGGTGTGATAAGTACTGCACCAACCCCACGACCGTTGCAATTAACTACCCCGTCGAACATCATAGTCCATGCTTCTTCTGGGTAAGGCCCTTCAGTGTGAACAGGCTCTTCATAATCTTTTGCTTTCAAGAACATGATGTCTTCATCAGGGAAGTCAAATCTCATAGGTTGGTAATCACCAATGGGTTACATAGCCAGGTAGTCAGACAATACACTGCCCTTGATGGCCTTTTGAGAGGTGTATTGAATGTCATATTCTGTCAAAATCATTTTCCATCTTGCAACCCTTCCGGTAAGTGTTGGCTTCTCAAATATGTACTTGACTGGATCCATCTTTGAGATCAATAAGGTAGTATGAGTCAACATATATTGTCTTAGTCGGCGAGCAGCCCACGCTAAAGCACAACAAGTTTTATCGAGCAGTGAATAACGTTGTTCACAATCGGTAAACTTTTTGCTTAGGTAGTATATTGCATACTCTTTTCGACCAGACTCGTCATGCTGGCCCAACACACACCCCATTGACTCTTCTAATACTGTTAGGTACATGATTAGAGGTTTTCCTTCAACTTGAGCCATACGAATTGGAGGTTCTTGCAGATACTCTTTGATTTTGTCAAAAGCTCTTTGGCAATCATCGTTCCACCTGACTGTTTTCTCTTTTCTTAACAGCTTGAACAAGGGTTCACAGGTTGCAGTGAGATGAGATATAAACCTTGAGATATAGTTCAATCTACCTAAGAACCCTCAAACTTCTTTCTCAGTCTTAGGTGCAGGCATTTCCTGAATAGCTTTGACTTTGTCGGGATCAACCTCAATTCCTTTTTCACTTACAATAAAACCCAGCAGCTTGCCGGAACATACCCCGAATGTGCATTTGTTGGAGTTCAACTTCAACTGATACTTTCTCAGACGCTTGAACAATTTAAACAAATTTACCAAATGATCTTCCTCTGTAAGGGACTTGGCAATCATATCATCCACATAGCACTCGATTTCTTTGTGGATCATGTTGTGGAATAATGTTACCATAGCCTATTGATATGTTGCACTGGCGTTCTTCAGACCAAACGACATTACCTTGTAAAAAAATGTGCCCCAAGGTGTGATGAAAGTTGTATTCTCCATGTCTTCAAGTGACATCTTAATCTGATTGTATCCGGAAAATCCGTCCATGAAGGAAAACATCGAGAACTGAGTTGTGTTATCCACCAATACATCAATGTGAGGTAATGGGAAATCATCCTTTGGGCTTGCTCTGTTCAAATCCCAGTAATCCACACACATACGCACCTTGCCATCCTTCTTAGGTATGGGCACAATGTTAGTAACCCATGGCGGGTAACTAGTTACAGCGAGAAAATCGGTAACCCACTGCTTTTGTACTTCTTCTTTGATTTTCATGGCCATATCTGGGCGAGTACGGCGCAACTTCTGTTTAACTGGCGGGCAATCTTCTTTCAATGGCAACCTGTGCATGACAATATCTGTATCCAGACCTGGCATATCTCGATAGGACCAAGCAAAGACGTCGACATACTCTCAAAGCATACTGATGAGCTGTTCTTTCACTGGAGCTTGCAGACTGGCCCCGATCTTCACCTCTTTTACATCTTCCTCGGAACCAAGATTGATAGTTTCAACCTCCTCCTGATGAGGAGCAATCACTTTTTCCTCTTGTCTCAACAACCTAGCCAACTCTTCAGGCAAATCATAGTCTTCATCAACCCCTTCATCTGCTTGATTAATCGGATTGTCGAAGTCATACAAGGTCATAGCAGTGTCGTTGTCGGTGCAATCTGGAGGATTATCTCTGCAAGGGTTGAGATTTGTTCATTTTAGAGATTGATTTTATCTTGTTTAGGAAAAAGTGAATGAAGTTATTTATTGAAAAACATTGCCATTTATTGTTTTGTGCGAAAATAACAAAAATGAAAAACAGTGAGCGAAAAGATAGTTTGCAAAAGATGTCCATTTGTTCATTAATCATTCATTTGCACAAAATACAAATATGGCACTATTACAAAATGAGTCCTGACACCTTGGGCAAGATGCAGGACTTGATGCATGCTTAAACAGGAAATAATAATTACTCTGCAGAAGTAATCCTTATAATTTCCTGGGAAGACCAGTTGAGGACCTTTTGGCCTGGGACCCTTGGACGGATCCAGCTTTCCAGGTTGAAGTCGCTTTCAGCCTCGTCTTTCACATTTTTGATTGCATCCAGGGTTAGCATTCCCCCACTGATAAACTTGGGAGCTTCAACGGCCTCCTCTTGGACCTGTCAGGATGGTTTGTAACCCAACCCGAACTTGTCTTCCTTGACCTGAACTTGCAGCAGCTTGCCCCAGCCCTGGGCATTCCCGTCTTCAACAACCTTCCGAGCTTTCTTATAAGAAGAGATTGAAGTTCCAGATACTTCAGATGTTGCTTCATGTACATTGAGGGCCTCAAATCCTTGGCTCATTGTCTCATGGATCTCTCAATCCATCTCAATATACTTGTAAGTAGCTAGATGACTAACGAAGATATCCTCCTCCCCACAGATTGTGATAACTTGGCACTCCCATTCGTATTTTAACTTCTGGTGAAGGGTCGATGTCATAGCGCCAGCGGCATGAATCCATGGTCGACCCAACAAACAACTATAGGCAGGTTGAATGTCCATCACATAGAAGATAGTTTTGAAGATTTGTGCGCCAATCACCACAGGCAACTCAATTTCCCCAAGAACCAATCTTTTAGAACCGTCAAAGGCTCTCACCACCAGGTTACTTGGACGCAGTGCAAGAAAATCATATTCCATCTTAACCAAGGCTTTCTTTGGAAGAACATTGAGAGAAGACCCAGTGTCAACCAAGACATGAGAAAGAACAACACCTTTACACTCCAAGGTGATATGCAAAGCCTTATTATGATTACGGCCCTCCGTAGTTAGATCAGCATCGGTGAACCCTAGTCCATGACTAGTGTTGACATTAGAAACCACCGTTTCTAGCTGATTAACTTTAATCTCTTCTGGCACATAAGATGTGTGCAGGACTTTGAGAAGTGCATTCCTGTGAGCTTCAGAACACATTAGCAATGATAGAATAGAGATTTTGGAGGGTGTCTGATGGAGCTGGTCCACAACCTTATAGTCACTCTTCTTGATTATTCTCATGAACTCGTCTACATCTTGGTCAAAGGATGTCTTATGAGTTTCCTTGGCAATGGGTTCTTCGGGCACCACATTCTTACCTTTAGCCTTGGCAGCAGCTTCTGCTTCAGCATTAGTTATTTGTAATTGTGAGGCGAAGAGACGTCCGTTTCGAGTGAAGCCTCCGCCTCCCCCCACATTATCAATTTGTGGTGTAGAAGTGTCAAGAGTAACTTTCTTTCCGTCGCAATATAAATCTGAGCCATAGTGCCAAGGCACGACACTGCTGTTGTCATATGGAACTGGTCCTGGTACCGTGATAGTAATCGGACTGATTGCTGCAAAAGAAGGAATTGAGACAATATGAGGTTTAAAATAAATTGTAATAAGAGGTTTGACCGGAGATGGTGTAGGTGATGAAGGTTGCCGATGTTGATGGAGATGCTGATGTGAGTTGTTGAAAGAATCTGGAACGTGGATTGTTGTCGGATCATAATAAATGGTAACTGTGGAAATGTCTTCATTGATGGTTGATGTTGTTGTAGAAGGATGTGTTGAACTGATGTTTATTGAAGTTGAAGAAGGGATGGTTGTTGATGTTGTAGAAGAATTTGTTGGAATGATTATTGTTGGAGTTGTAGGAGTGATATCTGTTGTATCTGATGGAATGACATGTGCTGGTGTTGTAGGAGGAATGGTTGTTGATATTGTAGGAGCTAGAACTGTTGAAGTGATCTATAAAGTGCCTTCTTTGATAAGATTGTTAATGTCAGTCTTCAAATTTGCACAACCGTTGATAGAAATCTTGCAAGCTTCGCAATGGGTCTCACAACCCGGGAACACATGGCATTTAAAAAGTTGGGCTTTAACCTCGGCCAAATGTGTTTGAATACTCGCAACATTGTCAATTTGGTTCATTGTTTGATCCTCCTCAATGGCATTTATCCTAGGCCCACCATGGCTAGGCATAGGATTCTTGGTAACACTTGGAGGTGGTGCAAAGTTTAGAGAATTGGAATTAACTAAGTCCTGGACTTTCATGTGTAAAGCTCTGCACTTCTCTGTTGTATGGCCAGGTGCGTTGGAGTGGAGGGCACATCTGGAATTAACATCATAGTTTCTTGGAAGATTTTGGGGATCTGGTGGGGCCAGAGTCCTCAATTCGATCAGGTTGAGCTTTAATAACTATGGAAGTAAGGCAGCATAGGGCATCGGAATGGGATCGATAACCCTGTTGATTTGTAAAGTACTTTGTTGAAACGGACGTTATTGGTGATTGTTATTGTTGAAAGATCTTTGTTGAGGAAATTGTTGTTGCAGTGGGAAGTGTTGTGGTTGTGGAGGATACTGTTGTTGAGGTGCTGGAGCTGGAATGTTGACAGCAACTACTGATCTTGGCATGTATTGAGGCCTACCTCTGCCTGTGTGTACTGAATTGGTCTCACATGTCCTGCGAGGTCCTGAGAAAGGTTTTCTCGTATTGCTGGAACTAGCACCGTTATCTGAAAATTTTGCCCATCTTCAAAAGTCTCTCAATTCTCTCTCCAGCTATGACTACATCAGCAAAGCTGGTGGATGAGAAAGCAGTAAGTATGTCAATGTAAGTTCCTTGCAATATGTTCATAAACATGTCGGTCATTTCTCTCTCAGACATCGGAGGTTGGACATCAGTAGCAAGCTGTCTCCATCTTTGGGCATACTCCCTGAAGCTTTCTCTTGAAGACTGTGACATAACCATTAGGAGGGTTCTATTGGGAGCCATGTCCAAGTTATATTGATACTGGCGTATGAAAGCTTCGGCCAAATCCTTCCAGTTTCTGACGGTTGCCCTAAACAGGTGAGAATACCATTCACGGGATGCCCCGATCAGACTGTCTTCGAAGTAGAACATCCATAACTTTTTGTCCATGGTATAAGCTTTCAGTCTCCCCAGAAAGGACTGCAGGTGAGTACGTGGACAAGAGGTACCATTATATCTCTCAAAGCATGGAGGCTTGAATTTGTGATGAATCCTGACTCCCTCAACTAGACCCATGTCCATTACATCAAATCCCAAAGAGTTTTAGGACTCCAGAGATCTCAACTTCTCTGCTATTTCGTCCAGACGATGATCATAGGCTTCATCCCCAACACCAATTACTGTAAACTTTTCCTCTTGAGGGTCCTCCTGCAAGGCACAACCTCTAGTGTTTCCTTGGGTATTTATGATAGCATTGACTTCAGGGTTGAGGTGAGGCCCAAACTCTGGCGCATCTATTCATGGTTGTCCGTGATCATTGTTACTAGTACCTCCTGTACCTGGATGATTCTCTTCTGGAGTTTGCCATTCGACTAACTCTCTTAATCTTTCTTGGCTTTGGGCCAACCCAGTCATTACTGCCATGAACTAGTTCATCTGAGCCCTCATCCCAGTCCTCTCATTAGCCATCTGAGTTCTCACGTCAGTAAAATATTGTTGAACTTGGTCCATCTATAAGCTCGGAAGGTTGTTTCTTGTAGGATACCGGTGAACTCAGTTGATGGGGATAACCCTCTTACAAGCAATGTTTCCTGAAACAACAACAAAGTGAGAAAACAACAACAAAAACACCTACAAAACAAAGAATGGGGTTAGTATGCAATGCAGTATGCCTATTTGTCTTCCAAGGGTATCCGATTTGGTTCTTTGGTTTTGACCTTCCAGACCTCTGGGAATGAAGATGATGAAGAGAAATGAAGCCCAAGAAGAAAATCCAGGTAATACATAAACCATACATTATAAATGCAGAAGATACATAGTTTATGATTACAACAAGTTCCCATGGTGGGTCAAAATACAACAAAATCACCATAACCAAAGGAATCAAACATCTATCCCAAAATCATCCTCCTTAACTTCCTTCAGAAGAGCATCAGTCACTGGTCCAACTGGATGCTCTGTGATGGTCCTGATAAGAAGGTTACTGGTGGCAATGGCACTTGTCAACTTCTGGTACTTGTCTTGGTCCTTTGATCTCTTCAACCCTGCTCGGAGCTTTAACTCGGAGATTTCCTTCTATGCTGCTAACAAGGATTCCTGACTCTTCTTCTTATTAGCTTCCAGCTGCTCTATCCTAGCCTGTGTCTTCTGATCTTCTTGCAAACGAGCCTCAGTGATCCCGATCCACCTAGCCTGACTCTCCTCCAAGTAATGCTCAGCTCTGGCTTTCTGAATCTTAGCTTCTTTGCAAGCATTCTTCAATACCAACTCCCCTGCTCGAGATTTTCTGATGTAATCATCTGTATTTTCTATCTTGGTCATATGCTCGATCCAGAGCTTCTCTAACCTCTCATTGTACAGACGACTATCATTCCTCTCCCAGAAGGTCTTCTTTAGAGCTTCAGAAAGCTGAGCATTCCTCTCTTTCAACTTCTCAAACTCCTCTAAACTGACTGTAGCTACAGGCTCTAATGTTGAAGGCCTTGGCACATCTTCCAAGGTGAATGGCATGCGGGTGATCTGTCCTCTGATGCAAGACCAATCAATGTACTGAGCTGAAGCTATGTTGTTGAATTTGCCAAGAAAAGCAGTCCCTTTTGTCTGTATGTTATCCCAAGCCCATGCTTCTTTTCGGATGATGGCATGATTATTTTGAACATCACAGTAAAAGGTCTCTGCTAAATCCTGCCCTTGTAATCATGTCACTGCCCTTTGTGCTCTGAGTACACCACCTGATGTCTTCTGAAGTGAGAACAATCATTCTCTTAGCCCAGTTTCTTGACTGATGAGGATTCAGGAAAGCTTCTGTCTTCGACAAGTGTCTCAATAACCAACATTAGAAGAGAGGTGCACAACATCTGACCAGTCTTCCCCTCTGCTTCTCATTCCTTTGTTACACTGAGTAGTAGAAATCCTCTAGCAAGGTAGGAATTGGATTATTCAGCAGGAAGATATGGATAGCATTCTTGCTTACAAACTTAGGCTCATCTGCAAACAAGATGATTCCATATATACTAAGAGCCAGGAGAGCACAAATAGTTTCCCACTTCCCTACTGCCGCATGGCTGGTGGCCTGAGTGATCAAGAAGTCCAAATGGAGGCCTGGGATTCCAGCCTTGGTGGTCATATGCTGATCAATGATGGTGTTTTCCAAATACAGAGCCTTAGCTATGCCTTCATTCCTAGGAGAAGTCATCTTAGGGTTGAAAGGGGTTCCCCTCCTGATAGGGACACCCAACAACATGGAAAACTCTTCCAACAATGGACCCATCTGAAAGTCTGGGAAAGTAAAACATCTGAGAGGAGGGTCAAAGAACTGAAGGCAAGTGTGAATCATGCTCCTCTGTGATGCATCCAAGTCCATGATCATGTCCATAATACCACCATAATGTTCCCTAAATAAAGGGACATGATCAGGAGTGATAAGTGCCTGAATCTGTCTGATGCCTACTAGGGAGGGATCAAAGAAATGATAAGTGATGTTGATCTTCCTAGATGAATCTATACTGATAATGGGTGCTGATGAAGGTAACTAAGGAGAAATACTGATGAAGACAAATGGAGAAGATATCAACTGAAGAATATCTCTGAGGAAGAAAACTGATGAAGATGGCTGAGCAGAAGAACAGTCAAAACCAAACCAAAGATGATATGGATACCCTGTAAAACAAATAGACAAATGTTAAAATGATGAAAAATGATGTATGCAGAATGATATGCAAGGGTTTGTGATCAAGTACTGGATTTTCCATTTACTTTGATAGGGTCCATGAGTGTTCAAAAATCCCGATGAAGGCTAGAGAACTAGTAACCAGGTGGGGGACTCAAATAAAGAGTCACAAGTCCAGGGTTTCATAAGATCGGTCCAAAATAGTGTAACCTTAAAACAATATCAGTAACAGAGTATGTTGAGGCCAAGGGTTCCTGTAAACCTATAAACATCCCAGTCCCCTCACAGGTATTGTTCTAGAACAAGGATCCTCAGACTTGGATCTATTATGAGAAGTGTAAACACTTCTAACTTGGAGGTACAATGTTTACATTAATCATAAAGGACCCTCCTCTAATTCACCTTAGATTCTGAAGTTCATCTAAAAAAGGTCATCCAGACTTTGCAGGCTTCCCAGATAGGCCTAGTACTACAGGAAATCCGTAGCACATAGTTCTCAAGAAGAAACCCATGTCTGAACCGTGTTTCATATTCCCGCACCAGACCGAAATGGAATGGGAAAGAATATGAAGCCACTCTAATCCTATGTGTCACTCAGGCTCCCGGTGTGGAACCTTGCTCACTGAAATACCCCTCCCACCAAGGTAAACCAACAAATCCAGCACATGATATGATGATAATAATATGAAATGCATATACAGTAAATGAAAGCAATAAATAAAATTGTACATAAAGCAATAAATAAAGCAATAAACAGAAAGCACACATAAGACACCCAGTAAACATAAATCAAACAAGCGCTAGGAGAAACCCACAAAAAAGAACCAGCAACCCTGGTTGCAAAGGGTAGATCCCCAACAGAGTCACCAAGCTGTCGCTCCCGGAAAAGACACAAGGTCCCACAGTGCAGATGTGAACGGTTGGCGAAAGAGAAAAGAGGTTGAATTGAATAGAGTCGCCAGCTAGGCATTTTTATCCCGAAGGAAAGGTAATGTTGCATAAACCTGGAAAGAGATGGATAAGACGGTTGCGAACCAGAGAAACTGAGAAAGGGGGTTGGTTACGACCTGGGAAGGTATTAGCACCCAGATCGTTCGTCGTACTCGACGGGATCCATGCTTACAAGATTGTGTTTAAAAGGGGTAAGTGTATGTGCTATCTGTGTGGAAAAGCTAAGGAAAGAAAGTACATGTGTCAGTGCAAAAGGTGTGAATTTCTCAGGAACTGAGGCTTAGAAAAAAAGAATGCTGGAAGAGGGGGAAGACACAGAGACTTTTGTTTGATAACTGTTAAGTTATGCCTACATATCCTCTCGTGCAATGAGGAAGTCAGAACATCGTAGTTCGACTCAAAGAGACTGAAAATAAATTGACTATGAACTGCCTACTTATCTATGCTCAAGTGTATGACTCGTCTAGCTCGAGTGCTAATTGTCTTGCATTAGACAGAAGAAGCGAGTTCTCGTTTTCAGAGTGAATGTGATGAGAAAAGAATCCCGAAGGAGATGATTATTTTTTGTGTTTGGTGTTTTCAGTTTTTTATTATTTTTGGTGTTTTGCATAAGTTAATGAGCTTAAGCCTAAATCAAGGGTTGTAAACTCATTATATCCTCCCTGATTAGGGATAATGAGCCTACTTAAGTATGAGATAAGTATCTCAACTTAATTAGCATGATGATGTAGGATTAAGATCATTAACCTACTTGTGATTATTTAGATGTTTTTGGGTTTTTGTTTAGTGTTTAGTAATGAGTTTAATCTCTAATCACATATTAGTGAACTTATTACACCATCCTAATAGAAGGATGATAGATGAGAACACTTAAGCTGAGGAAGATACCTCAACTTAATCTATGGTTATGGATTAAATTCATTATATAACAAACATTTATTAAGTGTATTTTAATTAAAGGGTGAGATTAAGAAATGAGTTTTATGTTTGTAAGACTTATATTGAGGGGGGACTTGTCCATTAAACACTAGGGTTAGTCCCTCTTAACCATAAGGAATATATAGAACCCTAATGTAAGGCCCAAGTTACAAGATAAAGTCTTAATGATTATAATGTGTTTTGATTAAGAGGTGTAAACAAATTAAAGGTTTAACACTAAGTATTAAAGTTATACACTCCATCTGTAAACACCCCAAATTTGCCCTCACTAACTCCACGCCATTGGCTTGTGATCTTTCATGTTTGCATTAGTATAAGCATACCATCTCATATTGCATTTTTTTTGTTTCACTGCATAGTTCAAGTTCATCTGCATCTAGGGTTTGTGATCTGAGCAATCCAAGGATCCATCTGAGCCACCCCAAGGATCCATCACAAGTTATACATTTTTATTTCCAATAACTCACAATTTCCTAACTAACATAATTACGATTAATTAGAAAAGTCGGGTAAAAGTCAGCTTAAAATAATATTTCTCAGTTTTATAAGATAAAACATATTATTAGCTTCAAAATGATATATAGAACAGTTAAATCGGATAAAGGATGAAGAAGTTATGAATTTATAAGAGTATAAAAAAAATATAACTTACAGTGCTAACCGGTTAACGCATATGGTTAACTGGTTAACTAGATAATATTTTCAAAGTTAGTAGCGCATCAAAGTCCCGTTAATTGGTTAACGTATATGGTTAACCGGCTAACCTACAATCAGTTGCTGAAAACCTGCATTTTGAATTACATAACTCCTCCAAACTCAATCCAAATAACACCAAACATCAAAAAAATTATCAACAGAGGTTCTCACACATATTTCAACCATACTCATGCATTTAATCGATATTTCAACCGTTCAAATTCTTGATTCGATGATTTCTAGCATTTTTGACCTAACCTAAAGAAATCTATAACTTATAGAAAATAAAATATCTATCTAGAACCCACCTTTACCAAAGATGATTGACAAGATTGAGAGATGAATGGATGGTGATTCTTCAAGACCAAGAGCCTTCTTCTTATTCTTCTCCAAGCTTTTCCCTTCTTCTCACCTTGTTCTTCTTTCTCTTTCTCACTCTCTTTCTCTTGTTATGTTTATGTTTCTAAGTAACATAACATAAAGAAAACAAACTTAGGTCTTATACGGGAAAATATAATTTCCCCCCAATGGGTCCAAATAGAGGGTATCCAAAAATGTTTCTTAAATAACAATTTAATAAAACCTCTGAGTCAGATAATATTGGTTAATATAAATTATTTCGCAGATTGCTCCAATTATTTTTGTTAAAACATCTCAGAGCAACCCGGAACCCTATTGATATCAATTAATATTATTCAGAGCATTAAAATAAATTACGAGATGTTACAGTTTGTGTGCAAGTACAAATTGTGAATTGACAGATAAGGAAAACTTTATGATTTACTCTCTTTCCAAGAGAAAATCTTTTGATAATTGTTTTGGATAAACGTGAGCACTTAATATGATTTTTGTCATAATTGCAAATCATCATGATATATCTTGAGAACATAAGAACGGGAAAAAAATCTCTTGCTTCACTTAAACAACTCTACTCTATATCATTAGGATAGATTTTGTTTTTCCATATTTGAAATTCCTGCCACATCTCTGTACTTGAGTTATGTCACAATATGGTATAACTCATTTCACCTACTTAGATAAATATATGTTATTTCTGATTATTCAAGATCTCTTTTAAGTTCTCCTCTCGTAAACCCATTAGTCTCAAATATTTGTCTTCATATGTCCATCATGCCTCAACCAACCTTTTTAGGAAATTAAGCTCTCCTTGAGATTATCTCAGAAAAACGAATTATGAATAGCATCCCCCCTCTTATAACTGGAACTGATATGAGTATTGTGGATGTCTCATATGAGCAACAATGGACAAGATACCACCATGCTGGAAAAACCTATTTATGTGAATCTTGTTAAGGAATTCTGGGAGCATGTACATATTAATCATGAAGATGGATGCATTATCTCTTATGTCTTTGAAATCCCCATTACTATCACTCCTTTCTACATCACTCTTTTAACTGGATGTGAAAATGTTTGAATCACTGTTGATTTTGACAAATCTAAGTTCGTCGTGGCTGAAAGGTTTGCTTTTATTCATGACCTATCATTAGATTATAAACCTACCAATCCTGAAAATCTCATACGCATTCCCAAAGCTTGGTTCAAGCACCTTCTGTCAAACTTCCTTCCCAGATGAGAAAAACAAAATATAATGTGATTTCATGACCATGAATTCATTTATCTCCTGATGAATGATATTCGAGTAAACCTTCCATATTTCCATTTCCTTTCATCCTTGAGTATTGAGTCATCTAAGTTAGTAAAAACCTTCTTCATCATCAAACATGGCCTCTCTCTATCAAAGTCTATGTCCCATCTTTGAGAAAACACAAGTCGAGAAGCTCATTATCAAAAGTGAAACAATGGTGAACTTCAAAAGCTTGAGAGAAAATGGATGTGATGTGACTATCTCCATGGAAGTTCAGGGGTGGAGTAACTAATTCAAAAGGCTGGAAGGACCAACCTATGCTTGTCTGGTCAAATACTTTTGGATTCATGCTACAACCAACACTAATATCATTATGTCTTCTGTCTTTGGAAGAAAAATAATAATATCTGAGAAGACTATATCAGACTTGCTGAGTAGTGATGACACTGGTGTAAGAATCACCATTGTTGAGCTAAGCGAGCAAAGAGAAGAAAAAATTATGGCCTCCATTTTCAAGGTAGAAAATGTGACTGATGTTGGGGGACCCAATTTTCTCGAGTATGAAATATCTTTTACATGTCTAGTTGAGAATCCTAAAAGGAAGCGTGTTTCATTACCTTCCCTCAAATAAATTATCTATGGTTCAGAAGTATGTCCTATACTTCCTACTCAAAGGAATAAAGATTCATCTTCCATCAATTATGTTCAGAATTCTAAAAGAATCAATTAAGGATTCAAGAGTCGATTCTACCACTGAGATTAGATACATTCCTTATGGAAGAATCATATCAGACATTCTGGTGGAATCAGGAATTGTTGAAAATATTATTATCAATGAAGGAGAGTCAAGAAAATTGATTAAAAGTGCAGGACGAGTTCTTAGATGGAAGAATCTAAGGCAACAAGATGAAATTGTTGATCCTAATATTGTTATGGCTATGACAGTACCTGTAGAAGAATTTCCTAATTTCAACAGAATTCATGATCAAGAAGAAGTGACAAAATATATGGGGAAATTCAATAATGAAGTCGTAGATATATTGTTTGATGTGGAAGATTTTCCAGATCAACTTCAAAAGATCCTAGAAAAGAAAAACAATGGAAAGAAACAGAGTGTGTTGATGATGAAGGACCATCTGCAAAAAGAACTAAGACTGTCAATGAAGTGTTGAAAACCTTCAAGGATAATGTTGGGAACATAATCTAAAATCTTCTGGATATTTCTAGTTGAAATATGGATCCCACTACTCTGGGAAACATCTGGACTGAATACAATGGATGGATTTCTGAAGAAACTGTGAAGTCCAAAATTCTGGTAATTCCACAAGCTAAGGAAAAACAAACAAATACATTTGAGTCTGGTAGTTCGTCTTCCGCCTCCTCACAATTCTTAGAATCCTCCTAGGCTATTTCATAGGACTTGAGTAATATCCTTCCATAAGATTATATTCTATGTTTTGAAAACACAATAAGACTAATGGTTGTTTGATTTTCTTCTATGAATGAAATTACTACCTCTAACTTTATACGTGCTCTTGAAAGATAAATTTGCATATACATTTTTCACATCAAATCATTATCATGCTTTAAAATGTTAATAGCTTCAATCTTTTAGATGATGACAAAAAGGGGTGGAAATAGAAATATGATTTTGATAACTTTTTTTTGATAAAAATCTAAGAGAATGCATAACTAAAACACCAATCAAATGATACAAAATACATTATCTACTAACGTTTGTTTGATTTTTAAATACGGAACTTTGAAAAAGTTCACTAGGCATTCTAAGACAGGTAAAAGATGATAGGAACCCTGTTTATTTCTTTAGTATCATATGAGTTCAAAATACAATGAACCCAACACTATTCAGAAGTATTGTACTCTTTGAAATTCAAAGTCAAAGTCATCATGATTGTAGATGTTTATAATTGGCAGAATTTTTGACCAACAAGAAATATTGAATTCAGTTCAGAATGTCCTATCAGATGTTGGGACATTATTAAATAGAGTATAAGAACTTATTTCAGGATGTCTCACCAGATGTTGGGACATTGTGTAAATGACTTAAGTTCAGTTTTTCAGGATGTCCCAACAGATGTTGAGACATCTCAAACCTGCTACCAGAATTAATTAATGACTAACTATTCTGAGATATTTAAGGAGAGTTATCTGGAATTAATTATGGATGGATAAAAACAGAACAAGGCGCATCTGTAGGGAGTTTTATTATGAGGATTCATATTAATCAGAAGAACTAAATCACCTAGAATATAGGAAGTAACAAACCCTAAATTCAAGGTGGAAGCTGCATGCTTTTAGGACTGGATTAACCTACAGAAAGCCCAAATTACAAACACCTATTTAATCAACAAAAACTCACAGAATTGAGTACGAATTTCAGAAGACCAAATAGGGTGTCTAGTGTTTTTAATAGCAGGTGTTTTCATTGTACCACTTTATGAGCTTTTAAGCAAAAGTGCATTTGTGACTTGATTGAAACTGTGAAGTAAGATCAAGCTGTATTGTTTGAAGAATGTCTTCAATTTTATTAAATTTGTAAACTTGATCACTGTGTGATTGAGGGGGAGTGAGTTGGTACTCATATCTAAGTTGTGTCTTAGGTAGAAATTGCATTGGGTAGATATTAAGTGAAAGATTAAACTGGGTTGTTTAAGTCTAGAATTAATATTACTTATAGTGGATTTCCTCCTGGCTTGGTAGCCTCCAGATGTAAGTGTGGTTATACACTGAACTGGGTTAACAAACTTCTGTGTTGTTTAATTTTCTTGCATTTTAAGTTGTGGTTAAATCTGTCAAGTGTTGGGACATCTCATAGGACATCTCATACCTGATCACAGAATTTCAATTGGCATCAGAGCAGGCACCCTGCCTGTTTATACTGGGTGAGATCTAGGGAATACAAATTCTGGAAACATGGACAGAGATATAGGATCAGTAAATAGACCACCTATACTGGATGGTTCTAATTATGACTACTGGAAGCCAAGAATGATTGCATTCTTAAAATCACTTGACAACAGGGCCTGGAGAGCAGTCAACATTGGATGGGATCATCCTACCCAAGACACCAAAGATGGATCAAAAGTGTTGAAACCTGAAGAAGAGTGGAGTAAGGAGGAAGAAGATTCAGCACTAGGCAACTCCAAGGCCTTAAATGCTCTATTCAATGGCATTGATAGGAACATCTTTAGACTTGTGAATCACTGTGAGCTAGCCAAAGATGTGTGGGATACTCTCAAAACAACTCATGAAGGAACATCAAAAGTAAGGATGTCAAGACTTCAACTTCTCACCACCAAGTTTGAAAACTTGAGAATGAAGGAAGATGAGACAGTTCATGAATTCTACATGAACATCTTAGAAGTAGCTAATACTTCTGGAGCTTTGGGAGAAAAGATGACTGATGAAAAACTTGTAAGAAAGATCCTCAGATCTTTGCCAAAAAGATTTGACATGAAAGTCACAGCAATAGAAGAAGCTCAAGACATATGCACTATGAAAGTTGAAGAGCTCATTGGTTCCCTTCAAACATTTGAGATGGGAATGAATGACACAAATGTTAAGAAGAACAAAAGCATAGCCTTGGTAACAAATACTGATGAAGAAGAAGATGATGAATCAGAAACTGGTAAAAGCTTATCAGACAACATTGCTATGCTTGGAAGACAATTCAAAAAGATTCTTAGAGGGATGGAAGGCAAATCCAAACCCAGTGGAAGATACACAAACTCTTCTGATAACAGGAGACCTTATGATGCTAACAGAAGGTCAAATTATGCTGAAAAGACCAGTCAAGAAAAAGGAATCAAATGCCATGAATGTGAAGGATATGGACACATCAAGAATGAATGTCCTACCTACTTAAAAAGGCAAAAGAAAGGACTATCTGTAACTTGGTATGATGAAGACTCAGGAGGTGATTCAGAAGAAGAATCAGCTAAGCATATCACTGCTTTAGCTGGACTATGTGAATCTGAAAGTGATTCTAGTGATGGGGAGCTTACTGTTGAAGAACTTGAGCAAGCCTACAAAGATCTATACAAAAGAAGTACTGAAATATGCAGTGAGGTTATAAAGCTAAAGAAGCAGAAGGAGGCACTAGAAGATGAAAAAGCAAGTGATCAAGAAATCATTGACACCTTGAAAAGTGAAGTAAGTCTTCTCAACTCCAAATTGGAACACATGTCCAAATCTGTTAGAATGTTGAACAGCAGCTCAAATACACTGGATGTTATTCTCAACAACAATAAGCATTCAGGGGATAAAAGTGGACTGGGATTTAACAGACTACATAAAGATGAAGCTAGCTCTAGCAAAACTACTTCAAAATCCATACAGTCAAACAAGATGTCCCAACAGATGCTTCAACATCAGGAAAAGAACACAGAGTCAAACATAATGTTCCAACAGATGTCTCAACATTCTGAAAAGAACAAAATGATGAAGAAGTATCAAAGATGGAGATGTCATCATTGTGGAAGATTTGGACATATCAAACCTCATTGTTATAAGTTGCATGGATATCCAAGTCAGATGTATCAGCAACCTTCTAAGCAGAAAATGGAAGTTACCAAGAAAGTGCTGCATAAACATCAAAGAAATCAGCAACCTCCTAAGCAGAAGACAGAAATCATCAAGAAGGTATGGAGACCAAAGACCAGCATTCAGGCTGATCAAAGCTACATACACAAGAACAAGATCAACAATCAATCTTGGAGATCTACTAATGAACAACACACAGGGCAGAGGCATCAAAAGAAATCTCAACTCAAATGGTCAAAGAAAAATGCTGCATATATAGCACATACTTCACTAAGAGTATCAGCTAAAGAAGACTGGTACTTTGACAGTGGATGTTCAAGACACATGACTGGATTGAAGAATCTGCTAGTAAATTTAAAGTCACATTCATCCAGGTATGTAACCTTTGGAGATGGAGCTAAAGGAGAAATCAAGGGAGTTGGGACCTTGGACTGTCAAGATGTTCCAAGACTAGATGATGTGCTGCTGGTTAAAGGTTTAACTGCTAACCTGATCAGCATAAGTCAATTATGTGATCAAGGGTACAGTGTAAACTTTACTAAAACTGAATGCATAATGACTAACAAAGAAAAAGAGGTTGTCATGAAAGGAGCCAGATCTAAAGACAACTGTTACATGTGGGAATCTCAAGACTTCAGTCTTACTTCAACTTGCTCCTTAGCTAAAGAAGAAGAAGTGACACTATGGCACCAAAGGCTAGGTCATCTTCATTTCAGAGGCATAAAGAAGATAATATCTATGGATGCTGTAAGAGGTATTCCTAAACTGAAGATTGATGATGGAAAAATATGTGGTGAATGTCAAATAGGCAAGCAAACCAAGATGTCCCATCCAAATCTCCAACATCTGACAACTTCCAAAGTTTTGGAACTATTGCATATGGATCTTATGGGACCTATGCAGGTTGAAAGCCTTGGTGGTAAGAGGTATGCCTATGTAGTGGTTGATGACTTTTCAAGGTATACATGGATAAATTTTATCAAGGAAAAGTCTGATGTATTTGATGTATTCAAAGACTTATGCCAAAGAATACAAAGGGAAAAATCCAGCTGTGTGATCAGAATAAGAAGTGATCATGGAAAAGAATTTGAGAACCAAAAGTTTCTAGATTTCTGCTCTTCAGAAGGAATCAATCATGAATATTCTTCACCAATCACTCCTCAACAGAATGGGATTGTTGAGAGGAAGAACTATTCAAGAATCAGCAAGAGCTATGATCCATGCTAAAAAGTTACCTTTGTACTTTTGGGTCGAAGCTATGAACACAGCTTGTTACATCCACAACAGAGTTACTCTAAGAAAAGGAACTTTGTCCATAATCTATGAAGTCTGGAAGGGCAGAAAACCCACAGTTAAGTACTTCCATGTGTTTGGAAGTAACGGTTATATTCTGGCAGATAGGGAGCAAAGGAGAAAAATGGATCCTAAAAGTGATGAAGGGATTTTTCTTGGATACTCTATAAACAGCAGAGAATATAGAGTATTTAATTCTAGAACCAAGGTTATCATGGAGTCTATAAATGTGATAATTGATGATGCTCCTACAGATGTCCCAGAAGATGTTGGAACATCTGCTGATATCAAGATTGAAGCTGAAGAAAAGAGTGGTCATTATGACTTCACTCAAACTGATGCAAGGACAGAACAATCCAGCAAACCTCCCTCCATCAGAATACAGAAGGATCATCCCAAAGATTTGATAATTGGTGATCCCAACAGAGGTGTGAGCACTAGATCAAGAGAAGTGATTTCAGGTTCTTGTTTTGTTTCTAAAATAGAACCTAAAAACATCAAGGAAGCTCTTACTGATGAATACTGGATTTGTGCTATGCAAGAGGAATTAGGTCAATTCACAAGGAATGAAGTGTGGAATCTTGTTCCTAGACCTGATGACATAAATGTGATTGGAACAAAATGGGTGTATAAGAACAAGTCAAATGAACAAGGAGTTGTTACAAAGAACAAAGCTAGACTTGTAGCTCAAGGATACACACAAATTGAAGGAGTAGACTTTGATGAAACCTTTGCACCAGTAGCAAGGCTTGAATCAATCAGACTACTTTTGGGAATTGCTTGTATCTTAAAGTTCAAGCTATTTCAAATGGATGTGAAAAGTTCTTTTTTAAATGGTTATCTTAATGAAGAGGTATATGTAGAACAACCTAAAGGATTTGTTGATCCAAGCTGTCCAAATCATGTATACAAACTAAAGAAAGCTCTTTATGGTCTGAAGCAAGCTCCAAGGGCATGGTATGAAAGACTGACTACTTTTCTTATCAAGCAAGGGTACAGGAAAGGTGGAATTGACAAAACCTTGTTTGTTAAAGATGAAGAAGGAAATGTCATGATTGCACAAATTTATGTAGATGACATTGTCTTTGGTGGGATGTCTGATAGGATGGTCAAACATTTTGTCAATCAGATGGAATCTGAATTTGAAATGAGCCTAGTAGGAGAGTTAACCTACTTTCTTGGTCTGCAAATAAAGCAAATGGAAGACTCCATGTTCATTTCCCAAAGCAAGTATACCAAGAACATAGTCAAGAAATTTGGAATGGAAAATGCTACTCATAAGAGAACTCCTTCCCCCACACATTTAAAGCTGACTAAAGATGAAAAGGGTGAGAATGTAGATCAAAGCTTATACAGAAGCATGATTGGAAGCTTGCTATACTTGACTGCTAGCAGACCAGACATAGCATTTGCAGTAGGTGTATGTGCAAGATATCAAGCTGATCCAAAAGTCAGTCATCTCAATCAAGTCAAGAGAATTCTTAAATATGTTAATGGTACTTGTGACTATGGCATAATGTACTTTCATGGATGCAAACCAATTCTCACTGGCTTCTGTGATGCTGATTGGGCTGGAAGTGCTGATGACAGAAAAAGCACTTCAGGAGGATGCTTCTTTCTAGGAAACAATTTGATTTCTTGGTTCAGTAAGAAGCAAAATTGTGTATCTCTATCTACAGCTGAAGCTGAATATATAGCAGATGGAAGCAGTTGTTCTCAGTTGGTTTGGATGAAGCAAATGCTTACTGAGTACAATGTCCCACAAGATGTCATGACATTGTACTGTGACAACTTAAGTGCAATTAACATATCAAAGAATCCTATCCAACATAGCAGGACCAAGCATATTGATATCAGACATCATTTCATCAGAGATCTTGTAGAAGAAAAAGTGATTTCATTGGAACATGTAGCTACAAATCTGCAGTTGGCTGATATCTTTACCAAAGCATTGGATGCTACACAATTTGAGAACTTAAGGTGAAAATTGGGAATCTGTTTATGTGAGATTTAGCAGTTAATGAGATGTGCCAACATGTCATATGGCATTGTGTGGCATAAGTACCAGATGGCAACACCAGTCTAGTCAAGAACCTTGGGTATTCCATTCCTAATCATTTTCAATGTAACGGCTACTTATATAATAACAACTCCCATTCAGCTATCCATATTCTCATCATACTATCAAAAGCGAATTGCATCATCTAGCTGTTCTTCAGAAATCATCAACCTTAAATCTCTTCATCCATTTTCTTTGAAAATGTCTCAAAACCCTAACACTCCTGAAGAAGTTCTCAACAAAGAAGATGTGGTTCATGCAACCCCCATCTCTGTAGTACCCATGAAGTCTACTCCATTGGACGAAATCAGAGGAAGTGCTCCTCATGCTAAAAAGCCAAGAACTCCAAAAAGAGCAAAAGATCAAGTCTGCAGCAAATCCAAAGGCATTCCTTCACCAGCAAACATGCCTCCAAAATCTTCTGCATATGTGGATGCTTCCATAAAAGAGATAGTTAACAAGATTCTTTTTGAACAAAGAGTGGTTAGTGGCATATATATCCCTCTGAACACCATGCCAGCTCCACAAGATGATCAACAAACTCAAGCTGCAAAGGACACTCCTGATCAACAGGATGTCCCAATAGATGTTGAAACATCTGAGGATGAACAAAAGGCTTCATCTGATGCTGCTGTAGAAGAATCTGAGGACCAGAAAAAGGCCTCAAATGAAAGTGATGAAGAAGAATCTGAGGATCAGACCAAAGCCTCAACTGAAGAGCATATCTCTGCTGATCAACCAGCTGAAGAAGAGACTGCTCAATCTCCTCCTGTGGTGAATCTTGAGCAGGATTCTGATACAGAGATCATTGCCTCTGTAAGACCTAGCATAGCCAAAAGGCTCAGGTCTAGGAAAGGAAAGATGCAAGCAGAACATGCAGTTCCTGAGAAGAAGCAAGCTACCCCAAAGAAAGACAAAGCCAAAACTGTCTTTGGTCCTACAAAACAATGGAGTAAAGTCCAAACTCAAAAGAGGAAAGTTGTCACTCTCTCAGACTCAGATGTTGAAGCAGATGTCCCAACATCTCCTCCAAAGAAGAAAACAGCACCCTCTAGGGCTTCAACTTCTGTTCCAGAAGCCCCTTTGGACAACATCTCATTTCATCATGTCTCAAGTGTTAACAGATGGAAGTTTGTGTACCAAAGAAGGGTTGCACTTGAAAGAGAGCTGAGCAGTAATGCACTTGAGTGCACTGAATTAATTGACCTCATCTCTGCTGCTGGCCTCTTCAAAACAGTCTCCAATCTCTCTCCCTGCTATGAGATTCTTGTCAAAGAATTCATAGTCAATCTTCAGGAAGATTGTGCCAATGGTAAGTCTTCTGAATTTAGAAAAGTTTTTGTTAGAGGCAGGTGTGTAGAGTTCTCTCCTCAGATCATCAACCAATACCTTGGAAGAGAGTCTGATGGACCAAATGAGCTAGGGAAGACTGATAACCAGGTCTGCAAGGTTATCACTGCAAATCAGGTCAAGGCTTGGCCAGTGAAAGGAAAGCTCTCAGTGAGCATGCTGACAAGAAAATATGCCATGCTGAACAGGATTGGTACAGCAAACTGGGTGCCTACCAATCACACATCTTCAATATCCACTGGTTTGGGCAGGTTTATTTATGCTGTGGGCACTCAGACTAAGCTGGATTATGGTGCCTACATCTTTGATCAGACCTTGAAGCATGCTAGCTCATCTGCAACAAAGTTGCCAATAGCTTTTCCTTCATTGCTGTGTGGTATAGTGCTAAGTCAATACCCTAGAATCCTCACTGAGAAGGACACAGTCTGCAAGAGAGAAAGCCCTCTGGCCTTTCACTACAAACTGTTCCTAAGTCATCATGCAGCAGATGTTGAAGCACCCTCTGGGACATCTGCAGGTCCTTCAACTGCCAAGACTCCAATCTCCAAGGCTGCATTGATTGCTGAACTGAAGACCACTTGCAAAGAACTTGAAGCAAGAAAGCAAAAGCTTGAGGAAATCATCCAAAGGCTGGAGAGTGAAGGTGATCAGAAAGCTGCTTCTGATGAAGAAACTGAGGATGATGAAGAAACTGAAAGTGAGGAGTCTGAGTGATTAACTGTATGTGAGGACATATGTAATGACAGCTGCATTGTAATTTAGATTTAGTCTCTTTGGCCCCAAAATTTGTGTCTAACAAGGGGGAGAACAACACCAACAACAACAATGTGTAATGCTGTTTGATTATGAATGAAAATCTGTTTGCTTCTGAACTGAATAAGTGTGTTTTTCTGTTGCAACAAGACTGGATACATATATGTTTGAGGGGGAGTAATCTCAAATTTTATTCAACAGAAAAGTAATGTTATACTCTAATAAAAGATCTTCTGCTGCACTCTGATAACCAGAAAAGATGTTAGCCAAAAATTAGCCAAAGGGGGAGTTTGTAGATGTTTATAATTGGCAGAATTTTTTACCAACAAGAAATATTGAATTCAGTTCAGAATGTCCTATCAGATGTTGGGACATTATTAAACAGAGTATAAGAACTTATTTCAGGATGTCTCACCAGATGTTGGGACATTGTGTAAATGACTTAAGTTCAGTTTTTCAGGATGTCCCAACAGATGTTGAGACATCTCAAACCTGCTACCAGAATTAATTAATGACTAACTATTCTGAGATATTTAAGGAGAGTTATCTGGAATTAATTATGGATGGATAAAAACAGAACAAGGCGCATCTGTAGGGAGTTTTATTATGAGGATTCATATTAATCAGAAGAACTAAATCACCTAGAATATAGGAAGTAACAAACCCTAAATTCAAGGTGGAAGTTGCATGCTTTTAGGACTGGATTAACCTACAGAAAGCCCAAATTACAAACACCTATTTAATCAACAAAAACTCACAGAATTGAGTACGAATTTCAGAAGACCAAATAGGGTGTCTAGTGTTTTTAATAGCAGGTGTTTTCATTGTACCACTTTATGAGCTTTTAAGCAAAAGTGCATTTGTGACTTGATTGAAACTGTGAAGTAAGATCAAGCTGTATTGTTTGAAGAATGTCTTCAATTTTATTAAATTTGTAAACTTGATCACTGTGTGATTGAGGGGGAGTGAGTTGGTACTCATATCTAAGTTGTGTCTTAGGTAGAAATTGCATTGGGTAGATATTAAGTGAAAGATTAAACTGGGTTGTTTAAGTCTAGAATTAATATTATTTATAGTGGATTTCCTCCTGGCTTGGTAGCCTCCAGATGTAAGTGTGGTTATACACTGAACTGGGTTAACAAACTTCTGTGTTGTTTAATTTTCTTGCATTTTAAGTTGTGGTTAAATCTGTCAAGTGTTGGGACATCTCATAGGACATCTCATACCTGATCACAGAATTTCAATGATCTTATCTTCAATTGGCATTATCATAATCATAAGTTACAAACTAACTGAGAATGATATTCAGAACTGGAGAAGCAGAAGTCTTCCTAGAAGTAGTCAAGACAATGTCTACATTAAAGGATGCTTTTCAGAAGAACTCAACAAAGGGGATTAATAAATCTCAGAAGAACGGAGTAGATCAGAAGCCAAATATTGTCTGAAGATTTGAAGAACAAGATCTGACAAGAAGAAACTCTGTCAAGACAAACTCTGATACTCTAGAAGTATAGTGTTTTGATCTTGAAGAGAACAAGATTAAGAAGTTTTAATATACTAACCATTTGGTATCAGACTTAGAATCAAGCCTTCACTATTTAGAAGATGACCTTAATTGGTATCAAACCCAAAATCAAGCCTTGATTGATGACAAGATGTTTTCAACATGATTGAGAATCAAGCTCTTATCAACCATCGAGTTCTGACAGTAATTAGGTTATGAGATGAAGGCCTATGTTCTAGTCAAACTCTAACGAGTCAAAGACCTCAACGTCTGAAAGCTGAATCAAGACTCTGAAGATCCCAACATTTGATTTGTCACGACCAGAGGGAGTTCACCCATAAGGTTCACCGGTCAGGATATTTGATCTTTTCCCAGGTTAATATTCAAGGGGAGTCTCTCATCTGAAGGACAAGTTCTGAAACTTTAAATGACGTGATTAAGTTACCAGGAAATAATTATTCTGGGTATCAGCGCTACATTTGTTCTGCGGAACAGTAGAAATTGCTTCAGAAGGCCCTGAAGTTATGAGATTTTGATACGACATCTTAAGGAAAAAAGTTCTAAAGATCTGAAGACAGGGGTTCTGCTGAACAAGTATAGATGCTGAAGACTTATGTTTCTTTGAAACAATAGGGAAGTATTCCTTCTCTATTCTATGATTTAACAACTCAAAAATCTATTTTGTGAGTCTTTGGATTAGAGTTAAACTCTGTACAAGCATAAATAAAATTTTGGGATTAACACATTTAGAGGGAGTTGTTGTTTCAAACTCTGAATATGTTATGTTTGGTGATTACCCAATATAAAATGTTCTATCAAAATACATGGTTTTTTCATCATCAAAAATGGGGGGATTGTAAGGACAAGATTTGTTCTAAAAATCATCTCTAGGTTTTGAGGTTAACATAGAGTATTTGTGAAATAACCTTTTATGTTCTAATGTGTGTTTATGTGCATATCATATTCAGTAAAGATATTATATTAAACAAACTCCATCAAGATGTGCACCAAAGATAAATATGCAGGTTACTATGTGTGACAGAAGCTGCAAAGTGTATTGTAGAAGAAAGCATGCTTCTGTATCTGATCACAACCAGATAGATCCAAGGATGATGTATATTGTGGTTGCAATCACATGTGGACTCTGTTTTAAGAAGCGCTTCAGACTCAAGATAGCGAAGCTTCTGAAGGGTTAATCTTCTGAAAGAACCAAGTGTTAAAGATTCTAATGACTTGAAGATAAGAAGGCTAAAAGCTCTGAAGACCAAGTGTAGAAGACTCTGAAGACTTAAAGGTTATGAAGATTAAGACTCTGAAGATCAAGGGCTGAAGAATCTAAAGACAACGCTGTTAGTGAACAAAGTGCTAAAGACTCTGAAGACTTTATGATTCTGAAGACAAAGGATTTCAAGAACAGGGTGCTGAAGTTTCAAAGACAAGACTCTAAATGAGCAAGCTCTAAAGACTGAAGACTTAAGTTTTTGAAGATCCAACTACATTGTCTCTGCTCATGCTTCAGTCACTTATCATTAGAAGCCTTTGAATTGTTGAAGACGAATGTTGTTGTTAGTATTGAATGTACATTATACTGTAACACATCAAACGTCTTCTCAATCAGCCAAAAAGCATGAAGAGAAGAAAAGTAGTTGTACCCTCATTACTATGTAACAAATATTTTCAAATAGCCAACAACTCTTAAACGACTATATTTACATGGCTATAAAAAGGAAAAGATTCATTGATGCAAAGGTTGTCGAAAACGATCAAGATTGTAAAAGATACAAAAACCTAGCAAGTTATTGTAGAAATCAAAGAACGACCATTGTTGTTGAAACTAAAAGTTCATCATTCAACACAACAACAATCAGCAAGCACAAGAGTTGATGAATGATTATATTATTGAAGAAATTTCAAATCATCAACCACTTCAACTAAGCTTATTGAAGATCTGAAGCAAGTAGCTGCTGCTAGAAACTTGCTCAACAAAGAAGATGAAGAAGAAGATCTACTGGATGTCATTCAACGACAACCACATACATCCTTGTAGAATCTGAAGAAAGTATGAAGTTGTTGCTCACATCATGCTCAAACAAAATTGTGTTTGTCTGTACTTAAACTTAGGAGTTTAATCTTCTTATTTAGAAGCATAATTTGCAATCTCCATAACTTTAATTCTATTTAGAATTAAGTGTCCCTCAAGTGATTGAGTGAAGATCAGAAGACTTTAGAAGATAATGATAGTCATATCTCAAGGAGGATTAAGTGAAGGTCATACTCTGATGAGATCCCTGATGGATATCATTGTGAGAAATCCTACAGAAGATCATGTTGATCAGATTCTGTTAGGTTGATGAATGTTATATCTGGGTTAGATCCCTAAATGTTTCATCAGAAGGTTAGTCACCAACAGTTGCCCGTGCATTTGTAATAATCAGTTTGATTATTGGATTAAGTCCTTGAGGTCAAGGAAAAATCACCTCAGAAGGGTGGACTAGATTAGCTTGAGAATTGCTCATGTGAACCAGGATATATTTCGTGTCCTTTACTTATGCTTTATATTTATGCTTCTGTATTACAGACTCTGATCTGGTATGCTTCTGCACAGCTAATCAGAATCTACCTTTTAGACTCTGATGATATCTCAAGCGCAAAATAAGATAAAAAGTGAAAAAATTAAAGGCCGAGTGCAATTCAAACCCCCTTTCTTGCATTTCTTGCACCTTCAAAAATTCCCTAAGATGAGTGACAAATGTTTGTTGAAAGAGCATAACAAGAATTTCATTAATTGGTTTAATGAAAAGATTTCTAATGATGAGAGTGTATCTGAGACATTTAAATTAATGTCATACATGCCTAAATTGAATGTAGTAACTTGGACTACATACGACATTAATAATTTTTTCTTTTATACAAAACTAAAGGATGATCATAGTACAATGCAAAATAGCGGGGTTATGGTTGAGGCAAAATTTATGCATGTGTCTAGTTTCAAAGATAAGAATCATATAATAGTACCTAGATCGTACTTTGGGGTCATTTAGGAGATTTGGGAGATGAATTATGTTTTATTCAAAGTTCCTATATTTAAATGAAAATGGATTGGAAGTAACACTATTGTACAAACTGTGGAGGTGGATGTAAATTAATTTTTCTAAGACTATTTCTCATTTCCACCAATTCTTTGAAATTACTCATATTATCTCAAATATAAAATAGTGAATGATGAATATGCAATAAAAAACAAGCAACACAAAAATTAACGAGTAATCTAAAGTTCCTCTACTCATTGATTTTTTTTGTCTCTCTTACACTACGTGCTCACCTCTTCTAACGACCAAGTTTCTATACGAAGTTTCATTTTCTTCTGAGCCTCACTATTGGAACGATTGACTTCACATAGATAATTCTAGATCCTCATGGAATGAGAAAAAAAATCCTTTAAGCTCTCTTCCTCTAGAAAAAATATAATATTTGTAAATATATATGCTTGGACCGTTTAGAAATGGTTGTCCTTACTGTTGCACCCCAAAATTTGCCCTCCTTTCTTTTGTTTCGATCATTTAACATTACATTTGCATTTCTACTAAATCATATCCTCATCCGTGTCAGGTGCATAACATTTGACATTGCATTTTGCACATCGCTAATCCCTTTGAAGATTACCAAAGAAAACCTTTACTACTTTCATTTCTTTTTGACTAGATCAAATTCAGATTTGAAGTACATATTAGGTCAAATGTGTGTGTACGCGGCCAAAGACAATTTCAAGCGACTAAGGTGATTATGAAGAAATACCCACTTCTTTAGGCCCGCTTTCCCCCATTGCCACTAAGAATGTGGTTATGTGCTCAAGTTAAATGGTGAATCTTAGGAAAAAACGTGATAAGTTCAAATCATAAGGATTCATACATTTGTTCAAGAACGATTGAATTGATCCATGTTGATTAAGAAGACCAACTTTTCTTCGTTGAAACTGCTAAAGGGGGACGGGACAGAACTTATGGTCATATGAGACCGTTTGTTTCCTTTTTAAAGTTAATGTCAAAACTTTGTCTTTACAAATTTATTCATCTTTAGATAATGTCTTGGTTTATGTAATATAATGTTAACAATTGGACTCTTCTTTTTGGAGACCACAAAGTGCCACAAAGTAAATTTCATAAGAACAAAAATAACATTCGGCAATTACTGCAAAGACAATTATCCAGGAAATATATGGCATATGTGCAAGGTCCTGAAAACCAACTCTAAGGCTTTTGGATTACAACAATTGGTAGCTCTTAAGCAAGATACAAGCAAACAAATTACAGAGACATGATTTAACTAAAGACTTCGTAGCATCCAGCCTCAGCTTCAGCAGCGACATTTGTTAAACGCACCCAAAGACTGAGCGATTAAAGGGAAGCGAAGGGTTTTCCACCAATAGATCCTGCTGAATAGCCAACCGAACCCACCCGATATGCCAAGTCCCGTTCCAACATGTTCACATACAAAAGGGTAACAGTTAGTTCAAATTTCATGGTGAATAGAGGAATAGATACAGCAAAGGCAGCACTAGTGCATTCAAGGGCCGAGAATTACAAAGTTGACAACAATGAGAATAACAACAATGCGTTTGTCCATAATCCGTTTTGTGTCCATCAATTCTGTTTACCTTTGAAGAAAGAGCAGGACAACACTGCAGTATGTCATGACAATTTTCAAATTAAGGTCTGACTTTCCTTTGTTGACCATCTCTGTGCATTGTTATGTCAAACCCGTTTTTGAAACTTTTGGGGTCTAACCTGCAAATAGAAAAGAAAAGACGTCAAAGTCATCGATTCAGGACGTCTTATCGAAGAGACGTCATCAACTCAGTTCTAACATAAAAGACTGATATCACATCACAATAAAAAGAGATAGACAGTGAGAATAGAGGTTTCATGACAATGAAAAAACCAAAGATAAAACCATTTGAAAATCACTTTTCAGTCCAATCCGAATACAACCGGTTCGGTTCATTTCAAACCAATTAAAATGGAATCAGATTGTTACAACAATAGGGACAAATAAACAGAAACAAGGGCAGGTTACGAAGCATTCACAAAAATGGCAAGAAAACTTTATGCTAGAAAAAGAACAGAGAAAAGGAACTTATCAAAGGAATTAGGGACATACTCCACAGATTACAAATTTGAATTAACAAGGGCAGTGGCTATGAGGCCCCCTCGTTTGTCCCGAGTCCACCACTCTTCCCAAGGATCAGCCACTGAACAAGTCCCCAAGCCTAGGCAACAACAACATCAGGGCCAATACCTTATTCCTGTCATGAAAAGAAGTTTGCATCAGAAAAGGTAAAGATTCAGATATCAAAAGAATGGCATTTGAACCCGCAAAGCAGAAAAACAGAAAGTGAGAAGTGACCTGTCAATGCAGGCTCAGCAACAAATACTGGAAATATAAAAGAAACCTACAACCTGTCAATCCCTAGGTATCACAATAATGGAAATTACCACGGGTAATAACAAAAGTCAAAGCAAAGCCAGCATACTTACAGTCGCAAAAAACGAACGAAAGCCAACACCATGCCACTTTTCAAAGCTTTGGAAAGGTTTTTTGAACAATACGTAGAGGTGAGGTCCCATTCAGATTTCCCTTAGTAGAGAGTATACCAAATACCTGCATCATAGAGATAAAAGTGGTATGCATCAGGAAAACATTCACGATTTCGGCAAAAACGATTGCTGAGCGTCATAAAGTACAGAAACACCACACTACGAAAGGTTTTTCGGGAACAAATTCAAGGAACACAAACCCTAATTTTTGACCCTATAAAAGGGGCTATTCGCTTACGATACGGGACGGAGGGGAAAACTCTAAAGCACCATTACGAAGGACGTTTTATCGTCGAGAATACAGAAGAGAACGAAAAGTCAAAAGGAAGGGAGAAGAGAAACTCGAAGTAAAAGCTTGAGACTCCGAAATACCTGTGGAAAGTCGACCCTTTGAGAACGTTCAAAGCAGGTAAAGAAACCATCTTCTCTCCTCGTGTTAATCGCTGCTTTTGATTGTCTTTCATTTTTTTTGCTGGCTTGACGAATCCCGGATCAGTATCCTTTGGTCCTGCGGGACTTGCGATTCTTGAGTGCTTTAGGATGATTTCTTTCTCACGATTTTCTTTTGGGGTTATACTCTCAGGAAGATGGGTTTTGTTTCATATCAATTCTGATGTAGGGTTTTTGTTGCACCATTTGGGAGAGGCGATGTTTGAGGTTTTTTTTTTGAGAGAGGAGAGGTAACGAAGGAGAGGTTTGTTCTTCTTTAAAAAAACTGAGAGGGGGCGGCGAGGGTGAGAGGTGTTGGAGGGAGATGAAGGCGTTAAGGACAAGGAGAGAGGATTCTGAGATTAGATTTGAAGAACCCTAGTTTTTTTTCCTTTTTTAGCTAAAAACCGAACCGGATCCGGGTCCAACCCGACCCGACCGGTCTAGCCTTTCAACCCCCCAGTTCTGGCTTTTGACATTCTGGACCCATTATATTTTTATCTTCTTGAATTAGTTTTAGTGTATTTCTTCTATTATTATTTCACAATATTATCA
This sequence comes from Lathyrus aphaca, assembly GCA_963966055.1. NCBI lineage: Eukaryota > Viridiplantae > Streptophyta > Magnoliopsida > Fabales > Fabaceae > Lathyrus > Lathyrus aphaca. The sequence continues at coordinate 182,410,552 of OZ014520.1, forward strand.
AAACTCTTAGATTTTTCTAAATATAGTTGGCTTATTAATAATGTTAATTATTTAAACTTATTACTTGTTTTTTTCCAAAAAAAAGGTATATGATTTTTATGAGTCACTTATTTATATTTTGATTCTTTTTATTTATTTATGTGTATATTGTATGTGTCTGTTTCTAATCACCGTTTGGTTGCGTGTTGACAATATATGACTCGTATGGACCCATTTGTCATTTTTACAATTTTCGTTATAACTGATCAAAAATCGAAATGAATACACTCACGTTTAAACTAATCACTCGAAAGAAAAGTTGATCATTTGGTTCAACGCCAAATAAATGCATTAAAAATACACCGGGTAATTTCATAAGCTCATTTTGCACACACGTAAGTCGGTCATTTCTGATCGCCATCTGCACTACATTCATCTTAATTAATTTACGGAAAAAAGGAACTCCGGAGTCTAGCATTCCGCACGTTCTGGATTGAACCGCAAATGGGCTAGCCTCACGCGTTGGTTCAATCACCGTTCGTATAAAAACATTTCAATTCATCTTAATTAATTTACGGAAAAAAGGAACTCCGGAGTCTAGCATTCCGCACGTTCTGGATTGAACCGCAAATGGGCTAGCCTCACGCGTTGGTTCAATCACCATTCGTATACCAACAAATTTAAATCATTTTATAATTAATCAGCGAGTAATTGAACTCCGGAGTCTCGCACTCCGCACGTTCTTGAATGCAACCGCAACATGGGCTAGCCCCACGCGTGGTTCATTCGCCCTCTCGTTTTAAAACATCTTTAACAAAGATCAAACATCTTTTCTCAAAACGAATATTGTTTAAATCATTCTGTCTCGCAAACAAGCTAGCGCTTCGGCCTCCTATCGTGAGCAGATAAGCCAACGCTTAGCAGTAGAATGCATTTTCAAACAATCGTTCAATTAAAAACACAAATCGTAGTAGCACTAACTATGAAGCTCTGACTTTCCCATTGCACAAGGGAATACGTAGGCACGGGGATTTTAATCCTTCGCGAGCACAATAATAAAAAACTCTAATCTTTCCCTCGTAATAATAACTAAAACATTTCCTTAAAAGCAATCTTAATCATTAAAAGAAGACAATAATAACAAGTTAACATTTTAAGCGCAAACTAGACTAAGAGGTTCCCGTTGAGTACAACGGACGTGAGGGGTGCCTAACACCTTCCCCTTGCGTAACTGACTCCCGAACTTAGATTAGTGGTTTCGTAAACCATTCCTTGTCCTTTATTTAGGTTGTGTCTATATCTTCCTTTTATCTCGTAGAATAAATAGAATTAGGTGGCGACTCTGTTGTTTATTTTAGGATCGTATTTTTCGAGGTGCGACAGTTGGCGACTCTGCTGGGGACTTTGATTTATGCATAAGAGAGTCGGGCCTAGCTTAGGATAGTTTGCGTTTGTTTGCTGATTTGTTTGATTGTCTTCTTTATTTACTATGGATATTCTATCTGTTGTTTCCTTCTTTATTATTTGCTCATTATATCTGCCTGTTGGATCTCGGGATATCACGGGTATGAATTTGTATTTGAGTTTTGAAAAAGAAGAGGGAACACCTAAGTTTAGATTTGGATGTTATTAGTGTTAGTCTCCAAGGACTCGCTCCTTGCATGCCTAGCATGAAAGCTCCCCCAGATAGTTAGACTTTTCATAGATCTTGTCACAACGCAGCTAGCCTGTCGCGGGACCTGATTCATGAAAGGGCTGTGATTCTGGGACCCCCTTAGAACCTGTTTCAATTTTGGTAGTTGTGTAATGTTAGGCTCCAAGAACTCGCTTTTTGCACGCCTAGCATGAGAACTCCACTCAAGGTAGACCTTATCGTTATTATCGTCACAATGCAGCTAGCCTGCGGCGGGACGTTAGTACGATAAACGTCCATGACCTTGGGTTTCCCTATACCGTCACCATAGAAAGCTATCATGTGAGTGGGCATTATGGGTAGAAAAATATAGACCGACCCTCTAGAGCCTACATTTTAGGAGTTCCAAGTTCCCATTGTTATCCCGGATCCAGCTTTGTGCATTCATAATCACGTAGCATATGCATCATAACTTACACATCTTGTTATTTCAGGAAAACACATCTATTTGTTGTTTCGCATTCAAAACAGTCATGAGTTCAGGGAAAAGGAAGGCTCTACAGCTAAAAGCTTTCTCACCAAACACCACTGTTCTTATGGACTGCTTAGAGAAAATGCCTGCTTCCTACAAAAGGGCTATTGAAGTAAGGTTTGGTCAAGTGCTTCATCTTCTGGAAGTCGACGTACAAATCCCGGGTCTCACAGCTTTGGCCCAATTCTATGATCCGCCGATGCGAAGCTTCTTGTTTCAGGACTTTCAGCTAACACCGTCTCTGGGAGAGTTTGAAGGGTTCTTGGGATTTTCTATGAAGGGAAAGGCACCTTACACCCTCGTTAGTCGGGATCTTAAGGTGGAGGTATTAGCGGAAGCTCTTCAGATCCCCATTGCCACAGCTAAAGCTAACTGGAAGTATAAGAGGGAGTTTTGGGGTTTCCATAGGCTATTTTTAGAGCAGGAAAGTAAGAAATTAATAAAGGAACGTCAATGGGCTGCTTTAGTCAATGTATTGGCTCTCCTCATTTATGGTCTGGTTTTATTTCCCACTTTCGAAGATTTCATTGATACGGCGGCAATTAATATATTTTGGGCGGTTTGGAAAGAAGATCGAAGCCCAGTATATCCGTTATTGGCAGACGTGTTCTATAATCTCCACCTCCGTCACGAGAAGAAAGGTGTTGTTTTGACTTTTTGTTTCCCATTGCTGTATAAATGGCTCACATCTCACGTTTTCAAACGCAATGCTCTAATTCCCAAGATGACAGGCGGGGAATGGTCCCAAATGCTAGCTTCCCTCACTGAAAGAGACATTGCCTGGTATCCCAACAAGTTGGATGTTGACCGGATCATTATGAGCTGTGGGAATTTCAGAAATGTGCCACTAATGGGATCAAAAGGGTGCATTAGTTATAATCCCATTTTGACTATACGGCAGCACGAATACCCTATGCTAGGAAAACCAAAAGACGCCGAATTGGAAGAAATGATACTTCACGATAGAGGTGTGAATGATCCAGCATTACTCTTCAGGATATGTCGTTCTTGGGAAAAAGTTCACACCAAAGGCTCCGAGCTAAGGAAAAGAGATGGGGTGGTCAGGATACCCTACCGCCAGTGGGTTCTTGAAAGAGTCCAAATAGTCAAACTACCCTTTTCTGGAGAAGCACTCCCCAAGCCTCCTGTGCATGAACCAATATCCCTTGAAGAAGTAGAGGAACTTCGAATGAAGGTAGCCAATCTCGGGAAAGAAAACGAAGAGCTCAGTTCAAAACTGCACCGGGTCACCCACGAAAGGAATGAATTGAGGTATGACTTGGCTCGTAAAACTGTTCAAGTCGAAGCAATTCAAGAAAAGGCCAACGAAGAAGAGCGAAAGAAGAATAATGTTAAAGGGTGTCTGGATCAGACTTATGGAACGGTGGTCCACTTGAAGGAGGATTTAAACAGGGTTTGCCGGAAGAGCGCGAATAACGAGGATTGGTATGTCCGGGCGACTAAAAAGGCAAAGATCGAGAGAGCTGAATTCGAGAAGAAGATTGCAGAGCTTACCGCGGCACTTGAGGAGGCAGTGAGAAGCTCGAATCGGGAATATGAGCTTAAGATGCAGGCCATGAATGTCTCACGGTTCACCGTAGATGATTGGGATTCCAAATGCCAAGAGGTGAATCGCGCTGAAGGAAACGCTCGGTATTGGAAGGAACAATACGAGGCTTTGACCAAGGATCGCGACATTTGGGAATCAGCAAGAGATGAGGTGCGGGGTCACTTCCAAGGATACCAGCAAGTTGTACAAGATCGAATCAAGGAAAGAGATATGTACCGAGATAAGCTTAATCAGCTTATTGAATGGTGCAACTTGCAGGTAGAAGAACTACCTTTCCGACTCTCTATGGCAAGAGGGGAATTCGAAGACGATGGATCCTACCCAGCTGTGAGTTACTTTCTCTCAATGTGCCAAAACATGTTGAAGACTTTCAAGGAAGAGGTGAAAGAATGTAGTACCCAGAGACCCAAGAATTAGTCTTACAGTTGTAATTTATTTTGCTTTATTTATTTTGTTCATTTCAGAAGAGAATTGGTGTTATTTTTGTAATAGTTAACAAACCAGAATATTTGTACTTGATATTTTAAGTCTTAATTATTTAAGAATGAATGAAGTTTGGAGTTTTTCCTATAGTCCTTGACCTCTGTGATGTTTTGAATGTTGCACATTTGAATTTTGATATTGGTGATTGTTTTTCCTGAAATTTACATTCTGTGGCATGGCATTCATACATTTCCATCATTTGCTGCATTTTGATAATACATGAGGCTCATGCGTGTCTTTTTATCAGTCGTCAAACTGTTTCGTCCATACAAAACCGGAGCCGACCGTCGCAGGAGGATGGAAAGACTCGAGCAGGAAAATCAAGAGCTCAGGGGAGAAGTGACTGCTTTGAAGGATAGTTTGGAAAGACTTACCAATATGATGGAGACAATGGGCGCTGCGCAGAATCAGACATCTCAAAATTCTCAGGAAACTGGACAGAGGACCGAGGCCATGGCCATCCCAACAACCGCGGCCCCTAGCAATGATTCCCAACATGTTGTAACCACTGGTTTCCCGTGGGGCATCCCTCGTGATTTCATACCAGAGAATCATCAACCACATGTCTCACACGTCGCTGCCGTAATGACTACTCCTCAGCCTGTAATACACACTGCCCATTACAACGAAGATCCCCCTTTCCACACAGCACCAAGCGAAAATGCAGGAGTAGATGAGAGATTGGATGAGTTCCAGGATCGTTTTCTGGAAATGCAAAACGAGATTAGAGCACTCCGAGGCCAGGATCTGTTCGGAAGAAAGGCTTCTGATCTTTGCTTGGTCCCCAATGTCAGGGTTCCGCACAAGTTCAGGGTACCTGAGTTCGAAAAATATAAAGGAAACTCATGTCCTCAGAGCCACTTAATCATGTACGCCCGAAAGATGTCAACCCAGCAGGACAATGACCCTTTACTAATCCATTATTTCCAGGACAGCTTGACAGGTGCTGCCCTCAAGTGGTATATGAGTTTGGACAGCACAAAAATTCGGACCTTCAACGACCTAGGAGAAGCTTTCATCCGACAGTATAAGTACAACCTTGACATGGCCCCGGACAGAGATCAACTCCGGAGCATGTCGCAGAAGGACAAGGAAAGTTTCAAAGAATATGCTCAACGGTGGCGTGAGGTCGCGGCTCAAATATCCCCACCTTTGGAAGAAAAAGAAATGACCAAGATTTATCTGAAGACGTTGAGGAGATCACGCCCTGACATGGATATCAAAATTAAGGAGGAAGTTCAGAAGCAGATTGACGCAGGATTCCTTGTCACTTCCGAGTATCCGCAATGGTTAGCCAATATAGTACCTGTGCCAAAGAAAGATGGGAAAGTCAGAATGTGTGTCAATTACAGAGATCTGAACAAAGCCAGCCCTAAGGACGATTTCCCGCTACCCAATATTGACATGTTGGTCGACGGTACAGCTAAGTTCAAAGTTTTCTCATTCATGGATGGTTTCTCCGGATACAACCAGATTCGAATGGCCCCGGAGGATATGGAGAAGACTTTATTTATTACACCTTGGGGAACGTTTTGCTACCAAGTAATGCCTTTCGGTTTGAAGAATGCAGGCGCGACTTATCAAAGAGCAATGACAACACTGTTCCACGACATGATGCACAAAGAAATCGAAGTATACGTTGATGACATGATTGCTAAATCCAAAACTGAGGAAGAGCATGTGGAGTACCTGTTGAAGTTGTTCCAACGTTTTAGGAAGTACAAACTTCGCCTGAACCCCGGCAAATGCACATTCGGTGTTCGGTCAGGGAAGTTGTTGGGTTTCGTTGTTAGCCAGAAAGGTATCGAAGTAGATCCTGACAAAGTCAAGGCCATTCGAGAGATGCCCGCACCAAAAACAAAAAAACAAGTAAGGGGATTTTTAGGTCGTCTGAATTACATCTCCAGATTTATTTCTAATATGACTGCGACCTGTGGGCCGATCTTCAAACTCCTGCGAAAGAATCAAAATTGCAAGTGGACTGAAGATTGTCAAAAGGCTTTTGATAACATCAAATATTATTTACTGGAGCCGCCTATCTTGGTCCCTCCAGTTGAAGGAAGACCTCTGATCATGTACTTAACGATACTAGAAGATTCCATGGGTTGTGTGCTCGGGCAACAAGACGAAACAGGACGGAAGGAGCACGCCATCTATTACCTAAGCAAGAAATTTACAGATTGTGAGTCCCGATACTCTATGCTCGAGAAAACCTGTTGTGCTTTAGCTTGGGCAGCTCGACGTCTCCGACAATACATGATTAATCACACTACCTGGTTGATTTCAAAGATGGATCCGATTAAGTATATCTTTGAAAAACCGGCCCTGACAGGAAGAATTGCTCGTTGGCAAATGTTACTATCAGAATATGATATCGAGTACCACACTCAGAAGGCTATTAAAGGAAGTATTTTGGCCGACCATCTAGCCCATCAACCCATTGACGATTACGAACCTGTAAAGTTCGATTTTCCAGACGAAGATGTCATGTACTTGAAGATGAAAGATTGTGATGAGCCTCCCCTCGACGAAGGGCCAGAACCGGGGTCCCAATGGGGATTAGTTTTCGATGGAGCTGTAAATTTGTACGGAAAAGGAATTGGGGCAATGATTGTAACCCCCCAAGGAGCTCATATCCCTTTCGTTGCAAGAGTAACGTTCAATTGCACCAATAATGAAGCCGAGTACAAAGCTTGTATCATGGGCTTGGAAGAAGCAGTTGATTTAAGAATCAAGAACTTAGATGTATATGGTGACTCAGCCCTAGTGATCAATCAGATCAAGGGGAAGTGGGAAGTCCTACAGCCTCACTTGATTCCATACAGGGATTATGCGAGGAGGATCTCGACATTCTTTAATAAAATTGAGTTTCACCAGGTACCTCGCAGCGAGAACAGAATGGCTGATGCTCTGGCTACCATCTCCTCCATGATTGTTGTAAACCGACAAAATGATGTGCCGAAGATCGAAATTATGCGTCTTGATAGACCTGCTTATGTATTCACCTTGGAAGAGGCTGTAGACGATAAACCATGGTACTACGATATAGAGTGTTTCTTACGACACCAAGAATATCCGCCAGGGGCATCCGACAAGGATCGAATGACTCTGAGGAGGTTAGCCAATAACTTCTTTCTGAGTCAAGATGTTTTGTACAAGAGAAATTTCGATATGGTTTTACTCAGGTGTGTAGATAAGCATGAAGCGGAAATACTGATGAGGGAGATTCATGAAGGATCATTCGGCACTCACGCTAATGGGCATGCTATGGCTAGAAGGATGCTAAGGGCAGGGTATTACTGGTTGACAATGGAATCCGATTGCTGCAAATATGTGAAGAAATGTCATAAATGTCAGGTTTATGCCGATAAAGTTCATATCCCTCCAACTCTTCTCAACGTTCTTTCTTCTCCGTGGCCTTTTTCCATGTGGGGCATCGATATGATCGGTATGATTGAGCCAAAAGCTTCCAATGGACATCGTTTCATCCTAGTGGCCATTGACTACTTTACAAAATGGGTAGAGGCAGCTTCCTACGCCAATGTGACTAGACAGGTGGTAGTCCGATTCATCAAAAACAACCTCATTTGCCGGTATGGTATCCCAAGTAGGATCATCACCGATAATGGATCAAACCTGAACAACAAAATGATGAAGGAAATGTGCGCGGAGTTCAAGATTGAACACCATAACTCTTCTCCCTACAGGCCTAAGATGAATGGGGCAGTAGAATCCGCTAACAAGAACATCAAGAAGATCATTCAGAAGATGGTAGTCACTTATAAGGATTGGCACGAGATGCTCCCCTTTGCTTTACACGGATATTGCACTTCAGTCCGTACATCGACTGGGGCAACTCATTTCTCGTTGGTATATGGTATGGAGGTTGTACTCCCCGTGGAGGTTGAGATCCCGTCAATGAGAGTTTTGATAGAAGCCAAGTTAACAGAAGCCGAATGGTGCCAAAGTAGGTACGATGACTTGAATCTGATTGAAGAGAAAAGGATGACAGCTTTATGTCATGGGCAGTTATATCAACAAAGGATGAAGAAGGCTTTTGACAAGAAGGTTCATCCTCGTGTGTTCAAGGAAGGCGACCTCGTGATTAAGAAACTCCAGCCTTTTATATCAGATTCTAGGGGCAAATGGGCTCCTAATTATGATGGCCCGTACGTTGTCAAGAGAGTTTTTTCAGGCGGCGCGCTAATCCTCACGACGATGGATGGCGAGGAATTCGCTCGTCCTACAAATGCAGATACAGTCAAGAAATACTTTGCCTAATAAAAATAAAAAGAACAGCTCGGTAAGTCGAAAACCTGAAAGGGCGACTTAGGCAAAAAAAGAGCGTCTCGGTGGGTCGAAAACCCGAAAGGGCGACTCAGGCAAAAGTTAGAGACATAAACAGAAATTAATCATCCCGCTGGATTGAAAACCTGAGAGGGCAGTCCAGGCAAACGTTAGGGATAAAGGCAAGTAACTGTATCGGGTTATGATGACAACATCATGCGCCAAGATTTCTTCAAATCTAATTCAAGCTCAAGAATACCGGGGATTCAAAGTAGTTGGAGGAAATAATGGTCATTGTAATTTTAATGTAGTCTTTTCCATTTAATTACCATTTATTCCACTTTTGTAAAGATCTATGGAATCCCGCTATTGGCAGATTACCATTCCATTAATGAAAATTTGAGCCTATGCCTTTGCTTGCAATTCTTATTCTATCTTCATCTCAAAAATGGCACTGTTATTAATAATGATTTTCGAAACAAAAAAAAAAGCCTTTTACTATATTTGTTTTAATTTGTGTGCACTTACTAAGTTGGCGAACCGAAAGATGGACGTTAATGGTTGTTCCAAGAATGGTTGAAATGCAAGGTGTGAAATAATTATATCGTTAAATACGGCATGCTCATGTTTCTCCAATATGGGTCATTGGAGTGTTACTTATGCGGCTCATTTTTCTGTGATAGAATTTTTGTTACTCAGCGCCTTTGGTAAGATGTAAGCCTGATGTACCTGTGTGAGCCTGATTAAATTTACTTGGGTATATTGTTGGTTTGATTCCCCGGCAGAAGATAAACCATTTCATCCTTGTCAAAGTCAACTGCGTTATGGGTCACTGACGTCTTGCTGAAACTGGTCGAGCATCCGGTTGTTGTGCTCTTCTCACCAATCTATCTTATGTGTCTGTTTTGTCTGTTTGTCAGCATAAACATAACATATACATTCATGTACATCATAATTGAATTCATATTCATATTCATATGCATATTCATGTCGCACTCATTAATGCATACTTCCTTCACCTTGGTCGCGTTTATCCCCAAGTGACGTGTCTCTCTCAAGATAGAGTTGTCAGCCTTAGGCAGGAAATGTACATTCTTTCCAATTCCCCACTGAGTTTTAAATTCTCGTGGAAGATTTTTTGCTTTAGTTCCCCTTCCATACTTGGATAGGATTAATCCCTAATTGAGTTTATTCCTCATGGGTTAGTGTCTTGCTTGACAGTTTCTTTCCAGCTCGTTCCTGGATTGAATTTTGGTCGTTGGCAATTCTGATGATTGAACTACCAATTGGAAGGTGCATTTATTTTGCACCTCTGGATGCTTAAGTTTCACAGAAGGAACTTGTTGGAGGTTTCCACTAAGAGCAAATTCTGCCCTCCAACCGTGTTACTGCAACATCCTTGGATTACTTATACCCGACAACAAGTGGCCGTCTCTTTATTTGAGAAGCTTGTTTTGTCTTCTAACTTTTGGGTAAATCAACAGATGATGGTCTATTTCCGAGCATTCGTTCCATCCCCAGCAATTCCCGATGGAAAGTGGATTCATTTTGCACCTTCGGATGCTTAGTTTCCCAGAAAAAATTTATTGAAGGCTTCCATTGAAAACAAACTTCGTTTTCCAGCAGTATTGTTGCAACATCCTCTTGGAATGCTTATACCTGATAACAAGTGGCAGTCTCGTTATTGGATAAGCTTGTTCTTATCCTTGGACCTCTAGTCGGAATCAACAAGTGGCCATCTCCGTATTTGAGAAGCTTGTTTCTTATCCAACAAATGGCTATCTCTTCCAGACAAGTTGAGAAGTTTGTTGTGAATTTTTTCCAATTTCCGTCAAATGGCTATCTCTTCCATACAAGTTGAGAAGTTTGAGCGTGAAGTTGTTCTTCATCATATGGTTGTCTCTTTCAGAAGAAGGGAAGTATGATGAATGTTCTATCAAATGGCTATCTCTTCCATACAAGTCGAGAAGTTTGATATGAATCTCTTTACTTATCCAACAAATGGCTATCTCTTCCAGACAAGTTGAGAAGTTTGTTGTGAATTTTTTCCAATTTCCGTCAAATGGCTATCTCTTCCATACAAGTTGAGAAGTTTGAGCGTGAAGTTGTTCTTCATCATATGGCTGTCTCTTTCAGAAGAAGGGAAGTATGATGAATTTTCTATCAAATGGCTATCTCTTCCATACAAGTCGAGAAGTTTGATATGAATCTCTTTACTTATCCAACAAATGGCTATCTCTTCCAGACAAGTTGAGAAGTTTGTTGTGAATTTTTCCAATTTTCGTCAAATGGCTATCTCTTCCATACAAGTTGAGAAGTTTGAGCGTGAAGTTGTTCTCCATCATATGGCAGTCCCTTTCAGAAGAAGGGAAGTATGGTGAAAGTTCTATCAATGACGTCTCCCCAATGCACGTTGTTATCTGTTGATCATTTATCGTCTAGTGGTATTTAAAACTCCTTGAAGGGATTTATGTCACGACTATATGTGCTTTATCCCCAGTAAAGACATCTTTTTCTCTCGTTGGAGTTTGGCTTTTAGTTTCTTTTCTAGTTTCTCCATCGTTTATTTTTTTTACTTCTCGGAGCGCCAATTTTCTGGTTCTTTTAGTATTCAAACTTCTTCTACCTTTCAGGTTTAAGCCGTTTGAATAGGGGCAGCTGTTGCACCCCAAAATTTGTCCTCCTTTCTTTTGTTTCGATCATTTAACATTACATTTGCATTTCTACTAAATCATATCCTCATCCGCGTCAGGTGCATAACATTTGACATTGCATTTTGCACATCGCTAATCCCTTTGAAGATTACCAAAGAAAACCTTTACTACTTTCATTTCTTTTTGACTAGATCAAATTCAGATTTGAAGTACATATTAGGTCAAATGTGTGTGTACGCGGCCAAAGACAATTTCAAGCGACTAAGGTGATTATGAAGAAATACCCACTTCTTTAGGCCCGCTTTCCCCCATTGCCACTAAGAATGTGGTTATGTGCTCAAGTTAAATGGTGAATCTTAGAAAAAAACGTGATAAGTTCAAATCATAAGGATTCATACATTTGTTCAAGAACGATTGAATTGATCCATGTTGATTAAGAAGACCAACTTTTCTTCGTTGAAACTGCTAAAGGGGGACGGGACAGAACTTATGGTCATATGAGACCGTTTGTTTCCTTTTTAAAGTTAATGTCAAAACTTTGTCTTTACAAATTTATTCATCTTTAGATAATGTCTTGGTTTATGTAATATAATGTTAACAATTGGACTCTTCTTTTTGGAGACCACAAAGTGCCACAAAGTAAATTTCAAATGAACAAAAATAACATTCGGCAATTACTGCAAAGACAATTATCCAGGAAATATATGGCATATGTGCAAGGTCCTGAAATCCAACTCTAAGGCTTTTGGATTACAACAATTGGTAGCTCTTAAGCAAGATACAAGCAAACAAATTACAGAGACATGATTTAACTAAAGACTTCGTAGCATCCAGCCTCAGCTTCAGCAGCGGCATTTGTTAAACGCACCCAAAGACTGAGCGATTAAAGGGAAGCGAAGGGTTTTCCACCAATAGATCCTGCTGAATAGCCAACCGAACCCACCCGATATGCCAAGTCCCGTTCCAACATGTTCACATACAAAAGGGTAACAGTTATTTCAAATTTCATGGCGAATAGAGGAATAGATACAGCAAAGGCAGCGCTAGTGCATTCAAGGGCCGAGAATTACAAAGTTGACAACAATGAGAATAACAACAATGCGTTTGTCCATAATCCGTTTTGTATCCATCAATTTTGTTTACCTTTGAAGAAAGAGCAGGACAGCACTGCAGTATGTCATGACAATTTTCAAATTAAGGTCTGACTTTCCTTTGTTGACCATCTCTGTGCATTGTTATGTCAAACCCGTTTTTGAAACTTTTGGGGTCTAACCTGCAAATAGAAAAGAAAAGACGTCAAAGTCATCGATTCAGGACGTCTTATCGAAGAGACGTCATCAACTCAGTTCTAACATAAAAGACTGATATCACATCGCAATAAAAGAGATAGACAGTGAGAATAGAGGTTTCATGACAATGAAAAAACCAAAGATAAAACCATTTGAAAATCACTTTTCAGTCCAATCCGAATACAACTGGTTCGGTTCATTTCAAACCAATTAAAATGGAATCAGATTGTTACAACAATAGGGACAAATAAATAGAAACAAGGGAAGGTTACGAAGCATTCACAAAAATGGCAAGAAAACTTTATGCTAGAAAAAGAACAGAGAAAAGGAACTTATCAAAGGAATTAGGGACAGACTCCACAGATTACAAATTTGAATTAACAAGGGCAGTGGCTATGAGGCCCCCTCGTTTGTCCCGAGTCCACCACTCTTCCCAAGGATCAGCCACTGAACAAGTCCCCAAGCCTAGGCAGCAGCAACATCAGGGCCAATACCTTATTCCTGTCATGAAAAGAAGTTTGCATCAGAAAAGGTAAAGATTCAGATATCAAAAGAATGGCATTTGAACCCGCAAAGCAGAAAAAGAGAAAGTGAGAAGTGACCTGTCAATGCAGGCTCAGCAACAAATACTGGAAATATAAAAGAAACCTACAACCTGTCAATCCCTAGGTATCACAATAATGGAAATTACCACGGGTAATAACAAAAGTCAAAGCAAAGCCAGCATACTTACAGTCGCAAAAAACGAACGAAAGCCAACACCATGCCACTTTTCACAGCTTTGGAAAGGTTTTTGAACAATACGTAGAGGTGAGGTCCCATTCAGATTTCCCTTAGTAGAGAGTATACCAAATACCTGCATCATAGAGATAAAAGTGGTATGCATCAGGAAAGCATTCACGATTTCGGCAAAAACGATTGCTGAGCGTCATAAAGTACAGAAACACCACACTACGAAAGGTTTTTCGGGAACAAATTCAAGGAACACAAACCCTAATTTTTGACCCTATAAATGGGGCTATTCGCTTACGATACAGAACGGAGGGGAAAACTCTAAAGCACCATTACGAAGGACATTTTATCGTCGAGAATACAGAAGAGAACGAAAAGTCAAAAGGAAGGGAGAAGAGAAACTCGAAGTAAAAGCTTGAGACTCCGAAATACCTGTTGAAAGTCGACCCTTTGAGAACGTTCAAAGCAGGTAAAGAAACCATCTTCTCTCCTCGTGTTAATCGCTGCTTTTGATTGTCTTTCATTTTTTTTGCTGGCTTGACGAATCCCGGATCAGTATCCTTTGGTCCTGCGGGACTTGCGATTCTTGAGTGCTTTAGGATGATTTCTTTCTCACGATTATTTTTTGGGGTTATACTCTCAGGAAGATGGGTTTTGTTTCATATCAATTCTGATGTAGGGTTTTTGTTGCACCATTTGGGAGAGGCGATGTTTGAGGGGTTTTTTTTTTTTTTGAGAGAGGAGAGGTAACGAAGGAGAGGTTTGTTCTTCTTTAAAAAAACTGAGAGGGGGCGGCGAGGGTGAGAGGTGTTGGAGGGAGATGAAGGCGTTAAGGACAGGGAGAGAGGATTCTGAGATTAGATTTGAAGAACCCTAGTTTTTTTTTCCTTTTTTAGCTAAAAACCGAATCGGATCCGGGTCCAACCCGACCCGACCGGTCTAGCCTTTCAACCCCCCAGTTCTGGCTTTTGACATTCTGGACCCATTATATTTTTATCTTCTTGAATTAGTTTTAGTGTATTTCTTCTATTATTATTTCACAATATTATCAGAACTCTTAGATTTTTCTAAATATAGTTGGCTTATTAATAATGTTAATTATTTAAACTTATTACTTATTTTTTTCCAAAAAAAAAGGTATATGATTTTTATGAGTCACTTATTTATATTTTGATTCTTTTTATTTATTTATGTGTATATTGTATGTGTCTGTTTCTAATCACCGTTTGGTTGCGTGTTGACAATATATGACTCGTATGGACCCATTTGTCATTTTTACAATTTTCGTTATAACTGATCAAAAATCGAAATGAATACACTCACGTTTAAACTAATCACTCGAAAGAAAAGTTGATCATTTGGTTCAACGCCAAATAAATGCATTAAAAATACACCGGGTAATTTCATAAGCTCATTTTGCACACACGTAAGTCGGTCATTTCTGATCGCCATCTGCACTACATTCATCTTAATTAATTTACGGAAAAAAGGAACTCCGGAGTCTAGCATTTCGCACGTTATGGATTGAACCGCAAATGGGCTAGCCTCACGCGTTGGTTCAATCACCGTTCGTATAAAAACATTTCAATTCATCTTAATTAATTTACGGAAAAAAGGAACTCCGGAGTCTAGCATTCCGCACGTTCTGGATTGAACCGCAAATGGGCTAGCCTCACGCGTTGGTTCAATCACCATTCGTATACCAACAAATTTAAATCATTTTATAATTAATCAGCGAGTAACTGAACTCCGGAGTCTCGCACTCCGCACGTTCTTGAATGCAACCGCAACATGGGCTAGCCCCACGCGTGGTTCATTCGCCCTCTCGTTTTAAAACATCTTTAACAAAGATCAAACATCTTTTCTCAAAACGAATATTGTTTAAATCATTCTGTCTCGCAAACAAGCTAGCGCTTCGTCCTCCTATCGTGAGCAGATAAGCCAACGCTTAGCAGTAGAATGCATTTTCAAACAATCGTTCAATTAAAAACACAAATCGTAGTAGCACGAACTACGAAGCTCTGACTTTCCCATTGCACAAGGGAATACGTAGGCACGGGGATTTTAATCCTTCGCGAGCACAATAATAAAAAACTCTAATCTTTCCCTCTTAATAATAACTAAAACATTTCCTTAAAAGCAATCTTAATCATTAAAAGAAGACAATAATAACAAGTTAACATTTTAAGCGCAAACTAGACTAAGAGGTTCCCGTTGAGTACAACGGACGTGAGGGGTGCCTAACACCTTCCCCTTGCGTAACTGACTCCCGAACTTAGATTAGTGGTTTCGTAAACCATTCCTTGTCCTTTATTTAGGTTGTGTCTATATCTTCCTTTTCTCTCGTAGAATAAATAGAATTAGGTGGCGACTCTGTTGTTTATTTTAGGATCGTATTTTTCGAGGTGCGACAGCTGGCGACTCTGCTGGGGACTTTGCTTTATGCATAAGAGAGTCGAGCCTAGCTTAGGATAGTTTGCGTTTGTGTGCTGATTTGTTTGATTGTCTTCTTTATTTGCTATGGATATTCTATCTGTTGTTTCCTTCTTTATTATTTGTTCATTATATCTGCCTGTTGGATCTCGGGATATCACGGGTATGAATTTGTATTTGAGTTTTGAAAAAGAAGAGGGAACACCTAAGTTTATATTTGGATGTTATTAGTGTTAGTCTCCAAGGACTCGCTCCTTGCATGCCTAGCATGAAAGCTCCCCCAGATAGTTAGACTTTTCATAGATCTTGTCACAACGCAGCTAGCCTGTCGCGGGACCTGATTCATGAAAGGGCTGTGATTCTGGGACCCCCTTAGAACCTGTTTCAATTTTGGTAGTTGTGTAATGTTAGGCTCCAAGAACTCGCTTTTTGCACGCCTAGCATGAGAACTCCACTCAAGGTAGACCTTATCGTTATTATCGTCACAATGCAGCTAGCCTGCGGCGGGACGTTAGTACGATAAACGTCCATGACCTTGGGTTTCCCTATACCGTCACCATAGAAAGCTATCATGTGAGTGGGCATTATGGGTAGAAAAATATAGACCGACCCTCTAGAGCCTACATTTTAGGAGTTCCAAGTTCCCATTGTTATCCCGGATCCAGCTTTGTGCATTCATAATCACGTAGCATATGCATCATAACTTACACATCTTGTTATTTCAGGAAAACACATCTATTTGTTGTTTCGCATTCAAAACAGTCATGAGTTCAGGGAAAAGGAAGGCTCTACAGCTAAAAGCTTTCTCACCAAACACCACTGTTCTTATGGACTGCTTAGAGAAAATGCCTGCTTCCTACAAAAGGGCTATTGAAGTAAGGTTTGGTCAAGTGCTTCATCTTCTGGAAGTCGACGTACAAATCCCGGGTCTCACAGCTTTGGCCCAATTCTATGATCCGCCGATGCGAAGCTTCTTGTTTCAGGACTTTCAGCTAACACCGTCTCTGGGAGAGTTTGAAGGGTTCTTGGGATTTTCTATGAAGGGAAAGGCACCTTACACCCTCGTTAGTCGGGATCTTAAGGTGGAGGTATTAGCGGAAGCTCTTCAGATCCCCATTGCCACAGCTAAAGCTAACTGGAAGCAAAAGAGGGAGTTTTGGGGTTTCCATAGGCTATTTTTAGAGCAGGAAAGTAAGAAATTAATAAAGGAACGTCAATGGGCTGCTTTAGTCAATGTATTGGCTCTCCTCATTTATGGTCTGGTTTTATTTCCCACTTTCGAAGATTTCATTGATACGGCGGCAATTAATATATTTTGGGCGGTTTGGAAAGAAGATCGAAGCCCAGTATATCCGTTATTGGCAGACGTGTTCTATAATCTCCACCTCCGTCACGAGAAGAAAGGTGTTGTTTTGACTTTTTGTTTCCCATTGCTGTATAAATGGCTCACATCTCACGTTTTCAAACGCAATGCTCTAATTCCCAAGATGACAGGCGGGGAATGGTCCCAAATGCTAGCTTCCCTCACTGAAAGAGACATTGCCTGGTATCCCAACAAGTTGGATGTTGACCGGATCATTATGAGCTGTGGGAATTTCAGAAATGTGCCACTAATGGGATCAAAAGGGTGCATTAGTTATAATCCCATTTTGACTATACGGTAGCACGAATACCCTATGCTAGGAAAACCAGAAGACGCCGAATTGGAAGAAATGATACTTCACGATAGAGGTGTGAATGATCCAGCATTACTCTTCAGGATATGTCGTTCTTGGGAAAAAGTTCACACCAAAGGCTCCGAGCTAAGGAAAAGAGATGGGGTGGTCAGGATACCCTACCGCCAGTGGGTTCTTGAAAGAGTCCAAATAGTCAAACTACCCTTTTCTGGAGAAGCACTCCCCAAGCCTCCTGTGCATGAACCAATATCCCTTGAAGAAGTAGAGGAACTTCGAATGAAGGTAGCCAATCTCGGGAAAGAAAACGAAGAGCTCAGTTCAAAACTGCACCGGGTCACCCACGAAAGGAATGAATTGAGGTATGACTTGGCTCGTAAAACTGTTCAAGTCGAAGCAATTCAAGAAAAGGCCAACGAAGAAGAGCGAAAGAAGAATAATGTTAAAGGGTGTCTGGATCAGACTTATGGAACGGTGGTCCACTTGAAGGAGGATTTAAACAGGGTTTGCCGGAAGAGCGCGAATAACGAGGATTGGTATGTCCGGGCGACTAAAAAGGCAAAGATCGAGAGAGCTGAATTCGAGAAGAAGATTGCAGAGCTTACCGCGACACTTGAGGAGGCAGTGAGAAGCTCGAATCGGGAATATGAGCTTAAGATGCAGGCCATGAATGTCTCACGGTTCACCGTAGATGATTAGGATTCCAAATGCCAAGAGGTGAATCGCGCTGAAGGAAACGCTCGGTATTGGAAGGAACAATACGAGGCTTTGACCAAGGATCGCGACATTTGGGAATCAGCAAGAGATGAGGTGCGGGGTCACTTCCAAGGATACCAGCAAGTTGTACAAGATCGAATCAAGGAAAGAGATATGTACCGAGATAAGCTTAATCAGCTTATTGAATGGTGCAACTTGCAGGTAGAAGAACTACCTTTCCGACTCTCTATGGCAAGAGGGGAATTCGAAGACGATGGATCCTACCCAGCTGTGAGTTACTTTCTCTCAATGTGCCAAAACATGTTGAAGACTTTCAAGGAAGAGGTGAAAGAATGTAGTACCCAGAGACCCAAGAATTAGTCTTACAGTTGTAATTTATTTTGCTTTATTTATTTTGTTCATTTCAGAAGAGAATTGGTGTTATTTTTGTAATAGTTAACAAACCAGAATATTTGTACTTGATATTTTAAGTCTTAATTATTTAAGAATGAATGAAGTTTGGAGTTTTTCCTATAGTCCTTGACCTCTGTGATGTTTTGAATGTTGCACATTTGAATTTTGATATTGGTGATTGTTTTTCCTGAAATTTACATTCTGTGGCATGGCATTCATACATTTCCATCATTTGCTGCATTTTGATAAGACATGAGGCTCATGCGTGTCTTTTTATCAGTCGTCAAATTGTTTCGTCCATACAAAACCGGAGTCGACCGTCGCAGGAGGATGGAAAGACTCGAGCAGGAAAATCAAGAGCTCAGGGGAGAAGTGACTGCTTTGAAGGATAGTTTGGAAAGACTTACCAATATGATGGAGACAATGGCCGCTGCGCAGAATCAGACATCTCAAAATTCTCAGGAAACTGGACAAAGGACCGAGGCCATGGCCATCCCAACGACCGCGGCCCCTAGCAATGATTCCCAACATGTTGTAACCACTGGTTTCCCGTGGGGCATCCCTCGTGATTTCATACCAGAGAATCATCAACCACATGTCTCACTCGTCGCTGCCGTAATGACTACTCCTCATCCTGTAATACACACTGCCCATTACAACGAAGATCCCCCTTTCCACACAGCACCAAGCGAAAATGCAGGAGTAGATGAGAGATTGGATGAGTTCCAGGATCGTTTTCTGGAAATGCAAAACGAGATTAGAGCACTCCGAGGCCAGGATATGTTCGGAAGAAAGGCTTCTGATCTTTGCTTGGTCCCCAATGTCAGGGTTCCGCACAAGTTCAGGGTACCTGAGTTCGAAAAATATAAAGGAAATTCATGTCCTCAGAGCCACTTAATCATGTACGCCCGAAAGATGTCCACCCAGCAGGACAATGACCCGTTACTGATCCATTATTTCCAGGACAGCTTGACAGGTGCTGCCCTCAAGTGGTATATGAGTTTGGACAGCACAAAAATTCGGACCTTCAACGACCTAGGAGAAGCTTTCATCCGACAGTATAAGTACAACCTTGACATGGCCCCGGAAAGAGATCAACTCCGGAGCATGTCGCAGAAGGACAAGGAAAGTTTCAAAGAATATGCTCAATGGTGGCGTGAGGTCGCGGCTCAAATATCCCCACCTTTGGAAGAAAAAGAAATGACCAAGATTTATCTGAAGACGTTGAGGAGATCACGCCCTGACATGGCTATCAAAATTAAGGAGGAAGTTCAGAAGCAGATTGACGCAGGATTCCTTGTCACTTCCGAGTATCCGCAATGGTTAGCCAATATAGTACCTGTGCCAAAGAAAGATGGGAAAGTCAGAATGTGTGTCGATTACAGAGATCTGAACAAAGCCAGCCCTAAGGACGATTTCCCGCTACCCCATATTGACATGTTGGTCGACAGTACAGCTAAGTTCAAAGTTTTCTCATTCATGGATGGTTTCTCCGGATACAACCAGATTCGAATGGCCCCGGAGGATATGGAGAAGACTTCATTTATTACACCTTGGGGAACGTTTTGCTACCAAGTAATGCCTTTCGGTTTGAAGAATGCAGGCGCGACTTATCAAAGAGCAATGACAACACTGTTCCACGACATGATGCACAAAGAAATCGAAGTATACGTTGATGACATGATTGCTAAATCCAAAACCGAGGAAGAGCATGTGGAGTACCTGTTGAAGTTGTTCCAACGTTTTAGGAAGTACAAACTTCGCCTGAACCCCGGCAAATGCACATTCGGTGTTCGGTCAGGGAAGTTGTTGGGTTTCGTTGTTAGCCAGAAAGGTATCGAAGTAGATCCTGACAAAGTCAAGGCCATTCGAGAGATGCCCGCACCAAAAACAGAAAAACAAGTAAGGGGATTTTTATGTCGTCTGAATTACATCTCCAGATTAATTTCTAATATGACTGCGACCTGTGGGCCGATCTTCAAACTCCTGCGAAAGAATCAAAATTGCAAGTGGACTGAAGATTGTCAAAAGGCTTTTGATAACATCAAAGATTATTTACTGGAGCCGCCTATCTTGGTCCCTCCAGTTGAAGGAAGACCTCTGATCATGTACTTAACGATACTAGAAGATTCCATGGGTTGTGTGCTCGGGCAACAAGACGAAACAGGACGGAAGGAGCACGCCATCTATTACCTAAGCAAGAAATTTACAGATTGTGAGTCCCGATACTCTATGCTCGAGAAAACCTGTTGTGCTTTAGCTTGGGCAGCTCGACGTCTCCGACAATACATGATTAATCACACTACCTGGTTGATTTCAAGGATGGATCCGATTAAGTATATCTTTGAAAAACCGGCCCTGACAGGAAGAATTGCTCGTTGGCAAATGTTACTATCAGAATATGATATCGAGTACCACACTCAGAAGGCTATTAAAGGAAGTATTTTGGCCAACCATCTAGCCCATCAACCCATTGACGATTACGAACCTGTAAAGTTCGATTTTCCAGACGAATATGTCATGTACTTGAAGATGAAAGATTGTGATGAGCCTCCCCTCGACGAAGGGCCAGAACCGGGGTCCCAATGGGGATTAGTTTTCGATGGAGATATAAATTTGTACGGAAAAGGAATTGGGGCAATGATTGTAACCCCCCAAGGAGCTCATATCCCTTTCGCTGCAAGAGTAACGTTCAATTGCACCAATAATGAAGCCGAGTACGAAGCTTGCATCATGGGCTTGGAAGAAGCAGTTGATTTAAGAATCAAGAACTTAGATGTATATGGTGACTCAGCCCTAGTGATCAATCAGATCAAGGGGAAGTGGGAAGTCCTACAACCTCACTTGATTCCATACAGGGATTATGCGAGGAGGATCTCGACATTCTTTAATAAAATTGAGTTTCACCAGGTACCTCGCAGCGAGAACAGAATGGCTGATGCCCTGGCTACCATCTCCTCCATGATTGTTGTAAACCGACAGAATGATGTGCCGAAGATCGAAATTATGCGTCTTTATAGACCTGCTTATGTATTCACCTTGGAAGAGGCTGTTGACGATAAACCATGGTACTACGATATAGAGTGTTTCTTACGACACCAAGAATATCCGTCAGGGGCATCCGGCAAGGATCGAAAGACTCTGAGGAGGTTAGCCAATAACTTCTTTCTGAGTCAAGATGTTTTGTACAAGAGAAATTTCGATATGGTTTTACTCAGGTGTGTAGATAAGCATGAAGCAGAAATACTGATGAGGGAGATTCATGAAGGATCATTCGGCACTCACGCTAATGGGCATGCTATGGCTAGAAGGATGCTAAGGGCAGGGTATTACTGGTTGACAATGGAATCCGATTGCTGCAAATATGTGAAGAAATGTCATAAATGTCAGGTTTACGCCGATAAAGTTCATATCCCTCCAACTCTTCTCAACGTTCTTTCTTCTCCGTGGCCTTTTTCCATGTGGGGCATCGATATGATCGGTATGATTGAGCCAAAAGCTTCCAATGGACATCGTTTCATCCTAGTGGCCATTGACTACTTTACAAAATGGGTAGAGGCAGCTTCCTACGCCAATGTGACTAGACAGGTGGTAGTCCGATTCATCAAAAACAACCTCATTTGCCGGTATGGTATCCCAAGTAGGATCATCACCGATAATGGATCAAACCTGAACAACAAAATGATGAAGGAAATGTGCACGGAGTTCAAGATTGAACACCATAACTCTTCTCCCTACAGGCCTAAGATGAATGGGGCAGTAGAAGCCGCTAACAAGAACATCAAGAAGATCATTCAGAAGATGGTAGTCACTTATAAGGATTGGCACGAGATGCTCCCCTTTGCTTTACACGGATATCGCACTTCAGTCCGTACATCGACTGGGGCAACTCCTTTCTCGTTGGTATATGGTATGGAGGCTGTACTCCCCGTGGAGGTTGAGATCCCGTCAATGAGAGTTTTGATAGAAGCCAAGTTAACAGAAGCCGAATGGTGCCAAAGTAGGTACGATGACTTGAATCTGATTGAAGAGAAAAGGATGACAGCTTTATGTCATGGGCAGTTATATCAACAAAGGATGAAGAAGGCTTTTGACAAGAAGGTTCATCCTCGTGTGTTCAAGGAAGGCGACCTCGTGATTAAGAAACTCCAGCCTTTTATATCAGATTCTAGGGGCAAATGGGCTCCTAATTATGATGGCCCGTACGTTGTCAAGAGAGTTTTTTCAGGCGGCGCGCTAATCCTCACGACGATGGATGGCGAGGAATTCGCTCGTCCTACAAATGCAGATACAGTCAAGAAATACTTTGCCTAATAAAAATAAAAAGAACAGCTCGGTAAGTCGAAAACCTGAAAGGGCGACTTAGGCAAAAAAAGAGCGTCTCGGTGGGTCGAAAACCCGAAAGGGCGACTCAGGCAAAAGTTAGAGACATAAACAGAAATTAATCATCCCGCTGGATTGAAAACCTGAGAGGGCAGTCCAGGCAAACGTTAGGGATAAAGGCAAGTAACTGTATCGGGTTATGATGACAACATCGTGCGCCAAGATTTCTTCAAATCTAATTCAAGCTCAAGAATGCCGCGGATTCAAAGTAGTTAGAGGAAATAATGGTCATTGTAATTTTAATGTAGTCTTTTCCATTTAATTACCATTTATTCCACTTTTGTAAAGATCTATGGAATCCCGCTATTGGAAGATTACCATTCCATTAATGAAAATTTGAGCCTATGCCTTTGCTTGCAATTCTTATTCTATCTTCATCTCAAAAATGGCACTGTTATTAATAATGATTTTCGAAACAAAAAAAAAGCCTTTTACTATATTTGTTTTAATTTGTGTGCACTTACTAAGTTGGCGAACCGAAAGATGGACGTTAATGGTTGTTCCAAGAATGGTTGAAATGCAAGGTGTGAAATAATTATATCGTTAAATACGGCATGCTCATGTTTCTCCAATATGGGTCATTGGAGTGTTACTTATGCGGCTCATTTTTCTGTGATAGAATTTTTGTTACTCAGCGCCTTTGGTAAGATGTAAGCCTGATGTACCTGTGTGAGCCTGATTAAATTTACTTGGGTATATTGTTGGTTTGATTCCCCGGCAGAAGATAAACCATTTCATCCTTGTCAAAGTCAACTGCGTTATGGGTCACTGACGTCTTGCTGAAACTGGTCGAGCATCCGGTTGTTGTGCTCTTCTCACCAATCTATCTTATGTGTCTGTTTTGTCTGTTTGTCAGCATAAACATAACATATACATTCATGTACATCATAATTGAATTCATATTCATATTCATATGCATATTCATGTCGCACTCATTAATGCATACTTCCTTCACCTTGGTCGCGTTTATCCCCAAGTGACGTGTCTCTCTCAAGATAGAGTTGTCAGCCTTAGGCAGGAAATGTACATTCTTTCCAATTCCCCACTGAGTTTTAAATTCTCGTGGAAGATTTTTTGCTTTAGTTCCCCTTCCATACTTGGATAGGATTAATCCCTAATTGAGTTTATTCCTCATGGGTTAGTGTCTTGCTTGACAGTTTCTTTCCAGCTCGTTCCTGGATTGAATTTTGGTCGTTGGCAATTCTGATGATTGAACTACCAATTGGAAGGTGCATTTATTTTGCACCTCTGGATGCTTAAGTTTCACAGAAGGAACTTGTTGGAGGTTTCCACTAAGAGCAAATTCTGCCCTCCAGCCGTGTTACTGCAACATCCTTGGATTACTTATACCCGACAACAAGTGGCCGTCTCTTTATTTGAGAAGCTTGTTTTGTCTTCTAACTTTTGGGTAAATCAACAGATGATGGTCTATTTCCGAGCATTCGTTCCATCCCCAGCAATTCCCGATGGAAAGTGGATTCATTTTGCACCTTCGGATGCTTAGTTTCCCAGAAAAAATTTATTGAAGGCTTCCATTGAAAACAAACTTCGTTTTCCAGCAGTATTGTTGCAACATCCTCTTGGAATGCTTATACCTGATAACAAGTGGCAGTCTCTTTATTGGAGAAGCTTGTTCTTATCCTTGGACCTCTAGTCGGAATCAACAAGTGGCCATCTCCGTATTTGAGAAGCTTTTTTCTTATCCAACAAATGGCTATCTCTTCCAGACAAGTTGAGAAGTTTGTTGTGAATTTTTTCCAATTTCCGTCAAATGGCTATCTCTTCCATACAAGTTGAGAAGTTTGAGCGTGAAGTTGTTCTTCATCATATGGCTGTCTCTTTCAGAAGAAGGGAAGTATGATGAATGTTCTATCAAATTGCTATCTCTTCCATACAAGTCGAGAAGTTTGATATGAATCTCTTTACTTATCCAACAAATAGCTATCTCTTCCAGACAAGTTGAGAAGTTTGTTGTGAATTTTTTCCAATTTCCGTCAAATGGCTATCTCTTCCATACAAGTTGAGAAGTTTGAGCGTGAAGTTGTTCTTCATCATATGGCTGTCTCTTTCAGAAGAAGGGAAGTATGATGAATGTTCTATCAAATGGCTATCTCTTCCATACAAGTCGAGAAGTTTGATATGAATCTCTTTACTTATCCAACAAATGGCTATCTCTTCCAGACAAGTTGAGAAGTTTGTTGTGAATTTTTTCCAATTTCCGTCAAATGGCTATCTCTTCCATACAAGTTGAGAAGTTTGAGCGTGAAGTTGTTCTTCATCATATGGCTGTCTCTTTCAGAAGAAGGGAAGTATGATGAATGTTCTATCAAATGGCTATCTCTTCCATACAAGTCGAGAAGTTTGATATGAATCTCTTTACTTATCCAACAAATGGCTATCTCTTCCAGACAAGTTGAGAAGTTTGTTGTGAATTTTTCCAATTTTCGTCAAATGGCTATCTCTTCCATACAAGTTGAGAAGTTTGAGCGTGAAGTTGTTCTCCATCATATGGCAGTCCCTTTCAGAAGAAGGGAAGTATGGTGAAAGTTCTATCAATGACGTCTCCCCAATGCACGTTGTTATCTGTTGATCATTTATCGTCTAGTGGTATTTAAAACTCCTTGAAGGGATTTATGTCACGACTATATGTGCTTTATCCCCAGTAAAGACATCTTTTTCTCTCGTTGGAGTTTGGCTTTATAGTTTCTTTTCTAGTTTCTCCATCGTTTATTTTTTTTACTTCTCGGAGCGCCAATTTTCTGGTTCTTTTAGTATTCAAACTTCTTCTACCTTTCAGGTTTAAGCCGTTTGAATAGGGGCAGCTGTTGCACCCCAAAATTTGCCCTCCTTTCTTTTGTTTCGATCATTTAACATTACATTTGCATTTCTACTAAATCATATCCTCATCCGCGTCAGGTGCATAACATTTGACATTGCATTTTGCACATCGCTAATCCCTTTGAAGATTACCAAAGAAAACCTTTACTACTTTCATTTCTTTTTGACTAGATCAAATTCAGATTTGAAGTACATATTAGGTCAAATGTGTGTGTACGCGGCCAAAGACAATTTCAAGCGACTAAGGTGATTATGAAGAAATACCCACTTCTTTAGGCCCGCTTTCCCCCATTGCCACTAAGAATGTGGTTATGTGCTCAAGTTAAATGGTGAATCTTAGAAAAAAAACGCGATAAGTTCAAATCATAAGGATTCATACATTTGTTCAAGAACGATTGAATTGATCCATGTTGATTAAGAAGACCAACTTTTCTTCGTTGAAACTGCTAAAGGGGGACGGGACAGAACTTATGGTCATATGAGACCGTTTGTTTCCTTTTTAAAGTTAATGTCAAAACTTTGTCTTTACAAATTTATTCATCTTTAGATAATGTCTTGGTTTATGTAATATAATGTTAACAATTGGACTCTTCTTTATGGAGACCACAAAGTGCCACAAAGTAAATTTCAAAAGAACAAAAATAACATTCGGCAATTACTGCAAAGACAATTATCCAGGAAATATATGGCATATGTGCAAGGTCCTGAAATCCAACTCTAAGGCTTTTGGATTACAACAATTGGTAGCTCTTAAGCAAGATACAAGCAAACAAATTACAGAGACATGATTTAACTAAAGACTTCGTAGCATCCAGCCTCAGCTTCAGCAGCGACATTTGTTAAACGCACCCAAAGACTGAGCAATTAAAGGGAAGCGAAGGGTTTTCCACCAATAGATCCTGCTGAATAGCCAACCGAACCCACCCGATATGCCAAGTCCCGTTCCAACATGTTCACATACAAAAGGGTAACAGTTATTTCAAATTTCATGGCGAATAGAGGAATAGATACAGCAAAGGCAGCGCTAGTGCATTCAAGGGCCGAGAATTACAAAGTTGACAACAATGAGAATAACAACAATGCGTTTGTCCATAATCCGTTTTGTATCCATCAATTTTGTTTACCTTTGAAGAAAGAGCAGGACAGCACTGCAGTATGTCATGACAATTTTCAAATTAAGGTCTGACTTTCCTTTGTTGACCATCTCTGTGCATTGTTATGTCAAACCCGTTTTTGAAACTTTTGGGGTCTAACCTGCAAATAGAAAAGAAAAGACGTCAAAGTCATCGATTCAGGACGTCTTATCGAAGAGACGTCATCAACTCAGTTCTAACATAAAAGACTGATATCACATCGCAATAAAAAGAGATAGACAGTGAGAATAGAGGTTTCATGACAATGAAAAAACCAAAGATAAAACCATTTGAAAATCACTTTTCAGTCCAATCCGAATACAACTGGTTCGGTTCATTTCAAACCAATTAAAATGGAATCAGATTGTTACAACAATAGGGACAAATAAATAGAAACAAGGGCAGGTTACGAAGCATTCACAAAAATGGCAAGAAAACTTTATGCTAGAAAAAGAACAGAGAAAAGGAACTTATCAAAGGAATTAGGGACAGACTCCACAGATTACAAATTTGAATTAACAAGGGCAGTGGCTATGAGGCCCCCTCGTTTGTCCCGAGTCCACCACTCTTCCCAAGGATCAGCCACTGAACAAGTCCCCAAGCCTAGGCAGCAGCAACATCAGGGCCAATACCTTATTCCTGTCATGAAAAGAAGTTTGCATCAGAAAAGGTAAAGATTCAGATATCAAAAGAATGGCATTTGAACCCGCAAAGCAGAAAAAGAGAAAGTGAGAAGTGACCTGTCAATGCAGGCTCAGCAACAAATACTGGAAATATAAAAGAAACCTACAACCTGTCAATCCCTAGGTATCACAATAATGGAAATTACCACGGGTAATAACAAAAGTCAAAGCAAAGCCAGCATACTTACAGTCGCAAAAAACGAACGAAAGCCAACACCATGCCACTTTTCACAGCTTTGGAAAGGTTTTTGAACAATACGTAGAGGTGAGGTCCCATTCAGATTTCCCTTAGTAGAGAGTATACCAAATACCTGCATCATAGAGATAAAAGTGGTATGCATCAGGAAAGCATTCACGATTTCGGCAAAAACGATTGCTGAGCGTCATAAAGTACAGAAACACCACACTACGAAAGGTTTTTCGGGAACAAATTCAAGGAACACAAACCCTAATTTTTGACCCTATAAAAGGGGCTATTCGCTTACGATACGGGACGGAGGGGAAAACTCTAAAGCACCATTACGAAGGACGTTTTATCGTCGAGAATACAGAAGAGAACGAAAAGTCAAAAGGAAGGGAGAAGAGAAACTCGAAGTAAAAGCTTGAGACTCCGAAATACCTGTGGAAAGTCGACCCTTTGAGAACGTTCAAAGCAGGTAAAGAAACCATCTTCTCTCCTCGTGTTAATCGCTGCTTTTGATTGTCTTTCATTTTTTTTGCTGGCTTGACGAATCCCGGATCAATATCCTTTGGTCCTGCGGGACTTGCGATTCTTGAGTGCTTTAGGATGATTTCTTTCTCACGATTATTTTTTGGGGTTATACTCTCAGGAAGATGGGTTTTGTTTCATATCAATTCTGATGTAGGGTTTTTGTTGCACCATTTGGGAGAGGCGATGTTTGAGGGTTTTTTTTTTTGAGAGAGGAGAGGTAACGAAGGAGAGGTTTGTTCTTCTTTAAAAAAACTGAGAGGGGGCGGCGAGGGTGAGAGGTGTTGGAGGGAGATGAAGGCGTTAAGGATAGGGAGAGAGGATTCTGAGATTAGATTTGAAGAACCCTAGTTTTTTTTTCCTTTTTTAGCTAAAAACCGAACCGGATCCGGGTCCAACCCGACCCGACCGGTCTAGCCTTTCAACCCCCCAGTTCTGGCTTTTGACATTCTGGACCCATTATATTTTTATCTTCTTGAATTAGTTTTAGTGTATTTCTTCTATTATTATTTCACAATATTATCAAAACTCTTAGATTTTTCTAAATATAGTTGGCTTATTAATAATGTTAATTATTTAAACTTATTACTTGTTTTTTTCCAAAAAAAAGGTATATGATTTTTATGAGTCACTTATTTATATTTTGATTCTTTTTATTTGTTTATGTGTATATTGTATGTGTCTGTTTCTAATCACCGTTTGGTTGCGTGTTGACAATATATGACTCGTATGGACCCATTTGTCATTTTTACAATTTTCGTTATAACTGATCAAAAATCGAAATGAATACACTCACGTTTAAATTAATCACTCGAAAGAAAAGTTGATCATTTGGTTCAACGCCAAATAAATGCATTAAAAATACACCGGGTAATTTCATAAGCTCATTTTGCACACACGTAAGTCGGTCATTTCTGATCGCCATCTGCACTACATTCATCTTAATTAATTTACGGAAAAAAGGAACTTCGGAGTCTAGCATTCCGCACGTTCTGGATTGAACCGCAAATGGGCTAGCCTCACGCGTTGGTTCAATCACCGTTCGTATAAAAACATTTCAATTCATCTTAATTAATTTACGGAAAAAAGGAACTCCGGAGTCTAGCATTCCGCACGTTCTGGATTGAACCGCAAATGGGCTAGCCTCACGCGTTGGTTCAATCACCGTTCGTATAAAAACATTTCAATTCATCTTAATTAATTTACGGAAAAAAGGAACTCCGGAGTCTAGCATTCCGCACGTTCTGGATTGAACCGCAAATGGGCTAGCCTCACGCGTTGGTTCAATCACCATTCGTATACCAACAAATTTAAATCATTTTATAATTAATCAACGAGTAACTGAACTCCGGAGTATCGCACTCCGCACGTTCTTGAATGCAACCGCAACATGGGCTAGCCCCACGCGTGGTTCATTCGCCCTCTCGTTTTAAAACATCTTTAACAAAGATCAAACATCTTTTCTCAAAACGAATATTGTTTAAATCATTATATCTCGCAAACAAGCTAGTGCTTCGGCCTCCTATCGTGAGCAGATAAGCCAACGCTTAGCAGTAGAATGCATTTTCAAACAATCGTTCAATTAAAAACACAAATCGTAGTAGCACGAACTACGAAGCTCTGACTTTCCCATTGCACAAGGGATTACGTAGGCACGGGGATTTTAATCCTTCGCGAGCACAATAATAAAAAACTCTAATCTTTCCCTCGTAATAATAACTAAAACATTTCCTTAAAAGCAATCTTAATCATTAAAAGAAGACAATAATAACAAGTTAACATTTTAAGCGCAAACTAGACTAAGAGGTTCCCGTTGAGTACAACGGACGTGAGGGGTGCCTAACACCTTCCCCTTGCGTAACTGACTCCCGAACTTAGATTAGTGGTTTCGTAAACCATTCCTTGTCCTTTATTTAGGTTGTGTCTATATCTTCCTTTTCTCTCGTAGAATAAATAAAATTAGGTGGCGACTCTGTTGTTTATTTTAGGATCGTATTTTTTGAGGTGCGACACTTACAATACTTAGGAAACTTATCTACACACTTCGTAATCGTTTAGGTATTGTGAGAGGAGACAAGGATGCACCTAAAAAGAGAATCTCTATTATTCACATGATTCTCTGGCATAACATATAAACTCTCATGAGCTTTGTGGCTAAGGAATAAGGGGTAACCAAATAGTATCTACCCTCAAAATTCTTGAAATTGTTAATATAAACTTCAAACATTTTCTTACCTTATCTAAAGGATATCGATCCTTGTTTTCATTTTGTCATGGAAGAGGTCCTTTTTATGTAGAAAAGGTATAAGAAGATATTTAAAATGGGGCCACCATTCATGTATTCACACCAGTATTGAAAGGCATTAACGTAAGCCTAACTCACTAGGTGCATTTGTGAAGGGGTGATAATTCTCAAGTGATTCATGACCTAAACTTCAAACTCGTTGAAGGGAAGCCTGAACCCCACCCTAGAAAATTAAAACTCTTGTATGGGTAACTCATATCTATCGAAGGGACTATATATAGATTCTATTATTTGGATCTTCATGTGAAATCACCTAGTCAGTGGATGGGCCAACATCCCGATGGCCATTTTTTATCTCGTCGTGCCTGGTTGAAGATGGACAGCATACCATAGACATCTCTTTCTACCCAGGGAATTGATCTACATTAGAAGATAGCTCAAGATCCCATTATCCCCTTCCTAAAACTTCCAACTCAATTCCAACAAGTAAAAAGTTACGAACATGGGTGTTGGAACACGATTGTGACTCTATCGACTATCTCACTGCACTATAACTTGGTGCACAATCATGATGGCACAAAAGTACTCAATAAAATACATGCATTCGACTTATTCCTATACACCTCTATGGTATTTGGATTCTACATTGGGAGCTCAGGGAAGGAAAAACCATAATCAACTTCCTTGTCATTAATCCTAAAGAATCAACTTCTTTATTCTCATCCATGCTCATTTTGAGATTTTCTGCTTCATAAGGATCTCCCAACTCCTCTACATCCTTGCTTGGATTCCCCAAAGTTTCATAACTTAAATTAATCTCTATAAAATCTATAGAATAATGCCTTATGACTATATATCAGACACCTTCATATTTATGGGTTTATCACTTTGCTTTGTGAGAAAGTGTCAGTTATCTCATCATCGATTTACAAAGGGAATGACCGAGTTTCTTATATTGGCCACAACTACAAATAAAAGAAAACATTAAAAAGGGTAAAGAAAGAAAATGTTACCCAAATGGTTTGTAGAGTTCAATTCAAAAAATTGAAAATGGGACCACCAAAGACCTAATATATTGCACGAACAAGATGAAGATCGAGAGAAGTGGGAAAACCACTAGAAAATAATGACTGCATGAAAGACAAAAAGTATGAAACTCTAGAAAAAAAAGAAGCGAAAGGAGGAATTGAGTGCATTTAGCCAAATCATAAGCACTCAGGGGTGTCTAGATGGGCGATAAGGAATCAATAGGATATCAAAAGACGCAATCAACAGTCCATGATCCACCTTGGTTCCATAACAACACTCGAGTGCACTCAAGTGTAATAGTGACATCACTCCATCCTACCTTAGAGGTCTAGGGCCACATGAAATATTTTTCTCAATGAAACATTTCAATTATAAGACAAATATTTAATGTGCGTGTTCTTGAGATCAGATATTTCCACTACATTACGCCACCGAACTTTCCCCACAAGAAAGGACCGCATAAGGGCTTCGAAATAGCGAAATAAAACTTTATGGAGGTCAGTCTAAACAATTCTATAACAATTCTTACTTCGTACCAAGTAGTAAGAACTTGGGGTGCAATTGTTTTGAACCGGGAAAATGGAAGAATAAGACCAACAAGATTCGAAAAACCTAATCACAAATGCCCTTGTTGAAGATTGACGAACATGTAGACCCTCACTATAGGGCTACACATTGATCGAAACCAGACAACACACTGATCACAATCATTGGAATCACTCCAACAATTGCGATCGTATTACATGCCACACTCATCGGGGGTGGTTCTCATAATTGTCCATATATAAGCATAATTTCGCACATCACCAAGGTATGATACATTCTATAATTGCAAATTCCACATCTATGACCTCGTTGAATTGTGCGTCGGGGGGACTATTCATACATGTATGTATCATTTCTGTCTATCGGAGACTCTCATCACAGTAGCAAAAAAACTCTATGGTATACTTCTTCAATACATCACTATTAATTTTAAAAATAAAAAAAAGTATACCTCTACTAAAGAGAACCTATAAAAAACAATATATACACATGTTTTCTAAAGACGACGACACACACATTTAAAGATGAAGGACTAAAGAAGACGACACACATTTAAAGATGAAGGACTAATATCATACATGAAGGTCTACTAATTTTTTTACAAGGACTATTTCTTTTAATTACAATTAAAAAGAAAGTGGACTAAACTTGAGACAAGCCCTTGTTGCGATGTTTTTCATGAACAATGAAAAGATATATAGCATCTGATACATCACTTTCTTGAGCATGAAATGGACCAACCATAAGTATCTCACTACATTATAGGATTGTCTTTTCCTATTTGGAACCCTAGCTTTCTTTTAATGGTTTTCTCACATGCATTCATTATAACTTATTTTCTCTCTCAATACATTCATTTCTTATGAGATATATGAAAACATCTTGATACTAATAATAGCACTCGATGATTAACCATTGATTTTTTTCTGTCTAATGATTTATTACTTGTTTGTGTTTGCTTTTTGTTTGATACCTAGCTAGTTACCCTTCCCCATGTGCAGCATTGCTTTCATCCCAAACAAAGGCACAGTATATATATATATATATATATATATATATATATATATATATATATATATATATATATATATATATATATATATATATATATATATATATATATATATATATATATATATATATATATATATATATATATATATAAAGCAAAAGCCTCTTAAATGTTATAATCTTCATTTTCTTACAAACATGCCAAACACAAGAAATATGAGAAATCTCAACATTTGTTTTTCAAATTCAACTCTATCAAAATCTCCACCTGCAAGTCCCACTGCAACTACTACTACTAGCAGTGCAACTTCCTCATATCAACATCATCATCAAATTCATCACAAACCTTCTTCATCTACATCTTCCGCATCATTTATGATTAAGAACTTCAACTCTCTCTATGACCCTTCCTTAACCTCTGACCATACTTTATGCTCTTCATCACACTCTACCACTTTCACCACATCCACATCATTCAATCTCGATGTCGAACCTGAACCTGAGCTCGAACCAGTTGACTTTGCCGCTGCCTTCGCCTCTCAACGGTTCTTCTTCGCGTCTCCCGGAAGTTCGAACTCGCTAATTGAATACACAAACACAAATCGCAAGTCCAATAGTACCGAGCGTGATGAGAAGAAGAATAACAAAAAGGAAGAGAAAGAGAAGGTTTTGTTCAACGGAAGCGTGGCGGTACCGACCTATTCGCCTGATCCTTACACAGATTTCAGGAAATCAATGCAAGAGATGGTGGAGGCGCGTCCGGAGTTGATGGATGTGAGATCAAATTGGAACATCTTGCATGAATTGCTTCTTTGTTACCTTGCTCTCAACCCAAAAAACACTCACAAGTTCATTCTAGGTGCTTTCGCCGATCTTCTGGTTACCCTCGTATCATTGTAATCATGATTTTAAATTGCAGTTACAACAAGAATCGTGATACTATTGTAAAAGAACACTCAGAATCTCATTCTAGGTGCTTGCAATAATAATTATATTACATATATCTTTCATATTGGGGTCGTAATTACAGTTCAGAGCTTTGATTCATGTGATCTAAAAAAACATGTAGGGTTGATGTCAGCTAATGATTTGTCTCATCATCATCAATAAAACAGGTACATCATTCATACGCGTTGATCTTTCTTGATTTGGTTAAATTTAACGTGTACTTGAGAATAGTACGTACATAGTGACTAAAATATTTAGTTTCTTTCTTCCGAGGGTGGGGAACAGGCTATATAATCAAGGTTTTGGTCCCCAGTACTACAGCTTTCATGGTCCTCTACTTCATCTATCACCATCCTCATTATTATTTTGCTATCTTATTTTTTTATTATATAAGTATAATATAATAGCTCCGTTAAACCAACATATGTGATACATAGATACTAAAAAAAACGAGTTCGAATCTGTAATATTTCAATGAAAAAATATATATCATAGTTCAAATCAGATATATATCATAAAAGACGCAAAGTAGCAAAATTAATGTACGGTCTCTTTTTAGATCTTGACGACACTCATGGTTTAACTAATAACTATAGTCTAATTTGGCTGGTAAGCAAGGTTGGTTTTAATTAATTAATTAGTTGTTATATGATTTTGACTTATTGGGCAGTGGAATGGGAAAATTGATATGACTCCACTAATAAACAAAGGTAAGTGATTAGTTAATAATTGTTTGATTGAGCAGAATCGATGCATCCAGATGATGAGAATCATGAGATGCTCAGAGAGAAAGAAAGAAACAAAATGAAAATCGTAAAATAAGAATTGGTAAACAGACATGATCGAGGAATCTCGATTTTCTGCTCCCTTTCAATTTTCATTTTCATTTTATATTTTGATTTTAATATGGCGTATTATTTTAATAAGATGGTGGTTATGAATGGAGAAGCCACGCTGAAGATTCAATCAGCAAAAAAAGTGGGGAAATAGATAGTTAACACTAAGTGTGTATATGAGGAAAAAAAAGTGTATTGAAATTGAGGTTGAAACTTGTCACTTGAATTTGTCTATTCATTAAATATAGTAGAAAGAATGAATAATAGACTTGTTATTTGTTAGAAGTGAATTGCGGAAATTAGATGTATTTGTAGTTTTAGATCCACCACAAGAAAAATATTATTTTACGACATATAGGTTGCGACGGTTTATTGAAAACCATCATCTTAGATGTATTACGGGGGTTCCTGTGGCAATATTTTTGCAACCACCCTTTGATTTTTTCTTAAAAAATCATTTGGGATGCGACGATTTCATTCACTTAAGGGATTAAACTCGAAAATATCTAGGGACATATTGTGTAAATATTATGAGTTTGAAACATGTTTGACACATTAAAGTCGAAACCAAAATAAACAAAAATAAATTTCAATGTTGTAAGTAAATTCATAATAAAGAATTTAATTCAATAAAATGGAATTCAAATACATACATTCTCAGATCACTTTTTCTCACAAAAAACTTGGATGTTTCGCGTTTATGGAACTTCTGTAAAATTGTGGACCTCTAAAACTATAAGTGAACACTACTTATATACTAGTCCTAACATAATCGTCTGCAACAGTCGACTCAACATATTATGTCACGTCTTCGTCTCTATGCAATCTTCATTCTCGACAGGCTTCAACTTATTTTGGAATAATTGTTTGTTCTTATCCGATTATGCCTTGTTCGACCGTGTGGAGAACATCATATTGGAAATCAAAGTTTCACTAAGTCAAAAACTAACAAATCCTTGGTCGTTAACGAACTACTTGGAAATTTGATCGAAGTTACCAATATCACTTGATGGAATTGTTCCGTCGAAAAAAGTATATTCATGGTCAAATGACCATTTCGACCTCAGTAAAACCCAAGTCATCAAAC
Source organism: Lathyrus aphaca (assembly GCA_963966055.1). Taxonomy (NCBI): domain Eukaryota; kingdom Viridiplantae; phylum Streptophyta; class Magnoliopsida; order Fabales; family Fabaceae; genus Lathyrus; species Lathyrus aphaca. The sequence continues at coordinate 182,446,375 of OZ014520.1, forward strand.
AATCTTCAACAAATTAACAGATATTTATCATCAAGACTTATGTTGAAAATTCGAGGTAACTAATTACCCCCTAAAATGCCATGTTTAGAATTTCCTTTTAATCAAAAGGAGAAAAATTGACATTTTTGAAATAATTTTCATTACTATTTAAGAACTCAATTGCTGACGTAAGTGTCACCATTGCACTTTTTCTTAAATGTCTACTAAACAAGGTGTTCTGCGGAAAAACCATCATTACTTCCTAGAAGAGTGTGAAGTTACTTCCGTTCCACTAACTCTTCGACTTCCTAAATAAAAATCATCTTCGACTACAACTTGTCGGATGATTGCTTACCACCAACCTCTATAAATACCAACCTCAGTTGTTCACTTCAAACTCTTCCAACTCCAAGCATTCATACATATCATTGTTTTTACATAACACATTTTCATAAAAAGCTTCAAGATAAAAAAGGTTACTTCACTACTTTTGTACCAATCACCGATAACAACCCTCTAGCATTCACGATTCTGGCGTAAGAAGATAACAAGGTGAGAGATTTTGTACCTAAACCACCACTCGCCAAGGAGAAAATCTCCATCTAGACCAAACAAGTACTCATCCCCTTCTCCCTCTCTGATAAACTCTTATCATTTTAAGGTCCCTTTTCCACTGCTAAGTCACACCATGGGAAGGTGAAGAGTTTATTTCCATGTTACCCTTTTAATATGCCTTTTTCATTCGAGAAATTCTTTCTCGACATAACTTTCATGGAAACACCTATGCGTGTTTTTCGATCTTCTCCCCCATCTCAAAACAAATATTATATTTCCTGGCTCGATAAGGTCTAAAACAAAAGAAAAAACAATGGGAACACCTATGTATCTTCGACATAATCTAGTTTTCTAGAACCAGCCTTAGGTATAACCTTGCCATAATACTTGCATCAATTTTCTTTTGGGAAGGTTCGATGAACACATTTTAATTTCCCTATAGAATACTTACATCGACTTTGTTCGACGTAGAAGCTATCACGTGAAGGTTGAGAAACACAAGAAATGGGGGTTTGAATTGGGTTTCACTTTTGTTCCCTTTTTGAGGAATTAAGAATGTAAATCTAGCAATGACAATAAAAATAAATAACACAATTATTTTTTATCCTGGTTCACTTTTAACGAAGTTACCCCAATCCACCATCAAGGTGATTTCCTTCTTATAAGGGTTTAATCTAATAATCATCACCGTGATTATAACCACAATGGAAACCATCATTGCCTTCTTGAGAATCCTGAATCTCAAAGTCTCTCAAGGAATCAACCTCCAAGTCGTGTTTGACCCTCTCGAGTATCAGATTATCTCAATAGCCACTCAAGGAATCAATAAGCTACCTTCAACAAGGATTTATGATACCTTTCTCAAAAAGGATTTTCAACCACCTTCAACAAGGATTTATGCTACCTTTCTACAACGGATTTTCTCGTGTACACTTAATGCTTCTTACAAGCAGATTACACAAATGAAGTACATAATCACCTAAGTGTTTCTAGCAAGATATGGGCAACAAATTCTAGCTTTCTAATACTAAATTATCTAATGATGAATCTCTAAGAGATTATAAAGCACCTAGTTCAATATTGCTTAGAAGTTTTCTAATGATGATCACTATGACTTCTTTTCATGAGCTTTAAGCTTCTTTATGATGTACTTCTTTATGAGCATATAATGCTTCTTCCAGTTTAACTATCAAGATCAACTAAGTTAGCATGTTTCACTTATTGATGTCTCACTTGATTATTTATGCATGGTTTAATCATTTTACATTGTGTACATACATACATACAATTGAGATTTTCTTTTTTGAGCCACATAGGCTTCTTTTACATTTCATCTTCAAGCTTCAACTTGTAGTATCTTCATAGCTTGCTTACATTGTTGTGACTTGCATACTTGATTTGTTCTTCAGCATGTTGTAGTAGCTACAATGGTATTTCATACCATTTCATGAATCAACATCTTTATCAGGCCCGACCCTACACAAGTGTAGGGAGCTCTATAGCATCGGGCCCTAAATCTTAAAGGGCCCAATTTTTTTAATATTTAGTATAAAAAAATATATTAAAAAAATAAAAAAATATTTAAAACACAAAATTTGTATAAAATAATTTATAATTTAAAAAATACTTTTTACTTTTTTGGTGTTTCATTTAGTTAATATACAATTGTATTTTAGGTAATTTATTTTTAATTATTAAAATTATATATTTTTAAATAAATTTAGGCCTATTTTTAAAAATAAACAAGGCCTCTAAATTGATTGGACCGGCCTGGATATTGATCTTTGATTTTCATCAACTTCATTGTTTTCTCCATTTTTGTTTATCTTCATGAATATTTGCACCAGCTAATATTATTCAGCCAACATCATCTTGCATGCAACAATCAACATTTAACAAAATTTTCTTCAAGCTTCCAAGTCTTCAATTTATAAAGGTTGAAAAATAGAGCCTTTGGAGGGAAATGTTGGAAACATATTCCAAGAGTAATATTCCAAAGTTCATGTGAAGGAATGATCAACAACATAGTACTAAAAAGTTATCCTTGTGCCACCTTATCGAGGTAGAGGTCACAAAGTTTAATAATTTTATATTCAGAATAAAACCATTTTGATCTTCAGTCTTCTAACTTTTGCAGAGGCTTCGGATGTGTATTTGATGAAGCTTGTAGTAGAAGAGTCATTCTTTCAATCTTCAAAACCTAAGTCTTCAAAACCATTGATCTTCATTCAGCATAACCTTGTCACAAGATCTTCAACACTTGGTCTTCAAGAAGCATTATCTTTAGAGTCTTCAGAACTCGTTCAACCAGAACCTTGTCTTCAGAATCTTCAAATATTATGTGTGCATACTTTGTCTTCAGATATAGTGTCTTCAGAATCTTCAGAACCTATTCGCCAGAACCTTGTCTTGAGAAACTTTAGAGTCGTAACATTAGAAGCACATTTCTTGAAAAGCCTTTTAGGCTTACATATAAAGTCTCAATCAGAATTACTAATGTTCCTTAGAATCATTGTATTATAAGCATTTAGGAATCTTGACTTTATCTAGCATATACATTTTTTTTCATCCAGACTGTTTCATATCATAAACTGATGACGCCATGTGCCTTCTATTAGAGTCAGAATCGTTCTAGCAACAACTACACACTATATAGAAACCATAAAGTACATAATTGTTCTTATAGAACATGTGCATTTATCATAAAAAATCAAGGCCAGATGTAGAACTCATCTTGTTCTTACATCACGGGGCTTCAACCTATAGGTGAAACTTTCACCCCCACATTAGAAACAAAAAATGAGTTCATCTTCGAACGATTCAGCTTTAAAAATTACATCACCGACCATCATAAGAAACCCAAAAAGGTCTCCGACCAAGAGCATATTTCTTTCCTGGCCCTTTAGCTTTCTTATTATTTCTTTTGCTCAAGTTCTTTACAAGTAGCCAAAAGTATGTCCCTTTAGAAAATTAACTCCATGAGGGTCGAAAGATCTCTCTTGGTAAATTACTTTTAGCCATTTTGCATCAATCAATAGGTATCACTTCTTACAATCTAAAACACATCCCCGAAACCAACAAAAAATATCTTCTTTCTGGTCCCATATGGCTTTTACAACTTTGGTTGAATTCCACATTCGAATCAAAGCTACAAATAACCACGTCAAAAGCTTTGATGGAAGCAAATGATTGTAGGAGCATCGAAGGCACTAGACTTTCTCTAACTACCCCACAAGATACTCCTTTCGAAATAACGTTCATGAAGTACATTAGCCTGTTTCTCAACTCCAACACCTTCATTTCAACCATAACCCCTTTATGGATGGATGTGTTGGTCCAACTTGATTTAGAAACAAGTTTCATGGTGCAACTCCCTCCGCTACCGTAATGTCGAATTCTTTTTGGGAAGGTTTTTTAACTCCTAAAATCTTATCCACTCGTATCGAGACAATGACTGCTGGATTTGGATTCATTGGTGACCAACCTAATCTAGTTGAAAGGCAATTTGGTTTCAACCAAATGTTGCCAAAATCTCTCTATACTAAGGAGAACGACATCTGTTGGTCAGAGAGGAAGTTTTTTGCTCATGAGTACAGAGGTTTCCTGGCATTCACCCATAAATAAGTCCTTGAACTTAAGAAATTTCATTTCCAAACTTCCTTCTACTAAATAGTAGAGTTAGATAATTGATGGTCGAACCATTTTCAAGGAAGCTCTTCTGAAGAAAACTTTCGCAAGAGAATATCGACCTCCTTTTCTGTAATACGGTGTATTTAATTAAACGCCCTGGATAATATTAATTAGGATAAATTAGTATTATCTGACTTAGATATATTTTTATGGATATTCTCAAATTGGACCCGTTATTATACTAACTATTGTATATTGGTATAATATACATTGTTTGGTTTTAAGAGAAAGAAAAACAAGTTATGTATAATAAAAGGAAAAGAAAAGAAAGAAATTTGGTAAGAGAAAGAAAAGAGAAAGAAGGAAAAAGGAAAGAAATAAAGGGAGAAGAGAAGAGAAGAAAACCCTAAGAGAGGAAATGCTTGGATCATCACCATTTCTCCACCAAATCTTCATCTTCACCAACCTCCTCGTCGTTTGCAAGGTGGGTTTTTAGTTAGAAACTTTTCTTTTGAGTTTTGGTTGAGTTTATCGTTTTTAGGATTTTGTAGAAAATATTAGAAATTGATAGATTAAACGGTTAAAACTCGGTTAAATGGAAGTATAATGACTAATATATGATAATATTCATGTTTAGTGTTTGATTCTTCTGTTTTGATGGTGTTTGGGTTGATTTTGGCATGGAAAATGATGTTTCCTGTAAGCCAGAAAATTCTGGAATCGCAGAGCTCGCTGAGGCTCGCTCAGCGAGCAAAGACATAGAGTTTCTTCGCTCAGCGAGTAGGATCCTCGCTCAGCGAGACCTGGGAGTTTTGTTTTGTGTTTTTTATTTATAACTACTTGTGATCCGGGTATCCGTTTTTAGTGCTCCGCGTATCGATTCGAAGCTGAGAATATTTATTAATTGGTGATGCTAAGAGATATTACGTTTACCCGACTTTTATCCGACGTTTCCGATTAACCATAATTATGTTAGTTAGGGAATTTTTGGAAGATATGCCTAATCATGAGGATTAATTGAGAGTAGAGGCATGAGATTATCGTGAGAGTTGTTTTATGGCGGTAATTAACCAGAATGTTAGAGTTATATGTTTGAAAACTATATAACCAAAAGTATCAAGGATGGAGGAAGAGTTAGGAAATCTTACCATAAACCAATAGTGTGGCCTAGTATTGTAACTAGAAATTGTTAGATGGTGTGACTTATGAGGTGCTTAGATTCATCCTAGGTCGTTGTGAATCATTGACGCGTTATGCGCGGTATTCTCTGCAAAGTCTCGAGTAAGTCTTGAGGTGGGTGTTCCATTGAGTCCCATGGGAAGCATCAGTTCGTTCGGCTTGAGGTGGGTGTTCCACTGAGTCCCACGGAAAGCATTGTGTAAGTCTTAAGGTGTGTGTTCCACTGAGTCCCACGGGAAGCATCAGTTTGTTCAGCTTGAGGTGGGTGTTCCACTGAGACCCACGGGAAGCATTGTGTAAGTCTTGAGGTGGGTGTTCCACTGAGTCCCACGGGAAGCATCAATTCATTCGTCTTGAGGTGGGTGTTCCACTAAGTCCCACGGGAAGCATTGTGTAAGTCTTGAGGTGGGTGTTCCACTGAGTCTCACGGGAAGCATCAGTTCGTTCGGCTTGAGGTGGGTATTACACTGAGTCCCACGGGAAGCTTCCGTTTTGGTAGTCTCTTGAGATAGGTATTACACTGAGTCCCATGGGAAGCCTTTGAAGGAAATTGCGATCTAAACGCAGCGGAAAAATAAAATTTCCTTTAGTGATCCTTACGAATGAGCATGGTCAGTGATAGAATCGTTACCTCTTTGTGGCGATTCAGATCTTTGATGCAGCGATCACAAGCGTTGATGAAGTGCAACGCCTCTACTCAGTCCACACGAACAGCTTCCGGTCACAGTGCTAGCTGCTTACGAACGGAATTATTTGAGTGAGAAAAGAGAATCAAAAACGAAATTGCATCAAGTGAAAGCTTCATCACAAGGGTTCCTTTTATAGACTCTCTTGTGGGTTGCGGGCTAAAAGCCCAATTCACATGATCCATAATAATATTATATATTATTATAATAACTATTATTATAATAAATATATTTATTTTATTATTATTTTATAACCATTATAAAATAACAATAATTATTATTATATTATCCGAATTTCTATTTTCACTTAAGTGCACCGTACCTTACGGTGTTCCTTTGATTTCTCTATCTCTCATCAAACTGTCCTTATGTGTGTGACCCTGTAGGATTTCGTAACGTTGGTAATTATATTAAATTATATATTTAACATAATAAACAGTGAGCGGTATCTAGCAACACATCACTGCTACCCAAGTCACGAAAATGTCATGTGATCTGACAAAACCTTTTTCGTGATAATATATGTTTGTACAATTACCCTTTTGCCCCTATGTCTATATTGAACACAAGGCATACACTGTGTCATCCTTGTCCAGTTCAATATTGGGCCCTTAGACATTTCTCCTGTTATGCAGGATTGGCAAATTCCATCTAGGACACTCATGTCCCTCAGCATGCTTCGTGGAGTGCCCATCAACTGTCTTTATGATCATCCAGTTACGGATAATGTTTGATCAGCAATAAAGCACCCGACTCTACATCTAGGGTCCATAGTGGTTTCAGGTCGAAGGGTGGTAATACACCATTATCACCATGAGAATAACTTATGACACTTTGCATAACATACTATGTAGTATTCTCATAGCGGGTCAATCCGGTATAAATATTACTCCTAATATTTATACCTATGTCAAGACTTGATAACTCTTTATCCATGATCCATGAGATGTGATCATCAGTCTATCTTCATAATAGTCTCAATGCTTTAATGTTATCCCACTTTGCAATAAAGCTTGACTACGGATATTTTAAGAATAATGTCTTTATGTTTAATGGGATCTCATGATTAAGTCACACTTAACATTTCATTAAACAGACTAACTATTCTAGGGACTTTATTATTCTGAAAGACAAACATAATAAAGAAATGCCTTTTATTATTAAACGAATAATCCGATACAAGTACCAAAAAGTATTGGCCTCTAGGGCTTACACCAACAGCCTTGCTGGTGAATACTTGAGGTGGGTATTTCATTGAGTCCCACGTGAAGTGTCGAGACCGTTGTTTTGGTTATTCCATCTCGTTTTGATTTCCTTATGGAGGGGTGACATTAGGCTTGAGATGGATGTTATATCGAGTCCCATGTGAAGTAAAAGGTAATATCCTAGCTAGTGATAGTAGGATTTGTAGAACTCTTGGATGTGGTTCCAACGAGAGTGAGGCGTGTGAACTCGAGGTCATTTTTTTTATTTTTAAAGACTTGAGTTAGGTTTTGATAGAACCCTTAGAGCCGAGAGAACTCTAAGATAGGGAGCCCACTGAGATGTTGTTATCTCACCCCACTATTGTTGTTGCTTTTCAAGTTCCTTTTTGCAGGTTTGATTTACAAGTGGAGCTATGCTCGATATGTTTCAAGTGAAGCATAGTTGTAGTCTTCCGCTGTGTATTTTTGTATCTTGTACAATAATGGATATTGTATTGTTCTTAGCTTTTTATTTTAGTATGATTTCCATGTCTTGTGTCATAGTTTGTATTGTTTATAGAATTGGACAAGAATGTGAATTATACTAGTAGGTATTTATGATGGTGTCAATACCAAAATAACACTTGTATGATATTATTCTAGATATATATTATATGGGGTGTTACAGTTGGTATTAGAGCAGGTCGTATCCTCGACCTAGCCTTGAAACATCATAAGTAAATCTTTCCTACCTCTTAAGTGTGTCTTACTGACATGGTTCCTAATATCATACTATGTACTATTGGGTCTGATCAGCCTAATGCTATGTATGTGGTAGGTTGAATCATGGTTGCGCGACCATGAGGATTCTGTAGTGTTGTTGCAACTTGTGTTGTGAGAGTGGGCTCAAGCCAAGAATTAGCAAAAGAAGCTTCTGTCAGCTCAGTCGGAGTCTTCATAAGAGTTTTACTTCCTGTAACATGGAGTTGCAGAGTGGTGTTTTATTCGAGAAACCCTTTGGAATGGATAAAAGTCTTAAGGGTAAAGATGTCTACAAGATGAATGGTCAGTGTATCTAGGGATACACAAAGTCACTGGTGGATCAGTATCGGTCACTAGTATAATCAAGAATGTTGAGAAACCTTATTTCGCGAAGAGAGAGAGAGAGAGAGAGAGAGAGAGAGATAGAGAGAGTGCTTGTGGAATGTGTGGCGTAATTTCAAGAATGTGTAATTCTTGTGAGTGTTTCAATTCTAAGGACGCGGTGGCCTCGTGGATGAGCGAGGGCACCTCAAGGAATGTATTCGGATAATACCTTTACGGATGTATAGCAGTTACAAGTTAAGGATGTTCATTTTCTTTTGAAAATCTAAATTATGGTGAAACATGAAGAAGAACACAAGGATGTGACTACATGTTTCAAGTGAGATAAGTACACCCCGGAAGAAGGATAGAAGAAGCTCTATTTAGTGATATGAGATATATGAAGTATGAACTTGATGAAATTGTGTTAAGTGTTAGAGTAAACACATTGGACTTGGAAGAATTTCTGGTAAGATGGTTTGTGTTTGGGTGTGAAAAGATTTCCGCATAGCGTGAAGTTAATACAGTATGTGATGTCATTGGATGGGGTATGGGTTCAAATGAAGCGAAAGCATGCTTCTGGTTATGCTACATGTCCAAATGGAGCTCTATAATCAGTGTTACCTCCATAGACATCACTAGTATAGCCAAGGACAAGATTGTCAATGAATGAGAATGAATAAGTATAAACCAAGCCTATGAATTCAAAGACTTGTTTTGGACAGTTGTTAATTCGGTATTATTTGAATTTAAGAAGAAATGAACGTCCTAAGTGTTTGTTGGTCTACAAGAATGGTGGATGGAAGGAATTTTTCCTAGGGATATTGTTGACTTGGTTAAGAAAGATTTTTGATGTAGAGAAAGCAGTTGTGGAGGTCGAGTTAAATGATCACCACCTTGCACTGGACATTTGCTCATGTATCAGATGAATTTGTAATCTGGGTTGCAACAACCTATTGCTTGGATTGATGAAGACGAGTCCTCTAACCCTAACTCGTCTGCTATTTTCTTTCAGCTTTGGTCGGTTGGAATCACCTTTGGTGATAGTTGTGACTTTTGTTATGATTGTAATGAGTTAGGAGGCTTAGGTAACAATGGAGATCAGAAGTTGCTTCTGTGTTTGAGTGATTGGTTACCCTCTTGTTAGTGACTGGTTAACGTTCTTAAGTTTGAAAGTTGGATTTTCTAAGATGTATGCACTTGGACTTAGGCGTCGGTTGAAGCGTTCTTGGTACCAATGGAAAGATGGAGGGGGGGAATTCTATGAAACGACTAGAAAAGGGTAAGGGAACCCCGAATTATATGTAAGTAGAAGTATAAAAGGTTCTTCAGAGAAGTGCATTACCTCAGTTTTCAAGTGTAGGGAGTAATCGAGTATTTGGAAATTGTGTCTAATGAGATTGAGAATGTTATTGTTGTTTTAATCCTCGTCAAGGAATTAAAGAGAGAGGACAAGGTTGTATACTAGATGTGAGGTGTTCATCATCTTGTTTTACCCGATAAGGCTTGTGTGTTGGATTTTGTTTATAGGAGAACTGAGTGTTAGCTTACGACAAAAGCCTTTTTGACAACGTAATTGTACGAGTGGAATCGAGTCGATCCATTGAGTTTTCGTGTATGACAGTGACAAAATGGTAGTTCTACTTCGTCGTTGGTGGAGAGGTGATCTGTATGTTGCGCCCATTTTGTGTTATCTCAAGTTGTGAACGATGAACGTTGTGCTCATGTGTGGAAATCAAGAGTGAGAATCATCTTGCAAGATAGTGTGGATTAGATTGGTAAATTCGAGCTAGATTGGTTGTTAACAAGGAAAAACAAGTTTAGTTGTATTCAATCGTTTAGCCTTGGATAGGTAATCCGTAGACGCATGACCTTTGGGAACCTTAGAGAATCATATTTTCTGAGTTGTATGTCTGTTTTAGTTTCCATTCGAAGTGTCAGTGGGAAAAGTATTGGAATTTGTTTTGAGCATGTTTTGATGAGATGTAAATGGTTTGAATGTTGGTGTGTCATCGTTGCAACTATTGAAGAATTTAAGCTACAAGGTTATTCAAGGATCATGAAGTGTCGATCTCTCCGGAGGTGTTCTGGTACCAGAAATTTGTGTAAATAAGATATAAACGAATGGTCAGTTTTAATGCCGATAATTATCAACATCAAGTTATGGACACTGTAAGACTAATACCAATTGTGTGCAGTGGAGTCGTACCCAGAGATTAGGATTTTAAGTCATCTACTGAGTAAGAGTGAAAAATTAATGTTCCGAAGGCATGCGTGCAAATTGGACCGTTTAAGGAACGAGACCCCTGAGAGAAATGGATTTAACGAGTAGTTGTATATGGTCTTCAAAGGCAAGCGTTATGGAAACCCGCAAGTGTACTAAGGATGATTTGAGTTTAGTATTGGTGACTCACTGGTTATTGTAAGTGTTGTGGCATTATTGCGTTTTATTGATGGAAACCTTGTATTGACAGAAATCTCAAGTGAATGGAAATTGGAATTTGTGTGAGTTATGATTGCAACAGTGCAACACTGGAGAATTTGGACTGAAGTCACTTTTAAGCGGTTGTCAGGTGGATTGTTCTATCATTGCATGTTTGCAGGTTCTTATTCTATTGGTTGGTGAAAACTCTAATGGATAAGTATTTTCTCCGCAGACTGTCAGCTTCTTAGTATTGTTTGGGAATTCGTGGTATCTCTGTTGTTAGGCTTTGAAAGCAGAATGGAAGAAGATAGATGAAAGAATTCAGTTAGATTGTTGAGGATCAAAGGAAAATTGTATTCTATGTGGGTTGCCTATGATAGGATACTGAGGGAATGAAGTGTCTGACGTAAATGGTCACAGTTTTGCTTTGAGATCAAGTGGAATTGGTAGAAAAGTCTCTTGACAACTTTTGTTATAGCGTTAGTGATTGGAGGATCTTAATAGGATGCTTTTGTTGGGAAATAGTACAAGGAAGGGATCTCACCAAGATGCCTTGTGGAACCTTGACGAGGTAAGCCAGTGTGTTTTGTCTCGTGTTGAGAGTCAATGAAAGGTTTTAACGTGGTATGTTTCTTTGATAGAAGGATGAGACTAGGTGATTAAGTATGAAGCAAAAAATAGATTGCGAAAGTAGTAAGTTGGAAGTTAACCCGATGTTGGAAACAAGCGTGTGAACATGGAAGCAAAGTTTTAGTCGTTGTAAAACGAGGACCTTGAGCCGCAAGATCAGATTGGAATTTGAGTATGTCAGGATATGTAACGAAGTTAAAGATAAGTATGAATCTAAGACAGTATTGTAAACTGTCGTGAGGATGAGTAAAGGAAATTTAAGGATGAATTTCAATTCAATGGGGGAGAATGTAATACCCTGTATTTAATTAAACTCCATGGATAATATTAATTAGGATAAATTTGTATTATCTGACTCAGAGATATTTTTATGGATATTCTCAAATTGGACCCGTTAGTATACTAACTATTGTATATTGGTATAATATACATTGTTTGGTTTTAAGAGAAAGAAAAACAAGTTATGTATTATAAAAGGAAAAGAAAGAAAGAAAGTTGGTAAGAGAAAGAAAAGAGAAAGAAGGAAAAAGGAAAGAGAGAAAGGGAGAAGAGAAGAGAAGAAAACCCCGAGGAAATGCTTGGATCATCACCATTTCTCCACCAAATCTTCATCTTTACCAAACTCCTCATCGTTTGCAAGGTGGATTCTTAGTTAGAAACTTTTCTTTTGAGTTTTGGTTGAGTTTATAGTTTTTAGGGTTTTGTAGAAAATCTTAGAAATTGATAGATTAAACGGTTAAAATGGAAGTATAATGACTAATATATGATAGTATTCATGTTTAGTGTTTGATTCTTCTGTTTTGGTGGTGTTTGGGTTGATTTTGGCATGGAAAATGATGTTTCCCATAAGCCTAAAAATTCTTGAATCGCATAGCTCGCTCGGCGAGCAAAGACAGGGAGTCTCTTTGCTCAGCGAGTAGGATCCTCGCTCAGCGAGACCTGGGAGTTCTGTTTTGTGTTTTTAATTCGTAACTTGTGATCCGGGTATCCGTTTTTAGTGCTCCACATTGTCGCTCCCAAAGATTTACATCCCCGGTGCAGACGCGAATGGTCGGCAAAAGAGGTTGAGGTTGAATAGAGTCGCCAGCTAGGCATTTTTATCCCGAAGGAAATGTAATGCTGCATAAACCTAGAAGGGTATGGATAAGACGGTTATGAACCAGAGAAACTGAGAAAGGGGATTGGTTACGACTTGGGAAGGTATTAGCACCCAGATCGTCCGTCGTACTCGACGGGATCCACGCTTACTTGATTGTGTATGTGCTGACTGTGTATGCAAAGCTATGGAGAAAAAGAATGTACAGTGTGTCAGTGTGTTGTACCCCAAAATTTTCCCTCCCACAATCAATACAATATCTCTGAAGACTCCTAAATGATCATAAGATCCTCAAGATTCTCAATTGATCAAGAAGTGTGGAAGTTTCCCCAGACAATGCCTCCTCCTACACAAAACATCCAAAACTAGGGTTTTGGGTTTCTTCAGGATAAATTGACTTTCAAGGCCTAAAGTGAGCTTCATAGCATCCCACATAACTTTAAGAATCCCCATGTCAAGTTTCAAGGCTTTCCCAATAAGTTTGACCAGTCAGATGATCAGATATGTAAAAATTAGTCAAGGCAGTTAAAAAGTCAAACTGAGGTCAACTGTGGTCAAATCAAAGTCAAACTTCAAGATTTTTTTGCCAACATCAAGGTTATGAAGTAAAATTCATCATTTGATCAATGGTTGATCATGATTCATCAAGAAAGTTTCAGATCATCAATAATCAGGAGTTTCTAAATTAGGGTTTTCTTAAGGAAAGTCAACTGAACTTTGACCAGCCATAACTTTCACATGCTTCATCAAAAATTTCCCATCCAAAGCTCATTTTGAAGGAAATTGAATTCTCTACAACTTTGTGTATCACAAGCCAAGCCTAAAAATGCATCATTTGGAAGGTATGAGCTAAAACATTTCAGGTCATTTCAAAAGTCAACAAAAAGTCAACATCTTCCAAAGAGCATAATTTGAAAATGGTAAAAGATATGGACATGATACCAAAGAGGTTTGTTAGAGGACTCTTTAAGCTTTCCAAAATGTCAAAGAACACCTTCATAGCCTTAGAATTGAAGGATTTGTGCCTTATCAAAGTTGGGAAATTTTCAAGGGGTGTATGAAGAAAATAAGGTCTTAAAACCAAATTTTTCCAAATGGACCTATCATTTTGCAATACAATCTTAACAATGACATCATACACGACCCAATGCTTATTTATTCAGATTTTTATAATTTATTTTATATTTATTTGGATTTTATTCATTAAAATTCAATTTAAATATATATAAAATATGAAAAATCAAATAAAGCATGAAATCTTTGATTGAAAATCATTTAAGTCATGTTTAAGAAGATTGGAAACCAATTAAAATCAGATTGGATCAAAATTGGAAAGGTTTTTTGAGATTTTTTTGAATATTTAAAATAGGGATTTCTTCATGATCAAGCAATCCAATTTTGTACAAGGCCCATGGTTTTTCCTGACCTAATTTGTTCTCTACATATACATGAAGCATTGACAACATTAGGGGGGACAAAAATTGCAGAGGAGATGCATATTCTAAACTCAAATTTTTCAATAAAAAAAATTTGGTTTACATATTCTAGGGTGTGTACAAAGGTTTGAATGGGTCATTTACTTTCCTTGATGCATTCTGAAGCTATAGCCATCATCACCATCATCAAATACTTCATAAATCGTTCTAACCGATTGTGTTTTGTTCTTGTTTTTTTTTTAATTTCGATTTCAATTATATGATTGTTTTTATGCTATTTGATTATACAATATGATTTAGAGTGATGTTTGGATTGTTTCTGGGCAGTTTAATCACGTTTTCTATGCAGGTATCATGATTTTCCATTTTTAGGGTTTATGAACCTTTAATTGGGAACTTTCATTAGACATAATTTCAGGACCAATTGATGACATATAAGACTCCTAGGACATTGTTTAATTGATTGGCATGGTTAAAAATAATTTATATTGATCGTATGATGTTTTATGAGTTTCAGGACCTATAGCGATGCAAAAGAATCGTCACTACAAGTTATAATGACGAATGACTGTCACTATAACCTAACTAGACGGTCCAGCGAAGAAGAAGACCCTGCGCGCGAAATTTAATTTTAAAATTCTGGTTTATTATTTAATTAATTGTTTGTATGTTAATTCACAGGAGTGCAAGTGGTCCAGTGGTTATGATGCGCGTATGGAAGCAAATGAACCTGGGTTCGATTCCCAGGTTTTCACGTTTTTTTTATATTTTTTATTTGTTTTGCAGGATCAACATATAATGATTTTGGCCTGTATACTTATCACCAGTGTATGCTGGCCTTGTTGGTTTTGTGGTGCACCATTGAGGTAAGGGACCTGAGTTCGATTCCCAGGTCCTTCTTTTGGGTATTTTCTTTGCTTTTTTTTATGTTCTTCATTGTATTATTATTTTTTAATTAATTTCTTTACTAATAATAATGAAATAAATAACTTAAGTATATTATATTATAAAAATACTTTTGTAAATAAATACTAATTATTTTTCTAAACTTTATTTATTTATCTATTTATAACATTAAATATTTATTTTATAAATATTTAGATTAATAATTTAAATTATCATAATTTTCTTTAAAAAAAAAACCTAACTCTATACATGATTAATCTTTACTATTTTTAAATTAATAATCATATTCCTTTTTTTTATTTTTGCGTAAATAATTAAATTTTATTTTGCTAATATTTAAAGTAATTAAACTTGTATTTTCTTAATAATTCTTAATTAACCCTAAATATATTTTACTAATCCTAAAAATTTAACCTAATTACTTCTAAACCCTAAACCCTGTATTTTTCTAATCTAACATTCTTAACCTAATTTTCTTTCTTAATCATTATTTCTTAATATATTTCTTTTATTAAATCTTATTATTTATTTTTTTGCTTTATAATCCTATTTTATTTATCTTTGCCTTATTTATTTAATTGTAATTTATTTTCCGCCTATATATTTTGTAACTGCCCAAGCCTTGTAACAGTTTAGATTTACTTTTCCGCCTTTTTAATTATTATTATTTAAATGCGTGGTTAGTAAATAGGGAGTGACAACCTAATTGATATTAATATGGACTTAGAAAATTAATTAAAAAGATAAAATATCTGAAAATAAATATTCACACACGTAAGTCGATCTAAGATCGTCGTCTGCACTTCCTTGGGTATCCCTCTTGGTTGCCTTCTTTATATGGTCAAGTCCCTCGAAAGTGGGGGTGTCTAAAAAGCAATGTCCCTTAACAGAAAAAATCATCAAGCCCCTTCCAGTTTAAAAAGTCATGTCCCTACGAGGTTGCCTACAATATAATGACCTTGTTCCTTCGAATAAATGATGATAGTCCCTACGAATTGCTAAATACACCCCTACCTGTTGCCTTCTATGACCATTCGATGACCATACGCCTGTCCCTCAAACAAATCCAAGGTAATGACTACCTATTCCTTAATAATAGGGATAGTCATACCTTTGAAAGAACATATAAGAACATGAATGACTTAGTCTAGGGTAGGTACCTCATAGTTACTTGCTCACATCTTCAAAATACTTTTTACACCTCACTTTCTTAAACATTTTTCAAAACAAGGCTTTGTATACATCCATACGAGGATCATTAAAAAGTACTTAGAAAAATTACTAATCACACACTACACTTTTCAAAAACATTTAAGTGAGCTAAGTAACTAAGAGCCCATGGATAACCATGGATATAAAGGGTGTTAACACCTTCCCTTTATATAACCTACCCCCCGAACTCAAGTATTTTAAAATAGATCTTTCCTGTTCTTTTATGTCCTTTCCACTTGGATAAAATAAAAGTCGGTGGCGACACTTACACGGTGCAAAAAGGATATGGAATTCAAGATTAGGGTTCTGAAAAGAAAAGTTGGAGGAAGGAGAGGGGGAGACACAAAGACTTGTGTTCGATAACTGTTAAGTTATGCCTACGTATCCTCTCGTGCAATGAGGAAGTCAGAACACCGTAGTTCGAATCAAAAAGACTGGATGATTTGGTTGAACTGCTTGCTTGTCTATGCTCAAGAGTATGACTCGTCTGCCTCGAGTGCTAACTGTCTTGCATTAGACGGGAGAAGCGAGTTCCCGTTTTCAGAATGAGTGTGATGAGAAAAGAATCCCGGAGGAGACGATTATTGTTTGTTTTTGTGTTTTCAGTTTTTTATTATTTTTGGTGTTTTGCATAGGATAATGAGCTTAAGCCTAAATCAAAGGTTGTAAACTCATTATATCCTCCCTGATTAGGGATAATGAGCCTACTTAAGTATGAGAAAAGCATCTCAACTTAATTACCATGATGATGTAGGATTAAGATCATTAACCTACTTGTGATTATTATGATGTTTTTGGTTTTTTGTTTAGTGTTAAGTAATGAGTTTAATCTCTAATCAGGGATTAGTGAACTTATTACACCATCATAAGAGAAGGATGATAGATGAGAACACTTGAGCCGAAGAAGATACCTCAACTTAATCCATGGTGAGGGATTAAATTCATTATGTAACAAGCTTTTATTAAGTGGATTTTAATTAAAGGGTAAGATCAAGAAGTGGATTTTAAGTTTGTAAGACAACTTGAGGGGGACTTGTCCATTAAACACTAGGGTTAGTCCCTCTTAACCATAAGGAAGAGATGTAACCCTAATATAAGGCCCAAGTTACAAGCTTAAGTCTTAATAGTTATTAGGTGTTTTGATTAAGAGGTGTAAAAAAATTAAAGGTTTAACACTAAGGATTAAAGTTATACACTCCATCCTAAGATAAGGATGCAGGCATAACCCTAATTCAAAGTCCTAAAGCCTTAAGTGTTTAGCCACTAATTATGAGATGAGAAGAGAGACTCAAGGAGACTCAAAGGTAAAAGACTAAGGGAGACTATATACAACCCTAAAAATTATCATGCTTGGATATCCTATGGTTTGTGAGGCATAAGAAAGATCTTCAGGAAGCCACCATGGAAGAAGAAGCAGATGAAAAGAGAAGGAGAAAGAGAATAGGTTACTTACTTCCTGAAGAAGATAAGTAACCTAAGATAAAGAGATAGGAGCAAGAAAGCACAAGTGAATTAGATTCACTTCAAAGACATGTAAGAAATGCAAATGAAGAGATGAGAAGAGGTGGGATGTGAAGGCAAATCCACATCCCAAACAACTTACCATAAGCCCCTTAAAGGTTAGTGTGAATGCATAAGATGCAAAGCAAAAGGAAATAAAGCAAATGGAAGTGCAATGACCAAAACCAGAAGTGTAAACATGATGCAAATGTGTTATGAGATGATGCAAAGTCATATGAGATGTTAATGAATGATCATACAAAGGATGAGATGCAAAAGAAACATGTTAGAAGCTTGAAAACACATGAATGTACATGAAATATAATGAATGCAAAGCATACCAAATGAATGAAGAAATGATAAAGCAATGTTCAAACATGTACTAAGATGTCTAATATGACATACAAATGAATGAAATGCTATGGCAAGTTCATATGATGATGAGATATAAAGGTGAATGCAAATGAACATGAGAAATTAGGGTTTTAAGACAACATGAGATGCACATAATTAAAACAGAAGCTTACATCATGATAAAAATTTGAAATTGAAATCAAACAAATCCTAAACATATACAAGATTACTCCTCAAAGGTGAAGGTCAGAAGCTAAACCTAATGGAAGTTATAAATTTCCTAAGTTAGCTAGGGTTTTTGGGTGATTCTAAAGGAAAAATGCAAATCAAATTGAAAATGCAATGCAAAACTATGAATCAAATAACCTAGATACTAGATGCAATGTATGAAAGAATGCAAAAAGAATCAAGTTCAAACTCATCATGGTTGACCAGAAATGATTTTTTCAAGTTAGGGTTAAAAAATGTGAAATTCATGAACCCTAATTCAAAGATAATTGTGAAAACATGATCAAACCTAAAATAAATTTGTGTGATGAGTTTGTAAATGTTTCTAAATATATAAGAATGCATCATGAATTTTTTGGTGATTTTTAGAAACCTAAATGTATTTTTAATTAATTAAAATCAATTAATTAATTAAATAAAACATTTAAATGATTTAAAAATACTTTTTTAATGCAAAAATTTAAAGTAAAAACATTTCTGAGTTTAGAAAAATATTTAAAGTGAAAATGCAGAAAATGAGATTTTTAAAAGTCTTTTTGCTATTTTAAAATAAATATGGAAACAAATGCAAAATGAAAATAAAATAAAATGAAAGAAAATGAAAGTAATCCAATCTGATGGTCCAGATTCAAACTGGGGGTGACTGCGCGTGCTATCCTATGGTTCAAATTAATCCTAACTAATTAAAATTAATTAAGTTAATTAATTAGGTTTAGGGTTTAATGGTCCAATCCTAGCCATTCACACGCGCGGGCAAAACAGATCCAAGGGCCACAATTCAAACTGACGCTTAAACCCTAATATTAACCCTAATCTCTTTCAGGCGACCGGAACAGTGTTCCGGTCGTCTTCTCCGGCCAGCTCTTCACTCCATCTCACTCCCTAGGCCACCCCAAACTCCCTAAATCTCCATAATCACTCATTAAACATCATAGAACAAGAATCCAGCCACCAAAAACATTTATATTTCATCAAACTCATGAATCGAAGCAAAACGGAAAAACGTGCAAAATTTTCAGAAGTTAAATACATCCTCATTTCTCAACTATTTTGAAAACTAAACACATCAGCATGATCAGGAGAGCATTTAGATTCATTCTATAACTTAAAAGGAGAGTTCTGGAAAAAATGTTCTTGATGATTACCTGAGTTGAAGCTTTTAAGTTTGGAGATTTCTGACCTCCTCTCTTATGCAAAACCACTCCAATGATCACCTTTATGCTTCTAGAAGGCTTAGAACAAGTTTATGATGGTTGGTTTGTGATGTTTGGTCTTGATAACTCAGAAATCGTGTTTGTGTTGTGGAGTGTTCCAGACCATTGTAATGGTTGGTTTGTGTTCTATGATTGATTTTAAGATGATTGGTGGAAGAAGTTTTGAGTTTGAGTGGCTGGTTGGTTTGTGCAGAGAGAATCGAAGACTTGAAGGTTTATGGAAATTTTGGGCAATCTGAATATGGTGAGGTTTCAGGCTCCAATCTTGTGTGAAATGAGTTGCTTGATGTCCACATAAACAATGTTGATTGGCCAAAGAGTTGTTGTGGCATAGTGTGATTGGTATGGGTCAAGTTGCAAAAAAGTCAATGTTTTGGTACCACTAGCATGGCACGAGTCAGAGCTGGTTTGAAGGCTTGTCCTGCCTCAGCTTCATTCATGGAGGGCCCTTGGATGGTTTGTGATTATCTGGATGGCTTGATGCAAGAGATAGCATGTGTTTTGCAATTTGGCCCCTTTGGAAATTTTGTGAAGATTGCTCATAGAAACTTGTGATCCAAGGAATGATTTTGGTCTTGCAATGTTGCATTATCATGTAATGAAGCTTAGAGGTCAATTAGAGGTCAATTAGAGGTCACAAGAGTGCTTAAAACTTGGTTTTGCAAAAATCCCTCTTTGGCATGAACTTGAAAATTATAAGATTTTTCCCAACTTTGAAACATCATATCTTGAGTTCTAGGAAGAATTAAGAGGAGTTATTATAATTTTTGAAAATGGGAAGATCCAATCTACAACTTTCATGTTTAAGGATTTTTCATTTGAAGCACTTTTTACAAGAAAGAGGAGGTTGAAAATCTTTCCCAAAATGGAAAGTTTTAATTACAAGTCATGTCCAAAAATGGAAAGTTTGCAAATGGCTTGAAATTATTCAATATTGTGAACTTCTAACCACTTATAAGATCAAATAAAGATCATAGAACCTAAATTTGATGAAGATGACCCTTTGGTACCATTGGTGGTGGCCTCAGATGCCCTGATTCTGACTTTTCTTGCACAATAAGTTACCAGTTGGTCAGATGACTTCCACAATGCATTTCTTCATCAAATTTGGTACACATGCTCCTTATAACATATTAAGACCAATGGAATCAATAATGACCAAAAAATATGAGGTTAAAGGCCTCAAACCCAAAACCCTAATTTTAGGTCATCTGTGTAGGAAATCTTCAGTCTCCCTCTATGCCTTTGCAATGCTTTGTGATCTCTTGACTTTTGTGAACTTCGGGGAGCATATTATGATCATGGAACACACATGGACCCTCTTGACAAGCTTCAAGCCCTTTGAGATGGCTCAGATCACTTCTTGGATTACTCAGATCACAAACCCTAGATGCAGTTATGCAGATGAAATAAACTATGTAGTGTGAGATGGTATGATTATGCAATGAAATAATGAAAGATCATAAGCCATGGTGTGAGAAAAAGTGAGGGCAAATTTGGGATGTTTACAACTTCCCCTATTCAAGCACGAGTTATCTGTGCAAGGTGTAAGCTTCTGGCTTAACAGACAAACAAGATAACTTGTGGTTGAATACCAAAGACAGTCTGAAATTTGCACTTGCTGGGGAGAAGAAGAAAAGGGATATAAATTGTAACAGGCAGTATAGTATGAGTATCAAATGAAAACGACGGAGGACAACCATCGAGCAGAGGACGATTGCTGGGGGTGAAAAACGGTAAGTAAAGCAATGACGGGGACGACCATCATGTTGGGAAATAAAGAGACCGCGACGGGGATGGCCATCGGGTAAATTGATAAAAATCTCTGGGGATTAAAGAAATGAAGAAAGCACTGACGAGGACGGCCATCAGGTTAAAGGGTAAATAAACCGCGACGGGGACGGCCATCAGGTAAAAGAATAAATGAAATAATGATGAGGGACGGTCATCAAAAGGTGAAGGATGATCACCTAGCAGGGGACGACTACTAAAAATATCACGCCATAGGACGAATGCCGGATATAAAAGATCAACGATGGGTACGACCATCGGATAAGCATGATGAAGGAAGATCATCAAGAGGTGAAGGACGATCACCTAGCAGGGTACGACTGCTCTTGGGGATTATCTCGACATAGGACGAATGTCGGATAACAAAGGTCGACGATGGGGACGACCATCGGATAAATGATGAGGGACGGTCATCAAAAGGTGAAGAACGATCACCTAGAAGGGGACGGCTGCTAAAACGATATCGCGACATAGGACGAATGCCGGATGGAAAGTTCCAACAATGGGGACTCCACTGGGGAAATAGGATGAGGGACCGTCATCTGAAGGTGATGGACGATCACCTAGTGTAAACACCCCAAGTTTTCCCTCACTCATATTCACACCATTGGCTTGTGATCTTCCATGGCTACATAAACATAAGCATACCATCTCATATTGAATTTTTGTGTCCCTGCATAAGTTCAAGTTCATCTGCACCTAGGGTTTGTGATCTGAGCAATCCAAGGATCCATCTGATCCACTCCAAAGGCCTCCAAGCATTCCAAGAGGGTCCATGTGTGTTCTATTATCATATTACATCCCTCAAAGTTCAAGGAAGTCAAGAAATCACAAAACATGGAAAGCATGGAAGCAGAGCTAGGGTTTTCACTGCACAGATGACCAAAATTAGGGTTTTGGTTTCAGAGGCCATAACTCCAAATCTTTGGGCCATTCTTGTTTCTAATGTTCTTAAGATGTTATAAGGATCATATGTACCAAGTTTGATGAAGAAATTCATTATGGAAGTCATCTATTCATTGGGTAACTTCTTGAGCAAGTCATAGCAAAATCAGGGCATTTGAGGCCCCCAACAATGGAACCAAAGGGGTATTCTCATCAAATTGAAGTTATATGATCTTTATTTGATAATTTAAGTGCTTGGAAGTTCACAAAATTGAAGAAATTTGAGCTAAACCAAAAGTTGCCAAAAATGGAAATGACTTGTAATGGAAACTTTCCATTTTGGGAAAGTTCTTCAACCTCCTCTTTCTCAAACAAAAATGCTTCAAATGAAAAATTGTTGGTCATGAAAGTTGTAGAATAGGTCTTTCCCTTTTCAAAAAGTACAAGAAAATGTTCTAATTCATTATGGAACTCAAGTTATGATCTTTCAAAGTTGGCAAAAATCCTATAATTTTCAAGAATACACCAAAGAGGGATTTTTGCAAAACCACTTGCCAAGCCATTTTGTGACCTCTAATCAACTCCTACATGCCATAACATCATAATGAAACTCATTTTGATTAGAATTGGCCCAAAAATCATGTGTTTTCATGCCTTGCACTTCAAGATATCTCAAAAGGGCCAAAATGCATAAACCTTGCAAAATCTCTTGCAGCCATGCTTCCACTTGTGCCAGCTGCATAAAATGAATCCCATGGCTCTCCTTGAACCAAGCTGAGGCCAAACATGCCCCTTGAACCAATTTTGCACAAGCCCATACCTCAAGTACACACAAATTGATTTTTTTGCAACTTGCCCATACCAATCATCACAGGCCACCACCCACTCTCTGGCCAATAGAGACTTGTTATGTTGACTCAAAGCAAGCCATAACACACAACACACAAGCCTGAACACTCTCACGGAGCAAGTTTCACAAAAATCCTCTCCACCTTCAAACTTTCGATTCTCTCTGCTCAGCCACTAAAACCTCAAACAAACTTCATAAACCAACTCACCATCATCCATAGATCATTTCCCAACCATTAAACAAGCCTCAAATCCCCTCTACACAAAACACGATTCTGGTGCAGCAAGAGTTCATCCTCTCAATCCAGCCATTCTAAACTCATTCAAAGCCTTGCAACATCATCAGGGGATCAAGTGAGGTGGTTTAGCATCAAGGAGAGGTCCAGAAAGTGTCAAACTGAAAAGCTTCATCTCAGGTATACCTCAAGAACAAATTTTCCAGAACTTGTTTTTCATGTTATAGAAATGTTACCCATGCTTCACTGATCACACTGCACCTTTTACTTTTGAAAATGGTTGAGTATTGAGCTTGTATCGTGCCTCTGAAACTTTTGCAGTTTTGATGTTTTGATTCGTATCTTGAGTTTGATGCAATATAATTTTTTTTTAGGGTAGATTCATGCTTAGGAAGGTTTGGGGATTTGATCTGGAGCTTTAGAACTCCTAAAACAACCTAGGGAAGAAGTTTGATTTGAGGTCTCGCCGGAGAAGAAGACCGAAACCACTGTTTCGGTCGTCTGAGAGTGATTAGGGTTTTGATTAGGTTTAAGCGTGAGTTTGAATGTAGGCCTTTGATTTGTTTTCCCGCGCGCGTACCAACGGTCCAGATGTGCTCATTAAGCCCTAATCCATTTAATTAGGTTAATTAATTAGGCTTAATTTAAATTTAGCCAGTTTGAATTTCAGCCACAGGATAGGGCGCGCAGTCAACTCCCTCCTTTTCCTTTTAAATCCTGGCCCTTGGATCTGCATACTTTCATTTAATTTCATTTTTAATTCAATTTTCTTGTATTTTCTTTATCATTTTATTTAAAATACCTAGAAAAATCACAAAAATATTATTTTCTGCATTTATGTTCTAAATACTTTTCTCAACCCAAAAACAATTTTTATTTTATTTTTTGCATGTAAAAAGCATTTTTAAAATATTTAAATGTTTATTTTAATTAATTAATGGAAATTAATTAATTAAAATATCATTTAGGTTTCTAAAAATCACCAAAAACTTCACATTGCATCTTAAGACATTTATAAACATTGTCAAACCCTCCATACAAATTTCTTTTTGGTTTTGATCACAACTTGACAATTTTCTTTGAATTTAGGGTTCATAAAATCAATGTTTTTACCTTAACTTTGAAAAATCTTTTCTGCCTAACCATGAAAGGTTTGAAGATTATTCTTTTTGCATTGTGTTATGCATAGCATTAAGTTTCTAAGATATTTTTGTCATGAATTTATCTTGAATTTTCAAATTGATTTGCATTTCCCTTTTGAAGTACCCAAAAACCTAGCAAACTTAGGAAAATCATAACTTTCTTTAGGTTAAGAGTTAGAACTTCTCCTTTGGGTTGTGATATCATATGGGGTTAGGGTTTGTTTGAGTGTGATTTCAAATTTTTATCATGTCATTTACTTCTGTCTTTACCTGTGCATCTCATGTTGCCTTAAAACCCTAAATTTGCATCTTCATTTGCATTCATCTTGCATATGCATCCATACATGAACTTGCCATGACATTTCATGCATTCATATGCCATCATAGACATCTTAAGACATGTTAGAATCATGATTGATCATTTCTTCACTCATTTGCCATGATTTTCATTCATTTCCTTTCATTAGACTTCATGAACTTTCAAACTTCAAAGCATGCATCCATTTGCATTCATTTTTTGTATGATCATTCACATGCATCTTGTATGCCTTTGCATCATATCATAGCATCATTTACATCATGTTTATGCTTCGGGTCTTGGTCTTTGCCCTTGCATATGCATCATTTCATTTCATCCTTCTCCTTATGCATCTTGTGCTAACTTTTCAGGTTAATGGTATGTTTGTGTGGGAAGTGGATTTGCTTTCACCTCCCACCTCTTCTCATCCTTCCATATTGCATCCTTGCTGAATTTTGTTTGTCTTTGTGTGGGCTTGCTCACTTGTGTTTCTCTTCCTTTCTTTCTTCAAGTTACTTATCTTCTTCAATGAAGTAAGTAACTTATTTCTTCTGCTTCTGCCTCCTTTCTTCTACTTCTTCTATTGGTGGCTTCCTTGAAGATCTTTCTCAAGCCTTACAAACCATAGGAAAATCAAAGCATGATAATAATTAGGGTTGTGATTAGTCCCCCTTAGTTTTTACCTTTGATTCTTCATTGTGTCTCTCATCTCATCTCATCATTAGAGACTAAACACTTAAGGCTTTAGGACTGGTGAATTAGGGTTATGCTTGCATCCTTCTCTTAGGATGGAGTGTATAACTTTAATCCTAAGTGTTAAACCCTTAATTTGTTTAAACCTCTTAATCAATCCATCTAATAATCACTAAGACATTAACTTGTAACTTGGGCCTTACATTAGGGTTCTAATTCTTCCTTTATGGTTAAGAAGGACTAACCCTAGTGTTTAATGGACAAGTCCCCCTCAAGTTTTCTTACAAACCATAAAATCCACTTCTTAATCTCACCTCTTAATTAAAATCCACTTAATAAAGGTTTTTTATATAATGACTTTAATCCCTAATCATGGATTAAGTTGAGGTATCTTCTTCAGCTTAAGTGTTCTCATCTATTATCCTTCTATTAGGATGGTGTAATGAGTTCACTAATCATTGATTATGGCTTAAACTTATTACTTAACACTAAACAAAAACCCAAAAACATCTAAATAATCACAAGTAGGTTAATGATCTTAATCCTACATCATTATGGTAATTAAGTTGAGATGCTTATCTCATACTTAAGTATTCTCATTATCCCTAATCAGGGAGGATATAATGAGTTTACAACCTTTGATTTAGGCTTAAGCTCATTAACTTATGCAAAACACCAAAAACAATAATAAAATTGAAAACACAAAAACAAACAATAATTGTCTCCTTCGGGATTCTTTTCTCATCATCTTCAATCACAAATGAGAACTCGCTTCTTCCGTCTAATGTAAGACAGTTAGCACTTGAGCCAGACAAGTCATACACTTGAGCATAGACAAGCAAGCAGTTCACCAGTCAATTCATTTTCAGTCTCTTTGAGTCGAACTACGGTGTTCTGACTTCCTCATTGCACGAGAGGATATGTAGGTATAACTTAACAGTTATCGAACAAAAGTCTCTATGTCTCCCCCCTCTTCCAGCATTCTCTTTTAAGCCTCATTCCTGAGCGTTTCACTTCTTCTTGCACTGACACCTGTATATTCATTTCCAGCTTTTGCACACAGATAGCACATACACTACCCCTTTAAACACAATCTTTTGAGCGTGGATCCCGTCGAGTACGAAGGACAATCTGGGTGCTAATACCTTCCCAGGTCGTGTTCGCAACCGTCTTATCCATCTTTTTCTAGATTTATGCAGCATTACCTTTCCTTCGGGATAAAAATGCCTAGCTGGCGACTCTATTCAGTTCATATCATTTCTCCTTTCGCCGACAGTTCGCGTCTGCACCGGGATGCAAATCTTTGGGAGCGACAGCTTGGCGACTCTGTTGGGGAGCCTTATATTGCAACTAGGGCTTCTGTTACTTTTTGTGGGTTCCTCCTAGCGCTTGTTTGATTTGTGTTTACAGGGGTGTTATGTACTACTTGTGCTTATTTATTTGCTTTATTTATTGCTTTCTATACAACTTTATTTATTGCTTTCATTTACAGTTTTTTATGCATTTCATATTGTCATTATCATGTGTTGGATCTGCTGTTTCCTTGGTGGGTAGGGATCATTGAGTGATTAAGGTCCTATACTAGGGACCTGAGTGACACATAGGCTAGAGTGGCTTCATATTCTTTCCCATTCCATTTCGGTCTGTTGCGGGAATATGAAACATGGTTCAGACATGGGTTTCTTCTTGAGAACTCTGTGCTACGGATTTCCTGTAATACTAGGGCTATCTGGGAAGCCTGCTAAGTCTGGATGACCTTTTTATGACCTTCAGCATCTGAGGTGAATTAGAGGAGGATCTTTTATGGTTATTGTAAACACTGTACCTCCGGGTTAGAAGTGTTTACACTTCTCATAACTGATCCAAGTCTGAGGATCCTTGTTCTAGAACAATACATGTGAAGGGGTTGGGATGTTTACAGGTTTGCAGGAACCCTTGGCCACATCATACCCTGTTACTAATGTTGTTTTAAGAATGCACCACTTTGGACAGTTCTTGTGAAACCCTGGATTTGTGACTCTTTATTTGAGTCCCCCACCTGGTTACTGGTTTTCTAAAGCCTCCATCTGGACTTATGAAGACATATGGACCCTATCAAGGCAGATACCAGATCCAGCACTTGATCACAAACCCCTTGCATATCATTCTGCATACATCATGTTTGCATCATTTAACATTTGCTTATTTGTTTTACAGGGTATCCATCTTCTTATCTTTGGTTTGGTTTTGACCCGTTCTGCTGCTCAGATTCCTTCACTACCTGTACCAGCACCTTCATCAGTTGTCTTCATCAGAGTTTCTTTTTCAGCATCTTCTTCAGTTGCCCTCATCAGGGTTTATCTCAGCTTCTTCACGAGCATCCATTATCAGCATGGACACTTCCAGGAAGAGCAACATCACATACCACTTCTTTGAGTCCACTCTGACAGGCATCAGATAAATCCAGTCTCTCATTACTCCTGATCATGTCCCACTATTCAAGGAACATTATGGAGGCATATTGGACATGATCATGGACCTAGATGCATCCCAGAGGAGCATGATCCATACTTGCTTGCAGTTTTATGATCCTCCTCTCAGATGTTTCACATTCCCTGACTTTCAGTTGGGACCTCTGCTTCTTCACGAGCATCCATTATCAGCATGGACACTTCCAGGAAGAGCAACATCACATACCACTTCTTTGAGCCCACTCTGACAGGCATCAGATAAATCCAGTCTCTCATTACTCCTGATCATGTCCCACTATTCAGGGAACATTATGGAGGCATATTGGACATGATCATGGACCTAGATGCATCCCAGAGGAGCATGATCCATACTTGCTTGCAGTTTTATGATCCTCCTCTCAGATGTTTCACATTCCCTGACTTTCAGTTGGGACCTCTGCTAGAAGAATTTTCCATGTTGTTAGGAGTTCCTATCAGGAGAGGGATTCCTTTCAACCCTGAGATGGTTGCTCCCAAGAATGAAGACATAGCTAGGGCATTGCATTTGGAGCCTGCCCTCATTGATTAGAGCATGACCGCCAAGGCTGGGGTTCTAGGCCTTCACCTAGACTTCTTGATCTCCATGGCCACCTTGCATGCTGCAGCAGGGAAATGGGATGCTGTTTGTGCACTCCTAGCCCTCAGCATATATGGAGTTATCTTGTTTGCAGACGAGCCAAAGTTTGTAAGCAAGTATGCTATTCACCTGTTCTTACTAAGGAACCCAGTGCCTACCTTGCTTGGAGATTTCTATTATTCAGTACACCAGAGGAATGAGAAGCAAAGAGGAAGAATGGTCAGATCCTATGCTCCCCTCTATTACTCTTGGTTGTTAAGACATTTTCCAAAGTCGGACACTTTTCTGAACCCCCATCAGCCAAAGAACTGGACTAAGAGATTGATTGCCTTGACATCAGAAGGCATCAGATGGTGCACTCAGAGCACCAAAGGCAAGGGCATCATTACTAGTTGTGGGCAATATCCTAATGTGCCTTTGATTGGAGTAAAATGTTGCATCAACTACAACCCTTTAATTTTTAAGAGACAATTGGGGTATGCTTTAGTTCATCCTCCCAGAGGGCAAGACTTGACTGAGACCCTCTATTGTGAAACCCAGCACAACTATGCTGTTGTCAGACAGGTTGCCTGGGCCTGGGACAACATTCAGACTAAGGGGACAACTATCCTGGGCAAATGCAACAATATAACTTCAGCACAGTATCTTGATTGGTCTCGTACCAGGGCACAGATCACCCGGATGCCATTCACATTAGAAGATGTACCTAGACCTTCAATAGTACAACCTGCAGCTACTGTCAGTCTGGAAGAGTTTGAAAAACTGAAAGAAAGGAATAATCAACTCTCTGAAGCTTTGAAGAAGACTCTCTGGGAGAGAAATGATAGTCGTCTAGATAATGGGAGGTTGGAAAGGCTCAGGATTAAGCACTTGACCAAAATTGAGAAGACGGATGACTACATTAGAAAGGCTAGAGCAGGGGAGTTAGTATTGAAGAATGCTTGCAAGGAAGCAAATACTCAGAAGGCTAGGGCATAGCATTATCTAGAGGAGAGCCAGGCTAGGTGGATCAATATCACTGAAGCCCGTGCACAGGAGGATCAGAGAACTCAAGCTAAGATAGAGAAGTTGGAGGCTAGTGACAAGAAGCATCAAGCAGCCTTGATAGCAGCACAGAAGGAGATATTTGAATTGAAACTCCGGGCGGGGTTGAAGAGGTCAAAGGACTGGGATGAGCACAAGAAGTTGACCAATGCCATTGCTACCAGGAACCTCCTCATCAAGACTATCACAGAGCACCCAGTTGGTCCGGTGACTGAGGCTCTCCTGAAGGAAGTCAGGGAGGATGACTTTGGATTAGATTTTGATTTCCTTGTACTTGTACTTTCCTTTTGTTTGTACTTTTGATTTTATTGTTGTATTTTGACCCACCATGGGAATGTCATTGTAATCAAACTATGTATCTTCACTCTTTGTAATATATATGGTTTGTATTATTTTTGTGGGCATTATCTCTCTCTGCAACATCATTAGCATTTCCTCGAGGTCTAGAAAGGTCAAAACCAAAGAACCAAACCGGATACCCTTGGAAGACAAATAGGCATCCTGCACTGCATACTAACTTTTTCTTTGTTTTGTAGGTTTTTTTTATTGTTGTTTCTCACTTTGTTGTGGTTTCAGGAAACATTGCTCGCAGAAGAGTGTTCCCTGTCAACAGAATACATCGGTACCCGACAAGAAACAACCTTCCGGGGCTACAGATGGATCAAGTTCAACAAGACCTGAATGAAGTGAGGGCCCAGATGGCCAATGAAAGGGTTGAGATGAGAAATCAAATGACTCAATTCATGACAGTAATGACTGGTTTAGCTCAGAGCCAGGAAAGACTGAGGGAGTTAGTTGAGCAACAAACTCCTGAGGAACACCATCCAGGTATATGAGGTACCAGTAAAACGATCATGTGCAGCCTCGCACTGATCCACCAGAGTTTGGGCCTCATCTAAACCCGGATATCAATGCCATAAGAAATACTCAGGGTAACACTGCTGGAGGAAGGGTCTTGCAAGAAGATCCTCAAGAAGAGCAGTTTACTGTGGTCGGGGCTGGAGACGAAGTTTATGACCGTCGGTTGGATGAAATTGCAGAGAAATTAAGGTCTCTTGAATCCCAAAACTCCCTAGGTTTTGATGTCATGGACATGGGATTGGTGGAAGGGGTGAGAATTCCTCACAAGTTCAAACCCCCGTGTTTTGAAAGATATAATGGCACGTCCTGCCCACGTACCCACCTTCAGTCTTTCTTGGGAAGATTAAAAGCATACACCATAGACGAGAAGCTGTGGATGTTTTACTTCGAGGATAGCTTGATAGGGGCATCCAGAGAGTGGTATTCTCATTTGACCAGAGCCACAGTAAGAAACTGGAAAGACTTGGCTGAAGCTTTTATCCGTCAGTATCAATATAACCTGGACATGGCTCCAAATAGGACCCTTCTAATGGGAATGTCTCAGTCTTCCCGTGAAAGCTTTAGGGAGTATGCCCAAAGGTGGAGGAAACTGGCTGCTGCTGTTCAACCCCCGATGTCTGAAAGGGAGATGGCAAACATGTTCATGAATACTCTCCAGGGTACATATATTGACAGATTGGCCGCATTTTCTTCCACCAGCTTTGCAGATGTGGTGATAGTTGGGGAAAGAATAGAGAGCCTACTGAATATGGGAAAGATCTCCAACAACGGTGCCAGTTCAAGTAGTGCAAGGAAGCCATTTGCTGGGCCCCGTAGATCTGGTGAAACAAATTCTGTACATGTGGGAAGAGGAAGACCCCAATATTTGCCCAGATCAGTTGTTGCTGTTACTATCCCTGCTCCACCTCCTCGGTATGCTCAACAACTACAACACTTTCCACAACAACAACAATTTCCTCAACAGAGATCTTATAACAATAATAACAACAATCAACAACAAAGCCCTTTTCAACAGCGGCCATCTCAGATCAATAGGGTGATTGACCCCATTCCAATGCCATATGCCACATTACTGCCACAACTCCTAAAGCTCAATCTTGTTAAGTTGAGGAAATTGGCTCCACCTAATCCTCAGAACCTTCCGAGAAACTACGATGTCAATGCTAGGTGTGTTTTTCATTCCAATGCACCTGGTCACTACACGGAAAAATGCAGAGCTCTGCATATGAAGGTCCAGGATCTGGTAGATTCAAAGGCCCTGAACTTTGCACCTCCTCCTAATGTCATGAAAAATCCTATGCCAAGCCACAGTGGGCCAAGGATTAATGCTATAGAGGAAGGTTCACCCATGAATTTTATAGAAGACATTGCATGTATTCAGACACCTCTGGCAGAGGTTAAAGCCCAGCTTTTGAAATTCCAACTGTATCCAGGTTGTGAGGCCTGTTGTGAAACTTGCAAACCTTCCGAGAATGGGTGTGAAAGCTTGAAGAATGGCATCAATGGCTTAATCAGAGAAGGCATTCTGCAAATTACCACAACAGCTTCTACAACACCAGCAACTCTTTTATCAACAACAAGTGTTTCTTCTACAACTGCAACAACTATTGTTCCTACTGATTCATCTACAACTTCAGCAACCATTTCTTCCTTCATTTCAACAAGCAACAGTTCCATTTCATCTCCTTCTACAACTCCAGCAACCACCAACAATGATGTTTCCATAGTTACAATTTATTATGACCCGACAACGGTCCCGGACTCCAGCAACTTTCAACAATCTCAACAACAGTTTCAACCAAGATTCAATTCATCACCACCAACATCCACAAGAAGTCCTGTCACCATCTTTTATTATCACAGAAAATTATGGTTCCAACATCTGCTGCAGTGAGCCCAGTCACTATCACAGTGCCATGGCCAATCCCATATGATAAAGACAGTGTTGTACCATGGCATTATGGTGCTGACCTTTACTGCAACGAAGAAAAAGTCCTTCTTGATTCTTCTGTTCCCACCCAACAAGTGGATAATGTTGGGGGAGGCGGAGGCTTCACCCGAAGCGGACGTCTCTTCGCATCACAAGCTCCAAGAACCAACACTGAGGCAGAGGCTATTGCCAAAGCCAAAGGAAAGAGTGTGGTACCTGAAGAATCTGCACCAAAAGAGACTCATAAATCATCCTTTGAACAAGATGTGGATGAATTTATGAGGATAATTAAAAGAAGTGACTATAAAGTTGTGGATCAGCTCCACCAGACTCCTTCTAAGATATCTATATTATCCCTGCTGCTGTGTTTCGAAGCTCATCGGGATGCACTACTCAAAGTTCTGCACGCTGCCTACATGCCAGAAGAGATCACAGTGAATCAGTTGGAAATAGTGGTGTCTAATGTCAATACTAGCCATGGTCTAGGTTTCACTGATGCTGATTTGACAACAGAAGGACGTCACCACAACAAAGCTTTGCACATAACCCTGGAGTGCAAGGGAGCTGTACTATCTCATGTTCTTTTCTACACTGGGTCCTCCCTCAATGTCTTACCCAAGAAAGCTCTTGTCAAGCTCGAATATGATGGAATAGCTCTCCGACCAAGCAACCTTGTGGTCAGGGCTTTTGATGGCTCCAAAAGATCTGTTCTTGGAGAGGTGGAGCTACCAGTGATAATAGGTCCGCATGTCTTTAAGACCACTTTCTATGTGATGGACATTCAGTCGGCCTACAACTGTTTGTTAGGTCGACCAGGGATTCACGCCGCAGGCGCAGTAACGTCGACCCTTCACCAGAAATTGAAATATGAGTGGGAAGGACAGATTATCACCATCTGTGGTGAGGGGGACATATTTGTTAGCCATCTAGCTACATACAAATACATTGAGATGGATGGTGAAATCAATAAAACTATGAGCCAAGGGTTCGAGGCCCTGAATGTCAATGAGGCGACGACTAAAGTATTT
Organism: Lathyrus aphaca; assembly: GCA_963966055.1. Classification (NCBI taxonomy): domain Eukaryota; kingdom Viridiplantae; phylum Streptophyta; class Magnoliopsida; order Fabales; family Fabaceae; genus Lathyrus; species Lathyrus aphaca. The sequence continues at coordinate 182,479,495 of OZ014520.1, forward strand.
GCTGCATCCCAGGAGGATAGGATGGGTACTTCAATTGTCTCCTATCAGCAAGCCCGAAAGGTTGTTGAAGATGGTAATGCCCAAGGAAGGGGCAAGCTGCTGCCAGTGGAGAAGAAGGAGGACATATTCGGTTTGGGTTACAAACCATTCTGACAAGATCAATCAGAGGCTGCCAAGGAGCCCAAGTTCATCAGTGGGGGGATGCTCACCCCAGATGCTGTTAACAACCTGGAAGACGAGGCAGAAAGCGACCGTAACCTGGAGAGCTGGATACGTCCAAGGATCTCGGGGAACCAAGTCCTTAACTGGTCTTCCCAGGAAATTATAAGGGTTACTCCTGCAGAGTAATTATTATTTCATGTCTTTTTAGCATGCATCAAGTCTTGCATCTTGCCCAAGGTGTCAGGACTCATTTTGTAATAAGGCCATATTGTAATTTTGTGCAAATGGATTAATAAATGAATATCAGACATCTTTTGCAAACAAGTATCTTTTTCGCTCACTGTCTTTTCATTTTTCACTTTTGTACAAAACAATAAAATGGCAATGTTTTCAAAATAAACAACTTCATTTTCACTTTTTCTAAACAAGATTAAAATTGATCACTAAAACGAACATATCTCAACCCTTGCAGAGATTATCCTCCAGATTGCACCGACAACAACACTGCTATGACCTTGTATGACTTTGACAATCCAATTAATCAAGATGATGAAAGGGTTGAAGAAGACTATGAGTTACCTGAAGAGTTAGCCAGGTTGTTGAGGCAAGAAGAGAAAGTGATTACTCCTCATCAGGAGGAAGTTGAAACAATTAATCTTGGTACCGAAGAGGATTTGAAAGAAGTGAAGATTGGGGCCAGTCTGTAGGCTTCAGTAAAAGAACAACTCATTGACATGCTTCGAGAATACGTCGACATCTTTGCTTGGTCTTATCAAGACATGCTAGGTCTGGATACTGATATTGTTATGCACAAGCTGCCTTTGAAGGAAGATTGCCCTCCAGTGAAACAAAAGCTATAACGTACTCGTCCAGATATGGCCATGAAGATTAAGGAAGAGGTAAAAAAACAGTGGGACGCTGCTTTCCTTGCTGTAACTAGTTACCCGCCGTGGGTCGCTAACATTGTACCAGTGCCCAAGAAGGATGGAAAAGTACGGATGTGTGTGGATTACCGGGATCTGAACAGAGCTAGCCCGAAGGATGATTTCCCATTACCTCACATTGATGTATTGGTTGACAACATAGCTCAGTTCTCGGTGTTTTCCTTCATGGATGGTTTTTCTGGTTATAATCAAATCAGAATGTCACCCGAAGATATGGAGAAGACAACCTTCATTACACCTTGGGGAACATTTTGTTACAAGGTAATGCCTTTTGGACTAAAGAACGTCGGTGCAACCTATCAATGGGCTATGGTAACGTTATTCCACGATATGATCCACAAATAAATTGAATGCTACGTGGATGACATGATTGCCAAGTCCCTCACTGAAGAAGATCATCTGGTAAATCTGCTGAAGTTGTTCAAGCGCCTGAGAAAGTATCAGCTGAAGCTAAACCTCAACAAATGCACATTCGGGGTGCGGTCCGATAAACTGTTGGGATTCATCATAAGTGAAAAAGGAATTGAAGTTGATCCTGACAAAGTCAAAGCCATTCAGGAAATGCCTGCACCTAGGAATGAAAAAGAAGTTTGGGGGTTCTTAGGTAGATTGAACTACATATCAAGGTTCATATCTCATCTTACTGCAACCTGTGAACCCTTATTCAAATTGTTAAGAAAGGAACAAACGGTCAGGTGGAACGAAGATTGTCAGAAAGCTTTTGAAAAAATCAAGGAGTACTTACAAGAACCTCCAATTCTTATGCCTCCAGTTGAAGGAAGACCTCTAATAATGTACCTGACAGTATTAGAAGGGTCAATTGGGTGTGTGTTGGGCCAGCATGACGAGTCTGGTCGAAAAGAGTATGCAATATACTACCTAAGCAAAAAGTTTACCGACTATGAACAACGTTATTCACTGCTCTAGAAAACTTGTTGTGCTTTAGCGTGGGCTGCTCGCCGACTAAGACAGTATATGCTGACACATACTACCTTGCTGATCTCAAAAATGGACCCTGTCAAGTACATATTTGAGAAGCCAGCACTTACCGGAAGGGTTGCAAGATGGAAAATGATTCTGACAAAGTATGACATTCAGTACACTTCCCAAAAAGCCATTAAAGGCAGTGTACTGTCTGATTATCTAGTTGAGCAACCCATTGATGATTACCAGCCAATGAGATTTGACTTCCCTGATGAAGACATCGTGTTCTTAAAAGAAAAAGATCATGAAGAGCCTGTTCACACTAAAGGGCCTAACCCAGAAGAAGAATGGACAATGATGTTTGATGGGGTTGTCAATATGAATGGTCGTGGAGTTGGTGCAGTGCTCATTACACCTAAAGGAGTTCATATGCCTTTCTCGGCAAAACTCACCTTTGCATGCACCAACAACGAAGCTGAGTACGAAGCCTGTATCATGGGTCTCGAGGAAGCCATTGACCTCAGGATCAAGACATTAACTGTATTCGGAGATTCAGCTCTGGTAATCAATCAAACCAACAGCAAATGGTACACCCACCAAGAGCATCCGGTTCCATACCGTGATTACACGAGGAAATTATTGACTTTCTTCACAACAGTCAAACTTGAGTACATCCCTCGAGATGAAAATCAGTTCGCAGACACTTTGGCTACCATTTCCTCCATGATCAAGGTTCAGACTGCAAATTACGTACCTCGGATTTCGGTATCCAGACTAGACCAACCAGTATATGTATTCTCCGTGGACATTGCTAAAGATGACAAGCATTGGTTCCATGATATCAAAAGCTTCTTGGAGGATCAAACATACCCACCTGGGGCATCATCCAATGATAAGAAGACATTAAGAAGGTTGGTCGGTAGTTTCTTCCTTAATGCTGATGGTTCATTATACAAGAAAAACTTTGATATGGTTCTGCTCAGATGTGTTGATAAGAAAGAAGCAGACTTGCTGATGCACGAGGTGCATGAAGGATCTTTCGATACCCATGCTGGAGGACATGCAATGGCTAAGAAATTGTTACGATCAGGTTACTATTGGATCACAATGGATGCAGACTGTTGTGCCTATGCCAGAAAGTGCCACAAATGCCAGATCTATGCTGACAAAATGCATGTACCTCCAAATCCTTTGAACGTGATGTCTTCACCTTGGCCCTTTGCCATGTGGGGCATTGACATGATTGGAAAGATTGAACCGACTGCTTCCAATGGCCACAGATTCATCCTGGTAGCCATTGATTACTTCACCAAATGGGTCGAAGCAGCTTCATATGCGAACGTCACCAGACAAGTGGTAGCCAGATTCCTGAAAAAGAGACATCATTTGTCGATATGGAGTACCTGAGCGAATCATTACTGATAATGGTTCCAATTTGAACAATAAAATGATGGCAGAACTATGTCGGGACTTCAAAATTCAACATCACAACTCTTCTCCTTACAGGCCAAAGATGAATGGCGCTATTGAGGCAGCTAACAAAAACATTAAGAAGATTGTGCAGAAGATGGTGGTTACTTACAAAGACTGGCATGAAATGCTACCATTTGCCTTGCATGGGTATCGGACCTCAATCAGAACGTCTACTAGGGCAACACCGTACCAGCTTATGTATAGTATGGAGGCAGTCCTACCTTTTGAAGTTGAGCTACCCTCCTTACGGGTACTGATGGATGTAAAGCTGAACGAAGCATAATGGGTCCGATCTCGGTACAATCAACTGAATCTGATCGAAGAAAAGAGATTAGCTGCAATCTGTCATGGGCAGCTATATCAGAAAAGGATCAAGAAAGCCTTCGATCAGAAAGTCAGGCTTCGGGAATACCAAGTAGGAGATCTTGTGCTGAAAAGACTCCTTCCTCCTCATACAGACCACAGGAGCAAGTGGACTCCAAATTATGATGGTCCATTCATAGTAAATAAGGTTTTCTCTGGTGGAGCTCTGATGCTCACTACTATGGATGGTGAAGATTTCTTATCCCCTGTAAATTCAGATGCAGTTAAAAAATACTTCGCATTAAATGACCCGCTGGACATAGAAACAGAATGTAAGTCAAGGAAAAAATAGGGCATCCCGGCGAGTCAAAAACAGAATAAAAGACTCGGGCAAAAATAAGGGAAAATTGAGAAGAAAAAAAATGTACACCCGCTGAGTTGAAAAGCCGCATTGGACAACTCAGGAAAAAATGGGTATCCCGGTGGATTGAAAACCCGAAAGGGCGATCCACGCAAAATCAGGGAATAAACGAACAACTGCATTCTGAATTCGTTTGTATCACTCACAACACGACAAGCTTCGAAAGGACAAAGCGTCAGTCGGAATCAACCTTCTTCAAAAAGCAAGATAAGAAGAGCGTCAAGGTCATACGGGTCATAGCAAAGGAAGCTCACTGGAGCGTCGTCAACATTGCCAGCACTTTTACTTTTTCAATTTGTAACAATCTCCTCATTCCAGGGGATCTGTTTCTTTGACTGTATCTGCCAATTCAGAGCACCCAGATTAATAAAATTAGAGTTTTCAGTCACACCTCTTCTTGCACATTTTTGTTTCGTTTGCAAAATGTCCAATATCCATGATATAATATTTGCATAAAACAAATGAGCCATTCTTAATAAATGCTTGTAGGAAATGTATTTACTCTCAGGAATATCTAACTCCTATGACGGAATCCGGTAAGGGATACCTCGGGATACTTGTGCGTCTTTCTTGTCTTAACGGATTGCAGGTATTCAATGCGCATCATCGGGCATGCCAAGCACACTTCCCCAGCATACTTCCTCCCCAAGCAGTATCTGAAATGTTTTTTCCCCAGCGGAGTTGTCAAAGCCTCCTCATCCCCAGCATAAGTCTATTCAACGGGAGCTTCCCCAGCCAGGATCCCCACAGAGTTCTCTAGGAAGATCGTTCAGTGATCTTTTCTTCCCCAAACAGAGTGCCAGGTCTCTCAAAGATAAAAGAACTATCTCCCCGCAGAGTTCCAGCCTCTCCCCAGAAGAGCAATGCATAAGACTCTCAAGCAACAAAGTGACGGAATTTTCCGTCTCCCTAGCTGGGTTTCTCCTTACAGGATAGGTCGACAAATGATCCATTTTCCCAAGCAGAGCTGTATTTCTTAAACAGGTCTACCAAAGATCTCCCCCAGCTGGGATATACCTCCGAGAAAATTGACCAGAGATCTTCACAACAGCGGGATCCGAGTCCCATATCGGTTTCTTTTTGCATAATCATAGCATTCGCATCATTTTTCCCCCATAAAGCGTAGCATTCTGTCTAATACGGAGCATTACGGCAAAAATCAAACATTTGTATGATCACAAGCCAGGTTCGAGCCAGTCACCTGCAAATACCATCAGTAACTCATCAGCAATGTATATAAAAAAACTCACTTTCCTTGCAAGTAAAAAGCCAAAGCGTCCCCTTTGCACTCTCCAACACAGATACATGTTCATATATACTCTTACGACACTCGTCCGTGTCATATCATCCCCCACAGGTTTGAGTAAAAACATCCTCTTTGCATCCAGAAACCTATACATACCCTTGGTGACACCCGTCCGTGACACTTTTCCCCAGCATGGTTGCCCAATCATTTGTTGCAAACCAAACGCTTATTCATAATACACTCTTGTCGACACCCGTCCGTGTCATCCTATCCCCACAGATCGCCGAAGCACCTTTTACACTCTCATATACAAATATTTGTTCCTAACTTATACACTTTCTCTTCTGACACTCGTCCGTGTCACCTTTCCCCAGAAAGTTGAACACTCATTCATGTCTTGCTCATACTTCACAATACTCATTCATACTTATACAGATACTCGTCCGTATTTTATATATATATATATATATATATATATATATATATATATATATATATATATATATATATATATCACTCCTCAAACAGATTTGACACTCGTCCGTATTTTTTGTTAACCAGTTGGTACTCGTTCGTACCATCATCTCTGAACATGCGTCAGCGTTTGTTTCTACCGATACTCGTCCGTATCATGGCCTTAAGGATGCTCGTCCGTATCTTTAATCTATACACAGCGTCAAACACTTATACCTTTTACTTCGGAAAGCGTAAACACTTGTCCATCTTTATCATCTCCCCAGCAGAACAACTTTTCTCCTATCCGACATTCGTCCTATGTCGTGATACTTTCGGCAGCCGTACCCTGCCAGGTGATCGTCCTTCACCTTTGATGACCGTCCCTCATCCTTTCCTCCAGCGGAGTCTCCATTATTGGAACCCTTTCCTATCCGACATTCGTCCTATGTCATGATAAAGAGCAGCCGTCCCCTGCTAGGTGATCGTCCTTCACCTCTTGATGATCGTCCTTCATCATTTTTTATCCGATGGTCGTCCCCATCGTTGATTTTGTTATCCGACATTTGTCCTATGTTGTGATAAACCCCGAGAGTAGTCGTACCCTGCTAGGTGATCGTCCTTCACCTCTTGATGATCGTCCTTCATCATTTTATCTGATGGCCGTCCCCATCATCGACCTTTTCTATCCGACATTCGTCCTATGTCGCGATAAAGAGCAGTCGTCCCCTGCTAGGTGATCGTCTTTCACCTTTGATGACCATCCCTCATCATTATTTCATTTATTCTTTAATCCGATGGTCGTCCCCATCGCTGTAACTTTACTTTCCGAGCATGATGGTTGTCCCCGTCATGATCTCTTTATTTCCCTAGCTTGTCGGCCGTCCCCGTCATTGCTTAGCTTACCATTTTATCCCCAGCAGTCGTCCTCTACTCGATGGTCGTCCTCTATCGCCCGCATTTTAATAATCATACTATACTATCTTTTACAATTTATATCCTTTTTCTTCTTCTCCCCAGTGAGTGCAAATTTCGGATTGTCTTTGGTATTCAACCACAAGTTATCTTGTTTCTCTGTTAAGCCAGGCGCTTACATCCTGCACAGCTAACTCATGTTTGAATAGGGGCAGCTGTAAACAACCCAAATTTGACCTCACTCATATTCACACCATTGGCTTGTGATCTTTCATGGCTGCATAAAAATAAGCATACCATCTCATATTGCAATTTTGTGTCCCTGCATAAGTTCAAGTTCATCTGCACCTAGGGTTTGTGATCTGAGCAATCCAAGGATCCATCTGAGCCACTCCAGAGGCCTCCAAGCATTCCAAAAGGGTCCATGTGTTTTCTATTATCATATTACATCCCTCAAAGTTCAAAGAAGTCAAGAAATCACAAAAGAACTTGGAAAGCATGGAAGCAGAACTAGGGTTTTCACTACACAGATGACCAAACTTAGGGTTTTGGTTTCAGAGGCCATAAATCCAAATCTTTGGGCCATTATTGTTTCTAATGTTCTTAAGATGTTATAAGGATCATATGTACCAAGTTTGATGAAGAAATTCATTGTGGAAGTCATCTGTTCATTGGGTAACTTCTTGAGCAAGTCAGAGCAAAATCAGGGCATCTGAGGCCCCCAACAATGGAACCAAAGGGGTATTCTCATCAAATTGAAGTTATATGATCTTTATTTGATCATTGAAGTGCTTGGAAGTTCACAAAATTGAAGAAATTTGAGCTAAACCAAAAGTTGCCAAAAATGGAAATTACTTGTAATGGAAACTTTCCATTTTGGGAAAGTTCTTCAACCTCCTCTTTCTCAACCAAAAATGCTTCAAATGAAAAATTGTTGGTCATGAAAGTTGTAGATTAGGTCTTTCCCTTTTCAAAAAGTACAAGAACATGTTCTAATTCATTATGGAACTCAAGTTATGATCTTTCAAAGTTGGCAAAAATCCTATAATTTTTAAGAATACACCAAAGAGGGATTTTTGCAAAACCACTTGCCAAGCCATTTTGTGACCTCTAATCAACTCCTACAAGCCATAACATTATAATGAAACTCATTTTGATCAGAATTGGACCAAAAATCATGTGTTTTCATGCCTTGCACTTCAAGATATCTCAAAAGGGCCAAAATGCATAAACCTTGCAAAATCTCTTGCAGCCATGCTTCCACTTGTGCCAGCTGCATAAAATGAATCCCATGGCTCTCCTTGAACCAAGCTGAGGCCATACATGCCCCTTGAACCACTTCTGCAGAAGCCTATACCTCAAGTACACACAAATTGACTTTTTTGCAACTTGCCCATACCAATCACCACAGGCCACCACCCACTCTCTGGCCAACAGAGACTTGTTATGTGGACTCAAAGCAAGCCATAACACACAACACACAAGCCTGAACACTCTCACAGAGAAAGTTTTACAAAAATCCTCTCCACCTTTAAACTTTCGATTCTCTCTGCTCAGCCACTAAAACCTCAAACAAACTTTATAAACCAACTCACCATCATCCATAGATCATTTCCCAACCATTAAACAAGCCTCAAAGCCCCTCTACACAAAACACGATTCTGGTGCAGCAAGAGTTCATCCTCTCAATCCAGCCATTCTAAACTCATTCAAAGCCTTGCAACATCATCAGGGGATCAAGTGAGGTGGTTTAGCATCAAGGAGAGGTCTAGAAAGTGCCAAACTGAAAAGCTTCATCTCAGGTATACCTCAAGAACAAATTTCCAGAACTTGTTTTTCATGTTATAGAAATGTTACCCATGCTTCACTGTTCACACTGCATCTTTTACTTTTGAAAATGGTTGAGTATTGAGCTTGTATCGTGCCTCTGAAACTTTTGCAGTTTTGATGTTTTGATTCGTATCTTGAGTTTGATGCAATATAAATTTGTTTTGAGGGTAGATTCATGCTTAGGAAGGTTTGGGGATTTGATCTGGAGCTTTAGAGCTCCTAAAACAACCTAGGGAAGAAGTTTGATTTGAGGTCTCGCCGGAGAAGAAGACCGGAACCACTGTTCAGGTCGTCTGAGAGTGATTAGGGTTTTGATTAGGTTTAAGCGTGAGTTTGAATGTAGGCCTTTGATTTGTTTTCCCGCGCGCTTACCAACGGTCCAGATGTGCTCATTAAGCCCTAATACATTTAATTATGTTAATTAATTAGGTTTAATTTAAATTTAGCCAATTTGAATTTCAGCCACAGGATAGGGCGCGCAGTCAACTCCCTCCTTTTCCTTCTAAATCCTGGCCCTTGGATCTGCATACTTTCATTTAATTTCATTTTTAATTCATTTTTCTTGTATTTTCTTTATCATTTTATTTAAAATACCTAGAAAAATCACAAAAATATTATTTTCTGTATTTATGTTCTAAATATTTTTCTTAACCCAAAAAAATATTTTATTTTATTTTTAGCATGTAAAAAGCATTTTTAAAATATTTAAATGTTTATTTTAATTAATTAATGGAAATTAATTAATTAAAATATCATTTAGGTTTCTAAAAATCACCAAAAAATTCACATTGCATCTTAAGACATTTAGAAACATTGTCAAACCCTCCATACAAATTTCTTTTTTGTTTTGATCACAACTTGACAATTTTCTTTGAATTTAGGGTTCATAAAATCAATGTTTTTTACCTTAACTTTGAAAAATCTTTTCTGCCTAACCATGAAGGGTTTGAAGATTATTCTTCTTGCACTGTGTTATGCATAGCATGTAGTTTCTAGGATATTTTTGTCATGAATTTATCTTGCATTTTCAATTTGATTTGCATTTTCCCTTTTGAAGTACCCAAAAACCTAGCAAACTTAGGAAACTCATAACTTTCTTTAGGATAAGAGTTAGACCTTCTCCTTTGGGTTGTGATATCATATGGGATTAGGGTTTGTTTGAGTGTGATTTCAAATTTTTATCATGTCAATTACTTCTGTATTTACCATGTGCATCTCATGTTGCCTTAAAACCCTAAATTTGCATCTTCATTTGCATTCATCTTGCATATGCATCCATACATGAACTTGCCATGACATTTCATGAATTCATATGCCATCAAAGACATCTTAAGACATGTTAGAATCATGCTTGATAATTTCTTCACTCATTTGCCATGATTTGCATTCATTTCCTTTCATTAGACTTCATGAACTTTCAAACTTCAAAGCATGCATCCATTTGCATTCATTCTTTGTATGACCATTCACATGCATCTTGTATGCCTTTGCATCATATCATAGCATCATTTACATCATTTTTATGCTTCTGGTCTTAGTCTTTGCCCTTGCATATGCATCGTTTCATTTCATCCTTCTCCTTATACATCTTGTGCAAACTTTTCAGTTTAATGGTAAGTTTGTGTGGGAAGTGGATTTGCCTTCACCTCCCACCTCTTCTCATCCTTTCATATTGCATCCTTGCTGCATTTTGTTTGTCTTTGTGTGGGCTTGCTCACTTGTGTTTCTCTTCCTTTCTTTCTTCAAGTTACTTATCTTCTTCAATGAAGTAAGTAACTTATTTCTTCTGCTTCTTCCTCCTTTCTTCTGCTTCTTCCATTGGTGGCTTCCTTGAAGATCTTTCTCAAGCCTTACAAACCATAGGAACATCCAAGCATGATAATAATTCGGGTTGTGATTATTCCCCCTTAGTTTTTACCTTTGAGTCTTCATTGTGTCTCTCTTCTCATCTCATCATTAGAGACTAAACCCTTAAGGCTTTAGGATTTTGGAATTAGGGTTATGCCTGCATCCTTCTCTTAGGATGGAGTGTATAACTTTAATCCTAAGTGTTAAACCCTTAATTTGTTTAAAACTCTTAATCAATCCATCTAATAATCACTAACACATTAACTTGTAACTTGGGCCTTACATTAGGGTTCTAATTCTTCCTTTATGGTTAAGAAGGACTAACCCTAGTGTTTAATGGACAAGTCCCCCTCAAGTTGTCTTACAAACCATAAAATCCACTTCTTAATCTCACCTCTTAACTAAAATCCACTTAATAAAGGTTTTTTATATAATGACTTTAATCCCTAATCATGGATTAAGTTGAGGTATCTTCCTCAGCTTAAGTGTTCTCATCTATTATCCTTCTATTAGGATGGTGTAATGAGTTCACTAATCATTGATTATGGCTTAAACTCATTACTTAACACTAAACAAAAACCCAAAAACATCTAAATAATCACAAGTAGGTTAATGATCTTAATCCTACATCATTATGGTAATTAAGTTGAGATGCTTATCTCATACTTAAGTATTCTCATTATCCCTAATCAGGGAGGATATAATGAGTTTACAACCTTTGATTTAGGCTTAAGCTCATTAACTTATGCAAAACACCAAAACCAATAATAAAATTGAAAACACAAAAACAAACAATAATCGTCTCCTTTGGGATTCTTTTCTCATTATCTTCAATCACAAACGAGAACTCGCTTCTTCCGTCTAATGCAAGACAGTTAGCACTTGAACCAGACAAGTCATACACTTGAGCATAGACAAGCAAGCAGTTCACAGTCAATTCATTTTCAGTCTCTTTGAGTCGAACTACGGTGTTCTGACTTCCTCATTGCACTAGAGGATATGTAGGCATAACTTAACAGTTATCGAACAAAAGTCTCTGTGTCTTCCCCCTCTTCCAGCATTCTCTTTTAAGCCTTATTCCTGAGCATTTCACTTCTTCTTGCACTGACACCTGTATATTCATTTCCAGCTTTTGCACACAGATAACACATACACTACCCCTTTAAACACAATCTTTTGAGCGTGGATCCCATCGAGTACGACGGACAATCTGGGTGCTAATACCTTCCCAGGTTGTAACCAACCCCCTTTCTTAGTTTCTCTGGTTCGCAACCATCTTATCCATCTTTTTCTAGGTTTATGCAGCATTACCTTTCCTTCGGGATAAAAATGCCTAGCTGGCGACTCTATTCAGTTCATTTCATTTCTCCTTTCGCCGACCGTTCGCGTCTGCACCGGGATGCAAATCTTTGGGAGTGACACCTGGCAGGGGACGGCTGCTGAAAGTATCGTGACATAGGACAAATGTCAGATAAGAGGATCAACGACGGGGATGACCATCAGATAAAAATGATGAAGGAAAATCATAAAAAGGTGAAGGACGATCACATGGCAGGGGACGGCTGCCGAAAATATCACGACATAGGACGAATGTCGGATAAAAAAGTTGTTCTGTTGGTGACTTACTGGGGGAATGGTAAACACGGACGAGCGTTTACGCCTTAAAATAAAAGGTATAAGTGTTTGACAGTGTGTATAGACTAAAGACGCAGACGAGCATCCTTAGGACCACGATACGAACGAGTATCGATAGAAACAAATGCTGACATGTGTTTAAGGATGATGATACGGACGAGTATCAATCGGTTAAACAAGGAACACGAACGAGTGTTTGGTCTGCCGAGGAGGTGGTACATACAGAATGCGGACGAGTATCAGAGGATTGTGTATAAGTATGTACAAGTGTTTGACCTGCTGGGGAAATATGTGCAAGACACGGACGAGTGTCAAAAAGATTTGAGCAAGGGACACGGACGAGTGTTTGACTTGCTGGGTAAGTATGACATGGGTGTGTCAAAAATAATATGTACAAGTATGAACAAGTATCTGTAATGAGAGTGCAAAACGTTTTTTGGCTTTTTCTGCGGGGGGTAAATTTTGTATATTGTTGGTGAAGTGATTTTGCATTTGCAGGTGATTGGCTCGAACCTGGCTTATGATCATTCAAATGTTTGATTTTTGTCGTAATGCTCCGTATTAGAGGGAATGCTACGCTTAGTTTGGGGGGAAAATGATGCGAATGCTATGATTATGCAAAATGAGAGAACCGATCCGAGATCCGGATCCTGCGGGGAGAAAGATCTCTAGACGATCTGTCTGGAGGGAGGACTCCGCTGGGGAGAGAGATCATTGGCTGATCTCTGGGGAGAAAAGATCACTGAACGATCTTCCTAGGGAACTCTTGTGGGGATCTCGGCTGGGGAGGCTTCTGTTGAAGAGACTCATGTTGGAGATGAGGAGGCTTCGGCAACTCCGCTAGGGAACAGAAAACCCTGGCAACTCTATTGGGGAGAAACTGGCAACTCCGCGGGAAAGTGATTCTGCGGACTCTGCTGAGGATGAAAAAATCTTGGTGACTGGATGAGGAAGGGGACTCTTCCCACTCTGCTGAGGATGGGAAAATCCTGGAGACTTTGTTGAGGAAAAGAAGATCCTGGCGAATCTACTGGGGAAAACTTTGGCAACTTGCTGGAGATGAGAGGATCTTAGCAACTTAGCTGAGGAAAACTCTGGCAACCTCACTAGGGAAAAGAACACTTTGGCAACTCTTTGGGGAAAAAGAAGTTCCTTGCGACTTTGCTAGAGAGAAGGAGTTCCTGGCAGCTTTGCTAGGGAAGAGTAGTTCAAGCATTGCTCGGGAGATCCTGCTTGAGGAAGAGAGAACTTTTGGGAAGTAATCTATTGTAAATTCTTCGTCCAAGTGATATGCTGGGTATTTAATATGTTTCTTGAAGGATCCTCTGAGGGGATGACAGCTTCATGGGGGAATACTTCTGTCAAGTAATCCTACTGATTGCTGGCTTGGCTGGGGATATGAGGCTTGATATACCCCGTGCTGTGAGATTGTCTGTCTTGAGTACCTGCAACCTGTAAAAAAGAAACGCACAATTGTCCCGAGGTATCCTCAACCGGATTCCGTCATAGGAGTTAGATTTTCTCAAGAGTGCATATTTCCTGCAAGCATATATTGAAAATGGCTTATATGTTTTCATGCAAGTGTTTTATTATGAACTTTGGAAATTTTGCAAACGAAACAAAAAATGTACAAAATAAAGTGTGACTGAAAATTCTGATTTTATTGATTTGCGTGTGGCCTGAATGGGCAAGTACAGTGAAGAAGCGAATCCCTGAAAGGAGGAGATTGCTGTAAATTGAGAAAAATAAAAGTGTTGCCAATGTAGAAGTCGACGCTCCAGTGAGCTTCCTTTGCTATGACCCGTATGACCTTGACGTTATTTTTATCTTGCTTTCTGAAAAAGGTTGATTATGACTGACACTTTATCCTTTCGAAGCTTGTCATGTTGTGAGTGATACAGACGAATTCAGAATGCAATTGTTCGCTTATTCCCTGATTTTGCGTGGATCGCCCTTTCGGGTTTTCAATCCACTGGGATACCCATTTTTGCCTGAGCTGTCCGATGTGGCTTTTCAACTCAGCGAGTGTACATTTTTTAATTTTTCCCTTATTTTTGCCCGAATCTTTTATTCTGTTTTTGACTCGCCAGGATGCCCTATTTTTTCCTGGACTTACATTCTGTTTTTATGTCCAACGGGTCTTTTTATGCGAAGTATTTTATAACTGCATCTGAATTCATAGGAGATAAGAAATCCTTGCCATCCATTGTAGTGAGCATCAGTTCCCCACCAGAGAAAACTTTCTTTACTATGAATGGGCCTTCGTAGTTTGGCGTCCATTTGCCCCTGTGGTCTGTATTAGGAGGAAGAAGCCTTTTTAGAACAAGCTCTCCCACTTGGTATTCCCGAGGTCTGACTTTCTGATCGAAGGCTTTCTTCATTCGCTTCTGATATAACTGCCCATGACAGATGGCTGCTAATCTCTTTTCTTCAATCAGACTCAATTGATTATATCGAGATCGGACCCATTCTGCTTCATCCAGTTTCACATCTATCATCACCCGTAAGAAGGGTAGCTCAACTTCAACATGTAGGACAGCTTCCATACCATACTATCGCTCCCCGGATTTCCATCCTGGTACAAACGCGAAAGTGGCGCGGAAAAGGATAGAGTGGCCAGCCAGGCATTTTTATCCCGAAGGAACGAGAATGGTAATGCTGCACAAACCAGAAGAAAGAAGAGGAAGGACACAGGTCCTGCGAACCAAAGAGACTGAGTTCGGGAGTCGGTTACGACCTGGGAAGGTATTAGCACCCAGATCGTCCGCCGTACCCGACGGGATCCACGCTTGCAAGGAAACTGTTTCAAAGGGTGAAGAAATGAAAGTTGCTGCAAAAAGAGGAACTGAACAGGATAAAAGAAAAGAAAAAGGGAAATAAAAAAGAAATGAAAAGGAAAAATGTAGGGAAAATAAAGATTGTGCTCGAACGGGCCCTACCCCGCGGCCTACGTACCTCATCTGGACAATGAGGATCATAGTCGCCGTAGTTCCCCTAACTAGGGGTGGAAAGGATTGCTTGTGTCTTAAGGCTTGAACTGCCTATGTCAATGCTCAGGTGTTGCAGGCTCGGACGACGAGTGCGTAACCATCCTGCAAAATGACAAGTAGGAGCAAGTTCGCGGATGGAGCGAAGGAGATGAGAAAATAATTCCCGAAGGAAAGACGCTTATTGTTTGTTTGTGTTTTTTATGAAGCTTTTTATGAGTGTGTCACAAGGAAGTGAACTCAAGCTCTTTTCCATGGAATGTGCACTTGTCACTACATTCCAAGATGGAATAATAGAACAAGCACACTCAAGTAAGGAGAAGATCCCCAAAACATGAAGCCAGAGATTAGGGCTTAAGCTCACTAACTTATTAACTTATTAAGTGTTTTTGTATTTTTGAATGAAGAAGTGTTTTTTATGATTTTCTTGGTGAAGATAATATCCTGATCAGACTTGTGCATCACAAGACAAGCTTGTACTATCCCAAGATGGGAAGACTACAAGTGTCTCATGGGATAAGGCTATTGCTCAAGATATCACTTCAATCTTTATTAAGTGTCTTCTTTAGGGTTTTGAGATGAGAAGAGAAGAGAAACCAAAGGATCACAAAGGTAAAAGTCTAATGGGGGACTAATGAATCCTAAAGTTATCATGCAAAGGTAATCCTAGGTTAGTGAGGTTTACTATCCTAAAGAAGAAAGAAAGAAGAAGAGAAGAAGAATGAATAATAGAAGAGGGAGGAAGTAAGGCCTAAGCCCAACAAACACAAGGTTAGAAAAAATAATAAGGAGAAAAGAAGAGATAAGATTTGGAGATGTGGGAATCACATTCACACCTCTCACTTACCAAAGCCCCTGAAATGGTTAGTGACACAAGCATAAATGCAATACAAAATGAACATAATGTCAAAATAAAGTCACACAACCAGAAGTGAAGTCATAAACACAAATGCCAAATGCAAACTTAAAGCACAAGAATGAGAAAAGAAATACAACTCACAATGAAGCATTATGAATCACTATGACAAAACAAAGTAAAAATGAGAAGACACAAAGCAAAACCACAAGGTTCAAGACCAGAATCCTAACATGTTAGAAAAGTGCCTAAGGATCACATGAGATGAAGAGAAGAAGTGCACATAGTCAAGCATTCACATCATGAGAAGAAGGAAGCAAAGGAAGTCAGGTGAGCATGCATAAGTGTGGAAGAACTTCAAAAGCAAGCAAATTACAAAATTCTCAAGGTACAAACCACAACTCAAAAATTGAAGAAGTTGGCACAAGTGCCCTTCTAAGCTAAGGAGAGAACATATGATCCAAAAGAAGCAAAAAGGGACAAGTGAAGAATCAAAATTCAAATCAATTCAAGTAAGCATTCAAAAATTCCACAAAGTTGCACAAGTGATATTCAATCATACCATAACAACATGCCAAAAGCATGGGATCAAATTCAGGAGCTTAGTCATTCAAATGAGGGTTCAAACATGGATTAGGGTTAGAAAGCTTCATGCACAAGTTAGAGACCAAAATCAATTAAACAAAATTCTAAAAATCAGAACAAAAATCACCAATAAACTACATCTTATCATGAATCCAGAGAAGAAAGAATCACTTAAAAATTCAAAATAATGATCAAGATAGAAAATGAACAAGTCAGCATGCTTCAAAATGAAATAAAATCAATTAATTAAAAGAAACAATTAATTTCTGCGTGACAATTAAAAATAAATGAAAAATAAAAATACCAAAAATTAGAGAAAACTAAAAGAATCATTCCTGAATTTTTTTATAATTTTTGAAGACCTAAAACTATTTTTAAAAATTGAAAAGCAAACTAAAAATAAAATGAAAATAAAAAGAAATAAAATAAAGAAATAAAGCCAGGGGTGTATTCAACAAGAGATTCCGGTTCAGATTCAATGGGACTTAAAATAGGGGGGGTGGATAGCAAGTCAATCCCAGGCCAAAGTCAGCGCATAACATGTTAATATGGTGGATATTCAAATAATACAGGAAAAATGAAAAACCAATGGATCAGATGGACGCACAAGATCAAGTCATTCATTTAAAAAAGTAAGCAAAATGATTGGCCAGGGAGTGAGAGTGCACATCATTATAGTGAGGTGAGAAACAAAAGACATTATTCAGATTATATTTTAAAATAGAAAACACGTGCAAGGGAGGGGGAGTTTTAATGCGTTGTCATGTTTTCCTCCGTCCAGATCCCAGATCCAAAGGATGTGCTTCATCTTCCTCATTGAACTCAGGCGAAACAAAATGCAGAATCTGGTGACCAGAGCTAGGGCTCCGACACCGAAAAATTCAAACTAAGAACAAAACATCACATAAATGCATCAAAACCTCCAAATCAAGTCATTAAGCTACACTGAATCCAAATATA
Source organism: Lathyrus aphaca (assembly GCA_963966055.1). Classification (NCBI taxonomy): domain Eukaryota; kingdom Viridiplantae; phylum Streptophyta; class Magnoliopsida; order Fabales; family Fabaceae; genus Lathyrus; species Lathyrus aphaca. The sequence continues at coordinate 182,497,037 of OZ014520.1, forward strand.
GCAACCAAATTCACAATGGATCAAAGAATAATCTGGATCGAAGAAAAACAGATTTGAGCATCAAATTTCAGATCAATAATACAACCTCAATATTCATCCATTTTCAAATCCAATCATCACATAATCATCAGCATATCACACAGATCACAATGCACACAACTAAAACCATTTCTAGATCCATGAATTCAGTGAGTTACCTGAACTTGCAGAGCACGAATTAGGTCAAGATAAGCCTCCAAATGCTGCAGATCTACCTCCTTTAGCCTCTCCTTGCAAAATAAATGCAAGAGAGAGCTTGAATTGCTCTAGATATTGAAGTTTGAACTGAACTGCACCTGAACTGCACCTTGTGAAATCTTGAGCTTCAGCTTGAATCAATGGTGGATTGATGATCCTTAGGGTTCAAGGAAGAAGAATATGAAGTTTGTTTGATGAATGAGTGAGAGAATCAGAGGATTCGAAGTGAAATGCAAAAGAAGCCAAAACTTGAGAGTGATGAAATTGTGATGAATCTGAGCACAAAGTAAACCCTAGCTGCTTATATATGATGTTAAATGATCACTGATGAAAAATAAGAGGGAATGCACGTGAGGAATGATTGGGAGGAAGAAATTGCAAAATTGGCATGAAGAGTGTGATGAGGTGATTTTCTCGTGCATCCTTCTCATCCTTTGCACATGTTCAATCACAATCCAGCCCTTGGTTCAAAACAGGAAGTATCTTGGCCCTTGGATGTGAGGGTCATGCATTTTGAGTGATCATGCAATTTTGCACCTTATGGAATATCTCTCATCTCATGCACGAATTCTTTTGTTTCCTTGGGCAAAAAATCTTCTCATGAATTGCCTTGAAGTACTATAATCTCATTTTGTCCATCAAACCACTTGAAAACAAGCTACATGAGATTTTGCATTTGGAGGAGGCTTAAAATTCATGCCATGCCCTAGAATTCAAGATATTTTCGAAGGGCATATCTCTCAAACCATGAGGGCTATGAAAAAGTACTTGTACTTTTCAAAAATGGGAGGCTTTAATCTTCAATTTTTATGTTTGGTGGTGATCCATTTGAAGCTTTTTTCACCAAGTTATGTACACTTGAAAATTAGGGCAAAAGGTTACTAAAAATGGAAACTTTCATGACCAATCACATGCCAAAAATGCAAAACACCTCAAAACCTCTTGATTCTTGATCTTTGGCTTTGTCAAACCTCTTCTAAGATTATAAGAACATCCATTGGCTTGGAAAATAAGGTTGGACCTTTTGAAATCTCACAGTTGACTTCTAGAATGCACAGTTGACCAATTTCTTCATTTACAAGCAACTGAAGAAATACCTGACTTCCACAAGGAATTTTCTAACCAAATTTCATCCCTAGGATCCTCTTATCATATGAAAGACTTTGCCCAAATGAAATGGCCAAAATCACAAAGTTTTCATGCTTGAAACTCAAACCCTAATTTGGGATCATTGTATAGGAGCTTTGCCCTAGCTTGAATTCCCTGATGATCATCCAACCTCCTGGGCTTTTGTGAATGATCTTAAGCTTGTGAATGCAATGTAGCCTCCTCATAAGACTTAAACAAATCCATTGGGCCTCTTGTTATAGCTTGTGATGCTTCAAATCTCTCCACAGATGATCATTTGCCTAATGCTAGGTCATGAGAATGTTATGCCTCATCTTTTTATGCAAAGATGCCAAGAATATGATATGCTTATGATGAATATGATATGGTGATGATACTTAAAAGAAAAGGGCAAATTTGGGGTGTTACACATACACAAGCTGATAAAGTGTTGCCCCAGTAGATGTTCTAATAGAGGTTCGGTACCCATTCAAGGCAAATGGTAGCATTTCGTGCCAGTCTTTGTAGGTGACTACCATCTTCTGCACAATCTTCTTAATATTCTTATTAGGGGCCTCAACAGCGCCATTCATCTTTGGCCTATAAGGAGAAGAATTGAGATGTTGAATTTTGAAGTCCCGACAAAGTTCTGCCATCATCTTGTTGTTCAAATTGGAACCATTATCAGTAATGATTCGCTCGGGAACTCCATATCGACAAATGATATCCCTTTTTAAATATCGAGCTACCACTTGCTTGGTGACATTTGCAAATGAAGCTGCTTCAACCCATTTGGTGAAGTAATCAATGGCTACCAGGATGAATCTGTGACCATTTGAAGCATTCAGTTCAATCTTTCCAATCATATCAATGCCCCACATGGCGAAGGGCCAAGGTGAAGACATTACATTCAAAGGATTCAAAGGATTCAGAGGCACATGCACTTTATCTGCGTAGATCTGGCATTTGTGGCATTTTCTGGCATAGGCACAATAGTCTGCATCCATTGTGATCCAGTAGTAACCCGATCTTAATAACTTATTTGCCATTGCATGTCCTCCGGCATGGGTACCGAAAGAACCTTCATGTACTTCGTGCATCAGTAGGTCTGCTTCCTTCTTGTCAACACATCTGAGCAAGACCATGTCGAAGTTTCGCTTGTACAAAGAACCATCAGTATTGAGGAAGAAACTGCCGGCTAGCCTTCTTAATGTCGTCTTATCGTTTGACGATGCCCCGGGTGGGTATGTCTGAGTTTCCAAGAAGCATTTGATGTCATGGTACCAAGGCTTGTTATCAGTGACAGTGTCCACAGAGAATACATATATCGGTCTGTCCAGTCTGGATACCAAAATCCAAGGTACATAATTGGCGACTTGTACTTTGATCATGGATAAAATGGTAGTCAAAGCGTCTACAAACTGATTCTCATCTCGAGGGATGTATTCAAGCTTGATTGTTGTGAAGAAGGTCAACAATATCCTCGTATAGTCACGGTAGGGAATCAGATGCTCTTGATGAGTGTACCACTTGTCGTCGTTCTGGTTGATTACCAAAGCTGAATCACCGAATACATTCAAGGTTTTGATCCTGAGGTCAATGGCTTCCTCAAGACCCATGATACAAGCTTCGTATTCTGCTTCGTTATTAGTGCAGGAAAATGTTAGCCATGCTGAGAAAGGCATATGAACCCCTTTAGGTGTAATAAGTACTGCACCAACCCCATGACTGTTGCAATTAACTGCCCCGTCAAACATCATAGTCCATGCTTCTTCTGGGTCAGACACTTCAGTGTGAATAAGCTTTTCACATTCTTTTGCTTTTAAGAATATGATGTCTTCATCAGGGAAGTCAAATCTCATAGGCTGGTAATCATCAATGGGTTGCTCATCTAGATAGTCAGAAAATACACTGCCTTTGATGGCCTTTTGAGATGTGTACTGAATGTCGTACTCTGTTAGGATCATTTGCCATCTTGCAACCCTTCCGGTAAGTGATGGCTTCTCAAATATGTACTTGACTGGATCCATCTTTGAGATCAATGAGGTAGTATGAGTCAACATATACTGTCTTAGTCGACGAGCAGCCCATGCTAAAGCACATCAAGTTTTCTCGAGCAGTGAATAACATTGTTCACAGTCGGTAAACGTTTTGCTTAGGTAGTATATTGCATACTCTTTTCGACCAGACTCGTCATTCTGGCCCAACAAACACCCCATTGAATCTTCTAATACTGTCAGGTACATGATTAGAGGTCTTCCTTCGACTGGAGGCATGAGAATTGGAAGTTCTTGCATATATTCTTTGATCTTCTCAAAAGCTCTCTGACAGTCATTGTTCCACCTGACTGTTTGCTCTTTTCTTAACAGCTTGAACAAAGGTCCGTAGGTCGCAGTGATATGAGATATGAACCTTGAGATGTAGTTCAATCTACCTAAGAACCCTCAAACTTCTTTCTCAGTCTTAGGTGCAGGCATTTCTTGAATTGCTTTGACTTTATCGGGAACAACCTCAATTCCTTTTCCACTTACAATAAAACCCAATATTTTACCAGAACGTACCCCGAATGTGCATTTGTCGGGGTTCAACCTTAACTGATACTTTCTCAGACGCTTGAACAACTTCAATAGATTCACCAAATGCTCTTCCTCTGTAAGGGACTTGGAAATCGTATCATCCACATAGCACTCGATTTCTTTATGGATCATATCGTGGAATAATGTTACCATAGCCCGTTGATATGTTGCACCGGCGTTCTTTAGACCGAACGACATTACCTTATAACAAAACGTGCCCCATGGCGTGATAAAAGTTGTCTTCTCCATGTCTTTAGGTGACATCTTGATCTGATTGTATCCATAAAATCCGTCCATGAAGGAAAATACCGAGAACTGAGTTGTGTTATCCACCAATACATCAATGTGAGGTAATGGGAAGTCATCTTTTGGGTTGGCTCTGTTCAAATCCCGGTAGTCGACTAACATACACACCTTGCCATCTTTCTTAGGTACGGATACAATGTTAGCAACCCACGGCGGGTAACTAGTTACAGCAAGAAAACCGGCGTCCCACTGCTTTTGTACTTCTTCTTTGATTTTCATGGCCATGTTAGGGCGAGTACGGCGCAACTTCTGTTTAACTAGCGGATAATCCTCTTTCAATGGTTGCTTGTGCATGACAATATTCGTATCCAGGCCTGGCATATCTTGATAGGACCAAGCAAAGACGTCGACATACTCTCGAAGCATACTGATGAGTTGTTCTTTCTCTAGAGCTTGCAGACTGGCCCCGATCTTCACTTCTTTCACATCTTCTTCGGTACCAAGATTGATAGTCTCAACCTCCTCCTGATGAGGAGCAATTACTTTTTCCTCTTGTCTCAACCACCTAGCTAACTCTTCAGGCAAATCATAGTCTTCATCAACCCCTTCATCTGCTTGATTAATCGGATTGTCGAAGTCATACAAGGTCATAGTAGTGTCATTGTCGGTGCAATCTGGAGGACTATCTCTGCAAGGGTTGAGATTTGTTCATTTTAGTGATTGATTTTATCTTTATTTAGAAAAAGTGAATGAAGTTTATTACGAAAAACATTGCCATTTATTGTTTTTTGCGAAAATAACAAAAATGAAAGACAGTGAGCGAAAAAATTGTTTGCAAAAGATGTCCATTGTGCATTAATTTCCATTTGCACAAAATTCATATATGGCCCTATTACAAAATGAGTCCCGACATCTTAGGCAAGATGCAAGACTTTGATGCATGCTCAAAATAGGAAATAATAATTACTCTGCAACAATAACCCTTATAATTTCCTGGGAAGACCAGTTGAGGACTTGTTGTCCCGGGAATCTTGGACGGATCCAGCTTTCCAGGTTGTAGTTGCTTTCAGCCTCATCTTCCAAAGTGTTGACAGCATCCGGGGTCAGCATTCCCCCACTTATGAACTTGGGAGCTTCAGCGGCCTCCTCTGGAACTTGTTGGGATGGTCTGTAACCCAAACCAAATTTGTCTTCTTTCATCTGAACCTTCAGCAGCTTGCCCCAGCCTTGGGCATTCCCGTCTTCAACAACCTTCCGAGATTGTTTGTAAGAAGCAATTGAAGTACCAGACACTTCAGCTCTTGCTTCATTGATATTGAGGGCTTCAAAACCTTGACTCATTGTTTCATGAATCTCCCCATCCATCTCAATGTACTTATAAGTAGCCAGATGACTGACAAAGATGTCATCCTCTCCACAGATGGTGATAACTTGTCCTTCCCAGTCGTATTTTAACTTCTGGTGAAGGGTCGATGTTACGACGTCAGCGACATGAATCTAGGGTCGACCCAACAAACAGCTGTAGGCATACTGAATGTCCATCACATAGAAGGTAGTTTGGAAAATCTGTGGGCCAATTATCACAGGCAACTCAATTTCTCCAAGAACCGATCTTTTAGAACCATCGAAGGCTCTGACAACTAGGTTGCTTGGACGGAGTGCAAGACCATCATATTCCAGCTTGACCAAGGATTTCTTTGGAAGGACATTGAGAGATGACCCAGTGTCAACCAAGACGTGAGAAAGTACAGTACCCTTACACTCTAAGGTGATATGTAAAGCCTTATTGTGATTACGGCCCTCCGTAGTCAGATCAGCATCAGTGAAACCTAGTCCATGACTAGTATTGACATTTGAAACCACCGTCTCTAGCTGATTAATAGTAATCTCCTCAGGCACGTAAGCTGCGTGCAAGACTTTGAGTAATGCATTCCTATGAGCTTCGGAACACATGAGCAATGATAATATAGATATCTTTGAGGGAGTTTGATGGAGCTGATCAACAACTTTGTAATCACTCTTCTTGATAATCCTCATGAACTCGTCTACATCCTGATCAAAGGACATCTTCTGAGTCTCTTTGGCAATTGGTTCTTCTGGAACCACATTCTTGCCTTTAGCTTTGGCAGCAGCTTCTGCTTCAGCATTAACTCTTAGGAACTGTAAGGCAAAGAGACGTCTGCTTCGAGTGAAGCCTCCGCCTCCCCCAACACTATCAATTTATGGTGTAGAATTTGAAGAATCAAGAGCGACTTTCTTTCCGTTGCAATAAAGATCTGAGCCGTAATGCCAAGGCACGACACTGCTACTATCATAGGGAATTAGTCCAGGCACTGTGATAGTAACCAGACTGATTTCTGCGGAAGAAGGAGTTGTGACCGTTTGTGGATCATAATAAATTGGGACAGGAGGTCTGATGGGAGATGGCACAGGTGCAGGGAGTTGTTGATGTTGATGTTGATGTTGCTGAAAGTTGTTGAAAGAATCCGGGACATGAACTGTTGTTGGATCATAATAAATGGTGACTATGGAAATGTCGTCATTGACAGTTGTTGTTGTTATAGAAGACTCTGTTGAGATAATGTTCGTTGATGTTGTAGAAGAATCCTTTAGAATGGTGTTTGTTGAAGTTGTATAAGAGATGTTTGTTGGGGTTGTAGAAGTTGGAACTGTTGAAGTGATTTGTAAGATGCCTTCTTTGATAAGACTGTTGATACCAATCCTCAAGTTTGCACAACCATTGGCAGAAATATTGCAAGCTTCACAATAGGCCTCACAACCTGGGAACACTTGGCACTTCAACAGTTGAGCTTTCACTTCGGCCAATGGTGTTTGGATACTTGAAATGTCATCAATTAGGACTGATGGTTGGTCTTCTTCAATAGCATTAACCTTGGTCCACCGTGATTCGGTATTGGATTCTTTGTGACATTTGGAGGAGGTACAAAATTCAAAGCTTTGGAATAAACTAAGTCCTGAACTTTCATGTGTAAGGCCCTGTATTTCTCTGTTGTATGGCCAGGTGCATTGAAGTGGAAGACACATCTGGCGTTGACATCATAGTTCCTTCAAGATTTAGAGGATCAGGTGGAGTCAAGGTTCTTAATTCAATCAGGTTGAGCTTCAATAATTGTGGAAGCAGAGCTGCATAGGGCATCGAGATAGGATCGATAACCCTGTTTATTTGAGAAGTCCTTTGCTGGAACGAACATTTATGTTGGTTGTTGTTGTTGTTATAAGATCTTTGTTGTTGCGGGAAGTGTTGTTGTTGTGGGAAGTGTTGTTGCCGAGGTGCTGGAGCAGGAATGGTGACAGCAGCTACTGATCTTGGAATGTATTGAGGCCTACCTCTGCCCATATGAACTGAGTTAGTTTCACCTATCCTTATAGGTCCTGAGAAGGGTTTCCTTGCACTGCTGGAGCTAGCACCGTTGTCAGATACCCATCTTCAAAATACTTTCAATTCTCTCACCAACTATAACCACATCAGCAAAACTAGTAGAAGTGAAAGCAGCAAGCCGGTCAATGTAAGTTCCTTGTAGGGTATTCATAAACATGGCAGCCATTTCTCTTTTAGACATAGGTGGCTGGACAATAGCAGCAAGCTGTCTCCACCTCTGAGCGTACTCACGGAAACTTTCCCTTGAGGACTGAGACATTCCCATTAGGAGAGTCATGTTGGGAGCCATATCCAGGTTGTACTGATATTGGCGTATGAAAGCTTCAGCTATGTCCTTCCAGTTCCTGACTGTTGCTCTAGATAGGTGAGAAAACCACTCACGGGATGCCCCGGTTAGACTATCTTTAAAGTAAAACATCCATAACTTCTCATCTATGGTATAATCTTTCAATCTCCCCAAAAAAGGTTGAAGATGGGTACGAGGGCAGGAGGTACCATTATACTTTCAAAGCAAGGAGGTTTGAACTTGTGAGGAATCATGACTCCTTCCACTAGTCCCATATCCATCACATCAAATCCCAGAGAGTTTTGGGATTCAATGGATCTCAGCTTCTCAGATATTTCGTCCAAACGACGATCATAAACTTCATCAGCCCCAACACCTAACACTGTAAACTGCTCGTCCTGAGGATCTTCTTGCAGGACACGATCTCATGTGTTTCTCTGAGTATTCCCAATAACATTGACTTCAGGGTTGATATGGGGCCCAAACTCTGGTGTGTTTGTTTGCGGCTGATCGCGCGTGTTGTTACTCGTACCCCCAGTGCCTGCATGGTTCTCGTCTGGAGTTTTCCGCTCGACTAACTCCCTCAATCTTTCCTGGGTCTGTGCTAGCCAATTCATCACAACCATGAACTGATTACTCTGAGTCCTCACTTATGTTCTCACATCAGTCATCTGAGTCCTCACATCTGTCAATTCTTGCTGATGTTGATCCATCTGTAAGCTCGGAAGGTTGTTTCTGGTCGGATATCGGTGGATGCGGTTGACGGGAAAGACTCTCCTACAAGAAATATTTCCTGAAACACACAGCAAAGTGAGAAAACAACAACAAAACACATGCAAAAAGAATGAGGTTAGCATGCAATGCAGTATGTCTATTTGTCTTCAGAGGGTATCCGGTTTGGTTCTTTGGTTTTGACCTTCCAGACCTCTGGGAATGATGAAGATGTTTGAAGAGAAATGAAGCTCAAAAGAAGATCCGGGTAACACATAAACCATACATTACAAATGCAAAAATACATAGTTTATGATTACAACAAGTTCCCATGGTGGGTCAGAATACAATCAAGTCAAAAATACAAACAAAATCACCATGGAGAATTAAAGTACAACCAAAATAAAATACAAGTAAAAAGAAATCAAACATCCAGCCCAAATTCATCCTCCTTGACTTCTTTCAAGAGAGCATCAGTCACTGGTCCAACTGGATGCTCTGTGATGGTCCTGATAAGAAGGTTTCTGGTTGCAATGGCACTTGTCATCTTCTGGTACATGTCTTGTTCTTTTGATCTCTTCAACCCCGCCCGGAGTTTCAGCTCGGAGATTTCCTTCAGTGCTGCTAGGAGTTCTTCTTGACTCTTCTTCTCATTGTCTTCCAGCTGCTTTATCTTAGCCTGTGTTTTTTGATCTTCTTGCAAATGAGCTTCAGTTATTCTGATCCATCTAGCCTGACTCTCTTCCAGATAGTGCTCAGCTCTGGCCTTCTGAATCTTGGCTTCTTTACATGCATTCTTCAATACCAACTCCCCTGCTCGGGCTTTTCTGATGAAATCCTCTATCTTCTCAATCTTAGTCACATGCTTGATACGGAGCTTCTCTAACCTTTCATTGTCTAGACGAACATCATTCCTTTCCCAAAGGGTCTTCTTCAGAGCTTCAGAAAGTCGGGCATTCCTTTATTTCAACTTGTCAAATTCCTCCAGGCTTACTGTAGCTACAGGCTCTACTGCTGATGGCCCTGGCACATCTTTCAGGGTGAATGACATGCGAGTGATCTGTCCTTTGATGCGCGACCATTCAATGTACTGAGCTGAAGCCTTGTTATTACACTTTCCCAGGATAGTAGTTCCTTTAGTCTGTATGTGGTCCCAAGCCCAGGCTACTTGTCGGATGGTGGCATGATTATTCAGAATGGCACAGTAAAGAGACTCTGCTAAATCCTGCTCTCGAGGTGGATGTACCAAGGCATACCCCAAGTGTCTTCTGAAAAGCAAAGGATTGTAATTGATGCAACCCTTCACTCCAATAAGAGGTACATTAGGATATTGTCCACAACTTGTAATTATGTCTCTGCCTTTGGTGTTTTGAGTACACCACCTGATTTCTTCTAATGTGAGTGCAATCATTCTCTTAGCCCAGTTCCTTGACTGATGTGGATTCAGGAAAGCTTCCATCTTCGGCATATGTCTCATCAACCAACTGTAAAAGAGGGGTGCACAACATCTGACCAATCTTCCTCTCTGCTTCTCATTCCTCTGATGCACTGAGTAGTAGAAATCTCCTAGCAAGGTAGCAACTGGATTCCTGAGCATAAAGATGTGGATAGCATTCTTTCTTACAAACTTAGGCTCGTCCGCAAACAAGATGATACCATATATGCTAAGAGCCAGGAGAGCACAAACAATTTCCCACTTCCCTGTTGCAGCATGACTGGTAGCCTGAGTGACTAAGAAGTCCAAATGAAGGCTTGGGATTCCATCCTTGGTGGTCATATGCTCATCAATGATAGTTGCTTCCGAATGTAGAGCCTTAGATATGTCTTCATTCCTTGGAGAAGTCATCTCAGGGTTGAAAGGAATTCCTCTTCTGATAGGGACACCCAACAACATAAAATAATCTTCCAATAGATGACCTATCTGAAAGTCTGGGAAAGTGAAGCAACGGAGAGGAGGGTCATAAACCTGAAGACAGGTGTGAATCATGCTCCTATGTGATGCATCCAAGTCCATGATCATGTCCAGGATACCACCATAATGTTCTCTGAATATGGGGACATGATCAGGAGTGATAAGAGCCTGTATCTGCCTGATGCCTGCTAGAGGGTACTCAAAGAAATGGTAAGTGATGTTGTTCTTCCTGGTTGAATCCATACTGATAATGGGTGCTGATGAAGATACCTAAAGCAGATAACTGAAGCAGGTAGCTGAAGAAGACAACTGAAGAAGATATCTGAGCAGAAGAACGGTCAAAACCAAACCAAAGAAGATGTGGATACCCTGTAAAAACAAATAAACAAAATGTTAATGATGCAGTATGATGTATGCTGAATGATATGCAAGGTTTTGTGATCAGGTATTGGATTGTCAGTTTCTTTGATAGGGTCCATGAGTGTTCGGAATTCCGGATGAAGGTCTGAGAACTAGTAACCAGGTGGGGGACTCAAATAAAGAGTCACTTGTCCAGGGTTTCATAAGATCAGTCCAAAATAGTGTAACCTTAAAACAATTCCAGTAACAGGATATGTTGAGGCCAAGGGTTCCTGCAAACCTGTAAACAACCCCACCCACTCACAGGTATTGTTCTAGAACAAGGATCCTCAGGTTCAGATCTATTATGAGAAGTGTAAGCACTTCTAACCCGGAGGTACAATGTTTACCCTAATCATAAAGGATCCTCCTCTAATTCACCTCAGATACTGAAGGTCATCTAAAAAAAGTCATCCATACTTAGCAGGCTTCCCAGATAGCCCTAGCACTACAGGAAATCTGTAGCACAGAGTTCTCAAGAAGAAACCCATGTCTGAGCCGTGTTTCATATTCCCGCACCAGACCGAAATAGAAGGGGGAAAATATGAAGCCACTCTAATCCTATGTCTGTCACTCAGGCCTTTGTGTTGGACCTTTCTCACTGGAATACCCCTCCCACCAAGGCAAACCAACAAAATAACACAGGATATGTTAATAATAAATGAAATGCAGAAAGCGGTAAGTGAAAGCGATAAAGTAAATGCAGTAAATAAAACTATACATAAAGCAATAAATAAATCAAAAACAAAAGCACACATTGCACATAACACCCCCAGTAAACACAAACAAACAAGCGCTAGGAGAAACTCTCAAAAGAACCAGAAAGCCCTGGTTCCAAAGTCTCCTCTCCCCAGCAGAGTCGTCAAGCTGTCGTGCCCAAAGATTTACATCTCCGGTGCAGATGCGAACGGTCGGCGAAAGAGGTTGAGGTTGAATAGAGTCGCCAGCTAGGCATTTTTATCCCGAAGGAAAGGTAATGCTGAATAAACCTAGAAGGGTATGGATAAGACGGTTGCGAACCAGAGAAACTTAGAAAGGGGGTTGGTTACGACCTGGGAAGGTATTAGCACCCAGATCTTCCGTCGTACTCGACGGGATCCACGCTTACTTGATTGTGTCTAAAAGGGTATAGTGTATGTGTTGACTGTGTATGAAAAGCTAGGATGAAAAAGAATGTACAGTGTGTCATTGCAAAAAGGATATGGAATTCAAGATTAGGGTTCTGAAAAGAAAAGCTGGAGGAACGAGAGGGGGGAGACACAAAGACTTTTGTTCGATAACTGTTAAGTTATGCCTACGTATCCTCTCGTGCAATGAGGAAGTCAGAACACCGTAGTTTGACTCAAAAAGACTGGATGATTTGGTTGAACTGCTTGCTTATCTATGCTACAGTGTATGACGCTTCCGGCTCGAGTGCTAACTGTCTTGCATTAGATGGGAGAAGCGAGTTCTCATTTTCAGAATGAGTGTGATGAGAAAAGAATCCCGGAGGATACGATTATTGTTTGTTTTTGTGTTTTCAGTTTTTTATTGTTTTTGGTGTTTTGCATAGGATAATGAGCTTAAGCCTAAATCAAAGGTTGTAAACTCATTATATCCTCCCTGATTAGGGATAATGAGCCTACTTAAGTATGAGATAAGCATCTCAACTTAATTACCATGATAATGTAGGATTAAGATCATTAACCTAATTGTGATTATTAAGATGTTTTTGGGTTTTTGTTTAGTGTTAAGTAATGAGTTTAATCTCTAATCAGGGATTAGTGAACTCATTACACCATCCTAAGAGAAGGATGATAGAGGAGAACACTTAAGCTGAAGAAAAAACCTCAACTTAATCCATGGTTAGGGATTAAATTCATTATGTAACAAACCTTTATTAAGTGGATTTTAATTAAAGGGTAAGATCAAGAAGTGAATTTTAAGTTTGTAAGACAACTTGAGGGGGACTTTTCCATTAAACACTAGGGTTAGTCCCTCTTAACCATAAGAAAGAGATGTAACCCTAATATAAGGCCCAAGTTACAAGCTTAAGTCTTAATAGTTATTAGGTGTTTTTATTAATTTGGTGTAAACAAATTAAAGGTTTAACACTAAGGATTAAAGTCATACACTCCATCCTAAGATAAGGATGCATGCATAACCCTAATTCAAAGTCCTAAAGCTTTAAGTGTTTAGCCTCTGATTATGAGATGAATAGATTGACTCAAGGAGACTCAAAGGTAAAAGACTAAGGGAGACTATATACAACTCTAAAAATTATCATGCTTGGATATCCTATGGTTTGTGAGGCATAAGAAAGATCTTCAGGAAGCCACCATGGAAGAAGAAGTAGATGAAAAGAGAAGGAGAAAGATAATAGGTTACTTACTTCCTGAAGAAGATAAGTAACATAAGAGAAAGAGATAGGAGCAAGAGAGAACAAGTGAATTAGATTCACTTCAAAGACATGTAAGAAATGCAAATGAAGATATGAGAAGAGGTGGGATGTGAAGGTAAATCCACATCCCAAACAACTTACCATAAGCCCCTGAAAGGTTAGTGTGAATGCATAAGATGCAAAGAAAAAGGAAATAAAGCAAATGGAAGTGCAATGACCAAAACCGGAAGTGTAAACATGATGCAAATGTGTTATGAGATGATGCAAATTCATGTAAGATGTTTATGAATGATCATACAAAGGATGAGATGCAAAAGAAGCATGTTAGAAGCTTGAAAACACATGAATGTACATGAAATATAATGAATGCAAAGCATACCAAATGAATGAAGAAATGATCAAGCAATGTTCAAACATGTCCTAAGATGTCTAAGATGACATACAAATGAATGAAATGCTATGGCAAGTTCATATGATGATGAGATATAAAGGTGAATGCAAATGAACATGAGAAATTAGGGTTTTAAGACAACATGAGATGCACATGATTAAAATAGAAGCATACATCATGATTAAAATTTGAAATTTAACTCAAACAAACCTTAAACATATACAAGATCACTCCCCAAAGGTGAAGGTCAAAAGCTAAACCTAATGGAAGTTATGAATTTCCTAAGTTAGCTAGGTTTTTGGGTGATTCTAAATGAAAAATGCAAATCAAATAGAAAATGCAATGCAAAATTATGAATCAAATAACCTATATACTAGATGCAATGTATGAAATAATGCAAAAAGAATCAAGTTCAAACTCATCATGGTTGACCAGAAATGATTTTTTCAAGTTAGGGTTAAAAAAATGTGAAATTCATGAACCCTAATTCAAAGATAATTGTGAAAACATGATCAAACCTAAAAAGAAATTTGTGTGATGAGTTTGTAAATGTTTATAAATGTATGAGAATGCATCATGATTTTTTTGGTGATTTTTAGAAACCTAAATGCATTTTTAATTAATTAATTAAAATCATTTAGTTAATTAAATAAAACATTTAAATTATTTAAAAAATACTTTTTTAATGCAAAAATTAAAAATAAAAACATTTCCAAGTTTAGAAAAATATTTAAAGTGAAAATGCAGAAAATGAGATTTTTAAAAGTCTTTTTGCTATTTTAAAATAAATATGGAAACAAATGCAAAATGAAAATAAAATAAAATGAAAGAAAATGAAAGTAATCCAATCTGATGGTCCAAATTCAAAATGGGGGTGACTGTGCACGCTATCCTATGGTTCAAATTAATCCTGACTAATTTAAATTAATTAAGTTAATTAATTAGGTTTAGGGTTTAATGATCCAATCCTAGCCATTCACACGTGCGGGCAAAACAGATCCTAGGGCCACAATTCAAACTGACACTTAAAACCTAATATTAACCCTAATCTCTTTCAGGCGACGGGAACAATGTTCTGGTCGTCTTCTCCGGCCAGGTCTTCACTCCATCTCACTCCCTAGGCCACCCCAAACTCCCTAAATCTCCAGAATCACTCATTAAACATCATAGAACAAGAATCCAGCCACCAAAAAAATTTATATTTCATCAAACTCATGAATCGAAGCAAATCGGAAAAACGTGCAAAAATTTTAGAAGTTAAATACATCATCATTTCTCAACTATTTTGAAAACTAAACACATCAGCATGATCAGGAGAGCATTTAGATTCATTCTATAACTTAAAAGGAGAGTTTTGGGAAAAATGTTCTTGATGATTACCTGAGTTGAAGCTTTTCAGTTTGGAGCTTTCTGACCTCATCTCTTGTGCAAAACCACTCCAATGATCACCTTGATGCTTCTGGAAGGCTTAAAACAAGTTTATGATGGCTAGTTTGTGATGTTTGGTTCTGATAACTCAGAAATCGTGTTTGTGTTGTGGAGTGTTTCAAGCCATTGTAATGGTTGGTTTGTGTTCTATGATTGATTTTGAGATGATTGGTGGAAGAAGTTTTAAGTTTGAGTGGTTGTGCAGAGAGAATCGAAGACTTGAAGGTTTATGGAAATTTTGGGCAATCTGAATATGGTGAGGTTTCAGGCTCCAATCTTGTGTGAAATGAGTTGCTTGATGTCCACATAAACAATGCTGATTGGCCAGAGAGTTGTTATGGCATAGTGTGATTGGTATGGGCCAAGTTGCAAAAAAGTCAATGTTATGGTACCACAAGCATGGCACGAGTCAGATCTGGTTTGAAGGCTTGTCCTGCCTCAGCTTCATTCATGGAGGTCCCTTGGATGGTTTGTGATGATCTGGATGGCTTGATGCAAGAGATAGCATGTGTTTTGCAATTTGGCCCCTTTGGAAATTTTGTGAAGATTACTCATAGAAACTTCTGATACAAGGCATGATTTTGGTCTTGCAATGTTGCATTATCATGTAATGAAGCTTAGTGGTCAATTATAGGTCACAAGAGTGCTTAAAACTTGGTTTTGCAAAAATCCCTCTTTGGCATGAACTTGAAAATTATAAGATTTTTCCCAACTTTGAAACATCATATCTTGAGTTCTAGGATGGATCAAGAGGAGTTCTTGTACTTTTTGAAAATGGGAAGATCCAATCTACAACTTTCATGTTTAAGGATTTTTCATTTGAAGCATTTTTTATCAAGAAAGATGAGGTTGAAAATCTTTCCCAAAATGGAAAGTTTTCATTACAAGTCATGTCCAAAAATGGAAAGTTTGCAAATGGCTTGAAATTCTTCAATCTCGTGAACTTCTAACCACTTATAAGATCAAATAAAGATCATAGAACCTCAATTTGATGAAAATGACCCTTTGGTACCATTGGTGGTGGCCTCAGATGCCCTGATTCTGACTTTTCTTGCACAATAAGTTACCAATTGATCATATGACTTCCACAATGAATTTCTTCATAAAATTTGGTACACATGCTCCTTATAATATATTAAGACCAATGGAATCAATAATGACCAAAAAATTTGAGGTTAAAGGCCTCAAACCCAAAACCCTAATTTTAGGTCATCTGTGTAGGAAATCTTTATTCTACCTCTATGCCTTTGCAATGCTTTGTGATCTCTTGACTTTTGTGAACTTTGGGGAGCATATTATGATCATGGAACACACATGGACCCTCTTTAAAAGCTTCAAGACCTTTGGTATGGCTCAGATCACTTCTTGGATTGCTCATATCACAAACCCTAGATGCAGTTATGCAGATGAAATAAACTATGTAGTGTGAGATGGTATGATTATGCAATGCAATAATGAAAGATCATAAGCCATGGTGTGAAAAAAAGTGAGGGAAAATTTGGGGTGTTTTCACGCATATCGATTCAAAGCTGAGAATATTTATTAATTAATGATGCTAAGAGATATTATGTTTCCCCTACTTTTATCCGACTTTTCCGATTAACTGTAATTATGTTAGTTAGGGAATTTTGGAAGATATGCCTAATCATGAGGATTAATTGAGAGTAGAGGCATGCGATTATCGTGAGGGTTGTTTTATGGCGGTAATTAACCAGAATGTTAGAGTTATATGTTTGAAAACTATATAACCAAAAGTATCAAGGATGGAGGAAGAGTTAGGAAATCTTACCATAAACCAATAGTGTGGCCTAGTATTGTAACTAGAAATTTTTAGATGGTATTACTTATGAGGTGCTTAGGTTCATCCTAGGTCATTTTGAATCCTTGACACGTTATGCGCGATATTCTCCGCAAAGTCTCGAGTAAGTCTTGAGGTGGGTGTTCCACTGAGTCCCACAAGAAGCATCAGTTCGTTCGGCTTGAGGTGGGTGTTCCACTGAGTCCCACAGAACGCATTGTGTAAGTATTGAGGTGGGTGTTCCACTGAGTCCCACGGGAAGCATCAGTTCGTTCGGCTTGAGGTGGGTGTTCCACTGAGTCCCACGGGAAGCATTGTGTAAGTCTTGAGGTGGGTGTTCCACTATGTCCCACGGGAAGCATCAGTTCGTTCGGCTTGAGGTGGGTGTTCCACTAAGTCCCACGAGAAACATTGTGTAAGTCTTGAGGTGGGTGTTCCACTGAGTCCCATCGGAAGCATCAGTTTGTTCGGCTTGAGGTGGGCGTTCCACTGAGTCCCACGGGGAAGCATTGAGTAAGTCTTAAGGTGGGTGTTCCACTGAGTCCCACGGGAAATATCAGTTTATGTAAGTCTTGAGGTGGGTATTATGATGAGTCCCATGGGAAGCATTCGTTTTGGTAGTCTCTTGAGATGGGTATTACACTGAGTCCCATGGGAAGCCTTGTCGGTAAATACTTGAGGTGGGTATTTCATTGAGTCCTACGTGAAGTGTCGAGAATGTTGTTTTGGTTATTCCATCTCGTTTTGATTTCCTTATGGAAGGGTGACCTTAGGCTTGAGATGGACGTTATATCGAGTCCCATGAGAAGTAAAAGGTAATATCCTAGCTAGTGATAGTAGGATTTGTAGAACTCTTGGACGTGGTTCCAATGAGAGTGAGGCGTGTGAACTCGAGGTCATTTTTTCCTTTTGTAAAGACTTGAGTTAGGTTTTGATAGAACCCTTAGAGCCGAGAGAACTCTAAGATAGGGAGCCCACTGAGATGTTGTTATCTCACCCCACTATTGTTGTTGCTTTTCAGGTTCCTTTTTGCAGGTTTGATTTACAAGTGGAGCTATGCTCGAGATATTTCAAGTGAAGCATAGTTGTAGTCTTTCGCTGTGTATTTATGTATCTTGTACAATAATGGATATTGTATTGTTCTTAGCTTTTTATTTTAGTATGATTTCCATATCTTGTCCCATTGTTTGTATTGTTTATAGAATTGGACAAGAATGTGAATTATACTAGTAGGTATTTATGATATTATTCTAGATATATATTATATGGGGTGTTACATTTTCCAACTTGTAAGAAAACCGTGAGAAAACAACTGGTACACATTAACCAATTTTTTTAATTCCTCTCTATTTATACCTTCGACCTCTCATATTTTTGGTTGTAGATGAAATGAAACACATGGTGAAGCCAATGTCGAAGATCCATCCAATGCCGGTGAGACCCCAAAAGAATAAAATGACCGAAAGGAAAAAGTATTTTGTCTTTTAGCTAATTTCAGGATGATTCTAACATCTCATTTTCCTTTCCAGAGTCGAAAACATGGCCTAGACTCCCCAACAACCACCAAATCCAAAATGAAGAAAAACTCTAAGGCTCCCAACATTTCTCAGGCTACGTCAAAATCGACAGAGATCTTGACTGAGGATGAAAGTGATAAAAATCTGATCTTCTTAAGATCTAAACCCAAACCTTCTCCCTAACCAGGTGTCAGTAGAAAGAAAGGTGTAATTAAAAAAACAAATCCCTAAAATGAAACAACAACCTCGAGTGCTAGTCCTTCTAACAAAGAAGGCAAATATTTGGCTAATCATGATGACAAAGCACAGGATGAGCAACCAAAAGGTCTCTCGGTCGAAGAAAAAGAGACGAATGAACCCAAGGTATTTCTTTAAACAAGATGACTTCAAGATAATTTGATCTTTGGATTCTACTCTACTTTACTAACCATTCCTTTATTTTCCAAGGACCATCACAGTTAGACGAGAATATAGTGGACAAATCAGCAGGTATCTTACGTTAAACTCCCACGGAAACTTACTATTACATCTACTGGTTGGATTTTATTGACTCCAGAATTTCTTCTATTCATCTAGAGAATAAACCATTTGGTAAAGATGCAGGTTCTTTGACAAAACAAAATCCTAAAACGGAGATTGATTACAACCAATTATCTCCCCAATGGATTAAAGAGTTCGAGGATACCCTAGCATTTGTCCATGACAACCGCAGTGGAATATTTTTTGAGATTAAGCTCTTGATTAACTTAACTCATAAAGAAAAAGTTGTCACCACACTTTTATTTTTTTCAAAAGGAAAGGGAAAAAAGAACGAACAAAACTCAAAGAAGTTTTAAAGAAAAACTAATAAAACAAACAAAGATAAGGGTCTAGGGGTTGGTTATGCAAAGGGAAGATATTAGCACCCAAAACATCTATAGTACTCTATATGAACCTCTATGAATGTATTTTGGCTAAAAGGGGTTATTGCAATGAGATTGGGGAAATGAGAAAAGAAAATTTTATTTTTTAAGATTTTGTATTTTTCAAGACTTCCTGAGTCTCGTGCCTACGTACCCACAAATTGAAATGGAGGATCAAAACCTCGTAGTTCATGGTAAAATAAAAATTATTTTGATTGATTTTAAATGAAAAAAATATTTAGTCATTTCAAGGAGAAAACTCAAATAATCATCCACAAGTATGAGAACTTTGCATCACCATTGAGAAGGGTTCCAACTTGGATAAAAATTAACAAGTATGCCACTAACTCTCTTAGGTAGAAAAGAATTATTACCAATATTATGGGGATAGTAGAATTACATCTCAACTATGGAAACGACTTATGTCTAATCTTTAAAAAAGATTTTAAAAGGAAAAATGCAAAAAGGCACAAAATGATTTGAATGAGTTTAATCTCTTTTAAGTCTTTTGAAATTATTTGAATGTGCTTAAGATGTCTTAGCATTTATTAAGAAGAAAAGAGTTTGAAAATCACTTGACAAAGTCAAAGTTTATTGAGAAAATGGTTTCGTTTAAAACAAGAAGGTTTTGAAAAAGAAAGAAGAATTTGAAAATTAAAGAAGGGGGGAGATGAATAGACTATCCTATTGTACAAAGTAAAATCTAGGGAGGAGAGATCTAACAAAGAGATATCAAGCTTTATGACTTAATTCAAGAAAAGAATTCCCTTCCTTTGGATTAAGCCACAAGCAAGCCAAGTCTTCATAAGAGATCCACAAGCCAAGGATGAAAGGTTCCAAGGTCTCAAATCATAAATCCCAAAGCATAGGGTAAAGAACCAACTTAGATCATACAATGATCAAGTCATCATCAATATAAACCACCTCTTTTAGTGGATTAGGCATTAACCCTTTCTTCAACACCTAAATTCCATTGATATTAATGAGACTTTAATCAAACAAGAAATGTTCCAAAAATCTAGATCTAAGTCCAAGTCCAATCACAAGATAATAACACAGTCCGAGATTAAGAGAACCAAGTTTTTCAATCTTTTGATATTTATTAATGTCTTTAAAAGACAAATAAAATCCAAGTGGACAAAGAAAAAAAGAAGTATAAGCATAAACATAGGTCTAAGTGGATAAATAGAAAATGTCATAAACATAAGCAATATAGTATGAGATGAGATGCTAAAAATAAAAGCATAAAGTAAAAGCAGAAAGTAAATGACAAGAAATAAAGAGCAATAAATAAATGACATTAAAGTAAAGTTAGTGAAATAATATGTTAGTATGTTAGTGATTTAAAATAAAAAGACATTTTGTCATTTTAAGGGAATACACAACTAATCACCCACAAGTATGTGAAGCTTTTCATCACCATTGAGAATGACTCCAACTTGGATAAAAATAAACAAGTATGCCACTAGCTCTCTTAGGTGGAAAAGAACTATCATGAATAATATGGAGATATGATGATTACTTATCACCAATGAAAATGACTCATGTATACAAGAATATTTGGATCAAATAATCAATTTCCGATTCAGGGCAAATTTAGCGTTATGTTAAGCAATTGTAAGTGGACTTATATAGAAGCCACACCTATTGAGGTCAGTCAATAACAATGTTTGTGTTAATACATGCTAGAAAAATGATATGTATATCATTCTCCTAAAGCTATGTGAAAGCACCTAATGTTTGACAAAATTTTGGTAAGACATATGAAGATTAAAAATGAAGAATCTGCTCAAAATAGAAGATGTCAAAGATGATGTCCTAACAGCAAGATGAGATATCCTAGAATGTATTGCATGATTTAAATTATAAACAAATTTGTATGAGATTTGTTGAGGATTTAAGTTCTAGATCAAGACAAAGATATAAATCCCAAGAAAGAAGACTAAATATATGAGACTTAGACCTAGGATTAAATATGTCTTATGTAAAAATTCTAACCTAGTTCTCTTTTGTAAAATAAGGGTTTAAGTTTTGAGAGTCGTTGGCTCTTATGGTTGTAGTTCCCCTATATAGTATGGGATGCAAAAAGGACAACATAGATGCATGTACACTACCAGAATCCTTTAGGTAATGGTTGTTGTATTGTTCTTAGACGAAGTTTTTAATCATGTCCAAGATAACTTGCAGGTCAAGAAACCGTGACAGGTTATGTGATGACAGAAGACAGATGCAACACAGGTTGTGAAGGAAGTGAGTAGGTTATCTTATCAGAGTTATAAACAACTAGAGTTTAACTTTGGTGAATATGTTCATTAGGGTATTGATTAGGAGACAAAGTTGTAAATGGGAGATATTATCTTTGTGATAAGATTACGATTTAATGGAGTCTTCATCTTGGATTGGTATCCCCCAGATGTAGGTTTATTAACACCGAACTTGGTCAACATATTTTGTGTTATTATTATTCTGCAATTTATAGTTTTTCTGTATTGTGTTCTTGACTGAGATGTCCCAACATGTTGTCTCAACATTTGTTGGTATTTGTGTTGCATCACTTTAAAACAACAACTGTGTAATTCTCTTGTTTCCTAAAGTGCATTAATCATTGTCTTAACATTAAGATAGGAAATTGGAGTATCTACATAACTATAATTTCATTATGTCACAAAAACAAAATAAAAAGAGAATGGTATCATCTTAATCAAGAACTTCCATTGATTAGTCAAAGGCAACCTATTACTATCCCAAAGTATAGAGAATGATCCAAATAATCATTCATCTTCATGTTTGAAATAATGAAGATTCAACATCCTTGAAAAACTAACATTCCATGATATTTAAAATCTTCATCAACCAAAAGAAAAAAAGATAGAGAAGGAAATGAAGAAGAAGAAGAAGACAACACAATAAGAGGCATAAAACAAATTGAATCAAAGGATGGATCAAGCTATCATCAAAATCAATCATCCATTTTGGCGGATTAGGGTTTTCACCCCTTCAACTCCCAAGATCCATTAAGTTTGATGAAAATTATGATCAAATCAACTCATATCTAAAGCAAATAGAAGTCAACAAAGGTCAAAAAAATATATAATGCAATAAAAAGAAATATAATACATCAATAAGAATTTTTAAATCATTTTTAAAAGAAAAATAAAAGAGAAAGTCTATAAAGCCCTTCAAAACACCAAATAAATGACCAAGAAAATTATGGAAGGTCAGAAATAAAATCAAAAGCATATAATTAACATTTTTCAGAATTTTAAAAGACATAAAAGTATATTTAAACCAATTAAAAATAAGGAAAAAAGAAAAAGTTAAAGAAAAATAGAAAATAAAATCTACAAAAACAAAATCAAATGAAGAAAAATAAAATATAATTTTAGAAATTATTTTCAGTATTTATGGATAAAAATGAATTTATTATCAATTTTAGAAGTTTAAAACAATTTAATTATAAAAAAACTGAAAAATACCACAAGCGTTGGATCTAGCCTCATTAGTTGACGTAGAAGATCCAACAACTATCAGGCTTGGGCGTATGGTAGACTAAAATGAAAAAAAGCACATCAGGTCCACAAAATATCTCAACCATTGTATCCAAGTCAAATGATCAATGTATACGCATCCAAAAGTCCATATGAGAGGGAGTATTGTGGTCCTTAAATGAAATAACACATTAGATCAATTTCAAACTAAACAAAGTGAGGCCACCATGAAGCTTCTCCGGTGAGTTTATGGATTAAAATGAATTTATTATCAATTTTAGAAGTTTAAAACAATTTAAATAATAAAAAAAGAAAAAAAAAAGCTGAAAAAGACTACAAGCGTTGGATCTAGCCTCTTTAGTTTGTGAGCAACTCTAGTTTTGATTGATTATAATTTTTAAGTGTTTGTGTTTTCTTCATATTAAGAAAAATGCTTGCCTTTAGATCTTTTGTTTCATTTTCTATCAATGTTTTGTTTTTCTGAAAAATACGCAAAATGAATCGATTCATTCCAAAATGTATCGATTCATGTTGTTTGAAGGATTCTGGAAATTCGCAAAATGAATCGATTCATCTTGTCATGTATCGATTCATGCTGTTTGAATGGTTCTGGATTTTCTTCTATGAATCGACACATACAAACATGCATCGATTCATTACTTGTTTTATTCTCTGTTTTTATAAATCTGTTCAGTATGTATCGATTCATCGTGTCTTGAATCGATTCATTTGTCTGTTTTTCTTCTAACAGAATCTGCATATATATATGTGGAGTGTTTCATTTAGTGTGCAACAGATCACAGAAAATTGCAGACGAATTTTAGAGTGATAGATCATTGAAGAACACATCAAGAAAATGTTTTTGGAGTGTGGACAATTCAATGTTGAGCAGGATTGAAACCTAGAATCAAATTCATCTTCATCATCTTCTCAAACACCTTAATTCAAGAACATCAACAAGGAAGTGTGTGTTGTTCTGTGAATTGAAGGCTTATGAGATAACGTTCAGTGGTACGATCGGAGATCCAGCTGAGTTGAAGATTGGTAGAAGGTTTCAAGGAAAAACCAGCTGGGTTTTCCTTCAAGAACGGGTGTGTTCTTGAGGGTTTGTTAGTCACGTTTACAAGGCAGATTCATCCGCAGCGTAAGATTTGGAAATCGGGGGATTTCGTAAATAGATCGTGGAACCGGTGAATTGCTTGTATTGCTTGCAGGGAATCTTGATTGGGCTCAGATCAAGTGAAGGTTGATACAATAGGAAGATCTAGGTGTATAGATTTTTGGTGTTTGTATAGCAACCTTGTAATCGACGAATTCAGCAATATTGATATAAAAGTTCTCAATTTCGGTTTGAAATTGAGAGGGAGACGTACCCACACGCGAGGACGAACGTGGGGAACTTCCTTACCAAATCTCTGCGTATTGTATTCCTTCTCTATCTCTATTTACGTTTTCAATTGTTTTTGATTAATTGGAAATAGCTTTTGTGATAGGTGCATTCAACTGTTTTACATCTTGTGTGTTTAATCCTTTATCATCTCAATCGTAAATCCAGCACGTTATCACATGTCCGGTCTTCTAGTGGCTGGTCCAGAATAGACGCTTGTATATTTGGGACCATTATTTCCGTTATTCTTTGAAAACTCTGAAAAATCTTTTAAATCCTTGTAAACAAGGAGGTGATCCATTCACCCCCCCTCTAGATCACTTGCCACAGCGTCTAACAAGTGGTATCAGAGCACCGGTTCGCTGGTGCTTTGTGGCTGCCTGTAACGTTATGGATTCTGAACCAAAGGGGGCGTATAATAGAGCTCCTGTTTTCAATGGTGAAAATTATGGCTATTGGAAAGACTGCATGCGAGTTCACATAAATTCTGTTGATAGGCGCGTATGGGCTACCATTCAAAATGGTCCTTTTCAAATTACCATGGTGAATGAGGCAGGTTCCATAGTACCTAAACCAGAAGATGATTGGGATGAAAAAGATGAGAAAAAGTGGTCAAGTGATTGGAGAGCTCGTAATATGCTAATTTCAGCACTTAGTGCAGATGAGTATTATCGAGTTTCCCATTGCTCGACAACTAAAGAAATGTGGGATGTTTTAGAAATTGCACATGAAGGTACAACTGAAGTAAAACAGTCCCGCATTAACACACTTAATCAAGAGTTCTAACTCTTTCGCATGAAACAAGGAGAATCTATTCCCGACATGCAAAAGAGATTTGTTCATCTCATTAATCGTTTGAATGAACTTGGAAAACATGTTTCCAATGATATTGCTACTAATAAAATTCTGAGATGTCTTAGCAGGGAATGGCAACCTAAAGTAACAGCTATCAAGGAAGCCAATGATCTAACGACACTCACAATGACTACTTTGTTTGGAAAGCTGGAGGAACATCAGCAAGAACTAGAAAGTCTAGAAAAGTTTGAGAACAAAAGTAAAAAGGGAAAGGAGAAGAATAAAGACAAAGAGGGTGAGAAGAGGCCTATAACTCTTATGGCTTCTAACTCAAAGTCCTCACAAAAAGAGCTAAGCAACAATGAGTCAAGTAGTGACGAACACTCCGGTGACGAAGAAATGGGACTTTTTGTTAGGAGATATAATAGATTCATTCGAAAGAATGGAATCAAGCATTCCGACAAAAATCTCATAAATTTTAGAAGACAATCTATGGATTCAAAACAGGAAGAGATTAAGAAGAATAGAGAAAGAGGGTCTTGCTTTAATTGTGGCAAGTCCGGTCATTATAAAACGGATTGTCCTTTAAAGAAAAAGGATAAAGGAAAAGCTCTACCAAAAAGGTATAATAAGCAAAGAAGAGCTTACATTGCTTGGGAAAGTGATAGTGATTCATCAAGTACACAATGCTCAAGTGATAGCGATGAAACCGCAAATTTGTGTCTTATGGCTCACACCAAAAATCAGTCCCACCACAAGAAGAAAAGTGATGATAAAAAGGTAAAACAAGCTTATTATAACAATTTCTCTTCTATGTCTTTTTCTGAATTGAAAGTAGCTTTTGAAAAACTACATAATGAAGCTATAGAAGCATTCAAAAGATTATCTTCCGATAAAATTTTTTTTTCATACTTGGAAGGTAAAGTACAACATGCTGAAAAAGATTTAGAATACCTGAAAGCTAGTATTGCAGAAAATTCTAAAGCTATTGATATTGATGGTTGTAGTAAAATAAGGCATTGTGAAGCTTGTCACATTTGGCAACAAGAGTTTATTTCTCTTAAAGTCAAATTGGAAAAAGCCTTGCAACCTAAGATTACTTATGCCATTGATACTAGGTTGTTCAAAAAGTCATTAAATCCTCCATATGCAAAATATTCTTTTGTTCCAAAGGATTTAAGGACCAATCATAAACAACAACATTATCGTAGTGTTTGTCACTATTGTTGTCATGCTAGACATACCATTGAAAAATGCAAATTTAGAAGATTTCTAGTGCCTAAAGGCATTTATCAATGGAAGCCTAAAGACAACCATGTTACAACTTACCCACTTGGATCCAATAAAAATTGGGTACCTACCTCTCTCTTTTGATGTTGTAGGATGAGTGTCTTGCATCCGTAGAAAGAAGATGGTTTCTGGACAGCGGGTGTTCAAGGCACATGACGGGTGACATATCACTTTTTATTGACTTCAAAGCAAAGAAAAAGGGGTATGTTACTTATGGAGACAATAACAAAGGAGTTATACTTGGTAAAGGTAGTGTAGGTAACCCCTTTACCACTACTATTTCTGATGTCCATCTTGTAGAGGGACTTAAACACAATTTGTTGAGTATAAGTCAATTATGCGACAAAGGTTATAAAGTTTCTTTCACAAAAACTTGTTGCAAAATTGAACATACCGAACAAAATGTTGTGTTTAAGGGTGTAAGAGTAAACAACATATATATGCTTGATCTTTTGAGTGTATCTCTAACAAGCACTAAATGTCTAGTTGCCCTAAATGATGATTCATGGTTGTGGCATAGACACTTAGTGCATGTTAATTTCGATTTGCTTAATAAGGTTGTATCCAAGGATCTAGTAGTAGGTCTTCCAAAAATAAAATTTTCAAAAGACCACCTATGTGATGCTTGCCAAATGGGGAAACAAACAAGGGTCTCATTTAAATCTAAAAACATAATTTCAACTTCAAGACCCCTTGAGCTTCTCCATATGGACCTCTTTGGACCATCTAGGACAAAGAGCTTAGGTGGAAACTATTATGGTTTCTTAATAGTTGATGACTACTCTAGATTCACTTGGACTATATTCCTTCATAGTAAAGATGAAACTTTTTCTGCTTTTAAAAGTTTTGCAAAGTTGTCCCAAAACAAAATGAATTCTAAAATAGTTACAATCTGAAGCGATCATGGAGGTGAATTTCAAAACCATCTCTTTGATAAGTATTGTGACAAGTATGGCATTGAGCACAACTTTTCAGCTCCTCGAACTCCATAACAAAATGGTGTTGTGGAACGCAAAAATCGAGTTCTAGAGGAATTGGCAAGAACAATGCTCAATGAGGGTGGATTACTAAAATATTTTTGGGCTGATGCAATTAGCACAACTTGTTATGTTCTGAATAGGATTTTAATTCGTCCTATTTTGAATAAAACCCCTTATGAAATTTTAAAAGGTAGAAAGCCAAACTTGTCTCATCTTCATGTTCGGTTGTAAATATTTTGTTTTGAATAACGGTAAAGAAAATCTTGGGAAGTTTGATGCCAAAGCTGATGAAGGTATTTTTCTTGGATACTCTTAATCAAGCAAAGCATATAGAGTGTATAATAGGCGTTTACTTTCTGTTGAAGAATCTGTCCATGTTTCTTTTGATGAGTCTTACCCAAAAATTGTCGGAAAAGGTATCTCTTTTGATGACGCAGGTGTATCTACAGAAGACATACTCAAAGAAGCTGTTTCGGAAATTGATCAATCTGAAGCGGTTGATATTGAGAAGGAGGAAGATACTTGTCATGAAAAAGATAAAGAGGAAGGAACATCTGAAGTGAAGGACCTTCCACCAGCTTGGAAATCCTCTAAAGACCACCCTATAGACAATATATTGGGAGATATTTCAAAGGGAGTGTTAACTCGTTCTAAGATAAGTAATTGTTGTTCTCACTTCGCTTTTGTATCACAAGTGGAACCTAAAAATGCTAAAGAGGCCTTGGTTGATGAATTTTGGCTAATGGCCATGCAAGAAGAGCTTAATCAATTTAAGAGAAATGACATTTGGGAACTTGTCCCTCGTCCGCGAGATCATCACATCATAGGTACTAAATGGGTTTTTAGGAATAAACTTGATGAAAGCGGAGTGATAACTAGAAACAAGGCACGCTTGGTAGCACAAGGGTATAACCAAGAGGAGGGCATAGATTATGAGGATACTTATGCTCTGGTGGCTCGCCTTGAAGCTATACGTCTTTTGCTTGCCTATGCGTGTTCTATGAATTTCAAGCTTTACCAAATGGACGTAAAGAGTGCGTTTTTAAATGGTGTTATAAATGAAGAAGTATATGTTTCACAACCTCCCGGTTTTGAAAATTCTGAATATCTAGATCATGTTTACAAATTAAAGCGTGCTTTATATGGTCTTAAGCAAGCACCCCGTGTGTGGTACGAAAGACTTAGCAAATTTCTACTTGATCATGGATATTCTAGAGGTAAAGTGGATAATACACTCTTCATTAAACACAAAGGAAAGCACATTCTTTTAGTTCAAGTTTATGTAGACGACATAATTTTTGGTTCAACTAACATACACTTGGTCGAAGAAGTTTCTAATCTTATGCAGGGTGAGTTTGAGATGAGTCTCATGGGGGAATTGAACTACTTCTTAGGCCTCCCAATAAAGCAACTCGATGAAGGAACAACAGTATGTCAAACAAAATACTGCAGAGAGCTGCTCAAGCGTTTTGGAATGAATAATTCTAAATCAATTGACACTCCCATGCCTACCAATGGAAACTTGGACAAAGATGAACATGGTAAGTGTGTTGATGTCAAAAGGTATAGAGGTATGATTGGGTCTCTCTTGTATCTTACTGCTTCTAGACCGGACATCATGTTTAGTGTGTGTATGTGTGCAAGATATCAATCAAATCCTAAGGAATCTCACTTAAAATCAGTCAAGCGTATATTTAGGTATCTTAATGGAACACCTAAATATGGGCTTTGGTATTCCAAAGGAAGCGATTGCAGCTTAGTAGGTTACTCTGATTCTGATTTTGCTGGCTGCAAATCAGATAGGAAAAGCACTAGTGGCACATGTCATCTGTTTTCAAATTCTTTAATAAGTTGGCATAGTAAAAAGCAAGTATTCGTAGCTTTGTCTACTGCAGAGGCTGAGTATGTTGCAGCCGGTAGCTGTTGTGCTCAAATTTTGTGGCTAAGACAACAACTACAAGATTTTGACATTGAACTTAAACGTATTCCAATTAAATGTGACAACACTAGTGCCATCAATCTCACTAAGAATCCTGTTTTACACTCACGCACCAAACATATTGAGATTAGACATCACTTCCTTCGCGATCATGTTGAAAAAGGAGATGTTGTTTTTGAGCATGTTGATACTAAAAATCAACTTGCTGACATTTTCACTAAACCTTTGGCAACTGAACCATTCTTCAACATTCGTCGCGAATTAGGAATTCTTGATCTCTCCGCATTGGTGTCTTAAGTTTGATTGATGTAGTTTCTATTTATCTCATCGTATTTGCTAAGTTCTGATTGTAGTCTTCACTCGCACCTCATGAGAATACTACGACGGAGGTAATATTGTTCCTCTCTTCACTTTGTTGATATTGTATGATCAATGTATGTTTGAGCAATGATTTCTTGTTTACATGAACTTCTTTTCATATGAATGTTTGAACATTAATGTTTTTATTTGTAAAGTATTCTTAAGCATTTATACAATGTTGTGATTCATTCTGCAGCATAATGTTTGTTTTGCATATTCATTGTTGTGTCAATTCTTGCATATCCACTGGAATTTCAAAATTTTCGTATTATGAATCGATCACAACAAGCTTGAATCGATTCATGTTGATTTTCTTTTAATTTCTATCAAAATAGTTACAGTATGTATTGATTCATAGTGACTTGTATCGATACATTGTCATTTGTATTTCAAATATTCGCATTATGAATCGATCACAACAATCTTGAATCGATTCATGTTGATTTTATTTTAATTTCTGTCCAAATGGTTACAGTATGTATTGATACATAATGGCTTGTATCAATACATAGCATTCTGATTTTTAAAATTTTTCGTGAAATGAATCGATACATACAGTCATGAATCGACGCATCCTATTGTAAATTCAGTTTATTTTTTAATGAATCAACACATCAGCAACTGCCATGACATGTCTATCAGTTATAAAACTCCATTATGTCTTTCTCATCATCTCATTTGCATCATTTGCATCAAACCCTAACTGTCACAAAAACCCCTCTTCTCTCAAAACCCTAATCTCATCACCATGCCTCCAAGAGTCTTGCTTCCAAGAGAAAAAGGAAAACGTAAAGGCAAGGAACCCGTTGGGTCTTCTCATCAGGCTCCTTCTATTCCTGAAATTCCTCCATCTGGGACTGCAATTCTTCATCCTGCCATTGTTGAAGAATTTGAAGCTTCCTTTAAATCAAGGTTAGTTATGAAACCACATGTTTTCGATACTAGTGATGTACGTACTCTTTGTTTAAAAGAAGTTGCGGATTTAATCGACGCACAAAATCTTGGATCCTTTTTAACTGTTAAAGATGAGTATCATGAATACTTTATTCGTGCTTTCTATGATGGTGTGAAAATTGGAAAAGGCTACATGTTCAAGTGTTCGATTGGAACCAGAACTTACCGTTTTGAGGCTGATGACTGGACCAAAGTATTCAATCTGCCATCTATGTTGCCTGAATTGCAAATGTGGCATAATCAGAAGTTTGAAACACAGTTTAAGTTGAAGGAATTTTGTGCATCCATTTCTAAATTGGAAAGACCTCTTGCTGATGATGAGCCTCTGACTTCTGGTATGATTAAAAGTGTTCCAAGAATTCTGCACTGGATACTTTCACATATCGTGCATCCAAGGTCCGGTGGGCACTCACGATTGGACAAGCCGGCTATCCATTTATTGTATATTCTGCAGAAAAAGATACCATTAAACTGGGCCAATTACTTTGTCAAGCGTACCTTTCTTACGCGGAACAGCTCCAAAAACATCACTCTTGCATATGTTGCCCAGATCATGCGAATTCTTAAGTTTTGGAAAGTGGTTTTCCCTCCTGTGCCTCTTTTATCATCCTCTAGTGTTCAAGAATTCAACAATGCCACACTCTCTCATATGGGTTATCAGTGGGACATCGAGCGTCGTTGCTACTACTTCTTTGAACGCAGCACTCGAACCCGCATCTACAACTTTGACATTCCGTCTGAACACATTTATGTTGAAGAAAAACGGGATGAAGACATGGAGGATGCAGAAAATCCTCCTGATGCGAATGCCAACACCGGTTGGGGTGATTGGGTACCACAGAGGTGGTCTCCTACAAATTATGATCCCGCTCCTTCATCGGCTCCACCGACTTCATCTACTGCTACTCTGGCCTATCTTACTCAAATGTTTGCACAATTGGAAGTTGCAAACAATGCTCGGCATGAAGAAGCTCGTGCGTGGCATGTCCAGCAAACGAAATGGCATAAAGAGCATCGAGAATGGCATGATAAGCATACTCGAATGTATCATAATCAACATTCATGGCATACTGAATTGGTTAAGTGGCATCAAGTGTTCTATAATGAGATGTCTGGATTTATGGATGATTGTCGTTCGCACCCGGGGATTATGGAAAGGTTTCAAAGCACATAGGTTCAAAGGCATTTCAGGCGTTACACATTCATGGGGCAGAATCTAGATGAAATGCCTCCTCCACCTCCTCCTCCAAGTTTCCGTGACCCTGATCGAGATGATGCGGAGTCGTGTGGTGGCCATTTCCCTCATTGAAGCTGCATTGCATTTTGCATATCATCATTGTTTCTTGCTTATGGTTCTTTGTTTTTTATGTTTAAACATTTTATGATTTGGTTTGTTTATGTAATTCGCAACTCTATTTGAAAATTTCACTGCCTATGATTACTTGCTTTTGTCT
Organism: Lathyrus aphaca; assembly: GCA_963966055.1. NCBI lineage: Eukaryota > Viridiplantae > Streptophyta > Magnoliopsida > Fabales > Fabaceae > Lathyrus > Lathyrus aphaca. The sequence goes on from OZ014520.1 coordinate 182,528,974, forward strand.
AAATTGTTTGCACTTTATGTTTCATTCTTTGTGAATGAACTATGCTTATATATTTTTGTATTATTGTTTTTGTTTCTTCACCCATGCATTCTTTCTTGATGTTGACAAAGGAGGAGAAAAGGCAAAGGCAAGGCAAGTGTGAAAAATGAATGACAGGCACAAACTCAGGGGGAGTAATTCTTAATTCTCACACTTCAAAAAATTTTGTCATCATAAAAAAGGGGGCGTTTGTGAGCAACTCTAGTTTTGATTGATTATAATTTTTAAGTGTTTGTGTTTTCTTCATATTAAGAAAAATGCTTGCCTTTAGATCTTTTGTTTCATTTTCTATCAATGTTTTTTTTTCTGAAAAATACGCAAAATGAATCGATTCATTCCAAAATGTATCGATTCATGTTGTTTGAAGGATTCTGGAAATTCGCAAAATGAATTGATTCATCTTGTCATGTATCGATTCATGCTGTTTGAATGGTTCTGGATTTTCTTCTATGAATCGACACATACAAACATGCATCGATTCATTACTTGTTCTATTCTCTGTTTTTATAAATTTGTTCAGTATGTATCGATTCATCGTGTCTTGAATCGATTCATTTGTCTGTTTTTCTTCTAACAGAATCTGCATATATATATATATATATATATATATATATATATATATATATATATATATGTGGAGTGTTTCATTTAGTGTGCAACAGATCACAGAAAATTGCAGACGAATTTTAGAGTGATAGATCATTGAAGAACACATCAAGAAAAGATTTTTGGAGTGTGGACAATTCAATGTTGAGCAGGTTTGAAACCTAGAATCAAATTCATCTTCATCATCTTCTCAAACACCTTAATTCAAGAACATCAACAAGGAAGTGTGTGATGTTCTGTGAATTGAAGGCTTATGAGATAACGTTCAGTGGTACGATCGGAGATCCAGCTGAGTTGAAGATTGGTAGAAGGTTTCAAGGAAAAACCAGCTGGGTTTTCCTTCAAGAACGGGCGTGTTCTTGAGGGTTTGTTAGTCACGTTTACAAGGCAGATTCAGCCGCAGCATAAGATTTGGAAATCGGGGGATTTCGCAAATAGATCTTGGAACCGGTGAATTGCTTGTATTGCTTGCAGGGAATCTTGATTGGGCTCAGATCAAGTGAAGGTTGATACAATAGGAAGATCTAGGTGTATAGATTTCTGGTGTTTGTATAGCAACCTTGTAATCGACGAATTCAGCAATATTGATATAAAAGTTCTCAATTTCGGTTTGAAATTGAGAGGGAGATGTACCCACACGCGAGGACGAACGTGGGGAACTTCCTTACCAAATCTCTGCGTATTGTATTCCTTCTCTATCTCTATTTACGTTTTCAATTGTTTTTTATTCATTGGAAATAGCTTTTGTGATAGGTGCATTCAACTGTTTTACATCTTGTGTGTTTAATCCTTTATCATCTCAATCGTAAATCCAGCACGTTATCACATGTCCGGTCTTCTAGTGGCTGGTCCAGAATAGACGCTTGTATATTTGGGACCGTTGTTTCCGTTAATCTTTGAAAACTCTGAAAAATATTTTAAATCCTTGTAAACAAGGAGGTGATCCATTCACCCCCCTCTAGATCACTCGCCACAGCGTCTAACATAGTTGATGTGGAAGATCCAACAACTATCAGGCTTGGGCCTATGGTAGACTAAAATGAAAAAAGCGCATCAGGTCCACAAAATATCTCAACCATCGTATCCAAGTCAAATGATCAATGTATGTGCGTCCAAAAGTCCATATGAGATGGAGTATTGTGGTCCTTAAATGAAATAACACATTAGATCAATTTCAAACTAAACAAACTGAGGCCACCATGAAGCTTCTCCGGTGAGTTTCTTACAGAAGTTTAACTTTTGGCCAACTCGGGGCATGAAAATAACACCATTACAATCGTCTCATTGAAGCGAACTCAACCACATGCTTCATTTTCATTGATTGAAATAAATCATAGAACTTTAAAGGAAACACGGTGAAAATAAAAACACGAAAAGAAAAATTAAATGACTAATATGAACAATCAACACAAGGTAAGTTAGAGGAAACATCAGAGAGCAAAGGACTACATCGTGGTAGCTTGTTTGAAGCCAAAAGAAGCCTCTAACTACCTGAACAAAATATGCTTGAAAATGATTTGAAACTAGATTTAGTGAGGATGATTCAAAGGCTCTCAAGATTTGGTTCTTGTTGTGTTAGCTTCAGGAGGTTGCAAGGAAGTTGTAGGAATCAAGAGGAAGTGCTAAAATGGCTTTAAATGGGAATATGATCTCAACAATTTATGTAGAATATTTGAAGTTTGAGCAGGGGTTTTATGGGTATCAAAAGCTTCGGAATGAAGGTAGTTAGGTCTTCTATTTATATCTGGAGTGAATGATCTCACACATGTGAAGTTTTGATCAGATTCGTGTGAAATTCAATTTTGATCATGAGTGGAAAAGCGTAACTTCATGTGCATCAAAACTCGACTAAAATTTGTGTTTTGTGAGTCATTTTGCTTGAGTGAACTTCATAAATCATAATTAGATGGAAAACGCATGGGAAATTGGCTTGTAATTGAGGATTAGTGAAATTCAAAATCCTGGTCATGCTAATATCTTCAGTTTTAAGTAACCATATTTAACTCAATGGGGCATCTTGCACAAGAGGCTTTTTTATTCCATTATTTTTGCAACTTGTTAACATCATAACAAAGATCACAATGTGCCAATAAAGATAACATTTGGATGCTCATGGAAAAATTTATGGCATGTTGAAGTTGGCACAAAAATCTGGAAATGGGGCACGAAAAATTCTAAGTCCTAAGTGACTGAAAATGACCTATAATTTATCAATGAATTTCACGGCTTTCCAAACACAATTAGCTTTTGATCCTTGAAGAAACCTTACAGAGGACATACCAAATGATATCGTTCAAAAGGAATCAGCCTCAAATGTTGAAAGTTGAAGAAGATATGATCCTTGAAAGTTGGGAAAATCCACTTGAAAGTATGTCTAAATTCACTAAGTCCACAAATGACCTATAATGTCTTCACACTTTTAATGATCCTCAAAGCATAATTTTCTATTTTCATGTAAAGAGAAGTATAGGATGTTGAGAATAGTAATATGCAAAAAAAAATAGCATTAAAAAATGTTGAGGATTGAAGGAGTTGTGATCTTTTGAACTTTGACTTTCAATGTTGACCTTTTTAGATCAAACCACTTTGAATCGACTTGTGAAATTGGAATTTTATTGCATTTCAAAGTACATAGATGATCATATGAAATCAAAATAATATTCCCTTGAATGTCCTTTTATTGAATTGACCAATTCTTGAGGTAAATTGTTGATGAAGGCATGAAAATTAACACACAAACCTTTGAGTTTTCTTGAAGAGAAAGCCACTCAACCTTGGAGTGTCCTTGATTAAAATTAAATTGAATGATGCTTGTGATCAAAGACATTAAGATTAGAGTCCATGATTTAATGATGTAGCCCTTGGGAATCAATTATTGTCCATATTTTTACTTGAGGGACCAAATCCCTAGTTGAGGAACCATGCTTGATGCTTTTGGTACAAACCTCTATATTGTACAAAGAATTAAAGAAAGAAAGGCATGCTTTTTTTATATTTTTATTAGTGGTTAGATAAACAATAAGCATAAAACATAACTGAAAAAGAAGATACACAAATAGGTGCTTGATGATCCCTGCAAAGGCAAACCCAAAGATGAAGGGGTAAGGAGAGGACCATGTTGTGATCTTGTTTGTATGCAAAGATGCAATGAAATGTGGGATCTTAGGGTAAAAAATTAGGGTATAACAAAAACTTGTCTAGATACGATCCAAAAACTAATAAGAGTTCTGATAAAGTGCATGAAGACCAAGCTAATCCAAGTGTCTAGGTCATTCCAACAGGGATAAATGGCCAGCCTACTGATATCGGGGAGGATTAAGCTCAACCTAACATTCAAAATTCATCATTTAACACTTCATTGAGCCAAGAAGAAATTTTTGCCATCAAAAGAATAAACCCTACATAAACTTTAAGGAGGCTTCAAAAACTGTGCATGGTTTCGAATGACACAAAATTAAGTTCTTCCAATTCTTTTTTGGTCAATGCAAGTGAAAACTCTGTGAACCTCCTCGTCTAAAAACTTAAATCCAATATCTTTGAAGTTTACCTTCTTGATGCTATCGAATGGGACACTCAACTTGGCGTCAATATTCAAAAGTTGTTAGCTCAACTCAACAAACAAAAGGTTTCAAACTATATGGTTCAATTTCTATTTGAGTTCAAAGGTTATTTCTATCAGGTTTATAGGGATATCAACCTCAAAAAGACATACAATGCCCAACTCCAGCAAACAAGAGAAGTTATAACTGTAGTGTGGGTCATTTAAACTTAGTATAAACCAAAGAGTCCCTATCGGTTCCTCATAGAATCAGAAGCATGATATATGTATAATATGAATTAAGTAAAAGATTAAATATCAAATATGTTTGATTAACTAAATTTGGCATAAATTCATGATCATATCAAATATATATAATACATAATAACGTACAAACATATCCTGAAAAATGGATAACTTAGTTACTCATTACAATGGAAGTTAGACATAGGGAATAAATGTAGATCCACTTTTATACGATCTCCTGATGCTCACATATTATACTTTGACACGTCTTTAGCGTTACAAAAACCATATCTCTCTCACTGAGAATTGAACTAAAATATAAGAAACTATATATATATATATATATATATATATATATATATATATATATATATATATATATATATATATATATATATATATATATATATATATATATATATATATATATATATATATATATATATATATATATCAGTTACAATGGGCAAGATCCTTATTGATAGATTTCAGAATCTATCTTCATTCGGTGGACAAGCTATGATTCTCCCATAGAATTAAAATTTTAGGTTTCTTTGTGCCAAAGTAATCTTCAAACCTCCTTTTAAACCACCTTAAATTATTTGGGCAAGCTTTGAGTCACCCAATGAGATTGTCTTGTTTTCCTACCAAAACTTTCTATTTTGGATTTGTTGATCGAGGTTCCATTAGCCTAACATATTTTCTTTGCATAAGAAATTTTGACCTTATACTTTTAACTTTAGCTTTACTTAACTATTTTTTCAATACAAACTAAGGATGTGTTTGATTTTTTGGGGGATTTGACAACTCAAATCTAATTGTAATGTGTTTATGGCTAAGCACCTATCAATTTCTTAATCAAACTGATCCTGAATTGTAAAAGCAAAATCAGTAAATAAATAATCAACATATTCATATATTACTTTTACTTATAAATTATCTTACTATATTTACACATTCAAGTTGTTGCATAGTGAGGACGAAGATTATTGTTTATCCATAACAAAGGAGGCGGAAGAAGACGGTGTGTTGAGGGTGGAAGAAAACGGTGTTTCTGCCATAAGGGGATGAAGGTTCTTTCGGTTATAGAAGTAGAGCCTAGGTTAGTTGATGAAAATTTTGACGAGGAAATCGAGGAAGTTAGGTCTGATAGAAGTAAGGAGGATAGGTCTCAGGGATGCATTGATTGAGACGTATCAGGGACGGATAATAATGACTTTTGTGTGGTAACAGATCCTATGTTTAAGGTTGGCAAGTTGAATACTGCTTTATTGGAAGGTAGGGAAAGGTTTTTGTTAAGAAGGTGAAAGTCAAAAGGGTGGTGGACATTATGGGCCTAGAAGGTAAAATGCTTGCTAAAAATAAAAAGGTGAAAAGGATGTTGGACCCATTTATTTCTAAAGGGCCCATTTTATCTATTGATACAATTGAACAATTCTCTCAGACAACCTTCTTTAGGACTTTGTAACTCAAATCAATTGTTGTATCTCTTCTCTCGATTAGAGAAGTGCTTCTGGATCGGAGAATTCTAGGTTGTTGTCAGCAGGTGTTATTCTTTGTTGTGATGAAACTACTGATTCTGACGTTAGAGTGTGTAATGAGAAAATATGGTCCCTACAAGAAACAGTTGTAGGATCCATAATTTAGAGTAATGTGTCCAAGCTTGGGGTGCTAGATGCAATCAAGGCTAAGGAGGTAACCAAGACTTTTGATGATATGTATCTGCAAGATAAAGCGAGAATTTTGCCAAAGAAGGAGAACAAATCAGGTTTTCAATGATAGTTGGCTTGTATAATCTCAGAGGAGAAGGGTTTCGTATCTAAGAGAAAGAGAATTCGCTGCACCGTCAAATCAGGTATGGTCGATATCTTTTTTATTCAAGAATCCAAGTTGAAGTCTATTGACACAAAGTGTGTAAAGATTCTTTGGAGGGATGAGGATGTAGGATGGTCTTATAAAGGAACTTTGGGTTTGTCTAGTTGTCTTCTAATTATGTGGAACTTTGGGTCTAAAAGTTGTTTAGAAGGAGGAAGTATTCTATCTCTTTAACATATGATATGCTTGCGACATCCATGCCAAAAGAAGTTTGTGGGGAGATTTGTTTGAGCTTAAAAGTAGGTTGGTGGATAGGCATTTATTAATAAGGGGGATTTTAACGCAATGACTCTTCCTTCGGAACCAAAAGAGACCTCTAGTAGTTTGAGAGGGGATGAAATGGAAAATTTTCAAACTTTCATCTCAGTTCCGAGTCTTGTAGATCTCCCGGTATCTGGTAATAAATTCACGTGGTTTTGTGGAGACAAGAAAGTTATAAGGTTGTTAGACATATTCTTGGTTGGAGATTTCTTCATCAATAAGTGGGGTCTGGTTGATCAATTTGTCGGCAAGAAGGATGTTTCGAACCACTGTATGATTTGGGTGAAGCTGGAAGAAGTGATTTGGGGAGCCAAATCGTTTAAATTTTTTTATTGTTGGTTCGACGATTCCTCATTCATGATGTTTACAGAGAAAGAGTGGAATGGAATTACAATTTCTGGCAGTAGTGATTTTGTAGTCAAAGGGAACTTTAAGATTCTGAAAGGTAAAATCAGGGAGTGGAATAAGAATGTTTATGGGTGGTATGACCTAAAAGTGGAAGAAAAGATTAATGAGATGAACAAATTGGATAGGTGTTTAGTTTACTGTGTAACTGAAGATGTCAAAGAATTAGTGGGGAAGAGGTTAAAAGCCATTAATTCTATGTGGAGGAACATTAAAATTAAAGAAAATATGATCATTCATATGGCAAGAAAGAGGTGGTTTTTAGAAGGCAATGTGACCTCGAAGTTTTATCATAAAATCATCAAAGGTAGGAATAGAAGATCGTTTATCAGTTCGGTAGATACGGAGGATGGTTGTGTAAATTCAGCAGGGGATGTCAAAGAGGCTTTGAGAATTTTTTTTGTTGAAAGTTTTACGGAGCCTGTGTTGGGTAGAGTTCAATTACAATGGTATGACTTTAAAGCTCTGTCTAAGGCTGATGTTTGTTTTCTGGAAGCGTCGTTCTTAGATTCAGAATTCGAGAGGCTGTTTGGAGTTATGGCAGTTCAAAGAGCCCCAGTCCTGATGGGTTCAATTTTTTATTCATCAAATACTGCTGGGGGTTTCTTAAGGAGGATATTACGAGATTTGTGAAGGATTTCCATCTTCAAGCATTTCTCCTTAAAGAAATTAATTCGGATCTTATAACTTTCATTCCGAAGGTGGAAAACCCTTTAAATCTGGGGGAGTATAAACCAATTTGTTTGGTTAGTAGTCTCTATAATATTTTTTCAAAATTGTTAGCATTGAGACTTAAGGTGGTTGTTGGAAGCCTTGTGTCTAGTTGTCAGTCGTATTTCGTTCTGGGGAGAGATATTTTAGAAGGGTGGTGATTGCTAATGAAGTTGTTGATATGGCTACAAGAGATAAGAAGGAATGTTTAATATTCAAGGTTGACTTGGAGAAGGCTTACGATTGTGTTAATTGGAATTACCTTCGTCATTTACTCAATGTAATGAGTTTCGGTGTTAGATGGAGAAGGTGGATGGCGGTTTGTATTTTTAATTGTCATGTTTCAATCTTATTGAATGAGAGCCTGACTAAGGACTTCAAGGTTGAACGGGGCGTTAGATAAGGAGATCCCTTGTCTCTTTTTTTGTTTGTTCTGGTTATGGAGGGTCTTTCTCAACTCATGCTTAAGGCTTCAAATAGAGGTGTTTTCAAAGGTTTTCGAGTTAATCCTTGTTTGAAGGTTGACATAATTCAGTTTGCATATGATACACTCATTATTGGAGAAGGAGGTTGGGGAAATCTCTGGTGCATTAAATTTGTGCTAAGGGTGTTTGAATTGGTTTCCGATTTGAAGATGAATTTTCTTAAAAGTCGTCTTGTTGGGATAAACGTTAGGACACGTTTTTTGGTGGCTGCGGCACATTTCCTTACATGTAAGATTGAAAGCTCCTCTTTTAATTTCTTGGGAGTTTTAATAGGTTGTAATCCTAGGAGAGACAACTCTTGGAATTTTCTTGTGGGCATATTTCTCTCTATGGCGGTTATAGTGACATTGATCAACCTGGTTCTTACTAGCTTACCAATTTTATGGTTATCTTTTTATAGAGTGTCGGTAACGGTTTTGAATAGGATTAATTCGATTAGGAAGTGTTTCCTGTGGGGTTGTAATGAGGAAAATTTTAAGGTTCATTATGGGCTAGGATGTTGTTTGTAGAAATAAAGAAGATAAAGGATTGGGGGTGTTAAATTTAAAAAATTTAAATGTTGCGCTTCTTGCAAAGTGGAAACGGAGACTCCTAGAAGACAAAGTCTTGTTGTGGAAGGAGGTCTTGAGAGGGAGATATGGGATGGTGGATGATATCATTTTGAAGGGGGGGGGGGGGTTTAAGCCCCCGAGGTCGGTGTCTTGTTGGTGGAAAGACTTACTCAAAATAGGGGTTGTTACTCTTAACATTAATTTTTCTTTTTCAGGGTCGATCACTCACAGTATTAGAGAAGGTATAGTAACTCCGTTTTGGCCGACATCATGGTTGGGCAGTATTCCTTTATGTGAATGGTTTCAGGATTTGTTCCTTAGTAGTTCTAAGAAGAGTTCATTAGCGTCTTCAACGGGGTCTTTTGCTGGAGGAGTTTGGTCCTAGGGTGAATTTGGCATTAGCAATGATGCTTCCAGTCAAGAAGAGCTCAGGCATCAGTTGTCGTCGGATACGGCCTTACCACAACTGGGAGTTAAAGATAGTACTGCCTGGAAATTAAGTCCTGATTTAGTTTTTCATTTTGGTGGTGTCAAGAAGGTATTGTCGCAAGCTCGATCTTTTCTTTGCAGGATGATTTTGCGAAAGCTCTGCGTCTGCTTTGGAGTTCCAAGTTAGTAGCAAATGTTAAAGTGTTTGGATGGTGTTTCCTTTGGAAAAGATTTCCTTCACAAGACTAGTTGCAAAAACGCGGTATTGTCACCTCTGATCCTTCATGTGCGCTCTACAGGATGGCTCTAGAGGACCTGGTTCATCTTTTCTTCCTCTATCCGGTAGCAGAAGAGGTGTAGCGTTCTCTTTCTTGTTGGTGCGACATTTTGACTGTTTATTTAGGGATGTATTTCAAATTTTTTCACGAGCTGGTGCGATAATAGTAATGGTCCGAAGGAAAACTCGAGACTTTTATGGATCTAGTTTGTAGTAGTTTGGGTAGTTTGGAGGACGAGAAATGACAAAATATTTAAGGATTTTACTGTGTCTGTTAATAATGTGTGTTGGGATGTAAAGTTTTTGGTTTGAAGATATATTTGTCTAAGTGAAATTCATCTTCCCAACTCCAATTTTTTAGCTATTGTTTTGAATCGCATGTATTCTTAGGTTATTAAGTTGGAGACTAATTTCATGTTGGTCTTTCTTTTGTATGGGTGAATACCATTGGCATTCTTGTTTTAATGGATTTGCCTTTAAAAAACAGTTGTTGTATACCACTATTTGCCTTCTAAAAATTATTGTAAAATAAAGAAAAGAATGCTTGTATAATATAATAATACACTTTTGAGATTCCATAGAAGGTAATTGAAATGCCATGGAAACATAAATCAATTTTTTTATGTTAATTATAAAGGTACAACAATAAGACATACAAGTAAAGTTTTACACTTAATGTAACATACTTATTTTAAAACTGAATTATTACTGTGAACTCCATATCTCACAAAAATTGTAAACACACTTTACGAACGTAGGATAAGTCGACTTTGGACAATCATAGTCAGAAATACAAGGAATGCGACCTGCATTAAATAAGAAAAAATGTTATTAAAATATAATATAATATTTTTCAGATATAATATTTAATGTGAAAGATGAATATTCAAATGGTATGAAAGTTGACCTACTTCTACTTGCTGCAACAAGAAATAAAGAAAAAAACACGATCAAAACATAAAACATGATAATATGAGTCATATTTTTTCTCCTTTTCATGAAATATAATTATTTGACCCCTTTATAAATAAAACTTCCATTTTTTTGTAAATATCAATTAAATAGTTTTTAGCACTTACTGTTAGAAATAATGAAAGATTATTTCTATTAAGTTGTTCCAATCATGACAAAGTGGGTTATAGTTAATTGGCAATAAATGCTTAAGTCCCACATTGGAAGTGGAGTAAAATTAAATAGCATTTATAAGACTCTTGGAACAATGTACTTTCCAAAGGAGCCAAAGAGGATAAAGTGCCACATAGTCATATGTGGTGGTCCCAAGCATTATGTCACTTGTCTCATACAAAACACCTCTCGCCGGTGTCGCCACCGGCGACACCGGCTCCGGCTCCGGAACCGGATCCGAGGGCGTGGGCGTAGAGGCGCTAGTGGCGGCTTGTAGACGGCACTTGAGCACTTAGGCACGACGCATCGGAGCAATCGGGCTATTCGCGGCTCCGGCGGCCGGCCATACTGCGAATTTGTTTTAATTATAGCTTCAGATTTTATTCGTTGCCTAGAGTTTTGATTTTGAATTTAAATTCGAAGTACATAACATTTCATGAAAGGGTGCATGACATTTTATTTGAACCATTGCAAATATTCATTAGAGAGTGTTGTTTCATGAAGAGTTGCAAACTTCTGAAACGACAAATGCATGGCTATAAATATATGATTGTTACTTCGAAATTAATTACTCCAAAAAAATCTGATATCCTCTTCTATAAAATTCCAAACGTTTTCCTTGCATTCGAATCTTCACCAGTCTTGTGCAGTTTCGAGAAAAAGGCTGACTTATCCTGGGTATTCAGGCCGTTCCAACTCTAAGACAATTTGAGAGTGTGCTTGAAATACTTTTAAGGAAAGTGATTTCGTTCACGATTCAGTCTGGATCCATTCGACATTGAAGAATTAACTAACAATCTTAAAAGTATTTGTATCATGGATTCCGACGCTGCTGTTTCTAGCATCAAGGTTATGAATCAGGATCTGGTCAAATTGGATCGCTTTGATGGAAACAACTTCACCAGATGGCAGGACAAGATGACATTCCTGCTTACTGCACTCAAGGTTCACTATGTCTTGAATCCTGATCTGCCACCGATTCCAGAACCAACTGAAGATGATTCTGACCAACTCAAGAAGGAGCGCATGCTGCGAAAGGAGGACGAATTACTATGACGTGGACACATTCTAAACACACTGTCTGACCGTCTATACGACCTGTACACCGACAATCCTTCGGCTAGAGACATATGGAATTCGCTGGAGTTTAAATTCAAAGCCGAAGAAGAAGGTACGAAGAAGTTCTTAATTTCAAAATATTTTGATTTTAAATTTATTGATTCTAAGCCCATACTTCCCCAAGTGCACGAATTGCAAGTCCTGGTGAACAAAATCAAGGCGGTGAAAATAGACATTCCTGAAACTTTTCAAGTTGGTGCTATCATTGCTAAGTTACCGGCTTCGTGGAAAGGCTATAAAAAGAAACTGTTGCACAGTTCTGATGATTTTTCTTTGGAGAAAATCCAGAAACATCTTCGAATCGAGGAGGAATCGAAGGAAAGGGAAAAATCAGAATCTGCGGGTCTTTCCAAAGCCAATGCTGTGTCCAACAAGGAAAAGAAAAAACATGATGTCAAGAAAAGTCACCTCGCGCCAAAAAGGGAACATAACAAGTTCAAGAATTCTGGTGGTCCGAGGGGTCCTAAGAATGGATGCTTTGTATGTGGAAAACCTGGACACTATGCTCGAGATTGCAGGAACAATAAAGCAAAAAACGAGATCAATGCAGTCAATGCTAATGATGACATAATTGCTACTGTGAGCGAAATTATGGCAATCAAAGGCAAAGTCCAAGGCTGGTGGTATGATACATGTGCTACGGTTCATGTCTCGTATGACAGGGCGGCATTCAAAACATATTCTGAGACAAATGATGGACAAGAAGTACAAATGGGAAATGAAGTACGATCTAAAGTTGTTGGAACCGGATCGGTTGAACTCAACTTCACTTCTGGAAAGAAAGTTACTCTTGTCAATGTACTTCATGTTCCAGACATGAATAGGAATCTTGTTAGTGGGGATTTATTGGGAAAACCGGGTATTAAATCTGTGTATGAATCGGGCAAACTTATTTTGACCCGTAATGGTGTATTTGTTGGAAAAGGATATTCCGCTGAAGGAATGATCAAATTATGTATTACCAATAATATGATTAATGAAATTTCTAATTCTGCTTACATGCTTGATTCAGTTACTTTATGGCACAATAGATTAGCACATATTAGTATTAGTTCAATGAAGAGACTAATAAAATTTGGCTTGATATCATGTAATATCAAAAATTTCAATAAATGTGAATTATGTGTTAAATCAAAGATGATTAAGAAACCTTTCAAAAGTGTTGAAAGAAATACAAATCTGCTTGATCTTGTACATTCAGATTTGTGCGAATTCAATGGCATGTTGACCCGTGGGGGAAATAGATATTTCATTACATTCATTGATGATTGTTCTAGATACACATATGTATATCTCTTAAAGCATAAAGATGAAGCTTTTAATGCTTTTAAAATTTATAAAGCAGAAGTGGAAAATCAATTAAGTAGAAGTATAAAAGTCCTTAGGAGTGATAGGGGCGGTGAATACTTTTCTACTGAATTTGATACGTTTTGTGAAGAACACGGTATAATACATGAATGTTCGGCGCCTAGAACACCACAACAAAATGGCATAGCCGAAAGGAAAAATCGAACATATCAAGAAATGATGAATGCAATGTTAATGCATTCTGAACTACCTTTCAATTTGTGGGGTGAAGCTTTATTATCCGCTTGTCACATAATTAATAGAATTCCTTTAAAGAAAACTGGAATTTCTCCATATGAAGTATGGAAAAACATAACACCAAATATTGGCTATTTTAAGGTGTGGGGGTGTGTGGCATACTACAAAAACATGGATCCTAAGAGAACCAAGTTGGGTCCTCGAGGGATAAGATGTGCCTTTGTAGGATATGCACAAAATAGCAAAGCATATAGACTTTTAAATTTAGAGTCTAATGTTATTGTTGAATCTCGGGATGTAGAATTCTTTGAAAATCTTATCACTAAGGATAAAGATTTAGAGTCGGCCATAAATAAAGAATCTTGTGAAAAAGATTCTTCTCGGATTGTAGAAATACAACCTGAAGGCACTTCTCGAATCATTGAATCACAACCTGAACCTAGGATAAGCAAAAGAGTCCGGAAACCAAAGAACCTAGGACCAGACGAAATTGATTCTCAATCCATTTCATTTTATCTGGTTGAAGGGAATAATACAAAGTTTATTAAAAGCATTCCGGTAATTCTTCAAGTAGGGGAAGAACCCAAAACTTATAAGGAAGCAATAGCTTCAAGAGACTCCTCTTTTTGGAAAGATGCTATCCGAGATGAAATGGATTCAATAATGTCCAACCACACTTGGGAACTTGTTGATTTACCAAAGGGATCAAGACCCATTGGATGCAAGTGGGTGTTTAAAAAGAAATATCATAGTGATGGTACATTAAACACTTATAAAGCAAGATTAGTGGCAAAAGGATTTAGACAAAAGGAAGGTATAGATTATTTTGACACTTATGCACCTGTAGCAAGAACAACCACTATAAGGTTGTTATTTGCTTTAGCATCTTTGAATGATCTGATTGTTCATCAAATGGATGTTAAGACAGCGTTCCTAAATGGAGATCTCGATGAGGAAATCTACATGGAACAACCAGAAGGATACGTCCTTCCTGGAAATGAACGAAAGGTGTGCAAACTTGTCAAATCTCTATATGGCTTAAAACAAGCACCAAAACAATGGCATCAAAAGTTTGATTCTACAATAATGTCAAATGGATTTATTCCTAATTCTTGTGACAAGTGTTTATATACAAAAGTAAATAATAACACTGTAATATTCTTGTGTCTTTATGTTGATGACATGCTAATAATTAGCAACAAACTTAATGGAATTTTAGAAACAAAAAGGTTTCTAACTTCCACTTTCAAGATGAAAGATCTTGGACTTGTTGACACAATTTTAGGAATAAAAGTTAAGCGAAATAGTGGGGGTTATGAACTTAACCAAACACATTATATTGAGAAAATGCTTGATAAGTTCAAACACCTGAAATTTAAGGAAGTCACTACTCCATTTGATCATGTAATCAAACTTGAAAAGAATGATGGAAGAGCAGTGGCTCAATTAGAATATGCAAGTGCGATTGGCTGTCTTATGTACTTAATGCAATGTACCAGACCCGATATATCGTTTGCAGTTAGTAAAATGAGTAGATTTACTAGTAATCCAAGTAATGAACATTGGAAGGCAATCACGAGGATATTTGGTTATTTGTTGAAAACCAAAGATCTTGGCCTTCATTATGGTAGGTTTCCTGCTATATTAGAAGGATATACTGATGCGAGTTGGATCTCTAATGTGGGAGATCATAAATCCACAACTGGGTGGATATTTACCCTAGCTGGAGGAGCGATTTCTTGGAAGAGCAAGAAACAAACATGCATCACTCTTTCGACCATGGAATCAGAGTTCGTGGCTCTCGCTTCCGCTGGTCAAGAGGCAGAGTGGTTAAGGGATCTTCTTTTGGAAGTTCCTTTGGCTAAAGACAATGTTTCAAAAGTGATGATACACTGCGATAGTCAGGCCACTTTGGCAAGAGCCTTTAGCGAAGTGTATAATGGAAAGTCTAGGCATATAGGACTTAGACATTCGTTCGTGAGAAAACTGATTAAGGATGGAATCATTTCACTCACGTATATACGAACAAACTATAATTTGGCTGATCCGTTTACTAAGCCACTGGCCAGAGACTTAGTAAAAACAACCTCGAGAGGTATGGGGTTGAAACTCCTTGAGTAAGAGTACAGACAACGACGGTAACCCAATCCTAAGTTAACAGAACATTAACTTTAAGATTTTCAATGGGTAATAACAAGTCGTTGATTTGGATAATTGTCTAACATTTCGTGATTATGTTGACATTGGAAATGAGGGTTGAGTTTTATTTTAAACTCTTAATGAAGTTCAATACCGAGGGTACGTATCTATTGGAAACAGATACAATATGAACTTCACCTATGTGAATTCTGAGATGGTGCCGTCTCAAAGTGAGGGTTGGAGTTTCTCTCATAAAAATTCATGAAACAGGATAGCACATGGCCATAAATAAGTGCTAAGCGAGTTATGCAGAGGAAGAATCTTTAAGGAGTGTGTGTAAGGTGACACCGGTTTATTCATATGGATTCATGGTTTAAAAGCATTGCTACCTAATATTCCGATTAAACTTTGTGTTATCCTTACTAAGGTTAAGTTTAAAATCGAAAGATACTTAACTGTACTAACACTTCTTATGTCTTATTTCTGGAATTATTATTTTGTCATTATCAGAACAAGTGGGGGATTGTTAGAAATAATGAAAGATTATTTCTATTAAGTTGTTCCAATCATGACAAAGTGGGTTATAGTTAATTGGCAATAAATGCTTAAGTCCCACATTGGAAGTGGAGTAAAATTAAATAGCATTTATAAGACTCTTGGAACAATGTACTTTCCAAAGGAGCCAAAGAGGATAAAGTGCCACATAGTCATATGTGGTGGTCCCAAGCATTATGTCACTTGTCTCATACAAAACACCTCTCGCCGGTGTCGCCACCGGCGACACCGGCTCCGGCTCCGGAACCGGATCCGAGGGCGTGGGCGTAGAGGCGCTAGTGGCGGCTTGTAGACGGCACTTGAGCACTTAGGCACGACGCATCGGAGCAATCGGGCTATTCGCGGCTCCGGCGGCCGGCCCGGCCTTCGGCCGGAATACTGCGAATTTGTTTTAATTATAGCTTCAGATTTTATTCGTTGCCTAGAGTTTTGATTTTGAATTTAAATTCGAAGTACATAACATTTCATGAAAGGGTGCATGACATTTTATTTGAACCATTGCAAATATTCATTAGAGAGTGTTGTTTCATGAAGAGTTGCAAACTTCTGAAACGACAAATGCATGGCTATAAATATATGATTGTTACTTCGAAATTAATTACTCCAAAAAAATCTGATATCCTCTTCTATAAAATTCCAAACATTTTCCTTGCATTCGAATCTTCACCAGTCTTGTGCAGTTTTGAGAAAAAGGCTGACTTATCCTGGGTATTCAGGCCGTTCCAACTCTAAGACAATTTGAGAGTGTGCTTGAAATACTTTTAAGGAAAGTGATTTCGTTCACGATTCAGTCTGGATCCATTCGACATTGAAGAATTAACTAACACTTACAAATTGCAAAAAGTCATTTATAAAACTAGAATTAATGTTAAATTACTCTTATCCACATTTGTGCTTATCCTTTTAGCTCACTTACTTGACCACTTAATATTAGTAAAGAACACACCAATTTTAAGTGATCATCAAAGTTCATTAATTTTTTATTTATACTTTTTATTAATATTTTAGCCTTTCATATTAGATAGGGAAAATACCAAAGGAGAAACAACAATAATGAATGATGAAAAAACTAATTGTATAAATAATACATTGAAGAGGTGGCATTCAATTTATTTATAAACTAAGACTTTGTTTATGAGTTTTGAATGGATGAGAAAGAACTTTGGAAAAAAAAGATTGAGTGAAAATAATTGAAGGATTAAGACTTTGTTTTGCAATTTATTAACCGTGAGGATAGTTGCAATAGTCATTGGTTTGATTCTCCATAACAACATATTTTTATTTTTAAAATTAGTGTCAAATACCTCTCTATCTGTGACCAAAACCGAGGAGACAAATATTTTTTTTTAATACAATATAAATATTTTATAAATTAAATTGTTTACACAAAATATTAAAATAAAAATATATAATAAATTTTGAATCTGATTCATCGTCATCACTATCAGTAAAGATCACATGTTTGATCTTGGGGAAAATCAAAAGTTGGATCCTCATTTCATTGAATTTTTGGGAATATCAAATGATAGTTATTTCATGTATTTGTTTGTGATATAAAACAAAACAAAAAAGATAAATAAATAAAATAAATATCCAATTATATGATTATTTAAGAACACAAACCTTGAACCCAAATATTTTTCTGCTCTTGTAATCTATCATAGTAAAATTTTCCAAACTTCTATAAATTTCAATGTTTTCATGACAAATATTTTCACGTTGATCAATTTTTGATATTCTGAATGACACTAATAGAAAATTCTCTTTTAGTGATCAAATTAGTGACCGAAAAAATATGGTCATTCTAGTGACCGAATAGTCACCAAAATTAGACATCATGCTAGTAAAATTTTAATAGTCACTAAATCGATCACAAAATAAAATTAACCATCAAATCAACGACTGAGATTTTATGACCATAATTTTCAATCTAAAATAATCGTCTTTGTAGAAATTAATTCGTTTAAAAATTCAGTGACCAAACGGTCACTAATAATTTTTTATTCATTTTTTCACTATTAAGTTACTTGCCTCCCAATTTTCTCCTTTTATTTTTTTAATATACTTTTTTATTCTTTTACTCAAAATTTCGTATTTGTTATTCTCTTAACAAACTAAACATATATTAATATAAATAATTAACTGATCCAAATTTATTAATTTAAATAAAATATAATTTTTTCATGACAATTATAAGAATTTTTGTAAATAATATTTAAAATTTATATTTCATTAATAATATATACATTTTAAATGTAAATTAAACAACTAAAACAAAATGGTCTAGTGGACATGCGGAAACCTCTCAAAGGAAAGTGCATTTGTTTGATTCTCAATGGTTAGCGACTAACACTTTTCCAACTGAAATTTGATAGTCGTGTTAGTCGCTAAACATTATAGTGACCAATTTTTAGGCTTTTCAATCACTAAACACAAATTTTTTAGTAGTGTGTTTTTATAATGTACCATGAGCTTTCTGAATGGATGTCTTTTAGGTTTCATACAGATCACTAATAGAAGTGTCTTGAACGATGATACTCATTAAATGGACGACAAATATTTGTTTAAGGACTGCAAAGAAACTCAATAAGCAGACTTATTTTTCCATTTGGTTATGACTTAAACCCTAGGTAAAAAGTTTTTCTTTTTAAATAAAAAATACCATAAATTTGGTACTTTTAACCATTCACCAATTTCGTTGTGAATTGCAATATGATTAAGAATAAATTTCACAAATTTTTCAAGCGAAGAAATTATTATATATTATATTATAAAAAAATTTATTTGATTAACAACATTGGAAAGTTACTCCATTAAACATTGACAAGAGGTGGAAACAATAACAACCACAAGAATCAACAACAAGAACAAAAAAAAAATCATTATGTGAGATAGATTACAAGAACATAAAAATGATTAGTTAAAGGTTGGTGTGAGAAGAAGAATAACAAATAAAAAAAAATTGTCTTGCAATCTATAAAAGAGAATGATGTTTAAGAGTACTGAGCAACTAAATGGGTAAGTTAGGTTTAGGGTAAAACTTAGTAAAATAATCCTTTTATAGTAAAATATAAGTATCATACCCCTTAGTTATTTGAGAAACGGAAGGAATATAATATTTAATAAAAAAATAAAATCTCAAATAATAAGAAAGGCGCCACATTTAATGAGAAAAAAAAACCGCAGTTGTTAGGACTCAAATATTTGAGAAATAGGAAGAATATAATATTTAATAATAAAATGAAATCTCAAATAATAAGAAAGGCACCACTTTAAAAGAAAACAAAAACAAAAATTACGGTTGTTAGGACTCAATTCATGTACCCTGAATTAATTTACCTCAGTTTAAACTAAGGGAATAAATGATAATTTCTTGAGAAAAAAGATAACACAACGCGTCTTGAAATTTTATCTTGGTCTTTTGTTGGATGAGGTAAAAAAAATCATAAAATTAATATTTGCAGTAGTGTTGGAAGAATTTTGAAGAGCTTGATTTATTCATAATACAAATCTCTAATTTCAAAGTTGTTGAACGCCTCAAGAAAGAATTAGTCAATCAAGCTAGATGATGCATTGTGTGTATCAACATAGGTTTCAAAAATCCTTTAAGTATTTCTCCTTAAAAATTTGTTTATGTTAAACCTTTTCATTTACAACTTGAATTAGAGCACCTTTGTGGGCCTCCAAATTCCTAAAGTGTGATCTATCTAAAGTGAGAATCGAGATGTTTTTTACCACCCCTGAAGTTTTTTTATGAAGCCCCCCTTATAAAACTAAAAATCATATTTTACCACCCCATTTTACCACACATGCTGACTAGAACTGAATTAATAGCATATGTGGCGCTGACTGTGCAACATCAACCTTCAACAACAACAACAACACAAGTTCTGTAAAACACAACCCTTATTATATCATCACTACTATTAATTTGCAAAAAAACAAACAAAGCCACCACCATCCGCCTCTTCCAAAACACAAACTACGATTAAAAACAATGTTCACAACACTTCCGTGGATGGAGCATTCTGAGTAGTGCTAAAAAAGTGATGATGGCATAACAGAAGGAGGAAGTAACTGTGAATTACCTACTGAATTAGGTACTGTCAAATTAGAAGAAGATGAAAATTGCATACCACTTCCATTACTGTTTTGATGAAATAAATTACCATGAAAGCTTCTGAATTGTGATAACGATAGAGTTCCACGCCATTTTTCAAAGCGGGAGCTTGATCATTCTAAGCAAGCAAAAAATATCAACCTAACCGGAGCTTCACATTCTGGAAACACTCTCCAATTTCGAAGGATAGAAAATCGAATGAACATTGTCGGTGAAACTGTTGGCATTTAAGTCTAGAACTTGAAGTTGTGTATTGTAACGCCTGTATTTAATTAAATGTTATCACGTATTTTTCTCGATTAATTGTTGTTATGTGTTGTTTTGTCGTGTATATCGTTAAGTTGTTTAAGTTGGTATTAAGTTGATGGTTAAGTTGTGTTTGGGTTGGTCGAGTTAATTAAGTCGAAATAATAATAGAATTATTAATGAAATAATATTAGTAAGTGGGCTTGGTTGTGGTATGAGAGTAGTAAAGGTGGGGGTGCTATTTTAGGCCCATTAGTAATTTGGTTAATTAGTGAAATAATAGTATTATTAAGTTGAAAAACCTAATTAGAAGGATTAATTAGAATTTGGTGAAAGAATAAGTCTTGAGGAAGAACAAGGAGACTAAGATTGGATTTTCGTAGAGAATTTTTGCTGTAAATTTGAGTTGCCTTCAATCCAAGGTAAGGGTGGGGTTCGGATTCTATAACCGGGACTAGGACAATTCGTATGTAGGCTGGGTATTTTTGTATGATTATTGTTGTGATCTTGTATGATATGTTGTTGTTGATTTCGTATGGATCTGTCATGAAGAATATGTTGTGATATGTTATGTTCTTGTAATTGTTGTTGTTGCTGGACTGGTTTTGTTGCAAGAAACTTGTGTATAGATGAAATTTAGGACTCGAAATCGAATGTAGTATTATTAGATGATGTATATACAAAAGATTATAAGTCTAAAATCAATGTAGAAACCCTATTAGGCTTGAATTGAGTGCTAAATTGGTGAATTTGTAGCAGAAGTGGACTGGTGTGAAGAACTGGGAATCACGTAATAGATCTGGTATTACACATAATAAGGGAAGCCTTACGCGTAACACATGTCTGTTACGTTGGGCATTACACGTAAGAAAGGGTTATGGCACGACCTTCTGGCCATTTTTGTAAGCCACGCGTAAGGTTGTAGGCATTACGCGTAATGGCAACATTTACGTGTAATGGGGACGTAGGAAGAAGAGTATTACGTGTAACAACTAATCTATACGCGTATGAGCAGAGTTGTGTGCAGAAAATATAATTTTTGGCGATTCGTCCTGTTTTCGCATCCGAGTCGAACTTAGTTAATTCTAGAAATTAATTAGAGATAAAAATAAGTTGATTTTAGTATAGTTGAGAACTAAAATAATTAATTTAGAAATTTAATTAATTAAGTCATAATTAGTTGGTTTTCCGTGTTGTAGTTGTATGAAGTCGATATAAGTTGTATTGTCCCGATCTTGGGAAATATTAAGTTGCAGGTCGATTGACCAATGTTGATATATAATGTTGTGTTGTTAAGTTGTTGTTTATGTTATTGTTGTTGTATGTCATTCATAAGTTGCATACATTTTCATATTTTTGAGTGGGAGCAAATGCTCAAATCAAGTTGGCCTAGATTGGCAAATATGTTGTTGTTGCCTCGATAAATTGGCAAGATTTCAAGTTGGGAGTCTTACTCCAAATGGTACCACATGCATATACATAATTTGAGTCGCATTGTATACGTGTTGTTAATCATTGTGGTGTGTAGTTGTATGTTGATGTTGCTTGTTGTGTGAAATGGTGTGATCGTATGATTTCTCGTTTACGTATTGACTATCATACTTTTGCTTATATTGTTCGATATCTCACCCCGTCTATTTAAATGTTACCCTTATGTTTGTAACTTGAAGGTAATCCAGAGTCGAGTACTTAGTAGCTTCGAGTTGGTGTTTGTCACTATGATATGTAGCACTTCGGGGGGATGAACACATGTCTTGTCTTATATGTTGAATTATATTTTAGTCAATGAATTTTTAAGTTGTTCATTTTTGAAGATTCTGTTTGGAGTTGTTTATTTTGAAAACCATGTTGAAGTAGCTTGATGTTGAAAATAAATGATGTTGTTTTAAAGTTGAAATTCGATGAACCCGTTGTGTAGTTTTGAAGCATTTATATTGATGAAGTTTATGTTGTTTGGTTTTAAAGTTGAAAAATGAGATATTCCATGTTTTTAGAGAATTTTTATAACTCTGATTTAATTATAAAGTCGGGTAGAAATAAGGTGTTACATTAATGGTATCAGAGTAGGTCGATCTGTCTGATCAAGTTGTCGAGTCGTAGTTTGTTTAACAATCGAGTATTGTTAAGTGGTTCTAAGTTTGTTTGTGTTGTAGTGTTATGTTTAGATGGCTGGAAGGAATGATGATGCGATGGCTACTGCTATGCAAGCAATAGCTCAGGTTGTGTTGAACTTACCGAACGCTGGAAGAAATGACAAGTCTCGTACTTTGGCAACTTTTCAGAGGGAGAATCCGCCTACCTTCAAGGGCAAGTATGACCCTGATGCAACATTGGCTTAGTTGAAGGAAATTGAGAGAATTTTTTGTGTTATGGATTGCACTCTAATGTAGAAGGTTCGTTATAGAACTCACATGTTGGCGTTTAAGGCTAGTGATTGGTAGTTGGAAACTCATGAAAGGTTAAAAGCTGCAGGTGAAGAGATCACTTGGGTTGTATTTCGTAGAGAGTTTTTGAGCAAGTATTATCCTGAAGATGTGCATGGTAAGAAGGATATTGATTTCCTTGCACTGAAACAGGGAAATATGTCGGTGACTGATTATGCTGCAAAGTTTATGGAGTTGTCGAAGTCTTATACGCACCATGATGCTGCGACTGTTGAATTCTCAAAGTGCATCAGTTTGAGAATGAGTTGCGCTCCGAGATTAAGAAGGTTGTAGGGTATCAAACGATTCGTGTTTTTCTGACCTGGTTGATAGTTGTAGGATCTTCGAAGAAGATAACAATGCTCACTACAAGATTCTTACTGATAGGAGAGGAAAGAATCAGTAGAATCGTGGCAAGCCTTATGATACTCCAGCTGGTAAGGGTAAGAAGAAAGTTGCTTCGGGTCAGAGAACTAGTGGGGGAGATGCTACTGCTGGTATTGTTTGTTTCAAGTATGAGCAAGTTGGACACAAGAGCAATGTGTGTATTGCCAAGGTGAAGCGTTGTTTCCGTTGTGGAAAGGATGGGCATGCAATATCTAATTGCACGCAAAAAGAAATGATATGTTTTAACTGCAGTGAAGAAGGGCACATTGGTAGCTATAAACACCCCAAATTTGCCCTCACCCATTCATACCATGGCTTGTGATCTCTTCATGTGCATAAATTCAATCAAAGCATCGCATACCACATTTTTGGTTCACTGCATTGCTTCTAAGTCATCTGCATCTAGGGTTTGTGATCTGAGCCATCCCTAAGCCATTTGAGCCACTTCAAAGGTCTTAAATCACTTAAAAGGGGTCCATGTATGTTCAAGCATCAAATTATATCCTCACAAAGTCAAGGAAGTCAAAGAATCACAAGAACTGAGAAAGGCATGGAAGCAGAGCCAGGTTTAACTGCACAGATGACCTAGAATTAGGGTTTTGGTTCCAGAGGCCATAACCCCAAATTTTTTGGTCATTTTTGTTTCTATTGGTCTCTATATGTTATGAGGATCATGCATATCAATTTTTCATGAAGAAATTCAGTGGGGAAGGCATCTGATCAAGAGATGACTTCTTGGGCAAGTCAGTGCAAAACCAGGGCATCTGAGGCCCCCAATGACCCAACCAAAGGGTGTTCTCCATCATTTTGAATGTGTATGATCTTTATTTGGTCATAGAAGATGTTATAAGTTCACAAAATTGAAGAATTTCAAGCCATTTGCAAAGTTGCCTTTTTGGGAAAGTGACTTGTAATGAAAACTTGCCATTTTGGGAAAGTTTTTCAACCCTCTCTTTTTGATTCAAAAATTCTTCAAATGAGAAAACTTTGGTCATGAAAGTTGTAGAATGGATCATTCCCTTTTCAAAAAGTACAAGAACTCATTCTAATTCATTATGGATCAAAAGTTATGGCTTGTCAAAGTTGGACAAAATCACATAATTTCAAGTTTACACCAAAGAGGCAAAGTTGCAAAACATCTTGTCAAGGCAAAATATGACTTCAATGTGACTTCTAACCTTTGCACAAACATGAACCATGACCTAAAAATCAGAATGCACCAAAGAATTGTCCATTTTCATGACTTGTGCATTAAGAAACTTCAAAAGGGCCAAGACTTTGTGAAATTGCAAAACATCACATAAACCCTAATCCACTTGCTGCATTGCCTCTAATCCATTTCCATGGTTCTCCTTGATTCAAGCTGCAGCCAAACCATGCCTTGTACCTTGACTGAAATAGCCCATACCTCTCTTACACAAAGAGTTGACTTTATGCAAAAAGACCCATACCAATCAAGCTAGGCCAGCAACAACTCTCTGACCTATCCAAGCTTGATACATGTACCAAAAAAGACTCAACACATAACACAACACAGCCTGAAACATCTCACAAGCCATAGTTCCCAAAACTCACCTCTTATGCATTTTGTTTCGAAACTCATCACACAAGCCACAAACATCAAAACAAACTTCATAGAATCACTCAACATGATCCTCTGATCATTTCCCAACCATCAATTTGCCCTGAAAAGCCCACAAACAGAAATACGATTTCTCACCCCTCCTGAACAGAACTCTATCAATCTCTCAAACCAGCCAAAAGAAATTCCAAACAAGCATTGCAAGCTTCTCAGGAGGTTCATTAGAGGCATTTTGGATCAAAGAGGCAGCCAGAAAGTTCCAAAGATCAAAGCTTCAGTTCAGGTAAGCTCAAGAACATTTTTTCCAGAAACTAGTTTTTAAGTTACTAAATGATTCTTTATGCTTCACTGATCATGGTGATATGTTTTGTTTTGAAAATGGTTAAGAAATGAGAATGTATCCGTGTTCTGAAACTTTTTGACCTAGAACTGT
Source organism: Lathyrus aphaca (assembly GCA_963966055.1). Lineage (NCBI taxonomy): Eukaryota > Viridiplantae > Streptophyta > Magnoliopsida > Fabales > Fabaceae > Lathyrus > Lathyrus aphaca. The sequence continues at coordinate 182,554,071 of OZ014520.1, forward strand.
TTTGATTCGATTCTCATTGTTGATGTGTTTTAAATGTTGTTTGTTTGTTGATTCTTCATGTATGGTGCATGGGGATCATTTCTGGGCAGAGAGATTGGATTTTAGTGACCTAGGGAAGAAGTTAGCAATTTTCAGGGAGGGTTGTGGCCGGAGAAGATGACCGGAGGTCATTTCCGGCCACCTGAAAGTCATTAACTCATTAATCACGTTTAGGGCTCAGTTTGAATTTGGACCATGGATTTAGTTGACTAGGTTTGACTCCCACGCGTTTGAATGGCCTGGATCATTTCATTAAACCCTAATCCTATTTAATTAAATTAATTAATTAAGTTTAGTTTAATTTAGTCAGTTTGAATGAGGACCACAGGATATGGCGCGGGTCAACTCCCTCCAAAACCAGTTTAAACCACAGCCCTTGGATTTGCATACTTCTCATAAATTCAATTTTTATTTCATTTAATTTGTTTTTATCTTTTACGAATTATTTAAAATAGCAAAGCACATTTAAAAATTCTGAAAAGTTTTGTCAAGCATTTCATTAATTTTCAGAACCCAAAAATATTTTTATTTTTATTTTTTTCATTAAAAATCATTTTTAAATCATTTAAATGTTTATTTTTAATTAGTTAATGGAAATTAATTAATTAAAAATGCATTTAGGTATTAAAAAATCACCAAAAATTCACATTGCACTTTAAAACATTTAGAGACATTATCAAACTCTCAAACCCAATTTCTTTTTTGTTCTTGATGCATTTTGACAATCTTTGTTGGAATTAAATTCATTTTAAGGCAATATTTTGGTTCAAACTTTGAAAAATCCATTCTACCTAACCATTGAGAGTTTGATGATGGTTCTTCTTGCATTGCATCCTTCATGGCATGTAGTTTATAGGATAAATTTGGTTTGAATTGATCTTCCATTTTCAATTTATTTTGCATTTTTCATGATGAGTTACCTTAAAACCCTAATTGACTTAAGAAATTCATAACTTTCACTAGGTTAAGAGTTAGGTCCCCTCCTTTGGGCAGTGAACATATATAGGTTTAGGGTATCTTTGATCCCATTTTCAATTTTTTGTCATGTCATTTGCTTCTGGTTTTGAATTTTTGCATTGCATGTTGTATGTAAACCCTAATTTGTGCCTTCCTTTGCCTCCATCTTTCATTTGCTTGCATCCAATGACTTGCCATGACATTTTGTGCATCCATATGATTCATAAGATATCTTAGGACATCTTAGAATCATGTTTGATCATTGCATCATCCATTTTCCATGTTAGGCATTCATTTCAGTTCATGTGCATTCATGAACTTCCATGGTTCAAGCATGCTTCATCTGCATCCATATGCTTGTTTGATCACTCTCAACTCTTGATATGTGTTTGCATCATCCCTTAGCATCATTAACATCATGTTTATGCTTCTGACTTTGGTTTGTATCATGGCATTTCATCTCATTTTCATTGCATTGCATTTCCTTTGCTAACTTTTCAGGTGGTAAGTTGTTTTGAGAAGTGAATTTGCCTCCACTTCTCACATTCTCTTCTCATCTCTTATGCATCATTGCTGCATTTTATCTTTGTATTGGAGTGAGCTTGCTCATTCATATTCTCTCCTCACCTTCTTTCTTCAAGCAACTTGTCTTCTTAAGTGAAGCAAGTTGTCTTGCTCTTCTCTGCTTCTTTCTCCTTTCATCTGCTTCTCTCCTTGGTGGCTCTTTGAAGATTATTTCTCTATTAAGCCTCACAAACCCTAGGATCTCCAAGCATGATAATAATTAGGGTTTGATTAGTCTCCCATTTAGTTTTTGCCTTTGTGTCATCTTTGAGTCTTCACTTCTCATCTCATAATCAAGGACTAAACCCTAAAGGTTTTAAGGCTTTGTGATTAAGCTTATGCCTGCATACTTCTATTAGGATGGAGTGTATAACTTTAATCCTAAGTGTTAAACCCTTAATGTGTTTAAATCCTTTAATCAATTCATCTAATAATCACCAAGACATCAAGCTTGTAACTTGGGTCTTGCATTAGGGTTCTAATTCTTCCTTAACTGGTTAAGAAGGACTAACCCTAGTGTTAATGGACAAGTCCCCCTCAAGTTGTCTTACAAACCATAAAATCCATTTCTTAATCATACCATTAACTAAAATCCATTTAATAAAGGCTTTGTTTTGTCATGAGGTTAATTCCTAATCATGGATTAAGTTGAGGAGCCTTGCTCAGCTTAAATGTTCTCATCTATTATCCTTCTATTAGGATGGTGTAATGAGTCCATTAAATCCTTGATTATGGCTTAATCTCATTACTCAACACTAAACAAAAACAACAAAAACATATAAATAAATGCAAGTAGATTAATGATCTTAATCCTACACCATGGTGATTAAGTGTGAGGTGCTTACTTCATACTTAGGGTGCCCTCATTACCCCTAATCAGAGGGAGGATATGATGAGTTTAATAACCCTTGGTTTAGGCTTGAGCTCATTAATTTATGACAAACTCCAAAAGCAATAAAAGATTGAAAACACCAAAAACAAACAATAATCGTCTCCTCCGGGATTCTTTTCTCACCTCATTCACTCACAAACGAGAACTCGCTTCTTCCGTCTGATGCAAGACAGTTTGCACCTGAGCCAGACATGTCATACACTTGAGAATAGACAAGTAAGTAGTTCACAAGTCAATTTATCTTTCAGTCTCTTTGAGTCGAACTACGGTGTTCTGACTTCCTCATTGCACAAGAGGATACGTAGGCATAACTTAACAGTTATCGAACAAAAGTCTCTGTATATCCCCCCCTCTTTCAGCTTTATTCTTTGAGCCTCTTTTATCTTGAGCATTTCACTCCTGTTCTTACACTGACACTTCTCTTATACACTTCACATTTCTTTTAAAAGACAAATCTTTTAAGCGTGGATCCCGTCGAGTACGACGGACAATCTGGGTGCTAATACCTTCCCAGGTTGTAACCAACCCCCTTTCCCAGTCTCTCTGGTTCGCGGCCGTCTTATCCATATCTTTTCCAGGTCTATGCAGCATTACCTTTCCTCCGGGATAAAAATGCCTAGCTGGCGACTCTTGTCTTTTGAGTTCACCCTTGTGTTCTCTCCTCTCTTTCGCCGACCGTTCGCGTCTGTACCCCTTCTGACCTGGATGTCACTTGGTGGGAGCGACAGCTTGGCGACTCTGCTGGGGACCCTTATACTGTAACCAGGGCTTCTGGTTCTTTTTGTGGGTTCCTCCTAGCGCTTGTTTGATTTGTGTTTACTGGGGTGTTATGTGCTAATTGTGTTTATATAGTTGCTTTATTTATTGCTTTATGTACAGCTTTATGTTTTGCTTTCTTTACAGTTTTTTTCATATTTCATACTGTCATTATCATTGCTGGGTCTGTTTCTTCTGTCTTGATGGGTGGGGTTCCATTGAGAGTTTAAGGTCCTATACCTGGGACCTGAGTGACACCTAGGCTAGAGTGGTTCATGTTCTTTCCCATTCCATTTTGGTCTGGTGCGGGAATATGAAACACGGTTCAGATATGGGTTTCTTCTTGAGAACTCTGTGCTACAGATTTCCTGTAGTGCTAGGGCTATCTGGGGAGCCTGCTAAGTCTGGATGACCTTTATTATGACCTTCAGAAACTGAGGTGAATTAGAGGAGGATCTTTTATGGTTATTATAAACACTGAACCTCCGGGTTAGAAGTGTTTACACTTCTCATAACTGATCCAAGTCTGAGGATCCTTGTTTTAGAACACTACCTGTGAGGGGGTTGGGCTGTTTACAGGTTTGCAGGTACCCTTGGCCACATCATACCCTGTTACTTGTTTTGATTAAGAGTATCTCACTTTGGACAGTTCTTGTGATTTAACCCTGGATATGTGACTCTTTATTTGAGTCCCCCACCTTGGTTGCTGGTTTTCTAAACCTCCATCTGGACTTCTTGAACATACATGGACTTTATATCAAGACAGATAGTCAGATCCAGCTTGATCACAAACCCTTGCATATCATTTGCATACATCATCATTGCATCATTTAACATTTGTTTATTTGTTTTTCAGGGTATCCATTTTATTATCTGGCTTGGTTTTGACCCCTTCATCTACATAGACCTCTGTTCATCAGTTATCTGCTTCAGCTATCTTCATCAGTTGCCTGCTTTAGCAATCTTCATCAGTTGCCTGCTTCAGCTGCCTTCATCACCATCACCAGCCTATCAGTGGCTCATCTCCAGTATCAGCCTTGATCCCTATCAGCACTTGTCTTCAGCTCTTCATCAGCACTCATGTATGCACCCAGGAAGAACAACATTTCATACCATTTCTTTGAGCCTGTGTTGACTGGTATCAGGCAGGTCCAGGCACTTATCACTCCAGACCACATCCCATTGTTCAGAGAGCATTATGGAGGCATCCTTGATATGGTTATGGACCTGGATCCTTCTCAGAGGAGTATGATCCACACCTGTCTACAGTTTTATGACCCTCCTTTGAGATGCTTCACTTTCCCAGACTTTCAGCTAGGACCTCTGCTGGAGGAGTTTTCATCATTGATTGGAGTACCTATCAGGGGTGGAGTCCCCTTTAACCCAGAGATGACTTCTCCCAGCAATGGAGAAGTAGCAAAAGCACTGTACCTGGAGCCTGCTTTGATTGAGCAAAACGTGACAACAAAGGCTGGGATCCCTGGTTTGCACTTAGACTTCTTGATTTCTCAGGCCACCCTGAAGGCCTCCTTGGGAGAATGGAGGGCAATCTGTGCACTGTTAGCCCTCAGCATATATGGGGTTATACTGTTTGTAGATGAGCCCAAATTTATCAGCAAGAATGCCATTCATCTCTTCCTTCTGAGGAACCCAGTACCCACATTGCTGGGAGACTTCTATTACTCCATTCATCAGAGGAATGAGAAACAGAGAGGAAAGTTGGTGAGATGCTGTGCTCCTTTGTTTCACACTTGGCTGCTCAAACACCTACCCAAATCAGATGCCTTCTTGAATCCTCACCAACGGAAGAATTGGGCTAAGAGGCTCATTGCTTTGACTTCAGATGACATCAGATGGTGCACCCAGAGCACCAAAGGCAAGGACATCATCACCAGTTGTGGGCAATACCCAAATGTACCTCTAATAGGAGTAAAGGGTTGCATCAACTACAATCCTTTGCTGTTTAAAAGATAGCTGGGCTATGCTTTGATTCACCCTCCTAGAGTGCAAGATTTAGCTGAGACCCTGTATTGTGAGATAAAGCCTAATCTAGCTGCTGTCAGACAAGCATCCTGGGCTTGGGACAACATCCAGACAAAAGGGATGGCTATTCTTGGAAGGTGCAATAATGTTGCTTCAGCTCAGTACTATGACTAGTCTCATGCTAGAGCTCAGATTACTGGAATGCCTTTCACCATTGAGGACATACCTGGACCATCCACAGTACAGCCAGTAGCCACTGTCAGCCTGGAAGAATTTGAGAAACTGAAGGAGAGGAATGAGAATTTATCTCAAGCTTTGAAGAAAACCCTTTGGGAAAGGAGTGATGGTCGCCTGGACATTGAGAGGTTGGAGAAGCTCAGGGTGGAGCATCTGGCCAAGATTGAGAAAACAGAGGACTACATCAAGAAATCAAGAGCTGGGGAACAAATATTGAAGAATGCCTGTAAGGAGGCCAAGCTTCAGAAGGCTAGGACTGAGCTCTATCTGCAAGAAAGTCAGGCTAGGTGGGTCAGGATCACTGAAGCCCGTACTCAAGAAGATCAGAGAACTCAAGCCAAAATTGAGCAGTTAGAGGCCAATGAAAAAAAGCAACAGGGAGCCTTGCTGGCAGCCCAGAAGGAGATTTCAGAGTTAAAGCTTAGGGCTGGATTGAAGAGGTCAAAGGACCAGGACAGGCACAAGAAGCTGACCACTGCCATTGCCACCAGAAACCTCCTCATCAGGACTATTACAGAGCATCCAGCTGGTCCAGTGACTGAGGCACTTCTGAAGGAGGTTAAGGAGGATGAATTTGGACTAGATGTCTAACTTTTTGATTGTTGTACTTTTCTTTTGTGTTGTATTTTGACCCTTCAGGGGCATGTGGTGTAAAAAACAGACTATGTATTATTCATCATTTGTAATATATTTTAGTTTTGGTTTTTCTTTTCTCAACAACATCAAAGCATCTTCCTCGAGGTCTGGAAAGGTCAAAACCAAGAACCAAGCCGGATACCTTGGAAAACAAATAAGCATACTGCATTGCATACTAACTTTTGTTTTGTTTTGTAGGTTTTTGTTGTTATTTGTTTCTGTTAATGCTATTATTTTATGATTGCCATTATGTTTGGTAAAACTAATATGGCTAGAAAGTGTTGAATAAAAAGTTCCATATATTAAATTAACATGGTATAGACTCTGGAAGAACAAGTCAAGACATGATTAAGGAAGTTGTCAAAGAAGATGTTGAATTCAGTTCAGAATGTCCTATCAGATGTTGGGACATTATCAAACAGAGTATAAGAACTTAATTCAGGATGTCCTAACAGATGTTGTCATATGTTACAGTCAGATGTCAAAGAAGATGTTGAAACATCTGCAAATGTCATGACAGAATTACTGTCATATGTTACAGACAGATGTCAAAGAAGATGTTGAAACATCTGCAAATGTCATGACAGAATTACTGTCATATGTTACAGACAGATGTCAAAGAAGATGTTGAAACATCTGCAAATGTCATGACAGATGTCAAAGAAAATGTTGAAACATCTGCAACTGTCATGACAACATTACTGTCATATGTTACATATAGATATCAAACAAGAAGTGTTGAACTTAGTTCAGGATGTCACACCAGATGTTATGACACTGTCAAACAGAGTAACAATTAATGAACTTAAATCAAGATATCAGGATGTCACACCAGATGTTAGGACATTGTATCAGTTGATGGAATAAGTTCAGTTTACAGGATGTCACATCAGATGTTGTGACATTGTATCAGTAAATGAAGTAAGTTCAGTTTTTCAAGATGTCCCAACAGATGTTGAGACATCTCAGACCTGTTACCAGAATTAATTAATGCATAACAGAACTGAGTAAATTCAGGGGAATCTATCTGGAATTAATTATGGATGGACAAAAACAGAACAAGGCGCATCTGTAGGGAGAGTTGTTATGAAACTTCAGCATAATCAGATGAACTAAATCACCTAGAATCTAGGAAGTAACAAACCCTAATTCAAGGTGATGACATTGGATTTATCAGATCTGAATTATGCAGAATATTCTGGAGATATTATGCAATCATATGTGGTGCTGATCTAGAAGATCTTAAAGACTCAATTTAAATTGAAGACAAATATTGAAAAATATAGGTTTCTATATTTAGAGATATTTTAGGAGTTGAAGATCTTTTGGAATATTTGTAGCAGATATTTCTGCATATTTGTAGCAGATATTTCTGCATATTTGTAGCAGCTATTGTTGTGATTGTTTAGGCCCAAATCCAGTTGGGAATAGGTTATAAAAGAAACCATGTAACCTAGTTTAGAACCAATCCAATCAACCGAAAATGTAAACATTATTAGGATTGTGTTCTTGTGGCAGCCGTGCATAACAAGGAACTCTATTGTGGCTGTTTCACTTGTGATTCTCGAAGCTTGTAAGCAAGAGAAGTTTTGTGACTTGATTGAAACTGTGAAGTAAGATCAAGCTGTTTTGTTTGAAGTATGACTTCAATTTTATTAAACTTGTAAACAAGATCACTGTGTGATTGAGGGGGAGTGAGTAGGGTACTCATATCTAAGTTGTGTCTTAGGTAGAAATTGCATTGGGTAGTTATTAAGTGAAAGATTAAACAGGGTGGTTTAAGTCTAGAATTAATATTACTTATAGTGGATTTCCTCCTGGCTTGGTAGCCCCCAGATGTAAGTGTGGAGATACACTGAACTGGGTTAACAATTCTGCTGTGTTCTTTATATCTTTTATGTTTTATGCAGTACCTGAACTGAATGTCCTATCAGATGTCCCAACATCCTGAAGCATGTTTGACTCTGATATATCAGAATTATTTAAGTACTGATATGTATGCCTTACCATGTTTATAAGTAACAGATAAGATGTCTCAACATCATATTCGACATCTGAGTCTGTCATACCAGAATTTCAATTGGTATCAGAGCAGGCATCCTGGTCTGTTTCTGGATGAGATCTAAGGGGGATACTTTCTGGTTCATGGTAAAGGAAGAAGGATGATATAATGAAAAGCTGTTGGAACTTGAAAGGTTCATATTGGAATTTGAATGGTCCCTAGAAGTGGAGGATGGACTATTCATCATATGGTGTATATTGGACCAGTCTGGTGTTATCAGGGCTGGAAATTTGCTGGTGAAGTGCTGTGTAGCTATGATGTCAGACAGAATGTCCTGACATCTTGGTTCAGAGAATTCTATATTTGATGGAGGCTTGTATTTTGTTTTCTGTGAGAGCTGGAGAACACTTAGTTCAGAATGTTGTGGTTCTTGATGAAAGAAGAGGTTAGAGCCAAAAACAAAAGAGTATAATTATCAAATCTTTCATGCGGGAGTGAAAATCTTGATAAGTTATCTCTTAAGCTTATTTATGGTGACCTAATGAGGATATTCTTCCTGGTTATGGTGTCCTATGTTGTTTAGGTATAGCTGGAGAAAATCTCTCTTGTGAAGATACATGTTTATGATTGTCTAAATCATGAACTGAAGGAAGTTTCATCAAGAAAGAAGCTGAATTGATATGTCAATCCTAATGGCTTGACACCACACTACACATCAACAGTTTTTGGTAAATATTGAATCAAAGACCTAAAAGATTGTTTTTTTTTTGGATTTATGTAGCTATGAAGCTGAATACTCCTTGAGATGCTACTGTCTATTGTATGTGTGCAAAGTATCTTTCATAATGTTATAGCACTTCAGTTGGAGCTGATTGAAGAAAAGATAGTAATCTTGAAAGCAATAATGTTTCAGAACCAAGCTTAGTTTTGTGTTCCAGAAGAAGGAAACTGGTGTGATATCCTGCTAACATGATGGATGCTCTGGGTGCTAGACAAATGTGTGATGATCACATATGTTTGGAACCTACTCCTAACCTGGAAGAGGAGGCATCTATGCTACATGTTGAAGACTTAGATAATGACTCTAACACAGAGATCATTGCTTTTGTGGACCCTAGCATAGCCAAAAGGCTTAGGGCTAGAAAGGAAAAGAAGACTGCAGGACATTCAACTCCTGAAAAGAAGCAGCCTACTCCAAAGAAAGACAAGGCCAAAGTGGAATTTAGTCCTACTAAACAATGGAGCAAGGTGAATACCCAAAAGAGGAAAGCTGTAACTCCACCAGATTCAGATGTTGAAGAGGATGTTCCAACATCCCAACCAAAGAAGAAACCAGCACCCTCAAGGTCCACCTCTGCTGTTCTAGAAGCTCCTCTGGACAATGTTTCATTCCATCATATGTCAAGTGTGAGCAGATGGAAATTTGTATACCAAAGAAGGGTAGCACTTGAAAGAGAGCTGGGCAGCAATGCACTTGAGTACACTGAGGTAATTGACCTAATTTCTTCTGCTGGTTTATTCAAAACAGTATCAAACTTTTTCACCTTGCTATGAGCTGCTAGTCAAGGAATTTAGTGTCAACCTACAAGAGGACTGTGCTGAAGGTAAATCAGATGAATTCAGAAAAGTCTATGTAAGAGGGAGATGTGTGGAATTCTCTTCTAGGGTTATCAACCATTATCTAGGGAAAGAATCTGATGGACCTAATGAGCTGGGTAAGACAGATAACCAGGTGTGCAAGGTCATTACTGCCAATCAAGTCAAAGCTTGGCCAGTCAAGGGCAAACTTTATGTTAGATTGCTAACAAGGAAGTATGCAATGCTGCATAGAATTGGCACTGTAAACAGGGTGCCTACCAACCATACTTCTTCAATAGCAACTGGATTGGGCAGATTCATATATGTTGTGGGCACCCAAACAAAGCTGGACTTTGGGGCTTATACCTTTGATCAAACCCTAAAGCATGAAGGAACATTAGCAACAAATCTTCCCATTGCTTTTTCCTCTCTGCTATGTGGAATCATACTAAGCCAGTATCCAGGTATCCTCACTAAGAAGGATTCAGTATGCAAAAGAAAAAGTCCTCTAGCCTTCCATTACAAACTTTTCTTGAGCCATCATGCTGCTGATGTTGAAGCTTCCACTAGGACATCTGCTGGACCTTCAAAAGCAAAGACTCCCATATCCAAATCTGCCTTGATTGCAGATCTGAAAAACACTTGCAAAAAGCTGGATGCCAGGAAGAAAAAGCTTGAGGAAGTAATTCAAAGGCTGGAGCTGGAAGAGGTTGCTCAGAATACTGATGAATCTGATGATGAATCTGAAGATGAAGAAGCTTCTAAATGTATTTACAAATGTGGATGATAAATGCATGACTTTGGTCATGATTAAAGCTAGCAATGTGACCAACATTTGCTAGAAGCAAGGGAAGAATGTCAGATTGAGAAGTCTGATCAGAATGGTTGTTGAACTGGTAGTCTCTTCTACTATTAGTCATGGATAGTGGCAGTATGAACCCTTTGTAGCAAGCAAACTAAGAGCATCTGTTTTGGAATATAAAATCAAGTGTGGATATTTATCAGTTGTGCTCTTTGTATGTTCATCAGGGGTGTGAAATTGAGAATTAGTGGAGTTTATGCTCAGCTGGAGTATTGTTTATCCATGACATGAGGAGATCTTGCTAATCTTATCTGGAGCTAACCTTAAAATCCTACAAAATTAAAAGATCAGATTGTGTAGAACTATCTGATAAGGTATTAAGATCAATTGTTGTTTATGGAGTTCACAAATATTTGATTGATTATCCTTGTGATTCAAGATTGGTGATGTTCAAAAAGATGTTGGAACATCTTATCATCAGAGTTTGTGCAGAATCATGGGAGAGGTATTGCATAAGTTGTAGCATTGGCTTCAGTCTTGTGTGACATGAGTTATGTATTTCTGGAAAGTTTCTTGGCAAGAACTGGTCTGGATATTATTGATTCTGAAGATGGAGATGAAAGACCATGAACATATCATAATCTTGATGACTACTTGGATTGGTTTATTTCTGATCTAGGTGTAGTCCAGAATGCTCATCATGGAGTTAAGATAGGTGGGGATATCATAAATTTGTTAAGACTGCCTTACTCAAGGAAAGGTGGCATCCTTGGTATAGTTATGAGGTGTAGTTCTTAACTATTTCTTCTGAATAATCAGACAGTGGAAGGTTTGAAGACTTTGGAGAAACATTGAAGTTTCTCATCAATATGTGTTATAGGTAGGAATTTCTGCAAAACCAATAGAATGGAGGTTGTTTACTCAAACTTGATGGATAAATCAAGTCTATGAGAGCATGGAACTCTTGTTCTATAAATAAAGGAGGTTCTTTCAAGTGGCAGAAGAAGGACCTAAATTTAACAGATGGATGTGGGCTAATAATGTTTAAACATCTAGTTCAACATCAGAGTCTAATTGGTGAAGTGACACATAAATCAAGATAAAATGATCTATAGGGATTGAATGCTTCATAAGGCCTTTTATCTTGACAGCTTGGTGAAGATCAACTTTATTGATCAGGATATCCTTGGAAGATTTATTATAAACGTGAAGAAGACAAAAGTGGCAATTGGCTTTTTCATATGAGGATTCATAAAGGAGGTTATCAAAATGTGGTAATTGGTTGATCTTTAAAGTGGATTCGAAGAATCAAGATAATCAGAGTGTGGCAGCTGATTGTTCTTGAAGATTGTCTTGGAACAAATTGCTCTTGGGCAGAGGAGTGATGAGTTGAAGACTCAAGAGGATTTATTCTTCTTGAAGGTGGATGAGAGTTTATCACTCTTTCTGGATTTCTGATTCTAACTGGTGGCACAGTGTAGTTGAAGATTTTCAGTTCTTGGATTACTATGCTATAGTAAGTCCAGTTGGTGGAGCACATCTAGGATCATGGTGATAAGGTCTTGGTGTATGAAAAATGTTCTAACTAAGTGTTAGTACATTATCTGGGGTGTTTATCTACATGGTTTCTATGGGAGAATGATGAAGTAGATGATCTATATTGGAAGAAACATGTAGAAGAGACTGGAAGTGTTCCTCATGCTAAAAAGCCAAGAACTCCAAAAAGATCAAGTTTTCAGCAAGACCAAAGGTATACCTTCACCATTGTACAACACTTCAAAAGCTTCTGAATATGTGGATGATTCCATAAAGGAGTTGGTAACCAAGATCCTATCTGAGCAAAGAGTGGTAAGTGGCATATCTATCTCTCTGAACACTATGCCAGCCCCACAAGAAGATCAACAAACTCAGGCTGCAAAGGACACTCCTGCTCAACAGGATGTCCCAATAGATGTTGAAACATCTGAGGACCAGAAAAAGGCCTTCAATAATTGTGATGAAGAAGCATCTGAGGACCAGCACAAGGCCTCAACTGAAGAGCACATCTCTGTTGATCCACCAGAAGTATATCAGGTATTGATTGCTTGGAAGTTTGTTTGTGGACATTCATTCTAATTTCATAATTAGTTTGGATGTGTTTTATCTGGATTGTATGGCCTTTGGAGTGTAAAGGCTTAGTGTCAAGAACCTGTGTGCTAGAAGATGTTCATCTTGTGTAGTCTGTGGTAACTACAAACCCAGAAAGGAATCAGGTATGCTTTGGTACAAGAAGAGAATGTGTTCAATTGGGAATTGAACAGAGAGTGAGCTCTTGAAGACATGAAGATGCGTCTTATGTTTTCCTTTCATCAATGTACAGAGAAGCATGGAGTATCCTAGACAGGGGGAGTGTGTTACAAGTTTGTGCACTTGATTTTGTGGTGTTAAGGGGGAGTAATACCTTAACCAGATAAGGAGAATCCTAAGAGTCTAGAAGGCTATATTACATAAAGCTTCTATCTGCAGTTTATGTTTGATTCTTGAGGAATTGTGTGTGTTTCAAGCTTATGGAGATTATATACCTCTATTTTTATTATGGTATCTTTGTCTTTTTATGGCTAAAAAGGGGGAGAAGTAATAGTGTGAGGTCTGATATGAAGATGTGATGTTAAGGAACTTCTACATAAGGTACTTCTACACCTGTATGTAAATTAGTTTTAGCCAAAATAAGCCAAAGGGGGAGATTGTTAATGCTATTATTTTATGATTGGCATTATGTTTGGTAAAACTAATATGGCTGGAAAGTGTTGAATAAAAAGTTCCATATATTAAATTAACATGGTATAGACTCTGGAAGAACAAGTCAAGACATGATTAAGGAAGTTGTCAAAGAAGATGTTGAATTCAGTTCAGAATGTCCTATCAGATGTTGGGACATTATCAAACAGAGTATAAGAACTTAATTCAGGATGTCCTAACAGATGTTGTCATATGTTACAGTCAGATGTCAAAGAAGATGTTGAAACATCTGCAAATGTCATGACAGAATTACTGTCATATGTTACAGACAGATTAAGCCAAAGGGGGAGATTGTTAATGCTATTATTTTATGATTGGCATTATGTTTGGTAAAACTAATATGGCTGGAAAGTGTTGAATAAAAAGTTCCATATATTAAATTAACATGGTATAGACTCTGGAAGAACAAGTCAAGACATGATTAAGGAAGTTGTCAAAGAAGATGTTGAATTCAGTTCAGAATGTCCTATCAGATGTTGGGACATTATCAAACAGAGTATAAGAACTTAATTCAGGATGTCCTAACAGATGTTGTCATATGTTACAGTCAGATGTCAAAGAAGATGTTGAAACATCTGCAAATGTCATGACAGAATTACTGTCATATGTTACAGACAGATGTCAAAGAAGATGTTGAAACATCTGCAAATGTCATGACAGAATTACTATCATATGTTACAGACAGATGTCAAAGAAGATGTTGAAACATCTGCAAATGTCATGACAGATGTCAAAGAAAATGTTGAAACATCTGCAACTGTCATGACAACATTACTGTCATATGTTACATATAGATATCAAACAAGAAGTGTTGAACTTAGTTCAGGATGTCACACCAGATGTTATGACACTGTCAAACAGAGTAACAGTTAATGAACTTAAATCAAGATATCAGGATGTCACACCAGATGTTAGGACATTGTATCAGTTGATGGAATAAGTTCAGTTTACAGGATGTCACATCAGATGTTGTGACATTGTATCAGTAAATGAAGTAAGTTCAGTTTTTCAGGATGTCCCAACAGATGTTGAGACATCTCAGACCTGTTACCAGAATTAATTAATGCATAACAGAACTGAGTAAATTCAGGGGAATCTATCTGGAATTAATTATGGATGGACAAAAACAGAACAAGGCGCATCTGTAGGGAGAGTTGTTATGAAACTTCAGCATAATCAGATGAACTAAATCACCTAGAATCTAGGAAGTAACAAACCCTAATTCAAGGTGATGACATTGGATTTATCAGATCTGAATTATGCAGAATATTCTGGAGATATTATGCAATCATATGTGGTGCTGATCTAGAAGATCTTAAAGACTCAATTTAAATTGAAGACAAATATTGAAAAATATAGGTTTCTATATTTAGAGATATTTTAGGAGTTGAAGATCTTTTGGAATATTTGTAGCAGATATTTCTGCATATTTGTAGCAGATATTTCTGCATATTTGTAGCAGCTATTGTTGTGATTGTTTAGGCCCAAATCCAGTTGGGAATAGGTTATAAAAGAAACCATGTAACCTAGTTTAGAACCAATCCAATCAACCGAAAATGTAAACATTATTAGGATTGTGTTCTTGTGGCAGCCGTGCATAACAAGGAACTCTATTGTGGCTGTTTCACTTGTGATTCTCGAAGCTTGTAAGCAAGAGAAGTTTTGTGACTTGATTGAAACTGTGAAGTAAGATCAAGCTGTTTTGTTTGAAGTATGACTTCAATTTTATTAAACTTGTAAACAAGATCACTGTGTGATTGAGGGGGAGTGAGTAGGGTACTCATATCTAAGTTGTGTCTTAGGTAGAAATTGCATTGGGTAGTTATTAAGTGAAGATTAAACAGGGTGGTTTAAGTCTAGAATTAATATTACTTATAGTGGATTTCCTCCTGGCTTGGTAGCCCCCAGATGTAAGTGTGGAGATACACTGAACTGGGTTAACAATTCTGCTGTGTTCTTTATATCTTTTATGTTTTATGCAGTACCTGAACTGAATGTCCTATCAGATGTCCCAACATCCTGAAGCATGTTTGACTCTGATATATCAGAATTATTTAAGTACTGATATGTATGCCTTACCATGTTTATAAGTAACAGATAAGATGTCTCAACATCATATTCGACATCTGAGTCTGTCATACCAGAATTTCAGTTTCTAACCTTGTTGTGACCTTCAGGAAATATTGCTCGCAGAAGAGTGTTCCCTGTCAACCGTGCACACCGGTATCCTACTCGCAACAACCTTCCGGGTATTATAATGGAGCAAGTGCAGCAAGACCTGACTGAGGTCAGGACCCAGATGGCTAATGAAAGGGTGGAAATGAGAAACCAAATGGCCCAATTCATGACTGTGATGACAGGTCTGGCTCAGACCCAAGAGAGGCTAAGGGCATTAGTAGAAAGACAAACCCCCGAGGAGCCTCATCCTGGGACTGGAGGAACAAGTAACAATGAGAGGGGACAACCTTATGTTAATCCACCTGTATTTGGGCCTCATCTAGATCCGGAAGTCAACATCCCGGGTAATGTGCAAGGAAATACTACTGGGGGAAGGATCTTACAAGAAGACCCCCAAGAGGAGCAATTCACTGTCATGGGAGCTGGGGATGAAGTCTATGATAGGAGGTTTGATGAAATTGCTGAGAAGTTGAGATCTCTGGAGTCTCAGAACTCTTTGGGTTTTGATGTAATTGATATGGGGTTAGTAGACGGGGTGAGAATTCCCCACAAATTCAAACCTCCGTGCTTCGAGAAATACAATGGAACCTCTTGTCCGCGAACTCACCTGCAGTCTTTTCTGGGAAGACTTAAAGCATATACCATGGATGAAAAGTTGTGGATGTTCTATTTTGAAGACAGTTTGACTGGGGCTTCAAGGGAGTGGTATTCACACTTGACCAGAGCTACTATCAGATGCTGGAAGGACTTAGCTGAAGCCTTCATCAGACATATCAATATAACCTGGACATGGCTCCCAACAGGACCCTTCTGATGGGAATGTCTCAGTCTTCCAGAGAAAGCTTCAGGGAATATGCCCAAAGGTGGAGGAGACAGCTTGCTGCTGCTGTCCAACCACCCATGTCGGAAAGAGAAATGGCCGACATGTTCATGAATACTCTACAAGGAACATATATTGATAGACTGGCTGCCTTTTCTTCCACCAGCTTCGCAGACGTAGTTATAGCCGGCGAAAGAATTGAAAGTCTGCTAAAAATGGGCAAGATTTCAGATAATGGTGCAAGTTCGTCCAGTAACCCCAGGAAGCCTTTTGTGGGACCTCGAAGGACTGGTGAGACAAATGCCATTCATGCCAGCAGGGGTAGACCTCAGTATGTTCACAGATCAATAGCAGCTGTCACTATTCCAGCTTCGATTCCTCAGCAACCAGCATATCAACAACAACAACAACCACAATATCAGCAACAAATTCAGTATCCGCCACAAAGAACCTACAACAATAACAGCAATCAACAACAACGACCCTTTCAGCAAAGACCATCACAGGCAAATAGGGTGATTGACCCTATCCCTATGCCTTATGCTGCCTTATTGCCACAACTCCTGAAACTTAACTTGGTTGAGTTAAGGACATTGGCACCTCCAGATCCCTCCAATCTCCCGAAGAATTACGATGTCAACGCCAGGTGTGCTTTCCATTCCAACGCACCAGGTCACAATACTGAAAATTGCAGGGCCTTGCAAATGAAGGTTCAAGATCTGGTGGATTCTAAGGCCCTCAACTTCGCACCTCCTCCAAATGTCAACAGAAATCCTATGCCTAATCATGGAGGGCCAAGGATTAATGCCATTGAGGAAGACAAACCATCTACTCTAATCACCAGTGTTGCACAAATTCGAACACCTCTGGTCGAAATTAAAGCTCAGCTTCTAGAGTGCCAGGTGTTCCCCGGGTGTGAGCTCGCTTGTGGATATTGCAACATTGCAGTCAACGGGTGTGATAATTTTAGAAGCGACATAGATGGTCTTATCAAGGATGGTATCCTTCAGATCTCAACAGCGACGCCTACAAATCCAGCAATTCCTTTGACAACAATTCCTTATTCTTCTACAACAGCAACAACAATCATTCCAACCGATTCATCAATATCATCAACAATGGCTTCATCCATCACTTCAACAAATCAAGTTTCGACAACCATTTCTTCTACAACATCAGCATCCATTATATCTTCTACAACGCCAACAGAAATTAATGAAGACGTCTCAGCAGTCACCATCTACTATGATCCATCAAGTGTTCCTCCAGACAACACCTTCCAACAACAAACAGTGGCACCTCCTGCCAGGTCACCAATCACAATTTACTACGATCCACACACCATTACAGTACCCTCATCTGCAGCAGTCAGTCCAGTTACCATCACGGTGCCTGGACCCGTTCCATATGAAAGCAGTAATGCCATACCTTGGCATTATGGCTCTGATCTCTACTGCAACTGGGAGAAAATCACTCTGGATTCTTCAAACTCTTATCCACAAATTGATAATGTTGGGGGAGGCGGAGGCTTCACCAGAAGCGGACGCCTTTTTTCCTCACAAACACAAAGGCCTAATGCGGAAGCAGAAGCTGCTACCAAAGCAAAATGAAAGAGTGTGATATCTGAAGAGCCAATTATCAAAGAAACTCAGAAGACATCTTTTGAACAGGATATAGACGAGTTCATGAGAATCATCAAAAGAAGTGATTACAAAGTGGTGGATCAGCTTCACCAAACTCCCTCGAAAATCTCCATATTATCCCTGTTGATGTGTTCTGAAGCTCACAGGAATGCATTATTGAAAGTCCTACACGCAGCATACGTGCCAGAGGAGATTACCGTTAATCAGCTAGAAACTGTGGTAGCAAATGTCAATACCAGCCATGGGCTGGGCTTCACCAATGCTGACTTAACAACAGAGGGACGTAACCACAACAAGGCTTTACATATCACCTTGGAATGCAAGGGTGCTGTTCTATCTCATGTACTGGTG
The DNA here is from genome assembly GCA_963966055.1 of Lathyrus aphaca. Taxonomy (NCBI): domain Eukaryota; kingdom Viridiplantae; phylum Streptophyta; class Magnoliopsida; order Fabales; family Fabaceae; genus Lathyrus; species Lathyrus aphaca. The sequence goes on from OZ014520.1 coordinate 182,572,287, forward strand.
GACACTGGCTCATCGCTCAATGTTCTACCAAAGAAAGCCTTAGTGAAGCTAGAGTATGATGGTTTGGCACTGCGTCCGAGTAATTTGGTGGTGAGAGCATTTGATGGCTCTAAAAGATCAGTGCTTGGAGAGATTGATCTTCCTGTGATGATTGGCCCGCAGACCTTCAAAACTACCTTCTATGTGATGGACATTCAGCCGGCCTACAACTGTTTGTTGGGTAGACCCTGGATCCATGCCGCTGGCGCTGTTACGTCTACCCTTCACCAGAAGCTGAAATTCGAGTGGGAAGGCCATATCATCACCATCTGTGGGGAAGAAGACATCTTTGTTAGCCATTTGGCTACGTATAAGTACATTGAGATGGATGGAGAAATCCATGAAACTATGAGCCAGGGGTTTGAGGCCCTGAACATTAATGAAGCATCTGCCGTACTGGGAACCTCCATAACGTCGTATCAGCAAGCCCGGAAGGTTGTTGAAGAGGGTACTGCCCAAGGCTGGGGCAAGCTGTTGCCCGTGGAAAAGAAAGAAGACAGATTTGGGTTGGGTTACAGACCAACTCAACAAGATCAATCAGAGGCTGCCAAGAAGCCCAATTTTGTCAGCGGGGGAATGCTCACCCCGGATGTTGTGAACAACTTGGAAGACAAGGAGGAAAGCGACCGCAACCTGGAGAGCTGGATACGTCCAAGGATCCCGGGGAGCCAAGTCCTTAACTGGTCTTCCCAGGAAATTATAAGGGTTACTCCTGTAGAGTAATTATTATTTCTTGTACTTTTAAGCATGCATCAAGTCTTGCATCTTGCCCAAGATGTCAAGACTCATTTTGTAATCGGGCCATCTTGTAATTTTGTGCAAATGGATTAATCAATGAATATCGGACATCTTTTGCAAATGAGTCTTTTCCTTTTTCGCTCACTGTTTTTCATTTTTCTTTTTGTACAAAAATAAAATGGCAATGTTTTCCAAAATGAAAACTTCATTTCACTTTTTCTAAACAAGGTTAAAATTGATCACTAAAATGAACAATCTAAACCCTTGCAGAGAGTGCCTTTCAGATTGCACCGACAACGACACTGTTATGGCTTTGTATGACTTTGACAATCCAATCAATTAAGCTGATGAAGGGGTTGAAGAAGATTATGAGCTTCCTGAAGAGCTAGCCAGGTTGTTAAGGCAAGAGGAGAAGGTTATCACTCCTCATCGGAAGGAGGTCGAAACGGTTAATCTTGGTACGGAGGAAGACGTAAAAGAAGTTAAGATCGGGGCCCGCCTGCAAGACTCAGTGAAAGAACAACTGATTGATATGCTTCGTGAGTACGTGGATGTTTTTGCTTGGTCTTATCAGGATATGCCAGGTTTGGACACCGATATTGTCATGCACAAGCTGCCTCTAAAAGAAGACTGCCCGCCAGTAAAACAGAAGTTGCGCCGAACTCGCCCGGATATGGCAATAAAGATAAAAGAAGAGGTACAAAAGCAATGGGACGCCGGTTTCCTTGCTGTGACTAGCTATCCGCCGTGGGTTGCTAATATTGTGCCTGTGCCTAAGAAAGATGGCAAAGTGAGGATGTGTGTGGACTACCGGGATCTGAATAGAGCCAGCCCGAAAGATGACTTCTCTTTACCTCACATTGATGTATTGGTTGATAATACGGCTCAGTTCTCGGTATTCTCCTTCATGGACGAATTTTCAGGATACAATCAGATCAAGATGTCACCCGAAGACATGGAGAAGACAACTTTCATCACACCCTGGGGCACATTCTGTTATAAGGTGATGCCATTCGGACTGAAGAATGCTGGTGCAACTTATCAACGGGCTATGGTAACATTATTCCACGACATGATCCATAAAGAAATTGAATGTTATGTGGATGACATGATTTCCAAGTCCCTCACAGAAGAAGACCACCTGGTAAATTTGTTGAAGCTATTCAAGCGTCTGAGAAAGTACCAGCTGAAGTTAAACCCCAACAAGTGCACATTCGGGGTGCGATCCGGTAAGCTGCTGGGATTTATTGTGAGCGAGAAAGGGATTGAAGTTGACCTTGATAAGGTTAAAGCCATTCAAGAAATGCCTGCACCGAAGACTGAAAAAGAAGTTCGGGGGTTCTTAGGGAGATTGAACTACATTTCACGGTTCATATCTCACCTTACAGCGACCTGTGAACCTTTGTTCAAGTTGTTAAGAAAGGAACAAACGGTCAGGTGGAACGAAGACTGCCAGAGGGCTTTTGACAAAATCAAGGAATACTTACAAGAGCCTCCAATCCTTATGCCTCCAGTTGAAGGGAGACCTCTAATCATGTACTTGACAGTATTAGAAGAGTCAATGGGGTGTGTGCTGGGCCAGCATGACGAGTCTGGTCGAAAAGAGTATGCAATTTACTACCTAAGCAAAAAGTTTACCGACTGTGAACAACGTTATTCACTGCTCGAGAAAACTTGTTGTGCTTTAGCGTGGGCTGCTCGCCGACTAAGACAGTATATGTTGACCCACACTACTCTATTGATATCAAAGATGGACCCAGTTAAGTACATATTTGAGAAGCCAACACTTACCGGATGGGTTGCAAGATGGCAAATGATCCTCATAGAATATGACATTCAGTACACATCTCAGAAAGCCATCAAAGGCAGTGTATTGTCTGATTATCTTGCTGAGCAACCCATTGATGATTACTGGCCTATGAGATTTGACTTCCCTGATGAAGACATCATGTTCATAAAAGCCAAAGATCATGAAGAGCATGTTCACACTGAAGGGCCTGACCCAGAAGAAGAATGGACCATGATGTTTGATGGGGCTGTTAATATGAATGGTCGTGGTGTTGGCGCAGTACTCATTACACCTAAGGGAGTTCACATGCCTTTCTCGGCAAAGCTCACCTTTAACTGCACTAACAACGAAGCTGAATATGAAGCTTGTATTATGGGTCTTGAGGAAGCTATTGACCTCAGAATCAAGACGTTGACTGTGTTCGGAGATTCAGCTCTGGTAATTAATCAAACCAACGGCAAATGGTACACCCACCAAGATCATCTGATACCTTACCGGGATTATACAAGAAGGCTATTGACTTTCTTCACTACAGTCAAGCTTGAGTATGTCCCTCGGGACGAAAATCAGTTTGCAGATGCTCTGGCTACCATTTCATCCATGATCAAAGTTCAAGCTACCAACTTTGTGCCTCGGATTTCAGTGTCCAGACTTGACAGACCAGCATACGTATTTGCAGCAGATGTTGTCAAAGATGATAAGCCCTGGTTCCATGACATTAAGTGCTTCTTGGAGGATCAAACATACCCACCTGGGGCATCTTCCAATGACAAGAAGACATTAAGAAGGCTAGCTGGTAGTTTCTTCCTGAATGCTGATGGTTCCCTGTATAAGAGAAGCTTTGATATGGTACTTCTCAGATGTGTTGATAGGGCAGAAGCAGACTTGTTGATGCACGAGGTGCACGAAGGATCCTTTGGTACCCATGCAGGAGGGCATGCAATGGCTAAAAAGTTGTTAAGATCAGGTTATTACTAGATCACAATGGATGCAGACTGTTGTGCCTATGCCAGAAAATGCCATAAATGCCAGATTTATGCAGATAAAGTGCATGTGCCTCCCAATCCTCTGAATGTGATGTCTTCACCCTGGCCCTTTGCCATGTGGGGCATTGATATGATTGGCAAGATTGAACCAACTGCTTCAAATGGCCACAGATTCATCCTGGTTGCCATTGATTATTTTACCAAATGGGTTGAAGCAGCTTCCTATGCAAATGTTACCAGGCAAGTGGTAGCTCGATTTCTAAAGAGAGACATCATCTGTCGGTATGGAGTGCCCGAGCGAATCATTACTGATAATGGTTCCAACTTAAACAACAAAATGATGGCCGAACTATGCCAGGACTTCAAGATCCAACACCATAATTCTTCTCCTTACAGGCCAAAGATGAATGGCGTTGTAGAAGCGGCTAATAAGAATATCAAGAAAATTGTACAGAAGATGGTGGTCACCTACAAAGACTGGCATGAAATGCTACCATTTTCCTTGCATGGGTACCGTACGTCAATCAGAACATCCACTAGGGCAACACCGTATCAGCTTGTGTATGGTATGGAGGCAGTCCTACCCGTTGAAGTTGAATTACCCTCCCTGCGGGTACTGATGGATGTTAAGCTGAACGAAGCAGAATGGGTCTGATCCCGATACGGAGAACTAAGTCTGATTGAAGAAAAGAGATTGGCTGCAATTTGTCATGGGCAGTTATATCAGAAAAGAATGAAGAAAGCCTTCGATCAGAAAGTCAGGCTCCGAGAGTACCAAGTGGGAGATCTTGTGCTGAAAAGACTCCTCCCTCCTCATACAGACCACAGGGGCAAGTGGACTCCGAACTATGAAGGGCCATTCGTAGTAAAGAAAGTTTTCTCCGGTGGAGCGTTGATGCTCAGTACTATGGATAGTGAAGACTTCCTGTCCCCTGTGAATTCAGATGCAGTTAAAAAATACTTCGCATAAAATGACCCGCTGGACATAAAAACAGAATGTAAGTCCAGGCAAAAATAGGGCATCCCGGCGAGTCAAAAACAGAATAAAAGACTCGGGCAAAAATAAGGGAAAATAAATAAAGAATGTACACCCGCTGAGTCGAAAAGCCGCATTGGACGACTCAGGCAAAAAAGGGTATCCCGATGGATTGAAAACCCGAAAGGGCGATCCATGCAAAATAAGGTAATAAGCGAACAACTGCATTCTGAATTCATCTGTATCACCTACAACATGGTAAGCTTCGTAAGGTTCGAGCATTGGTCAGAATCAGCCTTCTTCAGAAAGCAAGACGAGAAGAACATCAATGTCATACGAGTCATAGCAAAAAGGGAAGCTCCTCGAAGCGTCATCAACATTGCCAACATCTTTTTGTTTCTCAATTTGTAACGATTTCCTCATTTCAGGGGATCCATTTCTTTGACTGTACTTGCCAATTCAGGGCACTCGAATTAATAAAATCAGATTTTCAGTCATATTTCGTCTCGTACTCTTTTATTCGCAAGATGTCCGATGTCATTAATATATTGATTGCATAAATAACAGATGCTACCCTTTCCTAAACTACATGCTTGCAGGAAATATATCGACTCCCGGGAGTGTCTAAACTCCTATGATGGAATCCAGTAAGGGATACCTCGGGGTACTTGTGCGCTTCTTTGTCTTTACAGGATTGCAGGTATCCAAAACGCAACATGGAGCACGAAAGCTTCTCCCCATCAGAGTTACCGGGCATCACTTCTCCAACGTTTCCTTCAAAGGGCAAGACCTGAAGGTGTTCATATCCCCAGCTGAGTTGTCAAATATCATCCTCAGCAGGATCCCTACAGAAATCTCTAGGAAGATCTTTCAGTGATCTTTCTTCCTCCCCAGCCAAGTGCTAGACAGGGAACCATCTCCCCACAGAGTTTCAACTCCTATCCAGAAGAGCAACGCGTGAAGAACTCACAACAGAGTGAAGAAAGCTTCTACAAACCCCAGCTAGGTCTCTCATTACCAGGATAGGTTTATCAATGACCTACTTCCCCATACAGAGTCATAAATGTCAGATCTACTAATGATATCATCCCCAGCTGGGATATCCACTTCAAGCAGATCAACCAGAGATCTTCGCAGCAATGGGATCCAAATCCTGGATCGGTATCTTTGTATAATCATAGCATTCACATCATATTTTCTCCACAGAGCGTAGCATTCCGTCTAATACGGAGCATTACGGCAAAAAAAATCAAACATACTGCATGATCGTAAGCCATGTTCTGAATCAAACACTTGTAAATACTGGCAATCCATCAACAATATACAGAACGTTCCCCAATTCCTCGCCAGAGAGCCAAAGCGTCTCCCTCACAAATACAGATACATACTCCTTTTGGCACTCGCCCGTGTCATCATTCCCCAGTAAGTCGCCCAAACAGACACTTATACTACAGATGCTTCTTGACACTCGTTTGTGTCATACCTCCAGCAGAAAGCCAAAGCGTCCCCTTTGCACTCGCTAACACAGATACATATATATACAATTCCTTGACACCCGTTCGTGTCGCCTTCCCCAGCACAGTGGCCTAAACACTTTGTAAACCATATACTTGTTTATAATACACTTTTTCAGACACCTGTCCGTGTCATGCTCTCCACAGCAAGTTAAACACTCGTCCGTGTTTCATTCATACCTGTTACTCATCATCTTTTTACTCATACAGATGCTCGTCCGTATCTTGTATATGCCACCTTAAATCCCCTCAGATTCGAAACTCGTCCGTGTTCTTTGTTAACTAGTTGATACTCGTCCGTATCATCATCTCTGAACATGCGTCGGCGTTTGTTTCTACCGATACTCGTCTGTATCGTAGTCTTAAGGATGCTCGTCCGCATCTTTAATCCATACACAATGTCATATACTTTTACCTCTTTCTAGACTTTAGACACTCATCTGTGTCTATTATTCCCTAGAAGAGTCCCCTCAGAATCAACACTCGTCCGTGTTCATTGTTAACCAGTTGGTACTCGTCCGTATCATCATCTCTGAACATGCGTCAAGCGTTTGTTTCTACTGATACTCGTCCGTATCATAATATTAAGGATGCTCGTCCGCATATTTAATCTACACCGTGTCAAGCACTTATATCTTCTTGAATTTAGGCACTCGTCTGTGTCTACTTTTCCCCAGCGAAGTTCCCAGCGAAACTTCTCTTCTATCTGACATTCGTCCTATGTCATGATACCTTTTCGGCAGCCGTACCCTGCCAGGTGATCATCATTCACCTTTTCTTTTAATGATCGTCCTTCATCACCCCCAGTGGAAGTCTCTATTCATTAGAACCCCTTCCTATCCGACATTCGTCCTATGTCGTGATTTTTTAGCAGCCGTCCCCTATTAGGTAATCGTCCTTCACCTCCTGATGATCGTCCTTCATCATTTTATCCATCGTTGATCTTGTTATCTGACATTCGTCCTATGTCATGATAAACCCTGAGAGCAGCCGTACCCTGCTAGGTGATCGTCCTTCACCTCTTGATGATCATCCTTCATCATGCTTATCCGATGGCCGTCCCCATCGTCGACCTTTTCATCCGACATTCGTCCTATGTCGTGATACTTTTGGCAACCGTACCTTGCCAGGTGATCGTCCTTCACCTTAGATGACCGTCCCTCAACAGAGCATCTGTCCCCTGCTAGGTGATCGTCCTTCACCTTTGATGACTGTACCTCATCATTTATTTCATTTACCTATAATCCCCAGAGAGTCATATAGCTTTACTTGATGGCCGTCCCCATCATAATCTCTTATATCCCCAGCATGTCGGCCGTCCCCGTCATTGCTTTTCCCCCGACATTCGTCCTCTGCTCGACGATCGTCCTCCGTCGCCCGCACTTTATAATCATACTTTATTTTACAATCTATATCCCTTTTCTTCTTCATTTTGTGAGTGCAAATTTTGGACTGTCTTTGGTATTCAACCACAAGTTATCTTGTTTGCCTGTTAAGCCGTTGCTTACATCCTGCACAGCTAACTCATGATTGAATAGGGGCAACTGTAAACACCCCAAATTTTCCCTCACCCATTCACACCATGGCTTGTGATCTCTTCATGTGCATAAATTCAATCAAAGCATCTCATACCACATTTTTGGTTCACTGCATTGCTTCTAAGTCATCTGCATCTAGGGTTTGTGATCTGAGCCATCCCTGAGCCATTTGAGTCACTTCAAAGGTCTTAAATCACTTCAAAGGGGTCCATGTATGTTCAAGCATCAAATTATATCCTCACAAAGTCAAGGAAGTCAAAGAATCACAAGAACTGAGAAAGGCATGGAAGCAGAGCCAGGTTTAACTGCACAGATGACCTAGAATTAGGGTTTTTTGTTCCAGAGGCCATAACCCCAAATTTTTTGGTCATTTTTGTTTCTATTGGTCTCTATATGTTATGAGGATCATGCATATCAATTTTTCATGAAGAAATTCATTGGGGAAGGCATCTGATCAAGAGATGACTTCTTGGGCAAGTCAGTGCAAAACCAGGGCATCTGAGGCCCCCAATGACCCAACCAAAGGGTGTTCTCCATCATTTTAAATGTGTATGATCTTTATTTGGTCATATAAGATGTTAGAAGTTTACAAAATTGAAGAATTTCAAGCCATTTGCCAAGTTGCCTTTTTGGGAAAGTGACTTGTAATGAAAACTTGCCATTTTGGGAAAGTTTTTCAACCCTCTCTTTTTGATTCAAAAATGCTTCAAATGAGAAAACTTTGGTCATGAAAGTTGTAGAATGGATCATTCCCTTTTAAAAAAGTACAAGAACTCATTCTAATTCATTATGGATCAAAAGTTATGGCTTGTCAAAGTTGGACAAAATCACATAATTTCAAGTTTACACCAAAGAGGCAAAGTTGCAAAACATCTTGTCAAGGCAAAGTATGACTTCAATGTGACTTCTAACCTTTGCACAAACATGAACCATGACCTAAAAATCATAATGCACCAAAGAATTGTCCATTTTCATGACTTGTGCATTAAGAAACTTCAAAAGGGCCAAGACTTTGTGAAATTGCAAAACATCACATAAACCCTAATCCACTTGCTGCATTGCCTCTAATCCATTTCCATGGTTCTCCTTGATTCAAGCTGCAGCCAAACCATGCCTTGTACCTTGACTGAAATAGCCCATACCTCTCTTACACAAAGAGTTGACTTTATGCAAAAAGACCCATACCAATCAAGCTAGGCCAGCAACAACTCTCTGACCTATCCAAGCTTGATACATGTACCAAAAGAGACTCAACACATAACACAACACAGCCTGAAACATCTCACAAGCCATAGTTCCCAAAACTCACCTCTTATGCATTTTGTTTCGAAACTCATCACACAAGCCACAAACATCAAAACAAACTTCATAGAATCACTCAACATGATCCTCTGATCATTTCCCAACCATCAATTTGCCCTGAAAAGCCCACAAACAGAAATACGATTTCTCACCCCTCCTGAACAGAACTCTATCAATCTCTCAAACCAGCCAAAAGAAATTCCAAACAAGCATTGCAAGCTTCTCAGGAGGTTCATTAGAGGCGTTTTGGATCAAAGAGGCAGCCAGAAAGGTCCAAAGATCAAAGCTTCAGTTCAGGTAAGCTCAAGAACATTTTTTCCAGAAACTTGTTTTTAAGTTACTAAATGATTCTTTATGCTTCACTGATCATGGTGATATGTTTTGTTTTGAAAATGGTTGAGAAATGAGAATGTATTCGTTTTCTGAAACTTTTTGACCTAGAACTGTTTTGATTCAATTCTCATTGTTGATGTGTTTTAAATGTTGTTTGTTTGTTGATTCTTGATGTATGATGAATGGGGATCATTTCTGGGCAGAGAGATTGGATTTTAGTGACCTAGGGAAGAAGTTAGCAATTTTCAGGGAGGGTTGTGGCCGGAGAAGATGACCGGAGGTCATTTCCGGCCACCTGAAAGTCATTAACTCATTAATCACGTTTAGGGCTCAGTTTGAATTTGGACCATGGATTTAGATGACTAGGTTTGACTCCCGCGCGTTTGAATGGCCTGGATCATTTCATTAAACCCTAATCCTATTTAATTAAATTAATTAATTAAGTTTAGTTTAATTTAGTCAGTTTGAATGAGGACCACATGATATGGCGCGGGTCAACTCCCTCCAAAACCAGTTTAAACCACAGCCCTTGGATTTGCATACTTCTCATAAATTCAATTTTTATTTCATTTAATTTGTTTTTATCTTTTACGAATTATTTAAAATAGCAAAGCACATTTAAAAATTCTGAAAATTTTTGTCAAGCATTTCATTAATTTTCAGAACCCAAAAATATTTTTATTTTTATTTTTTTCATTAAAAATCATTTTTAAATCATTTAAATGTTTATTTTTAATTAGTTAATGGAAATTAATTAATTAAAAATGCATTTAGGTATTTAAAAATCACCAAAAATTCACATTGCACTTTAAAACATTTAGAGACATTATCAAACTCTCTAACCCAATTTCTTTTTTGTTCTTGATGCATTTTGACAATCTTTGTTGGAATTAAATTCATTTTAAGGCAATATTTTGGTTCAAACTTTGAAAAATCCATTCTGCCTAACCATTGAGAGTTTGATGATGGTTCTTCTTGAATTGCATCCTTCATGGCATGTAGTTTATAGGATAAATTTGGTTTGAATTGATCTTCCATTTTCAATTTATTTTGCATTTTTCATGATGAGGTAACTTAAAACCCTAATTGACTTAAGAAATTCATAACTTTCACTAGGTTAAGAGTTAGGTCCCCTCCTTTGGGAAGTGAACTTGTATAGGTTTAGGGTATCTTTGATCCCATTTTCAATTTTTCGTCATGTCATTTGCTTCTGGTTTTGAATTTTTGCATTGCATGTTGTATGTAAACCCTAATTTGTGCCTTCCTTTGCCTCCATCTTTCATTTGCTTGCATTCAATGACTTGCCATGACATTTTGTGCATCCATATGATTCATAAGATATCTTAGGACATCTTAGAATCATGTTTGATCATTGCATCATCCATTTTCCATGTTAGGCATTCATTTCAGTTCATGTGCATTCATGAACTTCCATGGTTCAAGCATGCTTCATCTGCATCCATATGCTTGTTTGATCACTCTCAACTCTTGATATGTGTTTGCATCATCCCTTAGCATCATTAACATCATGTTTATGCTTCTGACTTTGGTTTGTATCATGGCATTTCATCTCATTTTCATTGCATTGCATTTCCTTTGCTAACTTTTCAGGTGGTAAGTTGTTTTGAGAAGTGAATTTGCCTCCACTTCTCACATTCTCTTCTCATCTCTTATGCATCATTGCTGCATTTTATATTTGTATTGGAGTGAGCTTGCTCATTCATATTCTCTCCTCACCTTCTTTCTTCAAGCAACTTGTCTTCTTAAGTGAAGCAAGTTGTCTTGCTCTTCTCTGCTTCTTTCTCCTTTCATCTGCTTCTCTCCTTGGTGGCTCTTTGAAGATTCTTTCTCTCTTAAGCCTCACAAACCCTAGGATATCCAAGCATGATAATAATTAGGGTTTGATTAGTCCCCCATTTAGTTTTTGCCTTTGTGTCATCTTTGAGTCTTCACTTCTCATCTCATAATCAAGGACTAAACCCTAAAGGTTTTAAGGCTTTGTGATTAAGCTTATGCCTGCATCCTTCTATTAGGATGGAGTGTATAACTTTAATACTAAGTGTTAAACCCTTAATGTGTTTAAATCCTTTAATCAATTCATCTAATAATCACCAAGACATCAAGCTTGTAACTTGGGCCTTGCGTTAGGGTTCTAATTCTTCCTTAACTGGTTAAGAAGGACTAACCCTAGTGTTAATGGACAAGTCCCCCTCAAGTTGTCTTACAAACCATAAAATCCATTTCTTAATCATACCATTAACTAAAATCCATTTAATAAAGGCTTTGTTTTGTCATGAGGTTAATTCCTAATCATGGATTAAGTTGAGGAGCCTTCCTTAGCTTAAATGTTCTCATCTATTATCCTTCTATTAGGATGGTGTAATGAGTCCATTAAATCCTTGATTATGGCTTAATCTCATTACTCAACACTAAACAAAAACAACAAAAACATCTAAATAAATGCAAGTAGATTAACGATCTTAATCCTACACCATGGTGATTAAGTGTGAGGTGCTTACTTCATACTTAGGGTGCCCTCATTACCCCTAATCAGAGGGAGGATATGATGAGTTTACTAACCCTTGGTTTAGGCTTGAGCTCATTAATTTATGACAAACTCCAAAAGCAATAAAAGATTGAAAACACCGAAAACAAACAATAATCGTCTCCTCCGGGATTCTTTTCTCACCTCATTCACTCACAAACGAGAACTCGCTTCTTCCGTCTGATGCAAGACAGTTTGCACTTGAGCCAGACAGGTCATACACTTGAGCATAGACAAGTAAGCAGTTCACAAGTCAATTTATCTTTCAGTCTCTTTGAGTCGAACTACGGTGTTCTGACTTCCTCATTGCACGAGAGGATATGTAGGCATAACTTAACAGTTATCGAACAAAAGTCTCTGTATATCCCCCCCCCCTCTTTCAGCTTTATTCTTTGAGCCTCTTTTATCTTGAGCATTTCACTCCTGTTCTTACACTGACACTTCTCTTATACACTTCACATTTCTTTTACACTGACACTTGCATTCTTTTCCAGCTTTGATACACAGAATAGCACTGACACTACCCCTTTAAAACACAAATCTTTTAAGCGTGGATCCCGTCGAGTACGACAGACAATCTGGGTGCTAATACCTTCCCAGGTTGTAACCAACCCCCTTTCCCAGTCTCTCTGGTTCGCGGCCGTCTTATCCATATCTTTTCCAGGTCTATGCAGCATTACCTTTCCTCCGGGATAAAAATGCCTAGCTGGCGACTCTTGTCTTTTAAGTTCACCCTTGTGTTCTCTCCTCTCTTTCGCCGACCGTTCGCGTCTGTACCCCTTCTGACCTGGATGTCACTTGGTGGGAGCGACAGTAGCCAGTGCCAGAAGCCAAAGAAAGCAAAGTCTGGAGGAAAAGTGTTTGCTTTAGTGGGGACACAGACGACTAATGAGGACAAGCTCTTCAGAGGTACATTTTTCATTAATAGTATTCCTTTAATTACTATTATAGATACGGGTGTTACCCATTGTATTATTGCATCTGATTGTGCTAAGAGATTGGGTCTTGAGTTGTCTGCTATGAAAGGAGAAATAGTCATTAAGATTTCGGCTAAGGGATCGGTGACTACTTCTCTAGTGTGTTCAAGGTTCCCATTGTTTATCTTTGATAGATACTTTGATGTTGATCTAGTATGTTTGTCATTGACTGGTGTTGCACCCCAAAATTTGCCCTCACAATACAAGACTTTGTGTGCTAAGAAGGTTCACAAGGTTCACAATACTTACAAAACCTTTCATGAGGTTCATGAAGTCTACAAGATACTTTATGAGGTTCACAAGGTTCACAAGACCTCCCATGAGGTTCACAAGGTTCACAAGACCTCCCATGAGGTTCACAAGGTTCACAAGACATTTTATGATGGTTCACAAGGTTCACAAAGTTCACAAATAGTCAGAAGAGTTGACAATTCCCTCAGACAATGCACCTCCTAAGTAGTGCATCCAAAACTAGGGTTTTGACTTTAATCAGGCTAAATGGACTTCCAAGACTTCAAGTGAGCTTCATAACATCTTATATGTGTTTAAGAACCCCCATGACAAGTTTCAAGACTTTTCTCAAAGGTTTGCTCAGTCAGATGATCAGATAAGTCAAAATCAGTCAAAGCAGTTAAAAAGTCAAACAGAGGTCAACTGTGGTCAAACCAAAGTCAAACTTCATGATTTTTTGCCAACATCAAGTATATGAAGTAAAATTCATCATTTTATCAAGGGTTGATCATGATTCATCAAGGATATTTCAGATCATCAAGAATCAGGGGTTTCTAAATTAGGGTTTCCTTAGTAAAAGTCAACTGAACTTTGACCAACCATAACATTCACATACTTCATCACCAATTTTCCATCCAAAGCTCATTTTGAAGGAAATTGAATTCTCTACAACTTTGTGTCTCACAAGCCAAGCCCAAAAATGCTTCATTTGGAAGGTATGAGCTAAGACATTATAGGTCCTTTTGAAAGTCAACAAAAAGTCAACAACTTCAAAAGGGCATAACTTGAGAATGGTAAATGATATGGACATGAAACCAGTGGGGTTGGTTAGAGGACTCATCAAGCTTTCCAAAATGTCCAAGAACACCCTCATAGCATTAAAATTGAAGGATGTGTGCCCTTGCAAAGTTGGGAAATTTTAGGGAAGTTTATGAAGCAAATGGAGGTTTAAAACCAAATTTTGCTAAATGGGCTGAACTTTTGATGACCCAAAGTGATCCATGACATCATGCACGAAAATTATTTGATATTTTCATAATTTTTATTTTATTTAATTTATTTATTATGATTTTTTATATTAAAAATCATTTTAAATTTAAATAAAATATCAAGTGTGAAGATTTAAAATTATTTTTGGTTCTAGAAGGTCATGAATTCAATATGGATCAAATTGATACAAAAATAATGTTGATTGGCTTGAAATAGAAAGGGTTTATGCAAGGATATTTGAATTTTAAAGCTTGATCTTTTTGAATCTTTTCTAATCAAATCTTTCACACAATGTTCAAGTTTTTTGACCTAGAATCATCACACTATAAGTACATATCACAAACCTAATCATAGGACACGAATTTCAGCCTCCAAAGAGTAAGTTCATAATTTCAAAAATCTCACAAAAACTTCAAATTCGGTTTCCACTATACAAGGCATTTGAAGGTATTTTTAAGACATGGAATGATTCCTTGGACATCCTTAAACCAATCCCTGCCATCAAAAGCATCAAAATCACCCTCATATGCATAATCTGATTCATCACATTCATGGATTTTTTTGATTTTCGATTCTAAACAATGACTGGTTCTTAATGAATTTTGACTAATGCTTTGTGTTTGTGATGTGTTATAGATTGTTTCTGGGCAGGTTTTGTGAAGTTCTATCACCTAGAACGAAATCCACCATTTTTAGGGTTTCGGTTGAGCTTTAGGGTTTTCTAATTCATCCACTATAAATGAATTCTAAAACCATGGATCGATTCAAATCAATCTCTAGACCTTGTCTGTGCTTTTAATTTGATGTAATTTCACTGTTTTGATGATAGTTAGGATTCATAGGTTTTGCTGCAATTTGAATTTCGCAGGAAATATTGTAGCAAGATTCGCAGCAAACTTCGCAGGGCTGGAGGAAGAAGATGATCCCCTGGCGCGAATTTCATATTTTAAAAATTGGATATAATATTTGTTTGTTTTGTTTTGATATTATTTCACAGTTGGTGGCTGGCTCAGTTGGCTAGAGGACGCACATATAAAGCTTAGGTCCAGGGATCGAATCCTGGCCTCAGCAATTTTTTCTTATTTTTCAGTTTAACAATGAAACTTCATATATTATGTATTGTAGTCATCATATGGACAGATGCGCCCTCCCGGCTGGAATGGAAAGTGTGTTTGTGTGTATTGCGAAGGTCCTGGGTTCGATTCCCCCCAGGCCTTTTTGTGTTGTTTTATTTTTCATGATATTTCCAGGATTACACAACAAAAGCAATTGGACTCCTTTCTTTAGCACCAGGCGCGCGCTGGCCCAGTGGTTGGTCTTATTGGCTTGTGTTCTTGAAAGCAGAAGGGCTGGGTTCAATTCCCAGCCAAGGTAAGTTCTCTTTTTTTCTTTTTCTTTCTATTTGTTTTGCTTATTATTAATATTAATTAATTAAAACTATAATCTTAAAATCCTAATATGTTTCATAAATATAAACCCTAAAATATTTTTCTAAAACCTAATTGTAAATATTATTTATTTGTTTATTTTAAATTTTTGTTTATAGTTTTAGTAATAAATAAATCTAAATGTTTTAATAATCAAACCCTAATTTTTAATGTAATATGTATATGTTCTACAATTCATTTATAATTTAAATCTTGCTTAAAAAATTAAAATTCTTAGTTTATTTTCATAATATGTAAATATTTTATAATTGTTTATAATTTAATTTTGTATGTACATAAATTTTAATATATGTTAAAAATTGCTAAATATATATAAATATTACATAAATTGTTTATAACTTAATTTTGTGTATGAATAATTATTATCATATGTTTAAAAATAATTGCTAATTTAATTTTGTAATCATAATTTTATTTTCATAATATGTTTATAATTAATTTAATTTTTATAATTTGCAAATAATTTAAAACTTTATAATAATTAATATAATTGTTCATATTTTTCTTATTAATCTTAAATAATTGCTTATATAAAAATTTGATCTTTTAATTATTATAATATTCTTGCTTATGTTTATATGATATTATTACTAACCACATTGTGATTATTTTTATTATTTCACTAACCCCATTATAATTATTTATTTATTTTGCTTATTATATTTAATTTTGCTTTTATTATTATTATGTAATTGTTCCTTGGTGTAATATTTATTATTTATATTTTATACTATGGTTAGTAAAATAGGGAGTGTAACATGTATGTTTATTTAAAATTAATTTAGATCATTTAAATTTGAAGATAAATATTAAAAATTGTACACTCACACACGTAAGTCGATCTTTGATCGCCATCTCACTTCCTTAGGGATACCTCTCATGTTGCCTAATCAAAAGGTCAAGTAGGGTGTATAAAGCAAAGTCCCTCCATCTCACATCATCTAGTCCCTTAACAGATAAAAGATCAAGTCCCTTTTCGAATGTTGCCTTCGTAATGATCTTGTCCCTTTCGAATAAAGATGATAGTCCCTCCAAAATTGCTTATACACCCCACAATTGCCTAAATAACAGATGACCCTTTACTTGTCCCTCACATCCAAGGTAAAGACTACCTATTCCTTAATAATAGGGATAGTCTTACCATTTAAAGGATTCAAGAACAGTAAAGACTAAAACTTAGGGTAGGTTCCTCTTAGATACTTGCTCACTTTTCAAAAACATTTCAAACACTTCACACATTTCAAACAATTTTCCAAACAAAGGTTTTTTACGCATCCGTACATGGATCATTATCAAACTCTTAAGAAAATTTCTATTCACACACTTCACATTTCAAAAACATTTTAAAGTGAGCTAAGTAACTAAGAGCCCATGGATAACCATGGATGTAAAGGATGCTAACACCTTCCCTTTACATAACCTACCCCCCGGACCCAAAAATCTTTTAAAAGGTCTTTCCTGTTCTTTTATGCCTTTCCTTTGGATAAAATAAAAGTCGGTGGCGACTCTTGCTATCCGCAACATAACTAAAGTCAGTTCTCCCACCGTGTTACAACTGGGATGGACATAATCCTAGGTATGAAATAGTTAGAGTATAACTATGTTCATATTAATTGCTATCAAAAGTCATTGAGGTTTTCTATTCCATAAGAGGAAGGAGTTGAGTTGTTTTCATTTAGAGAGTTATAGAAGTTAATGAAAGAAGAAGCCCAGATGTTTTCATTGATGATGTCGTTATCTATGGAGAGTAAAGCTATGATTGAAGAGTTACGAGTGGTGAATTAATTTCCTGATGTTTTCCCTGATGAAATTCTTGACGTAGAGCCAGAGAGAGAAGTTGAGTTGGCAATTGATCTTGTACCTGGTACTAGACCGGTTTCTATGGCACCGTACATGATGTTCTCCTCTGAGTTGGCTGAATTAAAGAAACAGTTGGAAGAGTTGCTTGAGAAGAAGTTTGTAAGACCAAGTGTATCTCCGTGGGGAGCTCCAGTTTTATTGGTTAAGAAGAAAGACAGAAGTATGAGGCTTTTTGTAGATTATAGACAGTTGAACAAAGTGACAATTAAGAACAAGTATCCATTACCAAGAATAGATGATGTAATGGATCGGTTAGTAGGTGCTCGTGTGTTTAGCAAGATTGATTTAAGATCGAGCTATCATCAGATTAAGGTAAAGTATGAGGATATTCAGAAGACAATGTTCAGAACATGGTATGGACATTACGAGTATTCGGTGGTGCCTTTCGGTGTGACTAATGCACCGGAAGTATTCATGGAGTACATGAATCGTATTTTTCATACTTATCTGGATCATTTTGTGGTTATGTTTCAATTATGATTTGTTCCAAGTCAGAAGAAGAGCATGTAGAGCATTTGAGAATAGTATTAGAAGATTTGAAGGATAAGAAGTTGTATGTAAAGTTGTCCAAGTGAGAATTTTGGTTGAAGGAAGTTAGCTTTCTTGGTCATGTGATTTCAGGTAGTGGTATTGCTGTGGATCCTTCTAAGGTAGATGATGTGTTGCAATGGGAAACTCCAAAGTCGGCTACTGAGATTAGAAATTTCTTGGGATTAGCCGAATATTACCGAAGGTTCATTGAATAATTTTCTAAGTTGGAACTTTCGTTGACTCGATTGACTTGTAAGAGTAAAACTTTTGTGTGATATGTCCAATGCGAAGAAAGTTTTATAGAGTTGAAGAAGAGATTGACGTCGACTCTGGTTTTGACTTTATCGAATTCAGGAGAACCGCTTATGGTGTATTGTGATGCTTCGTTGATGGGTTTAGGAGGTGTTCTTATGTAGAATGGTAAAGTAATTGCTTATGTGTCGAGACAGTTGAGGGTTCATGAAAAGAACTATCATACGCATGATTTAGAGCTTGCTGCAGTTGTTTTTGTACTAAAAATATTGAGACATTATCTTTATGGTTCTAGATTCGAAGTGTTTAGCAATCATAAGAGTTTAAAGTATATGTTCGATTAGAAAGAGTTGAATATGAGGCAACAAAGGTGGTTGGAACTGTTGAAAGACTATGATTTTGGTTTGAATTATCATGTAGGTAAAGCTAATGTTGTAGCTGATGCTTTGAGTCAGAAAATGTTGCATATGTTAGCGATGATGGTTAAAGAGTTGGAACTAATTGAACAGTTCAGAGATATGAGTCTAGTTTGTGAAGTAACACCGACGAGTGTTATGTTGGGCATGTTGAAGATTAATAATGATTTTCTAGACAATATTAAAGAAGCTCATAAAAGGGATGTGAAACTAGTAGATATTATAGTTGATTACGGTGAATCAGAGAAGAATTGTTTTAAGTTGGATGCGCATGGTGTATTGAGACTTCATGATTAGATTTGTATTCCTGGTGACACGGAGGTGAAAAGAATGATTCTTGAGGAGAGTCATAGAAGTAATTTGATTATTCATCCAGGAGCGACTAAGATGTATCGAGATTTGAAGAAGTTGTTTTGGTGGCCTGGGATGAAGAATGATGTAGCACATTTTGTGTATGTCTGTTTGACTTGTCGAAAGTGGAACATCAGAAGCTTGCTGGTTTGTTGTAACCGTTGGAAATTCCTGAATGGAAATGGGATAACATTTTTATGGACTTTGTAACGGAATTGCCTAATACTTCAAGAGGACATAATTCAATTTGGGTGATGGTTGATAAGCTTATGAAGTCAGCTCATTTTATTCCTATTAACATTAGTTTTCCAATATCAAAGTTGGTAGAGATTTATGTGTCGCTTCCTGGATTTCCATCCTGGTTAAAACGCGAAGGTGGCGCGGAGAAGGTAGAGTTGCCAGTCAGACATTTTTATCCCGAAGGAAGGGTAATGCTGCACAAACCCGGAAATAAAGGAAAGGACAAGGTCCTGTGAACCAAAGAGACTAGGTTCGGGAGTCGGTTACGAACTGGGAAGGTATTAGCACCCCAGATCGTCTGCCGTACCCGACAGGATCCACGCTTGCTAGAAATTGTTTTAAAGGGGGGATAATGAATTGCTACTTAGAAAGAACTGGAAACTAAATTGAAGAAAAGAAAAATGTATGGAAAATAAAGAGTGCTCGAATGGGCCCTACCCCCTACCTATGTACCTCATCGGGAAATGAGGATCAGAGACGACATAGTTCCCTAACTAGGGAGGAAACTTTTTTATGATTTTTAAAGCTTGAACTGCTTATGCCTATGCTCAGGAGTAGCAGGCTCTTCTGGCACGAGTGTGTTACCGTCTTGCAAAGATTCAAGTAGGAACAAGTTCTTAAGTTGAGAGTGAGAGATATGAGAAAATAAGTTTCGAAGGAAAGACAATTAATGTTTGTTCAGTGTTTTTTAGGAGTTTTTTCTCTATGGTTTGCATAGAAGTGTGTACCTAAGTCTTGATCAATGGGATGTGTACTTCTTACATCATCCCGAAATGGAATGGATAAGAGGCACACCTAGCTATGGGGTAAATCCCCAAATCTAGTCCCACGGATGAAGGCTTAAGCACACTAGCATATTGAACTTTATTAAGTGTTTTTTAGGTTTTTGGATTAAGAAGTGTTTCTTAGGTTTTTGTTTGTGAATTAATCTCATGCTAAGACATATTTATCATGATAGATACCCTACACCTCACCCTGAAATGAGATATATGCAAGTACCCCATGGCAAAGTCCCTTGGCACATGAGTGACTTGAACTTATTGTTTTGAGATGAGATAAGAGAGGCACCAAAGAGAACCAAAGGCAAAAGTCTAAAGGGGGACTAATAATCCTAAGTGTTATCATGCATGAGATACATAAGTTAGTGAGGTTTAAGTTGTATCCTAATGAAGAAGAAGGAAAGAAGAAAAAAGAAGAAGAAGAAGAAGAAGAAAAGAGCAAAGGATTCAACTTACTTCTTAAGAGAAGATAAGTTGATCCTAAAGGGGATGAAGAAAAATTAAGCCTAGATGGCCTAAGCACATCACAGACACAAGTATGAAGACTTATAAGAGAAGAGAGAAGAAGTTGATATGTGGGAGCATCACCCACACAACTCAAAATTACCAAAGCCCCTACAAAGTTAGAAATATTCACATAAGCACAAATGAAACTCAAACAAGCACAAGACATGGAAGAACAAGGCTCTAAGTCCTAAAACTCACACAAGTTAGAACCTATAGGTCCTATATTACCTCTAATATTATTCATTCAAACTCAAGCAAAAAGAAACAAGACAAGTCTCACAAATATCCAACAATGCACCAAAGAAGGAGTGAGATGGAATGAAGTGATAAAGTAAGGCAAACAAGTCAAAATGCAACAACTAATGTCAAAGTCAGAAGCTAGACATCTTTATGAATGTCACATTATGTCAATGAAATGTCATACAAGTCATGGGTTATGGTATGTAAGCATAGGAGATGGAATGAGGATGAAGGGAGGTGAAGATGCTAGCATGTATTTATGAAACAATGTCACTTAATGATATGAGACAAGCATACAATCATGATTTGAGATGAGTACTAACCAAAGTCATAGGTGTCTTAACATGTTAATATGCACAAAAGATGCACAAGTACTCACATTTGAACATAGATGACACATAATGAAGTTAGAAGAAGAGATGAGGTGAAATTAGGTCATTTAGGTTCATGCTTGGAAAAAATTCCTCAATGCAAGTCAACAAGTAATAACATGTCTCATACAAGTCCTAAAGATGCCTAAGATGATGTCAAATTGCATAATCAGATCCTAACATGATGGCACAATTGCCTCCTAATGCAAGTGAGCAAGTCATGATCAAAACTTTCACAAAATAGGAAATCAAAGTTCATGCATCAAATAAATACCAAACATAGTTCAAAAATCATGCAATTAAGTTACAAAGGACCTCAACTAAGGGTAAACATCATGCAAAAATCTCAAGCAAATATTCAGAACATATGGCACTCAAACAATCAAGTAAAACAAACTAGGGTTTCACAAACTTAAGCTTCAAGAAAGGCCTTAACACTCAAGCAAACATGACCTAAAAAAAGCACAAAAATGTTTTTACGTACCCTAACATGTCTCTAACACAATGAAAAAAGAATCAGATTCATAGAATTCATATATATCAAGATATAATATCTATAAGTCAAGGTACTCATGGAAGAAAAACATTCAAAAGAAAATAAAGTGAAAATTAATTCAGATGGTCAAAATAAAATAAAATAAAATTTGACAAAATTTTATAAAACCCTAAAGATCTTTTGTGAATTTTTGTGGAATTTTTAAAAGCCTAAAACTATTTTTAAAAATTAAAAATGAAACTGAATAAAAGAAAGAAAATAAAATTGAATTAAAATGCAAAGGGGTGAAAATAGTAATCCATATCAGTTCACTTAGAAAACAAGCCCAAACAAGGGGGTGCTAGAAGTAAGAAAGCCCAATGCACATTCTACATGGCTCAGAGTCAACAAATGTTGATTCTTTCATTGCCATTGGATTAATCATGAGGCTGAAGCACAGTCAAACATTTCAAAAGGTAATTAGCATCAACACGTGTGGTTGAGTCAAAAAAGAAAGTAAGCAAATCCACTGGTCATCAAGAGTCAGCCAAAAGTATAATGGTCCAACGCTAGAAACAACAAGTAAACCGAAAAAGACACCAAAATGAACGCGTGGTATTGGAGCACACCACCACTGTCATGAGCTGGCAAACAAAACAAAATTATAAAATTAAAACGCACACGTTGAGCACATGGATTTTCAATGCGGTGTCATCGTATCAACCATCAGATGAAAAGATTTGATGGTTCTCTGTCATCTTCAACCTCAAACACACAGGCCACCTGCAAACAAGTCCAGTGATGGAGCCCTAGCTCCGATCACTGGAAACTTCACACTCAAGCATAAAATTGTCCAGAAACACAAACAAACCACCCAGATATACTCTAAACATCATTCAGATCACGAATCCAACACCAAAATCAACATACATTCAACACACAGTGAGAATCGAAGAGATTAAATATAGATCTAAAAAATGAAATCACATTATACATCCATAATACACGTCCAAACTTCAAATTAAACATGGTATTGCAATCAGTGAAGCTCAGAGATCATTATGCCTACAAGAAATCAGAGAAAATAGATGCGAATTCAAACTCACCTGAAAATTGTTCTTGAGAACAAAACCTTTAAAATTCCCTCCTAAAGCTACAGATCTTCCTCTTTTGAGCTCTATTTGCAAAATAAATGCAAATAGGGGCTTGAATCGGGTTGGATCTTGAGATTTGAGTTGATGCACTTCAAATTCGAGCACCTTGAAACCTTGCACTATAGCTTGAAATAATGGATGATCTAGCTTCCTTACATTTCACTGAGTGTGAATATGCAAAGAGATGAAGCAATGTGTTGAAGGAGAATGAAATTCGAAGGAAAATGCAAATGAAGCAAAAAATTTGAATTTGAGAATGAAGAGTGCATGAGGCTTAACAATTCATCTGCGAAGCTTATATATGATGTGATTATAAACTTGATTAGGGTTTTATGAGTGGAGGGACTCAGAATTAAGTGATGTGGATCAAAATATAAAATGGCAAAAATGTGGTCATGTGGTGATTCCCACGTGCATTCTCAACATGAAGTGCATGATCACTCTCCTTTTCATTCATTGATTGCCAATGGATCAATCTTATGGCTGGAAAGGCTTGGATTCTTGAGTTTTGAATGCTTGTGCACAAATGCATAATGATTTGTGTATAATGAATATGGCACGAATTTTTCCCATTCAAAGGCTAACAATACTTGTTGTGAAGTGTATTTTGATGTGGTAACATGAATTGGTTCATTAGAAGTCCTTACAAGTCAATTTGAACCTTTATGCAAAATGCACCAAAATTGAAATGCATGAAAATCCATAAAACAATTCCAACTTCCATCAAGCATAACTTTTGATACATGAAGGCTATGAAATAGTTCTTGTACTTTTTGAAAATTGGAGAGCAAGACCTACAACTTTTATGTTCATGGAAAATTTATTTGGAGATTCCTTGGTCATGGAAGAATTGGTTGAAGTTAGGGTAAAAATTGCCAAAAATTGAAAGTTTTCAATATAGGTCACCTTCCATTTTTAGTAACTTTTCTAAAACCCTTGATTCTTGATATTTGAGATCATTCATGCTATTCCTTGACCAGATAAAGGTCCATAAGCTTGAAAATTGTAACCCTTGAAAACCCTAGGTTGAGCTTTCTTTTGCACTGTTGACTTCTTTCTTCAAGTACAAGCAACTAAGCCATTGCTTGACTTTTTTCATGCTTCCTTGAGCCAAATTTCATCCCTAGGACTTGTATCACATATAAAATCCTTTGATCACAAGAATTAATCAAATCCATGAGGATAGATTGACCTGAGCCAAAACCCTAATTAGGGTTCCTTGTGTAGGAGGGGATGCACTGATGAATTTCCTGATGAACCAAACCCCTTCTAGGGCCTTAAGGAGTAGTTTGAGCTTGTGAAAGATATGAGGACCCCTTGTGGGCTTGTTGCAAGACAACTTGGCTCTCATCTTTAGCTTTGAAGGATAAAAAATTGATAGATCACTGATCACATGCCCTATGCCTCTAACCATGGATGTTATGCTTCATTTTTCTATGCATAAATACAAGGATATGTATGTTATATGCTATGCTATATGACATGAAATGAGAGGGAAAATTTTGGGGTGTGACTGTGGCCCCTATTCAATCATCTGTTAATCTGAAAAGGATGAGAGCATCGACTATTAGACGTTCGAGATAAATTGTGATCGAATACAAAAAACAAACCAGAAAATTTGCACTCTACTGAAGAAGAAAAGGGATATAAACTCAACCAAGGAAACTCTGCTTGGGGAAAGACCTGAGATAGTCAACAGTAACCAATGATATCAACAGAGAAATGTCTTTTATACGAAGCTAGACGACTACTAGCCTGCCACAACAACTGTGGGCCTTGTAAATCATGTCTTTTATAAGAAGCTAGGCAAATACTAGCTTGCCACAAAGTTGTGGGCCTTAGAAATGTTCTTTGAGTGAAGCCAGACGGCTATTGACCTGCCACAACGATGGTGGGCCTTAGACAATGTTGTAATATCATAGGATTTACAACCGACCAAAATCCCTTGGAAATGGCATCAAAGGATCCAAAATCCAGGACATGAGCACGTAACATCATAGGATTTACGACTCAAAAAAATTTCTTTTATAATGAACTAGGAACTACGGTCCTGCCACAGGGATGTGGGCCTTAAAATTGTCTTTTGAGTGAAGCTAGACGACTACTGACCTGCCACAACGACGACGTTCCTTAGTGCAACTAAGTATGTAAAAAAATAAGTGTTGATCAGGATGCATTGTGAAATCTTCTTCTTGAAATGTGCAATTCATTTAACAAATAGGTATGTCTCTCAAGGTCTAATCCATCAAGACTGGATTTTGTCCTTTATAATGAACCAGGGGACTACTGGCCTTCCACAGAGATGTGGGCCTTAAAATGTATTTTATAATGAACTAGATGACTACTGGCCTGCCATAGAGGTGTGGGCCATGGAATGTCTTTTGTAATAAACCAGATGACTATTGGCCTACCACAGAGGTGTAGACCTTAACAATGTTGTCTTTTAATAAAGAACCAAGAGACTAATGGCCTGCCACAGGGATGTGGGCCTTAAATGGTGTTGTAACATCATAGGATTTACAACCCATACAAAAAGTAATCAGGATGTGGTATCATAGGATCCATAACCAGAAAGATGAGAACATAAGATCATAAGATTTATGACTTAGAGATATATCTTTTATAAAGAACAAGGAGACTACTGGCCTGCCACAGGGATGTGGGCCTTAGCAATGCTAAGAAGATAAAGTCCCATAGGAAACTACTTCTGCAGCGGAAGAATTTTCTATAGAAATCTACTGAGTAAAGGAACGTCCTAACTGACATTCTGCTCTAAATAATAGATAAAGATACTCTGACAATAATTGACTCTGGCTGATGAATGAGAAATGAGCAACTGTCTGCAACACTGGCCAAAAATAAATTGGTGACTTCTTTGGGGAATATTTCAATGATGGAAGTAAATCCCAATCATGAAACTCTGCGGGGAAATAATGATCTTCCAACTTGGTTGGGGAGATACTTGGTCACATACTCTTTCTAGGGAGAAAATTTTGAACTTTCTAACTCTGTGGGGAAACAAGGCATTCAGATGTTTGTTGGGAATGCTTCACTATGAAATGATGACTCTGCTTGGGGATGAGAACAGTTCAACTGACCTTTAAATTCTGTTGGGGAGTACCACCCTTCTCTGACTCAGGTGGGGATGGTTCCATCTGAACTCTACCAAGGATGATGTGAGTGATCACCCTTCTGCTTGTGATAAGAGTTGTAAAGCATCTCTCGCTGGGGAGAAAAATCTACTTAGGGAATGTCACCTCGTAACAACTTTCTTTTCTAGCTGCTAAACCTGCAGCAACAAAGTTTGCACACATATGCCCCGGTGAATTGTATGGTATGAATCAACCATCCGATGTTGTTCAACATTAAAAGTGATTTTAAATATTTTCCCTTTTCGCATGTTATTCGTAAAGCCACCTTGTTTAAATGCAATATTCTTTTATAAAAAATTCAGGACATTTTTGCAAGCAAAACATGTAAAAATAAAAACAAGGATGAAGCTTTTTTACTGAATAATTCTTTTATTGATGAGCCCGTGAATAGGAAAAGATACATCAAGAAGCAACCACCTGGAAAGAGGTGATCACTGTAAGTTAAGAAACGAAACTATCTTAATGGCAATGTGAAACGACATTCCACTGAGTTTCAATTCTGTTTTGACCGATATGTCTTCAAGATTACTCCCATTTGAACTTGCTTTCGGAAGAGGAGGATTGAACTGATTCCTATCCTTTGGAGATTGTCAGGTTGAGTGAGACGACGATGTAGTACAGATAAATCAGATCATAGTCATTCGCTTATTCCCTCTTTTGTGTGGACCGCCCTTTCGGTTTTTCAATCCATTGGGATACCCTTTTTTGTCTGAGTTGTCCAATGCGGATTTTCAACTCACCGGGTGTACATTTTATTATATCCCTAACTTTTTCGCGAGCCTTTTATTTTGTTTTTGGATCGTCGAGATTCCCTCTTTTGCCTGGACTCTATATTCTGTTTTTTGTCCAGCGGGTCTCTTTTATGCGAAGTATTTTTAATTGTGTCTGAGTTAATAGGAGATAAGAAATCTTCACCATCCATGGTTGTAAGCATCAAGGCTCCGTCTGAGAAAACTTTCTTAACCACGAATGGACCTTCATAATTTGGAGTCCACTTGCCCCTGTGATCTATACTTGGAGGAAGAATTCTTTTGAGCAAAAGCTCACCAACTTGATACTCCCAAGGACGCACTCTTTGATCAAATGCCTTTTTCATCAGTCTATGATACAACTAACCATGGCAGACAACTGCAAGCATATTCTCTTCAATCAAACACAACTGATTATACCGGGAGCGAACCCATTCAGCCTTATCTAACTTGACGTCCATCATTACCCCAAGGAAGGGATCTCAACTTCAACTGGTAGGATAACTTTGATACCATACACAAGTAAGAAAGGTGTTTCCCCAGTAGACATCCTTACTGACGTTCGGTACCCATCCAAAGCAAATGGAAACATCTCATGCTAATATTTGTAAGTGACCACCATCTTTTGCACAATATTCTTAATGTTCTTATTAGACGCTTCGACCGTGCATTCATCTTTGGCCGGTAATGAAAAGAATTATGATGTATTTTGAAGTCCCAATACAACTCAACCATCATCTTGTTGTTAAGGTTAGAACAATTGTCAGTAATGATTCTTTCGGGCACTCCATATCTGCATATAATGTCTTTTTTCAGAAATTTGGCCACCACTTGCTTGGTGACATTGGCATAAGATGATGCTTCGACCCACTTGGTGAAGTAGTCAATTGAGACCAAGATGAAATGATGGACGTTTGAAGCAGTTGGCTCAATCTTCCTGATCATGTCAATGCCCCTCATGGAAAAGGTCCAAGGAGATGACATGATGTTCAACAGGCTCGAAGGCACATGCACTTTGTCTGCATAAATCTGGAACTTATGGCACTTTGGGGCATATGAATAACAATCTAAATCCATTGTTAACCAATAATACCCTGATCTCAGTAATTTCCTTGCCATTGCATGCCCTCCGGCATGGGTACCAAAAGATACTTCAAGGACTTCCTACATCAACATATTTGTTTCCTGCTTATCCACACATCTAAGCAAGACCATGTCGAAGTTTCTCTTATACAGCACACCATTTGCATTCAAGAAGAAACTTGCAGCAAGTCGTCTCAAAGTCTTTTTATCATTGGAAGATGCCCCAGTTGGGTATTCCTGACTCTTCAGGAAACACTTGATGTCATGATACCATAGCTTGTCGTCAGATATTGCATCAACAACAAACA
Source organism: Lathyrus aphaca (assembly GCA_963966055.1). Lineage (NCBI taxonomy): Eukaryota > Viridiplantae > Streptophyta > Magnoliopsida > Fabales > Fabaceae > Lathyrus > Lathyrus aphaca. The sequence goes on from OZ014520.1 coordinate 182,600,161, forward strand.
CATATGCAGGTATGTCAAGTCGTGATATGTCAATCTTGGGGACATAATTCCAGAAAAGCACAATCATTGAGGAAAGCGTAGCCAACACATCGACAAACTGATTCTCTTCACGTGGTATATAGTGAAGCTTTCTTGTTGTGAAGAACGTAAACAGTCTTCTCGCATAATCCCGATATGGAATTAAGTGAGGTTGATGTGTATACCACTTGTCGGTGATCTGGTTAATCACGAGAGTTGAATCTCCAAATATATCGAGGGTCTTAGTCCTTAGATTAATTTCCTCCTCTATTTCCATGATACAAGCCTCGTATTCCGCTTCATTATTGGTGCAATCAAATGTCAATCTGGAAACAAAGGAAAAATGGACACCTTTAGGAGTAATAATAGTAGCACCAACTCAACTCACATTCATATTGACGGCCCCATCAAACATCATACTTCATTTGGATTCAGGATTTGGCCCCTCCTCCGGGAGTGGTTCCTTGCAGTCAAAACGCATGGGTTGATAATAATCCAATGGTTATTGTGTAAGATAATCTGATAGAACACTTCCTTTGATGGCCTTCTATGAAGTGTATTGAATGTCGTATTCAGTCAGCACCATCTGCCAACGGGCAACCCTTCTGGTCAATGCTGGTTTCTCAAAAATATACTTGACAGGATCCATCTTTAAAATCAGCAAAGTTGTGTGTGTGAGCATATACTGTCTCAAATGCTTAGCAGCCCATGCGTGTGAACAACATGTCTTCTCAAGCCTTAAGTATCTTGATTCATAATCTGTGAATTTCTTGCTCATGTAGTAGATGACGTGCTCTTTCCTACATGTCTCGTCATGTTGATCGATGACACAACTCATAGATCCTTCAAGCACTGTTAGATACTTTATGAGCGGCCTCCCTAGAGCTGGAGGCATGAGAATAGGATGTTCCTGCAAATATTCTTTTATCTTTTTGAAAGCCCTTTGGAAATCGTCATTCCACCTGACCACTTGTTCTTTTCTTAACATCTTGAATATTGGTTCACAAGTGAATGTGAGGTGAGATATGAACCTTGCAATGTAGTTCAATCTATTTTCGGTGCAGGCATATCTTGTATGGCTTTTACTTTAGCCGGATCAACCTCTATCCCTTTTTGGCTCACAATGAAACCCATCAATCTCTCGGATTGCACTCCGAAAGTGCACTTGTTAGGATTCAACCTCAAACGAAACTTCCTCAGTCTCTCAAACAAATTTTAGAGATTAACCAGATGTTCCTTTTCAGTTCTGGACTTAGCAATCATGTCATCCACATAGCACTCTATCTCTTTATGAATCATGTCATGGAATAATGTTACCATAGCCCGTTGATACGTTGCCCTGACTTTCTTAAATCTGAAAGGCATCACCTTGTAACAAAAAGTACCCCACGGGGTAATGAACGTTGTTTTCTCCATGTCTTTCGGCACCATCTTTATCTGATTATACCTGGAGAAACCATCCATGAAAGAAAATACCAAGAACTGAGCGGTGTTGTCAACCAATACATCAATGTAAGGTAATGGGAATTCATCTTTCGGACTTGCTCTGTTGAGGTCTCGGTAATCAACGCACATCCAGACCTTGCCATCCTTCTTTGGTACTGGCACAATATTAGCTACCCAAGGCGGATAACTAGTTACGGTAAGGAATCGGACGTCCCACCGCTTTTGAAGCTCCTCTTTGATCTTCATGGCCATGTCAGGACGAGTTCGACGAAGCTTATGTTCAACCAGAGGACAATCCTCTCTCAATGGTAGCTTGTGCACAACAATATCAGTATCTAACCCTGACATATCTCAATATGACCAGGAAAAGATATCAACATACTCACGTAGAATACCAATCAGTTCCTCTTTCACACTGGCCTGTAGATTAGCTCCAATCTTGATTTCCTTCTTTACGTCCTCGGACCCAATGTTGATGACTTCAATTTCCTCCTGATGAGGCTGAATAACCCTTTCCTCTTGTCTCAACAACCTGGCTAATTCTTCGGGGAGTTCACAATCTTCATCAACCCCTTCATCAGCTTGATAGATAGGATTATCAAAGTCATACCCAGTCATAGCATAATTGTTATCAATGGAATCCGAGTGATTAAGTTTGCACAAGTGATATGCTTATTTTAGAGTTCAGTTTTATGAAAGAAAAAAAAAACAAAATAAAACATTGCCATTTTATTTATTTTTTGTGAAAAAAGTTTTAAAATGAAAGAAATTGAACACTGTTTTGAGTGAAAATTTTCCTTTATTCATGGTAAAGTAAAATTGCAAATAATGCAAGGTGGCCCTACAAATGGATCCCTACACCTTGGGTAGAGTGCTAGATTTGACATTCAAATGAAATGAAGAAAACAAGAAAAATTACTTTATTTGAAGAGTAACTTGGATAATCTCTTCGACAAACCAGTTCTTGAGTTCCTCCTTGGGAACACATGGACACACCCAGTTGTCTAGGTCGTAGTCACTGCCGACATCATCTCACGTAGCAGCACAAACTTGATTTGGATCAATAATGCCCCCACTTGATAAGCTTATCAACCCCTTGCTCTTGGACACCTCTGCTTGACCTGGATGATACCTGATCCCGAACTTGTCCTCTTTCTTGGCTACCTCCATAACTTTGCCCCATCCTTGGGCATTACTGGATTGAACTACCTCCAAAGCTTGCCTGTACAAGGCTATGGAGGTTCCCACCCTTTCACTGATCTTGTCCACCGGACAGGGGGAAACTTCATGGATGTTCACTGTCTTGAAGGCTTGACATAACATTTCATGAATTTCGCCGTCCATTTCCACATACTTAAACGTTGACAGGTGGATCAAGAATATATCCTCTTCACCGTAAACTGTGACAACTTGCCCATCCACCACATATTTCAACTTCTGGTGTAGCGTGGATGTAATTGCGCCAGTAGCATGAATCCAGGACCGACCAAGAAGACAACTATAAGTGGGTTGTATGTTCATTACATAGAAAGTACTCTTGAAAATCTGTGACCCAATCTTCACAGGTAGCTCCACCTCCCCGAAAACAGATCTTTTGGAACCGTCAAACGCTCGCACAACCAATCCCTTCAACATCTAGCTTCATCAAATCTTTCTTGGGAAACACATTCAGAGACGATCCAGTGTCAACTAAGACGTGTGACAACATATCCCCTCACACTCCATAGTGATGTGTAAGGCTTTGTTGTGATTACATCCCTCAGAAGTCAAATCTCTGTGAGTAAAACCCAGCCCATGGTTGGCATTCACCTTAACAATAACAGCCTCCAACTAATTCACCGTGACTTCCTAGGGAACATAGGACATCTATAAGACCTTCAACAACGCCTCTCTATAAGCTTGGGAACACATCAATAAAGACAAAATTGAAATCTTCGATGGAGTCTGATTCAGCTATTCCACTACCTTGTAATCACTCTTCTTTATGATGCGCATGAATTCTTCCACCTCCTTTTCAGAAGTACTCTAACCAGCGGAAAGAGTCACCACCTCCTCAGTTTCCACCTACTTACCTTTCGCACGAGCTGCATCCTCGACTTCAGTATTGGTCCTTAGAGTTTGTGGAGCAAAGATCCTTCCACTACGGGTAAATCCTCTGATACCTCCCACATTATCAATGTTGGAACCAGTCTCTACTTGAGCCTTCTCTTCTACCCATTGTCCTTGCACATACACATCCGCACTGTAATGCCACAAAACAACCCTCTCATTATCATAAGGTACATGACCAAGAACAGTGATTGTTAGAGGACTCACCTCCTGGGGTACAAATATGGTGACAGGTTCCGACCTGGGTGACACCGGAATGTCAGCAGGCGTAAAGTATATTGTCACCATTGAAACATCGTCGCTTTTGTTGTTCACCTTATCGAATTGCAAGGAACCTTCATCTATTAAGCTCTGAATCCTTGTTCTCAACTTATCACAACCATTATCACAAACCAGACAATCTTCACAGTTATCACCGCACCCGGAGAACACCTGCCCCTTTAGTAAACGACTTTTCATAATCATCAGTGGTGTTTGATCATCATTAACATCAGTAATCAAGTTTAACTCTTCTCAGTCTTCTACGGCATTCAACCTTGCTCCACCATTGTGGTTTGGCATAGGATTATTGGTGACATTTGGAGGTGGGGAAAATTTATAGCCTTGGAATCGATCAAGTCATGTACCTTTAATTGCAAAGCCCTACATCTCTCGATCGTATGCCCCGGGGCACCCTAGTGAAACGCGCATCTAACATTTGCATTATACCCTGGAGGAGGATTGCCAATTGGTGGCGCCAGTGTTCTAAGTTTCACCATGTTTAACTCCAATAGTCTTTGCAGCAGAGCCGTATAAGTCATTGGGATTGGCTCAATAACCCGATCAGCATGTCGAGGCTGAAGTTATTGATAGGGTCGTTGCTGGTTATTTTGTTGTGGATGTTGTTGTTGTTGTGGAGCCGGCTCCGAAGGGATAGTGACAGATGCCACTTGAGCATAATTATTGGGACGACCACGACCTTTTCCTCTGCCATAAACAACATTTGTTTCCCCTTCTCTCCGTCTCTGGGGGGTAGCAAATTGCATATTGAATTTTACTGAGTTTCAGCAAATTCTCTACTCTTTCACTAGCAATTACCAGGTCAGTAAACTTTGTAGCAGAACATGAAGCTAGACGATCAATGAAGACTCCCTGCATTGTTCCCTTTTAAATGTCAACAAAAAGTCAACTTTTTCAAAAGCTCATAACTTGAAAATGAAAGATCAAATGGACATGAGACTAAAAGGAGTAGTTATAGGACACTCTAAGTTTTCTAAAAAGTCCTAGAACACCTTCATGGGATAAAAATTGAGGGAGTTATGCATTGATGAAGTTGGGCAATTTTGAGGAGGTGTATGAAGCAAAAAAAGCCAAAACTCAAGTTTTCTTCAAATGGGCCCATAATTTTTCAACCCAAACTCAATTATGAGACTATACACGACCCATTGATCACAATATCTGATTTATGTTATTTATTTTATATTATATTGAATTTAAATCATTTAAATTCAATTTAAATTAAAATAAATCATAAAAAAAACCAAATCTTTGATTCAAAAATTATTTTGGGATCAAATATTTGATGGTTATGTTGATTGAAAATCTCCAATTTCGTGCAAGACCAAACAAGTATGATTTTATGTGATTTTTGGACAAATTTGGAAACCATGTTTCTTCACACTCAAGCAACCCAAAAACAATCCATCAAGACCTAAAATTCTGACCTAAAATACACTCTTATAAGTACACAACATCACCACAAGGCAAAGGACGATTTTTTAGAGCTAGAACACCCTCACCAAACTTTAAATTTTCCAAGAAAAGTGGCCATTCAGTTTCCCTACTCTAGCAATTTTTTAAAGGTTTGAAGGGCTCCATGATGTTCCTTGATGTGTTCTGAATCTATACCAATCATCACCATCATCAAAACACCATGAAATCATGCAAACCGAATGCACATTCTTGCTCTTATTTTGATTTTTTCGATTTCATTAATTTACACATGAGTGATTATATAACATTGTTTGTTTGATGGTATAACATTGTTTGTTTGTTTCTGGGAAATTGGATTTAAGTTTTGATGTCGGAATCGCATGATACCATTGTTAGGGTTCGAAAGCTCCAAATTGGGGGATGGTGGGTAAACACAATTTCATCTGAAATTGATCAAATAATTAGACTTAACGGACCCCATTTGATTGATTTGTGGTATTAGAACAAATTTATTTCTTGAATTGTGTTTTTTTATGTGCAGGACCTGTAGTGACGGATAAAAACCGTCACTACAAGTAATAGCTATGGTTTGCCGTAGGTAAAGCCTAATCCAACGGACGAAGGAAGAAGATGATTCATCGTGCGCGTTTGTCAGAATTTGAATTTTGTTTTATTTTATAATTAATTGTTTGCGTTTGTTTATCACAAGGATGCATGTGGTCCAGTAGAAACGCGTTGGAGCTGGGAAGTGGAGGTCATGGGTTCGAATCCAGGCCTCCACCCTTTCTTTTTTATGCGTTTTCTTCTTCCTATTTTATTTTATTTTTTTAATTTTTATTTCTTTTCTTAATTAACTCTAACTAATTACCATAAACTTAAAACTAATTAAATCTAATCATCCCAAATTCTTTTTAAAAACAAACTTTACAAATAATTCTTTATTATTTTTTTTTTGTACATAATATTTTTATAAAAATTAGTTTTATTAGGTGTTTTTAATTAATTGTATAAATTAATTTAGTAATTAGGTTAGATTTAACAAACCCTAATTTTCTAAAACCCTAATTTAATTAACCCTAATTTTCTAAAACCCTAATTTAATCAACCCTGGTTTTTCAAAACCCTAATCTTTTTTCATAAAAATGATTAATCTCTTTTCTTAATTTAATTTAATTTAATTTGTCTTAATTATTTATTTTATTAGAAAAATTGTATAGGACACACGATTATGTAATTTTATTTCCTCGCACGCCTTTATTTCCGATTATGTAATTGCTCCTCCTATGTAATAGTCTAGGTTTAATTTCCGCTTTTTAATTTTCGTAATCCCCCTAAAAGACAAATATACCCCCTCCCCCTGATGTAATAGCGTAGGACTTTAATTTCTGATTTTAATTTCTGCTAAATATTATTGTGTGGTTAGTAACCTAGGGAGTGCAAAGACTTGTATGATAAATAAATTGGACTTAGCTCATTAAATTCAAGATAAATAATTGAAATATATATTCACACACGTAAGTCGGTCGTTATACGATCACCATCAGCACCCCTAGGGTTTCTCCTCTTTGTTGCCTTACGAAATATGGTCAAGTGCCTCAAATGTGGGGGTATCTTAGTAAAGTTGCCTACAAATAAGAATCATCAAGTCCCTTCAGATAAAAGATCATAGTCCCTTCGAGTTTCCTACGAACAAATGATCTTGTCCCTCGATGACTCTACAAAAATGATGATCGTCCCTTCGAATTACTAAGATACCCCTACACGGTTGCCTTCTATGACCATACGATGACCCTACACCCGTCCCTTTAAACATCCAAGGTAAATACTACTTACTCATTAATAGTAAGGACAGTCTTACCCCTAAAGGAAAGAAATAACAATAAAGACCTTACAAACTTAGGGTAAGTAGTTCTTAAGTACTTGCTCACTTCTTTTCAAAACACTCTTTACACCCCACTTTTCAAAATACTTTCAAACTAAACACTTTGTATACATCCACTACACTCTTTTTTTCAAATAAAAATAAAGTGAGCTAAGCAGTTAAGAGCCTATGGATAACCATCGATACAAAGGGTGCTAACACCTTCCCTTTGTATAACTTACCCCCTGAACTCAAATCTTTTTTAAAGGTCTTTATTATTCTTTTATTCCTTTTCTTTATTGGATACAATAAAAGTCGATGGTGACTCTTGCTATCCGCAACATAGTTTTTGGAAACAAAACACCTAAGTCAGTTCTCCCACCGTGTTACAATGAGGCTCAACAATTCATCTGAGAAGCTTATATATGATGTGATTATAAACCTGATTTGGGTTTTATGAGTGGATGGACTCAAAATTAAGTGATGTGGATCAAAATGCAAAATGGCAAAAAATGTGGTCATGTGGTGATTCCCACGTGCATTCTCAACATGAAGTGCATGATTACTCTCATTTTCATTCAGTGATTTCCAATGGATCAATCTTATGGCTAGAAAGGCTTGGATTCATGAGTTTTGAATGCTTGTGCACAAATGCATAATGGTTTGTGTATAATGAATATGGCACGAATTATTCTCATTCAAAGGCCAAAAATACTTGTTGTGAAGTGTATTTTGATGTGGTAGCATGAATTGGTTCATTAGAAGTCCTTACAAGTCAATTTGAACCTTTATGCAAAATGTACCAAAATTGAAATGCATGAAAATCCATAAAACATTTCCAACATCCATCAAGCATAACTTTTGATCCATGAAGGCTATGAAAGAGTTCTTGTACTTTTTGAAAATGGGAGAGCAAGTCCTATAACTTTGATGTTCATGGAAAATTCATTTGGAGCTTCCTTGGTCATGGAAGAATTGGTTGAAGTTAGGGCAAAAATTACCAAAAATAGAAAGTTTTCAATATAGGTCACCTTCCATTTTTAGTAACTTTTCCAAAATCCTTGATTCTTGACATTTGAGATCATTCATGTTATTCCTTGATCAAATAAAGGTCCATAAGCTTGAAAATCATGACTGGAACCCTTGAAAACCCTAGGTTGACCTTTCTTCTACACTATTGACTTCTTTCTTCAAGTACAAGCAACTGAGCCATTACTTGACTTTTTCAGCTTCCTTGAGCCAAATTTCATCCCCAGGCCTTGTATGACATATAGAAACATTTGATCACAAGAATTGATTAAAGCCATGAGGATAGCTTGCCCTGAGCCAAAACCCTAATTAGGGTTCCTTGTGTAGGAGGGGATGCACTGATGAATTTTGTAACACCCCAAAGTCAATTTAATTATATTGATGTATTTTCTTGTGAATTATGATGTTTGTGATGTTTATTGATGTTTTATGAAGTTTGAGGGTAGCTTATCATTTTAATAATAATTAGAATAATTAAGTATATGGGGTTTAGTTTATTATTTGAGATTTAATAAAATAAAAGGAATTAGAGGATGAAGGCGTTGTGGTCTTTTGGTTGAGTATACGTGAGGGTTTTATGGGGAAAGACTAAAAGGGGTTCTAGGGGTTAGAGTGACAAAAGAGGAAAAAAGTTGGAAAGAACGATCATTTGGAACGATCGCGCTTTTGGGGAAAAGAGCTCTGGAGAAGAAGAGAAGTTAGGGCTTGAAGGCTAGAGAGAAATTGCGAAAAGTTTATCGAAAACTTACGAAATTAAGGTATGGGGAGTATTTTCCTTTCGATAATATAATGTGGGAAGGGAATTGGGGTTTTATGGTGGTGTAGTTAGGGAATAGGGTTTTGATTTTATGATTTTGTGTTGTTAAGGATGATTTCATGATGAATTATATTAATACAGTGATGTATATAATGTAAATGATGTTGTTATGATGAATGTCGATGTTAATGAGGTTTTCTGGTGTAATGTTGTTGAATTGTGGGTTTTGGAGGAGTTTTGTCGCAAAGGGAGAAGGCTGAAATCACAGAAAAATTCTGCAGAATCTTGAAGCTCGCTTAGCGATAAAAGACAGTCAACTGGGTGCTTAGCGAGCATGAGCTCTCTCTTAGCGAGCCCTGAAAAACTTATAAAAAATGTTTTATTTTTGAAAATTGTTTTTAGGGTAGTATGTTCTAGGTTTCTATGGTGTTGTGGAGTGGTCAAATAATGTGTCTTGGAGGCTATGTGAGTAGAGTTAGTAATTAAGTGATGTATGAGAAATTATTTGATGTTTCTTGAAGTATAATGTATGATTTCATGATGTAGAGATATGATGTAGGATGAGTGTGATGTATGATGTCCCATGAGTATGTATATGATGTTATGAATGATGTATGAGGAATAATCAATTAAATATGAATGCAGATGCAATGTTGTGATCTATTGAGGATGGTTTATGTATATTGCGTCTTGCATTCATGACATTGAATTTATGAGGGGACTTCGGTCCATTGGTAGCTTCAATCCCATTGTGTGGATTGAAATGATATGATGTTTATGGTGTGCTCCCTTTGGGGAGGGTTGATGGCCCAATGTCCATCACATGAGGATGTTTTGGTACGACGTGCATTAGTAAGAGGTTGAATTTCATTCTAAATGACATAGCACGAATGCATTAATGTTTTGTGTAATGATGAGTTGTATTTGGCGATGTGTACTAATGAGCATGATGAATATTTCTATGACTTGATGATGATGATATGTTGTCGCTCCCGACAAGTGACACAGGATCAGATGAAGGTACAGACGCGAACGGTCGGCGAAGGGAACAGTGAGAACACACATCCGTGAACTCACTGGAGAATGAATAGAGTCGCCAGCTAGGCATTTTTATCCCGGAGGAAAGGCAATGCTGCATAGACCTAGAAAAAGATGGATAAGACGGTTTGCGAACCAGAGAGACTGAGAAAGGGGGTTGGTTACAACCTGGGAAGGTATTAGCACCCAGATTGTCCGTCGTACTCGACGGGATCCACGCTTAAAAGATTTGTGCTTTAAAGGGGTAGTGTCAGTGCAATTTGTGTATAAAATAGCTGGAAAAAGATGTACAGGTGTCAGTGTAAAAGAAGTGAAGTGTATAGTGATGTGTCAGTGTAAGAACAGAGTGAAATGCTCATGACCATGAGGCTTAAAGAATGAAGCTGGAAAGAGGGGAATGTACAGAGACTTTTGTTCGATAACTGTTAAGTTATGCCTACGTATCCTCTCGTGCAATGAGGAAGTCAGAACACCGTAGTTCGACCCAAAGAGACTGAAAGGATTGACTTGTGAACTGCTTGCTTGTCTATGCTCAAGTGTATGATCTGTCTGGCCCAGATGCAAACTGTCTTGCATTAGACGGAAGAAGCAAGTTCTCGTTTGTGAGTGAAGATGATGAGAAAAGAATCCCGGAGGAGACGATTATTGTTTGTTTTTGTGTTTTCAGTCTTTTATTGCTTTTGAAAGTTTGTCATAAGTTAATGAGCTTAAGCCTAAATCAATGGGCTAGTAAACTCATCACATCTTCCCTCTGATTAGGGGTAATGAGAGTACCTTAAGTGCGAAGTCAGCTTCTCACACTTAATCACCTTTGATGTAGGGTTAAGATCATTATCTTACTTGAGATTAATTAGATGTTTTTGGTGTTTTTGTTTAGTGTTGAGTAATGAGGTTAAGCCATAATCAGGGATTAAACAGACTCATTACACCATCCTAAAAGAAGGATGATAGATGAGAATGTTTAAGCTGAGGAAAGCTCCTCAACTTAATCCATGATCAGGGATTAAACCCATGACAAAACAAGCCTTTGATTAAGTGGATTTTATTTAATGATATGATGATGAAGTGGATTTTATGATTTGTAAGACAACTTGAGGGGGACTTGTCCATTAACACTAGGGTTAGTCCTTCTTAACCACTTAAGGAAGAATTAGAACCCTAATGCAAGGCCCAAGTTACAAGTGTGATGTCTTGATATTTATTAAGTGGATTGATTAAGAGATTTAAACACATTAAGGGTTTAATACTTAGGATTAAAGTTATACACTCCATCCTAAAAGAAGGATGCAGACATAAGCTTAATCACAAAGTCTTAAAGCCTTTAGGGTTTAGTCCCTGATTATGAGATGAGAAGAGAAGACTCAAAAGAGACACAAAGGTAAAACTATGAGGGGGAACTAATCAAAACCCTAATTCATTGTCATGCTTGGTTGATCCTAAGGTTTGTGAGGTTTCCAAGAACAATCTTCAAAGGAGCCAACAGGAAGCAGATGAACAGGATCAAGAGAAGCAAAGCAACTTGCTTCATTCAAGAAGTCAAGTCACTTGAAGAAAGAAAGTGGGAGGAAGAAGAATGAGCAAGCTCAATCTCAAACACAAATAGAAATGCAGCAATGTATGCCAGAGAGATGAGAAGAAAAGTTATGAGAAGTGAAGGCAAATTCACTCCCCAAGTTTACTTACCACCTGAAATGTTAGAAAGAGATGCAATGTAATGCTAGATGAGATGAAATGACATGATGCTAAATAAAACCAGAAGCATGTTGATGATGATTATGATGTTATGAAGTGCTGCAAACATGAGGCAAGACATGGAGATGCTCATACAAGATTATGAATGCAAATGATGCAAGTTAAGGAGCATGAACAAACATGAAATGTTATGAAGCATACAAGACAAATGACATGGCAAATATGTAATGCAATGATCAAACATGCTTTCTATATGTCTTAAGATGTCAAATGAATCACAAAAATGCACAAAATGCAAAGGCAAGTCATGTTATGCAAGGAGATGCAAGAAGGATGCAAGAGAAAGCCTAAATTAGGGTTTATGAATCAAACATCAAACAAAAACCCAAAACAGAAACAAACCCTAAGATAAAAAATGGAAAATGGCATCCAAAGAAACCCTAAACCTATAATAAACCACTGCCCAAAGGGGAACTCTCAACTCTTAACCAAACTCAAGATATGATTTTTCTAAGTTATTAGGGTTTTCTAGGGTTCTTAACAAAAGAAATGCCAAACAATTAGAAAATGCAAGATCAAATCATGGCCATTTTACCCTAGGAACTACATGCCAAACACAAAACAATGCAAGAATAATCAATGTCTCAACCTTCTCCAATAGGCAGAAATGAATTTTTGAATCCATGATCAAAATAATGCATAAAAAATGATTTAATTCCATGAAAAATTCTTAAAATGCATCAAGATCAAAAAAGAAATTTGGTTTGAAGGTTGGACAATGTTTCTAAATGTCTAAGAACATTTCATGAATTTTTTTGTAATTTTTAAATACCTAAAAGTATTTTTAATTAATTAATTCCCATTAATCAATTAAAAATAATCTTTTAAATATTTAAAAATACTTTTTTAATGATGAAAAATGAAATAAAAATATTTTTGTGTCATAAAAATTAATAAAACTCAGAGGAAAAAGTTTCATAATTTTTATGCATTTTTTGCTATTTTGAAATAATTATGCAAGTTAATTGAAAAGAAAATGAATTAAAAACAAATAAAAATGAAAGTAAACCAAATGGATGGCCAGGATGGAGCCTGAGTTCAAATTTGTTGACCAGCGCGCAAATGAAGGGTGTGGATTGCATCTGATTTAATTATCCTAATTAAAAATTAATTAAAACTAATGAGAGAGATTAGGGCTAAGCAGATTGATCTGGGCCATCCAAACCAGCGGGAAGTCAAACATTTCAACGCTATCAACGCTCAGAATTTAAACTGCCTTAATGACCTGAGTTTAGGGTTAATCACCCTCAGGTGACCGGAGAGAAGCTCCGGTCATCTTCTCCGGTTGCACAAAAACCCTAGAACACGATTCAGGTACCTATTCTACAAATCAAGCACACCTAAGTGGTCCTCTAGCTTCCTAGGTCATGAATCCAAGCTCAAACAACATTTATGCATCATGAATCAAAGGAATCGAAAGGAAAGAAATTTACGGGCAAAAATTCAGAGGGACCATACAAGCTCAGTTTTCACTCATTTTTGATTCTGGGATCAACCCCATGACCAGCAAGACATGACTAACCAATTTATAACTCAAAAACCAAGCTTTGAGAGAAAAGTTTCCATGATCATACCTGAGCTGGAAAGCTTCAAAACTGAGCTTCCAGAGCTTTCCTTGCGTGCAAATGGACTCCCTTGTATCCCCTGATGCTAATGGAAGGCTTCAAAGCTCTTGTGGATGGCTGATTTGTGAGAACCAGTTCTGGTGTAGCAGGAAATGAGCTTTGTGTACAGGCTGTTTCAGTTCAAAGTAAAGGGTGGTTTTGACTCCTTGTGGTATGCTTGACTTGTTGGTGAAGAAAGATGAGGTGTTTGATGGCTGGATAGTGAGATTCGAAGAGAACTGGTTTGGAAGGTGAAGAATGGTGAAGCTCAGGTCAGGCTTGTTTCAGGCTTGAGCTTTGGTGGTTTGAGGTCTATGAAGTGTGTTGAGTTGGATGGTGAAGATGGTTTTAGTGTTTTCAAGCTATGGAGGCAGATTCGAAAGCTTATGCAAAAATGGAGTGTTTTGTGAATGTGATGGTGTGAGATGTTTCAGGCTTGCATAGTGTATGAAAATGGTTTGCAAATGAAAAGTATAAACTAATCCAATTGGCTGGATGATGTGACATGGCCTGCTGTGATAGGTAAGTTTGCTTTTGCATAAAGTCCACCTTTTGTGTAAGTGAGGCATGGCTCAAGGTCTAGGCAAGTACAAGGCATGGTTCTGGTGCAGCATGGTGTGGTGAGAAGCAAGCTTAGTGCAGTAACCAATGCAGCAAGTTGTAAGAAGAATGATCATGAGTTTGTGCAAGTTGTGGCGTTTGGTTCACATGTGACTATTCTTGCTACACAAACCATAAACATGAAGGATCCTTGGTCCCAATCTGATTTTTAGTGTCTATGTAATGTTTGCATACTGGTTTGAAGTGAATTAGAAGTCACATAATGCATTGGTTCATGACTTTGCAAAATTTCCATTTGAAGCATGCCTTGAAAATCAATGATTTTAGCCAACTTTGCATTGCCATAACTTTTGATCCAAGAAGAGTTTGATCATGTTCTTGTACTTTTTGAAAAGGGAAAGATGAGATCTACAACTTTCATGACCAAAGTTTTTCCATTTGAAGCCTTTTTGGATCAAGAATCATGGCTTGAAAAATGACCTAAAATGATGCATTCTTGAAAAGTCAACTATGCCCAAAAAGTCAACATTTGCAAAAACCCTAAATTCTTGATTTTTATGAACTTTAACCTTCTTCCATGATCAAATAAAGATCATATACACTCAAAATGATGAAGATCACCCATTGGTTGGGTCATTGGGGGCCTCAGATGCCCTGATTTTGCACTGACTTGTCTGAAAAGTCAACCCTTGATCAGATGACTTTCCCATGGAATTTCTTCATGAAAATTGATATGCATACTCCCTATACCATATAGAGACCAATGGAAACAAGAATGACCAAAAAATTTGGAGTTATGGCCTCTGAAACCAAAACCCTAATTTTCAGTCAACTGTGCAGTTCATCCTGGCTCTGCATCCACTCAAACCCTAGTTCTTGTGATTCCTCTGCAATTTTGACTTTGAGGAGATGGAATATGATATAAGAACACACATGGACCCCTTTGAGTTGATTGGTGGCCTTTGGAATGGCTCAAGATGCTTTGAGGTTGCTCAGATCACAAACCCTGGGTGCAGATGCCTTAGAAACTATGCAGTGAATCAAAAATGAGATATGAGATGATATGTTTGTGTTTATGCATATGAGATGATCACAAGCCATGGTGTGAATGGGTGAGGGCAAATTTGGGGTGTTTACAGCTGCCCCTATTCAAACATGAGTTAGCTGTGCAGGTTGTAAGCGACGGCTTAACAGGCAAACAAGATAACTTGTGGTTGAATACCAAAGACAGTCCAAAATTTGCACTCACAGAATGAAGAAGAAAAGGGATATAGATTGTAAAGGAAAATAGAGTATATTGTAAAGTGTGGGTGACGGAGGACGACCGTCGAGCAGAGGACGACTGCTGGGTAAATAGCAATGACGGGGACGGCCGACATGCTGGGGATAAAAGGTAAAGCCAAGACGGGGACGGCCGACTAGCTGGGGAAATAAAATCATGATGGGGACGGCCACCACGATAAAGCTGTAAAATTCTCTGGAAATTAATGAAACATGACGGGGACGGCCATCAAGTTCATAAAGGTAAAGTAACCAACGATGGGGACGACCATCAGGCTAAAAGGAAAAGGGACCACGACGGGGACGGCCATCGGGTTAAAGAATAAATGAAATAAACAGATGATGGGGGACGGCCATCAAAGGTGAAGGATGATCACCTAGCAGGGTACGGCTGCTCTGTTGGGGATAAAAGAAATATGATGGGGACGGCCATCAAAGGTGGAGGACGACCACCTGGCAGGGTACGGCTGCCGGAAATATCAACGATGGGGACGGCCATCGGATAGAAAAGGTCAACGATGGGGACGGCCATCGGACGAGCATGATGGAGGACGACCATCAAGAAGTGGAGGACGACCACTCAACAGGGTACGGCTGCTCTCGAGGTTTCTCATGACATAGGACGAATGCCAGATAACCAAAATCAACAATGGGGACGGCCATTGGATAAAATGATGAAGGACGATCATCAAAAGGTGGAGGACGACCACCTAGCAGGGGACGGCTGTCAAAATATCAACGATGGGGACGGCCACCGGGTGAGCATGACGGAGGACGACCATCAAGAAGTGGAGGACGACCACTTAGCAGGGTACGGCCGCTCTCAGGGTTATCATAACACAGGACGAGTGTTAGATAAAAGAAAATTCGTTGGTGATCTACTGGGGATATAGTAAACACGGACGAGCGTTTACATCCAAGAAACAAAAGGTATAAGTGTTTGGTATTGTGTATAGATTAAAGATGCGGACGAGCATCCTTAAGACTATGATACGGACGAGTATCACGTAGAAACAAACTGACACATGTTCAGAGATGATGATACGGACGAGTATCAACGGGTTAACAAGGAACACGGACGAGTGTTGAATCTGAAGGGACTCTTCTGGGGAATAGTAGACACAGACGAGTATCTATATTCAAGAAGACACAAGTGTTTGAAACAGTGTATGGATTAAAGATGCGGACGAGCATCCCTAAGACTATGATACGGACGAGTATCATGTAGAAACAAACACTAGACGCACTGTTCTGAGATGATGGTACGGACGAGTACCAACTGGTTAACAAAGAACAAGGACTACTGTCGAATCTGTGGGGATATAGGTGGTGTATACAAGATACGGATGAGTGTCTGTATAAGTGTACCAATGAGTAGTGGGTATATATATATAAGTATTATCTGCTGGGGAGAGTGACACAGACGAGTGTCAAAAGAGAAAAGTAGCATTATCAAGTATATGGGTGGTAAAGGTGTAAGCGACCGCGCTGGGGATAAGACACGGACGGGTGTCGAGAAAGTGTATATATAAGTATATGTGAGTGCAAAGAGGATGTCTTTGGCTTTCTGCTGGTGATTTGACACGGACGGGTGTCAGGAAGTACCTGCAGTACGGGTGATTTTGTTTGTAAAGTGTATTCAGGCAACCTGTTTGGGGAAGTGATGACACGGACGGGTGTCAGAAATATATACTGGTGTTTGGTGATTGGAGAGGCAACTGCTTTTGCTGGGACTCTGGTGGGGATTTTTGTATAATGATGATGAACGGTTTGTTATTCACAAGTGTTACTTCAGAACATGGCTTATGATTATGCTATGCGTTTGATTTTTTTGCCGTAATGCTCCGTATTAGACGGAATGCTACGCTCTGAGGGGATAGTATGATGCGAATGCTATGATTATGCAAAGATACCACACTGGGATTCGGGTCCCGTCACTGCGAAGATCTCTGGTCGATCTGTTGGAAATGGACCTCCCAGCTGGGGATGAGATCATTGGTAGATCCAATAAGAGTATATTTGCTTGGGGATATAGGTCACTGGTTGACATATCCTTGTAATACGGGACCCAGCTGGGGTTTGTAGAAGCTTTCTTCACTCTGTTGTGATCTTCTATGCGCTGCTCTTCTGGATAGAGGCTGAAGATTCTGTGGGGAGATGATTTCCTGACTCCCATACTCAGATGAGGATGAAATGGCAACTCGGCTGGGGAATTGTGAGAGGCAACTCAGCTGGGGAGAGCAACAAGAGGCCACTCGGCTGGGGACAGAGCATTTCGGATGCTGAGATTGAGTGTATGTTGATTTGGCAACTTTGCTGGGGAAGTGGGCATTCTCCAGTGCCATGTGGAAGATAGACCGAGTTGATAATGATTCGCCTGCTTGCTAAGACGTAACTTGCACGCCCCAGGTTGCGTCCTGGATACCTGCAATCCTGCAAAGATAAGGAGACGCACAAAAGGTCCCGAGGTATCCTTTACTGGATTCCGTCATAGGAGTCAAGCACTCTCAAGAGTAAGTATATTCCCTGTAAACATGTGTTCTATTTTTTTAGAGAAAGGCATCTGTACTTATGCAATTGTATTTTCAGAGATATCAGACAATTCTTTGCAAAACATAAATGTAAAAAACGAAACATGACTGAAAATCTGATTTTATTAATTCATGTGCCCTGAATTGGCAAGATACAGTCGAGGAAACACATCTCCTGAAGTGAAGAGATTGTTACAAATTGAGAAACAAAGTGCTGGCGATGTTGACGACGCTTTCAAGGAGCTTCCTCTTCTGCTATGACTCGTATGACAATGACGTTCTTCTCGTCTTGCTTTCTGGAGAGAGTTGATTCTGATTGAAGCTTGATCCTTTGTAGCTTACCAAGTTGTAGATAATGCAGACGAACTCAGAATGCAGTTGTTCGCTTATTCCCTTATTTTGCATGGATCGCCCTTTCGGGTTTTCAATCCATCGGGATACCCATTTTTGCCTGAGTTGTCCAATGCGGCTTTTCAACTCAGCGGGTGTACATTTTTTGTTTATTTCCCTTATTTTTGCCCGAGTCTTTTATTCTGTTTTTGACTCGCCGGGATGCCCTATTTTTGCCTGGACTTACATTCTGTTTTTATGTCCAGCGGGTCATTTTATGCGAAGTATTTTTTAACTGCATCTGAATTCACAGGGGACGGGAAATCTTCACCATCCATGGTGCTGAGCATCAGCGCTCCACCGGAGAAAACTTTCTTTACCACGAATGGTCCTTCATAATTTGGAGTCCATTTGCCCCTGTGGTCTGTATGAGGAGGGAGGATTCTTTTCAACACAAGATCCCCTACTTGGTACTCTTGATGCCTGACTTTCTGATCAAAGGCTTTCTTCATTCTCTTCTGATATAACTGTCCATGACAAATTGCAGCCAATCTTTTCTCTTCGATCAGACTCAGTTGTTCGAATCGGGACCGAACCCATTCTGCTTCACTTAGTTTAACATCCATCAATACCCGTAGAGAGGGTAATTCAACTTCAACAGGTAGGACTGCCTCCATACCATACACAAGTTGATACGGTGTTGCCCCAGTGGATGTTCTGATTGACGTGCGGTACCCATGCAAGGCAAATGGTAGCACTTCATGCCAGTCTTTGTATGTGACTACCATCTTCTGCACAATCTTCTTAATATTTTTATTTGCTGCCTCGACCGCGCCATTCATCTTTGGCCTGTAAGGAGAAGAATTGTGGTGTTGGATCTTGAAGTCCCGGCATAGCTCTGCCATCATTTTGTTGTTTAGATTGGAACCATTATCAGTAATGATTCGCTCGGGCACTCCATACCGACAGATGATATCTCTTTTCAGAAATCTGGCTACCACTTGTCTTGTGACGTTTGCATATGAGGCTGCTTCGACCCACTTAGTGAAATAGTCAATGGCGACCAAGATGAATCTGTGGCCATTTGAAGCAGTTGGCTCAATCTTGCCAATCATATCAATGCCCCACATGGCAAAGGGCCATGGTGAAGACATGATGTTCAAGGGATTGGGAGGCACATGCACCTTATCTGCGTAAATCTGGCATTTGTGACACTTTCTGGCATAGGCACAACAGTCTGCATCCATTGTGATCCAGTAATAGCCTGATCTTAGCAATTTCTTAGCCATTGCATGTCCTCCAGCATGGGTACCAAAAGATCCTTCGTGCACTTCATGCATCAACAAATCTGCTTCTGTCTTGTCAACACATCTGAGGAGTACCATATCAAAGTTCCTTTTGTATAAAGACCCATCAGTGTTCAGAAAGAAACTTCCAGCAAGCCTTCTCAAAGTCTTCTTATCATTGGAAGATGCCCCAGGTGGGTATGTTTGATCCTCCAAGAAGCACTTAATGTCATGGAACCAAGGCTTATCATCTTTTACAACATCCGCTGCAAATACATATGCTGGTCTGTCGAGTCTGGACACTGAAATCTGAGGTACGAAGTTAGCGGCTTGAACTTTGATCATGGATGAAATGGTAGCAAGAGCGTCTGCAAACTGATTCTCGTCCCGAGGGATATACTCAAGCTTGACTGTTGTGAAGAAAGTCAATAACCTCCTTGTATAATCCCTGTAAGGTATCAGATGATCTTGGTGGGTGTACCATTTCCCGTTGGTTTGATTGACTACCAAAGCTGAATCTGCGAATACGGTCAATGTCTTGATCCTGAGGTCAATGGCTTCCTCAAGACCCATAATGCAAGCTTCGTATTCAGCTTCGTTGTTAGTGCAGTTGAAAGTGAGTTTTGCCGAGAAAGGCATGTGAACTCCTTTAGGTGTAATGAGTACTGCACCAACACCACGACCATTCATGTTAACAGCCCCATCAAACATCATAGTCCATTCTTCTTCTGGGTCAGGCCCTTCAGTGTGAATAGGCTCTTCGTGATCTTTTGCTTTAATGAACATGATGTCTTCATCAGGGAAGTCAAATCTCATAGGCTGGTAGTCATCAATGGGTTGCTCAGCAAGATATTCAGATAGTACACTGCCCTTGATGGCTTTCTGAGATGTGTACTGTATGTCGTATTCTGTGAGAATCATCTGCCATCTTGCAACCCGTCCGGTAAGAGCTGGCTTCTCGAAAATGTACTTAACTGGATCCATTTTTGAGATTAATAAGGTAGTGTGGGTCAACATATACTGTCTCAGTCGGCGAGCAGCCCACGCTAAAGCACAGCAAGTTTTCTCGAGCAGTGAATAACGTTTTTCACAGTCAGTAAACTTTTTGCTCAGGTAGTATATTGCATACTCTTTTCGACCAGACTCGTCATGCTGGCCCAACACACACCCCATCGACTCTTCTAATACTGTCAAGTACATAATCAGAGGTCTTCCTTCAACTGGAGGCATGAGGATTGGAGGTTCTTGTAAATATTCCTTGATCTTGTCAAAAGCTTTCTGGCAATCTTCGTTCCATCTGACCGTTTGTTCTTTTCTTAACAGCTTGAACAAGGGTTCACAGGTTGCTGTAAGGTGAGATATGAACCTTGAAATGTAGTTCAATCGACCTAAGAACCCTCGAACTTCTTTCTCAGTTTTCGGTGCAGGCATCTCTTGAATAGCCTTTACTTTATCAGGGTCAACTTCAATCCCTTTCTCGCTTACAATAAAGCCCAGCAGCTTACCGGATCGCACCCCGAATGTGCATTTGTTGGGGTTCAGCTTTAGTTGGTATTTCCTTAGATGCTTGAATAACTTCAGCAGATTTTCCAGGTGATCTTCCTCTGCAAGGGACTTGGTGATCATATCATCCACATAACATTCTATTTCCTTGTGGATCATATCGTGGAATAATGTCACCATAGCCCGTTGATATGTGGCACCAGCATTCTTCAGTCCGAATGGCATCACTTTGTAACAGAACGTGCCCCAAGGCGTGATGAATGTTGTCTTCTCCATGTCTTCAGGTGACATCTTGATCTGATTATACCCTGAAAATCCATCCATGAAGGAGAATACCGAGAACTGAGCCGTGTTATCCACCAATACATCAATGTGAGGTAATGGGAAGTCATCTTTCGGGCTGGCTCTGTTCAGGTCCCGGTAATCAACACACATTCTTACTTTGCCGTCTTTCTTAGGCACAGGTACTATGTTAGCAACCCACGGCGGATAGCTAGTTACAGCAAGGAACCCGGCGTCCCACTGCTTTTGTACCTCTTCTTTGATTTTCATAGCCATGTCTGGGCGAGTTCGGCGCAGTTTCTGTTTAACTGGTGGGCATTCTTCCCTCAAAGGCAGCTTATGCACAACAATGTCGGTATCCAACCCTGGCATATCTTGATACGACCAAGCAAACACATCAACATACTCTTGAAGCAGATCTATCAGTTGTCTCTTCACTGAGTCTTGCAGGCAGGCCCCGATTTTTACTTCCTTTACGTCTTCCTCCGTACCAAGGTTAATCACTTCAATCTCCTCCTGGTGAGGAGTAATGACATTCTCCTCCTGTCTCAACAACCTAGCTAGCTCTTCAGGAAGCTCATACTCCTCATCAACCCCTTCATCAGCTTGATTGATCGGATTGTCAAAGTCATACGATGTCATAGCTGTGCTGTTGTCGGTGCTGTCAGGAAGGCACTCTCTGCAAGGGTTAAGTTGTTCATTTTAGTGATTGATTTTAATCTTGCTTTAGAAAAAAGTGAGATGAAATTATCATTTTGAAAACACCGCCATTTATTTTTTGTACAAAAAGAAAAATGGAAAAACAGTGAGCAGAAAAGAAAAAGACTTGTTTGCAAAAAGATGTCTGATATTTCATTAATTTAATCTTGTTTGCACAAAAGTACAGATGGCCCTGATTACAAAATGAGTCTTGTCATCTTGGGCAAGATGCAAGACTTTGATGCATGCTATAAAAAAAACAGGAAATAATAATTACTCTGCATGAGTAACCCTTATAATTTCCTGGGAAGACCAGTTTGAGACACTGCTCCCCGGGATCTTTGGACGAATCCAATTCTCCAGATTGCGCTCCTCTTCCAGCTCGTCTTCCAGATTGTTGATAGCATCAGGGGTAAGCATCCCCCCACTGATAAAACCAGGCTCTCCAGCAGCCTTCGCTTGATGTTGAGTTGGTTTGTAACCCAACCCAAACTTGTCCTTCTTCTCCTCCACAGCTAAAACCTTGCCCCAGCCTAGGGCAGTTCCTTCTTCAACAACCTTCCGGGCTTGTTGGTAAGATGACATGGGAGTACCAGATACAGCAGATGCTTCATTCACATTCAAAGCTTCAAACCCCTGGCTCATTGTTTCATGGATCTCCCCATCCATTTCAATGTACTTATAGGTTGCCAGGTGGCTGACAAAAATGTCCTCTTCCCCACAGATGGTGACAACTTGACCTTCCCACTCAAATTTTAACTTTTGGTGAAGGGTAGACGTTATTGCGCCGGCGGCGTGAATCCAGGGTCTACCCAACAAACAGCTGTAGGCGGGCTGAATGTCCATCACATAAAAGATAGTTTTAAAGGTCTGCGGGCCAATTGTCACGGGCAGCTCAATCTCTCCCAGAACCGATCTCTTCGAACCATCAAAGGCTCGTACCACCAGGTTGCTGGGTCTCAATGCCAATCCATCATATTCTAACTTCACCAGAGCCTTCTTTGGTAAGACATTCAGGGAAGAACCTGTGTCCACCAGCACATGAGAAAGGACAGCTCCTTTGCATTCCATGGTTATGTGCAAGGCTTTGTTGTGGTTGCGGCCATCCACTGTCAAGTCAGAATTGGTTAACCCTAGCCCATTGCTAGCAGTAACATTCCCAACCACGGTTTCCAACTGGTTGACGGTAATCTCCTCAGGCACGTAAGCTGCGTGCAAAACTTTAAGTAGTGCATTCCGATGGGCCTCGGAGCACATAAGCAGTGAGAGGATAGAGATTTTGGATGGCGTCTGGTGAAGCTGATCCACAACTTTATAATCACTCTTTTTGATGATTCGCATAAACTCATCAACTTCCTGATCAAATGGAGTCTTCAGGGTTTCTTTGGCAGCTGGGTCTTCCTGCACCGGGCCTTTTCCTTTTGCCTTGGCAGCAGCTTCTGCTTCGGCAGTAGGTCTTTGGACTTGTGAAGCAAAGAGACGTCCACTTCGAGTGAAGCCTCCGCCTCCCCCCACATTATCTACTTGTGGTGCAGGTGCTGATGTTTCAAGAGTGATTCTTTTCCCTTCACAGTACACGTCAGAGCCATAGTGCCAAGGGATGGCCCTATTGCTTTCATATGGTACTGGTCCAGGCACCGTGACAGTGACTGGACTGATTGCCGCTGCTGAAGGGACTGTTATTGTTTGTGGATCATAAAAGATTGTAACTGGTGCTCTGGTGGGAGCAGCACCTTCTGAATGGTAGGCAGAGTTGTTTTCCGGATCATAGAATATGGTAACAGTAGAGACATCTTCATGATTGATTGCTGGTGTTGTAGGAGGTGTTGTTGGAAGGACTGATGTTGTTGTTGATGGAGATTCGAAATGGAATGAAGCTGAAGTTGTAGCAGGAGAAACTGTTGAAAACTGATCATTTGGGAGGACAGATGAAGTACTTGTTGATGTTGCTGGTGAATTGTCGGGAACAATAGTCGCTGCATTTGTAGGAGGTTCTGGAACCGTTGCTGATGAAGTTGTTGGGTTTGTCGGGAATGATGTAGTGATCTGTAGCAGGCCACTCTGAATAAGGCTGTCAATGCCATTCCTCAGGTCCTCACACCCATTCCATGAAATATTGCAATATGGACACCCTAGTTCACACCCCGGAAATATTTGGTTTTCGCGGAGCTGAGCTTTGATTTCCACCAATGGTGTCCTGATCTGATCCACACTGGTTATTAAATAAGACGGTTGGTCTTCTTCAATAGCGTTAATTCGAGGACCACCATGGTTTGGCATAGGGTTTTTATTGACATTGGGCGGCGGTGCAAAATTCAGAGCCTTGGAGTCTACCAAGTCTTGTACCTTCATATGCAGAGCCCTGCATTTTTCTGTATTGTGACCAGGTGCGTTCGAGTGAAAAGCACACCTAGCATTAGAGTCATAGTTCCTTGGTAGACTGTTGGGATCCGGAGGTGCCAACGTTCTTAGCTCAACTAGGTTGAGTTTCAGAAGTTGTGGCAGCAAGGCAGCATACGGCATTGGGATCGGGTCGATCACTCGGTTAGCTTGGGATGGCCTTTGTTGGAATGGCCTTTGTTGATTGTTGTTGTTGGTGTTGTTGCTGTTGTAGTTTCTTGGAGGATATTGATTCTGCTGATACTGAGGTTGTTGTTGGAAGTTTTGTTGCGGAGGTTGATAGACTGGCTGTGGATGAGCTGGAGCAGGAATGGTGACTGCTGCTATTGTCCTTTGAACATATTGGGGCCTACCCCTGTTGGTGTGAATGGCATTGGTCTCGCCAGTTCTCCTCGGGCCTGCAAAAGGCTTCCTTGTTCCACTGGACGAACTGGCACCATTATCAGAAATCTTACCCATTTTTAACAGGCTTTCAATTCTCTCCCCGGCTATAACAACATCTGCAAAGCTAGTGGAGGAGAAAGCAGCCAACCTGTCAATATATGTTCCCTGAAGGGTGTTCATGAACATATCTGCCATTTCCCGTTCAGACATAGGTGGTTGAACAGCAGCAGCCAGTTGCCTCCATCTTTGGGCATATTCTCGGAAACTCTCCCTCGAAGACTGTGACATTCCCATTAGGAGAGTCCTGTTGGGTGCCATGTCTAAATTATAATGATACTGTCTGATGAAGGCCTCTGCCAGGTCCTTCCAGCATCTAATTGTTGCTCTTGTCAGATGGGAATACCACTCCCTCGAAGCTCCAGTCAAGCTATCTTCAAAATAGAACATCCACAATTTCTCATCCATTGTATAGGCCTTCAGCCTTCCCAGAAATGATTGTAGATGAGTCCGGGGGCATGAAGTCCCATTATACTTTTCGAAACAAGGTGGCTTGAACTTATGGGGGATCCTGACCCCTTCTACCAAACCCATGTCCATAACGTCGAAACCCAAAGAATTTTGAGATTCTAAGGACCTCAACTTCTCAGCTATCTCTTCCAACCGTCTATCATAAGTTTCCTCTCCGGCACCCATTACTGTAAATTGGTCCTCCTGAGGGTCTTCTTGAAGTACCCTGGCTGCAGTGGCTGTCCCTTGAACATTTGCAGGAATGTTAATCTCAGGATGTAGATGTGGGCCAAACACAGGAGGGTTAACATGGGGTTGCACCCGTTCATTGTTACTTGTGCTAGCAGTCCCCACATGGGGCTCATCTTGGTTCCTCCCTTCTACCAAGGCCCTGAGCCTCTCCTGGCTTTGAGCTAAGTTGTTCATTACTTCCATGAACTGCGTTATCTGAGTTCTCATCTCCAACCTTTCGTTGGCCATCTGGTTTCTGACCTCCGTAAGGTCCTGCTGCATCTGATCCATCTGAATTCCCGGAAGGTTGTTTCTAGTTGGGTACCTGTGTGGCCTGTTGAGAGGAAATACCCGGCGGCGAGCAATAATTCCTGAATATCACAACAGAGGTTAGTAACAACAAAACAAAAACCTACAAAACAAATAAAAGGTTAGCATGCAATGCAGTTATGCTTATTTGCTCTCAAGGTATCCGGTTTGGCCTTCAGTTTTGACCCTTCCAGACCCTTGAAGATGCTGCTGTTGAAGTTGCTTTTGAAGTGAACTCAGATGGAAATAACATAAATATATTACAGAAGGTGAAATAATACATCTTGTTCATTTTTACAACACAAGCCCTTAAAGGGGTCAAAATACATCACAAAAAAGCAAAAGTACATGAAATAGGAATAACAACAAGCAAATGATCAAACTCCAAGGCCAAACTTGTCATACCCCAAATTTGTCCTACCTATAATCATCTCCATTTTGTATTCTCGTTACTAACCCTTATCAAAAAATTTCAAAAAAAAATAAAAAAAGACAAATATATTGTGTTTTATGTTCAAGGATTAGGTGTGGCAAGAATCGGTCCTGGTTCAGTCAAAGCTATTAAAGCAAGAGTGGGTTGAATTCAAATATATCATGGATCTATCAAATGATCAAGACAAGAGTTTTGTAAATTCGAGTTTATTTTCGTTTCAAGCCTATCTGCAAGTCATGTTTAAATAGTTCGTGCTATGGTGGGGTCATGTTGGAACTGATTTTAGACGCAAATTTGATTCAAATGTGGATAGTATGGAAACCAAGCCAAATTCAAGAGTACTAGTTCAATTTATACTTAAGAGTGTTTTTTTTTCATAAGTACAAATTGGAATGCTTAT
Organism: Lathyrus aphaca; assembly: GCA_963966055.1. Lineage (NCBI taxonomy): Eukaryota > Viridiplantae > Streptophyta > Magnoliopsida > Fabales > Fabaceae > Lathyrus > Lathyrus aphaca. The sequence goes on from OZ014520.1 coordinate 182,626,604, forward strand.
GATTTTCTATCTTAGACGAAGTGCATCAATCATATCCAACTTATATACCACAACCAAAAAGCATTGTCCAAAATTAAGTGCAATCAAGGATGATATATGTTCATACGCAAACGTGAGCTACAAGGGGACTTCTTCATGTTGGTCTTTAAGTGACATACTTTGCTTTTGAAATTACTTCATATTTGGTACAAGGAAAAGTTTCCCAAGAGTAAAAAAACGTCATTACCATGAAATGTAAGGAACAAGAATTCAAAGAATTTTGGATTTTAGATACTTCAAAAGTCAAGGTAAATTTGAGAGCTAGAATGCCAAAAGAGTTTTTACTCCTTCAAAATTTCAAGTTCGTGAATTACAAGGGAATGCATTTTAAATTACAAATTTCAATGAAAATTCTCATGGCATTATAAGATTACTCTGCTCAATTAAGCTCAAATGTTACAAGTTATTACACTAAGAACAAGCCCAAAGAAGGCCCAAATCAGCAGAATATGGATATCCACATGTATTGTATACTCGCGGCAGCCGGTAATCCTTACCGGTCGCAGACACCGCTGTTTCCATAACTGCAAAGCATAAAGCAGAGTGAATCTATTGATTAAGGTCAAGAGTTTGAAGATGGTGCTAAAGTGTTTATGCAGATTGTTATTGATATATCACACAACCTGTCATCACCAACATCATGTTGTCACTATTGAATTAATGAGATCCCTTTCTCCTACTTGCAGAATCCTAATTCCAATGGAACAAAACCAATGATCAGTGAACAAAAAAAAACAATATTCATAAGAGGTTTGCTACAACAAGTCACTAATGAATAAATTTCAAGCCAAATATCATGTCAATAAACTGGACCTGCAAGGCGTCAGCATAGTTTTAATGAGAACAACCACTCATGATCACCAGGTGGTACCTCAGGGACAAGTTTCCTTCAAACCTGCAAAATATCAACAAAGAAGATCAGTTCAAATTCTTGAAGACAAAATGCAGATACAACAGCAAGATTCAACCATCCAAAGTTTGCAGGTTAAGATCAAGATCCTTGAAACTGAACTCAGGGAGGCTCTTGGATCCAGCAGAAGTAGCTCAGCGTTGGCTTCAGAGCTAGAGTCTGCAGCTCTATCTGATTCCAGACCAACTGGAGATGGCACTGTGGTAACCAAAAATTAGAACAGGAGGCTCAGATGAATGATGCTTCTGAAGTACTGGCAGTAATATTTGATAGCCTTCATCAATCATTTACCTCTGGTTCAGGTGTTTCTGATGCAGAATCAGTTGAAAGCAACAGCACGAGGTCTTATGATTATGCAGCTGATAGTTGTGTAGTACATTCACATTTTGGAATGAACATTGTTAAACAGATGATCTGTTACCATTATGGTCTTAAGTCCCGAGTTTTTAAGTATACTTCTTTCTTTCACAATATAAATGCCAATGCCCTTAGGACAATGAAGGCTATGTTTCCTGAGAGCTCCCTTGACAAGTTTTTTGTGGAGAGGAACCATCAACTAGCTTGTGATCTAGAGGTTGAGGGCTGTGGCAAGCTCAACCACATCCATCACTTTCTTTCAGCTCTGCCCCGTGTTTTTATGACAGTTCTAGGTTGGCAAAATACATGTGAGAGTGTTGATGACATAACTGCAACTCTGGCAGCCCTGAGTACCAAGATAGATATCAGTATCCTTTATCGTGGTTTAAGTACTAAAGGCACCCATAATTTGGTTTCAGTGGTTTGCTACTATGGCCAGCATTATCATTGCTTTGCTTATAGTCATGACCACGGCCAGTGGAGTATGGATGATGACAAGAACCATATCAGTGCACAAGAATGCCAAACCTGTAGCCCATTTTCAGTTTTTGAAAGCAGCAGCTATTCCCCAGTCAAGAACTCTAGCTTTGAGTTACCAGTGATTCCGGCAGAGCATCCTCGCAGTAAACGTCGGCGTCTATCAAGCTTTAACAAATTCTTCGTACCATTCCTATCTTCAAGGCTCCCTTCAAATCTACTTTAAGGCTCTCTCATGGTGCTCAGAGGTACATGAAAATAAAATGAATGCATTGAGAAATGGATGAAATGTTTAACTTGGCAAATCAATATTGCGAGATGTTTTAAGATATGGCTGCTACTTACCTTTTTCAAACCTTCCAAAGCCACTTATTTTCGCTACCTTGTCGTTGTTCGTTCTCCGCATAAGTCACCGCAAGCCAAGCCATGATCTCTCTTGCCCAACTTTGCAATTTCTTCCACCAAGTTCCCTACTCGATATGGTGTTGCCAATGAGGAGATAGTCCATGATCAAGAGGTTGATGCTTCCACCAACTCGCAAGCAGTTGTAGAAGACTTCGTGAATGACCGAGATTAGCATACAACCAGTCACGCAAGAAACCTGTCACAAACAAGAACAGGTAGTGAAAAACAAGGTTGTTAAAAGAAAAAATCAAGCAGCAGTTACACATAATCTATGCAGCCGTGAAAGTTACAATTCTCAGTCAGTAAAAATTAAGTTTCCACAGGGGACCACCTCCCTTCTAGAATCACACTACAGACAAAAACAAATTGTGACTCACCCTTTTGGACCCCACACAATCCCATAGAATTCCACTCAGAGATTCTTTCTAACGGTTTTGAGGAAAATCCCAGCTCACTCACACGATTTCTTGGCTGAATCCCTCAACCTCGCATATGAAACTCTCAAGGACCCCTCTATAAAAACTCACTCAATCATTTGAAAAAGGGGGAACCGGAGGAAACACCTAAGAAATTCTTTGAAATCTAATCCCAATAAAACCTCACACTCAAAGCTCAGGCACAGAAAACCCTATTCACTCAAAAAAGCTCATTCTCCAAAGAATTACTCAGAGTTTCTCATCGAAACTCTGAAGTAATTTGAGCTTAAAGTCGTTGCTCATATACATCAACAACGCACAACAACAATAAACAACAAGAAGCAAGAACAAGAGAAGAAAAGAAGAACGAACTTGGGCGCTCAAAGCCGGATCTTCGAAAGGTTTACTTTCATCTTTGTTTTCTTATGCTATTGCTTGATTTCGTTGGAGTTTATGAGGCTAAGAGTTTAATTTGGGGACTTAGGGTTTTTGCTTTGGGAGTAAGTTCTTATTTGGACCACCTTTGTTCATGCGATGATGGTAATGACACTGAAATTTGCATTCTCTCTGAAAATGTAATTGAGTTTGAACGGTGGATACTGAGAGAGAGAGAGAGAGCGACGGGTTTTCGTTTTGAAAGAGAAAGGGATTTCCGCATTCCCATTAATTTCACATGCCATTTCTCTTAAATATTTAAATTTTATGAATTTAATTGTTTGAAATTGTTTCTTTGACTGATGAAGCATGCGGCCAGGTCTCCTACATCACCTTTCTGTTATGAATTTGGATATTGGGTTGGGTTTTAACCCATACCCAGTTAGTGTCTCTTTGACTGACTGTTTCTTATTGAGTTATTTGGCCCGGTTATGATTTACAGATTTGTAGTTTAGTTTTAATGTATAACTCTTTTGGATTTAGATAATATCTTAGTAGATAATTTTTATGTGCATTTTAGCTTGTTAGATTTATATCACTTTATTATTTTTATTCATTTTTAGGGCCAATGAAATAATTGTAACTTTTCGATATTCGATTTTAAATCGACGTTGTCAAAAGTTGTTATGAGGCCATTGTTATTTTTTCGCTATTTATTTAATCGATTATTCGATTTATTATTTGGTTAATGATAAAATGTGATATTCGATTATTTTAATCGACGTTATCCATTAAATTGAGACCGATTTTGTTATTCTCTCATTATTTTATTTTATGGGGCCTATGATATTATTAAGGGTTTATTGATATTCGATATTTGTAATCGACGTTATCTAAACCTATATGAGGCCAAACTTTTCCATTTCCTTATTATTTATCGATTTCTCGATTTATTTAACTATTTGTGGTCTATGATATTAGTATCCAATTTGTGACATTCAATTTATTGACGTTGTCCGAATCGATATGAGACCGTTTTCTATTATTTTATGGTTTCTACTTAATTTTAGATCCATTGTCATTTATTGACTTTATTATTATTTCGGCCAATGATAAATGGTGATATTCGATTTCTAATAAATCGACGTTATCCCCTAATTTGAGGCCACACGTTTATCTTTCTTATTATTTCTCATTATCTCAATTTATTTTATTCCGGCCGATGAATAAATATTTAAATATTCGATTTCAAATAAATTGACGTTATTTAAATTAAATATGAGGCCAAACTATTATTTTATTATTATTTTGACTTTATTTTATTTTTATGGTCGATGATATAACAAACGACTTAAATATTCGATTTCGACAAATCGACGTTGTTTAAGTCAATATGAGACCAATTGTATTTTTTTATCGCATTTCTTTCATTTAAATAATTATTTAATTATAAAGTAATGCTCGACTTCTCATAGAATGATTCTAACATTGAATCGATTCTAAGATAGTTAAAGAGCTAAATTTCGACGCTTTCGGTTTAATTCGTGCTCCAACGGCTCCACTTTAGCTTAGTATTAGGATTCGTTCTCGCATAACCATTAACCCTTAACCTCCATTTTGCACTTACCCTTCGCGATCGCTTTATGCCTCGCTATCGACCTACCAAGATGTCTCTTTAAATCCAAACCCTTGATCCAACGTCAAGTGGTCTTAGGTATTAAAACACTTTAAAAATATGAGAGAAATTGTACGCCACGAGCCTTAAGTGGTAGAAAGGAGGATTACGAGCTGTCGTTATTCACTCCGATTATTCCGTCGCAAGACACTTGGCTTGTTGGTCCGGAATAAACTATCCATAGTCTTTAGTACAATTCGACTCCTAAAGAAAGATAAATAAAATTTGAATCCTTTTCCTCCTTTAGCAAGTAATTCATTAGGCATAAACATCCTTTCGCGCGTGACAACTTAGAAGGTTCCCATCGAGTACGATGGATGTAGGGGGTGCTAATACCTTCCCCCTGCATAACCGACTTCCGAACCCCGACAATGGTTACGATGACCTTGTCTTTATCCCTTCTTCCCGGGTTTTATCTATATTTTCCCTTTCCCTATTTTGGGAATAAATAAAATTAGGTGGCGACTCTTAAGTCAGCCCAGTCGCGACCGCATTCGCGAGGATCGTATTTTTCGAGGTACGACAGCTGGCGACTCTGCTGGGGATCGAACCCAGAATCTCTGGTTCACCCCTATGCAAGTCAAGCCTAATCTAGGTTGCTTCACGCTTGTTTGTATGTTTGCCTTTATGTCTTACTTGATTATTTTTATCACTTTCTTTATCGCTTTCCATATTATACCTTGTGGTTCTTGGATCGATATTTTGAACTTGAGTGAAAGACTCTATACCCGGGCTTTCGAGTGAAAACATAAGTTAGCGAGGTTATGTAGTATGGGCTCCCGAGAGAACCACTCTCGTGGGTTGTCGATACGAAAATCTCACTTGGAGTAGATTCTATTGAGAATACTGACAACCGTCATGCTTTTGACGTGTGTGCTCAGTTATTTTCATTAGGGTCGTCGACTCTGAGGACCTTTAGAACCTTTTGGTTAAAACATCGATTGATGGTTGCGTAGTATGGGGCACCAGGGTTCGCCCTCGCGTGGCTCGATACGAAAACCTCACTTGGAATAGACTTACTCAATGGAGTTGATTGACTGTCAAGAATATATAAAATTGACACGTGCATCAAACAATTGAGGAAGGTCCATAACTCTGAGACTTTGTTTTAAACCCCGTGTCGATGATTGCGTAGTATGGGGCACCGAGAGCCTTCCCTCTCGCGTGGCTCGATACGAAGATCTCACCCAAAATAGATTCATATGGTGGAGTCAATCAACCGTCATGCTTATGGCGCGTGTGATGAACAGCCATATGAATTGATAACTTTGGGGTCCCTAAAACCTTAGAGTCTACCCAGTGAGTTCCTTATCCGAATATCCTCCATCCGTACCTTGGACTTATGATACCATGACTTTATGTTTAACATGTTTTCATATTTTATTTGCATATCATTGCATTCATATTTGCATTCATTTTGCATTCATAGTCGCTCATGTTCATTCGTTCCCATCTTCAGTTGTTGAGTACCCGTCAAGCTGATTCCTAAGCACAGATTCGAAACTGAAGCCAACATCGGAAGAAGAATGGAAAATCAAGAGCAACATAACAGAAGGGTTAGAGAAGACCTCAATGAGTTGAAAGGAAACATGAATGTACTCATGGAGATGATGCAAACATTGTTGGCTAGGGAAGCTCAGTCCCATAGGATTGTCATACCACAAATTAATGTTACCCCTACGGGTATTGTTTCCCAAGTTGTTTATGAGAACCCTCATTTTTTGCACCATGATGCTGAGTCTTCTAGAAATTCCTTTGAAAAGCTTCAAAAGAGGAAGGAGTTTGTGACAAAAGCTAAAGGTAGGGCTCCCCCACAAAGGAGTGCTCGTCAGAATCAGACTCGTAATCCCAGGCCTAGAACTCCTATTGATCCTATTCCCATGAAATATGCTGAGCTATATCCTTACTTGGTTCTGAAAGGCCTTATCACAACTAGAGCACTTACTCCTCCGAATATTCTTCCAGATGGGTTCAGAACTGATCTTCATTGCCCATTCCATGAAGGAGCTGCGTGTCATGACATTGAAAGTTGTTATGCTTTCCAATCTCGAGTTCAGGATTTGGTCAGAGGAGATGTGATTACCTTCACACCGAGAGGGATTCCCCAGGTTGAAAAAGATCACATGCCAGAACAAAGTGACTGAATATTTGGTCGAAGAATCACAAGTTACTACCTAAAGCCAGTGGGTCAGACGGGAAAGCTCATCCTTGCTACTGATTAGACACTAGGCCTCGTTTCTTTTCAGTTTTAATTTTCCTTGTTTGTATTATGTGTACTTGTTTAAAGACTTTGTTTGTTCTTTAATGTTAATGTTAATGAAATGAGCATCGCATGTTTTGAACCAATTCATTCACCTTCATATTTGTGCGTATTCATGCTTTTCATTTTCAAAAAAATTCCAAACAATATATACCATTGTTCCTCTTATTCATTTACTGCATAAGCAATGATTGGAGGGAGGATGACGAAAAATACCCAAATTGTTGAATGGTATGCTTTCAAAATAAAACCTTGCTGATGATATACAGGCATTGTTTCAACTCCCAAACACTGGAGAAATAAGGAAGTTAATCCATTGTCAACCCCTTTGAACCTAGAAGTTGGAGTTTCTTTCTACCCGAAAAAACCACAATCTTAACCCGGGGCAGGGTAGTTCTCAATTAATTCAAATATGCATTCAATTTCAGGAGAATCGATCCTTACACCTTTCAATAAGGGTTTCAAGCCCGAGTTTTCCTTAGCATAATTGTCGAGGAAGTTAATGGCAGTCATTGTCCAAATCAAAAAAAAATGAAAAAAGCCGCTAAGTCAACACCTAAAAGGCGACTTAGGCAAAAATAAAAGCATCCTGCTGGACTGAAAACTTCAAAGATACAGTTCAGACAAAAGTTAGAGATAATAAGATTTAAATCATGAGAGGTCACCAAAATTCCTCAACAAATACAAGGATGGGTTGATCCAAAATCCTCATCAAATAAACCAACAAAATGTTGAATAGTCAGTGACTGCCATCTCAGAATCCCTTGGCTCGTAAGCCAGCATTGTCAATGCAAATCCAAATAATCTGAATGCCTAGGATGAGTTAATTGAGCGTAGGACTGGAGATCATCACGGAGATTGGGTTGGGTAAAAATTAAATTTTGAGCCTTATATCCTTTTGTTTCATAAACCGTGAACCAAGCCACGTTACAACCCTTTAAAGACCTAATTGAAGTTAGGTTTGCTTTGAAAGCATATCGCAGCAAGGTTGCGTAAGCTGACTCCCCGAGAGATTTTCCAATCATGTGCTGTGGTATCATACTTTTTTTATATTTTTCAATTTGCATTATCTTTCACTTTGCACTTTGCATGACTTAATAAACAGTGCATTCTTGCCAGTATTTCATTTTCTTTACACCAATATCATTCCAATAATGATTTTGATTCCAAAACTTGTGCTTGAGCATTGTATTAAAATTAACATTTTTTGAATGAATATTTTATTTACAATAAGCACTTATCATCAGGGAACTCTAAACAGTTGAGAAACTTGACCAGTGGCCCTATCAGAGGCATATCACAGTCAAAAATCTTGTTATTCAGAGAATCTTTCCAAGACTCGTGCTGGGGCAAGCATTTCAAAACCACCAGTCAAGCAGTCACTTCAGAATCATTCAGCATGGGGAAGTCTACTTCGAGCGACCCCCAAGCAAAGCTTATCACTCCTTCCTAAAAAGATCAGCATCTTGATACTTCATACAAGAATGGTTGAGGTTGTGTTCAAGACATCTTTCAAAGGGTATAGTTGGCAAAGTTCACTGTGTTGTGGAATCAGCTGTTTCAGCCGCACTTATCCAAAAGAGTCTTATCCCGTGGTCTCAACATTTGCATTGCAATCACTGCACCATTTACATCATACCATTTCATATCAAGCATAGCACGAAGTTTACTTCATGCTCATATGCATTTCCCGAGGTCTTGTTATCCTACCTAGTAGTCGAAGTCCAATTTCGTGTGGCATCCTTTAAAATCCAATTCCCATTGGTAACCACACAAAAAAAAAATCAAAGTCCAACTCACTTGGCACCTATCAAAATGGTTGTGTCTGTCACCCTTTCTTTCGTGTTTATTTTTTCTCTTCCTTCAAATTTGTCTTATTGATAAATTTGGCGTGGATATTTTATTTTTCCTTCAAATTTGTCTTATTGATAAATTTGGCGTGGATATTTTATTTTTCCTTCAAATTTGTTTGCTTGATAAATTTGGCGTGGAACCCTTTTTCCTTCAAACTGTGTTAAGTTTGGCGTGGAACCCTTTTCCTTCAAACTGTGTCAAGTTTGGCGTGGAACCCTTTTTCCTTCAAACTGTGTCAAGTTTGGCGTGGATATTTTATTTTTCCTTCAAATTTGTCTGATTGATAAATTTGGCGTGGAACCCTTTTTCCTTCAAACTGTGTTAAGTTTGGCGTGGAACCCTTTTCCTTCAAACTGTGTTAAGTTTGGCGTGGAACCTTTTTCCTTCAAACTATGTCAAGTTTGGCGTGGAACCATTTTACTTCAAACTGTGTTAAGTTTGGCGTGGAACCTTTTTCCTTCAAACTGTGTCAAGTTTGGCGTGGAACCATTTTCCTTCAAACTGTGTCAAGTTTGGCGTGGAACCATTTTCCTTCAAACTGTGTTAAGTTTGGCGTGGAACCTTTTTCCTTCAAACTGTGTCAAGTTTGGCGTGGAACCCTTTTTCCTTCAAATTGTGTCAATTTTGGCGTGGAACCCTTTTTCCTTCAAACTGTGTTCAAGTTTGGCGTGGAACCTTTTTCCTTCAAACTGTGTCAAGTTTGGCGTGGAACCCTCTTCCTTCAAACTGTGTCAAGTTTGGCGTGGAACCTCTTTTCCTTCAAACTGTGATAAGTTTGGCGTGGACATTTTCTTTTCCTTCAAACTGTGTTAAGTTTGGCGTGGAACCTTTTTCCTTCAAATTTGTCTTATTGATAAATTTGGCGTGGATATTTTCTTTTCCTTCAAACTGTGTTAAGTTTGGCGTGGAACCCTTTTTCCTTCAAATTTGTCTTATTGATAAATTTGGCGTGGATATTTTCTTTTCCTTCAAACTGTGTCAAGTTTGGCGTGGAAACCTTTTCCTTCAAACTGTGTTAAGTTTGGCGTGGAACCTTTTTTTTTTCTTCTTCAAACTGTGTCAAGTTTGGCGTGGAACCCTTTTTCCTTCAAACTATGTTAAGTTTGGCGTGGAACTCTTTTCCTTCAAATTTGTCTTGTTAAGAAAATTTGGCGTGGAACTTTTTTCCTTCAAATTTGTCTTGTTAAGAAAATTTGGCATGGATATTTTCTTCTCCTTCAAACTGTGTTAAGTTTGGCGTGAAATTCTCTTCCTTCAAATTTGTCTTATTGATAAATTTGGCGTGGATATTTTCTTTTCCTTCAAACTGTGTGAAGTTTGACGTGGATTCCTTTTTCAACTGTCTCTCTCGGGTTCATCCCATTGAGAAGTTTAGCTTGAGTCTTTACTTCAAGTAGCATCTCTCTGAATGTCTTGTTGGAAAGTTTAATCTCTCCCTTGGTATACCTTCATAATTTGGTCTCATTCCACATCTAGTACTCTTCTAGATTTTTCGGGCGTTGATTTCCAAATTTGGTGTTTGAGCATCCATAGATTTTTCTTGGATGTACCTTTCCCAGGGTTATTTCTATCATCTCAAGTATTTCTGACTATTCTCTGTTACCCAGACAGATTTTCATAAATATCTTGATTTTCCTCAACCAGTTTCTTACCTTTTCATTTTCATTGTTTTCTTCTCATTTCATCATATTCGCATACTTTATGTCATCATGTTTCATATCGCATTCAAACTGCATTACATCCCCAGCAATTGCATTCATACATGCATTTCATGTTTCAACATCGCGTTGCATTTCGCATTGGATAAATTTTGGGTTTTCTTATATCTAATTGACTTTTGCCCTAAAAATTGAGCGCCTGGCGGCATCTCACTTCTTCGGGTTTAATCCAATTAGATAGGGGCATCTGTCATACCCCAAATTTGTCCTACCTATAATCATCTCCATTTTGTATTCTCGTTACTAACCCTTATCAAAAAATTTCAAAAAAAAATAAAAAAAGACAAATATATTGTGTTTTATGTTCAAGGATTAGGTGTGGCAAGAATCGGTCCTGGTTCAGTCAAAGCTATTAAAGCAAGAGTGGGTTGAATTCAAATATATCATGGATCTATCAAATGATCAAGACAAGAGTTTTGTAAATTCGAGTTTATTTTCGTTTCAAGCCTATCTGCAAGTCATGTTTAAATAGTTCGTGCTATGGTGGGGTCATGTTGGAACTGATTTTGGACGCAAATTTGATTCAAATGTGGATAGTATGGAAACCAAGCCAAATTCAAGAGTACTAGTTCAATTTATACTTAAGAGTGTTTTTTTTTCATAAGTACAAATTGGAATGCTTATGATTTTCTATCTTAGACGAAGTGCATCAATCATATCCAACTTATATACCACAACCAAAAAGCATTGTCCAAAATTAAGTGCAATCAAGGATGATATATGTTCATACGCAAACGTGAGCTACAAGGGGACTTCTTCATGTTGGTCTTTAAGTGACATACTTTGCTTTTGAAATTACTTCATATTTGGTACAAGGAAAAGTTTCCCAAGAGTAAAAAAACGTCATTACCATGAAATGTAAGGAACAAGAATTCAAAGAATTTTGGATTTTAGATACTTCAAAAGTCAAGGTAAATTTGAGAGCTAGAATGCCAAAAGAGTTTTTACTCCTTCAAAATTTCAAGTTCGTGAATTACAAGGGAATGCATTTTAAATTACAAATTTCAATGAAAATTCTCATGGCATTATAAGATTACTCTGCTCAATTAAGCTCAAATGTTACAAGTTATTACACTAAGAACAAGCCCAAAGAAGGCCCAAATCAGCAGAATATGGATATCCACATGTATTGTATACTCGCGGCAGCCGGTAATCCTTACCGGTCGCAGACACCGCTGTTTCCATAACTGCAAAGCATAAAGCAGAGTGAATCTATTGATTAAGGTCAAGAGTTTGAAGATGGTGCTAAAGTGTTTATGCAGATTGTTATTGATATATCACACAACCTGTCATCACCAACATCATGTTGTCACTATTGAATTAATGAGATCCCTTTCTCCTACTTGCAGAATCCTAATTCCAATGGAACAAAACCAATGATCAGTGAACAAAAAAAAACAATATTCATAAGAGGTTTGCTACAACAAGTCACTAATGAATAAATTTCAAGCCAAATATCATGTCAATAAACTGGACCTGCAAGGCGTCAGCATAGTTTTAATGAGAACAACCACTCATGATCACCAGGTGGTACCTCAGGGACAAGTTTCCTTCAAACCTGCAAAATATCAACAAAGAAGATCAGTTCAAATTCTTGAAGACAAAATGCAGATACAACAGCAAGATTCAACCATCCAAAGTTTGCAGGTTAAGATCAAGATCCTTGAAACTGAACTCAGGGAGGCTCTTGGATCCAGCAGAAGTAGCTCAGCGTTGGCTTCAGAGCTAGAGTCTGCAGCTCTATCTGATTCCAGACCAACTGGAGATGGCACTGTGGTAACCAAAAATTAGAACAGGAGGCTCAGATGAATGATGCTTCTGAAGTACTGGCAGTAATATTTGATAGCCTTCATCAATCATTTACCTCTGGTTCAGGTGTTTCTGATGCAGAATCAGTTGAAAGCAACAGCACGAGGTCTTATGATTATGCAGCTGATAGTTGTGTAGTACATTCACATTTTGGAATGAACATTGTTAAACAGATGATCTGTTACCATTATGGTCTTAAGTCCCGAGTTTTTAAGTATACTTCTTTCTTTCACAATATAAATGCCAATGCCCTTAGGACAATGAAGGCTATGTTTCCTGAGAGCTCCCTTGACAAGTTTTTTGTGGAGAGGAACCATCAACTAGCTTGTGATCTAGAGGTTGAGGGCTGTGGCAAGCTCAACCACATCCATCACTTTCTTTCAGCTCTGCCCCGTGTTTTTATGACAGTTCTAGGTTGGCAAAATACATGTGAGAGTGTTGATGACATAACTGCAACTCTGGCAGCCCTGAGTACCAAGATAGATATCAGTATCCTTTATCGTGGTTTAAGTACTAAAGGCACCCATAATTTGGTTTCAGTGGTTTGCTACTATGGCCAGCATTATCATTGCTTTGCTTATAGTCATGACCACGGCCAGTGGAGTATGGATGATGACAAGAACCATATCAGTGCACAAGAATGCCAAACCTGTAGCCCATTTTCAGTTTTTGAAAGCAGCAGCTATTCCCCAGTCAAGAACTCTAGCTTTGAGTTACCAGTGATTCCGGCAGAGCATCCTCGCAGTAAACGTCGGCGTCTATCAAGCTTTAACAAATTCTTCGTACCATTCCTATCTTCAAGGCTCCCTTCAAATCTACTTTAAGGCTCTCTCATGGTGCTCAGAGGTACATGAAAATAAAATGAATGCATTGAGAAATGGATGAAATGTTTAACTTGGCAAATCAATATTGCGAGATGTTTTAAGATATGGCTGCTACTTACCTTTTTCAAACCTTCCAAAGCCACTTATTTTCGCTACCTTGTCGTTGTTCGTTCTCCGCATAAGTCACCGCAAGCCAAGCCATGATCTCTCTTGCCCAACTTTGCAATTTCTTCCACCAAGTTCCCTACTCGATATGGTGTTGCCAATGAGGAGATAGTCCATGATCAAGAGGTTGATGCTTCCACCAACTCGCAAGCAGTTGTAGAAGACTTCGTGAATGACCGAGATTAGCATACAACCAGTCACGCAAGAAACCTGTCACAAACAAGAACAGGTAGTGAAAAACAAGGTTGTTAAAAGAAAAAATCAAGCAGCAGTTACACATAATCTATGCAGCCGTGAAAGTTACAATTCTCAGTCAGTAAAAATTAAGTTTCCACAGGGGACCACCTCCCTTCTAGAATCACACTACAGACAAAAACAAATTGTGACTCACCCTTTTGGACCCCACACAATCCCATAGAATTCCACTCAGAGATTCTTTCTAACGGTTTTGAGGAAAATCCCAGCTCACTCACACGATTTCTTGGCTGAATCCCTCAACCTCGCATATGAAACTCTCAAGGACCCCTCTATAAAAACTCACTCAATCATTTGCAAAAGGGGGAACCGGAGGAAACACCTAAGAAATTCTTTGAAATCTAATCCCAATAAAACCTCACACTCAAAGCTCAGGCACAGAAAACCCTATTCACTCAAAAAAGCTCATTCTCCAAAGAATTACTCAGAGTTTCTCATCGAAACTCTGAAGTAATTTGAGCTTAAAGTCGTTGCTCATATACATCAACAACGCACAACAACAATAAACAACAAGAAGCAAGAACAAGAGAAGAAAAGAAGAACGAACTTGGGCGCTCAAAGCCGGATCTTCGAAAGGTTTACTTTCATCTTTGTTTTCTTATGCTATTGCTTGATTTCGTTGGAGTTTATGAGGCTAAGAGTTTAATTTGGGGACTTAGGGTTTTTGCTTTGGGAGTAAGTTCTTATTTGGACCACCTTTGTTCATGCGATGATGGTAATGACACTGAAATTTGCATTCTCTCTGAAAATGTAATTGAGTTTGAACGGTGGATACTGAGAGAGAGAGAGAGAGCGACGGGTTTTCGTTTTGAAAGAGAAAGGGATTTCCGCATTCCCATTAATTTCACATGCCATTTCTCTTAAATATTTAATATGTTCTTTTATGAATTTAATTGTTTGAAATTGTTTCTTTGACTGATGAAGCATGCGGCCAGGTCTCCTACATCACCTTTCTGTTATGAATTTGGATATTGGGTTGGGTTTTAACCCATACCCAGTTAGTGTCTCTTTGACTGACTGTTTCTTATTGAGTTATTTGGCCCGGTTATGATTTACAGATTTGTAGTTTAGTTTTAATGTATAACTCTTTTGGATTTAGATAATATCTTAGTAGATAATTTTTATGTGCATTTTAGCTTGTTAGATTTATATCACTTTATTATTTTTATTCATTTTTAGGGCCAATGAAATAATTGTAACTTTTCGATATTCGATTTTAAATCGACGTTGTCAAAAGTTGTTATGAGGCCATTGTTATTTTTTCGCTATTTATTTAATCGATTATTCGATTTATTATTTGGTTAATGATAAAATGTGATATTCGATTATTTTAATCGACGTTATCCATTAAATTGAGACCGATTTTGTTATTCTCTCATTATTTTATTTTATGGGGCCTATGATATTATTAAGGGTTTATTGATATTCGATATTTGTAATCGACGTTATCTAAACCTATATGAGGCCAAACTTTTCCATTTCCTTATTATTTATCGATTTCTCGATTTATTTAACTATTTGTGGTCTATGATATTAGTATCCAATTTGTGACATTCAATTTATTGACGTTGTCCGAATCGATATGAGACCGTTTTCTATTATTTTATGGTTTCTACTTAATTTTAGATCCATTGTCATTTATTGACTTTATTATTATTTCGGCCAATGATAAATGGTGATATTCGATTTCTAATAAATCGACGTTATCCCCTAATTTGAGGCCACACGTTTATCTTTCTTATTATTTCTCATTATCTCAATTTATTTTATTCCGGCCGATGAATAAATATTTAAATATTCAATTTCAAATAAATTGACGTTATTTAAATTAAATATGAGGCCAAACTATTATTTTATTATTATTTTGACTTTATTTTATTTTTATGGTCGATGATATAACAAACGACTTAAATATTCGATTTCGACAAATCGACGTTGTTTAAGTCAATATGAGACCAATTGTATTTTTTTATCGCATTTCTTTCATTTAAATAATTATTTAATTATAAAGTAATGCTCGACTTCTCATAGAATGATTCTAACATTGAATCGATTCTAAGATAGTTAAAGAGCTAAATTTCGACGCTTTCGGTTTAATTCGTGCTCCAACGGCTCCACTTTAGCTTAGTATTAGGATTCGTTCTCGCATAACCATTAACCCTTAACCTCCATTTTGCACTTACCCTTCGCGATCGCTTTATGCCTCGCTATCGACCTACCAAGATGTCTCTTTAAATCCAAACCCTTGATCCAACGTCAAGTGGTCTTAGGTATTAAAACACTTTAAAAATATGAGAGAAATTGTACGCCACGAGCCTTAAGTGGTAGAAAGGAGGATTACGAGCTGTCGTTATTCACTCCGATTATTCCGTCGCAAGACACTTGGCTTGTTGGTCCGGAATAAACTATCCATAGTCTTTAGTACAATTCGACTCCTAAAGAAAGATAAATAAAATTTGAATCCTTTTCCTCCTTTAGCAAGTAATTCATTAGGCATAAACATCCTTTCGCGCGTGACAACTTAGAAGGTTCCCATCGAGTACGATGGATGTAGGGGGTGCTAATACCTTCCCCCTGCATAACCGACTTCCGAACCCCGACAATGGTTACGATGACCTTGTCTTTATCCCTTCTTCCCGGGTTTTATCTATATTTTCCCTTTCCCTATTTTGGGAATAAATAAAATTAGGTGGCGACTCTTAAGTCAGCCCAGTCGCGACCGCATTCGCGAGGATCGTATTTTTCGAGGTACGACAAAACTCATCCTCACGAACTTCCTTAAGAAGTGCTTCGGTCACAGGATCAGCCGGATGCTCCGTGAGACCTCTGATGAGAAGGTTTCTTGTTGCAACAGCTGTAGCCAACTTCTTGTTCTGACTTTGGTCCTTAGACCTCTTCACTCCAGCTCTGATTTTTAGCTCTGATATTTCCTTCTGGGCTGCTGCCAGGGCTTCTTCCATCTGTTCCATTTTGTCTTGGACTCTCTTGTCTTCTAGAGTACGGGCCTCAGTGATCCGGACCCACCTGGCCTGACTCTCTTTCAAATACAAGTCTGTTCTTGCTCTCTGGAACTGGGCTTCTTTACAAGCATTCTTCAGAATCTGCTCACCAGCTTTAGACTTGTTGATATAATCTCCAGACTTCTCAATTTTAGTCAAGTGTTCCACCCTCAACTTCTCCAATCTTTCAATCTCCCTCACACCTTCACTCCTCTCCCGGAGGGTCTTCTGCAAAGCCTGGGTTAGCTTCTCATTTCTTTCCTTCAAGCTCTCAAACTCCTCCAAACTGATAGTGGCAGGGGGTGGTGCTGAAGATGACCCAGGCATGTCTTCTATGGTAAAGGGCATTCCAGAGAACTGGGCCCTGGCATGGGACCACTCATAATATTGGACTGATGCCACATTATTGCACTTCCCCAGAGTGGTGATTCCCTTGGTTTGAACATGATCCCAGGCCCAGGCAGCCTGCCTAACAGTTGCCAGACTAATCTTGTTCTCACAGTAGAGGGTCTCAACCAAGTCTTGCTCCCTGGGAGTATGGACCAGTGCATAGCCTAATTGCCTCCTGAACAGCAGAGGGTTGTAATTGATACTTCCCTTGACCCCTATTAAAGGTACATTGGGAAAGTGCCCACAGCTTGTGATTATATCTCTGCCCTTGGTGCTTTGAGTACACCATCTGATATCTGCTGAAGTGAGAGTAGTGAGCCTTTTAGCCCAGTTGCTTTGCTGATGAGGATTTAGAAAGGCATCTGTCCTGGGTAGATGCTTTAGAAGCCAAGCATGGAATAATGGAGCACAACACCTCACTAGCCTCCCCCTCTGCTTCTCATTCTTCTGATGTACTGAGTAATAGAGATCTCCTAGCAAAGTTGGCACTGGGTTCTTCAGGATGAACAAATGGATTGCATTCTTGCTGATGAATCGAGGCTCATCTGCAAACAACACAATTCCATATACACTTAAGGCCAACAGAGCACAAACAGCTCTCCACTCCCCCAGGGAGGCCTTCAGACTAGCTTGGGAAATCAGGAAGTCAAGATGAAAACCAGGGATCCCAGCTTTAGAGGTCATATGTTGCTCAATCAAAGCAGGTTCCAGGTGCAGAGCTTTTGCCACCTCTCCATTGCTGGGAAAGACCATTTCAGGGTTGAAAGGGATTTCCCTCTTGGTAGGCAAACCAATCAAAGATGAGTATTCTTCTAAAAGAGGCCCCAACTGAAAGTCTTGAAAGGTGAAACATCTCAATGGGGGGTCATAAAACTGAATGCAGGTGTGGATCAAACTCCTCTGGGATGGGTCCAGATCCATGACCAAGTCAAGTATATCCCCATAATGCTCCCTGAATAAAGGTATGTGCTCTGGAGTGATCAGGGTTTGGATCCTCCTGATGTCTGATAAGTCTGGTTGGAAGAAATGATAAGTGATGTTGCTTTTCTTTGGAGCCATGATGCTGAAGACTGAGTAGAGTGCTGATGAAGATGCTGAGGAGTGGGCCACTGGCTGGCTAGTGCAAGTAACTGAAGTATATGGCTGACAAGCTGAAGCAAGTGCTGGTGGAGACAAGTCAAAACTGCAGATGGGGTCAAAACCAAAACCAGATGAAGGTGGATACCCTGAAACACAAATAAGCAAATGTTAATATGATGCGATGAGTATGTATGAAAATGAAATGCAAGGGTTTGTGACTGAGCTGGAACTGATTAACTGCCTTGGTATAGATCCATGTGTGTTCAAGAATTCCAGATGGAGGTCTAAAAATCCAGTAACCAGGGTGGGGGACTCAAATAAAGAGCCACAAGTCCAAGGTTTTAGAATCACAAGAACTGTCCAACATGGAGTATTCTTAACAAAGTCAAAGTAACAGGGTATTCTGAGGTCAAGGTACCTGCAAACCTGTAAACAGCCCAACCCCCTTACAGGTGATGATCTAGAACAAGGATCCTCAGACTTGGATCAGTTATGAGAAGTGTAAACACTTATAACCCGGAGGTACAGTGTTTACAATAACCATAAAAGTTCCTCCTCTAATTCACCTCAGTTTCTGAAGGTCAATACTAAAAGGTCATCCAGACTTAGCAGGCTTCCCAGATAGCCCTAGCATTGCAGGAAATCTGCAACACAGAGTTCTCAAGAAGAAACCCATATCTGAACCGTGTTTCATATTCCCGCACCAGACCGAAATGGAATGGGAAAGAATATGATTCACTCTAGCCTAGGTGTCACTCAGGTCCCAGGTATAGGACCTTAACTCTCAATAGAACCCCACCCACCAAAGCAAAACCAGATCCAGCCAGACAGCATGACAGTATGATATATATAAATGCAATAAAGAAAGCAGTAAAGTAACTGTACATAAAGCAATAAACAAAAATAAATACAAACACAAACAAGAACATAACACCCCAGTAAACACAAATCAATCAAGCGCTAGGAGGAACCCACAAAAAGAACCAGAAGCCCTGGTTGCAGTATAAGAATCCCCAGCAGAGTCGCCAAGCTGTCGCTCCCGACAAGTGACACAGGGTCAGATGAAGGTACAGACGCGAACGGTCGGCGAAGGGAACAGTGAGAACACACATCCGTGAACTCACTGGAGAATGAATAGAGTCGCCAGCTAGGCATTTTTATCCCGGAGGAAAGGCAATGCTGCATAGACCTAGAAAAAGATGGATAAGACGGTTTGCGAACCAGAGAGACTGAGAAAGGGGGTTGGTTACAACCTGGGAAGGTATTAGCACCCAGATTGTCCGTCGTACTCGACGGGATCCACGCTTAAAAGATTTGTGCTTTAAAGGGGTAGTGTCAGTGCAATTTGTGTATAAAATAGCTGGAAAAAGATGTACAGGTGTCAGTGTAAAAGAAGTGAAGTGTATAGTGATGTGTCAGTGTAAGAACAGAGTGAAATGCTCATGACCATGAGGCTTAAAGAATGAAGCTGGAAAGAGGGGAATGTACAGAGACTTTTGTTCGATAACTGTTAAGTTATGCCTACGTATCCTCTCGTGCAATGAGGAAGTCAGAACACCGTAGTTCGACCCAAAGAGACTGAAAGGATTGACTTGTGAACTGCTTGCTTGTCTATGCTCAAGTGTATGATCTGTCTGGCCCAGATGCAAACTGTCTTGCATTAGACGGAAGAAGCAAGTTCTCGTTTGTGAGTGAAGATGATGAGAAAAGAATCCCGGAGGAGACGATTATTGTTTGTTTTTGTGTTTTCAGTCTTTTATTGCTTTTGAAAGTTTGTCATAAGTTAATGAGCTTAAGCCTAAATCAATGGGCTAGTAAACTCATCACATCTTCCCTCTGATTAGGGGTAATGAGAGTACCTTAAGTGCGAAGTCAGCTTCTCACACTTAATCACCTTTGATGTAGGGTTAAGATCATTATCTTACTTGAGATTAATTAGATGTTTTTGGTGTTTTTGTTTAGTGTTGAGTAATGAGGTTAAGCCATAATCAGGGATTAAACAGACTCATTACACCATCCTAAAAGAAGGATGATAGATGAGAATGTTTAAGCTGAGGAAAGCTCCTCAACTTAATCCATGATCAGGGATTAAACCCATGACAAAACAAGCCTTTGATTAAGTGGATTTTATTTAATGATATGATGATGAAGTGGATTTTATGATTTGTAAGACAACTTGAGGGGGACTTGTCCATTAACACTAGGGTTAGTCCTTCTTAACCACTTAAGGAAGAATTAGAACCCTAATGCAAGGCCCAAGTTACAAGTGTGATGTCTTGATATTTATTAAGTGGATTGATTAAGAGATTTAAACACATTAAGGGTTTAATACTTAGGATTAAAGTTATACACTCCATCCTAAAAGAAGGATGCAGACATAAGCTTAATCACAAAGTCTTAAAGCCTTTAGGGTTTAGTCCCTGATTATGAGATGAGAAGAGAAGACTCAAAAGAGACACAAAGGTAAAACTATGAGGGGGAACTAATCAAAACCCTAATTCATTGTCATGCTTGGTTGATCCTAAGGTTTGTGAGGTTTCCAAGAACAATCTTCAAAGGAGCCAACAGGAAGCAGATGAACAGGATCAAGAGAAGCAAAGCAACTTGCTTCATTCAAGAAGTCAAGTCACTTGAAGAAAGAAAGTGGGAGGAAGAAGAATGAGCAAGCTCAATCTCAAACACAAATAGAAATGCAGCAATGTATGCCAGAGAGATGAGAAGAAAAGTTATGAGAAGTGAAGGCAAATTCACTCCCCAAGTTTACTTACCACCTGAAATGTTAGAAAGAGATGCAATGTAATGCTAGATGAGATGAAATGACATGATGCTAAATAAAACCAGAAGCATGTTGATGATGATTATGATGTTATGAAGTGCTGCAAACATGAGGCAAGACATGGAGATGCTCATACAAGATTATGAATGCAAATGATGCAAGTTAAGGAGCATGAACAAACATGAAATGTTATGAAGCATACAAGACAAATGACATGGCAAATATGTAATGCAATGATCAAACATGCTTTCTATATGTCTTAAGATGTCAAATGAATCACAAAAATGCACAAAATGCAAAGGCAAGTCATGTTATGCAAGGAGATGCAAGAAGGATGCAAGAGAAAGCCTAAATTAGGGTTTATGAATCAAACATCAAACAAAAACCCAAAACAGAAACAAACCCTAAGATAAAAAATGGAAAATGGCATCCAAAGAAACCCTAAACCTATAATAAACCACTGCCCAAAGGGGAACTCTCAACTCTTAACCAAACTCAAGATATGATTTTTCTAAGTTATTAGGGTTTTCTAGGGTTCTTAACAAAAGAAATGCCAAACAATTAGAAAATGCAAGATAAAATCATGGCCATTTTACCCTAGGAACTACATGCCAAACACAAAACAATGCAAGAAGAATCAATGTCTCAACCTTCTCCAATAGGCAGAAATGAATTTTTGAATCCATGATCAAAATAATGCATAAAAAATGATTTAATTCCATGAAAAATTCTTAAAATGCATCAAGATCAAAAAAGAAATTTGGTTTGAAGGTTGGACAATGTTTCTAAATGTCTAAGAACATTTCATGAATTTTTTTGTAATTTTTAAATACCTAAAAGTATTTTTAATTAATTAATTCCCATTAATCAATTAAAAATAATCTTTTAAATATTTAAAAATACTTTTTTAATGATGAAAAATGAAATAAAAATATTTTTGTGTCATAAAATTTAATAAAACTCAGAGGAAAAAGTTTCATAATTTTTATGCATTTTTTGCTATTTTGAAATAATTATGCAAGTTAATTGAAAAGAAAATGAATTAAAAACAAATAAAAATGAAAGTAAACCAAATGGATGGCCAGGATGGAGCCTGAGTTCAAATTTGTTGACCAGCGCGCAAATGAAGGGTGTGGATTGCATCTGATTTAATTATCCTAATTAAAAATTAATTAAAACTAATGAGAGAGATTAGGGCTAAGCAGATTGATCTGGGCCATCCAAACCAGCGGGAAGTCAAACATTTCAACGCTATCAACGCTCAGAATTTAAACTGCCTTAATGACCTGAGTTTAGGGTTAATCACCCTCAGGTGACCGGAGAGAAGCTCCGGTCATCTTCTCCGGTTGCACAAAAACCCTAGAACACGATTCAGGTACCTATTCTACAAATCAAGCACACCTAAGTGGTCCTCTAGCTTCCTAGGTCATGAATCCAAGCTCAAACAACATTTATGCATCATGAATCAAAGGAATCGAAAGGAAAGAAATTTACGGGCAAAAATTCAGAGGGACCATACAAGCTCAGTTTTCACTCATTTTTGATTCTGGGATCAACCCCATGACCAGCAAGACATGACTAACCAATTTATAACTCAAAAACCAAGCTTTGAGAGAAAAGTTTCCATGATCATACCTGAGCTGGAAAGCTTCAAAACTGAGCTTCCAGAGCTTTCCTTGCGTGCAAATGGACTCCCTTGTATCCCCTGATGCTAATGGAAGGCTTCAAAGCTCTTGTGGATGGCTGATTTGTGAGAACCAGTTCTGGTGTAGCAGGAAATGAGCTTTGTGTACAGGCTGTTTCAGTTCAAAGTAAAGGGTGGTTTTGACTCCTTGTGGTATGCTTGACTTGTTGGTGAAGAAAGATGAGGTGTTTGATGGCTGGATAGTGAGATTCGAAGAGAACTGGTTTGGAAGGTGAAGAATGGTGAAGCTCAGGTCAGGCTTGTTTCAGGCTTGAGCTTTGGTGGTTTGAGGTCTATGAAGTGTGTTGAGTTGGATGGTGAAGATGGTTTTAGTGTTTTCAAGCTGTGGAGGCAGATTCGAAAGCTTATGCAAAAATGGAGTGTTTTGTGAATGTGATGGTGTGAGATGTTTCAGGCTTGCATAGTGTATGAAAATGGTTTGCAAATGAAAAGTATAAACTAATCCAATTGGCTGGATGATGTGACATGGCCTGCTGTGATAGGTAAGTTTGCTTTTGCATAAAGTCCACCTTTTGTGTAAGTGAGGCATGGCTCAAGGTCTAGGCAAGTACAAGGCATGGTTCTGGTGCATCATGGTGTGGTGAGAAGCAAGCTTAGTGCAGTAACCAATGCAGCAAGTTGTAAGAAGAATGATCATGAGTTTTTGCAAGTTGTGGCTTTTGGTTCACATGTGACTATTCTTGCTACACAAACCATAAACATGAAGGATCCTTGGTCCCAATCTGATTTTTAGTGTCTATGTAATGTTTGCATACTGGTTTGAAGTGAATTAGAAGTCACATAATGCATTGGTTCATGACTTTGCAAAATTTCCATTTGAAGCATGCCTTGAAAATCAATGATTTTAGCCAACTTTGCATTGCCATAACTTTTGATCCAAGAAGAGTTTGATCATGTTCTTGTACTTTTTGAAAAGGGAAAGATGAGATCTACAACTTTCATGACCAAAGTTTTTCCATTTGAAGCCTTTTTGGATCAAGAATCATGGCTTGAAAAATGACCTAAAATGATGCATTCTTGAAAAGTCAACTATGCCCAAAAAGTCAACATTTGCAAAAACCCTAAATTCTTGATTTTTATGAACTTCAACCTTCTTCCATGATCAAATAAAGATCATATACACTCAAAATGATGAAGATCACCCATTGGTTGGGTCATTGGGGGCCTCAGATGCCCTGATTTTGCACTGACTTGTCTGAAAAGTCAACCCTTGATCAGATGACTTTCCCATGGAATTTCTTCATGAAAATTGATATGCATACTCCCTATACCATATAGAGACCAATGGAAACAAGAATGACCAAAAAATTTGGAGTTATGGCCTCTGAAACCAAAACCCTAATTTTCAGTCAACTGTGCAGTTCATCCTGGCTCTGCATCCACTCAAACCCTAGTTCTTGTGATTCCTCTGTAATTTTGACTTTGAGGAGATGGAATATGATATAAGAACACACATGGACCCCTTTGAGTTGATTGGTGGCCTTTGGAATGGCTCAAGATGCTTTGAGGTTGCTCAGATCACAAACCCTAGGTGCAGATGCCTTAGAAACTATGCAGTGAATCAAAAATGAGATATGAGATGATATGTTTGTGTTTATGCATATGAGATGATCACAAGCCATGGTGTGAATGGGTGAGGGCAAATTTGGGGTGTTTACATATGTATAAATGAATTGTTGCTGTTGTTTTCTTTTGAATTCTTAATTTTATATTATATTATGGAATGTGAATTTACTCACCCTGCCTGCCTTCTGGTGATGGTCTATTATGCCATCCTGCAGATAATCAAGGTTAGCTCGGTGCGTGCTTAGCTTAAAGATAGTGAGTCGTCGAGTTAGTTAGAAGTGGAGTCCTGCTCTATGTCCAGTAACATCAGGATGAGTTTCGCTTGAATGATTATGTTTAATTGGATTAAGATGTTAAGTTTATTTGAGTATTTTGATAAAATGATATTTGAGATGGTTTATGAGTTTTGTTTAATTGAAGAGGATTTTTAAGACTTATTTTTTTTTCCATTGCATAATTATGAAGAAAAGATTTATGTTGTTTTCATGATTTTATGAACCCGTGTTATGGGACAAGACTCTAGTTGATGTTTTGAATTTTGATTTTCAAGAAGTAAATGTGATACCCTTTTTATAAATTTTACTCTGATAATTGATTTAAATTGCTTAATTTGTGATGGGGGTAGAAAGGGTGTTACATTAGTGGTATCAGAGCAGGTCGGTTTGTCGGTCATGTCGTTGTTAGTCGTGTTAGTTTTTGAGTTTGAGTGTTTTGAGGATTGAGTTGTTTTTTGATGTTATTGGTGATTTGTAGAATGACTTCGAATCGTTCTCTTGCGGATGCGGTAGCTGCACTTGCTCATGCTATGGCGCAGAACAATGCTCGAGATGATTTTCATGCTTTGGGGGGTTCTTCAGAGGAATAATCCACCTAAGTTCGAGGATTCTCATGAATTGGAGAATGCTCATAAGTGGCTGAAGGCGATTAAGAAGATTTTCAGAACTATGATGCGCTCAGATGCTCAAAAGGTGCAGTTTGGAATCCATATGCTGGATAAGGAAGCTGGGGATTGGTGGGATAATACCCATCAGAGATTGGAAGGGGCTAGTGTTGCGATAACTTGGAATGTGTTCAGAAGAGAATTTCTGAGTAAATATTTTCCAGAAGACGCTCTTGGCAAGAAAGAGGTTGAGTTCTTGGAACTGAAGCAGGGGAACATGACGGTTACATAGTATGCTGCAAAGTTCGAGAGGTTGGTGAAGTTTTATCCTCACTACAACCGTGATGATGTTGAGATGTCCAAGTGTTTGAAGTTTGAGAATGGACTGAGACCGAAAATCAAGCAAGCTATTGGTTGTCAGCAGATCCGTAGGTATGCTGAACTTGTGGATAAGAGTAAGATTTATGATGAGGATAACCGAGCTAGGTCTGTTCACTACAAGCAGGTGAGTGAGAAGAAAGACAAGTGTTAGTTTCAAGGAAAGCCTTATGAGACTCCAAATGACAAGGGGAAGCAGAAGGGTAATGATGGGAAGAAGCCAAGTGGGGGAGAGGGTTTTACTCCTCTCAAGTGCTATAATTGTGGCGAAGCAGGTCACAAATCTGATGTGTGCATTGCTACTGTGATAAGATGTTATAAGTATGGAAAGAAGGGTCATATGAAGAATGAGTGTACTAGTACTAAACCAACTTGTTTTAATTGCGGCGAAGAAAGGCATATCAGTACTCAGTGGCAGAAACCGAAGAAGGTTGCTACTGCGGCTTAGACAACTGGTAGAGTGTTTGCTTTGAGTGGCTCAGATGCTCAAAAGAAAGACAACTTAATTAGAGGTACTTGTTTTATTAATGATGTTGAATTGATTGCTATAATTGATACTGGAGCTACTCATTCGTTTATTTCGATTGAGTGTGCGACTAGGTTGAATTTACCTTTGACTGTTATGAATGGTAATATGTTGATTGAAATGCCTGCTGACGGTTCAGTTATGACTAACCATGTGTGTTCAAAGTGTCAATTGACCATTTATAGTAAGGATTTCTTGATGGATTTAGTGTGTTTTCCTTTGCGTCATATGGATGTTGTTTTGGGGATGAATTGGTTAGAGTTTAACTTTGTGCATATCAACTGCTATGCAAAGAAGATGGAGTTTCCAAAGTTTAATGAGTGTAGGGAGATGGTGTTTCTATCTGCGAAGCAAGTGGATGAAGTTCTAGTAGATGAAGCCCAGATGTTTGCTTTATTTGCGCCATTGCAAGTTAACTGTGAACAAGTGGGTGTCGAATTACCTGTTGTCTGAGAAATTCTGGATGTGTTTCCGGATGATATTAGTGATTTACCACTAGAGCGTGAAGTAGAGTTTTCTGTGGATTTAGTACCTGGTACTAGTCCAGTGTCGATGGATCCTTATAGGATGTCGGCTTATGAATTGAGTGAGTTGAAGAAACAACTTGAAGAACTTCTTGAGAAGAAATTTGTTCGTCCGAGTGTTTCTCCGTGGGGTGCTCCTGTGTTGTTGGTTAAGAAAAAAGGATGGTAGTATGAGGTTATGTGTCGATTATCGACAGTTGAATAAGGTGACTATTAAGAATAAATATCCACTTATGAGGATTGATGATTTGATGGATCAGTTGGTGGGAGCTTGTGTTTTTAGCAATATTGATTTGAGGTCGGGTTATCATCAGATTTGAGTTAAAGAAGATGATATTCCAAAGACAGCTTTCTGGACGAGATATGGTCACTATGAATATATTGTGATGCCTTTTGGTGTATCCAATGCACCTGGTGTATTCATGGAGTATATGAACCGGACTTTTCATGAGTATTTGGATAAGTTTGTGGTGGTTTTTATTTATGACATTCTGATTTATTCAAGGTCAGAAGAAGAACATGAGGGACATTTGAGGATTGTATTACAAGTGTTGAGAGAAAAGAAGCTTTATTCTAAGTTTTCTAAGTGTGAGTTTTGGTTGAAGGAGGTGAGTTTCCTTGGCCATGTGATTTCTAGTGGTGGGATTTCAGTGGATCCTTCAAAGATTGATGATGTATTGAATTGGGATACTCCGAAGTCTGCTACTGAGGTAAGAAGTTTTCTTGGGTTGGTTGATTATTACCGCAAGTTTATAGAGGGTTTTTCTAAGTTGGATTTACCTTTGACGCAGTTGACCCGAAAGAGTCAAGCTTGTGTATGGGATATTGCTTGTGAGAAGAGTTTTGTAGAGTTGAAGAAGAGGTTGACTACTACTCCAGTTTTGATTTTACCGAATCTGAATGAATCTTTTGTGGTGTATTGTGATGCTTCTAAGATGGGTCTCGGTGGTGTTTTGATGCAGAAGGGTCAAGTAGTTTCCTACGCTTATAGACAGTTATGTGTTCATGAGAGGAACTATCCTACCCATGACTTAGAGTTAGCGGTTGTGGTTTTTGTGTTAAAGATTTGGAGGCACTATCTGTTTGGATCGAGGTTTGAGGTGTTCAGTGATTATAAGATTTTGAAATACTTGTTTGATCAGAAGGAACTAAACATGAGGTAGAGAAGATGGTTAGAGATGTTGAAGGATTTTAATTTTGATTTGAGTTACCACCCTGGTAAGGCTAATGTGGTTGCAGATGCTTTGAGTAGGAAGACTTTGCACATGTCGACGATGATGGTGAAAGAACTTGAGATGATTGAGCAGTTCCGAGATATGAGTTTGTTGTGTGAACCTACATCTGAAAGTGTGAAGCTGGGTATGCTGAAATTAACTAATGATATTGTGGAGGAGATCCGTTTAGGACAACAATTAGATTTGAAGTTGGTTGATCAGGTGACCTTGATTAACCAAGACAACAAAGGAGAGTTCCGTATTGATGAGAATGGTAAGATGAGTTTTCGAGATCGAGTGTGTGTTCCTGATATTCCAGAATTGAAGAAGAGTATTCTAGAGGAAGGGCACCAAAGTAGGTTGAGTATTCATCCTGGTGCGACTAAGATGTATCATGATTTGCAAAAGTTGTTTTGGTGGACGGGTATGAAAAGAGATGTTGCGGAGTTTGTGTATGCGTGTTTGGTTTGCCAAAAATCGAAGGTTGAACATCAAAAGCCTTTAGGTATGATGCAACCATTGAGTATTCTAGAATGGAAATGGGATAGCATTTCTATGGATTTTGTAACAGGTTTGCCGAAGACGGTGAAGGGAAATGATTCCATTTAGGCAATTGTTGATTGATTAACTAAGTTGGTGCATTTCTTACCGATGAAGATTAATCATTCCATGTTGAAACTAGCAGAGATGTATATTGACAAGATTGTGAAGTTTCACAGGATACCGTCGAATATCGTGTCGGATAGAGATCCTCGGTTTACCTCAATATTTTGGAAGAGTTTGCAAGATGTTTTGGGAACCAAGTTAAGGATGAGTTCTGCTTATCATCCACAGACGGAAGGTCAGACAGAATGAACTATCCAATATTTAGAAGACTTACTGAGGGCTTTTATGTTGGATTATGGAGGTGTATGAGATAGTTATATACCGTTGATTGAGTTTACTTATAACAATAGTTTTCATGCGAGCATTGGTATGGCTCCATATGAAGCATTGTATGGGGGCTATGTAGAACTCCATTGTGTTGGTATGAGTCAGGCGAGAATGTTGTGCTCGGACCTGAGATTGTGCAAGAGACGACGAAAAAGATTAAGATGATTCGGGAGAGAATGAAGACTTCTCAGAGTCGTCAAAAGAGTTATCATGATAAGATGAGGAAAGCACTTGAATTTCAAGAAGGAGATTATGTGTTCTTGAGGGTTACTCCAGTGACTGGTGTTGGGCGAGCTTTGAAGTCTAGAAAGCTCACTCTGCATTTCATTGGACCGTATCTGATTTCGCAGAGGGTCGAAGAGGTGGCATATCAGATTGCATTACCACCGTCACTTGAGAATTTGCATGATGTGTTTCATGTGTCACAATTGAGGAAGTATAATGTAGATCCATCACATGTGGTTCAGATGGATGATGTTCGAGTAAGAGATAATTTGACTGTAGAGGTTTTGCCAGTGTGAATAGATGGCAGAGAATTGAAGCGATTAAGAGGTAAAGAGATTGCCTTATTGAAGATATTGTGGGGTGGACCAACTGGTGATAGTTGGACTTGGGAGCGAGAGGATCAGATGAAAGAATTGTATCCAATTGTCGTACCCCGAAAAATACGACCTTACACGATCCGAAATGGACGGGAGCCGCGCGCCGGACGGACTGAAGAGTCGCCACCTAATTCTATTTATTCCCGAAGAGGGAAAGGGAATATATAGATACAACCCGGGAAGAAAAGGATGAGGACAAAGGTTAACGGAACCATTGCCTGGGTTCGGGAGTCGGTTATGCAGGGGGGAGGTATTAGCACCCCCTACATCCATCGTACTCGATGGGAACCATCTAAGTTATCGCGCGCGAAAGGATGTCTATGCTTAAACGAATTGCTTGCTAGAGGGAAATGAGTTGAATTATAAGTTAGATTGAACCTAGGTGCTCGGCAAGGATTGAGATCCTCGGGCCTACGTACTCCCGTCTGCAATGGGAAAGTCAGAGCCTCGTAGTTCGGCCTACTAAGGGTAATGGTTGTTGATTTTATCACCTTTCTTCGACGAAAGGGTTTAGGAGTCGAATGTACTAAAGACTATGGATAGTTTATCTCGCCCAACAAGACGAGCGTCCTGCATCGAAACAATCGGAGTGAGTAACGAGAGCTCGTTATCCTCCTTTCTACCGCTTAAGGCTCGTGGCGTACAGATCTTCTCGTATTTATTAAAGTGCTTTATTATCCTATGACCGCTTGACGTTGGATCAAGGGTTTGGATCTAATCGAAACGTTTTGGGTTTTTTTTTTTTAGGTCTGAGGGTGAATGCAAATGGAGTTTATTTTTGTGGTTTGTTAGCGAGGCACGAAGTGCTCGGCTCGCAAGGTAAGGTGGATCCTAATAAACGAAAATAATAACTAGAAAATAAAGTGCAAGTGTGCAAGTGAGATCGCTTGGCATTGGACCAAGGATTCGAAATTAAATAAAATACGGAAAAATAAAAATGCGTACAAAGTAATGGGAGAGGGATACAAAATAAATACAGGGGATTGCGCGAAATAAATGGTATCATTGTAGTTAGCCCAAGAGAAAGCGTGTGTGCAGTGTTTTGAACGGTTCGAAGGCGTTCGGCCTTTTAATCAGGACACAACTATTCGAAGGCGTTGGACCTTTTAATCGAGCGCAACTATTCGAAGGCGTTGGACCTTTTTTGGGACGCGACGAAATTTAGTTCGTGAACTACCTTAGAATCGATTCAAAATTGGAATCATTCTATAAGGAGTCGAAACGTAATTTTTTTAAAATGCGATAACAAATGAATAAATTAAATTAAATTGCGAGAAATAAAATTAAGATAGAATAATGAATTAAATAATTAAATAAATTAAATAATGTTAAGAATAATAAATAAATTAAATTAATGTTTGTTTATCGAAATAATAAAATAATAAAAATTAATTACAAGGAGGGCCTCATATTGACCAAATATCACCGATTTAATGAAATCGGGCGAAAATGGCCTTTTGTCAAGTCATCGGCCCCAAAAATAATAAATAAATAAACAATTAAATAATATAAACTAAATAAATTGTCAAAAAAAAAAAAATTGAAATAAAGTAATAATAATAAAAAAACTAAACTAATTTGGCCTCATATTAATCGAGTTTTCCGATTTAATGAAATCGAAAACAACTTAATTTTTTAATATATCATTGGCCCCAAAAAACAAAAGAGAGAAAAAGATTCACTAAATTTTTATGTATTTTTTAATGACAAATTAAAGCAAAATAATTAGAAATACCTACAGCAATAATAGAACTAAAAAAAAAGAGGGCTCTTGACTGCTGGTTAGCGTGTATAGACAAACTGGGTTATAAAGCCCAAATAAAAACATAAAACTTACTAAAATGCAAAGGATTGCATCATATGGAGTGTGCCGGTAGATCGAGATGTGTAGGTAACGAATCTTTAAACTTCTCATGGCCCAACAACACAAAGATAAACCAAACAAATTTTTAAAAAAAAACATAAAAATAAAAATATAATGGTAATATAATAGAAGAAAGCTAACACCATAAAGAAGACATTGGGATTGTGAATGTCCCTTTAATCGCTTTCTTTTTTCAAAGAACAAAAACAACTCTTCTTCTTTAAACATGATTCAGGGCATAACAAAAGACCCACCCTTTCTGCTTCACGACGGCAGTGACGGCAGCTCCGCTCTCCTCTCGGTGTTCAGCCTTCGTCTGTCTCTCTCAACTCGCGCTCGGCGGTTCTGGCTGGTGGGTTTCGGTGGTGGGCTTGCTGCGGTTCAGATTCGGAGAAGGTGGTTTCGCAGCGGCTGTGTTGGTGGAAGTTTACGGTTTAGCGAATGGTGGTGGCCTCGGCTGGGATTTTGAATCTCGCGGCGGCCGGTGGTGGTGGCTTGGTTTAACGGTGGATTGCGACGGGTTTAAAAGGGATGGTTCATGTTCGCGTTGTTGAAAGTGTTTGGGGTGAAGGTTGTTAGCGCGGATGAAGATGGCCGGATTTTGATGGCTTTGGTTTGTGATGAAGGATCGATTTATGATGGTTTGCTCGTTTTGCTCTGTTTATGATTCGTATGGTTTGCGTTCTGTGTTGGTGGTTTTGAGAAGTGTGTTTCGGAGTTTGCGATTTGGGTTTAGTAGCACGGTTTCAGCGGTGTGGCTGAGTGGGTGTTCGTTGGTTTTCTTTTGTTTTGTGAAGGTTGGCGGTTTTGAGGCTGAAGAAAAATAGTGATTTTCTGTGTTAATGGAGGTGGTGTTATGGTTTTGCGATTGATTTCGAAGGAGAAAGGTGAGTGATATTTGTTAGTTTCTGGCATTTTCACAGGTCTGAACTGGTTTTATTTTTTGAAGATTTGTTGTATGAAAAGGATCAAAAATGAAGTTTGGTTAATGATGAGTGAATGAGGCAGGTCTGTTAATCAGCGTTTATGGTGGTTTTGTGAGGTAAGCTTGAAGAAGAGAAAAGGTTTTTTTGCTGAGTTTTTCGCTTCTGTGAATTTTTTACCCCTCTGAAAGAGTGAAGAGAGTCTCTGATATGTAGCAAATGAATTGTGAATGGATAGGATTTGTGAGCTGTGTATGGAGTAGTGGGAGAGTACGGATTTGCCGTTGAGGAATAGCTGGAAAAAGATGTTGGTGTGGTATTTTGGTGCGCATCATGTGAGTGGGACCCTTGGGAATGTTGCTTACGGATTGAAAAAAATGGTGTAATGGATGTATTATATGCGCTGGCATCTATGCAAACAAATTCAAATTGATTCTTTTCCACTTGTGTTGTGACTTTGTAAAAGAGCAACCGTAATAATAATAATAAAACTTCATACCAATAAAAATAATAGTTATCATATGGTACAAATGGAAGAAAAGAATTATGATTTAATCTAAAAAGGAGATAATAGAAAACATTAATAAAAGGACAATTTGGTCTAAAAGATATATAAAAAAAATGACCATAAATAAATAATAAAATGAAAGGAAATTGATCTTGTAAACAAATGATGATTTTTTCAAAAGAAATAATATGACTAATAATAAAATAGTGACAATAATAGTGATAAAAGAAAAAAAAAATAAAAAAATAAAAATAAAAACACTGATAATAATAATAAATAAAAATTATAATAATAACTAAAAATAAAAGTATAACATAATAATAGTGGAAATAATAATAAGTAGTAATAACAGTAATAATAAAATAAAGCATAGTAAAAAGTAGCAGATGTGAACAAGGCTAATGAAACAATAATTTTCTATTTTTCATAGTGAATAATAATAAATAATAATTTTCTATTTTTTGGTATTTTGTGTAGATAAATGGGCCTATTTAAAAGTGGCTTGGATAGAAATAATGAGAAATTTCTTTGTATTTATTTTTTTGAATAATAAAAATAAAATCTAAGGTGACATATATAAAATAATGGGTGCATTTTTTTTGACTTTTTGGTAAATTCGCTAGACAGAAAAATAAAATGGTGCAAATTTTTTCATATTTTTGAAACGATGATTAAACAGTAAACTTGTGCGGGTAGGACAAATTTGGGGTATGACACCAATGTGTAAACACCCCAAATTTGACCTCACTAAGTTCACACCATGGCTTGTGATCTTTCATATTTGCATTAGTTCAAGCATATCATATCATATTGCATTTTTGTTTCACTGCATTAGTTCAAGTTCATCTGCATTTGGGGTTTGTGATCTGAGCAATCCAAAGATCCATCTGAGCCACTCCAAAAGTCTCCAATCATTCCAAGAGGGTCCATGTATGTTCTACTATCATTTTGTATCCCTCAAAGATCAAGGAAGTCAAAGAATCACAAGAACTTGGGAAGCATGGAAGCAGAGCTAGGGTTTCACTACACAGATGACCTGAAATTAGGGTTTTGGTTTCAGAGGCCATAACTCCAATTTTTTTGGTCATTCTTGTTTATAATGGTCTCAATATGTTATAAGGGTCATGTGTACCAAGTTTGATGAAGAAATTCCTTATGGAAGTCATCTGTTAACTGGGTAACTTCTTGAGCAAGTCAGAGCAAAATCAGGGCATCTGAGGCCCCCAACAATGGAACCAAAGTGGATTTTTCATAAAATTGAAGTTATATGATCTTTATTTGATCATTGAAGTGTTTGGAAGTTCACAAAATTGAAGAAAAGTGAGCTAAACCAAAAGTTGCCAAAAATGGAATTAACTTGTAATGGAAACTTTCCATTTTGGGAAAGTTTTTCAACCTCCTCTTTCTCAACCAAAAATGCTTCAAATGGAAAATTGTTGGTCATGAAAGTTGTAGATTGGATCATTCCCTTTTCAAAAAGTACAAGAACAAGTTCTAATTCATTATGGAACTCAAGTTATGGCCTTTCAAAGTTGGCAAAAATCCTATAATTTTCAACAATGCACCAAAGAGGGATTTTTGCAAAACCTCTTGCCAAGCCATTTTGTGACATCTAATACACTTCTATGTATCATACCAACATAGTAAATTGCCTAAAAATCAGAATTTCCCAAAGAATCATGTCATTCCATGCCTTGAACATCAAAAATTCAAAAGGGGCCAAACTTCTTCCAATTTGCAAAAGAGCACAAAACCTTTCACAAACTTGCTGAATCACCACAAAATGCACTCCATGGTTCTCCTTGATCTTTGCTGAACCAAGACAAGCCAAAAAGCCAGCTGCAGAAGATCACATACCTCAAGTACAAGTTTTGTTGACTTTGTGCAAAAACACCCATACCAATCACATTATGCCACACCAACTCCTCTAACCAATCACAGCATCATATGCAAGCATTTTGGAACTCATAACACACAACAAGCAAGGCTGAAACCTCAGAATCCTCAAGCTCTCAAAAATCACCCCATTTGCAAAAGCCTTCGAAACACACAGCACACTCACTCAAACTTCAAACTATTTTCATCAATCAACTCAGCTTCATCAAAGGACCATTTCCCACCCTTCATTGCAACCAAAAACACCCCACAACCAAAACACGATTTCTGACCAGCAAGAGTGCAAGCTCTCAAACCAGCCATTACAAACTTCTTCCAAGCATCAAAGCTTCATCAGGAGGTCAAGGGGAGTGAGTTTGCACAAGAGAAGAGGACCAGAAGCTTCAAACTGAGAAAGCTTCACTTCAGGTAACCTCAAGAACAAATTTTCCAGAAATGTAATTTTAGGTTATGGAAATGTTCCTTATGTTGTGCTGATCACGCTGATGCTTTTATTTTTGAAAATGGTTGCGAATTAAGGATTTCATGAACCTCTGAAACTTTGCCCATGAAATATGTTTTGGTTTGATTCACATGATTGATGAAAAATAAATTTGTTTTGAGAGTAGATCTGAGTTTAGGAGGGTGAGAGGAGTTGATCTGGAGCTTTAGAGCTCCATAAATGACCTAGGGAAGATTTTGTTCTTGGGGTGCTGCTGGAGAAGTTGACCGGAACACTGTTCCGGTCACCTGAAAAGGATTAGGGTTTTAATTAGGGTTAGCGTGAGTTTGAATGTGGGTCATTTGATGGAGGTTTCCCGCGTGTGATGAAAGGCTCAGATTAGGTCATTAAGCTTAATTCAGGATTAATTAAATAATTAATTAAAATTAACTCAGTTTGAATTATGGCCGTGGGATAGCGCGCGTGGTCAAAGCAAATTCCCCAGGGTTCAATCTTGTCCCTCAGATCAGCATACCTTCATTTAAATTCATTTTTATTTCATATTTTCTCATTTGTTTTGCACAATTAATTTAAAATACTTAAATATTTCCAAAAATATTTTCCTTCTGCATTTTTTATTCAAATAATTTTCTCCACCCAAAAACATTTTTATTTTTATTTTTTGCATTTAAAAACCATTTTAAAAATATTTTAATGTTTATTTTAATTAATTAATGGAAATTAATTAATTAAAATAACATTTAGGTTTCTAAAAATTCCAAAAACATTCACATTGCATTTATGGTTTTGAATAAATTTTGACATTTTTCTTGAATTTAGGGTTCATAAAAATCCCATTTTTGAACCCTAACTTCAAGAATTCTTTTCTGCCTAACTATGAAGGGTTGACTTTGGTTCTTTTTGCATTATTCTTCATATGGCATGTAGTATCTAGCATATTTTTTTCACAAATTTATCTTGCATTTTCCATTTGATGTGCATTTTCCCTCTTCAGGTACCTTAAAACCCTAGATAACTTAGAAAAATCATAACTTTCTTTAGGTTAAGAGTTAGAACTTCTCCTTTGGGGTGTGATATCATATGGGGTTAGGGTTCCTTTGAGTTAATTTGCAATTTTTTGTCATGTTTTTTGCTTCTGTTTTTGACTTTTGCATCTCATGTTGCTTTAAAACCCTAATTTCTCATGCTCATTTGCATACATCTTGCATATGCATCCATTCATGAACTTGCCATGACATTTCATGCATTCACATAACTTCTAAAACATTATAGGACACATTAGAATCATGCTTGATCATTTCTTCATCCATTTGCCATGTTGTGCATTCATTTCATTCCATGAACTTTCATGTGTTTTCATACTTCAAAACATGCATCCTTTGCATTCCATCTCTTGTATGAACATTCATAACACTTGACATGTATTTGCATCATATCAAACATCATTTGCATCATGTTTATGCTTCTGGTTTTGGTTTGCATCTTTGCATTTTCTTCATTTTCATTTCACTTCATTTCTTTCCTTTATGCTAACATTTTCAGGTGGTAAGTAATTTGAGAAGTGAATTTGCCTTCACTTCTCATTTCTCTTCCCATTCTTCTTATGCATCCTTGCTGCATTTTATTTTGCTTTAGAGTGAGCTTGCTCATTCATGTTCATCCTTCACTTTCTTTCTTCAAGTAACTTATCTTCTTCAATGAAGTAAGTTAACTTGTTTCTTCTGCTTCCTTTTCTTCCATCTGCTTCTTCCATTGGTGGCTTCTCTGAAGATCTCTTGCAAGCCTTACAAACCATAGGAACACCCAAGCATGAAAATAATTAGGGCTTTGATTAGTACCCCTCTAGTTTTACCTTTGTGTCTCTCTCCTCATCTCATAATCAGAGACTAAACCTTTAAGGTTTTAAGACTTTGTGATTAGGGTTATGCCTGCATCCTTCTCTTATGATGGAGTGTATAACTTTAATCCTAAGTGTTAAGCCCTTAATTTGTTTAAACCTCTTAATCAATACATCTTAATAATCACTAAGACAATAGCTTGTAACTTGGGCCTTGCATTAGGTTTCTAATTCTTCCTTAATTGGTTAAGAAGGACTAACCCTAGTGTTAATGGACAAGTCCCCCTCAAGTTGTCTTACAAACTATAAAACTCATTTCTTAATCTCACCCCTAATTAAAATCCACTTTAATAAAGGTTTGTTTTGTCATGAGGTTAATCCCTAATCATGGATTAAGTTGAGGTATCTTCCTCAGCTTAAGTGTGCTCATCTATTATCCTTCTATTAGGATGGTGTAATAGGTTCACTAAATCCTTGATTATGTCTTAAACTCGTTACTTAACACTAAACAAAAACTCAAAAACATCTAAATAATCACAAGTAGGTTAATGATCTTAATCCTACATCATCATGGTAATTAAGTTTGAGGTGTTTATCTCATACTTAAGGTATTCTCATTATCCCTAATCAAAGGGAGGATATGATGAGTTTACTAACCCTTGGTTTAGGCTTAAGCTCATTAACTTATGTCAAACACCAAAAAGCAATAAAAAACTGAAAACACAAAAACAAACAATAATCGTCTCCTTCGGGATTCTTCTCTCATAATCTTCATTCACAAACGAGAACTTGCTTCTTCCGTCTAATGCAAGACAGTTAGCACTCAAGCCAGACGAGTCATACACTTGAGCATAGGCAAGAAAGCAGTTCACAATCAATTTATTTTTCAGTCTCTTTGAGTCGAACTACAGTGTTCTGACTTCCTCATTGCACGAGAGGATACGTAGGCATAACTTAACTGTTATCGAACAAAAGTCTCTGTCTCTCCCCCCTCTTCCAGCATTATTCTTTTAAGCCTCATTCCTAAGCATTTCACTTCACTTTCTTGCACTGACACTTGTACATTCTTTTCCAGCTTTTGCACACAGATAACAGTGACACTACCCCTTTAAACACAAACTTTCAAGCGTGGATCCCGTCGAGTACGACGGACAATCTGGGTACTAATACCTTCCTAGGTTGTAACCAACCCCCTTTCTCAGTTTCTCTGGTTCACAACCGTCTTATCCATATCTTTTCTTAGGTTTATGTAGCATTACCTTTCCTTCGGGATAAAAATGCCTAGCTGCCGACTCTTTTCATTCTTCTCTTTCGCCAACCGTTCGCGTCTGTACCCTATCTGACCCTGTGTCTCTTAGTGGGAGCGACAGCTTGGCGACTTCACTAGGGACCCTTATATTACAACCAGGGCTTCTGGTTCTTTTTGTGGGTTCCTCCTAGCGCTTGTTTGATTTGTGTTTACGGGGGTGTTATGTGCTACTTATGCTTATTTATTTGCTTTATTTATTGCTTTATGTACAACTTTATTTATTGCTTTTATTTACAGTTTTATGCATTTTTCATACTGTCATTATCATGTGTTGGATTTGTGTTCTCCTTGGTGGGTGGGGTTCATTGAGTGATTAAGGTCCTATACCGGGGACCTGAGTGACACATAGGCTAGAGTGGCTTCATATTCTTTCCCATTCCATTTCGGTCTGGTGCGGGAATATGAAACACGGTTCAGACATGGGTTTCTTCTTGAGAGCTCTGTGCTACAGATTTCCTGTAGTACTAGGGTTATCTGGGAAGCCTTCTAAGTCTGGATGACCTTTTTATGACCTTCAGCATCTGAGGTGAATTAGAGGAGGATCTTTTATGGTTATTGTAAACAATGTACCTCCGGGTTAGAAGTGTTTACACTTCTCATAACTGATCCATGTCTGAGGATCCTTGTTCTAGAACATTACATTTGAGGGGGTTGGGATATTTGCAGGTTTGCAGGAACCCTTGGCCACATCATACCCTGTTACTAGTTTTGTTTTAAGAATGCATCACTTTGGACAGTTCTTGTGATTACCCCGGACTTGTGACTCTTTATTTGAGTCCCCCACCTGATTACTGGATTTCTAAGCCTCCATCCAGACTTATGAACATACATGGACTTTTACCAAGGCAGATAAACAGATCCAGCTCTTTATCACAAACTCCTGCATATCATTTGCATACATCATTTTTGCATCATTTAACATTTGCTTATTTGTTTTACAGGGTATCCATCTTTTTCTTTGGTTTGGTTTTGACCCCTTCTGCTGCTCAGACTGCTTCAGCTATCTTCTCCAGCACCTTCACCAGTTTGTCAGTGATTTCTCCTCCAGCTATCTTCATCAGAGACCCATCTCCAGCATCTCATTCAGTGACCTTCATCAGCAGTTGCTCTCAGCTCCTTCATCAGCATCCATCTTCACCATGGACACTTCAAGAAAGAGCAACATCACTTACCACTTCTTTGAGCCCATCCTGACTGGCATCAGGCAGGTCCAGTCCCTCATTACACCTGACCATATCCCACTGTTCAAAGAGCATTATGGAGGCATATTGGACATGGATGCATCTCAGAGAAGCATGACCCATACTTGCTTGCAGTTTTATGACCGTCCACTCAGATGCTTCACATTCCCTGATTTCCAGTTGGGACCTTTGCTAGAAGAATTTTCCTTGTTGATTGGAGTTCCTATCAGGAGATGGATCCCTTTCAACCCTGAGATGGTTGCTCCTAGAAATGAAGACATAGCCAAGGCATTGCATTTGGAGCCTGCCCTCATTGATCAGAACATGACAACCAAGGTTGGAGTTCCAGGCCTCCACCTAGACTTCTTGATCTCCCAGGCTACCCTGCATGCTACAATAGGAGAATGGAAGGATGTCTCTGCACTTCTAGCCCTCAGTATATATGGGGTTATCTTATTTGTAGATGAGCCCAAGTTTGTGAGCAAGAATGCCATTCACCTGTTCTTACTGAGGAACCCAGTTCCTACATTGCTAGGAGACTTCTATTACTCAGTACACCAGAGGAATGAGAAGAAAATAGGAAGACTGGTCAGATGCTGTGCTCCTCTCTATTACTCTTGGCTGCTAAGACACTTGCCAAAATCAGATACCTTCTTGAACCCTCATCAGCAGAAGAACTGGGCTAAGAGATTTATTGCCTTGACATCAGATGATATTAGGTGGTGCACTCAGAGCACCAAGGGCAAGGACATCATTACTAGCTGTGGGCAGTATCCTAATGTGCCTTTGATAGGAGTGAAAGGTTGCATCAACTACAACCCTTTACTGTTTAAGAGACAATTGGGATATGCTTTGGTTCATCCTCCCAGAGGACAAGATTTGGCTGAAACTCTTTACTGTGAAATTCAACCTAACTCTGCTGATGTCAGACAAGCTGCCTGGGCTTGGGATAACATCCAGACCAAAGGGACAGCCATCCTTGGCAAGTGCAACAACATTGCTTCAGCACAGTATTCTGATTGGTCCCGTACCAAAGCTCAGATCACCCGGATGCCATTCCCTTTAGAAGATGTACCTGAACCTTCTATAGTACAACCTGCAGCTACTGTCAGTTTGGAAGAGTTTGAAAAGCTGAAAGAGAGGAACACTCGGCTATCTAAAGCCTTGAAGAAGACTCTCTGGGAGAGAAATGACAGTCGTCTGGATAATGAGAGATTGGAAAGGCTCAGAATTGAGTACTTGACCAAGATTGAGAAGACAAATGACTACATCAGGAAGGCAAGAGCAGGGGAGTTAGTGCTGAAGAATGCTTACAAGGAAGCGAAGACTCAGAAGGCTAGGGCAGAGCATTATCTGGAGGAAAGCCGGGCTAGGTGGATCAGGATCACTGAAGCCCGTGCACAAGAATATCAGAGGACTCGGGCTAAGATAGAGCAGCTGGAGGCTAGTGAGAAGAAGCATCAGGAGGCTTTGTTGGCAGCTCAGAGGGAAATATCTGAATTGAAACTCCGGGCGGGGTTGAAGAGGTCAAAGGATCAGGATAAGCATAAGAAGCTAACCAGTGCCATTTCTACCAGGAACCTCCTCATCAGGACTATCACAGAGCACCCAGTGGGTCCAGTGACTGAGGCCCTCCTGAAGGAAGTCAGGGAGGATGACTTTGGATTGGATGTCTGATTTCTTTTGCTTGTACTTTTATTTTGTTGTACTTTTTCTTTTGTTGTTGTATTTTGACCCACCATGAGGATGTATTGTAATCAAACTATGTATTTTCGCCTCTTTGTAATATATATCAGTTTGTATTATTGGTGGGCTTTATCTCTCAACATCATCAACATTTCCTCGAGGTCTGGAAAGGTCAAAACCAAAGAACCAAACTGGATACCCTTGGAAGACAAATAAGCATATTGCATTGCATACTAACATTTCTCTTTGTTTTGTAGGTTCTTATTTATTTGATGTTTCTCACTTTGTTGTGGTTTCAGGAAACATTGCTCGCAGAAGAGTGTTCCCTGTCAACAGAATACACCGGTACCGGACGAGAAACAACTTTCCAGGAATCTAGATGGATCAAGTTCAGCAAGACTTAAATGAAGTAAGGACCCAAATGGCAAATGGGGGGGGGGGTTGAGATGAGGAATCAGATGACCCAATTCATGACTGTAATGATTGGCTTAGCTCAGAGCTAGGAAAGACTAAGGGAGTTGGTTTAAAGGCAAACTCCTGAAGAACACCATCCAGGTACAAGAGGTACCAGTAACAATGATCA
This sequence comes from Lathyrus aphaca, assembly GCA_963966055.1. Lineage (NCBI taxonomy): Eukaryota > Viridiplantae > Streptophyta > Magnoliopsida > Fabales > Fabaceae > Lathyrus > Lathyrus aphaca. The sequence continues at coordinate 182,667,945 of OZ014520.1, forward strand.
CGTGCAGCCTCGCACTAATCCACCAAAATTTGGGCCTCATCTAAACCTAGAAGTCAATTACATAAGGAATACTCAGGGTAACACTACTGGAGGTAGGATCTTGCAAGAGGATCCTCAAGAAGAGCAGTTTACAGTTGTTGGGGCTAGGGACGAAGTTTATGACCGTAGGCTGGATGAAATTGCTGAGAAGCTGAGGTCTCTTGAATCCCATAATTCCCTAGGGTTTGATGTAATAGACATGAGACTGGTGGAAGGGGTGAGAATTCCTCACAAGTTCAAACCCCCGTGTTTTGAAAAGTATAATGGCACATCCTGCCCACGCACCCACCTTCAATCATTCTTGGGAAGGTTAAAAGCATACACCATGGACGAAAAGCTGTGGATGTTTTACTTCGAGGATAGTCTAACAGGGGCATCCCGAGAATGGTACTCCCACCTGACTAGAGCCACAGTGAGAAACTGGAAAGACTTGGCTGAAGCTTTCATCTGTCGGTATCAGTATAACTTGGATATGACCCCAAACAGGACCATCCTAATGGGAATGTCTCAATCCTCCCGTGAAAGCTTCAGAGAATATGCCCAAAGGTGGAGGCAACTTGCTGCTATAGTTCAACCACCCATGTCTGAAAGGGAAATGGCAGACATGTTCATGAATACTCTTCAAGGAACCTACATTGACAGATTGGCTGCATTCTCTTCCACTAGCTTTGCAGATGTGGTGATACCTGGGGAAAGAATAGATAGCCTATTGAAGATGGGAAAGATCTCTGATAACGGTGCCAGTTCAGGCAGTACAAGAAAACCATTTGCTGGGCCCCGTAGAGCTGGTGAGATAAACTCTGTGCACATGAGAAGAGGGAGACCCCAGTACATGACCAGAACAGTTGCTGTTGTTACTATCCCTGCTCCACCTCCTCAGTATGCTCAACAACCACAACACTTCCCACCACAACAACAATTTCCGCAACAGAGATCATACAACAACAATAACAACAATCAACAACAACGCCCGTTTCAACAGAGGCAATCTCAGGTCAACCGGGTAATTGACCCCATTCCTATGCCATATGATACACTGCTGTTACAACTCCTAAAGCTCAATCTTGTTGAGTTTAGGACATTGGCTCCGCCTGATCCTCAAAACCTTCCTAGAAACTATGATGTCAATGCTAGGTGTGATTTTCATTCAAACGCACCTGACCACTCTACGGAAAAATGCAGAGCCCTGCATATGAAGGTTCAGGATCTGGTAGATTCAAAAGCCCTGAACTTTGCACCTCCTCCAAATGTGATGAAGAATCCTATGCCAAGCCACAATGGGCCAAGGATTAATTCTGTAGAGGATGGATCACCCTTGAGTTTGATAGAAGACATTGCATGCATTCAAACACCTCTGGCCGAGGTTAAAGCCCAACTTTTAAAGTGCCAAGTGTTTCCAGGTTGTGAGGCCTGTTGTGAATCATGCAAACTTTCTGAGAATGGGTGTGCCAGCTTGAGGAAAGGCATCAATGATTTGATTAAGGAAGGCATTCTGCAAATTACAACCACGGCTTCTACAACACCAACAACCCTTTTGTCAACAACAAGTGAATCTTCTACAAATGCAACAACCATATTTCCAAGTGTTTCTTCTACAACTGCAACAACCATTGTTCCAACTGATTCAGCTACAACTTCAGCAATCATTCCATCTGTCACTTCAACATACAACAATTCATTTGCACCAGCTACTACTACTTCAACAACCAATAATGATGTTTCCACTGTCACAATTTATTATGACCCGACAACGGTCCCAAATCCCAACAACTTTCAACAACATCAACAACAGTCTCAACAAAGCTTCAATTCACCTTCACCTACACCCACCAGAGGTCCTGTAACAATCTTTTATGATCCACAGACCATTGTAGTCCCAATTATAGCTGCAGTAAGCCCAGTCACCATCATGGTGCCCGGGCCGATTCCATATGAAAAAGACAGTGCTATACCATGGCATTATGGTGTTGATCTATACTGCAATGGAGAGAAAGTCCTTCTTAATTCTCCAATTCTCACTCCCCAAGTGGATAATGTTGGGGGAGGCGGAGGCTTCACCCGGAGCAGACGTCTCTTTGCATCACAAGTCCCTAGAACCAACACTGAGGCAGAGGCTGCTGCTAGAGCCAAGGGAAAGAGTGTGATATCAGAAGAATTTGCACCAAAAGAAACTCAGAAGTCATCCTTCGATCAAGATGTGGATGAGTTTATGAGAATCATAAAAAGAAGTGACTATAAAGTTGTGGACCAGCTCCACCAGACTCCTTCAAAGATCTCAATCCTATCTCTGCTGTTGTGTTCCGAGGCCCATCAGGATGCACTTCTCAAAGTTCTGCACGCTGCCTATGTGCCAGAAGAGATCATTGTAAATCAGCTGGAAATAGTGGTATCAAATGTCAACACTAGCCATAGGCTAGGGTTCACTGATGCTGATTTAACTTCAGAAGGACGTCTCCACAACAAAGCTTTGCATATAACTTTGGAGTGCAAAGGAGTTGTCTTATCTCATGTTCTTGTAGACACTGGGTCCTCACTGTCGCTCCCCGGATTTCCATCCTGGTACAAACGCGAAAGTGGCGCGGAAAAGGTTAGAGTCGCCAGCCAGACATTTTTATCCCAAAGGAACGAGAATGGTAATGCTGCACAAACCAGAGGAAAAGAAAAGGAAGGACACAGGTCCTGCGAACCAAAGAGACTGGGTTCGGGAGTCGGATACAACCTGGGAAGGTATTAGTACCCCAGATCGTCCGCCGTACCCGACGGGATCCACGCTTGCAAAGAAAATGTTTCAAAGGGTGAAGAAATAAAAAACTGCTGCAAAGACAATGAACTGAACTGGATGAAAGAAAAGAAAAGGGAAATGACAAAGAAATGAAAAGAAAAAATGTAGGGAAAATAAAGTTTATGCTCGAACGGGCCCTACCCCGCTGCCTACGTACCTCATCTGGACAATGAGGATCAGAGTCGCCATAGTTCCCCTAACTAGGGGTGGATAAGATTGCTTGTGAATTAAGGCTTGAACTGCCTATGTCAATGCTCAGGTGTTACAGGCTCGGACGACGAGTGCGTTACCGTCTTGCAAAATGACAAGTAGAAGCAAGTTCACGGACGGAGCGAAGGAGATGAGAAAAGAATTCCCGAAGGAGATACGTTTATTGTTTGTTTGTGTTTTTTCAGAAGCTTTTAGGAGTGTGTCACAAGAAAGTGAACTCAAGCTCTTTTCCATGGAATGTGCACTTGTCACTACATTCCAAGATGGAATAATAGAACAAGCACACTCAAGTAAGGAGAAGATCCCCAAAACTTGGTTCCAGAGATTAGGGCCTAAGCTCACTAACTCATTGAATTTATTAAGTGTTTTTGTATTTTTTTTTATGAGAAGTGTTTTTTATGATTTTCTTGGTGAAAATAGTATCTTGGTCAGACTTGTGCATCACAAGACAAGCTTGTATTATCCCAAGATGGGAAGACTACAAGTGTCTCATGGAATAAGGCTATTGCTCAAGATATCACTTCAATCCTTATTAAATTTCTTTTTAGGTTTTTGAGATGAGAAGAGGAGAGAGACAAAAGGACCTCAAAGGTAAAAGTATAATGGGGGACTAAAGAATCCTAATTGTTATCATGCATAGAAAATCCTAGGTTAGTGAGGTTTACTATCCTAAAGAAGAAAGAGATTAGAAGAAGAGAAGAAAGAAGAATAGAAGAGGGAGGAAGTAAGGCCTAAGCCCCAACAATCACAAGTATGATAATATCAATAAGAAACAAAGAAGAAATAAGACTTGGAGATGTGGGAATCACATCCACACCTCTCACTTACCAAAGCCCCTGAAATGGTTAGTGACACAAGAATAAATGAAACACAAGATGAACATAATGTCAAACCAAAGTCACACAACCAGAAGTGAAGTCTTAATCACAAATGCCAAATGCAAATTCAAAGCACAAGAATGAGAAAAGAACTATACAACTTAACATGAAGCATTATGAACCACCATGACAAAACAAAATGAATATGAGAGAATACAAAGTGAACTAGTCAAAGTAACACCACAAAGTCCAAGATCAGAACCCTAACATGTTAAGAAAGTGCCTAAGGATCATGTAAGATGAGGAGGAGAAGCACACAAAGTCAAGTATTTACATCATGAGAAGTAAAGAAACAAAACAAGTGAAGTGAGCATGCATAAGAGTGAATGAACTTCAAAAGCAAACCCACATAAACTTTCTCAAGGCACAAGCATCAACTCAAGACCATAGGGGTATCAACAACCTAAGATGGCTCTAAACAACTTAAAGAAGTTGGCACAAGTTCCCTTCTACCTTAAAGATTGAACATATGACCAAAAGGAAGCAAAAGGGAACACGTAAGGAACAAAAATTCAAATCAATTCAAGTATACATCCAAAAATTCCACAAACTTGCACAAATAATCTTCAATCATACAATATCAACATGCCAAAAGGAGAGGATAAAAATCAGAAGCTTAGCCATTCAAATAAAGGTTCAAACATGGATTAGGGTTAGAAAGCTTCATGCACAAGTTAAAGACCAAAACCAATTAAACAAACTTCTAAAAATCAGAATAAAAATCATCAACAAACTACATCTCATCATGAATCCAGAGCAAAAAGAATCATCTCAAAATTCAAATTAATGACCAAGGAAGAAAATGAACAAACCAGCATGCTTCAAAAATGAAATAAAAACAATTAATTAAAAGAAACAATTAATTTCTACGTGGAAATTAAAAATAAATGAAAAATAAAAATACCAAAAATTAGAGAAAACTAAAAGAAACACTCAAGAATTGTTTTATAATTTTTGTGAACTTATTACTATTTTTAAAAATTGAAAACCAAACTAAAAAATAAAAAATAAATAAAATAAGAGAAACCAGGCCAGGGGTGCATTCAGCAAACAAACCAGTTCATTTTAATTGGGCCTTCAACGCAGGGGGGTGGGGATAGCAAGACAAGCCCAATGGCTCTGTGCAGGTTCATAAGAATTATGGTGAATATTCACAAAAATCAGGAAAAAATAAGAGCCAAAGGATCAAGTGTGCGCTTCAGATCAAGTCATTCATTAAACCTAGTACTCTCATTGATTGGCCAGGGTGGTGAGTGCATGTTAGTTATGGTGAGGTGAGACACACAGTGCATTATCAAATTTAGAATTTAAAACATAAAACACGTGAGAGGGAGGGGTGGTTTTAATGCGTTGTTATGTTCTCTTCCGTCAAGATCCCAGATCCAAAGGCCATGCTTCATCTTCTTCCTTTCAACTCAGGTGACTAATCTCTAGAATCCGGTGACCGGAGATAGGGCTCCGGCACCGGAAAATTCAACATTATGAACAAAACATCACATAAATGACTCAAAACCTCCAGATCAAACAATCAAAACATGCTGAATCCAAATATATTAACAAAATTTACAATGGATCAAAGAATAAATCAGATCGAAGACAACAAGTTTCATGTAACAAACTGCAAATCAACATATCAAGCTCATTTCATGATCATTTTTCATTCTAAACAGATCAACATCATTAGCCAAACGTGTAGATCACAATGAGCACAAACAATTTCATTTCTAGATCTGAGAATTTGATGCTAACCTGAGATCTACAGATCTGGAAATAGCTTGAGTGAAGCCAAGAGGAGCTGCAAATCCACTCCAAATACACTCTAGTTTCAAAATAAATGCAACTAAATCCTTGAAAGCTGTTGGATCTAAGTGCTCGAAGCTTGCTACACTGAAATGGAAAGATGTAAAATCTTGAGGATTAGCTTGAACAAGTGGTTGATTCTGACTCTTTGCACTTCACTGATCAAGAATATGCTATAGATTCTTGGAAATGGTGAGTGTATGATGAGATTAGAAGAGAATTGCAAAATGAGCAAAAACTTGAGAGTGAACAAATGCTATGAATCTGAGGAGAAATGAAACCCTAATTAGTTTATATATGGTGCATGTTTTCAGTGCTTGAAATTGCAAGGGAAATGCACGTGAGAGAAGGGTGTGAGGATGATTTTGCAAAAAATGCAAGAGTGGTGTGAAGTGGTGAACTACTCATGCTATCCTCTCTTTCCTTGCACATGTTCAAGCATAATCCAGCCCTTGATTCATAACTGGAAGCATCTTGGCCCTTGGATGTGAGGGTCATGCATTTTGAATGATCATGCAACTTTGCACCTTGTGTGGTATACTTCACCTCATGCACGAAGTTGTTGATATTTTTGGAGAAAAACAACACTTATGCAATTCCTTGTAACAATATGATCTTATTTGGTCCATGAAACAACTTAAAAATGACTTTCACAAGTTCTTGCATTTGGACGAAGCTTGAAATTCAAAATATGCCCTAAAACTCAAACAATTTTCGAAGGGCTTATCTCTCAATCCATGAGGGCTATGAAAATGTACTTATACTTTTTAAAAATTGGAGGACTTAATCTTCAACTTTTATGTTTAATGGCAACTCATTTGAAGCTTTTTTCACCAAGTTATGTGTCTTTGAAAATTAGGGCAAAAAGTTGCTAAAAATGGCAAATTCCATGACCAACCACATGCCAAAAATGGAAAACTCCTCAAAACCTTTTGATTCTTGATCTTTGACTTTGCCAAACCTCTTCTAAGGTTATAAGAACATCCCTTGACTTGAAAAATAGGGTTGGACCCTTTGAAATCTCACAGTTGACTTCTAGAATGCACAGTTGACCAATTTCTTCTTTTACAAGCAACTGATGAAATACCTGACTTCCACAAGGAGTTTTCTCACCAAATTTCATCCCTAGGATCCTCTTATCACAAAGTTTTCATGCTTGAAAGTGAAACCCTAATTTGGGATCATTGTGTAGGAGCTTGCCCTAGCATGAATTCCCTGATGATCTCCCAACCTCCTGGGCTTTTGTGAATAGTCTTGAACTTATGAATGCAATGTAGACCCCTCATAGGACTTGGACAAATCCATTGGGCCTCTTGTTATAGCTTGTGATGCCTCAAATCCCTCCACAGATGATCATATGCCTAATGCTAGGTCATGAGAATGTTATGCCTCATCTTTCCATGCAAAGATGCCAAGGATATGATATGCTTATGATGATTATGGTATGATGATGATGCTTAAAAAGAAGAGGGCAAATTTGGGGTGTTACACTCACTCAATGTCTTACCCAAGAAAGCCCTTGGCAAACTCAAGTATGATGGGATAGCTCTCCGGTCAAGTAATCTTGTGGTCAGGGCTTTTGATGGCTCTAAGAGATCTGTTATGGGAGAGGTGGAGTTGCCAGTGGTAATCGGTCCACAAGTCTTCAAGACCATTTTCTATGTGATGGACATACATCCGGCATACAACTGTTTGCTAGGTCGACCATGGATTCACGCCGCAGGCGCAGTAACATCGACCCTTCACCAGAAACTGAAGTACGAATGGGAAGGACAGATTATCACCATCTGTGGTGAGGAAGACATATTTGTTAGCCATCTGGCTACATACAAATATATTGAGATGGATGGTGAAATCCATGAGACAATGAGCCAAGGGTTTGAGGCCCTAAATGTCAATGAGGCTACTGGAGTATTGGCTGTGTCCCAGGAGGACAGGATGGGTACTTCAATCATCTCTTATCAGCAAGCCCGAAAGGTTGTTGAAGAAGGTACTGCTCAAGGATGGGGAAAACTGCTGCCAGTGGAAAAGAAGGAAGATAAATTTGGTTTGGGTTACAGACCAATCCGACAAGATCAATCAGAGGCTGCCAAGGAGCCTAAATTCATCAGTGGGGGATGCGCACCCCAGATGCTGTTAACAATCTGGAAGACGAGGAGAAAAGCGACCGCAACCTGGAGAGCTTGATACGTCCAAGGATCCCGGGGAACCAAGTCCTTAACTGGTCTTCCCAGGAAATTATAAGGGTTACTCCTGGAGAGTAATTATTATTTCCTGTCTTTTAGCATGCATCAAGTCCTGCATCTTGCCCAAGGTGTCAAGACTCATTTTGTAATAGGGCCATATTGTAATTTTGTGAAAATGATTAATCAATGAATATCGGACATCTTTTGCAAACGAGTCTCTTTTTCGCTCACTGTCTTTTCATTTTTCACTTTTGTACAAAACAATAAAATGGCAATGTTTTCAAAATAAATAATTTCACTTTCACTTTTTCTAAACAAGATTAAAACTGGTCACTAAAACGAACCAATCTCAACCCTTGTAGAGATTATCCTCCAGATTGCACCGACAACAGCACTGCTATGACCTTGTATGACTTCGACAATCTGATTAATCAAGCTGATGAAGGGGTTGAAGAAGACTATGAGTTACCTGAAGAGTTAGCTAGGTTGTTGAGACAAGAAGAGAAAGTAATTACTCCTCATCAGGAGGAGGTTGAAACAGTTAATCTTGGTACCGAAGAAGACTTGAAAGAAGTGAAGATTGGGGCTGGCCTGCAAGATTCAGTGAAGGAACAACTTATTGACATGCTTCAAGAATATGTCGACGTCTTTTCTTGGTCCTATCAAGATATGCCAGGGTTGGACACCGACATCGTTAATCACAAGCTGCCTTTGAAAGAAGATTGTCCTCCAGTGAAACAGAAGTTGTGTCGTACTCGCCCAGATATGGCTATGAAGATAAAAGAAGAAGTACAAAAACAGTGGGACGCCGGTTTACTTGCTGTGACTAGTTACCCGCCGTGGGTCGCTAACATTGTACCAGTGCCTAAGAAGGATGGAAAAGTACGGATGTGTGTGGATTACCGGGATCTGAATAGAGCTAGCCTGAAGGATGATTTCCCATTACCTCACATTGATGTATTGGTCGACAACACAACTCAGTTCTGGGTATTTTCCTTCATGGATGGATTTTCAGGATATAATCAGATTAGAATGCCACCCGAAGACATGGAAAAGACTACCTTCATCATACCTTGGGGCACATTTTGTTATAAGGTAATGCCTTTTGGACTGAAGAATGTCGGTGCCACTTATCAACGGGATATGGTAACATTATTCCACGACATGATCCACAAAGAAATTAAATGCTACGTGGATGACATGATTTCCAAGTCCCTCACTGAAGAAGACCATCTGGTAAATCTGCTGAAGTTGTTCAAGCGTCTGAGAAAGTATCAGTTGAAGCTAAACCCCAACAAATGCACATTCGGGGTACGCTCCGGTAAACTGCTGGGATTCATTGTAAGTGAAAAAGGAATTGAAGTTGATTCTGACAAAGTCAAAGCCATTCAAGAGATTCCTAAACCTAGGACTGAAAAGGAAGTTCGGGGGTTCTTAGGTAGATTGAACTACATATCAAGGTTCATATCTCATCTTACTGCAACCTGTGAGCCCCTGTTCAAATTGTTAAGAAAGGAACAAACGGTCAGGTGGAACGAAGATTGTCAGAAGGCTTTTGACAAAATCAAGGAGTATTTGCAAGAACCTCTAATTCTTATGCCTCCAGTTGAAGGAAGACCTCTAATAATGTACCTAACAATATTAGAAGGATCAATGGGGTGTGTGTTGGACCAGCATGACGAGTCTGGTCGAAAAGAGTATGCAATATATTACCTAAGAAAAAAGTTTACCGACTGTGAACAATGTTATTCACTGCTCGAGAAAACTTGTTATGCTTTAGCGTGGCCTGCTCGCCGACTAAGACAGTATATGTTGACTCACACTACCTTGTTGATTTCAAAGATGGACCCAGTCAAGTACATATTTAGGAAGCCAACACTTATCGAAAGGGTTGCAAGATGGCAAATGATTCTGACAGAGTATGACATTTAGTATACATCTCAAAAGGCCATCAAGGGCAGTGTACTGTCTGACTATCTGGATGAGCAACCCATTGATGATTACCAACCAATGAGATTTGACTTCCCTGATGAAGACATCATGTTCCTGAAAGCAAAAGATCATGAAGAGCTTGTTCACACTGAAGGGCCTGACTCAGAAGAAGAATGGACAATGATGTTTGATGGGGCTATCAACATGAATGGTGGTGGAGTTGGTACAGTGCTCATTACACCTAAAAGAGTTCACATGCCTTTCTCGGCGAAACTCACCTTTGCATGCACTAACAACGAAGCTGAATACGAAGCATGTATCATGGGTCTTGAGGAAGCCATTGACCTCAGGATCAATACTTTAATTGTATTCGGAGATTCAGCTCTGGTAATCAATCAAACCAACGGGAAATGGTACACTCACCAGGAGCATCTGATCCCATACCGTGACTATACGAGGAGATTATTGACTTTCTTCACAACAGTCAAACTTGAGTACATCCCTCGAGACGAAAATCAGTTCGCAAATGCTTTAGCTACCATTTCCTCCATGATCAAGGTTCAAGCTGCCAACTTTGTGCCTCGGATTTCGGTATCCAGATTGGACAGACCAGCATACGTATTCTCCATGAACGTTGCTAAAGACGACAAGCCTTGGTTCCATGACATCAAATGCTTCTTAGAGGATCAAACATACCCACCTGGGGCATCATCCAATGATAAGAAGACATTAAGAAGACTGGCTGGTAGTTTCTTCTTGAACAATGATGGTTCGTTATACAAGAGAAACTTTGACATGGTTCTTCTCAGATGTGTTGATAAGAGAGAAGCAGACTTGCTGATGCACGAAGTGCATGAAGGATCTTTTGGTACCCATGCTGGAGGACATGCAATGGCAAAGAAATTGTTAAGATTTGGTTACTACTAGATCACAATGGATGCAGATTGTTGTGCCTATGTCAGAAAGTCCCATAAATGCCAGATCTACGCAGATAAAGTACATGTACCTCCAAATCCTTTGAACATAATGTCTTCACCTTGGCCCTTTGCTATGTGGGGCATTGACATGATTGGAAAGATTGAACCAACTGCTTCAAATGGTCACAGATTCATCCTGGTAGCCATTGATTACTTCACCAAATGGGTTGAAGCAGCTTCATATGCAAACGTCACCAGACAAGTGGTAGCCAGATTTATGAAAAGAGACATCATCTGTCGATATGGAGTACCCGAGCGAATCATTACTGATAATGGTTCCAATCTGAACAACAAAATGATGGCAGAATTGTGCCGGGACTTCAAAATCCAACATCATTACTCTTCTCCTTACAGGCCAAAGATGAATGGCGTTGTTGAGGCGGCTAACAAGTACATCAAGAAGATTGTGCAAAAGATGGTGGTTACTTACAAAGACTGACATGAAATGCTACCATTTGCCTTGCATGGGTACCGAACCTCAATCCGGACATCCACTGGGGCAACACCGTATCAGCTTGTGTATGGTATAGAGGCAGTCCTACCTGTTGAAGTTGAACTACCCTCCCTACGGGTATTGATGGATGTCAAGTTGAATGAAGCAGAATGGGTCTGTTCTCGGTACAATCAACTGAATCTGATCGAAGAAAAGAGATTAGCTGCAATCTGTCATGGGCAGCTATATCAGAAAAGGATGAAGAAAGCCTTCGATCAGAAAGTCAGGCTTCGGGAATACCAAGTAGGAGATCTTGTGCTGAAAAGAGTCATTCCTCCTCATACAGACCACAGGGGCAAGTGGACTCCGAATTACGATGGCCCATTCATAGTAAATAAGGTTTTCTCTGGAGGAGCACTGACGCTCACTATTATGGATGGTGAAGATTTCTTGTCCCCTGTGAATTCAGATGCAGTTAAAAAATACTTTGCATAAAATGACCCGCTGGACATAAAAACAGAATGTAAGTCCAGGCAAAAATAGGGCATCCCGGCGAGTCAAAAACAGAATAAAAGACTCGGGCAAAAATAAGGGAAAAATTGAAAAAATGTACACCCGCTGAGTTGAAAAGTCGCATTGGACAGCTCAGGCAAAAATGGGTATCCCGGTGGATTGAAAACCCGAAAGGGCGATCCACGCAAAATCAGGGAATAAGTGAACAACTGCATTCTGAATTCGTCTGTATCATTTACAACACGGCAAGTTTCAAAAGGATAAAGCATCGGTCAGGATCAACCTTCTTCAGAAAGCAAGATGAGAAGAATGTCAAGGTCATACAAGTCATAGCAAAGGAAGCTCGCCGAATCGTCATCAACATTGCCAGAACCTTTTACTTTCTCAATTTGTAACAATCTCCTAATTTCAAGGGATCTGTTTTTTGACTGTATCTGCCAATCCAGGGCACCCAGATTAATAAAATCAGATTTTCAGTCACACTTCGTTTCGTACATTTTTGTTTCGTTTGCAAAATGTCCAATGTCCATGATATAATATTTGCATAAAACAGATGTGCCTTTATAATAGAATGCTTGCAGGAAATGTATTTATTCTCAAGAATACCTAACTCCTATGACGAAATCCGATAAGGGATACCTCGGGATACTCGTGCGTTTCTTTGTCTTAACAGATTGCATGTATTCAAATATGCAGCATGGGGCATGCCAAGCACACTTCCCCAACATACCTCCTCCAAGCAGTATCTGAAATTCCTTTCCCAGTAGATTTGTCAAAGTCTCCTAATCCCCAGCCAGGATCCCCACAGAAAACTCTAGGAAGATCGTTCAGTGATATTTCCTCCCCCAAACAGAGTGCCAAGTCTCTCAAAGACAGAAGAACTATCTCCCCACAGAGTTCCAGCCTCTCCCAGAAGAGCAATGCCTGAAGTTCTCACATAACAAAGTGACAAAAGCTTCCTCACCCCCAGCTGGGCTTTCTCACTACCGGATAGATCTATCAGTGATCTATTTCCCCAAGCAAAGCCATACACCTTATCAGATCTGCCAATGATCTTCCCCAGCTGGGATACTCCTCCAAGCAGATCAGCCAGAGGTCTTCACAACAGCGGGATCCGAATCCCGGATCGGTTTCTCTTGCATAATCATGGCATTCGCATCATTTTTCCCACAAAGCGTAGCATTCCGTCTAATATGGAGCATTACGGCAAAAATCAAACATATTACATGAACACAAGTCAGGTCCGAACCGGTCACCTGTAAATACCAACAATACCTCATCAGCAATATACAAAATACATCTTCCCACAGAAAGACAAAGCGTCCCCTTTGCACTGTCCAACACAAATACATGTTCATATATACCTCTTTCGACGCTCGTCAGTGTCATTTTATCCTCCGCAGATAAGCTATAAACATCCTTTTGAATACGGAAACATATAAACACTTTCTTGACACTCGTTCATGTCACCACTCCCCAGCATGGTTGCCCAAACACTTGTCGCGAACCAAACACTTGTTTATAATACATTCCTTTTTGACACCCGTCCGTGTCATCCTATCCCCACAGGTCGCCAGAATACCTTGTTACACTCATAAGTTCATAACTTATACACTGTCTCTTCTGACACTCGTCCGTGTCACACCTTCCCCAGCAAGTTGAACACTCGTCCGTGTCTTTCTCATACTTCACAATACTTGTGTTTTACTTATACAGATGCTCGTCCATATCTTGTATATACACTTATTCCCTACAGATTCGACACTCGTCCGTGTTCTTTGTTAACCAGTTGGTACTCGTCCGTACCATCATCTCTGAACATCTGTCAGCGTTTGTTTCTACCAATACTCGTCCGTATCATAGTCTTAAGGATGCTCGTCCGCATCTTTAATCTATACTCAGCGTCAAAACACTTATACCTTTTTGGATGTAAACACTCGTCCGTGTTTACTATTCCCTAGTAAGTCGCCAGCAAAGCAACCTTTTTCTTTTATCCGACATTTGTCCTATGTCGTGATACTTTTGGCAGCCGTACCCTGCTAGGTGATCGTCTTTCACCTTTGGATGATCGTCCCTCATCGCTTTCCCCAACGGAGCCTCCATTTGGAACCCCTTTTCTATCCGACATTCGTCCTATGTCGTGATATTTAGCAGTCGTCCCCTGCTAGGTGATCGTCCTTCACCTTTTGATGATCGTCCTTCATCATTTTACCGATGGTCGTCCCCATCGTTGATTTTGTTATCTGGCATTCGTCCTATGTCATGATAAACCCCAAGAGCAGCTGTCCCCTGCTAGGTGATCGTCCTTCACCTCTTGATGATCGTCCCTCATCATTTTATCCGATGGCCGTCCCCATCGTCGACCTTTTTCTATCCGACATTCGTCCTATGTCGTGGTAAAAAGCAGTCGTACCCTGCTAGGTGATCGTCCTTCACCTTTTGATGACCGTCCCTCATCAATATTTCATTTATTCTTTGAACCGATGGTCGTCCCCATCGTTGTTTATCTTTACTTTGCAAACCTGATGGCCTTCCCCATCATTGCCTTTACTTCAAATCCCCAGAGAATCTTGTTTCCTTACCTGATGGTCGTCCCCATCATGGTATCTTTATTTCCCCAGCATGTCGATCGTCCCCGTCATTGCTTTATCCCCCAGCAGTCGTCCTCTGCTAGATGGTCGTCCTCCATCGCCTGCACTTTGATAATCATATTATACTGTCCTTTACAATTTATATCCCTTTTCTTCTTCTCCCCAGTGTGCAAATTTCGGATTGTCTTTGGTATTCAACCACAAGTTATCTTGTTTGTCTGTTAAGCCCGTCGCTTACATCCTGCACAGCTAACTCATGTTTGAATAAGGGCAGCTGTAAACACCTCAAATTTTCTCTCACTAAGTTCACACCATGGCTTGTGATCTTTCATATTTGCATTAGTTCAAGCATATCATATCATATTGCATTTTTGCTTCACTGCATTAGTTCAAGTTCATCTGCATCTGGGGTTTGTGATCTGAGCAATCCAAAGATCCATCTGAGCCACTCTAAAAGTCTCCAATCATTCCAACAGGGTCCATGTATGTTCTACTATAATTTTGTATCCCTCAAAGATCAAGGAAGTCAAAGAATCACAAGAACTTGGGAAGCATGGAAGCAGAGCTAGGGTTTCACTACACAGATGACCTGAAATTAGGGTTTTGGTTTCAGAGGCCATAACTCCAATTTTTTTTGTCATTCTTGTTTCTAATGGTCTCAATATGTTATAAGGGTCATGTGTACCATGTTTGATGAATAAATTCCTTGTGGAAGTCATATGTTCACTGGGTAACTTCTTGAGCAAGTCAGAGCAAAATCAGGGCATCTGAGGCCCCCAACAATCGAACCAAAGTGGATTTTTCATCAAATTGAAGTTATATGATCTTTATTTGATCATTGAAGTGTTTGGAAGTTCACAAAATTGAAGAAAAGTGAGCTAAACCAAAAGTTGCCAAAAATGGAAATGACTTGTAATGGAAACTTTCCATTTTGGGAAATTTTTTCAACCTCCTCTTTCTCAACCAAAAATGCTTCAAATGGAAAATTGTTGGTCATGAAAGTTGTAGATTGGATCATTCCCTTTTCAAAAAGTACAAGAACAAGTTCTAATTCCTTATGGAACTCAAGTTATGGCCTTTCAAAGTTGGCAAAAATCCTATAATTTTCAAGAATGCACCAAAGAGGGATTTTTGCAAAACCTCTTGCCCAACCATTTTGTGACCTCTAATACACTTCTATGTATCATACCAACATAGTACATTGCCTAAAAATCAGAATTGCCCAAAGAATCATGTCATTCCATGCCTTGAACATTAAGAAATTCAAAAGGGGCCAAACTTCTTCCAATTTGCAAAAGAGCACAAAACCTTTCACAAACTTGCTGAATTGCCACAAAATGCATTCCATGGCTCTCCTTGATCTATGTTGAACCAAGACAAGCCAAAAAGCCAGTTGCACAAGAGCCCATACCTCAAGTACAAGTTTTGTTGACTTTGTGCAAAAACACCCATACCAATCACACTATGCCACACCAACTCCTCTGACCAATCACAGCATCATATGCAAGCATTATGGAACTCATAACACACAACAAGCAAGGCTGAAACCTCAGAATCCTCAAGCTCTCAAAAATCACCCCATTTGCAAAACCTTCGAAACACACAGCACACTCACTCAAACTTCAAACTCTTTTCATTAATCAACTCAGTTTCATCAAAGGGCCATTTCCCACCCTTCATTGCAACCAAAAACACCCCACAACCAAAACACGATTTCTGACCAGCAAGAGTGCAAGCTCTCAAACCAGCCATTACAAAATTCTTCCAAGTATCAAAGCTTCATCAGGAGGTCAAGGGGAGTGAGTTTGCACAAGAGAAGACGACCAGAAGCTTCAAAATGAGAAAGCTTCACTTCAGGTAACCTCAAGAACAAATTTTCCATAAATGTAATTTTAGGTTATAGAAATGTTCCTTATGTTGTGCTGATCATGCTGATGCTTTTATTTTTGAAAATGGTTGCGTATTAAGGATTTCATGAACCTCTGAAACTTTTCCCGTGAAATATGTTTTGGTTTGATTCACATGATTGATGAAAAATAAATTTCTTTTAAGAGTAGATTTGAGTTTAGGAGGGTGAGAGGAGTTGATATGGAGCTTTAGAGCTCCAGAAATGACCTAAGGAAGATTTTCTTCTTGGGGTGCTGCCGGAGAAGATGACCGGAACACTGTTCCGGTCACCTGAAAAGGATTAGGGTTTTAATTAAGGTTAGCGTGAGTTTGAATGTGGGTCGTTCGATGGAGGTTTCCCGTGTGTGATGAAAGGCTCAGATTAGGTCTTTAAGCTTAATTCAGGATTAATTAAATAATTAATTAAAATTAACTCAGTTTGAATTATGGTCGTTGGATAGCGCGCGTTGTCAAAGCAAATTCCCCAGGGTTCAATCTCGTCCCTTAGATCAGCATACCTTCATTTAAATTCATTTTTATTTCATATTTTCTTATTTGTTTTGCACAATTAATTTAAAATACTTAAAAATTTCCAAAAATATTTTCCTTCTGCATTTTTTATTAAAATAATTTTCTCCACCCAAAAAAATTTTTATTTTTATTTTTTGAATTTAAAAACTATTTAAAAAATATTTAAATGTTTATTTTAATTAATTAATGGAAATTAATTAATTAAAATACCATTTAGGTTTCTAAAAATTCCAAAAAAATTCACATTGCATCTTAGGACATTTAGAAACATTGTCAAACCATTCATACAAATTTCGTTTTGGTTTTGAATCAATTTTGACATTTTTCTTGAATTTAGGGTTCATAAAAATCCCATTTTTGAACCCTAACTTCAAGAATTCTTTTCTGCCTAACCATGAAGGGTTGACATTGGTTCTTTTTGAATTGTTCTTCATATGGCATGTAGTATCTAGCATATTTTTTTCACAAATTTATCTTGCATTTTCCATTTGATGTGCATTTTCACTCTTAAGGTACCTTAAAACCCTAAATAACTTAGAAAAATCATAACTTTCTTTAGGTTAAGAGTTAGAACTTCTCCTTTGGGGTGTGATATCATATGGGGTTAGGGTTCCTTTGAGTTCATTTTCAATTTTTTGTCATGTGTTTTTCTTCTGTTTTTGACTTTTGCATCTCATATTGCTTTAAAACCCTAATTTCTCATGCTCATTTGCATACATCTTGCATATGCATCCATTCATGAACTTGCCATGACATTTCATGCATTCACATAACTTCTAAGACATCATAGGACACATTAGAATCATGCTTGATCATTTCTTCATCCATTTGCCATGTTGTGCATTCATTTCATTCCATGAACTTTCATGTGTTTTCATACTTCAAAACATTATTCCTTTGCATTCCATCTCTTATATGAACATTCACAACACTTGACATCATATGCATCATTTGCATCATGTTTATGCTTTTGGTTTTGGTTTGCATCTTTGCATTTGCTTCATTTTCATTTCACTTCATTTCTTTCCTTTATGCTAACATTTTCAGGTGGTAAGTAATTTGAGAAGTGAATTTTCCTTCACTTCTCATTTCTCTTCCCATTCTTCTTATGCATCCTTGCTGCATTTTCTTTTTCTTTAGAGTGAGCTTGCTCATTCATGTTCATCCTTCACTTTCTTTCTTCAAGTAACTTATCTTCTTCAATGAAGTAAGTTAACTTGTTTCTTATGCTTCATTTTCTTCCATCTGCTTCTTCCATTGGTGCCTTCTATGAAGATCTCTTGCAAGCCTTACAAACCATAGGAACACCCAAGCATGACAATAATTAGGGCTTTGATTAGTCCCCCTCTAGTTTTACCTTTGTGTCTTCTTTTGTGTCTCTCTCCTCATCTCATAATCAGAGACTAAACCTTTAAGGTTTTAAGACTTTGTGATTAGGGTTATGCCTGCATCCTTCTCTTAGGATGGAGTGTATAACTTTAATCCTAAGTGTTAAACCCTTAATTTGTTTAAACCTCTTAATCAATCCATCTTAATAATCACTAAGATAATAGCTTGTAACTTGGGCCTTGCATTAGGGTTCTAATTCTTCCTTAATTGGTTAAGAAGGACTAACCCTAGTGTTAATGGACAAGTCCCCCTCAAGTTGTCTTACAAACCATAAAACTCATTTCTTAATCTCACCCCTAATTAAAATCCACTTTAATAAAGGTTTGTTTTGTCATGAGGTTAATCCCTAATCATGGATTAAGTTGAGGTATCTTCCTCAGCTTAAGTGTGCTCATCTATTATCCTTCTATTAGGATGATGTAATGGGTTCACTAAATCCTTGATTATGGCTTAAACTCATTACTTAACACTAAACAAAAACTCAAAAACATCTAAATAATCACAAGTAGGTTAATGATCTTAATCCTACATTATCATGGTAATTAAGTTTGAGGTGTTTATCTCTTACTTAAGGTATTCTCATTATCCCTAATCAAAGGGAGGATATGATGAGTTTACTAACCCTTGGTTTAGGCTTAAGCTCATTAACTTATGACAAACACCAAAAAACAATAAAAAACTGAAAACACAAAAACAAACAATAAACGTCTCCTTCGGGATTCTTCCCTCATCATCTTCATTCACAAACGAGAACTTGCTTCTTCCGTCTAATGCAAGACAGTTAGCACTCGAGCCAGACGAGTCATACACTTGAGCATAGGCAAGCAAGCAGTTCACAGTCAATTTATTTTTTAGTCTCTTTGAGTCGAACTACGGTGTTCTGACTTCCTCATTGCACGAGAGGATACGTCAATACATCATATACATACTCATGGTACATCATACATCACACTCATCCTACATCATGAAGTCATACATCATACTTCAAGAAACATCAATAAACATCACAAACATCATAATCAATTAAATATGAATGATGTATGAGGAATAATCAATTAAATATGAATGCAGATGCAATGTTGTGATATTTTGAGGATGGTTGATGTATATTGTGTCTTACATTCATGACATTGAATTTATGAGGGGACTCCGGTCCATTGGTAGCTTCAATCCCATTGTGTGGATTGAAGTGATATGGTGTTTATGATGTGCTCCCTTTGGGTAGGATTGATGACCCAGTGTCCATCACATGAGGATGTTTCAGTACCACATGCATTAGTAAGAGGTTGCATTTCATTCTAAAATGACATATCATGAATGCATTGATGTTTTGTGTAATGATGAGTTGTATTTGGCGATGTGTACTAAATGAGCATGATGAATATTTCTATGACTTGATGATGATGATGATATGTATATATGAATTGTTGTTGTTGTTGTTGTTTTGAATTCTTAATTTTATATAATATTATGGAATGTGAATTTACTCACACTGCTTGTCTCCTGGTGATGGTCTATTACACCATCCTGCAAATAATCAAGGTTAGCTCAGTGCGTGCTTAGCTCAAAGATAGCGAGTCGTCGAGTTAGTTAGAAGTGGAGTCCTGCTATGTGTCCAGTAACATCATGATGGGCTTCGCTTGAATGATTATGTTTAATTGGATTAAGATGTTAAGTTTATTTGAGTATTTTGATAAAATGATATTTGAGATGATTTATGAGTTTTGTTTAATTGAAGAGGATTTTTATGACTTATTTGTTTTTCCGCTGCATAATTATGAAGAAAAGATTTATGTTGTTTTCATGATTTTATGAACCCGTATTGCGGGACAGGACTCTAGTTGATGTTTTGACTTTTGATTTTCAAGTATTAGATTTTTTTTTTAAAATAACTTAATTTATTAAATAAAATACCAAAATAACATATGTTACAAATAAATTACCAAAGTAACCTAGTTTGCAAACATATTCGCCACATGAATAGGCAAATATGCATAAAATTAGTATCAATTCGCCATATCATGTGATGACAATATGCACTTTTATACATATTCACCATTCCATTTGGCGAATGTATGTTAGTAGATAAAGGAATTCGCCTCTTGGTTTGGCGATGTACAAAGTGATTTGTTTTTTAAGTTTTCCTAAAGCTTTCCCAATAATTGACATATATATATTATAGAAAATAATTGGATTGATATTAGAATACTGATTGTTATTTAATGAATTAGTTTTATAAATGAAAATAATATTTCTATTTTGAATTTAAAATTAATTTTAGAATCTAAAAAATAAAAATAATTAAATGCATGAGAGAGAGAAAATAAAAAAAAAATCAATTTTTGAAAAAGAATAATTACTATGATAATTTATATGGAAGAAAGTGGTGTATTAAATGGTATATTAATTGCCCTTATCATATGCAAGAAAAACCCTTATAACTTCTATATAAGTCGAGAAACAAAAATAATAATAATAATTAAATGATCTATTATAATATAATCTAACATATATAAATGTGATAAAAATATATTAATATTAGATAATGATGTTATTTTAAGAATAAGGTTTAACTTCATAGGTTATTTTAAGAATATGGTTTAACTTCTTTAATGTTAAATATCATTTTCATTTATAAAATCAATCCATTAAATAACAATAATTATTCTAATATCAATTACATTAAGCCGTGATAAATATCACATCTTCTCAATATTTAAAAAGATAGAAAAACAATTGAGATTGAGGGATTTGATGTAATGGAAAGAAGCAATGATTAAACATAAATGTTAGTCCTGTAAAATATCATGCATATAAAGTTATACAAATAGTAGTCATCATTAAGAAAAAAAATCAAATTAAATTTATATAAAGGGTATAAATCATGACTGTATAATATAAAGGTACAAAGTAATATTAAAATATTACCATAAATTAAAATAATTTTAAAAAAATTAAAAAATTAATATTATTATTTATATTTTAGTAGCGTTTTTTATTGTAATTAATATATTTATAAATAAATAAAATTGATAGATATAAATATTGTTTAATATTTTGTCAATTGTTGCAACAAAAAAAATAGAAGCAAACTCTTTAAATGTTATTTCTAACTCTTTAATAACAAAGACAATTCATTAATAAAAAAATTGGAATTATAGAAACTGTGTTTCTTCTTCAACATTTTAATTGGGACATACTAATTTAGATTAATTGGACATAATAATAATAATAATAATAATAATAATAATAATAATAATAATAATTTTAATCAAAATTATATTAATATTAGTACAAATACTACCTTTAAAGATTCTAGAGTTAATTTTTTACTTCTTATATATTATTTTTATTTATAAAACCAACCCATTAAAATATCTACAATTATTATATATGATATCAATTTCTTTAATCCGTGATAAATATCACATATTTTCACTATTTTAAAATATATACATGTAAAAATTTACACGGTTAAAAATCATAGAAATCATTAAGAATACAAAACAAAAATAAATTAATATAAACCAAAATAAATTAATATAAATGGTACATAAATGGTACATATCATGAGTTTATAATATAATATAAAGGGTACATACTAATTTAGATTAATTGGAAAATAATATTAAAATAATAATAATAATAATTCATATATTAATATTAATACAAATTCTACCTCTAGAGATTCTAACATTAATTTTAAATTCAAAATAGAAATATTATTTTTATTTATAAAACTAATTCATTAAATAACAATCAATATTCTAATATCAATCCAATTATTTTCTATAATATATATATATATATATATATATATATATATATATATATATATATATATATATATATATATATATATATATATATATATATATATATATATGCTTTAGGAAAAATTAAAAAACAAACCACTTTATACACATTCGCCAAACCAAGTGGTGAATTCCTTTATGTACTAACACACATTCGCAAAATGGAATGGTGAATATGTATAAAAGTGCATATTATCATCACATGATATGGCGAATTGGTACTAATTTTATGCATATCCGCCTATTCATGTGGCGAATATGTTTGCAAACTAGGTTACTTTGGTAATTTATTTGTAACATATGTTATTTTGATATTTTATTTAATAAACTAGGTTATTTAAAAAAAAAATCCAAGTAGTAAATGTGATGCCCTTTTTATGAATTTTATTATGATAATTGATTTAAATTGCTTAATCTGTGATGGGGTAGAAAGGGTGTTACAAATTTCCTAATGAACCAAACCCCTTCTAGGGCCTTAAAGAGAAATTTGAGCTTATGCAAGATATGAGGACCCTTGTGGGCTTGTTGCAAGACAACTTGACTATCATTTTTAGCTTTGAAGGATCACAAATTGATAGATCACTAATCACATGCCCTATACCTCTAACCATGGATGTTATGCTTCATTTTTCTATGCAAAGATGAAAGGATATGTATGTTATATGTTATGCTATATGACATGAAATGAGAGGGCAGATTTTGGGGTGTTACATTATGCCATAGTGATTGTGAAGTTGCATGGTGTTCCTTTGTGTATTGTGTCGAATCGAGATCTGAGATTTACTTATGAGTTTTGGAAGAGTCTGCAAGAAGCGTTGGGTTCTAAGTTGAGGTTGAGTTCAACGTATCATCCTTAGACAAATGGTCAAACTGAGAGGAGGATCCAATCGTTAGAGGATTTGTTGAGAGCTTGTGTTCTTGAGCAGGGAGGTTCGTGGGATACTTATCTTCCATTGATCGAGTTCACGTATAATAACAGTTACCATTCTAGTATTGGAATGACAACTTTTGAGGCGTTGTATAGTCGGAGATGTAGGACTCCTTGTGTTGGCATGAATCCAGAGAGAGTGCAGTGCTTGGACCAGAGATAGTCTGAGAGACTACCGAGAATGTGAAATTGATTCGAGAAAAGATGAAGGCTTCTCAAAGTAGGAAGAAGAACTATCATGATAAGCGAAGGAAGGATTTAAAGTTTCAAGTTGGTGATCATGTATTCTTAAGAGTTACGCCTGTAACTAGTGTTGGACGAGCGTTGAAGTCCAAAAAGCTTACTCCTCGTTTTATTGGTCCGTATCAGATTTCGGACAGGGTTGACAATGTTGCTTACAGAGTGGCTTTACTGTCAAATTTTTCGAATTTTCATGATGTGTTCCACGTGTCGCAACTCCGGAAGTATATTCCAGATCCTTCTCATGTGATTGGTATGAATGATGTGCAAGTACGAGATAATCTCACTGTGGAGACGATACCGATACGAATTGAGGAGCATGAAATGAAGTCTTTAAGAGGCAAAGAGATTTCTTTGGTGAAGGTTGTTTGGTTGTGAGTGGCCGGAAAGAGTATGACATGAGAGTTTGAAAGCAAGATGTAGGAATCTTATCCTGAATTGTTTGGGCAAGGTAAGATTTTCGAGGACGAAAATGTTCTAAGTGGGGGAGAGTTGTAACGCTCGTATTTAATTAATTAAATTAAATATTTTAGCGTATTTTTCCTGATTAATTGTTGTTAGGTGTTGTTTTGTCGAGTATGTCGTTAAATTGTTTAAGTTGATGGTTAAGTCGTGTTTGAGTTGGTCGAGTTAATTAAGTTGAAATAATAATATAATTATTAATGAAATAATATTAGTAAGTGGGTTTGGTTGTGGTATGAGAGTAGTAAAGGTGAGGGTGCTATTTTAGGCCCATTAGTAATTTGATTAATTAGTGAAATAATAGTATTATTAAGTTAAAAAACTTAATTAGAATGATTAATCAGAATTTGGTGAAAGAACAAGTCTTGAGAAATAACAAGGAGACTAGGATTGAATTTTCGTAGAGAATTTTTGCTGTAAATTCGAGCTTCCTTCAATTCAAGGTAAGGGTGGAGTTCGAATTCTATAACTGCGATTAAGATAATTCGTATGTAGGCTGGGTATTTTCGTATGATTTTTGTTGTGATCTTGTATGATGTCTTGTTGTTGATTTCGTATGAATTTGTCATGAAGAATATGTTGTGATCTGTTATGTTGTTGTGATTGTTGTTGTTGCTGAAGTGGTTTTGTTGCAAGAAATTTGTGTATAGATGAAATTTAGGACTCGTAATCGAATGTAATATTGTTAGATGATATATATATATATACAAAAAATTATAAATCTAAAATCAATGTAAAAACTCAATTAGGCTTGAATTGAATGCTGAAGGTGAATTCATAGAAGAAGTGGGACTGATGTGAAGAACTGGGAATCACCTAGTAGATCTGGTATTACGCGTAATAGGGGAAGCCTTATGCGTAACACATGACTGTTACGTTGGGCATTACGTGTAAGGAAAGAGTTATGGCACGATCCTCTGGCCATTTACGTAAGCCACACGTAAGGGTGTAGGTATTATGCATAATGACAACATTTACGCGTAATGGGGCGTAAGAAGAAGAGTATTACACGTAACAGCAAATTTATACGCGTATGAGCAGAGCTGTGTACAGAAAATACATTTTTTGACGATTCGTCCTGTTTTCGTATCCAAGTCGAACTGAGTTGATTCTAGAAATTAATTAGAAATAAAATAAGTTGATTTAGTAAAGTTGAGAACTAAAATAATTAATTTAAAAATTTAATCAATTAAGTCACAAGTAGTTGGTTATTTCCATGTTGTAGTTGTTTGAAGTCGATATAAGTTATGTTGTCCCGATCTTGAAAAATATTAAATTGTAGGTCGATTGACCAATGTTGATATATGTTATTGCGTTGTTAAGTTGTTATTTATGTTGTATGTCATTCATAAGTTACATACATTTGTATATTTCCAAGTGGAAGCAAATGCTCAAATCAAGTTGACTTGAATTGACAAATATATTGTTATCTCGATAAACTGATAAGATTTTAAGTTGGAAGTTTTACTCCAAATGGTACCACATGCATATACATATGTTTTATATACGTGTTGTTAATCGTTGTGGTATGTAGTGATATGTTGATTCTCGTTTACGTTATTGATTATATACTCTTGCTTATATTGTTCGATATCTCGTTAATCGTTGTGGTATGTAGTGGATTGGAAAGAAACATAGGAAGAAATTTAATTGTAATTATTATGATTGGTACACACATCCTAAGGAATTTTTGTTATAGTTTCCGGAATTAGGTGGTGTTATAATTTTTTTGTTTGTATACGGGTTGAATACCCGTTTGTATTCTTGATATATATAATATTTTGTTTAGTAAAAAAAAAAAAAAAATGTAGTGATACGTTGATTCTCGTTTACGTTTACGTTATATTGTTCGATATCTCATCCTTTATATAAAAAAAGGTTAACACAGTCTAATTTAATGAAAACTAAAAAAAGTTTTATGTTTGTTATTGTACACAAGTCATGATTTTGAGGCCAAATTACACTACTTGACAACTACTTAATTGAATTAAGTCTAATCTTTCAAAGTGTAGAAAATTAATGTACTTCAAAATACAGTATATGAGAAGTTCCTATATTCATTTAAACCAAGATTGACTCGAGAAACCACAAGCTAAATATATGCACATATTGATGTAGTAGAAACTATTCTTTACCCAAAAAAAAAAAAAAGACTACAAAAGGAAATGTAACTTTCTTTAAGCTAATGTAGTTTTTCAAACAACAGACTCTAAAACTCAGTCTTCATTGATTTGTTTAGCCACCATGATTGATCTGCATCTTTTTAACAACTTGGAATCTCCATCTCCTCAACATATCATCCACTCTTCCTGCACATATTTGCTATCTTAAGCCATTCCATGGCAAAAACTGAACAAATTCAAAGTTATTATTATGAATAATATCTTAGAAACTCTGACGTTTTTTGGTTAAGGGTAGCCGCTGCTGCCATCGTCGCAGCCACACCGCCCGGTGTAGTTCTCATGTCAGCTTTGTTTCTAAGCTCAGCTCCAATCACTCCCTCTGCATCCTCTCGTGTTACCGCCTTGTCTGCTCCCAGCTTCTCCCTTGCACCCTGTCATATAGTAGACCATAATCTAGTACATTATCTTAATCAATACTCAATAATTCTAAACTGAAGTCCGTAAATCGTAATGTTATATAAGATAAGTTACCGATACAACATCAGCCAATGTTGTTTTCTGCAGGTCAGGCATAGTACGAGTGTTCCGAGTTGCTTCGGACTGAGCAATGGCTCCCAGCCCACCGGGCTCAGTTTGATTCTTTCCGGTGGCTCTCATTTCCGCTGCTTGTATAGCAGCAGCATCGCTCTGATCCAATGGCTTATCACCAGCTCGAGTTAAAGCAGAAGCTTCCAGCGCCTCTCCAATGGTTATAGCATTCTTGTCCAATTCCAAACCAGGATCATTCATGGGCACATCAGGTTCAACGAACTCTCCTACAACTTGTGACCCAACGGACTCAGTTATCACGCGGTTTCCACCCATTTTGGCTTCGGAGATACTCACGCCTTGGTTCCTGGCTATGTCTGAGATGTCGTCGCGGTGGACAAGACCGGTTGCGGTGTTTACTGCGGCTGCTGATTGCATGACTGAAGCGGGACTTCCCTTTTGGGTTTGTCCTAAGGCTTGATTCTCTTTTGCCTGCATGAGAGCTGCGTCTCTTGGTTTGATTGGTTGGGATGCTAATTCTCCGGAGACGTTGAAAACATCGCCGTATTTGATTGGTTGCTGCTCGGGAAATTGATCTGCTCGTGCTCTCTGTTGCAGTTCTTTACTCATGATGATTCTGCACTTTTGTTTCGTTTGCTTTGCTTTGTGTGATACCAACTTATGTTGCCCAATTGCATTGGATCTAGAGCTATAATTGAGTAAGTATATATAGAAGAAATTAGTGGATCAATAGATATGAATGGAGATTTTACAGATGTCAAGCGAGGGAAAGAGGATTGTACATGTTTAGAGGCATATGTGGCACTAGAAGCAGCAAAGTGCATGCAGCATGACATGTGTTAAAAGAAAAGTTATCTCTAGATAAAAAAGATAAAGTATATCTCTAGAAAAAGCAAAGTTATCCAAATGTAATAAGAAACCATTTATATATATATATATATATATATATATATATATATATATATATATATATATATATATATATATAATATTTGACTTCTACACAGTTCTTAAGAAAATAATTAGATATATTAATTTTAGTGATAAAATTATTATTTTTTACATTTTGATAATATAAGTTAATATTCAGTGCCACAATTTTTATGACTAAATTAATGTTTAAATTGTTCAATGGAAATAGAAAAATAGTGTAGAAGGGATGACAAGATATTTTTAAATAATTGAACCTCTTTTTCAAAAATAAAATATCATATGTTTTTCAAAAGTGTACGTGGAAGGTTTTAAGCAAAAATATGAAATTTATACTTTTACAAATATCTATTGATGATATTGAATTGATTCGGTTGTATTTCCACGAGATGTGTTTATAGAACGATTCAATATCAATGAATTCTAACCTCAATTAATTCTCAAAATTTAATCATTAATTCATCTCGATTTGGTACTACTTCTAACAAAATCTAATCTTACATAATAAATTGCTAATAATTGAGTAAACGATAAACTACACTCGAGTTGAAATACGTAAGCGTGCAAAATTCTACGAAAATTTAATGCAAGACTAAGGAAGAGAGAGTACAATGAGATATATAGTGTTTCAGTGTTCGTCCTCGCTTTGCCTATGTGCACTCTTCAATGATTTTCCATTGAAACCTACATTGTACATTTTTTTACTAATATTGAAAATTTTCATACAATCATCAATTCACTATAATGTTGAGAAAAATAAAATCTCTTATCTGGATCTTAACTTATATACAATGTAATGTCAAACTTATGTGTAATTTTTACTCAATTAATGCTTCTTGAACCTTCCAATATCATCAATCTATCCAAAGCCTTTGTGTGTAAAAATCACCCCTTGATTCTACCGAGACCTTGAGTGATGAATTTGACGAAGTTTTTTTTATAGAAAAACTTTGCCTTTTCCATAGTCTTCCACACATTCACTACCAAAACAATTTGGAGAGAAAAACCTCCTTCTTTTCATTGTAATTTGTTAAGAACCTCATTCTTAATCTTGCAAGCTACCTGAAAATCTCAATTAAATCTTCAAGAACGATTTGTTTCATGACAAATCTTCCTCAATCAATTACAAATATCTCATTATCAAGATCTGAAATCAAACTGAAGTTGAAGATGCAAGAATTTCGATGCAAGAGTTTTTGAACTTTAAAAATCAGAGGGTGTGGGTTTATGTTAGCTCCCAAGTTCGACGCTTGCATTTGATTAAAGGAATCAAGAATTTTGAAGGAAATTAGGAGACTTCAATTAGAATCATGTTGTTGGAAAGTCAAGTCGAAGTCGTCTTCGCGCAAGAAGGAGAAATCATCTCTTGGACTTAGGAATATTGTCCAAATAGTTTGAAGGTATCCTTCGACGGAAGTACTACTGATGGTACTTCGACTAGAAGATTTGAAATCAAATAAAAGGGGAAACATTAATTCTTATCCATTTCTTAAAAGAGACATGTGGCGCATATCCAAGGATAAAAGACATGCAGAGTCACACTTGTCTCATTTTCGTTTGTAAGCCGTTAATGGCAGTTATTTTCGATTCTTATAAATAACAAGTTCTAGTATTAGGATTGCGTGTGTTCAATTGTGTACAAGTTACTCCAAATACTCAAAGTACCAGTGTTAGAGAAAAGAGTGTGAGAGAATGTATATTGTAAAACAACATTTTTATCTTTTAATGCAATTTGACAAGATTTTCATATAATAGTTCCTCTTTAATTTATGCAAGTTATTTTATACATTTTACCAGTCGCTTGCCTTTAAGTTCATTACGCTTCATTTTACTTACGCTTTGAAAACAACCCTTTTTATTCCAGGAATGTTGTCAAAGTATTCATTATAATTTCCAGAATTTTCATAAAGAATCAACTAGCACATGTCCTAGGATTAATCTGATTGATTTTGTAAGTCACCAAAGTTAGATTTGTAAGACCAACGGTTGTTTACCAATTTTCACGGTAAACAAATTGGCATGCCCAGTAGAACAATACTATGTGATATTTTTTGAAAACATTTGTACTGTATTTTGAAAATTTGCATCATTTTCATTCTAATGTTTCCCTTGTCACATACTTCGTTGTATGCTATTACGAAGCGGTAAACAAATCAGTCGTTACTAACGAGGACAGACCTAGGGGAAGACGTATAAAGAAAATGGAAAGTACAAACTAGACAACTAACCCAAATCCTCCAAACACATCAAATAGTGGAGATGCACCTAATGTGTCTTCGGCAGGAGGACTAATGGTTCCAGCAACTGTATCCGAACCAACGTCGTCAATGGCAAGTTCAATGCTTACTCAGTCCATTGCATTTGAAAACTATAATATGATAAAAAAAAGTTATATTAGAAGAACAAGTTCACGTTCAATGCTAGCTTGACAAAAGTTCTTCAACTCCTTATCCGCTTTTTTGTCTTTAATAGTTAGAACGTTATTTAATTATCCTAGTTCTTCAACCACCCCTACCTTCACCTCTAGTTCATTTTGAAAAATATTATTTACCTTGCAAACAAAACTAAAGGTGGAAAGAAGGGTGGTCGAATAACTACAATCACTAAATAAATTTTTAACGTTAAAGAACAATATACATTCAATGGATTGACAAATTCTTGTCAATAATTGAACGTGTACTCGTTTTCTAATATAACTTTATTTATCATATTATAGTGTTCAAATGCAATCTGAAAAGTTATATATTCGATAAGGTATTAAAAAACACTCAAACCACATAATATATAATAAACTCATTTTTTAAACAAACATTAACAATATCATTCATAAAAAACATTCATCAACAACAAACCATAAACAACAAACATGATACAATAAGCATATCAAGTCATATAATGCTTTAGAAATGTACCAAACATATCCCATAATGGCGTGTGTCCACAATGAAAGAAGGATGAAGCTAAAGTTAGAGATGTAAACTTGTGTCTATTTTGAATGCATGTCATATTTGGATCTTTGACACAAGTTTTCAACGCTAAATTTTGCTTTATTCGCTTTATTGAAACAAACATCCCTACCTACAAGTCAAGACAAGCAGAAGGTTCAACCATTATGAAACATGTTATTGAAACATAAACAATAATACATAAACAAATTTTGAAACAAAAACTATAGTGAAACATACCTGTAAATAGCGATTGGTTAAGATTTGATGGTATGGTTTCATTTTGGGATTTCCATATGAGAGAGACGAGTGACATTGATGTTATGATTTTGTTTTGGGGTTTCCATATGAGAGAGACAGGTGACAAAGAAGTTAGGGTTTTGTTATGAGATATATACGTGAAAGAGTTGTTAAGGTTTTCTTTTGAGAGAGATGGTTGTTATGTACTAAAGTGAGAGATGATTTAGCTTATATATAAATAAGTAGCACCTTTCACCATGGTTGATAATAAGAACTGTGATGAAATAATTGAAACTTACACCACGATTGATTATAAAAATCATGGTGATATACAAGGTCAATTACATTATTATCACAATAAATACAAAATTGCTGATGTTGGAACTCAAACCATTTCACTCCAGGTACATTTCATTACGGTTGTTACATTTGACCATTGTGACTTGACCTTTAATAAATACAAAAAAATGTCAAAAAATAAACTACTACCACGATTAACACGAAGACCATTGTAAAATTGGGGTTACGCAAGGTCCAATTTATAGTAGCGGTGTTTGACTCTAATGGTGTGGCTTGTGTATTAAATGTGTGATATGTTATGTGGGTTTATCTATCCTCGCATTATTTATGCCATTTTATATTGAAGTTTATTCTCACCCCTTTTGCTTTATGTTATCCACCATGGACATCTTACAGATAATCAGGAGTAAAGTTTGTCATTGTGAGTGTCTCTCTCGGGATTTCATCTTGGTACAGACATGAAAGTGGCGCGAAAAAGGAAGAGTCTCCAGTACTTATATGTCACAACCATCTTCTGAATGATCTTCTTAATATTCTTATTCGCAACTTCAACAACCCCATTCATCTTCGGTCTATAAGGAGAAGAATTATGGTGTTGAATCTTGAATTCTTCACAAAGCTCTTTCATCATCTTATTATTCAAGTTTGAACCATTATCAGTAACGATTCTATTTGGAACACCATATCTGTAGATAATGTTATTCTTGATAAACTGAACCATGACTTGCTTGGTCACATTATCATATGATGCCGCTTCCACTCACTTGGTGAAGTAGTCAATTTCCGCAAGAATAAAACGATTTCCATTTGAAGCCTTGGGTTCAATCATACCAATCATATCAATTCCCACATAGAGATATGCCACATGGAAGAAATCACATTGAGATGAGTTGGTGGCACATGAATCTTATTAGCATACACTTGGCACTTATGGCACTTTTTCACATACTTGCAACAATCAGATTCCATTGTCAGCCAATAGCAACCTTTCCTCAACATCTTTTTAGCCATTGCATGCCCATTGGCATGAGTACCGAAAGATCTTTCATGAATTTCTTTCATTAACATGTCTGCTTCGTGTTTATCCACGTATCTGAGCAAGACCATGTCAAAATTCCTCTTATAAAGCACATTTCCATTCAGGAAGAAATTGCCTGCCAATCTCCTCAAAGTCCTTTTATCTTTATTTGATGCCCCAAGTGGGTATTCCTAACTCTGGAGAAAACATTTAATATCATGATACCAAGGCTTGTCATCATGGACCTCTTCAACAACGAACACATGAGCCGGTCTTTCAAGCCGCATCACTCTGGTCATGGGAATGTCATTCCACTGGTGCACCTTTATCATAGAAGCTATAGTTGCCAAAGCATCTGCCATCTGATTTTCATCACGAAGTACATAATGAAACTCAACTTTAGTGAAGAAAGTTGATATCCTCCTGGCATAATCTCTATAAGGGATTAAGTGGGATTGATGAGTTACCCACTTACCCTTGATCTGATCGATTACCAAGGAAGAATCTCCATACATATCAAGATATTTAATCCTCACATCAATAGCTTCCTCAAGACCCATAATATAGGCTTCATACTCAATTTCATTATTGGTACAAGGGAAAGTCAACCTTGCAGCAAAAGGAATATGTGAATGTAAACACCCTAAATTTTCCCTCAACAAGTTCACACCATGTCTTGTGATCTTTCATCTTTGCATAAGTTTAATCATATCATATCATGTGGCATTTTTGCTTCACTGCATTAGTTCAAGTTCATCTGCATCTAGGGTTTGTGATCTGAGCAGTCCAAGATCCATCTGAGCCACTCCAAAGGTC
The DNA here is from genome assembly GCA_963966055.1 of Lathyrus aphaca. Taxonomy (NCBI): domain Eukaryota; kingdom Viridiplantae; phylum Streptophyta; class Magnoliopsida; order Fabales; family Fabaceae; genus Lathyrus; species Lathyrus aphaca. Next base: position 182,700,459 of record OZ014520.1, read on the forward strand.
TTAAATTATCTAAAGAGGGTCCATGTATGTTCAATCATCATATTTCATCCTCCAAAGATCAAGGAAGTCAAAGAATCACAAGAACTTGGAAAGCATGGAAGCAGAGCAAGGGTTTCACTACACAAATGACCTGAAATTAGGGTTTTGGTTTCAGAGGCCATAACTCCAAATTTTTTGGTTATTATTGTTTTTATTTGTCTTAATATGATAAAAGGATCATACATACCAAGTTTGATGAATAAATTCATTAGGGAAATCATCTGTTCACTGAGTAACTTCCTGAGCAAGTCAGAGCCAAATCAGGGCATCTGAGGCCCCCACCATGGAACCAAAGTGGATTTTTCATAAAATTGAAGTCATATGTTCTTTATTTGATCATTGAAGTGCTTAGAAGTTCATAAATTTGAAGAAAAGTGAGCAAAACCAAAAGTTGCCAAAAATGGAAATGACTTGTAATGTAAACTTTCCATTTTGGGAAAGTTTTTCAACCTCCACTTTCTTAATCAAAAATGCTTCAAATGAGAAATTGTTGGTCATGAAAGTTTTAGATTGGATCATTCCCTTTTCAAAAATTACAAGAACAAGATCTAATTCATTTTGGAACTCAAGTTATGGCTTTCCAAAGTTGGCAAAAATCACATAATTTCAAGTTTCATGCCAAAGAGGGATTTTTGCAAATTCACTTACCAAGCTTCTAAGTGACCTCTAATTGACTTCTAAACATCATAACAACATCACATGACTCATTTTGCTGCAAATTGCCCAAAGAATCACAACATTTCATGCCTTGCCCATGAAGAAATCTCAAAAGGGCCAAACTTTGTCAATATTGCAAAACCTCCCATAACCTTTCACAAACATGCTGAATTGCCTCAAAGTGATTTCCATGGCCATCCTTGATCCTTGCTGCACCAGACACCCCATTGTACCAAGCCTGGACCAGCCCATACCTTAAAGTACAACCAACCTTGACTTTTTGCATTTTCACCCATACCAATCAGCATAGCCCACACCAACTCCACAGACCTATCACAAGTTGATATGTGGACTTTATGCAAGCCATAACACACAAGAACCAAGCTTGAATCCTCAGCATTTCCCTAGTTCACAAAAATCATCTCTCTTGCATTTTCCTTCGAAACACACAGCCCAATTGCTCAAACTCAAAACAAACACCACCATTCATCTCAAAATCAATCACTGATCACAAACCACCCCTCAAAACAGCCAAGAACACATCACAAACAAAACACGATTTTCTGACCAGAAGAGTCTAAACTCACAAACCAGCCTTCCTAAAAGCTATCCAAGCATCAAAGCTTCTTCAGGGAGGCCACTGGAGGCATTTTGCACCAAGGAAGCAGCCAGAAAGCTCAAGGGTTGAAAGCTCCATCTCAGGTAGCCATCTCAGACTTTTTTTCCAGAGCTCTCTTTTTAAGTTATAAAATTGTTCCTCTTGTTGTGTTGATCATGCTGAACCTTTTATTTTTGAAAATGGTTGTGATTTGAGGATTTTATGAACTTCTGAAAGTTTCACCATTTTTGTTCATTGCTTCGAATCTTGAGATTGAGTGAAAAGAAATTGTTTTTGAGGGTGGATTTGATCTTAGGGGAGTGAAAGGATTGAATCTGGAGCTTTAGAGCTCCAGAAATGACCTAGGGAGTGAGTTGCAAGTTTTCAGGTGATGGGGTCACCGGAGAAGACGATCGGAGCTCTTCTCCGGTGACCTGAAAGTCATTAATTTGTTTAATTAGGGTTAGAGCAGAGTTTAAACCTGGACCGTTTGATTTAAGTTTGGCGCGTGTTCTGGATGGCTAGGATCAGATCATTAGTTTTAATTTAGGATTAAATAATTAATTAATTAAGTTTAGTTAGGTTTGAATTTGGGCCATTGGATGTGGCGCCAGTCAACAGATCCCAAACCCAGTTTCAATCCAAGCCATCCATCCTGCATACTTTCTATTTATTTTAATTTTATTTCATTTTTCTCATTTTATTTTGCACGAATTTTTTAAAATAGTAAAATTCATCAAAAAATTCTGAAAATTTTTATCAAGCCTTTTATTAATTTTCAGAAACCAAAAATATTTTTATTTTTATTGTTTTCATTAAAAAAGTATTTTTAAATCATTTAAATGTTTTATTTAATTAGTTAATTGATTTAATTAATTAAAAATACATTTAAGTATTTAAAAATCACCAAAAAATCAGAGAACATTTTTAGACATTTAGAAACATTTACAAACTCACCATACAAATTTCTTTTTAGTTTTGATCATACTTTGACATTTTTCAATGAATTAGGGTTCTTAAAATTGTTCATTTTCTAACCCTAACTTCAAAAATTCATAACTTTTAAACCAAGTTGAGTTTGTGGATGATTCTTTTTGCATTGTTCTATGCATGACTTCTAGTTTCTAAAAGCATTTTTATTTTATTTTTATCTTGCATTTTCTCATTATTTGGCATTTTACATTGAAGATCACCCAAAAAACCCTAAAAACTTAGGAAATTCATAACTCCTTTTAGGTTTAGCTTCTGACCTCCCCCTTTGGATGGTAACCTAGTATAGTTTTAGGGTTCCTTTGAGTGCATTTTCAATTTTTTCTCATGTCATTTGCTTCTGTCTTTGCCATTTGCATCTCATCCTTTCATAAAACCCTAATTTCTCATCTTCATTTGCATTCATCTTGTATATGCTTGCATTCATGAACTTGCCATGACATTTTATGAATTCACATGACATATAAGACATCTTAGGACACATTAGACTCATGTTTGATCATTGCATCATCCATTTGCTATGTTATGCTTTCATTTCATTACATGTGCATTCATGAACTTTCATGCTCCTTTCATGCTTCATTTGCATCCTCATTACTTGTATGATCATTCACATCTCTTGACATACATTTGCATCATCTCTTAGAATCATTTGCATCATGAATGTGCTTCTGGTTTTGGTTTGCATCCTTGCATTCATTTCATTTTCATTTCATTTCATTTCCTTTTACTAACTTTTCAGGTGGTAAGTTACTTTGAGAAGTGAATTTGCCTTCACTTCTCACATTCTCTTCTCATATCTTTTATGCATCATTGCTGAATTTTTTATTTGTATTAGAGTGAGCTTGCTCATTCATGTTCCCTCCTCACCTTCTTTCTTCAAGCAACTTATCTTCTTAAGTGAAGTAAGTTGACTTGTTTCTTTTGCTTCTCCTCCTTTCATCTGCTTCTTCCTTGGTGGCTCTTCTTGAAGATCCCTTGCAAGCCTCATAAACTCTAGGAATACCCAAGCATGACCACAATTAGGGTTTGATTAGTCCCCCATTAGTTTTACCTTTGTGTCATCTTTTGTGTCTTCTCTTCCCACCTCATAATCAATGACTAAACTTTAAAGGTTTTAAGGCTTTGTGATTAAGGTTATGCCTGCATCCTTCTCTTAGGATGGAGTGTATAACTTTAATCCAAAGTGTTAAACCCTTAATGTGTTTAAATCCTTTAATCAATTCATCTAATAATCACTAAGACATCAAGCTTGTAACTTGGGCCTTGCATTAGGGTTCTAATTCTTCCTTAATTGGTTAAGAAGGACTAACCCTAGTGTTAATGGACAAGTCCTCCTCAAGTTGTCTTACAAATCATAAAATTCATTTCTTAACCTTTCCATTAACTAAAATCCACTCTAATAAAGGCTTTGTTTTGTCATGAGGTTAATCCCTAATCGTGGATTAAGTTGAGGAGCCTTCCTCAGCTTAAATGTTCTCATCTATCATCCTTCTATTAGGATGGTGTAATGGGTCCATTAAATCCTTGATTATGGCTTAAACTCATTACTTAACACTAAACAAAAACTCCAAAAACATCTAAATAATTACAAGTAGGTTAATGATCTTAATCCTACATCATGGTGATTAAGTATGAGGTGTTTACTTCATACTTAAGGTTTTCTCATTACCCCTAATCAGAGGGAGGATGTGATGAGTTTACTAACCCTTGGTTTAGGCTTAAGCTCATTTTCTTATGACAAACTCCAAAATCAATAAAAGATTGAAAACACAAAAAACAAACAATAATCGTCTCCTCCGGGATTCTTTTCTCACCTCATTCACTCACAAACGAGAACTTGCTTCTTCCGTCTAATGCAAGACAGTTTTCACCTAAGCCAGATAGGTCATACACTTGAGCATAGACAAGCAAGCAGTTCACAAGTCAATTTATCTTTCAGTCTCTTTGAGTTGAACTACAGTGTTCTGACTTCCTCATTGCACGAGAGGATACGTAGGCATAACTTAACAGTTATCGAACAAAAGTCTCTGTGTATTCCCCTTATTCCAGCATCATTCTTTTAAGCCTCATTGTCTTGAGCTTTGCACTCTTTCCTTGCACTGACACTCCTTTATTTCACTTCACATCTCTTTTGCACTGACACTTGTACATTCTTTTCCAGCTTTTGCACACAGATAGCACTGACACTACCCCTTTAAACACAAACTTTCAAGCATGGATCCCGTCGAGTACGACGGACAATCTGGGTGCTAATACCTTCCCAGGTTGTAACCAACCCCTTTTCTCAGTTCTCTGGTTAGCGACCGTCTTATCCATATCTTTCCAAGTTTATGCAGCATTACCTTTCCTTCGGGATAAAAATGCCTAGCTGGCGACTTTTTTCAGTTCATCTTCATGTCCTTCCTCTTTCGCCGACCATTCGCGTCTGTACCCCTCTTGGCCGTGTGTCATCGGGTGGGAGCGACAGCTTGGCGACTCTGCTGGGGAAACTTATATTGCAACCAGGGTTTCTGGTTCTTTTTGTGGGTTCCTCCTAGCGCTTGTTTGATTTGTGTTTACTGGGGTGTTATGTTCTAATTGTGTTTATTTATTTGCTTTATTTATTGCTTTATGTACAAGTTTATTTATTGCTTTCTTTTACAATCTTATGCATATTTCGTACTGTCATTATCACTGTGCTGGATCTGGTTTTCTTTGGTGGGTGGCGTTCCATTGAGTGATTAAGGTCCTATACCTGGGACCTGAGTGACACCTAGGCTAGAGTGGTTCATGTTCTTTCCCATTCGTTTTCGGTCTGCTACGGGAATATGAAACACGGTTCAGATGTGGGTTTCTTCTTGAGAACTCTGTGCTACAGATTTCCTGTAGTGCTAGGGCTATCTGGGAAGCCTGCTAAGTCTGGATAACCTTTATTTTGACCTTCAGAATCTGGGGTGAATTAGAGGAGGATATTTTATGGTTATTGTAAACATTGTACCTCCGGGTTAGAAGTGTTTACACTTCTCATAACTGATCCAAGTCTGAGGATCCTTGTTCTAAAACATTACATGTGAGGGGGTTGGGTTGTTTACAGGTTTGTAGGAACCCTTGGCCACATCATACCCTGTTACTGTTTTGTTTAAGAATACTTCACTTTGGACAGTTCTTGTGATTAACCCTGGACAAGTGACTCTTTATTTGAGTCCCCCACCCTGGTTACTGGATTTCTGAGCCTCCATCCGGACCTTTGAACATACATGGACCTTATATCAAGACAGATAATCAGATCTAGCTCTTGATCACAACCCTTGCATATCATTTGCATATATCATCATTGCATCATTTAACATTTGTTTATTTGTTTTTCAGGGTATCTACCTCATTATATTGGTTTGGTTTTGGCCCCTTCTACTGCTTAGACCTCTGCTTCAGCTGTCCTCTTCAGCATCTGCTTCAGTTATCTCCATCATCACCTGCAGCTTCTCAGTCTGCAATCTTCATCAGCATTTGACTTCAGCTTCTTCACCAGCACTCATGGATGTTCCAAGGAAAAGCAACATATCTTATCACTTCTTTGAGCCCATATTGACTGGTATCAGGCAGGTCCAGTCACTCATCACACCTGACCACATCCCACTGTCCAGAGAGCACTATGGGGGTATTTTGGACATGGTTATGGACCTTGATTCTTCTCAGAGAAGCATGATCCACACATGCTTGCAGTTCTATGACCCCCCACTTAGATGCTTCACTTTTCCAGATTTCCAGATGGGGCCTCTATTGGAGGAGTGTTCTTTGTTGATTGGAGTGCCTATCAGAGGAGGGATCCCCTTCAACCCAGAGATGACTGCTCCCAGAAGTGAGGAAGTAGCTAGGGCATTGTACTTGGAGCCTGCCCTTATTGAGCAAAACATGACAACAAAAACGGGGATTTCTGGTTTACATCTGGACTTCTTGATTTCTCAAGCCATCCTAAAGGCTTCAGTGGGAGAATGGAGGGCAGTCTGTGCACTTTTAGCCCTCAGCATATATGGGGCTATATTGTTTGCAGATGAGCCCAAATTTGTCATTAAGAATGCTATCCACTTGTTCTTGCTAAGGAACCCAGTGCCTACATTGCTAGGGGATTTTTACTACTCCATCCATCAGAGGAATGAAAAACAAAGGGGGAAGTTGGTCAGATGTTGTGCTCCCTTGTTCTATTCTTGGCTACTCAGACACCTGCCTAAATCAGATGCTTTCTTGAACCCACACCAGCAGAAGAATTGGGCCAAGAGGTTCATTGCCTTAACATCAGATGATATCAGATGGTGCACCCAAAGCACCAAAGGCAAGGAGATTATTACCAGCTGTGGGCAGTACCCTAATGTGCCTCTGATAGGAGTAAAAGGTTGCATCAATTACAACCCTTTACTGTTTAAGAAAAAATTGGGATATGCCTTAGTTTACTCTCCCAGAGGACAGGATCTAGCTGAGACCCTATACTGTGAGGTGCAACCTAATTCAGCTGTTGTTAGGCAAGCTTCCTGGGCTTGGGACAACATCCAGAAAAAAGGGATAGCCATCCTTGGAAGATGTAACAATGTTGCTTCAGCTCAGTACTCTGACTGGTCCCGTACTAGAGCTCAGATTACCAGAATGCCTTTCACCTTGGAAGACACACCTGGACCATCTGCAGTACAGCCTGCAACAACTGTTAGCTTGGAGGAATTTGAAAAGCTGAAAGAGAGGAATAATCAACTATCTGAGGCCTTGAAGAAGACTCTTTGGGAAAGAAATGACGGTCGTCTGGACATTGAGAGGTTGGAGAGACTCAAGACTGAGCATCTAACCAAGATTGAGAGGACATATGACTATATAAGGAAAGCAAGAGCCGGGGAATAGATATTGAAGAATGTCTGCAAGGAGGCCAAGATTCAGAAAGCTAGGGCTGAGCATTACCTGGAAGAGAGCCAGGCTAGGTGGATCAGGATCACCGAGGTCCGTGTACAAGAAGACCAGAGGACTTAATCCAAGATTGAGCAGCTGGAGGCCAATGAGAAGAAGCAGCAGGAAGCTTTGTTGGCAACTCAGAAGGAGATATCAGAATTGAAGCTCCGAGCGGGGTTAAAGAGATCAAAGGATCAGGACAGGCATAAGAAGCTGACTAATGCTATCGCTACCAGGAACCTCCTCAATAGGACCATTATAGAGCACCCAGTTGGTCCGGTGACTGAGGCACTCCTGAAGGAAGTCAGGGAAGATGACTATGGATTGGATGTTTGATTCCTTTTGCTTGTATTTCTTTTCTTTTGATGTACTTTTCCTTTTGTTGTATTTTTGACCCACCATGGGCATGTGTTGTAAACAGACTATGTATTTTCATTATTTGTAATATATCAGTTTGTTTTTATTTTGGTGGGCTTTCTCTCAACATCATCAAGCATCTCCTCGAGGTCTGGAAAGGTCAAAACCAAGAACCAAACCGGATACCTTGGAAAACAAATAAACATACTGCATTGCATACTAACATTTTCTTTGTTTTGTAGGTTTTTGTTTATTCTTTGTTTCTCACTTTGTTGTGCTTTCAGGAAACATTGCTCGTCGCCGAGTGTTCCCTGTCAACCGCACACACCGGTACCCAACGCGTAACAACCTTCCAGGCATTCAGATGGAGCAGGTATAACAGGACCTAAATGAAGTGAGAAATTAGATGGTAAATGAAAGGGTCAAAATGAGAAATCAAATGACCCAATTTATGGCTGTGATGAGTGGCTTAGCCCAGAGCCAAGAAAGGATGAGAGAGCTGGTAGAAAGGCAGACACCTGAAGAGCCCCACCTTGGAACAGGAGGAACCAGCAATAATGAACGAGGGCAGCCCCGTATCGACCCACCAGACTATGGGCCCCATTTGAATCCAGATGTTAATGGCACAAGGAATGTTCAAGGTAATACTGCTGGGGGAAGAATCCTGCAAGAGGATCCCCAAGAAGAACAGTTCACTGTTATTGGGGCTGGAGATGAGGTGTATGACCGAAGACTGGATGAGATTGCTGAAAAGCTGAGGTCCTTGGAATCCCACAACTCCTTAGGCTTTGACGTAATGGATACGGGGCTGGTAGATGGGGTGAGAATTCCCCACAAATTCAAACCCCCATGCTTTGAGAAATATAATGGTACCTCATGCCCGCGTACTCATCTGCAATCCTTCTTAGGAAGACTCAAGGCTTATACCATGGATGAGAAGTTATGGATGTTCTATTTTGAGGACAGCCTGACTGGAGCGTCAAGAGAATGATATTCGCATCTGACAAGGGCCACTATAAGATGTTGGAAAGACTTGGCCGAAGCCTTTATCCGGCAGTACCAGTACAAACTAGACATGGCTCCCAATAGGACTCTTCTAATGGGCATGTCTCAATCTTCAAGAGAAAGCTTCCGGGATTTTGCTCAGAGGTGGAGAAAGCTTGCTGCTGCTGTCCAACCACCCATGTCTGAAAGAGAAATGGCCGACATGTTTATAAACACTCTTCAAGGAACATATATTGACATACTTGCTGCTTTCTCTTCCACCAGTTTTGTTGATGTAGTTATAGATGGTGAGAGAATTGAGAGTCTTTTGAAGATGGGCAAAATCTCTGACAACGGTGCAAGTTCCTCCAACAATACCAGAAAACCTTTTTCAGGACCCCGAAGGGCGGGTGAAACAAATGCTATTCATACAGGCAGAGGTAGACCCCAGTATTCTCACAGATCAGTAGTAGCCGTTACTATCCCGACTCCGGTTCCACAGCAACCACTTTATCCTCAACAACAACAACAACACTATCAACAACAACCTCATTTTCCGCAACAAAGAACTTACAGCAATAACAACAACAACCAACAGCAACACCCCTTTCAACAGAGGCCATCTCAAGCAAATAGGGTGATTGACCCAATTCCTATGCCTTATGCTGCTTTACTGCCACAATTTCTGAAGCTTAACCTGGTTGAGTTAAGAACGTTGGCTCCGCCAGATCCCCTCAATCTCCCGAAGAATCATGATGCTAATGCCAGGTGTGCCTTTCATTCCAACGCACCTGGTCACAATACTGAGAAATGTAGAGCCTTACAGATGAAGGTTCAAGATTTGGTCGATTCCAAAGCTCTCAATTTTGCACCTCCTCCGAATGTTAACAGAAATCCTATGCCTAATCATGGTGGGCCTAGGATTAATGCCATAGAAGAGGATCAACCATCTGCACTGATTGATGATGTTGCACAGATTCAAACACCATTGGCAGAAGTCAAAGCTCAACTCCTAAGATGCCAAGTGTTCCCGGGCTGTGGGGCATGCTGTGAATTGTGCAAAACTGCTATTAATGGTTGTGAGAAGCTAAGGTTTGGCATAAATGGCCTCATCAGAGATGGAATTCTGCAGATTACCACAACAGCTCCTTCAACAACTCTTTCTTCAGCAACATTGGATTCTCCTACAACATCAACAATCCTTTCTTCAGCAACAATAGATCCTCCTGCAACTGCAACAACTATCATTCCCACTGATTCATCCACAACTCCAGCAATCACTCCGTCCATTATTTCAACAGATCAGAGTTTAGCAACATTTACTTCTACAACATCAACGCCCATCTTATCAACGAAAACATCTACAACACCAGCAATCACCAATGAAGATGTCTCAACGGTCACGATCTATTATGACCCGACAAATGTTCATCCCAACAACAATTTCCATCAACAAACTGCAACACCTCCCGTCAGATCTCCAGTCACAATCTATTACGACCCGCATACCATCACAGTTCCTTCCGCTGTAGCAATCAGTCCGGTTACCATTACGGTGCCTGGACTTGTTCCCTATGAAAGCGGTAATGCCATACCATGGCACTACAGCTCTGATCTCTACTGCGACGGAAAGAAGATCACTCTAGATTCGGCTACATCTTCACCACAAGTTGACAATGTTGGGGGAGGCGGAGGCTTCACCATAAGCGAACGCCTTTTTGCCTCACAAACACCAAGACCCAATGCTAGAGCAGAAGCTGCTGCTAAGGCAAAAGGGAAGAATGTGGTACTTGAAGCGCCAACTGTTAAAGAAACTCAGAAGACGTCTTTTGAACAAGATGTGGACGAGTTCATGAGAATAATCAAAAAGAGTGATTACAAGGTGGTGGACCAGCTTCATCAGACACCCTCCAAAATCTCTATATTATCATTGCTAATGTGTTCTGAAGCCCACAGGAATGCACTGTTGAGGGTCCTGCACGCAGCCTGCGTGCCGGAAGAGATTACGGTTAATCAGCTGGAAACTTTGCAAATGTTAACACCAGTCATGGACTGGGCTTCACAAATGCTGATTTAACAACGGAGGGGCGCAATCATAACAAGGCTTTACACATCACCTTAGAATGCAAAGGTGCTGTTCTTTCTCATGTGCTGGTGGACACTGGGTCTTCGCTCAATGTCCTGCCAAAGAAAGCCTTGGTGAAGCTAGAGTATAATTGTTTGGCATTGCGTCCAAGTAACATGGTGGTGAGAGAATTTAATGGCTCTAAGAGATCGGTGCTTGGAGAGATTGATCTACCTGTGTTGATTGGCCCACAAACCTTTAAAAATACCTTCTTCGTGATGGACATACAGCCGGCCTACAGTTGTCTGTTGGGTAGACCATGGATTCAGGCCGCTGGCGCTGTTACATCTACCCTTCACCAGAAGTTAAAATTTGAGTGGGAAGGCCAGATCATCACAATTTGCAGAGAGGAAGACATTTTTGTTAGCCGGCTGGCTACTTACAAGTACATAGAGATGGATGGGGAGATCCATGAGACTATGAGTCAGGGATTTGAGGCCCTCAACATCAATGAAGCCACTGCTGTATCTGGAACTTCCATCACTTCATATCAACAGGTCCGAAAGGTTGTTGAGGAGGGTACCGCTCAAGGTTGGGGCAAGCTGCTGCCAGTTGAAAAGAAAGAAGACAGATTCGGGTTGGGTTACAGACCAACTCGACAAGATCAACCAGAGGCTGCAATGGAGCCCAAATTTTTCAGCGGGGGAATGCTTACCCCGGATGCTGTGAACAGTATGGAAGACGAGGAAGAAGACGAACGCAACCTAGGAAACTGGATACGTCCAAGGATCCCGGGGAACCAAGTCTCAAACTGGTCTTCCCAGGAAATTATAAGAGTTACTCCTGCAGAGTAATTATTATTTCTTGTCTTTAAGCATGCATCAAGTCCTGCATCTTGCTCAAGATGTCAGGGCTCATTTTGTAATCGGGCCATCTTGTATTTTGTGCAAACGATCAATTAATGAATATCAGGACATCTTTTGCAAATGAGTCTCTTTTTTCCTGCTCACTGTTTTTCATTTTTCATTTTTTGTACAAAAATAAAATGGCAATGTTTTTCAAAATAATAACTTCATTTTCACTTTTTTCTAAGCAAGATAAAATTGATCACTAAAATGAACCAATCTAAACCCTTGCAGAGAGTGCCCTCCAGACTGCACCGACAACGACACTACTATGACTTCGTATGACTTTGACAATCCGATCAATCAAGCCGATGAAGGGGTTGAAGAAGATTATGAGCTACCTGAAGAGCTAGCCAGATTGTTAAGACAAGAGGAGAAGGTTATCATTCCTCATCAGGAGGAAGTTGAAACGGTTAATCTTGGTACAGAAGAAGACTTGAAAGAAGTGAAGATCGGGGCCCGTCTGCAAGATTCAGTGAAGGAACAACTTATTGACATGCTTCGGGAGTATGTGGATGTTTTTGCTTGGTCTTATCAAGATATGCCAGGTCTGGACACCGACATTGTTATGCACAAGCTGCCTCTAAAAGAAGACTGTTCTCTAGTAAAACAGAAGTTGCGCCGTACTCGTCCAGATAAGACCATGAAGATAAAAGAAGAGGTGCAAAAACAGTGGGACGCCGGTTTCCTTGCTGTAACTAGTTACCCGCCGTGGGTTGCTAACATTGTACCTGTGCCTAAGAAAGATGGGAAAGTATGGATGTGTGTGGATTACCGGGATCTGAATAGAGCTAGCCCGAAAGATGATTTCCCATTACCTCACATTGATGTATTCGTCGACAATACGGCTCAGTTCTCGGTGTTCTCCTTCATGGACAGATTTTCAGGATGTAATCAGATCAAGATGTCACCTGAAGACATGGAAAAGACAACTTTCATCACACCTTGGGGCACATTTTGTTATAAGGTAATGTCATTCGGACTGAAGAATGCTGGTGCCACTTATCAACGGGCTATGGTGACATTATTCCACGACATGATCCACAAAGAAATTGAATGTTATGTGGATGACATGATTGCCAAGTCCCTCACTGAAGAAGACCACCTGGTAAATCTGTTCAAGCTGTTCAAGTGTCTGAGGAAGTACAAGCTGAAGCTAAACCCCAACAAATGCACATTTGGGGTGCGTTCCGGTAAACTGCTGGGATTCATTGTGATTGAAAAGGGGATTGAAGTTGACCCTGATAAAGTCAAAGCCATTCAAGAGATGCCTGCACCAAAGACTGAAAAAGAAGTTCGGGGGTTTCTAGGTAGATTGAACTACATTTCAAGGTTCATATCTCATCTTACAGCAACCTGTGAGCCCCTGTTCAAGTTGCTAAGGAAAGAACAAACGGTCAGGTGGAATGAAGACTGCCAGAAGGCTTTTGACAAAATCAAGGAATACTTACAAGAGCCTCCAATCCTTATGCCTCCAGTTGAAGGAAGACCTCTAATTATGTACTTGACAGTATTAGAAGAGTCAATGGGGTGTGTGTTGGGACAACATGACGATTCTGGTCGAAAAGAGTATGCAATATACTACCTAAGAAAAAGTTTACCGACTGTGAACAATGTTATTCACTGCTCGAGAAAACTTGCTGTGCTTTAGCGTGGGCTGCTCGCCGACTAAGGCAGTATATGTTGACCCACACTACCTTGTTGATCTCCAAGATGGATCCAGTCAAGTACATATTTGAGAAGTCAGCACTCACCGGACGGGTTGCAAGATGGCAAATGATTCTCACAGAATATGACATTCAGTACACATCTCAAAAAGCCATCAAGGGCAGTGTAATGTCCGATTATCTGACTGAGCAACCCATTGATGATTACCAGCCTATGAGATTTGACTTCCCTGATGAAGACATCATGTTCATAAAAGCAAAAGATCATGAAGAGCCTGTTCACACTAAAGGGTCTGACCCAGAAGAAGAATGGACAATGATGTTCGATGGGGCTGTTAATATGAATGGTCGTGGTGTTGGTGCAGTACTTATTACACCTAAGGGAGTTCATATGCCTTTCTCGGAAAAACTCACCCTTAACTGCACTAACAACGAAGCTGAATACGAAGCCTGTATCATGGGTCTTGAGGAAGCCATTGACCTCAGGATCAAAACTTTAACTGTATTCGGAGATTCAGCTCTGGTAATCAATCAGACCAACGGCAAATGGTACACTCACCAAGAGCATCTGATTCCATACCGAGACTACACGAGGAGATTACTAACTTTCTTCACAACAGTCAAGCTCGAGTACATCCCTCGAGATGAAAATCAGTTTGCAGATGCTCTGGCTACCATTTCCTCCATGATCAAAGTTCAAGCTGCCAACTTTGTACCTCGGATTTCAGTATCCAGACTTGACAGACCAGCATATGTATTCTCAGTAGACATTGCTAAAGATGATAAGCCTTGGTTCTATGACATCAAATGCTTCTTAGAGGATCAAACATACCCACCCGGGGCATCATCTAATGATAAGAAGACATTAAGAAGGCTGGCTGGTAGTTTCTTCCTGAATATTGATGGCTCGTTGTACAAGAGGAACTTTGACATGGTACTTCTCATATGTGTTGATAAGACAGAAGCAGACTAGCTGATGCACGAGGTGCATGAAGGATCTTTTGGTACCCATGCTGGAGGGCATGCAATGGCTAAAAAGTTATTAAGACCAGGTTACTACTGGATCACAATGGATGCAGACTGTTGTGCCTATGCCAGAAAGTGCCACAAATGCCAGATTTATGCAGACAAAATGCATGTGCCTCCGAATCCTTTGAATGTGATGTTTTCACCCTGGCCCTTCGCCATGTGGGGCATTGACATGATTGGAAAGATCGAACCGACTGCTTCAAATGGCCATAGATTCATCCTGGTAACCATTGACTATTTTACTAAGTGGGTTGAAGCAGCTTCGTATGCAAATGTCACCAGGCAAGTGGTAGCTCGATTTCTAAAGAGAGACATCATCTGTCGGTATGGAGTGCCCGAGCGAATCATTACTGATAATGGTTCCAATTTGAACAACAAAATGATGGCAGAATTGTGTCGGGACTTCAAAATCCAACACCACAACTCTTCTCCTTACAGGCCAAAGATGAATGGCGCTGTTGAGGCAGCTAACAAGAATATCAAGAAGATTGTACAAAAGATGGTGGTTACTTACAAAGACTGGCATGAGATGCTACCATTTGCCTTGCATGGGTACCGTACCTCAATCAGAACATCCACTGGGGCAACACCGTATCAGCTTGTGTATGGTATAAAGGCAGTCCTACCCGTTGAAGTTGAATTACCCTCCTTACGGGTACTAATGGATGTCAAGCTGAATGAAGCAGAATGGGTCCGTTCTCGGTACAATCAACTGAATCTGATCGAAGAAAAGAGATTAGCTGCAATATGTCATGGGCAGTTATATCAGAAAAGAAGGAAGAAAGCCTTCGATCAGAGAGTCAGGCTTCGGGAATACCAAGTAGGAGATCTTATGCTGAAAAGACTCTTTCCTCCTCATACAGACCACAGGGGAAAATGGACTCCGAATTACGATGGTCCATTCATAGTAAAGAAAGTTTTCTCTGGTGGAGCACTAATGCTCACTACTATGGATGGTGAAGATTTCCTGTCCCCTGTGAATTCAGACGCAGTTAAAAAATACTTCGCATAAAATGACCCGCTGGACATAAAAACAGAATGTAAGTCCAGGCAAAAAAAGGGAATCCCGGCGAGTCAAAAACAGAATAAAAGACTCGGGCAAAAATAAGGAAAAATAATCAAAAAAAATGTACACCCGCTGAGTTGAAAAGCCGCATTGGACAGCTCAGGCAAAAATTGGTATCTCGATGGATTGAAAACCCGAAAGGGCGATCCACGCAAAATAAGGGAATAAGCGAACAACTGCATTCTGAATTCGTCTGTATCACTTACAACATGGCAAGCTTCGAAAGGTTAAAGCATCGTCATAATCAACTCTCTTCAGAAAGCAGGATGAGAAGAATGTCAAGGTCATACGAGTCATAGCAAAAGGGAAGCTCACTAAAGCGTCGTCAACATTGCCAGCACCTGTCTGTTTCTCAATTTTGTAACAATCTCCTCATTTCAGGGGATCTGTTTCTTTGACTGTATTTGCCAATTCAGGGCACCCGAATTAATAAAATCAGATTTTTCAGCCACACTCCGTCCTGTATATTTTATCTCATTTTGCAAAAATGTCTGATATCCCTGATATAATGGTTGCATAAAAACAGATGTGCCTTTCTAATCACATGCTTACAGGAAATATATTACTTACTCCCAGGAGTGTCTAAACTCCTATGATGGAATCCAGTAAGGGATACCTCGGGGAACTTGTGTGTTTCTTTGTCATAACAGGATTGCAGGTATTTAGAGCGCAACATGGGGCATGAAAGGTTTTCCCCAGCAAAGTTGCTAAATCATTATTTCCTCAGCACATCTTCCAAACAGCACCGAAAAGGATCTCTCCCCATCAGGGTTGTCGGGCATCACTTCTCCAACACATCTTTCTTCAGAGCAGTACCAGAAGATGCCCGTATCCCCACATGAGTTATCAAATATTATCATCGTCAGCAGGATCCCCACAAAAATCTCTAGAAAGACCGTTCAGTGGTCCTTCCTCTCCCAACATAGTGCTAGACAGAGCACCAGATCATCTCCCCACAAAGCTCCAGAAGAGCATTGTCTGAATTTCCAGCGCAACAAAGTGACGAAAGCTTCTACATTCCCAGCTGGACTCCTCATTTACAAAGATAGGTCTATCAGTGACCTATTTCCCCAAACAGAGTCATACATCGTATCAGATCTACCAATGATCTCGTCCCCAGCTGGGATATTCTTTCAAGCAAATCAATCGAAGATCTTCACAACAACGGGATCCGAGTCCCGAATCGGTATATTTTGCATAATCATAGCATTCACATCATTTTCCCTCAGAGCGTAGCATTCCATCTAATACGAAGCATTACGGAAAAAATCAAATATATTGCATAATCACAAGTCATGTTTTGAATCAGTCACTTGTAAATACTAACATTCCATCAGCAATGTACATAAAGACTCACAGTCCCCACAGAAAGCCAAAGCGTCCCCTTTGCACTCTCGAATACAGATACATGCTCCTTTTGACACTCGTTTGTGTCATCATTCCCCAGAAAGTCACCAGAACACTCTCTACAAACAGATGCTTATACATAACCTGTTCTTCTCGACACTCGTCCGTGTCATCTCATATTTCCTCAGCAGAAAGCCAAAGCGTCCCCTTAGCACTCACAGATATATGCTCATATACATTTTTCTCACTCGACACTCGTCCGTGTCATATCATCCCCATGCAGATATAAACCACAAACAGATATCTATATACTCTCCTGACACCCGTTCATGTCACTCACCCCCAGCATGGTTGCAAACCAAACACTTGTTTACAATAAACTTCTTTTGACACCCGTCCGTATCATCCTATCCCCACAGATCGACAGAATATCTTTTACGAATATAAGTTCATAACTTATACACTTTCTCTTTTGACACTCGTCTGTGTCACACTCTCCCCAGCAAGTTGAACACTCATCTGTGTCTCACTCATGCTTATTTTTACTCATACAGATACTCGTCCGTATCTTGTATACACCACTTATTTCCCCTCAGATTCAACACTCATCCGTGTTCTTTGTTAACCAGTTGATACTCGTCCGTATCTTCATCTCTGAACATGCGTCAGCGTTTGTTTCTACCGATACTCGTCCATATCATAGTCTTAAGGATGCTCGTTCGCATCTTTAATCTATACACAGTGTCAAACACTTATACCTTTTATTTCTTGAATGTAAGCACTCGTCCGTGTTTACTATTCCCCAGCAAATCCCCAGTAGAAAGCAAAATTTCTTTTCTATCTGATATTCGTCCTATGTCATGATACTTTCGGCAGCCGTACCCTGCCAGGTGATCGTCCTTCACCTTTGGATGATCGTCCCTCATCCTTCTCCCAGCGGAGTCTCCATTATTGGAACCCCTTTCTATCCGACATTCGTCCTATGTTGTGATATTTTAGCAGCCGTCCCCTGCTAAGTGATCGTCCTTCACCTTCCTGATGATCGTCCTTCATCATTTTATCCGATGGCCGTCCCCATTGTTGATCTTGTTATCTGACATTCGTCCTATGTCATGATGAACCCCGAGAGCAGCCGTACCCTGCTAGGTGATCGTCCTTCACCTCTTGATGATCGTCCTTCATCATGCTTATCCGATGGCCGTCCCCATCGTCGACCTTTTCTATCCGGCATTCGTCCTATGTCGTGATACTTTCGGCAGCCGTACCCTGCTAGGTGATCGTCCTTCACCTTTGGATGACCATCCCTCATCCTTATCCCCAACAGAGCAGCCGTCCCCTGCTAGGTGATCGTCCTTCACCTTTGATGACCGCCCCTCATCATTTATTTCATTAACCCGATGGCCGCCCCCATCGTTGTTTACCTATACTTTACAAACCTGATGGTCGTCCAAATCATTGACTTTGACTTTAATCCCCAGAGAGTCTTGTTTCTTTACTTGATGGTCGTCCCCATCATGATTTACTTATTTCCCCAGCATGTCGGCCGTACCCGTCACCGCTTTATCCCCAACAATCGTCCTCTGCTCGATGGTCGTCCTCCATCGCCCTCATTTGATAATCATATTATATTTTCTTTTACAATCTATATCCCTTTTCTTCTTCTCCTCAGTGAGTGCAAATTTTGGACTGTCTTTGGTATTCAACCACAAGTTATCTTGCTTGTCTGTTAAGCCGTCGCTTACATCCTGCACAGCTAACTCATGTTTGAATAGGGGCAGCTGTAAACACCCTAAATTTGCCCTCACCAAGTTCACACCATGGCTTGTGATCTTTCATCTTTACATAAGTTTAATCATATCATATCATGTGGCATTTTTACTTCACTGCATTAGTTCAAGTTCATCTGCATCTAGGGATTGTGATCTGAGCCGTCCAAGAGCATCTGAGCCACTCCAAAGGTCTTCAGTCATCTCAAGAGGGTCCATGTATGTTCAATCATCATATTTCATCCTCCAAAGATCAAGGAAGTCAAAGAATCACAAGAACTTGGAAAGCATGGAAGCAGAGCTAGGGTTTCACTACACAGATGACCTGAAATTAGGGTTTTGGTTTCAGAGTCCATAACTCCAAATTTTTTGGTCATTCTTGTTTCTATTGGTCTCAATATGATATAAGGATCATACATACCAAGTTTGATGAATAAATTCATTAGGGAAGTCATCTGTTCACTGGGTAACTTCCTAAGCAAGTCAGAGCCAAATCAGGGCATCTGAGGCCCCCACCATGGAACCAAAGTGGATTTTTCATCAAATTGAAGTCATATGGTCTTTATTTGATAATTGAAGTGCTTAGAAGTTCATAAATTTGAAGAAAAGTGAGCAAAACCAAGAGTTGCCAAAAATGGAAATGACTTGTAATGTAAATTTTCCATTTTGGGAATGTTTTTCAACCTCCACTTTCTTAACCAAAAATGCTTCAAATGAGAAATTATTGGTCATGAAAGTTGTAGATTGGATCATTCCCTTTTCAAAAAGTACAAAAACAAGATCTAATTCATTTTGGAACTCAAGTTATGGCTTTCCAAAGTTGGCAAAAATCACATAATTTCAAGTTTCATGCCAAAGAGGGATTTTTGCAAATTCACTTACCAAGCTTCTAAGTGACCTCTAATTGACTTCTAAACATCATAACAACATCACATGACTCATTTTGCTGCAAATTTCCCAAAGAATCACAACATTTCATGCCTTTCCCATGAAGAAATCTCAAAAGGGCCAAACTTTGTCAAAATTGCAAAACCTCCCATAACCTTTCACAAACATGCTGAATTGCCTCAAAGTGATTTCCATGGCCATCCTTGATCCTTGCTGCACCAGACACCCCATTGTACCAAGCCTGAACCAGCCCATACCTCAAAGTACAACCAACCTTGACTTTTTGCATTTTCACCCATACCAATCAGCATAGCCCACACCAACTCCACAGACCTATCACAAGTTGATATGTGGACTTTATGCAAGCCATAACACACAAGAACCAAGCCTGAATCCTCAGCATTGCCCTAGTTCACAAAAATCACCTCTCTTGCATTTTCCTTCGAAACACACAGCCCAATTGCTCAAACTCAAAACAAACACCACCATTAATCTCAAAATCAATCACTGATCACAAACCACCCCTCAAAACAGCCAAGAACACATCACAAACAAAACACGATTTTCTGACCAGAAGAGTCTAAACTCACAAACCAGCCTTCCTAAAAGCTCTCCAAGCATCAAAGCTTATTCAGGGAGGCCAATGGAGGCATTTTTCACCAAGGAAGCAGCCAGAAAGCTCAAGGGTTGAAAGCTCCATCTCAGGTAGCCATCTCAAACTTTTTTTCCAGAGCTCTCTTTTTAAGTTATAGAATTGTTCCTCTTGTTGTGTTGATCATGCTGAACCTTTTATTTTTGAAAATGGTTGTGATTTGAGGATTTTATGAACTTCTGAAAGTTTCACCATTTTTGTTCATTGCTTCGAATCTTGAGATTGAGTGAAAAGAAATTGTTTTTGAGGGTGGATTTGATCTTAGGGGAGTGAAAGGATTGAATCTGGAGCTTTAGAGCTCCAGAAATGACCTAGGGAGTGAGTTGCAAGTTTTCAGGTGAGGGGGTCACCGGAGAAGACGACCGGAGCTCTTCTCCGGTGACCTGAAAGTAATTAATTTGTTTAATTAGGGTTAGGGCAGAGTTTAAACCTGGACCGTATGATTTAAGTTTGGTGCGTGTTCTGGATGGCTAGGATCAGATCATTAGTTTTAATTTAGGATTAAATAATTAATTAATTAAGTTTAGTTAGGTTTGAATTTGGGCCATTGGATGTGGCGCCAGTCAACAGATCCCAAACCCAGTTTCAATCCAAGCCATCCATCCTGCATACTTTCCATTTATTTTAATTTTATTTAATTTTTCTCATTTTATTTTGCACGAATTTTTAAAAATAGTAAAAATCATCAAAAAATTCTGAAATTTTTTATCAAGCCTTTTATTAATTTTTCAGAAACCAAAAATATTTTTATTTTTATTTTTTGCATTAAAAAAGTATTTTTAAATCATTTAAATGTTTTATTTAATTAGTTAATTGATTTTAATTAATTAAAAATACATTTAAGTATTTAAAAATTACCAAAAAATCAGAGAACATTTTTAGACATTTAGAAACATTTACAAACTCACCATACAAATTTCTTTTTGGTTTTGATCATACTTTGACATTTTTCAATGAATTAGGGTTCTTAAAATTGTTCATTTTCTAACCCTAACTTCAAAAATTCTTAACTTTTAAACCAAGTTGAGTTTGTGAATGATGTTTTTTGCATTGTTCTATGCATGGCTTCTAGTTTCTAAAAACATTTTTGTTTCACTTTTATCTTGCATTTTCAAATTATTTGGCATTTTACATTGAAGATCACCCAAAAAACCCTAGAAACTTAGGAAATTCATAACTCCTTTTAGGTTTAGCTTCTGACCTCCCCCTTTGGATGGTAACCTAGTATAGTTTTAGGGTTCCTTTGAGTGCATTTTCAATTTTTTCTCATGTCATTTGCTTCTGTATTTTCCATTTATATCTCATCCTTTCATAAAACCCTAATTTCTCATCTTCATTTGCATTCATCTTGTATATGCTTGCATTCATGAACTTGCCATGACATTTTATGCATTCACATGACATATAAGACATCTTAGAACACATTAGACTCATGTTTGATCATTACATCATCCATTTGCTATGTTATGCTTTCATTTCATTACATGTGCATTCATGAACTTTCATGCTCCTTTCATGCTTCATTTGCATCCTCATTACTTGTATGTTCATTCACATCTCTTAACATACATTTGCATCATCTCTTAGCATCATTTGCATCATGAATGTGCTTCTGGTTTTGGTTTGCATCCTTGCATTCATTTCATTTCATTTCCTTTTACTAACTTTTCAGGTGGTAAGTTACTTTGAGAAGTGAATTTGCCTTCACTTCTCACATTCTCTTCTCATATCTTTTATGCAT
This sequence comes from Lathyrus aphaca, assembly GCA_963966055.1. NCBI lineage: Eukaryota > Viridiplantae > Streptophyta > Magnoliopsida > Fabales > Fabaceae > Lathyrus > Lathyrus aphaca. Next base: position 182,722,121 of record OZ014520.1, read on the forward strand.
CATTGCTGCATTTTATATTTGTATTAGAGTGAGCTTGCTCATTCATGTTCCCTCCTCACCTTCTTTCTTCAAGCAACTTATCTTCTTAAGTGAAGTAAGTTGACTTGTTTCTTTTGCTTCTCCTCCTTTCATCTGCTTCTTCCTTGGTGGCTCTTCTTGAAGATCCCTTGCAAGCCTCATAAACCCTAGGAATACCCAAGCATGACCACAATTAGGGTTTGATTAGTCCCCCATTAGTTTTACCTTTGTGTCATCTTTTGTGTCTTCTCTTTCCACCTCATAATCAAGGACTAAACCTTAAAGGTTTTAAGGCTTTGTGATTAAGGTTATGCCTGCATCCTTCTCTTAGGATGGAGTGTATAACCTTAATCCCAAGTGTTAAACCCTTAATGTGTTTAAATCCTTTAATCAATTCGTCTAATAATCACTAAGACATCAAGCTTGTAACTTGGGCCTTGCATTAGGGTTCTAATTCTTCCTTAATTGGTTAAGAAGGACTAACCCTAGTGTTAATGGACAAGTCCTCCTCAAGTTGTCTTACAAATCATAAAATTCATTTCTTAACCTTACCATTAACTAAGATCCACTCTAATAAAGGCTTTGTTTTGTCATGAGGTTAATCCCTAATCATGGATTAAGTTGAGGAGCCTTCCTTAGCTTAAATGTTCTCATCTATCATCCTTCTATTAGGATGGTGTAATGGGTCCATTAAATCCTTGATTATGGCTTAAACTCATTACTTAACACTAAACAAAAACTCCAAAAACATCTAAATAATTACAAGTAGGTTAATGATCTTAATCCTACATCATGGTGATTAAGTATGAGGTGTTTACTTCATACTTAAGGTTTTCTCATTACCCCTAATCAGAGGGAGGATGTGATGATTTTACTAACCCTTGGTTTAGGCTTAAGCTCATTTTCTTATGACAAACTCCAAAATCTATAAAAGATTGAAAACACAAAAAACAAACAATAATCGTCTCCTCCGGGATTCTTTTCTCACCTCATACACTCACAAACGAGAACTTGCTTCTTCCGTCTAATGCAAGACAATTTGCACCTGAGCCAGACATGTCATACACTTGAGCATAGACAAGCAAGCAGTTCACAAATCAATTTATCTTTCAGTCTCTTTGAGTCGAACTACGGTGTTCTGACTTCCTCGTTGCACGAGAGGATACGTAGGCATAACTTAACAGTTATCGAACAAAAGTCTTTGTGTATTCCCCTTCTTCCAGCATCATTCTTTTAAGCCTCATTGTCTTGAGCTTTGCACTCTTTCCTTGCACTGACACTCCTTTATTTCACTTCACATCTCTTTTGCACTGACACTTGTACATTCTTTTCCATCTTTTGCACACAGATAGCACTAACACTACCCCTTTAAACACAAACTTTCAAGCGTGGATCCCGTCGAGTACGACGGACAATCTGGGTGCTAATACCATCCCAGGTTATAACCAACCCCCTTTCTCAGTTTCTCTGGTTCGCGACCGTCTTATCCATATCTTTCCAGGTTTATGCAGCATTACCTTTCCTTTGGGATAAAAATGCCTAGCTGACGACTCTTTTCAGTTTATCTTCATGTCCTTCCTCTTTCACCGACCGTTCGCGTCTGTACCCCTCTTGGCCGTGTGTCATCGGGTAGGAGTGACAGTGAACCATGGGGAGTAATGATCATTTCCCCAATTCCTCTTCCGCGTGCATTTACAACACCATCAACAACTAAACCCCATCGAGATCAAGGCTCTGGCCCTTCCTCAATCAAAGGTTCATCACAATCTTTCCTTTTTAAATACATCACATCTTCATCTGAGAAATCAAACTCGATAGGCTGGTAATCATCAATCGGTTGATGTGCCAAATGGTCAGCCAAGATACTACCTTTAATAACTTTTTGAGCTCGGTACTCAATATCATATTCTGATAATAACATTTGCCAACGAGCAATCCTCCCAGTCAAAGCAGGTTTTTCAAAGATATACTTGATCGAATCCATTTTGGAGATCAACCAAGTTGTATGATTCAGCATATAATAGCGAAGACGCTTTGCAGCCCAAGCTAAGGCACAACATGTTTTTTCAAGCATGGAGTACCGAGACTCACAATCAGTGAATTTCTTACTCAAGTAGTACATCGCATATTCGTTTCTTCCAGATTCATCTTGCTGACCAAGCACACAACCCATGGAATCTTCCAACATAGTCAAGTACATAATCAATGGTCTACCTTCCACCGGAAGAGACAAGATAGGAGGTTCAAGCAGATATTCTTTGATACTTTCAAACGCCTTCTGACAATCATTTGTTCAGACAAAACCTTGGTTTTTCCGAAGCAACTTGAATATCGAAGCACATGTGGCAGTCATGTGAGAGATGAACCTCAAAATATAATTCAAACGGCCCAAGAATCCTCTTACTTTCTTTTCAGTTCTTGGAGCAAACATTTCCCAAATAGCTTTCACTTTATCAGGATCAACTTCAATACCTCTTTGGCTGACAATGAAACCTAACAACTTTCCAGAACATACACCAAACATGCACTTGTTCAGATTCAAACGAAGTTTAAACTTCCTTAACCTCTGAAACAACTTCATCAAATGTTCAACATGATCCTCTTCAGTTCTTGACTTAGTGATCATATCATCAACATATACCTCAATTTATTTGTGCATCATATCATGGAAAAGCATGGTCATAGCTCTTTGGTATGTTGCACCAGCATTCTTCAATCCAAAGGGCATCACTCTGTAACAGAATGTTCCTCATAGTGTAATAAATGTGGTTTCTTCCATGTCCTCGGGTGCCATCTTTATTTTATTATAACCGGAAAACCCATCCATAAAAGAGAACACATCAAACTTAGTCGTATTATCTACCAACCCATCAATGTGTGGTAATGGAAAATCATCTTTTGGACTGACTTTATTCAAATCTCTGTAATCAACACACATTCGTACTTTTCCGTCTTTCTTTGGAATGGGCACAATGTTGGCCACCCATTGAGGATAATTATATGTCACAAGAAAACCTGCATCAATCTTCTTTTGAACCTCCTCTTTGATCTTTACTTCCATATCAGGATGAGTTCTTCTCAACTTTTGCTTCACATGTGGCATTCAGGCTTCAGCGAAAATCTATGCTCCACAATATTAGTATCAAGACCTGGCATGTCTTGATAAGACCAAGCAAACACATCAACATATTCTCTAAGAAGCTCTACCATCCTCCTCTTAACGTCAGAACCAAGCAATGCTCCAATCTTGACTTCTTTCTTATCATCTTCAGAACCCAAGTTGATCATTTCTGTAGACTCTCCATGAGGCTGAATAACTTTCTCCTTGTGCTCAAGCAACCGGGAAATCTCATCAGGAATCTTTTCAACATCCTCTTCCTCAACTTCAAACACAAGGAATTCAAAGTTGGGAGTGGGCATATGATCATTGTTTTCAATGGGTTTAACAATCAATCTGCACAATGATTTTATTTTTATTTTAGAGTATAAACAAAAGTGCAAACATTATGCGGATAAATAGTGATTATTATTTTTTGTTTTTTATGTTGCCATTTTTCAGAATAAAACAAAAAGGAAAAACACATATGGAAAAAACAAAATAACATTTTATTGATGATGATAAAAATTTGAAACAAAGCCCGACAAACATCACTTTCACCTTGGGCAAAGTGAAAGGATTTTTTTTGAAAGAAAATAAAACAAATTACTTTGAAGCATGAACATTAGAAGGAACATCAAAATCAACCCAGTTCTTGCAAATCTTTTCGCGCGTAACAAAATTAGGCATTTCTTCATCTTCATCATCTTCAATGATGGCAGCAGCGGAATGATCGTTGATAAACCCAACACTTCGGAATCCTTCCTGAATAGTCTTCGGGTCATTGAGAGCCACACCTGGTGCAAAACCAATACCAAATCCTTCTTTGTTGTCAAGGACATCAATAACTCGTCCCCTACCATCAGATCGACCAGTTTCGAGTACGCGCAGAGCATCCTTTAGAGAAGACATAGGCATAACATTCTTCTTAGCAACATCATCAACAACAGAAAGAGCCCAAAATGAAGTTCCCACCTCCTCTTCAGCAACAATATATGAGAAAGATGACAAATTTCTCACCAGCATCGCCTGCTCACCGCCAATAGTCACTAATTTCCCTTCTTTCACAAACTTCAGCTTCTGATGGAAAGTAGATGTCACAACTCTTTCCTCATGAATCCAGGGTCTTCCAAGGAGACAATTGTAGGTGGGACGTATATCCATTACTTGAAAAGTAATTTGGAATATAAACGGTCAATCAAAATAGGAAGATCAACTTCACCAATCACTATCTTCTTCAATCCGTTAAAAGCTTTCACAATAATCCCACCATGCCTCATGGGAGCACCTTGGTACGCAAGCTTGGACAAAGTCGACTTCGACATCACATTCAGAGAAGACCTAGTATCAACCAGCACTTTAGACATTACATCTTCCTGACAATTCACTGAAATATGCAGAGCCAAATTATGGTTCCTTCCTTCTTCAGGAAAGTCATCATCACAGAAACTCAGATTATTGCATTATGTGATATTAGCCACAATAATATCAAACTGATCAACAGTCACATCATGATCAACATAAGCTTGATCAAGAATCTTCTACAAAGAATGCCTATGAGCCTCAGAGCACATTAAGAGTGATAAAACTGATATCTTCGACAAAGTATGCAACAACTGCTTAGTAACGTTGTACTCGCTCTTCTTTATCAATTTCAACACCTCATCTTCACTATCTTTTAAATTGGAATCACCGAATTGACCTGATCGGGCAACTAAATCCTCAATCTGTTTACTCGCACTTGTATCTTCATCTCTCTTCGGAGGATCTGAAGCATAAACTCTACCACTTCGAGTAACCTTTGTCACATCAGCAATGCTAACCACATACTTTAGAGAAGGAATATGAACTTCCTTACCATTTTCTATCATCGTAGCATTATACCGGTACGAAACAGCTTTATCAGACTCATACATCATTGGACCAGGAAAATTGATCACCAATGGAGTAACAACATATATGCGGCTATCAAAAGAAATAACCACATTCTCAGGAACAACCTTCTCATGAATATTGAACTGAGGCACAATAACATTCACTTCATTGTCATATTTGTCTCTTTTCGCTGTCACTTCAATCAACTTATCATCCATCATCTTTTGAATGTCTCTCTTAACAATCACGCAACCACAAGGGTTCACCGAGCAAATGCAACATCCAGCATAATCGTGATCAATATTGTGATATTCACTTAATAAAGCATGCATCTCAACCAAAGACCTTCGAATATGGAGGACATCATAAATCTTGAACAAACCAGGACAACCATCAACCATTTTCACAGACGTGTTACCATGCTGCGGAAGTGGATTCGTCTTCACATTTGGATTAACATCATTGAAAGACAGAACATTGCTCCTTATTAATTTCCGTACTTCAGACTTCAATGGATAACAATTCTCAATATCTTGCCCCGAGGCACCTTAATGAAAAGCACATTAAGCCTTTGGCTTATACCACCATGGGATAGATTCTAGAACTGGAGGTGGAGAACGTGTTTGCACAAGATTCTTCTCAATCAGAGATGGAAGCAAATCCGCATACAACATTGGAATGGGATCAAAATTCGGCTTAGCACGAACCTATTGATTACCACTCTGTTTCACATAAGGCTATTGATAACGAGACTGATACATTGGAGCTATTGGCACAGTTGGAGTCACATTAATCATCGAAGTTACAGAAGCTACATGCTACTAATGACGATTCTCATGACCACGAGGTCTTCTGTAACTTTCAAGAGACACAACATTAGTCTCACCTTCTTTCTTCTTACCAAAGTTGAACCTCTTAGAACTTGAGCCAGTATTACTATCTTTTCTTAATTGTCCCTCACTAACACCTTCTTCTAGTCACATCCCAATACTCACCAGTTCAGTGAAATCAGATGGAGCACTTGAAATCATCTTCTTATAGTAGAAAGAACTTAAAGTCTTCAAAAAGATCTTCGACATCTCTTTCTCTTCTAGAGGAGGAACAATATGAACTGCTAATTTGTGCCATCTCTGCACATACTCTTTGAAAGTTTCTTTGTCCTTCTGGGACATAGCGCGAAGCCGATCTTTGTCTGGTGCCATATCAACATTGTACTTGTATTGCCTAAAAAAATTCTCTCCCAAAACATTGAAAGTCTTGATTTTACTGCTATCCAAACTCATGTACCATCTCATGGCTGCACCAGTCAAACTATCCTGGAAATAATGAATCAGAAGTTGATCATTGTCCATCTGAGTTGACATCTTTCTAGCATACATAGTCAGGTGACTCAGAGGACAAGTATTGCCCTTATAATTCTCGAACTCATGCAACTTGAACTTGTGCAGAACCTTGACATTAGGAACCAAACAGAGATCATAAGTATCTTTACCAAACAAATCTTTATGCCTCAAAGCCTTCATCTCCTTCTGTATTTCAGGAAAACGGCCTTGAAAGTCATCAAGTCTTTCAATCACACCAGCGCCTTTACTGGGCTCAGCATGGTAAATTATTTCATCAAGGTGCGGAGTAGTGTGCATCACAGGTGGTGCAGTAGTCATCACTGGCTGAAGAGTATTAAATACAACAATCTTAGGAGGAGGATAATGATAACTAGTAGGAATGAAATCAATCGGCATACTCCACTATGTGCTAGAAGGCATGCAGTAGCAAGGAGAAATGACAGTTTTAGCAAGAATCGATGCAGTGACAATCTCAGAGAGGACTGTATGCTGTATCGGAGAATTAGGAGAAGGGGTGGCTGATTCTGAGCAGCCACCAAGCTCATCATGGCAGTTATCCTTTCCAAGTTATCCTTCAGAGATGAAACTTCTCTTGTTGTAAGACTTCCAAAACCGTTCTTCGATTAGCTCGAGTATCCACCTTGTGAGTCAGCTTGACAGGAGAACTGAAAGAAGACCAAGAAACAACATAAGATCCCTGTACAACTCTTAATAAGCAAGACCAATGCAAGCATGATGCATGGTATGCGTATGCAAATGCAAAGATTTCAAAGGACTATAAGATAAATTGCAATATTTATAATGAAATGATTTTTGAAGTACTAAAAACTCATTCTCATTAAAATCAAAGTAAAGATTACAAGTGAAGTACAAGTATCAACAATCCTAATACATGAGAGAAAAGTAAACTAGGCCTAGGGGATCTTATTTGAAGAAGATCCAAATCTTGGCTGGTACTTCATGTGAATCCTCTTAATCTCTTTCTTGTACCGATTCTCCATGTCTTCCTTATCCTTCACCAACTGATCAACAATAGCCTTCCAAGCACCAGATGTAAAAGGAATGGTAGATGGAGTACTAAAGGAAAATAAATCCTCTCTTGGTCTCTTTGTAACACGCCTCTCAAGTAACTCAATGATATCATCTTTCTCCTTCAGTTGGTTTGGAATCGTCGTCTTCTCAAGTAGCCATTCTTCTTTCTCTTTCTTCATCCTGTCCAACTCTTTTTGAAGAGGAACCTTCTCATCAATGGGGGCTGGTTAGAAAAATAGACAATGGTAGTATAGGAAACAAAGGCTCCTCAGGTGGATAAGGCATCTTGAGCTTGGAAACCTTAGATCAAACCCACTGGATGTAACACTCAGAGGGAGCAAGGTATTGTCTTCCCAATTGACCATTCTCTTTCCGATGAACCACATGCCAAGAATGAGTAATCCTTTTCTTTATTTCTACATGATCTGCATCGTTAAGAAAGAAGAAATTGGATAATGAAAGGTTGCTCGGTATGTCCTTCAAGTAATATCCCAACTGTCGCCTAGCATGAATAGGGTTGTAACTAATTCCTCCACGTGTACCAAGAAGATGTACATTAGAAAACTCTCCACGACCATCAATAAGAACTCCAATATCATAATAGGAATAATACCAATTCATATGCTTATAAGAAAGAGATATAATCCTTTGATACCATCTTCGCTTCTCTTTATTATCTTTGAAGACATCGGACTTTGGTAGGTGCGAAATAAACTAGCTATAGAGAAGAGGCGCACAACACACAATCTTTCCATCGCCTTTGGAGATCCTATGATGAAAGGCATGATACATGTCTCCAAGCAAAGTAGGTACCAGATTTCTCTTCAAGAAAATCTAAATAGCACTCTCGTCAACAAACCATCTAAGTTAGGGAACAATACAATCCCATAGATGAGCAAAGCAAGAATAGCCTCAAATGCATCCTTATGACCTAAAGTAAGAGAAGTAGAAGCTTTCCCTATTAAGAACTTAACATTAATACCACAAACACCTCCTTTTGGAAGAAAATTCCCACTAAGATCAGACTTTTGAGAAAAAGGGCTTTGGTGATGACTTTGGTTGTAAGCTCCTTCTCTAAACCACTAAAAAGAAATTCCTTGTCCAAAATAAGTAAACTCATCCAATGAGAGTACTCCTCCAAAGTCGGCACAAGCTAATAATCATGAAAGGTAAAGCAATAATGCAAAGGATCATAAAACTGAGCCAAGGTAGGGAGAATCCCCTCTGGTACATTTGTATCCAAGATAAACAAAAGCTTTCCATAACATTTCCGGAACTCCTGGGTGTCAACCACTAAAGCACCTAGATTTCTCAACTCTACCAGATTAGGACTCTTGAAACTATATTTCCTTGTATTCCTCATTTCAACATTCATAACCATAGACATCTGAAATATTGCAAAAGTATTTATAAGTCCCTTGAAATCTTGAGAAAAATGCTCATGAATGCATGAGTGCTTGTATGCAACAACCACAAACAAGATCACACAAAGCACACATGTTTTGGTTCTAAGTCACGAGCATGAAGTCAAGGTAGCAGAACACCTCCCACACAGGTAAGTACTAAGGTTTTGTCTTCATTGTACCTGCAGAAAACCAAAAGGGTGATAACAGAGGTGCCCGAAGTTAACAACCATCTTTAGAATATTATTGGTACGTTAGACTACTCCCTAACCAATAACATTCTTAAGATAGACCTCATCCGAGTGTAGTATCGCGTGACAACCATCTCAGGTTTACACCTGGATAGGTTCCGCACTATGTTCCTAAATTGGCTTGGATGGGTTAAGGGTTCTAAGGTCCTTAGTATGATCAGCTCAAGGTCGTAAAATAATGCCACGTTACAACCTTGAGCACTTCAGCAAGAGTCACTCATTATCTATCAAAGGTACTCGAAGCACAACGTGCTTTAAGGCATCTTTCCCCAGCCAACCACAAGGGCATGAAAGCACGGGTTACTCGATCCTTAACGTATAGATAACTTTCCCCGCCCAGCCACACAAGGTCACTTTAGCACGGTTCACTCATTATCTATCTAAGGTACTTTCCCCGCCCAACCACACAGGGCACTTCAGCACGAGTCACGGTACCTTATTGTAGCGGTAAAAATCATGGGTGTAAGCTATTAGTTAACTTAACTCAAAGTAAACACAGTCGCCACTGCGCTTTTATTTTATTCCAAGAGGAAAAGGAAAAAAGAGCGAATAAATCCTAATGAATCTAAAAGCAAAAAACGCTAAAGAAACACAACAAAGAACCGGGTAAGGGGATAGATTACAGAATGTGAAGGTTTAACGCACCCAAAATTATGTGGTACTCTGTAACACGGTGGGAGAACTGACTTTAGTTAAATGTTGCGGATAACAAGAGTCGCCACTGACTTTTATTTTATCCAAAAGGAAAGGGCATAAAAGAACAGGAAAGACCTTAAAAGATTTTTGGGTTCGGGGGGTAGGTTATGTAAAGGGAAGGTGTTAGCACCCTTTACATCCATGGTTATCCACAGGCTCTTAGTTACTTAGCTCACTTTAAAATGTTTTTTGAAAATGTGAAGTGTGTGAATAGAAATTTTCATAAGAGTTTGATAATGATCCATGTACGGATGCGTAAAAAACTTGTGTTTGAAAATTGTTTGAAATTGTGAAGTGTTTGAAAAGTTTTTTTTGAATAGTGAGCAAGTAACTATGAGAAACCTACCCTAAAGTTTAAGTCTTTCTGTTCTTGAATCCTTTGAATGGTAAGACTATCCCTATTATTAAGGAATAGGTAGTCATTACCTTGGATGTGTGGGACAAGTAAGGGTCATCTGTTTAATGTAGGCAACTGTGGGGTGTATTAAGCAATTTTGGAGGGACTGTCATCTTTATTCGAAAGGGACAAGATCATTACGAAGGCAACATTCGAAAAGGGACTTGATCTTTTATTGTTTAAGGGACTAGATGACTTTACTTTGAGAGACTTTTGCTTTATACACCCTACTTGACCTTTTGAATAGGCAACAATGAGAGGTAACCCTAGAAAGTGAGATGGCGATCCAAGATCGACTTACGTGTGTGAGTGTACAATTTTAATATTTTATCTTTTATTTTAAATGATCTAAATTAATTTTAAACAAATATACATGTTACACTCCCTATTTACTAACCATAGCATAAAAATAAATAATTTAAACATTACTAAAAATATTACATCCAGGAACAATTACAAAAATAATAATAAAAGCAATTTAAATAAATAAGCAAAATAAATAAATAAGCAAAATAAGCAAAATAAATAAGTAAAATAAATAAGTACGCAAAATAAATAAATAATTATAATAGGGTTAGTGAAAATAATAATAAAAATTATACTAAATTAAATGGGGTTAGTAATAATCATATAAACATAATTAATAATAATAATGAAATAAACAAATATATTATAATAATTCAATTTTATAAACAATTATACTAATTATTATAAAATTTTTAAGTTATGTATAAATTATAAAAAATTAATTATGAACATAATATGAAAATAAAATTATAATTATAAAAATTAAATTAGCAATTTTCACATATTTTTAAATATATAATAAAATTATTTATATGCAAAAATTAACTTCTAAACAATTAGAGAATATTTTCATAAAAAAGTAAATTAAGCATTTAATTTTAAATCATACTTACATACAAAAATTTAAATTATAAACAATTTAAGTATTTAACAAAAATTAATTCAAGAATTTTAAATATAGATAATAAGAGGAAGAAAATTAGGGTTTGAAAAGGATAAGTTTTTTAGGGTTTTTAAAATAAATTATTATGATTAATTAGGTTTTAGTAAAAATTAAGATTTTATATACAAAAATGTTAAATATTAACCTAATTATCACAATATATACATATTTTTAATTTTAAATATACAATAAAAACTAGGTTTAGAATTAAAAAAAAAAAACAAGTTACAAAATATTTACATATTATTTTTCCTAGAATTATTTAAACATACACTAAACATAATTATATTTTATTAATATTAATATAATTAACAAAACAAATTAAATAAAACAAAAAAAATTGGAACTTACCTGGCTGGGGTTTGAACCCAGCACCTTTTGCTTGCCAACACTCAGGCCAACAACACATACCACCGGGCCAACGCGCGCGCAGGTGAAGAAAAGATGCATCAAATTGGTTTTATTCCTTAAGCCTGAAAATCAGAAAAAAAAAGAAAGAAAAAGCAAAAGGCCTGGGGGAATCGAACCCAGGACCTTACAAGCAAACACACAAATACGTTACCATTCCAGCTGGGTGAGCGAATCTGTTGATATAACCACCTTAATTCATAATATATTAAGGCTGCAATTAAGATGGAAAAACAACAAAAAATTGGTTGGAGCCAGGATTCGAACACCAGCCCTCCAACAATACGCGCGCCTGTCTTACCACTGGGACAAGCACAAGCTTGTGATATAAAACAGCAATTAATTCATAAAATATTATACACAAAATTCAAATTCTGGAAAACGCGCGCAGGGCCTTCATCTTCTTCATATTACCTGCGGAATTTTATACGATTTCTCCTGCGAATTTTCCTGGGTATTCATAAACCAGAAACCCTAGGTTTTTGGATCATCCCGCAAACAACAAAATCAATACAAATTAACAGTCCAGATCAAACATACAAAGCTTATGCATCATAACCATGTTTTTAAAAGTCATTTATCTTCACTAAATCATGAATTCCCAAATTGAGAACTCAAACCCTAACAATGGTGTCTTTCGGTTTAAGGCATATTTCTTCAATGTTTTTGTCCAGAATCCATCTAAGCATCATGATAAACAAGATTAAACACACAAAAACGATTTACAATGGTTAAATAAATGAAATCGAAAAATCAAAACAAGAGAAAGAAGATGCATTCGGGATATGCTATATGAGGGGTTTTGGATGCAAATAGGTATTGGTTTTGACTCAATGATGTCCAAGGATCATTGTTATGTCTTCAAATTACCTTCTAATGCCTTGTATGTGAAAATCCGAATTTGAGTTTGGAGAGTTTTTTTTGAAATTGTGAAACTTACACTTGGGGCTGCAAATTCGTGGCTTTGTGTTAGGGTTACCTCATATACTTATAGAGTGATGAATTAGGTCAGAAACAATTGATGTTTGTGTGGAAGATTTGATCCAAAAAGATTCAAAAATATTAGGCCTTAAAAATCAAATATCCTTGTATGAACACTTTCTATTTTAGGCAAATCAACATGATTCTCTTACCACTTTGATTCAAATCACTTTTATGAATTTCTAGAAGCTCAATCATATTTAAATCTTTGACTTTTATATTTTATTTTAATTTAAAATGATTTTTAATGAATTAAATCAAAATAAATAAAAATAAAATGATAAAAAATCTGATTTTTGTTGACTTGGGTCGTGCATGAGGTTATAGTATGGATTGGGTCATCATATGGCAAGCCCATTTAGAAAAAATTGGTTCTAGACCTCCATTTTCTTCATAAACCAACCAAAAATTTCCCAACTTTGCAAGGGCACATATCCTTCAATTTTAATGGTATGAGGGTGTTCTTGGACATTTTGGAAATCTTGAAGAGTCCTCTAACCAACCCCACTGGTTTCATGTCCATATCATTTACCAATCTCAAGTTATGCCCTTTTGAAGTTGTTGACTTTTTGTTGACTTTCAAAAGGACCTATAATGTCTTAGCTCATACCCTCCAAATGAAGCATTTTTGGGCTTGGCTTGTGAGACACAAAGTTATATAGAATTCAATTTCCTTCAAAATGAGCTTTGGATGGAGACTTGGTGATGAAGTATGTGAAAGTTATGGCTGGTCAAAGTTCAGTTGACTTTTACTGAGGAAACCCTAATTTAGAAACTCCTGATTCTTGATGATCTGAAATCTCCTTGATGAATCATGATCAACCCTTGATCAAATGATGAATTTTACTTCATATACTTGATGTTGGCAAAAAATCATGAAGTTTGACTTTGGTTTGACCACAGTTGACCTCAGTTTGACTTTTTAACTACTTTGACTGATTTTGACTTATCTGATCATCTGACTGAGCAAACTTTTGAGAAAAGTCTTGAAACTTGTCACGGGGGTTCTTACACACATATAAGATGTTATGAAGCTCATTTGAAGTCTTGAAAGTCCATTTAGCCTGATTAAAGTCAAAACCCTAGTTTTGGATGCACTGCTTAGGAGGTGCATTGTCTGAGGGAATTGTCAACTCTTCTGACCAATTGTGAATTTTGTGAACCTTGTGAACCATCATAAAATGTCTTGTAAACCTCATGGGAGGTCTTGTGAACCTTGTGAACCTCTCAAAGTGACTTGTGGACTTCATGAACCTCATGAAAGATCTTGTAAGCATTGTGAATCTTGTGAACCTTGTGAACCTTCTTAGCACACAAAGTTTTGTATTGTGAGGGCAAATTTTGGGGTGCAACAGCTGCCCCTGTTCAATTTTCTGAAACCTGAGGGGTTAGATTGGTACATTTGCCAGTCGTGACCTGGAAGGTTGAAGGGGATTGAACACAAAAGCCCAAAAATTTGCACTCACCGGTGCGTAGAGTGATACTGATGTTTGGGTTGTATATGCTTGAGTGGGCTTAAAGATGCCACTTGGAGAAAAGTTCTTCACATACATTTCTTGGAGGATAAAGCAATCCAAAATAATGATATAATGATAGCTTTCAGGAGGATAAAGCAATCCTGAGGTAGTGATATGCTTTCAGAAAGATGAACAACATTCTGAGGTATAAGAAGCTTTCAGGAGGATAAAGCAGTCCTGAGGTAGTGATATGCTTTCAAAAAGATAAACAACATTCTGAGGTATAAGAAGCTTTCAGGAGGATAAAGCAGTCCTGAGGTGATAATATACTTTCAGGAGGATAAAGCAGTCCTGAGGGATTGATAATATGCTTTCAGGAGGATACAGCAGTCCTGAGGGATTGATAATATGCTTTCAGGAGGATACAGTAGTCCTGAGGGATTGATAATATGCTTTCAAAAGGATACAGCAGTCCTGAGATAGGGGTGATAGCTTTCCAGGAAGATAAACAACGTCCCGAGGAGATAATATGCTTTCAGGAGGATAATAACGTCCTGAGGAGATAATATGCTTTCAGAAAGATGAACAACGTTCTGAGGTATAAGAAGCTTTCAGGAGGATAAAGCAGTCCTGAGGGGGTAAGCTTTCAGGAGGATAAAGCACTCCTGAGGTAATAATAACTTTTGGGAAGATGAACAACGACCCAATAGTCACAATTTGTTGATGAAATTTGTCTATTGGAGAATTAACCTGAAAATAAGGTAACATCCTGTATGATAATATTAGTTTATGCATTATGTATGCATGTATAATATGATGCACTTAAGTAATGTATTATGTATATGTATGGATATGTATGTTATGGTATGATGTAAATGATGTATGTATGCATCATGCAGCTTGAAGCGTCTGGATATCTTCGTATAACAACTGCTGGCCAGGGAAAATAAATCCCGGTTTGTTGTTGAAGAATATGAGGAACTTGTTCCTGTCTTGTTTGATAAGAAGGTATACATAACCTCCTGTCTGCTGGGGCTAGCAAGGTATACATAACCTCCCGTCTTCGTTCGTCGTACTCCTATTGGAAAGTAAATTCCCGAATATCCGTATGAGGATAAAAGAGATGGATATAAATTCCAGGGGAGATGTGACTTGAAGTACTTTATGAAGATGGATTTGCCCTACTGAGGGATTTGTAACTGTCTTGTAAGAGTGAATCTGGTGAAGCTTCGTTGGAATCCTTCCCTCGTTCGTCCTTAGTAAATACTATTACTGCATTTTCATGCATTTCTGGTAAACATCAATCATATTAAGCATACATGCATTTCTGGTAAACATCAATCATATTCAAAAGCATAATACATTCAAACACAACCAATGGACGTTTCGCTTATGTAAATAGGGTAAAAGTAAATCTGGATTCAAAAATGGAATTTTATTCATATCAAAAGTGACCCATACATGGGTAAGTTTGTACAAGGAGACATAAACCCTAGTAAGAGGATTTTGTCCTAAAATTTTTCAAAATAAGGAAAATCAGCTATGTGGGAAATAATCCTATTGAGTTTCAATTCTACTATTGCCATTATTTTCAAGTATCTCATCTTCTTGCTGTTTGAGACGGAAACGATTGGATTGAGCTTTATCTGTTCGAGCTTGAGTAAGTAGTACAACTGGTTGTAGTTTTATGGGTGATCCAAACGAGACATAGTCATACGCTTTAATCCCTAACTTTTGCCTGGATTGCCCTTTCAGGTTTTCAATCCACCGGGATACCCTTTTTTGCCCAAGCCGCCTTTTCGGGTTTTCGACTTGCCGGGTGTACATCTTTTTATATATATATCCCTATTTTTTGCCCAAACCCTTTTAGTTTGCCGGGATGCCCTTATTTTTGCCTAGGCCAGTCAACCTAGCGGGTCTCTTTTCATGCGTAGTATTTTTTAACTATGTCTGCGTTTACAGGTTGTGGGAAGTCTTCACCATCCATAGTAGCAAGTATCATGGCACCTCCCGAGAATACTGTCTTGACTACAAATGGTCCTTCATACGTTGGAGTCCACTTGCCCCTAGGATCACCCTGTGGTAATATGATACGCTTGATTACCAAGTCACCAGCCTGATATACCTTTGGCTTAACCTTCTTATTAAAAGCTTTGATCATTCGTTTCTGGTACATCTGGCCATGACAAACTGCTGCTAACCTCTTCTCATCAATCAAATTTATCTGATCAAGTCGAGTCTGAATCCACTCATCTTCATCCAAACCTGCATCCTTCATGATTCTTAAGGAGGGAATCTGAACTTCAATGGGCAAAACTGCTTCCATACCATAGACTAAGGAGAATGGGGTTGCCCCTGTTGAAGTACGTATTGTAGTACGATAACCATGAAGAGCAAATGGTAACATCTCATGCCAATCCTTGTAAGTAACAGTCATCTTCTGTACAATCTTCTTAATGTTCTTATTAGCAGCTTCAACTGCCCCATTCATCTTTGGACGATACGGAGAAGAGTTGTGATGTTTAATCTTGAACTGCGTGCAGAGATCAGTAATCATAGTGTTGTTCAGATTAGAGCCGTTGTCAGTGATAATCCTTTCAGGGATGCCATACCTACATATAAGATTATTCTTAATGAATCGAGCCACAACATTCTTGGTAACAGATGCAAATGAAGCTGCCTCCACCCACTTCGTGAAGTAATCAATAGCAACCAGGATGAAACGATGCCCATTAGAAGCAGTAGGCTTGATCTCACCAATCATATCAATTCCCCACATGGCAAAAGGCCAAGGAGCAGTCAACACATTCAATGGTTATGGAGGTATGTGTACTTTATCAGCATAAATTTGACACTTGTGACATGTTCTGGAATGTTGGTAGCAATCAGCTTCCATGGTAGACCAATAGTAACCTGCTCTCAATATCTTCTTTGCCATGGTATGTCCACTAGAATGAGTGCCAAAGATCCCATCATGCATATCTTCCATAATCTCAATTGCTTCCTTCTTATCCACACAACGAAGCATAGTTGAATCGTGATTGCGCTTGTACAAAATCCCATTACTCAAAAAGAACTTAGCAGAAAATCTTCTCAGAAACTTCCTATCTTTGACAGATGCCCCTTCAGGGAACTCCTGAGCTTCAAGATATCTTTTTACTTCATAGAACCAAGGTTTCTCCTCTGCCCCTTCAGTGTCAATCTCATTGCAGTATGCAGGCTTTTCAAATCTATCAATAGTAATCTTGGGAGCTTCATCATCCCAACTGATCTCAAACATGGATGCCATGGTGGCCAAGGCCTCTGCCAACTGATTCTCTCTTCGTGGGATATGTCCAAAGGTAATCTCTTTGAAATGCGGGATCAAAGACAACACATGTTCTCTGTAAGGAATGAGGTTATCATGCTTGGTATCCCAATCTCCTTTAATATGACTTACTACCAGGGCTGAATCTCCATACACGTCAAGGAACTGAATCTTCATATAAATAGCAGCTTTAATACCCAGGATACATGCCTCATACTCAGCCATGTTATTGGTACAATAGAAACAAAGTCTGGAAGTAATCGGGGTATGACAACCTTCAGGGGAACTAATCACAACACCAACACCATTACCAAGTGCATTGGAAGCACCATCAAAAACCATAGTCCATCGGGATCCTTGTTCAGGTCCGTCATATTGTCCAGGTTCTTTGGTAATAATCATAATGTCTTCATCAGGGAACTCAAAACTCATTGACTGATAATCATCCACTGCTTGATGAGCCAAATGATCAGCCACTACACTTCCTTTAATGGCTTTCTGAGTAGTATACTGTATGTCATATGCTGTCAAGATCATTTGCCATCTTGCAATTCTTCCGGAGAGAGCAAGTTTCTCAAATATGTACTTGATTGGATCCATCTTTGAAATCAATAAGGTGGTATGAGTCAACATATACTGTCTTAATCGGCGAGCAGCCCATGCCAAAGCGCAACAAGTTTTCTCGAGCAGTGAGTATCTTGTTTCACAGTCGGTAAACTTTTTGCTAAGGTAGTATATTGCCTGCTCTTTTCGACCAGACTCGTCATGTTGCCCCAACACACACCCCATTGAGTTGTCTAACACTGTTAAGTACATAATCAAGGGTCTTCCATCAACTGGTGGCATCAAAATTGGAGGTTCTAGCAGATATCTCTTGATTTCATCAAAGGCAGTCTGGCACTCATCATTCCATTCCATCACCTGATCTTTCTTCAACAACTTAAAGATTGGCTCACAAATGGCAGTTAATTGGGAAATAAATCTTGCAATGTAGTTCAATCGTCCCAAGAAACCTCTAACCTCCTTCTCAGTACGGGGAGCTGGCATCTCTCGTATAGCTTTCACTTTTGCAGGATCCACTTCAATACCTTTTCCACTGACAATGAAACCCAGGAGTTTACCAGACCTAACTCCAAAAGTACACTTGTTTGGGTTCAATCTCAACTTGTATTTCTTCAACCTCTCAAACAACTTATGCAAATGATCAAGATGTTGCTCTTCATTCTGGGACCTAGCTATCATATCATCCACATATACCTCTATCTCATGATGAATCATGTCATGAAACAAAGCCACCATAGCACGCTGATATGTTGCCCCTGCATTCTTCAAACCAAATGGCATCACCTTATAGCAAAAAGTGCCCCACTGTGTAACAAAGGTTGTCTTCTCCATATCTTCAGGTGCCATCTTGATTTGATTGTAACCAGAGAAACCATCCATAAAAGAGAATACCTTGTGCTGAGCAGTGTTGTCCACCAGAACATCAATATGAGGAAGTGGGAAGTCATCTTTAGGGCTGGCCTTGTTCAAATCTCTGTAGTCCACACACATATGAACCTTACCATCTTTCTTAGGTACCGGCACCACATTTGCAACCCACTGAGGATAAGAAGTCACTGCTAAGAACCCTGCATTGAACTGTTTCATTACCTCTGCTTTGATCTTCTCTGACATTTCAGGACGCATACGACGAACCTTCTGCTTCTTTGGACGACAATCCTCTTTCACTGGTAAACGGTGAACCACAATGTCTGTATCCAACCCTGGCATATCTTCATAAGACCAAGCAAAGATCTCCACATAGTCACGTAACATCTGAATCAACCTGTTCTTGACACTATCCTCTAAATCAGCCCCTATCTTGACTTCTTTCCTGTTTTCTTCAGTTCCCAAATTCACAACTTCAACTGGCTCTTCATGTGGCTGTATGGCTTTCTCTTCTTGTTGTAACAACCTAGCAAGCTCTACAGGTACTTCACAATCGTCCTCATTTCCGTCTTCAGTTTGATAGATCGAATTCTCGAAATTATAATTGGCAATAGTAGAACTGTTATCAACAGGATCCAGAGTGGATGAGGATCTGCATTTTAGTGATGTGGGTGTGTGTAAGAACACATAGCTGATAAAACAAAAATAAAAGGAAAGAAAGACAAGGAACACAATATTTACGAAAACGAAACGTCCACTGATTTTATTGAATGAAGTATGCAAATGAAATGACAGCCCGTAACAAGCACACCATTGTACCCCGGGTAAGGCACAAGGCTTGAGAGTTTTAATTGTTCAAGAAATTACAAACTTAAAAAAAAAAAACAACACAGTAATAGTATTTACTCCTGACTAAAGGAGATAGGGATAACATCTTCAGCTTTCCAATTATTGAGTCCAGCACCCACAGTAGGAAAAATCCAAGCATCCAAGTTGTAGTCTTCATCATAGTCTCCCACAGCATTGATCTGATCTTTCATAACCCCTTGATTGGTGATACGAACAGCACGAGCACGACGAACAACCTTCTGGGATTCTGCAGTGAAACCCAAACCAAACTTGTCAGACTTATATGGGATATCCGGAAGCTGACCCCAAATAGTACAACCACCTTCATCCACTACAGCTCTAGCATCTTTGAGGGAGGCCATTGTTGGAGGTACTCTGGTGACCACAGGAACTTTCTTGACAACCGGAGGAGCTACATAATCATTAACAATCCAAGGAACCACTTCGAATGTCTGACACGGAGTTTCAACGTATTCACCTTCCACTTCCAGATACTTGAAGGTGTTCACATGGCTGACAAAATATTCTTCCTCTCCATAGACGGTAACAACTTTTCCTTCCACCGGATATCTTAACTTCTGATATAATGTAGAGGTTACAGCACCTGCCTCATGGATCCAGGGACGACCAAGCAGACAAGAGTACGAAGGACGAATATCCATCACATAAAATGTAGCATTAAAAATCTGAGAACCAACTTTGATAGGCAAGTCAATTTCTCCATGCACCACTCTTCTCGAACCATCAAAAGCCTTCACCACTATACTACTGGGTTTTAGCACAGCATTTTCAGGACTCATCTTATTCAGGACTTCCTTGGGCAACACATTCAGAGAGGAACCATTGTCTATCAATACATGTGACAGGGTAGTGCCCCTGCATTCAATTGAGATATGCAGGGCCCTGTTATGATCCCTCTTGGCAGGGGTCAAATCAGCATCAGAAAACCCTAACCCATTATCATAAGTCAGGTGGGCAACACAATTCTCAAACTGGTCAACAGAAATTGCATTGGGTACGTGAGCAGTCTTCAGAAACTTAATCAGGGCTTTGGCATAAGCCTCAGAACATAACAACAAGGACAGCATAGAAATCTTGGAGGGAGTATGCCCCAACTGATCAACAATGTCATAATCACTCTTGCGAATGATTTTCAATACTTCTTCCATCTGCTTAGAGAGGTCATCAGCAGCTGGCACATCAGCAGGTATAGGCTCAATAACAGGACCTTTGCCCCGAGCATCAGTGGTGGAGGTAGCAGCAGGAGTGACTGCATTCTTGGAGGTGACTGGAGGAGAGAAAACTCTTCCGCTTCGTGTGATCTTACTAGACCCAGCAATATTGTCAACATCAACAGGCATATCAGCTAGTGGTTCCTGCTTAACACCATGGATATAAACATCAGACCCATAATGCCAAGGCACAACTTTATCAGATGTATACGGAATAGGACCAGGAGTGGTAATGACCAGAGGAGCCACTCTAGCTTCAGCAACTATTTTCACAGGGCCTTCAGCAGTAATCTTAATTGGACCCTTATGAGTGATTTTGACAGGTCCCATAGAAGTGATCCTTACTGGCGCTCTATCAACCATATCAACCTCTTCAATCTTCCTACCTTTAGTAATATGATCCACCATACTCTCTACAGACGATGGAGTCCTCTCAAAAACTATGGTATACTTATCCATGAGACGCTGAATTCCATATCTCAACCTCCAGCAACTATCCGGCTTATAGGTACAATACAAACAATCTTCACGACAACCTGGAAAGAGCCCAGCTTGTACTAACTTTTTCTTGATAACAAACAATGGTGTGGTCAACTCTACAACTGAATAGATATGCAAATCTTCATCAATGGCATTGACAGTCTTCTCGTGATTTGGCATGGGAGCAGTAATCACATTTGGAGTACCCGGAGGGTCAAACTCAATTTCTCCAGCCTCAATCATATCTTGAATTTTGTTCTTCAAGACCCAGCAACTATTAGTATCATGTCCCTGACAGTTTGAATGATATGCACATCGTGCATTGGGGTTGTACCTGGGTGAGGTAACATTGGGATTCTGAGGAGCCTCTTTCAGAGTAATAAGTTCAGCCTTCAACAAGTGTTGCAATGCCTGAGCCATTGACATGTTGATCTTAGTGAACTGCCTTCTAGCCCTCTGTTGGTTGCCCTGTGGCTGCTCTGGTGTTGTAGGAGTTGGATTTGAAATATGAACTGCACTCACAGAGTGATGTCTTCTATTATGATCAGGTTGACCATAAACAACATTGGATTCTTTCTTCCCAGTGGGAGGCTTCTTTGCAGCACCTGATGAAGAAGTGCCCACTTGGATCTTGCCACTCTTTATACCATTTTCCACTCGCTCTCCTGTCATTATCAACTCAGTGAAGCCAGATGATGAGCTTCCAATGAGATGACTGTAAAACGGACCATTCAGAGTACACATGAACATATCAACCAACTCCCTGTCAGTCAAAGGGGGTTGTACTCTTCCAGCTAAGTCTCTCCACTTCTGAGCATACTCCTTGAAACTTTCTTTGGCACCCATAGACATGCTTTGCAGTTGCATGCGAGTGGGGGCTAAATCAGCATTGTATTGATATTGCTTATAGAAAGCTTCAGCAAGATCATTCCAATCCCTGATGTTGACACTTTCCAA
Source organism: Lathyrus aphaca (assembly GCA_963966055.1). Taxonomy (NCBI): domain Eukaryota; kingdom Viridiplantae; phylum Streptophyta; class Magnoliopsida; order Fabales; family Fabaceae; genus Lathyrus; species Lathyrus aphaca. The sequence continues at coordinate 182,744,305 of OZ014520.1, forward strand.
TTGATAATACCACTCCAACTGAGCTCCAGATAAGCTCTCTTGGAAAAAATGGATCCACAACTTCTTATCAGCAGTATGAGGTTGGATTCTTCTGACATAAGACCTCAGATGCAGCTTGGGACAAGAGACCCCATCATAAACAACAAAGGTAGGAACCTTGAAACCAATGGGTATGACTACCCCAGATATCAGACTCAAATCTTCAAAATCCAGCCCAGAAGACTTCTGCAACTCCATAGCATCCATTCTATCCACTAACATCTTGAACCTGTCTTCATTAGGCTCATGGTAGTAATTAGCCTCAGAATCAGAGTCCCCCATAGTGTTGTGGAGACTGCCTCCCTCTTTTTCAGACTCTTCAGATTCATAATCTTCAACTGGTTCTTTGGTCTTGGCAAGACCTTTGAACCTTCTTCCCATGTTGATCAGGCCACCTGACCTTCTAGTCTTCTTAGTCTTCTTGGCCAGCAGTGTCTTCAATTCATCCTGCCCCTTGGACAAGTTCAGGATCAGCTCTTGGAACTGTGCATTCTGTGCCTGGAGATCCTTAACTGTTTGTTCAAGAGCCATTACTGAAATAAACAGCGAGAAGCTGAGAAACCTGTGCACAAAATATAAACCTGTGATGCAATGATATGATATGTGAATGCATATGCAATGTTTTCAAGGACCGCAGGATTTAAATTTGCTTAAACAAACAAGAAGGTAAACTTTTATTAGTAATAAATTTGTTTTGCCTCTTGGGCTTACAGGAAATGAAATGCAATAAATACAAGAGATGGGGTTTTAAGTCTCCCATGGACGTTTCCTCTTTGTGTTGAGGTATGAGTTGAGATTCCGCTCCTCGTGAAGTTGCTTTGTTAGTTCCAGGATTCTTTCTTGGCTTGCTTTGTAATGAGCCTCAAAAGTATCCCTTTGCTCCTTCAATTGGATCCAGGATCTCTGCAAGTCTTCTATGTCAGTAGGCATGTCTGGGTGAAGGATGGTATAAGATGTATCTCCTTCAGCAACAGGTTCCATGGTAACTGGCAGGATAGCAGGATACGGCATCATGAGTGTCTGAGCACGAGATCGCACCCATCTGAGATAAGCCTCCATAGGAATAGTGTACTTAGGCTCCAGAGTCTTGCTGTCAACCTTGTTCACTTTTCCCCATGCTCGTATGAATCTCTGACGGTAACCTTGAAGATCGTTGTCGTAGTCAAACACAATGCCCTGAATCAACATATCATGTGGACCATCACTCTAAGCATAACCAAACTGTCGTAAATCTAGAGAGGGGTTGTAGGTGATGCCTCCTCTTATGCCTAGAAATGGCACATTAGGAAACTCCCCACAACGGTCAATGATAGTGACATTCTCCATAGATTTGGAGCACCAATGGATATCTGAGTGAGAAAGTGACATGATCCTCTTGGACCACCTGAACCCTTTCTCATTCTTCATTATTGAGCGAGGAAGGTGAGAAATAAACCACCTAGATAACAAAGGTATGCAACACATCAAAGTTCCTCTTGCCCTTGTAGTACGAGTATGAAGAGAGTGTAGGATGTCTCCAAGCAATGTAGGCACTGGATTGTGACTCAGGAAAATGTTGATGGCATGAACATCTATGAACTGATCTGGATTGGGGAATAACACTAAGCCATAAATCAGCAAGGCTAAGATATCCTCAAAAGCATCATGACTCATAGCCTTCAAGAACATTTGAGCCTTCTCTATCAACACCTTAGCAAGAATACCCTTAACTCCGCTTCTCGTTTCTAGAATAATGTCAGACTTCTTCAGATGTAGAGCTGCAGCAATAACCTCAGGTTTAGGCTCTTTCTCCAAGCCTGTGAATGGTTTCTGATCAAGAACAGGTATACCCAGAAGTTTAGAGAACTCCTCCATGGTTGGAACCAGCTGGTAATCGGGGAATGTGAAACAATGGTGCTTAGGATCAAAGAACTGAAACAGGACACTCATCATGTCTTCATTAAACCCTGAGGTGACTAGATCCAATAGGTGGCCATGTCTCTTGATGAACTGGGAATGATCAGACACTTGAGAAACCAACTCTTTAAGCTTAGCAGGTATGCCCACAAAGTTGATCCTGATGGTGTTTCTACGAGCAGAAGCCATGGCCTGCAACAAAGAACAAAGATAAATCCCTTGGTCCTTGAAATGGTTAGGGAAAATGCTATGCTTATGATGCATGATGATGTCATGATGTTATGCTCAATCACAAACATGTGGCACACACAAACAAGTCACACCATAGCCCTAGGTTTAAAGGCTTGCATGAGGTTCAAAGGTAAGTACCCTCCCCTGAAGTTAGTTAGTTCATCCTGTCCTACAAAAGTAACCATGTTCTAAGGGATCTCAATATCATTGATCCTTCACAAGGGTGGTTGTTCAGTAGGCAACTTACTTGCCAACCAAAACCCTCCAAGTTTAGAATCTCAATGAGCGTAGTGTCGAGTATCAACCAACTTCAGTCTGCACCAAAGCCGGTTATCTCACTACTTTCTAAAGGCCAAGATGAGTTAACTAGGGTTCTAAAAGTTAGTTTGTGCATTGACAACATATGGCAGCCTCATATTATCCTCAACTTGACTTAAGGAACATAAGCACCAACCAAGAAGTCACACTAACTATGGCCACCAGATCAACCATATCGGTATACGCCGTACAGTTTCCTTGGTCTATTGCCATTTACCTAAGGTACACTAGATCCGGGTTAGGATCTTTCACACATAAGAGCCCAACAAGTAAAGTAAAGCAAACAAAGCAAACAAGTTTAAAGTGATCTAATTCCTAAGGGTACCCCTCTTTTATTAAATCCCCAGCAGAGTCGCCAGTTCTGTAACACGGTGGGAGAACTGACTTTAGTTAAATGTTGCGGATAGCAAGAGTCGCCATCGACTTTTATTTTATCCAAAAGGAAAGGGCATAAAAGAACAGGAAAGACCTTAAAAGATTTTTGGGTTCGGGGGGTAGGTTATGTAAAGGGAAGGTGTTAGCACCCTTTACATCCATGGTTATCCACGGGCTCTTAGTTACTTAGCTCACTTTAAAATGTTTTTTGAAAATGTGAAGTGTGTGAATAGAAATTTTCATAAGAGTTTGATAATGATCCATGTACGGATGCGTAAAAAACTTGTGTTTGAAAATTGTTTGAAATTGTGAAGTGTTTGAAAAGTTTTTTTTGAATAGTGAGCAAGTAACTATGAGAAACCTACCCTAAAGTTTAAGTCTTTCTGTTCTTGAATCCTTTGAATGGTAAGACTATCCCTATTATTAAGGAATAGGTAGTCATTACCTTGGATGTGTGGGACAAGTAAGGGTCATCTGTTTAATGTAGGCAACTGTGGGGTGTATTAAGCAATTTTGGAGGGACTGTCATCTTTATTCGAAAGGGACAAGATCATTACGAAGGCAACATTCGAAAAGGGACTTGATCTTTTATTGTTTAAGGGACTAGATGACTTTACTTTGAGGGACTTTTGCTTTATACACCCTACTTGACCTTTTGAATAGGCAACAATGAGAGGTAACCCTAGAAAGTGAGATGGCGATCCAAGATCGACTTACGTGTGTGAGTGTACAATTTTAATATTTTATCTTTTATTTTAAATGATCTAAATTAATTTTAAGCAAATATACATGTTACACTCCCTATTTACTAACCATAGCATAAAAATAAATAATTTAAACATTACTAAAAATATTACATCCAGGAACAATTACAAAAATAATAATAAAAGCAATTTAAATAAATAAGCAAAATAAGCAAAATAAATAAGTAAAATAAATAAGTACGCAAAATAAATAAATAATTATAATAGGGTTAGTGAAAATAATAATAAAAATTATACTAAATTAAATGGGGTTAGTAATAATCATATAAACATAATTAATAATAATAATGAAATAAACAAATATATTATAATAATTCAATTTTATAAACAATTATACTAATTATTATAAAATTTTTAAGTTATGTATAAATTATAAAAAATTAATTATGAACATAATATGAAAATTAAATTATAATTATAAAAATTAAATTAGCAATTTTCACATATTTTTAAATATATAATAAAATTATTTATATGCAAAAATTAACTTCTAAACAATTAGAGAATATTTTCATAAAAAATAAATTAAGCATTTAATTTTAAATCATACTTACATACAAAAATTTAAATTATAAACAATTTAAGTATTTAACAAAAATTAATTCAAGAATTTTAAATATAGATAATAAGAGGAAGAAAATTAGGGTTTGAAAAGGATAAGTTTTTTAGGGTTTTTAAAATAAATTATTATGATTAATTAGGTTTTAGTAAAAATTAAGATTTTATATACAAAAATGTTAAATATTAACCTAATTATCACAATATATACATATTTTTAATTTTAAATATACAATAAAAACTAGGTTTAGAATTAAAAAAAAAAACAAGTTACAAAATATTTACATATTATTTTTCCTAGAATTATTTAAACATACACTAAACATAATTATATTTTATTAATATTAATATAATTAACAAAACAAATTAAATAAAACAAAAAAAATTGGAACTTACCTGGCTGGGGTTTGAACCCAGCACCTTTTGCTTGCCAACACTCAGGCCAACAACACATACCACCGGGCCAACGCGCGCGCAGGTGAAGAAAAGATGCATCAAATTGGTTTTATTCCTTAAGCCTGAAAATCAGAAAAAAAAGAAAGAAAAAGCAAAAGGCCTGGGGGAATCGAACCCAGGACCTTACAAGCAAACACACAAATACGTTACCATTCCAGCTGGGTGAGCGAATCTGTTGATATAACCACCTTAATTCATAATATATTAAGGCTGCAATTAAGATGGAAAAACAACAAAAAATTGGTTGGAGCCAGGATTCGAACACCAGCCCTCCAACAATACGCGCGCCTGTCTTACCACTGGGACAAGCACAAGCTTGTGATATAAAACAACAATTAATTCATAAAATATTATACACAAAATTCAAATTCTGGAAAACGCGCGCAGGGCCTTCATCTTCTTCATATTACCTGCGGAATTTTATACGATTTCTCCTGCGAATTTTCCTGGGTATTCATAAACCAGAAACCCTAGGTTTTTGGATCATCCCGCAAACAACAAAATCAATACAAATTAACAGTCCAGATCAAACATACAAAGCTTATGCATCATAACCATGTTTTTAAAAGTCATTTATCTTCACTAAATCATGAATTCCCAAATTGAGAACTCAAACCCTAACAATGGTGTCTTTCGGTTTAAGGCATATTTCTTCAATGTTTTTGTCCAGAATCCATCTAAGCATCATGATAAACAAGATTAAACACACAAAAACGATTTACAATGGTTAAATAAATGAAATCGAAAAATCAAAACAAGAGAAAGAAGATGCATTCGGGATATGCTATATGAGGGGTTTTGGATGCAAATAGGTATTGGTTTTGACTCAATGATGTCCAAGGATCATTGTTATGTCTTCAAATTACCTTCTAATGCCTTGTATGTGAAAATCCGAATTTGAGTTTGGAGAGTTTTTTTGAAATTGTGAAACTTACACTTGGGGCTGCAAATTTGTGGCTTTGTGTTAGGGTTACCTCATATACTTATAGAGTGATGAATTAGGTCAGAAACAATTGATGTTTGTGTGGAAGATTTGATCCAAAAAGATTCAAAAATATTAGGCCTTAAAAATCAAATATCCTTGTATGAACACTTTCTATTTTAGGCAAATCAACATGATTCTCTTACCACTTTGATTCAAATCACTTTTATGAATTTCTAGAAGCTCAATCATATTTAAATCTTTGACTTTTATATTTTATTTTAATTTAAAATGATTTTTAATGAATTAAATCAAAATAAATAAAAATAAAATGATAAAAAATCTGATTTTTGTTGACTTGGGTCGTGCATGAGGTTATAGTATGGATTGGGTCATCATATGGCAAGCCCATTTAGAAAAAATTGGTTCTAGACCTCCATTTTCTTCATAAACCAACCAAAAATTTCCCAACTTTGCAAGGGCACATATCCTTCAATTTTAATGGTATGAGGGTGTTCTTGGACATTTTGGAAAGCTTGAAGAGTCCTATAACCAACCCCACTGGTTTCATGTCCATATCATTTACCAATCTCAAGTTATGCCCTTTTGAAGTTGTTGACTTTTTGTTGACTTTCAAAAGGACCTATAATGTCTTAGCTCATACCCTCCAAATGAAGCATTTTTGGGCTTGGCTTGTGAGACACAAAGTTATAGAGAATTCAATTTCCTTCAAAATGAGCTTTGGATGGAGACTTGGTGATGAAGTATGTGAAAGTTATGGCTGGTCAAAGTTAAGTTGACTTTTACTGAGGAAACCCTAATTTAGAAACTCCTGATTCTTGATGATCTGAAATCTCCTTGATGAATCATGATCAACCCTTGATCAAATGATGAATTTTACTTCATATACTTGATGTTGGCAAAAAATCATGAAGTTTGACTTTGGTTTGACCACAGTTGACCTCAGTTTGACTTTTTAACTGCTTTGACTGATTTTGACTTATCTGATCATCTGACTGAGCAAACTTTTGAGAAAAGTCTTGAAACTTGTCATGGGGGTTCTTACACACATATAAGATGTTATTAAGCTCATTTGAAGTCTTGAAAGTCCATTTAGCCTGATTAAAGTCAAAACCCTAGTTTTGGATGCACTGCTTAGGAGGTGCATTGTCTGAGGGAATTGTCAACTCTTCTGACCAATTGTGAATTTTGTGAACCTTGTGAACCATCATAAAATGTCTTGTAAACCTCATGGGAGGTCTTGTGAACCTTGTGAACCTCTCAAAGTGACTTGTGGACTTCATGAACCTCATGAAAGGTCTTGTAAGCATTGTGAATCTTGTGAACCTTGTGAACCTTCTTAGCACACAAAGTTTTGTATTGTGAGGGCAAATTTTGGGGTGCAACATACTCCACGGGAGACTTTTGAAATATTGACTACTTTTGGTTTGAAAAAGGTTTGTTAAAAGAGAGTGGAGGTATGTGATAAGAATTATATTTTAATATATTTGTTTTTGGAGAGGTTTACCACCTCATGTCTACGTACCCACAAAGTGAAATGCGAGATCAAAACCCCGTAGTTCGTGGTACAAATAGTGAAAAGGGTTGGTTATGATTGATTTTATTAAGTGAAGAGAATTTGTCATTTTCAAGTGGATAGCCAAACAAATCTACCATGAGAATGAAGGCGTGGACTCATACATCATTATGGGGAGGGCGTCAACTCGGATAAAATCAACGAGTATGCCACTAAACCCCCACGAATGACAAGAGACTCAATTACATCAAACTACAATCATGGATATTGAGAGACTTGCACCCGACTATAGAATAATGACTCATAGTCGACACTTTTTTTAAAGAAAACAAACAAAAGTGCACAAAGGCACAAAAGAACTTGAATGAGTTTGGTTCTTTTGTATTTTTTTGAATTAAAGTCAAGATGATTAGATTCATTGATTTTTTTAAGAGAAAAGAAAAATAGTAAAATCAACTTGACAAAAGTCAAGGTTTTGTTTATTAAAGAGGTGATGATTTTGGAAAAAACAAGAATCCTTTGAAAAAGAGGGAAGTTTTGAAAATTAAAGAAGGGGTGGACATGAAGAGACTATCCTAGAAAAGAAAATAAGGAGATAAAGGAGAAAAGATCTAACCAAACTTGATGATACTTCCAATTATGAGCATAAGAGTTCCATCCTTATAAGCTAGCAAATGGCCAAATAAAGGCAAGTATACCAACTTCATGAAGATCAAAGCAAAGGAGAGGTGTCCTAAAATCTAAGTCCAAAAATCCATTCCAATGCCAATGATAGTAACCAATACTCCAAAGATTAAAGCCATAAGTTTTTTAGAGATTTTATCCTTTATTAATATTTTTTGTCCAAATGGACAAAAGGAAAATCAATACAACAATAGTAAGAGCAAAAATAATAAACATGACAATAGTAAAGTGCAAGAATCTAAAATATTAATAGTAGTAATAGTATAATAGTATTTACATAATAATGGTATGGTGAACTTAATCAACCACAACCAAAAGAGTAACCAAAAATGAAAGGCAACCGGATCCGCTTAGTATCTTACACTATAGAGATTAGTCAAGGTAAACCGAATCAAATTCAATGAAATTTGAAAGGCGATTGGGAGACCCAAAGCACCTACGCATCAAACATTCATAAGACTTGGTTCTTAATGCAAAATGATCAAACACTTTGGGATTACGCGACCAACAAGAGGTCCGATCCATGAAAGCGCAAGTATCCAATTGAATTTTTTATTCTGAATACGGGACACATTTAGGTCTATGTTAAGCAATCGTCGAGTAATTTACGAAGTAATTACCCTACAAATGAGGCCGACCACCACCAATTAAGGTGAACAATGTTAGTGTTAATACATGCGAGATAAATGATATGTAAATCGCTATCCGAACATAATACCGCATAAAACTAAAGATGAATACCAAATTGAGTTACACTTATGGTATTCTTCCATCTTTAAGTTTAATCACTCATCTTGGTGGATTCAAGCATGAAAATGTATCACTAATGCAAAATACCTTAAATGAATTGAATAATTCACTTAAAGGTAGTTTTGAATTAATGAACATTAACTAATCTAATCTACACCCAAAGTTCATTGAAATAAAAGAGAAATCACTCCCAAAAGTGCTTCTCAAGGTAAAAATAAAAAGGAGGAAGAAGAAGAGGAAAGAGTATCCAAAAAAGCTTAAAATAAGCCAAAAATAACTTCTAACTTTTGTTAACCGGTTAGCCAAAATACACTGGAAATGGTTAACCGGTTAACACATCAAGTTTCAAATCCTACGCAACACAACATTGGTTAACCGGTTAACCAAATTACACTGAAAATGGTTAATCGGTTAACACTGAACCAGTAGCAGAAAAAAATGCTAAAATTCAGCATGATCCATTTTCAAAACCATTTTTGAAACACTTGATGATCATGATCTGAATTTGCATGAATTTTAAAACCAAAATACAGTGAAATCCCTGCAATCAAACAACAATTTAAGATCCAAAGGATCTAGATTCAAAGGCACCAAAGATCTACATCTTGAATGTTGATTATGAAGATAGAATCATGGAAAAAGTGAATTACCAAAAGCATTTCTTCAAATTGGACCAAATCAAGCTAGATCTACTGAAATTGATGAACAAGAAAAGAATAGGATGAAGGTTTAGCTGAAGTTGATCAAGAATTAAATGTGAATTCTTGATAACTTCAAAAGAAGGAAAGAAGAGCTTTAGTGAAATTTTTGGTTTTGGGGGAGTATTTTGCAAGAGATTTGTTGGCTCTCAAAAGCTTGTTGAATGAATGAAATTAGAGTTCTATTTAAAGACTTTAAGTATTGGAATTTGGTGGAATGGAGCTTGCTTTGGAAATCCAAATTAGGTTTGGTAATTGAAAATTTGGTGGGAAATGGAAAAGAGTGGTGATTAGTGAGGTTTTATAGTAGGAAATGATCAAAGTGATGTAGAGAATTCAGAGGGAAATGGATCTAGAATATTCCAAATGAGATCAATGTTCAAAGGGTGCTGAATTTGAATAAAATATTCAAATTTTGCAGTGGTTAACCGGTTAACGCATAGGGTTTACCGGTTAACCAAGCTAAAATTTGAATATTTTATTCAAATGTGATTGCTTGGTTGTTGTAGCCCGGTTCTTTTGCACATCGAAGAAGACATGGAAATAAACACATGAACCTTGGAATTCCTAGAATAAATCAATTATCTTGAGAAATCCTTGATCAGATAAATTTTAATTACTTGTGGATCAACTTCGACTTTTGTCTGTGAAATTTTATTCGAGCTGTGGGACTGCTATTTTTGGTATTTTCAATTGTTCCTCTTCCTGAAAATGTAAAGAAAACAAAATGTTTTTGGATTTTAATTAATGGTTAGTAAACATAAACAAATAAAGCAATTAAAAGCAACGGTGATCCCTTATGAGACATAAACCTACACCCGAGAAGAACCGAGCAACCAGTGCGATCTTGTTTGTATGCAAGATGCAGACGAAATGCAAATAAAAACTTAGGGCAAACATTAGGGTGTTACAATTACCACAAAGTAACTTTCCTCGGCCATCCCACACACGAAGATCTCTACACGGGTCACTCGTTACTTATCCTAATGGATACTTTCCCCACCCAGCCACACCAGGGCACTTCATCACAGGTCACGGTCATCCATTAAGGGACTCAAATCCACGAATTAATTATGTCTCCCCGGCCGTCCCGCCTCATGGGACCTCGACACGAGCTAAACATAATTAAATTAGGATTTTAACGCGATGGGAACATATCCTCCATCCGTTCAAAACTACTTATCATGAGGATACTATTCAAGTATCGACATCTAAGCATTGTTACTTCTCTAGATCAGTTTGGTATCAACCTAAGGTAATCCTAACTACCTCACAAGTTATACCTTTCTTACTTCAAAAGCCCACTATTAGTTAAACAATTCCATTTTACGGTTTACCAGAAAAGTCGGGTAAAAGTCGGCTCAAAATAATATTTCTCGGCCTCAAAACATAGAACATATTACTAGCTTCGAATCAATATAAAGAATGCATAAATCGGATAAAGGATGAAGAAGTTATGAATTTTTAAAAGAAGTTCAAATAATATTTTTCTGCTCATAACAGTGGTAACCGGTTACTTACCAGGTGGTAACCGGTTACATGCGTAAGAAATTCTCTTTGTATTCTGATTTTCAATAGGAAATCAGTTACTTACTAGACGATAATCGGTTACTCGCAGACAACAGACAAAAATACTGCGTTTTAAAGATGTAGAATTTTCCAAAATCCAAACCAATCAACCCCAATCATCAAAATGATTTCAAATAGATGTTTCTATACATACTAGCAACATACCCAAGCATTTTAATCGATTTTCAATCATTCAAACTCTCGATTTAATCAATTCCACTACAAACCCTAAAACTCATAACTCAACCAAAACATAGTGGATCATCCAAATAATCATAGTAGGTCTAACATACATATAACCCGACTATCTACCAGATTATTTCTGCATTTTAACCGTTAGAAACTTCAATTTATCAATTTCATCATTTTCTCACAACTTAACCTAACTCTTAGAAAATCAAGAATTCTAAAAGAAAAGGTTTCTTACTAGAACCCACCTCTAACCATGAAGAGGAGTTTGATGAAGATGAAGATTGATGAAGAAATGGTGATGATTCTAAGCTTTTCCCTCTTCTAGGGTTTTCTTCCTCTTTTTCTTCTCTTTCTCTTCTTCCATTTTCTTTCTTTTCCTTTTCTCCCTTACCAACTTTCTTCTTCTTTCTTTATTATAAACCCTTATTTCTCTCTCTTTATAAAAATAACAATATCATTTAGTTAGTAACACTAACTGGTCCAATTGAGAGTATCCAAAAATGTCTCTGAGTCAAATATTTAATAAATCCTCTGAGTCAGATAATATTTAATTAATTTAAGTTCATCAGTTGCTCTAATTATTCTAAATTAAAACTCTCAGAGCACACCAGAACCTTATTAACCTTAATTTATATTATCCAGAGTATTTAATTAAATTCGGGGTATTACATCCTCCCCCCCTTAAATTGAAATTCGTCCTCGAATTTCCTTTACTCATCAACAACGACAATTTACAACACTATCTTAGATCCATACTTATCCTTACTTCTGATACATACTATGACATATTCAAATTCCAATTTGACTTTACGGCCCAAAGTTCTTGTTTCATGATAAATCAAATTTCATACCTTTACTCATATGCTTGTTCCAACATTGGGTTAACCTCTAACTTACCATTTCCGCAATGCGTCTGTTGTGTCATACTGAATCTGTAACACCCCATTTCTATACCCCAAATAAGCAATTAAATCATTTAGGCACATATTAAAAATTCCATCAGAGTAATATTTGAAACATGGTATAAAAGGAGAAATGCCACATTATACTTGAATATTTAAAACATACAACACCTGCTCATTAAGATATGCAACAAACGGGGTAACTTTCACACACAAGGATTTCATCCTTACACCCGTATTCATTTAATTCAAATAACAGCGGAAACCACATAACAATTTCAAACTTATATATTTATCATAAATATATCCACAAGTTTGAATCACCAAGATAATGCCATGTTTACATAGAACATCTATCATCAAAATACATATACAAATGTATTCACAAAAAGACATCAAGCCAACCCTAGCTACCCGGTGCTACATATCAGAGCCGACCGACCAAAAGATGAAGACGAGCTTCACAAAAATATCATCCAGCAACCTACTATGCAATGCCTCATAGAGCATCATAAAACAGCAGAAGAGTGAGAAACATTATCATAATAACATTGCATATAATTATATAATCCAACATATAAAATGCACATAATCTATATTTTCACCACAATCGCAACGTGTACATCAATACCAATCAAACATATTAATTACGCACAATTCACCAATTTACATAAACTTATATTATGTTTATTCCTCAATTCTATTCATTCCGCATAAACATACGTCTAACTATGTTTAATCACACATATACATTACAAATGTATAAATCACATACATATACATATATCAAACATGCATATATACAAACAAGTATGTTTCTTCACACATATTATCATCTCCATAATACTCCAAATAAACATATGCACATTCATGTTTATTTCTGCATATCATAATTAAAATGATAAAATGCAACTCATAGAGACTGACACACGACTCTAGGCAGATGCAATGCGGTACCGGCTCAACATTTCAGCAGGTTCACTCAGGAACCAAATGGAATCATTGCTTGTTACCTAAAGTAACTCCCCGTCGGGCATACGATGTTCCCCATTGATCACACCTCACATGGGCACATAATGTTTATGGATTTCTCACACCCCACACAGGCACACAATCCGATTACTTACACCCCACACGGGCACACAATCAAGGTGAATAATTCACCCATCGCTCACACCCCACACGGGCACACGATGTTTATGGATTGCTCACACCCCACACGGGCACACAATCTGATCGCTCACACCCCACATGGGCACACAGTCATGTTGTAGTCATTTCTCACACTCCACATGAGCACACGATACTACAACGGATTCACAAAGAATCCCACGGCACAAGAATGCATACATTATGCTTTACATGCAAAATGACACACAACATTCTTGAAAATGCATACATTATTCACAACATAATTATGCACTCAATTCATTCAATTAACATACATTTGCATACACTTCAAGCAATATATTCATTTGCCAGCGGCCACAACATCACCTCAAACTCACAATTCCATATTTAACTTATTTACTTTATCAGAAAAGTCGGGTGAAAGTTGTCTAAACATTACATTTCTTAGCATCATTAGTTTCTACACGTGTCTAGCTTCGAATCGATATAAGGAACACTAAAAACGGATACCCGAAACTAAACCTACGGATTAAAACACAATTTTCTCAAAAATCTACAGGCTCGCTGAGTGCCCTCTCGCTCGCTGAGCGAGAATTTCCTTGGAACTTTCGCTGAGCGAGGGATAGCTCGCTGAGTGACCACTGCGATTTCCAGAATTTCTCAGCTTCATGACAGTCAACCTAAACCCATCCAAACCTCCAAAATACTTCAATAAACATGATCAACAACATATTCTAGCTATCATACTTCGATTACAACGATTTCTAACCAATTAATCCACTAATTTCTCATATTTCCTCTAAAACCCTAACTATTCATCTTCTCTAAACTTCCATCAAAACCAAAACTCAACCAATCAAACACATACATAATCATACAGAATATCAAGATAACAATGCTTATCACCCTTACCCGATTATTTCGTCTACGCAAAGCAATCTTGATCAAAACCTAGCTTTTTCTTATTTCTCTTCTTCTTCTCCTTTCTTTCGCTTCTATTTCCTTTCTATCTCTTTTCTTTCTCTTTCTCTTTCTCCTAACTTATACTTTTTTCTCTCTATTTTCTATTCTTTCTCTTACTAACTATTTTCTCCCCCAAATATCATTTTTCTCACAAAAATATAATTTCATCCAATTCTAACTTATCACTAATTAGTAAATGTCTAAAATACCCTCTTATCCAATTTTACCCGAAAATTCACAAAATGGTACAATCATATATCACACCAACATATCTCATTAATTCCTCAACATATCATATCATCATGATAATTTCACAAATAAAACAATTATCATTCAAATAAAATAAAAGACTCCACACAAATTGGGAAAATCTAATCGGGGCGTTACAACTCTCCCCCACTTTATAAATTTTCGTCCTCGAAAATATTACCTGATCCAAACAACTCCGGATACGACTCACGCATCCTACTCTCCAATTCCCAAGTCATATTGCCTTCCGCAGCGCCTCCCCACGCCACTTTCACAAGCACAATATCTTTGCCTCTTAGCTTCTTGATTTCACGATCCAAAATCCTAACCGGCAAAGCTTCCACTGTAAGGTTATCTCTTACTTCAACCTTGTCCATGGGAATAACTTGTGACGGATCCGAAACATACTTCCGAAGTTGCGAAACATGGAACACATCATGCAAATTCGAAAGATTCGGAGGCAACGCCACACGATAAGCCACAACACCCACTCGTGCAGTAATCTGATACGGCCCACTAAAACGAGAAGTCAACTTCTTTGACTTCAAAGCAAGACCCACACCCGTAACCAGTGTAACTCTCAAGAACACATGGTCGCCTTCCTGAAACTCAAGATCCTTCCTTCTCTTGTCATGATAACTCTTTTGTCTACTTTGAGAAGCTCTCATCTTCTCCCGAATAAACTTCACCTTTTCCGTCGTTTGTTGTACCATCTCCGGTCCAACTACCGTTCTTTCCCCTGTCTCATGCCAATACAAAGGTGTTCGACATCTCCGCCCATACAAGGCCTCAAATGGTGCCATACCAATACTCGAATGAAAACTGTTATTATAGGTGAACTCAATCAACTCTAAATAACTATCATAAACACCACCTTGCTCTAGCATACAAGCACGCAACAAATCCTCCAACGATTGAATTGTCCTCTCGGTTTGACCGTCCGTTTGCGGATGGTAAGCCGAACTCAATCTTAGCTTAGAACCCAAAGCCTTTTGCAAGCTTTCCCAAAACCATGATGTAAATCTAGGATCTCTATCTGATACAATACTCTTAGGAACTCCATGCAACTTCACAATCACAGAAACATAAATCTCGGCTAGCTTCTCCAAAGAATAACTAATAACAATCGGAATAAAGTGAGCAGATTTAGTAAGTCTATCCACAATTACCCAAATAGCATTATGACCTCTTTGCGTATTTGGCAAACCCGTAGCAAAATCCATCGATATACTATCCCATTTCCATTCCGGAATATCCAACGGTTGCATCAAACCACTAGACTTCTGATGTTCCACTTTAGACTTCTGACAAGTCAAACACGCATACACAAAATGAGCTATATCTCTCTTCAATCCGGACCACCAAAATATCCTCTTCAAATCTTGATACATCTTATTCGCTCCCGGATGTATACTTAAATTACTCCGGTGTCCCTCTTCCAATATCATCTTTTTCAACTCCTCATCATCGGGAATACAAATAAGACCACAAAATCTCAAAACTCCAAAATTATCAACCTTGAAATCCTCATTCTCATTCATCATCAAATCAACAAATTTCAAATCCAACTTTTTCTTTTCACAAATGGTTGCAAGAAAATCATTAGTAACACATAGCATACCAAGTCTCACGCTTCTCGACGTCATCTCTCAAACCAAACTCAAGTCTCTAAAATTCTCCAAAAGTTCACATTCCCTTATCATCAATGCGGACATATGTAATAACTTACGACTCAAGGCATCGGCCACCACATTCTCCTTACCCGGATGGTAATTCAAACCAAAATCATAATCCTTCAAAAGTTCTAACCATCTCCTTTGTCTCATGTTCAATTCCTTTTGATCGAATAAATACTTCAAACTTTTGTGATCACTAAAAACTTCGAACCTCGCACCATAAAGATAATGCCTCCAATTTTTTAGAGCAAAAACCACGGCCGCTAATTCCAAATCATGCATAGGATAATTCTTTTCATGCACCCTCAATTGTATTGAAGCATAAGCTACAACTTTTCCATCTTGCATCAAAACACCACCTAACCCAAACAATGAAGCATCACAAAACACCACAAATGGTTCCGTCGGATTCGGAAAAATCAAGATCGGAGCCTTTGTTAACCTTCTCTAAAGTTCCATAAAACTCTCTTCACAATGAATATCCCAAATAAAATCCTTTCCTTTACAAGTCAATTGCGTTAACGGAAGTGCCAACTTTGAAAATCCTTCAATAAACCTCTGATAATAACCCGCCAAGCCTAAAAAGCTTCGAATCTCTGTAACCGATCTAGGAACTTCCCATTGCATTACTGCATCAATCTTGGATGGATCAACACTAATACCACCATCGAAAATAACATGCCCAAGAAAACGTACCTTTGACAACCAAAACTCGCACTTTGACAACTTAGCATACAATTGCTTATCTTTCAAAATCTGTAACACAAACTTTAAATGCTCTTGATGCTCTTCTTGAGACTTAGAATAAATCAAAATGTCGTCGATGAACACAACCACAAAACGATCCAACTGTTCATGGAAAATATGATTCATGTATTCCATGAACACACCTGGCGCATTAGAAACTCCGAATGGCATCACGGAATACTCGTAATGACTATACTGTGTCCTAAAAGCCGTCTTTTGAATATCCTCCTCTTTCACACGAATCTGGTGATATCCTGATCTCAAATAAATCTTACTAAAAACACGCGCACCAACCAATTGGTCTATCAAATCATCGATCCTCGGAAGCGGATACTTGTTCTTAATTGTCACCTTGTTCAACTGTCGATAATCAATACATAACCGCATACTTCCATCCTTCTTCGTTACCAACAATACCAGCGCACCCCAAGGAGAAACACTCTGCCTAACAAACCTCTTGTCCAACAAGTCATTCAACTGCTTCTTCAACTCTACCAACTCTGAAGCTGACATATGATACGGTGCCATCGAAATCGGTCTAGTACCCAAAACTAGATCAATAGAAAACTCAACTTCTCTTTCCAGCGGTACATCCTTAATATCATCCAGAAACACTTCTGGAAAATCACACACCACTTGAAACCTACTTATCTCCACTTTGCTTTCCACTGACAACGATGCAAACAAACCAAACAATTGAGCTTCGTCCACTAAAAGTTTCTTCAACTCTTTCGTGGATAGGAAACTCTCTTCTTCATCATCATCAAAAGAAGGAAACCTTACTAACTTATGATAGCAATCTATATGAACTTGATTAAACTGCAACCAGTTCATACCCAAGATCACGTTCAAACCTTCCAACGGCAAACAAACTAAATCCATAACAAAATCTTTACCATACATGGTCAAAGAACAACTTACACACACCAAAGAAGTAGTTACCGACCCTGAAGCAGGAGTCTCAATAACCATCCCACCACCCCAAGAAGATATAAACAAATTCAAACGCTTAGCGCACTCAAGAGAAATGAACGAATGAGTCGCTCCCTTATCAATAATAGTAACTAAAGGCGTACTATTAATAAAGCATGTACCTTTAATCAAACAGTCTGCACTAGTAGTATCCTTTCCTGCTAATGCAAACACCTTTCTGCCCGCCTGAGCTTGCTTCGGCTTAGTACACTTAGTACTAATGTGACCAACTTCCCCACAATTGAAGCACTTCACAACGTTCCTCCTACACTCGGTAGTAGCATGTCCAAGACCTCCACAGTTTGAACATTTCACAATATTCTTCCCACACTCAAAAGACTTGTGGACTAAATCGCCACACTTGTAACACTTAACGGGACCAGAACTCCCTCCACTAGATCTCCTATCAATGTTTCCCCTATGTTTTCCCTTATCAGCGGGTGTCACATAAGGTCCACTTCTAGCTTTTTGCTTCCCTTTCCTCTCATTCACACTCTTGTAATGTGTAGAACGAGCTCTGCTATCTTCTTCAAAAATTCTACAACATTAAGTCAAATCTGAAAACCTTCTAATCCTCTGATATCCCACAACTTGCTTAATCTCATGATGCAAGCCATTCTCATACTTAATGCACTTTGAAAACTCAGCAGTAGAAGCAGCATAGTGAGGATGAAACTGAACCAATTCCATAAACTTAGCAGTATAGTCAACCACTGACATACTACCTTGCTTCAGCTCAAGGAATTCCATCTCCTTCTTTCCCTTTACACTCTCAGGGTAGTACTTCCCTAAGAACTCAGTATGGAAAACTTCCCAAGTTATCTCTTCATCATCCTCCTCAAGAGCTTGACTTCTACCGACCCACAAATCATCGGCTTCTTCCTTCAGCATGTGAGAACCAAGCCTCACCTTACTCTCTTTAGAACAGTCCATGACTCTGAAGATTCTTTCAATCTCCCTCAACCAATTCTGAGCACCATCAGGATCGAATATTCCTTTGAAGACCGACAGTTGATTCTTCCTAAACTCATCATTAGCACTCACATTTGGTGCTCCCTGCACCGCCCTAGCCATTGCTTCCAAAGCAGCAGTCATAGCATTGTCATTTCTACCAGCCATGTTCTGATTGTTCCCAAAGACAACAACAAGATTAAACAAAGTGCAATCGTAACAACATCAAGACAAACACAACTGACTCGAACACTGGCTCTGATACCACTTAATGTAACACCCCCTTTCTATACCCCAAATAAGCAATTAAATCATTTAGGCACATATTAAAAATTTCATCAGAGTAATATTTGAAACATGGTATAAAAGGAGCAATTCCACATTATACTTGAATATTTAAAACATACAACACCTGCTCATTAAGATATGCAACAAACGAGGTAACTTGCACACACAAGGATTTCATCCTTACACCCGTATTCATTTAATTCAAATAACAGCGGAAACCACATAACAATTTCAAAATTATATACTTATCATAAATATATCCACAAGTTTGAATCACCAAGATAATTCCATGTTTACATAGAACATCTATCATCAAAATACATATACAAATGTATTCACAAAAAGACATCAAGCCAACCCTAGCTACCCGGTGCTACATATTAGAGCCGACAGACCAAAAGATGAAGACGAGCTTCACAAAAATATCATTCAGCAACCTACTATGCAATGCCTCATAGAGCATCATAAAATAGCAGAAGGGTGAGAAACATTATCATAATAACATTGCATATAATTATATATCTCAACATATAAAATGCACATAATCTATATTCTCACCACAATTCATTCCTTGTCACCTATACACATCGCAACGTGTACATCAATACCAATCAAACATATTAATTACGCACAATTCACCAATTCACATAAACTTATATTATTTATGTTTATTCCTCAATTCTATTCATTCTGCATAAACATACATCTAGTTATGTTTAATCACACATATACATTACAAATGTATAAATCACATACATATATCAAACATGCATATATACAAACAAGTATGTTTCATCATACATACTATCATCTCCATAATACTCAAAATAAACATATGCACATTCATGTTTATTTCTGCATATCATAATTAAAATGATAAAATGCAACTCATAGAGACTGACACACGACTCTATGCAGATGCAATGCGGTATCGACTCAACATTTCAGCAGGTTCACTCAGGAACTAAATGGAATCATCGCTTGTTACCAAAAGTAACTCCCCGCCGCGCACACGATGTTCCCCATTGCTTACACCCCACATGGGCACACAATATTTATGGATTGCTCACACCCCACACGGGCACACAATCAATGTGAATAATTCACCCATCGCTCACACCCCACACGGGCACACGATGTTTCTGGATTTCTCACACCCCACACATGCACACAATCCGATCGCTCACACCCCACATAGGCACACGATCATGTTGTAGTCATCGCTCACACTCCACATGAGCACACGATGCTACAACGGATTCACAAAGAATCCCATGGCACAAGAATGCATACATTATGCTTTACATGCAAAATGACACACAACATTCTTGAAAATGCATACATTATTCACAATATAATTATGCACTCAATTCATTCAATTAACATACATTTGCATACAATTCAAACAATGTATTCATTTGCCAGCAGCCACAACATCACCTCAAACTCACAATTCCATAATTAACTTATTTACATTTTATCGGAAAAGTCGGGTTAAAGTCGGCTAAAAATTACATTTCTTAGCATCATTAGTTTCTACATGTTTCTAGCTTCGAATCGTTTTAAGGAACACTAAATACAGATACCCGAAACTAAAGTTACGGATTAAAACACAAATTTCTCAAAAACCTCCAAAATACTTCCATAAACATGATCAACAACATATTCTAGCTATCATACTTCGATTACAATGATTTCTAACCGATTAATCCACTAATTTCAACACATTTTCTCTAAAACCCTAACTATTCATCTTCTCTAAACTTCCATCAAAACCAAAACTCAACCAATCAAACACATACATAATCATACACAATATCAAGATAACAATGCTTATCACCCTTACCCGATTATTTTGTCTACACGGAGCAATCTTGATCAAAACCTAGCCTTTTCTTCTTTCTCTCCTTCTTCTCCTTTCTTTCTCTTCTATTTCCTTTCTATCTCTTTTCTTTCTCTTTCTCTTTCTCTTTCTCCTAACTTATACTCTTTTCTCTCTATTTTCTATTATTTCTCTTACTAACTATTTTCTCCCCCAAATATCATTTTTCTCACAAAAATATAATTCCATCTAATTATAACTTATCACTAATTAGTAAATGTCTAAAATACCCTTTTATCCAATTTTACCCAAAAATTCAAAAAATGGTACAATCACATATCACACCAACATATCACATTAATTCCTTAACATATCATATCATCATGATAATTTCACAAATGAAACAATTATCATCCAAATAAAATAAAAGACTCCACAAAAATTGGGAAAATCAAATCGGGGCGTTACAGAATCACTTAGTCTCATTTCTCCTTTGGAGAAACATACCACTCTAATTCCTTCTATTGAGTCACAACACCAAGGCATAACACTCCAACTTGATTCCGGGATAACAAACACTCGACAAAACTTCACAAGGTATCTTAATGAAAACTTTTCTACTTATTATTTCCAATGAAAGCTCTTATTAAAATCCTTCAACCACTAAAACCATCTCAAAGTTTGTCAAACGACCTCTGTACCAATTACACTTGGTCCGACATCATAAACTATAACCATTTACAACTGACACTTCATCCTTTCAGTATCTTACTATAGACAACACACTTAGAACAAAGTTTCGTACTTCAATACTTATAATAATTCTCAACAATCCGACTGAACTCTCTCATCTGTCTCCTTCAACTACGCTTTCAAAGTCTAATAATGGAGATACCACCAATTCTCAAGCAGCACTAGGTAGTTGATAGTCTGCAGAGAACACACTTATCCATTGGAGTTCTCACCAACCAACGAAACAAAACTTGCAGACATCCAGGGATAGAACAGCTTACTTGCCAATCATACGATAATAACATCGGTCCAAGATCTCCAACGACAGAGATACATGGGTTGTACTACTGTAATCAAAACTAGTACAATTCCAAATCAATTCTAAACTCGAAACAATTCATCCAATTCAGCTTTAAAAAATCTAACCATGGTTACTATACTCCATGTCAATCCTCTTCACAGGATTCTTTTCACTCAAGGCTTATGTTGACACAAGGTCTCCATTAATAACAACATAGTAATGTCACAAAACTTACAATCATTAGTGAGTCCCCAGTACCAACTCAAATCATCCTAAGTACATTTGCGGGTTTCCATAAAACTTTCCTATCGCAAACAATATTCCACACACTCACCTTTGAAGACCATACAAAACCTCTCGTCCAAATTCGCTTCTTTCAAGGGTCTCTTTCCTTAAGCGATCCAATTTACATGCTTAACTTCATAATACTTATCTTTCACTCTTACCTGGAAGGGTAACTTAAAAATCCATATCTCTGAGTACGGCTCAACTGCACACATCTGGTATTACTCTTACGGAGTCCATAACTGACATTAAGAATTAACGACACTAGAACTGACCAACCATTCATCTCTTATCCACACAATAATTCAGATACCCAAACATTTCCTGGAAGATCAACACTTCATGAGTCTCTTATAACTTCTAAATTTAGGTCCTTAGTAGTCGCAACGACAACGCACCAAAAATTCAGATCATTTACTATCTACCAGTCATGCTCAAAAGAAGGTCCAACACTTTAACCTCTGATTCTTCGAATGGAAGCCAAAATGGACTTACAGTTCAGAAAGTACGATCCTCTAAAGTCCTCCACAAAAGTCATGTGTCAATCGATTAGCTATCTGAGGCTAAATGGTCGAACATAACTAAACTCGTTCCTTTTCGTTGACAAACAATCCAACTCCAAAATCATCAATCCAGTCCGTACTAACTTGCAAAATGATTCTCACTCACAGTTTCTAAACATGTATAACATTCACCCACCGCTCACAACTCGAGGTAACACAAAACAAGATACAACAAACCAATGACATACTCCAGACAAGTGACGAAGTAGAATTACCATTTCTGTTACGATCGCTTAATGAATATTCAACGGAATAGTTTGATTCCACTCGTACAAAGACGCTAGAAGGAAAACAATGATGAGGGTACCGAAAAGGGTTTTAGCCACAAGCTAACATTTGGTTCTTCCATAGTCAAAACCCAACACACAATCCTTATCAGAAGGAAAAAAATAAAACAATGGACATCTCATGCCTAATATACAACTTTGTCATCTCTCTTAAATTCCTTGGCGAGAATTAAAACATTAACGATAACATTCTTAATCCCACTAGATATAAATTCCAAATATTCCGATCATTCACAAATACAAGAGTTTTCCCTTACACCTGAAAACTGAGGTAATGCACTCCTCTGAAAAACCTTGATGTCTCTACTTACATATTCACCTGGGTTCCCTTACCCTTTACTAATCATCGCATAGAGAGTCTCCACGGCTTCCTATCGGTACCAAGAACGCTTCAATCATACACTCCCATCAAAATGTAAGAACCTTAGAAAAATCGAATTTCCAAAACTTAACAATGATAACCGATTACTACAAGGAGGGTAACCGATTAATCAGTGCAAATATGAACTTCCAGTAGCTAAAAGAGATTTAGGAACACAATTCTGTAACCGGATATTACCTAGAGGGTAATCCGATTACTTCAAACACAGAAGCATAATTCTGGTTTTCATTGCCACCTAAACCTCCCAACTAATTCCAATCGCAACCAAAAGTTATAACGGTTATCAACAAATGATTCTACACATATAGTAATCATACCACCAGATTCCCAATGGGTGAACCATCATGGATTACACTTCCTTAACTTTAGCTTCAACAACAACTTGACAACTCCATTTTTCATTCGTCCAACAATACATTATGTTATCACTTTCTCATATTGTGTTGCTAATATTGTTCCATACTGTGTTCACTTCATGCTCTGCGACAATCCTTTCATACCCAAAAATAATTCATCCTACTAGAATTCTCCCGAATCCAAGGTGCTTACTCTAACACTTAACACAACTTCATTTGGTACACACCAAATACACCTCAAGTTACTAAATAAAGCTTATTCTTCCCCTGGTATTATACCTCGCACCATTCCTTGGGTAATTCAACACTTTCCAAATTGGTCCCTTACTAAATACAACATCCTGATGCGTTATTCTAAACCTTGTCTCCACGGTCATAACCGAATACACAACTGCAATCTTCTACTCTTTGTTCGGGGTATACTTGTCTCACTTGAAACGTGTAACCACATCCTTGTGTTTCTCTTCACACTTCACCACAACTTTAGGTTCTCAAAAGAACTGAACATTCTTAACTTGTAACCTCTATCCATCCGTAGGGTATTGTCCGAATACATTCCTTGAAGTACTCACGTTCATCTACAATGCCACCATGATCTTAGAGTTGAAACACTAACAATTAACTCACTCCCGAACCTTGTCATATGCTCTACAAAGCATCTTATCTTTTCATGGAATGAGATTTCTCAAAACTCTTGTCCATACCAGTGGTCAATACCGATATACCATTGACTTTACATATTCCTTGATACACTGACCACTCATCTGTAGGTATCTGTACCTTTCAGACTATATCCATCCCAAAGGATTTCTCAAACCACACACTTCTCTGTAATCCCACGTTACAGGAACTAAAACTCTTAACAAGACTCCAACCGAGCTGACCAAAGCTGCCTCTACTAACTCTTGGCTTGAGCCTACTCCCATAACACAAGTTACGACAACACTTCAGAGTCCTCATGGTCGCACAACCATGATTCTACTTATCATATACATAACACTAGGTTGATTAGGCCCAATATCATATAATATGATATTAATAACCATGTCGTCAAGACACACTTAAGAGGAAGGAAAGATTTACTTATTATGTTTCAAGGCTAGGTCGAGGATACGACCTGCTCTGATACCAACTTTAATGCCCATATAATATATATCTAGAATAATATCATACAAGTGTTATTTTTGGTACTGACACCATCATAAGTGCCTAATAGCATAATTCACATTCTTGACCAATACTAAAAACAAAACAAACTATGGTGCAAGACATGGAAATTATACTAAAACAAAAATGCTAAGATCAATACAATATCCATTATTGTATGAAGATAAAATACACATCGGAATCTAAATCTATGCTTCTCTTGAAACATCCCGAGCATAGCTCCAATTGTAAATCAAACCTGCAAAAGTAACCTGAAAAGCAACAACAATAGTGGGGTGACATATCAACATCTCAGTTGATTCCTTATCTTAGAGTTCTCTCAGCTCTAAAGGTTCAATCAAAACACTACTCAAGTCAGGGGAAAACCTAGACTTCGAGTCCACATTACAACTAGAGACATCAAGTGAAAATAACGAAGCACAACATGCTTTAAGGCATCTTTCCCTAGCCAACTACAAGGGCGATACGACACGGGTCACTCAATCCTTAACGTATAGATAACTTTCCTCGCCCATCCACACAAGGGCACTTCATCACGGTTCACTCATTATCTATCAAAGGTACTCGAAGCACAATGGGATTTAAGGCATCTTTCCCCAGCCAACCACAGGGGCAATACGACACGGGTTACTCGATCCTTAACGTATAGATAACATTCCCCGCCCAGCCACACAAGGGAACTTCAGCACGGGTCACTCATTATCTATCTAAGGTAATTTCCCTGCCCAACCACACAAGGGCACTTCAACACGGGTCACGGTACCTTACCACAATGTAACTTTCCCCGACCATCCCACACACGGAGATCTCGACACGGTTCACTCGTTAATTATCCTAATGGATACTTTCCCCGCCCAGCCACACTAGGGCACTTCAGCACGGGTCACGGTCAACCATTAAGGGATTCAAATTCACAGATTAATTATGACTCCCCATCCGTCCCGCCTCATGGGACCTCGACACGAACTAAATATAATTAAATTATGATTTTGACGCGATGGGAACATATCCTCCACCCATGCACAACTACTTAGCATGAGGATACTATTCGAGTATCGACATCTAAGAATTTTTACTTCTCTAGATCAGTTTGGTATCAACCTAGGATAATCCTAATTACCTCATAAGCTATACCTTTCTTACTTTAAAAGCCCACCATTATTAAATAATTCAATTTTATAGTTTACCAGAAAAGTCGGGTAAAAGTCAGCTCAAAATAATATTTCTCGGTCTCAAAAGATAGAACATATTACTAGCTTCGAATCGATATAAAGAATGGATAAATCAAATAAAGGATGAAGAAGTTATGAATTTTTAAAAGAAGTTCAAATAATATTTTTCTGCTCATAATAGTGGTAATCGGTTACTTACTAGGTGGTAACCGGTTACATGCGTAAGAAATGCTCTATGTATTATGATTTTCAACAGGTAACTGATTACTTACCAGACGGTAACCGGTTACTCGCAGACAGCAGACAAAAATACTGTGTTTTAAAGATGTAGAATTTCCCAAAATCCAAACCAATCAACCCTAATTATCACAATGATTTCAAATAGATGTTTCTATACATACTAGCAACATATCCAAGCATTTTAATCGATTTTCAACCCTTCAAACTCTCGATTTAATCAATTCCACTACAAACCCTAAAACTCATAACTCAACTAAAACATAATAGATCATCCAAATAATCATAGTAGGTCTAACATACATATAACTCGACTATTCTATCTGATTATTTCAGCATTTTTACCGTTAAAAACTTCAATTTATCAATTTCATCATTTTCTCACAACTTAACCTAACTCTTAGAAAATCAAGAATTTTAAAAGAAAAGGTTTCTAACTAGAATCCACCTCTAACCATGAAGAGGAGTTTGATAAAGATGAAGATTGATGAAGAAATGATGATGATTCCAAGCTTTTCCCTCCTCTAGGGTTTTCTTCCTCTTTTTCTTCTCTTTCTCTTCTTCCCTTTTCTTTCTTTTCCTTTTTTCCCTTACCAACTTTCTCCTTCTTTTTTTCTTATAAACCCTTCTTTCTCTCTCTCTCTTTATAAAAATAACAATATCCTTTAGTTAGTAACACTAACTGGTCCAATTGAGAGTATCAAAAAATGTCTCTAAGTCAAATATTTAATAAAGCGTCTGAGTCAAATAATATTTAATTAATTAATTTAAGTTCATCAGTTGCTCTAATTATTCTGAATTGAAACTCTCAGAGCATATCAGAACCTTATTAACCTTAATTAATATTATCCAGAGTATTTAATTAAATACGGGGTATTACAGGGTGTTACTATGATTAGCTAAGGCGAGTGATATTTTTAGTTTTAGAAGGTGAGAAATTAATTAAGTTAAATTAATAATAAGGAACCGGTACGTAATTGATTCGCCTTCGCAAATTCAATAGGGGGTCGACTTATTAAGGTCTATTAAGTTATCTCTCCGTAGAAACTGTCGGTGTAAAATTCGTTAACTCACACTCTTATGGTCTTGCATATTACTATATTCCTAAGTTCAATTGAGCGCACTCGATGTGTCAATTCAAGTTAGAAATACTTTTTGGAAACCTAAAGGTTCTAATTGGTTTTAAAGCGCTTCCACTGTATTTAAAACAATGCCCGATTTCAACTATCTGATTTCGTTTTCTTCTTTTTGGCATATTTGTGATCAATTACTTATTTGCATCGACTCTCCACGTAGCTTGTACTTCATGTGGTGTTGACTGCTAATAGAAACTACTCGGGGCTAATTTAGAACTAAAGCTTCAGATTTCGGTATAACAGGTATCCAAACTGATATCGCATATCTAAGGGTCTAAGGTGTCAAGACTGTATCAATTTTGTTAAGTCTTTTCTCATTTTCCTAACAAAGTCTATCAACCTATATACTCGTAGGGTATGTTAAATGAAAGCATTCTAAAGGAATAAAAAAATTTGGTATGGCTAAAAATACTGGAGAGAATTTATAAACTAAATACTTCGATTAATTTAATAATGTTTCATACAATAAAAAGGTAAATCTAATACCCTTCTCCCACACTATCTCGGACATTTTCCTCAATGTTGCGAGATATAGGTACACTACTAAATAAATAAAACAACAAAAACAATAAAAACTAAAAACTAGACTACTCTTGCTGGGGTGGTGGCCTCTGTCCTCTTCCTCTGGCTTTGCCTCTCACGGCTCTCTGTCCATATATTGCTATATGATTCGGTATACCTACATGATGGATATAATTATGTAGCGCTTGAAATTGACTTATTAAGCCACCTAATGCTTTTGTATTAGCAATGATTCTTCTTCCTTGTGTTGTCTGCTCAAGATCCATTATTCCCATCCTTTTTGTCATCTCCTAATAGTGCCTTTGATGTAGCTCATTGCTCTGGATGATTACCTCCATAATGTTATCCATAGATGCGGGTTGTTGATTCCTACGTCGGCATCTAGTGGAGGTGTTGTTGCTGGAAAAATCAGTGGCTTGCGTATGAGAAGCTTCCTTCTCGTCCATAGCCTGCTGCATCTCATCAATCCCTACATCTTGTTGCTCTTCTGGTGAAGTCGCGCTTGGTGAAGGGGTGTCGAGATCATAGTTCCAGTTGGCTCTGACCTTCACATTTATGCGGGAGTGGCATGATTGAATGATGCTTCGGATAACCCAGTTTTTCACAACCAAGTTATACCTGTTATCCCTCCTTTTCCTGATGAGGTGACTGTTCTTGCAATACTCCATATCGAGGTACAGGGCTGGAGTTGCTAGCAGTTACCTAAGATTCTCACCTAGACTGAGCTTAATGGCGATGTCGGTGATCATCCCGCCAAAACAAAAAGAGACTTTCTGATTTTTATAGGTACTCTCGATGTTGTGGAGGATGAAGGCTACGAGGTTCACAGAGATGTCAAAAAAGGCGCATCTGATTAAGAAAAACTCTCTCTAATTCACTTTGTGGTTGTTGCACCTTCAAAAAACAATGTTGGACAACACCATCTGAAAGTAGAGGATGGCGGAGTTATGGATATGAGTGGCGTATAACTCATCCCACGCTGATTTACACTCTCCTAATAATTCTTCCCAAAGCTGGAAAGCTTCGGTTTGCCAGTTTGTATCTCTTGGAAGGGTTAAGTGCACACCGTCGCCCTGCTGGAATTCGAACAATTCACTGAATTGCTCCTATGTAACAGAATACTCCGTTCTGAAAAGGAAAAACGTAGCATTCCCTACCAGGTAATTCCTCGCATCGTTGGGCGTATTGTACTCATAGGAACTCAAGAATTCCAGAGTGAGCATAGCATATGTGGGACTGTTGCTTTTGCACAACACCGTGAGACCGGTTTTTGCAAGCATGTAGTTGACACTGTTGAGGAGCCCAGTTGGGTCAGGAAATCCTCATCAATGTAACGATTAACTTCTATCATTCTGTCACGGTACTCAGCGAAGCATGCATATTGAAGTTGGCTTACGGCACCTTCTGTTGGAGGGATGTTAATGGGCGTTTAGGCTGCCATAGTCTTGGAAAGGTTTTGAAAATGAGAGATGAAGTGAAAAAAATAGAAAAGCTGTGAATTTTTTTTGGAGAACAAAATGGAATGGTACGAAAGGTAACTACTACTACAATTTATAGAAACAGAAACAGAAAGTGGTGCTAGAAAATTACTAAAATTGCTACGAGAGGAGTAGTAGGGAAGTTGTTTGAAAGTGAAATGAAGAAGTGGCTATTTATAGGATGAAAAGGGGACAATAATGTTGAAGGAGTGGGTGAGTGGAGTTGCAATGGTCTTCATGACCGTTGAATACGACCGTTACTGGGTTCAGTAATTTATGACGGTCGTCTGCAAGTGGTGGCGCTTGTCCAAGGTGTGAGACGGTCGTCTCAGCTTGGTGACAATCGTCACCCTTGAAAAATCCAAAACTCCCAAAAACGGGCTTCTCTGATCCTTTAGTTTACGTAATCCACTATATTTATTCTTTTCATACAACTAAGTTGGTATAGCAAGTAGCAAAAATTATTTTACAGCAGGTAGCATAAAGCAGTGCAATATAATTGGCACTAAAAATAGCAGTGCATTAAAATTCGATCAGACCGATATATTTTGACAGTAAGAATTAGTGCATTATAAGTAACAGAAGGATATTAATATTCAATTTAAACAAAGTACTCGTAACACACTTGATCAATTATAATTGAGGCACTAATAAAATAAGAACAAGACCAAAATTATTTATTAAAACTTAGGAAATTGCAATTGTCATAAATCAAAATAAGCTGAAAAATTTAAAGTAACTAGAAGTCAAATTGGAATAAAATAAAAATTCTGAATTGAAACAAAATGCAGGAAAAAATTCTGATGAGTTTTGATATTGAAAATTAGCCACAATTGTTGCGGATGGACTCTAACGCTTCTCTCAAATGGTCGAATTGATCTACGACCATATCTCTCAATGTGATGATGTCTATACGTAAGTCGCGGATGTCATACTACATGATTTGCATTTTAGTTTGAAGATTTTATTAGGTAAGCTCAGGATTGGCTAGAGCATGCGTAGGTGTCTCAACAGGTATAGGTTTCACCTTTTCTTTAATTATATCCTCAGGGCAATTTGAATCATAGTAATTTGAAGGGGTCTTAGGATCTATCTCAACTTCAGACCAAGCATATCTAGGCTCATAAATTGGCTCGTCTAGATCATATAGCCAATTGCGCTTATTATGCACATGTGTGCGATCATGGTTAGGTAAAGTCAGTTGTGGCACAACCTAGCCATTGATCAGAAGCTTAAAATGTTCAGGTCTTCGGTCATACAACATAGCTCTCTCAAAACAGAAAGTGATGTTCATAGGCCTAAACTCTCCAAGTAGGGTAATCTTAGAAAGGCGGGTCCTAAATCCCATTGCATCAACGATCTTGGTTACTAGGCCACTTATCAGGATTGGGTGGTGCTCATTCTGAATAATCCTACAGAAATTTACAAACATGAGATTCACTCCATTAACCCTCCTGGATGTAAAAGCACAAAACATGATGAATAATTCATCTCTCGAGATATTATTATCCCTTTCAGTCTTTTCGAACAATGTGTAGGCTAAGATCATATGGAAATATCCAGTAGCTAGGTTGTAGATCTCAGTGGACAACATAGGGCATAGGTCATGATCAGGTTGTCCTGAGATGCTACTCCAAAAACGGGTTTAGCTCATCCCATGCAAGCAAGTTTTACTGTGGTTCTGAGAAAATAGTAGGGTCATTTGGGAAACCTAGAAGGTTAGCCATGTCATGGATGTTAAACTCACAAGGGTATCCAAAGAGTCTAAATGCTATATTTCCTCTTGTAAAGCTTTTTCCACAGTTGGGATCGTAAAACTGTGAACTTAGAAATTCTAAGGTTAGCTCATAATAGGTCTTATGTTTCCTAAGTGCAAACTCTTCCCAACTTAGCTGGTTAAACAGATAGTCAATGTTAGCACCTATGCCTAAAGCTTTCATTGTAGGTCCATGGGCAAATTTGGTCAAGGCCATAGGTCTCTTGGCTAAAGCTTCATAACGGCGCCTCTGGCTGCCATCTCTAAAGTCCACAATCATATTGGTAGTCATTGTCAGAGCTAGTGAGAATGAAAATAGAGAAGGAAACTTTGAAAATCCTGGAATCACACAATAAAACAAAAACAAACATAGTAATCAGTGAATTAAATGCATTTTGGAAAATAGAATTTTGAAAAACAAAAACAAAATTAAAAATAAAATTTTTTTAGGTTGCCTCCCATAAAGCGCTTCGTTTAATGTTGGGGCTCGACACGACTTAAGGGAGATTAATCTAAGGTTTATGATGCCAATTCTACTAGTTTCAAACCTGTCGAAAATTCTTTGTCTTCTACACAATTATAATATTTAAGGCGTTGCCCATTTACTAAAATTGGTGCACTAGATCTACCCTTAATTTCAATAACACCACTAATTAAAACTTTTGTTATTTCGAAAGGACCAGACCATCTAGATCGTAATTTTCTAGGAAACAACCTAAGTCTAGAGTTGAATAAAAGAACAATGTCTCCCACACTGAATTCTTTCTAGAATTTTGCTTGTCATGCCATTTCTTGGTTCTCTCCTTATATATGCAGGCAGTCTCATAAGCGTCTAGTCTTAGTTCTTTCAATTCATGTAAGTCTAAAATATGTTTCTCCCCCAATAGGCTTTATGCTCTAATTCTACTGGCAAGTGGCATGATTTTCCATAGACTAATTTGAAAGGTGTGGTTCTGATGGGTGTCTTAAAAGCTGTTTTGTAGGCCCATAAATCTTTGGGTAGCTTGGTAGACCAATCTTTCCTCGATGTAGCAACAATTTTCTCTAAAATTTGTTTTATTTCTCTATTCAAGACTTCCACTTCTCCGCTAGTTTGCGGATGATAAGGTGTTGTTACTCGGTGTCTTACTCCATATTTTAATAAGAGCTTATCAAATATTTTAGATATGAAATGGGAACCTCCGTCACTTATGACGAGTCTTGGTACACCGAATCTTAGGAAAATAATGTTCTTGAAAAGCTTCATGACTACTCGTGTGTCATTTGTTGGAGAATATATAGCTTCGATCCATTTTGAACCATAATTGACAGCGACGAGTATAAATTTATTTCCAAAAGAAGATGGGAATGGTCCCATAAAGTCAATTCCCCAAACATCGAAAACTTCCACTTTAAGAATGCCTTTTTGGGGCATCTCATCGCGCCTCGAGATGTTACCATTGCATTGGCATCGGTCACAATTTAGAATGGCAAGGTGAACATATTTCCAGAGAGTGGGCCAAAATAGGCCTGATTGAAGGATCTTCGCACAAGTATTTGAAGTGCTTGCATGTCCACCGTAAGGAGCGGAGTGACAATGGGAAATTTTGTTATCCATTTCTTCTTCTGGGACACATCGACGGTAAATACCATCGGGTCCTCGCTTGAAACGTAATGGTTCATCCTAGTAGTATTGTTTTAAATCATGGAAGAATTTCTTCTTTTGTTGATATGTGAGATATGGTGGAAGTACCCTGGCAGCTAAATAGTTGACTATGTCAGCGTACCATGGTAGAGTGGTTTGTTCTTAAATCTCTTCCGCTATTTCTTTTGGATTTTTTCATCTAGAGTCAAGGAAGATATCTCACTCTCAAGTTGAGCTATAAGACGTTCATCAGGGAAATCATCATTAATTGGTATCAAGTCTGGTTTAATTCCTTCCATATGTGATAAACGGTCTGCTACTACGTTGTCAGTTCCTTTCTTATCCTTGATTTCCAAATAAAACTCTTGTAGCAATAAGATCCATATTAGTAATCTAGGCTTTGTGTCTTTTTTTTATTTAGAAGGTATCTAATGGTTGCATGATCAGTATATATGATTGTTTTAGCTCCTACTAGGTAAGAACTGAATTTATCAAGTGCGAACATGACTTCTAAGAGTTCTTTTTCTGTTGTGGCATAATTCATCTTAGCAGGATCTAAAGTTTTGCTTGCGTAGTATATTGCGTGAAATCTCTTATATTTTCTTTGGCCTAGGACTGCGCCTACAACATAATTACTCACATCACACATAATATCGAATGGTAGCGTTCAATCGGGTGGTTGCATGATGGGTGCAATGATGAGGGTTGTTTTGAGTGTTTCAAATGCTTTTAAACAGTCTTCGTCAAAGACTAACTCAACGTCCTTCATTAGTAAACCAGTCAACGACTTAGTGATTTTGGAAAAGTCCTTAATGAATCGTCGGTAAACACCGGTGTGTCCCAAGAAACTTCTTATTTCTTTCACGGTTTTAGGCGGTTGAAGATCTTTTATTACTTCTATCTTTCCTTTATCTACCTCGATGCCTATGTTAGATATCACATGTCCTAAAACTATCCAGTGTCTGACCATAAAGTGGAACTTCTCCCAATTTAGTACAAGATTCACTTTTACGCATCTCTCGAGTACCATCTCTAAGTTAGATAGACATCCTTCAAAGCTTTGTCTGCATACAGAGAAGTTATCCATAAACACTTCCATGATGTCATTTATGAAATCAGCAAAAATCGCCATCATACATCGTTGAAATGTTGCTGGAGCGTTACATAAACTGAAAGGCATACGACGGAAAGCGAATGTTCCGTAGGGGTATGGGAATGTTGTCTTTTCTTAGTCGTCAGGATGAATAGGAATTTGGAAATATCCTGAGTAACCATCTAGGTAGCAAAAGTAAGAATGTTTGTCTAATCTTTCCAACATTTGATCGATGAAGGGTAAAGGAAAATGATCTTTCCGGGTAGCTTTGTTCAGTTTTTGATAATCGATGCACATTCTACTCCCGGTTACTATTCTTTGAGTTATAGGCTCTCCATTTGAGTTCTTATTGACTGTAATGCCTCCCTTCTTTGGTACGACATGCACTAGACTGACCCACTGACTGTCGGGTATTGGATATATAATTTTGGCGTCTAGTAACTTCTTAACCTCGTCCATGACTACAATACTTAAAATTGGATTAATCCTTCTCTGAGGTTCTCTAGAGGTCTTACAGTCTTCCTCTAGCATAATACGGTGCATGCATATTAAAGGACTTATTCGTTTCAGATCAGATATGTTATAGCCTAACGCAATTGGGTATTTTCTTAAAACGTCTAAAAGTTTTTCAGTCTCAAGCTGTCCTAAGTCCGCATTCACTATAACTGGTCTTCTAAGTTCTGAATTGAGTAATTTGTATCTAAGGTTATTAGGTAATGCCTTAAGTTTAATATTGGGTTTCTTTGGGCATGGCATATGGTCACATGTAAGAGCTAAGCATTCAATTAGCTTTCGTCCCGGTAAGGTTCTTTCCAATTATCATCTTTGAAGATCTCGGGAGATGGGATTTTCATTATATCAGAGTAGGTAGTCTCTTCTTTTTCCATTTCTCGTCTGCATTCGTCAATGACGTCTATAAGGTAACATGTATCGTCTATGGATGGAGCTTGGAGGAATTAAGTTAGAATAAATTCGACTTTCTCCTCTCCTACCTTGAACGTCAGCCTGCCTTACTTCACATCGATGATAGCTCCGGCTGTGGCTAAGAATGGTCTCTCTAGTATGATATGGGTTGTAGCATCTTCTTTGATGTCCATGATTATGAAATTAGTTGGGATGTAAAACTAACCTATTCGTACAAGAATGTTCTCTAGAATACCAACTGGGAATTTTACTGAATGATCGGCTAGTTGAACTAACATCTTGGTTTGTCTCAGTTGTTCCATGTCGAGCTTCTTGCAAATTGATAATGGAATAAAACTTATACTTGCTCCTAAATCACATAGGGCTTTGTCTATGAAAAACTTTCCTATTACACAAGGAATAGAGAAACTTCATGGATCCTTCAATTTAGGAGGCATGTTATTTTGAATAATTGCGCTACACTCAGGAATAAGTGTAACTATTTCACTCTCCTCGATTTTCTTTTTGTTAGATAAGATCTCTTTTAGAAATTTAGCATATGAAGGCATCTGAGTAATAACTTTTGTGAAGGGTACGGTGATGTTTAGCTGTTTCAGAAGCTCTACGAATTTATTGAATTGTCCCATAGTTTTAGAATTTATTAACTGTTGGGGGTACAAAATCGGTGGTTTATACGGTGGCGGAGGTACATAAGGTTTTTCCTTTTCCTCGGCCTCTTGTTCATTGGCTTCCTTTTCCTATAGGTTATCGTTTTTCGTAGTTGATTTCTCAGGCTGTTGATACATGGTTGGGTTTTCGGTTCTAGGATCGGCAGGACCGTCCAATTCTTTTTTGCTTCTTAGTATAACTGCATTTGCATGACCTTTAGGATTTGGTTGTGGATGTCAAGGAAACGTTCCAGCTGGGCAGCAGTAGATGCTTGTTATTGGGCTACTTGAGAGATTTGGGTTTCTAACATCTTATTATGAGTAGCTAATGCATCTACTTTGGTTACCAATTGTTTGATCTTCTCACTAGTATGGATGTTTTTGTTCATGAAATCCTTGTCTGTTTGAGTTTGTGTAGCAATGAAGTTTTCCATCATCATTTCAAGGTTTGATTTCCTAGGAGAGTTTGGATTGGGTGCGACAACTTTTAGGTATCCTGGTGGTACAGCTGGTGCTTGGTTAAGCGCATACAAGGCATTGTTGTTCTTGTAAGAGAAATTTGGATGATTCTTCCATCATGGGTTGTAGGTATTAGAATAAGGATTTCCTTGGGCATAGTTCACCTGATCTGTGGTTAATCCAGCAAGAAGTCGACATTCAGGTGACGTGTGGCCTGGGATTCCATAAATTTCACAATTTGGAGTCACTGTAGCCATGGTGGCTAGTGGTGTTATGGTCAAGTTATCAATTTTCTGAGCTATGACATCCATCTTGGCATTTACGTGATCAAAACTGTTCACTTTGTACATTCCTCCTTTAGTTTGGTTCTTCTCTACATGTGTTCTTTCTCCTCCCCATTGACAATGATTTTGAGCCACGTTCTCAATGAGGTTGTAGGCTTCTTCATATGGTTTATCCATAAGAGGGCCGCCTGCGGTAGCGTCTATCGTTATCCTAGTGTTGTATAGAAGTCCATTATAGAAGGTTATGATGGTTACCCAATTTTCAAACCCATGGTGTGGACATAATCTTAACAGATCCTTGTATCTTTCCCATGCTTTGTAAAGCAATTCAGCATCTTTCTATCGAAATCCGTTAATTTGAGCTCTCAGCATAACTGTCTTGCTTGGCGGGAAATATCGAGATAAGAAAACTTTCTTGAGTTCTTCCCATGTTGTGACCGAGTTGGTTGGTAGCAATTGTAACCATGCACAAGCTCTATCCCTTAAAGAGAACGGAAAGAGTCGCAGTCTTATTGCGTATTGGGTTACACCATTCGTTTTCGCTGTATCTGTGTATTGCACGAACTTTATCAGATGCTCATTAGGATCATCCGTAGGATTCCCAGAAAAATGGTTTTGTTGTACAACTTGCAGTAGTGAAGGTTTCAGTTCAAAATCGTTTCGGGTTATGGCTGGTGCGACAAAACTGTTGTGCGGTTCTTGTTGATTTGGAGTCACATAGGACTTGAGTGAACGTGGTGCTTGTAACACCCCAAAGTCGATTTTAATTTAATTTATGTGGTTTCTTGTGAATTTTGATGTTTATGATGTTAATTGATGTTTTGTGGAGTTTTGGGGATGGCTTAATATATTATGAATATTAGAAATATTAAGTTAGTGGGTTTATTTTATTAATTGAGATTAAATTAAATAATATAAAAGGAATTGGTGGATAAGGGCAATGTAGTATTTTGGTTCAGAGTTAGTGAGGGTATTTTGGAGAAGGTCTATTGAGGTCTTAGGGGCAAGAGTTACAAAAGGAGTAAAGAGGTTTTTGTGAATGATAAATTGGAAACGATCGCATTTTTGGAGAGAAGGAGAAAAGCTCTGAGGAAGGAAAAGCTAGGGCAAGTGGCTTGAAGTTTCACAATGGAATTAAAGAACCTAAGGTATAGGGAGTAATTTCTTTTCAGTATTATAATGTGCGAAATAGAATTGGGGTTTTGAGGTATAGGTTTTAGGCTATGGGGTTTTATGTTGAATTGATTTGTTGATAATGATTTTGTGTGAATTGTGATGTTTTTAATGATGTATATGATGTTATAACAAGGAATGTTGATGTTGATGAAGTTGTTCTGATGTATAGCTGTCAATTTCTGTATTTGGAGGGGTTTTATCACAGAGTGAATAATCTGGAAAATCGCAGAGAATTTGCAGAAATTGTGAAGCTCGCTTAGCAAGCACAAACAGAGAGTTGGGCGCTGAGTGAGCGGGATATCTCGCTTAGCGAGCCCTGAGAAACTTTAAAAAATGTCTTTTTTTAAAAAATGTTTTTGAGGTGGTATGTCCTAGATTTTCTATGGTGTTGTAGAGTTATCACATGATGTGTTTTGGAGGTTATATGAGTAGAAATAGTAATTAATGATGTATGATGAATCATTTGATTTTCTTTGAATTATGAGGTATGATTTCATGATGTAGGAGTATGATGTTAAATGAGTAAGTGGTATGATGTTCCAAGAGTATGTACGTGTGTAACACGGTGGAAGAACTGACTTTAGTTATGTTGCGGATAGCAAGAGTCGCCACCGACTTTTATTTTATCCCAAGGAAAGGCATAAAAGAACAGGAAAAACCTTTTTAAAAGATTTTTGGGTCCGGGGGGTAGGTTATGTAAAAGGAAGGTGTTAGCACCCTTTACATCCATGGTTATCCATGGGCTCTTAGTTACTTAGCTCACTTTAAAATGTTTTCGAAATATGAAGTGTGTGAATAGAAATTTTCTTAAGTATTTTATAATGATCCATGTACGGATGTGTATAAAACCTTTGTTTTGAAAATTGTTTGAAATGTATGAAGTGTTTGAAATGTTTTTGAAAAGTGAGCAAGTATCTAAGAGGAACCTACCCTAAGTTTAAGTCTTTTCTGTTCTTGAATCCTTTAAATAGTAAGACTATCCCTATTATTAAGGAATAGGTAGTCATTACCTTGGATGTGCGGGACAAGTGAAGGGACATCTGTTATTTAGGCAACTGTGGGGTGCATAAGCAATTCGAATGGACTTATCATCTTTATTCGAAAGGGACAAGATCATTACGAAGGCAACATTCGAAGGGACTTGATCTTTTTATTGTTTTAGGGACTAGATGATATGAAATAAGGGACTTTGCTTTATACATCCTACTTGACCTTTTTGTTTAGGCAACTTGAGAGGTAACCCTAAGGAAGTTAGATGGCGATCAAAGATCGACTTACGTGTGTGAGTGTACAATTTTAAATATTTATCTTTTAAATTAATGATCTAAATTAATTTTAAAATACAAACATGTTTCACTCCCTATTTTACTAACCATAACATTTAAAATAAATATTAAACATTACTACTAAAATATTACATAAAGGAGACAATTACATAATAATAATAATTAAAACAAATTTAAATAAATAAGCAAAATAAGTAATAATAAATAATTGGGTTAGTAACAATAATAATAATAAATCACAATATATATAAATGGGGTTAGTAATAATAAAATAAAAATCATATGAAAATAAATAGAATTAATAATAAAGTAAACAAGAATATTAGCATAATAATTAAAAGTTCAATTTTTTTTTATAAACAATTATTTTTTAAGATTAAGAAGAAAATCATAAACAATTTATATTATATACTAATTATTATAAAGTTTTAAACTATATACATATTATAATAATAAGGTTAATTATAAATAAATTATATCTACAAAATTAAATTAAGAGTTTTAATTATTTTAAGCATAATCTAAAATTATTGGCATACAAGAATTATATTAAAGAATAATTATAAACAAATTACATAATTAAAGTTTTATAAATAAATAAATTAGAAATTATAACTAACAAATAAATTAATATTTACCATTAGGGTTTTATAAAAATAATTAGGTTTTATAGAAATATTTAGGGTTTTAGAAAATTAGGGTTATGAATTTTAGAAAATAGAATTAGGATTTATTATTAATTATACAACATTAATAATATACAAAAATAAATATTAAATAATTTTTATAATAAGATTTTTAATTTTGAAAAGATGACTTTAAATTAAAGAAAAAGAAATAGCATAAACATTTTTTTATTATTTTAAATTTATTTAATTATGATATAAACAAATAAAATCAGAAAATCAGAAAAAAGTGAAAAAAACTTAACTTGGCTGGGATTCGAACCCAGCCCCTGAGCTTCAATCTTTGAGTCCTGCCTCTACAACCACCAGGCCAGCGTGCGCGTGGTGATAGCAAAATACGTTCAAATCTTTTTATTTTTTATCCTGCAAAATATTAAGAAAAAAACAAAACCAAAATGGCCTGGGGAGGTTTTGATCCCAGGACCATTCACTCATCAGCCTACTACACAAACCATCTGAGCCGCGCGCTTTAGTTGTCATGTATATAAAACAAGTTTGTTTTAATCTTTGCGTGAATTTCAAATTCCTTCTGCGCGCCAAACTGCTTCATCCCATACCTCATGACCTGCGAATTTCCCTGCGCTTTCTCCTACACAATTACCTGCGATTTTTTCAATATGTATAACCTGCGAAAATCAAACACCATCGAAACAGCAAAATTACTTCAAATTGATTAATGCAACATGATCCTCAGAGCTCACACAGTCTTTCTATGTTCTCAAAAATCATTTATATTTTGTTTATCGTGAAGCCCCAAATAGGTGACCGAAACCCTAACCATGGCTTCTTCTTGATTCTGTCATGAAAATCCAATCAAAGCACATCAAAACAATCCACACACAATAATAAGCAAGTATCAATGAAGAGAAACAGTTTATATTTCGTGAATGAATGTAATCGAAAATTTGAAATTTTAAGAACAAATTGATTTCGGGTTTGATGGTATGAGATGCTAGCAGGCAATGTGATGATCCAGAAACATTCTAAATGATCCCAGGAAGCTATTTCAACCTTCAAAAGGCTTGTTGATTGCTGGTATGGACAAAACCGAATTTGAAGATTTTGAAGATTTTTGTGAAGTTGAACAATGTGTAAGAGGCTGCAATTTTCGTCCCCTATGCTTGTGTTCTCTTTGTGTATATGTAGTGGATTGATTTAGGTCAAAAATTAGGCTCTCTCTTTGGGCTTTTTGGATACCTTAGTGATGAAGAAATCCCTTTCCAATTTTGGCCAAAAATCAAATCTCTTCATGCTTCAAAGAGTGAGCACGAATTTGGATAGTGTAGATTCATGTTAAATGTCTTTTATGATTTTCTAGAAGAAGAATCACACTTAAATATTGATTTTTTGATTTTATTTTGATTTAATATGTATTAAATGAATAAAATTCAAATAAATATTAAATAAAAAAAAATCAGAAATTACATGGGTGGGTCGTGCTTGGTGTTATGTTGAAGTTTGGATCACAAGATTGCAAGCCCATTTGGAAGAAATTGATTTTAAAGCCCTATTTGCTTCATAAACCACCCAAACATTTCCCAACTTTTCAAAGGCACACATCCTTCAATTTTAATGATATGAGGGTGTTCTTGGACATTTTGGAATGCTTAAAGAGTCCTCTAACCAACCCCATTGGTTTCATGTCCATATCATTTACCATTCTCAAGTTATGCCCTTTTGAAGTTGTTGACTTTTTGTTGACTTTTAAAAGGACCTATAATGTCTTAGCTCATACCTTCCAGATGAAGCATTTTTGGGCTTAGCTTGTGAGACACAAAGTTTTAGAGAATTAAATTTCCTTCAAAATGAGCTTTGGATGGGAAAAATTTGATGAAGCATGTGAAAGTTATGGCTGGTCAAAGTTCAGTTGACTTTTCCTGAAGAAACCCTAATTTAGAAACCTCTGATTCTTGATGATCTGAAATATCTTTGATGAATCATGATCAACCCTTGATCAAATGATGAATTTTACTTCATATACTTGATGTTGGCAAAAAATCATGAAGTTTGACTTTGGTTTGACCACAGTTGACCTCAGTTTGACTTTTTAACTGCTTTGACTGATTTTGACTTATCTGATCATCTGACTGAGCAAACCTTTGAGAAAAGTTCTGAAATTTGTCATGGGGATTCTTAGACACATATAAGATGTTATGAAGCTCAATTGAAGTCTTGGAAGCCCATTTAGCCCGATTAAAGTCAAAACCCTAGTTTTGGAGGCACTACTTAGGGGGATGCATTGTCTGAGGGAATTGTCAAATCTTCTGACTATTTGTGAACTTTGTGAACCTTGTGAACCATCATAAGATGTCTTGTGAACCTTGTGAACCATCATAAGATGTCTTTTGAACCTTGTGAACCTCATGGGAGGTCTTATAAACTTCATGAACCTCATGGGAGGTCTTGTGAACCTCATAAGGTGTCTTGTGAATCTTGTGAACCTCTTTGCACACAAAGTCTTGTATTGTGAGGGCAAATTTTGGGGTGCAACAGCTGCCCCTGTTCAATTTTCTGAAACCCGAGGGGTTAGATTGGTATATGTGCCAGTCGTAACCTGGAAGGTTGAAGGGGATTGAACACAAAAGCCCAAAAATTTGCACTCACCGGTGCATGGAGGGATACTGATGACTAGTTGTATATGCTTGAGTGGGCTTAAAGATGCTACTTGGAGAAAAGTTCTTCAAATATGTCTCTTGGAGGATAAAGTAGTCCAAG
This sequence comes from Lathyrus aphaca, assembly GCA_963966055.1. NCBI lineage: Eukaryota > Viridiplantae > Streptophyta > Magnoliopsida > Fabales > Fabaceae > Lathyrus > Lathyrus aphaca. The sequence goes on from OZ014520.1 coordinate 182,786,263, forward strand.
ATATGAAGATATAACTTTCTAGGAAGATAAACAACGTCCCATGATAATGAGGTAACCTTTGGGAGGATAAACAACGGCCCAAGGTCATGATATGCTTTCAGGAGGATAAACAACGTCCTGAGGTATAAGAATAACGTTTGGGAGGATAAAAAACGGCCCAAGAGTAATGATAGCTTTCAGGAGGATAAACAACGTCCTGAGGTATAAGAAGCTTTCAGGAGGATAAACAACGTCCTGAGGTATAATGATGTAACCTTTGGGAAGATAAACAACGGCCCAAGGTCATGATATGCTTTCAGGAGGATAAACAACGTCCTGAGGAAATGGTAGCTTTCAGGAGGATAAACAACATCCTGAGGTATGAGTATAACTTTTGGGAGGATAAACAACGGCCCAAGAGTAATGATAGCTTTCAGGAGGATAAACAACGTCCTGAGGTATAAGAAGCTTTCAGGAGGATAAACAACGTCCTGAGGTATAATGTTAACTTTTGGGAGGATAAACAACGGCCCAATAGTCATGATAGCTTTCAGGAGGATAAACAACGTCCTGAGGTATAAGTATAACTTTTGGGAGGATAAACAACGGCCCAAAGTCATGATAGCTTTCAGGAGGATAAACAACGTCCTGAGGAAATGGTGTAACCTTTGGAAGATAAACAACGGCCCAAGGTCATGATATGCTTTCAGGAGGATGAACAACGTCCTGAGGAAATGGTAGCTTTCAGGAGGATAAACAACATCCTGAGGTATAAACATAACTTTTGGGAGGATAAACAACGGCCCAATAGTCACGAGTTGTTGATGAAGTTTGTCTGCTGGAGAATTTATCTGAAAAACAAGATTATAACACTCTATATGATAACATTAGTTTATGCATTATGTATGCATGTATAATATGATGCACTTAGGATATGTATGATATGATATGATGTAAATGATGTATGTATGCATCATGCAGCTTGAAGCGTCTGGATATCTTCGTATAACAACTGCTGGCCAGGGAAAATAAATCCCGATTTGTTGCTGAAGAATATGAGGAACTCGTTCCTGTCTCGTTTGATAATATAGTATTCATAAACCTCTCGTCTTCGTTTGATAGTAAGGTATACATAACCTCCCGTCTTCGTTCGTCGTACTCCTATTGGAAGAATAAATTCCCGACTATTTGTATGAGGATAAAAGAGATGGATATAAATTCCAGGGGAGATGTGACTTGAAGTATTTATGGAGATGGATTTTCCCTACTGGGGAACTTGTAGTTGTCTTGTGGGGATGAACCGACGAAGCTTTGTTGAACTACTACCCTCGTTCGTCCTTAGTAAATACTATTACTGCATTTTATGCATTTCTGGTAAACATCAATCATATTCAAGCATTTTATGCATTTCTGGTAAACATCAATCATATTCAAAAGCATACATACATTCAAACACAACCCATGGACGTTTTCGCTTAGGTAAATAGGGTAGAAGTAAATTTGGATTCAGAGGGAAAAGTAAAGCTGAACTTGAAAACAGAATCGTTTCAACTTCGAGAGTGTATAACCAATTGGATTTAGAGCTCCTGGGATTCTTAACTTTCCTGAATACCTTCCCAGAAATCCTCATAGCTGGATCTGAAGACATGATACTGACACCATCTGATACTACTGGCGTAGATAATTATATTCCACAATGATTTCTGCTGAGGATCAAGGTAATACAATGAGAGGAACGTGTCTTCAAATTGTGATGGACCATATACGCTCCGGATATTAGATTTGAAAAGAAAGAATTGCCTCTTGGTTGAGGATGAATTATCCCATAATGGAAGTATCTGAAGGTAATTACCTCAAGAGAAATAAGCAGAACGCCCCACAATAATATGCCCTTGACATCATGAACTCCGTAATGTCACCCTTGGTAATTCAAATACATGAGGAAAGCTGCCCCTGGCTATTAAGCACTGTTGAATCTGGACCTGGTGGCCCTGAATGAATTGAACAATAACTTGGTATACCCCATTTATTGGGAAACAGTGACTATGCCCCTGGAATTATGAACTCTGTAATGTTACCCTTGGCAATTTAGATAGATGAAGAGATCTTCCCCTGGTTACTTAAACATAATTGAATCCTGTCCTGATTTCCCCAAATGAGTTAGGAAGTATCATGGCCTGCCCCCTTGATTGGGAGATAATGATTATGCCCCTTTGTATACATGGACTTTGATCCAGGAAACAAATTTGTTTATCGGAAGGAATTTGGTTTATTGAACATTCATCCTGTAAGTTTCTCTGGTTATCAAACACTCAGGTATATGCAAACAAATATATTCAAAAATGCAATGCTTATGTCTGTCTTGAAGTTTTGAAAAAGAGTTATTTTAGAAAAACAACTTTTTTTTTTGTTGTGAAAATTGTGATATTAACTCAAGTTTTATAATAAGCCCTAAAGGAGTCAGGATACCTTTTTGTAGCAGTACGCTTTCAAACTAATCATGCTTCAGTTAGGACTTTTAAAGGGTTGTAACGTGGCCTGGTTCATGGTTTAAGAAACAAAGGATAAAGGCTCAAATTTTATTTGTACCCAACCCAATCTCCATGATGTTCTTCAATCCTATGCTCAGTTAACTCATGCATTGAGGTTCCATAGTAGTTTGGAATTGTAACACTGACATTTGTGATGATTCAGGAATCAAATACTCAGTCATCTTTATTTGTTGAGGATTCATAGTGACCTCTTTTTTTTTGCTTTATTATCCCTTCCTTTTGCCTGAACTGTTTGTTTCAAGATTACAGTCAGCGGGATTTCTCAATTTTTTTATTAAGTCTCCTTCATAGGTTTTGACTTAGTGGGTTTTTCTTTTGCTAGATATTGACGTTCAGGTTTAATGATTACAGAGAACCATCATTAGTTGTGTACAACACAGATAATTGGCATATTTGAGTTAACTGAGTAACTACCCTACCCCAAGTTATGAATAAGGGTTTTAATTTGTGCGAGAATAAAAACTCCTACTTCATAGGCTCAAAAGGGTTGACTAGGGATTAACTTCCTTATATATCCACTGTTTAGGAATTGAAACAATGCCTGTACATCATCAGCATAGTCCGTTCAAAAGCATACTGCCTAATATTATGGTATTGTTTTCGTCATCCTCCCTCTACAGGCTTATAGCTTTATCAGGAGTTTAAATATCACAAAATAGAAATATGAAGCATAGTTTTAAATATAGTGAAACAAATGGATTAATTCAAGACAAACATATGCAATGCATTAATGAAAACAAAAGTTTAACATAATAGTAAGTATTTAAACAAAATAAAAGAAATTACAAATGAAAGTTCAAATGTTGTCCCATCCAGTTGGCTGAATGTCTTCAATTGCAATCTGTGAACTTTGAGGAGCAGTATACTTCACCATGAAATCAAATTTACCACTTGGATGTCCCAAGGTGCCCCATATCTCAACAGGAATAGGTAGGCTTCCTTTCTTGCTACCTTGGGCCACTTGTCTTGTAGCTTCGGTGTTTGATGGACGATAGTAGAACTCCACTTGACCTTCTGGAGTAACCTCTAGGATTCCTTCGTCAATTAGATCTTGAATCTTTTTCTTCAATGTCCAACAACTATTAGTATCATGTCCAGGACAGTTGGAGTGATACCCACACCTTGCCTTGGGATTATAGCGAGGAGAGGAAGTTTTAGGATTTTGAGGAGGATTTTTCAAGGAAATTAGTTTCATCTCCAACAAGCATTTCAGAACTTGTGACATTGGAGTGCTGAATTTGATAAACTGTCTTCTACATCCCTTGTGTTGAGGTGGATTAACTTTACCATGTCTTTTTTCTTCAACTGAAGAACAATCAGTGGTAACCGGTTTCTTACCTTCTTTTATCCTCATCTTCCTTTCAACCAAATCAGCTTGTTTTAACGGAGGTTGATTGACAATTAGATTCCTGACTCCATTACTTTGAAGTTTTTGGACAAAGGTTCTCAGCTCTTCTTGCCCCTGAGCTAAACTTTGGATAAGAGCCACCTGGCCATTCATCTGGATCCTCATTTCTGTTATCTCAGCTTGCAATTGTTCCAACTGACCATCCTTGTTGTCCTCAGGACTCTTCTTCTTAGCCAGCAGTGTCTTCAACTCATCTTGTCCCTTGGACAAGTTCAGAATCAACTCTTGGAATCGGGCATTCTGAGCCTGGAGATCTTTGACTGTCTGTTCAAGATCCATTTCTGCTGAAATAAACAGCGAGAAGATAAGATACCTGTACATAAGAAACCTGTGATGCAATGATATGATGTATAGATGCGTATGCAATGTTTTCAAGGACCGCAGGATTTAAATTTGCTTAAACAATCAAGAAAGTAAACTTTTATTAGTGATAAATTTGTTTGCCCCTTGGGCTCACAAAATGGAATGAAATAAATACAAAAGATGGGGTTTTAAGTCTCCCATGGACGTTTCCTCTTTGTGTTGAGGTATGAGTTGAGATTCCGCTCCTCGTGAAGTTGCTTTGTTAGCTCCAGGATTCTTTCTTGACTTGCTTTGTAATGAGTCTCAAAAGTATCCCTTTGCTCCTTCAACTGGATCCAGGATCTCTGTAAGTCTTCCATGTCAGTAGGCATGTCTGGGTGAAGGATAGTATAAGAAGTATCTCCTTCAGCAACAGGTTCCATGGTAACTGGCAGGATAGTAGGATATGGCATCATGAGAGTCTGAGCACAAGATCGCACCCATCTGAGGTAAGCTTCCATAGGAATAGTGTACTTGGGTTCCAGAGTCTTGCTGTCAACCTTGTTCACTTTCCCCCATGCTCGTATGAACCTCTGACGGCAACCTTGAAGATCGTAGTCATAATCAAACACAATTCCTTAAATAAGCATGTCATGAGGACCATCGCTCCGAGCGTAACCAAACTGTCGTAAAGCTAAGGAAGGGTTGTAAGTAATGCCTCCTCTTATGCCTAGAAGTGGCACATTAGGAAACTCCCCACAACGGTCAATGATAGTGACATTCTCCATAGATCTGGAGCACCAATGAATATCTGAATGCGAGAGTAACATGATCCTTTTGGACCACCTGAACCCTTGTTCATTCTTCATTACTGAGCGAGGAAGGTGAGAAATAAACCACCTAGATAGCAAAGGTATGCAGCACATCAGAGTTCCTCGTGCCTTTGTAGTACGAGTATGGAGAGAGTGCAGAATGTCTCCAAGCAATGTAGGCACTGGATTGTGGCTCATAAATATGTTGATGGCATGAACGTCTATGAACTGATCTGGATTGGGGAACAACACTAAGCCATAAATCAGCAAGGCTAAGATCTCCTCAAAAGCATCATGACTCATAGCCTTCAAGAACACTTGAGCCTTCTCTATCAACACCTTAGCAAGAATACCCTTAACTCCGCTTCTTGTTTCTAGAACAATGTCAGACTTCTTCAGATGTAGAGCTGTAGCAATAACCTCAGGTTTAGGCTCTTTTTCCAAGCCTGTGAATGGTTTCTGATCAAGTACAGGTATACCCAGAAGTTTGGAGAATTCCTCCATGGTAGGAACCAGCTGGTAGTCGGGGAATGTGAAGCAATGGTGCTTAGGATCAAAGAACTGAGATAGAACACTCATCATGTCTTCATTGAACCCTGAGGTGACTAAATCCAGTAGGTGACCATGTCTCTTGATGAACTGGGAGTTTTCAGACACTTGAGAAACCAACTCTTTAAGCTCAGGAGGTATGCCTACAAAATTGATCCTGATAGTGTTTCTACGAGCAGAAGCCATGACCTGCAACAAAGAACAAAGATAAATCCTTTGGTCCTTGAAATGGTTAGTGAAAATGCTATGCTTATGATGCATGATGATGCTATGATGTTATGCTCAATCACAAACATGTGGCACACACAAACAAGTCACACAATAGCCCTAGGTTTAAAGGCTTGCATGAGGTTCAAAGGTAAGTACCCTCCCCTGAAGTTGAGATGGTTCATCCTGTCCTATAAAGTAACCAGGTTCTAAGGGATCTCAATATCACTGATCCTTCACAAGGGTGGTTGTTCAGTAGGCAACTTACTTGCCAACCAAAACCCTCCAAGTTTAGAATCTCAATGAGCGTAGTATCGAGTATCAACCAACTTCAGTCTTCACCAAAGCCGGTTATCTCACTACTTTCTAAAGGCCAAGATGAGATAACTAGGGTTCTAAAAGTTAGTTAGTGCATTGACAACATATGGCAGCCTCATATTATCCTCAACTTGACTTAAGGAACATAAGCACCAACCAAGAAGTCACACTAACTATGGCCACCAGATCAACCATATCGGTATACGCCGTACAGTTTCCTTGGTCTATTGCCATTTACCTAAGGTACACTAGATCCGGGTTAGGATCTTTCACACATAAGAGCACCCAACAAGATAAGTATAAAGCAAACAAAGCAAACAATTTAAAGTGATCTAATTCCTAAGGGTACCCCTCTTTAATTTAAATCCCCAGCAGAGTCGCCAGTTCTGTAACACGGTGGAAGAACTGACTTTAGTTATGTTGCGGATAGCAAGAGTCGCCACCGACTTTTATTTTATCCAAAGGAAAGGCATAAAAGAACAGGAAAGACCTTTTTAAAAGATTTTTGGGTCCGGGGGGTAGGTTATGTAAAAGGAAGGTGTTAGCACCCTTTACATCCATGGTTATCCATGGGCTCTTAGTTACTTAGCTCACTTTAAAATGTTTTCGAAATATGAAGTGTGTGAATAGAAATTTTCTTAAGTATTTTATAATGATCCATGTACGGATGTGTATAAAACCTTTGTTTTGAAAATTGTTTGAAATGTATGAAGTGTTTGAAATGTTTTTGAAAAGTGAGCAAGTATCTAAGAGGAACCTACCCTAAGTTTAAGTCTTTTCTGTTCTTGAATCCTTTAAATAGTAAGACTATCCCTATTATTAAGGAATAGGTAGTCATTACCTTGGATGTGCGGGACAAGTGAAGGGACATCTATTATTTAGGCAACTGTGGGGTGCATAAGCAATTCGAAGGGACTTATCATCTTTATTCGAAAGGGACAAGATCATTACGAAGGCAACATTCGAAGGGACTTGATCTTCTTATTGTTTTAGGGACTAGATGATATGAAATAAGGGACTTTGCTTTATACATCCTACTTGACCTTTTTGTTTAGGCAACTTGAGAGGTAACCCTAAGGAAGTGAGATGGCGATCAAAGATCGACTTACGTGTGTGAGTGTACAATTTTAAATATTTATCTTTTAAATTAATGATCTAAATTAATTTTAAAATACAAACATCTTTCACTCCCTATTTTACTAACCATAACATTTAAAATAAATATTAAACATTACTACAAAAATATTACATAAAGGAGACAATTACATAATAATAATAATTAAAACAAATTTAAATAAATAAGCAAAATAATAAATAATAAATAATTGGGTTAGTAACAATAATAATAATAAATCACAATATATATAAATGGGGTTAGTAATAATAAAATAAAAATCATATGAAAATAAATAGAATTAATAATAAAGTAAACAAGAATATTAGTATAATAATTAAAAGTTCAATTTTTTTTTATAAACAATTATTTTTTAAGATTAAGAAGAAAATCATAAACAATTCATATTATATACTAATTATTATAAAGTTTTAAACTATATACATATTATAATAATAAGGTTAGTTATAAATAAATTATATCTACAAAATTAAATTAAGAGTTTTAATTATTTTAAGCATAATCTAAAATTATTGGCATACAAGAATTATATTAAAGAATAACTATAAACAAATTACATAATTAAAGTTTTATAAATAAATAAATTAGAAATTATAACTAACAAATAAATTAATATTTACCATTAGGGTTTTATAAAAATAATTAGGTTTTATAGAAATATTTAGGGTTTTAGAAAATTAGGGTTATGAATTTTAGAAAATAGAATTAGGATTTATTATTAATTATACAACATTAATAATATACAAAAATAAATATTAAATAATTTTTATAATAAGATTTTTAATTTTGAAAAGATGACTTTAAATTAAAGAAAAAGAAATAGCATAAACATTTTTTTTATTATTTTAAATTTATTTAATTATGATATAAACAAATAAAATCAGAAAATCAGAAAAAAGTGAAAAAAACTTACCTGGGCTGGGATTCGAACCCAACCCCTGAGCTTCAATCTTTGAGTCCTGCCTCTACAACCACCAGGCCAGCGTGCGCGTGGTGATAGCAAAATACGTTCAAATCTTTTTATTTTTTATCCTGCAAAATATTAAGAAAAAAACAAAACCAAAATGGCCTGGGGAGGTTTTGATCCCAGGACCATTCACTCATCAGCCTACTACACAAACCATCTGAGCCGCGCGCTTTAGTTGTCATGTATATAAAACAAGTTTGTTTTAATCTTTGCGTGAATTTCAAATTCCTTCTGCGCGCCAAACTGCTTCATCCCCTACCTCATGACCTGCGAATTTCCCTGCGCTTTCTCCTACACAATTACCTGCGACTTTTTCAATATGTATAAACTGCGAAAATCAAACACCATCGAAACAGCAAAATTACTTCAAATTGATTAATGCAACATGATCCTCAGAGCTCACACAGTCTTTCTATGTTCTCAAAAATCATTTATATTTTGTTTATCGTGAAGCCCCAAATAGGTGACCGAAACCCTAACCATGGCTTCTTCTTGATTCTGTCATGAAAATCCAATCAAAGCACATCAAAACAATCCACACACAATAATAAGCAAGTATCAATGAATAGAAACAGTTTATATTTCGTGAATGAATGTAATCGAAAATTTGAAATTTTAAGAACAAATTGATTTCGGGTTTGATGGTATGAGATGCTAGCAGGCAATGTGATGATCCAGAAACATTCTAAATGATCCCATGAAGCTATTTCAACCTTCAAAAGGCTTGTTGATTGCTGGTATGGACAAAACCGAATTTGAATATTTTGAAGATTTTTGTGAAGTTGAACAATGTGTAAGAGGCTGCAATTTTCGTCCCCTATGCTTGTGTTCTCTTTGTGTATATGTAGTGGATTGATTTAGGTCAAAAAATAGGCTCTCTCTTTGGGCTTTTTGGATACCTTAGTGATGAAGAAATCCCTTTCCAATTTTGGCCAAAAATCAAATCTCTTCATGCTTCAAAGAGTGAGCACGAATTTGGATAGTGTAGATTCATGTTAAATGTCTTTTATGATTTTCTAGAAGAAGAATCACACTTAAATATTGATTTTTTGATTTTATTTTGATTTAATATGTATTAAATGAATAAAATTCAAATAAATATTAAATAAAATAAAAAAAAAATCAGAAATTACATGGGTGGGTCGTGCTTGGTGTTATGTTGAAGTTTGGATCACAAGATTGCAAGCCCATTTGGAAGAAATTGATTTTAAAGCCCTATTTGCTTCATAAACCACCCAAAAATTTCCCAACTTTGCAAGGGCACACATCCTTCAATTTTAATGATATGAAGGTGTTCTTGGACATTTTGGAAAGCTTAAAGAGTCCTCTAACCAACCCCATTGGTTTCATGTCAATATCATTTACCATTCTCAAGTTATGCCCTTTTGAAGTTGTTGACTTTTTGTTGACTTTTAAAAGGACCTATAATGTCTTAGCTCATACCTTCCAGATGAAGCATTTTTGGGCTTGGCTTGTGAGACACAAAGTTTTAGAGAATTCAATTTCCTTCAAAATGAGCTTTGGATGGGAAAAATTTGATGAAGCATGTGAAAGTTATGGCTGGTCAAAGTTCAGTTGACTTTTCCTGAAGAAACCCTAATTTAGAAACCTCTGATTCTTGATGATCTGAAATATCTTTGATGAATCATGATCAACCCTTGATCAAATGATGAATTTTACTTCATATACTTGATGTTGGCAAAAAATCATGAAGTTTGACTTTGGTTTGACCACAGTTGACCTCAGTTTGACTTTTTAACTACTTTGACTGATTTTGACTTATCTGATCATCTGACTGAGCAAACCTTTGAGAAAAGTTTTAAAATTTGTCATGGGGATTCTTAGACACATATAAGATGTTATGAAGCTCACTTTAAGTCTTGGAAGCCCATTTAGCCTGATTAAAGTCATAACCCTAGTTTTAGATGCACTGCTTATGGGGGTGCATTGTCTGAGGGAATTGTCAAATCTTCTGACTATTTGTGAACTTTGTGAACCTTGTGAACCATCATAAGATGTCTTGTGAACCTTGTGAACCATCATAAGATTTCTTGTGAACCTTGTTAACCTCATGGGAGGTCTTATAAACTTCATGAACCTCATGGGAGGTCTTGTGAACCTCATAAGGTGTCTTGTGAATCTTGTGAACCTCTTTGCACACAAAGTCTTGTATTGTGAGGGCAAATTTTGGGGTGCAACAACGTGATGGTATAAATGAGTATGAGGAATGATTGATTAATAATGAATGTGAATGCAATGTTATGATCTTTTAAGGATGATGTATGTATGTTGCATCTTGCATTCATGGTATTGAATTATAAGGGGACTTCGGTCCATTGGTAGCTTCAATTCCATTGTGTGCATTGGAGTGATATGATGTTATGATGTGCTCCCTTAGGGGAGGGTTGATGGCCCAGTGTCCATCCATGACGATGTTTCGGTACCACATGCATTACTAAGAGGTTGCATTTAATTTTAAATGACATAGCATGAGTTGCATTGATTTTGTGTAATGATGAGATGTTTTTGATGTTATGTATACATGAGTATGGTGAATGTTATTATGATGTAATAAAAATGATGATTAGTATAATTGAGCTAGGGATGATAGATTGATTTTGTTGTTATGTTCTAAATTCTTATTTCTATATTATTTTATTGAATGTGAATTTACTCACCCTGTCTGCCTTCTGGTGATGGTCTATTATGCCATCCTGTAGATAATTAAGGTTAGCTCGGTGCACGCTTAACTCGGAGATAGTGAGTCATTGAGTTAGTTAAAAGTGGAGTCCTGCTCTGTGTCCAGTAACATTCGGGATTGGGTTTCGCTTGTTTTATGGTTTAAGAGAATTAAGATGTTTATTTATTTCGATTAATTTTGATCTTCAATGATGTTTGGATTAAACAATGAAGTTTCCTTTTTATAAACGATGTTTATGATGTTTTGGTTATTTTTCCGCCGTGTATTGTTTCAAAAAGAAATACAAACGAGTTTGATGATTTTATTAACCTGTGTTATGGGACAGGACTCAATCTGATGTTTATGATTCTTGATTTAAGAAGTTATGTGATGCCCTTTTTTATATGAGTTTTACTCTGATATTTGATTTAAATCGCGTAACTTATGATGGGGTAGAAAGGGTGTTACAATTAGTGGTATCGGAGTAGGTCGGCCTATCTGGTCGTGTCGTGTCGTTGTTAGTCGTGTCGGTTTTTGAGTTTCAGTGTTTTTAGGTGGAATTATTTTCTGATGTTGTTAGTGATTTGTAGAATGGCTTCAAATCTCTTGCAGATGCAGTAGCTGCACTTGCTCAGGCTACAACATAAAACAATGTCCGTGATGAGTTTCATGCTTTGGGTTTTTTTTAGAGGAATAATCCGCCTAAGTTCGAGGGTTCCCATGAACCAGAGACTGCACATAAGTGGCTGAAGACGATTGAGAAGATATTCAGGACTATGTCGTGTTCCGATGCTCAGAAGATGCAGTGTGGCACCCATATGCTGGATGAAGAGGCTGAGGATTGGTGGGATAATACCCGTCAGAGATTGGAAGGAGCTGGGGCTGCGATAACTTGGAATGTGTTCAAGAGAGAATTTTTGAGTAAATACTTTCCTAAAGACGCTCGTGGCAAGAAAGAGGTCGAGTTCTTAGAGCTGAAGCAGGGGAACATGACAGTAGCAGAGTATGCTACCAAATTCGAGAGGTTAGTGAAGTTTTGTCCTCACTACAATCGTGATGATGTTGAGTTGTCTAAGTGTTTGAAGTTTGAGAATGGGTTGAGACCAGAAATCAAAGAAGTGATTGAGTGTCAGCAGATCTGTAGGTATGCTAAGCTTGTGGATAAGAGTAGGATCTATGATGAGGATGGTAGAGCTTGATCTGTTCACTATAAGCAGGTGAGTGAGAAGAGAGACAAGGGTTATTTTCGAGGGAAGATTTATGCAACTCCAAATGACAAGGTGAAACCAAAGGGTAATGATGGGAAGAAGCCAAATGGGGGGGGTTCCACTCCTCACAAGTGCTATAAGTGTGATGAAGCAGATCACAAATCTGATGTGTGCACTACTACTGTGATAAAACATTATATATGTGGTAAGAAGGGTCACATGAAGAATGAGTGTACGAATGCTAAACCGACTTGTCTAAATTATGGTGAAAAGGGACATATCAGTACTCAGTTCCAGAAACCGAAGAAGGTTGCTACTGTGGCTTAGACTACTGGTAGAGTGTTCGCTTTGAGTGGCTCTGATGCTCAGAAGAAAGATAAATTGATTAGAGGTACTTGTTTTATTAATTATGTTGAGTTGGTTACTATAATTGATAATGGTGCTACTCATTCGTTTATTTTGATTGAGTGCGCAACCAGATTGAATTTGCCTTTGACTGTTATGAATGGTAATATGTTGATTGAAATGCCTACTGACGATTCATTTACAACTAACCGTGTGTGTTTGAAATGTCTTTTGACCATCTATGTTAGGGATTTCTTGATGGGTTTAGTGTGTTTTCCTTTGCACCATATGGATGTTGTGCTGGGAATGAATTGGTTAGAATTCAACTTTGTGCATATCAATTGTTATGCAAAGACAGTGGAGTTTCCAAAGTATACTGATTGTGGGGAGATGATGTTTCTATCTACGAATAAAGTGGATGAACTTCTAGTAGATGAAGCCCAGATGTTTACTTTTTTGTGGCATTAAGAGTTGACCGTGAACAAGTGGGTATGGAGTTACCTGTTGTCCGAGAATTTCTCGATGTGTTTCCGAATGACATTAGTGATTTATCACCGGAGCGTGAAGTAGAGTTTGTTGTGGATTTGGTACCAGGTACTAGTCCAATGTTGATGGCTCCTTATAGGATGTCAGCTTCAGAGCTGAGTGAATTGAAGAAACAACTTGAAGAACTTCTTGAGAAGAAATTTTCCAGTCCAAGTGTTTCTCCGTGGGGTGATCATTTGTTATTGGTTAAGAAGAAGGATGGTAGCATGAGGTTGTGTGTCGATTATTGACAATTGAATAGGGTGACTATCAAGAATAAATATCCACTCCTGAGGATTGATAATTTGATGGATCATTTGGTGGGAGCTTACGTTTTTAGCAATATTGATTTGAGGTCGGGTTATACTCAGATTCGAGTTAAAGCAGATGATATTCTGAAGACAGCTTTCCGGATGAGATATGGTCACTATGAATATATTGTGATGCCTTTTGGTGTGTCCAATGCACCTGGTGTATTCATGAAGTATGTGAATCATACTTTTCATGAGTATTTGGATAAGTTTGCAGTGGTTTTTATTGATGACATCCTGAATTATTCAAAGTCAGAAGAAGAACATGAAGGACACCTAAGGATTGCATTACAAGTGTTGAGAGAGAAGAAACTTTATGCTAAGTTGTCGAAGTGTGAGTTCTGGTTGAAGGAAGTAAGTTTCCTTGGCCATGTGATTTCTAGTGGTGGGATTTCCATGGATCCTTCGAAGATTGATGTCGTATTGAATAGGGATACTCTGAAGTCTGCTACGGAGATCAGAAGTTTTCTTGGTTTGTCCGGTTATTACTGAAAGTTTATAGAGGGTTTTTCTAAGTTGGTGTTGCCTCTGACACAGTTGACTCGAAAGTGTCAAGCATACGTGTGGGATGTGGCGTGTGAGAAGAGTTTTGTCGAGTTGAAGAAGAGGTTGACTATTGCTCCAGTTTTGATTTTGTTGAATCCGAATGAATCTTTTGTGGTGTATTGTGATGCTTCGAAGATGGGTCTTGGTGGTGTTTTGATGCAGAATGGTCAAGTGGTTTCCTATGCTTCTAGACAGCTACATGTTCATGAAAGGAACTATCCTACCCATAACTTAGAGTTAGCAGTCGTGGTTTTTGTGTTAAAGATTTGGAGACTATCTGTTTGGGTCGAGGTTTGAGGTGTTCAACGATCATAAAAGTTTGAAATAATTGTTTGATCAGAAAGAACTAAACATGAGGCAGAGAAAATGGTTAGAGATGTTGAAGGATTTTTATTTTGATTTGAGTTACCATCCTGGAAAAGCTAATGTGGTTGCAGATTCTTTAAGTAGGAAAACTTTGCATATGTCAATGTTGATGGTAAAAGAATTTGAGATGATTGAGAAATTCAGAGACATGAGTTTGTTGTGTGAAACTACATCTTAGAGTGTTAAGCTAGGTATGTTGAAATTAAAGAATTATATTGTGGAGGAGATCCTTTTAGGATAACAATCAGATTTGAAGTTGGTTTATCTAATGACTTTGATTAACCCGGGTAACGGAGGAGAATTCCGAATTGATGAGAATGGTATGATGAGGTTTCGGGATCGTGTGTGTGTGTTCCTAACATTCTAGAGTTGAAGAAGAGTATTCTTGAAGAAGGACACCAAAGCAAGTTGAGTATTCATCCCGGTGCTACTAAAATGTATCATGTTTTGTAGAAGCTGTTTTGGTGGCTAGGTATGATGAGAGATGTTGCAGAATTTGTGTATGCTTGTTTGAGTTACCAAAAATCGAAGGTTGAACATCAAAAGCCTTTAGGTATGATGCAACCATTGAGTATTCCGAAATGGAAATGGAATAAAATTTCTAAGGATTTTGTGACAGCTTTGCCGAAGACGGTGAATGGGAATGATTCCATTTGGGGGATTGTTGTCTGATTAACAAAGTCGGTGCATTTCTTGCCGATGAAGATTAATTATTCCATGTCAAAGTTAGCATATATGTATATTTATGTGATTATGAAGTTACATGGGATACCGTCGAGTATCGTGTCGGATAAAGATCCGCGGTTTACATCGAGATTTTGGAAGAGTTTACAAGATGCTTTAGGAACCAAGTTGAGGATGAGTTATGCTTATCATCCACAGACGGACGGTCAGACAGAACGGACTATCCAATCCTTAGAGGATTTGCTGAGGGCTTTTGTGTTGGATCATGGAGGTGCGTGGGATAGTCATTTACCATTGATTGGGTTTACTTATAATAACAGTTTTCATGCAAGCATTGGTATGGCTACGTATGAACCATTGTATGGGAGGCGGTGTAGGACTTCATTGTGTTGGTATGAGTCAGATGAGAGTGTTGTGCTCGGACCTGAGATTGTGCAAGAGACGACGGAAAATATTAAGATGATTCGGGAGAGAATGAAGACTTCTTGAAGTCGTCAGAAGAGTTATCATAATAAGAGGAGGAAGGCACTTGAATTTCAAGAGGGAGATCATGTGTTCTTGAGGGTTACTCCAGTGACTGGTGTCAGAAGAGCATTGAAATCCAGGAAGCTCGCTCCACGTTTCATTAGACCGTATCAGATTTCGCAGAGGGTCGGAGAAATGGCATATCGGATTG
This sequence comes from Lathyrus aphaca, assembly GCA_963966055.1. NCBI lineage: Eukaryota > Viridiplantae > Streptophyta > Magnoliopsida > Fabales > Fabaceae > Lathyrus > Lathyrus aphaca. The sequence goes on from OZ014520.1 coordinate 182,801,813, forward strand.
CATTACCACCGTCACTTGCGAATTTGCATGATGTGTTTCATGTGTCACAGTTGAGGAAATATATTTAAGATTTGTCGCATGTGATTCAGATAGATGATGTTCGAGTAAGAGATAATTTGTGTGTAGAGGTTTCACCAGTACGATAGACGGTAGAGAAATGAAGTAATTAAAAGGTAAAGAGATTGCCTTAGTGAAGGTATTGTGGGGTGGACCAACTGGTGATAGTTGGACTTGGGAGCGAGAGGATCAGATGAAAGAGTCGTATCCAATGTTGTTTGCTTCAGGTACATTTTCAAAGACAAAAATTCTTAAGTGGGGGAGAGTTGTAACACCCCAAAGTTGATTTTAATTTAATTGATGTGTTTTCTTGTGAATTATGATGTTTATGATGTTAATTGATGTTTTGTGGAGTTTCGGGGATGACTTAATATATTATGAATATTAGAAATATTAAGTTAGTGGATTTATTTTATTAATTGAGATTAAATTAATAATATAAAAGGAATTGGTGGATATGGACAATGTGGTCTTTTGGTTGAGATTTAGTGAGCGTATTTTGGAGAAGGTCTATTGAGGTCTTAGGGGCAAGAGTGACAAAAAGAGTAAAGACGGTTTTGTGAACGATGAATTGAAAACGATCACATTTTTGGAGAGAAGGAAAAAAGCTCTGAGGAAGGAAAATCTAGGGCAATAGGCTTAAAGTTTCGCGAAGATTAATGAAGGAATTAAGGAACCTAAGTTATGGGGAGTATTTTCCTTTCAATATTATAATGTGGGAAATATAATTGGGGTTTTGAGGTATAGGTTTTAGGGTATGGGGTTTTGTGTTGATTGATTTGTTGATAATGATTTTGTGTGAATTGTGATGTTTTTAATGATGTATATGATGTTATAACGAGGAATGTTGATGTTGATGATGTTTTTCTGATGTATTGCTATCAATTTCTGTATTTGGAGGGGTTTTATCACATAGAGAAGAATCTGGAAAATCGTAGAAAATCTGTAGAAATCACGAAGCTCGCTTAGCGAGCATGAACAGAGAGTTGGGCGCTGAGTGAGCAGGATGTCTCGCTTAGCGAGCCCTGAGAAACTTTGGAAAATGTCTTTTTTTTAAGAATTGTTTTTGAGGTGGTATGTCCTAGATTTGCTATGGTGCTGTAGAGTTGTCACTTGATGTGTTTTGTAGGCTATATGAGTAGAATTAGTAATTAATTATGCATGATGAATTATTTGATTTTCTTTGAATTATGAGGTATGATTTCATGACGTAGGAGTATTATGTTAAATTAGTAAGTGGTATGATGTTCCATGAGTATGTATGTGATGGTATAAGTGATTATGAGGAATGATTAATTAATAATGAATGTGGATGAAATGTTATGATGTTTTGAGGATGAAGTATGTATGTTGCATCTTGCATTCATGGCATTGAATTATGAGGGGACTTCGGTCCATTGGTTGCTTCAATCCGATTGTGTAGATTGGAGTGATATGATGTTATGATGTGCTCCCTTAAGGGAGGGTTGATGGCCCGATGTCCATCCATGAGGATGTTTCGGTACCACATGCATTACTAAGAGGCTGCATTTCATTCTAAATGACATAGCTTGAGTTGCATTGATTTTATGTAATGATGAGATGTATTTTATGTTGTGTATACATGAGTATGGTGAATGTTATTATGATGTAATGAAAATGATGATTAGTATAATTGAGCTAGGGATGATAGATTGATGTTGTTGTTATGTTCTAAATTCTTATTTTTATATTATTTTATTGAATGTGAATTTACGCACCCTATTTGCCTTCAGGTGATGGTCTATTATACTATCCTGCAGGTAATCAAGGTTAGCTCGGTGCGTGCTTAACTCAGAGATAGTGAGTCGTCAAGTTAGTTAAAAGTGGAGTTCTACTCTTTGTCCAGTAACATTCGGGATTGGGTTTCGCTTGTTTTATGATTTAATATAATTATGATGTTTATTTATTTCGATAAATTTTGATCTTCAATGATGTTTGGATTAAACAATTAAGTTTCCTTTTTATAAAAGATGTTTATGATGTTTTGGTTATTTTTCTGCTACGTATTGTTTCAAAAAGAAATACAAACGAGTTTGATGATTTTATTAACCCGTGTTACGGGATAGGACTCAATGTGATGTTTATGATTCTTTATTTAAGAAGTTATATGATGCCCTTTTTATGAGTTTTACTCTGATATTTGATTTAAATCGCGTAACTTGTGATGGGGTAGAAAGGGTGTTACAGTGCTCCTCTGTTTTCGGCCATGTTTGATTCTTCAGCTGGTTCTGGTATAATATCTTCAGGAATAAGGGTTTCATTGGGTTCTGTTCGGCATCTCGAACTGATGAAACGTTCTACTTCGTTGATATGGGGTTCTAAGTCTTCGCCTCGGGAGCGAGTACTGGGCATACAATCGACAAAGGAAAGGTAAATTTGTTGCCTTAGTCTAAACGGCGCAACAACGAATTGCACTATTGACTAAATCTAAGTCCCCGACAATGGCGCCAAAAACTTGGTCGCGACTTTCTGAGTCTAACGGTTACTAACTACAAGTGCACAGTCTATCGCGTAGTAATAAAAGATATTGATCCCACAGAGACTCGATAATCAACCTAGCGCTATCGGGTGTTAATATGTTTAGCTAAGGCAAGTGATATTTTTAGTTTTAGAAGGTGAAAAATTAATTAAGTTAAATTAATAATAAGGATATCGGTACGTAAGTGATTCGCCTTCGCAAATTCAACAGAGGGTCGACTTATTAAGGTTTGTTAAGTTAGCTCTTTGTAGAAACTATCGGTTTAAAAGTCATTAACTCACACTCTCGTGGTCTTGCCTAAAACTATATTCCTAAGTTCAATTGAGCGCTCTCGTTGTTTCAATTCAAGTTAGAAATACTTTTTGGAAACCTAAAGGTTCTAATTGGTTTTAAAGCGCTTCCACTGTATTTAAAACAATGTCCAATTTCAGCTATCTGATTATGATCTCACACTCCCATGGTCTTAATCCTAATCTTCAATACTCTCTTACTCTTGTAACGAAAGTTGTTTATATTAAGAAATTGAAACCGAAAAGTAACTTAATTTAAGATATTAGCCTAGTTCTATCAAATTCGTTTCAGTTAGACAATTACATACCGATTAACGGTTTAGCCAGACATATTAAATAAAAACGAAGAAAGGTGGAAGAAGATGAATTTTATAATAATAATAATAATAATAAATGGAATAATAATTAAACAATAAAGCATTAAAAATAGAAACCGGGTTGCAATGTTCTTGATCAACCAAACTTGAAGAAACTTAAAAACTAAAACAAATATGCAGTAGCTAGAAAGAATTATAATAGTATAGCTTCCTAATGATGGAAACTATCACTTAGGTTTGGTAATAGAAAAAATAAAAGAGATGCTGGAAAAATAAATCTGAACTTCGAACGGCAATGCGGAAGAAATTTGGGGTATGAATGAAGCTCCTCTTGAACTTTGCAGTAGCTTCTATTTATGGCCTCCAAGGTTTGGTTTGTTGAGAACTTGACGAAATGGATTTAGCTTGGGCTTTGATTGATGATCTTGGACTAAGGATGATTAGTATAGAGAAAATATCTTTGTTGAATGAGAAGAAAACGCATAACGTCTTTCTATTTTGAATTCTGAGACGTAAATAGGTTTTTGGAAATTTAATTGTGATGATCAACTTAAACATGGGACGAGCAACTTAGCTTGGTGACGATCGTATTGGACTTGGGACGATCATCTTGGATTGGTGACGGTCGTCACTCATCCATGACGGTCGTCCCACAGTAAAAATGTAGAATTCTTATTTTCTTCTTATGTTTCTTTCTGTTTTGCTTCATTGCTTGTCCAATAAGTCTTATTTTCATATTTTTCTTCCAAAAGTCAAAATTAATCGACTACCTGCAAAACAAACACAAAACTCGCGTAAAATTGTTTGAAATGTATAAATTAACATGTTAAATGATCGAAAAATGTATTAAATAATTAATACGAAACCGAGTTATCATTTGCAAACATACTCTTCTTTCCCCTCTTTGACATACCTTTCAGGTGGCCTCATCAGGATTATTTCATCAAGATCACCATACAAGAACACAATCTTCACATCCATTTGTTCCAGTTCAAGGTCAAATTGTGCCACCATGGAAAGCAACATTCAAATGGACATATGTTTCACAATAGAAGAGAAAACATCATTGAAGTCGACACCTTCTTTCTGAGTGAAACCCCTTGCAACCAACCTTGCCTTATATATCTTCGACACCACTCCTTTGATTCCTTCCTTAACTTTGAAAATCCATTTACAGTTGACTAACCTGGCTCCAACAGGTTTTTTGATCAGTTCCCAAGTATTGTTATCATTAAGAGATTTCATCTTATCATCCATGGCCTTCAGCCATTCAGTCTTATTTCGACTCCTCATAACTTCCTTATAGTCTCTAGGTTCTTCGTCTAGAACCTCACTTGCAGAGATTAAGGCATAAGCTATAATATCTGCATAACTAAATCTCTAAGGTGGCTTGATGACACTTTTCGACCCGTCTCTTGCAAGCATGTAGTCATTATCAGTCTCCTCATCTTCAACAACAATTTCTACTTCTTCTATGACTTAATCTAGGTCATGCAATTCAGCATCACTATGCTCCATCTCAACAAGAATTTCTCTCTGTTCTAGCTCTACGACAACATCATCAGTTTTCTTGAAAGTTATCTCAGCTTCATTGAAAAATACATCTCGACTGGTGATAAACCTCCTGTGAACTGGATCTAGGCACCATAGCCTATAAGTTTTGACTCTTTCAGGGTATCCCATGAACATGCATTTCAGAGATCTAGGTTCAACCTTGTCTTTCCTAATGTGAGCATAGGCTACACAACAAATACTCTTAGTTTGTCGAGATCTGGTGGATGTCCCGACCAAAATTCTTCAGGTGTCTTCATATCTAACACAGTCGAAGGACATGTGTTTATTAGATATGTTGTTGTTGTAACAACCTCAGCCCAAAACACCTTCTTAAATCCAGCACTAACCAACATGCATCTAACCCTTTCAAGTATTGTTCGATTGAATCTCTCAGCTAGACCATTTTGTTGAGGAGTACCTGCTACAATATTATGCCATGCAATCCTAGTCTCGACAAAATAACTGTCGAAAGCTTCATTGCAGGATTAAAGGCCATTGTCGGTTCTCAACCTCTTGACCTTTCTTCCAGTTTGATTTTCGACCAGAACCTTCCAAATCTTGACATTCTTAAAGTTTCATCCTTAGTCTTTTGAATGAATACCCATAAGTTTCTGGAATAGTCATCAACTATGGATAGAAAATACCTTGCACCTAAATGTAAAGGATTCCTTGCAGGCCCCCAAAGATCAGCATGAATGTAATCAAGGGATCCATGTGTTTTTTGTTTACCTTTGTTAAAATTCACCCTACAGGATTTACCAAATATACAATGTTCATAAAACTCCAACTTCTCGACTTTGTCACCACCTAGAAGTTCTGTTTCCCTAGTTCGACCAGGCCTTTCTCGCTGAAATGGCCCAATTTCATGTGCCATAATTTTTTCTTCGACAATAGTTTCATAGATGCAACATTTGTAGAACCACTTATAACTTCAGCCTCAAGGGTATACAAGCCTTGTTTCTTCACACCTCTCAAGACTTCCTTCGACCCCTTGACGACTCTTAGGATACTTTTCTCTCCTTGAAAGACATATCCCTTCTTGTCGAATACACCAAGAGAAAGCAGGTTTATCTTCAAGTCAGGTAAATACCTAACTTCAGTCAATAACCTTATTGACTCATCATGGAGCTTGAATCTCATAGATCCAATATTTACAATTTTTCAAGCTTTGTTGTTTCCCAGCAGTACCGATCCACCATTTTAATCACATACTTCCTCAAACAAATATTTATTTGGAGTCATGTGCCAAGTGCAACCTGTAACACCCCGAAAATCTAAATTTAATTATTTAGTCATTTATTTAATTAATTTAGAAAAATTGGAGAGTTTGGATTAATTAGAGAATTTTGGAGAAAGAGAGTATTTTATATAATAAGGATAAATAGTGTTTTATTATACTATTTTATTATTATTATTAAAAATATATTAAATAAAAAGGGTAAGGTGGTCCTTTTGTGAAATATATGAGGGTAAAGAGGGAAAAGACTTAACTGGGATGTGTTTTGGTAAAAAGGAATACACGATCAATTTCTCATTTTTCTATCGTGTTTGGTGAAGTGCTCTGAAGAAAGAGGAAGCTTAGAGTCAGGAGGCTGTGGAGAACCCCAGAGAAGAGTGTAAAGCGGCAAAATTCTCTAAGGTATGAGGAGTTTTTATAATCTATTGTAAAGATGTAGGAATTGGATTATGAATAGGTTAGGATTGAATGAATTTGATGAGATTTTGGGGTTTTGAGTTAGGTTGAGTTTATGAGTGAAATCTTGATGAAATAGAGTTAGAAAAATGTGTTGAATCCTATAAATGATGATATAAATGATTGTTTTGATATTATGGTGTTTTGATTGATGTATTGGAGTGATTTTGAGGTGAACAAAGATGAACCTGTATTGGAAAAATTGAGATTTTGGGGATTTTAGGACAGTCTGTACGAAGTAGCAGAATTCTGCTATCAAACATGCGTTAACCGGTTAACGCTATTGGTTAACCGGTTAAACATTTCAATTTTGGTGATTTTCTGAAGATTCGTAGGCGTTAACCGGTTAACACTATGGTTTAATCGGTTAACACTGTTTGAGAGGCAATTTTAAATTCTTTAAAAATCCATAACTTTTAAACCGTGAGTCCGATTCACATTCCGTTTGAAGTGTCAAAAAGAGCATGAATTAAACTTTATTTTGATGAATAAAAATGAGGAAGATGCAATAATTTTTGGAACTGAATTTTTTGAAATAACCTTGTAAATTGCCTCATAATTTTTACCGGGCGCGGGTTAATTCTCGATGTATCGGAGTGGTTATAGAACCAACTTTTTTGATGTATTGTCAGGATGAAATAGATGAATAATTGATGTTGGTTTGGTGGTGTAAAATGAATGATGCGAGTTATTTTGATGAATTTTACGATGTAGCGCGTCATTTCATTTCATAACATTCACAATGGGGCTTCGACCTGTTTATTTGCTTCAATCCCATTGTGTGGATTGAAGTGTCTCGATGATTTACGATGTGCTCCCTTGTGGAGGGTTGGTGGTCATGTATTCATCTCATGATGAAATTGGTACCACATGCATATTGCATATCAGGATAATTAGAATTGCATATTCTCGATGAATTCATGATTGTGTTGTCGTTGTTGCTGAATTTATTTGCTGATGATGTTATAATATGTTGTTCTAAGTTTATTTATATTCTATATTATTTTACATTTATAATATATTATAATTACTCACCCTGCTTGCTTGGAAATGTTGCCTCCTTCGTGGGTAACTTTCAGATGATAAAAATTAGCCTTACACTGCAAGAGGAGTTTTTCAGAGTCTCGGAGCGTACCTTAGTTTCCTTTAGAAGTGGTTTGGAGTAAATGTGTCCTGCTCTGTGTCATGTAACACCGGGATGGGTTTTGAGTACTATTTTATTTTCAGTTATGCTTTCATTGAGAATAATTTCTTATTTCATGATGTTTACTTCGGATGAATTATTTTGTTTTGAGGAAAGATTTATTATTGAATTATAAAAGTCGAATTCCGCTGCGAAAAGTTTATATATTGTTCAGGATGTTTATTAACCCGTATTACGGGACAGGACACTGTATGTTGATGTTATGATGAAATGTGATACCCTTCTTGTTGATTACTATGATATTATTTTAAATATTTTGTTTTGGGGTAGAAGGGTGTTACATTAGTGGTATCAGAGAAGGTCAGTCTGTCCGGCCAAGTTGTGTCGTTATCAGTCGGTTGTCAGTCATTAATTATTTAATGATTATTCTTTTCTGATGTGATGAGTGTTGTGCAAAATGACAGGAAACAACATGCGTGCTCTCGTTAATTTTATTGTAGCTCTTGCTCAGACAATTGCTCGGAGCAATGCACATGATGCGTTTCGTGCATTAGAAAAGTTTTAGAGGAATAATCCACCTGTGTTTGAAGGGAATCATGACCCGGCGAGCGCGCAGAAGTGGCTCAAGGAAATTAAGAAGATTTTCAGAGTGATGGCATGTGCTGACGCATAGAAAGTGCAGTTCGGGACTCATATGTTGTCTGAGGAAGCTAAAGACTGGTGGGACAATACCCATCAGCGTCTGGAGGATGAGGGTGTTGTAGTGACTTGGGCTGTGTTTAAGGCAGAGTTCCTTAAGAAGTATTTTCCTGAAGATGCTTGTGGTAAGTTGGAGGTAGAGTTCTTTGAGCTGAAACAAGGGAACATGACTGTGGCGGAGTATGCTGCCAAGTTTGAGAGGCTTGTGAAATTTTATCCTCATAACAACAGGGCAGATGCTGAACTTTCCAAGTGTCTTAAGTTTGAGAATGGACTGAGACCTGAGATCAAGCAAGGAATTGGATTCCAATATATTCGCAGATATGCAGAGTTAGTAGACAAGAGTCGTATTTACGATGAGGATAGCAGAGCTCGCTCTGCTCATTATAAACAGCTGAGTGAGAAGAAAGACAAGGGTTAGTTTAGAGGAAAGCCATATGTGACTACTGGTGATAAGGGGAAGCAGAAGGCATCGAATGAGAAGAAGCAAAGTAGGGGAGCTGCTAATGTACCTTTCAAGTGTTACAAATGTGGCGAAGCAGGTCATAAAGCCGATGTGTGTACCGCTAGAGTTCTGAAGTGTTATCGTTGTGGCAAGCTTGGGCATAAGATGAGTGATTGCACTAATGAAGGTCCAACCTGTTATAATTGTGGTGAACAGGGGCATATCAACGCCCAATGCCAGAAACCAAAGAAGGTTGCTGCTGCTACTCAGAATGCTGGAAGAGTTTTTGCTCTAGCTGGTTCAGATGCTCTGAAGAAAGACAACTTGATTAGAGGTACCTGTTTTATTAATAATACTGAGTTGATTGTTATTATTGATACTGGAGCAACACATTCGTTTATATCCCTTGAGTGTGCTAATAGATTGGATTTAAAGCTGTCTAATATGAATAGTAATATGATAATAGAGACTCCTGCTAATGGTTCTGTGACTACCATGCTTGTTTGTTTGAAATGTTCTCTGACAATTTTTAAGAAGGATTTCTTGATGGATTTGGTGTGCCTACCTTTACACCAAATCGATGTTATTCTCGGTATAAACTGGTTGGAATTCAATTATGTTCATATTAACTGTTATAGCAAGACAGTGAGGTTCCCTGAATTGAGCGAGAATGGCGAGTTGATGTTCTTATCTGCTAGGCAAGTGGATGAACTTGTTTTAGATAAAGCTTATATGTTTGCAGTGTTTGCGTCATTGCAAGTTGATGATAAAACCGACAGTGCAGAGTTTCCTGTGGTTTGTGAATTTCATGATGTGTTTCCTGATGATATAAGTGACTTACCTCCTGAACACGGGATTGATTTTTCTGTGGACCTAGTACCGGGTACGAGTCCTGGCTCGATGGCTCCTTATAGAATGTCTATTTCATAGTTGAATGAAATGAAGAAGCAATTAGAAGAATTGTTAGATAAGAGTTTCATTAGGCCCAGTGTTTCTCCTTGGGGTGCTCTGGTATTGCTTGTTAAGAAGAATGATGGTAGTATGAGGTTGTATGTCGATTACTGACAGTTGAATAAGGTAACTATCAAGAATAAGTATCCACTTCCAAGGATTGATGATTTGATGGATCAACTAGTAGGTGCTTGTGTATTCATTAAGATTGATCTGAGGTCTGGATATCATCAGATTCGAGTTAAAGTTGATGATATTCCGAAGACAGCTTTCAGGACGACGTATGGGCATTACGAGTATACGGTGATGCCGTTTGGTGTTTCTAATGCACCTGGTGTGTTTATGTAATATATGAACAAGATCTTTCATGAGTATCTTGATAAATTCGTGGTGGTTTTCATAGATGACATCTTGGTATATTCTAAATCAGAAGAGGAACATGCCGAGCATTTGAAGGTTGTGTTGCAGGTGTTGAGAGAAAAGAAATTGTTTGCTAAATTATACAAGTGCGAGTTCTGGTTGAAGGAAGTGAGTTTCCTCAGCCATGTAATTTCAAGTGGTGGGATTTCTGTAGATCCTTCAAAGATTGATGCAGTATCGCAGTGGGAGACTCTGAAGTCAGCTATGGAAATTCGTAGTTTTCTTGGGTTGGCTGGTTACTATCATAAGTTCATTGAAGTTTTTTCTAAGATAGCTTTACCATTGACGCAATTGACTAGGTAAGGTCAAGCGTATGTGTGGGATGTTGCTTGTGAGGAGAGTTTCGTAGAACTGAAGAAAAGGTTAACGACTGCGCCAGTGTTGGTTTTACCAAATCCAGATGAGTCCTTTGTAGTCTATTGTGATGCTTCCAAGATGGGTCTTGGTGGAGTTTTGATGCAGGATAATAAAGTTGTTGCTTATGCTTCTAGACAGTTAAGAGTTCATGAGAGGAACTATCCTACTCATGACTTAGAGTTGGCAGTGGTGGTATTTGTGCTTAAGATTTGGAGGCACTATTTGTTTGGTTCGAAATTTGAGGTATTCAGTGATCACAAAAGTTTAAAGTATATGTTTGATCAGAAGGAGTTAAATATGAGGCAGAGGCGGTGGCTTGAATTATTAAAAGATTTTGACTTTGATTTGAATTACCATCCTGGTAAGGCAAATGTGGTGGCTGATGCTTTGAGTAGGAAGTCATTGCATATTTCGATACTTATGGTGAGAGAACTGGAAATGATTGAGCAATTCAGAGACATGAGTTTGTTGTGTGAAAATACTACTGATAGTGTGAAGTTGGGCATGTTAAAAATGACCAGTGAGATTCTAGAAGAGATTCGTGAGGGTCAAAAATCTGATTTGAAATTAGTTGATCAATTGATATTGATTAGTCAAGGTAATGAAGGTGACTTCCGAATTGATGAGGATGGAGTTTTGAGGTTCCGAGATAGAGTATGTGTTCCCGATGTTCTTGGAATTAAAAAGAGTATTTTGGAAGAAGGACATAAGAGTCGATTGAGTATTCATCCTGGCGCTACAAAGATGTATCAGGACTTGCGTAGGTTATTTTGGTGGTTGGGTATGAAGAAGGATGTTGATGAATTTTATTATGCTTGTTTGACATGCCAAAAGTCAAAGATTGAACATCAGAGACCTTCAGGTATGATACAACCGTTGAATGTGCCTGAGTGGAAATGGGATAACATTTCCATAGATTTTGTGACCGGGTTACCTAAGACTACAAGATGCTTTGGGAACTAAATTAAGGATGAGTTCTGCTTATCATCTGCAAACAGATGGTCGGACAAAGAGAACAATCCAATCTTTAGAAGATTTGCTGAGAGCTTGTGTTTTGGATCAAAGAGGATCTTGGGATAGTCATTTGCCGTTGGTTAAGTTTACATACAACAACAGTTTTCATGCTAGTATTGGAATGGCTCCAAATGAAGCATTGTATGGTAGATGTTGTCGTACTCCATTGTGTTGGTATGAGTCAAGGGAGAATTTGGTGCTTGGGCCTGAGATTGTCCAAGATACAACTGAGAAGATAAGAATGGTTAGAGAAAGGATGAAGACGTCGCAGAGTCGTCAGAAGAGTTATCATGATAAGAGGAGGAAAACACTTGAGTTCCAAGATGGAGATCACGTGTTCATGAGGGTTACTCCTATGACTGGTGTGGGAAGGGATTTGAAGTATAGAAAGCGCTCTCCACATTTTTTCGGTCCGTATCAGATTATGCAGAGGATATGAGAAGTTTCCTATCGAGTGGCTTTACCGCCATCACTTGAGAATTTGCATGATGTATTCCATGTGTCGCAGTTGAGGAAGTATATTCCGGATCCATCTCATGTAATTCAGGTAGATGATGTTCAGGTCAGGGATAATCTGACAATTGAAACTTTACCAGTAAGAATTGATGGCAGAGAATTGAAGAAACTGCGAGGTAAAGATATTGCTTTAGTGAAGGTGTTGTGGGGTGGACTAGTTGGGGAAAGTTGGAATTGGGAACGGGAATATCAGATGAAAGAGTCATGTCCGACACTGTTTACTCCAGGTAATTTTTTAGGACGAAAATTCATTAAGTAGGGTTGAGTTGTAACACCCCGAAAGTCTAAATTTAATTATTTAGTCATTTATTTAATTAATTTAGAAAAATTGGAGAGTTTGGATTAATTAGAGAATTTTGGAGAAAAGAGTATTTTTATATAATAAGGATAAATAGTGTTTTATTATACTATTTTATTATTATTATTATTAAAAATATATTAAGGAAAAAGCGTAAGGTGATCCTTTTGATAAATATATGAGGGTAAAGAGGGAAAAAACGTAACTGGGATGTGTTTTGGTAAAAAGGAATACACAATCAGTTTTCTCATTTTTATATCGTGTTTGGTGAAGTGCTCTGAAGAAAGAGGAAGCTCAGAGTCAGGAGGTTGTGGAGAACCCCAGAGAAGAGTGTAAAGCGGAAAAATTCTCTAAGGTATGAGGAGTTTTTATAATCTATTGTAAAGATGTAGGAATTGGATTATGAATAGGTTAGGATTGTATGAATTTTATGAGATTTTGGGGTTTTGAGTTAGGTTGAGTTTATGAGTGAAATCTTGATGAAATAAAGTTAGAAAAATGTGTTGAATCCTATAAATAATGGTATAAATGATTGTTTTGATGTTATGGTGTTTTGATTGATGTATTGGAGTGATTTTGAGGTGAACTAAGATGAACCCGTATTGGAAAAATTGAGATTTTGGGGATTTTAGGACAGTCTGTACGAAGTAGCAGAATTCTGCTATCAAACGTGTGTTAACTGGTTAATGCTATTGGTTAACCAGTTAACCATTGCAATTTTGGTGATTTTATGAAGATTCGCATATGTTAACTGGTTAATGCTATGGGTTAATCGGTTAACACTGTTTTAGAGGCAATTTTAAATTCTTTATAAATACATAACTCTTAAACCGTGAGTCCGATTCGCATTCCATTTGAAGCATCAGAAAAAGCATGAATTAAACTTTATTTTGATGAATAAAAATGAGGAAGATGCAATAAGTTTTGGAACTGAATTTTTGAAATAACCTTGAAATTGCCTCATAATTTTTATCGGGTGCGGGTTAATTCTCGATGTATCGGAGTGGTTATAGAACCAACGTTTTTGATGTATTGTCAGGATGAAATAGATGAATAATTGATGTTGGCTTGCTGGTGTGAAATGAATGATGCGAGTTATTTTGATGAATTTTACGATGTAGCGCGTCATTGCATTTCATAACATTCACGATGGGACTTCGGCCTGTTTATTTGCTTCAATCCCATTGTGTGGATTGAAGTGTCTCGATGATTTATGATGTGCTCCCTTGTGGAGGGTTGATGGTCATGTATCCATCTCACGATAAAATTGGTACCACATGCATATTGCATATCAGGATAGTTAGAATTACATATTCTGGATGAATTCATGATTGTGTTGTCGTTGTTGCTGAATTTATTTGCTGATGATGTTATAATATGTTGTTCTAAGTTTATTTATATTCTATATTCTTGTACGTTTATGATATATTATGATTACTCACCCTGCCTGCTTGGAAATGTTACCTCCTTCGTGGGTAACTTGCAGATGATAAAGATTAGCCTTACACTGCAAGATGAGTTTTTCAGAGTCTCGGAGCGTACCTTAGTTTCCTTTAGAAGTGGTTTTGAGTGAATGTGTCCTGCTCTGTGTCATGTAACACTGGGATGAGTTTTGAGTACTATTTAATTTTTAGTTATGCTTTCATTGAGAATAATTTCTTATTTCCTGATGTTAACTTCAGATGAATTATTTTGTTTTGAGGAAAGATTTATTATTGAATTATAAAATTTGAATTTCGCTGCGAAAAGTTAATATATTGTTCAGGATGTTGATTAACCCATGTTACGGGACAGGACACTATATGTTGATGTTATGATGAAATGTTATACCTTCTTGTTGATTACTCTGATATTATTTTAAATATTTCGTTTTGGGGTAGAAGGGTGTTACACAACCTGAATCCGTTATCCACTCTTTTCTTGAGTCGCCGCTTAAAACCACAAGAACATCATATGAGTCGAGATCATCTTGAACAATGGAAGCATTGCCATTATTCTTACCTCCATGATCTTTCAGGTGTTCAAGGCACACCTTTCGAATGTGACCCTCCTTCTTACAATGATAGCATCGTACACCAGATGCTTCACCACCATAAGACTTTTGTTGACTTTTACCCTTCTTATTGTCGAACTTACTATCCTTTCACAAGAATTTCTCCTTAAAAGACAAACCTTCACCAACCTTCAAAGGTTTATGCTCCTTTAATTCATTCAAGTCCTTATAGTCAAGGCAGATTGAACATCTTCAAATGTCAGGGACTCTCTTCCATACAAGAGGGTTTCTTTGAAGTGAGCATGTGTTATAGGAAAACACATAACATCAACAATGCTTGATCTTCATCATCGATCTTCACATCAATATTTTCAAGATCAAGAATTAATTTTTTGAACATATCCAACTGCTCAGCCAATACTTTGTCTTCATTCATCTTGAAGGCTTGCTTCATGTAAAGTCGATTCACCAACGATTTGGTCATGTACAAACCTTCAAGTTTCAACCATAACCCTGACATTGTCGTCTCCTTTGTTACTTTTCGAAGAACCATATCACCAAGGCTCAACAATATTGCAATGTATGCTTTCTCAATCTTTGTCATCTTTTCAGCTTTCGTTAACACAACATTCTTGGCCATCTCTCCTTCAATGCATCAAAGCAACCCTGGTGAACAAGTAGGGCTTTCATCTTCAAGCGCCACAGACTGAAATCGTTTACTCCGGTGAACTTTTCAATATCATACTTTGTTGAAGGCATTTACTCCACGCTCACCACACCAATTTGTTGTGAATCAGATACCTTATAAACAAAGTATAATAAGTTTCTTTATGATCAAGAAACCTACAAGGGTTATGGTTTAGGGTAACCAAGAATAACAACAAGGATTGATTATAAACTTCTATTCTTTTTTTTTCTCTTGAAACAAGATTACAAGTATACAAGAATAACAAATAACCTCTTTCACCTTTGAATTAGGGTTTTATCTTCCTATTTTCCCTTATGTTAAAAGATGAGAGACTAGTATGCTATTTATAAGAAAACTAACACACTAACCTAATATGTTTTTTAACCATTACTCATTACAAACTAACTTAGGGTACAAGCTAACTTAAACAATTTGATCCATAACACAAGGCCCAATTAAACAACAACACGTGAGTGAACTTTGACGACATGCTATTCGTACTAGGGTTTGTTCCAATATTCCACAATATAAGTTTTGAACTTTAGAGTGACATTACACACACTATCGCACTAACACAATGGTGAATTATAAGGAAAGTTTTATAATCCATTTTCTTCAACTCTTTATGCATATTCTTCTGATTATTTATGACATGAACACGATTCTTCACAAAATTCCATACATCATGATAGCAAAACAACCATATCATATGCTAATTATAGTATTTATTTTAATTTTAAACGTAATATTTTCCAAAAAAAACAATTTCCCCTAATATACAAACATACCCCAAGTCCCTCGGCGGACACATATAAAAGAACATCACACGCATACTCAAGCGGATATCTAAACAGTCGAGCACCATATAAACACTTAGTAAAAATAAAGAAATTAAAGTGTGACCTCCGATGGGTAGACGTGCATGCATGCAAGATAAATGTGGGGCTAAATAAATTAAAGACGACCACCAAGGTCGGAAGAGCATTATAAAATGCGGCCACAAGGACCGACTTGTTCTAATATTACATAAAGGGGGGGAACAATTCCCCCAAACAAACGAAAAGGCCCTGGCATGCATGCCGACTATCAAAATCAAATTTAAAAAGAACTTAACAAAATCTTCAAATATTTTCCTGCATGTCTGCATCCCCGACGGGTTGGCCTTCGACAGGGATCTCCTGAGTGGGATTACCTTATTTTGATGTCACATGACCCTGCTCCTCCAAAATTAGGAACTCGGGCACGAAAATCTTCCTGTTCACGACCTTGTACAGACAGTTAATCCCCTCCTCGATGAAATCGACCCCGAGATTGACTACCTTCAATTGAGCCATCGCGTTCTTGAAAGAAACCACAACCATCTCCTCATGGTTCTCGTCTCCCTAGTCGATCCTAGCGATCAGGTCAACATGGGTCAACAACAATTTTTTGTACTCAGTCTCATCCTTAGAAGGGGCCATGGCAGCCTTAAGGTGAGCAACTTCCTCCTTCATAGTTTTCCTCTGAGACTCAGCAGTGGCCAGGGACTCCTTCAACTCCTTGTTCTTCTTAAGCGCGTCCTTTTCCACCTCAGAAGCTTTGCGAGCGTTGTCCTCAGAGATAGATAATGAAATTGTCAGCCTTGTAATTTCATGCTCCTGGGTAGCAGTCCCTTCGACGTACAGGGATACCATGGCCAAAACCCTCATCACCGAACTTGCGTCCTAGGATAGGGACATCCGCCTGTATGGTCGACTTAGTTCCTCCACGCGCAGCGTCTCGAACCGGTTAACCTGGAGGATATTCTCCTCGAAAAAAATTTGGCTAGAGGTAGCAGGTTGGAAGCTCGAACTTAGGCTTCGGAGGAGTCCCTGTCAGATTAACGACGTCATCGGCCGCAACCTCTTCCCAAGTTTAAAGCTGGTGCTCAGAGATCCATATGGAGCTGAAGTAGAATTGCCTAAACCTGTGCCCGTCGCTACAAAACGATCGGCCCGCCGAGTTTGCTTCAATTTCTTCGCCCTTCTCCTTCTGGCAGCATTCACCATCACATTGTCTTACATGTCTGACGTAGAATCTGAAAAAGACAAAACAAATGAGTTAGAACATAAATGTATACTAGCAAAAGAACATTCATATGATTCTAAGAACTACCAAGGTAAGCTGAAACTTCCTCGTCCGTCTCGCAGACGAGGAGCTTTGCCACCTCAATAAAATAAGGAGCCACTTTTGCTCCCCCATCTTTATCTAAAATGGAACGGCCTTACTCGTCCATATATTTTATCATGTAGAAGCCAAAGACAAACTTCATCAGCACATCATAACTAGTATTATCCTCGATACTCAGGTCGGAAGCAGGGGTCAGGTACTCAACTGTACCATGCAAAAAATGCAAACGCGACTAGGAAAACTGGAACTTCAGCATCAAACGTGGAACTAGCCTCCCCTGATCGTCGAGAAAGACCCTCCCCTGGTCGTCCCTATCCTTCCCCCAGAAGTATACGGAGTCCCTAGTATGGTCGGAAACTGGCTCCACCAAGTAATATCTATCTTTGAAGTTCCTGATCAACTCCGAGTAAGCTTTTTAAATTTTCCTCTTCTGCTTTAGAGAGACCCATCCATACCGACCTTGGACAACCTGCCTCTAAAGATGAAAAATATGGAAAAATAGAGGAAGAGTTACCCCAATCTTTTGGTAATCGCAGGTCAGCTCGAAGGCTTTCAAAAAATTAAAGGAATTCCGGTGGAGTTGCGAGGGCACCAACTCTAAATGAACGAACACGGACGTCTGGAAGTCTGAGAACGAGAGTCTGAATTTAAGTTCCTTAAAGATAAATTCATACATCGCGGATCGGTTGGGCCCGTACGGCGAGCATATGTGATCCCCAACATCAGGGTACCTAACACACCAATCCTCGGGATCCCTGACCACCAGATCAGGACCTTCTTGGGGCGCATCATAAACTGATTGGATATTTAGGGACTCCCCGACAACCCATTCTTCAACGGGGACCTCTTGCTCGACGTAATCCTCTTTCGGGGGGTTATCTTCGGCCTGAGCAAAGGTATTTTCCTCAGTCAGTTTGTTTCGAAGTAGTTTCCTCAAGTGCAATTTTCTCGGATCTGTTAGGGAAACGAAGTCGTGTCGTCGAAAATTTCCTCTACGTGCATGTAGTCGAGGGCTTCTAGAGACATATTTGCACCTGAAAAGAAGCGAGAGAAAATATAATTCGATAATTTAAATCAAATCCACCCTTCCACTACAAATCAAGTGAAAAGGCGTGCATTGGAGCGGGAACACTGTCCTCGACTAAAGCCCTTATTCAAAGTGATTCATATTCGTATCCTCTGAAGTACGCCCACATGCTTACACAAGGAGAGAAATTCACAAGAGAAAAACACTCAACTCACAAGGAGCGCAACTTCCTCAGTACGTAGAAACCAGAAGTCTGGTTGGAATTCAACCGGAGCCACCGTGATAAAGCCATGGAAAATGCCCTTAAAAGGCTATGATCATCGTAACGACGACGAACATAGCTAGCCATCCACCAGACGAAGGTGGAGGCACTGTATCGAAAACCCTAACAGTCCACACTATAGGTCATCTAAACCCTAAAACTAGCCCTAATCACATGTATTTCTATTGAATGAAGATCAGAAACTATCATAAATCAAGAAATTTATGAAACTTACACGTTTTAGAAGCTAGAGATATGATCGGTTGATTTTCCTTGATAGCAGCAGCGGTGGACGGCAGCGATTTGTGGCAGAGTTTGAGAGCTGAAATATCTTGACGCTGTTGAGTAGATGGATAGTGAACGAAAAAGTATGAAAATGGCTTATGACGTCCAATTTATAACCTCCCTCAACACGTGCGTGAGCACGTGTGACCTAAGATCTATGAACAACGCACTCATCACCTAGGAACAGTCATAGGTTAGCCATCATTACGCATTAAATGCGTACGCTTCCTAAGGCGCAAGCGCGAGGTGACTCTTCTGTATACCTTCATCTGTTGAGCTCCTCATCTGTCGACCACATCTTAACGCCCATGTGCAATCGAGCACACTCCAAGTCGGGCTGGTGACGAAAAATTCTTACAGCCATCCTTAAGTCACCACTTCTGCGACCGGAAACAACGACTTGGGGACTCCTGTTCCAAACTGATCCAATGACTAGGCATGACCCAATCCACTCCTGTATCCAGAACGACCCAATACTCCAATGTCGAAGGGATCCACTGCCTTTACGCCCTTCAATCAAGGAAGACTTGTTGACCACGGATACTTCAGCCTTCTGTCCGACATACGGGAAAGTCATATGGATTTAGCGAAAGGTAGCTCCTGCTCAGATATTCTTCTATCCGACGTGCTACCATCCAACCAGGTATGCTCGGAGTAACGACTAATTTCTGACAGTTATCTATTTTTGGAGGATCCACGATTCAGGCCCAAAGTAGGGACCAATAGCCAAGTGTTGGGAGCTCTATATAAACCATTACACTTGAGAGGGTCAGGTATCCAATATTCACTCTCTTAACTCTCGAAATGTCTTGCAGGTACACCTCCCTTCTCTCCTCGACAATCGAGCATTATCATCATCATCCTCATCAACGTCTGTGACCCACCTCAGATTCTGATCTACAAGAATGAAAAATATCATTGTTCAAGATTACCCAAAAATAAATCAGATGCTCTAGATACCATCTCTAAATATCATGTTCGAACAAAACAAGTACTCAATCATACAAACACATGAAAGATGCACACGAGTTTGCTTCGGAGTTTTGTTCACGCATACACACTTCTAAATAATAATGAATGAATGGAAAGATGAAGATTAAGAAGAGAATAGTTATGACTTGCATTACAAAGCATCAACAAAGCTCTTACTAACCACACATCTCTAACTGTCATAACTAACTTAACTTTTTAAATTGTATTTCAAATATCTACAAGGAGAGACTAAGGAATTACTCTCAATATTGACCAGAAGTACCTGATCATTCACATTGACTTCTCTATATTCGGCATTTTTACTATAATAACTAGTAACCACCACCCATGTTAGATGATTTTGGCTGCATTCTTGCCATTTTAATAACTAAGTTACCACATCCCATCTTAGATGATTTTGAACCCTACTCAGGCAATTCTAGATTGTCTACTTCTCATGTTTTTCCATTTCTCATTCTCTATGCCTATGTGATTACTGCCTTTTCATTTCTCAGTTTGAATAGAATTGATCACCGAAATTCCTCAAAATAGATTTGTTTGTTAGAGTATGGGAATCTCTTGCTCCCACATTAATTATGAACGAAGTCAAACTACACTTATAACTAGATTTCATTTGGATGTCTAAGAAAAATTAATGAACTTCAAATGACAGAATATTAGAAGTTCTTATATTCATTTAAACTTAGAAGATTGAGCCAAGTACACACAAACTAAATATGTACATATAGTAGAATAAACTATTCCTTACTAAAAAAACACAACAAAAGGAAAGGTAACTTTCTCTTGGCAGTAAGGCTAATATAGTTTTACAAACAACACTCAGAATCTAAAACTCAGTCTTCAATGATTTCTTTAGAAACCATGAATGATCTGCGACTGAAATCATCTCAGCCACAACGGAGCAACATATCACCCGCTCAACCTGCACATAATTGCTATCTTAAGCCATTACATGAAAAAAAGAAATTCAAAAATAATATAATAGAAAATCTAACTTGTTTTGATTGAGAGTGGCCGCCGCTGCCATCGACGCAGCCACACCGCCGGGTGTAGTTCTCATGTCAGCTTTATTTCTAAGCTCAGCTCCTATCACTCCCTCCGCATCCTCTCGTGTTACCGCCTTATCTGCTCCCAGCTTCTCCCTCGCACCCTCCATTCAAATCATTAAACATAACCATATGTCAGTCATATAGCATAATCTAGTACATTATCCTAATTAACAGTTCTAAATTAATGTTCTTAATATGATGTTAGATAAGATAAGTTACCGATACGACATCAGCCAATGTTGTTTTCTGCAGGTCAGGCATAGTACGAGTGTTCCGAGTTGCTGCTGACTGAGCTATTGCTCCTAACCCACCCGGCTCAGTTTGATTCTTTCCGGTGGCTCTCATTTCCGCTGCTTGTATAGCAGCAGCATCGCTCTGATCTAACGGCTTATCACCGGCTCCAGTTAAAGCAGAAGCTTCCAACGCCTCTCCAATGGTTATAGCATTCTTGTCCAAAACCAAACCAGGATCATTCATCGGCACATCAGGTTCAACGAACTGTCCTACAACTTGTGACCCTATCGACTCAGTGATCACGCGGTTTCCATCCACTTTGGCTTCGGAGATACTCACACCTTGGTTTCTGGCTATGTCTGAGATGTCGTCGCGGTGGACAAGACCGGTTGCGGTGTTTACTGCGGCTGCTGATTGCATGACTGAAGCGGGACTTCCTTTTTGGGTTTGTCCTAAGGTTTGATTCTCGGTTGCCTGCATGAGCGCTGCGTCTCTTGGTTTGATTGGTTGCGATGCTAATTCTCCGGAGACGTTGAAAACATCGCCGTATTTGATTGGTTGTTGCTCGGAGAATTGATCTTCTCGTGGTCTCTGTGGCTGTTCTTGACTCATGATTCTAAACTTACCTTGGTTTCAATTTTCTATTGAATTTCCTTATTTTTGTGTGTTTATTAATAACTTTATAATCTGTGTTACTTAATTGCATTGAAATGGAACTGAGTGAGTATATATAGAAGAAATGAATGGGTAAAAAGAGAAGAATGGAGATTTTACAGATGTCAAGCGAGGGAAAGATGGTTGTTTAATGTTTGGACTGGAGGTATTTGTGGCATTTGAAGCAGCATAGTGCATGCATCATGACACGTGTTATAAGGAATTTTATAAAGATAAAGCATGTTCTCTAGAAATATATGCATTGCCTTCTTTTCTTTTCTACACCCCACTACCGACTGGTGCACTGAGTAAATGAACTTGTAGCTAGAGTATTGAAATTTGTAAGATAAATTAACGAGCCACCTCGTAACTTTGAGAGAATTTCTTATCATCTCTTGGGTTGTTAGGTTCGCGTGCTTTCAAAAATATATTTTCTATTTTTAAAAATTTATATTCGAAAATATATTTTTTTAATGTTATTTTTTATTAATTTCATAGATGGATCTACGAAAGTTTTTCTTATGTATACTATGGAATAAAACTAGAGACAGTATAAAAAATGAACATAGCAACCACAAATTCAACATTTATAAAATAAAATAGACATTACATTGATGATTTTGACATAAAATTAAATACTAAATTTCAATAACCTGGTGGACGTTCGCACATCTTCAAAATTTCATCGACCGTTCTTCCTACAGTCGCCTCCAATTTGAGCATAAATTTCTCTTCAAAACCGAAATGTGTATCCCACATATAGCTCTAACATCCGCTCGAGTCTTGAGCTCAAATTTGTTGAACATAATGTTCTCTTCCTTGTCAACCGAAGGCGAACGGTACCGCACCTTTTTTTCGTCGTTGAAAGGTAGGAGATAGTGAATTTCGTCGATGATATCGTTGAGCGAGGTGAAATCGGTGAGTTTGAAAGTCCGTCCACGTGTTTTTCTGTAAATTTAGGAGACACTTGCGACATACCAACAGATCTTGATATCATACAATTGAGACATTTTTGTGTTTGTGTTTGTGTGAAAGATAACACATGAAGTCTCTATTTTATAGAAAACCTAGATGAATATGGACCAACTATTTTCTGGTTGTCTGCTTCCGGAGATATATCTACGGAACGAATGTAAATGTTTTGGTTCTGGAGATATATCTCTGCAATATTAGATGATTTCGTAGGTATATCTACATAACTTTTGATGATACATTTTCAACTCAGAACAACATATATGTAAGTTCATAACTGCATGAGCTAAAATATATGTAAGTGCATAAAAGGCGCATAAACAACAAATATGAACCAAAATTGACTATTATAATCATAAGCTTAAAATTTACAATTAATTGTTCGATTATACAAGAATTCAAAATGAATCTAAATAAGAATCGCCGAATAAATTTATTAGTGGAAACCTTTTGGACTTTTCTCCATTTGACTCCTTTTCAATGTCATTCAATCTCCAAAATTCCTGTATTCTTTCCATAAAATGATATGGACACGTCTTCGGATTTGTGGTTGAACGACTCGCCCATTCCAATGATGTATGTTGTATTGGGCATCCTAATTTCAAGTACACTCGAACAAAATGATTTGATTTAGAAAGCCACCATATGCACTTGATGCACTCATTTGGATTTTTGGGTGGAGCAGTTCGGAGTGAAAAAAACGTTTCCGAAAATTCATAGTGTGTCAAGTCAATGCATACCCTATCATATGTGCATGCAATTAGATGACCGATTTCAGGGAAGGCCATCCATTTCGACACCGGTGCCAGACCGCTCAAGCAAGGAACGAGAGATTCATATACCACATCGAATTTTTCTTTCTTTCCTTTCAATCTCATGTACAAGAATGAGCACCGTCGAAAACATGTTGAACAACTTTATCGATTCCGGATGAGCCCAACAAATTTCTCTAATCATAACTCCATCGGCGCAAGTTCGGTTCTGGGACACGTAATTGTTATCATCCAACAATCTCAACAGTTGTTGCATCTCTGATTTGTCTTTCCTAATAGCCTTGTTATTGCGGTACCAAATGCTATAATCTTGCCTAATATTTGAAATATTGTCGGGTTCCTTCTATTTCAAGGTGGTAAGGATATTTTTTGGTTGGACAAGATTCAAGGTCATGTCATTGAAACATGTCGTCTCTTCTGGTTTGAGCCGACATACACTAGAATGACCTTGTAACTTTGAGCACAATTCATGGTTATACAAACCACAAATAACACTAAATCTCAAATTCTTGCTAGCCAACATGTAACCACGAATTTTAAAAAGACATTCACATTTTATACTACCCGTGTCGTCTCTTTTAAACTTCCATAGAGGACTTGATATATTCTTCTTCTTTCGCACAAAAAAGTTACAAAGCGCTTCTTTTTTTCTGAACCATTTTCTGATTTTCCAATAACCACGCCAAAATTGAATGTAGTTGCAGTCCTACGAATCCATGTGATCATGCTATTACGATCATCAAACTGTTGTTTCTGAACCATTTTGAGGGGGACTTGTCCATTAAACACTAGGGTTAGTCCCTCTTAACCATAAGGAAGAGATAGAACCCTAATGTAAGGCCCAAGTTACAAGATAAAGTCTTAGTGATTATTAATGTGTTTTGATTAAGAGGTGTAAACAAATTAAGGGTTTAACACTAAGGATTAAAGTTATACACTATATCCTAAGATAAGGATGCATGCATAACCCTAATTCCAAAGTCCTAAATCTTTAAGAGTTTAGCCTCTGATTAAGAGATGAGAAAAGAGACTCAAGAAGACTCAAAGGTAAAAATCTAGGGGGGGACTATATACAACCCTAAAAGTTATCATCCTTGGATATCCTATGGTTTGTGAGGCTTAAGAGAAAAGATCTTCAAGGCCACCAATGGAAGAAGCAGATGAAAAGAGAAGGAGAAAGAAGAATAAGTTACTTACTTCCTGAAGAAGATAAGTAACTTAAAATAAAGAAAGTAAGAAGGAGAGAGCATAAGTGAAGAAAGTTCACTTCAAAGACATGTAAGAATGCATATGAAGAGATGAGAAGAGGTGGGAAGTGAAGGCAAATCTACCTCCCAAATAACTTACCAAAAGCTCCTGAAATGTTAGTATGAATGCATAAGGAATGAAATGAAAAGAAATAAGACAATTGAAGGTGCAAAGACCAAAGTCAGAAGTGAATATGCAATGTAAATGGCATATTAGATGATGCAAAGTCATACCAGATGCATATAAAAGATCATACAAGGATGAGATGCAATGGAAGCATGTTTAGAAGCATGAAAGCACATGGATGTTCATGAAATATAATGGATGCAAAGCATAGCAAATGAATGAAGAAATGATCAAGCAATGTTTCAAACATGTCCTAAGATGTCTAAGATGACATTCAAAATAATGGAATGGCATGACAAGTTCACAAGTTCATGTAATGCAAAGGAGAATGCAATTGAAGATGCAACATTAGGGTTTTAAGGCAACATGAGATGCATATGACCAAAACAGAAGCATACACCATGATAAAAAAATTGAATTTAAGCACAGACAAACCCTAATCCCATATAAGATCACACCCCAAAAGAGAAGGTCAGAAGCCAATCCTAGTGAAAGTTATGAAATTCCTAAGTTAACTAGGGTTTTTGGGTGCTTCTAAAGGGAAATGCAAATCAAATTGAAAATTCAAGATAAAAATATGAGGTAAATAACATAGAAACTATATGCAATATGTGAAACAATGCAAGAAGAACCAAGTTCAAACTCATCATGGTTAGGCAGAAATGAATTTTTCAAGTTAGGGTTAAAAAATGTGATTTTTAAGAACCCTGATTCAAAGAAAATTGTGAAAATGTGATCAAACCTAAAAAGAAATTTGTATGGTGAGTTTGAAAATGTTTCTAAATGTTTAAGAATGCTTCATGATTTTTTTGGTGATTTTTAGAAACCTAAATGCATATTTAATTAATTAAAATCAATTAATTAATTAAATAAAACATTTAAATATTTTAAAAATACTTTTTTAATGAAAAAAATAAAATAAAAAATGTTTTTAGGTTAAGAAACATATTTAAAACAGAAATGCAAAGTTTGAGATATTTTTGATGATTTTTGCTATTTTTAATAAAATGAACAAAGAAATGAAAATAAAATGAAATAAAAATGAAAATAAAATGAAAGTATGAAGATCTAGTGGCTGAGATTCAAACTGGGGAGGGAAATGTTGACTGCGCGCGTAATCCTAGGGCTGAGATTCAATCTGGAATTTTATTTAATTAATCCTAATTAATTAATTAATTAAAAGATTATGGCTTTAATGAAATGATCATGGCCACTGAAACACGCGCTAAGAAAGATCCAAGGGCCAGAATTCAAACTGGGGAGATTAACCCTAATCAGAACCCTAATGATTTTCAGGTGACCGGAGCAAGCTCCGGTCATCTTCTCCGGCCACACCTTCATGCTATCTTCTTCCCTAGGCTACCCCAAACCCCCAAACTCTCCAGAAACATCCCCCAAACCATTCTAAACAAGAATCAGACCACAAACAACATTTATTTTGTATCAAACTCATGAATCGAAGAAAAACATTTTTAGATCAAAAAGTTTCTGAACATCAATACATCTTGGTTTCTCAACCATTTTAAAAAATAATCATATCAGCATGATCAGGGGAACACATAGAATCATTTAAGAACTTAAAATAGAGTTTCTGGAAAAATTGTTCTTGATGGTTACCTGAGATAGAGCTTTGAGATTCTGAGCTTTCTGACCCTTCTTTGGTGCTAATCAACTCCAATGGACCCCTTGAGGATGTTGTGATGCTTAGAACAAGTTTATGGTGGCTAGTTTGTGTGTTTCAGTTCTGAATATGCAGAAATCGTGGTTGTGTTTAGGCTTGTTTCAGGCCATGGCAAGGGGTGGGAAATGATCCTTAGGTTATATGGAGTTGAATGGTGAAAGAAATTTTGAGTTTGAGTGGCTGAGGAGTGAGTTTCGAAAGCTTGAAGGTTTTGGGGATATTTGAGCAATCTGACTTGTAGAATGTTTTAGGCTTGTGTGTTATGTGAAATGAGGTCCATAAGATTAGTATAGGCCAATGAGAGTGATCAGAAAATGGGTGGTGGCATAGTGTGATTGGTATGGGCCAAGTTGCAAAAATGTCAACATTGTGTACTTGAGGTATGGGCATGGTGCAGAGCTGGCTTTAGGGGTGTCTTGGCCTCAGCTTGATTCATGGATGGCCCTAGGATGAAGTTTATGCAGCTGGAACACTTGGATCAAGAGATGTCATGTGTTTTGCAAATTTCCAACTTTGAGAATTTTGTGAAAATGGCTTAATGAAACTTGTAATCCAAGGCATAATTATGGTCCAAATGCATTGCACTATGTTTGTATGATGTTTAGAAGTCAATTAGAGGTCATGAAATGGCTTGAAACTTGAATTTGCAAAAATCCCTCTTTGGTGCACACTTGAAAATTATAGGATTTTTGCCAACTTTGAAAGGTCATATCTTGAGTTCTAAGATGAATCAAGACATGTTCTTGTACTTTTTGAAAATGGAAAGACATAATCTATAACTTTCATGCCCAATAATTTTTCATTTGAAGCATTTTTGGTCATGAAAGAATAGGTTGAATATCTTTCCCAAAATGGAAAGTTTCCATTACAAGTCATTTCCAAAAATAGCAAGTTTGCATTTGGCTCAAAATTCTTCAATCTTGTGAACTTCTAACCACTTATAAGATCAAATAAAGATCATAGAGACTCAAAATGATGATGATGACCCTTTGGTACCCTTGATGGATGCCTCAGATGCCCTGATTTTGACTTTACTTGCTCAAGAAGTTACCCAATGATCAGATGACTTCCACAATGAATTTCTTCATCAAATTTGGTACACATGATCCTTACAACATATTAAGACCAATAGAAACAAGAATGACCAAAAATATTGGGATTAAGGCCTCTGAAACCAAAACCCTAATTTTAGGTCATTTGTGCAGGAAATCTTCAGTCTGCCTCTATACCTTTGACATTCTTTGTGATCCCTTGACTTTTATGAACTTTGAAGAGCATATTATGATCATGGAACACACATGGACCCTCTTGGCAAGCTTCAAGACCATTGGGATGGCTCATATTACTTCTTGGATTGCTCATATCACAAACCCTAGATGCATATGAAATGAACTATGCAGTGGGATATGATATGCTTATGCTAATGCAAAAATGAAAGATCACAAGCCATGGTGTGAGAAAAAGTGAGGGAAAATTTGGGGTGTTTACAATATGTTATTCTTAAATCAATTCATTGATTACTTTTCTTTTTTATTCAGACCTAAATAAGCTTCATATTAAAAGTATTCAAGAGCTGACTCCAACCATATCACCTGATGGTAAAATAAACAACGACAGGACATTGACAAGCTCACACTCAGGTAAAATGGATAACCTGTGATGGTCCAAGATCCTTTGGATAACCAGTATAGCACCTAATATTATCAAAAAATTCCAATAAATTCATAATTCCAAGAATAATGCAGCATGTCATTGTGCAAAGTATCTATCATCTAAATTATATCATGCAAAGTATGCTACCATAGTAAGGATTAATGAATCTTGTCGTTAATATACAATGATTTGAAATGAGATTCCATAGATTTATCAATGTGACTAAACAAATTTTCAATCAAATGACAATAATTGGTTTCTAACATTTAATTAACAAAAAAAAAATCTTAGAGAGAAATAAGTATTATAGTACAAAAAATTATTGAAGTAGTATATTACAACCTTATAGAAAATAGAAGTAGTAGTAAAGAATAATAAAGCTACAATTTAGAGAAAAATTACACCAGTATTTAACATGGATACCCTGCAGTAGGTGAACTATATTATATATTCAGTACATGCATCATAATAAAATTTTACATCTAAGAGTAGATTACGATAATCTCATATACCCTCTTATACAAAGATAATAATCAACTAACCAAACTGGTAACAATTTCATAATTCACTTTTCAAGACTAACTCAAAATCAAATAACCAATTAAGCAAGCAATAGTTATGACACTACAATATCAATCCCACTAAAACCTATATCGGTTCATTTAATCTATGACTAGTGTGTCTTGTGCATAAAGTTTTGTTGAAACATTTTAAAAAACAAAAAACAAGCATTATACATGAGACACAACAAAAGCAAAAAAATTATGTTTCTCAATTAAATTCTTTCCAAGAGAGGTAGGAAATTCACAAGAACTGAATCAAGTATCACATAAACGAAATGAAACAACAAAAGCAAGTAGAAATCATACCATACAAACAAGTTACTTTAGAGGTTACAACAACAACTCTCAGAATTGAAATGAAATTTATCGTAACATAAAACAATATACAATATGCAGGCTGCAAAACACATATACATAATGCAACTAAAAAACTTGAAACAGAGTATCACGACTTTGATTACACTATTAACATAAATCTAGCAAGAACAAAATGCAATCAAACTGAAAGAAATAATACACCTTCAAACCAGTAAACAACGCTTTATTGAGTAATTTTGATTTGAACGAACAAGTAAAGTTTGACAGTTCTAATAATATACTAAAATATGAACGAACAAGTAAAGTTTCGTCGTACCTTCTTATAGAAACTGGGAATTGTACCAGCTCCAACACTTTTCTTCTGATTTTCTTTAAAAATGTCAAGCAAAATTCTTTTTGTTTAAAGCTTTACAAAATTAAGTCAAATAAACTAATAAATAATGATATACTTCGGTGTTACTAGGGTAGTACTACAAATTCAATTGAAGCAATTCAACCTTACACTAGAAGAAATGAAGTAATCAAATATATAATGATAATGTATGTTATTAATAAAATGAGAAGAATGTGAACAATGGTAATTGGTTTCGAAAACTCAAAGACGTGAAGGGAATACAATATGAACCCATTAGAGCTTCAGATCTGATACCGACACTAGATCCTATGAAACGACGGAGGTTGCGGACCCACAACATAGAGGATGAAAGGGGGATTTTCCTCTAGCTCTGAGGAGCGTCGTGAGTTTCTTCGTTGCTGTGAATGGTTGGTGAAGTGAAATTGTAAAATAAACCATAGTCCTAACCAAAAAGTTGTTAACAATATTTGGAATCTTAAATTTGTTTGAGGTTTGAGCATAAAAGAGATATGTATGAGGTTGGGATGATGTAGGGAATCTTTGATGAAATATGTGATCGGATCTGATCAACCGTTGGCCTTCATAAGCAACCGGTGGAATCTTTTCCATTGTCCTATCTTCTTTCTACTGGAACGATTTGCACCAACCTAAACAAATATGTCCTAATAAACTTATTACAATTAAATTTATATGTTATCGCAACAAAATATAAATTCCATTGCTATTACACTCAACAAGAATAATTATATTACATTCAAAAAATAAGGCGTTGCCATATGGTCAAAATGTTATAGTGTTGTCGCAAAAAATGACAGTTGACCCTAATTGTCGTGACAACCGTCACAATCCAAGAATAAGGACACTTTTGTGGTAATTGTCACAAAAAATATGCGACGGTTGACCCTAACTATCGTGACAACCGTCACAATCCAGGAATAAGGACGATTTTGTGGTAACTGTCGCTACTCAAGTGTCGTAAATCTCCTTTTTTCTTATAATATTTGAGTCATCCGTACTATTGGGGAGTATAGAAGATGTAGCGCAAAAAAAAAACCTTTAAAAACTTCAATGCTTCTTTCCTAAGAATAATGTTACCATTGCACCATATATCATTGTGAAGATGAATGTCGTGGACTTTATTTCTCTTCTGCTTGATTATTGTCTTGGTATGAAAACAATTTGTGTTAATATATACCAATTTAATATAATCACCACTAGCCTTTTGATACCAATGAATATGCTCTTGCTCAAGGATCTCATCATACTCCTGTTGAAGCTCTTGTTTAAGATAAACTAGTCTTGTCGAATCTATTATCTTCAAAGAGTGTTTGATACCAATGAGTTTCTCCTTTATGACGTGTTTCTATTTGCTGATATTTTCTAATGTTTCCATATTAAAAATGATATAACGGTGCTACACGTTTTAGAGACAAGTTACAATGTCATTTAGGGATTTCCCCAAGTAGTCTAGACTATATTGGAGTATTTCAGAAGAGTGATCCAAGCCTCCTTAAACCTAAAAGGATGTGGCATGTGGTTTTAAAGGGAAAGGTTACACCTAAGGAGAATGTGTTTGTGATCAAAATCAAATTTACATAACACCTCAACATATGCATCAGGGAAAGCCATGCGTCACACAACATCAACCAGTGACATATCCTGCTTGCGATAAACCATTCAATTACTATTATAAGCCCTATTTCAAGTGAATTTCCCACCAATCAAGACTACTTGAACTAAATTAAATTTATCAATGACATTCAACCAAGTATCTTTCAGAGAATGATTAAAATTACCTTCATCTTGTTCACTCGGATGAAGGATATCATTAAATTCTTCAATCAACATCCAAGGACCATGAATAAAGTTCCTCAAGTCAATGGGGTAGAGTCATAGGTCAAGACTAAAAGTGTAAACATGAATAGTATAAATTGCATTTACATATATAAAGGAAGTTCACAATTAGCATGATAGTAATTCTATCCATAAATATATCATGCACGACAATTACAATGTTACTACCAGTATACTTAACACCCAAATGACCCCGGATTGACCATGCGCATCCATGTAGTGTACACTCACATATCCAATTCTATCCCAAATGGATTTGGTCTTATGAAAATCAATGTGTGTTTCCATAACGATTAAAAACATAAGAGAGTGTTTTCCAATCAAATCCATCATGTGTCTTTTAGCCTTATTATTATAAGCTCCCCATATATTCCATGAGAGCACATTGATTTCTTTGAAACCTAACATAACTAGTCAAGTAGATGGAGGTGACAAAGTAAGTCCTAGACACAAGACAATTGTGTAGCCAACTCCTATTCGACGTGAGTTTCACTGATAACTTCTTCTTCTTGGGCAGCACTCTCATCCATAGCACATTTGTGTTTTCCATCTTTCGGGCTTGATGTAGGTTCAAAATACAGAATGTTATATCATGTCATGGTGTCAAAACCCAAATTTATTATTGGAACGCTGGAGGTGTATTTAGTAGTGTTAGGCACATCCTTGTATGTTAGACAATAATTAAAACTTGAGCTGATTTTGTGTGAAGGCCCATTAATAGCTTGATGTGGTTCCAAAATGGTAGACTTGACCTTTGCACATGGGTCCCCTCTATGTGCTGGTTGACACACATTTGGGATGGATCTATTCTTATCAAATTGTTGTTTCTTGGAAACTGCATCAAGTTGATTGGGTCTAACATTTTTTCTATCACCGCTTATTGCTTTCAAGGAAACATCAATCCTCTTAATTTTAGAGCTCCCTGAATCTCCAAGTGCATTATTAGATAAATATTTCCCTTGACCATAACTGACTTTTTTGTTGCGTTTTTTCCTCTTCACTACCAACAAAATACCATGAACTATATTTATTTCTCCAGATTCTTTTGCTACAATATTGGTACTAACTTCGCCCACTTCCTGATACAGTTTTGTTAGTATTTGCTCATGGACATTACAGTTTCCAGCAGACGACTTGGTTGCGCCACTGTAGGAACGATCAACTGCGTCAGATTGTCTTGTGTTTTCTTGCAATTATAGGTGTATCTCCATAACAGCCACAACTACAACAAATAATGTGAAAAAATTTATATTGCATGTTGTACTAGTGGCCATTAACATTAACCTTTTCGAAAAATGGCAATATTAGATAAATATTCACGTAAATTCTCGCAAACATTCCCCTCTCTACATTCAGGATGTTAGTGTCTACCTTAACAGGAGTACCCACAACAAATGTCAAACCAAGAAGGACACTTTCATCACAATACAATTAGTTAAGCCCTGAAAATTGAATCCAGATCAGAGTCTTATCCACTTTTGCGAGAGGAGATGCAAAGTCTGGAGTCCATCGACCCACTGCCAAATAATGGTAAAAAAACATCCACGAGCCTTCTGACACAATTTTCTCCCTATAAGTGAGCAGTTTACACTTGACTATAAAGAAATCATTGTCAACATTCATGATCTCAAAACTTTTGGTAAGTTTCCACATCTTCTTCAACCTATCCTTAGTCAAATGATAACCCGCATTCTTCTCAAGGAGTTTGATGGTTAACGCCTCTTCCAAGAATTACACAATTCTTGAAAAAACTTCTCATTCATCGTGACCTTTGGTAGCAATCAATTTTCTCCTTCAAGAAAGACTTTCTCTCTTTTCAATCAGGTCCACTATCTCCTTCATAGTAATGACGCATTGGCCTTCAGTGAGAATATATCAGAACAATGGTTCAGTGAGAATCCATTTGGTTGCTTGACCGAAGGCGGCATGGATGCGACGAAAACAAAAGACTTTATACAAAAATTTCTCCATTATTAAAACTTTTCATCAATTTCCATATTTTATATATATCATGGAATAAAAAATTTTCAACATAATGTTAGTTGGTTAATTAGTAATGTACACTCTCAACCTTCAAAACTCTCATATAGGTGTACTTAGTTAAACTGCAAATCAATCATATAATCAACATCTCAAATTTAAATCCAATGAAAATTTACAAGAGAAAGAGATATTTATTGTCAAAATATTTTGTTAAGAGTTCGTTAAATATCAAACATACAAAATATGTGAATGAAAGAATCTTTGTAATGAAAAATAACACACATAACACAACTTTGATGAGCTGTGAAAAATCAAACATTTACATTGCAAGCTTAACTAATATCGTATTATAGTAAGGTTGGTAGTATTATGAACAATTTGTTTGCATGCATGGTCGATGAGTTAGGGATGAATTGGATCTGGGCTTGTTGGCTTTGATGGGCCACGTGGAAGGCTTTGCAACAAAAGCCCATCAAATTCTCTCAAAATATGTTGATCTTGCAAGAGCCTGCAACCAGCTCCAAGTTGAGGAGAAACAACTAAAATGAAGAAAATGATGACTACAAATGTAAAAAGGATCCTCCTGTTACTATAAGAGAAAGCCATAGTCATGATTTCTTTAATATGTATCAATGTAAAGTAATTACTTTGGAGGAAATAAATAAAAATGTTTCTTCTTCTTCTGCCTCTATAATCTAATGATATATTTAGTTGGAAAATATGCAATTTTATTTGTTAGGCTAAATTTGAATGTGGGAATGGTATGTTATGGAACTTGCAAACATATATATAGAGAAAGTAGTGGCTTTTGAAATTCGTTTAGCTTGACTAAGTAATTTGTGCATGGTTTGAACTTGAGGTTGAAAATGGAATAAATCAAATTTCTTGAGCACCAAACTAAACAAGAAAACGAGTATATTTATTATAGGACTTAATAAAAATTCAAATAATAATAATAATAATAATAATAATAATAATAATAATAATAATAATAATAATAATAATAATAATAATAATATTCAAGCCTTATTTATGTGTTAATATTGAGTAAAAGTGATACAAGTATACTATATTTAATTGTTGGAAGACTAAGTCCTATAAGTAAAGAAAAAGGAAATTGAAATATATAACGTATTTATTACTTACATTCAAATATATTGTATACACAATTTCACAATTATATCATTAAAATATTTATTTTCAGTTTATAATGTTTTTTATTTTAGAGACTTTACTGCAACTTTACATGAAAAATTAATATAAATTTTATTTAACTATGATTTAATTTTAATAATATTTTATAAAACTATATTTAATTACAATTTAATCTTGAGAAATTTTAAATCTGTTTTATAGTTCAACTTCAACGAATTATTGGGTGTTTGTATTAAAACTTTATGTATAATAAAATAAAACTAAAATTTAACACATCTAAGATGTAATAGTATGAAATTCTGTGATCAGGTATGAGATGTCGAATGAGATGTTTAAACACTTGACCAAATTTTAAAGTGCAGGAAAAATAAACAACACAGTAATTTGTTAACCCAGTTCAGTGTATAACCACACTTACATCTGGAGGCTACCAAGTCAGGAGGAAATCCATTATAAGTAATATTAATTCTAGACTTAAACCACCCAGTTTAATCTTTCACTTAATATCTACCCAATGCAATTTCTACCTAAGACACAACTTAGATATGAGTACCAACTCACTCCCCCTCAATCACACAGTGATCTTGTTTACAAGTTTAATAAAATTGAAGTCATACTTCAAACAAAAACAGCTTGATCTTACTTCACAGTTTCAATCAAGACACAAATACACTTTTGCTTAAAAGCTCATAAAGTGGTACAATTAAACAACCTGCTATTAAAACACACAGCACCCTATTTGGTCTTCTTAAATTCGTACTCAATTCTGAGAGTTTCTGTTGCTTAAATAGGTGTATGGATTTTGGGCTTTCTGTAGGTTTATCCAATCCTGAAACCCATGCAGCTTCCACCTTGAATTAGGGTTTGTTACTTCCTAGATTCTAGGTGATTCAGTTCTTCTGGTTATGCTGAAGTCTCATAACAACACTCCCTACAGATGCGCCTTATTCTGTTTTGTCCATCCATAATTAATTCCAGATAACTTTCCTTAAATTACTCAGTTCTGTTAGTCATTAATTAATTATGGTAGCAGGTTTGAGATGTCACAACATCTGTTGGGACATCCTGAAAAACTGAACTAAAATCATTAACTGATACAATGTCACAACATCTGATGTGACATCCTGTAAACTGAACTTATATCATTAACTGATACAATGTCCCAACATCTGGTGTGACATCCTGAATTAAGTTCATTTACTTATACTCTGTTGGATAATGTCCCAACATCTGATAGGACATCCTGAACTGAATTCAACATTTCTTGTTGGTCAAAAATTCTGCCAATTCTAAACATCTACAAACTCCCCCTTTGGCTAATTTTTGGCTAACATTCTTTTCTGATTATCAGAGTGCAGCAGAAGTTCTTTTATCAGAGCACAGCAGATCTTTTCTGTTGAGTCATGTGTGAGTTTACTCCCCCTCAAACATATATGTATTCAGTCTTGTTGCAACAGAAATTTTTCATTAACATCACAGATTTAGTTCAGAAGCAAACAGAGGTTTTTCATTAATAACTAAACAGCATTATACATTGTTGTTGTTGTTCTTGT
The DNA here is from genome assembly GCA_963966055.1 of Lathyrus aphaca. Taxonomy (NCBI): domain Eukaryota; kingdom Viridiplantae; phylum Streptophyta; class Magnoliopsida; order Fabales; family Fabaceae; genus Lathyrus; species Lathyrus aphaca. The sequence goes on from OZ014520.1 coordinate 182,837,635, forward strand.
TCTCCCCCTTGTTAGACATAAATTTGGGGTCAAAGTTACTAAGTCAAAATTACAATGCAGAAGCTATCATTACATATTCCTCACATACAAATTTCACTCTGACTCCTCATAGTCAGTTTCTTCCTCTTCCTCAATCTCCTCATCAGAAGTAGCAGCTTTCTGAGCACTTTCTTCAATCTCCAGCCTTTGGATAATTTCCTCAAGCTTCTGCTTCCTTGCATCCAGTTCTTTGCAAGTGCTCTTCAGTTCAGCAATCAATGCAGCTTTGGAGATTGTAGACTTTGCCTTTGAAGGACCAGCAGATGTCCCAGAGGGAGCTTCAACATCAGTTGCATGATGACTCAAGAACAGCTTGTAGTGGAAGGCCAGAGGGCTTTCTCTTTTGCAAATGGAGTCCTTCTCAGTGAGGATACCAGGATACTGACTCAGCATTATTCCACACAGCAAGGAATGGAAGGCAATTGGCAGCTTTGTTGCAGATGATCCAGCATGCTTCAATGTCTGATCAAAGATATAAGCTCCATAATCCAGCTTTGTTTGGGTGCCCACAGCAAATATGAACCTGCCCAATCCAGTTGATATTGAGGATGTATGGTTGGTAGGGACCCAGTTTGCTGTGCCAATCCTATTCAGTATGGCATATTTCCTTGTCAGCATGCTAACTGAGAGCTTCCCTTTAACTGGCCAAGTCTTGACCTGATTAGTAGTGATAACCTTGCAAACCTGGTTATCAGTCTTCCCTAACTCATTTGGACCATCAGATTCTCTTCCAAGGTATTGGTTGATAACCCTAGGAGAGAATTCTATACACCTTCCTCTTACATATACTTTTCTAAATTCAGCAGACTTACCATCAGCACAATCTTCTTGGAGGTTGACTATGAATTCCTTGACAAGCAGCTCATAGCAAGGAGGGAAGTTGGAGACAGTTTTGAAAAGCCCAGCAGAAGAGATGAGATCAATTACCTCTGTGCACTCAAGTGCATTACTGCTCAGCTCTCTTTCAAGTGCTACCCTTCTTTGATAAACAAACTTCCATCTATTCACACTTGAAACATGATGAAAGGAGATGTTGTCCAGAGGAGCTTCTGGAACAGCAGTTGATGACCTTGATGGTGCTGGTTTCTTCTTTGGTGGAGATGTTGGGACATCTTCTTCAACATCTGAATCTGGAGGGGTGACAGCTTTCCTCTTTTGTGTTTGCACCTTGCTCCATTGTTTTGTAGGACCAAAGACAACTTTAGCTTTGTCCTTCTTTGGTGTAGCTTGCTTCTTCTCAGGAGTTGCATGTCCTGCATTCATCTTTTCTTTCCTAGTTCTAAGCCTTTTGGCTATGCTAGGGTTGACAGAAGCAATGATTTCTGTATCAGAATCATGCTCTATGTTCACAACAGGAGGAGGTTGAGCAGTCTCCTCTTCAGCAGGTGGATCAACAGAGGTTGGATCTTCAGTGGAGGCCTTGCTCTGGTCCTCAGATGTCTCTTCATTACTATCAGAGGAGGCCTTTTGCTGGTCCTCAGATGCATCATCAGCAGTATCAGATGATACCTTTTGCTGGTCTTCAGATGATTCAACATCTATTGGGACATCCTGTTGAGCAGGAGTGTCGTTTTCAGCCTAGATTTGTTGATCTTCTTGTGGAGCTGGCAAGGTGTTCAGAGGGATAGATATGCCACTTACCACTCTTTGCTCAGATAGGATCCTGTTTACCAGCTCCTTTATGGAATCATCCACATATTCAGAAGTTTTTGGAGTGGTGTTTGATGATGAAGGTTTCCCTTTGACTTTGCTCACAATAGGTTCCTTAGCCCTTCTAACAGTAGGGGTTCTTGGCTTTTGAGCAAGAGGAACAGTTCCTATGATTTCGTCCATTGGAGTTGAATCCATGGGTACCACAAAAATGGGGGTTGCATGCACCACATCTTCCTTGTTGAGGATTTCTTCAGAAATGTTAGGGTTTTGGTGATGAGCCATTTTTAGAATGTGGTGAAGAAATAGATTGAGATTGGTTGAGATTGATGATCTCTGAGAGTTAGCTATAGCAAGCAAGTTGATTTGAGAAAATGCTGAGAAGATGAATAGATGAAGGTGAGCTGATATTCTTATAAGAGTCGTTACTTGGAGAATTTCTAGGAGTGGAATACACAAGGTGCTTGACCAGACTGGTGTTGCCATCTGGTGATCATGCCACACGATGTCATATGACATGTTGGCACATCTCCATAACTGCTAAATTTCACATAAGCAGATTCCCAATTTACCCCTTAGGTTTTCAAATTGGGTAGCATCCAAGGCTTTAGTAAATATATCAGCCAATTGCAGATTTGTAGCTACATGTTCCAATGAGATCACTTTTTCTTCTACAAGATCTCTGATGAAATGGTGCCTGATATCAATATGCTTGGTCCTGTTATGTTGGATAGGATTCTTTGATATGTTAATAGCACTTAAGTTGTCACAGTACAATGTCATGACATCTTGTGGGACATTGTACTCAGTGAGCATTTGCTTCATCCAAACCAACTGTGAACAACTACTTCCAGCTGCAATATATTCAGCTTCAGCAGTAGATAAGGATACACAATTTTGTTTCTTACTGAACCAAGAAATCAAATTGTTTCCTAGAAAGAAGCATCCTCCTGAAGTGCTTTTTCTGTCATCAGCACTTCCAGCCCAATCAGCATCACAGAAGCCAGTGAGAATTGGTTTGCATCCATGAAAGTACATTATGCCATAGTCACAAGTACCATTAACATATTTCAGAATTCTCTTGACTTGATTAAGATGACTAACTTTTGGATCAGCTTGATATCTTGCACATACACCTACTGCAAATGCTATGTCTGGTCTGCTAGCAGTCAGATATAACAAGCTTCCAATCATGCTTCTGTATAGGCTTTGATCTACATTCTCACCCTTGTCATCTTTAGTCAGCTTTAAATGTGTGGGGGCAGGAGTTCTCTTATGAGTAGCACTGTCCATCCCAAATTTCTTGACTATGTTCTTAGCATACTTGCTCTGGGAAATGAACATGGAGTCCTCCATTTGCTTTATTTGCAGTCCAAGAAAGTAGGTTAATTCTCCTACTAGGCTCATTTCAAATTCAGATTCCATCTGATTGACAAAATGTTTCACCATCCTTTCTGACATCCCACCAAAAACAATGCCATCTACATATATTTGAGCAATCATGACATTTCCTTCTTCATCTTTAACAAATAAGGTTTTGTCAATTCCACCTTTCCTGTACCCTTGCTTGATAAGAAAAGTAGTTAGCCTTTCATACCATGCTCTTGGAGCTTGCTTCAAACCATAAAGAGCCTTCTTTAGTTTGTATACATGATTTGGACAGCTTGGATCAACAAATCCTTTAGGCTGTTCTACATATACCTCTTCATTAAGATATCCATTTAGAAAGGCACTTTTCACATCCATTTGAAATAGCTTGAACTTCAAGATACAGGCAATTCCCAAAAGTAGTCTGATTGATTCAAGCCTTGCTACTGGTGCAAAGGTTTCATCAAAGTCTACTCCTTCAATTTGTGTGTATCCTTGAGCTACAAGTCTAGCTTTGTTCTTTGTAACAACTCCTTGTTCATTTGACTTGTTCTTATACACCCATTTAGTGCCAATCACATTTATGTCATCAGGTCTAGGAACAAGATTCCACACTTCATTCCTTGTGAATTGACCTAATTCCTCTTGCATAGCACAAATCCAGTATTCATCAGTAAGAGCTTCCTTGATGTTTTTAGGTTCTATTTTTGAAACAAAACAGGAACCTGAAATCACTTCTCTTGATCTAGTGCTTACACCTCTGTTGGGATCACCAATTATCAAATCTTTGGGATGATCCTTCTGGATTCTGATGGAGGGAGGTTTGCTGGATTGTTTTGTCCTTGCATCAGTTTGAGTGAAGTCAGAATGATCACTCTTTTCTTCAGCTTCAGTTTTGCTGTCAGCAGATGTTCCAACATCTTCTATAACATCTGTAGGAGCATCATCAATTATCACATTTATGGACTCCATGATAACCTTGGTTCTAGAATTAAATACTCTATATGCTCTGCTGTTTATAGAGTATCCAAGAAAAATCCCTTCATCACTTTTAGGATCAATTTTTCTTCTTTGCTCCCTATCTGCCAGAATATAACAGTTACTTCCAAACACATGGAAGTACTTAACTGTGGGTTTTCTGCCCTTCCAGACTTCATAGATTGTGGACAAAGTTCCTTTCCTTAGAGTAACTCTGTTATGGATGTAACAAGCTGTGTTCATAGCTTCAGCCCAGAAGTACAAAGGTAACTTTTTAGCATGGATCATAGCTCTTGCTGATTCTTGAATAGTTCTATTCTTCCTTTCAACAATCCCATTCTGTTGAGGAGTGATTGGTGAAGAGTATTCATGATTGATTCCTTCTGAAGAACAGAAATCTAAGAATTTTTAGTTCTCAAATTCTTTTCCATGATCACTTCTTATTCTGATCACACATCTGGCTTTTTCCCTTTGTATTCTTTGGCATAAGTCTTTGAATACATCAAATACATCAGACTTTTCTTTGATGAAATTTATCCATGTATACCTTGAAAAGTCATCAACCACCACATAGGCATACCTCTTACCACCAAGGCTCTTAACCTGCATAGGTCCCATAAGATCCATATGCAATAATTCCAAAACTTTGGAAGTTGTCAGATGTTGGAGCTTTGGATGGGACATCTTGGTTTGCTTGCCTATTTGACATTCACCACATATTTTGCCATCATCAATCTTCAGTTTAGGAATACCTCTCATAGCTTCCATAGAAATGATTTTCTTTATGCCTCTAAAATGAAGATGACCTAGTCTTTGGTGCCATAATTTCACTTATTCTTCTTTAGCTAAAGAGCAAGTTGAAGTGAGACATAAGTCTTGAGGTTCCCACATGTAACAGTTGTCTTTAGATCTGGCTCCTCTCATGACAACCTTTTGTTCTTTGTTAAACACTATGCATTCAGTTTTGGTAAAGTTTACACTGTACCCTTGATCACATAATTGACTTATGCTGATCAGGTTAGCAGTTAAGCCTTTTACCAGCAACACATCATCTAGTCTTGGTACATCTAGACAGTCCAAGGTCCCAACTCCCTTGATTTCTCCTTTAGCTCCATCTCCAAAGGTTACATATCTGGATGAATATGACTTTAAGTCTACTAGCAGATTCTTCAATCCAGTCATGTGTCTTGAACATCCACTGTCAAAGTACCAGTCTTCTTTAGCTGAAACTCTTAGTGATGTATGAGCTATATATGCAACACCTTTCTTTGACCATTTGTGTTGAGATTTCTTTTGATACCTCTGCCCTGTGCATTGTTCATCAGTAGAGCTCCAAGGTTGTTTGTTGATCTTGTTCTTGGGCATGTAGCTTTGATCAGCATGAAGACTAGCTTTTGGTACCCATACCTTCTTGATGACCTATGTCTTCTGCTTAGGGGGTTGCTGATCTCTTTGATGTCTATGCAGCACTTTCTTGGTAACTTCTATCTTCTGCTTAGGAGGTTGCTGATACATCTGATTTGGATATCCATGCAACTTGTAGCAATGAGGTTTGATATGTCCAAATCTTCCACAATGATGACATCTCCATCTTTGATACTTCTTCTTCATTATGTTCTTTTCAGGATGTTGAGACATCTGTTGGAACATTATGTTTGACTTTGTGTTCTTTTCATGATGTTGAAGCATCTGTTGGGACATCTTGTTTGACTGTATGGACTTTGAAGTAGTTTTGCTAGAGCTAGCTTCAACCTTATGAACTTTGTTAAATCCCAGTCCACTTTTATCCCCTGAATGCTTATTGTTGTTGAGAATAACATCCAGTGTACTTGAGCTACTGTTCAGCATTCTAACAGATTTGGACATATGTTCCAACTTGGAGTTGAGAAGACTTACTTCATTTTTCAAGGTGTCAATGATCTCTAGATCACTTGCTTTTTCATCTTTAGTGCCTCAATCTGCTTCTTTAGCTTTATACTCTCCCTGCATATTTCAGTGCTTCTTTTGACTAGTTCTCTGTATGATTGCTCAAGTTCTTCAAAAGTAAGCTCCCCGTCACTGGATTCACTTTCAGATTCACATAATCCAGCTAGAGCAGTGATATGCTTAGCTGATTCTTCTTCTGAATCACCTCCTGAGTCTTCATCAGACCAGGTTACAGAGAGACCTTTCTTTTGCCTTTTTAAATAGGTAGGACATTCATTCCTAATGTGTCCATATCCTTCACATCCATGGCATTTAATTCCTTTTTCTTGACTGGTCTTTTCATCATAATTTGACCTTCTATTAGCATCATAAGGTCTTTTGTTCTCAGAAGAGTTTGTGTATTTTCCACTTGGTCTGGACTTGTCTTCCATCCTTCTGAGAATCTTTTTGAATTGTCTTACAAGCATAGCAATGTTTTCTGATAAGTTTTCATCAGTTTCTGATTCATCATTTTCTTCTTCTTTATCAGTATTTGTCACCAAGGCTATGCTTTTGTTCTTCTTTACAATTGTGTCATTCATTCCCATCTCAAATGTTTGAAGGGAACCAATGAGCTCTTCAACCTTCATTTTGCATATGTCTTGAGCTTCTTCTATTGATGTGACCTTCATGTCAAATCTTTTAGGTAAAGATCTGAGAATCTTTCTTACAAGCTTTTCATCAGTCATTTTTTCTCCCAAAGCTCCAGAAGTATTGGCTATTTCTAAGATGTTCATGTAGAATTCATGAATTGTCTCATCTTCCTTCATTCTCAAGTTTTCAAACTTGGTGGTGAGAAGTTGAAGTCTTGACATCTTCACCTTTGATGTTCCTTCATGAGTTGTTTTGAGAGTGTCCCAAACATCTTTAGCCAGCTCACAGTGATGCACAAGTCTAAAGATGTTCCTATCAATGCCATTGAATAAAGCATTTAAGGCTTTGGAGTTGCCAAGTGCTGAATCTTATTCCTCCTTACTCCATTCTTCTTCAGGTTTCAACACTTTTGCTCCATCTTTGGTGTCTTGGACAGGGTGTTCCCATCCATTGTTGACTGCTTTCCAGGACCTATTGTCAAGTGATCTTAAGAATGCAATCATTCTTGGCTTCCAGTAGTCATAATTAGATCCATCCAGTATAGGTGGTCTATTTACTGATCCTATATCTCTGTCCATGTTTCCAGAATTTGTATTCCCTAGATCTCACCCAGTATAAACAGGCAGGGTGCCTGCTCTGATGCCAATTGAAATTCTGTGATCAGGTATGAGATGTCGAATGAGATGTTTAAACACTTGACCAAAACTTAAAGTGCAGGAAAAATAAACAACACAGTAATTTGTTAACCCAGTTCAGTGTATAACCACACTTACATCTAGAGGCTACCAAGCCAGGAGGAAATCCACTATAAGTAATATTAATTCTAGACTTAAACCACCCAGTTTAATCTTTCACTTAATATCTACCCAATGCAATTTCTACCTAAGACACAACTTAGATATGAGTACCAACTCACTCCCCCTCAATCACACAGTGATCTTGTTTACAAGTTTAATAAAATTGAAGTCATACTTCAAACAAAAACAGCTTGATCTTACTTCACAGTTTCAATCAAGACACAAATACACTTTTGCTTAAAAGCTCATAAAGTGGTACAATTAAACAACCTGCTATTAAAACACACAACACCCTATTTGGTCTTCTTAAATTCGTACTCAATTCTGAGAGTTTCTGTTGCTTAAATAGGTGTATGGATTTTGGGCTTTCTGTAGGTTTATCCAATCCTGAAACGCATGCAGCTTCCACCTTGAATTAGGGTTTGTTACTTCCTAAATTCTAGGTGATTCAGTTCTTCTGATTATGCTGAAGTCTCATAACAACACTCCCTACAGATGCGCCTTATTCTGTTTTGTCCATCCATAATTAATTGCAGATAACTTTCCTTAAATTACTCAGTTCTGTTAGTCATTAATTAATTCTGGTAGCAGGTTTGAGATGTCACAACATCTGTTGGGACATCCTGAAAAACTGAACTAAAATCATTAACTGATACAATGTCACAACATCTGATGTGACATCCTGTAAACTGAACTTATATCATTAACTGATACAATGTCCCAACATCTGGTGTGACATCCTGAATTAAGTTCATTTACTTATACTCTGTTGGATAATGTCCCAACATCTGATAGGACATCCTGAACTGAATTCAACATTTCTTGTTGGTCAAAAATTCTGCCAATTCTAAACATCTACATAGTATATAAACAAACATTACCATTTTCATAATATTTAATAAGGTTGTTTTTCATAATTAATAACTCTACTTTTATTGATTTAAATAATTTTTAATGATATAATAAAATTAAAATTTTAAATTATGTGTTTTTCTGATTTTATCTAGACTAGTCTAGTTATCAGTGGAGTTATTAAAATAGAATATCCGATTCTAAACGGATGGACCTTGAATTTTTAGGAATGGACATAAAATCCTATTGTAATATGGACTCTAAAATTACCACTCAGACCCAATTCTAGATGGATTTCGGGTTATCTGATATTAAATGGATTTTTTTAAATAAAAAATAAAATAAAAATCTCATAATATTTATTAGGGTTAAATATGTATAAGGTCCTTATAAATATCTCAACTTTCAAGTTTGGTCCCTCAAAAAATTTCCTTCAAACTTTGGTCACCCTAAAGTTTTTTGTCCCTAACTATGGTCTCTCCCGTTAGTTTACACTAACAGAGGATGATGTGGCACACCATGTAGATATTTTTTGATGACGTAACAATGCCAACATGGCAAAAAAATGTCACGCGTCAATTATTTCCATTTTAATTTTTTTATTATTATTAACATATCTAAACCCAAAAATGGTAGCTAACTTGTAGCTAATTCGTATCTAATCTCTGGCTAATTTAAACACATATTTCTAATAGTAATAATTTGTAGCTAAGTCGTAGCTAATTTCTAACTGATTCAACAATAACAAATTTAATTATTTACATACATTTATGATATGGAAGGCTTGTAAGTTAAATAAAACAATCCTATGATATGTTATTTCATAAACTATTCAAAACAATCTTGTAGCTTACATTCATCTTTAGACTAAAATAGAAAACTTAGATAAATTTATAAAACTTAGAAAATTTAGATAAATTATTCAAAACAGTGCTGAAATTCTGGTATGACAGACTCAGATGTCGAATACGATGTTGAGACATTTAATCTGTTACTTGTTAAACATGGCAAGGTAAAAACATCAGCATCATACAATTCTGATATACCAGATTCTAATTATCTACGGGATGTTTAGACATCTGATTTGACATTCAGCAAGAATACTAAATAATATATAAAACAAAAAAGCAGTAATGAACACATTCAAATTGTTAACCTAGTTCGATGAAAACTCATCTACTCTGGGGGCTACCAAGTCAGGAAGAAAATACACTATGTAGTATCAATTCAAGGACCCACAACAAACCACTCAGCTTACAATCCCATCACTTAATCACTATCAATACAACTTCTACTTAGGAACTCCTAAGTATGAGAAACTCATCTCACTCCCAATCATCGCAATGATGTCTCACTGTCCCAACTCTCAGTTATTGATATTGACAGCTCTTTACCTAAACAACAAGGCAAAATAGAAGACACACTTCCATGACAACATCTTAGAGTTGCTTAAAAGCTTCCTCCAAAAACAATACACCTCTTATTTAATAGCTTCGAGGTTTACAAATAAACAGCCCAGAAGATTACATCTTTTCAGCATGCGGCTATTAAGAACTCAACCCTAATGATATGACTTTTACATCTTTAGCTGGTCACTAAACCTATGTTACAAGGTTTCTTTTTATAACCTAATCCCAACTGGATTTTGGGCCTAAAAACCACAACAACAGCTGCTACAAATATGCAGAAAAATTTGCTACAAAAAGATCTTCGATCTATAACTTCCTAAAATATCTCTATATTTAGAAAGCATATATTCTTCAATATTCTGAACCATGCTGAATCACAATCTTCTAAAAATAGCTCCTGATAAATCTCAACAAAAACACTTAAAGAATATTTTTGAAAACTCATGCAAATAGAAAATTGGACAGTTCTGATTTCAGCACCGGAAAAAGATGTCATGACATCAGTCTTGACATCCGGCTAAAACAGCAACACACTTAAACTTTCACACCTGCAGTGGTGTTCTATTCTTATGTCAAGACATTCTTCATAACATTTTTCCGAGCAACATGTTTTGCAAAAATTGCTGTCAACTCAGAATTTACAAGTTCTATTGAAAAGATAACCTCCCATTAAATTTAAGTACTCCTAAATCTTAACTTGAATATCCATTAACACAAGTACTCCATTAAACATATTGAGATAAACTTCAATATCTCTTTCAATTAGATTTAAGTACTCCTAAATCTTAACTATACATAACAGATAGCTAGTCATTAAAATAGAAATGTAACTTATCAGTCTCATAATGACAACCAAATTCAAAATTTGCAAAACAATGTATAAAAGTCAAATTTGCTATTCCCAAAATTTCAAATTTTCAGATGTGCAAACGATCTTGATCTAAGACAACAAAGATATACCAACACCCCTTATTAAATGATTAAACACTGCAACATTCTAATTCATTCTCTTGATGAGCTCGTTGATGTAATTCTCACGGTTTCCAGCATCACCTCCTTCAACGTAATGGTTTATCTTCTTCTTTAAGCCATCCAAAGGATCCTTGAGCTTGAATGTCCAAAGGAAGTTGTTTGCCTCCTTGAAATGGGGTCCAACAGTCAAGATCTCATGGATAAGATCATCAATGCATATAGTTCCATGCTTTCCCAGTCCCTAAGTATCATCCAATCATGTCAGCCACAAGTTGTGAGTAAATTTAAATATCAACAATTGTTTATAAAATCAAATTATTGCACCTGCTCAATGATTGAGTTGTCTGTGAGAGGCTTTCTCTTCCTTTCTAGCTTTCTATAACCTCTCTTGTAAATGAGCTCCCTAACACTCTTCAAATTAGAGTACCTAAAATAAAATTAAGAGTATCTTGAGTGTTACATTAAAAAAACATTTCCTTTAAAGATCAACGGAAAAGAAGTAAGCATACCCATAAGTAACATATGGCTCAACCCTGTGCAACATGTTCAATGTTGCCTTGTTAACTTTCAGGAAAACACCATTAAAACCTTGTTCAGTAAAGACACGAGGATCACCAAACTACTTATATGCCAACAAATATTCTAGTACATAATTGTTTAAAAATGCTATCCAATGCTTCACAAACTCCACCAAAGTATATCTTATGTGTTACAATTATATTACACACCTAGGAAAAACACAACAAGGAAACTTTTACAAAGAAAAACATCATAAAAGGAGGTTGTATCGGTATCCAATGAAAATATGTATTACCTGATGCAATCGAAATAGTTGCAAGATCTTCCTTTTTTTGGGGTCCATGGCATTAATATTGAAATTTTAAGTTAAGAGCTAAGACAGTCAGAAATCCAAAAACACCTAAGGAGACAATTTGGTTAAACTGAGTTGATGGAGCAGACCCAGTAAAGAACATGAAATAGGTTTTTTTTATTGATAGATTAAAAGACATTCGCATTAAAATTGTATCAGAAACTTCTTGGTATAACTTCATTGCAAACACCAAACACTAGTAAACTAACAAGTCATTATTAACTCTTGTAAAGAACAACTAACATATTATAAACAACTAACATATTATTAACTCATTGCAAACACCAAACACTTGTAAACTAACATATTATAATTCAAGCTTCAAACTAATCAATTCTTTTTCCTATTAAATAACAAAAATGGACTATCTTCATATTTACTGATACTAACCCAAAAATGTAACTTTAATAAACTAATTAACTGAAACAAGTTTTCATACGATTAGTGCATCTATGTATAATTGAATAGTCATTGAAGAATAAAGGATAGTATTGATAGTATTCAATATTTGATAGGATCCTAGTTTCCTTATATAGCTCATTCAATTTTAATTTCATCCTAATATTATTGGATTATGATTACTTTTCCTCTTGTATACTTGTAACTCTCTTATGAATAGATTTATGCATTAGAATAAATTTTAGTTAAAGGAGTTCTAGAAGTATAAATTTTACTGTAGTGCTACTAGAAATGGTCAGAAAACATAACAACAATCTGAAAACCACAATGCCTTTACAAAGTTGTTAATAAAAACATTAGTACTCAACCCATAAAGAACATACACTTTAAGAGCGGAGTTATATCCCTGATCAACATATGCGGAAACTGCCACTATATAAATCTAACACCTCAAAATGCTACTCCTACTTTCAATTTTGGATTCTCAGACATGGTTCTCCTTCAGTCATAACTAAAATCACAACATAGGAATCTACAAAACCAATAAACAACAACAATAATAATAATAACAGGAAATAATACTTCGAATGAAAATAACGATATGCGGTGAACGAGCTTGCCTTCATCGGAGGAAGTATTTATCAGAACCTCACTATCAGAGCCAGGTTTGAGAATCCAAGAGAAAAAGGAAGAATCGTGATTTAGGGTTTCTAATTTCATATCGTGGATTGAAAGAAAGAGATTTGGGGAATATTACAACTTTGGAAAAAAGGATTTTTGAGGAAGGAGAAAACTCATGGAGATGAAACACGAAATTTTTCTTGTGAGGAAAGAGAAGGCTCATGGAGATGAAACACAAAATTTTTCCGCAAGCTTTGAGTGAGATGGTGTGTTAGCTGAATTAGAAGGTGATGGCGAAGAAGAAGGAAAAGGAGAGGAAGATTGTGAGTGCAAACCCAGTGAGTAAAATAGTAGAAGCAAAGGATTTTATTTTTAGGGACGTGGAAAAGGTGTTTAAAATAAAAATTAACACGTCTGAAAAAAAATATATACATTAGGCATGACATGTCATCCTCCGTTAGTGGAAACTAATGGGAGGGACTAAAGTTAGAGACAAAAAACTTTATGGGGACCAAAGTTTGAAGGAAATTTTTTGAGAGATCAAACTTAAAGGTTGAGATATTTGTAGGGACTAAATACATATTTAACCCTATTTATTATAAAGGAAATTAAAAATTATACTATTTTAAACATAATATATTTTAAATACTATATTATCTAATGTGATTTTAAATACAACACATGTTTAAATTGTATAACATAATATTAGAATATTTAATATAAGAGAAGCTAATATAATAAGAAAAAAGAGTGTTGATTATATTAATATATAAGATTTAAAAGAGAAAATTTGAATATAATAGAGATAAAATTTAATGAGGTGAGAAAATTTAATGTGTTATTTTGGAGTAAAACAATATAAGTAATAATATAATTTCTTAAAATTTAGAGAATTTCTTATTGCACCGTATATGTTTCTTATGCATCATGTGAATTTCCACATATGACCTTAATTTTGAAGATATATATCCAGACGTATCAAAACTTAAGTGAACCTTGAAATATTTCAGAGATGTATCTCCGGAATATTTTGGAGGTTAATAACGCACCCCTCTCCCACTTTTCAATAATCCATGGAAAGGATAACATTATTAATTCCATTCTGAGAGGGTAACATGTCGGAGATACATCAACAACACAAAATCTTCCAAACTCTCTGGGGAAAAGAGAGAAATGTCCTTGTTAAAATATGATGGGGATAAACATCTTCACAACTCTGTTGGAAAATAGATGAAAATCTACTAGTAGTGCAAATAAAGCATAGCCTACTAGAGTGACAAACATCAAACATCAACTCTATAATGGTAATAATCTGTCGGAGATAGGGAAAAGCATTTACAGTCCTTGCTAGGGTCAGAGAAAAATATTGTTGAGAAATAGACTCACAAGCATGTCTTTCAATAAACATCAATCTCAACGAGAGGTAATTAACACACCACACTTACTCTACTTGGGAAAAGGGTGTAATACTTTCTAAGGGTTACATATGAACCTGTTGGAAACCATCACATGCAGATATACTAGGGATCTGAGAGAAAGATATGTAGATATCATTCATCATTGTAAAAATTTGAACTTACCGACCCCCGTGGGGATACCAGAAGTTAACATCATAACCAAAAATACAGTTGCGAGGGATTTTAAATAAATACCTACCACTAGGTAAAAGAAAACCTCTAAACTGGTAGCTATATCAATACTTCTGCTAAGGAATTTAACTGACTCAAGCTGAGGAACAAGAACTCGGGTGAGGATTCCCTACATAAACATTGCTTCTTAAGTCAAAGATAATCTGCTGAGAAAAAATCAAAAACTCAACTGGGGATACTCATGTGACAGGAATATCACTTCTAACAACTCTTATGGGGAAGAAATTGGAACTCAATTGGGAACATTCATACAACAAACAATCCCCACTCCTACTTACTTTTGGGGAGCAAAACATCACTAATATCAACATGCCAGGACTATTCAGGAATTCCATATGGAAATAACCGGATCAAACCCTGCTTTGGAAGAGGCAAGTTACACACATCAAGACTTTATCATCCCTGGAATCACTGTTAATATTCTTTCTTTATTCATATATCAAAAGAAAAATGTTTTTATAATCTTCAAAATTCAATTTATTAAATTTGTTTAAAAAATTATCATAAAAAATAAATGAAATTTTGTAAACAGAAACAACATAAAGAATTTGCAAACAATTGGATAAAGGTCAAATTTGTTGATAGAATGGTAGTCGGCAAATGGCATGACTTCATGGATCATTGCAAGTTTGAAAAAATGGTAAATACATGGAAAAAGGCTACATTTAAATACAATGGTCACTATTCTCCCTATTAACTTTGAACTCCACTGTGTCCATAACTTCACTCAAGGATGAGTGAATAAGAATCTTTGATGGGCAATTCTACTGAGGAATAAAATCTGAAATCCTAGGTTATTTCAATCCAATATGGTGATGCAGTTACTTTCCATGATCCCTAAATTTTGCCTAGATTTCCCTTTTGGGTTTTCAATCTACCAGGATAATTATTTTTGTTTATGTCTCTAAATTTTGTCTGGACCTCCCTTTTGGGTTTTCAATCCACTGAGACGCTCATTTTTTGCCTAAGTTGCCCTTTCAGGTTTTCAACTTAGCGAGTTGTTCTTTTATTCTTTTAGGCAAAGTATTTCTTGACTACATCAACATTAACAGGACGAGTGATCTCCTCACCGTCCATAGTTGTAAGAATTAATGAACCACCAGAGAAGGCTTTCTTAATAGCATATCGGCCATCATAGTTTGGAGTCCACTTTCCTCTAGAATCAGTAATGAAATACTGGACCTTTTTTAGCATGAGGTCGCCTTCTCTAAATACACGAGGTTTGACCTTCTTGTCAAAAGCTTTCTTCATTCTTTGCTGGTACAACCGACCATAACACAAAGTTGTTATTCTCTTTTCCTCAATCAAATTCAACAAATCAAATCTACTCTGACACCATTCAGCCTCAGTCAACTTGGCTTCAATCAAAATAATCATTGATGGGATCTTAACCTCGATAGGGAGCACTGCTTCTGTACCATAAACAAGTGACAAAGGGATTTCCCCTGTTGAAGTATGGACGAATGTACGATACCCATGCAAAGCAAAAGGGAGCATATCATACCAATCCTTATATGTCACAACCATCGTCTGAATGATCTTCTTAATGTTCTTATTCACAACTTCAATAGCCCAATTCGTCTTTGGTCTATAAGGAGAAGAATTATGGTGTTGAATCTTGAATTCTTCACAAAGCTCTTTCATCATCTTACTATTCAAGTTTGAACCATTATCAATAATGATTCTATTCGGAACACCATATATGCAGATAATATTATTCTTGATAAACCGAACCACAACTTGCTTGGTAACATTAGCATACGATGCCGCTTCTACCCACTTGGTGAAGTAATTAATAGCCATAAGAATAAAACAATGTCTATTCGAAGCCTTGGGTTCAATCATACCAATCGGATCTATTCCCCACATAGAGAAAGGCCATGGGGAAGAAATAACATTGAGATAAGTTGGTGGCACATGAATCTTATCAGTATAAACTTGGCACTTATGACACTTTTTCACATACTTACAACAATAAGATTCCATTGTCAGCCAATAATGACCTGCTCTCAACATCGTTTTAGCCATTTCATGCCCATTGGCACGAGTACCAAAAGATCTTTCATGAATTTCTTTCATTAACATGTCTACTTCGTGTCTATCCACGCATCTGAGCAAGACCAAGTCAAAATTTCTCTAATAAAGCACATTTCCATTCAGGAAGAATTTTCCTGTCAATCTCCTCAAAGTCCTCTTATCTTTATTTGATGCCCCAAGTGGGTATTCCTGACTCTGGAGAATACACTTAATATCATGATACCAAGGCTTGTCATCATGGACCTCTTCAATTGCAAACACATGAGTTGGTCTTTCAACCCGCATCACACTAATCATAGGAACGTCTTTCCATCGGTGCACCTTTATCATAGAAGCTATAGTTGCCAAAGCATCTTCCATCTGATTCTCATCGCGAGGGACATAATGAAACTCAACTTTAGTGAAGAAATTTGATATCTTCCTAGTATAATCTCTATATGGAAGCAAGTGGGGTTGATGAGTTATCCATTTACCATTGATCTGATTAATTACCATGGCAGAATCTCCATACACATCAAGATGCTTAATCCTCAAATCAATAGCTTCCTCAAGACCCATAATACATGCTTCATACTCAACTTCATTATTGGTACAAGGGAAAGTCAATCTTGCAGCAAAAGGAATATGTGAACCATGGGGAGTAATGATCAATTCCCCAATTCCTTTTCCATATGCATTCACAACACCATCAAAAACTAAACCCCATCGAGATCCAGGCTCAGGCCCTTCCTCAATCAAAAGCTCATCACAATCTTTCATTTTCAAATACATCACATCCTCATATGGGAAATTAAACTTGATAGACTTGTAATCATTAATCGGTTGATGTGCCAAATGGTCAATATGGTACCTTTTATAGATTTTTGAGCTCGGTACTCGATATCATATTTGGACGACAACATTTGCCAACGAGCAATCCTCCTAGTCAAAGAAGGTTTTTCAAGATATACTTGATCGGATCCATTTTGGATATCAACCAAGTTGTATGATTAAACATATACTGGCGAAGACGATTTGTAGCCCAAGCTAAGGCACAACAAGTTTTTTCAAGCATGGAGTACTGAGACTCACAATCAGTGAATTTCTTACTCAAATAGTAAATCAAATATTCTTTTCTTATAGATTCATCTTGCTGACCAAACACACAACTTATGGAATCTTCCAACACCGTTAAGTACATATTCAATGGTCTACCTTCCACCGGAGGAGACAAGATAGGAGGTTCAAGCAGATACTTTTTTATACTTTCAAAATCCTTCTGACAATTATTTGTCCAAACACAACCTTGGTCTTTCTGAAGCAACTTGAAGATCGGAGCACATGTGGCATTCATGTGAGAGATAAAACTTGAAATATAATTCAAACAGCCCAAGAATCCTCTTACTTGCTTTTCAGTTCTTGGAGCAGGAATTTCCCGAGTAGCTTTCACTTTATTAGGATCAACTTCAATGCCTCTTTGGATGACAATGAAACCTAACAACTTTCCATAACATACACCAAAACTGCACTTGTTCGGATTCAAATGAAGCTTAAACTTCCTTAACCTCTGAAACAACTTCATCAAATGTTCAACATGACCCTCTTCAGTCCTCGACTTAGCGATCATATCATCAACATATACCTTAATTTCTTTGTGCATCATATCATGGAAAATAGTAGTGATAGCTCTTTGGTATGTCGCACCAGTATTCTTCAATCCAAAGGGCATCACTCTATAGCAGAATGTTCCCCATGGTGTAATAAATGTTGTCTTTTCCATGTCCTCGGGTGCCATCTTTATTTGATTATAACCAAAAAAATCCGTCCATAAAGGAGAACACATCCAACTTAGCCATATTATCTACCAACACATCAATGTGTGGTAATGGAAAATCATCTTTTGGATTGGCTTTATTTAAATCTCTGTAAACAACACACATTCAGATTTTTCCGTCTTTCTTTAGATCAGACACAATATTGGCCACCCATTAAGGATAATTAGATGTCACAAGAAAACTTGCATCAATCTGCTTCTGAACTGCCTCTTTGATCTTTACTGCCATATCAAGATGAGTTCTTCTCAGATTTTTCTTCATAGGTGGACACTCAGGCTTCAACGGCAATCTATGCTCCACAATATTAGTATCAAGACATGGCATGTCTTGATAAGACCAAGAAAACACATCAACATACTATCTAAGAAGCTCTATAATCCTCTTCTTAACATCAGGACCAAGCAATGATCCAATCTTGACTTCTTTCTTATCATCTTTAGAACCCAAGTTGACAATCTCTATAGACTCTCCATGAGGCTGAATAACTTTTTCCTCGTGCTCAATCAACCAAGAA
The DNA here is from genome assembly GCA_963966055.1 of Lathyrus aphaca. NCBI lineage: Eukaryota > Viridiplantae > Streptophyta > Magnoliopsida > Fabales > Fabaceae > Lathyrus > Lathyrus aphaca. The sequence continues at coordinate 182,856,164 of OZ014520.1, forward strand.
ATCTCATTAGGAATCTCTTCAACATCCTTTTCCTCAGCTTCAAACACAGGGAATTCAAAGTTGGGAATGGACATATGGTCATTGTTTTTAATGGGTTTAACAATCAATCTGCATAATGATTTTATTTTTATTTTAGAGTATGAACAAAAGTACAAACAATATGCAGATAAACAATGATTATTATTATTTTTGGGTTTTTTATGTTACCATTTTTCAGAATAAAGCAAAAAAGGAAAAACACATATGGAAATAACAAAATAACATTTTATTGATGATGATAAAAGTTTGAAACAAATCCCGACAAACAACACTTTCACTTTGGGTAGAGTTAAAGGATTTTTGAAAGAAAATAAAACAAATTACTTTGAAGCATGAACAATAGAAGGAACATCAACAACAACCTAGTTCTTGCAAATCTCTCTGTGCGTAACAAAGTTAGGTATTTCTCCATCTTGATCATCTTCGATGATGGCAGGAGCATAATGATCATTGACATTAATAAACCCAACACTTCGGAATCCATCCTGAATACTCTTCGAGTCATTGAGAAATACCTAACTTATCCCAACACTCATCCCGAATCCTTCTTTGTAGTCAACAACATCGATAACTCATCCCCAACCATCATATCGAACCGTTTCAAGCACACACAGAGCATCCTTGAGAGAAGACATATGCATGAAATTCTTCTTAACAGTATCATCAGCAACAAAAAGAGCTTGGAACAAAGTTCTAACATCTTCATCAGTATCAATATAGGAAAAGGATGACAAATTGCTCACTAGCATCGCCTGCTCACCGCCGACAGTCACTTATTTCCCATCTTTCACAAACTTCAGCTTCTTATGGAGTGTAGAAATCACAGCTTCTGCCTCATGAATCCAAGGTCTTCCAAGGAGACAACTATAAGTGGGACGTATATCCATTACTTGAAAAGTAATTTGGAATATATATGGTCCAATCAGAATAGGAAGATCAACTTCACCAATCACGGTTTTCTTTTATCCATCAAAAGCTTTCACAACAATCCCATTATGCCTCATGGGAGCACCTTGGTACGCAAGCCTTGACAAAGTCGACTTCGACATCACATTCAAAGACGATCCATTATCAACCAATAGTTTAGACATAACATCTCCCTAACAATTCACTGAAATATGCAGAGCCAAATTATGGTTCTTTCCTTCTTCAGGCAAATCATCATCACAGAAACTCAGATTGTTGCACGATGTGATATTAGCAACAATACTATCAAACTGATCAACAACCACATCATAGTCAACATAAGCTTGATCAAGAATCTTCTACAAAGACTTCCTATGATCCTCAGAACACTTCAAGAGTGATAAAAGTGATTTCTTCAACGGAGTATGCAACAACTGCTCAACAATGTTGTACTCAGTCTTCTATATCAATTTCAAAATCTCTTCTTCACTATCTTTAAAAATGTAATCACCAAATTGGTCTGATCGGGCTACAATATCCTCAATATATTTACTCGCACTTATATCTTCAGTTCTCTTCAGAGGATCTGAAGCAAAAACTCTACCACTTCGATTAACCCTTGTCACATCAGCAATGCTAACCACTGACTTTAGGGAAGGAACAAGAACTTCCTTACCATTTTCTGTCACCATAGAATTATACCGGTATGGAATAGCTTTATCAGACTCATATGTCATTGAACCAGGAAAATTGATCACCAAAGGAGTAACAACAAACTTGTGGCTATCAAAATAAATAACCACCTTCTCAGGAATAACCTTCTCAAGAATGTTGAACTGAGGCACAATAACATTCACTTCATTTTCATTCTCATCTCTTTTCTCTGTCACTTCCATCAACTTATCATCCATCATCTTTTGAATATCTCTCTTAACATTCACACAACCACAAGGGTTCACCGACCAAACGCAACAAGCAGCATAATCATTATCAATATCGTGTTATTCACTTAAGAAAGCATGCATCTTAACTAGATACCCTCAAATCCAGCAGACATCATAAATCTTAAACAAACCAGTACAACCATCAACCATGTTCACAACCGTATTACCATGATTTGGAAGCGGATTTGTCTTAACACTCGGATTAACATCATTGAAAGACAAAATATTTCTTCTTATCAATTTTTGAACTTCAAAATTCAACGGATAATAGTTCTCAATATCGTGCCCCGGGGCACCTTGATGAAAAACACAATGAGCTTATGGCTTATACCACCATGGAATAACCTTTGGAACTAGAGGTGGAAAACGTGTTTGCACAAGATTCTTCTTAATCAGTGATGGAAATAATTTTGCATACAACATTGGTATGGGATCAAAGTTCGACTTAGCACGATCCTGTTGAGTACTATTTTGTTGCACATAAGGCTGCTGATAACGATTTTCTCGACCACGAGGTCTTCTGTAACTTTCACGAGACACAACATTAGTCTAACCTTCTTTCTTCTTACCAAAGTTAAACCTCTTTGAAATCGAACCATTACTAGTCTATTTGCTCGACCGTCCCTCATGGACACCCTCTTCTAGTCGCATCCCTATATTCACCATTTTAGTGAAATCAGATGGAGCACTTGCAATCATCTTTTCATAGTAGAAAGATCCTAAAGTCTTCAAAAAGATCTTTGTCATCTTTTTCTCTTCCAAAGGAGGAACAATATGAGTTTCAAGCTCGCGCCATCTCTGCGCATACTCTTTAAACGTTTCATTGTCCTTCTGAAATATAGCACGAAGTTGATCTATGTCGCTCCCGGGATTTTCATCCTAGTACAAACGCGAAAGTCGCGCGAAAAAGGTAGAGTCGCAAGCCAGGAATTTTTATCCAAAATGAATGGGAAAGGTAATGCTGCACAAACCTACAATAAAAGGAAAGGACAAGGTCCTGCGAACCAAAGATCTGGGTTCGGGAGTCGGTTCTGACCTGGGAAGGTATTAGCACCCCAGATTGTCTGTCGTACCCGACGGGATCCATGCTTGTTAGTCGGTTTCAAAGGGTGAGAATAAAGATGTTGTTGAACAAAAGAACTGCTAACTGGAATGGAATGAGAGAGGGAACTTGAAAATGAAAAATGAAAAGGTACAGAAAAATGTAGCAAAAATAAAGAGTGTGCTCAAACGGCCCATACCCCGCTGCCTACGTACCTCATCGGTAAAATGAGGATCAGAGTCAGCGTAGTTCACCTAACTAAGGCGGGAACTCTGTTTGTGTTTTTTAAGATTAAAATGCTTATGCCTATGCTCAGGTGTTGTAGGCTTGTCTGGTACGAGTGTGTTTACCGTCTTGCAAAGAGACATGTCAAAGCGAGTTCGTTTGTTATGAGTGAGGAGATGAGAAGAGAAATCCTGCATGAAAATACTAAGACTTGTTCATCGTGGTAGATGCCTTACACCTTGCCCCGAAATGGGACGTGTATAAGTAACCCACGACAAAGTTTCCTAGTGTACAAGAAGATCAACCTTTATTAGGTATTTTGTTGCTTTTCTTTATGAGATGAGAAAGAATGACTCAAATCGAGAAAGGGAAAAACTAAGGGGGACTAAGACATAACCCTAAGTTATTTATTGCATGCAAAAGGAGATCCTAATGGTTTATGTGGTTTTATAATCCTAATGAGAAAAAAGGAAAAGAAAAGGAAGCTTAGAACTCAACTTACTTCCTAAGAAAGTTAAGTTGTTTCCAAAAAGGTGGAAGCCAATACAAACAAAGCACAAAGTGCTAAGGAAAACACAATTTTGAAAGCATAAAGAATATAAAAGGAAGAAGTTGTGTGAACATGCTTACCTCAACCTCCCTACAAAACAAAGGTTAGTAGGATAAAAAAAAGCGATAAAAGGAAAGAAGTAAACAAGTACCACACATATCTTAATACAACTATGGCCTAAACTAGACTCAATTCTAAGTCTAAGGACCTTAAAAACTAGGCAAAGCCTAAATTCAGCAGCTACTACAGCTTCCTATTGCACAAACAACTACTAAATGCAATGCACAACACAAACAACCTATTACAGCTACTAATCAGCATGGAAATAGGTGTAAAAAGACCAAAACAAAATAATGCAGCATGTTTTTACAGCTCCTATTTCAAAATGCAGCGATGAAAACAAGGCAGATTTTCATTATTTTTCAAAATGCAAAAATGTAATTTAATGCAAACAATGGAATGCAAAGATCATGCATGTTATGCGACAATATGAAATGGATCACTAACAATGGAATGCAACATATCATCATACAACCAATGGATGCAAACTAGATGATTTATGTGCAAATTTTCCATTATGCACATGATTTGACCAAAACATGAACGAACTTCAAATGTGATGTAAAACAGAAGTGTAAACATTTATTCACATTCTATAAATGATGCTAAATCATGCAAACAATGATCCTAACATGCTATGAACATATATGCACCACTTATGCCAAAAATCGGGATCTAACGAAACGTAAGTCGAAAGCTATCGAAACTATGCACATTTGCTCTAAATCAGCTCCTAAAAACTTCCTAAAATCATGTCCTAAGAATCCAAGATGATTAGAGGGGTAATGAGTATAAAAAATGCAAGAAAATGCAAGAATTTTTCATTTTGGTTCAGTGATAATCGGTTATTACCTATGCATTAACCAGTTACTAGTTCAAAAAACTAGATTTTCTGCAAAATTAACACATGTAACCGATTACTACCTATGTGTAATCGGTTACTCTGCAACCAAAATAAAAAATTTATGCATTTTCATGCAAAAACTAGTAGTAACTTATCCAAATAAGCTCTAAACTGAGGCCTACCAACCTAGCACGAAAATCACTCCTAGATGCAACATTCTAACACCTATTAACACCATTATCACACCACAATTCTAGCTCCTAATGATCAAACCAATCAAAGTATCAACAAATCAAGAAAAAAGCGAAGAATACATGAGGAGTGATGAAGAAAAATAAGTTAAAACGAGAAACAATTTCGGATTCACCAACCTACAAAGCGGAGGCTTGCTTTGGTGATTGTTGCGATGTTGATCAATGCACGAACGAATAGAATACCGTAGATCCGAAGCTTCAATCTGCAAGCATGCAAAATAAATGCAATCAATGGGAATTATATGCAACTCTTCTAAATGGTGAAATAAACACCGTAACCGTGACAAATCCTTCGATTATCCGCTAAATCGGTGAAGATGATGGAGGTTTAACTTCTGATTCTTCGAGTTTCAGTGCGAAACTTGAAGAATCTTGATGATGAAGCTTTAGTGTGAGTTTGGAAATTAGGGAGAATTGAGAGAATTGATATTGTGAAAATGGTGAAGCTTGTGAAAATGTGGCTCCAACCCCTTTTTTGCTTGATGCGCAAGGTTTATATAAGAGGTAGCTTTGGAGTGAATACTAGGTTTGGCGCGAGGCTTGGGTCCTAAGCTAAGGATTGGTCGGAAATATTCATAGAATATTCCATGGAATATTTCTTGGAATATTATGGGAATATTCCTTTGGAAAAGTGTGGAATGTTTTAGAGTTTGGTAGAAACACAAAGCAAAATGGAAAATGGAAAATGGAAAGTGGAGGGAAGCAACCAACTGATTTTTGAAATTTTAAAAATCTGGGTGAAGTAACCGGTTACTTCCTATGAGGTAAACAATTAACAGTGTAAAAAACTGGGCTTTTTCTTTCAAATTTCAATAGGTAACCGGTTACTACCCGTGTGGTAACCGGTTACTTCAACTAAAATTTGAATTTTTCTCATTTTGGTGGGAAACCTTGGATATCTGGTCTTGGTCATATTTTCTGAGATTATTTTCTTTCCGAGATCCGAAGATCGCCGAATAATCCTTGATCACATGCCCCGCGCCTCAGCCAATGACATATGCTTTCTATGATTGTTTTTATTATGAAATGTATAGGTGGATGTGCAGGAAGATATGCTAATGGCTATGAAAATGAGAGGGAAAATTTTGGGGTATTAAAATTAAAATCTTTATAAAACAATTATTTAGACCTCAAAGCCTTCATCTCTTTCTGCATTTCAGCAAAACAGCCTTGAAATTCATCAAGCCCTTCATTCACACCAGAGCCTTCACTAGGCTCAGTATGGTAAATCATTTCATCAAGATGTGGAGTAGTATGAATCATAGGCGGTCCCGTAGTCATTATCAGTTGGAAAAGAGTAAATACAAAAGTCTCAGGAGGAGGGGGATGATAACCAGCAGGAATGAAGTCAACCAACATACCCCACAGAGTGCTAGTATGCATACGGTAGCAAGGAGAAATGAAAGTTTCAGCAGGAATCAATGCAGTTATAATCTCATATATGATTGTGCGCTGAATCGGAGAATTAGGAGAAAGGGGTGGCTGATTCTAAGAAGCCACTAAGCTTTCCATCATAGCAGTAATTCTTTCCAAGCTATCCTTCAGAGATGAAACTTCCTCGCGGATCTCGTGATTCTCTTATTGTAAAGCTTCTAACATCTGATGACTCGATTCCGTATAGGTTATTTCTACTCATTTCATGCATGTTTTATCAAATTTGTATCGAGTCTTTATTGTTTTTCGTATCAATTCACTTATGTTTTGTTCAATTTATGTTTTCAGGACCCAAGCAAGTTGGATCAAAGAAAAGAGCAAAAAACCATGGCAAATCAGCCGAGAAAGGAAGAAAACTGCACATTCTACCTTCTTTAGGTGAATGGCATTTTCTATTCCCTCTTTGGAACCAAATGACGTTCGCCATTTTCCAAAAGATCCAGAATGTTGATAGCAGTCAAATGGCGTTCGCCATTTGCATATGGCGTTTTCCATTGGTCGCAGGAATAGTTCCAGAAGCAGTTTTCGTAGCAGTTTGGCTCGTTCAAATTCAAAACGACCTCAACTGCTTTGGAGACAATTTCTTCTATAAATAGAAGACCCCAACCCTGAATTTTGATGTGACTTATACCCTGCGAAAGCGCTGCCGAATTTCTTACAAAACTAGCAAATCACTTAGCCATAGTATTAATTGCTCATACTGAGTGATTAATACACTGTTTGTATCATTTCCTTTTTCGTATCCGTGTTGTACTTGGATGTTTCACAAATTAATACAAGTTCTTATTTTCGTTTATTACAGGTTATAATTTAATGCTTCCTTTAATTTTCATGCGTATTAACTTCACTACATTTTGTATGTTTATGTTCATGTTATAAGCATTTTTCATAAAAACTCTTAAAACAAAATTTTCTTAAAATTAAATTAGTATGTATGTTTATGAATTCATTAACCTAAATACGTTAACATTAAAATCAACTATGTTATGCTAGATTTGTATGAGCCTGCAGTTTGTGGACCGTCGTCTCGACGGGACTCCGTAGGATAACCGAAACACTTAACATGCTTGAATTTTCTGGTTTTGTGTTCTAAGTATAATTTAGGTAGTCTAGTCGCGGAGGCGAGAGGCTGCTTACCAACATTTAGTCACGATAGTGAGAGATGCACTAAGACGAGCCCAACTGAGTGAAAGTTTGAGGTACGCATCAGATAGTAGGCACATGACACTAGAACCTAAACACAGCGAGATCACTTTAGGTATTTCTTTTCGATCTTATCCGTCTTCAAAAAGACGCCCTTAATTACCGAGAGAGTTAGAGCAAAATCTTGGGGTTATCGGACGTGGCTCGGTCAATAGTGTGAGAGTGTGATATCGAACCTTTAGACCGATACTTTCGTCGAAACAACTTCAGCATTCACTTCAGGCTCGGATCCTATAGAGACCCTAAGAACCCCAGAAATCATTCTACGATCTCGTTTTCTCTAATTGTTTTAAACCGTTTCCTAAATATTTATTTATTGCTTTTTCCCGTGACAACCTTAGCCTTAGCCTTACATTGCAATTATAGGACACTCCTTATTGACTATCAATCCATGTGGGTTCGATAATCTTTTAAAACTACGCGATACCATGTATGCTTGCAGTATCAATCCGACCAAACACATAAAGTCACGATCAAGTTTTTGGCACCATTGTTGGGGATTGAATTAGTATTTGATGTGCTTCTTTTGTTGCACAATAACGACTAAGGCAAATTATCTTTTCTTTAATTTCAATTTTTCGATCGTATTCCCAACACTCGCTCCCAAAGCAAAGAGCCAGTGGAACCGATTGACGAAATCGACAGTTTTACTTTATTAAGGTGCCGAATCAACGATTTTCATTTGAGATATAACCTTCCGAATCTGAGCAAAACATGGCTCAACCACCGCAAAACCATCCACTCAAAGATTTTGCTGCCCTATCGCAAGATGAACCGCATAACGGCATTGCTGCCCTGGAAATTGAAAGACGTGATTTCGAGTTGAAACCTTCACTATTACAAGCCGTTCAACAGAACCAATTTTCAGGAAGTCCTACAGGCGATCATAATATGCATTTATTTGTTTTTCGTGCAATATGTCTACACTGTGAAAGAAAATGGAGTTAGCCCAGAAGCAATCAAACTCCGTCTTTTTCCATTCTCTTTAAGAGATAGAGCTAGAGCTTGGCTCCAGTATCTTCCTGCAAATTCTGTCACCTCATGGGACGATTTAAAAAGAGTTTTTTTGAACCGTTATTTCCCTCCAAGTAAGACAACTATGCTAAGAGCTGAAATTAATGGATTTAAGCAAAAATACAATGAATCTCTTTTAGATGCGTCAGAACGATATAAAGATATGATGAGGCTTTGTCCATATCACGGACTCGAAAAATGTCTGATAATCTATACTTTCTACAATGGTCTGTTGTACAACACAAAGATGAACCTAAGCGTTACCTCAAATGGTGCTTTAATGGATAAAACGTATGAGGAAGTCGTTGAACTCATAGAGAACATGGCTCAAAATCACTTCTAATGGGGAGGAGAACATGCTTCTATAGAGAAAGCAACTTTAAAATGCGGAATGTATGAAGTTAATGCAATAGACCGCATACATGCTAAGGTAGATGCAATGACCCCAAAAATTGAGAATTTGGTCGTAACACAACCAGCTTCTACCGTAGTTGTTGTGTCTCCTAAGTGTGAAGTATGTGGTACCCCTAGACACACAAATGTTGAATGCCAGTTGTTAGCCGGTGTTCCCACCGAATAAGTGAACTATACCCAAGGAAACTCATACTCAAATACCTATAACCCTGGCTGGAGAAATCACCCAAATTTTTCATACAAAAACAACAATGCGTTGCAACCACCAAGTTCAACACCTTCTGTACCACCTGGTTTTCATAAAGGAGGACCGTCTTCTCGACAAGCACCTAGGAAGTAAAATTTGGAGATTATGATGGAAAATTTCATGAACGCCCAGATACAACAAAATAAGGAATTTGCGAACCAAAACGCCCATGCGAGCAAATTGATAAGGCAGATGACTAGTAAGCTTGATGCAATGGCTACACATAACAAGACGTTAGAAACCCATATTTCTCAAGTATCCCAACAATAACCAACTATACCAGCCCCGTCTGGAACTTTTCCTGGCTAACCTCAACCTAACCCAAAGGGACAAGCAAATGTCGTAACTCTGCGGAGCGAAACCGAATACGATGGACCGGTAGAACCGAGACTTACAAAACCAGCCATGTATCAAAGTCCAAAGAAAGGAACTGAGAAGGAAAATGAATCAAAAACTAATGATGCAAATGATAAGAGTGACGAGGTCGTGGAGAAGGAAACACCATATGTGCCTCCGCCAGCATATAAGCCACCTATACCTTATCCGAAAATATTAGCCAAAAACAAAAATGAAGGACAATTTAAGAAATTCGTGGAACTTCTAAAACAACTAAACGTTACCATACCATTCACGGAAGCCATAACCCAAATTCCTTCATATGCGAAATTCCTCAAGGAAATTCTATCTAACAAGAAAAAGCTCGAAGATAACGAAATTGTTATGCTCACTGTAACACCCTTCTACCCCAAAACAAAATATTTAAATAATATCAGAGTAATCATCGAGAAGGGTATCACATTTCATCAAAATTCAATCAAACAGTGTCTTGTCCCGTAACACGGGTTAATCAACATCAAGAATAACATATAGCATTTCGCAGCGAAATTTAAACTTCATATTTCAAAATCATAATTTTTTTACTTCATAAACATAATTTTCTCCATCCGAAATTTCAACATCATATAATGAGAAAACATTTATCAAAGTAATAACATACTGAAAACAATTTAACAAATAAACCCCGTCCCAGTGTTACATGACACAGAGCAGGACACATAGACCAAAACCACTTCTAAGGAACACTAAAGCACGCTCCGAGACTCATGAAAAACTCCTCTTGCACTGCAAGCATATTCTTTATCATCTGCAAGTTACCCACGAAAGAGGCAACATTTTCAAGCAGGCAGGGTGAGTAATCATAATATATCATAAACGTACAAGAATATAGAACATAAATAAATTAGTACAACATATCATGACATCATCAACTATAAAATTCAGCAACAACAATAACACTATCATGAAAGTAAGCAACACCAACACAGTCATGAAATTCATCCAGAATATGTAATTCTAACCATCCTGATATGCAATATGCATGTGGTACCAATTTCATCATGAGATGGATACATGACCATCAACCCTCCACAAGGAGCACATTGTAAATCATCGAGACACTTCAATCCACACAATGGGATTGAAGCAATTAAATAGGCCGAAGCCCCATCGTGAATGTTATGAAATGCAATGATGCGCTACATCGTAAAATTCATCAAAATAATTCGCATCATTCATTTCACATCAGCAAACCAATCATCAAATAATCATATATATCATCATGACATTACACCCAAAACACTGGTTCTATAACCACTCTGACACATCAAGAATTGACCCGTACCCGGTAAATTATGAGGCAATTACAAGGTTATTTCATAAATTCATTTATTAAATTATTGCATTTTTTCTCATTTTTATTCATCAAAATAAATTTCAGTTTATGCTCTTTTTGACGCTTCAAACGGAATGCGAATCGGACTTACGGTTTGAAAGTTATGGATTTTTAAAGAATTAAAATTTGCCTCTCAAACAGTGTTAACCGGTTAACCCATAGCGTTAACCGGTTAACGCCTGTGAAACCTCAGAAAATACCCAAAATTTTCAATGGTTAACCGGTTAACCAAAAGCGTTAACCGGTTAACGCACGTGTTTCAGCAGTCTTCTACTACTCAAATGCAGACTGCGTTTTTACACCAAAATCCCAAAATCTCATTACGGGTTTCACATCAAAACACCCAAAAATCATTCAAAACATTAACCAAAACACCAACAACATCATGATAACAATTATACAATCAATTATATGATTCAATTCACTTTTACCACTCTAATTCATCAAGATTTTCTCATAAACTCAACCTAACTCAAAACCCCAAAAACTCATAAAACTCATACAATCCTAATCCATTCATAATCCAATTCCTACACATTTATAATAGATTATAAAAACTCCCCATACCTTAGAGAAATCCAAAGATCGATACTCTTCTCCAAGATTCTTTGTAACTTCTTGACTCTGAGCTTTCTCTCCTCTTTTTCTTCAGAGCACTTCTTCTCCCAAAAACACGATAATGTTAGAAAACTAATCGTATTCCCTCTTTGGATACATTATCCCAGTTTATGAGTTTCCCAACATATCCTTACTTTTTCCTCTTATTACCACCTTACCCTTTCTTAATATTTCATAATAATAATAATAAGAGCAAAATAAAATACTACTTATTTATATTATAAAAATATTATTTTTCTCCTAAAATCCTCCAAATTCGCCCAAAACCTCCAGTCCTTTCTAAATAAATTAAATAAATATGTAATTTAATAAAATTTAGATTTTCGGGGCGTTACACTCACTGCCGAATATAGTGCTATTCTTCAAAATAATATGCCACCTAAGCTTAAAGACCCAGGGAGTTTTTCAGTACCCTGCGTAATAGGAAAGTACATTATAGACAACGATATATGCAACTTAGGAGCTAGTGTCAGTTTAATGCCATTATCCACATGCAAGAGACTTGAGTTATGTAACACCCATATAATATATGTCTAGAATAATATCATACAAGTGTTATTTTGGTACTGATACCATCATAAGAGCCTAATAGCATAATTCACATTCTTGACCAATATTAAAAGATGATACAACAATGGTACAAGACATGGAAATTATACTAAAACAAAAAGCTAAGATCAATACAATATCCCTTATTTTACAAAGATACAAAAATACACAGCGGAAGACTAAAACTATGCTTCACTTGAAACATCCTGAGCATAGCTCCACTTATAAATCAAACCTGTAAAATAAACTTGAAAAGCAATAACAATAGTGGGGTGAGATAACAACATCTCAGTGGGTTCCCTATCTTAGAGTTTTCTCGAATCTACAAGCTTCTATCAAGCCTAACTCAAGTCTTTGGTCACTTCTTAACAAGGAACCATAACAAGATGGAACATAAACCATGCAACGCTCACACCATTAAACAAGTGAAACATATACCTCGAGCCTTTACGGATGCTTCCCGTGGGATTAAAGATAACCCACCTCAAGGCTTACTCAAGACTTTACGGAGGACTCGATATCACACTCATCCAAGTCTTTACGGATGCTTCCCGTGGGACTCAGAATAACCCACCTCAAGACTTACTCAAGACTTCCCGCTTAAACCAGTGTAGTACTCACCTCAAGCCTTTACGGACGCTTCCCATGGGACCAAGATCCACCCACCTCAAGACTTACACAAGACTATTATGAAGGCCTAGTGTATAACATGCTAATGGTTCGTAAAAATCTAGGTAATCCTATTCATCTCACAAGTTACACCATTAAACAAGTTCTAGTCACAATACTAGGCCATATTATCGGTTTAAGGTAAGATTTCCTCACTCTTTCTCCATTATTGGTGCTTGAAATCATAAAGTCCTTAAACATATAATTCTAACATTTTAGTTCAATTATCACCATTAAACAATTCTCACAATAATCTCATTGTCTCTACTTCATTCAATTCTCATGATTTAACATAACACAAATCAATTAGCACCCTAATTACCTACCTAACATAATTACGGTTAATCGGAAAAGTCGACTCAAACAAATATTTCTCGGCATCATAAGATAGTTCATGTTTTTAGCTTCGAATTGATATGTGGAACACTAAAAACAGATACCCGAAACAAAATTTATGAATTAAAACGTAAAATAAAAATAACACTTTCAGGCTCGTTAAGCGCCTTCTGCTCGCTAAGCGAGCTGCTCCAGAAAAACCTGCAGTCTCAGGAAAAGGCCTGCTCGCTAAGCGAACTCTCCGAAAATAGCAGAGAACAGTTACAGGAAACACTTTTCCTTTATGCCAAAACTCATCTGAATCTCACCAAAATAGAGAAACCAAACACCAAACATGTATATAAACATATGTTAATCATCATACTTTGATTTTATCGAGTTTTAAGCGTTTAATATTTCGATTTCTAAGATTTTCTACAAAACCCTAAAATCATAAACTCAACCAAAACTAAAAGAAAAGGTTTCTAACTATGAACCCACCTTGCAATCGATGAGGAGGTTGGTGAAGATGAAGATTTGATGAAGAAATGGTGATGATCCATGTTTTCCCTCTTCTATGGTTTTCCTCTTCTTTTCCTTCTTTCTCTTCTCTTCTCCATTTCTTTCTTTCTTTCCTTCTTCCTTTTTATGACACATAACTTGTTTTTCTCTTATAAACCAAACAAATTATAACTATCAGTTAGTAACACTAACTGGTCCCATTTGAGAGTATCCAAAAATGTCTTTGAGTCATATATTTAATAAAGCCTCAGAGTCAAATAATACTAATGAATTAATTTTAAGTTCGTTGGTTGCTCTAATTATTTTAACTGAAAAACTCTCAGAGCACACCAGAACCCTATTAATCTTAATTAATATTATCCAGAGCATTTAATTAAATACGGGGTATTACAAGTTAGGAGAAATTAAACCGACTAAGATGACTCTACAACTTGCGGATCGTTCTGTTAAGTATCCTGTAGGAATGTTGGAGAACATCCTTATTTGAATTGTTCAATTCTTTATTCCTACTGATTTTGTGATAATGGACAGAAAGAAGGATTACAATGTCCCCATTATATTAGGGAGACCATTTTTAGCAACAGTTGGAGCCATAATCAATGTTACGAAAGGAAAGCTGACTTTCGAAGTAGGAGAAGAAAAAGTTGAACTCATTCTAGCTCAATTTCTAAAAGCTCCAGATATTAATGATTCGTGTTGTTCGCTAGATATCTTCGCTGAATGTGTAAAAGAGTTGGAAGTGAAATCAACAGAATTCACTGAACCTTCTATACTCGAAATTGAAGGTAGTAGCGAAACATCCACCGATGACCATTCAAAATAATGTCGTGCAATAACACCTGAACCATCATCCAATGAACAAACACCTGCCATAAAACTAAAAACTTTACCCAAATATCTAAGGTACAAATTCTTAGACACAAAGCTTGAAAAACTAGTAATAGTTAATGCAAACTTGGGACAAGTGGAAACCGAGAAATTACTCGATGTTCTAAGGAAATATCCGAATGCACTAGGGTATAATATTTCTAACCTCAAAGGGATAAGCCCATCCATTTGCATGCATCGAATTATGATGGAAGACAACAGTAAGACCTCTAGGGAACATCAAAGAAGGATAAACCCTATCATAGGCGATGCTGTCAAGAAATAAGTACAAAAGCTCCTTGCAGTCGATATCATATACCCAATTTCAGACAGCAGTTGGGTCAGCCCAGTACATGCCGATCCTAAGAAATGAGGAGTAACAGTTGTTAGCAATGAGAAAGGAGAATCTGTAACAAAATATATTCAAACCGGATGAAGGATGTGCGTAGACTACCAAAAGCTAAATAAAGCCACTCGTAAAGACCATTTCCCTTTGCCCTTTAGAGATCAAATGCTTGAGTGACTGGCTGAACATTCATATTTCTTATATTTAGATGGATACTTAGGATTCTTTCAAATCCCCATTCATCCCGACGATCAAGAAAAGATAACCTTTACCTGTCCTTATGGAACCTTTGCATATAGACGAATGTCATTCGGAATATGCAATGCCCCTGCGACATTTCAGAGGTGAAGGATGGCCATATTTGTCAACTTTATAGATAATATAATGGAGGTATTTATGGATAATTTCTATGTGTGTGGGAAAATCTTTGAAGGATGTCTATCAAACTTAGAATTAGTTCTCGAAAGATGCGTCAGAGTCAACCTGGTGCCGAATTGGGAAAAATGTTATTTTATGGTCCGAGAAGGGATTGTGTTAGGACATGTTGTATGCGAAAGAGGGATTGAAGTAGACAAATCCAAAATTGAAATGATAGAAAACATTCAACCTCCGAAAACCGTTAGAGAAATCCGCAGTTTTCTTGGACATGCCGGTTTTTACCGATGATTCATTAAAGACTTCTCGAATATTAGCAAACCACTGACTGAACTATTAATGAAAGATGTTGAATTCATATTTAATAAAGACTGTTTAAAAGCTTTCGAGCTGCTTAAGAATGCTTTAATTACCGCACCTATCATGCAGCCACCAGATTGGAATGAACCTTTTGAAATAATGTGCGAAGCTAGTGACTTTGTCGTTGGCGCTGTTCTAGGTCAAAGGCGAGATAAAAAGCTTCATGTTATTTATTATGCAAGTAGAACCTTGGACAGTTCACAGCTGAACTATGCTACCACAGAAAAAGAGCTTCTAGCCGTTGTTTTCGCGTTGGATAAATTTCGTTCCTATTTGGTAGGCGCAAAAATAATTGTCTATACCAGTCAAGGCGCAATAAGATATTTGTTAAGTATGAAAGATGTTAAGCCTAAACTTTTATGATGGATTCTGATTCTACAAGAGTTCGATTTGGAAATAAAAGATAAAAAGGGAACCGAAAATGTAGTAGCAGATCACCTTTCCAGAATAGAACACCAAGAACCAAAGCGAGTTCCCATTAATGATGATTCCTCGTATGATAGACTTATAGCTCATATGGAAGAAAGTGTAAACCAAGGAAACCCTATGGAATTCCAGGGACCCAACAAAGTTTTGTGTCGATTAGAAGCCTCATTGCCTTGGTACACCGATTTTGTCAACTACCTAGCAACAGGCGTGCTTCCACCTGATTTAACTTACTAGCAAAAGAAGAAATTCTTTCACGATCTGAAAAATTACTATTGGGATGAGCCCTTACTCTTTAGAAGAGGCGCCGATTGAATATTCCATCGATGTGTCCCGAAATCCAAAATAGAAGATGTCATATCTCTCTGTCACACCGCACCATACAGAAGGCATACGAGCACCTCTAAAACTTGTGCAAGAATTCTACAATTCGGGTTATTTTGGCCTAACCTTTGGAAAGACGTCCATATCGCTGTTTTGAACTACAACCGGTGCCAACACACATGGAAAATTTCTAGACGCGATGAGATGCCACAAAAGGGTCTTCTAGAAGTATAAGTCTTTGACGTGTGGGGTATTGACTTCATGGGCCCTTTTCCCTCTTCTTTTGGAAGTAAGTATATACTCGTTGCAGTCGATTATGTGTCAAAGTAGATCGAGGCGATCGCTTCTCCCACCAACGATGCACGAGTGATTATTAAGTTGTTTAAGAATACTATTTTTCCCAAATTCGGAGTGCCAAGAGTTGTTATAAGTGATGGAGGATCTCATTTCATTTCCAACATATTTGAAAAATTATTTCTCAAATATGGAGTCCGACACCGAGTAGCGACACCTTATCACCCTCAGACCAGCGGACAAGTGGAAGTTTCCAATAGAGAAATTAAACAAATCCTTGAGAAAACCGGTGCAACATCTAGGAAAGATTGGTCAACTAAACTTCATGAGGCTCTTTGGGCATATAGAACCTCTTACAAAACTCCTATAGGGATCACCCCATTTAAACTGGTTTATGAAAAATCTTGCCATCTGCCTATGGAACTTGAGCATAAAGCTTATTGGTCCATAAAGACCCTAAACACCAATTACGCGGAAGCCGGCAAAAAAAAGGATTTTAGATATCCATGAACTTTAGGAACTGAGGCTTGATGCCTATGAAAATGTCCACATCTACAAAGAAAGTACCAAAAAGTGGCATGACAAAAGGATAACAAGAAGAGAGTTTAGAGAAGGGGATACATTTCTTCTTTTCAACTCCCAACTTAAACTTTTCCCATGAAATATATGATTTGGATGGTCTGGACCATTCAAAGTTACCCAAATTCTAAGTAGCGGTGCTGTCGAAATCAAAGGAGATTTGAGCGAACCATTCATTGTGAATGGGCAAAGACTTAAGCATTACCATTCGACGGAAAATAAAGAGTTCTATTCCATTTGTAAGTTGGAAGAGCTTCCCGCTCCTCCAGACGACTAAAACCCTTTTCGATCTGATGTCGAGCTTCCAACATTAAATGTAGCGCTCTGTGAGAGCTTAAACCACAACCTTTAGTAATAGTAGCTATTTTTGTTTTGCACATGCATAGTAGTTATTACCTTAGTATTTAATTTATTATTATTATTGTTAGTATTGTTATTAGCACGTTAATTGTTATCTTTGTGAGCAATGTTTCCGTTATGTTACCATGATTTTGCATTATGTTTGTCATGTTTATTATTAGTACTAACCCCTGTAAGTGTAGTTTATTTTCCCCCTAATAATACATTGTTTTCTTTAACTTTTCAGGTTCGTTGTTCTTAGGATAGTTCTGCTATTCCCAACCATGTAAACTTTCGACAATCACACCGTCATGTTCAGGAATAATCTTTAGAGGCGTCGCTTTGAGGAACTCTCTCAAAGATATTTATCCCTGACTATTTATCCTGACGACCAAGCTATGGTTACTTTAGGCATAAAGGATAATGTTTCTTATTTCTTCAGCCAACTCGGTTGGACAAACTTTGCACTATCTAGAAAATTCAGCACTTATCGCAATTTGACATTGGAATTCCTGAGTTCCCTTTATTATGATCCTACTCGAGGATACAGATTTGGCTGTGGATTGGTCACCTTCCATCTGTTTGGAAATAAGTATCATTTCACTCATCACGAGATGGCTGAATTGTTGGGATTACCCAATGATTCAGATGTCGTCACTAAAACACCAGAAGATGCTTTTACTGGATATGACCTTGAACAATTATGGGGTGATATCACATGTAACTATAATCCTGACCCTAATGCCATGACTTCTGAAAGCATTCATAACCTTGGAAATAGGTATTTCTATAAGGTCCTAGCTCACACTCATTTTGGGAAGGAAGAGAATGTCTATGTTGTATCCCGAGATGAGTTGTATATCATGTTTTGTGCCTCCCAAGGAAGGCCGATCAATGTTGCCCCGTACTTGTTACCTAACTTCCTTAAACTGGCTCGTGTTTCCTTTCACCTTATTATCATAGGAGGATTAGTGACTATGATTGCTGACGCCATTGAGATGCATTACCATTTGAACCTCTCTATCATTTTCGGTGGCATTCGCATAATGGACATTAATTTATGTTTTAACCGTGGGATCATAGCCAACTTAGGACCGATGGAGTTTGATTTTTGATTGATAATACAATTGTCCATGCCTTTATCTTGCCCAATCATGAGTGGACAAATTTCCATAACAGAAATAACTGGTTGTATGACTTGAATGAGGTGGATGAAATACCTATTCCACCCGGTTCACCTCAGCCATATGAGCATATGGATACTACCGTACTTCAGGAAGCCGAGAACAATGCTACCAATGACGTTCCTACCACTTACCATACTACCATAACCGTTCCTGATGCTATTTACACATTGCAAGTCAAAGTAGGTGATCTCCGTACTGAAATGGAATCACTTAGAGTTGATGACATTCAGTTTGTGGATGTTGTGAATAAGCAGTTCGATCACATTTATCAGATTTTGTTTTCTCTTTGCAATGTCATTGACTCCTTAGTCGGGCGGCACAGAGGATGAATTTCCGTATTGTTAATATTTTCCATGTTTTCCCTAGGATAGTTATAATTCCATGTATTGTTTTTTCCTTTCTTGTATTGTGAGCATTAACTAAGTGTTTCTCCGTCGCAATACCGATGTGTATCTGTATCGAATATTTTTCCTTGAAGTTATGCAATTTCCCTTCTCATTAATTGTGTTTGTGTTCTTATTATTTTTTATCTCATGTCATTGAAAACTCAACAAACAAAAAAATAAAAAAAATGATAAAAACAAGAAAAAATGATAACCAGAGGCATAACCCTCTACTCTGAGGTTACTGTCCATGCATTAGGTCAACGGCGTTCACCATTTACCTACAGAGGTAGATGGACGTGCATGTTATAACGCTGCCCTTTTCCAATTCTTTTTTACCCTCCTATTTTTCTTTTCCACCTTTTTGAATTCTTCTACCACCCAACCACCCTCATTAACTCCCATTAACTTCTACTTAACCATCCCAACCCCTTAGATTCCATTTCCTATTCTATATAAACTCATGTCCATAACAATTTCTCATCATCACAAAAGATTATTATCCACCATAACCCATTTCTAAATTCTTCTAAATTTTCTCTCAAATTTCAATATGGAAGCAAACCAAGAGGTTGGTTACATGGGCATTGAGTTCCCAGAAGGAGAAATTGGTGTCAACATGAGTGAGGATTATCACCGCATATCAAAGTGAGATATCGAAGCAACTAGGTACCCTGAATCGGAAACGCTTCGTACTTTGGGTCTCATGCCGAGAGTCGCTTGGATGTTGAGGAACTTAGGTATGACTTGTTTATGCACTCTTTGCAATGTTAATTCCAATAGGCTTACTTACGAATTTCTTAGTTCACTTTGATATGTGCATGATATTTCCCGTACTTCCGGAACCATACAATTTAGGTTGCTTAACCAGGACTTTTCCCTTACCCATGAGAGAATTATGGATATTTTTGAATTTCCATCGGTTGTCGGAGCCGCAACCATTGCACACTTAGAAAGTGAGTGGCAAGGAAATTCCTTCTAGTTTTGGAGTGAAATCACTGGTCTAACCACTGACAAGTGGGAAAGACTTAAGGCCACCTTAATTCAAAACCCGGCCATTAGAGTTCTTCATAGAATCCTTGCTGCCACCATCTTTGGACGTAAGAACACTGGTAATGTAAATTCCAAGGACTTGTACTTCCTTCATTGTGCTCTGAAACAGACCCCTGTAGACCTTGTACCATTTTTCCTTGCCCACATGATTAGTGTGTCTAACAGAGTCGGAGGACCCATTTGCATAGGTAACATAGTCACCACCATAGCTGAGGCCCTTAACCTTGAGTATGTAGTGGATGAGAATTATTTTGAGAGTATCTTTGCTGACTTAGATTACTGGAAGAGTACGCGGCTTTTCAAAAGTTCACCTGATGGCAAGTATCGCATTATGATCTATGACCGTGAGCATCGTAGTTTTTCTTTACCTGCCCCTGCTCGTATTGATGTGCGCGTGAACACTAACTGGTTACTTGCTAATGAGCCAGAGGATAGGGATGCTGCGAGACAGGCTGCCCTGCAGACCCGTCCTCGTCCCCGTGTTTCTAAAGCACCCGGTCCTAGCACCGTACCACACATTGCACCTATTTATGATGATTTTGCAGGTATGTGAGGATTGTTGGATCAGATTTTATCTGAGCTCGGGCAGCAGAGAGAGCGAGATGAGAAGCGTGGCAGGGAGTACACCGAGCTTTGCAAAAACCAAGTGGAGTTCATTTCCCAGAAAAATATTGCACTGAGAGATCTTACTAGTGAGATGATATGTTTGTGCAGAGAGGTGCGTAGTCTTGGAGGCCAGAACCAACCCGAGGATCCAGATGTCAGAGAAGACCACTATCAGCGTTGAGGCTGTGCCCACCGCCGCTGATTTCGTTCCAAGTTCCACCACTCCTTTCCTGTTCACCTTAAATTAAAACATTGGGGACAATTTTTTATTTAAGTGTGGGGGAGGAGTCGTTTACCACTTTTTTATTTATTGCTTTATGTTATTTCCTGCTTTCTAGCTTAGTTTCTTTTATTTGTTTTGTTATTGAGTCGTATGCTTGTTTGAGTCTCTGTAAACCTTATGTTTTTGCTCAGTCTGAAAATTCCCCAAAAATTTAATTTTTTTTCTCTTGATTCAAAAGGCAGGACACACCTATAATAGAGTTATTTTAGACTAGGTAGATGGACTTGGGAAAGTTTTGTCAACATCAGTACCATTTTTACACCTTAGAGTCCCCAATATGCGATATTAGTTTAGATACGTATTATGCCGAGACCTTGTTCTTAGTTTCTATCGTTTAGCCTCTTTATTAGTTTATTTTAGCAGTCAGCACCATCCTTCATGCGAACTAAGTAACGAACTTAGCAAATATGTATTGATCTCTAAAAAAAGGAAAGAATTTTTTTTTTGTTTATGTGCTTTCGTAGAAATATATGAATCAAAGACCTATTCTTACTAAGTTAGGTGGTCCTCACCCGATCACTTAGTCCAAAAGATCAGAATCTTGAAATTCATAAGAAAAAAAGCAAATGCAAGAGAGAAAAAAAAGAAAAAAATGTTGAATAAGAGATCACACTAACATGTTTGATTACCATGTAAGCAAAGGCATAACGGGCTTAATGTGATTGCGCTAGAATGAAAGAGAGGTGAATGGGAACAAAAAGTTCGTAGGTCAAGGTATAATATCATGATTTGAACCGGTATTGCATAGGAAGGAACTCTTTGTCCATTTGTGTGGAGTCGTGTCATTACGATGCTCTTGTTTTCACCATATACCTATCTGTTTGCCTTAGCCTAGCGACCTTATGCTTAATCGTGTCCGTTGTGCCTATGAGTTGAAACATCGTGCTTACTATTTTTATTCACATTAGGGAGTTTGCTTGGGGACAAGAAAAAGTCTTAGTGTGGGGGAGTTTGATGAGTCGATTCCGTATAGGTTATTTCGACTCATTTCATGCACGTTTTATCGTATTTTTATTGGGTCTTTATTGTTTTTCGTATTAATTCACTTATGTTTTGTTCAATTTATGTTTTCAGGAACCAAGCAAGCTGGATCAAAGCAAAGAGCAAGAAACCATGGCAAATCAGCTGAGAAAGGAAGAAAACTGCACATTCTTCCTTCTCTAGGTGAATGGCGTTTGTCATTCCCTCTTTGGAACCAAATGGCGTTCGCCATTTTCCAGAAGACCCAGAATTTTGATAGCAGTCAAATGGCGTTCACCATTTGCATTTGGCACTCGCCATTGGTCGCGGGAATAGTTCCAAAAGCAGTTTTCGTAGCAGTTTGGCTCGTTCAAATTCAAAAAGACCTAAACTATTTTGGATCCAATTTCTTCTATAAATAGAAGACCCCAACCCTGCATTTTAATGTGATCGATACCCTGCGGAAGCGTTGCCGAATTTCTTACAGAACTAGCAAATCACTTAGCCGTAGTATTAATTGCTCATACTGAGTGATTAATACATTGTATCATTTCCTTTTCCATTTCCATGTTGTACTTGGATCATTTCAAAAACTAATACAAGTTCTTATTTTCTTTTATTACAGATTATAATTTATTGCTTCCTTTAATTTTCCTGCGTATTAACTTCACTGCATTTTGTATGTTTATGTTCATGTTATAAGCACTTTTCATAAAAACTCTTAAAATATAATTTTCTTAAAATTAAATCAGTATATATGTTTACGAATTCATTAACCTAAATACGTTAACATTAAAATCAACTATGTTAGGCTAGATTTGTATGAGCCTGTAGTTTGAGGACCGCCATCTCGATGGGACTCTGTAGGATAACTGAAACACTTAACATGCTTGAATTTTCTGGTTTTATGTTCTAAGTATAATTAAGGTAGTCTAATCGTGACGACGAGAGGCTGCTTTCCAGCATTTAGTCACGACGGTGAGAGATGCACTAAGACGAGTCCAACAGAGCGAAAGTTTGAGGTACGCGTCAGATAGTAGGCATAGGACACTGGAACCTAAACACAACGAGGGCGCTTTAGGTATTTCTTTTCAATCTTATCCGTCTTTAAAAATACGCCCTTTAATTACCGAGCGAGCGAGAGCAAAATCTTGGGGTTATCGGACGTGGCTCGATCAATAGCACGAGAGTGTGAGATCGAACCTTTAGACTGATACTTTCATCAGAACAATTTCAGCATTCACTTTAGCCTCGGATCCTATAGAGTCCCTAAGAACCCCGAAAATCACTTTACGATCTTGTTTTCTCTAATTGTTTTAAATTATTTCCGAAATATTTATTTATCGCTTTTTCCCGTGACAACCTTAGCCTTAGCCTTACACCACAATCATAGGACACTCCCTATTGACTCTCAATCCCTATGGGTTCGAAAATCTTTTAAAATTACGTGATACCATGTATGCTTGCAGTATCAATCTGACCAAACACATAAAGTCGCGATCAACATCTTTCTTCGATTAGCTCGAGTTCCATAACAATGATTCAGCTTGTCAAAGGGAATTGGGTGAAGACCAAGAAACAACATAATATCCCTATAAAAATATCAAGAAGCAAGACCAATGCAAGCATGATTCATGGTATGAGTATGCAAATGCAAAGGTTTCAAAGAACTATAAGATAAATTGCAATATTTATAAAAGAAACACTTTTTTTGATATACTAGAAAAAACTCATTTTCATTAATATCAAAGAGAGGATTACAAGTGAAGTACAAATCTCAATAATCATAATACATGAGATAAGAGTAAACTAGGCCTATGGGATCATATTTGAAGAAAATCCAAATCCCGGCGTGTACTTCATGTGAATCCTCTTAATCTCTTTCTTGTACTGAATCTCTATGTCTTCTTTATCCTTCACCAACTGATCAACAATGGCCTTCCAAGCTCCGGATGTAGGAGTAATGGAAGATGGAGTACTAGAGGAAAATAAATCCTATCTTGGCCTTTTTGTGACACGCCGCTGAAGTAACTCAATGAGATCATCTTTCTCCTTCAGTTGCTCTTGCATAGTCGACTTCTCAAGTAGCCATGCTTCTTTCTCTTTCTTCATCTTCTTCAACTCTTCTTGAAGAGAAACCTTCCCATCAATAGGAGGAAGAAAAGAGGATAATGGAAATATAGGAAACAAAGGCTCCTCGGGTGGATAAGGAAACAATTGACCCTTTTCTTTCCGATAAATAGTATGCCAAGAATGAGCAATCTTTTTCTTCATTTCTACATGATCTTAACCATTAAGAAAGAAGAAACTAGATATTTAAAGGTTGCTTGGTATGTCCTTCACGCAATATCCCAAATGTTGCCTAGCAAGAATAGGGTTGTAACTAATTCTTCCACGTGTACCAAGAAGAGGTTTAGGAAACTCTCCACAACCGTCAATAAGCACTCCAGTATCATAATAGGAAAAATACCAAGTCATATCCTTATGAGTAATATACATAATCCTTTGAAACCATATCCGCTTCTCTCTATTCTCCGTGAAGACATCATACTTTGGTAGTTGAGAGATAAACCACCTACATAGAAGTCGCGCACAACACACAAGCTCTCCATCACCTTTGGAGGCCCTATGGTGAATTGAATGATACGTGTCTCCAAGAAAAGTAGGCACCGGGTTTCTCTTCAAGAAAATCTGAATAACATGCTCATCCACAATACCATCTAAGTTGGGAAACAAGACAATCCCATAGATGAGCAAAGTAAGAATAGCCTCAAATGAATCCCTATGACCAAAAGTAAGAGAAGTAGGAGATTTCCCCATTAAGAACTTAGCATTAATTCCACGAACATCCCCTTTTAGAAGAAACTTACCACTAAGACCAAACTCCTTAAGAAAAAGGGCTTTGACAATAACTTTGGTCGTAAGCTCCTTTTCTAAACCATTGAAAAGAAACTCCTTGTCCAAAATAGGCAAACCCGTCCAATACGAATACTCTTCCAAAGTCGGCACAAGATGATAATTAGGGAAGGTGAAACAATGGTGTAAAGGATCATAGAACTGAAACAAGGTATTAAGAACTCCTCCCGGTACATCGGTCTTCAGGATGAACAACAGTTTTCCATAACATTTCTGGAACTCACCAGTATCAACTACTAAAGCTCAAAGCTTTCTTAACTTTACCAGATTAGGACTCTTGAAACTGTACTTCTGGGTATTCCTCTTTTCAACATTCATAGCCATAAACATCTTATAAATCCCTTGAAATCTTGAGAACAATGCACATGAATGCATGTATGCAACAACCACAAGCAAGATCACACAAAGAACATGGGTCTAGGTTCCGAGTCACGAGCATGAAGTCAATGTATAAGAACACCACCCACACAGGTAAGCACTAGGGTTTTGTCTTCATTGTGCCTGCAGAAAACTAAAAGTGTGCTAATAAAGCTGCCCGGAGTTTGCAGCCATCCTTTGGATATTATCGGTATGTAGGACTATTACTTAACTAATCATTTCCTCAAGAGGACCTCGTCCGAGTGTAGTATCGAATGACAAACACCTCAGGTCTACACCTGGATAACTTCCGCACTAAGTTCCTAAATTGGCTTGGATGGGTTAATGGTTATACGGTCCTTAGTATAATCAGCTCCAGGTCGGAAAACTAATGCCATGGTACGACTACTCGTCATGACAACAATAATTGGAGAGAGCTTAACTGAGTGGAGATTATCGAATTTATACCGCTTTGGAATACTCCGGCGTGTATCACTTTGAATATCGTCGTCTGTCGCAACATGAAAATCAACCAGCGGAAAACAAAAGAGTAGCCATCAATACGTTTTTATCCCGACGAGGGAAAGGAGAAAAATCGAAGAAAACCTGAGGGAAAAGGAAAAGACGAGGTCATCGCAACCAAGTCTGGGCTCGGGAGTCGGTTACACAAATATAAGGTATTAGAACCCCTTCGTGTCCATCGTACTCGATGGGATCCTCGCTTGCTGCTCTGCTTAAAAGGTGTAGTCATCTGAAGCTCCATCTGCAGCTAAACTTGAAAGGACTAGAAAAAAACGAAAACGGAAAACAAAAACGAAAGGGTGATAGAAAGAAACGGACTCGAGAGAGCATCACACCCTAGCCTGACGTATCTCGTCGCAACGAGAATCAGAGTCCACATAGTTCTAAACAGAAAGGGATTTGGGTCGACAAGCATCGCACTTGTGCATACGTATCTCCTAATGAGAATCATACCTCCGTAGTTCGTCTAACAAAGGGTGACCACAATCTTTTTGTGTTTCTTAATTTGACAGTGTCAAGTGTGCGTTCCAGCAGTTAGGTGTTTCCACTCAAGCGTTTTACCTACTTGCGGTAGAACGGACATAACATGTCTTGCGTCTGCACCAGAGTAAGATGACAAAAGAATCCCGCAGGAAAGACGATTGAAGCTTGATTCAAGTCTTTTAAAGAAATTTTTTTGTTGTTTTTGTATTTATTAAGTTTTTGGATTTTCTTTATGAGGAAGAAGAGAAAGACTCAAAGGTTTAAAAGAAAAATATTAAGGGGGACTCGATCCTAAAAGTTATCATGCAATGATTGATCCTATAGTTGAGGTTTCTATCCTATTCCAACTTAATTCAAAATTAAGTTGGATTAGGCACCTAATGGAAAACTCGTGAACTAGGCACAAGTGAACCAACAGATAAACCAAACTTGAATGAAAGGAAAACTCAAGATTTAAGAAAATCTCGAGTAAAAAAGAAAAGAAGAAGTGAGTATGCAAATGAAGTATGCAACAATGATGAGATGAAGATACAACATGAAATAATCCTACAATGCGCAAACAGAGTCTACAAGAGGTAGGACTTCAGATGTACCAGTATGCTACTAACATGGCATCGGGACTGGAATGAGACATGAGAGATAAAACCAAGCTTCAGTGGTACCTAACGGAGAAGGTTCGTTGCCTCTTAAATGCGTGTAAACAAATTAAAGAAAAATGTATCAAATTCAAAGCATTTCAAAATATAATCAAGGAGTCCATCAAGATTAAACCAATCAACTAGAATATTCCTAACATCAAACTTAAAGCTCCAGAATAAGTCAAAGCACCAAAACTAACCAACATTTAAGAAAAATTCAATAAAGTTATATACAAAAAATCTATGTTAAAATCTAAAAAAATGGTCAATTAAATCCAATTAAAATTATCTACTCATTCCCAAATTAAATCAAAACAATAGTAAAAATGAACATTTGAAAATTGATCACAACTAGCACAAACAATTAATCACAACAAACACACATTAAGATTCTAACATAAGTCAATAGGGCAATTCACAAAATTAAACCAAGAAATCTTATCAAAATATCAATTGAAATTCAACTTGGATCATAATCAATTAAAACAATTAACAACGAAATATAGATTGACAAAATCATTAGTCAAAATTAGTAATAAAAAGCTAATAAAATTAATCTAGAAATAATCAAAAGTTAGTCATTAATCAAAAGTTAGTCATTAATCACAAGATTTCTAAAATTAATTAAAATTTGAATCACAAATAAAATAGAAATTAAACAAAGTTAAGTAAGGGATTACACAAGGAAGGGTGCACGCGCTGATATGGGTGGTGAAGAGAAATTACCTCATGGGCTTAGACCAATGTAAGAAAACCAATACTTAAAACAAAACAAAGTTAAAGAAAAGAATCTAAATCAGCAAAACATCACAAAACAGATCCCCTGCTTCTCTTTTTCAGAAACTCGATGCATTTCATCTCCGTGTTCACTCTTTCTTCAATCCCGTGTCCATACTAATCTCCCTGTTTTCTCGAATAGAATTATGAGCTAGTTGCATGGAGATCAATTGAAACTTGTTGTTGCTATTACCTTATCATTAAGGGTTGTGTTGTGCGTCGAAAATGCTGCGTTGTTGGAAAAAACGAGCAGGATCCTCGACTGGCCTTAACTTGGTAGTATCAACTTGTTGTAGTGGTAGTTATGAAGCTTGTGACGGAAACAACGAAAATGTGGTTCGAATTTGTTCTATATTGAAATTGGATCAGCGACGGAAACAACAGAAACAGGAGGGAGTATGTGTGTTGTCTTAACAGCGAT
Source organism: Lathyrus aphaca (assembly GCA_963966055.1). Taxonomy (NCBI): domain Eukaryota; kingdom Viridiplantae; phylum Streptophyta; class Magnoliopsida; order Fabales; family Fabaceae; genus Lathyrus; species Lathyrus aphaca. Next base: position 182,884,241 of record OZ014520.1, read on the forward strand.
GTCGATAACGAGAAATATTGGCTATGTAGGTGCATAAAATGAATGGAGATTGTGATTTATTGAAAGAGTGATGATGTTCAATCATGCTCTTGTTATTGTGACGGGTTCGATTCAAGAAATGGTGAGTGAAGGTCACGAGTTGATGATTTGTGTAAATCGTTGATTTTTATGGATGAATGATGATGATGGATGAAGTGAAACTAGTATATGGAGGTTATACCGTTATAGCACCGTGAAGGTATGAACAGCGAGATGAAAAGTTTGAAGAAGAACAGGATAATGTTTTGTTGGTATTGTTATGGAAGAGTGGCCACGACGGATTTTTTGCCAGAAATTGTGAGCTGAAGTTGTAAACTTGCGTTTTGTAGCATGAAGGTATGCGTGATGAGATTTCTGCGAGAACTTGGAGCTACTGTGGATTTGTAAAGTGATGGCTGCTACGTGTATATCTCATGCAAGGCTTGTGCGAATTGGCGTGAATTGTCTTATGGTGTTGGCATGAAGATGCAGTGATGGAATTCTTTTGCAGGAAGTTAGTAACATGAGAATGTTATCATAAAAGAAATGGAATAGTGAGGTTCAGAAATGTGCGCCATTTCTTCCCTCTCCCTTGGGATCAACACCTCACTTTCCTTTTATATCTAGGTCAATCCATTGCTTATTTTTGTACATGGACTACATAACATAATGATATGGGCTTAGATCACCATGGCCTTTGGTAGTAAATTTGTAAATATAGACTCTTTGGAATTGGTTCAAATGATTTTTAAATAAAAAGGTAAAATAAAAATTGATTAAATGGATATGAATTTGGGATTCAATTTTGGTTAAAATGGATTAAATTGAATTTAATTTGAAAATGGAAAGGTAAAAGAATATGTGTGATCAAGGAAAAAAATGGTTAAGAAAAAGGGTTAATAAATAAAATTTGGATAAAAACGATTAAAGAAAAACGTAATTAAATAAAATATAGACTTATGGATGTGGAAGAGAAAAATGTTTAAGGTGAAATGAATGGATATCGAACTTTGAACTCAACCCGTCAAACGATTACATGATTGAATACTCCACCAAACTCCTTAATTCTCAATGAAAACCAAGTCGCATTCTCAATACAAACCTTGACCACACCTGAACTTTCGCACCAACAACTTCTGATTAAAATGAATTAACCACTCTTGAATCATTGAATAACTTTCCATTGAAACAAACAACTCTCTAAATTAAACATCTATGAATCTTGAATCATTTTGAATCTGCCTAAATCAATCACTAGGAAAATAAATTCACAGATGAACCACCAATGAACGAATGAACAGACTATCTGGCTCGAAACTTATGAATTATAGCTTGATAATCTGATGAATTCAGCACACGACACAACTTGACTTTGATTACACACTAACTGAGAAATAAGTCATTGACACAAACAATTTGCACTTGAAGAAATCCCCTAATAGTTTGACCAAGATTAGGTCAAACATCCATATAAATTGGATCGTGAATGAATAACCATACTTGAACTGAAACCAAAGATTTTGAGGCATTGAGAAGGAATAATAGCCTGAGATGCGGGGAAGAGAAGAATAACCTTGTAACTTGATGAAGAAAAGACCCATAATTCAAATTTCAATGTTGATGATGGACCAGATGCATAGTGAACAGTCCTCAGACGTGAAATCCTAGAATACCACTTAATCAGGGAAATAAACCCTAATCAAAGTGACATAAGCAATAGGAAAAATGATGCCACTGATGGCTGCTTAGCCAAAACCTTGGATTCTCCTGATAATCAACAAATAGGGTGTGAAATCCTAATTCCTCATATGAAATTGGTCCCATGTCTTAGGAGCCTAATGCAAATGAATGAATGAATGAATGCAAAGTGTATGACCTAATGAGGATGCACATGAATGTAAAACAAAATCCAGTTAAAGTTAAAGAACCAGAGGGAAAATTTTGGGGCGCAACAGTTGCCCCTAATCAAACAGCTTAAACCTGAAAGGAGGAAAAGGTTTGAATACTAAAAGAACCAGAAAATTTTCACTCTGTGGGTAAAAGATAATATGGTGGAAATGCTTGATGGAAGCTGTAAATAGATGATTCTACTAGGGATAAGATAAAGAATGAAGACCGACCGCAGACGGATTCTCGGGAAATGAATGATGACCTTGATCAACAACACTAGGAGACACAAAAGCAAAGAGACCGGCCTCATACAGACTTGGAAAAGAATACCATCCTCGAGTGATAAACTCAAAATAAAGGAAACCAACCTCAGACGGAATTGAAAGGAACATCAACCGCAGAAGACGACTGAGAATACAAAGAATGGCCTCAGACGGAATCTGGAAGGAGAAATAATGATCAAAATAATGAAACAACCTCAGACGGAATCAAACGTCTATCGACCTCGCACAATAAACAAACAGAAGCAAGACCGACTCAAACGGACTTAAAATGGTGTGTCAACCTTGGAAGACAACCAAAAGGGGACAAAGAGTGATCTTGATCAGATCTTGCAGGGTGAAATATTGACCTCGATCAATAAACTCAAAATGGCCTACCATCCTCGAATGATAGCCACAACAAACAAAACCAACCTCGGAAGGACTTGAAAGAGAATGTCATCCTCGAATGACAACCCAAAATAAGATCCTCGGATCTAACACCTGAACAAAGGTAAAATGATACCAACCTCGGATGGAATCGAAAGAGAATATCACCCTTGTATGATAACTCAAATAAACATTCTCCACAAAGGACCATGCCAAAAGACTCAACTGGGAAGAAACATAAGGCACCCAAAAGATCCACGAATCTTCACACTTAGATATTGATTAAAAAGAAACTATTGAGGAATTAAGTGAACAAAACACTTGGGGATATCATTGTCTTATTGAGAAATGATTCGAAATTCTGGTGTGTAGAACCAAAACTGACGTATGCTTCGCATTCATGTTTGATTTTTTTATGGTTTAATGCTCCATATCAAATGGAAATGCTATGCATTTTGAGGATGCAATGTAATGATGATTACTATATGCAAGATGTAAAGGGGATCTCCTATTGGGGAAGATAACAAGCAACTATGGTGGGAAATGATCGTTGATATGATCTTCCTAATCTTTGTGGGGAGTAACATATCTGTTGGGGAGAATGTTAGCAACACGTGGGCTCTGAACTGCCAAAAGAATGATGACCTAGTGTCTTTTCCTGGATTTCCATCCTGGTACAAACGCGAAAGTGGCGCGGAAAAAGGTAGAGTAGCCAGCCAGGCATTTTTATCCCGAAGGAAATAGAATGGTAATGCTGCATAAACCAGAAGAAGAAAGGAAGGACACAGGTCCTGTGAACCAAAGAAAACTAGGTTGGGGAGTCGGTTACAACCTGGGAAAGTATTAGCACCCTAGATCGTCTGTCGTACCCAACGGGATCCGGGCTTGCAAAGATATTGTTTCATAGGGTGAAGGAATGAAAGCTGCTGCAAAAAGACACGAAACTGAACTGGAACGAGAAAAGGAACTGATAGAGAAAACAAAAGGAAAAATGTAGGGAAAATAAAGATTGTGCTTGAACGGGCCCTACCCTGCTGCCTACGTACCTCATATGGACATGAGGATCAGAGTCACCATAGTTCCCTTAACTAGGGGTGGAAAGGATTGCTTGTGTGTTAAGGCTTAAACTTCTTATGTCAATGCTCAGGTGTTGCAGGCTCGTCTGGCACGAGTGCGTTACTGTCTTGCAAAGTGAAAAGTTGGAGAAAGTTCGTACAAAAGGAGTGAAGGTGATAAGAAAAGAAGCCCCGAAGGAGAGACGTTTATTCTTTGTACAGTGTTTTTAATGAGTGTAGCACATGGAAGTGAATTCAAGTCCGTTTCCATGGAATGTGTACTTGTTACTACATTGCAAGATGGAATAATAGAACAAGCACACCAAGCAAGTATAATTTATCCAAGATTTGTTTCCAAGGGTTAGGGCCTAAGCTCACTAACTTGTTAAACTTATTAGATGTTTTTGTGATTAAAATGAGGAAGTGTTTTTTATGATTTTCTTGATGAAGATGGTCTCATGATCAGACTTGTACATCATGCTAGACAAGCCCACACTATTCCAAGATGGAATGAATATGAGTGCCCCATGGAATAAGGTTATACAAAAGAGACCACTTCTTCCTTTATTAAGTGTTTTTTATGGTTTTGTATGAAGATGAGAAAGAGAAGAAACCAAAGGAGCAAAGATATAAGACTAAGGGGGACTATTAATCCTAAGAATTATCATGCATGAGAGTCCTAGGTTAGTGTGGTTTGAAGTCTATCCTAATGAAGAAGATGGAGAGAAGAAGAAAGAAGAAGAAGAAGAGATGAAGAAGTTAGAAAACAACTTACTTCTCTAAAGAAGTTAAGTTGCTTCTAAGAGGGAGAAGTAATAAAGTTATACAGAGGATGACATAAGGCACATCACAAAGACAAGTATGAAAGCTATAAAGAGATGAGATGAAGGTTTGAAATGTGGATAACATCCACACTTCACTTACCATGTGCACCTACAAGAAAAATTTAGAACATGTTCAAGTGATAAGATATAAGCAACTAAGATCAAGTGAGATTCAAACAAGAAAGAGGTCATATCAACACAACACAACCAGAAGTAAAACTTTCCATTCACATGCCAAGATCAATCAAACAAAATCATGAAAGAAATAGAGCAATCAAACCACTACAAGGCATTACAAGTTACCATGAAGAAACCAAGCATAAATGAGATGGAAAAAAGATCCTACAAGCTAAACATGCTCCATAAACTTCAAGACCAGAACCCTAGCATGATGAGGAAGTGTCTAAGAAACAAGTAGAAGAACTCATGGAAGCATACAAGTTCAATTTACATCAAACATAAGAAGTATATGAACATAAGATGTGATGTGAGCATACATATAAGTGTGAGACTTAAAGGATAAGCAACTCAAAGCAAACCAGAGTAGAATCACCATACAAAGACCAGAGATGTAACATCATGCTATAAGACCTCAAATCAACCTCTAGGAGTTGGCATAAGTGCCCTCCTAACCTAAAAAACAAGCATACATAAAAAATACCTTCAAAATAGAGCAAACAAGCACAAAAGTTCACATAAAATGGAAATCAAACTCAAGAATTCACCAATTAAACATAAAGGTTCCTTAAACATGTGGAAACATCATACCAAAAGGATGGGACTAAAATCATAAGAAAAATAGGTCAAATAAAATCACAAAGATCAATTAGGGTTTTAGAATCTTCATCACAAAGCAACATAGCAAAAGGCAAGTAAATAACTTCTAAAAAACATGAATAAAATCTCAAAACAACTTCAACATGTTAGGAATCAGTAGCCAAAAGAAGCACACTAATACCTATTACCAAATTCAAAATAGAAATTAAACAAATTATATCATGCATAAAAGGAATTAAAATTAAAATAATAAATTAAGAAATTAATTCAGGCATGAAAAATTAACAAAAATGAAATTAAAAACCATAGAAAACTAAAGGAAATTAAAATAAGCATACATGATGTTTTTGTGATTTTTGGATATTTTTTACTATTTTAAAAAAATAAGAACAAATAAAGAAACAAAATAGAAAATAAAATAAAAAGTCAAAGAAGTAGGCAGATCATGTGGCTCAGATTCAAAGTCAAGGAAAGTATGAACATCCAAGGATTCACGCGCACAGTCAATAAGACCACTACTCAGTAATCACAATCAATGCACCAAATTCAAACTTAAATTTCCCTCCATCCATCAAACGACTACGTTTTAATCTTATAAAACCTGAAACCACGTGACCAACACCCTCTTCATTAATGTGTTGGCATGTTAAGAAGCGTTGGATCATCGCAAACCTACGGCCATGATTATTTCTTCAACCTCTCACCACCTGCGCATGAAGTTCATCAACATTTCCAGATTCCGGTGAACGGAGCCCTAGCTCCGTCACCGGAAAACACAAAGCAAGCATAGATCACCATAACAACATACCAAAGACTCCAGATCAGATCAATACATCATGTTAAACATGAATCCAACATCAAAAACCAATAACAAGCAACATGTGAAGCAAATCGAATCGAAGAAGTTTTCACACCAAACTTTCAGATCAACATATCTCACTCAATAATAAACCATTTTCAATTCTAAGAAGCTTAGTGTAATCAGCACAACTCAAAGAACATTAAGCACACTTAAAATTCCACCTCTAGATCTACAAGTTCAGAGTCATACCTGAGGTTGAAGCTCTTCAAAATCACCAAGAAAATGCTCCATATGGTGCAGATCCACGTATCTTGACCTCCTCTTGCAAAATAAATGCAAGATGGAGCTTGAGAGATCCTCAATTGTAGAATTCAGAAGCTCTTTCTCTTGGATGACACCTCAAGATTCCTTTAGTTTCAGCTCAAATCAATGGATGAAATCAAATATTTGAAACTTGAGGATGAAGAATCTGAAGAGAAATGAGAGAATGAGGCTTTGTAGAGAGAGTTTTTGAAGAAATTTGCTTGGGTGAAAGAACTTTTAGATCTGAGAAATGAGAGAGTCTCCCCACGAATTCAGTGCATGAAGAGCTTATATATGGTTTGTATTTACACCTGATTAGGGTTTATGGCCCAATACTTGCATGGGATGTGTGATCCAAGTGAAAATGCATTTATGCATGAAAAGTGTGATTTCCCCATCCATGTGTGCCAAGCCTCTCCGATGTGCATGTGCTGATATCGTTTCACTCAATATCCACCCTTAGATCAATCTCAACCATTGGATTTAAGTGAGCCATGCTTTTCTCATGATTTTGCAAAATTGCACTTTAAGAAAAATCTCACATTCAATCCACGGGTTCCATAATTTTATTGGGAAAAAATTCCTCTTATGCATTATACTTGATGTTTATGATCACTATTGGTACATGGAAAGGCTTGGAAATGAGTTACAAAGCAATTTGCAACTTGGTGTAAACTTGAAGTAATGAAAAAACCCTAAAAATAACCAAACTTCTCTTAGCCATAACTTGAGTTCCACACATGCTATGAAAAAGTTCTTGTACTTTTTGAAAATGGGAGAGCATACCCTACAACTTTCATGTTCAAGGAAAAATCATTTGGAGCCATCTTGATCATGAAAGGATCACTTGAAAATTAGGGCAAAACTTGCCAAAAATAGTAAGTTTTATTACAAGTCACTTACTAATTTTGGAAACTTCTTCCTAACCTCTTGATTATTGATTTTTGAGATTAACAAAGCTCTTCTTTGACCTTGGGGAGGTCCCTTTACTTGAAAAACATGATTGGAGGCCTTGAAATCCCACAGTTGACTTTTTTAGATGCACATTTGACCAGTTTCTTCACTTACAAGTAACTGAAGAAGTAGCTGACTTCCTCAATGAACTTTCTCACCAAATTTCAAAATAGACCTCATATATCATATAAAAGCCTTTGACCACAATAAATGGTCAAATCTATGAGGATTTCTTAATCTGAGACAAAACCCTAATTAGGGTTTAACTGTGTAGGATCTATTTGCATTGATGAGCTTCTGGGGATGCTTCACCCTTCCTGACTTTTGTGGATGAATTTGAGTTTGCATAAGATGTGAGGAGACCTTGTGAGCTTCTTGAAATGTTACTTGGCTCCTGGCTTTGCTTGTAGAGCCATATATCTCCAGATGATTGATCATAGGCCCTATGCTAGAACATGTGAATGTTATGCCTCATTTTTCTATGCCAAATGCTAGGATATGGTATGTTATATGGTATGCTTATGATATGCAAATGATGATATAAAGGAGAGGGCAAATTTGGGGTGTTACAGCTGCCCCTATTCAAGCAACCGTTAATCTAAAAAGGACGAGAGCTCCTGATGTCGTCCGTTCGAGATGAATTGTGATTGAATACCAAGAATAAAACTGAAATTTGCACTCTACTGGAGAACATAAGAAAAGAGAAATAAACCCAACCAAGGAGAACTAATGCAAACCCTGACGAGGCAACAAGTAACCATTAACCAAGAAATGTCTTTTAAACGACGTCAGGAGACCACTGACTTGCCACAGCGAATGTGGACTTTGAAACTATCTTTTGAACGATGCCAGGAGAATACTGGCTTGCCACAACGACGGTGGACTTTGAAATGGGTGATTCCTTAAGAATTTCACGTCTTCTTACGCTTCCCATTGGTGCATTTGAATATGTGGGGTAGACATGCACTGATCAGGAAATCAGAGGGTTTATGGTAGGAAATGATCAAAGTGATGTATAGAAATCAGAGGGCAATGGATCTAGAATATTCCAAATGAGATCAATGATCCAAGGGTGTTAAATTTGAATGAAAAATTCAAATTTTGCACTAGTTAACCGGTTAACCAGATTACACTGGAAATGGTTAACCGGTTAACCAAGCATAAATTTGAATTTTTTATTCAAACATGATTGCTTGGTTGTTTTGGCCCGATTATTTTGTACATCGAATAAGGTATGAAAATAAACACATGAACCTTGGAATTCCTTGAATGAATCAATTAACTTGGGAAATCTTTGATCAGATAAATTTGAATTACTTGCGGATCAACATCGACTTTTGTCTGTGAAATTTTACTCGAGTTGCAAGACTGCTATTTTTGGTATTTTTCAATGGTTCCTCTTCCTGAAAATGTTAGTGAAAGAAAACAAAATATTTTTTGGATTTTGATTAATGGTTAGTAAACATAAACAAATAAAGAAATTAAAGGCAACAATGATCCCCTGTGAGACATAAACCTACACCCGAGAAGAACCGAGCAACCAGTGTGATCTTGTTTGTATGCAAGATGCAAATGAAATGAGAAGAAATCTTAGGGGGAAAATTAGGGTGTTACAGTGAGCAACAAAAAAAAGGATTTGATTGAGATCCAAGCTCAAATTCATAGAGAGGGTCTTTTACCCTTATATGGGATGAAGGAAGCTCAAATTCAAAAGGAGTTGGAGGACATTTTGGATCAAAATGAGGCTTTTTGGGAAGAAAAATCAAACTTGGATTAGCATAAACTGGGAGATAGAAACATTGCTTACTTCCATATAATGGCTAAAGTCAAGAAATATTGGAATGTTATTCTTATGCTAAGGGATGATGACCAAAAAGTTATAGACCAAGATGTTATGGCGAATATTGCTATCAATTTTTACACTAATCTCTTTTGTTTTGCAGGCGACTCTTTGGATGCTTCGGTTATTAAGAACAACATACCTAATTTAGTCACTCTTGTCATGAATAATATTTTGACCAGGCTGCCTTCCTCCGATGAGATCCGCAACGCTGTTTTCAGCCTCAATCGTAAAAGTACTCTTGGGCCAGACGATTTTGGGGGTATCTTTTTCCATTCGTATTGGGATATCATTCAAAATGACGTTTGTGCCATTGTGTTACAATTCTTTCAGCAGGGGTGGATTGTGCCTAACTACAATGTGACCAACTTTATCCTTATCCCTAAGTCTCCCGAAGCTGTTACCATTAACATGTTTCATCTGATTGCCCTCTGCAATTTCAAATTCAAGATCACCGCTAAAATCATCGTTGCTAGACTCTCTTCCTTCACGCCTCTTCTCATTTCTAAGGAGCAAAGAGATTTATTCATGGCAGAAACATAAAAGACTGTATTTGTTTAGCTTCAGAAGCAATCAATTTGCTAGACAAAAAATCTAAACACGGGAATATAGCGCTGAAAGTCGGCATCACAAAATCTTTCGATTCTATTAGATGGGATTTCATTTTGAAGGTTCTTCACTATTTTGGTTTCTTCCCTGACCATTTGTAATTGGATTCAAAGCATCCTCGAATCGGCTCACCTTTATATCAAATTCAATGGGACATCCCATGGTTATTTTAAATGTTCTATAGGAGTTCGCCAGGGTGACCCGCTTTCACCGCTTCTTTTCTGTCTTGCTGAGGATGTTTTAAGCAGAATGATTTCAGTTTTGGCTAGTAATGGTAACCTCAATCTCATTAGCACCTCTAGAAATAATTTCCTCCCGTCGCACATCATGTACGCAGATGACATTCTGACTTTCTGCACGACTAAGGCCTCAAACATTTAGTCTCTTATTGATACTTTCAGACTTTATGCTTCAGCTTCTGGTCAGGTAATCAATCGGTCCAAATCGTTTTTATTTTTGGGTGGCATCTCGCGTAGGAAAAAGATTAGACTCCTTCGGCTTACTGATTTTCAAATTGGTGTTATCCCCTTTGACTACCTGGGTTTTCCTCTTTTTAAAGGCAAAGTCAGGAAGCATTACTTAACGCCCATTGCAGATAAAATTATTTCCAAGCTTTCGAGTTGGAAAGGCTCGCTTTTGTCCATGGCCGGTAGACTCACTTTGGTCAAATCCATTATTCTTGGAATGCTCACTTATTCCATCAACATATATTATTGGCCGATTTCGACTCTAAAAACTTTAGAGGCATCTTGTAGAAACTTTATTTGGTCTGGTAGTATTGAGAAGAGAAATTTGTGTACTGTGGCTTGGAGTAAATTATGTCAGTTGTATATTCATGGGGGCTTGGGCTTTCGTTCGCTTAAGGTTTTAAACGAAGCTTCTAATCTTAAGCTCCTTTGGGACCTCCACAACAACTAGGAGGATTGGGCAACGCTTTTATGGAAGCGTGTTTCCCGTCCTTACGGTTTCACCCGACACCATCTATTTTCTTCTATTTTGTCTGGCATTAAATCAGAAGTCCAAACTCTTCTCAATAATTCCTGTTGGTCTGTCGGCAGAGGGGTGAAAGTTCGGTCTTGGTTTGATCCTTGGGTCGGTGCCCCTCTTATTGATGATTATGGCCAGGACCTGATCCGTCACGGGTTTCCCCTTTTACTACTATTTCTGATCTTACTTGTGATAATTCTTGGATCATCCCTTCTGATTGGTTTAATTGGTTTCCGGATCTTCAACAAATTATCGATACTAATGGCCTGGTGAACTCGAATGAAGAGGTTTTTCTGTTTTGGAAGCAAGCTGGTAATGGGCAGTTAGATCTTAAAATCATCTAGAACACTCACATTCCGCCGAGTCGGTCTTTGATTATTTGGCGGATGCTGCATAACAAGCTTCCCACGGACGATGTTATCATGCATAAAAGGATTAACCTTGCCTCTCGGTGCCATATTTGTGGTGATGTTGTTGAAAGTGCTCTGCACCTTTTTTTCGATTGCGGTTTTGCAAAGGCTATTTGGGGTTGGATGTCTTCTAAACTTTTCATTTCTATTTATTCGTCCTCCCTTGTTGCTTGGTCGAGTTACTGCTCCAATCTTGCTTCTCTGCAGGCTGCTACAGTCTCGATTGTTGTTGTCCTAAATATGATCTTATTAAAGCATTGGAGGTAGCTATTTCCAGAGGTTAGAATAAGCTTTGGATTGAAACAGATTCTTCTATTATGGCAAAAGTTTTTTCCAACCGTAATTTGGTTCCTTGGATCTACAAAAGACGTTGGAATTTTTGTTTAAATAACACTAACTTTACTTCTTTATTCATCACTCACATTTATCGAGAAGATAACTCTTGTGCCGACTTTTTGACGAATTTTGCGCTCGACATCAACCATATCACTTTTTTTTATTCCATTCTGATGGGTACTAGGAAGGATTTTATAAAGAAAAGGTTAGGTTCTTTTTTCTTTAGGTTCTCGTAATTTTAGGGCTAACTGGTACCCTTTTATATCCTTCTTCTTTTTAATTGATTGGTCTTTATTCCAAAAAAAAAAGAATAATAATAAATTTATATTAAATAATAATAACATTATATTAGTTTACATAAATCAATTGCACAAAACTCAAAGAAAGAATACAAAAACAAAAGTGTTGTTAGGCTTCCATATAAGTTTGAGTGGCTATAAGCACCACACCCAAAGTGGAGTCTGACGGGCATCTTTTTATCTTGTGCCTAAGAGAATATATACTAATATACCTGATTTGCATTACAATACACCGATTTGTCAATTCATGCTAATCCCTTGACTATTTTATACATTAATATATGATAAATAAAAGTGAGAACCGGGCTCATATAAAGTAAGAATGATTAAAAATTAGTTATTAATTCCTGAAAAGTGTAGATCAAGTTAATACTTAATATGTGTTTTTCATCAAGGCTTCCTCACCACAAAAAGAACCTTTACATTTGAGGTTGAAATGAAAAGAATTCAAACAATTAAACAACAAAGAGAATATGTATTTATAATGAACCCGTGACACAGCGAACAAAATTTCCAAATCGATATTTTGTATTAATCTGTTTGCTAACTTTACCTATAACACATATAAATCACAGAACAAAGATTCTATTCGTTTCTTTTGGGCAAAAACTTTTCACGATTCCTTCGAACAAAGAAAACAAAAGCAACCAATCAATACAATATACAATGTCCTCTTCAAGGGTAGTTTTGTCAAATCAATCGAAAAATAGACTCTATATATCATCATCGAACACATTCCTATAAGAAAATATACCACCACAAAAATTTCATACTTCCAAAACTTCCCTCTAAGAAACAATAACACAAACAGATTCAAGGCATGTTTGCGAAGAAGCTTACCACGGTAAACCCCTTTGCGAAGAAACGATCGCAACACGTGATCGTTTCATCTACACCAAACGCGAATACGAAGAAGCTATGGAGGCTTCCGCATGTTTTCGCCAGAATGCTCGAGCTTCCTTTTCCTTCAGACGCCGACGTTTCGATTGAAGAAACAACGCAGTTTTTCCGATTCGTTACTTCATGCAACCAGACGAATATTTTCAATTCCGGTGGTGTGCGTGCTCACGCAATCGAGATTCTTCCGGGGATAACTAAAATTGTGATAAAGAGATTCGACGGTAGAGATGTAGTGGTGGCCGGTCAGCAGGAGAGACAGTCTTCTTTTAGTGTTGATTTATGGCGGTTTCGGCTTCCGCCTTGCACGCAGCCGGAGAGAGTTACCGCCGTTTGCACCGGTGGGAAGTTGGTAGTGACGGTTCCGAAAACCAAAGGATAGAACTAGTACACGAGAGGCATGCACTTTATTACGCTATTGAATGTATATATTTCAGTTTAGAGGCTAAATTCATCACATATGAATTTATAACATATATGTGTGTATTTGTATTTGGCCTCTTTTTTCATTCTAAATAAAACAAAGATTTCATGCCATATAAACTTACATGCAGCTATCTCTATCTATTTACTAATTTCCTCACAAAAATCTATGTCTTTACTAATGTTTCAATAAAATAAATAGTCTATACTATTTTTTAGAGACTAACTAGGAAACTATTAGACACATATAGTAATAGAGCTGTACATAATGAAGAGTAAAAGAAAATCATCTTATGTTTTGATTTAGACATGGATCATGTGTTAATTCATTTACAGTTGTTATATATTGGTATATATTACATTCTCTAATTTCACCCAAAAGTATTTGGGCCAAGCCTGAACCCAGCCATAACATAATCCGCCCCGATCTAATTCAGTTACGGAAAAAACTAGGCAAGATCACTTTTAATGGACCAAAAAAAGTCAGTCAAGAGCAAATATAATCAGGGATGACAATGGGCAGGTACCAGTGGTCATTGACATAACAAAGCCTTAGGTGCTAATGGTTATTGACATAATAACATTATACCATAATACTATCCATTTTCTTTTACCTGCATGATAATATTACTTTTCATATTAAAAGAATATGAGTTCGGATATACTCCATTTAGAATAAACTTCATTTAATCATTTTAGATTTATAAATGTAAGACTTGTGACAAATAATAAATTAAAGGTTGAAATTTAAAATTGATAATTTTTTTTATTTAATAAGAAAAAAGTGAAAAATCACGTCTATCTTTTCTCAGATTCCAACTACCAACTCTCTGCAACATTTTTCTTTTTCTCATTTTCTTTTAACCTTCTCTATCATCTCTACAACATTTTTCTTCCTCTCATTTTCTTTTACCTTACCTTTTTACCCCATCTCTACAACCATAATTCTTAAATTACCATAATCCTATTATCAGAATTTATATATTATTGTAACTTTGCTTTCAAAACTCATACGTTGTGGTAATGCCGAAAATCAACATTGTCGCTCATTGTCAAGTGGGTCGGTGACTCCTGCCTAATGTCAACAGGGTATAAATTATAAGTGTCAAGTTAGTGTGTAGTTGGATAATGTAAAACTCAATATTTGAGAAAATAACGTTACCGTAAGCATTTTGACGCGCATTTGATCAGCAGAAATTTCCAACAGATGTGAACACTCACGGTCCCATAATACAAATATCGTACGACATCCTTGACTAACAACTTAAAACATAATCTTATATCTATAAAAGGAAGTGGATAACATCCATATAGATAAGTATGTTATGAAGGCTGAAGAGGAAAACAAAAAGTAAAGTAATTTATACATGTTATGAGGAAAACATAATTGAAGTAGGACCTGGAAATTTCTATCTCAGTGTTATGCCCAACACCACAGATGTAAGGCGAATTTTGTACCTTTGCAACTCGTGGACATTCGTGACATGCCTAATAAAACCAACCCCCTGGAATGTTTTTAGTATGTCGGTTGTTGCGACAGAAACACATTGAATAATCTGATATGAATGAAGAATTGAATATAATGAAACACACGAGTATAAAAAGAAAAGTTTGGATTAATGGTGATTGTAAGTGATTAAATAAGAAAAGGAAATTATGTCTTTAAGTTGTATAATTTGAGCCAGGAAACGTGCAACAACCTTATACATGAATTTGTCATACGGTGTTAGTTGTGAACGGCTTGTATATTGAGACCGGGTATTTGATTGGGTCGTTAAAGTATGATATGAGCCTTGAAAATCAACCATGTTTCTCATGATATGGTTGAAAAAAATTATTGTATTAGCATGAATAAGGTCATGTAAAGAAAAAGCATTATGAAAAATAAACAATTTAAAGTGTATGCAAGAACTTATGATATATTTATGAAATCTTTAATGTAAGGGGAGTCATCGTTGCACACATGTGCAACTTAGTGACATTTAATGTGTTAGAAACACATAACGATTATTTGTCTACATGGAAAGGAAAAAAGAAATAAAGTGTGAAGGTTAAAATGAAATAAAATCAGTGTCAAATTTGGTGAGGTTTAATATAGGGTATACCTTCCTCTTTGAATTTTTCAAATTGTAGAATTATAATTGTAGGCAATGAAGTGTCCTTCCTGTTTTGAAAATATTCATTGAACTGCAAATCATACCCTTCCCATAGTGTACAATGGATTATGTTGTTACTTAAAAATACCGAAAAGAAAATAGTTAGGAAAAAAATTAAATGGTTAATGATAAAATGAATCAAAGGTATGAAGTGATAAGATACCCCAAATCCTTCAAGACCAAATTAATTTGTTGTTTTTTATTTCCACTTTGAAGTTGTGTGTACCCAATGTCGGTAACCATGCCAATAACGTCTACAGAACACGAATTCATACAAAGAACACACATTATAAGACCATATAATGCAAGTTAATGGAATATTACTATGAAAACATATAAATTCAAACACACCTAGCAAAATACATTTTTTCCACTTTCAACATATAATATCAACAAATGGTGTGAACTTCAGATTTTTTGGTGGAATATTGTGTTTGTTTTTATCGACAATAGATGTACCACCGGTGAAAACCATAAAATATTTGTGGTCAGATGGCTTGAACACCATATCATTTGGCATGACTTGAAAATTAGCAATCGTATAAGTGTTATTGATAGATAACACGAAATCAAAGGCTTGTTTATACATTGTAGGCACTTTCACATGAATATCAGAACCCCAAAATATTAATAATGTATTATTGAAGAAACTAATCTTCAAACTGTGTTGAAGCAAACAATATTATACAAACCTAAAACATTAGATATCAGAAAAGTTGTCATAACACAAACATGACCACATACATAACGAACACAAAATATATCATGGTTGATTGAATGACCCATCCATAGTAAGAAAATGATACAACCCATAAAGGAGGTTCAATAAATGTGTAGTAAAAATAGCTGCGAAACATATACATCTTTATCAACACATATGATTTCAAAGTGTTCCTTTGATTTGAAGACCACAATCCATTTGTGATGGACTCGAACAACTATTTTCTACAGCTCCTTGGTATCATTTAAATCCTTCACCATTGCAAAAGGTCTTGCCATTTTTGTTGGTTTTGCTGTCTTCAGGTTTTCTTCGGGATATATGGGTTTTCGGTTGTTTATGAGAGACAAAATTGTTGTTACTTTTAGACAAACCAAATGTAAATGTTTTGTTTACAAAACCTACCAGTGACAAAAGGAAGGCAAAAAGAGATATCAGACCATATCTCATGCATTGCAAAATTCACTTACCACCCATTAATGTTTCATGTCTTGCATCAACATTGGGAGGCATGATATTTTGAAATGCATTTTCCTTGTTGCATCACGTGATGCCAAGGAACTACTTTTCAGAAGTAACTCCAAAAAATCACTTTCCTCTAACTATAACATCCAGCTTTGGTATTTTTATGCATACATTATGCAAACCGTTTAGCTAGCCACTAACCATGTAACAATCCAATTCAATTTAGTTAGTTTTAGACATCAATTACCCTTTAATCCAATATGTGGCATTGTTTGGAAAAGGATTAATGATGTATTAACCAGAACTATCAAAGTTCTTATATTATAGATTTGAGTTCTAAAGTTGAAATTAGTTGGAAAAAAAGTTAAAACATTACTATAAAAGTACCACAATGAATGTAACATCCCTCTTATTAACAACAAAAGGATAATTTGTTTTCTTTCAAAACAATTAAAATTTTGATTTAAAATCAGTAGTTTTATTTTTGAAAAGTACTCTTAAAAATAAATTACAATCATTACCATGTAAAATAGTTTCATAAAAAAATAATTTACTCAAAACCTCAACCATTTGACATTAAAATATTTCAATTACAATCAACTCACTTGAAGAATATATTACATCACAACCTTAACCATTTGATATTAAAATATTTCAAGTACAATCAATTCACTTAAAGAACACAATTGAGGGTGTTCCGACGTGAAGTTTGAATTTGAATAAGGGATAAAACTTTGTTCTTATCCAGTTTTATAGAGAACATGTGGAGTAGATCTAGCAAAATAAGACATGTTGAGCGCCACTTGTCTCATTTTAGTAGGAAGTCTTAGTGTTAGGATTTCGTGTGTGTTCAAGTTTGTACAAATTACTCAAAATTACTCAAAGTACTCATGTGTAGAGAAAAAAGTGTGTTGAGAAATGTACGTTTGATGTAACACCATGTTATACATTTAATGCAATTCAAAGTATGCTTTTACCTAGAAATTTATCTCTTTATTGAGCAAGTTATTTTCAGCACATTTACAATACTTTCGATTACATTTATGCACTATGTCCTTTCTAAATTTTTAAAGCAAACGACTTTCAAATCATGAATATTGTTGAAGTGTTCTGTATTTTCCAGACTGTATTTTAAATTAACTAACACATGTCATATGATCATTCTGGTCGATCCTGTGAGTAACCAAAGTATTTTTGTTTTGGAAGACCAACAATTGTTTACCAATTTTCACGGTAAACAATACAAGTATGAAATAATTGTTTCCTAATGTTCACTTCTTTAGCTTTTGCCATGTAGACTCCATCATACACTTTGTTTATGCATTCCCTCCACATATCCTCTAGGATGAGACCAAGAAGTAGACTCCATCATACTCTTTTTGAACAAAATATCCCTTCGCGCCCAAATAACTACCAATTTGACGCGCATTTTTGATGTTGTTGAAAATAGTGATGTCGAAATGTCTTCCCAAAACAATCCCTTTCTTGAAAAAAACTAAGTCCTATTTTACCTCGCTCGAGAGTTTAATAATATACACGTCAAAAAATGTATAGTTACCCTTGATTTTGACTTGTGCTGAGATTTTTGCCCTTGTCAAAAATCATAGCTGTAACACCCTAGTTTTTTACCCTAAGATTTCTTCGCATTTCATCTGCATTATGCATATAAACAAGATTGCACTGGTTCCTCGACTCTTATAGGTTTTAGGTTTATGCCTCACAAGGGATCACCATTTCTTTATTTGTTTATATTTACTAAACTCTAACTAAAATACCAAAAATATGTCGTAGTTTGCTTCTTCTTCTCTCTGTGTGTTCAGGTGTTGAATGGTTGTTCAAAGGCAGTGCAGTGATTTCATTTCAGATGTGTTTGTTCAGTTATGATTTGATTCAGATGGAAGTTTAACCTAATCTTAGTCAAACTATCAAGAGATTCCTTCAACTGCAAGTTATTTGTGTCAGTGGTTATTTCATAGGCCTTCGAAGTTCAAGTTATCGTGTGCTGGAAGTCATCAAGTTATCAAGCAAGGATGTGTGAGAAGTTTGGTCCATGTTAAGTACTCATAAGTTCATCAGTGGTTCATTTGTGGATTTATTTTCCTCAGCATGTATTTGAATAATCAGGACAAATATCAGATGATCCAAGTGGTTGTGGCTTAAGTTGTAAGTTATCCCGTGGTTCAGGAGTGGCTATTTTATCAGAGGCTCATGAAAATATTCAAATTTGGTTATGGGCTAAGAATAAAAATCATCGCTTCATTCTCATAAAACCATATCCATATTCCACCGATTTCCCATTTTTTATTCAATATCCATTTTTATAACCAAATTTCTTTCATCCAATTTTTCTCATTCACTTTATTCCAATTATCCAATTATCATATCAACTCATTCTCATTAATCCATTACCACAAAAAATATTGGAAAAAAATCTATTCCATTTAGTCTAAGCCCAATATTCTTTTATGACATAAAGCCCATTAATAGGCCCATTCCATGTTTTTATATACCAAATAAAAGGGGAAAAAGGCTTCATTCCTACAAGAATTGCACGTTGCATAGCTACATCCCAGCCGAAGCAAGCACGTGCATTAGCTGTATGAACAACACGCTGAACATGCACATCCAAGCCAACATTCAATTTCTTGAAGCCAATATTACATTTAGCCAAAAGCATCCCAAGCCGAAACACACCATCAACATACATCACCCGTATACGTCATTCATAAAACACAATGAACACAAGCAATTTATCATGTATCCAAATGCAATAAGATATGAATTAAAACGCAGTGAGATAATGAACAAAACCCTAAATCCTAAACCTTAAACCGAGACACATCCAAGCCAACATGCACATCCAAGCCAACATTCAATTTCTTGAAGCCAATATTACATTTAGCCAAAAGCATCCCAAGCCGAGACACACCATCAACATACATCACCCGTATACGTCATTCATAAAACACAGTGAACACAAGCAATTTATCATGTATCCAAATGCAATAAAATGTGAATCAAAACGCAGTGAGATAATGAACAAAACGCAACCAAAAACTCAGTTGGACATGCCTTCCTCATGTGATAAAAAATGCGGAAGAAATCATCAAAATGGGATCTGGATTTTTCATTTAAATTTTCATTCTCCCACTCTATAAATAGAGCTTAAAACTCATTGAAATTCTGTAATGAGATGTCCTAAGAGATGTTCCAACACTTAATAGGACATTTGACAAATTTTAACCAAAACTTAAACAGCAGGAAAAATAAACAACATAGAAGTTTGTTAACCCAGTTCAGTGTATAACCACACCTACATCTGGAGGCTACCAAGCCAGGAGGAAATCCACTATTAGTAATATTAATTCTAGACTTAAACCACCCTGTTTAATCTATCACTTAATACTTACCCAATGCAATTTCTACCTAAGACTCACTTAGATAAGAGTACCCTACTCACTCCCCCTTAATCACCCAGTGATCAAGTTTACAAGTTTACAAAAGTTGAAGACATCCTTCAAAAATAACAGCTTGATTTTACTTCACAGTTTCAATCAAGTCACAAATGCACTTTTGCTTAAAAGCTCATAAAGTGGTACATAAAAGCAACCTGCTATTAAAACACTAGACACCCTATTTAGTCTTCTGAAATTCGTGCACAATTCTATGAGATTCTGTTGTTTAAATAGGTTCTGAATTTTGGGCTTTCTGTAGAATGATCCAGCCCTAATGTGCAGCAGCTGTCACCTTGAATTTAGGGTTTGTTACCTCCTATATTCTAGGTGCATTAGGTCTTCTGTTTTAATCTGAATCTTCAATTTAAAAACTCCCTACAGATGCGCCTTGGTCTGTTTTATCCAGCATTAATTAATTCCAGATAGTTCTCCTTAAATATCTCTGATCTGTTAATCAATAATTAATTCTGGTAGCAGGTCTGAGATGTCTCAACATCTGTTGGGACATCCTGACAAAACTGAACTTAGTCATTTATACAATGTCCCAACATCTGGTAGGACATCCTGAACCAAGTTCACATACTCTGTTTGCTAATGTCCCAACATCTGATAGGACATTCTGAACTGAATTTAACATTTCTTGTTTGGTCAAAAATTCTGCCAATTCTTAAACATCTACAAACTCCCCCTTTGGCTAATTTTTGGCTAACATCTTTTCTGGTTTTCAGAGTGCAGCAGAAGTTCTTTTTATCAGAGTAAATCATTACTATTCTGTTGATTCAAATTTGAGTTTTACTCCCCCTCAAACATATATGAGTCCAGTCTTGTTTCAACAGAAATATTCACACTTATTCAGTTCAGTCAGAAACAAACAGATTTCATTCATCATTTAAACAGCAATTACATTTGATGTTGTTCTCCCCCTTGGTAGGCACAAAATTAGGGGCCAAAGAACTATTATCCAGAATTACAAATCATTGCTGTCATTACAAATGCCTCACATACATTGGATCACTCAGAATCATCACTCTCAGTAGCTTCCTCCACTTCAGTGTCTTCATCTTTATCAGCTTCACTTTCAGCTTCACTGTCTTCATCAGATGCAGCTGTCTGATCTTCTTCACTTTCCAACCTCTTAATTATTTCCTCCAGCTTCTTCTTTCTAGCTTCAAGCTCTTTGCAGGTGCACTTTAGCTCAGCAATTAAGGTCTTCCTGGAGATTGGATTCTTAACAGTGGATGGACCAGCAGATGTTCCAGAAGGAGCTTCAACATCTGCAGCATGATGACTGAGGAATAACTTGTAGTGAAAAGCCAGGGGGCTCTCTCTCTTGCAGGCAGTATCCTTGTCAGTTAAAATCCCAGGATATTGATTGAGTACAATACCACACAGCAATGATGGAAAGGCTATTGGTAGCTTGGTTGCAGAGGAGCTGGCATGCTTCATGGTTTGATCAAAGATGAAAGCTCCATAGTCCATTTTGGTTTGAGTTCCAACAGCATATATAAATCTGGCTAGACCAGTTGAGATTGAGGAAGTGTGGTTAGTAGGCACCCAATTAGATGTACCAATCCTGTTCAGCATGGCATACTTTCTGGTAAGCATGCTTACAGATAGTTTTCCCTTCACAGGCCATGCCTTTACCTGGTCAGCAGTTATCACCTTGCAGATTTGATTATCTGTTTTCCCTAGCTCATTGGGTCCATCTGTGTCCCTTCCTAGATACTGATTAATGATTTGAGGAGAGAACTCAACACACTTACCTCTTACAAATACCTTTCTGAACTCTGAGGACTTACCATTTGAGCAATCCTCCTGAAGATTCACAATGAACTCTTTAACAAGAAGTTCATAGCAGGGAGAGAACTCTGAGACTGTCTTGAATAATCCTGCAGCAGAGATTAGGTCAATGAGTTCTGTGCACGCAAGTGCATTGCTGCTTAGTTCTCTTTCCAAAGCAACCCTTCTTTGGTACACATATTTCCATCTGTTAACACTGGAAACATGATGGAAGGATATGTTGTCCAAGGGAGCTTCTGGAACAACAGTTGAAGTTCTAGCTGGTGCTGGTTTCTTCTTGGGAGGAGATGTTGGGACATCTGATCCAACATCTGAATCTGATGGTGTTGCAGCTTTTCTCTTCTGGGTTTGAACCTTGCTCCATGGTTTTGCTGGACCAAAAGTGGCTTTAGCCTTGCCTTTCTTTGGACTAGCCTTCTTTTTCTCAGGAATGACAGGTTCATCTTGTATCTTTCCTTTCCTGGACCTTAGTCTTTTAGCAATGCTGGGTTTCACAGATGATATGATCTCTGCATCAGAATCCTGTTCCAGATTGACTATTGGAGGGGATTGAGCAGTCTCCTCATCAGCTTGTTGATCAGTAGAAGATTGATCTTCATTTGAGTCTTTAGCCTGTTCCATAGAAACTTCTTTGTCACTTTCACTTGAGACCTCTTTCTTGTCCTCAGTCTGTTCAGTATCAGCATCAGATGAGTTTGCTTTCTCATCTGCATATGTTCCAACATCCGTTGGGACATCTTGTTCTGCAGCATTGTTCTTTGTATCTTGAGCAGGTTCTTCTTGAGGTGCAGGAATGGTGTTCAAGGGAACAGAGATTCCTTTCACTACTCTTTGTTCAGAGAAAACTTGATTGACAATCTCCTTGATGGAGTCATCAACATATTTGGAGTATTTAACATGTGAAGGAATTTCTTTAGCTTTGCTTCTGATTTTATCTTTACCTCTTTTTGGTGTTCTTGCCTTCTTAGTGTGAGAGCATTTCCCTTGAGCTCGTCTAATGGTGTTGATTGCATTGGCACCATAGAAATAGGAGTAGCATGAACCACGTCTTTCTGATTGAGAACTTCTTCAGATGTTTTAGGGTTTTGAGACATTGTTGAAGAAGATGAATGTGCAGCTTTAGGGTTTATGATTTCTGAAGGATTGCTAGTTAATGTGATTCGCTTGTGATGATGTGATGAGACTCTTGATAGCTGCTTATAAGGAAATACTAAATAAGTAGCCGTTACAGTCCAAATGATTAGGAATGAAATTCCCAAGGATCTAGTCCAGACTAGCTTTGCCATCTGGAACTTATGCCATGCAATGTCATATGACATGTTGGCACATCTCATTAACTGCTAGATATCACATAAACAGATTCCAAGTTTGCCCCTTAAGTTCTCAAATTGTGCAGCATCCAATGCCTTGGTAAAGATATCAGCTAACTGCAGATCTGTAGCTACATGCTCCAATGAAATCACCTTTTCTTCTACAAGATCTCTGATGAAATGATGTCTGATATCAATATGCTTTGTCCTGCTGTGTTGGATAGGATTTTTAGATATGTTGATTGCACTTAAGTTGTCACAGTACAATGTCATGACATCCTGTGGGACATTGTACTCAGTGAGCATATGCTTCATCCAAACCAACTGAGAACAACTGCTACCTGCTGCTATGTACTCAGCTTCAGCTGTAGATAAGGATACACAATTCTGTTTCTTACTGAACCAAGAAATCAGATTGTTTCCAAGGAAGAAGCATCCTCCTGAAGTGCTTTTTCTGTCATCAGCACTTCCTGCCCAATCAGCATCACAGAAGCCAGTGAGAATTGGTTTGCATCCATGAAAGTACATTATGCCATAGTCACATGTACCATTAACATATTTAAGGATTCTCTTGACTTGATTGAGATGACTGACTTTTGGATCAGCTTGATATCTTGCACAAACTCCTACTGCAAATGCAATGTCTGGTCTGCTAGCAGTCAAGTATAACAAGCTTCCAATCATGCTTCTATATAAACTTTGATCTACCTTCTCACCCTTTTCATCTTTAGTCAGCTTTAAATGTGTAGGAGCAGGAGTTCTTTTATGAGAAGCATTTTCCATTCCAAATTTCTTCACTATGTTCTTGGAGTACTTGCTTTGTGAGATGAACATTGAGTCTTCCATTTGCTTAACTTGCAGACCAAGAAAATAGGTTAATTCACCTACTAGACTCATTTCAAATTCAGCTTCCATCTGCTTGACAAAATGTTTGACCATCTTATCAGACATCCCACCAAACACAATGTCATCAACATATATTTGTGCAAACATGACATTTCCTTCTTCATCTTTAACAAACAGGGTTTTATCAATCCCACCTTTTCTGTATCCTTGCTTGATAAGAAATGTGGTAAGTCTCTCATACCATGCCCTTGGAGCTTGCTTCAGACCATAAAGTGCTTTCTTGAGTTTGTATACATGATTTGGACAGCTTGGATCAACAAATCCTTTAGGCTGTTCTACATATACCTCTTCATTAAGATAACCATTAAGAAAGGCACTTTTCACATCCATTTGAAATAGCTTGAACTTTAAGATACAAGCAATTCCCAACAGTAGTCTTATTGATTCAAGCCTTGCTACTGGTGCAAAGGTTTCATCAAAGTCTACCCCTTCAATTTGAGTGTATCCTTGAGCCACAAGTCTAGCTTTGTTCTTTGTAACAATTCCTTGTTCATTTGACTTGTTCTTGTACACCCATTTTGTACCAATCACATTTATGTCATTAGGTCTAGGAACAAGATTCCACACTTCATTCCTTGTGAATTGACCTAATTCCTCTTGCATAGCACAAATCCAGTATTCATCAGTGAGAGCCTCCTTGATGTTTTTAGGTTCTATTTTGGACACAAAACAAGAACCTGAAATCACTTCTCTTGATCTAGTGCTCACACCTCTGTTGGGATCACCAATTATTAAATCTTTGGGATGATCCTTCTGTATTCTGATGGAGGGAGGTTTGCTTGAATCTTCTGACCTTGTATCATTTTGAGTGAAGTTATATTGATCATTCTTTTCTTCAGCTTCAATCTTGATATCAGCAGATGTTCCAACATCTTCTGGGACATCTGTAGGAGCATCATCAATTATCACATTTATGGATTCCATGATAACATTTGTTCTGTAGTTAAATACTCTATATGCTCTGCTGTTTATAGAGTATCCAAGGAAAATTCCTTCATCACTTTTAGGATCCATTTTTCTCCTTTGCTCCCTATCTGCCAGAATATAGCATTTACTTCCAAACACATGAAAGTACTTCACAGTGGGTTTTCTGCCCTTCCAGACTTCATATATTGTGGACAGGGTTCCTTTTCTCAAGGTAACTCTGTTATGGATGTAGCAGGCAGTGTTCATAGCTTCAGCCCAGAAATACAGAGGTAACTTCTTAGCATGGATCATAGCTCTTGCTGATTCTTGAATAGTTCTATTCTTCCTTTCAACAATCCCATTCTGTTGAGGAGTGATAGGAGAAGAATACTCATGATTGATTCCTTCTGAAGAACAGAAATCTAAGAACTTTTGATTCTCAAATTCTTTTCCATGATCACTTCTTATTCTGATCACACAGCTGGATTTTTCCCTTTGCAATCTTTGACATAATTCTTTGAATACATCAAATACATCTGACTTTTCTTTGATGAAGTTTATCCATGTATATCTTGAAAAATCATCAACCACAACATAGGCATACCTTTTACCACCAAGACTTTCAACCTGCATAGGTCCCATAAGATCCATATGTAAAAGTTCCAAAACTTTGGAAGTTGTCAAATGTTGGAGCTTTGGATGGGACATCTTGGTTTGTTTGCCTATTTGACATTCACCACATATTTTTCCATCATCAATCTTCAGTTTGGGAATACCTCTTACAGCATCCATAGATATGATCTTCTTTATGCCTCTGAAATGAAGATGACCTAGCCTTTGGTGCCATAGTTTTACTTCTTCTTCTCTAGCTAGAGAACAAGTTGAAGTGGGACTGAAGTCTAATGGCTCCCACATGTAACAGTTGTCTTTTGACCTTGCACCTTTCATGACAATTTCTTGCTCTTGGTTAGTCACTATGCATTCAGTTTTTGTAAAGTTTACACTGTATCCTTGATCACATAGTTGACTTATACTGATAAGGTTAGCAGTTAACCCTTTAACTAGCAATACATCATTTAGTCTTGGAACATCTTGACAGTCCAAGGTTCCAACTCCTTTGATCTCTCCTTTAGCTCCATCTCCAAAAGTTACATACCTGGATGAATGTGATTTTAAGTTCACTAGAAGATTCTTCAATCCAGTCATGTGCCTTGAACATCCACTGTCAAAATACCAGTCTTCTTTAGCTGATACTTTCAGTGATGTATGTGCTATGTATGCAGTACTTTTCTTTGACCAGATGAGTTGAGATTTCTTTTGATGCCTCTGCCCTGTGTGTTGTTCAGCTGATCTCAAAGCTTGATTGTTGATCTGGTTCTTGGGACTGTGGCTTTGATCAGTCTGAGTGTCAGCTTTTGGTCTCCAAACCTTCTTGATGACCTCTGTCTTCTGCTTAGGAGGTTGCTGATTCCTTTGATGTCTAAGCACTTTCTTGGTACCTTCTACTTTCTGTTTGGAGGGTTGCTGATACATCTGATTTGGATATCCATGTAGCTTATAACAGTGAGGTTTGATATGCCCAAATCTTCCACAGTGATGGCATCTCCATCTTTGATACTTCTTCTTCATTTTGTTCTTTCCAGAATGTTGAGACATCTGTTGGAACATTAAGTTAGTCTTTGTGTTCTGATGTTGAAGCATCTGTTGGGACATCTTGTTTGACTGTGTAATTTTTGAAGTAGCTTTGCTGGAGCTGGCTTCATCTCTGTTATGTCCCAGTCCACTTTTGTCCCCTGAATGTTTATTATTGCAGAGAATAGCATCCAGTGTATTTGAGCTGCTGTTCATCATTCTAACAGATTTGGACATATGTTCCAGCTTAGAATTGAGAAGAGTTACTTCACTTTTTAAGGTATCAATGATTACTTGATCACTTGCTTTTTCTTCTTCTAGTACTTCATTCTGCTTCTTTAGCTTTATGACCTCACTGCATACTTCAGTACTACTCTTGTACAGATCCTTGAAGGCTTGCTCAAGATCTGCATAAGTAAGCTCTCCACAGCTGGAATCACTATCATATTCACACAGTCCAGCTAGAGCAGTAATATGCTTAGCTGATTCTTCTTCTGACTCTCCTGAGTCTTCATCAGACCAGGTCACAGAGAGTCCTTTCTTTTGCCTCTTTAAGTAGGTAGGACATTCAAACTTGATGTGTCCATATCCTTCACATTCATGGCATTTGACTCCTTTATCTTGACTGGTCTTTTCAGCAAACTTTGACTTTCTGTTAGCATCATATGTTCTCCTGTTCTCAGAGTTTGTGTTTCTTCCACTGGATTTGGATTGGCCTTCCATTCCTCTGAGAATCTGTTTGAATTGTCTTCCAAGCAAGGCAAGGTTTTCTGATAAGCTTTTGTCATTTGCTGATTTATCATCTTCTTCTTCATCTGCATTTGAAACCAAGGCAATGCTTTTGTTCTTTTTAGCATGTGTGTCATTCATTCCCATTTCAAAAGTTTGAAGGGAACCAATGAGTTCTTCAGCTTTCATGGAGCATATGTCTTGAGCTTCTTCTATTGCTGTGACTTTCATGTCAAATCTTTTTGGCAAAGATCTGAGAATCTTCCTTACAAGCTTTTCATCAGTCATCTTTTCTCCCAAGGCTCCAGAAGTATTGGCTATATCCAAGATGTTCATGTAGAACTCATGAATTGATTCATCTTCCTTCATTCTCAAGTTTTCAAACTTGGTGGTGAGAAGTTGAAGTCTTGA
Organism: Lathyrus aphaca; assembly: GCA_963966055.1. NCBI lineage: Eukaryota > Viridiplantae > Streptophyta > Magnoliopsida > Fabales > Fabaceae > Lathyrus > Lathyrus aphaca. Next base: position 182,911,803 of record OZ014520.1, read on the forward strand.
CATTTTTACTTTTGATGTTCCTTCATGAGTTGTCTTGAGGGTATCCCACACATCTTTGGCCAGCTCACAATGATGCACCAGTCTGAAAATATTTCTATCAATGCCATTGAATAAAGAATTTAGGGCTTTTGAGTTGCCTAGTTCTGAATCTTCTTCCTCTTTACTCCATTCTTCTTCAGGTTTCAGAACTATTGATCCATCTTTGGTGTCTTTAACAGGATGTTTCCATCCAACAATTACTGCTCTCCATGCCCTGTTGTCAAGTGACTTTAAGAATGCAATCATTCTTGGCTTCCAGTAGTCATAATTAGAACCATCCAGTATAGGTGGTCTATTTACTGACCCTATATCTCTGTCCATGTTACAGAATTTGTTTTCCCTAGATCTCACCCAGTATAAACAGGCAGGGTGCCTGCTCTGATGCCAATTGAAATTCTGTAATGAGATGTCCTAAGAGATGTTCCAACACTTAATAGGACATTTGACAAATTTTAACCAAAACTTAAACAGCAGGAAAAATAAACAACACAGAAGTTTGTTAACCCAGTTCAGTGTATAACCACACCTACATCTGGAGGCTACCAAGCCAGGAGGAAATCCACTATTAGTAATATTAATTCTAGACTTAAACCACCCTGTTTAATCTATCACTTAATACTTACCCAATGCAATTTCTACCTAAGACTCACTTAGATAAGAGTACCCTACTCACTCCCCCTTAATCACCCAGTGATCAAGTTTACAAGTTTACAAAAGTTGAAGACATCCTTCAAAAATAACAGCTTGATTTTACTTCACAGTTTCAATCAAGTCACAAATGCACTTTTGCTTAAAAGCTCATAAAGTGGTACATAAAAGCAACCTGCTATTAAAACACTAGACACCCTATTTAGTCTTCTGAAATTCGTGCACAATTCTATGAGATTCTGTTGTTTAAATAGGTTCTGAATTTTGGGCTTTCTGTAGAATGATCCAGCCCTAATGTGCAGCAGCTGTCACCTTGAATTTAGGGTTTGTTACCTCCTATATTCTAGGTGCATTAGGTCTTCTGTTTTAATCTGAATCTTCAATTTAAAAACTCCCTACAGATGCGCCTTGGTCTGTTTTATCCAGCATTAATTAATTCCAGATAGTTCTCCTTAAATATCTCTGATCTGTTAATCAATAATTAATTCTGGTAGCAGGTCTGAGATGTCTCAACATCTGTTGGGACATCCTGACAAAACTGAACTTAGTCATTTATACAATGTCCCAACATCTGGTAGGACATCCTGAACCAAGTTCACATACTCTGTTTGCTAATGTCCCAACATCTGATAGGACATTCTGAACTGAATTTAACATTTCTTGTTTGGTCAAAAATTCTGCCAATTCTTAAACATCTACACTCATTCATTTATCAAGTTTTGATAGCCATCCAAAACTCTGCAGAAAACTCTCCGAACCTCAAATCCTCCATTAAAGCTTCATTTTCAGCCTCCTCCTGGGCTTAAAACACAAGGACCCTCAAAGGCTTCCTAAAAGTATATGAACAGACCTTAAAATCAAACACATACAATAGTCTCCCTCTCCCCGATGGATGACCAAGCTAGCCTCCTCTTGGGATTTGTGCAATTGAACCTCTCCAGACAAAGGAAAGTCTGATGACCACATCTCTAAAAATGTCCCAACAGACAAAACACTCTTCATATAGAGCCAATCTCCCAACAAATTTTCATCCTCCCATCTTAGGCTTCATATAAGATACAAATAAACCAAGAGTCAGTCTTTCACAAAGAAGCTTCACACCTGGGCTTCCAAATCAGGACACAGATAAAACTTTCCCATATAGTCAGTTTTCTTTGTTTAGCTTCAACCTTGGGCTTCAATCAAGGCACATATAAAACAAATCTTCCCTCTTTAGAGATGACAATTTCTCTCTATTGAATACCTTTTAGCTTCAACCTTGGGCTTCAATCAAGGCATAAACAGTCAAACACTTTACAATCACTCAAAAAATAGTCATAGTCTTGGACTTTAACTATGCTAATAACATCAATACAATCATAGTCTTGGACTTTAACTAAGTTAATTCAATATAGTCATAGTCTTGGACTTTAACTAATCTAGCAACATCAATACAGTCATAGTCTTGGACTCTAACTAAGCTAATTTCCCACAGTCATAGTCTTGGACTCTAACTAAGCTAAACATTCAACCCTTCTTGAGATATGCAAATCAAGATAACCCATTCAATTGTCCTGAGCTATGCAATTCAGGTCAAATATTCAGTCCTCCTTGAGCTATGAAATTCAGGGTACCCATTCATCCTTTCTTGAGCTATGCAAATCAAGATGCCATTCAGTTTATGCCTTGAGCTCTGCAATTCAAGCAAACAACCAACCAGTTACAAACAACTGTTTTCAGCTTCAATCCTGGGCATTGATCAGGACATAAACAAACTTTTCAGCTTCAATCACGGGCTTTGATAAAGATACAAATACAAACTTTGAGCATCCATGTCCTGTGCTTTAACCAGGATACAAATCAACCCCTTTCTCATAGCTCTAGCCTTTTAGGAGGAACTACGATGCTCTTATCCCTCAATTCTCTTTTTGGGGGTACGCAGGCAAAAAGTCATAAGATATTTGCGAGCACACAAAACAAAAAACAACAATTAGGTTCTTAGATCTATGAAAAGCATCAGAAAATTATGATAATACAGAAACACAAAAACATCAATATCATCTTATCTTACCAACACTCATCTCATACCCAGACCCAAATCAACGAAACCCTATCAATATCAAAAGAACAAATTTTGCACTAGACCAAAGGTGAAATAAGCTAAAGAAGAACCCAAAACCATGTGGGCATCTGTTAAATAACATTATGCAAAGTGAGGTGAGTTTAAGATATATTTTCCCTTCCATAACCAGCTTCACCAAGAAAAAATAAGAAATCAGAAAGTAGCAAAAATGCGATAGTGATTAAAGACCATAAAAACCGAGCTACAAAATATCCTCGCGTCACATTCAGATTATAAACCATTGCTTCTAGACTGTGAATTAATGCAGGTCGCTAATAGAAGGTACAATTTCATATTTGAAAATAAGTGGTTGTTAGAATATGGAATTAAAGAAGCAATGTATTCAGGCTGCCTGGAAGTATGGTGAAGTTATTAATATTGAGAATCGATTGATGTCATGTGTTGCTCATCTGTCCCAACTGAATTGAAGCAGGTGTGTGAATTTTATCAAATAATTACAGAGGCACATGGATGTTATGGAGAGCTACCGCGGTAATCACGAGGCTTACATTGCAGTAATTTTTTCGCAAGCTCAAATTCAGTATAATAAAATTATTGGAAGTAGAGGGCCAAGATACATTGGCTTAAAGACGCTGATTCGAATACGAAATTTTTTCATCAATCAGCCACAACTAGAAATACTTTTAAGAATATAGAGAAATTGATAAGGGGAGATGGTAACGTGGTTATGGATCATTAGGAATTGGGTGTGGTCACAAAATTCTATTTTGAAAATCACTTTCCGACGACGGATGGGACGTTTGACTTGGTTATTTACTATGTCAAAACAGTGATCAATGACGGGGATATGGTAGATTTTTGATTGATTTTACTAAAGCATAATTTAATTTGACTCTCTTAGAAATGCACCCAAATAAGTCGCCTGGACCGGACGGTTTTAATCCGGGTTTTTATCATAATTTTTGGGACATTTGTGGTGATGACATTTTTGGAGCTACAAAAAGGATGTTAAACCAAGGTTTTTCCCGACCTAAATTAATGATACAAATATTTTCTTAATTCTTAAATGTTCTCCGCCTAATAATATGAAATATTTCTGGCTTATTGCTTTGTGTAATGTGATTTACAAAGTGGTATATAAAGATGGTGGGACGGATAAGTGTGTATTAGAGGAACAATCGACTTTTATGGAGGGACGGTCTATTCTGAATAACGCCATGATTGCTAGTGAAATTATACATGCTCTCAAAAGGAAGACAAAGGGTAACAAGGCACACCTGGCTCTTAAGATTGATATCAGCAAAGCATATGATCGAGTGGATTGGGGATTTATGAAAGTGATGTTAAAGAAGATGGGTTTTGCTGACAGATGGATTCATTGGATGATGATGTGTGTTAGTTAGGTTCAATATAATGTTCTTGTTAACTCTGAGAGTTTCAGACATATTAAAACAGGAAGAGTATTAAGGCAAGGAGACCCACTGTCTTTGTATCTCTTTATTCTTATAATTGAAGGCCTTTCGACCCTTTTAAAGGGTGTAGTGGTGAAAAGAGATATTCACGGGATCCAGATTTGCAGAGGGGCACCAAGTGTGTCCTATCTACTTTTTGTTGATGATTACTTTTTAGTTTGCAGGGCCAATTTAACTGAAGTGAGATTTCTCATGGGCATACTCAACCTATGCTAACGCGTCAGGCCAGGAAATTAATTTTTCAAAGTCTGAAGTGTTCTTTAGCAACAACTTATCGTTGCCTGTAAAGGAGGATCTTGCTAATATTATGGGAGTTCAACACATTATTGAAACAATTACTTATTTAGGGTTACTTTCTATGTTTGGAAGGAGTAAGAAGTCAATCTTCTCTTTCATCAAGGACCAGCTATGGAAAAGAATCAGCTCATGGAGATGTTGTTCATTATCAAAATTCGGTAAGGAGGTTATGATCAAATTTGTGCTACAAGCTATTCCTTCATACATTATGAGTGTTTATATTCTCCCAGATGCGGTGGTTAATGATATTGAGAAAATGTTAAACTCTTTTTGGTGGGGGAGGGAGTAATAACAAAGGAATACAATGGATGGTGTGGGAAATACTCACACTTACGAAAAGTAAGGAGGGTTAGGATTTCATGATTTTAAAGCTTTCAATATGGCGATGGTAGTTAAATAAGGATTGTTTATTATGTCTTAACCTCAAGCTTTAGTGTCTCAAATCTTTGAAGCAAGGTACTTTTCTAGAACTTCTTTTTTTGATGCTAAGCCAGGGTATAATCCTAGCTATGTGTGGATGAGTATGTGGAAATCTAGAGAAGTTCTAACACTTGGTTGCTGGTGGAGCATATTGGGTGGTAGTAGAACCAACGTGATGAATGAACCTTAGCTTCAAGGGAAAAGAAAGGGTTGTTTGAGTGGGCCGCAAAACCAAGGTGTGTATGATATTACTGTTAGAAATATCATGCTTAATAATGTTAAACAATGTGACATGAGAGCTCTAAGGGATAGTTTTGATTATGCAACAGTGAAGGATATTCTTCAAGTACCTCTAGTGGATGAGGTTACGGAGGATAGATTGGTGTGGAAGGAGGAAAAAAGTGGTAGTTATAGTGTGCAGTCAGGGGGAAATGTGTGGATGAATGCTAAGAAAAATCCTTTTATTCTAAACAACAAGGAAAATTGGAATAGTATCTGGAGTATTAAAACACCTACTATAGTGAAATATATTTTATGACGAATTTGTCAGGAGTGCTTACCTACCCATATGCGGCTTCGACAATATCAAGTACAGTGCACTTGAGCTTTTCTGTTTTGCAATAATAATAATGAAGATGATTGACATGTATTCGTTGGATGTCCTAATACGTACACTTGTTGGAATTCAGCAAGTTTAAGCAATATTATTGATCAAAGAACTAACTCTTTTCATGATGTAAAATCGCTCATTCTTGATATTTGTAGTAAGGAAGATAGGATACTGCGGGTAAAGTAGCAGTTGCGATTGAGGTTATGTGAAAAAATAGGAATGATCTTATTTGGAATGATGATCATGAGAATGGCCCCAAAATTGGTTGACTTGCATATCATAAATGGAAAGAATGATTTTCGGCACAACAAGTTCATGATAATAATAATGGGCAACAACAAATTCTTCATTGGAACCCGCCATTTAATGGGTGGACTAAGTGCAACTTAGACACGAGTTTTAATAATAATAGAGGCACGACGAATAAAGGTTGTGCCTTAAAGATGATTTCGGTAACTTTATCTCAGCATGAGTAGCTTGGATTCCAAGTAACCTTTCTGTTCTTGAAGCGGAAGCTCTAGCTCTCAAGGAAGCAATTCAAAGTGTGATTTCTTTAGATATTTGATCGGAGTATATTTGAAAGTGATTTTCTTAGAATGGTTCAAGCTTGTCATTCAGTTACTGTAGAAATTTCCGAATTTTATTCTATAATAAGATATACTAAGTTGTTACTAAATAATTTTCCTAACTTTGAGGTTAAGTTTATTAAACATCAAGTGTATATAGTTGCCCATTCGTTAGCGAATGCAGCCAATTCTTGGACTAGACATAATGTTATTCATGTAATTCCTCCTTGTCTTGAACTTTTGATTATGAATGAGAAATCATAGTTTTGATTTGTTAAAAAAAAGGTTTTAATTGATTAAGGCATTAATGCCAATTTATTTTGATTCATTGATTGATCAGATTTAGAGCTCTATGGTCTTGAAATCGATTAATTTTTTAGGTTTAATTGATTCATTAGATTTATTTTTAATTTTAAAAGGACTTAATCGATTAATCCTTTGCTTTAATCGTTTGTATCACAACAAATGAATTTATGATATCAAGAGAGCATATTGTGACTTAGTTAGGTATATCAAAATAATAATATTGATACCCCTTTACTACTAACTTCATTTATCAAATTGATAATATTGATTATGAATTTGGTGCAAGGATTGCATTTGAAAATTCATCTTTTATGACAAATTTGATCAAAGGTCAATGTCTATTATTTATTTAATTTTTACATAATAATGATTTTTATTAGATGACATTGTTATTTGCTAAGTCATGTAATTAGTAAAACCTCAATGTTGCAACTTTTAGTAGCAAACACTATAATTTAAAGTTGGATTTAATACGTTGTTAGAATTTTTTATATTTGGTGAGATTTGTAAGATTATTATTTATCAATAGATGAAAAGTGTTATGCTAATTTGTATTCAACTTTTATCCCATATATGTCCTTATGTACTAAAAAAAAGTATAAACTTGATTTTGTTTCTAATATTTGTTTATTTAGTTGACCAAATTTTAAATTTGTAGTCTTTATTGAACCATAAATAATTTTTTTATGCTATACAGAAAATATTAATTTTCTTTTTTATGGTTGTAATGTTTTTTTACAATTGAAATGAAAAACCTAAGGTATTAGGCAGTTTTGGTATACCTTTCGGTGCTCACAAGCACAATTAATCTCCTTTCGAGTACCCCTAATACTCGTTTTATTAAATCCCAGAACATAACCGACACCATCTGTAAACCTCAACTTTTTCCATTCATTGTACATTACATTATTAAATCTCAACAATAATTAAAGTTTGCTCTATTATTATTACTTGACTCTTCACATTCATTTCATTCTCCATGCAAATTTCATTTTTCCAAGTTTTAATAATAAATCTAACCGATATATAAATAACTAATCCAAAATAACAGATATATTAATTGAAGGTAAAACAGCAGATTTATCATACACTTTCTGTGTTCTTTCTGGAAAATCTTTCTCTTAGCAAGTTGCAACAAACTGGTAATTATTTTTTGCTTTTTTTTTTTTTTTAAGGAAAATGTTAATATGATAACTTGATTCCTAGGAGTTTAATGTTGTTTCTAAATTCTTGTGTTTTTATTATTATTATTTTTTTATTTTTTAACTTTTTTTGCTGTTAATTTTTCCAGTGTCAGAAAGTGTATCTGGTTGAAACTTTGGGTTTGAGATCTATTTTGGCAAGGTGAAGTTTTGTACTTTCTTAGTGATAATTGGCACTGAGATTTGAAATCTAGCTTTTTGACTTGGTTCTTGTGATTATGAAGACACTTGTTGTTGTTGAAGAGCGTAAGAATCGATACTATAGCAGGTCTAAGCCACAAGACCATGGTAGATTTGAGTATTCATCTTCCAAAGACTTTATAGGGATTAATTGCAGGACTTTTGAGCCTGGTTTAGCTTTATTACCTACTACACCTTTGAAATCTTTTGATGAAAGCTCTAATTTGAAAACTACTCCGAAGAGTAGTCCAATTCCAATGAATGGAAAATGTTTTAGAAATGAAAGAGTTTTTGATGAAAGTGATGGAAGCATTTTGTTATCTGAGTTATGGGCTGGACCTACATACTCAAATTCGCCACCACCTAGTTCGTTGCCGATTCCGAAGTTTTCCGTGAGGCCTAAAAGGACTGTGTCGCTTGATCTTCCTGGTTCGTCTCCGGAGATTGAATTGCGTGTCATGGCTAAGTCTGCGCCGTCTTCTCCGAGTAGGGAGCGTGTGGGTTTTACTAGGGATCTTTTTGTTAATGCTGATTCTGCTACTAAGACGTTGTGTCGGATTCTCAATCTTAACATTAGCGATGAGTGAAATGCAAGGAGCATTGTAATCCTGTAAATAAGTGTGTACTATGAAACTGGGTTAGTTAATGCTATAGATGTATATAAAGGTTCAATAAAATGTGTAGTCTGAGTTGGTTTGAGTTTGTGTAGCTGAAGGTTAGTGATTTTGAAAATGGACTAGGCTTGATTTGGTGTGCGTGTGCGTGCACGTGCGCTAGAGGAATCTGTCGTAGCAGGCTTTGGTAAGCTTCCATGAAAATGATTTGGAAACAGAATGACGGTAACAGGTAGGAATGGCATCAATTAGACTTTCGTTGGCTGCGATTATTGGTCCTGAAGAATGTTGTATCATACAAATTGATTCTTGAAACTTAGCAGAAGCTTTTTCTCGTATAATGGTTAACTTTCCTTTACTCTTGACATAGGATTTAGGCCTCTTTCACTATCTTTTCTGATTTTTTCAAAGAAAAGTTAGAAGGGATTTGTAGTTTTTTGTTGCATTTTCTACTGTTTTCTAGGATAGATCTATGCCGTTCTACCAGCTAGTTAACCACCTGATAGATTTCCTTCTGGTTCTGAGTAATGCTTGTTTCTTTAGTCCTAATCCTCACCTGGCTTTTCGTCCACTTCTATGGAGAATGTTGACCATGCCATGCCAAAATTAAAGGTAAGATCTTGCTTGATCACTGTTTTTAAATGCTTGCATTATACTATTTTCTTGCTGTTACATTACATTTAATGAGAATTGTTCAAAATGTGAATTTGAATCAGGAAGGCAATCTTTATCAATGCTGTTTCAGACATGGCTCCTGAAATGTGGTCAGTTGCAAGCAAACTGGTCCTTTGTGGCTCGAAACTTTGTTTTTCTGTAACTAGTGTAGCTTGTTTGGTCTGTAAAGTAAAGTGTTAACTACTACTGTCTATGGCCCTATGGGACATCATTATGTATTTGGTGTCATGTTTGAACCATTCAGAATGGTCTATTTACCTGAGATTGTGATGGTTCTTTTATACAGAAACCAAATTTCATGCGAGAGAGTGTCGCGGGAAGATTTAGTATCTATATATATAAACATTATTCCATATGTTAGTGACTGATTCGACGATCTGCTATGTTTTTTTTGTGACATTTCTAGTTTAGAGAGAATGATACCATCAAAGAAATTGATGTTTAGTAACAGTTTAGAGACTAAGCCGTGTAAAGATCTCAAAAATTTGTGAACACCATAAATTAGATCCTTTTCTTGGGTACAAATGAAAGAAGAAGAAAAAAAGCTACATGGAGGAAGTATAGGCTACCGTCCCGTTCATTTTTAACTTGCTTGTAGATGGAGGAAACACACACATCAAGAGGCTTATACATCTAAAGGAAGCTTCTTGTGATTAAGAAATCAAGAAAAGTTGGTAAAAAAAAAAGTTATCATAAGACAAATATAATTCCCCATAAACTATGAAGCACTATAGAGATAGATTTAGAGACTGATAATTTGACATTGTTAAAAATTTGTAAAAATTAAGGATTGTGACATGATATAATTTGAAGTTGGATATGGATACGATACAAAAAGAAATTGGATATGATATGATTAGTCATTATCTTGTTATATATTTGATGGGAGCAACATTCAAAAGGGATTGAAGCAAGATAATCTTCTAGCTTTGTTCCTTTTTTTCTACTAGTGATTGACGGGCTTACTGAGTTGTCCTATAGGGCACTTGAGTTGGTCATTTTCTATGGTTTTAGGGTGGGATCCCTAAACTTGGTGGTCTCCCATATTTAGTATATGGATGATACCTTAATTTTGATTGATCATTCTTCAGATATTATGGGGCTTATAAAGGTAATTCTTAGGGGATTTGAGTTGACTTCATGACTTTGGGTTAATTTTTCTAAGAGCACTATGGTAGGGGTTAATGTAGACTGTGTCTTTTTGGACTCAACTGGTGATTTTCTTTATTATAAGATCGAGTCTTTTCCTTTTAGGTACCTTCGGTTTCCTATGTGGGATAATCCCCGACTTAAAGCCACTTGAGACTCTCATTAATTTACATAGGCATGTTAGTCTAAGGTGTTTAGTGATCCTTCTTAACTCAGTGCTTAGTGTTATTCTCATTTCCTTCTCTTTCTTGAAAATGTCTATGAAGGTTCTTATTCCTATTTTCTTCTACCTTCCGTTCTTTTGGGCTTGATTCTTACTCAAGATGTAGATAGGTGGTGGTGGCATCAAGCTAGGGACGTGGTTGTCTCTATTCCCCCTACTTACAAAGCCTAAAGAGCTTAATAACCATTCTTCTTATTATTCTCTCTCTCTCTCTCTCTCTCTCATTGGGTTGATTATTTGATCCTTCCCCTAAACTAGTTTAGTTAGGCCCTTCTAAAGTTGTATTATTTTTCTTGGCAACTTTTCCAAGATATGATCACATCTAGAGAGAATTTGTTTAAACGTATGGTGATTGTTGACCATGCATGGCCATCTTGTTCTATGTGTGGGGATGGTAGAGTTGATTTCCCCTTCATTTGTTATTTGTGAGATATCTTCGACTGTATGATATATGATTTTTAAGTGGTTAGTGGTTCCTCCTATGAACATTAGTTTTCTTTTTGTGTTTTTTCCTCTATAAGGATAGGTCGAGGATTAGGGATGGGTATGTCTTGATTTGACATTATGTTGTCTAAACTTGTTGGAATGTCATAAATGATATCCTTTTCACATTTCTTCAATAAACATGAAATAAGTGGAGGAAAATAGTAGTTTCATGTCTTGAAAATGATATCTTTGTAGATCAATAGTGAACTCAAGTATTTTTTTTTTGTTTGAATTCAAAACTTTATCATGTATCTTTATCAATAGCGGTTCAAGAGTATATGACTAGGTGATTGGGTTGAAATGGTTCTGCCACTTTTCTTGGAGGTATATGTTAAGTTAATGGTGGTTATGCCATTTTGAGCTCTAACTTGATCCATATAAGGAGTGAGGTTTTCGTTGCATGGATTTTTCTTAAGTTGTTGTGTTTTTATGGTTTATTAGTAGTATTTTATTTATCTTGTTCACCGTGTGTTTGATTTTATTTATGTTGGCTCTGTTGTTATTTTATTTATTTCTTTAGTGTTTCTCAACTTGACGCACCTTATGCTAATTGAAACTATTTTGGGTGTTTTTTTCCCATATATATATATATATATATATATATATATATATATATATATATATATATATATATATATATATATATATATATATATATATATATATATATATATATATATATATATATATATATATATATATATTGTTGTATCCCAAAATTTGTCCTCTCATCTTCAAGACAATATGCCTCAAGAGGTCTCCTAATAGTCACAAGATTCTTAATTGCTCAAAGGGATTCAAGATTTCATCAGACAAAGCCTCCTCCTAAGCAATGGATCTTAAATTAGGGTTTTGAGTTTCCCAAGGTAAATTGGGTTTCCAAAGCCTCAAGTGGACTTCATGGTATCCATATACTTCAAAGGATCCTCATGTCAAGTTTCAAGACTTGCCCTACAAGTTTGGTCAGTCAGATGCTCGGATAATCAAAAATCGGTTAACTTGGTCAAAAAGTCAACTGTGGTCATCATACAGTCAAACTTCAAGATTTATGGTCAACATCAATATTATGAAGTAAGATTCATCATTTGATCAAGGTTTGATCATGATTCATCAAGGAAACCTCAAATTCATCAAGAATCAGAAGTTACTAAATTAGGATTTTTGCAGGAAAAGTCAATTGTACTTTGATCAGCCATAACTTTCACATTCTTCATCAAACATTTCCCATACAAAGCTCACTTTGAAGGAAATTCAATTCCCTACAACTTTGTATCTCACAAGCCAATGCCGGAAATGCTTCATTTGAGAGATATGAGCCAAGACATTACAGGTCTGTCAACTTTTTTCAAAAGCTCATAACTTGAACATGGAAGATCAAATGGACATGGGACAAAAAGTAGTGATTCGAGGACACTCTAAGCTTTCTAAAAAGTCCTAGAACACACACATGAGATATAAATTGAGAGAGTTATACATTGTTGAAGTTGGACAAATTTGAGAGGTGTATAAGGCAAATAATGACCAAAACTTAAGTTTTTTCCAAATTGGCTCATATTTTTCTAACCCAAACTTAATCATGAGATAATCCACGACCCATAAGTCATATATTCTGATTTTTTATGTTTATTTTATATTTTATTGGATTTAATTTATTCAAATTCAATTTTTATTAAAATAAATATTGAAAAATCAAATATTTGATCTTAGGACTATTTTGGGATAAGATTTTGATGTTTATGATCATTAATATGGATCCCAAATTTGTGCACACCAAAGGAGAAGGTCCTAATATCAAATATTTTACCAAAATAGTAAGGAGAAAACTTCATTCCAAAGTAACCTAATTTTCTTTACCCAAACCCAAAATTCTTGACCTAATTTGTTCCTCTATAAGTATACAACATATCCACATGCATCAAGGACGAAAATCTTACACAAAAAAGGAACCCTAAAATTTTCAAAAAAAAGGCAAAACTAGGGCAAACTCTAAAAACACCTCATAGCAAGTTTTTACGATTCTTTCACATTCAATCATCACCAAAACGCTTCCAGGGGTTGATCTATATACTTTTTGAAGGTTAAAACCATGAGGAACATGTCATATGAACACATGCCTTCTTTAACCTTTTCTTGATCTCAAATCTTTCATTCCATAGCATTTTAATGTATTTTCTTTTCATAATAATGTTCATAATCATATTTAGATGCTTTTTGATCGTTTGTTTTTTAGTTATGATGCAGATTTTGAACAACACCATTGTTAGGGCATTAAGAAGCTCAAGCTTCGAATATCACTATCCAGTCACTTTTAGGCCAAACAAACTGTCCCATTGAGTTCCTAAGGGTCAATTTAGTAGGAATAGATGGTTTTAACTTGTTAAAATTTGCGTTTTCTCAATGTTTTAATTTCAGGAAAATTTACTATGAAAATCGCAGCAAAATGCATAACAAAATTCGCAGGAAAAAGTTTGAAGACGATGGCGTGGCGTGGCACGATTGGTTGGCTGGTTGTGGTTTATGCAGTTTTAATATTTATTTAATTTGTTCTATTTTCTTATCACATGCGCGTAGGTGGCCTGGTGGTGAATATGTTGAAGAATGACCTTTGGGGGGCGGGTTCGTCACCCTGCGACCCTCCCCCTAATTTTTGGTTGTTTTCCCTTCTATTTTCCTAACTTTCTTTCTTTTTCTTATTTTTATTTATTTCTTTTAAACTTTATTTTAATTAATTAAATCATTAACTAAATAAATCTTTTTTTATAAATAAAAAACCAATAATAATTCATAAAAACAATAACTTCTTTTTTCTTTTATTTTGTAAATAAAATAATAATAATTTTTTATAGTTAAATAAATTAATAATAAAAAATTCCAAAAAAATCATGAAAACCTTTTTTTTTCTTTAATAAAATCCAATCAACCGATCTTAATCCGATTCTCGATATTTCTTCTTTCTCCATCCTTATTCTTCTTCGATTTTAATTTCTTCGCTATTTATATTTATTAGAATAAATGTATAGGTTATTTTTTTCATTTATTTGTAATAGATAATAGTTTATTTTCTGTCATTTATTTTCCGCACTCCCCTTATTCCAAATATGTATCCCCCTCCCCATGATATAATAATCTATGAATTATTTTCCGCTTTTAATTCTGTAAATTATTAATGGCGTGGTTAGTAATAATAGGGTGTGAAAAGAATGCATGTGAACAATAAACAGACTTAGCCTGTTAATCAAAAGATAAAATAATCGAATACAACACACTTCTCACACATACACGCCTAGGGTTTCTCCTCTCGTTGCCTTACAAAATATGGTTCAAGTTCCTCGAACGTAGAGGTGTCTTAGAAAAGTTGCCTAAATAAAAATCATCAAGTCCCTTCGATATAAAGATCATAGTCCCTCGATGACCCTTCGAGTTTCCTACGAATAAATGATCTCGTCCCTCGATGACCCTACAGAAAATGATGATAGTCCCTTCGAATTGCTAAGATACCTTTACAAGGTTGCCTTCTATGACCATACGATGACCCTACGCCTGTCCCTTCAAATCCAAGGATAAGACTACTTACTAACTAATAGTAAGGACAGTTCTATCCCTAAAGAAACAAAATAACAAGAAAGACCTTACAATTTAGGGTAAGTAGTTCTTAAATGCTTGCTCACAAATTTTCAAAATACTCTTTACACCTCACATTTTCAAATATTTTCAAACAGTAAACACTTTGTATACATTCATACGAGAATTATTACAAAGTTAAACTGCTAAAATATATTTCTAATCACACACTACACTTTTCAAACTAAGTAAGTAAAGTGAGCTAAGCAGTTAAGAGCCCATGGATAACCATGGATACAAAGGGTGCTAACACCTTCCCTTTGTATAACTTACCCCCCGAACTCAAAATATTTTTCAAAGGTCTTTCCTGTTCTTTTATGCCTTTCTTTATTAGATAAAATAAAAGTCAGTGGCGACTCTTGCTATCCGCAACATAGTTTTTGTGAAAACAAAAACGACAAAGTCAGTTCTCCCACCGTGTTACAAAACTGGCGACTTTGCTGGGGAAACCTATTTAAAAGAGGGGTTACCTTAGAGTTAAATCACTTACTTGTTTGAATTATATGCTTTATTTTTAAGGGTATTTGTTTTGGGGCTACTGTGAGAAAGATCATAACCTGGGTCTAGTGTACGTTAGGTAAGTGGCAATAGACCAAGGAAATTGTACGGCGTATACCGATATGGTTGATCTAGTGGCTACAGTTAGTGTGACATCTTGGTTGGTTCTGATGTTCTTCAAGTCAGTTGAGGATAACATCAGGCTGCCATACGGTGTCATTTACACTAACTTCCCTTTAGAACCCTAATTGACCCATCTTAGCCAGTAGAAAGTAGTCAGATAACCGGCTTTGGTGAAGTATAAAGTTGGTTGATACTCGATGCTACGCTCATTGAGATTCTAATCTTGGGATGTTTTGGTGGGCAAGTCAGTTGCCACACTGAATTACAGCCTTTGAGAAGAATCAATGATATTGAGATCCCTTAGAACCCGATTACTATTGTTAGGACAAGATGAACCAACTAAACTTCAGTGGGGAGGGTACTTACCTACGAACTTCATGCAAGCCTTTAAACCTAAAGCCTTTGTGTGACTTGTTTGTGCTTACCATTTGTTTTCTTTGAACATAACATCATAACATCATGACATCATAACAAAGCATTTTCACTAATCATTTCTGTAGATGTTTAGAATTGGCAGAATTTTTGACCAACAAGAAATGTTGAATTCAGTTCAGGATGTCCTATCAGATGTTGGGACATTATCAAACAGAGTATAAGTATATGAACTTAATTCAGGATGTCACACCAGATGTTGGGACATTGTGTTAATGATTTAAGTTCAGTTTTTCAGGATGTCCCAACAGATGTTGTGACATCTCAAACCTGCTACCAGAATTAATTAATGACTAACAGAACTGAGTAAATTAAGGAAAGTTATCTGGAATTAATTATGGATGGACAAAACAGAATAAGGCGCATCTGTAGGGAGTGTTGTTATATGTCTTCAGCATAATCAGAAAAACTGAATCACCTAGAATCTAGGAAGTAACAAACCCTAATTCAAGGTGGAGGCAGCATGCGTTTTAGGACTGGATTAACCTACAGAAAGCCCAAAATCCAAACACCTATTTAAGCAACAGAAACTCTCAGAATAGAGCACAAATTTGAGAAGACAAAATAGGGTGTTGTGTGTTTTAATAGCAGGTTGTTTTTATTGTACCACTTTATGAGCTTTTAAGCAAAAGTGTATTTGTGTCTTGATTGAAACTGTGAAGTAAGATCAAGCTGTTTTTGTTTGAATTATGACTTCAATTTTATTAAACTTGTAAACAAGATCACTGTGTGATTGAGGGGGAGTGAGTTGGTACTCATATCTAAGTTGTGTCTTAGGTAGAAATTGCATTGGGTAGATATTAAGTGAAAGATTAAACTGGGTGGTTTAAGTCTAGAATTAATATTACTTATAGTGGATTTCCTCCTGGCTTGGTAGCCTCCAGATGTAAGTATGGTTATACACTGAACTGGGTTAACAAATTACTGTGTTGTTTAATTTTCCTGCACTTTAAGTTTTGGTTAAGTTGTCAAGTGTTTAAACATCTCATTCGACATCTCATACCTGATCACAGAATTTCAATTGGCATCAGAGCAGGAACACTGCCTGTTTATTCTGGGTGAGATCTAGGGAATACAAATTCTGGAAACATGGACAGAGATATAGGATCAGTAAATAGACCACCTATACTGGATGGATCTAATTATGACTACTGGAAGCCAAGAATGATTGCATTCTTAAGATCACTTGACAATAGGGCCTGGAAAGCAGTCAACAATGGATGGGAACATCCTGTCCAAGACACCAAAGATGGAGCAAAAGTGTTGAAACCTGAAGAAGAATGGAGTAAGGAGTAAGAAGATTCAGCACTTGGCAACTCCAAGGCCTTAAATGCTTTATTCAATGGCATTGATAGGAACATCTTTAGACTTGTGCATCACTGTGAGATGGCCAAAGATGTTTGGGACACTCTCAAAACAACTCATGAAGGAACATCAAAGGTAAAGATGTCAAGACTTCAACTTCTCACCACCAAGTTTGAAAACTTGAGAATGAAGGAAGATGAGACAATTCATGAATTCTACATGAACATCTTAGAAATAGCCAATACTTCTGGAGCCTTGGGAGAAAAGATGACTGATGAAAAGCTTGTAAGAAAGATTCTCAGATCTTTGCCAAAAAGATTTGACATGAAAGTCACATCAATAGAAGAAGCTCAAGACATATGCACAATGAAAGTTGAAGAACTCATTGGTTCCCTTCAAACATTTGAGATGGGAATGAATGACACAATTGTAAAGAAGAACAAAAGCATAGCCTTGATGTCAAATACTGATAAAGAAGAAGAAAATGATGAATCAGAAACTGATGAAAGCTTATCAGAAAACATTGCTATGCTTGGAAGACAGTTTAAAAAGATTCTCAGAAGGATGGAAGACAAGTCCAGACCAAGTGGAAGATACACAAATTCTTCTGAAAACAAAAGACCTTATGATGCTAATAGAAGGTCAAATTATGATGAAAAGACCAGTCAAGAAAAATGAATTAAATGCCATGGATGTAAAGGATATGGACACATCAGGAATGAATGTCCTACCTATTTAAAAAGGCAAAAGAAAGGTCTCTCTGTAACCTGGTCTGATGAAGACTCAGGAGGTGATTCATAAGAAGAATCAGCTAAGCATATCACTGCTCTAGCTGGATTATGTGAATCTGAAAGTGAATCCAGTGATGGGGAGCTTACTTTTGAAGAACTTGAGCAATCATACAGAGAACTATTCAAAAGAAGCACTGAAATATGCAGGGAGAGTATAAAGCTAAAGAAGCAAATTGAGGCACTAAAGGATGAAAAAGCAAGTGATCTAGAGATCATTGACACCTTGAAAAGTGAAGTAAGTCTTCTCAACTCCAAGTTGGAACATATGTCCAAATCTGTTAGAATGCTGAACAGTAGCTCAAGCACACTGGATGTTACTCTCAACAACAATAAGCATTCAGGGGATAAAAGTGGACTGGGATTTAACAAAGTTCATAAGGTTGAAGCCAGCTCTAGCAAAACTACTTCAAAGTCCATACAGTTAAACAAGATGTCCCAACAGATGCTTCAACATCATGAAAAGAACACAAAGCCAAACATAATGTTCCAACAGATGTCTCAACATCCTGAAAAGAACATAATGAAGAAGATGTATCAAAGATGGATATGTCATCATTGTGGAAGATTTGGACATATC
Source organism: Lathyrus aphaca (assembly GCA_963966055.1). Classification (NCBI taxonomy): domain Eukaryota; kingdom Viridiplantae; phylum Streptophyta; class Magnoliopsida; order Fabales; family Fabaceae; genus Lathyrus; species Lathyrus aphaca. Next base: position 182,930,099 of record OZ014520.1, read on the forward strand.
AAACCTCATTGCTATAAGTTGCATGGATATCCAAATCAGATGTATCAGCAACCTCCTAAGCAGAAGATAGAAGTTACCAAGAAAGTGCTGCATAGACATCAAAGAGATCAGCAACCCCCTAAGCAGAAGACAGAGGTCATCAAGAAGGTATGGAGACCAAAAGCTAGTCTTCATGCTGATCAAAGCCACATGCCCAAGAACAAGATCAACAAACAACCTCGGAGCTCTACTGATGAACAATGCACAGGGCAGAGGTATCAAAAGAAATCTCAACACAAATGGTCAAAGAAAGGTGTTGCATATATAGCTCATACATCACTCAGAGTATCAGCTAAGGAAGACTGGTACTTTGACAGTGGATGTTCAAGACACATGACTGGATTGAAGAATTTGCTAGTAGACTTAAAGTCATATTCATCCAGATATGTAACCTTTGGAGATGGAGCTAAAGGAGAAATCAAGGGAGTTGGGACCTTGGACTGTCCAGATGTACCAAGACTAGATGATGTGCTGCTGGTTAAAGGTTTAACTGCTAACCTGATCAGCATAAGTCAATTATGTGATCAAGGGTACAGTGTAAACTTTACCAAAACTGAATGCATAGTATCTAACAAAGAACAAAAGGTTGTCATGAAAGGAGCCAGATCTAAAGACAACTGTTACACGTGGGAACCTCAAGACTTCAGTCTCACTTCAACTTGCTCTTTAGCTAAAGAAGAAGAAGTGAAACTATGGCACCAAAGACTAGGTCATCTTCATTTCAGAGGCATAAAGAAAATCATATCTATGGATGCTGTGAGAGGTATTCCTAAACTGAAGATTGATGATGGCAAAATATGTGGTGAATGTCAAATAGACAAGCAAACCAAGATGTCTCATCCAAAGCTCCAACATCTGACAACTTCCAAAGGTTTGGAATTATTGCATATGGATCTTATGGGACCTATGCAGGTTGAGAGCCTTGGTGGTAAGAGGTATGCCTATGTGGTGGTTGATGACTTTTCAAGGTATACATGGATACATTTCATCAAAGAAAAGTCTGATGTATTTGATGTATTCAAAGACTTATGCCAAAGATTACAAAGGGAAAAAGCCAGCTGTGTGATCAGAATAAGAAGTGATCATGGAAAAGAATTTGAGAACCAAAAATTCTTAGATTTCTGTTCTTCAGAAGGAATCAATCATGAATACTCTTCACCAATCACTCCTCAACAGAATGGGATTGTTGAGAGGAAGAATAGAACTATTCAAGAATCAGCAAGAGCTATGATCCATGCTAAAAAGTTACCTTTGTACTTCTGGGCTGAAGCTATGAACACAACTTGTTACATCCATAACAGAATTACTCTAAGAAAAGGAACCTTTTCCACAATTTATGAAGTTTGGAAGGGCAGAAAACCCACAGTTAAGTACTTCCATGTGTTTGGAAGTAACTGTTATATTCTGGCAGATAGGGAGCAAAGAAGAAAAATGGATCCTAAAAGTGATGAAGGAATTTTTCTTGGATACTCTATAAACAGCAGAGCATATAGAGTATTTAATTCTAGAACCAAGGTTATCATGGAGTCCATAAATGTGATAATTGATGATGCTCCTACAGATGTTCCAGAAGATGTTGGAACATCTGCTGATATCAAAACTGAAGCTGAAGAAAAGAGTGATCATTCTGAATTCACTCAAACTGATGCAAGGACAGAACAATCCAACAAACCTCCCTCCATCAGAATCCAGAAGGATCATCCCAAAGATTTGATAATTGGTGATCCCAACAGAGGTGTAAGCACTAGATCAAGAGAAGTGATTTCAGGTTCCTGTTTTGTTTCTAAAATAGAACCTAAAAACATCAAGGAAGCTCTTACTGATGAATACTGGATTTGTGCTATGCAAGAGGAATTAGGTCAATTCACAAGGAATGAAGTGTGGAACCTTGTTCCTAGACCTGATGACATAAATGTGATTGGAACTAAATGGGTGTATAAGAATAAGTCAAATGAGCAAGGAGTTGTTACAAAGAACAAAGCTAGACTTGTAGCTCAAGGATACACACAAATTGAAGGAGTAGACTTTGATGAAACCTTTGCACCAGTAGCAAGGCTTGAATCAATCAGACTACTTTTGGGAATTGCTTGTATCTTAAAGTTCAAGCTATTTCAAATGGATGTGAAAAGTGCCTTTTTAAATGGATATCTTAATGAAGAGGTATATGTAGAACAACCTAAAGGATTTGTTGATCCAAGCTGTCCAAATCATGTATACAAACTAAAGAAGGCTCTTTATGGTCTGAAGCAAGCTCCAAGAGCATGGTATGAAAGGCTGACTACTTTTCTTATCAAGCAAGGGTACAGGAAAGGTGGAATTGACAAAACCTTGTTTGTTAAAGATGAAGAAGGAAATGTCATGATTGCTCAAATATATGTAGATGACATTGTTTTTGGTGGGATGTCAGAAAGGATGGTGAAACATTTTGTCAATCAGATGGAATCAGAATTTGAAATGAGCCTAGTAGGAGAATTAACCTACTTTCTTGGACTGCAAATAAAGCAAATGGAGGACTCTATGTTCATTTCCCAAAGCAAATATGCTAAGAACATAGTCAAGAAATTTGGGATGGACAGTGCTACTCATAAGAGAACTCCTGCCCCCACACATTTAAAGCTGACTAAAGATGACAAGGGTGAGAATGTAGATCAAAGCCTATACAGAAGCATGATTGGAAGCTTGTTATATCTGACTGCTAGCAGACCAGACATAGCATTTGCAGTAGGTGTTTGTGCAAGATATCAAGCTGATCCAAAAGTTAGTCATCTTAACCAAGTCAAGAGAATTCTGAAATATGTTAATGGTACTTGTGACTATGGCATAATGTACTTTCATGGATGCAAACCAATTCTCACTGGCTTCTGTGATGCTGATTGGGCTGGAAGTGCTGATGACAGAAAAAGCACTTCAGGAGGATGCTTCTTTCTAGGAAACAATTTGATTTCTTGGTTCAGTAAGAAACAAAATTGTGTATCCTTATCTACTGCTGAAGCTGAATATATAGCAGCTGGAAGCAGTTGTTCACAGTTGGTTTGGATGAAGCAAATGCTCCCTGAGTACAATGTCCCACAAGATGTCATGACATTGTACTGTGACAACTTAAGTGCAATTAACATATCAAAGAATCCTATCCAACATAGCAGGACCAAGCATATTGATATCAGACATCATTTCATCAGAGATCTTGTAGAAGAGAAAGTGATTTCACTAGAACATGTAGCTACAAATCTGCAGTTGGCTAATATATTTACCAAAGCCTTGGATGCTACTCAATTTGAAAACCTAAGGGGTAAATTGGGAATCTGCTTATTTGAAATTTAGCAGTTATGGAGATGTGCCAACATGTCATATGACATTGTGTGGCATGAGCTCCAGATGGCAACACCAGTCTGGTCAAGCACCTTGGGTATTCCACTCCTAAAATTTCTCCAAGTAACGGATACTTATAAAATATCAGCTTGTTTTCAGCTATCCATCTTCTCATCATACTCTCAAAAATGAATTGCATTCTCTAACTGTTTTTCAGAACTCATCAAACCTAAAACTCTTCATCCCTTTCGAAAATGTCTCAACATCAAAACCCTAACATTTATGACGAAATCCTCAACAAGGAAGATGTGGTGCATGCAACCCCCATCTCTATGGTACCCATGGATTCAACTCCAATGGACGAAATCAGAGGAAGTGTTCCTCTTGCTCAAAAGCCAAGAACTCCAAAAAGAACAAAAAATCCTGTTTTCAGCAAGGCCAAAGGCATACCTTCACCATCAAACACCACTCCAAAAGCTTCTGAATACGTGGATGATTCCATAAAGGAGTTGGTAAACAGGATCCTATCTGAGCAAAAAGTGGTAAGTGGCATATCTATCCCTCTGAACACCATGCCAGCTCCACAAGAAGATCAACAAACTCAGGCTGAAAAGGACACTCCTGCTCAACAGGATGTCCCAATAGATGTTGAACCATCTGAAGACCAGCAAAAGGTCTCATCTGATACTGCTGATGATACATCTGAGGACCAGAAAAAGGCCTCCACTGATAGTGATGAAGAAGCTTCCGAGGACCAGCACAAGGCCTCCACTGAAGAGCAAATCTCTGTTGATCCACCAGCTGAAGAGGAAACTGCTCAACCTCCTCCTGTTGTGAACCTAGAGCATGATTCTGATACAGAAATCATTGCTTCTGTAAACCCTAGCATAGCCAAAAGGCTTAGGACTAGGAAAGAAAAGATGAATGCAGGACATGCAATTCCTGAGAAGAAGCAAGCTACACCAAAGAAGGACAAAGATAAAGTTGTCTTTGGTCCTACAAAACAATGGAGCAAGGTGCAAAAACAAAAGAGGAAAGTTGTCACTCCTCCAGATTCAGATGTTGAAGAAGATGTCCCAACATCTCCTCCAAAGAAGAAATCAGCACCCTTAAGGTCATCAACTGCTGTTCCAGAAGCTCCTTTGGACAACATCTCCTTTCATCATGTTTCAAGTGTGAATAGATGGAAGTTTGTTTATCAAAGAAGGGTAGCACTTGAAAGAGAGATGAGCAGTAATGCACTTGAGTGCACAGAGTTAATTGATCTCATTTCTTCTACTGGCCTTTTCAAAACTGTCTCCAATTTCTCTCCTTGCTATGAGCTGCTTGTCAAGGAATTCATAGTCAACCTCCAAGAAGATTGCGCTAATGGTAAGTCTGCTGACTTTAGAAAAGTATATGTAAGAGGAAGGTGTGTAGAATTCTCTCCTAGGATTATCAACCACTACCTTGGAAGAGAATCTGATGGTCCAAATGAGTTAGGAAAGACTGATAACCAGGTTTGCAAGGTTATCACTGCTAATCAGGTCAAGGCTTGGCCAGTTAAAGGGAAGCTCTCAGTTAGCATGCTGACAAGGAAATATGCCATGCTGAATAGAATTGGCACAACAAACTGGGTCCCTACCAACCATACATCCTCAATATCAACTGGATTGGGCAGGTTCATATATGCTGTGGGCACCCAAACAAAGCTGGATTATGGAGCTTATATCTTTGATCAGACATTGAAGCATGTTGGATCATCTGCAACAAAGCTGCCAATTGCCTTCCCTTCCTTGATGTGTGGAATAATGCTGAGTCAGTATCCTGGTATCCTCACTGAGAAGGACACAATTTGCAAAAGAGAAAGCCCTCTGGCCTTCCACTACAAGCTGTTCCTGAGTCATCATGCAGCTGATGTTGAAGCTCCCTCTGGGACATCTGCTGGTCCTTCAAAGGCAAAGTCTCCAATCTCCAAAGCTGCATTGATTGCTGAACTGAAGAGCACTTGCAAAGAACTAGATGCAAGGAAGAAGAAGCTTGAGGAGATTATCCAAAGGCTGGAGATTGAAGAAAGTGCTCAGAAAGCTGCTACTTCTGATGAGGAAACTGAGGAAGAGGAAGAAACTGACTATGAGGAGTCTGAGTGAAATTTGTATGTGAGGATTATGTAATGACAGCTTCTGCATTGTAATTTTAACTTAGTAGCTTTGTGTAATACCTCAAAATTTGCCCTCATTCTCCTTTCCTTTACCGGTGTACGTTTTGCATTCATCTGCATTTTTCACTAGGTCATTAACATTCACGATCATGCATTTCATCGGCTCCCAAGGCATGGAATCAAAATCCTCTTCTGGTGATATAACTCTTCCTATTCAGAGGTGATTTATCCGGCTATTACACTCAAGGTTGCGCCTCAGTAGTGCACATTACAAGTGATAGAGTTCCATCAAGGTTAACAGAGTTTTTGCTATGAACTATGATCCCCCCTGTGCGGAGCCGTATTTGATGCTCGAATCATGAGTTAGGGCTCATTTCCCTAATCATGTGATACTCGACAAAGTTTCCTTGCAAATTGTGTTCGTAAGTGGTCTTGTCGTTCAAGGGATTCCATTATCACCTGAGACGCAATTTATTGAAGATCATAGTGCATGCATAGCTTATTAGGGTTTTCATGACAAATGAATGTTGGTTTATGGTACAAGGGATCAAGTTGCGGATTCTTATGATAATCAGGACATTGTGGTTTTCTTTATAGTTCGTTGTTGGTAATACAGGTCAATGGGGTTTGGATTTGAAGGTTGACTGAAGATCGATAATTCGTTGAAGACTCGAGTTTGAATTAGATTAGGGGTTTAAGTTGGATTAAACATGTTGAGATTGGTCGCAAGGATTACTTGGGTTTCAATAATCTGTTTCCATGCTAATATTCACTTTTTGCCCACTATCCAAATTAAGCCCATAAACTTTGTTTTAGTTCATTATCCACGTTAAACAATTCAATTCTAACCTCCACTTTGGATCCCTTTAGCTCCAGTCTCAACAAATGTTCGATTTTATTCTGAGTTCACTTGTCCACTTTTATAGTCAATTCGTAAAGGTATCCCAGAACCTCATATTATGCATAGTCTTTCATGTCGCGTTTAAAAAATAATTAATTTTCTGTTTTACCACCAAATGCTCATTGGGCTCATCCCATTTAATTGTTGGGCCTATTCCCTCTTTTCTTTTTTTCCTTTCTTTCTTTTGTATTATTATTATTATTGTTAAGGGTGCAAAAAGAAAAAAGAGGGGAAGTATTTTATCAGCTAAAAACATGAAAAGTTTTGCTGTGACATTGGGTTCTACCCCAAAATTCAGAGTTATCAGGAAAAGGTCAATAATAGAAAACAGACAGAAAAATTCAGAAATCTAGTTACATACTAGAAGTTATACCAGAAAGCCTAGAAGGGTGTAGAATATCTATTAGAAAACTCAGTAAAAGAAAAAGCCCTCACAAAAAATACAGTTAGAGTTTTTTGGTTAACTGAATTCAGTTAACAGTTACAACAGAAAAACAGAAAAGGAAAAAAAGGGAAAAAGGAGGAGAATTCATGGAATTGAGTTAACAGAAACAAAAAGAAAAAAGAGGTAACATTCAGATTGGGGGCGGAAGAAATTCTCTTCTTCACCAGGGGATTTGGGGGATTCATTGTCCATAGCTTCTCCATTGCAACATTACTCAAGCTTCATCAATCTTCAAGCATCTTCTACAATCTTTCACACAAGATCTTCATCTTCAATCTCAACCTAATCAATCTCTGTTTCTCTCAACTTCCAGAAGCTCCATCACGAATTCCCCCTCAATCTTACTTTCGGCTCTCGTATCTCCAGCAACCTCTTTGTCATCTTCAACGCCAACAACCATTTTCTTCAACTTCAGTGATCTGTATCTCTAGCACTCATAATCTCCGCCAAGAATTCGCCGAAAACTTCATAGCAGAACCTCTTTATCAAGAATCATCTCTGTCAGTCACTTGTCTTCCTTTGGCCTTCATCAACAACTCCTTCAATGTTTCCTGCACAAATCATCAACAGCAGCAATTCATCAAAAAACAAAATCCTTGAACCTACAACAAAGATTCGGCATTTTATCACTATATCCACAGTGCAATTGCAACAGTGAGTTACACCAAGGAAAATCGCGACAACAAAGAGATCACAGAGAACAGTTTCAGAATCAGAAATAAGGAGAAGAACGATGAATCAACCGAAGACTTACTTATCGTGTCGATCTCGCATATCCTTCCTTGTCTGAACCGGAGGATGAGCGAGGCGGAGAAGTTGATTAGGTGCTTCAGCGGTGACGTGTTGGGAAGTTCGATCGTGTTGCGAGTTCAGTGAGAGACGAACATGGAGGCTTCAATCGAAAGAAGTGTTCGTTGGTGGAGATCGAGTCGTCGCCGCCCTACTGTGAGACATGCCGAAGTGTTAAATGGTGGTGGTCCGACGTCATCTTCGGTTCGTGTCAGAGAGATTGACGTTGACGATAACGAAGGTGAAGAAGAGTGTGTCACGGCGTAGGCTAAGATGTTTTCGGTGAGTTTGTTTTTTTCCGAAGAAGAAGAAGGGATGAACAATGGTGTCTCGAGGAAGAAGAACAGGGAAACGACGCATCTTTGAAGAAGAAAAGGAATTTTCATTTTTATGTTAATCTGATAACATTAGGGTTTCAAAAGTGAACCGGGTTTGGGCCTAACAAATCCCCCATGACCATGGATCCATTTTTGCACCTCCAATTTCATTCAAAACACACCCAGCGCCATCTTCAATGCAACGTGGGCTTCATCACCATATAAGTTTTATCAGCACCACCTAATTACTCCTGCACCCCCCTCTGCGCCAATAATAAAGAGGACTGGGCTTGGGCCAAGTTTTTTTTGCTGTTTGCTGCAACCTGAATTCCATATACACCTCTCCTTGTTCGTTGTATTTTCTTAGAATTTGTTAATTATTCTTGTTAAAAAATTGTTAATTAATTTTCTTACAAATTAATTTTTGTGGATTATTACTTAGTCCATTTTTATTGATAATGTTTAATTAGAATTTTTTGTCGTAATTTTAATTATTTGCTTAAGATTAATTGTGGAATTAAAGTGTTCATAAGTGTTTTTTTTGATCGATTGGATCGATTTGGATTATGGCCAAAGCTTCACAAAGCTAACATGGAAGATGAGCATTTATTTTGCTCATAGGAGACTAAAAGACCCTGCTTGGGGATTTTTTCGGATTTCTTTTTGTGAGGAATCGGCACTTCGATCATGTAAGTAATTTTAAGCTTTTTTGACTTTTATGCATCATTTTAGTCGTATGCGGCTTAGGATCATATAATTTAAGGTGTATGCTGAGCCCTCCCACCTGAGGCATTGGTTATATTTGTGATTTATGATGATATGCGTCGATTTCGGAACTTAGGGATTAGGTTAAGAACCATTAGGATCGCTTCCTTTCACTTTCCCTTAAAATCCACTTTTTTGCCCGTTTCGTCGCAATTATTAAAAATAGTTTTAGGTGTGATACAATTCTGGAAAAATTCATGAGTGATCCTAATCCTCTTAATTAATTTTTCATATTTTTTGTTTCCAGATTTAGGTGGTTTCAATATTTTATTTGGATTTTAGATCACAAGCTGTCCCAAATAGGAAGGTTTTGGCATAAGGGACCGAAATCGATTTTTCCCCATAGGTGTGAGACCTATTTTTTGTGTATGATTAATTACTGTAATTTGTGACATTTTGATGCTCCTTAGGCATTTTTTCATAATTTTAGATGCCCTTTTTGACCCACTTTGTGGAGTTGTTTTTTGGGTGATCATTCTTTGCTACCTTGCTAGTCAAGTAATTGTTTTGGAACTTTGGTGCATAATTTTGTGGAATCCTTTTGGACCATGTAAGATAATCACCATATCATTCCAGGGATTTAATTTCATAATTTTTAAAGGCTTTTTGCTATTTTTCCATGTCACCTAGATCCTAGGTTGATTCATGTGTTTATGTGTCGCATAACCTAAGTGTTAAGAAGGCATTCATGCCATTTTCTTGAGGGGATTTTTGGTAGCTTTTAGGAGTTGATTATATGTCATTTGTATGTCTTTAATTCCAGTCATAGGTCATTTTTTGAACCATAATCATTTGGTTTGTTTTGGTGCTTTAAAGTGCATACTTATGTGAATTAACTTTAACTTAAACTAGCTTCTCTTCTCCTCTAAATAATAACTTGAATTATGTGGAAATCATTAATGCCTATTTATGCATTCTAATTTCATCTCATACTTTGTATGCTACTGACCCATAATCATTTCATTCATATTCACATGCCAATTCTTCCTTAGTTTGCATCATGTGCGATCTTATGCGATGTTTGTTCCATTTCATCTCACATCTTCTTCTCATTGCTCCATATGCCTAATCCATTGCATCCATGATTGTATATTCATTCATCCATCTTCATAAGCATTCACTACTTACTTTGATGTTCATTTCATGTATTAATTCATGTTTGTAAGCCATATGCATTCATACTTCATCCATAAACCCTAATTTGCATTTATGTGAACTTAGGTGAACTTTTTGTACATAGTTTGACAAGTTTGACCTTGTGAGGTATCCTAGCATACTTAGGGACATATATCATGTAGATACTGACTTTAGAAGTCATGTGACCTTTAGGTACCTTCACCTTTAGACTTAGGTCTTATTTTGAACCCTAGTTCCATTCTAGGACGTTTATGGTACTTAATCACTTTCATGCTTTGATTTTACTTTCAATATGCATTGTCATGCTAATCTTTGTTTTGTAGGGGGAAGATTGAGGTAAGCATTACTTCATTCCAATCTCTTATGCATTTTAATTGTGTTTGCCTTAGCACTTTGTGCTTTGCTTTCAGGCTTTCCCTTTCTTTAGAGACAACTTAACTTCCTTAGGAAGTAAGTTAGTTTCTAAGCTCTCTTTTCTTCTTTTCCTTTTCTTCCTTAGGATTAGAAAACCTCATTAACTATAGGACCTCTCTTGTAAATAAACAAATAAAATTAGGGTTGTGTCTTAGTCCCCTTAGGTTGTCCTTTTTTCAACTTGAGTCATTCTTTCTTTCCTCATGAAGAAAATAATAAAACATCTAAGGATAAACCGAACAATCTCGTACGACACGAGACTTTGTTGCGGAGTGTTTATATGCATCCTGTTTCGGGGCGAGGTATAAATATTCCCCGCGATGGATAGGTCTTAGTACAAGACCGTTCACAAACAAATTCAAAACACTTCTCTTAAAAGACAAAAACAAATAACAAGCGACTATCCTGCGGGAACTTCTTTTCTCATCTTATTCATTCACAACGCGAACTCGCGACGACTTGTCTTTCATGCAAGACGGTAAACGCACTCGTACCAGACGAGCCTGCAACACCTGAGCATAGACATACGCAGTTCCAGCATAAAAAACACAAACAAATAGTTCCCGCCTTAGTTAGGCGAACTACGTCGACTCTGATCCTCATTATCCCGATGAGGTACGTAGGCAGCGGGTGTCGTACCCCGCCATATGAACCTATTTTGGGTGAGATCTTCGTATCGACAACCCACGAGATCAAATTTTCTCGGGAGTCCATACTACGTGATCATCGACACAAGGTTTAAAACAAAGTCCTGGAGTTATGGAACTTTCTCAACTGTTTGATGCACGTGTCAAATTCATACATTCTTGACAGTCAATCAACTCCATTGAGTAAGTCTATTCCAAGTGAGGTTTTCGTATCGAGCCACGCGAGGGCGAACCCTGGTGCCCAATACTACGCAACCATCAACCGATGTTTTAACCAAAAGGGTTCTAAAGGCCCTCAGAGTCGACGACTTTAATGAAAACAACTGAGCACACACGCCAAGAGCTTGACGGTTGTCAGTATTTCCATTAAAATCTACTCCGAGTGAGGTTTTCGTATCGACAACCCACGAGAGAGGTTCTCTCGGGAGCCCATACTACACAACCTCGCTAACTTATGTTTGTACTCGAAAGCCCGGGCATAGAGCTTTTCCCTCAAGTTTCTTTTGCAAAGTATCGATCCAAATTATAGTACCAAGGAGCCACAAGATATATAAGATGGAATGCGATAAAGAAAGCGATAAAAATAAACAAGCAAGGCATAGAAGCAAACATTCAAACAAACGCGGAAACCTAGACTAGGCTTGACTCGCATAGGGGTGAACCAATCCCCAGCAGAGTCGCCAGCTGTCGTACCCCGAAAAATACGACCTTACGCGATCCGAATGGAACGGAGCCGCGCGCCGGACGGACTGAAGAGTCGCCACCTAATTCTATTTATTCCCGAAGAGGGAAAGGGAAGATATAGATACAACCCGGGAGGAAAAGGATGAGGACAAAGGTCAACGGAACCATTGCCTGGGTTCGGGAGTCGGTTATGCAGGGGGAAGGTATTAGCACCCCCTACATCCATCGTACTCGATGGGAACCATCTAAGTTATCGCGCGAGAAAGGATGTCTATGCTTAAACGAGTTGCTTGCTAGAGGGAAATGAGTTGAATTATAAGTTAGATTGAACCTAGGTGCTCGGCAAGGATTGAGATCCTCGTGCCTACGTACTCCCGTGTGCAATGGGAAAGTCAGAGCCTCGTAGTTCGGCCTACTAAAGGTAATGGTTGTTCGATTTTATTACCTTTCGTCGATGAAAGGGTTTAGGAGTTGAAGTGCACTAAAGACTATGGATAGTTTATCTCGCCCAACAAGACGAGTGTCCTGCGTCGAAATAATCGGAGCGAGTAACGAAAGCTCGTTATCCCCCTTTCTACCGCTTAAGGCTCGTGGCGTACAAATCTTCTCGTATTTATTAAAGTGTGTTTATTTCCTAAAGCCGCTTGACGTTGGATCAAGGGTTTGGATCTAATCGAAACGTTTTGGTTTATTGAGGTTAGAGGGTAAATGCAAATGGAGGTTTATTTTGTGGTTTGTTTAGCGAGGCACGAAGTGCTCGGCTCGCAAAGATAGGGGGATCCTAATAAACGAAAAGATAACTGAAAAATAAAGTGCAAGTGTGCGAGTGCAATCGCTTGGCGTTGGACCAAGGATTCAGAATTAAATAAAATACGGAAAGTAAAATGCGTACAAATTAATGGGAGAGGGATACAAAATAAATACAAGGGATTGCGAGAAATAAATGGTCTCGTTGTAATTAGCCCAAGAGAAAGCGTGTGTGCAGTGTGTTTGAACTATTCGAAGGCGTTCGGCCTGTTTATTCGGGACGCAACTATTTGAAGGCGTTGGACCTTTTTCGAACACAACTATTCGAAGGCGTTGGACCTTTTGGGACGCGGCGAAATTTTGTTCGTGAACTTCCTTAGAGCCGATTTAATGAAATCGTTCTATGAGGAGTCGAATCGTAATTTTTTACGCGAAAATAAATAAATGAATTAAATTTGCTAGAATTAAATAAAAAAATAAAATAATGAATAAAATAATTAAATGAATCGTATTTGAGAATAATCAATGAATTATATTACAAGTTTTTTGTTCAAAATAAAAATAATAGAATAAAATAAAGGAGGGCCTCATATTGACCGCTCATCACCGATTAAATGTAATCGGGCGAAAACGGCCTTTTATAATATCATCGGCCCATAATAAAAATAAATAAACCACGAAGATAAATAGGATAAGACCTAGATGAGTAAAACCCTTAAAAAAATGAATAAACAAGGTAAGGAAATAAAGAAAAAGGGATGGTGTAAACCGTTAGTTTTGGGTATGATCAGAAAATGACATGATGTATGTGCTCAGCTTGAATAACTTGATTTACCCTCATGGCCCAATCTACTTCATTTAAAAAGAAACACTGACTTATTTCAAAACTATGACCACTAACTCAGTTCTCTTTAGAAAAACAACAACAACAACAACAACAAAAAAAAAACAAAAAAAAAAAAACTAACCATTAAACAAACCATTAATTATAATTACTTTAGAGAAAAAAAAACTAACCATTAATTATAATTACTGCATAGTCATTGAAAATAAAATAAGCATAATAGGCACATGCATGAAACAAAGTAAATTCACATTTTTTTTAAAACCTGCAACATTAATTTAGCATAAAAAAAAGAAATAGATAAAAAAGAGTATATGTATCGCTAGGCAAAACACAGAGAGAAACAAGTTGACATTTAGCATCATTATGGGTAGGGAAAACCTAGGACCATTCTGCATTGGGCAGTGAGATAAAAAACCATTAATTGATTTTTTTAAAGTTTAATGAATTTAATTAAAACAAACATCACTTACTAAAATATGAAAACAAAACAATGAAAGGGAAGTGTGCCGTGTGGTGCCGTGAATCAGTATTTATGGAGAAAGACACAATTAAAATGGAAATTAAAAAAAAACATGGCTATTAATCATCTATCATATTTCAAAGAAAAAAGAACACCTTTCCGCTTCTCTCACTGCTCGAATCGCTCTGCAACTCACGGTGCCGGTCCTGCTTCAACCAGCGCTCTGCTCAATCTCTCTCGCTCGTCTCACTGCTTTATGGCTTGGCTCGGTGTTCTTCCTCGTTGGCGCCGGCTCGTATCTGGATCTCTCTCTGCGGTTGACGGCGGCGCGGTGATGTCTGAGTTGGTGAATGGTTGGTACTTTGGTGGTTCTCGGCGGCTGTTGATTCGATTTGGACGGCCCGACGGATGGTTTGAAGGGTGTTTCAGGTTGGTGGGTCTGTTCGTGATGTGAGCGGTGTTAGCGGAAAGGGGTTTCGCGCGGTGGTTGCCGGGTTTGCGCGGCGGTGATGGAGGGTTTCGGCGGCTGTTGATTCACGGTGGTGGCATGGTTTTTTTGTCTCAAACTCGCGGTGACCATGGAAGACGAAGGTGGCCGAGGGTTCCGGTTTTGAGGAGTTTTGCGGTTGTGTTGAAGCGCCGGCGTGTTGGTTTTTACAGTGATTTCGGTGAGTTCTGGGTTATAACTTTCGGTTCTGTTTTTTGGAAAGGGATTCGTCTGATGGATTTTGTGTGTTTGGCTTAGGGGACGATTTGACGGTGGTATCTTTTGTTCATTTTGCAATTCGGTTTTGTGCTGTTGTGCTTATTCAGGTTCGTTTGGTTACAACTATGTTGTTTTGAAAAGTGAGAAAAAGTTCAGTTTTGGAATCTCAAGGTTCGAGTTCTGCATTTGGTGTTTGTAGAGATGTGAAATTATTTCTGCATTTTTGAGGTTTGTGTTTATGGTGGTGGGATTATGGTGAAGGTTCATAACTGCATTTGAGATTCGTGCGGTAATGGTTTCATTCTCTTCATTTCAATGTTGTTTGAAAAATGTATAGTGAAGGGTTTGATGAAGTTTTGCGTTTCTTTATCAGAGTGTGGTTGTGAATGGAAGGTGAGGTTTATCTAATTTGGAAATGGAGGTGAAATATTTACTGGGTTTGTGAGGTTTTTTTGAGATTTAATTTTTTTTGAAACTTGGCACTTGGAGGTGTTTGTGCAGGGTTATTGTAGGCTGTCCAAGCTTCTTTTGAGGAGTGAAAATGAATTCTGTTATATAGAGTTATTGAGAATGATTTGGGATAAGAATGAAAAAGATTTGATGATTTGTTTGCCAGGCTGGGGATTTTGTTGTGGTGTTGCGGAAGAAATGGTAGTGGAGTAGTGGAATTCTGTTGCAATTGTGTATAGATTGCTGTGATTTTTGTTGTACTTGTGGGTCCACTCTTTTGGTGTGATAAGGAGAAAGATATGCTGATTGATGGTTATTATAAAATGTTTTGTATGTAAATAAAAAAAATGTAAGTATAACATAATAGAAAAATAAACAATACTAACAGAGATAATAATAATAATAGTGATTAGTAGAAGTACCAACAATTATAAAACTAATAATGATAGAAAATAAAAAATAAAAAAAAGGATTAATAATAATAATGAGTAATAAAAAAAAATCTAAATGGTAAAAAGAGTAGAAATATTAAAAATTGGTTAATAATGATAATGGTGATGGAAGTAGAAGTGATAATAGAAAACCAATAATTTTTTATAATAGAGATTTTTTGTGTATGTATTTTTGGATAATAATTAAATAATAATAAAAAGCAAAATCTATGATAAGAGAAATTAAAATTTTTTGAAAGTAATGAAAATATATTTTTTTGACTTTTGGTAATAAATTTTTTTTATACATATATATATATATATATATATATATATATATATATATATATATATATATATATATATATATATATATATATATATATATATATATATATATATATATATATATATATATATATATAAACAATAAATGAGTTAGTGGGCTATTAGAAATTAGTGATAAAAATAAGTGAAAAATTGGTTTAAAAGTTTGGAAGTGAAAATAGAAAAAAAATTTATAGTGCTTTCTTTTGTGTGTAGAAAAATTAGGAGTGAGCTAATAACAAAGTATTGGATTAAAAAAAATGATTTCAAAATATTAATATAAAATAAAAGCGGATATGGACAGATATCAACAATGGACACAGCCCTCGCTTAACATCGTATTTTTTTGATTTTTTTCGAAATATCGGACATGAAAACAAAGCAGTACCTATCTTGGGATTTCTAAAAAAAAAGATGTGACAGTAAAGTAAAAGGTGTAGGTAGGACAAATTTGGGGTATGACAGATGCCCCTATCGAATTGGCTTAGACCAAGTAAGATGAACTGGCTCGCGTTCAATCTTTCAAGGTATAAGATAATTAGATATTAACAGACTCCAAATTTGTCCGACAAAGAAAGAATTTGAAAATGGCAAATGAAATAAACTGGAAATGATGGGTGACACAGCAAAACAAATTAACAAAATAAATCACTTATCACCAGAGGATGATAAGGCAATAAACAGAAAAATAAACTCACTTATCAACAGAGGATGATAAGGCAATAAACTGAAAACAAACTCACTTATCAACAGAGGAAGATAAGACAATAAACTGAAAACAAACTTACTTATCAACAGAGGATGATAAGGCAACAAACTGAAAATAAATTCACTTATCAACAGAGGATGATAAGGCAATAAACTGAAAACAAATTCACTTATCAACAGAGGATGATAAGGCAACAAACTGAAAACAAACTCACTTATCAACAGAGGATGATAAGGCAATAAACTGAAAATAAATTCACTTATCAACAGAGGAAGATAAGGCAATAAACAGAAAAATAAACTCACTTATCAACGGAGGAAGATAAGGCAATAAACAGAAAAATAAATTCACTTATCAACAGAGGATGATAAGGCAATAAACAGAAAAATAAACTCACTTATCAACAGAGGAAGATAAGGCAACAAACAGAAAAATAAACTCACTTATCAACAGAGGATGATAAGGCAATAAACTGAAAATAAAATCACTTATCAACAGAGGATGATAAGGCAAATAACGGAAAAATAAAATCACTTATCCCCGGAAGGTGATAAGGCAAATGGACTGAGATTTATACACGGCTATTGAATCCGCCAAGAGAATGCCTGGAGTCTGATTGACGTGATCCTCCGCTGGGGAAAGGACTGGAAACTTGTATGGATCCTGGATCCTGAATTATGCAATTATGCTTGATTGTTTTGAAATGGTATTCCATAGGGATGGAGATACGATGCAAATGTTTATGCGCTGAGATGTGAGTTTAAAATGCTGGGGAAAATAAAAAGTCGATTTATTGAGGTATGCATATGATGCACATGTTGTAAATGATTGATGCAAATGATGCGTATGACTGCATATGAGCGATTGAAAGGTGCCAGCTTGGTGGACTTTTGGTCTGGTAGTTGCCGATGGTAATTGGACTTTTGGGTGGTGGAGGGCTTGATTTCCCGACACTCGATCTTTGACGTCGTTTGGGTCAGAAGATGGATCTGAAAGCTCCAAGCTTGATTATCTGCTGGTGAGCGAAGCGACTTAATTGACACATGAAGACTGATTTTGCTTTAAATGATTGCCAATGTCTAACAAGGATTGCCTGATTAGCTGGGGAGAAGAAATAGGAAGATTTGCTCCTTGTTTGCTTGCCCCTGTCTGCAAGGTATTTGAAATAAATCTGGTGGGGAAGCTTTGACAATGGCCACGACATGACCTACCCCTGATTGAGCCTTTGAAGATGATCTTGCCCCTGACTGGGCCGATTTTGAAATAAATTGCCCCTGATTGGGCTGCTGAAGATGCTTTGTCCCTGATTGGACTGCTGAAGTAGTCTTGATTCATGTTGGCGATGAAGTTCAAGATTCTCTTTTGATTGCCTCTTGTTGGGATTGTACTGATGTCCAGCACTGAATTGCAATTAAATTGTTCATACGCAAATGGTAGTGTTAATGTAAAGTTCATGTAAGTTTTGAAAAAGTCAATTTATTTGAATGCTGTGAAAGTGTGACGAATGGACCGTTAGTCCACACGAGGTGCTGATTTCGAAAGTGCGTGAAAGATGCAGCAAAAATAATGTGCGATGAAGATTAGCAAATATATGGGAGTCAATTTACGCAACCTCGTCGGTAGCATGCTTTCAGAATAAATCCTGCCTCAATTAGGTCTTTTGAGGGTTGTAACGTGGTCTGGTTAATGGTTTGAGAAACAAAGGATAAGGCTCAAATGATTTGTACCCACCCCTTCTTCATAATGTTCTCCAGTCCTACGTTCAGTTAACTTTGCATTTGTTTTGACTTTGCTTGAGTGAAGATGAAGCTTTAAAGTTCGCTTGAAGTGGCAGTCATCTTTTGCTGGTGACCCTTTGATTTTTTTTTTTGTGGTCACTAATATTTGTTTTGTTTTTGCTGAGGATTCGAGCTCCTCTTTTGATTTGTTTTTTTCGACTAAGTCTCCCTTTGGGTGCTCAACTTAGTGGTTTTTCTTTTTCTTTTCTTTTTGTTTGAATGTTGTGACTGCCAAGTCACTTGTTGATGGTCCTCTGACGGGATGTCTCATCTTGCAATTCGAAGGTGTAGTCGGGTTAACTGAACAACTACCCTGCCCCGGGTTAAATAAAAGGGTTTGTATCCGAAAGAAACTCCTACTTCTAGGCTCGAAGTGGTTGACTAGGGATTAACTCCTTATATCTCCAGTGTTTGGGGATTTGAAAGAATGCCTGTACATCATTGACGAGGTTTTATCCGAAAGCATACCGCAACAGTTATGGGTATTTCGTTGTCATCATCCTCCCTCAAATATTTGCTAAAGTGAAGTGAGGGAAATATTTTTGTGATTTTTGTGATAAATGATAAATATGAGCGAATGCGAATAAACTGATTCAAAACATGCATAAACATAACATTAACAGAACCAAGTACAAATGACAATGTTCAAAGCAAATAATACTTAAACAAACAATACAAAACAACAGGAATGCGAAAATTATAAATGGCGATGGCTGGCTTGATTTGAGGAATGAACTTCTCTTGATTGAATGCTTCAAAGTTGGAGACTACTCAGCTTTGGTCTTCGGCAACTTCTTCGAAAGCATTTGTTGAGGGGCCACTTGCGGCGACACTGGATTGCTCTGGATATTCAGACCCTTCTGAGTAAAGGTGAGGTCCTTAGAGTTGATCAGGTCTTGAACTTTGTGCTTGAATACCCTGCAGTTGTCAATTGTGTGACCTGGAGCACCCTTGTGATACTCACAGTGAGCATTGGCATCATAATCTCGAGCGTTACCAGTTTGAGGTGGCATGTCCTTCAACACAAGAGTTCCTTTTGCCATCAGTCCGTTGAAGATTTCTCCATATGACATAGGCAATGGATCAAAGTGTCTCTCCGATCCTCTTTTTTGATATGGTGGGCGCTGTTGAGGAGCGCGTTGTTGTTGTTGACCGGGCTGTTGTTGATGAGCCGGTTGCTGGTATGGATAAGCCGGTTACTGATATGGATATGCCGGTTGCTGGCATGTTCTAGGTCCATATTGCGCAGCTGCACCCATTGGAGGTGGACGTGGTTGATAAGCCATCGGAGGCGGTAGCAGAGCTTGAATAGCTGGATGAACGGGCATTGAAGGAACAGGCTGATGAGACACAACCATCCTGGCCAAGGCTTGCATGGCCTCATGAATACGATCGATCTTGCTCTTGATTGAGTTAATCTCTCCCCTCATAGCAGCTTGTTCTTGTCGAATCTGATCCATCAGTCCTCTAGTGTTGGCTCTAGTTAAATACGGTCGTCTAGCTCGATACGGGCGTCGGGAAACCAGCTTGATTTACTGAAGATGGAGGAATATGAAAATAAGTTTTTCGGTTTTGGAATGAAATGCAATATGAATAAATGATGCAAATAAGATGATATGCAATGTCAGAATCCAGGATCACAGGATCAAGGTCTCATGAGTCCAAGGTACAACCGGAAGATACTCTGATCAAGAACTCACTGGGTAGACTCTAAAGTTTTAGGGATCCCAAAGTTATCAATTCATATGGCTGTTCATCACACGCGCCATAAGCATGACGGTTGATTGACTCCGCCATATGAACCTATTTTGGGTGAGATCTTCGTATCGACAACCCACGAGATCAAATTTTCTCGGGAGTCCATACTACGTGATCATCGACACAAGGTTTAAAACAAAGTCCTGGAGTTATGGAACTTTCTCAACTGTTTGATGCACGTGTCAAATTCATACATTCTTGACAGTCAATCAACTCCATTGAGTAAGTCTATTCCAAGTGAGGTTTTCGTATCGAGCCACGCGAGGGAGAACCCTGGTGCCCAATACTACGCAACCATCAACCGATGTTTTAACCAAAAGGGTTCTAAAGGCCCTCAGAGTCGACGACTTTAATGAAAACAACTGAGCACACACGCCAAGAGCTTGACGGTTGTCAGTATTTCCATTAAAATCTACTCCGAGTGAGGTTTTCGTATCGACAACCCACGAGAGAGGTTCTCTCGGGAGCCCATACTACACAACCTCGCTAACTTATGTTTGTACTCGAAAGCCCGGGCATAGAGCTTTTCCCTCAAGTTTCTTTTGCAAAGTATCGATCCAAATTATAGTACCAAGGAGCCACAAGATATATAAGATGGAATGCGATAAAGAAAGCGATAAAAATAAACAAGCAAGGCATAGAAGCAAACATTCAAACAAACGCGGAAACCTAGACTAGGCTTGACTCGCATAGGGGTGAACCAATCCCCAGCAGAGTCGCCAGCTGTCGTACCCCGAAAAATACGACCTTACGCGATCCGAATGGAACGGAGCCGCGCGCCGAACGGACTGAAGAGTCGCCACCTAATTCTATTTATTCCCGAAGAGGGAAAGGGAAGATATAGATACAACCCGGGAGGAAAAGGATGAGGACAAAGGTCAACGGAACCATTGCCTGGGTTCGGGAGTCGGTTATGCAGGGGGAAGGTATTAGCACCCCCTACATCCATCGTACTCGATGGGAACCATCTAAGTTATCGCGCGAGAAAGGATGTCTATGCTTAAACGAGTTGCTTGCTAGAGGGAAATGAGTTGAATTATAAGTTAGATTGAACCTAGGTGCTCGGCAAGGATTGAGATCCTCGTGCCTACGTACTCCCGTGTGCAATGGGAAAGTCAGAGCCTCGTAGTTCGGCCTACTAAAGGTAATGGTTGTTCGATTTTATTACCTTTCGTCGATGAAAGGGTTTAGGAGTTGAAGTGCACTAAAGACTATGGATAGTTTATCTCGCCCAACAAGACGAGTGTCCTGCGTCGAAATAATCGGAGCGAGTAACGAAAGCTCGTTATCCCCCTTTCTACCGCTTAAGGCTCGTGGCGTACAAATCTTCTCGTATTTATTAAAGTGTGTTTATTTCCTAAAGCCGCTTGACGTTGGATCAAGGGTTTGGATCTAATCGAAACGTTTTGGTTTATTGAGGTTAGAGGGTAAATGCAAATGGAGGTTTATTTTGTGGTTTGTTTAGCGAGGCACGAAGCGCTCGGCTCGCAAAGATAGGGGGATCCTAATAAACGAAAAGATAACTGAAAAATAAAGTGCAAGTGTGCGAGTGCAATCGCTTGGCGTTGGACCAAGGATTCAGAATTAAATAAAATACGGAAAGTAAAATGCGTACAAATTAATGGGAGAGGGATACAAAATAAATACAAGGGATTGCGAGAAATAAATGGTCTCGTTGTAATTAGCCCAAGAGAAAGCGTGTGTGCAGTGTGTTTGAACTATTCGAAGGCGTTCGGCCTGTTTATTCGGGACGCAACTATTTGAAGGCGTTGGACCTTTTTCGAACACAACTATTCGAAGGCGTTGGACCTTTTGGGACGCGGCGAAATTTTGTTCGTGAACTTCCTTAGAGCCGATTTAATGAAATCGTTCTATGAGGAGTCGAATCGTAATTTTTTACGCGAAAATAAATAAATAAATTAAATTTGCTAGAATTAAATAAAAAAATAAAATAATGAATAAAATAATTAAATGAATCGTATTTGAGAATAATCAATGAATTATATTACAAGTTTTTTGTTCAAAATAAAAATAATAGAATAAAATAAAGGAGGGCCTCATATTGACCGCTCATCACCGATTAAATGTAATCGGGCGAAAACGGCCTTTTATAATATCATCGGCCCATAATAAAAATAAATAAACCACGAAGATAAATAGGATAAGACCTAGATGAGTAAAACCCTTAAAAAAATGAATAAACAAGGTAAGGAAATAAAGAAAAAGGGATGGTGTAAACCGTTAGTTTTGGGTATGATCAGAAAATGACATGATGTATGTGCTCAGCTTGAATAACTTGATTTACCCTCATGGCCCAATCTACTTCATTTAAAAAGAAACACTGACTTATTTCAAAACTATGACCACTAACTCAGTTCTCTTTAGAAAAAAAACAACAACAACAACAAAAAAAAAAAAACAAAAAAAAAAAACTAACCATTAAACAAACCATTAATTATAATTACTTTAGAGAAAAAAAACTAACCATTAATTATAATTACTGCATAGTCATTGAAAATAAAATAAGCATAATAGGCACATGCATGAAACAAAGTGAATTCACATTTTTTTTTAAACCTGCAACATTAATTTAGCATAAAAAAAAGAAATAGATAAAAAAGAGTATATGTATCGCTAGGCAAAACACAGAGAGAAACAAGTTGACATTTAGCATCATTATGGGTAGGGAAAACCTAGGACCATTCTGCATTGGGCAGTGAGATAAAAAACCATTAATTGATTTTTTTAAAGTTTAATGAATTTAATTAAAACAAACATCACTTACTAAAATATGAAAACAAAACAATGAAAGGGAAGTGTGCCGTGTGGTGCTGTGAATCAGTATTTATGGAGAAAGACACAATTAAAATGGAAATTAAAAAAAAACATGGCTATTAATCATCTATCATATTTCAAAGAAAAAAGAACACCTTTCCGCTTCTCTCACTGCTCGAATCGCTCTGCAACTCGCGGTGCCGGTCCTGCTTCAACCAGCGCTCTGCTCAATCTCTCTCGCTCGTCTCACTGCTTTATGGCTTGGCTCGGTGTTCTTCCTCGTTGGCGCCGGCTCGTATCTGGATCTCTCTCTGCGGTTGACGGCGGCGCGGTGATGTCTGAGTTGGTGAATGGTTGGTACTTTGGTGGTTCTCGGCGGCTGTTGATTCGATTTGGACGGCCCGACGGATGGTTTGAAGGGTGTTTCAGGTTGGTGGGTCTGTTCGTGATGTGAGCGGTGTTAGCGGAAAGGGGTTTCGCGCGGTGGTTGCCGGGTTTGCGCGGCGGTGATGGAGGGTTTCGGCGGCTGTTGATTCACGGTGGTGGCATGGTTTTTTTGTCTCAAACTCGCGGTGACCATGGAAGACGAAGGTGGCCGAGGGTTCCGGTTTTGAGGAGTTTTGCGGTTGTGTTGAAGCGCCGGCGTGTTGGTTTTTACAGTGATTTCGGTGAGTTCTGGGTTATGACTTTCGGTTCTGTTTTTTGGAAAGGGATTCGTCTGATGGGTTTTGTGTGTTTGGCTTAGGGGACGATTTGACGGTGGTATCTTTTGTTCATTTTGCAATTCGGTTTTGTGCTGTTGTGCTGATTCAGGTTCGTTTGGTTACAACAGTGTTGTTTTGAAAAGTGAGAAAAAGTTCAGTTTTGGAATCTCAAGGTTCGAGTTCTGCATTTGGTGTTTGTAGAGATGTGAAATTATTTCTACATTTTTGAGGTTTGTGTTTATGGTGGTGGGATTATGGTGAAGGTTCACAACTGCATTTGAGATTCGTGCGGTAATGGTTTCATTCTCTTCATTTCAATGTTGTTTGAAAAATGTATAGTGAAGGGTTTGATGAAGTTTTGCGTTTCTTTATCAGAGTGTGGTTGTGAATGGAAGGTGAGGTTTATCTAATTTGGAAATGGAGGTGAAATATTTACTGGGTTTGTGAGGTTTTTTTGAGATTTAATTTTTTTTGAAACTTGGCACTTGGAGGTGTTTGTGCAGGGTTATTGTAGGCTGTCCAAGCTTCTTTTGAGGAGTGAAAATGAATTTTGTTATATAGAGTTATTGAGAATGATTTGGGATAAGAATGAAAAAGATTTGATGATTTGTTTGCCAGGCTGGGGATTTTGTTGTGGTGTTGCGGAAGAAATGGTAGTGGAGTAGTGGAATTCTGTTGCAATTGTGTATAGATTGCTGTGATTTTTGTTGTACTTGTGGGTCCACTCTTTTGGTGTGATAAGGAGAAAGATATGCTGATTGATGGTTATTATAAAATGTTTTGTATGTAAATAAAAAAAATGTAAGTATAACATAATAGAAAAATAAACAATACTAACAGAGATAATAATAATAATAGTGATTAGTAGAAGTACCAACAATTATAAAACTAATAATGATAGAAAATAAAAAATAAAAAAAAGGATTAATAATAATAATGAGTAATAAAAAAAAATCTAAATGGTAAAAAGAGTATAAATATTAAAAATTGGTTAATAATGATAATGGTGATGGAAGTAGAAGTGATAATAGAAAACCAATAATTTTTTATAATAGAGATTTTTTGTGTATGTATTTTTGGATAATAATTAAATAATAATAAAAAGCAAAATCTATGATAAGAGAAATTAAAATTTTTTGAAAGTAATGAAAATATATTTTTTTGACTTTTGGTAATAAATTTTTTTTATACATATATATATATATATATATATATATATATATATATATATATATATATATATATATATATATATATATATATATATATATATATATATATATATATATATATATATAAACAATAAATGAGTTAGTGGGCTATTAGAAATTAGTGATAAAAATAAGTGAAAAATTGGTTTAAAAGTTTGGAAGTGAAAATAGAAAAAAAATTTATAGTGCTTTCTTTTGTGTGTAGAAAAATTAGGAGTGAGCTAATAACAAAGTATTGGATTAAAAAAAATGATTTCAAAATATTAATATAAAATAAAAGCGGATATGGACAGATATCAACAATGGACACAACCCTCGCTTAACATCGTATTTTTTTTTTATTTTTTTCGAAATATCGGACATGAAAACAAAGCAGTACCTATCTTGGGATTTCTAAAAAAAAAGATGTGACAGTAAAGTAAAAGGTGTAGGTAGGACAAATTTGGGGTATGACAGCGGGGTAGGGCCCGTTCGAGCACATTCTTTATTTTCCCTACATTTTCCCCATTCTTTAGTTTAGTTTTCATTTTCAGTTCCCTTTCTCATTTCTCATTTCCATTCCAGTTAGCGGTTTTATTCAGCAGCAATTATATTTTTTCTCACCCTTTGAAACAAAACAAGAAAGCGTGGATCCCGTCGGGTACGGCAGACGATCTGGGGTGCTAATACCTTCCCAGGTCGTAACCGACTCCCGAACTCAGATCTTTGGTTCGCAAGGCCTTGTCCTTTCCTTCTTCCTCAGGTTTGTGCAACATTACCTTTCCCATTCTTTCGGGATAAAAATGTCTGGCTAGCGACTCTAACCTTTCCGCGCCACTTTCGCGTTTGTACTAGGATGAAAATCCCGGGAGCGACAGCTGGCGACTCTGCTGGGGATTAACCTGATTCTTCCGGTTTCCCTTGTAGAGTCAATCCTAGCGCCTGTTTGATTTTGTTTCTTTGGATGTTTATCTGTTTGATGCTGAGTGCTTTAGTTTAGCTTTACTATTTTATTTACAGTTTTTACTTTACAACTTTACTTTACCGCATTTATTTACCGCTTTCAGTATTTTATTTTCCATGCATCATATTATACTGGACTGTCTGGCTGTGTTGGTTTACATTTTTTCTGTGGGTTGGGAGTTACTGTGAAATAAGCCAAATACCCGGCTTGAGTGCACCATAGGATTAGCGTGGACAGACATTGTACTCTTATGGTATCTCACCATGATGGGTGGCGATGTGTTCCACACCCAGATTGCGACCGTCTTGGAACTATCCTGTGTGGGGATTACCTCACTTCAGGGTACGACCTTGATAGTTATGTGCATCTGGTGACCGATCTTCGAGGACCTTAAAGGGAACACCCCTCTCCAGTGATGACAGTGGCAAACCACATTTGTTGGCAAACCCACTCGCATCCGAGGGCCCACTGGGAACTCGCATAGGATGGCCTGGTTCTCTCATAAGAATCCAGTCAAGGCAAACTGTTCGTATGACGGTAGTATTGTACCCTTCGGGATGAATGTACTATTGTTTCTCGACTCAGTGCTTGAAGCTGGAAACTTGTGAGGGATGCTTGTTTTTCCGGACTCAACTGAGACCTCCCTGAGTAGTACATAATGCCAAACCGATTCCCTGATTTGGTCATGAGCCATTTCTCGGAGATGGTGAACGTATTATTGCTATTCGGCTTTGAGAGTCTGTGATGTTGACCCGAGTAGCACACCCGTGAGATTGGGAGGGGTTTACAGGTTTGCAGGAACACTAAACTTCAACATACCCACTTTGTCAGTATTGTTCAGTGTTCTATGGTTCTTTGATTCTGAGATTCAGGATTTCTATTCAGAGAGATTGTTACTGTGATTACCATGGTGGCCCTGATATTATGACTATTATTACGACTCTCCACAGACACTTGGCTTGTTGTTCAGCTTCAACACCATCAGTGACTGTTAAATTATGTGATCCAGTTCTACAGTTATTGGGTTTTCAGTTATGGGGTTCTATACGGAGATGGTGCTGCTATTATGGTTTTATTCAGACACTTGACTCATTGCTCAACACCGACACCAACATCAGATCATTGATCACATGCCTGTTGCATACATGACATCATAGCATTTCTGTACACGTGTTCAGTTATTTCCAAGGATCACATATCTGAATCATGCTGTTGGATTTTTCTGTATCAAAACTTGAATCAAAGCAGATAGATTCCTCAGAAATAATTGAACATGGCATTTGCATACATCCTTGCATTCTTGACAGGTGTTCAGAGACAAATTCTTTTCCTGACTTGATTTCTCATCAGAATGGACAACTTGAATCACAATCATCAAGGTATATATTTGAAGCAACTCCGGGCGGAGGTAATCGAAGGGAGACCCAGCTGAGGCCATTCAGGGCAGAGGTACAAGCTTTATTTCAAAGTCAGAAATTGCTGAAAGAGGAAGTCAACCAGATGAAGACTCAGATGAGCTTGGTTATGGAAATTTTGAACGAAGCTATTTTCATCCCTATTGAGGGGAACTACGCTGCTCTGATTTTCCATTGGTCAATGGAGATACGTAAGCAGGAGATCGTGTAAGATCTTTCCGAGCAACCTTATTTATCAACTTCATTTATCAACCTCTTCCCTCCAGATCTCATTTGTTAGCATCCAATTTCAGCTTTCCAAGAAATTCCTAGGGGCAGAGCATAAGGTAAAGTCCATAACAGTTTGAGAAGAAGTCTGATCATATTCCGAAGTCGTACACGCAACAAGTCTCCTCATTTTCTCAGATTCAAATTGTTTGAGCTAGCTGCATCAGGATCATCTCCGGCAAAGCTTACTTTGGGGTTTCAATGCCGAGTATGATTACCATTCTGGGGCACCTGGCCTTTTAATTGAAGATTGCAAGTCTTTCAGAGGCAAAGGTGAAGACAAGGTCCCGAATCCGATTGACTTCAAGACTATTGTATTCGCACCAGGTAAAAGTGAGAATATGGCACCAAAGCTGTAATTGAATAAACATCCAGACCGCTGGCTGTTGAAAGTCTCCAAGAGCAATAAATCCAGACGGAGTCAGGCCTCCTCAATAATGGCAACCACGATGCAAATGCTAGATACAAGTAACACTCAGGGGCATTTAGATATACCATTTGACAACTGTGATGCGTTCAGGCACAAAGTTCAAATTTTGATCGACTCAAAGGTCATCATGCCAGAAGGTCTGCTCACATATTGAAATCTCCTTATCAAATTGGCATCCTAGTTTGCAAGGGCATCTTCAGAAGCAATAAGTCCAGACGGAGTCAAGTCTCCTCAATGATGGCAATGTTCAGCTTCTTTACTACATTTTCATTTGTAGTTTATATTGTTTGTTTAAACATTTGTATGCATGCATGAAACTTATTTGTTTTTGAATGATAACCATAATAAAATGCACATGTTTCTCTTGAAGTAATCCATTCATATTCACTCATGATTTTGTGTATGTGCATTGCAATACCAACTGTTGTGATTAAACTCTATCAGGGAGGACGACGAAATGAAAACGCAAAAATCTATAACTGTGTGCTTTTGAGAAAGACCCTGTTGACGATGTACAGGCATTGTTTCAAGTCCTAAACACCGGAGATATAAGGGAGATAGACCCTCGCCAACCCATTTGAGCCTTGAAGTAGGAGTTTATTTTCGCATGAAAAAACCCTTTCATTTAACCCAGGGGCAGGGTAGGTGTCAGCTAGCTGGACCGATCGTTCAAATTTCGAAAAGGAGTGTACATCTGAGGATCCGTTACCTTTCGTTTTACCAAATCAAGAGGTCCAATGACCAGAAACCACAATGTTTATCCCAAGAAAGAGGTCCAGAGATCGGAAACCACAATGGTTATCCCTCATCAACTAAAAAGTGAGACAATCACGACCCTTTCAAAGCAATCAAGACAAATAGTGTCACACGATTTGTTCAAAAAAAAAAGAAGAATTGAAAAAAAAATGAATGAGAAAGCCCGCTAAGTCGAAACTTGAAAACAAGCGACTTAGGCAAAAATTAGGGCATCCCGCTGGACTTCGCAATCAAAGATTCACAAGAATCGGTCCAGGAAAAAGTTAGGGATAAGAAAAATAATGCAAAAGCGAAAGACGAAAAGGATTTCACGAGAAAGATCCTTGAATAAGAACAAAGTCGTGTGGCACAGACACCAAAGATAAGAGGGGTGACTGACTCCAAACAACAATCTGATTGGTGCTTAAACTGTTAGAATAATTGGTTCCTTAATCATTATAAAATCCTTTTTGAGAGGTGAGCGCTTGTGAAAGCTAGCTGAAAATAGGAATGGAGAACATCTCGAAGTGATCCGCTCACAAAGGTTGGCGACATCTTTTTACAGTAAAACTTCAAGATTAACATGTGTGTTGCATTAGAATTTTCATTCTTAGAATAAACATTTTCTGCTTACATACATTTGTTTGGCATCATAAAAGTTTACATATGGAATCTCAGTCCAGAAGCTTAATCTTGCCAAGTTGAGAAGTCTAAAACTTCCGAAGGACAATCTGTCGAGGTGTACTTTTCAAGAAAACTCCATTGAGTAGGGACTTTCCCAACAGTCGTGGTAAGAGCCAACTAATCTGGGGCAATCACTTCGAGATTCAAATCTCTCAAAGAGCCGTTAGTCTGATGCATGCATTCAAATTTTAGCCAAACTGGGGCAATTAGTTCGAGATCCAATATCTCAAGGGACAATTGATCTGGGTGTTTTCTTCAAAGCAGTCATTCAGAGGTGATCACTTCAAGACTTGTACTGGGGCAGGCCACCCCAAGAGCACTGGAAGTTACTTTCTCCTGAAGACGGTTAATCAGAAGCACCTACCCAAGGTTCAAAATACTAGGACACACTATCTCACAGTGATATGAGGTTTTTCATGAATCCTCGCGAGGAAAATTCTTGCACAGACCATGCAGTCTGGGGCAGTTATTTCGAGATCCAACGAATCTCTCCAAGAGTTTGAAGACACTGAGGCATTTCATATGCCATGTTTTCTGTAAAATCCTCTTGAGACATTTACTTCTGACGGACCTTAATCTGAGGCGAGTTAAAAATTTCAGAGAACCATTATTCAATCATGGTTGGTTGGCGATCTATCAACCCAGAGGCTAGAAGCAAAGCCATTGTCAGCACAGTACTTCAAGAGTTATTTCATCAGCAAGTTTCAGTGATCAAAATTCCTTAGCATGTCTCATTGGACAGTTCCTTCTCCAGTAGTGCGGCAAATGGAAGTTTGCTTCTTGAGCAGAAGGGTATCATCATCTCTCATTCCCAACATGAGAGGATTTAGTTCTTATCCCTACCAAGTGGCAACTTGAACTCTTATCTTCAGCAGGAAGCTTTATCATTGACATCCTCCGTCATCCCCAATAGAGGTGGAAGTTGAAGTCTCTCTCAATAAGGTAGCAGAAGTTGGGTGTCATCCCCAAGCAGAAATTTCCCTTCAGACAGGGGCAATTCTTAGCAGTATAAGGAGTGTCTTGCTTCCCCAGCAATTGCTTCCTCAGCAGTGTCATGCCTTTGGTTCTCAGCCAAGTCAGGAGGTCTTCATTTCCCCATCAGAGTTCAAGAAGAGCCCTTCTCCAGCAGGGTCTTGGCTCTCCAATCTCAAAGTCCAATTTATTTTTGGCTATGGCGGCAGTTCAGAGTCGGTATATCATTGACAGCCTTCCCCGTAGAGTTGTCTTCTCTTCACAAGGATTAATCAGATCAATGCAGTGATCATCAGTTCCTCCCCAGTCAAGCCATCTGGGATATCTGCTATCTCCTCATCGGGAGACCCCTTTTGCATTTGCATTTGCATCTAGTAATCATCATTACATTTGCATCCTCCAAAGCGTAGCATTTCCATCGTCATGGAGCATTATGCCATGAATCCAAACATATGCATATCAGCATGGGCCTGTTTTGAGGTATATTACATAAGACCAGTTACATCTCCAATCAGATTGAAGTGTCCCCCACAGAATGCAACTTCGTTTCCCAGGGTGGTTACTTCTACCAAGTCTTGTTGTTATCCCCAGTTGAGTCTTGTTTCAGTACAACAGTCTCATTTTTTCGCGTTTCCGTTTCAGTACAACGGTCGCGTCTCGGGTTATCATTTAAGTACAATGATCTCGTTCCTTTCGAGTCTCCATTTAAGTACAATGGCCTCGTCTTTGAGTCTTGTTTTAGTACAGCAGTATCATTTTTTCGCGTCTCCGTTTCAGTACAACGGTCACGTCTTGGGTTATCATTTAAGTACAATGATCCCATTCCTTTCGAGTCTCCATTTAAGTACAATGGTCTCGTCTTTGAGTCTTGTTTCAGTACAACAGACTCACATTTTTCGCGTCTCCGTTTCAGTACAACGGTCACGTCTTGGGCTCTCGTTTAAGTACAACGATCCCGTTCCTTTAGAGTCTCCATTTAAGTACAATGGTCTCGTCTTTGAGTCTTGTTTCAGTACAACAGACTCACATTTTTTGCATCTCCGTTTCAGTACAACGGTCACGTCTTGGGCTCTCGTTTAAGTACAACGATCCCGCTCCTTTCGAGTCTCCATTTAAGTACAATGGTCTCATCTTTGAGTCTTGTTTCAGTACAACAGTCTCATTTTTTCGCGTCTCCGTTTCAGTACAACGGTCGCGTCTTGGGCTCTCGTTTAAGTACAACGATCCCGTTCCTTTCGAGTCTCCATTTAAGTACAATGGTCTCGTCTTTGAGTCTTGTTTCAGTACAACAGTCTCATTTTTCGCGTCTCCGTTTAAGTACCACGATCGCGTCTCAGGTTATCATTTAAGTACAATGATCCTGTTCCTTTTGGTCTCGTCTCAGTGCGAAGATAATGAATCGGTTGATGTTGCGTTAAGTCCTGTTTCGATAACAGGCATCTTCCGTGACTTGGTCCTGCCCAGCAGTCGCGTGTGTTTTCTTTATGGCTTGGTCCTGCCCAGCAGTCATATTGATTTGAGTTCCATTCCGCTAATAGTCTCGTTAAGCCCTGTTACGCCAACAGGCACCCTCAGTGTGGCTTTGATTCGCTCAGCAGTTGCAGTGATTGCATTGATTCTATTCCACCTGGTTCTACCCCCGTTACCTATTCAGAGGTCAAAATAAAAAATATACAAATAAATAAGTGGGCAGATGGCAATTCTGTTGCCCTCAGTGTGCAAATTTTCAGGTTTTATTTGAGTATTCAATCACTCCATACCTTGAACGTCTAAAAGCTGTTGCAATTATCCATTCAAGTCTGCAGTTGATTGAATAGGGGCAGCTGTAATACCTCAAAATTTGCCCTCATTCTCCTTTCCTTTACTGGTGTACGTTTTGCATTCATCTGCATTTTTCACTAGGTCATTAACATTCACGATCATGCATTTCATCGGCTCCCAAGGCATGGAATCAAAAGCCTCTTCTGGTGATATAACTCTTCCTATTCAGAGGTGATTTATCTGGCTATTACACTCAAGGTTGCGCCTCAGTAGTGCACATTACAAGTGATAGAGTTCCATCAAGGTTAACAGAGTTTTTGCTATGAACTATGATCCCCCCTGTGCGGAGCCGTATTTGATGCTCGAATCATGAGTTAGGGATCATTTCCCTAATCATGTGATACTCGACAAAGTTTCCTTGCAAATTGTGTTCGTAAGTGGTCTTGTCGTTCAAGGGATTCCATTATCACCTGAGACGCAATTTATTGAAGATCATAGTGTATGCATAGCTTATTAGGGTTTTCATGACAAATGAATGTTGGTTTATGGTACGAGGGATCAAGTTGCGGATTCTTATGATAATCCAAGCATTGTGGTTTTCTTTATAGTTCGTTGTTGGTAATACAGGTCAATGGGGTTTGGATTTGAAGGTTGACTGAAGATCGATAATTCGTTGAAGACTCGAGTTTGAATTAGATTGGGGGTTTAAGTTGGATTAAACATGTTGAGATTGGTCGCAAGGATTACTTGGGTTTCAATAATCTGTTTCCATGCTAATATTCACTTTTTGCCCACTATCCAAATTAAGCCCATAAACTTTGTTTTAGTTCATTATCCACGTTAAACAATTCAATTCTAACCTCCACTTTGGATCCCTTTAGCTCCAGTCTCAACAAATGTTCGATTTTATTCTGAGTTCACTTGTCCACTTTTATAGTCAATTCGTAAAGGTATCCCAGAACCTCATATTATGCATAGTCTTTCATGTCGCGTTTAAAAAATAATTAATTTTCTGTTTTACCACCAAATGCTCATTGGGCTCATCCCATTTAATTGTTGGGCCCATTCCCTCTTTTCTTTTTTTTTCCTTTCTTTCTTTTGTATTATTATTATTATTGTTAAGGGTGCAAAAAGAAAAAAGAGGGGAAGTATTTTATCAGCTAAAAACATGAAAAGTTTTGCTGTGACATTGGGTTCTACCCCAAAATTCAGAGTTATCAGGAAAAGGTCAATAATAGAAAACAAACAGAAAAATTTAGAAATCTAGTTACATACTAGAAGTTATACCAGAAAGCCTAGAAGGGTGTAGAATATCTATTAGAAAACTCAGTTAAGGAAAAATCCCTCACAAAAAATACAGTTAGAGTTTTTTGGTTAACTGAATTCAGTTAAAAGTTACAACAGAAAAACAGAAAAGGAAAAAAAGGGAAAAAGGAGGAGAATTAATGGAATTGAGTTAACAGAAACAAAAATAAAAAAGAGGTAACATTCAGATTGGGGGCGGAAGAAATTCTCTTCTTCACCAGGGGATTTGGGAGATTCATTGTCCATAGCTTCTCCATTGCAACTTTACTCAAGCTTCATCAATCTTCAAGCATCTTCTACAATCTTTCACACAAGATCTTCATCTTCAATCTCAACCTAATCAATCTCTGTTTCTCTCAACTTCCAGAAGCTCCATCACGAATTCCCCCTCAATCTTACTTTCGGCTCTCGTATCTCCAGCAACCTCTTTGTCATCTTCAACGCCAACAACCATTTTCTTCAACTTCAGTGATCTGTATCTCTAGCACTCATAATCTCCGCCAAGAATTCGCCGAAAACTTCATAGCAGAACCTCTTTATCAAGAATCATCTCTGTCAGTCACTTGTCTTCCTTTGGCCTTCATCAACAACTCCTTCAATGTTTCCTGCACAAATCATCAACAGCAGCAATTCATCAAAAAACAAAATCCTTGAACCTGCAACAAAGATTCGACATTTTATCACTATATCCACAGTGCAATCGCAACAGTGAGTTACACCAAGGAAAATTGCGACAACAAAGAGATCACAGAGAACAGTTTAAGAATCAGAAATAAGGAGAAGAACGATGAATCAACCGAAGACTTACTTATCGTGTCGATCTCGCATATCCTTCCTTGTCTGAACCGGAGGATGAGCGAGGCGGAGAAGTTGATTAGGTGCTTCAGCGGTGACGTGTTGGGAAGTTCGATCGTGTTGCGAGTTCAGTGAGAGACGAACAAGGAGGCTTCATTCGAAAGAAGTGTTCGTTGGTGGAGATCGAGTCGTCGCCGCCCTACTGTGAGACATGCCGAAGTGTTAAATGGTGGTGGTCCGACGTCATCTTCGGTTCGTGTCAGAGAGATTGACGTTGACGATAACGAAGGTGAAGAAGAGTGTGTCACGGCGTAGGCTAAGATGTTTTCGGTGAGTTTGTTTTTTTCCGAAGAAGAAGAAGGGATGAACAATGGTGTCTCGAGGAAGAAGAACAGGGAAACGGCGCATCTTTGAAGAAGAAAAGGAATTTTCATTTTTATGTTAATCTGATAACATTAGGGTTTCAAAAGTGAACCGGGTTTGGGCCTAACAAATCCCCCATGACCATGGATCCATTTTTGCACCTCCAATTTCATTCAAAACACACCCAGCGCCATCTTCAATGCAACGTGGGCTTCATCACCATATAAGTTTTATCAGCACCACCTAATTACTCCCGCACCCCCCTCTGCGCCAATAATAAAGAGGACTGGGCTTGGGCCAAGTTTTTTTTTGCTGTTTGCTGCAACCTGAATTCCATATACACCTCTCCTTGTTCGTTGTATTTTCTTAGAATTTGTTAATTATTCTTGTTAAAAAATTGTTAATTAATTTTCTTACAAATTAATTTTTGTGGATTATTACTTAGTCCATTTTTATTGATAATGTTTAATTAGAATTTTTTGTCGTAATTTTAATTATTTGCTTAAGATTAATTGTGGAATTAAAGTGTTCATAAGTGTTTTTTTTGATCGATTGGATCGATTTGGATTATGGCCAAAGCTTCACAAAGCTAACATGGAAGATGAGCATTTATTTTGCTCATAGGAGACTACAAGACCCTGCTTGGGGATTTTTTCGGATTTCTTTTTGTGAGGAATCGGCACTTCGATCATGTAAGTAATTTCAAGCTTTTTTGACTTTTATGCATCATTTTAGTCGTATGCGGCTTAGGATCATATAATTTAAGGTGTATGCTGAGCCCTCCCACCTGAGGCATTGGTTATATTTGTGATTTATGATGATATGCGTCGATTTCGGAACTTAGGGATTAGGTTAAGAACCATTAGGATCGCTTCCTTTCACTTTCCCTTAAAATCCACTTTTTTGCCCGTTTCGTCGCAATTATTAAAAATAGTTTTAGGTGTGATAAAATTCTGGAAAAATTCATGAGTGATCCTCATCCTCTTAATTAATTTGTCATATTTTTTGTTTCCAGATTTGGGTGGTTTCAATATTTTATTTGGATTTTAGATCACAAGCTGTCCCAAATAGGAAGGTTTTGGCATAAGGGACCGAAATCGATTTTTCCCCATAGGTGTGAGACCTATTTTTTGTGTATGATTAATTACTGTAATTTGTGACATTTTGATAGTCCTTAGGCATTTTTTCATAATTTTAGATGCCCTTTTTGACCCACTTTGTGGAGTTGTTTTTTGGGTGACCATTCTTTGCTACCTTGCTAGTCAAGTAATTTTTTTGGAACTTTGGTGCATAATTTTGTGGAATCCTTTTGGATCATGTAAGATAATCACCATATCATTCCAGGGATTTAATTTCATAATTTTTAAAGGCTTTTTGCTATTTTTCCATGTCACCTAGATCCTAGGTTGATTCATGTGTTTATGTGTCGCATAACCTAAGTGTTAAGAAGGCATTCATGCTATTTTCTTGAGGGGATTTTTGGTAGCTTTTAGGAGTTGATTATATGTCATCTGTATGTCTTTAATTCCAGTCATAGGTCATTTTTTGAACCATAATCATTTGGTTTGTTTTGGTGCTTTAAAGTGCATACTTATGTGAATTAACTTTAACTTAAACTAGCTTCTCTTCTCCTCTAAATAATAACTTGAATTATGTGGAAATCATTAATGCCTATTCATGCATTCTAATTGCATCTCATACTTTGTATGCTACTTACCCATAATCATTTCATTCATATTCACATGCCAATTCTTCCTTAGTTTGCATCATGTGCGATCTTATGCGATGTTTGTTCCATTTCATCTCACATCTTCTTCTCATTGCTCCATATGCCTAATCCATTGCATCCATGATTGCATATTCATTCATCCATCTTCATAAGCATTCACTACTTACTTTTATGTTCATTTCATGTATTAATTCATGTTTGTAAGCCATATGCATTCATACTTCATCCATAAACCCTAATTTGCATTTATGTGAACTTAGGTGAACTTTTTGTACATAGTTTGACCTTGTGAGGTATCCTAGCATACTTAGGGACCTATATCATGTAGCTACTGACTTTATAAGTCATGTGACCTTTAGGTACCTTCACCTTTAGACTTAGGTCTTATTTTGAACCCTAGTTCCATTCTAGGACGTTAATGGTACTTAATCGCTTTCATGCTTTGATTTTACTTTCAATATGCATTGTCATGCTAATCTTTGTTTTGTAGGGGGGAAGATTGAGGTAAGCATTACTTCATTCCTATCTCTTATGCATTTTAATTGTGTTTGCCTTAGCACTTTGTTCTTTGCTTTTAGGCTTTCCCTTTCTTTAGAGACAACTTAACTTCCTTAGGAAGTAAGTTAGTTTCTAAGCTCTCTTTTCTTCTTTTCCTTTTCTTCCTTAGGATTAGAAAACCTCATTAACCATAGGACCTCTCTTGTAAATAAACAAATAAAATTAGGGTTGTGTCTTAGTCCCCTTAGTTTGTCCTTTTTTCAACTTGAGTCATTCTTTCTTTCCTCATGAAGAAAATAATAAAACATCTAAGGATAAACCGAACAATCTCGTACGACACGAGACTTTGTTGCGGAGTGTTTATACGCGTCCTGTTTCAGGGCGATGTGTAAATATTCCCCGCGATGGATAGGTCTTAGTACAAGACCGTTCACAAAAAAATTCAAAACACTTCTCTTAAAAGACAAAAACAAATAACAAGCGACTATCCTGCGGGAACTTCTTTTCTCATCTTATTCACTCACAACGCGAACTCGCGACGACTTGTCTTTCATGCAAGACGGTAAACGCACTCGTACCAGACGAGCCTGCAACACCTGAGCATAGACATACGCAGTTCCATCATAAAAAACACAAACAAATAGTTCCCGCCTTAGTTAGGCGAACTACGTCGACTCTGATCCTCATTATCCCGATGAGGTACGTAGGCAGCGGGGTAGGGCCCGTTCGAGCACATTCTTTATTTTCCCTACATTTTCCCCATTCTTTAGTTTAGTTTTCATTTTCAGTTCCCTTTCTCATTTCTCATTTCCATTCCAGTTAGCGGTTTTATTCAGCAGCAATTATATTTTTTCTCACCCTTTGAAACAAAACAAGCAAGCGTGGATCCCGTCGGGTACGGCGGACGATCTGGGGTGCTAATACCTTCCCAGGTCGTAACCGACTCCCGAACTCAGATCTTTGGTTCGCAAGGCCTTGTCCTTTCCTTCTTCCTCAGGTTTGTGCAACATTACCTTTCCCATTCTTTCGGGATAAAAATGTCTGGCTGGCGACTCTAACCTTTCCGCGCCACTTTCGCGTTTGTACTAGGATGAAAATCCCGGGAGCGACACTTTGGCCCCAAATTTATGTCTAACAAGGGGGAGAACAAGAACAACAACAACAATGTATAATGCTGTTTGGTTATTAATGAAAAACCTCTGTTTGCTTCTGAACTAAATCTGTGATGTTAATGAAAAATTTCTGTTGCAACAAGACTGAATACATGTATGTTTAAGGGGGAGTAAACTCACACATGACTCAACAGAAAAGAACTGCTATACTCTGATAAAAGAACTTCTGCTGCACTCTGATAACCAGAAAAATATGTTAGCCAAATATTAGCCAAAGGGGGAGTTTGTAGATGTTTAGAATTGGCAGAATTTTTGACCAACAAGAAATGTTGAATTCAGTTCAGGATGTCCTATCAGATGTTGGGACATTATCAAACAGAGTATAAGTATATGAACTTAATTCAGGATGTCACACCAGATGTTGGGACATTGTGTTAATGATTTAAGTTCAGTTTTTCAGGATGTCCCAACAGATGTTGTGACATCTCAAACCTGCTACCAGAATTAATTAATGACTAACAGAACTGAGTAAATTAAGGAAAGTTATCTGGAATTAATTATGGATGGACAAAACAGAATAAGGCGCATCTGTAGGGAGTGTTGTTATATGTCTTCAGCATAATCAGAAGAACTGAATCACCTAGAATCTAGGAAGTAACAAACCCTAATTCAAGGTGGAGGCAGCATGCGTTTTAGGACTGAATTAACCTACAGAAAGCCCAAAATCCAAACACCTATTTAAGCAACAGAAACTCTCAGAATAGAGCACAAATTTGAGAAGACAAAATAGGGTGTTGTGTGTTTTAATAGCAGGTTGTTTTTATTGTACCACTTTATGAGCTTTTAAGCAAAAGTGTATTTGTGTCTTGATTGAAACTGTGAAGTAAGATCAAGCTGTTTTTGTTTGAATTATGACTTCAATTTTATTAAACTTGTAAACAAGATCACTGTGTGATTGAGGGGGAGTGAGTTGGTACTCATATCTAAGTTGTGTCTTAGGTAGAAATTGCATTGGGTAGATATTAAGTGAAAGATTAAACTGGGTGGTTTAAGTCTAGAATTAATATTACTTATAGTGGATTCCCTCCTGGCTTGGTAGCCTCCAGATGTAAGTGTGGTTATACACTGAACTGGGTTAACAAATTACTGTGTTGTTTAATTTTCCTGCACTTTAAGTTTTGGTTAAGTTGTCAAGTGTTTAAACATCTCATTCGACATCTCATACCTGATCACAGAATTTCAATTTGAAGGACCAAAGGATTTATCTTTGTTCTTTGTTGCAGGTTATGGCTTCCGCTCTTAGGAACACTACCTGAATCAACTTTGTAAGGATACCTTCCAAGCATAAGAAGTTAGTCTCAAAAGTTCTTGAGAGATCTCAATTCATCAAAAAACATGGTTATCTACTTGATTTGGTTACTTCAGGGTGTAATGAAGACATGATGAGTGTTTTGTTCCATTTCTTTGACTTTAGACATCACTGCTTCACATTTCCCGATTATTAGTTGGTGCCCACAATGAAAGAATTCTACAAACTACTTGGTGTGCCTATTCTTGATAAAAAAACTTTCACATGCCTAGAGAAGGAGCCTAAACCTGAAATTATTGCAGCAACTCTACATCTGAAGAAGTCAGACATTGTACTGGAAACAAGAAGTAGAGTTAAGGGTATTCTTGCTAAAGTATTGATAGAGAGAGCTTAGGTGTTCTTGGATGTTATGGTTATGATGATTTTGAGGATATCTTGGCCTTGTTGATTTACGGTTTGGTGTTGCTCCCTAATCCAGACCAAATCATAGATGTGCATGCCATTAATATATTTCTGACTCATAATCATGTGCCTACCATGCTTGGAGATATTTTGCACTCTCTTCACACTCGTACTACAAAGGTGCGAGGAACTCTGATGTACTGCATGCCTCTACTATCAAGGTGGTTTATTTCACACCTTCCTCGATCTGTGATGAAGAATGAACAAGGTTTGAGATGGTCAAGAAGGATAATGTCACTCTCTTATTTAGATATTCATTAGTGTTCCTGATATAAGGAAAACATCACTATCATTGACCGTTGTGGAGAGTTCCCTAATGTGCTATTCCTTGGAATAAGGGGAGGTATTACTTATAATCCTTCTTTAGCACTATGTCAGTTTGGGTATGCTCGGAGTGATGGTCCTCATGATATGATTATTCAAGGTTTTGTGTTTGATTATGACAACGATCTTCAAAGTTACCGTCAAAGGTTTGTATGTGCTTGGAGCATGGTGAATAAGATTAACAACAATACTCTGGAACCAAAATACTTCATCCATATGGAGCCTTACCTCAGATGAGTATGATCTCGTGCTCAAACTCTTATGATGCCATATCATGTTGTTCTACCGGTGATTGTTGAACCTATTGTTGAAGGAGATGTTCCTTACACCATTCTTCATCCTGACATGCCTACTGATCTGCAAGAGCTGCAGAAATCTTGGATCCGACTGAAGGAGCAAAGGGATACCTTTGTGGTACTTCTAAGTTTGGACTTTGGTATCCCAAGGGTAGTGATTGCTCTTTGGCAGGTTATTCTAATTCTGATTTTTCCTGTTGCAAAGTGGATAGGAAAAGCACTAGTGGCACATGTCACTTCTTTTCAAATTCTCTTGTAAGTTTACATAGCAAAAATCAAGTTTATGTTGCTTTGTCAACTGCAGAGGCGGAATACGTTGCGACCGATAATTGTTGTACCCAAATTTTGTGGCTCAAACAACAATTTCTCGATATCAATGTCAATCTTAAAATTATTCCTATTTTATGTGATAACACAAGTGCTATAAATCTTACCAAAAATCCAATTTTACATTCATGCACTAAGCATATTGAAATCCTTCATCATTTCATTAGGGATCATGTAGAGAAAGGGGACGTGGTATTTGAGCATGTTGAGAGTAAAAATCAACTTGCCGATATTTTTACAAAACCACTCGCTACAGAACCTTTCTTTCACATCTGTAGGGAACTAGGCGTTCTCGATATCTCGGATCGCTCATGATGTGTATAATATGTTTACCTTACATTATTATTTGAATTATCTTGTCTTTTCTCTATCCTAACAAATAGCTACTTGAGGAATATTGAATTTGTTCCTTTCACTATACTACATCATGAGAGGTAATATTGTTCCTTTCATATATCTTGACTTTTACCATTGTCTACTTGAAATTTATGAGTCATTTATGATTGGTTTAATTCTCATTCATGGTATGAAATAGATTTTATGTATGTGAACATGTTCTTTGTTGCTATTTATTGCTTATATCATTTAATATGTTATAAAATTAGATTACATGACATTAGAAAGCATCTCAACATTGTATATGAAGCATTGAAGTGAAAATTTAGGAAAATAAATTTGCAAAAATTGTTGATTCTCTCGGGTCCCAATAGGTCAATTCAATGAGTTGATTCATTTATTCCTTTAGGTTGACTTGGTGAGATATGTGAGCCGACTCAAAATTTGAATTTGAAATGAGTTAACTCATTCACTAACTTAGGTCGACTCATTCCTGATACACGTTAACCAACACGTGTTGGAAAACGTGTTATGCAGCTTTTCCACTACTCCAGGCCGACGTATCTTCCCATTATATGCCATAATGTCAATTTTTTTAATGCTCTTATTCAAATTCATTTTCTCTTTATATTAATTCATTCATAAAATCATTTCATATTCCATCACATCTTCATTCTTGCCTCTTATCCTCTCTAAAACCCTAAACCCATTTCTCTAAAAACCTCTAAAAACATCACCAATGGCTTCAATGGTTATTGTAAAGAGAACATTGAGGGGTCTTTTACCCAGTCTACACTTCCAGTAAACGCTTTATCCCTTATTCCTTCTGATCTTAGGGAGATTTATGATAAAAAGTTCAAAAATAGAAAAAACATCAACCAATATGTTTACTCTAAATGAACTTCTTGTCAAAGAACATCCCTTATATTGTTGAGCTGGTTGATATTCAAGAAATTAATCCATTTCTGGCTTGTGAAGTTGAATACAATGAGGACATTGTTCGAATGTTGTATGCTAGTTTGGTTGGAAAGTTTAAGGGTTTTGTATTCCATTTTAGAATGGGTGATAAAATGTATGTTGTAAATGCTCAACTTTGGAAGGATTTATTCAAACTTGATCATGCATCCCCTGGTATGTTGGTGACTGATTATGACACTGTTGGTGGGTGTAATTTTTGAAGGGAGTTGAATGGTATGATTAAGGAACCATTCATTGAATCTATTATTGATAATGAATTGTTTCCGACTTCTACCACAACGAGTAAAGTCAATCCTACCGATCGTATTCTCCATTGGATTGTCACTCACAACCTTCGTCCAAAGAAGGGTGGTTTTTCTCGTATTGATATACCGGAGGTTCAAGTCATCTATATTCTTAGGAATAAGGTTAAAGTGAATTGGCCCTATTATTTTTCTAGTAGGATATTTTCCCTCAAGGAGAAGAAGGGAGTTGCCTTAGCTTATTTGTCTCTTGTTCAAGCAATTATCTACAAAGATGGGATTGTTGTTGAAGGTATCCATTTCACCTCCATATTTGATAATCAGCTCTTTCAACAGAAAACTCTTAGCTTGATGGGTCACATTTGGGATCCTAAAGATAAACATTAGTTTATTGTTCGAGCCAGTTATGGTGATGATCACGATGATGAAGGAGATGTCGAAGGCAATACAAACCAAGAAGGGCCGGATCCTAAAATGGCTCCAAATGCTGAGAAAATAGATATTGATGATGTGCAAGTGGATAGTGATGATTGGCATCAGGTTTTTGTGGAATATCATGCTCCATATGAAAATCAAGTTTGGGGTGAATGGCAATATACCGGGTTGACCTATAATGCAACATCTTTCACACCTACGTCTCCACCTCCTCCACTGTCTCATACAACAATGCATGTATTGTTGAAATTCTTCAAAACATGCAGTTGCAACAAAATAATTTTTATGAGGCTCAAATTGAAAGATATTCTAAAATGGAGTGGCGGATTGGGGAGCAAAACACCAATTTTGCATCTTATATCTCCATTCAAGACACGCGGTACATATCCTTGCAGGCCCAACTTCAAACTTATGGTGAAAATTTTGATGCTTTTGCATCTAATTCGTTAGCACGAATAAATGAGATCCATGGATTCCACAATGCGCTTGCAAACTCATTCAACATTATCAATACAAACTTCATTCACTTCACCAATCAATATGAGCAAAACCGTCAACCAGACGTCTATCATCAACGACATCCTTCATAAAGGGGTCCAAGGCATTGAGCTCATGTTGCATTTCATTTCATGTCATTTTCATATGCATGTTGTGCTTTTCTTATTTGTATTTTCTTATAACAATGTTATCTTTTATTTTATTCATGTATGATTGTTTGATTTGCTTTATGCAACTATGTTTATTTAAAACTATTTTCATTCATCTGATATTGTGTGTATGTTGATTTATGACTTTAATTGTAATTTATGATTTTATAATTCTCCGGATATTTGTTCACATCTAATCCATTTTCTCTTTTTGATGTTGTCAAAGGGGGAGATGTGGTTGAGATTGAGTTAAAGGAACTAAGGAACTTTTACTTGTGGCACATATTCTGGGGGAGCATGTATATGATGCTCTTGTGCTTATTGGTGAACATTCATAAGTTCTTCCATCATAAAAAATGGGGAGTTTTTGAGAGATACAGGTTGTTTTAATGATGTCAAAACTATTGGTACTCTGGAAGATATATTGGATCACAAGATATTGGCTTCAAAGTGAATTTCCATTGATCCAAAGTGAATGAGTCGACTCATTCAATTGAAAATATTTGAGTCGACTCATTTGGTAAGTTAGGTCAAATCAAACAAGGTACAAAATTCTTTCTTTTCTTCGGGTCCCAATAGGCTGACTGAAGATAAAAAATAGGTCGACTCAAATCAGCCAGCAGGTCGGCTCAAACCCACTGGGAGGTCGACGCAAAACTGGGATATGCGCCTCTTCTCACATTTCTATCTCTTACTTTAATTTTGAAGGTTTTCTTTTTTTTTTCCTAATTAAATATAAATATCTGGTGTCTTATTTTTTCATGAAAAACAAGAAAAGTGAAAGATATACACAAATTATTCTCATCATCTCCGCCTTCTCTAGAATTCATCAACAATTACACATAATCATTTTTGTTGATCAAAGTGCAAGATTTAAGGTGATAACGTTCAACGGTGGAATTAAGATTTCATTATGGGTTAAGAGATTTATGGATTTTTATTGAATAAACCTTGAGAGTGTGTTTGGATGGGGTAGTTGAGAATTTTTAAAGAATTTAAAATTCTAAGCATTTTAAATGATTTAATTGAAATCCATTCATTTTTAAATTATTTTGTTTGGACGAAGTATTAAAGTGATTCATTGTTAAATTTTTGGGGTCATTTTCATAAATTTTAAATTTTTTGGGCAAAATTAAAAATAAGAAAAATAGGGATTAATTTGCAATTTTTAAAAATTTGAAGGACTAATTTGCAAATTTTGAAATTTTTAGGGACTTATTTGCAATTTTCTGAAAATTTTAGGGGTCAATTTGAATTTTTTATAAAATATGAGGACCATTTTGAAAATTTTGAAAATTTAATTATAAACAATTTAACATTTGAATTATAAAGAGTGAAGAAGCAATTTGAAATTCTTTACTTTTTGGTGTCATTTGAAATTCCATAAATTTAACTTAAACAAAATACTTCTTAAATTTACATCATTTTAACAATTCTCCATATTTTTTATCCAAACAATGGATTTTGGACAAATCATTTTAAATTCTCTC
The DNA here is from genome assembly GCA_963966055.1 of Lathyrus aphaca. Classification (NCBI taxonomy): domain Eukaryota; kingdom Viridiplantae; phylum Streptophyta; class Magnoliopsida; order Fabales; family Fabaceae; genus Lathyrus; species Lathyrus aphaca. The sequence continues at coordinate 182,974,444 of OZ014520.1, forward strand.
AAAAAATTACTTTCCCTCATTAAAATGCTTCATCCAAACACACTCTGAAGATTTGTCCTCCAAGATCATTGTGATTCGGGGGTTTTGCACACATCATTTGTTTGTAGATTCAACCGAGTGAAGAGGTTTGACGATCAAGGAGATTGTTCAACCATATCACTAGTATCGAATCAAAACGGCTACACTAAAAGTTTGGAGAATCAAGGAATCTTGCAAGAAGGGAGCAATTAATCGGAGATTTTTTCGACACGAGCGAAGAACTTGATTCAACTTGAATCCAAGGGCAAAGAGAAACATAGCTACAACAACAATTAGGATTGGTTTGTCATTTCTAATTTCTCTTTGTAAAAACGTTGCAATTTTTAATAAAAGGTCCTAATTCTATTTTTGAATTGGGGGCAGAGGTACCCTTAGCGAGGACGGTAAGGAAGATGTCTAAACAAATTCGTGTGTTCTTCGTTTTTCTCTTTCGTTGTACTTTTTGCACAATTTGAAATAGTGTGATATTGAATATTTTTTTTGCATATATTGGTGCACTACAAGTGTTTGTGAAATTGTTGCTATCAAATTTGATAACAACCTTACAAAAATTATGCACTACAAATATTGGCAAAACACACTAGGTGTGATGTGCACACCAAATGTTTGACAAAATTCAAAACACATTATTTCTTTCTCATTGTGCTTATTTCATTTCTCTTAACATTGTTGATAGTAGTTTAATCAAGTATGTTAAGTTTAAGTGATTAATCAACTTAATATTGATTAGTTAATTCATCTTTAGTATCCCATTTGATTTGTTAAGGCATATCCGATCACCAGTAACTTAATATAATTTAGATGTGATTTTTTCGGGGAACTTCCGCAAAACCATTTTAAATTAATTTTTGAAAGTTGGAAATATTTTTAAAAGTGATCTATTCAACCCCCCTTCTAGATTCGCGCCATCGTAAATTAGTTATGGAATATGTGTGTGGGGATATTTTTTCTTTAGTCTACTCATTAAAAAGTGTGAGGTCCTGTGTTGTAGGTCATTTTGCACACCCTAAAAAATGCCCCTGATTATAATAGAAATAATAACTCACAAAGGAAGGAAGGAAAAGTTGACAAAGAAACTACTTTGTCCTTACAAAAATTGTTGAGTAGATAAATAATAAATGATATAAGAATTAAATAAGTCATCTCATAAGAATCTAATTATGAAAAAAGAAAGGAAAAATATTCTTTTTGGTCCCATAATTATACCATTGAATTCAGATTAGTCACTTAATTTTTTTCGTGTCAATTTGGTCTCTTAACTTTTAAAATGTGTCATTTTAGTCCTTTTTGTCCAAGTAGCGACGAATTTAGCGACCGATTTTTGAATTTTTTTCGTCGCTAATAAGACAAAAAGGACTAAAATGAAACGTTTTAAAAGTTAAGGGATCAATCTGACACGAAAAAAAATAAAGGAACCAATCTGAACCGAAGGATATAATTATGAGACCAAAAATAATATTTTGCCAAAAAGAAATGTACTTACAATGATTAAAAAGTACAAGTGTGCATGTTCCACCTACAAAGGCAGAAAGACTCATAGGCCTTAGTAGGTTTAAAACATGTTTTAATGGTGAGGACTTGTCCGCGGTAGTGAGGAGCTCTATAGGGTTTAACAATGTGTATTACTTAGGGTCTGTCTTACATCTATTATGAGAGAAGTATTTATAGAGACTTTTGGGCCTAGGGTTTAAGTCGTCCTTAGTGGCGTCAATCGTTCCCCTATTCTCTAGAGGGGGTTATTGACCACCTTTAGTTCAGGAACTGACGGAGACTCTTTCTTTCTTATCTTCAATGTTGGGGTTTTCTCTAGAAGGGTCTTCGTGTCATAGGCAAGGGTGTCCTGGTTCAAGGAATATGGAATTGTAACACTACAATACTCTAAAGTGTTCAATACCTGTATATATGAGTGTCTAAAAAAGTTTCTTTAGAGTGTGTTGATGGAGTATTTTAATTAGAGAAAATAAGTTTTTTTAGAAAATTGAAAATAATTTGACCAAATTTCATATTTTGAATGAAAAATATGGAGAATTGTTAGAAAGGTATAAATTTATGAAATATTTTATTAAAGGTAAAATTAAGAAATTTCATATGATATTAAGAAATAAAGAATTTGAAATCGTTCTTTCACTTTATATAATGTGAATGTTAATCATTTATTATTAATATTTAAAATTTTCAAAATGGACTTCATATTTTATGAAAAGTTTAAATTCACCCCAAAAAATACAAAAAAATTGTAAATAAATTTATAATAATTTTCGAATTTTACAAATTTGTCTCTTTAAATTTTCAAAACTTACAAATCTAATTTTCATATTTAAATTAGACCCAAAACTTAGAAAATCTATAAATATGACCAAAGAAATTGACAATAAATAATTTATTACTCTATCCAAACAAAACCAAAAATTCAATTAAATCATTGAAACACATTCTTAATATTCTATGTCAAATAACCTATTTGTAATTTTTCTACCTTCCTTTTTGGCACATAATTACAATGTTGATGTGTATAACAATTGTGATGATTTAATATCATAATCAAAATGGCTTTAAAACCGAACTCTTAAGTTTTGGGATTCATACAGTTGTTAATAAGTACAAAGTTTCTCATTGATGCCTAATAGTAATGCTCAATTATTTGGATGATGGAGTAATGGGCAAGGAAAACGACCTATAACAAATACATATTTATCTGTCAATGTCAGTTATTTGAAGTATTATAATGGTTTGCTGTATTTTTATCCAAGTCTAGGGGCATGAAAAGCATAACAATAATATTTGTATTGCATGAATAAACTATTAATTTAGTTTTTAAACTAACATATTTTAACTTCAATTTTAAACATATAATTAACTAATTTCTAAAATATATGAAACTTCTTAATTTAATCGATAGCAAAATTATTAATTGAATCTCAACAATTGTGCTTAAAAATATTCAATACATTCTAAAAAATTAAAATTAAAATTTTTTATAAAAAAAAAATTTGTAGTAAAAAAATATTGTGTGGTTATGTTTTTAAAGGAGAAAAACCTAAAACATTTATTTTGTTTTTAAAGAAAAATGAAAAATAAGCCAAAGTTACACTAAGAGTGTATTTGAATGTGCCAATTGAGATTTTTTATGGAATTCAAAATTCTAAACAATTCAAATGATTAAATTTAAATCTATTCATTTTTAAATCTTTTGTTTGGATGTAGTATTAAAATGATTAATTTATTTCTAAATCTTTTATTTGGATGTAGTATTAAAATGATTTATTGTTAAATTTTTGGGATCATTTTTATAAATTTTAAAAAATTTGGGACAAATATAAAATATAAAAAATAGGGACTAATTTGAAATTTTTGAAAATTTGAAAGGACTAATTTATAAAATTTGAAAATTATAAGGGACTTTTTTGTAATTTTTTGAAAATATTAGAGATGAATTTAAAAATTTAATAAATACGAGGATCATCTTACAAAATTTGAAAAAAAAAACATTAAATAATTTAACATTTGCTTTATATGCTTTATAGAGAGGAGAAGTAATTTCAAATTTTTTACTTTTTTAAATCATTTGAAATTATTTAATTTTAATATGAATAAAATATTTTATAAATTTATATCATTTAACAATTTTCTAGATTTTTTTATTCAAAAATATATTTTGATTAAATCATTTTAAAAATATTTCATCCAAATACATTCTAAAATCCTTTAAATGAGTTTTGTATAAAAGATTGACTTTTGAGTATTTTGTAACAATTTATTTCTTTAAATTATCAAACATATGAAACGTTATTTTTGTTAACAGATTATAATTTTTTTAAATGGTAAGAAAAAAAATTTAAAAATCAATCTAAAATAACAAATTATTAAAAAAAATTAAAGGATTAATTTGTTACATGAAAATAATTTAAAGAACTCTAGTGTTATTTTACCTAAAAATATTTAAAAATTAAAAATAAATTTATTGATGGAAAATGGGAATCTTCTTGGAAAAATAAATTTTTGGTCCCATTTAATAATTATATGCATTATCATTACCAACAACTAAGATAAGAAAGAAAATTATGTCACTATTTTCAATCATATCATCATCATAATCAAAAGCAATCTATTCAATAGTAGTACTACTCATTTGTTGATATGAACTCTACAATAATACATCCTCTTTTATCTCTATTTGCAAGATACAACAAGGAAAAATCACATAAATAGAACATAAAAAAATAAATAAATAAATAAATAAATATATATATATATATATATATATATATATATATATATATATATAAACTCAAAATTAAAATTTTGAGCATCAAATTCTTAATTTTCTCCTTCATCTAACATCATCTCTTGGTTACGACATTCTTGACTGCAAAAAGCTTTTTCTCCTCTGCAAAAAATAAATTAATAACCATCAAATTCATGCTCTTTAATAAGTGTTCCTAGAAGAAATTAAATAAAATAAAAATAAATAAATGAATATTTTTATGAACCTGTAAATGAAGATGTCTTTTGTATGCTGAAGATGAGTTTTGCAAGTGTAACAAAAGCTAAGAAAATTCAGTGAAAAAGAGTGAGGACTATTAGGGACAGAACAGTAACTTCCCACAACACAATTATCGAATATATGTGTTGTTTTTGGATTTGCTCCATGAGATATCACACATGTGTATTCTTCATAAACCTCCATTTCACTCAAACTAAGAACACCCTTTTCCAATGATGAAGAATCATTCATTTTGCAACCAAAATCACTTTTTGACTCAAACGGGATTTTCACTCTAAGCTGATCAGTTCCAAACACAACTTTTCTATTCCTTAGTTTTTCAGAATAAAAAGGTTGTTCATATTCATCTTTTAGAACACCAACAAGACCAAGTCCTATGTTTTTCGAATCTAGTTTGTCCCTTGACCTACAAACTTTCTTGTTGTTGTTGTTGTTGTTGTTGTTGTTGTTGTTGTTGTTGTTGTTGTTGTTGTTAACTGAGAAGGGATTCTGAAAATGAGTTAAAGCTTTTGTGTCAAGAATCGATGTTGGACTCATCAAAGACTCAGTTTTTTTGGAAGTGAAATGAAAGTCTCTATAGTTTGATGAACCAAATAGAGATGGGATTGTGTTTGTGAAGTTTTGACTTGGTGATTGTTGTTCACCCATTAGGCTTTGTTTGGTAACAGCTCTTGATCTGTTTCTAAGCAGCATAAGTGATTATTTTAAGCACTTTTAAGATGAAAAAAGGAAAGATAATCTATATACTGCAAAATTGGTTAAAATTTCAGCTTTATTTCAGAAACTTTTGGAGAAAAAAAACAGAAAGAAAGAGAAGAAAAAGATGGAAACTTTTGACATAGAATAAAGAGAGAGAGAGATGAATAATCATTTGGCTTTTAAAGGAAGAAAAAAGTAAAAGATGTTGTGTGCATGAAAATCAAACTTTAATTAATATTTTTAAAGTTTTGTTTTATTTTTCTACATCTAAATCTCAACTGTGTCACTAAAATATTGATTTTTTAATTTTTTTTTTGTCTTTTTTCTAATGATTTATTTATTGTATATAATATTTGATCTGAATCTGATCAAGGTATTTTGTCATTACTCTGGTAAACTTGTGTGCATTCGAATCATGGAACAGGAAAAATAAAACTTTCACCTTAATGGATTGGTTGAGTAATTTAGGCATTGGCATATTTAAAAGGTTAAAGGGTAAGTTAGATTAGCAAGAGAACAAGTAATATTATATAGAAGTACTAGACAAGCTTGTATGTATTGGACAAATTTTTTATGTACTGGATTTGGTGGATAATGCAAACACAAACAAAATAGGGTGAAGTTTGTTTTTATTACGTACGATAAAGTCTCATTTTACATTTTCAATTTTATAAATTCCATAGATTTAACTGTTTGGGTTGAAATGCTTATGAAATACTCCTAATATTGAAGAGTCAATAGTGTCGCGGGCAAGGTTATCTTTTCCGTGGGAGACAGGATTTCATCGCCCCTTGTTGGCGGCATGGTATCTTTGCCCTTAGCGGACCCTTCACAAATATATCATTACTTCATCCCTCGAGAATAAGGGCTTGGTAAAAGATGGAGTGATTGATTGACTATGTTTAAAAGGTGTATATCTGATGAGACTCTAAGTCAAATCCTCCTGGAGAGATTTTTAGATGAGTCTATTTGATGGGATTCTGAGTCTCTCAGGAGAGATTATATATTGAGTTTGTCTGATGAGACACTAAGTACCTCAGGAGAGGCGTTGGGTCTCTCATGCAATACCTTGATAAAAACCCTTAGGCAAGACTTTTAATTTAAGTATCTCGGGTCAGACTTTAGTCGAGTCCCATATGTAACACCCACTTTTCCCACAGAAATATTTATATAAATCTTTAATAAAATCAGAGTTACTTGTCCAAAGTGGAATGTTACATCATCATCGTTCATCAAAATCGTTAATAAAGGAAAACAGCGAAATCCAAATATTTAACGTCAATAGCTCAAAGGCTTAGCAAATCTCACATAATAAGGTTCTTCAATTCAAGTTTAATTATAAAAATAAGTTTTCTAAACATTAAAAGTAAATGTGGACGAAGATCCCCGTTCCCGTTACATATCAGAGCTCCTAGGACACGAACATCACACCAACGTACTTCTCAAGTACCTGAATTGTCTGCACTTTCGAAGAAGCACAGACGCAATAAAACAAACAGAGGGGTGAGAAATAGATTCATAATATAACGGCACATACGACATATATGAAGAAGTAATTCACCCCTAATCATACAAAATTATCAATCATATTATTCAATCAATCATAATGCAATGTGACTCAAATGCACAATGCAAATGCGGTACCGACTCACAATAACGGTTCATTAAATAGAATCCCGAATGCATCGTTAACGTCTCCAACAAGACACGATCATCCCTGCAACCACGATTCTCAACGAACCCCGGATAATCACATCCACGACATGATTATTCCATCAAATGTATGCGCATGCAGACACAACAATGCATACCATATCACAATACACATGAACACATCATGCTTTACGATCCTCATGATCTCATCAACCAATCATCAGTGCATCTTATTCACACACAGAGCATACACATATCTCATGTTATTCACAATTATAACAATCTACATATTCATATAATTCAATTAAGCACTTAGGATTCTTATGCGACTAATCATCAAGTCCTATATTCACTATTAGAACATCCTCAAAGTCTTATTTCACTAATATAATCCTACATTAGAAGAATGAGTCAAATCCACCTTAAAACGGACGAAAAATCACATTTACAGTGGCCTGACACGGCCTCCCGTGTCCCCTGACACGGCCCGTGTCAGGTGGCCTGGGGACACGCCCCTCCAAATTACAAAAACTTATTTCCCGAAGCCTGACACGACCACCGTGTCATGGGACACGACCCGTGTCAGGGCACCTGACTCCCAAAATTCTGATTTTTAGTTTTTCTCATTTTCTTCCTCCTTTCTCACCTGTACGGACCCCAATCATTCTAGGTCGAATTTAGCACTCAAAACCAACCAATTCACATGTTTATTATCCATTTATACATATAACATCAACTAGTTTTATTAATAAACTTTCCTAGATCAAATTAGGGAATCTATGAGTTTTAATCCTCTTCTTTGTTCATCATATCCCCCATAACCTTCATACGCCATTATTCCCAATACCAAACACATAACACCAAATATATTTTCAAAACACATCGTATAATCATATTCATCAACAATTTCACGATATTGCATCAATTCAATCATTATTATCATAATCTCTTAAAATACCTAAGGGAGGAAGGAACTCTCAATTACCCTTCTATGTCCTATCACCAATCATAAACCCTTTTCTCCCCCCTTACCTTAAAATCGAAGCTTTCCTTCACAACTTTTGGTCTTGGTGATCTACGATCCTTGACCTTGCCTTTCTTCTCCTCTTTCTCCAGACCTCTCTGTTCTTCGTCAAAATACGATGAATGAGGTTTGTTTCCCTAATTCCTCTTTTCATAAAACAACAATTCCACCTTTGCCCCTTAAACCTCTAACTAACTCTTTTATTTTATTTTATTTAAATAATAACAACATTATAATGGTACACCTTATATTATTATTATTCTCATAAAATACTTTCTTCACCAATTAATTCAATTACGCCATTAAAATATTAATATTTATTTCACAAAAATAAATATAAAAATTAAGGCGTTACAACTCTCCCCCACTTAATTATTTTCGTCCTCGAAAATGTACTTGGATGGAATAACTCTGGATATGATTCCCGCATCTTGCTCTCTAGTTCCCAGGTAACACTTCCACCAACAGCTCCTCCCCAAGCTACTCTCACAAGAGGTATCTCTTTGCCTCAAAGTTGCTTCATCTTACGATCTTCAATCCTCAACGGTAAAGTCTCCACCGTAAGATTGTCACGGATTTGCACTTCATCTCTCTGAATTACATGTGACAGATCAGACACATATTTCCTGAGTTGCGATACATGAAACACTTCGTGCAAATTCAAAAGTTTCGACGGTAATGCCACTCTGTAAGCAACCTTGCCTACTCTCTGCATAATTTGATAGGGTCTAATGAACTTAGGATCCAACTTCTTAGAATTCAACGCACTTCCAACACCGGTCATTGGGTTGACTCTCAAAAATACATGGTCACCCTCACTGAACTCTAAGTTTTTGCTTCTATTATCATGGTAACTTTTCTGCCGACTCTGAGACGCTTTCATTTTCTCTTTGATCATCTGAATAGTTTCAGTAGTCTGCCGAATAATCTCAGGCCCAAGCATAACATTTTCACCTGTCTCATACCAACATAGAGGTGTTCTGCATCTTCTACCATAAAGAGCTTCAAACGGCGTCATTCCAATACTTGAATGATAGCTATTATTATAAGTAAATTCAATTAGTGCCAAATGTGTATCCCACGCAACACCTTTTTCTAGCATACAAGTTCTCAACAAATCTTCTAATGACTGAATAGTCCTCTCGGATTGTCCATCTGTCTGTGGGTAATAAGCCGAACTCAATTTCAACTTAGAACCCAAAACCTCGTGCAAACTTTTCCAAAACTCAGAGGTAAATCGCGAATCTCTATCTGATACTATACTTGACGGTACACCGTGAAATTTCACAACAACTCGGATATAAATCTCCGCCAACTTAGTTAACGGGTAACTGATGTTAATCGGAATAAAATGCGCAGACTTAGTTAACCGGTCCACCACTACCCAAATAGTATCCAGTCCTCTCGCAGTATTCGGCAAACCTGTCACAAAATCCATAGCAATACTATCCCACTTCCACTCTGGGATCTCTAAAGGCTGCATCAGCCCCGAAGGCTTCTGATGTTCTACTTTTGATTTCTGACATACTAAACAAGCATAAACAAAGTGTGCAATATCTCGTTTCATACCGTGCCACCAAAATAATTTCTTCAAGTCATGGTACATCTTCTTAGCTCCCGGGTGAATACTTAAGCTACTCCGATGGCTCTCTTCCAGAATTGCTTTCTTTAGTTCAACACTATCGGGTATACAAATTCTCTCCCGAAATCTCAAAATACCATTATTATCCAAACTAAAATCACCGCCTTGATCATTTCCTTTGGTAGGCATTAAGTCCACCAATTTCACGTCTTGTCGTTGGCCTTCCTTAATTGCATTAAGAAATTCATTATTTATTCGTAACATACCTAACTTAACACTAACAGGTGTTATCTCACACACCATACTTAAGTCTCTAAATTGCTCAATTAAATCCATCTCTTTCATCATCATAGCCGACATATGAACTGTTATCCGGCTTAATGCGTCCGCTACTACATTTGCCTTTCCCGGATGGTAAATTAAATTAAAATCATAATCTTTCAAAAATTCTAACCATTTCCTCTGCCGCATATTAAGCTCCTTTTGATCAAATAAATATTTCAGACTCTTATGGTCACTAAAGACTTCAAATCGTGACCATAGAGATAATGCCTCCATATTTTCAACACAAATACCACTGCAGCCAATTCTAAATCATGAGTAGGATAATTCCTCTCGTGTATCCTCAACTGTCTTGAAGCATAAGCTACTACTTTACCAACCTGCATTAACACACCACCTAAACCCATTTTAGATGCATCACAATACACAACAAAAGCTTCATTCGGGTTCGGTAAAATCAATACTGGTGCTGAAGTCAATTTCTTTTTCAATTCTTCAAAGCTTCTCTCACAAGTTACATGCCAAATAAAGGCTTGACTCTTCCGGGTCAATTGAGTCAATGGCAACGCCAAATTAGAAAAACCTTCTATAAACCTTCGATAATAACCAGCTAATCCAAGAAAACTTCTAATTTCTATTACCGTCTTCGGAGGTTCCCAATCAAGCACAACACTGACCTTCGAAGGGTCTACCGCTATACCTTCACCAGATATTACATGTCCCAAAAAGCTCACTGTCTTCAACCAAATTTCACACTTGGAAAATTTAGCAAACAATTTGTTATCTTTTAACACTTGCATCGCAATTCTCAAATGTTTCTCATGCTCTTCTTCAGACTTCGAGTATATTAATATATCATCAATAAATACTACGACGAATTGATCCAAGTAAGAATGGAATATCCGGTTCATATATTCCATAAACACACCCGACGCATTAGACATTCCGAAAGGCATCACTGCATATTCGTAATGACCGTATCGAGTTCTAAATGCCGTCTTCTAGATATCTTCTTCTTTCACTCTGATTTGATGATATCCTGACCTCAAATCAATCTTGCTAAAAACACAAGCTCCCACAAGTTGGTCCATCAAGTCATCGATCCTTGAAAGTGGATACTTGTTTTTAATAGTAACCTTATTCAGCTGTCGATAGTCAATGCACAAGCGCATACTACCATCCTTCTTCTTAACCAATAACACTGGAGCACCCCATGGCGATACACTGGGTTGAATGAACTTCTTATCAAGTAAGTCACCAATCTGTGATTTCAATTCAGCTAACTCAGTAGCAAACATCATGTACGGTGCCATAGAAATAGGCCTGGTACCAGGAATCAAGTCAATAGTAAACTCCACTTCATGCGTCGGAGGTAAATCTGTAATATCATTGGGAAATACTTCAAGAAATTCATTCACCACTAGTAACTCTTCAACAACGACCTTTTCTTCCATAGATAATGAAGCAAACACAACAAACATTTTCGCTTCGTCTTCCAATAAGGTCCTTAGCTCTTTAGTAGAAACTGAACTGGCCAAAATTTCCTCTTCTGGAGTTAGGAATAACAATCTATTCCTAAAGCAATCAATATAAACTCGGTTGGATTCCAACCAGTTCATACCCAAGATTATATCAAGATTACTGAGTGGTAGACATATAAGATCCACTCTAAACTCTTTATCAGAAATAGCCAAAACACAATCACGACATATCAAGGTAGTAGTCACAGAACCTATAGATGGTGTATCAATAATCATTCCTCGACTTAGCTGAGAAGGTTCCAATCCTAACTTTTTCACACATTCTAAAGAAATAAACGAGTGTGTTGCACCCGTATCAATAATCACAAATAAAGGAATATTATTGATAAAGCAAGTACCTTTGACCAATCGATCTTCACTAGTAGGCTGAGCTCCCACTAATGCAAATACTTTCCCATCGGATTTCTGCTTCTTTGGTTTCTGGCCATTAGTGCTAATGTGGCCCTGCTCTCCACAATTATAGCAAATAGGCTCATTCTCTCTGCAATTGGCCATCACATGACCCGCCTTTCCACACTTAAAACACTTCTTTTCTTCAGTAGGACAATTATTGGCACGATGTCCCGTGCCGTGACATCTGTAGCATTTGAGCACACCGGGAGTACTTCCTCCCCCACTTGGTTTCTTCTTATTACCAGTTTTTTGCTTCCCTTTGTCAGCTGGAGCACTATAAGGAGTACCACCAAATCTCTGCTTCCCTTTCTTATCATTCACAGCTTTGTAGTGTGCAATCTGCGCCCTGTTGTCATTATCATAAATCCTACTTCTACTTACCAGCTCTGGATAATTCCTGATCTTCTGGCAAGCAATACCCAACTTAATCTCAGGACTCAGTCCATTCTCATACTTCAGACATTTGGAAGTCATTGCCTCTTCAGTATTGTAGTGCGTACAATATTGCACTAGTTCTTCAAACTTGGCAGCATACTCACCCACTATCATATTACCTTGCTTGAGTTCCAAGAACTCAACCTCCTTAGCACTGCGGATGTCTTCCGGGAAATACTTCTCCAAGAATTCTCTGCGAAATACCACCCAAGTGATAGCCGTAACCGCGTCTTCCAACCTTTGGCGATTGTTGTCCCACCAGACTTCAGCTTCGCCCTCCAGCATGTGAGTACCAAATCTCACCTTTTGATCATCAGAGCATCCCATGGTTCTGAAGATCTTCTCAACAGCTTTCAACCACTTCTGCGCAGCCTCTGGATCCAGAATTCCACCTTCATACGTCGGCGGTCTGTTATTCCGGAACTGCTCCAATGCACGAGACTGAGCATTTCCTCCACCCTGAATGACCTGAAAAACGTTCTCAACCGTCTGCGCCATGGCTTGCATAGCCGCAGCAAGAGCAGCATCATTCCTTCCTGCCATAATGATACAACAAATAACTCAGGTTAGGAAACACACGACCCTTATTCTAAGGACTGACTCAATCTGGCCGGTTGGACCGACCTGCTCTGATACCAATTGTAACAACCACTTTTCCCACAGAAATATTTATATAAATCTTTAATAAAATCAGAGTTACTTGTCCAAAGTGGAATGTTACATCATCATCGTTCATCAAAATCGTTAATAAAGGAAAACAGCGAAATCCAAATATTTAACGTCAATAGCTCAAAAGCTTAGCAAATCTCACATAATAAGGTTCTTCAATTCAAGTTTAATTATAAAAATAAGTTTTTCTAAACATTAAAAGTAAATGTGGACGAAGATCCCCATTCCCGTTACATATCAGAGCTCCTAGGACACGAACATCACACCAACGCACTTCTCAAGTACCTGAATTGTCTGCACTTCCGAAGAAGCACAGACGCAACAAAACAAACAGATGGGAGAGAAATAGATTCATAATATAACGGCACATACGACATATATGAAGAAGTAATTCACCCCTAATCATACAAAATTATCAATCATATTATTCAATCAATCATAATGCAATGTGACTCAAATGCACAATGCAAATGCGGCACCGACTCACAATAACGGTTCATTAAATAGAACCCTGAATGCATCGTTAACGTCTCCAACAAGACACGATCATCCCTGCAACCACGATTCTCAACGAACCCCGAATAATCACATCCACGACATGATTATTCCATCAAATGTATGCGCATGCAGACACAACAACGCATACCATATCACAATACACATGAATACATCATGCTTTACGATCCTCATGATCTCATCAACCAATCATCAGTGCATCTTATTCACACACAGAGCATACACATATCTCATGTTATTCACAATTATAACAATCTACATATTCATATAATTCAATTAAGCACTTAGGATTCTTATGCGACTAATCATCAAGTCCTATATTCACTATTAGAACATCCTCAAAGTCTTATTTCACTAATATAATCCTACATTAGAAGAATGAGTCAAATCCACCTTAAAACGGACGAAAAATCACATTTACAGCGGCCTGACACGGCCTCCCGTGTCCCCTGACACGGCCCGTGTCAGGTGGCCTGGGGACACGCTCCTCCAAATCACAAAAACTCATTTCTCGAAGCCTGACACGGCCACCCGTGTCATGGGACACGGCCCGTGTCAGGGCACCTGACTCCCAAAATTCTGATTTTTAGTTTTTCTCATTTTCTTCCTCCTTTCTCACCTGTAAGAACCCCAATCATTCTAGGTCAAATTTAGCACTCAAAACCAACCAATTCACATTTTTATTATCCATTTATACATATAACATCAACTAGTTTTATTAATAAACTTTCCTAGATCAAATTAGGGAATCTATGAGTTTTAATCCTTTTCTCTATTCATCATATCCCCCATAACCTTCATACGCCATTATTCCCAATACCAAACACACAACACCAAATATATTGTCAAAACACATCGTATAATCATATTCATCAACAATTTCACAATATTGCATCAATTCAATCATTATTATCATAATCTCTTAAAATACCTAAGGGAGGAAGGAACTCCCAATTACCCTTCTATGTCCTATCACCAATCATAAACCCTTTTTTTCCCCCTTACCTTAAAATCGAAGCTTTCCTTCACAACTTTTGGTCTTGGTGATCTACGATCCTTGACCTTGCCTTTCTTCTCCTCTTTCTCCAGACCTCTCTGTTCTTCGTCAAAATACGATGAATGAGGTTTGTTTCCCTAATTCCTCTTTTCATAAAACAACAATTCCACATTTGTCCCTTAAACCTCTAACTAACTCTTTTATTTTATTTTATTTAAATAATAACAACATTATAATGGTACACCTTTATTATTATTATTCTCATAAATTACTTTCTTCACCAATTAATTCAATTACGCCATTAAAATATTAATATTTATTTCACAAAAATAAATATAAAAATTAAGGCGTTACACCTTAGACGTGACTTTAGGAGGGGCCTAGCTAATGAGACTCAGAGTCCCTCTAGCAAGGCGTTAAGATCATCTTGTTTGATGAGACTCTAAGTCCCTCATGCGATTCGTTTAGGTGAGCCTATTTGATGGGACTATTGTTGTGAGATTCCCTAGAACAAAGTATAATAGGTTTTTTTATGATCAAGAAACCCACAAGGGTTAGGGTTTAGGGTAAAACAAGGATAACAACAAGAATTGATTATAAAATGACATTCTTTCATTTCCCTTCAAACAAGATTACAAGTATACAAGAATAACAAATAACCCTCTCACTTTTGAATTAGGATTTTATCTTCCTATTTTTCCTTATGCAAAAGCTGTGAGACTAGTATGTTATTTATAAGAAAACTAACACACTAACCTAATGGGAATTTTTAACAATTCCCATTACAAGCTAACTTAAGGTATAAGCTAACTTAAATAATTGGATCCATAACACAAGACCTAATTAGACATACATACTAGAACTGACTTCGACTATAGTATGTATAACTTCTTCACTAGCATGTGAACCAGCTTCAACTTCATGCTAAACTTTTCTCGTATCAGAGTTCGATCCAATATTCAACAATATCCACCTTGGACTAAACTCTATACCAACAAGAAAACAAAACTAGCTTTCTTCATGCAGCATTATCAACTGCATACAGTTGAAAAACTTGAAATTGGGCAACATCTTGATGATCATATCAACAACATTATGATATGTCGAAACCTTCAACACTTGGACTTCTCCATGCTCGATTATCCCTCTGAAACAATGCAGCCTCACATCAATGTGCTTGGTTCTCTCATGATAAGCTGAATTCTTTGACAAATGTATTGCACTTTGACCATCACATTTAACAGTGATAACTTGACCTTGAAGTTTCAGCTCCTTTGCAAAACCTTCAAGCCACAAGGCTTTCTTCACAGCTTCAGTTAGAGCGATATATTTCTCTCTAGTGGTTGATAAGACAACAACATTCTAAAGTGTTGCTTTCCAACTGATTATTGTACCAAACATGGTGAACACGTATCCAGAAATAGATTTTCTGGAATCCATACAACCTGCATAATCAGAGTCAACATATCCTTTGATTTTTGCTTTACTATCTTCACCCAAGGCTCCACCATAAATTAGGACTCTATTTAGACACCCATTTATGTACCTTAGAATTCACTTCAATGCTTGCAAGTAAGCCTTTCCAAGATTCGCCATGTACCTGCTTACAAGACTTACTACATATGTTATATCGGGCCTAGTACATACCATAACATACATCAAATAACCTACTATGTTAGCATATGAAATACTATTCATATAAGTTTTTTCGACATCAGTATTGGGGCACTGATCTATACTCAACTTGAATTAAGGGTTTGTCGTTGTCACAACAGGCTTTGAATTCGACATACCCAAACTTATCGAGAATCTTCTTCAGGTATGCCTCTTGATATAAGCATAATCTTGAATGCTTTCTATATCTTCTGATGTTAATCCCAAGAGTCCTAGACGTAACTCCCAGATCTTTCATGTCGAAC
Source organism: Lathyrus aphaca (assembly GCA_963966055.1). Classification (NCBI taxonomy): domain Eukaryota; kingdom Viridiplantae; phylum Streptophyta; class Magnoliopsida; order Fabales; family Fabaceae; genus Lathyrus; species Lathyrus aphaca. Next base: position 182,990,697 of record OZ014520.1, read on the forward strand.
TCCTTATTGAGTTCAACCTTTAACCTCCTTACATATTCGACATTGTTGTTTATTATTAGAATATCATCCACATAAAGCAACAAAATAACTAATGAATTACCAGGTCAAAATTTGAAGTAAGCACAGTGGTCAAGTTGACTTCTGATGAAACTTATGCGTCCCATGAACTTGTCGAATCTCCTATTCCACTGTCGAGGAGATTGCTTCAGTCCATATAAAGATTTCTTCAGTTTGCACACATACTCTTCCTTCCCCTTTTCGACATACCCTTCAGGTTTCCTCATCAGGATTGTTTCATCTAGATCACCATACAAGAATGTAGTCTTCACATCCATCTGTTCCAGTTTAAGGTTGAATTATGTCACTATGACAAGCAACATTAGAATGGACCTATGCTTCACAACAGGAGAGAACACATCATTGAAGTCAACACCTTCTTTCTAAGTGAAACCCCTTGCGACCAACCTTGCCTTGTATCTTTTCGACACCACCCTTCGATTCCTTACTTAACTTTGAAAATTCATTTATAACTGACTAACCTGGCTCCAACAGGTTTCTTGATCAGCTCCCATGTGTTGTTATCATGTAGAAACTTCATCTTATCATCCATGGCCTTCAGCCATTCAGTCTTATTTTGACTCCTCATAACTTCCTTATAGTCTCTAGGTTCTTTATCTAGAACCTCACTTGCAGAGATTAAGGCATAAGCTATAAGATTTGCATAACCAAGTATTTGATGTGGCTTGATGACTCTTCTTGACCCGTCTCTTGCCAGGAGGTAGTCATTATCAGTCTCCTCATATTCGAAAGGAGTTTTTGCTTCTTCTTCTTCGACTTCATCTGGGTCATGCAATTCAACATCACTATGGTTCACCTCAACAGGAATTTCTCCTTGTTCCAGCTCTTCGTCAACATGATCGGTTTTCTTGAAAGCCATCTCAACTTCATTGAAAACTAAAGATTTGTTTTCATTGAAAGCCATCTCAGTTTTCTTGAAAGCCTTGAACTAAAAATTCTGATTACTATGCCCCTAAAGTTTGACCCCATTGTGACAGCGGTTGAAGAAACCAAAGATTTGTCCACCCTATCAGTGATAGAACTAGTGGTCTCTCTTTAAGCATATGAGCAAAGACTGTATAGGTATAAAGAAGATACACTTGAAAGTGTCTTCCAGTCAAAGCTAAAATTTCATCCCAAAATAAAGAAAATGAAGGAAAGAAAAATTATAGAGAAACTTCCAAAAGAAGAGAAATTTCTAGAAATTTCCTTAAGAACAAGATAGATAAAAATACTCCATGCAATATATGCAAAAGACTAGGCCACGCAGAGAAAAGTTGTTGGTACTGTAATATGCCACAATGCAACCATTACAAGAAGTTCGGGCACGTAGAGAAAATTTGTCGCAACAAAAATAGGCATCAAGCTAATATTGCAGAGGAGCATGATCAAGAACAATGTATGTTCTATGCCACTCAAGACTTAATTAAAGAAAAAGGAGGAATCTGGTACTTGGATAATGGATGTAGTAATCACATGGCCAAAGATGAGACTATTTTCAAAATCACTGACGAGTCCGTCAAAGTCAAAGTTCGACTGGGAAATGGATGTGTGGTTGAATAAAAAGGCAAAGACACTATCATGGTGGAGACTAATAAAGGTACGAGACTCATCCATGATGTCTTACTAGTTCCCAACCTAAAAGAAAATCTCCTAAGTATTTTTCAAATGATGGAGAGAGGCTACACACTTCACTTTGAAGGAGGTGTATGCAAAATCTTAGACAACAAAAATAAAAGGTCTGAGATAGCCTAAATGAAGATGAATAAGAGCAATAAAAGCTTCCTACTAAATTTAAAATATGCAACTAACATTGCCATGAAGGTAAAAGTAGATGATCCATGGCTCTGGCATCGAAGATTTGGCCATTTCAACACACATGCCTTGAAGTTGTTACTTGAAAAGAACATGATAAGCGATCTTCCAAGCATAAAGGAGAATAACGAAGTGTGTGAAGGATGTCTCCTTGGAAAGCAACATGGAGCTGATACATACTGACGTCTGTGGACCAATGAGGACGCTATCATACGAGAACAACAGGTACTTCATACTCTTCATTGATGACTTCTCTAGAATGACATGGGTCTATTTCCTATAATGAAAATTCATAAGTTTTTGGAGTATTCAAAAATTTCAAAGCCCTTGTTGAAAATCAAAGTGGAAAACAAATAAAAGTACTAAGAAGTGATCGCGGCAAAGAGTACACCTCCCGCGAGTTTGATAGATCTTGTGAGGCTGAAGGCATTGAGCGACAACTTACGGTCGCATATTCTCCTCAACAAAATGGTGTGTCAGAGAGAAAGAATCAAACAGTTATGGAAATGGCTAGATCGATGCTCAAGGAGAAGGGACTTCCTAACACATTCTGGGATGAAGCAGTATACACTACTGTTTACATACTCAATAGATGTCCAACTAAGTCAGTACAAGATAAGACTCAAATTGAAGCTTGGAATGGAAAGAAGCCATCAACAAAGCATCTAAGGGTCTTTGGATCTATATTCTACATTCATATTCTAGACGTGAAGAGGCACAAGCTTGAAGACAAGACTATACAAGGTATCTTCCTGGGGTATAACACACTCTCTAAAGGTTATCGTGTCTACAAATTACAAACAAAAAAACTCATCATAGTCGAGATGTTGAAGTTGATGAGAATGCTTCTTGGAATTGGGATGAAGAAAAAGTAGAAAAGAACATCCTTATACTAACTCAGCTTCCTCAAGAAGAAGCTGGGGAAGAAGACTCAAGTGAATCCCTTTCACCTCCACAAAAACAACAAGATCAAGAACTATCATCACCAGAGTCTACTTCAAGACGAGTAAGATCTTTGGTGGACATATATGAAACTTGTAACTTGGCAATACTTAAACCTAGAAGCTTTGAAGAAGCGTCAAAGCAGGAAGTATGAGTCAAGGAAATGGAAGAAGAGATAAAGATGATCGATAAAAACAACACATGGGAGTTAGTAAATACTCCCCTTGAAAAAGATATCATTGGGGTTAAGTGGGTCTATAAGACAAAGCTCAACCCTGATGGCACTATACAGAAACATAAGATGAGACTAGTAGCTAAGGGTTACTCACAACAACTTGGGATTGACTACAATGAGACATTTGCACCAGTAGCTCGCCTTAATACCATTAGAGTTCTAATAGCTCTTGCGGCACAAAAAGGATGGAGTATTCATCAACTAGATGTCAAATCTTCCTTCCTCAACAGAGTACTTGAAGAAGAGATCTATGTGGAGCAGCCAAAAGGATTCATGTCTGAAGGAGAAGAAAGCAAAACATTAAGACTAAAAAAAACCACTCTATGGTTTGAAGCAAGTACCTCGAGCATGGTATAGCAGAATCAAACAGTATTTTATGGATTAAGCATTCAGGAGGAGCAAGAGTGAGCCTACACTTTATATCAAGTTTCAAGGTTAGTACACCCTCTTACTCTCTCTATATGTAAATGATCTTATCTACACATGAAACAATACTAAGACTATGATAGAGTTTAAAGAAGACATGATGAATACCTTTGAGATGACCGACCTTGGTTTGATGAGTTACTTCCTCAGTATAGAGGTAAGTCAGAGAAATGAAGGGATATTCATTTTGCAAAAGAAATACACAAAAGACTTACTAATGAAATTAAAGATTTATGGTTGCAACCCTGTTGTTACTCCACTGATAACAAATGAGAAGCTACATAAGAATCATGGAGCACCAAAAACGGATGCTTCCATATACAGAAGTCTAGTTAGATGCCTCCTATATTTGGCAGCTACACGGCCAGACATAATGTATGCTACAAGTCTTCTATCAAGATTCATGCAAAGCCCAAGTTAAATACATTTTGGAGAAGGAAAAAGAATTTTGAGGTATCTACAAGGAACAAAAGAATTACGTATATGGTACGCTACCAAAACCAACTCAGGATTACTTGGCTACACCGACAGTGATTGGGCAGGTTCGGTAGATGACATGAAGAGCACCTCTAGCTATGCACTCTCACTAGGATCATAAATTTTCTCTTGGGAATCAAAGAAGCAAGTTATGGTTGCACAATCCACAACAGAAGCAGAGTATGTGGCAGCTGCTGAAGCAACAAGTCAAGTTATATGGCTTCGCAGGATACTTGAAGACATGGGAAAAAATAGGATAGACCTACTAAAATCAATTGTGATAACAAATCAGCAATTGCAATGGTGAAAAATCCAGTGCATCATAGCAGAACAAAACACATAGCAATCAAGTATCACTTTATCAGAGAAGCTGAAGCAACTAAAGCGATCAAACTCGACTACTGCAGAAGAGAAGATCAAAATGCAGACATATTCACGAAGGCGTTGCCGAGACCAAGATTTGAAGAACTACGAACTATGCTTGGAGTCATAAAAATTTGCATCAAGGAGGAGTGTTGAAATTGCTACAAATTTCTGGAATATCCTTAAATATAATATTTAAGAAAATGGTAGAATATCCTAGAATTATAATGTGTATGAATATGGTAGAACAACCTAAAACTATAATGCATAAAATAGTAGAAGAATCAAAAACCATAAATGCATGTAAATAAAAGAAGAACCTAGAACTATCATGATACTCATATATCATGAAAACTCTAGAAAGAACTAATGTAATGTAGATGTTGGTGACTTAAGCCTATAAATAGGTCATTGGTGTCTTGTAATTCATCATCCAAGAAATCAATGACATAACTTTCTTTCTAAACAACTCTCTAAAATTATCTCTCATCAACTATCAACTAATCAACTAATAACAATTTTCAAAGGATGCTAAGGAATCACAGTTTTACTTTCCATGCCAAATGTGAAAAAATTGGCCTCACCAACCTTTGTTTTTCCGACGATCTACTTCTATTTGCTAGAGGGGACAAGGTCTTGGTTGAGATTATGATGGAAACATTTAACAAATTCTCGAAGTCTACTGGGCTCAAAGTAAATCCAACCAAGTGCAAAATTTTCTTTGGCAGTGTTGACTATATCACTAAGGAGGCTACATCACTCGCTTTACCGAAGGCAAGCTTCCTTTTTGTTACCTCAGTATTCCTACTTCATGGATTTTTAAAGCGATTATGAATCAAAGGGTCTGCATTGAACATAATCAATGTTAGAAAAGATGATGACCAGCCAGAAATTAAATATGAAAGAAATGTATATGGTTTCTCATGAGAACTCCCGTAATGTTGATTGGAGGACTTTGTTCTATGGAAATCTGGCCAGGCTGGGGGAAATCATCAACTTGTGGATTTATTGTCATGAGCATCTAGCGACTCGTGATAAATTGGCGAAGTTCGGATTGATTGATTCAACATGATGTTGTTTCTGTCATGATGATGAAACACAACATCATCTCATGTTTTGTTGTCATGAGACTAAAGAAAGTTGGGGGAAGGTTCTTGAGTGAATTCCATTGAATGGGGATGGCAAAGTGAATTAGAATGGATCATCAAACAAACCAAGGGGAAGAACAAACATGCAAAATTTTTGAAGTTGGCTTTTACGGAGAGTGTGTACTAAATTTGGAGGTACAAAAATCACAGTATTTTTGGTAATGAGGTATATAATAATAACATAGATAAGACAATTATCGCCATGTATATAATTTGCTTTTTGATCTAATCAAAGTAATTTTTATTATAAAAAAATCTTTAGTATGTTACGATGCCATTTATATTGGTCTATTAAGCTTGTTTCATTCATCCTGTGTTGGGATATATGTCTCATGGAACAAAGTTATAAAATCAAAATTCAGGCTCTGGAAAATAAAGATTCTCAGCATTTGAAATCATTTTCATGATCCTGTAATGTTAAATATCATGTTTGCTTTTAAGTTTTATGTTGGCACATTTTAATATATTTGTCTACCATAAATTTCATGATCGTGTAATGCTATATTTTGTTACTTGGCATAAATACAACAAAAAGCTTGAAATATGTATACCATAAAAATGTCTCCCATGTCACTTTGAGTTTAATTGGAGATTAGTTACATCATAGATGTAGAATTTATTGAATAGCCACATCATGATGAGTTAGGAGAAGTACTTTTGAGGAGTTTTTAACTAACTAGATTTTTTGTTAGCATCACTAACCAACTGTTAATGATAATTTTATGGGTTTTTCTTTTTGTTTATTTACACCTTTTTGCAATATGCTGACGATTCGGTGTTAGTTGCAAATGGTTCTTGGAGTAACCTTTGGGTTATAAAGACTATTCTTTTAAAGGTTTTCATTTAGTATCTGGTCTTGATATTAATTTCAATAAATCATCCCTTTTTGGTCTCTGCGTGGATGAATCGTTTCTTATGGCGGCGGAAAATTTTCTTGCTTGTAAAGTTTGTGATACTCCATTCAAGTTTCTCGGTATTTATATCGGCGACAATCATAGATTAATTTCTTTTTGGAGGCTGTTGATTGATAGTGTAAGGTATCGATTGGCTTCGTGGAAAGGGAGGTTTCTATCAATGGGGACACTTATAAATTTGGTACTTTCAAATCTACCAATACATTATATGTCTTTCTATAAGCTTCCTTGTAAGGTTGTCTGTATTCTTACGGCTATTCAAAGACGATTTTTGGATTGATTAATAGAAAAGAGATTTCTTGGATTCGGTGGATTTCAATATGCAAGGATTCGTTGCTGACTTTGGCCAGAATTTGGATGGTGTTTGGCATGGGAACATCATGATTGATCCGACTGTTATGCAACCCATATTACAGCAGCAACTGCAAATCATGATAGCAACGCTATAATGCTGTTCGCTTATCCCTAGGTCTGCTGATGTGTTATGTTGGCAGTATGACTCTAGCATAAGTTTTTCGGTTAAATCGACATATGATCAACTAAAGCGGCTTGGTTCTGGTGTAGTTTTTTAGGAGAATTTTGTTGTGGCTTTTAAGTTGTGTTGGTTGGCCCCAGTGCCGTTGAAGGTGAATGTCTTTGGATGGAGGCTAATGCACAATAAATTACCAACTCGAGATAATTTGTTTCGTCGGGGGTGGTTTCTTGCTCTCACGATATTGTGTGCCAAGTTTGTTTTTATCATGAAGAAACAACTGAACACCTATTTTTTCATTGTCCAAAAATTATCATGGTGTGGAATTTTATTCGTAGGTGGTTAGGTGTTGGACTGAAAGATTTTTATCAGATGGTATTTCAGTTAAAAACATCGTTGGATTTGGTTGGTGATTTGTTTGGTGTTATGGTCGTCCAGGAATAACATTATGTTCAGAGAAGAATTTTGGGATTTAAATACGGTAACTCATAGGATTGTTACTTTTTCTTGGTGGTGGCTTGGCAAGAAAGACAAAATGCAAATATATGTAATCATTATAAATGGGTAAAGGTCCCATGCGACTCTTTGTAGGCTTTGTTTTGGTGAGTTAGGGGTTTTTTGTATATGGGTTTTGGATACCCTTTGTATCCTTGTTATTTATAATTTTGCTTATTAAAAAAATATTATTTGTCTGAATTGAAATTGGAAAGAAAGATATATTTGAATCATTATCTTTATGGAGTATATTATATGTTAAGTCTATATTAAGAACAATTTTAAATGAGATTTAATGTAAAATAATTAAATTTTATTTATTGGATTTTCAATCAATATCTTTTTCATTAGTTAGAAATTTGATACAAATTATAGATTTATAAATATAAAAAAGGTCATGCTAACTAGTGCCTCTGGGGTACTAGTTAAGAATTCCAAATAAGGAAAATATGTTATGTTCAGTTCATTCAATACATATAATATTCTTAAAAAAAGTTGATTATTTCTATTTTCAGTGTATTTAATATATATATATATAATATGTCTTATTAATCACTTAAATAATTCCCAACTTACTATTTTAATCTCTTAACGAGTGTCCCTGGGGAACTCGTTAGCATTTCACATATAAAAAATAAAAAATGAAAGAAATTACCACATGGCATCTGCGTCCGTTTTTTATCATGTTGACACGGCCACATGTATACCCAATCATAACAAATGTTCCACGTGGTATGCCACTTAAGGAGACGTTAGTGGTATTTGACGTCAGTGACCAATTGTTCAGACTAGTAAATTTTGAAGGGACCATTTCTTGAAGGGAAATTTTGGAGGGACTAAAAATATAATCTGCAATATTTAGAGTGACTACAAACTTATTTAACCCTAACAAAAATCACAAGAATAAGTACATATGAATATTCAATGTAAATGAATTAAATCTTAAAAACAGAAATAAGGGTTAAATATCTTATATTTAATAAGTTCATATGGACCATTTCTTTAGAATTTGTCATTCATATTTTTTATCACTCCTACAATTTAAAGACTTTTTTTGAAAACTTAATGAAAAAATTAATGACAGTTTAAATTATGATTTACTATTTAGCAACTGAATTAACAATAATTTTAGCGAGAGTTTTAGCAAGAGAGATAAAAAATGTTAAGAAATTTTTTAGAAAGATCATTTTTTGAAGAAAATTTTTGATAAACTAAAAATTGTCGCTCCCGGGATTTTCATCCTAGTACAAACGCGAAAGTGGCGCAGAAAAGGTAAAATCGCCAGCCATACATTTTTATCCCGAAAGAATGGGAAAGGTAATGTTGCACAAACCTAAGGAAGAAGGAAAGGACAAGGTCCTACGAACCAAAGATCTGGGTTCGGGAGTCGGTTACGACCTGGGAAGGTATTAGCACCCCAAATAGTCCGTCGTACCCGACGGGATCCACGCTTGCTTGTTTGTTTCAAAGGGCGAGAAATAAAGTTGTTGCTGAATAAAACTGCTGACTGGAATGGGAATGAGAAATGAGAAAGGGAATTGGAAAAGAAAATGGAAAGAAAGAAGGGAATGTAGGGAAAATAAAGAATGTGCTCGAATGGGCCCTACCCCACTGCCTACGTACCTCATCGGGATAATGAGGATCAGAGTCGACGTAGTTCGCCTAACTAAGGCGGGAACTATTTGTTTGTGTTTTTTTATAGCTGGAACTGCGTATGTCTATGCTCAGGCGTTGCAGGCTCGTCTGATACGGGTGCGTTTACCGTCTTGCATGCGAGACAAGTCGTCGGGAGTTCGCGTTGTGAGTGAATGAGATGAGAAGAGAATTCCTGCAGGAAAGTCGTTTGTTATTTGTTTTTGTCTTTTATGAGAAGTGTTTTGAATTTGTTTGTGAACATTCTCATACTAAGACCTATCCATCGCGGGAAGTACCTGCACCTCGCCCCGAAACAGGACGCATATAAGCACTCTGCAACAAAGTCTCATGGCGTATGAGATCATTCAACCTTTATTAGGTGTTTTATTATTTTCTTCATGAGATGAGAAAGAATGACTCAAGTCGGAAAAAGGACAAAAAACTAAGGGGACTAAGACCAACCCTAAGTTATTTATTTACAAGTGTGGTCCTATGGTTTGTGAGGTTTTCTAATCCTAAAGATCAAAAGGAAAAGAAAGAAGGAAGAAGGATGCAACTTACTTCCTAAGGAAGGTAAGTTGATCCTAACAAAGGGGAATCCTACCAAACACAAATATGGAAGGAAAAGATGAATTAAAATGCATAAAAGAAATGCATAAAAAATAAAAGGATAGGGTGAAGTAAACTTACCTCAATCTTCCCCACTACAAAACAAATGTTAATGCATATTTTTATTAAAAAGAATAAGGTAAACACACAACAATTAAATCTTAATTAAATTCTAAAGCATCTTGGATCTAAACTATACTCTATTTTAATTCTAGAGGAACTAAAAAAACTAGGACAAAAAATACAACACCTATTACAGCCCCTATTACACAAACAACCATGAAAATAGTGCATAACACCAAGCAGCTTTTTACAGCCAGCATGCATCATGAAAAAGTAGGTGTAAAAGGTTACAAACAACATGTACACATAACAAACAACACACATTTTACAACACTTATATGCAAAAACATCTATGAAATGCAAAATCCAGAATTGATTATTTTCATTTTTTAATGCACAAACTCAATGAAACATGCACTAATTTGATCATGAACATGCATTTAAACATCAACATATACAAATGCAAGAACATGAACATTATTGAATAATTATGCAAGCATGCTGTAAACACCCCAAATTTGCCCTCACCCATTCACACCATGGCTTGTGATCATTTCATATGCATGAACACAATCATAACATCCCATATCCCATTTTTGATTCACTGCATAGATTCAAAGTCATCTGCACCTAGGGTTTGTGGTCTAAGCAGTCCAAGAGCCTCTTGAGCCACTCCAAAGGCCAACAATCACTTCAAAGGGGTCTATGTGTGTTCAAGTATCATATTATGTCCTCTCAAAGTCAAGAATGCCAAAGAATCACAAGAATTGGGATTGTTGTGGAAGCAGAGCCAAGCTTGACTGCACAGATGACCTAAAATTAGGGTTTTGGTTTCAAAGGCCATAACTTCAAAAATTTTGGTCATTCTTGTTTCTATTGGTCTCTATATGGTATAGGGAGTATGCATATCAATTTTTATGAAGAAATTCCATGGGGAAGTCATCTGATCAAGAGTTGACTTTTCAGACAAGTCAGTGCAAAATCAGGGCATCTGAGGCCCCCAATGACCCAACCAAGGGGTGATCTTCATCATTTTGAGTGTATATGATCTTTATTTGATCATAGAAGAAGTTGGAAGTTCACAAAATTCAAGAATTTCAAGTCTTTTGCAAAGTTGACTTTTTGGGCAAGTTTGACTTTTAATGAAAATACCATTTTAGGAAACTTTTTCAACCCTTACTTTTTGATTCAAAAATGCTTCAAATGGAAAAACTTTGGTCATGAAAGTTGTAGAATAGATCTTTCCCTTTTCAAAAAGTACAAGAACATGACCTAATTCATTTTGGATCAAAAGTTATGGTGCATCAAAGTTGGCAAAAATCACTAAAATTCAAGTTATGCACCAAAGAGGAAACTTGCAAAATCATGTATCAAGGCAATTTGTGATCTCTAATTGTTGTCAAACCATTACACAAACATGATACAAGTCCTAAAAATCAGAATGGGCCAAAGAGATCACATGTTTTATGGCTTGTGAAGCAAGATATTTTCATGAAAATCAAAAGCAAGCAAGTTGCAAAAGTCATGATAGTTTCTCATCCACTTGCTAGCTACATTGCTGAACCATCCTAGCCTTTCCCTCACACCATGCTGCGCAACCCACACCCCTTGTACTTGGCTAGAACATGACCCATGCTTCTCTTACACAAAGTTGACAAATTGGCAAAAGTAGCTACACCTATCACAAAAGGGCATGTCACATCTTCTGACCAATCAGCATTGTTTATACAAACAATTTGCAAGCCAAACATCATAACACACAAGCCTGAAACCAGCAAGAACAACACATTCTCATTTTCACTCTCAAAAGCAAAAGCCTTCGAAACTCAGAAAACAAGCCACAAACACTTAAACAAACTTCATAGAACTCATCACCACATCCTTCTGATCATTTCCCTTCCTTCATTCATCCTTGAAACACCACATAAGCCAAACACGATTCTCACCTGAGCTTGAACAGAACCTGTTCAAACTCTTAAACCAGCCACCATAAACTCCTTCCAAGCATCCAGACATCATCAAGGGACCAAAAGGAGTGGATTGCATAAAGAGGAGAGGTCAGAAAGTTGCTAAGTTGAAAGCTTCAAAACTCAGGTAGCTCAAGAACTTTTTTTTCCAGAAATGATTTTTAAAGTTCCTAAGATGTTCTTTGTAGTTCACTGATCACTCTGATGTCTTTGTTTTTGAAAATGGTGAAGAGATGAGTGTGTATGCAGTCTCTGAAACTTTTTGCCCTAGAACTAGATTGATTCGATTCAGCCAGTTTAGGAATGATAAATGTGTTTTGAATGGGGGTTTTGTTTCGTTTTTAGGTGGGGATCATTTCTGTTTAATTAGATTTCGTTTTGGATGCGTTTAGAGAGAGTTTGATGTTTGGAGTGATCGGAGAAGATGACCGGAACACTGTTCCGGTCACCTGAGAGTCATTAAGGCTGTGATTAGGGCTAATTAATTAGGGTTAGTGAGTTTGAATTCCAGCCGTAGGATCTGGCGCCAAGTCAAACGCGCACGCAGTAAGTTTAAATGAGGGCCATCAGATTGTTTGACTTTTCCTTTTCAGCATTTAAATTCATTTTATTTTCATATTATTTCATTTGATTTGTACATTTATTTTAAAATAGTAAAACTAATTTAAAAATTCTGAAATTTTTTACATAAGTTATTATTTAATTTCAGAACACAAAAATATTTTTATTTTTATTTTTAGCATTAAAAAAGTATTTTTAAATATTTAAAAGTTTCTTTTTAATTAATTAATGAGAATTAATTAATTAAAAATACTTTTAGGTATTTAAAAATCACCAAAAAATTCATGAAACATTTAAAAACATTTAGAAACATTGTACAACCCTCAAACCAAATTTATTTTTTGATCTTGATGCATTTTGAGAATTTTCCAAGGAATTAAAATCATTTTGATGCATTATTTTGATCCAAACTTCCAAAAATCATTTCTACTTAACCATTGAGATTTGGACTTTGATTCTTTTTGCATTGTGTTTAGCATATCATGTAGTTTGTGAGATTAAATTGGCATGATTTGATCTTTCATTTTCCATTTGTTTGGCATTTTTCTTGTTAAGGAACCCTAAAACCCTAGAAAACTTAGGAAAATCATAACTTGGATTTGGTTAAGAGTTGGAACTTATCCTTTGGTCTTTGGGTTAGTATAGGTTTAGGGATCCTTTTAGGGCATTTTCAATTTTTTGTATTGGTGTTTGCTTCTGATTTTGGTTTGTGTTTGATGCATTGATCATAAACCCTAATTTGGGCTTCCATATGCATCCATCTTGTATTTGCATTCATATCTTGACTTGCCATGACTTTTTATGCATTCTTGTGATCCATTTGACATCATAAGACATATTGAAAGCATGTTTGATCATTTCATCTTGCATTTCCCATGTTGTATGCCATTTGCATTTCATAACTTTTCATGTATGTTCATGCTCCTTAACTTGCCTCATCTGCATCCATTGGTTCATATGACCATCCTCATGTCTTGTCACATGTTTGTAGCATCACATAACATCATTAACATCATATATGTGCTTCTGGTTGTGGTTCACATCATACCATTTCATTTCATTTTGCATTGCATTGCATTTCTTTCACTAACTTTTCAGGTGGTAAGTGACTTTGAGATGTGAATTTGCCTTCACTTCTCATAACTTCTCTTCACCTCTTTTTACATCCTTGCTGCATTTTTTGTATGTGTGTGAGTTTGAGCTTTCTCATCCTTCTTCTTATCACTTTCTTTCTTCAAGTGACTTGACTTCTTGAATGAAGCAAGTTACCTTGCTTCTCCTGATCCTTTCATCTGCTTCCTGGTGATTCCTTTGAAGATCTTTCTTGTTAACCTCACAAACCTTAGGAACAACCAAGCATGACAATGGTTAGGATTTTGTTTAGTCCCACACTTAGTTTTACCTTTGTGTCTCATTGAGTCTTCTCTTCTCACCTCATAATCAGGGACTAAACCCTAAAGGCTTTAAGGCTTTGTGATTAAGCTTATGACTGCATCCTTCTATGAGGATGGAGTGTATAACTTTAATCCTAAGTGTTGAACCCTTAATGTGTTTAAATCCTCTAATTAATTCACATAATAATCATCAAGACTTCACACTTGTAACTTGGGCCTTGCATTAGGGTTCTAATTCTTCCTTAACTGGTTAAGAAGGACTAACCCTAGGGTTAATGGACAAGTCCCCCTCAAGTTGTCTTACAAACCCTAAAAAACACTTCATCATCATATCACTAAATAAAATCCACTTAATCAAAGGCATGTTTTGTCATGAGTTTAATCCCTAATCATGGATTAAGTTGAGGAGCTTTCCTCAGCTTAAACATTCTCATCTATTATCCTTCTATTAGGATGGTGTAATGAGTCTGTTTAATCCCTAATTATGGCTTAACCTCATTACTCAACACTAAACAAAAACACCAAAAACATCTAAATAATCACAAGTAGGTTAATGATCTTAATCCTACATCAAAGGTGATTAAGTGTGAGAATCTGACTTCACACTTAAGGTACTCTCACTACCCCTAATCATAGGGAAGATGTGATGAGTTTACTAACCCATTGGTTTAGGCTTAAGCTCATTAACTTATGATAAACTTACAAAAGCAATAAAAGACTGAAAACACAAAAACAAACAATAATCGTCTCCTCCGGGATTCTTTTCTCATCTCATTCACTCACAAACGAGAGCTCGCTCCTTCCGTCTAATGCAAGACAGTTTGCACCTGAGCCAGACAGGTCATACACTTGAGCATAGACAAGCAAGCAGTTCACAAGTCAATTCATCTTTCAGTCTCTTTGGGTCGAACTACGGTGTTCTGACTTCCTCATTGCACGAGAGGATACGTAGGCATAACTTAACAGTTATCGAACAAAAGTCTCTGTATATTCCCCCTCTTTCTAGCCTCATTCTTCTAGCCTCATGATCTTGAGCATTTCACTCCTGTTCTTGTACTGACACTTCACTTATACACTTCACTTTTCTCTTGCACTGACACCTGTACATCCTTTTCCAGCTACTTTACACACATATTGCACTGACACTACCCCTTTAAAACACAAATCTTTCAAGCGTGGATCCCGTCGAGTACGGCGGAAAATATGGGTGCTAATACCTTCCAAGGTTGTAACCAACCCCCTTTCTCGGTCTCTGGTTCGCAACCGTCTTATCCATCTCTTTCTAGGTCTATGCAGCATTGCCTTTCCTCCAGGATAAAAATGCCTAGCTGGCGACTCTTTTCTTTTCCAGTGAGTTCACTGCCGTGTGTTCTCATTGTCCCTTTTGCCGACCGTTCGCGTCTGTACCTTTATCTGGGCCAGTCCCATTTATCGGGAGCGACAGCTTGGCGACTCTGCTGGGGACCCTTATACTGCAACCAGGGCTTCTGGTTCTTTTTGTGGGTTCCTCCTAGCGCTTGATTGATTTGTGTTTACTGGGGTGTTATGTGTTATTTGTGTTTGTATATTCGTATTTATTTTTGCTTTATGTACAGTTGCTTTACTGCTTTCTTTATTACCTTATGCATATATCATACTGTCATACTGTTCTGGCTGGATCTGTTTGTTTGCTTTGGTGGGTGGGTGTTCTATTGAGAGTTGAGGTCCTATACCTGGGACCTGAGTGACACCTAGGCTAGAGTGGTTCGTATTCTTTCCCATTCCATCTCA
Organism: Lathyrus aphaca; assembly: GCA_963966055.1. Taxonomy (NCBI): domain Eukaryota; kingdom Viridiplantae; phylum Streptophyta; class Magnoliopsida; order Fabales; family Fabaceae; genus Lathyrus; species Lathyrus aphaca. The sequence goes on from OZ014520.1 coordinate 183,006,040, forward strand.
GTCTGGTGCGGGAATATGAAACACGGTTCAGATATGGGTTTCTTCTTGAGAACTCTGTGTTGCAGATTTCCTGCAGTACTAGGGCTATCTGGGAAGCCTGCTAAGTCTGGATGACCTTTAGTATTGACCTTCAGAAACTGAGGTGAATTAGAGGAGGAACTTTTATGGTTATTGTAAACATTGTACCTCCGGGTTAGAAGTGTTTACACTTCTCATAACTGATCCAAGTCTGAGGATCCTTGTTTTAGAACACCACCTGTGAGGGGAATGGGCTGTTTACAGGTTTGCAGGTACCCTTGACCTCAACATACCCTGTTACTTTGTTTGATTAAGAGTACTCCATGTTGGAACATTTCTTGTGATTCTAAACCCTGGACATGTGACTCTTTATTTGAGTCCCCCACCTTGGTTACTGGACTTATAGACCTCCATCTGGATTTCTTGAACATACCTGGACTTATATCAGAGCATTTGATCAGATCCAGCTCAGTCACAAACCCTTGCATATCATTGGCATACATCCTCATTGCATCATTTTGACATCTGTTTATTTGTTTTTCAGGGTATCCATCTTCATTTTTGGCTTGGTTTTGACCCCATCATCAGTATAAACCTATCTTCATCAGCATCTGCTTCAGCTATCAGCTACCTGCTTCAGTCACCTGCACCAGCGAATCAGTGGCCCATCTTTCAGTGTTATCATCAGCATCTGTCTCAACTCATCCTCAACAACATGGCACCTAAAAAGAGTAACATCTCCTACCACTTCTTCCAGCCTGAGCTAGCTGACATCAGGAGGATTCAGACCCTGATCACTCCAGACCATATACCACTCTTCAGGGAGCACTATGGAGACATACTTGATGTGGTTATGGATTTGGACCCTTCACAGAAGAGCCTGATTCATACTTGCCTTCAGTTTTATGATCCCCCACTGAGGTGTTTCACTTTTCAAGATTTCCAGTTGGGACCTTTATTGGAGGAATACTCATCTTTGGTTGGTATACCTATCAGGGGTGGAGTCCCTTTCAACCCTGAGATGGTCTTTCCTGGTAATGAAGAAGTAGCAAAGGCATTGCATCTGGAACCAGTTCTGATTGGGCAGCATATGACTACAAAGGCTGGAATCTCTGGCCTGCATCTGGATTTCTTGATCTCTCAAGCTACCCTGAAAGCTTCTTTGGGAGAATGGAAAGCAGTCTGTGCTTTATTGGCCCTGAGCATATATGGGATCATATTATTTGCAGATGAGCCTAGATTCATTGGCAAGAATGCAATCCATCTTTTCATTCTGAGGAACCCAGTGCCCACTTTATTGGGGGATTTTTACTACTCAGTGCACCAGAGGAATGAAAAGCAGAGGGGGAGATTAGTGAGGTGTTGTGCTCCTTTGTTCCATACTTGGCTTCTCAAGCATTTGCCCAAGACAGATGCATTTTTGAATCCTCATCAGCAGAGGAACTGGGCTAGAAGACTCACTGCTTTGACTTCAGCTGATATCAGGTGGTGCACTCAGAGCACAAAAGGCAGGGATATCATTACCAGTTGTGGGCAGTTTCCCAATGTACCCCTGATAGGAGTTAAGGGTTGCATTAATTACAACCCTCTGCTGTTCAAAAGACAACTGGGCTATGCATTGGTCCACACTCCTAAGGCACAAGACTTGGCTGAGACTCTTTATTGTGAGAACAAGCCTAATCTGGCTAATGTCAGGCAAGCAACCTGGGCCTGGGACAATGTTCAAACTAAAGGAGTGACCATTCTGGGGAAGTGCAACAATGTAGCATCAGCACAATACTATGAATGGTCCCATGCCAGGGCTCAATTTTCTGGGATGCCCTTTACCATGGAGGATATGCCTGGATCATCCTCAACACCACCTCCTGCCACTGTCAGCTTAGAGGAGTTTGAGAGCTTGAAAGAGAGAAATGAGAAGTTGACTCAGGCTTTGCAGAAGACCCTCTGGGAGAGGAGTGATGGTAGGTTGGATATTGAAAGGTTGGAAAAGTTGAGAGTAGAGCATCTGGCCAAAATTGAGAAGTCTGAGGATTACATCAAGAAGTCTAGGGCTGGGGAACAGATCTTGAAGAATGCCTGCAAGGAAGCCCAATTCCAGAAAGCCAGGACAGACTTGTATCTGAAGGAGAGTCAAGCTAGGTGGGTCAGGATCACCGAAGCTCGTACTCTGGAGGATAAGAGGGTCCAAGACAAGATAGAGCAACTGGAAGCTAGTGCAAAAGAGCAGCAGGAAGCCCTGGCATCAGCCCAGAGGGAGATCTCAGAGCTGAAGATCAGAGCTGGGTTGAAGAGGTCAAAGGACCAGAGTCAACACAAGAAGCTAACTGCAGCTGTTACTACCCAGAATCTCCTTATCAGGAATCTCACGGAGCGTCCAGCTGATCCTGTGACTGAAGCACTTCTCAAGGAAGTTCAGGAGGATGAGTTTGGTCTTGGTGTTTGACTTTTTTCTTGTTGTTGCTTTCATTTCATGTATTTTTATTTTCTTGTGATGTATTTTGACCCCTCGGGGCACGTTTTGTAAGAGAACAAACTATGTACCATTTGCCTTTGTAATATATGTATCAGTTTGTTCCATCCGAGTTTACTTCAAAAGCAACATCAACAGCATCTTCAAGGGTCTGGAAGGGTCAAAACTGAATGCCAAGCCGGATACCTTGAAAACAAATAAGCATACTGCATTGCATGCTAACCCTTTGTTTGTTTTGTAGGTTTTTGTTTTATTGTTACTAACTCTGTTGTGATATTCAGGAACTATTGCTCGACGCCGGGTATTTCCACTCAACCGTCCACACCGATATCCAACCCGTAACAACCTTCCGGGCATACAAATGGATCAGGTACAACAGGACCTTGCAGAGGTCAGAAACCAAATGGCCAACTAAAGATTGGAAATGAGAACTCAGATGACGCAGTTTATGGAAGTGATGAACAACATGGCTCAGAGCCAAGAAAGATTGAGAGCAATGGTCGAAAGGCAGAATCAAGAAGATCCCCATATAGGGACTGTTGGGACAAGCAACAATGAGAGGGTCCAACCCCATGTCAACCCCCCTGTATTTGGACCCCACCTTCATCCAGAGATCAACATTCCTGCTAATGTTCAAGGGACTGCCACTGCAGGTAGAGTACTGCAAGAAGACCCCCAGGAGGATCAGTTCACAGTAATGGGTGCTGGGGAAGAAGCCTATGACAGAAGGCTGGATGAAATTGCTGAAAAATTAAGATCCTTGGAGTCTCAAAACTCTTTGGGTTTTGATGTTATGGACATGGGCTTAGTGGACGGGGTCAGGATTCCCCATAAGTTTAAGCCTCCTTGTTTTGAAAAGTACAACGGGACTTCCTGCCCACGGACCCACTTACAATCCTTTTTGGGAAGGTTGAAAGCATATACCATGGACGAGAAGCTATGGATGTTTTATTTTGAGGATAGTTTGACTGGAGCGTCAAGGGAATGGTACTCCCATCTAACTAGAGCGACCATCAGGTGTTGGAAGGACTTGGAAGAGGCCTTCATCAGACAATACCAGTATAATTTGGATATGGCACCCAACAGGACCCTCCTGATGGGAATGTCACAATCATCTAGAGAAAGCTTCCGGGAGTACGCCCAAAGGTGGAGGCAGCTGGCTGCTGCTGTACAGCCACCTATGTTAGAGAGGGAGATGGCAGATATGTTTATGAATACCCTCCAAGGAACATACATTGACAGGTTGGCTGCTTTCTCTTCTACCAGCTTTGCAGATGTCGTTATAGCTGGAGAAAGAATTGAGAGCCTGTTAAAGATGGGCAAAATTTCTGGCAACGGTGCCAGCTCATCCAGCAACACAAGGAAGCCTTTTGCGGGCCCAAGAAGAACTGGTGAGACCAATGCTATCCATACCAACAGGGGCAGGCCCCAATATGTTCATAGGTCTGTGGCAGCAGTCACCATTCCCGCTCCAATTCATCCACAACCAGTTTATCAACCACCGCAGCAAAATTATCAGCAACAGACTCAGTATCCTCCTCAGAGAAACTACAACAACACCAACAATAACAATCAGCAAAGACCATTTCAACAGAGACCTTCTCAGGCCAATAGGGTGATCGATCCGATCCCTATGCCATATGCCACATTACTGCCACAACTCCTGAAACTCAACCTGGTTGAGCTAAGGACGTTGGCACCTCCAGATCCTACCAGTCTACCCAGAAATTATGACTCCAACGCCAGATGTGCTTTTCATTCAAATGCACCTGGCCATAGTACAGAAAAGTGCAGAGCCTTGCACATGAAGGTACAAGACCTGGTAGACTCTAAAGCTCTGAACTTTGCACCACCACCGAATGTTAACAAAAACCCTATGCCAAACCACGGAGGTCCCAGAATCAATGCTATTGAAGAAGACAAGCCGTCTTACTTGATAACCAGTGTGGGTCAGATTCGGACACCGTTGGTAGAGATTAAAGCCCAACTCCTTGAATGTCAAATGTTCCCGGGATGTGAGCTAGGGTGCGCTTATTGCAACATTTCAGTGAGTGGTTGTGATAACTTGAGAGATGGCATAGATGGTCTCATCCAGAGTGGCCTGCTTCAAATCACCACATCAATTTCTACCAATCCAGCAATCTCATCAGCAACAATTCCAGTATCCCCTACAACTGCAACAACCATTGTTCCCGACAACTTTTCGGCTTCATCAACAAATGCTTCATCTGTCATTTCAACGGACCAAATATCAGCAAACATCCCTTCTACAACTTCAGCACCACTTCATTCAGAACCTCCTACAACAACAACACCCATTCTTCCAACAATGTCTCCTACAACTTCAGCAGCAAATGTCTCAACGGTTACGATTTATTATGATCCTGAAAATGATTCTGCTTACAACTCACAAAGTGCTACTCCCATCAGAGCACCAGTCACAATATACTATGATCCACAGACTATCACAGTCCCTTCTGCAGCTGCCATCAGTCCAGTCACCATCACGGTGCGTGGGCCAGTACCTTATGAAAGCAGTAATGCCATCCCCTGGCATTACGGCTCTGATTTATACTGCGGAGGACAGAAAATCACTCTTGAATCATCAACCCCTGCACCACAAATAGACAATGTGGGAGGAGGCGGAGGCTTCACTCGAAGCGGACGTCTCTTTGCCCCACAAACTCCAAGACCCACTGCCGAAGCAGAAGCTGCTGCTAAAGCAAAAGGAAAACGCTTGGTGCAGGAAGAGCAGATTGTTAAGGAAGCTTTGAAAACACCCTTTGATCAAGAAGTTGATGAGTTCATGAGAATCATCAAGAAAAGTGATTACAAAATAGTGGATCAGCTTCACCAGACGCCTTCCAAGATCTCTATTCTATCATTGCTTATGTGCTCCGAAGCTCATCGGAACGCACTACTAAAAGTCTTGCACACAGCTTATGTGCCTGAAGAGATCACCGTCAATCAGTTCGAAGCTGTGGTTGGGAATGTTAATGCTAGTCATGGACTAGGGTTCACCAACACTGATTTGACAACGGAAGGCCGCAATCATAACAAGGCTTTGCACATCACCATGGAATGTAAAGGTGCAGTTCTTTCCCATGTGCTGGTAGACACAGGGTCATCCCTTAATGTCTTACCTAAAAAAGCCCTTGTGAAGCTAGAGTATGACGGATTGGCATTACGTCCCAGCAACCTGGTAGTGAGAGCCTTTGACGGTTCTAAGAGATCGGTTCTGGGAGAGATTGAGTTGCCCATAACGATTGGCCCACAAACTTTCAAAACAACCTTCTACGTGATGGATATACAGCCTGCCTACAGCTGTCTATTGGGTAGGCCATGGATTCACGCCGCTGGCGCCGTGACCTCGACCCTTCACCAGAAGTTAAAATTCGAGTGGGAGGGTCAAGTCGTTACCATCTGTGGAGAGGAGGATATTTTTGTTAGCCACCTGGCTACCTACAAATACATTGAGATGGATGGGGAGATCCACGAAACAATGAGTCAAGGGTTTGAGGCCTTGAACATAAATGAAACATCTGCTGTACCTGGAACCTCAATGACATCATACCAACAAGCCCGGAAGGTTGTTGAAGAAGGAATTGCCCAAGGCTGGGGCAAACTGTTACCTGTGGAGAAGAAAGAGGATAGATTTGGGTTGGGTTACAAACCAACTCAGCAAGATCAAGCAGAGGCTGCTAAGGAGCCCAACTTTATTAGTGGGGGAATGCTCACCCCTGATGCTATCAACAATTTGAAAGACGAGGATGAAAGCGACCGCAACCTGGAGAGTTGGATCCGTCCAAAGATCCCGGGGAGCAGTATCTCGAACTGGTCTTCCCAGGAAATTATAAGAGTTACTCATGCAGAGTAATTATTATTTCCTGTATTTTTATAGCATGCATCAAAGTCTTGCATCTTTCCCAAGATGACAAGACTCATTTTGTAATCGGGCCATCTGTAATTTTTGTGCAACAAGATTAATCAATGAAATATCAGACATCTTTTGCAAATGAGTCTTTTTCCGCTCACTGTTTTTCCATTTTTCTTTTTGTACAAAAAATAAATGGCAGTGTTTTCAAAATGACGACTTTATTTCACTTTTCTAAACAAGATTAAAATCAAATCACTAAAATGAACAAACTGAACCCTTGCAGAGAGTGCCTTCCAGACCGCACCGACAACAGCACGGCTATGACTTCGTATGACTTTGACAATCCAATCAATCAAGCTGATGAAGGGGTTGAAGAAAATATGAGCTTCCTGAAGAGCTAGCCAGGTTGTTGAGACAAGAGGAAAAGGCTATCACTCCTCATCAGGAGGAGGTCGAAACGATTAATCTTGGTACAGACGAAGACGTGAAAGAAGTTAAAATCGGGGCCTGCCTACAAGACTCAGTGAAGAGACAACTGATTGACCTGCTTCAAGAGTATGTGGACGTGTTTGCTTGGTCTTATCAGGATATGCCAGGGTTGGACACCGAAATTGTTGTGCACAAGCTGCCTTTAAGAGAGGAATGCCCACCGGTTAAACAGAAGCTGCGCCGTACTCGCCCAGACATGGCAATGAAAATCAAAGAAGAGGTACAAAAGCAATGGGACGCCGGGTTCCTTGCTGTAACTAGCTATCCGCCGTGGGTTGCTAACATAGTACCTGTGCCTAAAAAGGACGGCAAAGTAAGAATGTGTGTTGACTACCGGGACCTGAATAGAGCCAGCCCGAAAGATGATTTCCCATTACCTCACATTGATGTATTGGTTGATAATACGGCTCAGTTCTCGGTATTCTCCTTCATGGACGGATTTTCAGGATACAATCAGATCAAAATGTCACCTGAAGACATGGAGAAGACAACTTTCATCACACCCTGGGGCACGTTCTGTTACAGGATGATGCCTTTCGGACTGAAGAATGCTGGCGCAACATATCAACGGGCTATGGTGACATTATTCCACGATATGATCCATAAAGAAATCGAATGTTACGTGCTGGGCCAGCATGACGAGTCTGGTCGAAAAGAGTATGCAATATACTACCTAAGCAAAAAGTTTACCGACTGTGAACAACGTTATTCACTGCTCGAGAAAACTTGCTGTGCTTTAGCGTGGGCTGCTCGCCGACTGAGACAGTATATGTTGACCCACACTACTTTATTGATCTCTAAAATGGACCCAGTTAAGTACATTTTTGAGAAGCCAGCACTTACCGGACGGGTTGCAAGATGGCAAATGATCCTCACAGAATATGATATCCAGTACACTTCTCAGAAAGCCATCAAGGGCAGTGTATTGTCTGATTATCTTGCTGAGCAACCTATTGATGATTACCAGCCTATGAGATTTGACTTCCCTGATGAAGACATCATGTTCATAAAAGCGAAAGATCATGAAGAGCCTGTTCACACTGAAGGGCCCAACCCGGAAGAAGAATGGACTATGATGTTTGACGGGGCTGTTAATATGAATGGTCGTGGTGTTGGTGCAGTACTCATTACACCTAAAGGAGTTCACATGCCTTTCTCGGCAAAACTCACTTTCAACTGCACTAACAACGAAGCTGAATACGAAGCTTGCATTATGGGTCTTGAGGAAGCCATTGACCTCAGGATCAAGACGTTGACTGTATTCGGAGATTCAGCTCTGGTAATCAATCAAACCAACGGCAAATGGTACACCCACCAGGAGCATCTGATACCTTACAGGGATTATACAAGGAGGTTATTGACTTTCTTTACAACAGTCAAGCTTGAGTATATCCCTCGGGACGAGAATAAGTTTGCAGATGCTCTGGCTACCATTTCATCCATGATCAAAGTTCAGACTGCCAACTTTGTACCTCAGATTTCAGTGTCCAGACTTGACAGACCAGCATACGTGTTCGCAGCAGACATTGTCAAAGATGATAAGCCTTGGTTCCACGATATTAAGTGCTTTTTGGAGGATCAAACATACCCACCTGGGGAATTTTCCAATGATAAGAAGACTTTGAGAAGGCTTGCTGGTAGTTTCTTTCTAAACACTGATGGCTCCCTGTACAAGAGAAACTTTGATATGGTACTCCTCAGATGCGTTGACAAGACAGAAGCAGACTTGTTAATGCACGAAGTGCACGAAGGGTCCTTTGGTACCCATGCTGGAGGGCATGCCATGGCTAAAAAGTTGCTAAGATCAGGTTATTATTGGATCACAATGGATGCAGACTGTTGTGCCTACGCCAGGAAATGCCATAAATGCCAGATCTATGCAGATAAGGTGCATGTGCCTCCCAATCTCTTGAATGTGATGTCTTCACCCTGGCCCTTTGCCATGTGGGGCATTGACATGATTGGCAAGATTGAGCCAACTGCTTCGAATGGCCACAGATTCATCTTGGTTGCCATTGACTATTTCACCAAGTGGGTCGAGGCAGCTTCATATGCAAATGTTACAAGACAAGTGGTAGCCAGATTTCTGAAGAGAGATATCATCTGTCGATACGGAGTTCCCGAGCGAATTATTACTGATAATGGTTCCAACTTGAACAACAAAATGATGGCAGAACTGTGCCGGGACTTCAAGATCCAACACCACAATTCTTCTCCTTACAGGCCAAAGATGAATGGCGCTGTTGAGGCAGCAAATAAAAACATCAAGAAGATTGTGCAGAAGATGGTAGTCACTTACAAAGACTGGCATGAGATGCTACCATTTGCCTTGCACGGGTACCTCATGTCAATCAGGACATCTACTGGGGCAACACCGTATCAACTTGTGTATGGTATGGAAGCAGTCCTACCGGTTGAAGTTGAATTACCCTCTCTGCGGGTACTAATGAATGTTAAACTGAGTGAAGCAGAATGGGTTCGGGCCCGATACGAACAACTGAGTCTGATCGAAGAGAAAAGATTGGCTGCAATCTGTCATGGGCAGTTATATCAGAAGAGAATGAAAAAAGCCTTCGATCAGAAAGTCAGACACCGAGGGTACCAAGTAGGAGATCTTGTGCTGAAAAGAATCCTCCCTCCTCATACAGACCACAGGGGCAAATGGACTCCGAACTATGAAGGACCATTTGTAGTAAAGAAAGTTTTCTCTGGTGGAGCACTGATGCTCAGTACTATGGATGGTGAGGACTTCCCGTCCCCTGTGAATTCGGATGCAGTTAAAAAATACTTCGCATAAAATGACCCGCTGGACATAAAAACAGAATGTAAGTCCAGGCAAAAATAGGGCATCCCGGCGAGTCAGAAATAGAATAAAAGACTCGGGCAAAAATAAGGGAAAAATAAACAAAAAGTGTACACCCGCTGAGTTGAAAAGCCGCATTGGACAACTCAGGCAAAAATGGGTATCCCGATGGATTGAAAACCCGAAAGGGCGATCCATGCAAAATAAGGGAATAAGCGGACAACTGCATTCTGAATTCGTCTGTATCGTCCACAACTTGGTAAGCTTCGAAAGGATCAAGCTTCAATCAGAATCAGCCTCCTTCAGAAAGCAAGATAAGAAGAACGTCAAATGTCATACGGGTCATAGCAAAAGAGGAAGCTCCTTAAAGCGTCGTCAATATTGCCAGCATTTTGTTTCTCAATTTGTAACAATCTCCTCATTTTAGGAGATATGTTTCTTTGACTGTATCTTGCCAATTCAGGGCACATGAATTAATAAAATCAGATTTCCAGTCATGTTTCGTCTTGCACATTTTTATTTGCAAAAATGTCTGATGTTTTAAGAAAAACTGATTGCATAAATACAGATGCTTACTTTCAAAAAAATAAAAACACATGCTTGCAGGGAATATATTTACTCGCGAGAGTGTCTAACTCCTATGACGGAATCCGGTAAGGGATACCTCGGGGTTACTTGTGCATTTCTATATCTTTGCAGGATTGCAGGTATCCAGAATGCAACTTGGGGCATGTAAGCTTCATCCCAGCAAGCTGACAAATCGGTACTCACTCAGTCTCAACACTCAAAGTGTTTTCTCCCCATCAGAGTTGCCAGGCATCACTTCTCCAACAGGGCAGTACCAGAAGGCGCACATATCCCCGGCTGAGTCAAAAAAATCCTCCTCAACAGAATCTCCAGGGAGATCTTTCAGTGATCCCTCTTTCTCCCCAGCCGAGTTGCCATTTCATCCCCATCCAAATACAAAAGTCATGGGACCATCTCCCCACAGAGCTCCAGCCTCTATCCAGAAGAGCAGCGCACGAAGGAATCACAACAGAGTAAAGAAAGCTGCTACAAACCCCAGCTAGGTCCCTCATTACTGAGACAGGTCTATCAGTGACCTGAATCCCCAAGCAATAGCATCTCATCAGATCTATCAAATGACCTCATCCCCAGCTGGGATGTCCATTTCAAGCAGATCGGTCGGAGATCTTCGTGGCGACGGGATCCGAATCCCAGTTTGGCACCTTTTGCATAATCATGGCATTCACATCATATTCACCCACAAAGCGTAGCATTCCGTCTAACACGGAGCATTACGGCAAAAATCAAACATATAGCATAATCATAAGCCATGTTTTGAATCAACACTTGTGAATAATGACAATCCGTTAATATACAAAATACTTCCCCCAAAACCCCAGCGGAGATTCCCCAGCAAAGTCAGTTGCCTCACATTCACAAACACCGATATATACTCTCTTTGGCACCCGTCCGTGTCAATACTCCCCAGTAAAGTCGCCTGAGCACTCTATGCAAACAGTACCACTCGTATTACAGATACTTTTTGACACCTGTCTGTGTCATAACCCCAGCAGAAAGCCAAAGACGTCCTCTTTGCACTCACATATACTTACATATGACAAACCTTTGACGCCCGTCCGTGTCATATCCCCAGCGCAGTCGCCTACACTTTGTACATCAGATACTTGTTCATATCACACTCTTCTCCTTTTGACACTCGTCCGTGTCACTCTCCCTAACAGTTAAGCACTCGTCTATACATCACTCATACCTATTCATGCCACTTATACAGGTACTCGTCCGTATCTTGTATACACCATATATATCCCCACAGATTCGACACTCGTCCGTGTTCTTTGTTAACCAGTTGGTACTCGTCCGTACCATCGTCTCAGAGCATGCGTCAAGCGTTTGTTTCTACCTGATACTCGTCCGTATCATAGTCATAAGGATGCTCGTCCGCATCTTTAATCCATACACTATGTCAAACACTCTTGACTTCTTGAATATAGACATTCGTCTGTGTCTATCATTCCCCAGAAGAGTCCCTTCAGATTCAACACTCGTCCGTGTTCTCTGTTAACCAGTTGATACTCGTCCGTATCATCCTCTCTGAACACGTGTCAGTATTTGTTTCTACCCGATACTCGTCCGTATCGTAGTCTTAAGGATGCTCGTCCGCATCTTTAATCTATACACAAATATCTAAACACTTATACCTTTTGTTTCTTGGATGTAAACACTCTTCCGTGTTTACTATTCCCCAGTAGATCGCCAACAAAGCAAATTTTCTTTTTTTATCTGACACTCGTCCTGTGTCATGATAAACCCTGAGAGCAGCCGTACCCTGCTAGGTGGTAGTCCTCCACCTCTTGATGGTCGTCCTCCATCATGCTCATCCGATGGCCGTCCCCATCGTTGATATTTAGCAGCCGTCCCCTGCTAGGTTGTCGTCCTTCACCTTTGATGATCGTCCTTCATCATTTTATCCAATGGCCGTCCCCATTGTTGTTTTTGGTTATCTGACATTCGTCCTATGTCATGACAAACCTTTAGAGCAGCCATCCCCTGCTAGGTGGTCGTCCTCCACCTCTTGATGGTCGTCCTCCATCATGCTCATCCGATGGCCGTCCCCATCGTTGACCTCTTATCCAGCATTCGTCCTATGTCGCGATATTTTCGGCAGCTGTACCCTGCCAGGTGGTCGTCCTCCACCTAAGATGATCGTCCCTCATCTTAACCCAACAGAGCAGCCGTCCCCTGCTAGGTGATTGTCCTTCACCTTTGATGACCGTACCTCATCATCTGTTTATTTCATTTATTCTTTAACCCGATGGCCGTCCCCATCGTGGTCCCTTTTCTTTTTAGCCCGATGGCCGTCCCCATCGTTGGTTACTTTACTTTGTGAACTTGATGGCCGTCCCCGTCATGTTTTATTAATCCCCAGAAAATTTTACAACTTTACTTGATGGCCGTCCCCATCATAATTCTTTTATCCCCAGCATGTCGGCCGTCCCCGTCATTGCTTTATTTTCCGCACTTTTCCCAGCATGTCGGCCGTCCCCGTCATTGCTCTTTACCCAGCAGTCGTCCTCTGCTCGACGGTCGTCCTCCGTCGCCCACACTTTACAATATACTTTATTTTCCTTTACAATCTATATCCCTTTTCTTCTTCATTCTGTGAGTGCAAATTTTGGACTGTCTTTGGTATTCAACCACAAATTATCTTGTTTGCCTGTTAAGCCGTTGCTTACAACCTGCACAGCTAACTCATGTTTGAATAGGGGCAGCTGTAAACACCCCAAATTTGCCCTCACCCATTCACACCATGGCTTGTGATCATTTCATATGCATGAACACAATCATAACATCCCATATCCCATTTTTGATTCACTGCATAGATTCAAAGTCATCTGCACCTAGGGTTTGTGGTCTGAGCAGTCCAAGAGCCTCTTGAGCCACTCCAAAGGCCAACAATCACTTCAAAGGGGTCTATGTATGTTCAAGTATCATATTATGTCCTCTCAAAGTCAAGAATGCCAAAGAATCACAAGAATTGGGATTGTTGTGGAAGCAGAGCCAGGCTTGACTGCACAGATGACCTAAAATTAGGGTTTTGGTTTCAAAGGCCATAACTTCAAAATTTTTGGTCATTCTTGTTTCTATTGGTCTCTATATGGTATAGGGAGTATGCATATCAATTTTTATGAAGAAATTCCATGGGGAAGTCATCTGATCAAGAGTTGACTTTTCAGACAAGTCAGTGCAAAATCAGGGCATCTGAGGCCCCCAATGACCCAACCAAGGGGTGATCTTCATCATTTTGAGTGTATATGATCTTTATTTGATCATAGAAGAAGTTGGAAGTTCACAAAATTCAAGAATTTCAAGTCTTTTGCAAAGTTGACTTTTTGGGCAAGTTTGACTTTTAATGAAAATACCATTTTAGGAAACTTTTTCAACCCTTACTTTTTGATTAAAAAATGCTTCAAATGGAAAAACTTTGGTCATGAAAGTTGTAGAATAGATCTTTCCCTTTTCAAAAAGTACAAGAACATGACCTAATTCATTTTGGATCAAAAGTTATGGTGCATCAAAGTTGGCAAAAATCACTAAAATTCAAGTTATGCACCAAAGAGGAAACTTGCAAAATCATGTATCAAGGAAATTTGTGATCTCTAATTGTTGTCAAACCATTACACAAACATGATACAAGTCCTACAAATCAGAATGGGCCAAAGAGATCACATGTTTTATGGCTTGTGAAGCAAGATATTTTCATGAAAATCAAAAGCAAGCAAGTTGCAAAAGTCATGATAGTTTCTCATCCACTTGCTAGCTACATTGCTGAACCATCCTAGCCTTTCCCTCACACCATGCTGCGCAGTCCACACCCCTTGTACTTGGCTAGAACATGACCCATGCTTCTCTTACACAAAGTTGACAAATTGGCAAAAGTAGCTACACCTATCACAAAAGGGCATGTCACATCTTCTGACCAATCAACATTGTTTATACAAACAATTTGCAAGCCAAACATCATAACACACAAGTCTGAAACCAGCAAGAACAACACATTCTCATTTTCACTCTCAAAAGCAAAAGCCTTCGAAACTCAGAAAACAAGCCACAAACACTTAAACAAACTTCATAGAACTCATCACCACATCCTTCTGATCATTTCCCTGCCTTCATTCATCCTTGAAACACCACATAAGCCAAACACGATTCTCACCTGAGCTTGAACAGAACCTGTTCAAACTCTTAAACCAGCCACCATAAACTCCTTCCAAGCATCCAGACATCATCAAGGGACCAAAAGGAGTGGATTGCATAAAGAGGAGAGGTCAGAAAGTTGCTAAGTTGAAAGCTTCAAAACTCAGGTAGCTCAAGAAGTTTTTTTTCCAGAAATGATTTTTAAAGTTCCTAAGATGTTCTTTGTAGTTCACTGATCACTCTGATGTCTTTGTTTTTGAAAATGGTGAAGAGATGAGTGTGTATGCAGTCTCTGAAACTTTTTGCCCTAGAACTAGATTGATTCGATTCAGCCAGTTTAGGAATGATAAATGTGTTTTGAATGGGGGTTTTGTTTCGTTTTTAGGTGGGGATCATTTCTGTTTAATTAGATTTCGTTTTGGATGCGTTTAGAGAGAGTTTGAAGTTTGGAGTGATCGGAGAAGATGACCGGAACACTGTTCCGGTCACCTGAGAGTCATTAAGGCTGTGATTAGGGCTAATTAATTAGGGTTAGTGAGTTTGAATTCCAGCCGTAGGATCTGGCGCCAAGTCAAACGCGCGCGCAGTAAGTTTAAATGAGGGCCATCAGATTGTTTGACTTTTCCTTTTCAGCATTTAAATTCATTTTATTTTCATATTATTTCATTTGATTTGTACATTTATTTTAAAATAGTAAAACTAATTTAAAAATTCTGAAATTTTTTACACAAGTTATTATTTAATTTCAGAACACAAAAATATTTTTATTTTTATTTTTAGCATTAAAAAAGTATTTTTAAATATTTAAAAGTTTCTTTTTAATTAATTAATGAGAATTAATTAATTAAAAATACTTTTAGGTATTTAAAAATCACCAAAAAATTCATGAAACATTTAAAAACATTTAGAAACATTGTCCAACCCTCAAAACAAATTTATTTTTTGATCTTGATGCATTTTGAGAATTTTCCAAGGAATTAAAATCATTTTGATGCATTATTTTGATCCAAACTTCCAAAAATCATTTCTGCTTAACCATTGAGAGTTGGACTTTGATTCTTTTTGCATTGTGTTTAGCATATCATGTAGTTTGTGAGATTAAATTGGCATGATTTGATCTTTCATTTTCCATTTTTTTGGCATTTTTCTTGTTAAGGAACCCTAAAACCCTAGAAAACATAGGAAAATCATAACTTGGATTTGGTTAAGAGTTGGAACTTCTCCTTTGGGCTTTGGGTTAGTATAGGTTTAGGGATCCTTTGAGGGCATTTTCAATTTTTTGTATTGGTGTTTGCTTCTGATTTTGGTTTGTGTTTGATGCATTGATCATAAACCCTAATTTGGGCTTCCATATGCATCCATCTTGTATTTGCATTCATATCTTGACTTGCCATGACTTTTTATGCATTCTTGTGATCCATTTGACATCATAAGACATATTGAAAGCATGTTTGATCATTGCATCTTGCATTTCCCATGTTGTATGCCATTTGCATTTCATAACTTTTCATGTATGTTCATGCTCCTTAACTTGCCTCATCTGCATCCATTGGTTCATATGACCATCCTCATGTCTTGTCACATGTTTTTAGCATCACATAACATCATTAACATCATATATGTGCTTCTGGTTGTGGTTCACATCATACCATTTCATTTCATTTTGCATTGCATTGCATTTCTTTCACTAACTTTTCAGGTGGTAAGTAACTTTGAGAAGTGAATTTGCCTTCACTTCTCATAACTTCTCTTCACCTCTTTTTACATCCTTGCTGCATTTTTTGTATGTGTGTGAGTTTGAGCTTTCTCATCCTTCTTCTTATCACTTTCTTTCTTCAAGTGACTTGACTTCTTGAATGAAGCAAGTTACCTTGCTTCTCCTGATCCTTTCATCTGCTTCCTGGTGGTTCCTTTGAAGATCTTTCTTGTTAACCTCACAAACCTTAGGAACAACCAAGCATGACAATGGTTAGGATTTTGTTTAGTCCCCCACTTAGTTTTACCTTTGTGTCTCATTGAGTCTTCTCTTCTCACCTCATAATCAGGGACTAAACCCTAAAGGCTTTAAGGCTTTGTGATTAAGCTTATGCCTGCATCCTTCTATTAGGATGGAGTGTATAACTTTAATCCTAAGTGTTGAACCCTTAATGTGTTTAAATCCTCTAATTAATTCACATAATAATCATCAAGACTTCACACTTGTAACTTGGGCCTTGCATTAGGGTTCTAATTCTTCCTTAACTGGTTAAGAAGGACTAACCCTAGGGTTAATGGACAAGTCCCCCTCAAGTTGTCTTACAAACCCTAAAAAACACTTCATCATCATATCACTAAATAAAATCCACTTAATCAAAGGCTTGTTTTGTCATGAGTTTAATCCCTAATCATGGATTAAGTTGAGGAGCTTTCCTCAGCTTAAACATTCTCATCTATTATCCTTCTATTAGGATGGTGTAATGAGTCTGTTTAATCCCTGATTATGGCTTAACCTCATTACTCAACACTAAACAAAAACACCAAAAACATCTAAATAATCACAAGTAGGTTAATGATCTTAATCCTACATCAAAGGTGATTAAGTGTGAGAATCTGACTTCACACTTAAGGTACTCTCAGTACCCCTAATCATAGGGAAGATGTGATGAGTTTACTAACCCATTGGTTTAGGCTTAAGCTCATTAACTTATGACAAACTTACAAAAGCAATAAAAGACTGAAAACACAAAAACAAACAATAATCGTCTCCTCCAGGATTCTTTTCTCATCTCATTCACTCACAAACGAGAGCTCGCTCCTTCCGTCTAATGCAAGACAGTTTGCACCTGAGCCAGACAGGTCATACACTTGAGCATAGACAAGCAAGCAGTTCACAAGTCAATTCATCTTTCAGTCTCTTTGGGTCGAACTACGGTGTTCTGACTTCCTCATTGCACGAGAGGATACGTAGGCATAACTTAACAGTTATCGAACAAAAGTCTCTGTATATTCCCCCTCTTTCTAGCCTCATTCTTCTAGCCTCATGATCTTGAGCATTTCACTCCTGTTCTTGTACTGACACTTCACTTATACACTTCACTTTTCTCTTGCACTGACACCTGTACATCCTTTTCCAGCTACTTTACACACATATTGCACTGACACTACCCCTTTAAAACTCAAATCTTTCAAGCGTGGATCCCGTCGAGTACGGCGGACAATCTGGGTGCTAATACCTTCCCAGGTTGTAACCAACCCCCTTTCTCAGTCTCTGGTTCGCAACCGTCTTATCCATCTCTTTCTAGGTCTATGCAACATTGCCTTTCCTCCGGGATAAAAATGCCTAGCTGGCGACTCTTTTCTTTTCCAGTGAGTTCACTGCCGTGTGTTCTCATTGTCCCTTTCGCCGACCGTTCGCGTCTGTACCTTTATCTAGGCCAGTCCCATTTATCGGGAGTGACACATGCATCACATGGATTATGCAACAAGTAAATGCACAAAGTAGCACCTAAACATGCATATGAACACGACATTTGAACATGGTGATTATTGATTATGAACATGCAACATGATAGCTCAACAAACACATTAAACTTAATGCAAAAAATCAGAATTGAATTGATATGGATGGTGTGATCAAGTATGCAACAAAATGTCACCAAATGACAATTATGCAACATGCAAAATGCAACATACATCAACATAATGGAATGCAAAAATGAATTAATGCAATGCAAACATGTAAAACAGAATGCAACATGATTATTATGTACCAAATAATGCACAAACATAGCAACCAAAATGCAAGAACTTAAGCTATGCACAAAGAACACAAAACATGCATAATATGCGACATGAACGGAATCGTGTCGAAACGACTCAAAACGAGTCGAAACGGGGGAATGAGCTACTGGAAATGGACTCAAAAATTCCCTAAAATCACTACCTAAACATGTATGAACATTAGAGGCACTAGAAATTATGAATGAGCAATCAAATAAGCAAAAAAAATCAAAAATTAACAGCGTTAACCGGTTAACCAATTGGTTAACCGGTTAACGAACCTAAATCTGTCTTGTTTTGTGGCCAATACGCACCCGTTAACCGGTTAACCAAATGGTTGGTTAACCGGTTAACACTGAACCAGAATGTGAAAAAAGTTGAGAAATAAGTGCTTTTGGCCACAAACTCACTTCTAATGATCCCTAGTATTCCTAGGAACATGCTAACACGAATTTCTACTTAATTTGAGTTTATTTACACATGATAGAACCTATGTCTATTAACACCTTAAATCCAAATTCAACCAAAATCACAAATCACAAGCAAACATAATCGAAACGGAATTGATTTTAAACAAAGCGAAAAACACTTAAAGAATGCCAAAAGTGGCGAGATGGAGAGAATAAATTAAAGAAGAAGTGATTAAGATCACCAACCTATGAAGCGGAGGAGTGCTTCGGTGATTGTTGCAAGAATCGGAGCTTAATCGAAGAGAAAACCGAAAACCGTGGATTCGCAAAATAAATGCGTTCTTCGTTCGAATCTTCGTGCGCTTCCGATAATCCGAAATCTTCACCAAAATCACTAGCTTCTTCTTCTACAATCCACAATCCATGAAGTTTGGAGGCTTAAGCTTCAAGATCTTCAAGTTTCAATGTGAAACTTGAAGAGCTTATTTGAAAAGCTTTGGTGAAAAGGGTGAAAAAGGAGGAAAAGTGAGAGAGAAAAAAGTGCTTGTGCAAGAGTGAAAAAATTGGCAAAATGGTGTTCAACCCCTTTGGTTTGGATGAAAATGGCTTAAATAGAGACTAGGCTAGGAACTAGGTTTGGGTTTGGGGCCCAAAAATTAGGTTTGGGTCCAAAATTAGGTTTGGTAGTTAGTTAGGGTTAGGGTTGGAAAAGGGAATATTCCTTGGAATATTCCTTGGAATATTCCTTGGAATATTATAGAAGATGGTAGAAGATGGTGGAAGCTTCCAAGGGAAATGGAGTGGAATTGCAATGGAAAAACAAAATGGAAAGAATGAAAGGAAGTGTGGAAAGAAAGTGGAAGGAAAAGTGGAGGGAAACGCAAAACCAACTACCTTTCAAACGATTTTTCTTTGATTTTTCTATGATTCCTCCATCATTTATTGACCAAACTTGAACCATAGGATCATTGTAACCCTGATTTCATGATTTCGATCTTAAAAGTCCGGAGTCGACCCCTTTTTACCTAGCTCAGTTGCCTTTTCTCCGATTCCTCGATTTTCCGCCGTCCGGCCAATTGAACCCCTCCCAAAATGAATTTGTGGACGAGATTTGAACCTTAGGCACTTGACATCATATATGAGACAAAAGAATCCTATTTGAACCAGAACTTCATGAAGAAGCCCAGTAGAAATGAAACCCTAATTCGGCCCTTTCATTAGGAGATGTTGCACTGCTTGCCTCCTTTAATCAAACCCCCATCTTTCCATGGCTTGTGGCTTAAAGTGAAGACTTATGGGATATTGTGAACCCTTTGCACAAGGTTGGGAAGCTTTGTGGCCCTGTGATTGACTTTGTAATGCCTTCAGCTGCTCCGATCATTGATCACATACCCATGCCTCAGCTATGCAACGTTTGATGCAATGTTTTTATTATTTCACTTAATCACTTAAATAATTTCAAACTTACTATTTTAATCTCTTAACGAGTGTCCCTGGGGAACTCGTTAGCATTTCACATATAAAAAATAAAAAATGAAAGAAATTACCACGTGGCATCTGCGTCCGTTTTTTATCATGTTGACACGACCACGTGTATACCCAATCATAACAAATGTTCCACGTGGTATGCCACTTAAGGAGACGTTAGTGGTATTTGACGTCAGTGACCAATTAGTTTCATCTCCAACAAGCATTGCAGAACTTGTGACATTGGAGTGCTGAACTTGATAAACTGTCTTCTACATCCCTTGTGTTGAGGTGGATTAACCTTATCAGGTCTTTCTTCTTCAACTGAAGAACGATCAATGGCAACCTGTCTCTTACCCTCTTTTATCCTCATCCTCCTTTCAACCAAACCAGCTTGTTTTAGATCCCTGACTCCATCACTTTGAAGTTTATGGACAAAGGTTCTTAGCTCTTCTTGCCCCTGGGCTAATCTTTGAATAAAAGCCGCCTGGTCATTCATCTGGGCCCTCATTCCTGTCATCTCAGCTTGTAGTTGTGTCAGCTGATCATCCTTGTTGTCCTCAGGATTCTTCTTCTTAGTCAGCAGTGTCTTCAATTCATCCTGCCCCTTGGATAGGTTCAGGATCAGCTCTTGGAACCGTGCATTCTGTGCCTGAAGATCCTTAACTGATTGTTCAAGAGCCATTGCTGAAATAAACAGCGAGAAGATGAGAAACCTGTGCACAATTATAAACCTGTGATGCAATGATATGGGAATGCATATGCAATGTTTTCAAGGACCGCAGGATTTAAATTTGCTTAAACAAACAAGAAAGTAACTTTTTATTAGTAATAACTTGTTTTGCCTTTTAGGCTTACAAAAATGGAAATGAAATAAGTACAAAAGATGGGGTTTTAAGTCTCCCATGGACGTTTCCTCTTTGTATTGAGGTATGAGTTGAGGTTTCGTTCCTCGTGAAGTTGCTTTGTTAGCTCTAGGATTCTTGCTTGGCTTGCTTTGTAATGAGCCTCGAAAGTATCCCTTTGCTCCTTCAGTTGGATCCATGATCTCTGCAAGTCTTCCTTATCAGTAGGCATGTCTGGGTGAAGGATGGTATAAGCAGTGTCTCCTTCAGCAACAGGTTCCATGGTAACTGGTAGGACGGCAGGATATGGCATCATGAGTGTCTGAGCACGAGATCGTACCCATCTGAGATAAGCCTCCATAGGAATAGTGTACTTAGGCTCCAGTGTCTTGCTGTCAATCCTGTTTACCTTTCCCCAAGCTCGTATGAATCTCTGACGGTAACCCTGAAGATCGTTGTCGTAATCAAACACAATGCCCTGAATCAGCATGTCATGTGGACCATCACTCCGAGCGTAACCAAACTGTCGTAAAGCTAGAGAGGGGTTGTAAGTAATGCCTCCTCTTATGCCTAGAAGTGGCACATTAGGAAACTCCCCACAACGGTCAATGATAGTGACATTCTCCATAGCTCTGGAGCACCAATGAATATCTGAATGCGAGAGTGACATGATCCTCTTGGACCACCTGAACCCTTGTTCATTCTTCATCACTGATCGAGGAAGGTGAGAAATAAACCACCTAGATAGCAAAGGTATGCAGCACGTCAAAGTTCCTCTTGCCCTTGTAGTGCAGGATGTCTCCAAGCAATGTAGGCACTGGATTGTGACTCAGGAAAATGTTGATGGCATGAACGTCTATGAACTGATCTGGATTGGGGAACAATACTAAGCCATATATCATCAAGGCTAAGATCTCCTCAAAAGCATCATAGCTCATGGCCTTCAAGAACATTTGAGCTTTATCCACTAATACCTTAGCAAGAATACCCTTGACTCCACTTCTCGTTTCTAGAACAATGTCAGACTTCTTCAGATGTAGAGCTGCAGCAATAACCTCAGGTTTAAGTTCCTTCTCCAAACCTGTGAAGGGTCTTTGATCAAGAACAGGTATACCCAGAAGCTTAGAGAACTCCTCCATGGTAGGGACCAACTGATAGTCAGGGAATGTAAAGCAGTGGTGCTTAGGGTCAAAGAACTAGAACAGGACACTCATCATGTCTTCATTGAACCCTGAAGTGACTAGATCCAATAGGTGACCATGTCTCTTGATGAACTGGGAGTGATCAGACACTTGACAAACCAGCTCTTTAAGCTTAGCAGGTATGCTCACAAAGTTGATCCTGATGGTGTTTCTACGAGCAGAAGCCATGACCTGCAACAAAGAACAAAGATAAATCCCTTGGTCCTTGAAATGGTTAGGGAAAATGGCATGCTCATGATGCATGATGATGTCATGATGTTATGCTCAATCACAAACATGTGGCACACACAAACAAGTCACACCATAGCCCTAGGTTTAAAGGCTTGCATGAGGTTCAAAGGTAGGTACCCTCCCCTGAAGTTAGATGGTTCATCCTGTCCTACAAAAGTAACCAGGTTCTAAGGGATCTCAATATCATTGATCCTTCACAAGGGTGGTTGATCAGAAGGCAACTTACTTGCCAACCAAAACCCTCCAAGTTTAAGATCTCAATGAGCGTAGCATCGAGTGTCAACCAACTTCAGTCTGCACCAAAGCCGGTTACCTCACTACTTTCTAAAGGCCAAGATGAGTTAACTAGGGTTCTAAAAGTTAGTTAGTGCATTGACAACATATGGCAGCCTCATATTATCCTCAACTTGACTTAAGGAACATAAGCACCAACCAAGAAGTCGCACTAACTATGGCCACCAGATCAACCGTATCGATATACGTCGTACAGTTTCCTTGGTCTATTGCCATTTACCTAAGGTACACTAGATCCGGGTTAGGACCTTTCACACATAAGAGCACCCCAATAATAATAATAAAGCAAACAAGACAAACAATTTAAAGTGATCTTAATTCCTAAGGGTACCCCTCTTAAATTTAAATCCCCAGCAGAGTCGCCAGTTCTGTAACACGGTGGGAGAACTGACTTTAAGTTATGTTGCGGATAGCAAGAGTCGCCACCGACTTTTATTTTATCCATAAGGAAAGGGTATAAAAGAACAGGAAAGACCTTAGAGAATATTTTGGGTCCGGGGGGTAGGTTATGAAAAGGGAAGGTATTAGCATCCTTTTCATCCATGGTTATCCATGGGCTCTTAGGTACTTAAGCTCACTTTAAATTGTTTTGAAAGTGTAGTGTGTGAATAGAAAAATTTTCAGAATAGTTTAATAATAATCCATGTACGGATGTGTAAGAAACTTGTTTGAAAATTTGTTTGAAATTTGTTTAAGTTTGAAAAAATTTTTGAAGTGAGCAAGTACATAAGAGGAACCTACCCTAGAATTTAAAGTCTTTCTTGTTCTTTTTCCTTTCCTTAGTAAGACTATCCCTACTATAATGGAGTAGGTAGTCCTTACTTTGGATGTTAAGGGACATGTGAGGGACAATTTGATTTTTGAAGGCCATTGTGGGGTGTAATAAGCATAAGGAAGGGACTATCATCATTTATTTCGAAGGGACTCGATTCGTATAGGCAACCATAAGGGACTTTGATGATTTATCTTTTGAAGGACTTGCTTTATACACCCCACTTAACCATTATTCATAGGCAACCTGAGGGATATCCTTAGAAAGTGAGACGGCGATTAAAATCGACTTACGTGTGTGAAGTATTTATTTTAATTATCTTTGATTAAAAAGTGATCTAGAATTAATTTTAAAAAAAACATACATGTTTTGCACTCCCTAATTACTAACCATAGCAAAAATAATTAAAATAATTACAACATTACAACCGGGAAACAATTACAAAATTATAATAAAAATAATAAGCAAAATAATTAAATAAAAATAAGTAAAGTATAAATAAGCAATAAATAATAAAAGATAAAGGGGTTAATGATAAGCAATAAAAATAATTAGTAATAAAATAAGAAGGGTTAATAAATAATAAAAAATTATAAAGTTAGTAAAATAATAAGCATAATAATTAATGTAAAATTAACAAAATAAAATGGTTAGTAATAAGAATAATAAAAGTTAAAATATTATAAGGATAAGGAATTAACAAGTTTTAATATGAACAAATTATATTTAGATAAAACAAACATGAACCTACAATTATTTTAATTTACAAATTATTAAATTATTTTTTTAAATATATTATAACCACAAAACTTAATTATTATGAATTCAATTATTTTCTAAACAAAAGTTATAAAAAGTATTTACTTAATATATAAAGAGAAAAATAAATTATAAGTATATTTACAAAAATTTAATTTTTAATAATATGGAATATATTTATATTTTAGATGATAGAAACAATTTTTAATTATATTTTTATTATTTACATGAATCATACTAAACAAATGTACATTATAATTACATTAGAAAATAAAATTACAAAGAAATAGAATTAGATTTGTATTTAAAAAAAATATTTTTAGAGTTTTATAAAATTAGGGTTTTATTTTTTAGGATTTGTGAAAATTAGGGTTAACTTATATACAAAAATTTATTTTTTAATAATCATATAAAGTTATCTTAATTAATATAAAACTATACAAAATAAAAAAAAAATCAAGAGTTTTATATTTTTTTAGAAAATTATTTTAAGAGTAATTAGACTACATAATATATATACATATTTTATAATATAAATAATAATATGTTAATTATTTAAACCAATTGAATTAAACTAGAAAATAAAAGAAAAATAAAAGAAAGGAAAAGAAAAGGAACCTGGTGGGATTTTGTCGCTCCCGACAAATGAAACAGGGTCAGATGAAGGTACAGACGCGAACGGTCGGCGAAGGGAACAGTGAGAACACACAGCCGTGAACTCACTGGAGAATGAAAAGAGTCGCCAGCTAGGCATTTTTATCCCGGAGGAAAGGCAATGCTGCATAGGCCTAGGAAAAGATGGATAAGACGGTTGCGAACCAGAGAGACTGAGAAAGGGGGTTGGTTACAACCTGGGAAGGTATTAGCACCCAGATTGTCCGTCGTACTCGACGGGATCCACGCTTAGAAGATTTGTGTTTTAAAGGGGTAGTGTCAGTGCAATCTGTGTATAAAATGGCTGGAAAAGAATGTACAGGTGTCAGTGTAAAAAGAAGTGAAGTGTATATATATAGTGTCAGTGTAAGAAAGAGTATGCTCATGATTATGAGGCTTAAAGAGTAAAGCTGGAAGGAGGGGGAATGGACAGAGACTTTTGTTCGATAACTGTTAAGTTATGCCTACGTATCCTCTCGTGCAATGAGGAAGTCAGAACACCGTAGTTCGACCCAAAGAGAATGAAAGATGAATTGACTTGTGAACTGCTTGCTTATCTATGCTCAAGTGTGTGACCTGTCTGGCTCAGGTGCTAACTGTCTTGCATTAGACGGAAGAAGCAAGTTCTCGATTGTGAGTGAAGGTGATGAGAAAAGAATCCCGGAGGAGACGATTATTGTTTTTTTTTTTGTGTTTTCAATCTTTTATTGCTTTTGAAAGTTTGTCATAAGATAATGAGCTTAAGCCTAAATCAATGGATTTAGTAAACTCATCACATCTTCCCTCTGATTAGGGGTAATGAGAATACCTTAAGTGTGAAGTCAGATTCTCACACTTAATCACCTTGGATGTAGGATTAAGATCATTAACCTACTTGTGATTATTTAGATGTTTTTGTGATTTTGTTAGTGTTGAGTAATGAGGTTAAGCCATAATCAAGGATTAAACAGACTCATTACACCATCCTAAAAGAAGGATGATAGATGAGAATGTTTAAGCTGAGGAAAACTCCTCAACTTAATCCATGATTAGGGATTAAACCCATGACAAAACAAGCCTTTATTAAGTGGATTTTAGATTAATGGTATGATGATGAAGTGGATTTTATGATTTGTAAGACAACTTGAGGGGGACTTGTCCATTAACACTAGGGTTAGTCCTTCTTAACCACTTAAGGAAGAATTAGAACCCTAATGCAAGGCCCAAGTTACAAGTGTGATGTCTTGATATTTATTAAGTGAATTGATTAAGAGATTTAAACACATAAAGGGTTTAATACTTAGGATTAAAGTTATACACTCCATCCTAAGAGAAGGATGCAGGCATAACCCTAATCACAAAGTCTTAAAGCCTTTAGGGTTTAGTCCCTGATTATGAGGTGAGAAGAGAGGACTCAAGGAGACACAAAGGTAAAACTAAGAGGGGATACTAATCAAAACCCTAATCATTGTCATGCTTGGTTGTTCCTAAGGTTTGTGAGGTTTAAACAAGAAGATCTTCAATGGAACCACCAGGGAGCAGATGAACAGGATCAAGAGAAGCAAAGTGACTTGCTTCATTCAAGAAGTCAAGTCACTTGAAGAAAGAAAGTGGGAAGGAGAAGAATGAGCAAGCTCAAACTCAAACACACATAAAAATGCAGCAATGGATGCAAGAGAGATGAAAAGAAAAGTTATGAGAAGTGAAGGCAAATCCACTTCTCAAGTTTACTTACCACCTGAAATGTTAGAAAGAAATGCAATGCAATGCAAGGTGAGATGAAATGATATGATGCAAAGCAAGACCAGAAGCATGTTGATGATGATTATGATGTTATGAGGTGCTGCAAACATGAGGCAAAGCAATGGGGATGTTCATACAAGATTATGAATGCAAATGATGCAAGTTAAGGAGCATGAACAAGCATGAAATGTTATGAAGCATACAAGACAAATGACATGGCAAGTATGTAATGCAATGATCAAACATGTTTCCTATATGTCTTAATATGTCAAATGAATCATAAGGATGCACAAAATGCAAAGACAAGTCATGTTATGCAAGAGAATGCAAGAAGGATGCAAGAGAAAGCCCAAATTAGGGTTCATGAATCAAACATCAAACACAAACCCAAAACAGAAGCAAACCTCATGATAAAAAATGGAAAATGGCACCCAAAGAAACCCTAGGCCTATGATGAACCACTGCCCAAAGGGGAACTCTCAACTCTCAACCAATCTTGAGTTATGAATTTTACAAGATATTAGGGTTTTTTAGGGTTCTTAACAAAACAAATGCCAAACAATTTGAAAATGCAAGAACAATTCATGGCCTTTTTATCCTAGGAACTACATGCAAAACAAAAGACAATGCAAGAAGAATCAATGTCTCAACCTTCACCAATTGGCATAAATGAATTTTTGAATCCATGATCAAAATAATGCATAAAAAATGATTTAATTCAATGAAAAATTCTTAAAATGCATCAAGATCAAAAAAGAAATTTGGTTTGAAGGTTGGACAATGTTTCTAAATGTCTTAGAACATTTCATGAATTTTTTTGTAATTTTTAAATACCTAAAAGTATTTTTAATTAATTAATTCCCATTAATCAATTAAAAATAATATTTTAAATATTTAAAAATACTTTTTTAATGATAAAAATAAAATAAAAAATGTTTTTGGGTCTTAAAAATTAATAAAACTTTAAAGAAAAAGTTTCATAATTTTTAAGATATTTTTGCTATTTTAAATTAATTGTGCAAAACAAATGAAATAAAAACAAATAAAAACAAATAAAATAAAAGGTAATCAGATCTGATGGTGGAGATTTAAAGTTGAAGGGGAACCATTGACTTGGCGCGCAGATGCATGGTCTGGATTGACTCTGGCTTTAATTAAGTTTTATGAATTAATTAAGTGGATTAATCAGGCTAATGATGATTAGGGCAAAAAGGGCTCATCTGGACCACACGTGCACGCGCGAAGTCAATGCCAGTCAGCTGATCCAACGCTCAAGATTTAAACCTCACTTAATTGCAGGATTAGGGCTAAGCATTTTCAGGTGACCGGAGAGAAGCTCCGGTCATCTTCTCCGGTGACCACCAAACCCTAGAATACGATTCAGGCAACCATTCTTCAAATTAAAGCCAGGGAAACACTCCTCTACTCAAACCTCACTCAAATCAACTCTCAAAATGAATTTCTCATGCTTAAACTAAGGGAATCGAAGCCATGAAGTTTCACGGGCAAAATTTCAGAGCCCTGGTAAATCCTCATTTCTCACTCATTTTTAATTCTAAGCCCATCCCCATGATCAGCAAGACACACACAGTCAATTTATAACTTAAAATGCAAGCTTTGAGAGAAAAAAGTTTATGATCATACCTGAGCTGGAAAGCTTCAAAACTGAGCTTCCATAGCTTTCCTTGCGTGCAAATGGACTCCCTTGTATCCCTTGATGCTAATGGAAGGCTTCAAAGCTCTTGTGGATGGCTGATTTGTGAGGACCAGTTCTGGTGTAGCAGGAAATGAGCTTTGTGTACAGGCTGTTTCAGTTCAAAGTAAAGGGTGATTTTGACTCCTTGTGGTATGCTTGACTTGTTGGTGAAGGAAAATGAAGTGTTTGATGGCTGGATAGTGAGATTCGAAGAGAACTGGTTCTGGGGGTGGGGAATGGTGAAGCTCAGGTCAGGCTTGTTTCAGGCTTGAACTTTGGTGGTTTCAGGCCTATGAGGTGTGGTGAGATGATTGGTGAAGATGGTTCTTGTGTTTGTATGCTGTGGAGAGAAATTCGAAGGCTTATGCAAAATGGAAGGTTTTGGTGTATGTGGTGAATGTCCAATGTTTCAGCCTTGCCTTGTGTTATGTTTAGCTTGCAAACTGTCCACATAATTCTCTCTCATTGGTCAGTTGACAAGACATGCCCTTTATTGATTGGTAAGACAACTTTTGCAAAAAGTCAAATAATGTGTAAGAGAAGCATGGCTCATGATCTAGGCAAGTACATGGGCATGGGCTGGCGCAGCAAGGTGAGGGAGAGGTCTAGCAAAGCTCAGCAGCCAATGCATCAAGTTGGTGAAGTGATCATGATGGTTTTTGCAAGTTGTTGCTTTATGGAATTCTATGAGAAAATGCCTTGTTACACAAACCAAACCATGGGCAAACTTGATCCAATTCTGATTTTATGACTTAGAGAAATGTTTGTGTACTGGTTTGAGAGGAATTAGAAGTCACATAATGCATTTGTCCAAGATTTTGCAAAGTTCTCACTTAGGGCATGCCTTGAAAATCAATGATTTTAGCCAACTTTGCATTGCCATAACTTTTGACCCAAGAAGAGTTTGGTCATGTTCTGGTACTTTTTGAAAAGGGAAAGATGAGATCTACAACTTTCATGACCAAAGTTTTTCCATTTGAAGCCTCTTTGAATCATGAATCAAGGCTTGAAAAATGGTCTAAAATGATGCATTCTTGAAAAGTCAACTATGCCCAAAAAGTCAACATTTGCAAAAACCCTAAATTCTTGATTTTATGAACTTCAACTTTCTTCCATGATCAAATAAAGATCATATACACTCAAAATGATGAAGATCACCCATTGGTTGGGTCATTGGGGGCCTCAGATGCCCTGATTTTACACTGACTTGTCTGAAAAGTCAACTCTTGATCAGATGACTTCCCCATGGAATTTCTTCATGAAAATTGATATGCATACTCCCTATACCATATATAGACCAATGGAAACAAGAATGGCCAAAAAATTTGGAGTTATGGCCTCTGAAACCAAAACCCTAATTTTCAGTCAACTGTGCAGTTCAACCTGGCTCTGCATCCACTCAAACCCTAGCTCTTGTGATTCCACTGCATTTTTGACTTTGAGGAGATGGAATATGATATAAGAACACACATGGACCCCTTTGAGTTGATTGGTGGCCTTTGGAGTGCCTCAAGAAGCTCTGGGATTGCTCAGATCACAAACCCTAGGTGCAGATGCCTTAGAAGCTATGCAGTGAATCAAAAGTGAGATATGAGATGATATGTTTGTGTTTATGCATATGAGATGATCACAAGCCATGGTGTGAATGGGTGAGGGCAAATTTGGGGTGTTTATAGCTGCCCCTATTCAAACATGAGTTAGCTGTGCAGGTTGTAAGCGACGGCTTAACAGGCCAAACAAGATAACTTGTGGTTGAATACCAAAGACAGTCCAAAATTTGCACTCACAGGAAGAAGAAGAAAAGGGATATGAATTGTAAAGGCAAAATAAAGTATATTGTAAAGTGTGGACGGAGGACGACCATCGAGCAGAGGACGACTGCTGGGTAAAGTGGTATGTGAAGCAAAGCGATGACGGGGACGGCCGACATGCTGGGAAAGTGCAGGAAATAAAGCAATGACGGGGACGGCCGACATGCTGGGGATAAAAAGTAAAGCTAAGACGGGGACGGCCGACTAGCTGGGGAAAAACAAGTAAAGCTAAGACGGGGACGGCCGACTAGCTGGGAAAAAATAGGATATTATGATGGGGACGACCATCAAG
This sequence comes from Lathyrus aphaca, assembly GCA_963966055.1. NCBI lineage: Eukaryota > Viridiplantae > Streptophyta > Magnoliopsida > Fabales > Fabaceae > Lathyrus > Lathyrus aphaca. Next base: position 183,036,333 of record OZ014520.1, read on the forward strand.
ATAAAGCTGCAAAGTTCTCTGGGGATTAATGAAACATGACGGGGACGGCCATCAAGTTCATAAAGGTCAAGTAACCAACGATGGGGACGGCCATAGGGCTAAAAGGAAAAGGGACCACGACGGGGACGGCCATCGGGTTAAAGAATAAATGAAATAAACAGATGATGGGGTACGACCATCAGAGGTGAAGGACGATCACCTAGCAGGGGACGGCTGCTCTGTTGGGGATAAAAGAAAAATGATGGGGACGGCCATCAAAGGTGGAGGACGACCACCTGGCAGGGTACGGCTGCCGAAAATATCAACGATGGGGACGGCCATCGGATAGAAAAGGTCAACGATGGGGACGGCCATCGGACGAGCATGATGGAGGACGACCATCAAGAAGTGGAGGACGACCACTCAGCAGGGGACGGCTGCTCTCGAGGTTTGTCATAACACAGGACGAGTGTTAGATAACCAAAGTCAACAATGGGGACGGCCATTGGATAAAGTGATGAAGGACGATCATCAAAAGGTGGAGGACGACCACCTAGCAGGGGACGGCTGCTAAAATCAACGATGGGGACGGCCATCGGATGAGCATGATGGAGGACGACCATCAAGAAGTGGAGGACGACCACTCAGCAGGGTACGGCTGCTCTCAAAGGTATCATAACACAGGACGAGTGTTAGATAAGAAGAAAATTTGTTGGTGATCTACTGGGGATAATGTAAACACGGACGAGCGTTTACACCCAAGAAACAAAATGTATAAGTGTTTGGGTATTGTGTATAGATTAAAGATGCGGACGAGTATCCTTATGACTATGATACGGACGAGTATCATGTAGAAACAAACTGACACATGTTCAGAGATGATGATACGGACGAGTATCAACTGGTTAACAAAGAACACGGACGAGTGTTGCATCTGAAAGAATTCTTCTGGGGAATAATAGACACAGGCGAGTATCTATATTCAAGAAGACACAAGTGTTTGACACGGTGTATGGATTAAAGATGCGGACGAGCATCCTTAAGACTATGATACGGACGAGTATCATGTAGAAACAAACACTAGACGCAATGTTCCGAGATGATGGTACGGACGAGTACCAACTGGTTAACAAAGAACAAGGACTACTGTCGGATCTGCGGGGATATGAGTGATGATGTATACAAGATACGGACGAGTATTTGTATAAGTGTACCATGAGTAGTGAGTATTGTATTGTATAGACGAGTGTTTATCTGCTGGGGAGAGTGACACGGACGAGTGTCAAGAGAGAAAAGTATAATATTAACAAGTATATGGGCGATGAAGGTGTAAGCGACTGCGCTGGGGATATGACACGGACGGGTGTCAAAAAGTGTATATATAAGTGTATGTGAGTGCAAAGAGGATGTCTTTGGCTTTTTGCTGGTGATTTGACACGGACGGGTGTCAGGACGTATCTGTAATGAGGGTGGTTTGTTTGTAAAGGGTGTTCAGGCGACTTTACTGGGGAGAGATGACACGGACGGGTGCCAAAAGGTGTATATACCGGTGTTTGTGATTTGTGAGGCAGCTGCTTTTGCTGGGACTCTGGTGGGGACTCTGGGGGAAAGTAATCTGTATTCTGGTGAATGGTTACTAATCACAAGCGTTCAATTCACAACATGACTTATGATTATGCTATGCATTTGATTTTTGCCGTAATGCTCCGTATTAGACGGAATGCTACGCTCTGAGGGTATAATGTGATGCGAATGCCATGATTATGCAAAGAGGCGCAGATCCGGGATTCGGATCCCATTGCTGCGAAGATCTCTGGATGATCTGCTTGAAGTGAACATCCCAGCTGGGGATGAGATCATTGGTAGATCTAATGATGTATCTGCTCGGGGATATAGGTCACTGATTGACATATCCTTATAATACGGGACCCAGCTGGGGTTTGTAGAAGCTTTCCGTACTCTGTTGTGACTTCTCCGTGCGTTGCTCTTCTGAATAAAGGCTTGAAGCTCCGTGGGGAGATGATTCCCTGATTTCTGCATTCTGCTGAGGAAGAATGGTTGGCACTACAACTGGGGAATGCTGTTGATAACTCAGCTGGGGAGAGTAATGAGAGGCAACTCGGCTGGCGAGAAAACATCCTGAGTGTTAAACCTGTTAGTTGATTTGGCAACTTTGCTGGGGAAAGCAATGGGGACCAACTCAGCTGGGGATAGAGCATCTCGGATGCTGAGATTGAGTGTATGCTTATTTGGCAGCTCCGCTGGGGAAATGGGCACCTTCTAGTGCCATGTGGAAGATAGACCGAGTTGATAATGATTCGCCTACTTGCTGAGACATAACCTGCATGCCCCAGGTTGCGTTCTGGATACCTGCAATCCTGCAAAGGTAAGGAAACGTACAAAAGGTCCCGAGGTATCCCTTACTGGATTCCGTCATAGGAGTTAAGTACTTTCGAGAATAATCAGATTCCCTGTAAGCATGTGTTTTCATTTTTTAGAGAAAGGCATCTGTACTTATGCAATTGTATTTTTAGAGATATCAGACGACTCTTTGCAAAACATAAATGTAAAACGAAACATGACTGAAAATCTGATTTTATTAATTCATGTGCCCTGAATTGGCAAGATACAGTCAAAGAAACATATCTCCTGAAATGAGGAGATTGTTACAAATTGAGAAATAAAGTGCTGGCGATGTTGACGACGCTTTGAGGGAGCTTCCTCTTCTGCTATGACTCGTATGACAATGACGTTCTTCTCGTCTTGCTTTCTGGAGAGAGTTGATTCTGATTGAAGTTTGATCCTTTGAAGCTTACCAAGTTGTAGGTGATACAGACGAATTCAGAGTGCAGTTGTTCGCTTATTCCCTTATTTTGCATGGATCGCCCTTTCGGGTTTTCAATCCATCGGGATACCCATTTTTGCCTGAGCTGTCCAATGCGGCTTTTCAACTCAGCGGGTGTACATTTTTTATTCATTTTTTTCCCTTATTTTTGCCCGAGTCTTTTATTCTGTTTTTGACTCGCCGGGATGCCCTATTTTTGCCTGGACTTACATTCTGTTTTTATGTCCAGCGGGTCACTTTATGCGAAGTATTTTTTAACTGCATCTGAATTCACAGGGGATGGGAAATCTTCACCATCCATGGTGCTGAGCATCAGTGCTCCACCGGAGAAAACTTTCTTTACCACGAATGGTCCTTCATAGTTTGGAGTCCATTTGCCCCTGTGGTCTGTATGAGGAGGGAGGATTCTTTTCAGCACAAGATCTCCTACTTGGTACTCTCGGTGCCTGACTTTCTGATCAAAGGCTTTCTTCATTCTCTTCTGATATAACTGCCCATGACAGATTGCGGCCAACCTTTTCTCTTCGATCAGACTCAGTTGTTCGAATCGGGACCGAACCCATTCTGCTTCACTCAGTTTAACATCCATCAATACCCGTAGAGAGGGTAATTCAACTTCAACAGGTAGGACTGCTTCCATACCATACACAAGTTGATACGGTGTTGCCCCAGTGGATGTTCTGATTGATGTGCGGTACCCATGCAAGGCAAACGGTAGCATTTCATGCCAGTCTTTGTAGGTGACTACCATCTTCTGCACAATCTTCTTAATATTCTTATTTGCTGCCTCAACAGCGCCATTCATCTTTGGCCTGTAAGGAGAAGAATTGTGATGTTGGATCTTGAAGTCCCGACACAGCTCTGCCATCATTTTGTTGTTGAGATTGGAACCATTATCAGTAATGATTCGCTCGGGCACTCCATATCGACAGATGATATCTCTCTTCAGAAATCTGGCTACCACTTGCCTTGTGACGTTTGCATATGAGGCTGCTTCAACCCACTTGGTGAAATAGTCGATGGCGACCAGGATAAATCTGTGACCATTTGAAGCAGTTGGCTCAATCTTGCCAATCATATCAATGCCCCACATAGCAAAGGGCCAAGGTGAAGACATGATGTTCAAAGGATTGGGAGGTACATGCACCTTATCTGCGTAAATCTGGCATTTATGACATTTCCTGGCGTAAGCACAACAGTCTGCATCCATTGTGATCCAGTAATAGCCTGACCTCAACAATTTCTTAGCCATTGCATGTCCTCCTGCGTGGGTACCAAAAGATCCTTCGTGCACTTCATGCATCAGCAAATCTGCTTCCGTCTTGTCAACACATCTGAGGAGTACCATGTCAAAGTTCCTCTTATATAAAGATCCATCAGCGTTCAGAAAGAAACTCCCAGCAAGCCTTCTCAAAGTCTTCTTATCATTGGAAGATGCCCCAGGTGGGTATGTTTGATCCTCCAAGAAGCGCTTGATGTCATGAAACCAAGGCTTGTCATCTTTTACAACATCTGCTGCAAATACATATGCTGGTCTATCAAGTCTAGACACTGAAATCTGGGGAACAAAGTTAGCCGTTTGAACTTTGATCATGGATGAAATGGTAGCAAGAGCATCTGCAAACTGATTCTCGTCTCGAGGGATATACTCAAGCTTGACTGTTGTGAAGAAAGTCAATAACCTCCTTGTATAATCCCTGTAAGGTATCAGATGATCCTGGTGTGTGTACCATTTGCCGTTGGTTTGATTGACTACCAAAGCTGAATCCCCGAATACGGTCAATGTTTTGATCCTGAGGTCGATGGCTTCCTCAAGACCCATAATGCAAGCTTCGTATTCAGCTTCGTTGTTAGTGCAGTTGAAAGTGAGTTTTGCCGAGAAAGGCATGTGAACTCCTTTAGGTGTAATGAGTACCGCACCAACACCACGGCCATTCATGTTGACAGCCCCATCAAACATCATAGTCCATTCTTCCTCCGGGTCAGGCCCTTCAGTGTGAATAGGCTCTTCATGGTCTTTTGATTTAATGAACATGATGTCTTCATCAGGGAAATCAAACCTCATTGGCTGGTAGTCATCAATGGGTTGCTCAGCAAGATATTCAGATAGTACACTGCCTTTGATGGCTTTCTGAGATGTGTACTGTATGTCGTATTCTGTGAGAATCATCTGCCATCTTGCAACCCGCCCGGTAAGAGCTGGCTTCTCGAAAATGTACTTAACTGGATCCATTTTTGAGATTAATAAGGTAGTGTGGGTCAACATATACTGTCTCAGTCGGCGAGCAGCCCACGCTAAAGCACAGCAAGTTTTCTCGAGCAGTGAATAACGCTGTTCACAGTCGGTAAACTTTTTGCTTAGGTAGTATATTGCATACTCTTTTCGACCAGACTCGTCATGCTGGCCCAGCACACACCCCATTGACTCTTCTAATACTGTCAAGTACATAATCAGAGGTCTTCCTTCGACTGGCGGCATGAGGATTGGAGGTTCTTGTAAATACTCCTTGATCTTGTCAAAAGCCTTCTGGCAATCTTCGTTCCACCTGACCGTCTGTTCCTTCCTTAACAGCTTGAACAAGGGTTCACAAGTTGCTGTAAGGTGGGATATGAACCGTGAGATGTAGTTCAATCGACCTAAGAACCCTCGAACTTCTTTCTCAGTTTTCGGTGCAGGCATTTCCTGAATAGCTTTGACTTTATCTGGGTCAACCTCAATCCCCTTCTCGCTTACAATAAAGCCCAGCAGCTTACCGGATCGCACCCCGAATGTGCATTTGTTGGGGTTCAGCTTTAGTTGATATTTCCTCAGACGCTTGAATAATTTGAGCAGATTCACCAGGTGATCTTCCTCTGTAAGGGACTTGGCGATCATATCATCCACATAACATTCTATTTCTTTGTGGATCATATCGTGGAATAATGTCACCATAGCCCGTTGATATGTTGCACCAGCATTCTTCAGTCCGAATGGCATCACTTTGTAACAGAACGTGCCCCAAGGTGTAATGAATGTTGTCTTCTCCATGTCTTCAGGTGACATCTTGATCTGATTATATCCTGAAAATCCGTCCATGAAGGAGAATACCGAGAACTGAGCCGTGTTATCCACCAATACATCAATGTGAGGTAATGGGAAGTCATCTTTCGGGCTGGCTCTGTTCAGATCCCGGTAATCAACACACATTCTTACTTTGCCGTCTTTCTTAGGCACAGGTACTATGTTAGCAACCCACGGCGGGTAGCTAGTCACAGCAAGGAACCCGGCGTCCCATTGCTTTTGTACCTCCTCCTTGATTTTCATAGCCATGTCTGGGCGAGTTCGGCGCAACTTCTGTTTAACTGGCGGGCATTCTTCCCTCAGAGGCAGCTTATGCACAACAATGTCGGTATCCAACCCTGGCATATCTTGATACGACCAAGCAAACACATCAACATACTCTTGAAGCAGATCTATCAGTTGTCTCTTCACTGAGTCTTGCAGGCAGGCCCCGATTTTAACCTCTTTCACGTCTTCGTTTGTACCAAGATTAATCACTTCAACCTCCTCCTGGTGAGGAGTAATAACCTTTTCCTCCTGTCTTAACAACCTGGCTAGCTCTTCAGGAAGCTCATATTCTTCATCAACCCCTTCATCAGCTTGATTGATCGGATTGTCAAAGTCATACGATGTCATAGCCGTGCTGTTGTCGGTGCTGTCAGGAAGGCACTCTCTGCAAGGGTTAAGTTGTTCATTTTAGTGATTGATTTTAATCTTGCTTTAAAAAAAAGTGAAAAGAAGTTATCATTTTGAAAACACCGCCATTTATTTTTTGTACAAAAAGAGAAATGGAAAAACAGTGAGCAGAAAAGAAAAAGACTTGTTTGCAAAAAGATGTCTGATATTTCATTAATTTAATCTTGTTTGCACAAAAGTACAGATGACCCTGGTTACAAAATGAGTCTTGTCATCTTGGGCAAGATGCAAGACTTGGATGCATGCTATAAAAATACAGGAAATAATAATTACTCTGCATGAGTAACTCTTATAATTTCCTGGGAAGACCAGTTCGAGACACTGCTCCCCGGGATCTTCGGACGAATCCAATTCTCCAGATTGCGCTCCTCTTCCAGCTCGTCTTCCAGACAGTTGATAGCATCGGGGGTAAGCATCCCCCCACTGACAAAACCAGGCTCTGCAGCAGCCTTTGCTTGATGTTGAGTTGGTCTGTAACCCAACCCAAATTTGTCCTTCTTCTCCTCCACAGCTAATACCTTGCCCCAGCCTAGGGCAGTTCCTTCTTCAACAACCTTCCGGGCTTGTTGGTAAGATGACATGGAGATACCTGACACAGCAGATGCTTCATTGACGTTCAAGGCTTCAAAACCTTGGCTCATTGTTTCATGGATCTCTCCATCCATCTCAATGTATTTGTAAGTAGCCAGATGGCTAACAAAGATGTCCTCCTCTCCACAGATTGTAACAACTTGGCCTTCCCACTCAAATTTTAACTTTTGGTGAAGGGTAGACGTTATTGCGCCGGCGGCGTGAATCCAGGGTCTACCCAACAAACAGCTGTAGGCGGGCTGAATGTCCATCACATAAAAGATAGTTTTAAAGGTCTGTGGGCCAATTGTCACAGGCAGCTCGATCTCTCCCAGAACCGATCTCTTAGAACCATCAAAGGCCCTTACTACCAGGTTGCTGGGTCTCAATGCCAATCCATCATATTCAAGCTTCACCAGAGCCTTCTTCGGTAAGACATTCAGGGAAGAACCTGTGTCCACCAGCACATGAGAAAGGACAGCTCATTTGCATTCCATGGTTATGTGCAAGGCTTTGTTGTGATTACGGCCATCCGCTGTCAAGTCAGAATTGGTAAACCCTAGCCCATTGCTAGCAGTAACGTTTCCAACCACGGTTTCCAATTGGTTGACAGTAATCTCCTCAGGCACGTAAGCTGCGTGCAGGACTTTAAGTAGTGCATTCCGATGGGCTTCGGAGCACATAAGCAGTGAGAGGATGGAGATTTTGGATGGCGTCTGGTGAAGTTGATCCACAATTTTGTAGTCACTCTTTTTGATGATTCGCATAAACTCATCAACTTCCTGATCGAATGGAGTCTTCAGGGTTTCTTTGGCAGCTGAATCTTCCTGCACCGGGCCTTTTCCTTTTGCCTTGGCAGCAGCTTCTGCTTCGGCAGTAGGTCTTTGAACTTGTGAAGCAAAGAGACGTCCGCTTCGAGTGAAGCCTCCGCCTCCCCCCACATTATCTACTTGTGGTGCAGGTGTTGATGTTTCAAGAGTGATTCTTTTCCCTTCACAGTACACGTCAGAGCCATAGTGCCAAGGGATGGCCCTATTGCTTTCATATGGTACTGGTCCAGGCACCGTGACAGTGACTGGACTGATTGCTGCTGCTGAAGGGACTGTAATTGTTTGTGGATCATAAAAGATTGTAACTGGTGTTCTGGTGGGAGCAGCACCTTCTGAATGGTAGGCGGAATTATTCTCAGGATCGTAGAATATGGTAACAGTGGAGACATCTTCATGATTGATTGCTGGAGTTGTAGGAGGTACTGTTGGAAGGACTGCTGTTGTTGTTGATGGAGATTCGAAATGGAATGAAGCTGAAGTTGTAGCAGGAGAAACTGTTGAAAACTGATCATTTGGAAGGATAGGTGAAGTATTTGTTGATGGTGCTGATGAATTGTCGGGAACAATAGTTGTTGCATTTGTAGGAGGTTCTGAAACTGTTGCTGATGAAGTTGTCGGATTTGCCGGAAATGATGTAGTGATCTGGAGTAGGCCACTCCGAATAAGGCTGTCAATGCCATTTCTCAGGTCCTCACACCCATTCCATGAAATATTGCAATAGGGACACCCTAGTTCACACCCCGGAAATATTTGGTTTTCACGGAGTTGAGCTTTGATTTCCACCAATGGTGTCCGGATCTGATCCACACTAGTTATTAAATAAGACGGTTGGTCTTCTTCAATAGCATTAATTCGGGGACCACCATGGTTTGGCATAGGGTTTTTATTGACATTGGGCGGAGGTGCAAAATTCAGGGCCTTGGAGTCTACCAAGTCTTGTACCTTCATATGCAGAGCCCTGCATTTTTCTGTACTGTGACCAGGTGCGTTGGAATGAAAAGCACACCTAGCATTGGAGTCATAGTTCCTTGGTAGACTGTTGGGATCCGGAGGTGCCAACGTTCTTAGCTCAACTAGGTTGAGTTTCAGAAGTTGTGGCAGCAAGGCAGCATACGGCATTGGGATCGGGTCGATCACTCGGTTAGCTTGGGATGGCCTTTGTTGGAATGGCCTCTGTTGATTGTTGTTGTTGGAGTTGTTGTTGTTGTAGTTTCTTGGAGGATATTGATTCTGATGATACTGAGGTTGTTGTTGGAAATTTTGTTGAGGAGGTTGATAGACTGGCTGAAGATGAGCTGGAGCAGGGATAGTGACTGCTGCTATTGTCCTTGGAACATATTGGGGCCTACCCCTGTTGGTGTGAATGGCATTGGTCTCGCCAGTTCTTCTCGGGCCTGCAAAAGGCTTTCTTGTACTACTGGACGAGCTTGCGCCGTTGTCTGAGATCTTTCCCATCTTTAACAGGCTTTCAATTCTCTCCCCCGCTATAACAACATCCGCAAAGCTAGTGGAAGAGAAAGCAGCTAACCTGTCAATATAGGTTCCCTGAAGAGTGTTCATAAACATGTCTGCCATTTCTCTTTCAGACATAGGTGGCTGAACAGCAGCAGCCAATTGCCTCCATCTCTGGGCATATTCTCGGAAACTTTCCCTTGACGACTGTGACATTCCCATCAGGAGAGTCCTATTGGGTGCCATATCTAGATTATACTGATACTGTCTGATGAAAGCTTCTGCCAGGTCCTTCCAGCATCTCACAGTTGCCCTTGTCAAATGGGAATACCATTCCCTTGATGCTCCAGTCAAGCTATCTTCAAAATAGAACATCCACAATTTCTCATCCATTGTATAGGCCTTCAGCCTTCCCAGAAATGATTGTAGATGAGTCCGGGGGCATGAAGTCCCATTATACTTTTCGAAACAAGGTGGCTTGAACTTATGGGGGATCCTGACCCCGTCTACCAAACCCATGTCCATGACGTCGAAACCCAAAGAATTTTGAGATTCTAAGGACCTCAACTTCTCAGCTATTTCTTCCAATCGTCTATCATAAGTTTCCTCTCCGGCACCCATTACTGTATACTGGTCCTCCTGAGGATCTTCTTGAAGTACTCTGGCTGCAGTGGCTGTTCCTTGAACATTTGCAGGAATGTTAATCTCAGGATGTAGATGTGGACCAAACACAGGGGGGTTAACATGTGGTTGCACCCTTTCATTGTTACTTGTGCCTGCAGTCCCCACATGGGGCTCCTCTTGATTCCTCCCTTCTACCAAAGTTCTGAGCCTCTCCTGGCTTTGAGCTAAGTTATTCATCACTTCCATGAATTGTGTTATCTGAGTTCTCATCTCCAACCTTTCGTTGGCCATCTGGTTTCTGACCTCCGTAAGGTCTTGCTGCATCTGATCCATCTGGATTCCCGGAAGGTTGTTTCTAGTTGGGTACCTGTGTGGCCTGTTGAGAGGAAATACCCGGCGGCGAGCAATAATTCCTGAATATCACAACAGAGGTTAGCAACAACAAAACAAAAACCTACAAAACAAACAAAAGGGTTAGCATGCAATGCAGTTATGCTTATTTGCTCTCAAGGTATCCGGTTTGGCCTTCAGTTTTGACCCTTCCAGACCCCTGAAGAAGATGCTGTTGAAGTTGCTTTTGAAGTGAGCTCAGATAGAAACCAACACAGATATATTACAAAGGTGAAATAATACAATTTGTCCAAATTACAACACAAGCCCTTAAAGGGGTCAAAATACATCACAAAAAGGCAAAAGTACATGGAATAGAAACAACAACAAGCAAATGATCAAACTCCAAGGCCAAACTCATCCTCACGAACTTCCTTGAGAAGTGCTTCGGTCACAGGATCAGCCGGACGCTCCGTGAAACTTCTGATGAGAAGGTTTCTTGTTGCAACAGCTGCAGTCAACTTCTTGTTCTGACTTTGATCTTTGGACTTCTTCACCCCAGCTTTGATCTTTAGTTCTGACATTTCCTCCTGGGCTGCTGCCAGGGCTTTTTCCATCTGCTCCATCTTGTCCTGAACTCTCTTGTCTTCTAGAGTACGGGCCTCAGTGATCCGGACCCACCTGGCCTGACTCTCTTTCAAATACAAGTCTGTTCTTGCTCTTTGGAACTGGGCTTCCTTACAAGCATTCTTCAGAATCTGTTCACCAGCTTTAGACTTGTTGATATAATCTCCAGACTTCTCAATCTTAGTCAAGTGTTCTACCCTCAATTTCTCCAATCTTTCAATCTCCCTCACACCTTCACTCCTCTCCCTGAGGGTCTTCTGCAAGGCTTGAGTTAACTTCTCATTTCTTTCCTTCAAGCTTTCAAACTCTTCCAAACTGATAGTGGCAGGGGGTGGTGCTGAAGATGACTCAGGCATGTCTTCTATGGTAAAGGGCATTCCAGAGAATTGGGCCCTAGCATGGGACCACTCATAATATTGGACTGATGACACATTATTGCACTTCCCCAAAATGGTGATTCCCTTGGTTTGAACATGATCCCAGGCCCAGGCAGCCTGCCTAACAGTTGCCAGACTAATCTTGTTCTCACAGTAGAGGGTCTCAACCAAATCTTGTACCCTAGGAGCATGGACCAGTGCATAGCCCAATTGCCTCTTGAACAACAGAGGATTGTAGTTAATACTCCCTTTAACTCCTACCAAAGGCACATTGGGAAAGTGCCCACAGCTGGTGATTATATCTCTGCCCTTGGTGCTTTGAGTACACCATCTGATATCTGCTGAAGTTAGGACAGTGAGTCTTTTAGCCCAGTTGCTTTGCTGATGAGGATTTAGAAATGCATCTGTCCTGGGTAGATGCCTGAGAAGCCAAGCATGGAATAATGGAGCACAAATCCTCACTAATCTTCCCCTCTGCTTCTCATTTCTCTGATGGACTGAGTAATAGAGATCACCCAGTAAAGTTGGCACTGGGTTCTTCAGGATGAACAAATGGATTGCATTCTTGCTGATGAATCGAGGCTCATCTGCAAACAACACAATTCCATATACACTTAAGGCCAACAGAGCACAAACAACTTTACACTCCCCCAAGGAGGCCTTCAGACTAGCTTGGGAAATCAGGAAGTCCAGATGAAATCCAGGGATCCCAGCCTTAGAGGTCATGTGTTGTTCAATCAAAACAGGCTCCAGATACAAAGCTTTTGCTATCTCTCCATTGCTGGGAAAGACCATTTCAGGGTTGAAAGGGACTTCCCTCTTGATAGGCAAACCAACCAAAGATGAGTATTCTTCTAACAGAGGGCCCAACTGAAAGTCTTGAAAGGTGAAACATCTCAACGGGGGGTCATAAAACTGAATGCAGGTGTGGATGAGGCTCCTCTGGGATGGGTCCAGATCCATGACCAAGTCAAGTATATCCCCATAATGCTCCTTGAACAAAGGTATGTGCTCTGGAGTGATCAGGGTTTGGATCCTCCTGATGTCTGATAAGTCTGGTTGGAAGAAATGATAGGTGATGTTGCTTTTCTTTGGAGCCATAAGTGCTGAGTAGAATAAGTGCTGATGAAGATGCTGAGGAGTGGGCCACAGGCTGGCTAGTGCAAGTAACTGAAGTATATGGCTGACAAGCTGAAGCAAGTGCTGGTGGAGACAGGTCAATACTGCAGATGGGGTCAAAACCAAAACCAGATGAAGGTGGATACCCTGAAACACAAATAAGCAAATGTTAATATGATGCAATGGGTATGTATGCAAATGATATGCAGGGGTTTGCGACTGAGCTGGATCTGATTAACTGCCTTGGTATAGATCCATGTGTGTTCAAGAAATCCAGATGGAGGTCTATAAATCCAGTAACCAGGGTGGGGGCGCAAATAAAGAGCCACATGTCCAGGATTTTAGAATCACAAGAACTATCCAACATGGAGTATTCTTAACAAAGTCAAAGTAACAGGGTATTCTGAGGTCAGGGTACCTGCAAACCTGTAAACAGCCCAACCCCCTCACAGGTGGTGATCTAGAACAAGGATCCTCAGACTTGGATCAGTTATGAGAAGTGTAAACACTTCTAACCCGGAGGTACAGTGTTTACAATAACCATAACAATTCCTCCTCTAATTCACCTCAGTTTCTGAAGGTCAATACTAAAAGGTCATCCAGACTTAGCAGGCTTCCCAGATAGCCCTAGCATTGCAGGAAATCCGCAACACAGAGTTCTCAAGAAGAAACCCATATCTGAACCGTGTTTCATATTCCCGCACCAGACCGAAATGGAATGGGAAAGAATATGATTCACTCTAGCCTAGGTGTCACTCAGGTCCCAGGTGTAGGACCTTAACTCTCAATGAAACACCCACCCACCAAAGAAAAACCAGATCCAGCCAGCAGCACAGTATGACAATATGATAAATGAAAAAACAGTAAAGAAAGCAATAAATAAAGCTGTACAGAAAGCAGTAAATAAAGCAAATATACACATACAAATAGCACATAACACCCCCAATAAACACAAATCAATCAAGCGCTAGGAGGAACCCACAAAAAGAACCAGAGGCCCTGGTTGCAGTATAAGGATCCCCAGCAGAGTCGCCAAGCTGTCGCTCCCGACAAATGAAACAGGGTCAGATGAAGGTACAGACGCGAACGGTCGGCGAAGGGAACAGTGAGAACACACAGCCGTGAACTCACTGGAGAATGAAAAGAGTCGCCAGCTAGGCATTTTTATCCCGGAGGAAAGGCAATGCTGCATAGGCCTAGGAAAAGATGGATAAGACGGTTGCGAACCAGAGAGACTGAGAAAGGGGGTTGGTTACAACCTGGGAAGGTATTAGCACCCAGATTGTCCGTCGTACTCGACGGGATCCACGCTTAGAAGATTTGTGTTTTAAAGGGGTAGTGTCAGTGCAATCTGTGTATAAAATGGCTGGAAAAGAATGTACAGGTGTCAGTGTAAAAAGAAGTGAAGTGTATATATATATAGTGTCAGTGTAAGAAAGAGTATGCTCATGATTATGAGGCTTAAAGAGTAAAGCTGGAAGGAGGGGGAATGGACAGAGACTTTTGTTCGATAACTGTTAAGTTATGCCTACGTATCCTCTCGTGCAATGAGGAAGTCAGAACACCGTAGTTCGACCCAAAGAGAATGAAAGATGAATTGACTTGTGAACTGCTTGCTTATCTATGCTCAAGTGTGTGACCTGTCTGGCTCAGGTGCTAACTGTCTTGCATTAGACGGAAGAAGCAAGTTCTCGATTGTGAGTGAAGGTGATGAGAAAAGAATCCCGGAGGAGACGATTATTGTTTTTTTTTTGTGTTTTCAATCTTTTATTGCTTTTGAAAATTTGTCATAAGATAATGAGCTTAAGCCTAAATCAATGGATTTAGTAAACTCATCACATCTTCCCTCTGATTAGGGGTAATGAGAATACCTTAAGTGTGAAGTCAGATTCTCACACTTAATCACCTTGGATGTAGGATTAAGATCATTAACCTACTTGTGATTATTTAGATGTTTTTGTGATTTTGTTAGTGTTGAGTAATGAGGTTAAGCCATAATCAAGGATTAAACAGACTCATTACACCATCCTAAAAGAAGGATGATAGATGAGAATGTTTAAGCTGAGGAAAACTCCTAAACTTAATCCATGATTAGGGATTAAACCCATGACAAAACAAGCCTTTATTAAGTGGATTTTAGATTAATGGTATGATGATGAAGTGGATTTTATGATTTGTAATACAACTTGAGGGGGACTTGTCCATTAACACTAGGGTTAGTCCTTCTTAACCACTTAAGGAAGAATTAGAACCCTAATGCAAGGCCCAAGTTACAAGTGTGATGTCTTGATATTTATTAAGTGAATTGATTAAGAGATTTAAACACATAAAGGGTTTAATACTTAGGATTAAAGTTATACACTCCATCCTAAGAGAAGGATGCAGGCATAACCCTAATCACAAAGTCTTAAAGCCTTTAGGGTTTAGTCCCTGATTATGAGGTGAGAAGAGAGGACTCAAGGAGACACAAAGGTAAAACTAAGAGGGGATACTAATCAAAACCCTAATCATTGTCATGCTTGGTTGTTCCTAAGGTTTGTGAGGTTTAAACAAGAAGATCTTCAATGGAACCACCAGGGAGCAGATGAACAGGATCAAGAGAAGCAAAGTGACTTGCTTCATTCAAGAAGTCAAGTCACTTGAAGAAAGAAAGTGGGAAGGAGAAGAATGAGCAAGCTCAAACTCAAACACACATAAAAATGCAGCAATGGATGCAAGAGAGATGAAAAGAAAAGTTATGAGAAGTGAAGGCAAATCCACTTCTCAAGTTTACTTACCACCTGAAATGTTAGAAAGAAATGCAATGCAATGCAAGGTGAGATGAAATGATATGATGCAAAGCAAGACCAGAAGCATGTTGATGATGATTATGATGTTATGAGGTGCTGCAAACATGAGGCAAAGCAATGGGGATGTTCATACAAGATTATGAATGCAAATGATGCAAGTTAAGGAGCATGAACAAGCATGAAATGTTATGAAGCATACAAGACAAATGACATGGCAAGTATGTAATGCAATGATCAAACATGTTTCCTATATGTCTTAATATGTCAAATGAATCATAAGGATGCACAAAATGCAAAGACAAGTCATGTTATGCAAGAGAATGCAAGAAGGATGCAAGAGAAAGCCCAAATTAGGGTTCATGAATCAAACATCAAACACAAACCCAAAACAGAAGCAAACCTCATGATAAAAAATGGAAAATGGCACCCAAAGAAACCCTAGGCCTATGATGAACCACTGCCCAAAGGGGAACTCTCAACTCTCAACCAATCTTGAGTTATGAATTTTACAAGATATTAGGGTTTTTTAGGGTTCTTAACAAAACAAATGCCAAACAATTTGAAAATGCAAGAACAATTCATGGCCTTTTTATCCTAGGAACTACATGCAAAACAAAAGACAATGCAAGAAGAATCAATGTCTCAACCTTCACCAATTGGCAGAAATGAATTTTTGAATCCATGATCAAAATAATGCATAAAAAATGATTTAATTCAATGAAAAATTCTTAAAATGCATCAAGATCAAAAAAGAAATTTGGTTTGAAGGTTGGACAATGTTTCTAAATGTCTTAGAACATTTCATGAATTTTTTTGTAATTTTTAAATACCTAAAAGTATTTTTAATTAATTAATTCCCATTAATCAATTAAAAATAATCTTTTAAATATTTAAAAATACTTTTTTAATGATAAAAATAAAATAAAAAATGTTTTTGGGTCTTAAAAATTAATAAAACTTTAAAGAAAAAGTTTCATAATTTTTAAGATATTTTTGCTATTTTAAATTAATTGTGCAAAACAAATGAAATAAAAAGAAATAAAAACAAATAAAATAAAAGGTAATCAGATCTGATGGTGGAGATTTAAAGTTGAAGGGGAACCATTGACTTGGCGCGCAGATGCATGGTCTGGATTGACTCTGGCTTTAATTAAGTTTTATGAATTAATTAAGTGGATTAATCAGGCTAATGATGATTAGGGCAAAAAGGGCTCATCTGGACCACACGTGCACGCGCGAAGTCAATGCCAGTCAGCTGATCCAACGCTCAAGATTTAAACCTCACTTAATTGCAGGATTAGGGCTAAGCATTTTCAGGTGACCGGAGAGAAGCTCCGGTCATCTTCTCCGGTAACCACCAAACCCTAGAATACGATTCAGGCAACCATTCTTCAAATTAAAGCCAGGGAAACACTCCTCTACTCAAACCTCACTCAAATCAACTCTCAAAATGAATTTCTCATGCTTAAACTAAGGGAATCGAAGCCATGAAGTTTCACGGGCAAAATTTCAGAGCCCTGGTAAATCCTCATTTCTCACTCATTTTTAATTCTAAGCCCATCCCCATGATCAGCAAGACACACACAGTCAATTTATAACTTAAAATGCAAGCTTTGAGAGAAAAAAGTTTATGATCATACCTGAGCTGGAAAGCTTCAAAACTGAGCTTCCAGAGCTTTCCTTGCGTGCAAATGGACTCCCTTGTATCCCTTGATGCTAATGGAAGGCTTCAAAGCTCTTGTGGATGGCTGATTTGTGAGGACCAGTTCTGGTGTAGCAGGAAATGAGCTTTGTGTACAGGCTGTTTCAGTTCAAAGTAAAGGGTGATTTTGACTCCTTGTGGTATGCTTGACTTGTTGGTGAAGGAAAATGAAGTGTTTGATGGCTGGATAGTGAGATTCGAAGAGAACTGGTTCTGGGGGTGGGGAATGGTGAAGCTCAGGTCAGGCTTGTTTCAGGCTTGAACTTTGGTGGTTTCAGGCCTATGAGGTGTGGTGAGATGATTGGTGAAGATGGTTCTTGTGTTTGTATGCTGTGGAGAGAAATTCGAAGGCTTATGCAAAATGGAAGGTTTTGGTGTATGTGGTGAATGTCCAATGTTTCAGCCTTGCCTTGTGTTATGTTTAGCTTGCAAACTGTCCACATAATTCTCTCTCATTGGTCAGTTGACAAGACATGCCCTTTATTGATTGGTAAGGCAACTTTTGCAAAAAGTCAAATAATGTGTAAGAGAAGCATGACTCATGATCTAGGCAAGTACATGGGCATGGGCTGGCGCAGCAAGGTGAGGGAGAGGTCTAGCAAAGCTCAGCAGCCAATGCATCAAGTTGGTGAAGTGATCATGATGGTTTTTGCAAGTTGTTGCTTTATGGAATTCTATGAGAAAATGCCTTGTTACACAAACCAAACCATGGGCAAACTTGATCCAATTCTGATTTTATGACTTAGAGAAATGTTTGTGTACTGGTTTGAGAGGAATTAGAAGTCACATAATGCATTTGTCCAAGATTTTGCAAAGTTCTCACTTAGGGCATGCCTTGAAAATCAATGATTTTAGCCAACTTTGCATTGCCATAACTTTTGACCCAAGAAGAGTTTGGTCATGTTCTGGTACTTTTTGAAAAGGGAAAGATGAGATCTACAACTTTCATGACCAAAGTTTTTCCATTTGAAGCCTTTTTGAATCATGAATCAAGGCTTGAAAAATGGTCTAAAATGATGCATTCTTGAAAAGTCAACTATGCCCAAAAAGTCAACATTTGCAAAAACCCTAAATTCTTGATTTTATGAACTTCAACTTTCTTCCATGATCAAATAAAGATCATATACACTCAAAATGATGAAGATCACCCATTGGTTGGGTCATTGGGGGCCTCAGATGCCCTGATTTTACACTGACTTGTCTGAAAAGTCAACTCTTGATCAGATGACTTCCCCATGGAATTTCTTCATGAAAATTGATATGCATACTCCCTATACCATATATAGATCAATGGAAACAAGAATGGCCAAAAAATTTGGAGTTATGGCCTCTGAAACCAAAACCCTAATTTTCAGTCAACTGTGCAGTTCAACCTGGCTCTGCATCCACTCAAACCCTAGCTCTTGTGATTCCACTGCATTTTTGACTTTGAGGAGATGGAATATGATATAAGAACACACATGGACCCCTTTGAGTTGATTGGTGGCCTTTGGAGTGCCTCAAGAAGCTCTGGGATTGCTCAGATCACAAACCCTAGGTGCAGATGCCTTAGAAGCTATGCAGTGAATCAAAAGTGAGATATGAGATGATATGTTTGTGTTTATGCATATGAGATGATCACAAGCCATGGTGTGAATGGGTGAGGGCAAATTTGGGGTGTTTACAGATTTGATCCCAAGACCTCATGTTTACCAGCAACAATAATGACCATCAGGCTAGCCCACACGCAGGTGATAAAGATTGGTGCATAGTTGTTTTTGTGCCTTGCCCTTGAAAATCCAGAAAAATAAATGAACAAAAGGCCTGAGGTGGGATTTGATCCCAGGACCTTTATATTCACAAACGCGCACCTCACCACCCGGCTGGAAGAGCCCAACTGTTAGTTTGTTGACCATGATTCATAATATATTGAATCTTCCTTTATCCTGAAAAATAAAACAAAAAAACAATGCCATGGCCAAGAATCGAACCAGGGCCTTTGTAGCAAATACGCTTCAGCCTAACCACCAGGACACACATGCGCATGTGATTACAAACAACAGAACAATAATAAAATAAATTAACAATAATTTGAATTTGCGAACGCGCGGGAGATGACCTTCTTCTTCCTTGAAACCTACAGTTTTTCCTGCGAAAATAGTTACAAGTTTTCCTGCGAAACAAATATTCCCAGCAGAACCTATAATCATCAACAAGCAACCAAACTGTAAGATTTTGCAAAATTGAAACCAGCATCATGATCCAAACATTCACACGATCAATTCTATGTCTTTAAAATTAATTTATGTTCATCTAATCGAAGATCCCCAAACCTAGGTCAAAACCCTAAAAATGGCATCTCACGAATTAAGCACTGGTTCTTGAGTTTTCCTGCCCAGAATCAATCCACACAACATCATGAACATCATTAGACAATCAAAAACAATTTAAACATAACAAATCAATGGATTCGAAAAAATATATTCAAGGTCAAGATGAATTCGGGTTGAGCAATTGGGTGCGTATGAGATGCATATGGATGATGATTTATGATCAGAAGAGTCCAAGGAAGCTTGCTATGTCTTCAAAATACCTTGCAATGCCCTGAATTTGAAAACCCGAATGTGACTTTTGGAAGGATTTTTGTGTTTTTGATCTTACCTTTAGGCTGCTCAATTTCGTGAATGAGGACTAGGGTTATGCTTAGTATATATGTGGGAGTGATTTAGGTCAGAAACATGGATGGGTTGTGTGGATATTTGATCCAAAAAAAAATTGAAATTGATCAAGTGTTAAAAGTCAAATATTTGCTCTTGAATGCTTGCTTTTTTGGGAGAGATCACATGATTTCATTCCTCTTTGATTCAAATCACCAATTATGAAATTCTAGAAACATTATCCAAATAAAATCTTTAATTTTTATATTTTATTTATATTTAAAATGATTTTTAATGATTTAAATCAAAATAAATAAAAATAAAAATAATAAAAATCAGATTTTAAGTGGTTTGGGTCGTGCATAGTGTTTGTGTATGGATTGGGTCATGACTTGGGCAGCCCATTTGGAAAGAAATACTTTTAAGCCTCCATTTTCAACATAAACCATCACAAAATTTCCCAACTTTGCAAGGTCACATCTCCCTCAATTTTAAAGGTATGAGGGTGTTCTTGGACTTTTTAGAAAGCTTGAAGAGTCCTATAAACAACCCCATTGGTTTCAGGTCCATATCATTTACCAATCTCAAGTTATGCCCTTTTGAAGTTGTTGACTTTTTGTTGACTTTTGAAATGACCTATAATGTCTTAGATCATATCTTTCAAATGAAACATTTTTGGGCTTAATCCTCAACATCAAAGTTGTAGAGAATTCAATTTCCTTCAAAATGAGATTTGGATGGAGACTTGGTGATGAAGTATGTGAAAGTTATGGCTGGTCAAAGTTCAGTTGACTTTTACTGAGGAAACCCTAATTTAGAAACTCCTGATTATTGATGATCTGGAATCTCCTTGATGAATCATGATAAACCCTTGATCAAATGATGAATTTTACTTCATATAATTGATGTTGGCAAAAAATCATGAAGTTTGACTTTGGTTTGACCACAGTTGACCTCAGTTTGACTTTTTAACTGCATTGACTGATTTTGACTTATCTGATCATCTGACTGGGCAAACTTTTGAGAAAAGCCTTGAAACTCGTCATGGGGGTTCTTACACATATATAAGATGTTATGAAACTCACTTGAGGTATTGGAAGTCCTTTTAGCCTGATTAAAGTCAAAACCCTAGTTTTGGATGCACTGCTTAGGAGGTGCATTGTCTGAGGGAATTGTCAACTCTTCTGACCAATTGTGAACTTTGTGAACCTTGTGAATCTTCATAAGATGTCTTGTGATACTCATGGGAGGTATTGTGAAGCTTGTGAACCTTGTGAACCTTGTGAACCTTCAAGAAGCAACTTGTAGACTTCATGAACCTCATGAAAGGTTATACAAGTGTTGTGGGACTTGTGAACCTTGTGAACCTTCAAGAAGCAATTTGTAGACTTCATGAACCTCATGAAAGGTTATACAAGTGTTGTGGGACTTGTGAGCCTTGTGAACCTTGTGATCCTTCAAGAAGTGACTTGTAGACTTCATGAACCTCATGAAAGGTCTTGTAACTGTTGAGAAGCTTATGAACCTTGTGAACCTTCATAAAGTAACTTGTAGACTTCATGAACCTCATGAAAGGCCTTGTAAGTGTTGGGGAACTTGTGAACCTTGTGAACCTTCTTAGAACACAAAGTCTTATATTGTGAGGGCAAATTTTGGGGTGCAACAGCTGCCCCTGTTCAATTTTCTGAAACCTGAGGGGTTAGATTGGTATATTTGCCAGTCGTGACCTGGAAGGTTGAAGGGGATTGAACACAAAAGCCCAAAAATTTGCACTCACCAGTGCATAGAGTGATATTGATGGTTGGTTGAACATGATTGAGTGGGCTTAAAGATGCCACTAGGGGAAAGTTCTTCAGATATATTTCTTGGAAGATAAAGCAGTCCAAAATATGGAGGTATAATGAAAGCTGTCAAGAGTCTGGAGCAGTCCTGAGGTATTGATGATATGCTTTCAGGATACTGGAGTAATACTGATGTAACAGCATGTCTTCACGAGGATAGAGCAATCAATATTGATAACCCTAAAGCAGCCTTGAAGTAATAATATGATTTCAGGAGGATAGAGCAATGATAACTCTAAAGCAGTCTTGAAGTAATGATTTCAGGAGGATAGAGCAATGTATAGCTCTAAAGAAGTCTTGAAATACTAATGTGATACGTCTTCAGGAGGATAGAGCAATCAATAATGATAACTCTAAAGCAGTCTTGAAGTAATGATTTCAGGAGGATAGAGCAATGGATAGCTCTAAAGCAGTCTTGAAATACTAATGTGATACGTCTTCAGGAGGATAGAGCAATCAATAATGATAACTCTAAAGCAGTCTTGAAGTAATGGCTTCAGGAGGATAGAGCAATTAATAATGATAACTCTAAAGCAGTCATGAAGTAATGGCTTCAGGAGGATAGAGCAATCAATAATGATAACTCTAAAGCAGTCTTGAAGTAATGGCTTCAGGAGGATAGAGCAATCAATAATGATAACTCTAAAGCAGTCTTGAAGCAATGATTTCAGGAGGATAGAGCAATGGATAGCTCTAAAGCAGTCTTGAAATACTAATGTGATACGTCTTCAGGAGGATAGAGCAATCAATAACGATAACTCTAAAGCAGTCTTGAAGTAATGATTTCAGGAGGATAGAGCAATGGATAGCTCTAAAGCAATCTTGAAATACTAATGTGATACGTCTTCAGGAGGATAGAGCAATCAATAATGATAACTCTAAAGCAGTCTTGAAGTGATGGCTTCAGGAGGATAGAGCAATCAATAATGATAACTCTAAAGCAGTCTTGAAGTAATGATTTCAGGAGGATAGAGCAATGGATAGCTCTAAAGCAGTCTTGAAATACTAATGTGATACGTCTTCAGGAGGATAGAGCAGTCAATAATGATAACTCTAAAGCAGTCTTGAAGTAATGGCTTCAGGAGGATAGAGCAATCAATAATGATAACTCTAAAGCAGTCTTGAAGTAATGATTTCAGGAGGATAGAGCAATCAATAATGATAACTCTAAAGCAGTCTTGAAGTAATGGCTTCAGGAGGATAGAGCAATCAATAATGATAACTCTAAAGCAGTCTTGAAGTAATGGCTTCAGGAGGATAGAGCAATCAATAATGATAACTCTAAAGCAGTCTTGAAGTAATGGCTTCAGGAGGATAGAGCAATCAATAATGATAACTCTAAAGCAGTCTTGAAGTAATGGCTTCAGGAGGATAGAGCAATCAATAATGATAACTCTAAAGCAGTCTTGAAGTAATGGCTTCAGGAGGATAGAGCAATCAATAATGATAACTCTAAAGCAGTCTTGAAGTAATGGCTTCAGGAGGATAGAGCAATCAATAATGATAACTCTAAAGCAGTCTTGAAGTAATGAGAAGTTATCAGGAGGATAAAGTAACCCTGAGGTGACAATAAAGCAGTCCTGGAGCTCATAAATTTGTTTGTTGGATAATTAACCTGAAACAAGGTAGCTTTTGTATAATGATATTAGTTTATGCTTTATGTATGCATGTATGATAGGATGCACTTAGGTAATGTATTATGTATATGGATATGTATGTTATGGTATGATGTAAATGATGTATGTATGATATGATACTGCCGGAAGCGTCTGGATATCTTCATATAATAACTGCTGGTCAGGGAAAATAAATCCCGATTCGTTGCTGAGGAATATATAACTCTCCGTCTGCTGGGGATAACAGGGTATAGATAACCTCCCGTATGCTGGGGATAACAAGATATAGATAACCTCCCGTATGCTGGGGATGGTAAGGTATATATAACCTTCGTCTTCGTTTGATAGTAGGATAAGTATAACATCCCGTCTTCGTTCGTCGTACCCTTATTGGAAAGTAATTTCCGAATATCCGTATGAGGATAAAAGAGATGGATATAAATTCCAGGGGAGATGAGACCTTATGGATTTGCCCTACTGAGGGTTTGCAACTGTCTTATAAAGGCGAACCGGCGAAGCTTCGTTGAAATCCTTCCCTCGTTCGTCCTTAGTAAATACTATTACTGCATTTTCATGCATTTCTGGTAAACATCAATCATATTCAAAAGCATGATACATTCAAACATAACCAATGGACGTTTTGCTTAGGGTAAAAGTAAATCTGGATTCAGAGGGAAAAGTAAAGCTGAACTTGAAAACAGAATCGTTTCAACTTCGAGAGTGTATAACCAATTGGACTTAGAGCTCATGAAATTTTTAACTTTCCTGAATACCTTCCCAGAAATCCTCATAGCTGGATCTGAAGACATGATACTGACACCATCTGATACTACTGGCATAGACAATTAATTCCCACAATGACTTTTGCTGAGAATTCCAAATCAAGGTAGAGGAATGTGTCTTCAAGTTGTAATGGACCATGTATTCTCCGGATACCAGATTTGAAAAGAAAGCATTGCCCCTTGGTTGAGGATGAATCGTCCCATAATGGAAGTATCTGTAATGAGTCATCTCAAAAGAAACAAGTAGAATGCCCCATAAGCATATGCCCCTGGCATTGTGAACTTTGTAATGTCATACTTGGTAATTCAAATATATGAGAAAAACTGCCCCTGGCCACTAAGCACTGTTGGATCTGGAACTGATTGCCCTGAATGATCTGAACAGCAACTTGGGATGCCCATGGATTGGGAAACAGTGACTATGCCCCTTTGTATACATGGACTCTGATCCAGGAAGCAATTTTGTTTATCGGAAGGACTTTGGTTCATTGAACATTCATCCTGTAAGCTTCTCCATTTGTCAAACACTCAGGTATATGCAAACAAATATATTCAAAAATGCAATGCTTATGTCTGTCTTGAAAAAAAAAAAAAAAAAAAAATTTTTTTTTTTTTTGAAAAACTGTTTATTATTATTTTTTTATTGAAAACTGCGATATTAACTCAAGTTTTATGACAAGCCCTAAAGGAGTCAGGATACCTTTTTTGTAGCAGTACGCTTTCGAACTAACCATGCTTCAGTTAGGACTTTTAAAGGGTTATAACGTGGCCTGGTTCATGGTTTAAGAAACAAAGGATAAAGGCTCAAATTTTATTTGTACCCAACCCAATCTCCATGATGTTCTTCAGTCCTATGCTCAGTTAACTCATGCATTGAAGTTCCATAGCAGTTTGGAGTTGTAACACCAATATTTGTGATGGTTCAGAAACCCAAAATTTATTTGAACATTCAGCCATCTTTCTTTGTTGAGGGTTCATAGTGACCTCTTCTTTTTTTTTCTTTTGATTTTATTATCCCTTCTTTTTGCCTGAACTGCTTATTTCAAGGTTACAGTCAGCGGGATGTCTTAATGTTTTACTAAGTCTCCTTCATAAGTTTTGACTTAGTGAATCGTTCTTTTGCTGGATATTGACTGTCAGGTTTATTGATTACAGAGAACCATCATTAGCTGTGTACATATAATTGGCATATTTTGAGTTAACTGAGTAACTACCCTGCCCCAGGTTATGAATAAGGGTTTTAATTTGTGAGAACAAAAAAACTCCTACTTCATAGGCTCAAAAGGGTTGTCTAGGGATTAACTTCCTTATATCTCCACTGTTTAGGAATTGAAACAATGCCTGTACATCGTCAGCATAGTCTGTTCAAAAGCATACTGCATAAGATTATGGTATTGTTTTCGTCATCCTCCCTCTACAGGCTTATAGCTTTATCAGGAGTTAAATATCACAAGATAGAAATAAGAAGCATAATTCAAAATATAGTGGAACGAATGGATTAATTCAAGACAAACATATGCAATGCATTAATGAAAACAAAAGTTTAACATAATAGTAAGTGTTCAAACAAATAAGAGAAATTACAAATGAAAATTCAAGTGTTCTTAAAGTCTCTTCCTCTAAACTTGTTACTTCAATATTCTGGAAACTTTGACGCTTGATGGACGATAGAAGAACTCAACCTGGCCTTCTGGCGTAACCTCGAGTATTCCTTCGTCAATTAGGTCTTGAATCTTATTCTTCAACATCCAGCAGTTATTAGTATCATGTCCAGGACTGTTGGAGTGATACTCACACCTTGCCTTGGGATTATAGCGAGGAGAGAAAGTTTTAGGATTTTGAGGAGAATTTTTCAAGGAAATTAGTTTCATCTCCAACAAGCATTGCAGAACTTGTGACATTGGAGTGCTGAACTTGATAAACTGTCTTCTACATCCCTTGTGTTGAGGTGGATTAACCTTATCAGGTCTTTCTTCTTCAACTGAAGAACGATCAATGGCAACCTGTCTCTTACCCTCTTTTATCCTCATCCTCCTTTCAACCAAACCAGCTTGTTTTAGATCCCTGACTCCATCACTTTGAAGTTTATGGACAAAGGTTCTTAGCTCTTCTTGCCCCTGGGCTAATCTTTGAATAAAAGCCGCCTGGTCATTCATCTGAGGCCTCATTCCTGTCATCTCAGCTTGTAGTTGTGTCAGCTGATCATCCTTGTTGTCCTCAGGATTCTTCTTCTTAGTCAGCAGTGTCTTCAATTCATCCTGCCCCTTGGATAGGTTCAGGATCAGCTCTTGGAACCGTGCATTCTGTGCCTGAAGATCCTTAACTGATTGTTCAAGAGCCATTGCTGAAATAAACAGCGAGAAGATGAGAAACCTGTGCACAATTATAAACCTGTGATGCAATGATATGGGAATGCATATGCAATGTTTTCAAGGACCGCAGGATTTAAATTTGCTTAAACAAACAAGAAAGTAACTTTTTATTAGTAATAACTTGTTTTGCCTTTTAGGCTTACAAAAATGGAAATGAAATAAGTACAAAAGATGGGGTTTTAAGTCTCCCATGGACGTTTCCTCTTTGTATTGAGGTATGAGTTGAGGTTTCGTTCCTCGTGAAGTTGCTTTGTTAGCTCTAGGATTCTTGCTTGGCTTGCTTTGTAATGAGCCTCAAAAGTATCCCTTTGCTCCTTCAGTTGGATCCATGATCTCTGCAAGTCTTCCTTATCAGTAGGCATGTCTGGGTGAAGGATGGTATAAGCAGTGTCTCCTTCAGCAACAGGTTCCATGGTAACTGGTAGGACGGCAGGATATGGCATCATGAGTGTCTGAGCACGAGATCGTACCCATCTGAGATAAGCCTCCATAGGAATAGTGTACTTAGGCTCCAGTGTCTTGCTGTCAATCCTGTTTACCTTTCCCCAAGCTCGTATGAATCTCTGACGGTAACCCTGAAGATCGTTGTCGTAATCAAACACAATGCCCTGAATCAGCATGTCATGTGGACCATCACTCCGAGCGTAACCAAACTGTCGTAAAGCTAGAGAGGGTTTGTAAGTAATGCCTCCTCTTATGCCTAGAAGTGGCACATTAGGAAACTCCCCACAACGGTCAATGATAGTGACATTCTCCATAGCTCTGGAGCACCAATGAATATCTGAATGCGAGAGTGACATGATCCTCTTGGACCACCTGAACCCTTGTTCATTCTTCATCACTGATCGAGGAAGGTGAGAAATAAACCACCTAGATAGCAAAGGTATGCAGCACGTCAAAGTTCCTCTTGCCCTTGTAGTGCAGGATGTCTCCAAGCAATGTAGGCACTGGATTGTGACTCAGGAAAATGTTGATGGCATGAACGTCTATGAACTGATCTGGATTGGGGAACAATACTAAGCCATATATCAGCAAGGCTAAGATCTCCTCAAAAGCATCATAGCTCATGGCCTTCAAGAACATTTGAGCTTTATCCACTAATACCTTAGCAAGAATACCCTTGACTCCACTTCTCGTTTCTAGAACAATGTCAGACTTCTTCAGATGTAGAGCTGCAGCAATAACCTCAGGTTTAAGTTCCTTCTCCAAACCTGTGAAGGGTCTTTGATCAAGAACAGGTATACCCAGAAGCTTAGAGAACTCCTCCATGGTAGGGACCAACTGATAGTCAGGGAATGTAAAGCAGTGGTGCTTAGGGTCAAAGAACTAGAACAGGACACTCATCATGTCTTCATTGAACCCTGAAGTGACTAGATCCAATAGGTGACCATGTCTCTTGATGAACTGGGAGTGATCAGACACTTGACAAACCAACTCTTTAAGCTTAGCAGGTATGCTCACAAAGTTGATCCTGATGGTGTTTCTACGAGCAGAAGCCATGACCTGCAACAAAGAACAAAGATAAATCCCTTGGTCCTTGAAATGGTTAGGGAAAATGGCATGCTCATGATGCATGATGATTTCATGATGTTATGCTCAATCACAAACATGTGGCACACACAAACAAGTCACACCATAGCCCTAGGTTTAAAGGCTTGCATGAGGTTCAAAGGTAGGTACCCTCCCCTGAAGTTAGATGGTTCATCCTGTCCTACAAAAGTAACCAGGTTCTAAGGGATCTCAATATCATTGATCCTTCACAAGGGTGGTTGATCAGAAGGCAACTTACTTGCCAACCAAAACCCTCCAAGTTTAAGATCTCAATGAGCGTAGCATCGAGTGTCAACCAACTTCAGTCTGCACCAAAGCCGGTTACCTCACTACTTTCTAAAGGCCAAGATGAGTTAACTAGGGTTCTAAAAGTTAGTTAGTGCATTGACAACATATGGCAGCCTCATATTATCCTCAATTTGACTTAAGGAACATAAGCACCAACCAAGAAGTCGCACTAACTATGGCCACCAGATCAACCGTATCGATATACGTCGTACAGTTTCCTTGGTCTATTGCCATTTACCTAAGGTACACTAGATCTGGGTTAGGACCTTTCACACATAAGAGCACCCCAATAATAATAATAAAGCAAACAAGGCAAACAATTTAAAGTGATCTTAATTCCTAAGGGTACCCCTCTTAAATTTAAATCCCCAGCAGAGTCGCCAGTTCTGTAACACGGTGGGAGAACTGACTTTAAGTTATGTTGCGGATAGCAAGAGTCGCCACCGACTTTTATTTTATCCATAAGGAAAGGGTATAAAAGAACAGGAAAGACCTTAGAGAATATTTTGGGTCCGGGGGGTAGGTTATGAAAAGGGAAGGTATTAGCATCCTTTTCATCCATGGTTATCCATGGGCTCTTAGGTACTTAAGCTCACTTTAAATTGTTTTGAAAGTGTAGTGTGTGAATAGAAAAATTTTCAGAATAGTTTAATAATAATCCATGTACGGATGTGTAAGAAACTTGTTTGAAAATTTGTTTGAAATTTGTTTAAGTTTGAAAAAAATTTTGAAGTGAGCAAGTACATAAGAGGAACCTACCCTAGAATTTAAAGTCTTTCTTGTTCTTTTTCCTTTCCTTAGTAAGACTATCCCTACTATAATGGAGTAGGTAGTCCTTACTTTGGATGTTAAGGGACATGTGAGGGAAAATTTGATTTTTGAAGGCCATTGTGGGGTGTAATAAGCATAAGGAAGGGACTATCATCATTTATTTCGAAGGGACTCGATTCGTATAGGCAACCATAAGGGACTTTGATGATTTATCTTTTGAAGGACTTGCTTTATACACCCCACTTAACCATTATTCATAGGCAACCTGAGGGATATCCTTAGAAAGTGAGACGGCGATTAAAATCGACTTACGTGTGTGAAGTATTTATTTTAATTATCTTTGATTAAAAAGTGATCTAGAATTAATTTTAAAAAAAACATACATGTTTTGCACTCCCTAATTACTAACCATAGCAAAAATAATTAAAATAATTACAACATTACAACCGGGAAACAATTACAAAATTATAATAAAAATAATAAGCAAAATAATTAAATAAAAATAAGTAAAGTATAAATAAGCAATAAATAATAAAAGATAAAGGGGTTAATGATAAGCAATAAAAATAATTAGTAATAAAATAAGAAGGGTTAATAAATAATAAAAAATTATAAAGTTAGTAAAATAATAAGCATAATAATTAATGTAAAATTAACAAAATAAAATGGTTAGTAATAAGAATAATAAAAGTTAAAATATTATAAGGATAAGGAATTAACAAGTTTTAATATGAACAAATTATATTTAGATAAAACAAACATGAACCTACAATTATTTTAATTTACAAATTATTAAATTATTTTTTTAAATATATTATAACCACAAAACTTAATTATTATGAATTCAATTATTTTCTAAACAAAAGTTATAAAAAGTATTTACTTAATATATAAAGAGAAAAATAAATTATAAGTATATTTACAAAAATTTAATTTTTAATAATATGGAATATATTTATATTTTAGATGATAGAAACAATTTTTAATTATATTTTTATTATTTACATGAATCATACTAAACAAATGTACATTATAATTACATTAGAAAATAAAATTACAAAGAAATAGAATTAGATTTGTATTTAAAAAAAATATTTTTAGAGTTTTATAAAATTAGGGTTTTATTTTTTAGGATTTGTGAAAATTAGGGTTAACTTATATACAAAAATTTATTTTTTAATAATCATATAAAGTTATCTTAATTAATATAAAACTATACAAAATAAAAAAAAAAAAATCAAGAGTTTTATATTTTTTTAGAAAATTATTTTAAGAGTAATTAGACTACATAATATATATACATATTTTATAATATAAATAATAATATGTTAATTATTTAAACCAATTGAATTAAACTAGAAAATAAAAGAAAAATAAAAGAAAGGAAAAGAAAAGGAACCTGGTGGGATTTGATCCCAAGACCTCATGTTTACCAGCAACAATAATGACCATCAGGCTAGCCCACACGCAGGTGATAAAGATTGGTGCATAGTTGTTTTTGTGCCTTGCCCTTGAAAATCCAGAAAAATAAATGAACAAAAGGCCTGGGGTGGGATTTGATCCCAGGACCTTTATATTCACAAACGCGCACCTCACCACCCGGCTGGAAGAGCCCAACTGTTAGTTTGTTGACCATGATTCATAATATATTGAATCTTCCTTTATCCTGAAAAATAAAACAAAAAAACAATGCCATGGCCAAGAATCGAACCAGGGCCTTTGTAGCAAATACGCTTCAGCCTAACCACCAGGACACACATGCGCGTGTGATTACAAACAACAGAACAATAATAAAATAAATTAACAATAATTTGAATTTGCGAACGCGCGGGAGATGACCTTCTTCTTCCTTGAAACCTACAGTTTTTCCTGCGAAAATAGTTACAAGTTTTCCTGCGAAACAAATATTCCCAGCAGAACCTATAATCATCAACAAGCAACCAAACTGTAAGATTTTGCAAAATTGAAACCAGCATCATGATCCAAACATTCACACGATCAATTCTATGTCTTTAAAATTAATTTATGTTCATCTAATCGAAGATCCCCAAACCTAGGTCAAAACCCTAAAAATGGCATCTCACGAATTAAGCACTGGTTCTTGAGTTTTCCTGCCCAGAATCAATCCACACAACATCATGAACATCATTAGACAATAAAAAACAATTTAAACATAACAAATCAATGGATTCGAAAAAATATATTTAAGGTCAAGATGAATTCGGGTTGAGCAATTGGGTGCGTATGAGATGCATATGGATGATGATTTATGATCAGAAGAGTCCAAGGAAGCTTGCTATGTCTTCAAAATACCTTGCAATGCCCTGAATTTGAAAACCCGAATGTGACTTTTGGAAGGATTTTTGTGTTTTTGATCTTACCTTTAGGCTGCTCAATTTCGTGAATGAGGACTAGGGTTATGCTTAGTATATATGTGGGAGTGATTTAGGTCAGAAACATGGATGGGTTGTGTGGATATTTGATCCAAAAAAAAATTGAAATTGATCAAGTGTTAAAAGTCAAATATTTGCTCTTGAATGCTTGCTTTTTTGGGAGAGATCACATGAT
Organism: Lathyrus aphaca; assembly: GCA_963966055.1. Lineage (NCBI taxonomy): Eukaryota > Viridiplantae > Streptophyta > Magnoliopsida > Fabales > Fabaceae > Lathyrus > Lathyrus aphaca. The sequence continues at coordinate 183,067,738 of OZ014520.1, forward strand.
TTCATTCCTCTTTGATTCAAATCACCAATTATGAAATTCTAGAAACATTATCCAAATAAAATCTTTAATTTTTATATTTTATTTATATTTAAAATGATTTTTAATGATTTAAATCAAAATAAATAAAAATAAAAATAATAAAAATCAGATTTTAAGTGGTTTGGGTCGTGCATAGTGTTTGTGTATGGATTGGGTCATGACTTGGGCAGCCCATTTGGAAAGAAATACTTTTAAGCCTCCATTTTCAACATAAACCATCACAAAATTGCCCAACTTTGCAAGGTCACATCTCCCTCAATTTTAAAGGTATGAGGGTGTTCTTGGACTTTTTAGAAAGCTTGAAGAGTCCTCTAAACAACCCCATTGGTTTCAGGTCCATATCATTTACCAATCTCAAGTTATGCCCTTTTGAAGTTGTTGACTTTTTGTTGACTTTTGAAATGACCTATAATGTCTTAGATCATATCTTTCAAATGAAACATTTTTGGGCTTAATCCTCAACATCAAAGTTGTAGAGAATTCAATTTCCTTCAAAATGAGATTTGGATGGAGACTTGGTGATGAAGTATGTGAAAGTTATGGCTGGTCAAAGTTCAGTTGACTTTTACTGAGGAAACCCTAATTTAGAAACTCCTGATTATTGATGATCTGGAATCTCCTTGATGAATCATGATCAACCCTTGATCAAATGATGAATTTTACTTCATATAATTGATGTTGGCAAAAAATCATGAAGTTTGACTTTGGTTTGACCACAGTTGACCTCAGTTTGACTTTTTAACTGCATTGACTGAATTTGACTTATCTGATCATCTGACTGGGCAAACTTTTGAGAAAAGCCTTGAAACTCGTCATGGGGGTTCTTACACATATATAAGATGTTATGAAACTCACTTGAGGTATTGGAAGTCCTTTTAGCCTGATTAAAGTCAAAACCCTAGTTTTGGATGCACTGCTTAGGAGGTGCATTGTCTGAGGGAATTGTCAACTCTTCTGACCAATTGTGAACTTTGTGAACCTTGTGAATCTTCATAAGATGTCTTGTGATACTCATGGGAGGTATTGTGAAGCTATTGAACCTTGTGAACCTTGTGAACCTTCAAGAAGCAACTTGTAGACTTCATGAACCTCATGAAAGGTTATACAAGTGTTGTGGGACTTGTGAACCTTGTGAACCTTCAAGAAGCAATTTGTAGACTTCATGAACCTCATGAAAGGTTATACAAGTGTTGTGGGACTTGTGAGCCTTGTGAACCTTGTGATCCTTCAAGAAGTGACTTGTAGACTTCATGAACCTCATGAAAGGTCTTGTAACTGTTGAGAAGCTTATGAACCTTGTGAACCTTCATAAAGTAACTTGTAGACTTCATGAACCTCATGAAAGGCCTTGTAAGTGTTGGGGAACTTGTGAACCTTGTGAACCTTCTTAGAACACAAAGTCTTATATTGTGAGGGCAAATTTTGGGGTGCAACAAGTAGGACCATAAAAATATTTAACCCTAAAAATAATAGTCTTTAATTTATTTTCTACATAATATTAAACTATTTTTTTTAATAAGCAAGATATTTTATTAATAAAAACTGAGTACTATGGGTACTCCACCAAATACAAAAAAAGGCCGAGTAAAACTCGCCAAAACAAGCGAAAAGAAATTATAAACCAAATTGCGTTTACGACAAAGAACAAGGGATCTTTATCAAACTCGTATAAACTACAATTGGGATGAGTAATCTCTCCCATAAAAGACCATTTCCAAAGAAAAATCTTAGCCTTCCACATTATATCTAAAGTGTTCCAAGAGGAATTGGAAAAAAATGCAACCATTTCTAGCTAATCAAATGACCCAAGTGACCGCCAACCAAACACTTATGAGACTCCCCTTTGCCATATTTCTCAATTTGAAATTGGCGATCAAAACCAAAAAACTACCCTTTAAGTCCGATAGAACTTCTTCCTTAAATCCCAACCATTCAAAAATTTCCTTCCAAACAACCTTAGCAACTAGACAATCTAACAAAACATGATTTAAACTTTCTGGAGCCGATGCACATAAAGGGAAAAAAGTATCATTACGATCTCTAATAATACCTTTATGGAACAAAGTAACCTTCGAGGGAATTTTATCTAAAAGGCTCCTCCAACCGAAAGCCTTGATCTTAAAATAAACCTTAATCTCCATACTAAATCCAAAGCGGAATCATGACGGTGCTTCGGACCATATGGGATGAGCAAAGAAAAACAAGAGAATAAAAAGATCTAACCAAAAACGATCTATTAGTATCAAACCACTGATTCCTTATTGTCCATTGAAGGAGAAAATTGCTCGAAAAAGAGGAGTAAAGTTTCTCTATGCGAGGCAGCATTAGAGACATACCCTGCAGCAGCCGATAAACTCCTAGAATGGTCTTCGAAAAACTCTATCCGATGCAAATTGACCGTTCTAATAATATACCCTTCACCGGTTTGTTGACTAGACAGAACAATGCCAGATACTGAACCAAAATAATGAGCCAAGATCTGCTCTACTCGACGGTCCCGCCCTTGATCATTGAATAAATCGCCACCCGAATTTAAATCCCCTGCCATTTGTAAACCAAAATCAAACAAGAAACTACCAGTCGTTGCTTCTGTTTCACTGCTACCGGAAGTTTTATATGAACACGAGAGGTGAAGACCCGTTGGATATGAGCTACCAGGAACAACAAAAGAGAAATCTGCTGTCAAAAAATGGTTAACTCCATATGAATATTGAGTGGGCGTCAATGAAGGAAAACCTGCAAAAATAAAACCATTAGATAAAACAGAACCCTATCCATTTTGAATTCCAAAGTCACCCCACCTCCATCAACCATCTACCCAACCTCTCATAGCCTCCATCGAGACATTTTGCAAGCGGGAAATAACAAACAAAGAAGGAAACAAATGTTTTAACGGTCCATGACTAGTCCAATTTTCCCACCAAAATGGCATATGAAAACCATTTCCCAAAATAACTCGACTATTGTCTACCAAGTACTCCTCCCGATGCGTAGAGACTAACGAAACTAAATCCAAAAACCAAGTCAAATAGGAGATTTGATGGTTTAAAGACTTACCCCCAATCCACATGCACATACGAATATCTAAGTATTTTGCCTTTAAGACCCGAAACCAAAGATCTTCTGAACCTACAATGATCTGCCGTCTCCATTTCATAAGAAGAGACTCATTAAACATATACATCCTCTTCAATTAATCCTGCCTTTATAGTAAGGCATACAAAGTGATTTCCAATTAATCCAATGCACCTTTTTCTTCGCATCCGAGTTGCCCCAAAGAAAACTGCTCTGGATCCTCATCATCTCCTTCAAAATTTTCACCGGAACCTTAAAAAAACACAAGTTTAAAATGGACAAGCTACTAAGAACTGATTTGATAAGAGTGATCCTCCCAGGGAAAGACAAAAATCGACCTTGCCAACTCGAAAGTCTTTTACAAAATTTACCAAGCAAAGAACTCCACAAAACAATTCTTCTAGGTTTAATACCAATCGGAATACCAATGAAAGAAAACTGAAAAGTTTATGTACTACAAGAAAGGAAAGAGGCAACAGCCTACACAAAACTCTCGGTAACGTTGATTCCAATAAATTTGCTTTTGTGATAATTGATACCAAGCCCCGAAACTAATTCAAAAACTCTAAGCACCTCTTTGATAGCCCACAAATGTCTCCATTCACCGTCGCCCACCAAAAGCGTGTCATTCACATATTGAAGGACGTTTACATGGCAACTCCGATTGATATGGAAATCGGAAAAGTTCCCGTTCTCAACCGAATTCCGAATCAACCCCGACAAACCTTCTACCACCACTACAAAAAGAAAAGAGGATAAATGATATCCTTACCTTAATCCTTTTTTCACTAAAAATTCTTTGGTCTGGCTCCCGTTCACTGAAACCGACATCTTACTAGAAAAGACTAAAGCTTTAATCCATCTCATCCACACATCAGCGAAACCCATACTTCTCAACATACATATAAGGAAGATCCATGAGACTTTATCATAGGCATTTTAGAAATCAACTTTGAAAAGAGTGAACACTTTCTTTTCCTTAATGGCATAATCAACCACTTAATTAGCCACTAAAACTCTATCGAGCAATTGGCAACCCGGAACAAAAGCGGTTTGGCAAGGAAAAATGATGGAGTTTAGAATCGATTTTAATCTAGATGCCAAAAGCTTTTCCAAAGCCTTATATAAACAACCAACTAGATAAATCGACCTATAACCATCAAGATTCAAAGGTTTATCATTCTTGGGGATTAATGTTAAAACAAATTATATAGACTTTAATAAAATAGCTCCGACGTGGATATCCGAGAAAAATCGAAAAAAAAGTCTTCTTTTAAAAAGAACCAACACTTCTTGATGAAAGTAAAAGAATAATCGTCCGGCCCCGAGCTCTTAGCACCATCACAACTCCAAATAGCTTCCTAAATTTCCTCCTCTGTAAAAGGTCCCTCAAGAAAAACTTTCTCGGAAAAAAAAAATCTTTTTAAATGTCACCCATCAAGATTAGGTCTACCTATCTCGGGCTCAATGGATTTTCTCGCAAAATGGTTGAGAACTTCATTCTTAACTCCCTCCACCGAATCCACCAAGCCATCAACCAAATTAATGGAACCTATGTGATTTCGTCTCCTCCTCTCTTTCATGACACTTTAGAAAAAAACGACTATTATCATCTCCATCATTGAGCCATTTCAACCTTGACTTTTGGATAAGCATATTTTCTTTGATTCTCAAATTCACCCAAAACCTACTAGAAATTACGAATCGAGTTAATAAGACCCACATTAATCTCATCACAAGTTGTTAATTCATCATCCCTGTCATTGATGCCCTTCATACCTTTGTTGGCCTCCAAATCGAATCTACCGAAAACCTCCCTGTTCCACCACTGAAGTTTATCCTTAAGTAAATGGAGCTTTTCTTTTAGGACATAATCGCTCCTTTCGAACACTTGCAAACTTTTCCACTCTTTCTCGACAAAAGAAACAAACGATTTTTCTGTGAACCATTCATTATTCACCCTAAATGGTTTAGGTCCCCAATCGGAAGAATCCACCACTACTCAAACCGGTCAATGATCTGAGACATCTCTCAAACTGATCAATTGGCCCACCACTCCCCACTTAGCTATAGCACCTTCAGAAATAAGAAAATGATCAATTATACTCATAGAATAACCATATCCACTATACCACATATACTTCTTACACTTACACGGGACATCGATCAAATCACTATCTAGGATAAAATCTGAGAACTCCCTCATCTCAACACTTTTACAATCCGCCGACCTCCCCTTCCTCTCGCTCGAGTTAGCGATATCATTAAAATCACCACCAATGCAGCACTCTCCGTCTGAAAACTTCATCTTTAAATCAATAATTTATCTCCAAAGCTTCCTTTTTATCTTCAATATACAAGGGGAATAAACATTGACAATATAATATAGATTTTGTTTCCAATGAACCTTCACCCCCATATATCCATCTCCTTTGAAACTAGATAAGACCTCTATATTGGATTTCCACAAAATAATAAGACCACCCAAGTCTCTGTTGGAACTAGAAAAAGTTCACCAAAAATCTTTGTTATACCAAAAGGTCTTAGCAATCTCAAAATTCACATTACGAAACTTTGATTCCTGAATAATAAAGATATCCGCCTTACCATTTGAAATGATCTTGCTGACTCTTTTTCTTTTCAAAAGACTGCAACCCCATTAAACTAATTAAATACATCTTTTTATGGATACAAAATAAAATTTAAGACATCATTAATAAATCTTAAAGACATCATAAATAAATGAAATTTGATGTACAAAATTATACATATTCCTCACAAATTTGTTTTTTCGCTATGACTTTGATACTTTAAGTTCTATAGAGATTTTATAATGATATTGACACCCCCACATTCCTAACACTAGAACCATTATATATATATATATATATATATATATATATATATATATATATATATATATATACTAATAGAGAAATAACTGTTGATAACTGATATATCTTCAACGTTCAACACGTAACCCTTTATGTAACTTCTAACCTTCCAACAGCTTATTCCCACATGTCTTCGATGTCTGGATAAGATAAAAAACCTGTACTCAAATTGATCATTTTATCTTATCTCAATTGTCATGGCCAGTGGATCAACCTGCAAGAAAAGTGTAACACCCCAAAGTTGATTTTTACTTAATTGATGTGTTTGTTGTGAATTTTGATAATTTATTGATAATTTGATGTTTTGTGGGTAATTGAGGGTGACTTAATATTTTAATAATGTTAGAGGACAAGGGTAATATGGTCTTTTGGTAGAGGATTAGTGATGATAATATTGGAAAAGACTAAAGAGGTCTTAGGGTCTAGAGTGACGAAGAGAGTAAAGTTGGGTTTTGTACGATCAAGTGGAAAGATCGAACTTTTGAGAGAAAGGAAGAAGAGTTCTGAGGAAGAAAGCTAGAGTGGAAGGCTTGAGGTTTTTTGCGAGAAGTTAGCGAAGAATTTATGGAACCTAAGGTATGGGGAGTAATTTATATTCGGTATTGTAATGTAGAGATAGAATTTGGGGTTTTGAGAGATACTCTTAGGGATTAGGGGGTTTTATGGATGATTATGTTATATGATGATGTTATGGTGAAATTGATAACAAATAATGATGTTAATTGATGTATGTAATGATACCGTGATGAATGTGGATTGTGATGATGAATTTTCTACTATACTGTTGCTGAAATACTGGTTTTTGTGGGTTTTATCGTAGAAGGGCGATTCTGAAATCGCAGGGTTTTCTCGCGAAATCGCGAAGCTCTCTTAGCGAGCAAGTAAGAATTTTGGAAACCAAAAACCCATGAGTTGGTCGCTTAGAGAGGGGGTCAGCTTGCTTAGCGAGACTTGACATGTTTTAAAAAATTATTTAATTTCGAAAAATTACATAATTGATGTGTTTTGTTGTTTTGAGATGTTATGATGTTTTAGTGATGCTGTAGGATATGTTTAGAGGCTATATGAGTAGGACTTGGTGATAAAATGAGGTATAATGATTTGAAATGTTTGATGAGTTATGAAGTATGAGTACATGGTGTAGAGGGATGGTGTTAAATGAGTAAGTAATATGATGATTAACGATGAATGCGGATGCAATGCTTATGATGTTTTGATGATGATGTGTGTATATTGCGTCTTGCATTCATGGCATGATTTATGAGGGGACTTTTGGTCCATTGGTAGCTTAAATCCCATCGTGCATATTGAAGTTATGTAATGTTATGATTGTAATACCTCAAGATTTTCCCTCTCATTGTCTCAATATTTTGCATAGCATTTAGCATAAACTTGTTCATGAAACAACCAAAAACATTGCATCATGTTCATAATAGCTGAGGCATAGGTGTGTGATCATTGATTAGAGCAATTGAAGGATATACAAAGACAACCAAGGAGCCACAAAGCTTCCTAACCTTGTGCAAAAGGTTTGCAACATCCCACAAGTCTTCATTTGAAGCCACAAGTCTTGAAAAGAATTGAATTGATCAAAGGAGGCAAGCAGTGCAACATCTCTTGATGAAAATGGGGCCAAATTAGGGCTTCCATTCAACTGGACTTCTCAGTGAAATTTTGATCCAATGTTGATTCCATTATCTTACATATGATGTAAAGTTCCTAAGGTTCAAATTTCATCCATAGAAACATTTTGGAAGAGGTTCAATTGGCCAGATGACTGAAAATCAAGAGATTGGGGAAAAGTCAACCATGCTGAGGAAAAAGTCAACTCCTGACTTTTTGAGATCAAAATCATGAAATTAGGGTTACAACGATCCTATAGTTCAAATTTGATCAAGAAATGATGGAGGAATCAAGAGAAATCAAGAAAACCAAAACTTACCATTTTTGGAAATTTAGGGTTTCCAAAAATGGCAAGTTTTGGCCATTCTTGCAGCAACTTCAAGAGAGTCCTTCTCCCAAAATACAAGGGCTATCAAAATTCTACCTTGATCCAATTAAAGATGGCATCTTAAGCTTCAAATCCATATGTGGAACTCATTCATAGCATTAAAATTGAAGGAGTTATGATCATTCAAAGTTGGTACAAATTAAGGCAAGCTAGGGCAAAACCAAGGCAGGCCTTGCATCCTACGCGCGTGCCAGGCAAGGTTTTTCATCAAACATGTGATGTGCAACATGTCAAGCCAAATTACTCTATCAAGGAGGTTTCAAATGGATTTTCTTTGAACATCAAAGTTGTTCATTTGCATGTCCTCTACAACTTTGATGTTTTAAGAATTTTTATTTGATCAATGGTTTGAGAGATATGAGGGGTCAAAGTGACAATCTCACATTGATCATCCCTTGTAAATATTTCCCAGAGCACGCCCAATCTCTGCAGGCCCATGTATGCAGTCTTATGCATTGAGTTCAATGACAATTTTGAAGTACCTAGAGGCCATATCTCATCTTGGAGTAAAAATCAAACTTATCCTATGTTGCATTATCTTCAATTTGATCACAATAATTGCTTCAATTGACGCCTTGAGCTTGAGGTTTTGCATAAGGGAAGATCATTGTTTGCATCCTGATTTCTTGTAGGCTAAGGCATTGAATCATGAACTGGTTTTATTTAATTCAAGCTTGCAAACTTCAATTACCGTGTTATGATCACAAGGCTTCGTTTTTAGAGTGTAAGTCATCACATGTATGACCATTCACACCAACTGCCATGCACTATCATGAAGAATCCAAACAAGTGGAAAGCTTATGCATTGAACTTGTGCTGCATTAATCTTAGCTTCATCATATATCATTCAACCTCACCATAATTTCCATGATCTGCATCACACATTAACACTAGCCACGAGTTACATGAATTCAGCTTCACTCAATTGATTCAAACACCTGCATGCTACTTCACCCTCAAGCTAACTAACTCTAGTTCCAATTGTTAACTATAGTAGTTAACTTATAACCACATCTATAAGAGGATTCTCATAACTTAATCATAACCAACTTTGTAATTTGCTCGAATCATACTTCAAAATGCTCTGAAAATTCTCTCTGCAAATTGAAGATTTCACTCTGCATTTTTGCTCTCAGCTTGCATTGTTCTTCATCAACACACTCCATTCTTATTTATAAAGCTCAAATTGATCCTTCTGACACATCACTTTACAAATATGTTATTTCATTGTTAGTTACATCCACATGTGACGAGTCCAGTGAAGTTAGAAGCAGGGAATTATCTGCTAACTCAAAAATGAAATAGTATTGTTAAAAATATATATTTTTCATTAGTAAGACTCTACAGGAAAATCCTTCTGACATTATGTCACATGGGACAGTTATTGGACCTGCATTAGCAAAGTGTTTAAAAGACGCAAATACCCCAATTAGACTTGTTGCAGAATGATGCACTCTACATGCCTTCAAACTAACAAAAGGTGTGTTTTCCACTGGTGCAGTGTGTATAAATTACAGAGGATTATGTTCGTGAATGGAAGACTGAAAACTCTTCTTTCATGGTCTCTCAACCTATTCCAATGCTTCGCTTTCTCTACGAGCTCGCCTGGACCACGGTGCGTTACTTCTATCCAAATTCATCAATGATTTTTGTTAATTTGGGTTTTCCATTACAATTTTGTAATTTAGGTGATGATTTCAATTTATGTTTATTGGATGTTGTTAGGTTCGAGGTGAATTTCCATTTCAATTTCTACTTGAATGGTAATTTCGTTATTGTATGTATTTGATTCATTTGTGTTGGTGACATCAGGTCAAAGTTAATACACGTCTTCTTTATCAGTGTAAACACCCCAAATTTTCCCTCACTCATATCACACCATGGCTTGTGATCTTTCATTTTTGAGTTAGCATAAGCATTACATCTCATATTGCATTTTTGCTTCATCTGCATAGTTCAAGTTCATCTGCATCTAAGGTTTGTGATCTGAGCAATCCAAAAGTCCATATGAGCCACTCCAAAGGCCTCAAAGAATTCCAAGAGGGTCCATGTGTGTTCTATCATCATATTATGTCCCTCAAAATTCAAAGAAGTCAAGAAATCACAAGAACTGGCAAGGCATGGAAGTAGAGCTAGGGTTTTCACTACACAGATGACCAAAATTAGGGTTTTGGTTTCAGAGGCCTCAACTCCAAATTTTTGGGCCATTCTTGTTTCTTATATTCTTAAGATGTTATAAGGATCATGTGTACCAAGTTTGATGAAGAAATTCATTATGGAAGTCATCTGTTCACTGAGTAACTTCTTGAGCAAGTCAGAGCAAAATCAAGGCATCTGAGGCCCCCAACCATGGAACGAAAGGGGTATTTTCATCAAATTGAAGTTCTATGATCTTTATTTTATCATTGAAGTGCTTGGAAGTTCACAAAATTTAAGAAAATTGAGCTAAACCAAAAGTTGCAAAAAAGGGAAATGACTTGTAATGGAAACTTTCCATTTTGGGAAAGTTTTTCAACCTCCTCTTTCTTGATAAAAAATGTTTCAAATGAAAATTTCTTGGTAATGAAAGTTGTAGATTAGATCTTTCCCTTTTCAAAAAGTACAAGAACATGTTCTAATTCATTATGGAACTCAAGTTATGATCCTTCAAAGTTGGCAAAAATCCTATAATTTTCAAGAATGCACCAAAGAGGATTTTTTGCAAAACCACTTGCCAAGGCTTCTAATGACTTCTAATGTGCCCAAAATGTAACATAACATGATCAAGAAACTTCAAAACATCAGAATTGGCCCAAGAATTATGCATTTTCATGCCTTGAACTTCAAGAAATTCCAAAGGGGCCAAAACTTCTCAAAATTGCAAAATGGTATAGATCTTTCTATCCACTTGTGCCAGCATGCCAAATCTGATTCATAAGCTTTCCTTGATCTCAACTGAGCCCAACCATGCCCAAATCCAGACCTGCCATGTGCCCATACCTCAAGTACAACCAACCTTGACTTTTTTGCAAATGAAGCCATACCAATTAGCATAGCCCACAACAACTCTTCTGACCAATCACAGATTCGCATACATGCCCTAAGGATCACATTTCATCACATCTTGGAGTTAGAATCATCCCACACATTCAGATTCACAAAATCCTCAAGAAACTTCATTTCTTCGAAACTCCTAAACCAGACATCAAAACTTCAAGAAAACTTCACCAATCATCTCCATACATCCTCTAGGTTATTTCTCAACCATTAAACAAACCTAAAACCTCAAGAATCAAAACCACGATTTCACCCCCTCTGAACCGAAACTTCAAAAACAACCCAAATAAATTCATTCCAAGCATCAAAGCATCCTCATGAGGTCCATAGGAGTTGATTGGCACCAAGGAGAGGCCCAGATAGCTCAGATTGAGAAAGCTCAAGCTCAGGTATCATCAAGAACAAATTTTCCAGAACTTGTATTTTTTGTTATAGAAATGTTCTTCATGCTTCACGGATCACACTACACCTTTTACTTTTGAAAATGGTTGAATATTGAGCCTGTATCGTGCTTCTGAAACTTTTGCAGTTTTTATGTTTTGATTCGAATCTTGTGTTTGATGCAATATAAATGTGGTTTGAGGGTTGATTCTTGTTTAGGATGAGTAGGAGAGTGAATATGGAGAGTTAGAGCTCCTAAATTGGCCTAGGGAAGAAATTGGAATTTGGTCTCGCCGGAGAAGATGACCGGAGCTTGCTCCGGTCACCTGAAAGTCATTAGGGCACTAATTAGGGTTTAGGGGGTCAGTTTGAATTTGAGCCATTGGATCTTGCTTAGCGCGTTTTTTAAGGGTCCAGATCATTTCAGTTAACCATAATTTTCAATTAATTAAATTAATCAAATAATTAGCTCAGTTTGAATCTCCACCCTTGGATCTGGCGCGCAGTCAACTCCCTCCAATTTTTTTTGAACCTGGACCACTGGATGCACATACATCCTCTTTTATTCATTTTATTTTCTTTTTAATTCATTTCTCTTTCTCATTTTATTTAAAATACTTAGAAAAATTCCAAAAATATTTCCTTTTGCATTTTTGTTTAAAATAATTTTCTTAATCAGAAAATGATTTTTATTTTATTTTTTGCATATAAAAAGTATTTTTAAAATATTTAAATGTTCATGTTAATTAATTAATTAAAATTAATTAATTAAAATAGCATTTAGGTTTCTAAAAATTACCAAAAAAATAACGTTGCATCTTAACACATTTAGAAACATTTTGAAACCCTTTAAACAAATTTCTTTTTGGTTTTGATCATAACTTGACAATTTTCTTTGAATTTAGGGTTCATAAAATCACATTTTAAACCCTAACCTTTGAAAAATCTTTTCTGCCTAACCATGAAGGGTTTGAAGATGGTTCTTTTTGCATTGTTTCACACATAACATCTAGTATCTAGGATATATTTAGCATGAATTTATCTTTCATTTTCAATTTGTTTGGCATTTTACATTGAGGATCACCCAAAAAAACACTAGAAACTTAGAAAATTTATAACTCCTTCTAGGTTTAGATTCTGACCTCCCCCTTTAGATGGTAACCTTGTATAGGTTTAGGGTTCCTTTGAGTGAATTTTCAATTTTTTATAATGTCATTTGCTTCTATCTTGGTCATTTGCATCTCATGTTGCCATGTAACCCTAATTTTTCATCTTTACTTGCATCTTACATTGTATTGCATGAACATATGAACTTGCCATGCCATTCTAAGCATTTGTATGCAATCTTAGACATCTTAAGACATTGCTTGAACATTGCTTGATCAAATATTCATACATTTTCTATGCTTTGCATCCATTACATTTCATGAACATCCATGTGTTTACATGCTTCCTACATGCTTCATTTGCATTCATTTTCTTGTATGATCACTCACATGCATCTTGTATCTCTTTGCATCATATCATAGCATCATTTTCATCATGTACATGCTTCTGGTCTTGGTCTTTACCCTTGCATATGCATCATTTCATTTCATTCCTTTCATATTGCATCTTGCACTAACTTTTCAGGTTAATGGTAAGTTTGTTTGGGAGGTGGATTTGCCTTCACCTCCCACTTCTTCTCATACTTTTATATTGCATCCTTGCTGCATTTTTGTTTGTCCTTGAGTGAGCTTGCTCACTTGTGCTTCTCTTCTTTTCTTCCTTTAAGTTACTTAGCTTCTTAGGAAGTAAGTAACTTATTCTTCTGCTTCCTCCTCCTTCCATCTTGCTTCTCCTTGGTGGCTTCCTTGAAGACTTCTTCTCTTAAGCCTCACAAACCCTAGGACTTCCAAGCATGATAACTTTCTAGGACTTATTAGTTTCCCTTAGACTTTTTCCTTTGGGTATTCTTTGTGTCTCTCTTCTCATCTCATCATTAGAGACTAAACCTTTAAGGTTTTAGGACTTTGGAATTAGGGTTATGTCTGCATCCTTATCTTAGGATGGAGTGTATAACTTTAATCTTAAGTGTTAAACCCTTAATCTGTTTAAACCTCTTAATCAATCCATATAATAATCACTAAGACTTCATCTTGTAACTTGGGCCTTACATTAGGGTTCTAATTCTTCCTTTATGGTTAAGAAGAACTAACCCTAGTGTTTAATGGACAAGTCCCCCTCAAGTTGTCTTACAAATCATAAAACTCATTTCTTAATTTCACCTCTAATTAAAATCCATTTAATAAAGGCTTGTTTTGTTATGAATTTAATCCCTAACCATGGATTAAGTTGAGGTATCTTCCTCAGCTTAAGTGTTCTCATTTATTATCCTTCTATTAGGATGGTGTAATGAGTCCACTAATCTATGATTAGAGATTAAACTCATTACTTAACACTAAACAAAAAACCCAAAAAACATCTTAATAATCACAAGTAGGTTAATGATCTTAATCCTACATCATTATGGTAATTAAGTTGAGATGCTTATCTCATACTTAAGTATTCTCATTATCCCTAATCAGGGAGGATATAATGAGTTTACAACCCTTGATTTAGGCTTAAGCTCATTAACTTATGCAAAACACCAAAAACAAATAACAAAATTGAAAACATCAAAAACAAACAATAATCGTCTCCTTAGGGATTCTTTTCTCATCATCTTCATTCACAAACGAGAACTTTCTTCTTCCGTCTAATGCAAGACAATTAGAACTCGAGCCAGACGAGTCATACACTTGAGCATGGTCAAGCAAGCAGTTCACCAGTCAATTTATCTTCCAGTCTCTTTGAGTCGAACTACGGTGTTCTGACTTCCTTATTGCACGAGAGGATACATAGGCATAACTTAACAGTTATCGAACAAAAATCTCTTTGTCATCCCCCTCTTTCAGCATTCTTTTTTTTGAGCCTTAGTTCCTGAGCAATTCACACCTTTTTGCACTGACACCTGTATATCCTTTTCCAGCTTTTGCACACAGATAACACATACACCTACCCCTTTAAGCACAATCATTTAAGCGTGGATCCCGTCGAGTACGACGGAAAATCTGGGTGCTAATACCTTCCCAGGTTGTAACTAACCCCTTTCTCAATTTCTCTGGTTCGCGACCTTCTTATCCATCCTTTTCTAGGTTTATGCAGCATTACCTTTCCTTCGGGATAAAAATTCCTAGCTGGAAACTCTATTCATTTCATTCCATCTCCCCCTTTCGCCGACCGTTCGCGTCTGCACCCTATCTGACCAGGTGTCTTTTCGGGGGAGCGACAGCTTGGCGACTCTCGGGAACCTATCTTGCAACTAGGGTTTCTGGTTCTTTTTGTGGGTTTCTCCTAGCGCTTGTTTGATTTGTGTTTACGGGGGTGTTATGTGCTACTTGTGCTTATTTATTTATTGCCTTATTTATTGCTTTATGTACAATTTTATTTATTGCTTTCATTTACAGTTTTATGCATTTCATACTGTTATCATATCATTTGTGCTGGATCTCTTGTCTATTTTGGTGGGTGGGGATCATTGAGTGATTAAGGTTCTATACCGGGGACCTGAGTGACACATAGGCTAGAGTGGCTTCATATTCTTTCCCATTCCATTTCGGTCTGGTGCGGGAATATGAAACACGTTTCAGACATGGGTTTCTTCTTGAGAACTCTGTGCTACGGATTTCCTGTAGTACTAGGGCTATATGGGAAGCCTGCTAAGTCTGGATGACCTTTTATGACCTTCAGCATCTGAGGTGAATTAGAGGAGGATCTTTTATGGTTATTTTAAACATTGTACCTCCAGGTTAGAAGTGTTTACACTTCTCATAACTGATCCAAGTCTGAGGATCCTTGTTCTAGAACAATACATGTGAGGGGGTTGGGATGTTTACAGGTTTGCAGGAACCCTTGGCCTCATCATACCTTGTTACCAGTTTTGTTTTAAGAATGCATCACTTTGGACAGTTCTTGTGAAACCCTGGATTTGTGACTCTCTATTTGAGTCCCCCACCTGGTTACTGGATTTCTAAGCCTCTATCCAGACTTATGAATACACATGGACCCTATCAATGCAGATAACATATCCAGCACTTGATCACAAACCCTTTGCATATCATTCTGCATACATCATCTTGCATCATTTAACATTTTCCTATTTGTTTTACAGGGTATCCACCTTCTTGTCTTTGGTTTGGTTTTGACCTGTTCTGCTGCTCAGACTTCTTCAGTTATCTTCTCCAGCACCTTCATCAGTTTGTCTTCATCAGAGACTCTTCTCCAGTTGTCTTCACTAGAGACCCTTCTTCAGCATCTTTTCCAGTTATCTTCATCAGTTTTCAACACTCACCTTCATCAGAGTTTCTCCTCAGTTTCTTCACCAACATCCATTGTCAGTTAGGACACTTCCAGGAAGAGCAACATCACATACCACTTCTTTGAGCCTACTCTGACAGGCATCAGACAGATCCAGTCTCTCATTACTCCTGATCATGTCCCTTTATTCAGGGAACATTATGGAGGCATATTGGGTATGATCATGGACCTGGATGCATCCCAGAGGAGCATGATTCATACTTGCTTGCAGTTTTATGATCCTCCTCTCAGATGTTTTACATTCCCTGATTTTCAGTTGGGACCTCTGCTAGAAGAATTTTCCATGTTGTTGGGTGTCCCTGTCAGGAGAGGGATTCCTTTCAACCCTGAGATGGTTGCTCCCAAGAATGAAGATATAGCTAAGGCCTTGCAATTGGAGCCTACCCTCATTGATCAGAGCATAACCACCAAGGCTGGGGTTCCAGGCCTTCACCTAGATTTCTTGATCTCCCAGGCCACCCTGCATGTTGCAGCAGGGAAGTGGGATGCTGTTTGTGCACTCCTAGCCCTTATCATATATGTAGTTATCTTGTTTGCTGACGAGCCAAAGTTTGTAAGCAAGAATGTTATTCACCTGTTCTTACCGAGGAACCCAGTTCCCGCCCTGCTTGGAGATTTCTACTATTCAGTGCACCAGAGGAATGAAAAGCCAAGAGGAAAATTGGTCAGATGTTGTGCACCCCTATATTACTGCTGGTTGTTAAGGCACTTTCCGAAGTCAGACACTTTCCTGAACCCCCATCAGCCAAGGAACTAGGCTAAGAGATTGATTGCCCTTACATCAGAAGACATCAGATGGTGCACTCAGAGCACCAATGGAAAATACATCATTACTAGCTGTGGGTAATATCCTAATGTGCCTTTGATAAGAGTAAAAGGTTGCATCAACTACAACCCTTTTCCTTTTAAGAGACAATTAGGGTATGCTTTGGTTCATCCCCCAAGAGGGCAAGACTTGACAGAGACCCTCTATTGTGACATTCAGCACAACTCTGTTGTTGTCAGACAGGCAGCCTGGGCCTGGGACAACATTCAGACTAAAGGGACAGCTATCCTTGGCAAATGCAACAATATAGCTTCAGCACAGTATCTTGATTGGTGTTGTACCAGGGGACAGATCACCCGGATGCCATTTACCTTAGAGGATGTACCTGGACCTTCAACAGTGCAACCTGCAACTACTGTCAGTTTGGAAGAGTTTGAGAAACTGAAAGAGAGGAATACTCATCTCTCTGAAGCCTTGAAGAAGACCCTCTGGGAGAGGAATGACAGCCGTCTAGATAATGAGAGGTTAGAGGAGCTCCGGATTGAGCACCTGACCAAGATTGAGAAGACGGATGACTACATCAGAAAGGCTAGAGCAGGGGAGATAGTACTAAAGAATGCTTGCAAGGAAGCAAAGACTCAGAAGGCTAGGGCAGAGCATTATTTAGAGGAGAGCCAGGCTAGGTGGATTAGGATCACTGAAGCTCGTGCACAAGAAGATCAAAGGACCCAAGCTAAGATAGAGCAACTGGAGGCTAGTGAGAAGAAGAATCAGGCAGCTTTGATAGCAGCACAGAAGGAAATCTTTGAGTTAAAACTCCGGGCGGGGTTAAAGAGGTCAAAGGATCAGGATAAGCACAAGAAGTTGACCAGTGCCATCGCCACAAGGAACCTCCTCATCAAGACTATCACAGAGCACCCGGTTGGTCCAGTGACTGAGGCCCTCCTGAAGGAAGTCAGAGAAGATGACTTTGGATTGGATGTTTGACTCTTTTTGTTTGTACTTCATTTTGATTGTATTTTCCTTTTGTTGATGTATTTTGAACCGCCATGGGAATGTTATTGTAATCAAACTATGTATCTTCACTCTTTGTAATATATATGGTTTGTATTATTTTTGTGGGCTTTATCTCTCTTTGCAACATCATCAGCATTTCCTCGAGGTCTGGAAAGGTCAAAACCAAAGAACCAAACTGGATACCCTTGGAAGACAAATAGGCATCCTGCATTGCATACTAACATTTTCTTTGTTTTGTAGGTTTTTGTTTTGTTGTTGTTTCTCACTTTGTTGTGGTTTCAGGAAACATTGCTCGCAGAAGAGTGTTCCCTGTCAATAGAGTGCACTGGTATCCGACAAGAAGCAACCTTCCAGGATTACAAATGGATCAGGTTCAACAAGACTTGACTGAAGTGAGGGCCCAGATGGCCAATGAAAGGACAGAGATGAGGGCCCAAATGAATCAATTCATGACAGTGATGACTGGATTAGCTCAGAGCCAGGAAAGACTGAGGGAGTTGGTTGAGCGATAAACTCCCGAGGAACACCATCCAGGTACTGGAGGTACCAGTAACAACGATCACGTGCAGCCTCGCACTGATCCACCAGAGTTTGGACCTCATCTGAACCCAGACATCAATGCTATAAGAAATACCCAGGGTAACACTACTGGAGGAAGGGTCTTGCAGGAGGATCCTCAAGAAGAGCAGTTTACTGTGGTCGGGGTTGGAGACGAAGTTTACGACCGTCGGTTGGATGAAATTGCAGAGAAGCTAAGGTCTCTTGAATCCCAAAACTCTCTAGGTTTTGATGTCATGGACATGGGATTGGTGGAAGGGGTGAGAATTCCTCACAAGTTCAAACCCCTGTGTTTTGAAAGATACAATGGCACATCCTGCCCACACACCCACCTTTAGTCTTTCCTGGGGAGATTGAAATCTTACACCATGGACGAGAAGCTGTGGATGTTTTACTTCGACGATAGCTTGACAGGGGAATCCCGAGAATGGTACTCCCACTTGACCAGAGCCACAGTGAGAAACTGGAAAGACTTGGCTGAAGCTTTCATCCGTCAGTATCAGTATAATCTGGACATGGCTCCAAACAGAACCCTTCTGATGGGAATGTCACAATCTTCTCGTGAAAGCTTTAGAGAGTATGCCCAAAGATGGAGGCAACTAGCTGCTGCTATTCAACCCCCAATATCAGAAAGGGAGATGGCAGACATGTTCATGAATACTCTCCAGGGTACCTATATTGACAGATTGGCTATATTTTCTTCCACCAGCTTTGCAGATGTGGTGATAGCTGGGGAGAGAATTGAGAGCCTACTGAAGATGGGAAAGATCTACGACAACGATGCCAGTTCAAGAAGTGCAAGGAATCCATTTGTTGGGCCCCATAGATCTGGTGAAACAAATTATGTGCACATGGGAAGAGGGAGACCCCAATATCTTCCCAGATCAGTTGCTGCAGTCACTATTCCTACTCCACTTCCTCAATATACTCAACAACCACAACACTTCCCTCAGTAGCCACAGTTTCCTCAACAAAGATCTTACAACAATAACAACAATCAACAACAACACCCTTTTCAACAGCGGCCATCTCAGATCAACAGGGTGATTGACCCTATTCCAATGCCATATGCCACGTTGCTGCCACAACTCCTAAAGCTCAATCTGGTTGAGTTAAGGACATTGGCTCCACCTGATCCTCAGAACCTTCCGATAAATTACGATGTCAATGCTAGGTGTGCTTTTCATTCTAACACACCTGGTCACTCCACGGAAAAATGCAGGGCTCTGCATATGAAGGTTCAGGATTTGGTAGATTCAAAGGCCCTGTACTTTGCACCACCTCCTAATGTCATGAAAAATCCTATGCCAAGCCACAGTGGGCCAAGGATTAATGCTATAGAGGAAGGCTCACCCATGATTTTAATAGAAGATATTGCAAGTATTCAGACACCTCTGGCAGAGGTCAAAGCCCATCTTATGAAATGCCAAGTGTTTCCAGGTTGTGAGGCCTGTTGTGAATCTTGCAAGATTTCCGTGAATGGGTGTGAAAGCTTGAGGAATGGCATCAATTATTTGATTAAAGAAGGCATTCTGCAAATAACCACAACTGCTTCTATAACACCAGCAACTCCTTGTACAAATGATTCTTCTACAACTGCAACAACAATTGTTCCTACTGATTCGTCTACAACTTCAGCAACCATTCCTTCCGTCACTTCAACCAACAACAATTCATTTGCACCCACTTCTACAAGTTCAGCAACCGCTGGCAACGACGTCTCCACAGTTACTATTTATTATGACCCTACAATGGTCCCGAATTCCAGCAACTTTCAATAACAATCTCAGCAACAGTTTCAGCAACAATCAAGCTTCAATTCGTCACCACCAACATCCACCAGAAGTCCTGTCACTATCTTCTATGATCCACATACAATAATGGTTCCAACATCAGCTGCTGTGAGCCCAGTCACCATCACGGTGCTAGGGCCAATTCCATATGATAAAGACAGTGTTGTACCATGGCATTATGGTGCTGGCCTTTACTGCAACGGAGAAAAAGTCCTTCTTGATTCTTCTGTTCACACTCCCCAAGTGGATAATGTCAGGGGAGGCGGAGGCTTCACCCGGAGCGGACACCTCTTCACGTCACAAGCTCCAAGAACCAACACTGAGGCAGAGGCTGCTGCCAAAGCCAAAGGGAAAAGTGTGATACCTGAAGAATCTGCATCAAAAGAGACTCATAAATCATCCTTCGATCAGGATGTGGATGAATTTATGAGGATAACTAAAAGAAGTGACTATAAAGTTGTGGATCAGCTCCACCAGACTCCTTCTAAGATCTCTATACTATCCCTGCTGTTGTGTTCCGAAGCCCATCGGGATGCATTACTCAAAGTTCTGCATGCTGCCTACGTGCCAGAAGAGATCACAATGAATCAGCTTGAAACAGTGGTGTCTAATGTCAATAATAGCCATGGGCTAGGTTTCACTGATGCTGATTTGACAACAGAAGGACGTCATAACAACAAAGCTTTGCACATCACCCTAGAGTGCAAAGGAGTTGTACTCTCTCATGTTCTTATAGACACTGGGTCCTCACTCAATGTCTTGCCGAAGAAAGCTCTTGTCAAGCTCGAATATGATGGAATAGCTCTCCGACCAAGCAATCTTGTGGTCAGGGCTTTTGATGGCTCCAAGAGGTCTGTTCTTGGAGAGGTGGAGCTTCCTGTGATAATCGGTCCGCAGGTCTTTCAGACTACTTTCTATGTGATGGACATACAGCCGGCCTACAACTGTTTGTTGGGTCGACCATGGATTCATGATGCTGGCGCAGTTACGTCGATCCTTCACCAGAAATTGAAATATGAGTGGGAAGGACGGATTATCACCATCTGCGGTGAAGAGGACATCTTTGTTAGCCATCTGGCTACATACAAATACATTGAGATGGATGGTGAAATCCATGAAACTATGAGCCAAGGGTTCGAGGCCCTGAATGTCAATGAGGCGACGACTAAAGTATTTGTTGAATCCCAGGAAGACAGGATGGGTACTTCAATTGTCTCCTATCAGCAAGCCCAGAAGGTTGTTGAAGATGGTAATGCCCAAGGCTGGGGAAAGCTGCTGCCAGTGGAGAAGAAGGAGGATAGATTAGGTTTGGGTTACAGACCATTCCGACAAGATCAATCAGAGGCTGCAAAAGAGTCCAAGTTCATCAGTGGGGGGATGCTCACCCAAAATGTTGTTAACAACCTGGAAGACGAGGCGGAAAGCGACCTCAACCTGGAGAGCTGGATACGTCCAAGGGTTACTCCTGCAGAGTAATTATTATTTCCTGCCTTTTTTAGCATGCATCAAGTCCTGCATCTTGCCAAAGGTGTCAAGATTCATTTTGTAATAGGGCCATATTGTAATTTTGTGCAAATGAATTATCAATGAATATCAGACATCTTTTGCAAACAAGTCTTTTTTTTGCTCACTGTCTTTTCATTTTTTTTTACTTTTGTACAAAACAATAAAATGTCAATGTTTTCAAAATAAATAACTTCATATTCACTTTTCTAAACAAGATTAAAATTGATCACTAAAACGAACAAATCTTAACCCTTGCAGAGATTACCCTCCAGATTGCACCGACAACAGCACTGCTACGACCTTGTATGACTTTGATAATCCAATTAATCAAGATGATGAAGGGGTTGAAGAAGACTGCGAGTTACCTGAAGAGTTAGCCAGATTGTTGAGGCAAGAAGAGAAAGTGATCACTCCTCATCAGGAGGAGGTTGAGACAGTTAATCTTGGTACCGAAGAGGATTTGAAAGAAGTGAAGATTGGGGCCGGTTTGCAAGCTTCAGTAAAAGAACAACTCATTGATATGCTTCGAGAATACGTCAACGTCTTTGATTGGTCCTATCAAGACATGCCAGGTCTGGATACGGATATTGTGCTGCATAAGCTGCCTTTGAAAGAAGATTGCCCTCCAGTGAAACAGAAGCTACGCCGTACTCGTCCAGATATGGCCATGAAGATTAAAGAAGAAGTACAAAAACAATGGGATGCCGGTTTCCTTACTATAACTAGTTACCCGCCGTGGGTTGCTAGCATTGTACCAGAGCCTAAGAAGGATGACAAAGTACGGATGTGTGTAGATTACCGGGATCTGAATAGAGCTAGCCCGAAGGATGATTTCCCATTACCTCACATTGATGTGTTGGTCGACAACACAGCTCAGTTCTCGGTGTTTTCCTTCATGGATGGTTTTTCTGGGTATAATCAGATAAGAATGTCACCCGAAGACATGGAGAAAACAACCTTCATCACACCTTGGGGCACATTTTGTTACAAGGTAATTCCTTTTGGACTGAAGAACGCCGGCGCCACTTATCAACGGGCTATGGTAACATTATTCCACGACATGATCCATACAAAAATTGAATGCTACGTGGATGACATGATTGCCAAGTCCCTCACTGAAGAAGATCATCTGGTAAATCTGCTGAAGTTGTTCAAGCGTCTGAGAAAGTATCAGCTGAAGCTAAACCCCAACAAGTGCACATTCGGGGTACGGTCCGGTAAGCTGCTGGGATTTATCGTAAGTGAAAAAGGAATTGAAGTTGATCCTGACAAAGTCAAAGCCATTCAGGAGATGCCTGCACCTAGGACTGAAAAGGAAGTTCGGGGGTTCTTAGGTAGATTGAACTACATCTCAAGGTTCATATCTCATCTCACCGCAACCTGTGAGCCCCTGTTCAAGTTGTTAAGAAAGGAACAAACGGTCTAGTGGAACGAATATTGTCAGAAGGCCTTTGACAAAATCAAGGAGTACCGACAAGAACCTCCGATTCTTATGCCTCTAATTGAAGGAAGACCTCTAATAATGTACCTGACAGTATTAGAAGGATCAATAGGGTGTGTGATGGGCCAGCATGACGAGTCTGGTCGAAAAGAGTATGCAATATACTACCTAAGCAAAAAGTTTACCGACTATGAACAACGTTATTCACTGCTCGTGAAAACTTGATGTGCTTTAGCGTGGGCTGCTCGCCGATTAAGACAGTATATGTTGACTCACACTACTTTGTTGATCTCAAAAATAGACCCCGTCAAGTACATATTTGAGAAGCCAACACTTACCGGAAGGGTTGCAAGATGGAAAATGATTCTGACAGAATATGACATTCAGTACACATCCCAAAAGGCCATCAAAGGCAGTGTACTGTCTGACTATGTAGCTGAGCAACCCATTGATGATTATCATCCCATGAGGTTTGACTTTCCCGATGAAGACATCATGTACCTAAAAGTAAAAGATCAAGAAGAGCCCGTTCACACTGAGGGGTCTGACCTAGAAGAAGAATGGACTATGATGTTTGATGGGGCTGTCAATATGAATGGTCGTGGAGTTGGTGCAGTGCTCATTACACCTAAAGGAGTTCACATGCCTTTCTAACAACGAAGCATCTATCATGGGTCTTGAGGAAGCCATTGACCACAGGATCAAAGCATTAACTGTATTTGGGGATTTAACTTTGGTAATCAATCAGACCAACGACAAATGGTACACTCACCAAGAGCATCTGATTCCATACCGTTACTATACGAGGAGATTATTGATTTTCTTCACAACAGTCAAACTTGAGTATATCCCTCGAGATGAAAATCAGTTCGCAGATGCTTTAGCTACCATTTTCTCCATGATCAAGGTTCAAACTGCAAATTTTGTGCCTCGGATTTCGGTATCCAGACTAGACCGACCAGCATACGTATTCTCCGTGGACATTGCTAAAGATGACAAGCCTTGGTTCCATGACATCAAGTGATTCTTAGAGGATCAAACATACCCACCTGGGGCATCATCTAATGATAAGAAGACATTGAGAAGACTGGCCGGTAGTTTCTTCCTTAATGCTGATGGCTCATTATACAAGCGAAACTTTGACATGGTGCTACTCAGATGTGTTGATAAGAAAGAAGCAGACTTGCTGATTCACGAGGTGCATGAAGGATCTTTTGGTACCCATGTTGGAGGACATGCAATGGCTAAGAAATTGTTAAGATCAGGGTATAACTGGATTACGATGGATGTAGACTGTTGTGCCTACGCCAGAAAATGCCACAAATGCCAGATCTATGCAGACAAAGTGCATGTACCTCCAAATCCTTTGAACATGATGTCTTCACCTTGGCCCTTCGCCGTGTGGGGCATTGATATGATTGGAAAGATCGAACCGACTGCTTCAAAGGGCCATAGATTCATCTTGGTAGCCATTGATTACTTCACCAAATGGGTTAAAGCAGCTTCATATGCAAATGTCACCAGACAAGTGGTAGCCAGATTCCTGAAAAGAGACATCATCTGTCGATATGGAGTTCCCGAGCGAATCATTACTGATAATGGTTCCAATTTGAATAACAAAATGATGGCAGAGCTGTGTCGGGACTTCAAAATTCAACATCACAACTCTTCTCCTTACAGGCCAAAGATGAATGGTGCTGTTGAGGCAGCTAACAAAAATATCAAGAAGATTGTGCAGAAGATGGTGGTTACTTACAAAGACTGGCATGAGATGATACCATTTGCCTTGCATGGGTACCGAACATCAATCAGAGCATCCACTGGGGAAACTCCTTATCAGTTGGTATATGGTATGGAAGTTGTCCTGCCTGTTGAAGTTGAACTACCCTCCTTACGGGTACTGATGGATGTAAAGCTGAATGAAGCAGAATAGGTCCAATCGCGGTACAATCAACTGAATCTGATCGAAGAAAAGAGATTACTCACTATCTGTCATGGGCAGTTATATCAGAAAAGAATGAAGAAAGCCTTCGATCAGAAAGTCAGGCTTCGGGAATACCAAGTGGGAGATCTTGTGCTGAAAAAACTTTTTCCTCCACATACAGACCACAGGGGCAAATGGACTCCAAACTACGATGGTCCATTCATAGTAAAGAAAGTTTTCTCTGGTGGAGCACTGATGCTCACTACTATGGATGGTGAAGATTTCTTGTCCCCTGTGAATTCAAATGCAGTTAAAAAAATACTTCGCATAAAATGACCCGCTGGACATAAAAACAGAATGTAAGTCCAGGCAAAAATAGGGCATCCCGGCGAGTCAAAAACAGAATAAAAGACTCTGGCAAAAATAAGGGAAAATTAAAAAAATGTACACCCGCTGAGTTGAAAAGCCGCATTGGACAGCTTAGGCAAAAATGGGTATCCCGGTGGATTGAAAACCCGAAAGGCGCGATCCATGCAAAATCAGGGAATAAGCGAATAACTGCATTCTGAATTCATCTGTATCATTTACAATATGGCAAGCTTCGAAAGGATAAAGCATTAGTCAGAATCAATTTTCTTCAGAACACAAGACGAGAAGAACGTTAAGGTCATACATGTCATAGCGAAGGAAGCTCACCGGAGCGTCGTCAACATTGCCAACACCTTTACTTTTTCAATTTATACCAATCTCCTCATTCTAGGGGATTTGTTTCTTTGACTGTATTTGCTAATTCAGGGCACTCATATTAATAAAATCAGAGTTTTCAGTCACACCTCGTTTTGCACATTTTTGTTTCGTTTGCAAAATGTCCAGTATTCATAATATAGTATTTGCATAAAACAAATGAGCCATTCTTAATAAATGCTTGCAGGAAATATATTTACTTTCAGGAATATCTAACTCCTATGATGGAATCCGGTAAGGGATACCTCGGGATGCTTGTGCGTTTCTCTTGTCTTAACAGATTGCAGGTATTCAATATGCAGTATGGGGCATGCCAAGCACACTTCCCTAGCATACCTCTTCCCCAAGCAATATCTGGAATGCTTTTCCCCAGCGGAATTGTCAAAGCCTCCTTATCCCTAGCACAGGTCTATTCAACAGGAGCGTCCCCAACCAATCTCCCCACGGAATTTCCAGCCTCTCTCCAGAAGAGCAATGTTCGAAACTCTTACACAACAAAGTGACGGAAACTTCCTTCTCCCCAGCTGATTTCTCCTTACAGGATAGATCTATCAATGATCTATTTCCCCAAGCAGAGCTATATCTCCAGATCTACCAATGATCTCTTCCCCAGCTGGGACATCCCTCCAAGCAGATCAGCCGGAGATCTTTTCTTCAATGGGATCCGAATCCCATATCGGTTTCTCTTTTGCATAATCATAACATTCGCATCATAAATCACCGAAATAAGCGTAGCATTCCTTCTAATACGGAGCATTACGGAAAAAATCAAACATTTTCATGATCACAAGCCAGGTTCGAGCCAGTCACCTGCAATTACCATCAGTATTTCATCAACAATATATGTAAAAACTCAAATCCCTCGCAAATAAAAGCCAAAGCGTCCCCTTTGCACTCTCAAACACAAATGCCTGTCCATGTATACCCTTTTCGACACTCGTCTGTGTCATATCATTTCCCTGCAGATATAAGCCAAAACACCCTCTTTGCATTCTCAGATACAGATACCTATACATACTCTACTGATACTCGTCCGTATCATGGTCCTAAGGATGCTCGTCCGCATCTTTAATCTAAACACAGCGTCAAAAAACACATATACCTTTTATTTCTTGAGCATAAACACTCGTCCGTGTTTACCATTCCTCAGTAAGCCACCAACAAAGCAACTTTTCTTCTATCCGACATTCGTCCTATGTCGCGATACTTTCGGCAGCCGTCCCCTGCCAGGTGATCGTCCTTCACCTTTGGATGACCGTCCCTCATCCTTTCCCCAGCGGAGTCTCCATTATTGGAAACCTTTTATATCCGGCATTCGTCCTATGTCGTGATAAAGAGCAGCCGTCCCCTGTTAGGTGATCGTCCTTCACCTTTTGATGACCGTCCCTCATCATTTTATCCGATGGTCGTCCCCATCGTTGATTTTGTTATCCAACATTCGTCATATGTCGTGATAAACCCCGAGAGCAGCCGTACCCTGCTAGGTAATCGTCCTTCACCTCTTGATGATCGTCCTTCATCATGCTTATCCGATGGCCTTCCCCATCGTCGATCTTTTCTATCCGACATTCGTCCTATGTCGTGATAAAGAGCAGCCGTCCCCTGCTAGGTGATCGTTCTTCACCTTTGATGACCGTCCCTCATCAATATTTCATTTATTCTTTAAACCGATGACCGTCCCCATTGTTGTTTACCCTTACTTTGCAAACCTGATGGCCGTCCCCATCATTACCTTTACTTTAATCCCCGGAGAACCTTGTTCCTTTACCTGATGGTCGTCCCCGTCATGATCTCTTTACTTCCCTAGCTTGTCGGCCGTCCCCGTCATTGTTTTACTTACCGCTTTATCCCCAACAGTCGTCCTCTGCTCGATGGTCGTCCTCCATCACCTTCATTTGATAATCATGCTATACCACCTTTTACAATTTATATCCCTTTTCTTCTTCAATTCAGCGAGTGCAAATTTCGGACTGTTTTTGGTATTCAACCACAAGTTATCTTGTTTGTCTGTTAAGTCGGGTGCTTACACCCTGCACAGCTAACTCATGTTTGAATAGGGGCAGATGTAAACACCCCAAATTTTCCCTCACTCATATCACACCATGGCTTGTGATCTTTCATTTTTGCATTAGCATAAGCATTACATCTCATATTGCATTTTTGCTTCATCTGCATAGTTCAAGTTCATCTGCATCTAAGGTTTGTGATCTGATCAATCCAAGAGTCCATCTGAGCCACTCCAAAGGCCTCAAAGCATTCCAAGAGGGTCCATGTGTGTTCTATCATCATATTATGTCCCTCAAAGTTCAAAGAAGTCAAGAAATCATAAGAACTGGCAAGGCATGGAAGTAGAGCTAGGGTTTTCACTACACAAATGACAAAAATTAGGGTTTTGGTTTCAGAGGCCTCAACTCCAAATTTTTGGGCCATTCTTGTTTCTTATGTTCTTAAGATGTTATAAGGATCATGTGTACCAAGTTTGATGAAGAAATTCATTATGGAAGTCATCTGTTCACTGAGTAACTTCTTGAGCAAGTCAGAGCAAAATCAGGGCATCTGAGGCCCCCAACCATGGAACCAAGGGGGTATTTTCATCAAATTGAAGTTATATGATCTTTATTTGATCATTGAAGTGCTTGGAAGTTAACAAAATTTAAGAAATTTGAGCTAAACCAAAAGTTGCAAAAAATGGAAATGACTTGTAATGTAAACTTTCCATTTTGGGAAAGTTTTTCAACCTCCTCTTTCTTGATCAAAAATGTTTCAAATGAAAAATTCTTGGTCAGGAAAGTTGTAGATTAGATCTTTCCCTTTTCAAAAAGTACAAGAACATGTTCTAATTCAATATGGAACTCAAGTTATGATCCTTCAAAGTTGGCAAAAATCCTATAATTTTCAAGAATGCACCAAAGAGGATTTTTTGCAAAACCATTTGCCAAGGCTTCTAATGACTTCTAATGTTCCCAAAATGTGACATAACATGATCAAGCAACTTCAAAATATCAGAATTGGCCCAAGAATTATGCATTTTTATGCCTTGAACTTCAAGAAATTCCAAAGGGGCCAAAACTTCTCAAAATTGCAAAATGGTATAGATCTTTCTATCCACTTGTGCCAGCATGCCAAATCTGATTCATAAGCTTTCCTTAATCTCAGCTGAGCCCAGCCATGCCCAAATCCAGACATGCCATGTGCCCATACCTCAAGTACAACCAACCTTGACTTTTTTGCAAATGAAGCCATACCAATCAGCATAGCCCACAACAACTCTTCTGACCTATCAAAGCTTCACATACATGCCCTAAGGATCACATTTCATCACATCTTGGAGTTGGAATCATCGCACACATTCAGATTCACAAAATCCTCAAGAAACTTCATTTCTTCGAAACTCCTAAACCAACCATCAAAACTTCAAGCAAACTTCACCAATCATCTCCATACATCCTCTAGATCATTTCCCAACCATTAAACAAACATAAAACCTCAAGAATCAAAAACACGATTTCACCCCCCTCTGAACCGAAACTTCAAAAACAGCCCAAATAAATTCATTCCAAGCATCAAAGCATCCTCAGGAGGTCCATTGGAGTTGATTGGCACCAAGGAGAGGCCTAGATAGCTCAGATTGAGAAAGCTCAAGCTCAGGTATCATCAAGAACAAATTTTCCAGAACTTGTATTTTTTGTTATAGAAATGTTCTTCATGCTTCACCGATCACACTGCACCTTTTACTTTTGAAAATGGTTGAATATTGAGCCTGTATCGTGCTTCTGAAACTTTTGCAGTTTTTATGTTTTGATTCGAATCTTGTGTTTGATGCAATATAAATGTGGTTTGAGGGTTGATTCTTGTTTAGGATGAGTAGGAGAGTGAATCTAGAGAGTTAGAGCTCCTAATTTAGCCTAGAGAAGAAGTTGGAACTTTGGTCTCGCCGGAGAAGATGACTGGAGCTTGCCCCGGTCACCTGAAAGTCATTAGGGAACTAATTAGGGTTTAGGGGGTCAGTTTGAATTTGAGCCATTGGATCTTGCTTAGCGTGTTTTTTAAGGGTCCAGATCATTTCAGTTAACCCTAATTTTCAATTAATTAAATTAATCAAATAATTAGCTCAGTTTGAATCTCCACCCTTGGATTTGGCGCGCAGTCAACTCCCTCCAATTTTTTTTTGAACCTGGACCACTGGATGCGCATACTTCCTCTTTTATTCATTTTATTTTCTTTTTAATTCATTTCTCTTTCTCATTTTATTTAAAAAACTTAGAAAAATACCAAAAATATTTCCTTTTGCATTTTTGTTTAAAATAATTTTCTTAATCAGAAAATGATTTTTATTTTATTTTTTGCATATAAAAAGTATTTTTAAAATATTTAAATGTTCATCTTAATTAATTAATGGAAATTAATTAATTAAAATAGCATTTAGGTTTCTAAAAATTACCAAAAAAATTATGTTGCATCTTAACACATTTAGAAACATTTTCAAACCCTTCATACAAATTTCTTTTTGGTTTTGATCATAACTTAACAATTTGCTTTGAATTTAGGGTTCATAAAATCATATTTAAACCCTAACCTTTGAAAAATCTTTTCTACCTAACCATGAAGGGTTTGGAGATGTTTCTTTTTGCATTGTTTCACACATATCATGTAGTATCTAGGATATATTTGGCATGAATTTATCTTTCATTTTCAATTTGTTTGGAATTTTACATTGAGGATCACCCAAAAAACCCTAGAAACTTAGAAAATTCATAACTCCTTCTAGGTTTAGCTTCTGACCTCCCCCTTTTGATGGTAACCTAGTATAGGTTTAGGAATCCTTTGAGTGCATTTTCAATTTTTTATAATGTCATTTTCTTCTGTCTTGGTCATTTGCATCTCATGTTGCCATGTAACCCTAATATTTCATCTTTACTTGCATCTTACATTGTATTGCATGAACATATAAACTTGCCATGCCATTATAAATATTTGTATGCCATCTTAGACATCTTAAGACATTGCTTGAACATTGCTTGATCATTTATTCATACATTTGCTATGCTTTGCATCCATTACATTTCATGAACATCCATGTGTTTACATGCTTCCTACATGTTTCATTTGCATTCATTTTCTTGTATGATCACTCACATGCATCTTGTATCTCTTTGCATCATATCATAGCATCATCTGCATCATGTACATGCTTCTGGTCTTGGTCTTTACCCTTTCATATGCATCATTTCATTTCATTCCTTTCATATAGCATCTTGCACTAACTTTTCAGGTAAATGGTAAGTTTGTTTGGGAGGTGGATTTGCCTTCACCTCCCACTTCTTCTCATACTTTCATATTGCATCCTTGCTGAATTTTTGTTTATCCTTGAGTGAGCTTGCTCACTTGTGCTTCTCTTCTTTTCTTCCTTTAAGTTACTTATCTTCTTAGGAAGTAAGTAACTTATTCTTCTGCTTCCTCCTCCTTCCATCTTACTTCTCCTTGGTGGCTTCCTTGAAGACTTCTTCTCTTAAGCCTCACAAACCCTAGGACTTCCAAGCATGATAATTTCTAGGACTTATTAGTTTCCTTAGACATTTTCCTTTGGGTATTCTTTGTGTCTCTCTTCTCATCTCATCATTAGAGACTAAACCTTTAAGGTTTTAGGACCTTGGAATTAGGGTTATGCCTGCATCCTTATCTTAGGATGGAGTGTATAACTTTAATCTTAAGTGTTAAACCCTTAATCTGTTTAAACCTCTTAATCAATCCATCTAATAATCACTAAGACTTCATCTTGTAACTTGGGCCTTACATTAGGGTTCTAATTCTTCCTTTATGGTTAAGAAGGACTAACCCTAGTGTTTAATGGGCAAGTCCCCCTCATGTTGTCTTACAAATCATAAAACTCATTTCTTAATTTCACCTCTATTTAAAATCCATTTAATAAAGGCTTGTTTTGTCATGAATTTAATCCCTAACCATGGATTAAGTTGAGGTATCTTCCTCAGCTTAAGTGTTCTCATCTATTATCCTTATATTAGGATGGTGTAATGAGTTCACTAATCTGTGATTAGAGATTAAACTCATTACTTAACACTAAACAAAAAAGCCAAAAAACATCTTAATAATTACAAGTAGGTTAATGATCTTAATCCTACATCATTATGGTAATTAAGTCGAGATGCTTATCTCATACTTAAGTATTCTCATTATCCCTAATCAGGGAGGATATAATGAGTTTACAACCCTTGATTTAGGCTTAAGCTCATTAACTTATGCAAAAACACCAAAAACAATAAAAGATTGAAAACAAAAAAAACAAACAATAATTGTCTCCTTCGGGATTCTTTTCTCATCACACTCATTCATAAGCGAGAACTCGCTTTTTCCGTCTAATGCAAGACAGTTAGCACTCGAGCCAGACGAGTCATACACTTGAGCATAGACAAGCAAGCAGTTCACCAGTCAATTTATCTTCCAGTCTCTTTGAGTCGAACTACAGTGTTCTGACTTCCTCATTGCACGAGAGGATATGTAGGCATAACTTAACAGTTATCGAACAAAATCTCTTTGTCATCCCCCTCTTTCAACATTCTTTTTTTTGAGCCTCAATTCCTGAGCAATTCACACCTTTTTGCACTGACACCTGTATATCCTTTTCCAGCTTTTGCACACAGATAGCAAATACACCTACCCCTTTAAGCATAATCTTTTAAGCGTGGATCCCGTCGAGTACGACGGACAATCTGGGTGCTAATACCTTGCCAGGTTGTAACCAATCCCCTTTCTCAATTTCTCTGGTTCGCGATCGTCTTATCCATCCTTTTCTAGGTTTATGCAACATTACCTTTCCTCCGGGATAAAAATGCCTATCTGGAGACTCTATTCATTTCATTCCATCTTCTCCTTTCACCGACCGTTCGCGTCGGCACCCTATCTCACCATGTGTCTTTTCGGGGGAGCGATAATCAACATACCAAATTCAACCTTCTCAGAGAA
Source organism: Lathyrus aphaca (assembly GCA_963966055.1). Taxonomy (NCBI): domain Eukaryota; kingdom Viridiplantae; phylum Streptophyta; class Magnoliopsida; order Fabales; family Fabaceae; genus Lathyrus; species Lathyrus aphaca. The sequence continues at coordinate 183,100,302 of OZ014520.1, forward strand.
GAGAGTGAGGGATATTCCAAACTGGTATAACTATAATTTCCTTTCTCTCAAATTTTTCACTTGTTAGGATATCTTTTATGCATTATCATTACATGTTACACTTATACCCATTGATGTTTGGACTGAACACAATAATGTGTATAAGAGAAACTGTATCTTCCTTTTTTGAGTTCAATTAGCAAGGAAGTTATTCATATCTTAAGAAAAGTAAAACAATATTGTAGCTTACTATCAATATTATTATGGTACTAAACGTTGTTCATCTACACTGTAGTTAATTGATTTTAAATTTTACTTGGTATGAGACAGTGTTTGGAAATTCTGGACTAAAATGAAACCTATTTTTTATATATAAATGTGACATATCAATTTCAAATAGCTTCTTGACTTGGGGATCAAGATAAGGAACATGCAAATAACCTGTCTAACTTGAAAAATTCGTTTAACTGAAAGAGCAGATAATATGTCACGACTTAGAAAGAGACCATACACATAAACAAATCTAGATATTAGAAATGAGCATTACAGATAGAAGTTATAGTTCTTTGTGAAGGAACTTAATTGTAATGCTTGTTTTCCATTTTGGATGCTTTGTTATGAAACTCTTCTGTAGATTTAGGAAGACTCATGACATGGTTAATAAATAATTCTTTGTTTTCCACTTTGGATGATTTTGTACTTTTTCTATAATTATTTCATATGAGCAAGCAAAATTGAGAAATGCTAAAACTAATAGGTTATTTTTTCGCAATGAAACTTTCGTGTCGGATTCACTCTAGGGGAGGGTATGGTTATATATTCAGTAGCATATGTTGACGGAAGTCGTGGTCGAAGGCCTGTGGCCCATAGATTGAGTTTTGTTGAGATGGTTGTCCCTTATGAAGATCCAAACAATCCTCATTATAGGAAAAACGCTTTTGATGTCGGGGAATATGGCCTCGGTAAAAATGCTCATCCACTCAAGAAGGTCAATGCATTTATTTTTATATGTTCCAACCATTCATTAATATCTTCATTTTCTCTGCTTTTTATTTTCTTTGGTTTACATGTAATCAAATCTATTTTTTCGCAATTCCGTTATTTCAGGGTTGTGATTGATTAGGCTATATCAAGTACTTCAATGTGCACTTCACCAACTTTTATGGAGGCATCAAAACTATATAATTTTGTTTGTGTGCATGAAGAAGATCATGGTATGTTATGGAAGCATCAAGATTGGAGAACAGGTTTAGTTGAAGTTGGACGGTTTAGAAGGCTGACTGTGTCTTTTGTATGCACTGTGTCTCACTATGAGTTGTAAACACCCCAAATTTTCCCTCACTCATTTCACCATGGCTTATGATCTTTTCATTTGCATAAGTTCAATCATATCATCTCATAGTGCATTTTTGCTTCACTGCATTGGTTCTAAGTCACCTGCATCTAGGGTTTGTGATCTGAGCAATCCAAGAGCCATCTGAGCCACTCCAAAGGCCTTCAATCATCTCAAGAGGGTCCATGTATGTTCAAACATCATATTATATCCTCCAAAGATCAAGGAAGTCAAATAATCACAAGAACTGAGAAAGGCATGGAAGCAGAGCCAGGTTTAACTGCACAGATGACCTAAAATTAGGGTTTTGGTTTCAGAGGCCATAACTCCAAATTTTTTAGTCATTCTTGTTTCTATTGGTCTCTATATGTTATGAGGATCATGCCTATCAATTTTCATGAAGATATTCAATGGGGAAGGCATCTGATCAATATATGACTTCTGGTGCAAGTCAGTGCAAAATCAGGGCATCTGAGGCCCCCAATCATCCAACCAAAGGGTATTCTCCTTCATTTTGAGTGTGTATGATCTTTATTTGATCTTAGAAGATGTTAGAAGTTCACAAAGTTGAAGAATTTCAAGCCATTTGCAAAGTTGCCTTTTTGGGAAAGTGACTTGTAATGAAAACTTGCCATTTTGGGAAAGTTTTTCAACCTCCTCTTTTTGATTCAAAAATGCTTCAAATGAAAAATTCTTGGTCATGAAAGTTGTAGATTGGATCCTCCCATTTTCAAAAAGTATAAGAACTCATTCTAATTCATTTTTGATCAAAAGTTATGGCCCTGCAAAGTTGGACAAAATCACTAAATTTTCACTTTTACACCAAAGAGGGAAACTTGCAAATTCACATGCCAAGCATTTCTATGACTTCAAAATGACTTCTAAGCATTACATAAACACAACACATGACCTAAAAATCAGAATGGCCCAAAGAATTACTCATTTTCATGCCTTGATCATTAAGAAATCCAAAAGGGGCCAAAACTCCATGAAATTGCAAAATGACCCAAAGCTTCTCATCCACTTGTGCCAGCTGCCAAAAGTGACTTCCATGGACCTCCTTGAAGCAAGCTGATTCGAACCATGCCCTTGTACCATGACTGAACCAGCCCATACCTTCACTTACATAAATGTTGACTTTATGCAATTTGAGCCATACCAATCAAACTGAGCCACACCAACTACTCTGACCAATCACAACTTCACATACATGCCTCAAGGATCACATTTCACACAATCTTGGAGCCTGAAACCAGAGCATCACCATAGTTCACAAAAACTCCCTCTTTTCATTTTCATTCGAGTCTCATCACACAAGCCTCAAACCTCAAAACAAACTTCACAGAACAACTCACCATGATCCACTGATCATTTCCCAACCATCACTTTGCCCTAAAAAGCCCAGAATCAAAAACACGATTCCCACATTTCACAAACTGAACCACTGCCATTTTCATTTTGAGGCCATATAAACTCCAGCTAAGCCTCACAAACACTTGGGGGAGATCATTGGAGCTTGTTTGAAGCAAGGAACTGGCCAGAAAACACCATTTTCGAAAGCTTCAGTTCAGGTATCATCAAGAACTTTTTTTCCAGAAACGTGTTTTTAAGTTTCTAATTGATTGTCCATGATTCACTGATGATCCTGATGTGTTTATTTTTGAAAATGATCAAGTATTAAGCATGTATTGAGTTTCTGAAATTTCTGCCATGTTTTCCGTTTTGCTCTCATTCACGAATTTGATGATGAATAAATGATTTTTGGTAAGTGATTCTTGTTGGGGTTGACGTGGGGATCATTTCTGGAAAGTTAGAGAGCTTGGGGATGCGTAGAGAGTGAGATAGCATAAGTGACTCGTCGGAGAAGATGACCGGAACACTGTTTCGGTCACCTGAAAGTGATTAGGGTTCAGATTAGGGTTAATGCCATAATTAGCGTAGTTTGAATTCTGGCCCTTGGATGACGCGCGAAGTCAATTCCCTCCCTTTCTTGTTTGAATCCTGACCCCCAGATCTGATTACTTTCATTAATTGATATTTTAATTTCATTTTAATTGACTTTTCTTTATCATTTTATTAAAAATAGCAAAATACATTGAAAAATTCTGAAAATTTTTATCAAACCTTTTATTAATTTTCAGAACCCAAAAATATTTTTATTTTTATTTTTTGCATCAAAAATTATTTTTAAATCATTTAAATGTTTATTTTTAATTAGTTAATGGAAATTAATTAATTAAAAATACATTTAGGTATTTAAAAATCACCAAAAAATTCACATAGCATTTTAAAGCATTTAGAAACATTATCAAACTCTTCAAACAAATTTATTTCTGGTTCTTGACCTACTTTGCCATTTTTCATTGGAATAAAAGTTATTAAAAGGCAATATTTTGGTCTTAACTTAGAAAAATTCATTCTGCCTAACCATGAAGAGTTTGATGATGGTTCTTCTTGCATTGCATTCTTCATATCATGTAGTTTCTAGGGTAAATTTGGTTTGAATTTATCTTTCATTTTCAATTTGATGTGCATTTTTCCTTTTGAGGTGCCTTAAAACCCTAGCAAACTTGAGAAAATCATAACTCCCATTAGGATAAGAGTTAGGTCTCCCCCTTTGGGTAGTGAACTTATGTAGGGTTAGGCTTCCTTTGATCCCATTTTCAATTTTTTATCATGTCATTTGCTTCTGGTTTTGAATTTGGTATTGCATGTTGTGTATAAACCCTAATTTTTGCCTTCATTTGCATCCATCTTTCATTTGCTTGCATACATGAACTTGCCATGACATTTTATGCATCAACATGGCATATAAGACATCTTAGGACATATTAGAATCATGATTGATCATTGCATCATTCATATGCCATGTTATGCATTCATTTCATTCCATATGCATTCATGAACTTTTATGCCTCCTTTCATGCTTCATTTGCATCTTCATTGTTTGTATGATCATCCTCAACTCTTGACATGTGTTTGCATCATCTCTTAGAATCATTAACATCATGTTCTTGCTTCTGACTTTGGTTTGCATCATGGCATTTCATCTTATTTTCATTGTATTTCATCTTATTGTTATTAACTTTTCAGGTGGTAAGTGTTTGAGAAGTGAATTTGCCTTCACTTCTCATAATCTCTTCTCATATCTCTTCATGCATTCATTGCTGCATTTTGTATTTGCTTTAGAGTGATATTGCTCATTCATGTTCCCTCTTCACCTTCTTTCTTCAGGAAACTTGTCTTCATAAGTGAAGCAAGTTGTCCTGCTTCTTGCTGCTTCTCCTCCTTGCATCTGCTTCTTCCTTGGTGGCTTCTCTGAAGATCTTTCTCTCTTAAACCTCACAAACCCTAGGAACATCCAAGCATGATCACAATTAGGGTTTGATTAGTCCCCCATTAGTTTTACCTTTGTTTCATCTTTGAGTCTTCTCTTCTCATCTCTTAATCAAGGACTAAACCTTAAAGGTTTTAAGGCTTTGTGATTAGGGTTATGCCTGTATCCTTCTATTAGGATGGAGTGTATAACTTTAATCCTAAGTGTTAATCCCTTAATGTGTTTAAATACTTTAATCAATTCACCTAATAATCACTAAGACATCAAGCTTGTAACTTGGGCCTTGCATTAGGGTTCTAATTCTTCCTTAATTGGTTAAGAAGGACTAACCCTAGTGTTAATGGACAAGTCCCCCTCAAGTTGTCTTACAAACCATAAAACCCACTTCTTAATCCTACCCTTAATTAAAATCCACTTTAATAAAGGCTTTTTTTGTCATGAGATTAATCCCTAATCATGGATTAAGTTGAAGCATCTTCCTCAGCTTAAATGTTCTCATCTATTATCCTTCTATTAGGATGGTGTAATGGGTCCATTAAATTCTTGATTATGGATTAAACTCATTACTTAACACTGAACAAAGAACTCCAAAAACATCTAAATAATTACAAGTAGGTTAATGATCTTAATCCTACATCATGGTAATTAAGTGTGAGGTGCTTACTTCATACTTAAGGTATTCTCATTACCCCTAATCAGAGGGAGGATGTGATGAGTTTACTAACCCTTAGTTTAGGCTTAAGCTCATTTTCTTATGACAAACTTCAAAAAGAAATAAAAGCTTGAAAACACAAAAACAAACAATAATCGTCTCCCCTGGGATTCTTTTCTCATCTCATTCACTCACAAACGAGAACTTGCTTCCTCCGTCTAATGCAAGACAGTTTGCACCTGAGCCAGACAGGTCATACGCTTGAGCATAGGCAAGTAAGCAGTTCACAAGTCAATTTATCTTTCAGTGTCTTTGAGTCGAACTACGGTGTTCTGACTTCCTCATTGCACGAGAGGATACGTAGGCATAACTTAACTGTTATCGAACAAAAGTCTATGTATATTTCCCCCTCTTCCAGCATTATTCTTTAAGCCTCATAGTCTTGAGCTTCACATCCTGTTCTTACACTGACACTCTATATATTTCACTTCACTTTCTTCCAGCACTGACACTTGCATTTTTTCCAGCTTTGATACACAAATTGCACTGACACTACCACTTTAAAACACAAATCTTTCAAGCGTGGATCCCGTCGAGTACGAAGGACAATCTGGGTGCTAATACTTTCCCAGGTTGTAACCAACCCCCTTTCTCAGTTTCTCTAGTTCGCAACCGTCTTATCCATCTTTCTTAGGTCTATGCAGCATTACCTTTCCTTAGGGATAAAAATGCCTAGCTGGCGACTCTTTTCAGTTCATCTTCATGTTCCTCTTTCGCCGACCGTTCGCGTCTGTACCCCTCTTGGCCCTGTGTCATTTGGTGGGAGCGACAGCTTGGCGACTCTGCTGGGGACCCTTATACTGCAACCAGGGCTTCTGGTTCTTTTTGTGGGTTCCTCCTAGCGTTTGTTTGATTTGTGTTTACTGGGGTGTTATGTGATAATTGTTTTTATTTATTTGCTTTATTTATTGCTTTATGTACAACTTTATTTATTGCTTTCTTTACAGTCTTATGCATATTTCATACTGTCATTATCATTGCTGGATATGGCTTCTGTTTTGGTGGGTGGGGTTCCATTGAGAGTTTGAGGTCCTATACCTGGGACCTGAGAGACACCTAGGCTAGAGTGGTTCATGTTCTTTCCCATTCCATTTCGGTCTGGTGCGGGAATATGAAACACGGTTCAGATGTGGGTTTCTTCTTGAGAACTCTGTGCTACAGATTTCCTGTAGTGCTAGGGCTATCTGGGAAGCCTGCTAAGTCTGGATGACCTTTATTTATGACCTTCAGAAACTGAGGTGAATTAGAGGAGGATCTTTTATGGGTATTGTAAACACTGTACCTCCGGGTTGGAAGTGTTTACACTTCTCATAACTGGTCCAAGTCTGAGGATCCTTGTTCTAGAACACTACCTGTGAGGGGGTTGGGCTGTTTACAGGTTTGCAGGTACACTTGGTCACATCATACCTTGTCTTTGTTTTGATAAGAGTACTCCACTTTGGACAGTTCTTGTGATTTAACCCTGGACATGTGACTCTTTATTTGAGTCCTCCACCTTGGTTACTGGATTTTTGAGCCTCCATCTGGACTTTTGAACATACATGGACTTATATCAGGACAGATAATCAGATCCAGCTTGATCATAAACCCTTGCATATCATTTGCATATATCATCATTGCATCATTTAACATTTGTTTATTTGTTTTTCAGGGTATCCACATTATATCTGGTTTGGTTTTGACCCCTTCTTCTGCATAGACCTTTGCTTCATCAGTTATCTGCTTCAGTTATTTTCATCATCACCAGCATTAGCCTGTCAGTGGCTCATCTCTAGTATCAGCCTTGATCTTCATCAGCACCTATCTTCCTCCTCTTCAACATTTATGACTACTCCCAGGAAGAGCAACATATCCTACCATTTCTTTGAACCTGTGTTGACTGGCATCAGGCAAGTCCAGTCACTTATCACCCCTGACCATATCCCATTGTTTAGAGAGCATTATGGAGGTATTCTGGATATGGTTACGGGCCTTGACCCTTCTCAGAGGAGCATGATGCACACCTGCCTGCAGTTTTATGACCCTCCTTTAAGATGCTTCACCTTCCCAGACTTTCAGCTAGGGCCTTTGCTGGAAGAGTTTTCCTCATTGATTGGAGTACCTATCAGAGGTGGAATCCCCTTCAACCCAGAGATGCCTGCTCCCAGCAATGGAGAATTGGCAAAAGCATTGTACCTGGAGCCTGCTTTGATTGAGCAGAGTATGACAACAAAAGCTGGGATTCCTGGTTTGCACTTGGACTTCTTGATTTCTCAGGCCATCCTGAAGGCCTCCTTGGGAGAGTGGAGGGTAGTCTGTGCACTTTTAGCCCTCAGCATATATGGGGTTATACTGTTTGCAGATGAGCCCAAATTTGTCAGCAAGAATTCCATTCATCTGTTTCTTCTGAGGAACCCAGTACCCACATTACTGGGAGATTTCTACTACTCCATCCATCAGAGGAATGAGAAAAAAAGGGGGAAGTTAGTGAGATGTTGTGCTCCTTTGTTTCACACCTGGCTGCTTAGACACCTACCTAAGTCAGATGCTTTCTTGAACCCTCACCAACAGAAGAATTGGGCCAAGAGACTCATTGCTTTGACTTCAGATGATATTAGATGGTGCACCCAGAGCACCAAGGGCAAGGACATCATCACCAGCTGTGGACAATACCCAAATGTACCTCTAATAGGAGTAAAGGGTTGCATCAACTACAATCCTTTGCTGTTTAAAAGACAACTGGGCTATGCTTTGGTTCACCCTCCTAGAGTGCAGGATTTAGCTGAGACCCTGTATTGTGAAGTGAAACCTAATTTGGCTGCTGTTAGACAAGCATCCTGGGCTTGGGACAACATCCAGACAAAAGGGATGGCTATTCTTGGAAGGTGTAATAATGTTACTTCAGCTCAATACTATGACTGGTCCCGTACTAGAGCTCAGATTACTGGAATGCCTTTCACCTTGGAAGACATGCCTGGACCCTCTACAGTACAGCCAGCAGCAACTGTCAGCCTGGAAGAATTTGAGAAGCTGAAGGAAAGAAATGAGAACCTATCTCAAGCTTTAAAGAAGACCCTTTGGGAAAGGAGTGATGGTCGACTGGACATTGAGAGATTGGAAAAGCTCAAGGTGGAGCATCTTGCCAAAATTGAGAAGACAGAGGATTACATAAGGAAAGCAAGGGATGGGGAACAAATATTGAAGAATGCCTGTAAAGAAGCCAAATTTCAGAAGGCTAGGACTGAGCTCTATCTGCAAGAGAGTCAGGCTAGGTGGGTCAGGATCACTGAAGCCCGTACACAAGAAGACCAGAAGACTCAAGCCAAGATTGAACAACTAGAAGCCAATGAGAAAAAGCAGCAGGAAGCTTTGTTGGCAGCCCAGAAGGAGATTTCAGAGTTGAAGCTCAGGGCAGGATTGAAGAGATCAAAGGACCAGGACAGGCATAAGAAGCTGACCACTGCCATTGCTACCAGGAACCTCCTCATTAGGACTATTACAGAGCACCCAGCTGGTTCAGTGACTGAGGCACTCCTGAAGGAGGTCAGAGAGGATGAGTTTGGGATGGGTGTTTGACCTTTTGTTTGTTGTTATTTCCATTTGATGTACTTTTTCTTTTTGATGTATTTTGACCCTCCATGGGCATGTGTTGTAAAACAAACTATGTTTGGTTCACCATTTGTAATATATTTCAGTTTGTTCTCATTTGGGTTTTCTCTCAACAACATCAAACATCTTCCTCGAGGTCTGGAAAGGTCAAAACCAAGAACCAAATCGGATACCTTGGAAAATAAATAAGCATACTGCATTTCATACTAACTTTGTGTTTGTTTTGTAGGTTTTGTTATTATTTGTTTCTAACTTTGTTGTGATCTCAGGAAACATTGCTCGTCGCCGAGTGTTCCCTATCAACCGCACGCACCGGTACCCGACTCGCAACAACCTTCCCGGTATTCAAATGGAACAAGTACAACAGGATCTGACTGAGGTCAGAAATCAGATGGCTAATGAGAGATTGGAGATGAGGAATCAGATGTCTCAATTCATGGCTGTGATGACTGGCTTAGCCCAGAGTCAAGAAAGGTTAAGAGAGCTGGTGGAAAGACAAACTCCTGAGGAGCCTCATCTTGGGACAGGAGGAACTAATAACAATGAACGGGGCCAGCCTCGCATTGATCCACCAGTATTTGGACCTCATCTGGAACCAAAAGCTAACATCCCGAGAAATGTGCAAGGTAATACTGCTGGAGGGAGAATCTTGCAGGAGGATCCCCAAGAAGAGCAGTTTACTGTTATGGGAGCTGGAGATGAAGTATATGACAAGAGATTGGACGAAATTGCTGAGAAGTTAAGGTCTTTGGAGTCTCAGAATTCTTTGGGCTTCGATGTGATGGACATGGGGCTGGTGGATGGGGTGAGAATTCCCCACAAATTCAAACCCCCTTGCTTTGAAAAGTATAATGGTACCTCTTGTCCTCGCACTCATCTGCAGTCTTTTCTGGGAAGACTTAAAGCTTATACTATGGATGAAAAGTTGTGGATGTTCTACTTTGAAGATAATCTGACTGGGGCTTCGAGGGAGTGGTATTCACACTTGTCTAGAGCCACCATAAGATGTTGGAAAGATTTGGATGAAGCTTTCATCCGTCAATATCAGTACAATCTGGACATGGCTCCTAACAGGACCCTCCTAATGGGAATGTCTCAATCCTCCCGAGAAAGCTTCAGGGAATATGCCCAAAGGTGGAGACAACTTGATGCTGCTGTCCAACCACCCATGTCAGAAAGAGAAATGGCTGACATGTTCATGAACACGTTGCAAGGGACTTATATTGATAGATTGGCTGCCTTCTCCTCTACCAGTTTTGCTGATGTGGTCATAGCTGGTGAAAGAATTGAAAGTCTACTGAAGATGGGCAAAATTTCTGACAGTGGTGCAAGTTCATCTAGTAATTCCAGAAAGCCTTTTGTGGGACCCCGAAGAGCCGGTGAGACCAATTCCATTCATGGAAGCAGGGGCAGACCTCAATATGTTCACCAGTCAGTAGCCGCTGTTACCATTCCAGCTCCGATTCCTCAACAATCAGTATATCCTCAACAACAACAACCACAGTATCAACAGCAAGTTCAGTATCCACAACAGAGAACCTACAACAGTAGCAACAACAACCAACAACAGTGTCCTTTCCAACAAAGACCATCATAAGAAAACAGGGTAATTGACCCAATCCCAATGCCGTATGCTGCACTCTTGCCACAACTCCTGAAGCTCAACCTGGTTGATTTAAGGACATTGGCACCTCCAGATCCTCTTAATTTGCCAAATAACTATGATGCCAATGCCAGGTGTGCATTCCGCTCAAACGCACCGGGGTATAATACTGAAAAGTGCAGGGCCTTACAGATGAAAGTCCAAGACCTAGTAGACTCAAAAGCTCTCAACTTTGCACCTCCTCCGAATGTCACAAGGAATCCAATGCCTAGTCACAACGGGCCTAGGATTAATGCTATTGAGGAAGGCAGACCATTCACCTTGATCACCAGTGTTGCACAAATTCGAACACCTTTGGTTGAAATCAAAGCCCATCTTTTAGAATGCCAGGTGTTCCCTGGGTGTGAGCTCGGCTGCAGGTATTGCTATATTGCAGTCAATGGGTGTGAAAGGCTGAGAAACGGCATCGATGGTCTTATTAAGGATGGTATCCTTCAGATTACGACAACGACGCCTACAAATTCAACAATTCCTTCACCGGCAATCACAGATACTCCTACAACGTCAGCAACCATTGTTCCAACATATTCTACTACAACTCCAACAACCGCTCAATCGATCACTTCAATAGACGCAAGTTCAGTCACCATTCCTGCTACAACTTTAACACCCATCCAGTCAACAGTACCTTCTACAACATCAGCAATAATTGATGAAAGTGTCTCAACGGTTACCATATACTATGACCCTGCAAACATCCCTCCCAACAACCCACAAAATGTTACTCCTGTCAGAGCACCAGTCACCATATACTATGATCCACACACCATTGTGGTCCCTTCTGCAGCTGCTATCAGTCCAGTCACTATCACAGTGCCTGGGCCAGTTCCTTACGAAAGTAGTAATGCCATCCCTTGGCATTATGGTTCAGATCTGTACTGCGAGGGGCAGAAAATCACTTTAGAATCATCAACTTCTTCACCTCAGATTAACAACGTGGGGGGAGGCGGAGGATTCACTAGAAGCGGAAGTCTCTTTGCCTCGCAAATTCCAAGACCCGTTGCCGAAGCAGAAGCTGCTGCTAAGGCAAAAGGGAAGAGCATGGTGCAAGAAGAACTAGTTGCTAAAGAATCTTTGAAGACTCCTTTTGATCAAGAGGTTGATGAATTCATGAGAATCATAAAGAAAAGTGATTACAAGGTGGTAGACCAGCTTCACCAAACACCTTCCAAGATCTCCATTTTATCACTGCTAATGTGCTCCGAGGCTCATCGGAACGCACTATTGAAGGTCCTGCACGCAGCTTACGTGTCGGAGGAGATTACCGTCAATCAGTTAGAGGCTGTGGTTGGAAATGTCAACGCTAGTAATGGACTAGGATTTACCAACACTGATCTGACAACGGAAGATCGCAATCACAACAAGGCTTTGGACATTACCTTGGAGTGTAAGGGTGCAGTTCTTTCTCACGTACTGGTGGACACAGGGTCATCCCTCAATGTCCTACCCAAGAAAGCCCTTGTGAAGCTGGAGTACGATGGATTGGCACTACGCCCAAGTAACTTGGTAGTGAGAGCCTTTGATGGTTCTAAAAGATCAGTTCTGGGAGAAATAGAATTGCCTATAATGATTGGCCCACATGTTTTCAAAACGACCTTCTTTGTGATGGATATACAGCCTGCCTACAGCTGCCTATTGGGTAGACCATGGATCCACGCCGCTGGCGCCGTGACGTCAACCCTTCACCAGAAGTTAAAATTCGAGTGGGAAGGCCAAGTCATTACTATTTGTGGGGAGGAGGATATTTTTGTTAGCCAGCTGGCTACTTTCAAGTACATTGAGATGGATGGGGTGATCCATGAAACCATGAGCCAAGGGTTTGAGGCCCTTAATATCAATGAAACATCTGCTGTGCTTGGGACCTCCATTACATCATATCAAAAAGCCCGGAAGGTTGTTGAGGAAGGTATCGCTCAAGGTCGGGGCAAGTTGCTGCCCGTGGAGAAGAAAGAAGACCGATTCGGGTTGGGTTACAAACCAATTCAACAAGATCAATCAGAGGCTGCAAAGGAGCTCAAGTTTATTAGCGGGGGGATGCTCACCCCGGATGTTGTGAATAGCTTGGAAGATGAGTCAGAAGACGAACGCAACATGGAAAGTTGGATACGTCCAAGGACCCCGGGGAGCCATGTCTCAAACTGGTCTTCCCAGGAAATTATAAGGGTTACTCCCGCAGAGTAATTATTATTTCCTGTATTTTAAGCATGCATCAAGTCCTGCATCTTGCCCAAGATGTCAGGGCTCATTTTGTAATTGGGCCATCTTGTATTTTGTGCAAAGATTAATTAATGAATATCAGGACATCTTTTGCAAATGAGTCTTTTCTTTTCCGCTCACTGTTTTTCATTTTTCCTTTTTGTACAAAAATAAAATGGCAATGTTTTTCAAAACGAATAACTTCATTTTCACTTTTTCTAAATAAGAGAAAACTGATCACTAAAATGAACAAATCTAAACCCTTGCAGAAAGTGCCCTCCAGACTGCACCGACAACAACACTGCTATGACTTTGTATGACTTTGACAATCCAATCAATCAAGCTGACGAAGGGGTTGAAGAAGATTATGAGCTACCTGAAGAGCTAGTCAGGTTGTTGAGACAAGAGGAGAAGGTTATCACTCCTCATCAGGAGGAGGTTGAGACGGTTAATCTTGGTACAGAAGAAGATTTGAAAGAAGTTAAGATCGGGGCCTGCCTGCAAGATTCAGTAAAAGAGCAATTGATTGACATGCTTCGGGAGTATGTGGATGTTTTTGCTTGGTCATATCAGGATATGCCAGGGTTGGACACCGACATTGTCATGCACAAGCTGCCGCTGAAAGAAGATTGCCCACCAGTAAAACAGAAGTTGCGCCGTACTCGCCCAGATATGGCAATGAAGATAAAAGAAGAAGTACGGAAGCAGTGGGACGCCGGTTTCCTTGCTGTGACTAGTTATCCGTCGTGGGTTGCTAATATTGTACCTGTGCCTAAGAAAGATGGCAAGGTGAGAATGTGTGTGGATTACCGGGATCTAAACATAGCCAGCCCGGAGGATGACTTCCCTCTACCTCACATTGATGTATTGGTGGATAATACGACTCAGTTCTCGGTATTCTCCTTCATGGATGGATTTTCAGGATATAATCAGATTAAAATGTCGCCTGAAGACATGGAGAAGACAACCTTTATCACACCCTGGGGAACATTCTGTTATAAGGTGATGCCATTCGGATTGAAGAATGCGGGTGCCACTTATCAACGGGCTATGGTAATATTATTCCATGACATGATCCACAAAGAAATTGAATGTTATGTGGATGACATGATTGCCAAGTCCCTCACAGAAGAAGACCACCTGGTGAATCTGTTGAAGTTATTCAAGCGTCTGAGGAAGTACCAATTGAAGTTAAACCCCAACAAATGCACATTCGGGGTGCGATCCGGTAAGCTGCTAGGATTTATCGTAAGTGAAAAAGGGATTGAAGTTGACCCTGATAAAGTTAAAGCCATTCAAGAAATTCCTGCACCGAAGACTGAAAAAGAAGTTCGGGGGTTCTTAGGAAGATTGAACTACATTTCACGGTTCATATCTCACCTTACCGCAACCTGTGAACCTTTGTTCAAATTGTTAAGAAAAGAACAAACAGTCAGGTGGAACGAAGACGGCCAGAGGGCTTTTGAAAAAATCAAGGAATATTTACAAGAGCCTCCGATCCTTATGCCTCCAGTTGAAGGAAGACCTCTAATCATGTACTTGACAGTATTAGAAGAGTCAATGGGGTGTGTGTTGGGCCAGCATGACGAGTCTGGTCGAAGAGAGTATGCAATATACTACCTAAGCAAAAAGTTTACCGACTGTGAACAACGTTATTCACTGCTCGAGAAAACTTGCTGTGCTTTAGCGTGGGCTGCTCGCCGACTAAGGCAGTATATGTTAACCCACACCACTTTATTGATATCCAAGATGGACCCAGTTAAGTACATTTTTGAGAAGCCAGCACTTACCGGACGGGTTGCAAGATGGCAAATGATCCTCACAGAGTATGATATTCAGTACACCTCCCAGAAGGCCATCAAAGGCAGTGTATTGTCTGATTACCTTGCTGAGCAACCCATTGATGATTACCATCCTATGAGATTCGAATTCCCTGATGAAGACATCATGTTCATAAGAGCTAAGGATCATGAAGAGCCTATTCACACTGAAGGGCCTGACCCAGAAGAAGAATGGACTATGATGTTTGATGGGGCTGTTAATATGAATGGTCGTGGTGTTGGAGCAGTACTCATTACACCTAAAGGAGTTCACATGCCTTTCTCGGCAAAACTCACCTTTAACTGCACTAACAACGAAGCTGAATACGAAGCTTGTATCATGGGTCTTGAGGAAGCCATTGACCTCAGGATCAAGACTTTAACTGTGTTCGGAGATTCAGCTCTGGTAATTAATCAAACCAACGGCAAATGGTACACCCACCAAGATCATCTAGTACCTTATCGGGATTATACAAGGAGGTTACTGACTTTCTTCACAACAGTCAAGCATGAGTATATCCCTCGAGATGAAAATCAGTTTGCAGATGCTCTGGCTACCATTTCATCCATGATCAAGGTTCAAGCTGCCAACTTTGTGCCTCGGATTTCAGTATCTAGACTTGACAGACTAGCGTATGTATTCTCAGCAGATGTTGTCAAAGATGATAAGCCTTGGTTTCATGATATCAAATGCTTCTTGGAAGATCAAACATACCCACCTGGGGCATCTTCCAATGATAAGAAGACATTAAGGAGGCTGGCTGGTAGTTTCTTCCTGAACGCTGATGGTTCCCCGTATAAGAGAAACTTTGATATGGTACTTCTCAGATGTGTTGATAAGGCAGAAGCAGGCTTGTTGATGCGTGAGGTGCATGAAGGATCTTTTGGTACCCATGCAGGAGGGCATGCAATGGCTAAAAAGTTGTTGAGATCAGGCTATTACTGGATCACAATGGATGCGGACTGTTGTGCTTATGCCAGAAAATGCCATAAATGCCAGATTTATGCGGATAAAGTGCATGTGCCTCCGAATCCTCTGAATATGATGTCTTCACCCTGGCCCTTTGCCATGTGGGGCATCAATATGATTGGCAAGATTGAACCGAATGCTTCAAATGGCCACAGATTCATCCTGGTAGCCATTGACTATTTTACCAAGTGGGTTGAAGCAGCTTCATATGCAAACGTCACCAGGCAAGTGGTAGCCCGATTTCTGAAGAGAGACATCATCTGTCGGTATGGAGTGCCCGAGCGAATCATTACTGATAATGGTTCCAACTTGAACAATAAAATGATGGCAGAACTGTGTCGGGACTTCAAGATCCAACATCACAACTCTTCTCCTTACAGGCCAAAGATGAATGGTGTTGTAGAGGCAGCTAACAAAAATATCAAGAAGATTGTGCAAAAGATGGTGGTCACATACAAAGACTGGCATGAAATGCTACCATTTGCCTTGCATGGTGTTGCACCCCAAAATTTGCCCTCACAATACAAGACTTTGTGTACTAAGAAGGTTCACAAGGTTCACAAGATTCACAACACTTACAAGACCTTTCATGAGGTTCATGAAGTTTACAAGTCACTTTATGAGGTTCACAAGGTTCACAAGATTCACAATGCTTACAAAACCTTTCATGAGGTTCATGAAGTCTACAAGTCACTTTATGAGGTTCACAAGGTTCACAATACCTCCCATAAGGTTCACAAGACATTTTATGGTGGTTCACAAGGTTCACAAAGTTCACAATTGGTCAGAAGAGTTGACAATTCCCTCAGACAATGCACCTCCTAAGCAGTGCATCCAAAACTAGGGTTTTGACTTTAATCAGGCTAAATGGACTTTCAAGACTTCAAGTGAGCTTCATAACATCTTATATGTGTGTAAGAACCCCCATGTCAAGTTTCAAGACTTTTCTCAAAAGTTTGCTCAGTCAAATGATCAGATAAGTAAAAATCAGTCAAAGCAGTTAAAAAGTCAAACTGAGGTCAACTGGGGTCAAACCAAAGTCAAACTTCATGATTTTTTGCCAACATCAAGTATATTAAGTAAAATTCATCATTTGATCAAGGGTTTATCATGATTCATCAAGGGGATTTCAGATCATCAAGAATCAGGAGTTTCTAAATTAGGGTTTCCTCAGTAAAAGTCAACTGAACTTTGACCAGCCATAACTTTCACATACTTCATCACCAAGTCTCCACTCAAAGCTCATATTGAAGGAAATTGAATTCTCTACAACTTTGTGTCTCACAAGCCATGCCCAAAAATGCTTCATTTGGAAGGTATGAGCTAAGACATTATAGGTCCTTTTGAAAATCAACAAAAAGTCAACAGCTTCAAAAGGGCATAACTTGAGAATGGTAAATGATATGGACATGAAACCAGTGGGGTTGGTTAGAGGACTCTTCAAGCTTTCGAAAATGTCCAAGAACACCCTCATAGCATTAAAATTGAAGGATGTGTGCCCTTACAAAGTTGGGAAATTTTTGGGAGGTTTATGAAGAAAATAGGGTCTTAAAACCAAATTCTTCCAAATGGGCTGAACTTTTTGTGACCCAAGGTGTTCCATGACATCATGCACGAAATTTATTTAATATTTTCATAATTTTATTTTATTTATATTATTTATTATGATTTTTTATATTAAAAATCATTTTAAATTCAAATAAAATATAAAATATGAAGATTTAAAATATATTTTGATTCTAGAAAGTCATAAACCTTGATTGAATTAGATTGATATGAAAATTATGATGATTGTCTTAAAATAACAATGTTATATCAAAAAATATTTGAATTTTAAGACATTATCTTTTTCAATCTTCAATGATCAAAAAGTCCAAAGAATGATCACATATTTTGACCTAATTCCATCCACTATAAGTACATAAACATATCACAAGCATAGGGACAAAAAAATTGGAGCCTCCAAAGGTAAGAACAAAGTTTCAAAATTCATCCTAAGAACACAAATTCGGTTTGATACCTAGAGCTACTTTCAAGACAAACCAAAGGTTGCAACTTGTTCCTTGGAGTTCATAGATCAATTCTGGATAATAACATTGTCCATTCATGTCCTAATTCGCACAAACCGAATGCATCCCTTTCATATTCTAAGTTTTTTCGATTTGATTGATTTATGCTTTGATATTGAAAACTAATTATAGATTTGTGTTTGTTGTGATGTTTAGAAGCTTTTTGAATGGATTAATTCAGTTATTGTGGACTGTATCGAATTTTGCCATTGCTAGGGTTTGGAGTTTCAAAACGGGAACCAAGCATTTAGGACCTTAAAACAAATTCTAAGACCATGGCTGTGACGTCTTGAGGAAGAAGAAGACCCTTGGCGCGAAATTCTGATTTGAATAACACGTTTATTTTATTATGAATTGTTTTCTATTATATTTCAATTATGTAGCAATGACTCAGATGGCAAGCATGCGCGTGAATGGAAGTCAAGACAAGGGTTCGAATCCCAGCCCCAGGTAAGTCCCTTTTTCTCATTTTTTTTTTCTTATTTCATTTAATTTATTTATATTATATTTAATTAATGTATAAATATTGAAGTAAAAATGTTATTACTATTTTCTTATTTATAATTCAAAATCTTGTTAAAATTTAAACTTTATTAAAATTATCTAACATTTATTTTATTATATTATAAATTAATTAATTGTATTTAGATTAATTCATAAAACCTAATTATGTATATAAATCCTAATTTTCTAAAACCTAAAATATCTTGTAAAAACCCTAATTAATTTTTATAAATCCTAATAATTTTCACAAATCCTAATTTTCTTCTATTTAAAATTTAACTCTATTATAATTTTTAATTTATTGTTTAATTATGTATATATATTATATAATTTGTTTATAATTTAATTCTTGTATATAAATATGCTTAGAATAATTAGAATTCTTAACTTAATTTTTGTGAATATAATTATATGATTATTCAATTATAATTAATCCTATTTTCATAATATATATATATATATATATATATATATATATATATATATATATATATATATATATATATATATATTCCATAATTTGTTCATAATTCTTACATGTAAATAATTTTTAATATATGTTTAAAAAATAACAAAAACTTGTTAATCTAATATAATTTATTTTCATAATATGTTTATAATTAACCTAATTTTTATAGCATTTAAAACTTTATGATAATTAATTGGTTATATTTTCTTCTTAATCTTAAATAATAATTGTTCATAAAAATTTGATCTTTTAATTATTATGCTAATATTCTTATTTATTTTATCATTAATGCTATTTATTTTCATATCTATTTTATTATTACTAACCCCATTTAGATATATTGTGATTTATTATTATCATTATTACTAACCCCATTGTGATTTATTATTATTATTATTATTATTTCACTAACCCAATTATTATTATTATTATTATTATTTATTTTTGCTTATTTTGCTTTAATTATTATTATCATGTAATTGTTCCTTTGATGTAATATTTAGTAGTAATGTTTAAATATTTATTTTATGTCATGGTTAGTAAAAATAGGGAGTGTAAACATGTATGTTATTTAAAATTAATTTAGATCACTAAATGTAAAAGATAAATAAAATTGTACACTCACACACGTAAGTTGATCTTTGATCGCCATCTCACTTTCTAGGGTTACCTCTCACTGTTGCCTAATCAAAAGGTCAAGTAGGGTGTATAAAGCAAAAGTCCCTCAAAAATAAAGTCATCTAGTCCCTTAACAACAAAAGATCAAGTCCCTTAATGGTTGCCTTCGTAATGATCTTGTCCCTTTCGAATAATGATGACAGTCCCTCCAAAAATGCTTAATATACCCTACAGTTGCCTACAAACACAAATGACCCTTCATATGTCCCTTACATCCAAGGTAATGACTACCTATTCCTTAATAATAGGGATAGTCTTACCATTTAAAGGATAAAGAACAGAAAGACTTAAACTTTAGGGTAGGTTCCTCATAGTTACTTGCTCACTATTCAAACTTTTCAAACACTTCACAAATTTCAAACAATTTTTCAAACACAAGTTTTTTACGCATCCGTACATGGATCATTATTAAACTCTTATGAAAATTTCTATCCACACACTTCACATTTCAAAAACGATTCAAAGTGAGCTAAGTAACTAAGAGCCCATGGATAACCATGGATGTAAAGGGTGCTAACACCTTCCCTTTACATAACCTACCCCCGGACCCAAAAATCTTTTAAAAGGTCTTTCCTGTTATTTTATGCCTTTCCTTTGGATAAAATAAAAGTCGGTGGCGACTCTTGCTATCCGCAACATAACTAAAGTCAGTTCTCCCACCGTGTTACAGAACTGGCGACTCTGCTGGGGATTTAATATTAAAGAGGGGTACCCTTAGGAATTAGATGACTCTTAAATTGTTTGCCTTGTTTGCTTTATACTTACTTGTTGGGCTCTTATGTGTGAAAGATCCTAACCCGGATCTAGTGTACCTTAGGTAAATGGCAATAGACCAAGGAAACTGTACGGCGTATACCGATATGGTTGATCTGGTGGCCATAGTTAGTGTGACTTCTTGGTTGGTGCTTATGTTCCTTAAGTCAAGTTGAGGATAATATGAGGCTGCCATATGTTGTCAATGCACTAACTAACTTTTAGAACCCTAGTTATCCCATATTGGCCTTTAGAAAGTAGTGAGATAACCGGCTTTAGTGAAGACTGAAGTTGGTTAATACTCGATACTACGCTCATTGAGATCCTAAACTTGGAGGGTTTTGGTTGGCAAGTAAGTTGCCTACTGAACAACCACCCTTGTGAAGGATCAATGATATTGAGATCCCTTAGAACATGGTTACTTTATAGGACATGATGAACCAACTAACTTCAGGGGAGGGTACTTACCTTTGAACCTCATGCAAGCCTTTAAACCTAGGGCTATGGTGTGACTTGTTTGTGTGTGCCACATGTTTGTGATTGAACATAACATCATGACATCATCATGCATCATAAGCATAGCATTTTCACTAACCATTTCAAGGACCAAAGGATTTATCTTTGTTCTTTGTTGCAGGTCATGGCTTCTGCTCGTAGAAACACTATCAGGATCAACTTTGTGGGCATACCTGCCAAGCTTAAAGAGTTGGTTTCTCAAGTGTCTGATCATTCCCAGTTCATCAAGAGACATGGTCACCTATTGGATCTAGTCACTTCAGGGTTCAATGAAGACATGATGAGTGTTCTGTTTCAGTTCTTTGACCCTAAGCACCATTGCTTTACATTCCCTGACTATCAGCTGGTTCCTACAATGGAGGAGTTCTCAAAACTTCTGGGTGTACCTGTTCTTGATCAAAGACCCTTCACAGGCTTGGAGAAGGAGCTTAAACCAGAGGTTATTGCTGCAGCTCTACATCTGAAGAAGTCTGACATTGTTCTAGAAACGAGAAGCGGAGTTAAGGGTATTCTTGCCAAGGTGTTGATAGAAAAAGCTCAGTTATTCTTGAAGGCCATGAGCTATGATGCTTTTGAGGAGATCTTAGCCTTTCTGATTTATGGCTTAGTATTGTTTCCCAATCCAGATCAGTTCATAGACGTCCATGCCATCAACATATTCCTGAGTCACAATCCAGTGCCTACATTGCTTGGAGACATTCTACATTCTCTTCACACCCGTACTACAAGGGCAAGAGGAACTTTGATATGCTGCACACCTTTGCTTTCTAGGTGGTTTATTTCTCACCTTCCTCGCTCAGTAATGAAGAATGAGCAAGGGTTCAGATGGTCCAAGAGGATCATGTCACTTTCTCACTCAGATATCCATTGGTGCTCCAGATTTATGGAGAATATCACTATCATTGACCGTTGTGGGGAGTTTCCTAATGTGCCACTTCTAGGCATAAGAGGAGGCATCACCTACAACCCCTTTCTAGCTTTACGACAGTTTGGTTACGCCCGGAGTGATGGTCCTCATGACATGTTAATTCGGGGCATTGTGTTTGACTACGGCAACGATCTTCAAGGTTACCGTCAGAGATTCATACGAGCTTGGGGAAAAGTAAACAGGGTTGACAGCAAGACACTGGAGCCTAAGTACACTATTCCTATGGAAGCTTATCTCAGATGGGTGCGATCTCGTGCTCAGACTCTCATGATGTCATATCCTGCTATCCTGCCAGTTACCATGGAACCTGTTGCTGAAGGAGACACTGCTTATACCATCCTTCACCTTGTAAACACCCCAAATTTGCCCTCACCCATTTCACCATGGCTTGTGATCATTTCATATGCATGAACACAATCATATCATCTCATATCTCAATTTTGAGTCACTGCATTGGTTCTAAGTCATCTGCACCTAGGGTTTGTGATCTGAGCAATCCAAGAGCCCCTTGAGCCACTTCAAAGGCAACCAATCACTTCAGAGGGACCCATGTGTGTTCATCTATCATATTACATCCTCTCAAAGTCAAAAATTCCAAAGAATCACAAGAACTAGGGTTTGAATGGATGCAGAGCCAAGTTTGACTGCACAGTTGACCTAAAAATTAGGGTTTTGGTTTCAGAGGCCATAACTCCAATTTTTTTGGTCATTCTTGTTTCCATTGGTCTCTATATGGTATAGGGAGTATGCATATCAATTTTCATGAAGAAATTCCATGGGGAAGTCATCTGATCAAGGGTTGACTTTCTGGACAAGTCAGTGCAAAATCAGGGCATCTGAGGCCCCCAATGACCCAACCAATGGTTGATCTTCATCATTTTGAGTGTATATGATATTTATTTGATCATGGAAGAAGGTTGAAGTTCACAAAAATCAAGAATTTGGAAGTTTTGCAAATGTTGACTTTTTGGGCATAGTTGACTTTTCAAGAATGCCTCATTTTTGGTCATTTTTCAAGCCTTAATTCTTGATCCAAAAATGCTTCAAATGGAAAAACTTTGGTCATGAAAGTTGTAGATCTCATCTTTCCCTTTTCAAAAAGTACAAGAACATGATCAAATTCTCCTTGGATCAAAAGTTATGGTGTGACAAAGTTGGTAAAAATCATTGATTTTCAAGGCATGCTTCAAATGTGAATTTTGCAAAACCATGAACCAATGCCTTTTGTAACCTCTAATTCACTTCAAACCATGACATAAACATTCTACATGTCCTAAAAAGTCATAATTGGACCAAAAATCACATGTGTGTAGTTCATGTAACAAGACTTTTTTTCATGAAGTTCAAAAAGGTGACAACTTGCAAAACCATCATGATGCTTCTCTCCACTTGATGCATTGGCTGCTAGACCTTCCCAACATCACACACACACCATGCTGCACCAGAACCATGCCTTGTACTAGCCTAGATCATGAGCCATACTTCTCTTACACAAAAGGTGGACTTTGAGCAAAAGCAAACTTACCAATCACTATAGGCCAGGTCACATCATCTGACCTATAGGATTAAAATACAATATCCTTTGGCAAGCAAAATATAACAAGAGGCAAGGCTGAAACAAGACATAGCAACATATACACCAAAACACACCATTTTGCAAATTGCTTCGAATCTCTCTGCCCAGCCATCAAACATCCAAACTATTTTCACACCTCAACTCACCATGCTTCATTGAGCTCAAAGCAACCAAGAACCAGGCCTGAAACAAGCTGTAACCTCACTTCACCATTTTCACCCCAAGTTGCAGTTTCTTTCGAAACTCTCACCATAGCTCACAAACATCAAAACAAACTCCATAAACCTTCTCCACTCATCATCAGGACCACACAGAACCACTCACATTGGCCTGAAGCTGCTTGCATCACCATTGCCATTTCCAACTGAGCTTGAGCAGAAGCTGCTCAAACTCTTCACACAGCCAACATAAACTTCTCCAAAGCATTCAAACATCATCTGGGGACCAAGTAGAGTGGATTGCACTGAAGGAAGTGGCCAGAAAGTCATCAGAGTGAAAGCTTCGAATCTCAGGTAGCTCAAGAAATATTTTTCCAGAAATCATTTCTTTTGTTCTAAACTTGTTCTTTGTGTCTTCCTGATCATGAATATGCCTTTGGTTTTGCAAATGGTGTTGAAATGAGAGTTTAATTGCTCTCTGAAACTTGCGTGCCCTAATTTTTTCTTGCTTCGATTCAGCCTTGTTAGGAAATATAAATTTGTTTTGATTAGGGGGTTTGGTTCGTGAGTGAGTGGGGAACATTTCCCAGTTTTTAGATTTCGTTTTAGTTAGGTTTTTAGGGTTTTGGGGATTCTCAGGGGAGATGCTGGCCGGAGAAGACGACCGGAGGTCTTCTCCGGCAGCCTGAAAGTGATTTGTGCCCTAATCCTGTCATTAACTCTAGTTTGAATTTGGACCGTGGATTGCCTTTGACTGGTTGACTCCCCGCGCAGATGGAAGGCCCAGATGCTTTCAATTAGCCCTAATCCACGTGTTTAGCTTAATTAATCTATAATTAAATTAATTTAATCTGAAACAACCTGGACCCTTGGATGACACGCGTGGTCAACCAATTCAAACCCAGACTTCATCCTTGCCCTTCCTTCTGTTGACTTCTCTTTTATTTTAATTTAATTTCATTTCTTTTTCATTTAACTTGCATAATTTATTAAAAATAGCAAAAAATGTGTAAAAATTATGAAACTTTTTCTCATGAGTTTTAATAATTTTTATGACACAAAAATATTTTTATTTTTATTTTTATCATTAAAAAAGTATTTTTAAATATTTAAAAGATTATTTTTAATTGATTAATGGAAATTAATTTATTAAAAATACTTTTAGGTATTTAAAAATCACCAAAAAATTCATGAAATGTTCTAAGACATTTAGAAACATTGTCCAACCTTCAAACCAAATTTCTTTTTTGATCTTGATACATTTTGAGAATTTTTCATTGAATTAAAATCATTTTTGTGCATTATTTTGATCCAAACTTCAAAAAATCATTTCTGCCTAACCCTAAAGAGTTGGACTTTGATTCTTTTTGCATTGCATTGTGTTTAGCATTTAGTTTGTGAGATTAAATGGCCATGATTTGATCTTTCATTTTCCATTTGTTTGGTAATTTTCTTGTTTAGGAACCCTAAAACCCTAGAAAACTTAGAAAAATCATAACTTGAATTTGGTTAGGAGTTGAGATCTCCCCTTTGGACTTTGGTTTAGTATAGGTTTAGGGTTTCTTTGGGTGGCATTTTCCATTTTTTATCTTAGGGTTTGCTTCTGTTTTTGGTTCTTGTTTGTTGTTTGATCCATAAACCCTAATTTGGGCTTTCATTTGCATCCCTTTTGCATTCTCTTGCATAACATGACTTGCCATGACATTTCAAGCATCCATTTGATTCATTTGACATCTTAAGACATATAGAAAGCATGTTTGATCATTGCATCCCATATTTGCCATTTTGTTTGCCATGTATGTTTCATAACTTTTCATGTAAGATCATGCTCCTTAACTTGCATCATTTGCATCCATGATCTTGTATGAACATCTCCATGCCTTGTCTCATGCTTGTAGCATCTCATAACATCATTATTATCATCAACATGCTTCTGGTTTTGTTTTTCATCATGTCATTTCACCTCATTTGGCATTGCATTGCATTTCTTTTCTAACATTTCAGGTGGTAAGTGAGGTTGAGAAGTGAATTTGCCTTCACTTCTCATAACTTTTCTTTTCATCTCTCTTGCATCCATTGCTGCATTTTTGTTTGTGTTTGAGATTGAGCTTGCTCATTCTTCTTCTTCTCACTTTCTTTCTTCAAGTGACTTGACTTCTTGAATGAAGCAAGTCACTTTGCTTCTCTTGATCCTGTTCATCTGCTTCCTGGTGGTTCCAATGAAGACTTCTCTTGAAAACCTCACAAACCTTAGGAACAACCAAGCATGACAATGATTAGGGTTTTGATTAGTCTCCCCTCTTAGTTTTACCTTTGTGTCTCTTTTGAGTCTCCTCTTCTCATCTCATAATCAAGGACTAAACCCTTAAGGCTTTAAGACTTTGTGATTAGGGTTATGCCTGTATCCTTCTATTAGGATGGAGTGTATAACTTTAATCCTAAGTGTTAAACCCTTAATGTGTTTAAATCCTTTAATCAATCCATCTAATAATCACTAAGACATCAAGCTTGTAACTTGGGCCTTGCATTAGGGTTCTAATTCTTCCTTAATTGGTTAAGAAGGACTAACCCTAGTGTTAATGGACAAGTCCCCCTCAAGTTGTCTTACAAACCCTAAAAATCACTTCTTCATCATATCATTGAATAAAATCCACTTAATCAAAGGCTTGTTTTGTCATGAGTTTAATCCCTAATCATGGATTAAGTTGAGGAGCTTTCCTCAGCTTAAACATTCTCATCTATTATCCTTCTCTTAGGATGGTGTAATGAGTCTGTTTAATCCTTGATTATGGCTTAACCTCATTACTCAACACTAAACAAAAACACCAAAAACATCTAATTAATCACAAGTAGGTTAATGATCTTAACCCTACATCGAAGGTGATTAAGTGTGAGAATCTGACTTCACACTTAAGGTATTCTCATTACCCCTAATCAGAGGGAAGATGTGATGAGTTTACTAAACCCATTGGTTTAGGCTTAAGCTCATTAACTTATGACAAATTCAAAAACAATAAAAGACTGAAAACTCAAAAAACAAACAATAATCGTCTCCTTCGGGATTCTTTTCTCATCTCATTCACTCACAAACGAGAGCTCGCTTCTTCCGTCTAATGCAAGACAATTTGCACCTGAGCCAGACAGGTCATACACTTGAGCATAGGCAAGTAAGCAGTTCACAAGTCAATTCACCTTTCAGTCTCTTTGGGTCGAACTACGGTGTTCTGACTTCCTCATTGCACGAGAGGATACGTAGGCATAACTTAACAGTTATCGAACAAAAGTCTCTGTATATTCCCCCTCTTTTCAGCTTTATTCTTTTAGCCTCATGATCTTGAGCATTCTCATCCCTACACTGACACTATACATTTATACACTTCACTTTTCTCTTACACTGACACCTGTACATTTTGTTTTCCAGTTCTTTTACACACAAATTGCACTGACACTACCCCTTTAAAACACAAATCTTTTAAGCGTGGATCCCGTCGAGTACGACGGACAATCTGGGTGCTAACACCTTCCCAGGTTGTAACCAACCCCCTTTCTCAGTCTCTCTGGTTCGCAACCGTCTTATCCGTATTTTTCTAGGTTTATGCAGCATTACCTTTCCTCCGGGATAAAAATGCCTAGCTGGCGACTCTATTCATCTCCAGTGAGTTCACGGCTGTGTGTTCTCATTGTCCCTTTCGCCGACCGTTCGCGTCTGTACCCCATTTGACTTAGCTTCATTTGGAGGGAGCGACAGCTTGGCGACTCTGCTGGGGACCCTTATGCTGCAACCAGGGCTTCTGGTTCTTTTTGTGGGTTCCTCCTAGCGCTTGATTGATTTGTGTTTACTGGGGTGTTATGTGCTTATTTGTGTTTGTATATGTTTTATTTTTTGCTTTATGTACAGTTGCTTTACTGCTTTCTTTATTGCTTTTGTATATATCATACTGTCATGCTGCTGGCTGGATCTGGTCTTTATTTTGGTGGGTGGGTGATTCATTGAGAGTTAAGGTCCTATACCTGGGACCTGAGTGACACCTAGGCTAGAGTGAATCATATTCTTTCCCATTCCATTTCGGTCTGGTGCGGGAATATGAAACACGGTTCAGATATGGGTTTCTTCTTGAGAACTCTGTGTTGCAGATTTCCTGCAGTGCTAGGGCTATCTGGGAAGCCTGCTAAGTCTGGATGACCTTTTAGTATTGACCTTCAGAAACTGAGGAGAATTAGAGGAGGAACTTTTATGGTTATTGTAAACACTGTACCTCCGGGTTAGAAGTGTTTACACTTCTCATAACTGATCCAAGTCTGGGGATCCTTGTTTTAGAACACCACCTGCGAGGGGGTTGGGCTGTTTACAGGTTTGCAGGTACCTTGACCTCAGAATACCCTTGTTACTTTGATTGTTTACGAATACTTCAATTTGGGACAGTTCTTGTGATTCTAAAACCCTGGATATGTGGCTCTTTATTTGAGTCCCCCACCTTGGTTACTGGATTTATAGACCTCCAACTGGAATTCTTGAACACACTTGGACCTATATCAGGGCATTTGATCAGATCCAGCCCAGTCACAGACCCTTGCATTTCATTTGCATACATAGTCATTGCATCATATTGACATTTGCTTATTTGTGTTTCAGGGTATCCATCTTCATTTGGTTTTGGTTTTGACCCCATCTTCAGTTTTGACTTGTCTTCATCAGCTATCTGCTTCAGTTACCACCTGCACCAGCCAGTCAGTGGCCCACTTCTTCAGTATTATCATCAGCACCTGTCTCTATCCAGTCTCAGCATCATGGCTCCTAAAAAGAGCAACATCACCTATCACTTCTTCCAGCCAGAGCTATCAGATATCAGGAGGATTCAGACCTTGATCACTCCAGATCACATACCTTTGTTCAGGGAAAGTTATGGAGATATACTTGACATGGTTATGGATCTGGACCCATCTCAGAGAAGCCTGATCCACACCTGCATTCAGTTCTATGATCCCCCACTAAGATGTTTCACTTTCCAAGACTTTCAATTGGGCCCTCTTTTAGAAGAATACTCATCTTTGGTTGGTGTGCCTATCAGGGCTGGAATCCCTTTTAACCCTGAGATGGTCTTTCCCAGCAATGGAGAAGTAGCAAAGGCTTTGCATCTGGAACCTATCCTGATTGAGCAGCATATGACCTCTAAAGCTGGAATCCCTGGCTTCCATCTGGATTTCTTGATCTCTCAAGCTACCCTGAAAGCTTCTCTAGGAGAGTGGAAAGCTGTTTGTGCTTTACTGGCCTTGAGCATATATGGAATTGTATTGTTTGCAGATGAGCCTCGATTCATTAGCAAGAATGCAATCCACCTATTCATGCTAAAGAACCCAGTGCCCACTTTATTGGGGGATCTTTATTATTCAGTGCATCAGAGGAATGAAAAACAGAGGGGAAGATTAGTGAGGTGTTGTGCTCCATTGTTCCATACTTGGCTTCTCAGGCATCTACCCAGGACAGATGCATTTCTGAACCCTCATCAGCAGAGCAACTGGGCTAAAAGACTCACTGTTCTAACTTCAGCAGATATCAGATGGTGCACTCAGAGCACCAAAGGCAGGGATATCATCACCAGCTGTGGGCATTTTCCCAATGTGCCTTTAATAGGAGTTAAGGGTAGTATCAATTACAATCCCCTGCTGTTCAGAAGGCAACTGGGCTATGCACTGGTCCACACTCCTAAGGCACAGGACTTGGTTGAGACTCTCTATTGTGAGAACAAGGTTGATTTGACTGTTGTTAGGAAGGCTGCTTGGGCCTGGGATAATATTCAAACAAAGGGAGTAACCATTCTGGGGAAGTGCAATAATGTGGCACCAGCACAATATTATGAGTGGTCCCGTGCCAGGGCCCAATTCTCTGGGATGCCCTTTACCATAGAAGACATGCCTGAGTCATCTTCAGCACCACCCCCTGCCACTATCAGTTTGGAGGAGTATGAGAGTTTGAAGGAAAGAAATGAGAAGTTAACTCAAGCTTTGCAGAAGACCCTCCGGGAGAGGAGTGAGGGTATGAGGGAGATTGAGAGATTGGAGAAGATGAGAGTAGAGCATCTGACTAAGATTGAGAAGTCTGGGGATTATATCAAAAAGTCTAAGGCTGGAGAATAAATTCTGAAGAATGCTTGCAAGGAAGCCCAGTTCCAGAGAGCAAGAACAGACTTGTATTTGAAAGAGAGTCAAGCCCGGTGGGTCAGGATCACCGAGGCTCGTACTCTAGAGGACAAGAGAGTTCAAGACAAGATGGAGCAACTGGGAGCTAGTGCAAAAGAACAACAAGAAGCCCTGGCAGCGGCCCAGAGGGAGATATCAGAGCTGAAGATCAAAGCAGGGGTGAAGAGGTCAAAGGACCAAACTCAGCACAAGAAGCTAACAGCAGCTGTTACGACCCGGAATCTCCTCATCAGGAATCTCACGGAGCGTCCGGCTGATCCTGTGACCGAAGCACTTCTCAAGGAAGTTCGTGAGGATGAGTTTGGTCTTGGTGTTTGACCATTTGTTTGTTGTTGCTTTCTTTCCATGTACTTTTATTTTCTTGTAATGTATTTTGGCCCCTTAGAGGGCTTGTGTTGTAAAATGAACAATTTGTATTATTTCACCTTCTGTAATATATTGGTGTTAGTTTGCTTCATCTGAGTTTTCTTCAAGCAACAACGACAACATCTCCAAGGGTCTGGAAGGGTCAAAACTGAAGGCCAAACCGGATACCTTGAGAACAAATAAGCATAACTGCATTGCATGCTAACCCTTTGTTTGTTTTGTAGGTTTTTGTTTTGTTGTTGCTAACCTCTGTTGTGATGCCTTAGGAACTATTGCTAGGCGCCAGGTATTTCCCCTCAACCGTCCGCACCGTTATCCAACCCGAAACAACCTTCCGGGCATTCAAATGGATCAGATGCAGCAGGACCTCACCGAGGTCAGAAATCAAATGGCAAATGAAAGGCTAGAGATGAGGAATCAAATGACTCAGTTTATGGAAGTTATGAACAACATGGCTCAGAGCCAGGAAAGATTGAGGGCCATGGTGGAAAGGCAGAATCAAGAAGATCCACATATAGGGACTGCCGGTACCAGTAACAATGAAAGAGTCCAACCTCACGTCAACCCTCCGGTATTTGGACCACACCTCCATCCTGAGGTCAATATTCCAGCAAATGTTCAAGGGACTGCCACCGCAGCTAGGGTACTTCAAGAGGATCCCCAGGAGGACCAATTCACAGTAATGGGTGCTGGGGAAGAAGCTTATGATAGGAGATTGGATGAGATAGCTGAGAAGTTGAGGTCCTTAGAATCTCAAAACTCTTTGGGCTTCGATGTCATGGACATGGGCTTGGTAGACGGGGTCAGGATCCCCCATAAGTTCAAGCCTCCTTGCTTTGAAAAATACAACGGGACTTCATGCCCCCGGACTCATTTACAGTCATTTCTGGGAAGGTTGAAGGCCTATACAATGGATGAGAAGCTCTGGATGTTCTATTTCGAAGACAACTTAACCGGAGCGTCAAGAGAATGGTACTCTCACTTGACAAGGGCAACTATTAGATGCTGGAAAGACCTGGCAGAGGCCTTCATCAGACAATATCAGTATAACTTAGACATGGCACCCAACAGGACCCTCCTAATGGGAATGTCACAGTCGTCAAGGGAAAGTTTCCGAGAATATGCACAGAGATGGAGGCAACTGGCTGCCGCTGTTCAACCACCTATGTCTGAACGGGAAATGGCAGATATGTTCATGAACACCCTTCAGGGAACATATATTGACAGGTTGGCTGCTTTCTCTTCCACTAGCTTTGCAGATGTTGTCGTAGCTGGGGAGAGAATTGAAAGCCTATTGAAGATGGGAAAGATCTCAGACAACGGTGCAAGCTCGTCCAGTAGTACAAGAAAGCCTTTTGCAGGCCCAAGAAGAACTGGCGAGACCAATGCCATCCACACCAACAGGGGCAGGCCCCAATATGTTCAAAGGTCAATAGCAGCAGTCACCATTCCTGCTCCAGCTCATCCTCAACCAGTCTATCAACCTCCGCAACAAAACTATCAACAACAACCTCAATACCATCAGCAAAATCAGTATCCTCCAAGGAATTACAACAACAGCAACACCAACAACAACAGTCAACAAAGGCCATTCCAACAGAGGCCATCTCAAGCTAATAGGGTGATCGATCCGATCCCTATGCCATATGCTACCCTGCTGCCACAACTCCTGAAACTCAACCTAGTTGAGCTAAGGACGCTGGCACCTCCAGATCCCAACAGTCTACCCAGGAACTATGACTCCAATGCTAGGTGTGCTTTTCATTCGAACGCACCTGGCCACAGTACAGAAAAGTGTAGGGCTCTGCACATGAAGGTACAAGACCTGGTAGACTCAAAAGCTCTGAACTTCGCACCACCACCCAATGTCAACAAGAACCCGATGCCAAACCACGGTGGTCCCAGGATTAACGCTATCGAAGAAGACAAGCCGTCTTATTTAATAACCAGTGTGGGACAGATCAGGACACCGTTGGTAGAAATCAAAGCTCAGCTCTTGGAATGTCAAATGTTCCCGGGGTGTGAGTTAGGCTGTGCTTACTGCAATATCTCGGTAAATGGGTGCGATAATTTGAGGAATGGCATAGACAGCCTTATTCAGAGTGGCCAGCTTCAGATCACCACATCATTTCCAACAAATCCAGCAATCTCATCAGCAACGGTTTCAGAACCTCCTACAACTGCAACAACCATTGTTCCTGACAATTCTTCGGTTTCATCAACAAGTACTTCATCTATTATCTCAACTGATCAGTTTTTAACAAATCTTCCTGCTACAACTTCAGCATCACTCCATTTTGAACCTCCTACAACAACAACATCCATCCTTCCACCATTGTCTCCTACAACACCAGCAACAAATCATGAAGATGTCTCAACTGTCACCATATTCTACGATCCTGAAAGCAACTCTGCCTACAACTCAGAAGGTGCTGCTCCCACCAGGGCACCAGTGACAATCTATTATGATCCACAGACTATTACAGTTCCCTCAACAGTTGCAGTCAGTCCAGTCACTATCACGGTGCCTGGACCCGTACCTTATGAAAGCAGTAATGCCATCCCCTGGCATTACGGCTCTGACTTGTACTGTGAAGGACAAAGAATCACTTTTGAATCATCAACCCCTGCACTACAAATTGACAATGTGGGAGGAGGCGGAGGCTTCACTCGAAGCGGACGTCTTTTCGCTCCACAAATTCCAAGACCCACTGCCGAAGCAGAAGCTGCTGCCAAGGCAAAAGGGAAGAGCCCTGTGCAGGAAGATCAAGTTGTTAAAGAAGCCTTGAAAACACCATTCGATCAAGAGGTTGATGAGTTCATGCGAATCATCAAAAAGAGTGATTATAAAATAGTGGATCAGCTTCATCAGACGCCTTCCAAGATCTCAATCCTGTCATTGCTTATGTGTTCCGAAGCCCATCGGAATGCACTACTCAAAGTCCTGCACGCAGCTTACGTGCCTGAAGAGATCACTGTCAATCAGCTGGAAGCAGTAGTGGGAAATGTTAATGCTAGTCACGGACTAGGGTTCACCAATACTGATTTGACAACGGAAGGCCGCAACCACAACAAAGCCTTGCACATAACCATGGAATGCAAAGGTGCTGTCCTTTCCCATGTGCTGGTAGACACGGGGTCATCCCTCAATGTCTTACCTAAGAAGGCCCTGGTGAATCTAGAATATGACGGATTGGCATTGAGACCCAGCAACCTGGTGGTAAGAGCTTTTGATGGCTCAAAGAGATCGGTTCTGGGAGAGATTGAGTTGCCCGTAACGATTGGCCCGCAGACTTTCACAACTATCTTCTACGTGATGGATATACAGCCCGCCTACAACTGTTTATTGGGTAGGCCATGGATTCACTCCGCTGGCGCCGTGACCTCCACCCTTCACCAGAAGTTGAAATATGAGTGGGAGGGTCAAATCGTTACAATCTGTGGAGAAGAGGACATTTTTGTCAGCCACCTGGCTACCTATAAATACATTGAAATGGATGGGGAGATCCATGAAACAATGAGCCAGGGGTTTGAAGCCTTGAATGTGAATGAAACATCTGCTGTGCCTGGTACTCCAATATCATCATACCAACAAGCCCGGAAGGTTGTTGAGGAAGGAACTGCCCAAGGCTGGGGCAAATTGCTATCGGTAGAGAAGAAAGAAGACAGATTTGGGTTGGGTTACAAACCAACTCAACAAGATCAAGCAGCGGCTGCGAAAGAGCCCAACTTTGTGAGTGGGGGGGTGCTTACCCCTGATGCTATCAACTGTCTGGAAGACGAGCTGGAAGAGGAACGCAACCTGGAAAGCTGGATTCGTCCAAAGATCCCGGGGAGCAGTATCTCGAACTGGTCTTCCCAGGAAATTATAAGAGTTACTCATGCAGAGTAATTATTATTTCCTGTATTTTTATAGCATGCATCAAAGTCTTGCATCTTGCCCAAGATGACAAGACTCATTTTGTAATCGGGCCATCTGTACTTTTTTGTGCAAACAAGATTAATCAATGAAATATCAGACATCTTTTTGCAAACGAGTCTTTTTCCTTTCCGCTCACTGTTTTTCCATTTTTCTTTTTGTACAAAAAATAAATGGCAGTGTTTTCAAAATGACAACTTTATTTCACTTTTCTAAGCAAGATTAAAATCAATCACTAAAATGAACAAACTGAACCCTTGCAGAGAGTGCCTTCCTGACAGCACCGACAACAGCACGGCTATGACTTCGTATGACTTTGACAATCCAATCAATCAAGCTGATGAAGGGGTTGAAGAAGAATATGAGCTTCCTGAAGAGCTAGCCAGGTTGTTGAGACAAGAGGAAAAGGTTATTACTCCTCACCAGGAGGAGGTTGAAGTAATTAATCTTGGTACAGATGAAGACGTGAAAGAAGTTAGAATCGGGGCCTGCCTGCAAGACTCAGTGAAGAGACAACTGATAGACCTGCTTCAAGAGTATGTGGACGTGTTTGCTTGGTCTTACCAAGATATGCCAGGGTTGGATACCGATATTGTTGTGCACAAGCTGCCTTTGAGAGAAGAGTGCCCACCGGTTAAACAGAAACTGCGCCGTACTCGTCCAGACATGGCTATGAAGATCAAGGAGGAGGTACAAAAGCAATGGGACGCCGGGTTCCTTGCTGTGACTAGCTATCCGCCGTGGGTTGCTAACATAGTACCTGTGCCTAAGAAAGACGGCAAAGTAAGAATGTGTGTTGACTACCGGGATCTGAACAGAGCCAGCCCGAAAGATGACTTCCCATTACCTCACATTGATGTATTGGTGGATAATACGGCTCAGTTCTCGGTATTCTCCTTCATGGACGGATTTTCAGGATACAACCAGATCAAGATGTCACCTGAAGACATGGAGAAGACAACATTCATCACACCTTGGGGCACGTTCTGTTACAAAGTGATGCCATTCGGACTGAAGAATGCTGGTGCAACATATCAACGGGCTATGGTGACACTATTCCACGATATGATCCATAAAGAAATAGAATGTTATGTGGATGATATGATCGCCAAGTCCCTTACAGAGGAAGATCACCTGGTGAATCTGCTCAAATTATTCAAGCGTCTGAGGAAGTATCAACTGAAGCTGAACCCCAACAAATGCACATTCGGGGTGAGATCTGGTAAGCTGCTGGGTTTTATTGTAAGCGAGAAGGGGATTGAGGTTGACCCTGATAAAGTCAAAGCCATCCAAGAGATGCCTGCACCGAAAACAGAGAAAGAAGTTTGAGGTTTCTTAGGTCGATTGAACTACATTTCAAGGTTCATCTCCCACCTTACAGCAACCTGTGAACCTTTGTTCAAGCTGTTGAGGAAAGAACAAACGGTCAGGTGGAATGAAGACTGCCAAAAGGCTTTTGACAAGATCAAGGAATATCTGCAAGAACCTCCAATCCTTATGCCTCCAGTTGAAGGAAGACCTCTGATTATGTACTTGACAGTATTAGAAGAGTCAATGGGGTGTGTGCTGGGCCAGCATGACGAGTCTGGTCAAAAAGAGTATGCAATATACTACCTAAGAAAAAAGTTTACCGACTGTGAACAACGTTATTCACTGCTCGAGAAAACTTGTTGTGCTTTAGCGTGGGCTGCTCGCCGACTGAGACAGTATATGTTGACCCACACTACTTTATTAATCTCAAAAATGGACCCAGTCAAGTACATTTTCGAGAAGCCAGCTCTTACCGGACGGGTTGCAAGATGGCAGATGATTCTCACAGAATACGACATCCAGTACACCTCTCAGAAAGCCATCAAGGGCAGTGTACTGTCTGAATATCTTGCTGAGCAACCCATTGATGACTACCAACCTATGAGATTTGACTTCCCTGATGAAGACATCATGTTCATTAAATCAAAAGATCATGAGGAGTCTGTTCACACTGAAGGGCCTGACCCGGAAGAAGAATGGACTATGATGTTTGATGGGGCCGTTAACATGAATGGTCGTGGTGTTGGTGCAGTACTCATTACACCTAAAGGAGTTCACATGCCATTCTCGGCAAAACTCACTTTCAACTGCACTAACAACGAAGCTGAATACGAAGCTTGCATTATGGGTCTTGAGGAAGCCATTGACCTCAGGATCAAGACATTGACCATATTCGGAGATTCAGCTTTGGTAGTCAATCAAACCAACGGCAAATGGTACACCCACCAGGATCATCTGATACCTTACAGGGATTATACAAGGAGGTTATTGACTTTCTTCACAACAGTCAAGCTTGAGTATATCCCTCGGGACGAGAATCAATTTGTAGATGCTCTTGCTACCATTTCATCCATGATCAAAGTTCAAGCTGCTAACTTTGTACCTCAGATTTCGGTGTCGAGACTTGATAGACCAGCATATGTATTTGCAGCAGATATTGTCAAAGATGATAAGCCTTGGTTCCATGACATTAAGTGCTTCTTGGAGGATCAAACGTACCCACCTGGGGCATCTTCCAATGATAAGAAGACTTTGAGAAGGCTTGCTGGTAGTTTCTTTCTGAACACTGATGGGTCTTTATACAGAAGGAACTTTGATATGGTACTCCTCAGATGCGTCGACAAGACAGAAGCAGATTTATTGATGCATGAAGTGCACGAAGGCTCCTTTGGCACCCATGCTGGGGGACATGCAATGGCTAAGAAGTTGTTAAGATCAGGCTATTATTGGATCACAATGGATGCAGACTGTTGTGCCTACGCCAGAAAATGCCACAAATGCCAGATCTACGCAGACAAAGTACATGTGCCTCCCAATCCTTTGAACATCATGTCTTCACCATGGCCCTTTGCCATGTGGGGCATTGATATGATTGGCAAGATTGAGCCAACTGCTTCAAATGGCCACAGATTCATCCTGGTCGCCATCGACTATTTCACCAAGTGGGTTGAAGCAGCCTCATATGCAAATGTTACAAGACAAGTGGTAGCCAGATTTCTAAAGAGAGATATCATCTGTCGATACGGAGTGCCCGAGCGAATCATTACTGATAATGGTTCCAACTTAAACAACAAAATGATGGCAGAGCTATGCCGGGACTTCAAAATCCAACATCACAATTCTTCTCCTTACAGGCCAAAGATGAATGGCGTTGTTGAGGCGGCAAACAAGAATATTAAGAAGATTGTGCAGAAGATGGTAGTCACCTACAAAGACTGGCATGAAATGCTACCATTCGCCTTGCATGGGTACCGCACGTCAATCAGGACATCCACTGGGGAAACACCGTATCAACTTGTGTATGGTATGGAAGCAGTCCTACCGGTTGAAGTTGAACTACCCTCTCTGCGGGTATTGATGGATGTTAAGCTGAACGAAGCAGAATGGGCTAGGGCCCGATACGAGCAACTGAGTCTGATCGAAGAGAAAAGATTGGCTGCAATCTGTCATGGACAGCTATATCAGAAGAGAATGAAGAGAGCCTTCGATCAGAAAGTCAGGCACCGAGAATACCAAGTAGGAGATCTTGTGCTGAAAAGAATCCTCCCTCCTCATACAGACCACAGGGGCAAATGGACTCCAAATTATGAAGGACCATTTGTTGTAAAGAAAGTTTTCTCTGGTGGAGCACTGATGCTCAGCACCATGGATGGTGAAGATTTCCCGTCCCCTGTGAATTCAGATGCAGTTAAAAAATACTTCGCATAAAAATGACCCGCTGGACATAAGAACAGAAAGTAAGTCCAGGCAAAAACAGGGCATCCCGGCGAGTCAAAAACAGAATAAAAGACTCGGGCAAAAATAAGGGAAAATAAACAAAAGAATGTACACCCGCTGAGTTGAAAAGCTGCATTGGACAGCTCAGGCAAAAATGGGTATCCCGATGGATTGAAAACCCGAAAGGGCGATCCATGCAAAATAAGGGAATAAGCGAACAACTGCATTTTTGAATTCGTCTGTATTATCTACAACTTGGTAAGCTTCAATAGGATTAAGCTTCGATCAGAATCAACCTTCTTCAAAAGCAAGATGAGAAGAACGTCAAAAGTCATACAGGTCATAGTGAAGAGGAAGCTCCTTAAAGCGTCATCAACACTGCCAGCATTTTGTTTCTCAATTTGTAACAATCTCCTCATTTCAGGGGATATGTTCCTTTGACTGTATCTCGCCAATTCAGGGCATACGAATTAATAAAATCAGATTTTCAGTCATGTCTCGTTTTGTACATTTTCATTTTTGCAAAAATGTCTGATATCTTAAAAGAACATTGATTGCATAAGAATACAGATGTTTATCTTCAAATAAAAACATGCTTGCAGGAAATTTTGCTTACTCTCAGAAGTGTCTAAGCTCCTATGACGGAATCCAGTAAGGGATACCTCGGGATTATCTTGTACGTTTCTCTATCTTTTTCAGGATTGCAGGTATCCAGAGCGCAACTCGGGGCGTATAAGCTTCATCCCGGCAAGCTGGCAAACCGACACTCGTTTTTAGCACCCGAAGCGCTCTCTCCCTAGCTGAGTTGCCTCTCATAACATCCCCCCAACGAAGTTGCCAGCTATTACTTATCTCCGTCAGAGTTGCTAAGCATCCTAGAAGGCACCTACATCCCCGACTGAGTCAAGGATCCCTTTTTTTATCCCCAGCCGAGTTGCCGTCTCGCCCTCAGCCGAGTACAAAGTCAGGGAACCATCTCCCCACAGAGTCATTAGCCTCTGTTCAGAAGAGCAACGCATGAAGAAGTCACAACAGAGTACAGAAGACTGCTACAAACCCCAGCTGGGTCCCATATTACGAGGATATGTCAATCAACGACCTACATCCCCAAGTGGGCAAATATCATATCATCAGATCTACCAATGATCTCATCCCCAGCTGGGATGTCCTTTTCAAACAGATCAACCAGGGATCTCTGCAGCAGCGGGATCCGAATCCCAGATCTGTGCCTCTTTGCATAATCATAGCATTTGCATCATATTCATCCACAAAGCGTAGCATTCCGTTTTAACACGGAGCATTACGGCAAAAAAATCAAATGCATAGCATCATCATGAGCCATGTTATGAATCGACACCTGTGAATGATTACAGTTCATCAACATACAGAAGAAAAATCCCCACCAGAGTTACCAGCAAGAGCAGTTGCCTCACAAATCACAAACACCAGTATATACTCCTTTTGACACCCGTCCGTGTTATATCCCAGCAGAAAGCTAAAGACATCCTCTTTGTACTCACATATGCTTATGTACACTTTCTTGACACCCGTCCGTGTCATATCCCCAGCGCAGTCGCTTACACTTTCATCACCCATATACTTACTTATTATACTTTTCTCCTTTTGGCACTCGTCCGTGTCACTCTCCCCAGCAGTTAAAGTGTCCATCTGTACAATACTCATACTCGCTACTCACGTCATACTTATACAGATACTCGTCTGTATCTTGTATACACCATCTATATCCCCTCAGATTCAACGGTAGTCTTTGTTCTTTGTTAACCAGTTGGTACTCGTCCGTACCATCATCTCAGAACATTGCGTCTAGTGTTTGTTTCTACATGATACTCGTCCGTATCATAGTCTTGAGGATGCTCGTCCGCATCTTTAATCCATACACCGTGTCAAACACTTGTGTCTTCTTGGATATAGATACTCGTCTGTGTCTACTATCCCCAGAAGAGTTCTTTCAGATTCAACAACTCGTCCGTGTTCTCTGTTAACCAATTGATACCCGTCCGTATCATCATCTCTGAACACGCGTCAGTTTGTTTCTACTTGATACTCGTCCGCATCTTTAATCTATACACTAACATCTAAACACTTATACCTTTTGTTTCTGGGATA
This sequence comes from Lathyrus aphaca, assembly GCA_963966055.1. NCBI lineage: Eukaryota > Viridiplantae > Streptophyta > Magnoliopsida > Fabales > Fabaceae > Lathyrus > Lathyrus aphaca. Next base: position 183,139,908 of record OZ014520.1, read on the forward strand.
TAAACACTCGTCCGTGTTTACTTCTCCCCAGTAGATCGCCAACAAAGCAATTTTTCCTTCTTATCTGACACTCGTCCTGTGTCATGATAAACCCTGAGAGCAGCCGTACCCTGCTAAGTGGTCGTCCTCCACTTCTTGATGGTCGTCCTCCATCATGCTCATCCGATGGCCGTCCCCATCGTTGATTTTAGCAGCCGTCCCCTGCTAGGTGGTCGTCCTCCACCTTTTGATGATCGTCCTTCATCATTTTATCCAATGGCCGTCCCCATTGTTGATTTTGGTTATCTGGCATTCGTCCTATGTCATGAGAAACCTCGAGAGCAGCCGTACCCTGCTGAGTGGTCGTCCTCCACTTCCTGATGGTCGTCCTCCATCATGCTCGTCCGATGGCCGTCCCCATCGTTGACCTTTTCTATCCGATGGCCGTCCCCATCGTTGATATTTTCGGCAGCCGCACCCTGCCAGGTGGTCGTCCTTCACCTTTGATGGTCGTCCCCATCATAATTCCTTTATTACCCAACAGAGCAGCCGTCCCCTGCTAGGTGATCGTCCTTCACCTTTGATGGCCGTACCCCATCATCTGTTTATTCCATTTATTCTTTAACCCGATGGCCGTCCCCGTCGTGGTCCCTTTTCCTTTTCTTTTAGCCCGATGGCCGTCCCCATCGTCGGTTACCTTGCTTTATGAACTTGATGGCCGTCCCCGTCATGTTTCATTAACTCCCAGAAATTTTACAGCTTTATCCTGATGGCCGTCCCCATCATAATTTGATTTTCCCCAGCTAGTCGGTCGTCCCCGTCTTGGCTTTACCTTTTATCCCCAGCATGTCGGCCGTCCCCGTCATTGTGTTGTTTCCCGCTTTACAATATACTTTATTTTCCTTTTACAATCTATATCCCTTTTCTTCTTCATTCCGTGAGTGCAAATTTTGGACTGTCTTTGGTATTCAACCACAAGTTATCTTGTTTGCCTGTTAAGCCGTTGCTTACGTCCTGCACAGCTAACTCATGTTTGAATAGGGGCAGCTGTAAACACCCCAAATTTGCCCTCACCCATTTCACCATGGCTTGTGATCATTTCATATGCATGAACACAATCATATCATCTCATATCTCAATTTTGAGTCACTGCATTGGTTCTAAGTCATCTGCACCTAGGGTTTGTGATCTGAGCAATCCAAGAGCCCCTTGAGCCACTTCAAAGGCAACCAATCACTTCAGAGGGACCCATGTGTGTTCATCTATCATATTACATCCTCTCAAAGTCAAAAATTCCAAAGAATCACAAGAACTAGGGTTTGAATGGATGCAGAGCCAAGTTTGACTGCACAGTTGACCTAAAAATTAGGGTTTTGGTTTCAGAGGCCATAACTCCAAATTTTTTGGTCATTCTTGTTTCCATTGGTCTCTATATGGTATAGGGAGTATGCATATCAATTTTCATGAAGAAATTCCATGGGGAAGTCATCTGATCAAGGGTTGACTTTCTGGACAAGTCAGTGCAAAATCAGGGCATCTGAGGCCCCCAATGACCCAACCAATGGTTGATCTTCATCATTTTGAGTGTATATGATCTTTATTTGATCATGGAAGAAGGTTGAAGTTCACAAAAATCAAGAATTTGGAAGTTTTGCAAATGTTGACTTTTTGGGCATAGTTGACTTTTCAAGAATGCCTCATTTTTGGTCATTTTTCAAGCCTTAATTCTTGATCCAAAAATGCTTCAAATGGAAAAACTTTGGTCATGAAAGTTGTAGATCTCATCTTTCCCTTTTCAAAAAGTACAAGAACATGATCAAATTCTCCTTGGATCAAAAGTTATGGTGTGACAAAGTTGGTAAAAATCATTGATTTTCAAGGCATGCTTCAAATGTGAATTTTGCAAAACCATGAACCAATGCCTTTTGTAACCTCTAATTCACTTCAAACCATGACATAAACATTCTACATGTCCTAAAAAGTCAGAATTGGACCAAAAATCACATGTGTGTAGTTCATGTAACAAGACTTTTTTTCATGAAGTTCAAAAAGGTGACAACTTGCAAAACCATCATGATGCTTCTCTCCACTTGATGCATTGGCTGCTAGACCTTCCCAACATCACACACACACCATGCTGCACCAGAACCATGCCTTGTACTAGCCTAGATCATGAGCCATACTTCTCTTACACAAAAGGTGGACTTTGAGCAAAAGCAAACTTACCAATCACTATAGGCCAGGTCACATCATCTGACCTATAGGATTAAAATACAATATCCTTTGGCAAGCAAAATATAACAAGAGGCAAGGCTGAAACAAGACATAGCAACATATACACCAAAACACACCATTTTGCAAATTGCTTCGAATCTCTCTACCCAGCCATCAAACATCCAAACTATTTTCACACCTCAACTCACCATGCTTCATTGAGCTCAAAGCAACCAAGAACCAGGCCTGAAACAAGCTGTAACCTCACTTCACCATTTTCACCCCAAGTTGCAGTTTCTTTCGAAACTCTCACCACAGCTCACAAACATCAAAACAAACTCCATAAACCTTCTCTACTCATCATCAGGACCACACAGAACCACTCACATTGGCCTGAAGCTGCTTGCATCACCATTGCCATTTCCAACTGAGCTTGAGCAGAAGCTGCTCAAACTCTTCACACAGCCAACATAAACTTCTCCAAAGCATTCAAACATCATCTGGGGACCAAGTAGAGTGGATTGCACTGAAGGAAGTGGCCAGAAAGTCATCAGAGTGAAAGCTTCGAATCTCAGGTAGCTCAAGAAATATTTTTCCAGAAATCATTTCTTTTGTTCTAAACTTGTTCTTTGTGTCTTCCTGATCATGAATATGCCTTTGGTTTTGCAAATGGTGTTGAAATGAGAGTTTAATTGCTCTCTGAAACTTGCGTGCCCTAATTTTTTCTTGCTTCGATTCAGCCTTGTTAGGAAATATAAATTTGTTTTGATTAGGGGGTTTGGTTCGTGAGTGAGTGGGGAACATTTCCCAGTTTTTAGATTTCGTTTTAGTTAGGTTTTTAGGGTTTTGGGGATTCTCAGGGGAGATGCTGGCCGGAGAAGACGACCGGAGGTCTTCTCCGGCAGCCTGAAAGTGATTTGTGCCCTAATCCTGTCATTAACTCTAGTTTGAATTTGGACCGTGGATTGCCTTTGACTGGTTGACTCCCCGCGCAGATGGAAGGCCCAGATGCTTTCAATTAGCCCTAATCCACGTGTTTAGCTTAATTAATCTATAATTAAATTAATTTAATCTGAAACAACCTGGACCCTTGGATGACGCGCGTGGTCAACCAATTCAAACCCAGACTTCATCCTGGCCCTTCCTTCTGTTGACTTCTCTTTTATTTTAATTTAATTTCATTTCTTTTTCATTTAACTTGCATAATTTATTAAAAATAGCAAAAAATGTGTAAAAATTATGAAACTTTTTCTCATGAGTTTTAATAATTTTTATGACACAAAAATATTTTTATTTTTATTTTTATCATTAAAAAAGTATTTTTAAATATTTAAAAGATTATTTTTAATTGATTAATGGAAATTAATTTATTAAAAATACTTTTAGGTATTTAAAAATCACAAAAAAATTCATGAAATGTTCTAAGACATTTAGAAACATTGTCCAACCTTCAAACCAAATTTCTTTTTTGATCTTGATGCATTTTGAGAATTTTTCATTGAATTAAAATCATTTTTGTGCATTATTTTGATCCAAACTTCAAAAAATCATTTCTGCCTAACCCTAAAGAGTTGGACTTTGATTCTTTTTGCATTGCATTGTGTTTAACATGTAGTTTGTGAGATTAAATGGCCATGATTTGATCTTTCATTTTCCATTTGTTTGGTAATTTTCTTGTTTAGGAACCCTAAAACCCTAGAAAACTTAGAAAAATCATAACTTGAATTTGGTTAGGAGTTGAGATCTCCCCTTTGGACTTTGGTTTAGTATAGGTTTAGGGTTTCTTTGGGTGGCATTTTCCATTTTTTATCTTTGACAGACGAATTCAAACAATAATCGTCTCCTTCGGGATTCTTTTCTCATCTCATTCACTCACAAACGAGAGCTCGCTTCTTCCGTCTAATGCAAGACAATTTGCACCTGAGCCAGACAGGTCATACACTTGAGCATAGGCAAGTAAGCAGTTCACAAGTCAATTCACCTTTCAGTCTCTTTGGGTCGAACTACGGTGTTCTGACTTCCTCATTGCACGAGAGGATACGTAGGTATAACTTAACAGTTATCGAACAAAAGTCTCTGTATATTCCCCCTCTTTTCAGCTTTATTCTTTTAGCCTCATGATCTTGAGCATTCTCATCCCTACACTGACACTATACATTTATACACTTCACTTTTCTCTTACACTGACACCTGTACATTTTGTTTTCCAGTTCTTTTACACACAAATTGCACTGACACTACCCCTTTAAAACACAAATCTTTTAAGCGTGGATCCCGTCGAGTACGACGGACAATCTGGGTGCTAACACCTTCCCAGGTTGTAACCAACCCCCTTTCTCAGTCTCTCTGGTTCGCAACCGTCTTATCCGTATTTTTCTAGGTTTATGCAGCATTACCTTTCCTCCGGGATAAAAATGCCTAGCTGGCGACTCTATTCATCTCCAGTGAGTTCACGGCTGTGTGTTCTCATTGTCCCTTTCGCCGACCGTTCGCGTCTGTACCCCATTTGACTTAGCTTCATTTGGAGGGAGCGACACACCTAGACATGCCTACTGATATGGAAGACTTGTAGAGATCCTGGATCCAATTGAAGGAGCAAAGGGATACTTTCGAGGCTCATTACAAAGCAAGCCAAGAAAGAGTCCTGGAACTAACAAAGCAACTTCACGAGGAACGGAATCTCAACTCATACCTCAACACAAAGAGGAAACTTCCATGGGAGACTTAAAACCCCATCTTTTGTACTTATCTCATTTCATTTTTTGTAAGCCCAAGAGGCAAAACAAATTTATTACTAATAAAAGTTTACCTTCTTGTTTGTCTAAGCAAATTTAAATCCTGCGGTCCTTGAAAATATTGCATATGCATACCATATCATTGCATCACAGGTTTCTTGTGCACAGGTTTCTCATCTTCTCGCTGTTTATTTCAGCAATGGCTCTTGAACAAACAGTTAAGAATCTCCAGGCACAAAATGCACAGTTCCAAGAGCTGATCCTGAACCTGACCAAGGGGCAGGATGAATTGAAGACACTGCTGGCTAAGAAGAAGAATCCTGAGGACAACAAGGATGGTCAGTTGGAACAATTGCAAGCTGAGATAACAGAAATGAGGATCTAGATGAATGGCCAGGTGGCTCTTATCCGAAGTTTAGCTCAGGGGCAAGAAGAGCTGAGAACCTTGGCCCACAAACTTCAAAGTGATAGAGTCAGGGATCTCATTGTCATTCAACCTCCGTTAAAACAAGCTGATTTGGTTGAAAGGAGGATGAGGATAAAAGAAGGTAAGAAACAAGTTGCCATTGATTGTTCTTCAGTTGAAGAAGAAAGACCTGATAAGGTTAATCCACCTCAACACAAGAAATATAGAAGGCAGTTCATCAAGTTCAGCACTCCAATGTCACAAGTTCTGCAATGCTTGTTGGAGATGAAACTAATTTCCTTGAAAAATCCTCCTCAAAATCCTAAAACTTCCTCTCCTCGCTATAACCCCAAGGCAAGAGTATCACTCCAACTGTCCTGGACATGATACTACTAGTTGTTGTACATTGAAGAAAAAGATTCAAGATCTAATTGACGAAGGAATCCTAGAGGTTACTCCAGAAGGTCAAGTTGAGTTCTACTATCGTCCATCAAACACCGAAGCTGCAGGACAAGTTGCCCAGTGTAGCAAGAAAGGAAGCCTACCTATTCCTGTTGAGATATGGGGCACCTTGGGACATCCAAGTGGTAAATTTGATTTCATGGTGAAGTATACTGCTCCTCAAAGTTCACAGATTGCAATTGAGGACATTCAGCCAACTGGATGGGACAACATTTGAATTTTCATTTGTAATTTCTTTTATTTGTTTGAACACTTACTATTATGTTAAACTGTTGCTTTCATTAATGCATTGCATATGTTTGTCTTGAATTAATCCATTCGTTCCACTATATTTTGAATTATGCTTCTTATTTCTATCTTGTGATATTTAACTCCTGATAAAGCTATGAGCCTGTAGAGGGAGGATGACGAAAACAATACCATAATCTTATGCAGTATGCTTTTGAACAGACTATACTGACGATGTACAGGCATTGTTTCAATTCCTAAACATTGGAGATATAAGGAAGTTAATCCCTAGTCAACCTTTTTGAGCCTATGAAGTAGGAGTTTTTATTCTCGCACAAATTAAAACCCTTATTCATAACCCGTGGCAGGGTAGTTACTCGGTTAACTCAAATATGCCAATTATCTGTGTTGTACACAACTAATGATGGTTCTCTGTAATCATTAAACCTGACAGTCAATATCCAGCAAAAGAACAGTCTTGCTAAGTCAAAACCTATGAAGGAGACTTAGTAAAACATTAAGAAATCCCACTGACTGTAACCTTGAAATAAACAGTTCAGGCAAAAAGAAGGGGTAACAAAACCAGAAAGTAAAAAGAGGTCACTATGAATCCTCAACAGAGAAAGATGACTGGATGTTCAAATAAGTTTTTGGTTTCTGAACCATCACAAATGTCAGTGTTACAGTTCCAAACTCCTTTGGAGCCTCGATGCATAAGTTAACTGAGCATAGGACTGAAGAACATCATGGAGATTGGGTTGGGTACAAATAAAATTTGAGCCTTTATCCTTTGTTTCTTAAACTTTGAACTAGGCCACGTTACAACCCTTTAAAAGTCCTAACTGAAGCATGGTTAGTTCGAAAGCGTACTGCTACAAAAAGGTATCCTGACTCCTTTAGGGCTTATTATAAAACTTGAGTTAATATCACAGTTTTCATAAAAAAAAAAGTTTTTCTAAAACAACTTGTTTCAAAACTTCAAGACAGACATAAGCATTGCATTTTTGAATATATTTGTTTGCATATGCCTGAGTGTTTGACAAATGGAGAAACTTACAGGATGAATGTTCATAGTCCTTCCGATGAACAAAGTTGCTTCCTGGATCAAAGTCCATGTATACAAAGGGGCATAGTCATTATCTCCCAATCAAGGGGGCAGGCCATGATACTGCCTAACTCATGTGGGGCAATCAGGACATGATTCAGTTATGTTTAAGTATCCAGGGGCAGATCTCCACATCTGTCTAAATTACCCAGGGTAACACTACAAAGTTCATAATGCCAGGGGCATAGTCTCTGTTTCCCAGTCAAGGGGCATACCAACTTACTGTTCAGTTCATTCGGGGCAATCAGTTCCAGATCCAACAGTGCTTAATAGCCAGGGGCAGCTCTTCTCATATATTTAAATTATCAAGGGTAACACTGCAAAGTTCATGATGTCAAGGGCATATTATTATGGGGCATTCTGCTTAGTTCTCCTGAGGTAACTACATTCGGATACTTCCCTTTTGGGACAATTCATCCTCAACCAAGGGGCAATGCTTTCTTTTCAAATCTAGTAGCTGGAGCATATATGGTCCATTACAATTTGAAGACACATTCCTCTCGTTATATTACCTTGATTTGGAGTTCTCAGCAGAAGTCATTATGGGAATTAATTGTCTACGCCAGTAGTATCAGATGGTGTCAGTATTATGTCTTCAGATCCAGCTAGGAGGATTTCTGAGAGGGTATTCAGGAAAGTTAAAAATTTCAGGAGCTCTAAATCCAACTGGTTATACACTCTCGAAGTTGAAACTATTCTGTTTTCAAGTTCAGCTTTACTTTTCCCTCTGAATCCAGATTTACTTTTACCCTATTTACATAAGCGAAACGTCCATTGGTAGTGTTTGAATGTATGTATGCTTTTGAATATGATTGATGTTTACAAGAAATGCATGAATGCTTAATATGATCGATGTTTACCAGAAATGCATGAAAATGCAGTAATAGTATTTACTAAGGACGCACGAGGGAAGGATTTCAACAAAGCTTTGACGGTTCATCTCTACAAAACAATCACAAATCCTCAGTAGGGCAAATCCATCTTCATAAAGTCACATCTCCCATGGAATTTATATCCATCTCTTTTATCCTCATACGGATATTCGGGAATTTACTTTCCAATAAGGGTACGACGAACGAAGACGGGAGGTTATATCTACCCTACTATCAAACGAAGACAAAGGTTATGTATACCTTACTATCCCCAGCAGACGGGAGGTTATATATACCTTGCTATCCCCAGCATACGGGAGGTTATGAATAATATATTATCAAACAAGACGGGAACGAGTTCCTCATATTCTTCAACAACGAATCGGGATTTATTTTCCCTGGCTAGCAGTTGTTATACGAAGATATCCAGACGCTTCCAGCAGCATCATATCATACATACATCATTTACATCATACCATAACATATCCATAAATACATAATACATTTACTTAGGTGCATCATACTCTACATGCATACATATTGCATAAACTAACTTTTTCCTTGCAGGATAGTTATATGCAGATAAATCAATATCAACAATTTACAACAAGTCAAAAATGATATATACATTACTCAAGATGTCCTCGGAGAGTAGGCAAACGGTCTGTAAAAAGATCTATTCCCTAATCCAGGATATTTCCAGAAGATTTAATATATCTGGTCTTGAATATCAGGCAAACGGTCTGTACAAAGATCCATTCCCTGGTTCAAGATATTTTCAGAAGATTTAATCTATTTCCTCGGAGAGTAGGCAAACGGTCTGTAAGAAGATCCATTCCCTAATCCAGGATATTTTCAGGAGTTAATCCTGACACTTTTTTGTCCTCGGAGAGTAGGCAAATGGTCTGTAAGAAGATCTATTCCCTAATCCAGGATATTTCCAGAAGATTTAATATATCTGGTCTTGAATATCAGGCAAACGGTCTGTACAAAGATCCATTCCCTGGTTCAAGATAGTTTCAGAAGATTTAATCTATTGGCCCTTGAATAGCAGGCAAACGGTCTATAAAAAGATCCATTCCCTGGTTCAAGATATTTTTCAGAAGAACAAATCCTGATGTTCTTTTGACCTTGGAGAGTAGGCAAATGGTCTGTAAGAAGATCCATTCCCTAATCCAGGATATTTTCAGGAGTTAATCCTAACACTTTTTTGTCCTTGGAGAGTAGGAAAATGGTCTGTAAGAAGATCTATTCCCTAATCCAGGATATTTCCAGAAGATTTAATATATTTGGTCTTGAATATCAGGAAAACGGTCTGTACAAAGATCCATTCCCTGGTTCAAGATAGTTTCAGAAGATTTAATCTATTGGCCCTTGAATAGCAGGCAAACGGTCTGTAAAAAGATCCATTCCCTGGTTCAAGATATTTTTCAGAAGAACAAATCCTGACGTTCTTTTGACCTCGGAGAGTAGGCAAACGGTCTGTAAGAAGATCTATTCCCTAATCCAAGATATTTCCAGAAGAGATAATCGTCACGAAGATTTATTTCTACTAGTCTATTCAACAAATTCAAATTATAAACGATTCAGAGACGACCTATACGAAGACCTAGTACTGAGATCCAGTATCAACACAAAGCATATCATCCCTCAGGATTGCTTTATCCTCCTGAAAACTTCTAGTACATCAGGACTGCTTTATCCTCCTGAAAGCTTCTTATACCTCAGAACGTTGTTCATCTTTCTGAAAGCTATCAATCCCTCAGGACTTCTTTATCCTCCTGAAAACATATTATCTCCTCGGGACGTTGTTTATCTTCCTGAAAGCTATCACCCCTACCTCAGGACTGCTTTATCCTCCTGAAAGCATACTATTAACTCAGGACTGTTTTATCCTCCTGAAAGCATATTATTACCTCGGGATGTTGTTTATCTTCCTGAAAGCTATCATTATATCTTCATATTTTGGACTGCTTTATCCTCCAAGAAATGTACCTGAAGAATTTTTCTCCAAGTGGCATCTTTAAGCCCACTCAAGCATACTCAACTAATCATCAGTATCACTCTATGCACTGGTGAGTGCAAATTTTTGGGCTTTTGTGTTCAATCCCCTTCAACCTTCCAAGTCACGACTGGCAAACATACCAATCTAACCCCTCAGGTTTCAGAAAATTGAACAGGGGCAACTGTTGCACCCCAAAATTTGCCCTCACAATACAAGACTTTGTGTACTAAGAAGGTTCACAAGGTTCACAAGATTCACAACACTTACAAGACCTTTCATGAGGTTCATGAAGTTTACAAGTCACTTTATGAGGTTCACAAGGTTCACAAGATTCACAATGCTTACAAAACCTTTCATGAGGTTCATGAAGTCTACAAGTCACTTTATGAGGTTCACAAGGTTCACAATACCTCCCATAAGGTTCACAAGACATTTTATGGTGGTTCACAAGGTTCACAAAGTTCACAATTGGTCAGAAGAGTTGACAATTCCCTCAGACAATGCACCTCCTAAGCAGTGCATCCAAAACTAGGGTTTTGACTTTAATCAAGCTAAATGGACTTTCAAGACTTAAAGTGAGCTTCATAAAATCTTATATGTGTGTAAGAACCCCCATGTCAAGTTTCAAGACTTTTCTCAAAAGTTTGCTCAGTCAAATGATCAGATAAGTAAAAATCAGTCAAAGCAGTTAAAAAGTCAAACTGAGGTCAACTGGGGTCAAACCAAAGTCAAACTTCATGATTTTTTGCCAACATCAAGTATATTAAGTAAAATTCATCATTTGATCAAGGGTTGATCATGATTCATCAAGGGGATTTCAGATCATCAAGAATCAGGAGTTTCTAAATTAGGGTTTCCTTAGTAAAAGTCAACTGAACTTTGACCAGCCATAACTTTCACATACTTCATCACCAAGTCTCCACTAAAATCTCATTTTGAAGGAAATTGAATTCTCTACAACTTTGTGTCTCACAAGCCATGCCCAAAAATGCTTCATTTGGAAGGTATGAGCTAAGACATTATAGGTCCTTTTGAAAGTCAACAAAAAGTCAACAGCTTCAAAAGGGCATAACTTGAGAATGGTAAATGATATGGACATTAAACCAGTGGGGTTGGTTAGAGGACTCTTCAAGCTTTCCAAAATGTCCAAGAAAACTCTCATAGCATTAAAATTGAAGGATGTGTGCCCTTGCAAAGTTGGGAAATTTTTGGGAGGTTTATGAAGAAAATAGGGTCTTAAAACCAAATTCTTCCAAATGGGCTGAACTTTTTGTGACCCAAGGTGTTCCATGACATCATGCACGAAATTTATTTAATATTTTCATAATTTTATTTTATTTATTTTATTTATTATGATTTTTTATATTAAAAATCATTTTAAATTCAAATAAAATATAAAATATGAAGATTTAAAATATATTTTGATTCTAGAAAGTCATAAACCTTGATTGAATTAGATTGATATGAAAATTATGATGATTGTCTTAAAATAACAATGTTATATCAAAAAATATTTGAATTTTAAGACATTATCTTTTTCAATCTTCAATGATCAAAAAGTCCAAAGAATGATCACATATTTTGACCTAATTCCATCCACTATAAGTACATAAACATATCACAAGCATAGGGACAAAAAAATTGGAGCCTCCAAAGGTAAGAACAAAGTTTCAAAATTCATCCTAAGAACACAAATTCGGTTTGATACCTAGAGCTACTTTCAAGACAAACCAAAGGTTGCAACTTGTTCCTTGGAGTTCATAGATCAATTCTGGATAATAACATTGTCCATTCATGTCCTAATTCGCACAAACCGAATGCATCCCTTTCATATTCTAAGTTTTTTCGATTTGATTGATTTATGCTTTGATATTGAAAACTAATTATAGATTTGTGTTTGTTGTGATGTTTAGAAGCTTTTTGAATGGATTAATTCAGTTATTGTGGACTGTATCGAATTTTGCCATTGCTAGGGTTTGGAGTTTCAAAACGGGAACCAAGCATTTAGGACCTTAAAACAAATTCTAAGACCATGGCTGTGACGTCTTGAGGAAGAAGAAGACCCTTGGCGCGAAATTCTGATTTGAATAACACGTTTATTTTATTATGAATTGTTTTCTATTATATTTCAATTATGTAGCAATGACTCAGATGGCAAGCATGCGCGTGAATGGAAGTCAAGACAAGGGTTCGAATCCCAGCCCCAGGTAAGTCCCTTTTTCTCATTTTTTTTCTTATTTCATTTAATTTATTTATATTATATTTAATTAATGTATAAATATTGAAGTAAAAATGTTATTACTATTTTCTTATTTATAATTCAAAATCTTGTTAAAATTTAAACTTTATTAAAATTATCTAACATTTATTTTATTATATTATAAATTAATTAATTGTATTTAGATTAATTCATAAAACCTAATTATGTATATAAATCCTAATTTTCTAAAACCTAAAATATCTTGTAAAAACCCTAATTAATTTTTATAAATCCTAATAATTTTCACAAATCCTAATTTTCTTCTATTTAAAATTTAACTCTATTATAATTTTTAATTTATTGTTTAATTATGTATATATATTATATAATTTGTTTATAATTTAATTCTTGTATATAAATATGCTTAGAATAATTAGAATTCTTAACTTAATTTTTGTGAATATAATTATATGATTATTCAATTATAATTAATCCTATTTTCATAATATATATATATATATATATATATATATATATATATATATATATATATATATATATATATATATATATATATATATATATATATATATATATATATATATATATATATATATATATATATATATATATATATATTCCATAATTTGTTCATAATTCTTACATGTAAATAATTTTTAATATATGTTTAAAAAATAACAAAAACTTGTTAATCTAATATAATTTATTTTCATAATATGTTTATAATTAACCTAATTTTTATAGCATTTAAAACTTTATGATAATTAATTGGTTATATTTTCTTCTTAATCTTAAATAATAATTGTTCATAAAAATTTGATCTTTTAATTATTATGCTAATATTCTTATTTATTTTATCATTAATGCTATTTATTTTCATATCTATTTTATTATTACTAACCCCATTTAGATATATTGTGATTTATTATTATCATTATTACTAACCCCATTGTGATTTATTATTATTATTATTATTATTTCACTAACCCAATTATTATTATTATTATTATTATTTATTTTTGCTTATTTTGCTTTAATTATTATTATCATGTAATTGTTCCTTTGATGTAATATTTAGTAGTAATGTTTAAATATTTATTTTATGTCATGGTTAGTAAAAATAGGGAGTGTAAACATGTATGTTATTTAAAATTAATTTAGATCACTAAATGTAAAAGATAAATAAAATTGTACACTCACACACGTAAGTCGATCTTTGATCGCCATCTCACTTTCTAGGGTTACCTCTCACTGTTGCCTAATCAAAAGGTCAAGTAGGGTGTATAAAGCAAAAGTCCCTCAAAAATAAAGTCATCTAGTCCCTTAACAACAAAAGATCAAGTCCCTTAATGGTTGCCTTCGTAATGATCTTGTCCCTTTCGAATAATGATGACAGTCCCTCCAAAAATGCTTAATATACCCTACAGTTGCCTACAAAAACAAATGACCCTTCATATGTCCCTTACATCCAAGGTAATGACTACCTATTCCTTAATAATAGGGATAGTCTTACCATTTAAAGGATAAAGAACAGAAAGACTTAAACTTTAGGGTAGGTTCCTCATAGTTACTTGCTCACTATTCAAACTTTTCAAACACTTCACAAATTTCAAACAATTTTTCAAACACAAGTTTTTTACGCATCCGTACATGGATCATTATTAAACTCTTATGAAAATTTCTATCCACACACTTCACATTTCAAAAACGATTCAAAGTGAGCTAAGTAACTAAGAGCCCATGGATAACCATGGATGTAAAGGGTGCTAACACCTTCCCTTTACATAACCTACCCCCCGGACCCAAAAATCTTTTAAAAGGTCTTTCCTGTTCTTTTATGCCTTTCCTTTGGATAAAATAAAAGTCGGTGGCGACTCTTGCTATCCGCAACATAACTAAAGTCAATTCTCCCACCGTGTTACACATGGGTACCGAACGTCAATCAGAACATCCACTAGGGCAACACCGTATCAGCTTATGTATGGTATGGAGGCAGTCCTACCTGTTGAAGTTGAATTACCCTCTTTACGAGTACTAATGGATGTTAAGCTGAACGAAGCGGAATGGGTCCGATACCGGTACGAACAACTTAGTCTGATCGAAGAGAAGAGATTAGCTGCAATCTGCCATGGATAGCTATATCAGAAGAGAATGAAGAAAGCCTTTGATCAGAAAGTCAGGCTTCGAGAGTACCAAGTAGGGGATCTCGTGCTGAAGAGACTCCTCCCTCCTCATACATACCACAGGGGCAAGTGGACTCCGAATTATGATGGTCCGTTCATAATAAAGAAAGTTTTCTCTGGTGGAGCACTGATGCTCAGTACTATGGATGGTGAAGACTTCCTGTCCCCTGTGAATTCAGATGCAGTTAAAAAATACTTCGCATAAAATGACCCGCTGGACATAAAAACAGAATGTAAGTCCAGGCAAAAATAGGGCATCCCGGCGAGTCAAAAACAGAATAAAAGACTCGGGCAAAAATAAGGGAAAATAAATAATAATAAAATGTACACCCGCTGAGTTGAAAAGCCACATTGGACAGCTCAGGCAAAAATGGGTATCCCGGTGGATTGAAAACCCGAAAATGCGATCCGCGCAAAATAAGGGAATAAGCGAACGACTGTATTCTGAATTTGTTTGTATCACTTATAGCATGGTAAGCTCCGAAAGGTTCAAGCTTCGGTCAAAATCAGCCTTCTTCAGAAAGCAAGTTGAGAAGAACGTCAATGTCATACGGGTCATAGCAAAAAGGGAAGCTCCTTGAAGCGTCATCAGCGTTGCCAGCACCTTTTTGTTTCTCAATTTTGTAACAATCTTCTCATTTCAGGGGATCTGTTTCTTTGACTGTATCTTGCCAATTCAAGGCATGCAAATTAATAAAATCAGATTTTCAGTCATATATCGTCTCGTACATTTTATTTTCATTTGAAAAATGTCCGATGTCCTTAAGATGTTAATTGCATAAGTACAAATGCGTCTTTTATAAATTACATGCTTGCAGGAAATATATTTGCTCTCGGGAGTGTCTAAACTTCTATGACGGAATCCAATAAGGGATACCTCGGGGAACTTGTACGTTTCTTTGCCATACAGGATTGCAGGTGTTCAAAATACGACCAGGGGCATGAAGGCTTCTCCCCAGCAAGCTACCAAATCATTATCTACTCAGCTCATCTTCCAAAGGGCGCCAGAGCTGCTTTATCCCCAGCTGAGTTGCCAGACATCATCTTCCTCAGCAGAATCCTTACAGAACTTTAGGAAGATCGTTCAGTGATCATTCCTCTCCGACCAAGTATTGGACAGGGAACCATCTCCCCGCAGAGTCCCAACCTCTATCCAGAGGAGCAATGTTGGAGATTTCACAACAAAGTAGCGAAAGCTTCCGCAAACCCCAGCTGGGTCCCTCATTACCAAGATAGGTTTATCAGTAATTTATTTCCCCAAGCAGAATCATATGTACCAGATCTACCAATGATCTCATCCCCAGCTGGGACATTCTTCCAAAGCAGATCAGTCGGGAATCTTCACCGCAACGGGGTCCAAATCCCGGATTGATATCTTTGTATAATCATAGCATTCGCATCATATTTTCCCCAGAGCGTAGCATTCCGTCTAATACGGAGCATTACGGCAAAAATCAAACATATTGCATAGTCATAAGCCATGTTTTGAATCAAACACCTGTATACACCAACATTCCATCAACAATACACAAAATATATCTCAAACTCCCCGACAGAAAGCTAAAAGTGTCCCCTTTGCACTCTCTAACACAAGTATATATGCTCACTCGACACTCGTCCATGTCATTTTCCCCAGTAAAAGTCGCCAGAATCTTTTATACAAACAGACACTTTCCACAAACAGATACCTATACATTACAGATAATCCTCGACACTCGTCTGTGTCATATCCCCAGCAGAAAGCCAAAGCGTCCCCTTTGCATCCACAAAAACACATATACACTTCCCTGACACCCGTCCGTATCACCTTCACCAGCACAGTTGCCTAAATACTTGTTTATAATACACTTCTTCTGATACCCGTCCGTTTCGTGCTCTCCGCAGCAAGTTGGACACTCATCTTTGTCTCACCCATCACTTTTTACTCATACAGATACTCGTCCATATCTTATATACACCATTTAAATCCCCTCATAATCGACATTCGTCCGTGTTCTTTGGTAACTAGTTGGTACTCGTCCGTATCATCATCTTTGAACATGCGTCAAGCGTGTGTTTCTACTGATACTCGTCCGTATCATAGTCTTAAGGATGCTCGTCCGCATCCTTAATCTATACACCGTGTCAAACACTTATGCCTTTGCTTTCTTGAAATTAGACACTCGTCCGTGTATACCATTCCCCAGAAGATTCTCTAGCAAACTATCTCCTTGTTATCTGACATTCGTCCTATGTCACGATATTTTCGGCAGCCGTACCCTGCCAGGTGATCGCCCTTCACCTTTTTGATGATCGTCCTTCATCATCCCCAGCGGAGTCTCTATTCATTAGAACCCTTTCCTGTCCGACATTCGTCCTATGTCGTGATATTTTCAGTAGCTGTCCCCTGCTAGGTGATCGTCCTTCACCTCTTGATCATCGTCCTTCATCATTTTATCCGATGGTCGTCCCCACCGTTGATCTTGTTATCTGACATTCGTCCTATGTCATGATAAACCCCAAGAGCAGCCGTACCCTGCTAGGTGATCGTCCTTCACCTCTTGATGATCGTCCTTCATCATGCTTATCCGATGGCCGTCCCATCGTCGACCTTCTCTATCCGGCATTCTTCCTATGTCGTGATACTTTCGGCAATCATACCTTGCCAGGTGATCGTCCTTCACCTTGGATGACTGTTTCTCATCCATATCCCCAACAGAGCAGTCGTCCCATGCTAGGTGATCGTCATTCACCTTTGATGACTGTTCCTCATCATTTATTTCTTCAGCCCGATGGTCGTCCCCATCATTTACCTTTAATCCCCAGAAAATCTTGTTTCTTTGCTTGATGGCCGTCCCCATCATGATCCCTCTATTTTCCCAGCATGTCGGCCGTCCCCGTCATTGCTTTATCCCCAGCAGTCGCCCTCTACCCGACGGTCTTCCTCCGTCGCCCGCACTTTATAATCATACTTCACTTCCTTTTACAATCTATATCCCTTTTCTTCTTCATTCAGTGAGTACAAATTTTGGATTGTCTTTGGTATTCAACCACAAGTTATCTTGTTTGTCTGTTAAGCCGTCGCTTACATCCTGCACAGCTAACTCATGTTTGAATAGGGGCAGCTGTAAACACCCCAAATTTGCCCTCACTCATTTCACCATGGCTTATTATCTTTTCATTTGCATAAGTTCAATCATATCATCTCATAGTGCATTTTTGCTTCACTGCATTGGTTCTAAGTCACCTGCATCTAGGGTTTGTGATCTGAGCAATCCAAGAGCCATCTGAGCCACTCCAAAGGCCTTCAATCATCTCAAGAGGGTCCATGTATGTTCAAACATCATATTATATCCTCCAAAGATCAAGGAAGTCAAAGAATCACAAGAATTGAGAAAGGCATGGAAGCAGAGCCAGGTTTAACTGCACAGATGACCTAAAATTAGGGTTTTGGTTTCAGAGGCAATAACTCCAATTTTTTTAGTCATTCTTGTTTCTATTGGTCTCTATATGTTATGAGGATCATGCCTATCAATTTTCATGAAGAAATTCAATGGGGAAGGCATCTGATCAATAGATGACTTCTGGTGCAAGTCAGTGCAAAATCAGGGCATCTGAGGCCCCCAATCATCCAACCAAAGGGTATTCTCCATCATTTTGAGTGTGTATGATCTTTATTTGATCTTAGAAGATGTTAGAAGTTCACAAAGTTGAAGAATTTCAAGCCATTTGCAAAGTTGCCTTTTTGGGAAAGTGACTTGTAATGAAAACTTGCCATTTTGGGAAAGTTTTTCAACCTCCTCTTTTTGATTCAAAAATGCTTCAAATGAAAAATTCTTGGTCATGAAAGTTGTAGATTGGATCCTCCCATTTTCAAAAAGTATAAGAACTCATTCTAATTCATTTTTGATCAAAAGTTATGGCCTTGCAAAGTTGGACAAAATCACTAAATTTTCACTTTTACACCAAAGAGGGAAACTTGCAAATTCACATGCCAAGCATTTCTATGACTTCAAAATGACTTCTAAGCATTACATAAACACAACACATGACCTAAAAATCAGAAGGGCCCAAAGAATCACTCATTTTCATGCCTTGATCATTAAGAAATCCAAAAGGGGCCAAAACTCCATGAAATTGCAAAATGACCCAAAGCTTCTCATCCACTTGTGTCAGCTGCCAAAAGTGACTTCCATGGACCTCCTTGAAGCAAGATGATTCGAACCATGCCCTTGTACCATGACTGAACCAGCCCATACCTTCACTTACACAAATGTTGACTTTATGCAATTTGAGCCATACCAATCAAACTGAGCCACACCAACTACTCTGACCAATCACAGCTTCACATACATGCCTCAAGGATCACATTTCACACAATCTTGGAGCCTGAAACCAGAGCATCACCATAGTTCACAAAAACCTCCCTCTTTGCATTTTCATTCGAGTTTCATCACACAAGCCTCAAACCTCAAAACAAACTTCACAGAACTCACCATGATCCACTGATCATTTCCCAACCATCACTTTGCCCTAAAAAGCCCAGAATCAAAAACACGATTCCCACATTTCACAAACTGAACCACTGCCATTTTCATTTTGAGGCCATATAAACTCCAGCTAAGCCTCACAAACACTTGGGGGAGATCATTGGAGCTTGTTTGAAGCAAGGAACTGGCCAGAAAGCACCATTTTCGAAAGCTTCAGTTCAGGTATCATCAAGAACTTTTTTTTCCAGAAACGTGTTTTTAAGTTTCTAATTGATTCTCCATGATTCACTGATGATCCTGATGTGTTTATTTTTGAAAATGATCAAGTATTAAGCATGTATTGAGTTTCTGAAATTCCTGCCATGTTTTCCGTTTTGCTCTGATTCACGAATTTGATGATGAATAAATGATTTTTTGGTGAGTGATTCTTGTTGGGGTTGATGTGGGGATCATTTCTGGAAAGTTAGAGAGCTTGGGGATGCATAGAGAGTGAGATAGCATAAGTGACTCGTCGGAGAAGATGACCGGAACACTGTTCCGGTCACCTGAAAGTGATTAGGGTTCAGATTAGGGTTAATGACATAATTAGCGTAGTTTGAATTCTGGCCCTTGGATGACGCGCGAAGTCAATTCCCTCCCTTTCTTGTTTGAATCCTGGCCCTCAGATCTGATTACTTTCATTAATTGATATTTTAATTTCATTTTAATTGCCTTTTCTTTATCATTTTATTAAAAATAGCAAAATACATTGAAAAATTCTGAAAATTTTTATCAAACCTTTTATTAATTTTCAGAACCCAAAAATATTTTATTTTTATTTTTTACATCAAAAATTATTTTTAAATCATTTAAATGTTTATTTTTAATTAGTTAATGGAAATTAATTAATTAATTAAAAATACATTTAGGTATTTAAAAATCACCAAAAAATTCACATAGCATTTTAAAGCATTTAGAAACATTATCAAACTCTTCAAACAAATTTATTTCTGGTTCTTGACCTACTTTGCCATTTTTCATTGGAATAAAAGTTATTAAAAGGCAATATTTTTGTCCTAACTTAGAAAAATTCATTCTGCCTAACCATGAAGAGTTTGATGATGGTTCTTCTTGCATTGCATTCTTCATATCATGTAGTTTCTAGGGTAAATTTGGTTTGAATTTATCTTTCATTTTCAATTTGATGTGCATTTTTCCTTTTGAGGTGCCTTAAAACCCTAGCAAACTTGAGAAAATCATAACTTCCATTAGGATAAGAGTTAGGTCTCCCTCTTTGGGTAGTGAACTTATGTAGGGTTAGGCTTCCTTTGATCCCATTTTCAATTTTTTTATCATGTCATTTGCTTCTGGTTTTGAATTTGGTATTTGTCGCTCCCGAAGATTTGCATCCCGGTACAAGCGCGAACGGTCGGCGAAAGGAACAATGAGAACACACAGCCGTGAACTCACTGGAAAAGAAAAGAGTCGCCAGCTAGGCATTTTTATCCCGGAGGAAAGGCAATGCTGCATAGGCCTAGAAAGACATGGATAAGACGGTTGCGAACCAGAGAGACTGAGAAAGGGGGTTGGTTACAACCTGGGAAGGTATTAGCACCCAGATTGTCCGCCGTACTCGACGGGATCCACGCTTGAAAGATTTGTGTTTTAAAGGGGTAGTGTCAGTGCAATCTGTGTATAAAAGAGCTGGAAAGAAGATGTACAGGTGTCAGTGTATAGTGTATAAGTGATATGAAGTATGAAAGTGTCAGTGTGAGGAAGGAGTGAAATGCTCAAGATCATGAGGCTAAAAGAATGAAGCTGAAAGAGGGGGAATATACAAAGACTTTTGTTCGATAACTGTTAAGTTATGCCTACGTATCCTCTCGTGCAATGAGGAAGTCAGAACACCGTAGTTCGACCCAAAGAGACTGAAAGATGAATTGACTTGTGAACTGCTTACTTGTCTATGCTCAAGTGTATGACCTGTCTGGCTCAGGTGCAAACTGCCTTGCGTTAGACGGAAGAAGCAAGTTCTCGTTTGTGAGTGAAGGTGATGAGAAAAGAATCCCGAAGGAGACGATTATTGTTTGTTTTTGCGTTTTCAATCTTTTATTGCTTTTTGAGGTTTGTCATAAGTTAATGAGCTTAAGCCTAAACCAATGGATTTAGTAAACTCATCACATCTTCCCTCTGATTAGGGGTAATGAGAATTACCTTAAGTGTGAAGTCAGATTCTCACACTTAACCTCCTTTGGTGTAGGATTAAGATCATTAACCCACTTGTGATTTATTGGATGTTTTTGTTGTTTTTGTTTAGTGTTAAGTAATGAGATTAATCCATAATCAAGGATTAAACAGACTCATTACACCATCCTAATAGAAGGATAATAGATGAGAATGTTTAAGCTGAGGAAAACTCCTCAACTTAATCCATGATTAGGGATTAAGCTCATGACAAAACAAGCCTTTATTAGATGGATTTTATTTAATGGTATGATGATGAAGTGGATTTTATGATTTGTAAGACAACTTGAGGGGGACTTGTCCATTAACACTAGGGTTAGTCCTTCTTAACCAGTTAAGGAAGAATTAGAACCCTAATGCAAGGCCCAAGTTACAAGTGATGTCTTGATGATTATTAAATGGATTGACTAAGAGATTTAAACACATTAAGGGTTTAACACTTAGGATTAAAGTTATACACTCCATCCTAAGAGAAGGATGCAGGCATAAACTTAATCACAAAGCCTTAAAGCCTTTAGGGTTTAGTCCCTGATTATGAGATGAGGAGAGAGGACTCAAGGAGAAACACAAAGGTAAAACTATGAGGGGAGACTAATCAAAACCCTAATCATTGTCATGCTTGGTTGTTCCTAAGGTTTGTGAGGTTTTCAAGAGAAGTCTTCAATGGAACCACCAGGAAGCAGATGAAAGGATCAAGAGAAGCAAAGCAACTTGCTTCATTCAAGAAGTCAAGTCACTTGAAGAAAGAAAGTGGGAAGAAGAAGAATGAGCAAGCTCAAACTCAAACACATATAAAAATGAAGCAATGGATGCAAGAGAGATGAAAAGAAAAGTTATGATAAGTGAAGGCAAATTCACTTCTCAAGTTCACTTACCACCTGAAATGTTAGAAAGAAATGCAATGCAATGCAAAATGGGATGAAATGGTATGATACTAAACAAAACCAGAAGCATGTTGATGATAATAATGATGCTATGAGATGCTACAAGCATGAGACAAAGCATGGAAATGTTCACACAAGCTCATGGATGCAAATGGTGCAAGCTTAGAAGCATGGATACACATGAAAAGTTATGAAGCCTACATGGCATACAATATGGCAAGTGCAAGATGAAATGGTCAAAGATGCTTTCTATATGTCTTATGATGTCAAATGAATCAAATGGATGCTTGAAATGTCATGGCAAGTCATGTTATGCAAGAGAATGCAAGAAGAATGCAAATGAAAGCCCAAATTAGGGTTTATGGATCAAACAACAAACAAAAACCAAAGACAGAAGCAAACCTTAGGATAAAAAATGGAAAATGCCACCCAAAGAAACCCTAAACCTATACTAAACCAAAGTCCAAAGGGGAGGTCTCAACTCTCAACCAATCTCAAGTTATGATTTTTCTAAGTTATTAGGGTTTTTAGGGTTCCTAAACAAAAGAAATGCCAAACAAATTGAAAATGCAAGATCAAATCATGGCCTTTTAATCCTAGAAACTACATGCTAAACACACAACAATGCAAGAAGAACCAATGTCCAACTCCTCTTAGATAGGCAGATATGAATTTTTGAACTTATGATCAAAATAATGCACCAAAAATGATTTAATTCAATGGAAAATTCTCAAAATGCATCAAGATCAAAAAAGAAATTTGGTTTGAAGGTTGGACAATGTTTCTAAATGTCTTAGAACATTTCATGAATTTTTTTGTGATTTTTAAATACCTAAAAGTATTTTTAATTAATTAATTTCCATTAATCAATTAAAAATAATCTTTTAAATATTTAAAAATACTTTTTTAATGATAAAAAATAAAATAAAAATATTTTTGGGTCTTAAAAATTAATAAAACTTTTAAGAAAAAGTTTCATAATTTTTAAGACATTTTTGCTATTTTTAATAAATTATGCAAATAAAAGGAAAAGAAAATGAATTAAAATTAAATAAAAGGGAAAGTAATCAGAATGGAGGGATGAGATTGAGTCTGGATTTGAATCTGTTGACCACGCGCGTCATCCAAGGGTCCAGGTTGTTTCTGACTTAATTAATTAAATTATGGATTAATTATATTAAACACGTGGATTAGGGTTAATCGGAGAGATCCAGGCCACACACTCACGCGCGAAGTCAACATTTTCAACGCATCCAATGGTCCAAATTCAAATGGTCTTAATTACTGAGATTAGGGCATAATCACTTTCAGGCTGCCGGAGAAGACTTCCGGTCGTCTTCTCCGGCCAGCATCTCCCCTGAAAAATCCCCAAAACCCCAAAAAGCTAACTAAAATGAAATCTAAGAATTGGGAAATGATCTCCAACCACTCACGAATCAAAACCCTCTCTCAAAACAAATTTATACTTCCTAACTAAGCTGAATCGAAGAAAATAAGAACTAGGGCACGCAAGTTTCAGAAGCTAATTAAATACTCATTTCAAGGCCATTTCAAAAACTGAAAGCATATTCATGATCAGGAAGGCACAAAGAGCAAGTTTAGAACAAGAAAAATGATTTCTGGAAAAATATTTTTCAAGCTACCTGAGATTCGAAGCTTTCACTCTGATGACTTTCTGGCCACTTCCTTCAGTGCAATCCACTCCACTTGATCCCCAGATGATGTTTGAATGCTCAAAAGGAATTTATGTTGGCTGGATGAGGAGTTTGACAAGCTTCTGCTCAAGCTCAGTCAGAAATGGCAATGGAGTTTCAGGCAGTTCCAAGTCATTGTAAATGGTTCTTTGTGATCCAGATGGTGAGTGGAGAAGGTCTGTGGTATTTGTTTGTATGTTTGTGTGCTGTGGAAAGAGTTTCGAATGAAACTGCAAGTTGAGGTGAGAAATGGCAGTGGTGTGTTCTTGCTTGTTTCAGGCCTGGCTCTTGGTGGTTTGAGGTCTATGAAGTATGGTGAGTTGATCTATGGAAATGGTTTTTATGTTTGCAAGATGAGAAAACAAATTCGAAGGGAGATGCAAAATGGAGTGATTTTGTGTATGTGTTGAATGAGAGAGTTTCAGCCTGGCCTCTTGATACATTTTGCTTGCCAAATGATATTGTATTTTAATCCTATAGGTCAGATGATGTGACCTGGCCTATAGTGATTGGTAAGTTTGCTTTTGCTCAAAAGTCAAATTTGGTGTAAGAGAAGTATGGCTCATGATCTAGGCAAGTACAAGCATGGGGCTGCGCAGCAAGGGTGAGGGGAAAGGCTAGCCAAAGTCAGCAGCCAATGTCACAAGTTGTAGGAAGTGATCATGATGATTTTGCAAGTTGCTTGCTTTTTGAACTTCATGAAGAAAAGTCTTGTTACATGAACCAAAACATGAGAAACCTTGATCCAATTCTGACTTTTAGGACATGTAAAATGTTTGCATACTGGTTTGAAGTGAATTGGAGGTTACAATTGGCTTTGGATCATGATTTTGCAAAATTCTCATTTGAAGCATGCCTTGAAAATCAATGATTTTAGCCAACTTTGCCACACCATAACTTTTGATCCAAGAAGAGTTTGATCATGTTCTTGTACTTTTTGAAAAGGGAAAGATGAGATCTACAACTTTCATGACCAAAGTTTTCCCATTTGAAGCATTTTTGGATCAAGAATCAAGGCTTGAAAAATGACCTAAAATGAAGCATTCTTGAAAAGTCAACTATGCCCAAAAAGTCAACATTTGCAAAACTTCCAAATTCTTGATTTTTATGAACTTCAACCTTCTTCCATGATCAAATAAAGATCATATACACTCAAAATGATGAAGATCACCCATTGGTTGGGTCATTGGGGGCCTCAGATGCCCTGATTTTACACTGACTTGTCTGAAAAGTCAACTCTTGATCAGATGACTTCCCCATGGAATTTCTTCATGAAAATTGATATGCATACTCCCTATACCATATAGAGACCAATGGAAACAAGAATGACCAAAAAATTTGGATTTATGGCCTCTGAAACCAAAACCCTAAATTTAGGTCACCTGTGTAGTCAAACTTGGCTCTGCATCCATTCAAACCCTAGTTCTTGTGACTCCTTTGCATTTTTGACTTTGTGGGGATATATGATGATGCTTGAACACACATAGACCCCTTTGAAGTGATTGGTTGCCCTTGGAGTGGCTCAAGCAGCCCTTGGATTACTCAGATCACAAACCCTAGGTGCAGATGACTTAGAAACTATGCAGTGATTCAAAATTGAGATGTGAGGTGATATGATTGTGCTTATGCATATGAGAATGATCACAAGCCATGGTGTGAATGGGTGAGGGCAAATTTGGGGTGTTTACAGTATTGCATGTTGTGTATAAACCCTAATTTTTGCCTTCATTTGCATCCATCTTTCATTTGCTTGCATACATGAACTTGCCATGACATTTTATGCATCAACATGGCATATAAGACATATTAGGACATATTAGAATCATCATTGATCATTTCATCATTCATATGCCATGTTATGCATTCATTTCATTCCATATGCATTCATGAAATTTTATGCCTCCTTTCATGCTTCATTTGCATCTTCATTGTTTGTATGATCATCCTCAACTCTTGACATGTGTTTGCATCATCTCTTAGAATCATTAACATCATGTTCTTGCTTCTGACTTTGGTTTGCATCATGGCATTTGTCGCTCCCGACAAATGAAAATGGATCAGATGAAGGTACAGACGTGAACGGTCGGCGAGAGGGACAATGAGAACACACAGCCGTGAACTCACTGGAGATGAATAGAGTCGCCAGCTAGGCATTTTTATCCCGGAGGAAAGGTAATGCTGCATAGACCTAGAAAAAGATGGATAAGACGGTTTGCGAACCAGAGAGACTGAGAAAGGGGGTTGGTTACAACCTGGGAAGGTATTAGCACCCAGATTGTCCGCCGTACTCGACGGGATCCACGCTTAAGAGATTTGTGTTTTAAAAGGGTAGTGTCAGTGCAATCTGTGTATAAAATAGCTGGAAAAGATGTACAGGTGTCAGTGTAAAAGAAGTGTGAAGTGCATAAGTGAAGTGTCAGTGTAAGGAAAATAGTATGCTCATGATCATGAGGCTAAGAGAATAAAGCTGGGAAGAGGGGGAATATACAGACTTTTGTTCGATAACTGTTAAGTTATGCCTACGTATTCTCTCGTGCAATGAGGAAGTCAGAACACCGTAGTTCGACCCAAAGAGACTGAAAGGTGAATTGACTTGTGAACTGCTTGCTTGTCTATGCTCAAGTGTATGACCTGCCTGGCTCAGGTGCAAACTGTCTTGCATTAGACGGAAGAAGCAAGTTCTCGTTTATGAGTGAAGGTGATGAGAAAAGAATCCCGAAGGAGACGATTATTGTTTGTTTTTGTGTTTTTAGTCTTTTATTGCCTTTTGAGGTTTGTCATAAGTTAATGAGCTTAAGCCTAAACCAATGGATTTAGTAAACTCATCACATTCTCCCTCTGATTAGGGGTAATGAGAATACCTTAAGTGTGAAGTCAGCTTCTCACACTTAAACACCTTTGGTGTAGGATTAAGATCATTAACCTACTTGTGATTATTTAGATGTTTTTGGTGTTTTTGTTTAGTGTTAAGTAATGAGGTTAAGCCATAATCAAAGATTAAACAGACTCATTACACCATCCTAAAAGAAGGATAATAGATGAGAATGTTTAAGCTGAGGAAAACTCCTCAACTTAATCCATGATTAGGGATTAAACTCATGAAAAAACAAGCCTTTGATTAAGTGGATTTTATTTAATGGTATGATGATG
This sequence comes from Lathyrus aphaca, assembly GCA_963966055.1. Taxonomy (NCBI): domain Eukaryota; kingdom Viridiplantae; phylum Streptophyta; class Magnoliopsida; order Fabales; family Fabaceae; genus Lathyrus; species Lathyrus aphaca. The sequence goes on from OZ014520.1 coordinate 183,166,738, forward strand.
AAGTGATTTTTATGATTTGTAAGACAACTTGAGGGGGACTTGTCCATTAACACTAGGGTTAGTCCTTCTTAACCAATTAAGGAAGAATTAGAACCCTAATGCAAGGCCCAAGTTACAAGTGTGATGTCTTGATGATTATTAAGTGAATTGATTAAGAGATTTAAACACATTAAGGGTTTAACACTTAGGATTAAAGTTATACACTCCATCCTAAGAGAAGGATGCAGACATAAGCTTAATCACAAAGCCTTAAAGCCTTTAGGGTTTAGTCCCTGATTATGAGATGAGAAGAGAAGACTCAAAAGAGACACAAAGGTGAAAACTAAGAGGGGAGACTAATCAAAACCCTAATCATTGTCATGCTTGGTTGTTCCTAAGGTTTGTGAGGCTTTCAAGAACAATCTTCAAAGAGAACCACCAGGAAGCAGATGAACAGGATCAAGAGAAGCAAAGTGACTTGCTTCATTCAAGAAGTCAAGTCACTTGAAGATAGAAAGTGGGAGGAACAAGAATGAGCAAGCTCAATCTCAAACACATACATAAATGCAGCAATGGATGCAAGAGAGATGAAAAGAAAAGTTATGAGAAGTGAAGGCAAATTCACTTCTCAAGTCCACTTACCACCTGAAATGTTAGAAAGAAATGCAATGTAATGCTAAATGGGATGAAATGACATGATGATAGACAAAACCAGAAGCATGTACATGATGATAATGATGTTATGAGATGCTACAAGCATGAGGCAAGACATGGAGATGCTCATACAAGTTCATGAATGCAAATGATGCAAGCTTAGAAGCATGGATGAGCATGAAAAGTTATGAAGCATACAAGGCAAATGACATGGCAAATATGTGATGCAATGATCAAACATGCTTCCTATATGTCTTAAGATGTCAAATGAAACACAAGAATGTGTAAAATACAAATACAAGTCATGTTATGCAAGAGAATGCAAGAAGGATGCAAGAGAAAGCCCAAATTAGGGTTTATGAAACAAACATCAAACAAAACTCAAAAACAGAAGCAAACCCTAAGATAAAAAATGGAAAATGCCATCCTAAGAAAACCTAAACCTATACTAAACCAAAGCCCAAAGGAGAGGTTTCAACTCTTAACCAATCTCAAGTTATGATTTTTCTAAGTTATTAGGGTTTTTAGGGTTCCTAAACAAAAGAAATGTCAAACAAATTGAAAATGAGGAATCAAATCAAGGCCATTTAATCCTAGAAACTACATGCTAAACACAAAACAAAGCAAAAAGAACCAATGTCCAACTCTTCTTAGATAGGCAGAAATGAATTTTTGAACTTATGATCAAAATAATGCACAAAAAATGATTTAATTCAATGAAAAATTCTTAAAATGCATCAAGATCAAAAAAGAAATTTGGTTTGAAGGTTGGACAATGTTTCTAAATGTCTTAGAACATTTCATGAATTTTTTTGTAATTTTTAAATACCTAAAAGTATTTTTAATTAATTAATTTCCATTAATCAATTAAAAATAATCTTTTAAATATTTAAAAATACTTTTTTAATGATAAAAAATAAAATAAAAATATTTTTGTGTCATAAAAATTAATAAAACTCAGAGGAAAAAGTTTCATAATTTTTATGCATTTTTTGCTATTTTAAAATAATTATGTAAGTTAATTGGAAAAAAATGAATTAAAAATAAATAAAAGGGAAAGTCAAACAAAAGGAAGGCTGGGATGGATCCAGGATTTGAATGCGTTGACTGGCGCGTGAATGGAGGGTCTGGATTCACTCTGGCCAAATTAATTTAATTACGAATTAATTAAAACTTAATTAAGTGGATTAGGGCTAATGAATGAATCTGGGCCATCCAAACCAGCGGGAAGTCAACAAGTCAAGGGGGATCTACGCTCAGAATTCAAACTGACTTAATGACACAGATTAGGGCATAATCACATTCAGGCTGCCGGAGAAGACCTCCGGTCGTCTTCTCCGGCGAGCAACTCCCCTGAAAATCTCCAAAACCCCTCAAATCGTAACAAAAATGAAACCTAAACATCCAGAAATGATTCCCATGATTCCCTGAACTAAAACCCTAAGTCAAAACTAATTTGTTCTTCCTCAAATCCTTGAATCGAGCAAAACAAAACTTAGGGCACGCAGGTTTCAGAAGCAAATTAAATACTCAATTCAAAGCCATTTTAAAAACCAAAAGCACCAGGATGCTCAGTGAAACATAAGGAACAAGTTTATAACATGAAAAACAATTTCTGGAAAAATAAATTTCAAGCTACCTGAGATTTGGAGCTTTCAACCTGATGACTTTCTGGCCACTTCTTTCAGTGCAAACTACTCCACTTGATCCCCAGATGATGTTTGAATGCTCAAGAAGAGTTTATGTTGGCTGGATAATGAGTTTCGACAGCTCCTGCTTCAACTCAGTTGAAAATGGCTATGGTGAAATAGGCAGCTTCAGGCCATTGTGAAGGGTTGTTTGTGATCCTGAGGGTGAATGGAGAAGCTTTGCAAGGTTTGTTTGGATGTTTGTGAGCTAGGGAGGGAGATTCGAATGGAACTGCAGTTTGAGGTGAGAAATGGCTATGGGGTGTTCTGGTTGATTCAGGCTTGTGTTCTTGCTGGTTTCTACTCAATGATGCATGGTGAGTTGAATGGTGAAAATGGTTTGAGTGTTTCTTGGCTGGGCAGAGAGATTCGAAGGCTTATGCAGCTGGGGTGTATTTTGTGAATGTTTTGTATGAATGAGTTTCAGCCTTGCTTGATGTATGGAATGGCCAGCATTTGGAAAGTATATTTTAATCCTATAGGTCAGATGATGTGACCTGGCCTATGGTGATTGGTAAGTTTGCTTTTGCTCAAAAGTCAAATTTGGTGTAAGAGAAGTATGGCTCATGATCTAGGCAAGTACAAGCATGGCTCTGGTGCAGCAAGATGAGGTGAGAGGCTAGCAAAGTGCAGTAACCAATGCAGCAAGTTGTAGGAAGCATGATCATGAGTTTTTGCAAGTTGTGGCTTTTGGTTCACATGTGACTATTTTGCTACACAAACCATATACATGAGGGATTCTTAGTCCAAATCTGATCTTTAGTGTCTATGTGATGTTTGCATACTGGTTTGAAGTGAGCTAGAGGTCACAAGAGGCATTGGTTCATGACTTTGCAAAATTTCCATTTGAGGCATGCCTTGAAAATCAATGATTTTGGCCAACTTTGCCACACCATAACTTTTGATCCAAGAAGAGTTTGATCATGTTCTTGTACTTTTTGAAAAGGGAAAAATGAGATCTACAACTTTCATGACCAAAGTTTTTCCATTTGAAGCATTTTTGGATCAAGAATCAAGGCTTGAAAAATGACCTAAAATGAAGCATTCTTGAAAAGTCAACTATGCCCAAAAAGTCAACATTTGCAAAAACCCTAAATCCTTGATTTTTATGAACTTCAACCTTCTTCCATGATCAAATAAAGATCATATACACTCAAAATGATGAAGATCACCCATTGGTTGGGTCATTGGGGGCCTCAGATGCCCTGATTTTACACTGACTTGTCTGAAAAGTCAACCCTTGATCAGATGACTTTCCCATGGAATTTCTTCATGAAAATTGATATTCATACTCCCTATACCATATAGAGACCAATGGAAACAAGAATGACCAAAAAATTTGGGGTTATGGCCTCTGAAACCAAAACCCTAATTTTAGGTCAACTGTGCAGTCTATTCTGGCTCTGCATCTACTCACACCCTAGTTCTTGTGATTCCCTTGCATTTTTGACTTTGAGAGGGTGTACTATGATGCTTGAACACACATGGATCCCTTTGAAGTGATTGGTTGCCTTTGGAGTGGCTCAAGAAGCCCTTGGATTGCTCAGATCACAAACCCTAGGTGCAGATGACTTAGAAGCTATGCAGTGAATAAAAAATGAAATGTGAGATGATATGATTGTGTTTATGCATATGAAATGATCACAAGCCATGGTGAAATGGGTGAGGGAAAATTTGGGGTGTTTACAGCTGCCCCTATTCAAACATGAGTTAGCTGTGTAGGATGTAAGCGACAGCTTAACAGGCAAACAAGATAACTTGTGGTTGAATACTAAAGACAGTCCAAAATTTGCACTCACAGAATGAAGAAGAAAAGGGACATAGACTGTAAAGAAAAATAAAGTATACTGTAAGGTGTGGGCGACGGAGGACGACCGTCGAGCAGAGGACGACTGCTGGGTAAATAGCAATGACGGGGACGGCCGACATGTTGGGGATAAAAGGTAAAGCCAAGACGGGGACGGCCGACTAGCTGGGGAAATAAAATCATGATGGGGACGGCCATCAAGATAAAGCTGTAAAATTCTCTGAGGATTTAATGAAACATGACGGGGACGGCCATCAAGTTCATAAAGCAAAGTAACCAACGATGGGGACGGCCATCGGGCTGAAAAGGAAAAGGGACCACGACGGGGACGGCCATCGGGTTAAAGAATAAATGAAAAAACAGATGATGGGGTACGGCCATCAAAGGTGAAGGACGATCACCTAGCAGGGTACGGCTGCTCTGTTGGGTAATAAAGGAATATGATGGGGACGGCCATCAAAGGTGGAGGACGACCACCTGGCAGGGTACGGCTGCCGAAAATATCAACGATGGGGACGGCCATCGGATAAAAGGTCAACGATGGGGACGGCCATCGGACGAGCATGATGGAGGACGACCATCAAGAAGTGGAGGACGACCACTCAGCAGGGGACGGCTGCTCTCAAGGCTTATCATGACACAGGACGAGTGTCAGATAACCAAAATCAACAATGGGGACGGCCATTGGATAAAGTGATGAAGGACGATCATCAAAGGGTGGAGGACGACCACCTAGCAGGGGACGGCTGCTGAAACAACGATGGGGACGGCCGTCGGATGAGCATGATGGAGGACGACCATCAAGAAGTGGAGGACGACCACTCAGCAGGGTACGGCTGCTCTCAGGTTTATCATGACACAGGACGAGTGTCAGATAAAAAGGAAAATTTGTTTTGTTGGCGATCTACTGGGGAGAAGTAAACACGGACGAGTGTTTATATCCAAGAAACAAAAGGTACAAGTGTTTAGATGTTAGTGTATAGATTAAAGATGCGGACGAGCATCCTTAAGACTATGATACGGACTAGTATCAGGTAGAAACAAACTGACACGTGTTCAGAGATGATGATACGGACGGGTATCAACCGGTTAACAAAGAACACGGACGAGTGTTGCATCTGAAGGGACTCTTCTGGGGAATAGTAGACACGGACGAGCATCTATATTCAAGAAGACACAGTGTATGGATTAAAGACGCGGACGAGCAACCTTAAGACTATGATACGGACGAGTATCATGTAGAAACAAACATTAGACGCAATGTTCTGAGATGATGATACGGACGAGTACCAACTGGTTAACAAAGAACAAGGACTATTGTCGAATCTGTGGGGAGATAAGTGATGGTGTATACAAGATACGGACGAGTATCTGTGTAAGAGTGATCGGTATATAGATGAGTATTTAACTGCTGGGGAGAGTGACACGGACGAGTGCCAAAAGGAGAAAAGTATAATAAGTAAGTATATGGGTGATGAAAGTGCAAGCGACTGCGCTGGGGATATGACACGGACGGGTGTCAAGAAAGTGTATATATAGGTATGCGTGGGTGCAAAGAGGATGTCTTTGGCTTTCTGCTGGTAATATGACACGGACGGGTGTCATGAAGTATCTGTAATACGGGTGATTTTGTTATAAAGAGTGTTCAGACGACTTTACTGGGGAGTGATGATACTGACGGGTATCAAAAAGGAAATATGCTGGTATTTGTGAATACGAGGCAACTGTTTTTGCTGGGGACTCTGGTGGGGATTTTTGTGCAATGATGATGAACGGTTATTATCCACGAGTGTTAATTCAGAACATGGCTCATTATTATGCTATGCGTTTGATTTTTGCCGTAATGCTCTGTATTAGACGGAATGCTACGCTCTGAGGGAATAGTATGATGCGAATGCTATGGTTATGCAAAGATATCAAACCGAGATTCGGATCCCGTTGCTGCGAAGATCTCTGGCTGATCTGTTTAAAATGGACCTCCCAGCTGGGGATGAGATCATTGGTAGATCTGGTGAGATGTATCCACCTAGGGATATATATGCCACTGATTGACATATCCTTGTAGTATGGGACCCAGCTGGGGTTTGTAGAAGCTTTCTTCACTCTGTCGTGATCTTCTATGCGCCGCTCTTCTGGATAGAGGCTGAAGATTCTGTGGGGAGATGATTCCCTGACTCCTGTACTCAGCGGAGGATGAAATGGCAACTCGGCTGGGGAATTTATGAGAGGCAAACCAGCTGGGGAGAGCAACAAGAGGCAACTCAGCTGGGGATAGAGCATTTCGGATGCTGAGATCTTTGGTCGATTTGCCAGCTTGCTGGGATGAAGCTTACATGCCCCAAGCTGCGTCCTGTATACCTGCGATCCTGCAAGGATAAGGAAACGCACAAAAGGTCCCGAGGTATCCTTTACTGGATTCCGTTATATGAGTTACGTATTTTCGAGAGTAAGTATATTCCCGGTAAGCATGTGTTTTATTATTATTATTTTTGGGAGAAAAGCATCTGTACTTATGCAATTGAATTTTTAGAGACACCAGACATCCTTTGCAAATAAAATATACAAAACGAAACATGACTGAAAAATCTGATTTTATTAATTCTTGTGCCCTGAATTGGCGAGATACAGTCAAAGAAACATATCTCCTGAAATGAGGAGATTGTTACAAATTGAGAAACAAAAATGCTAGCAGTGTTGATGACGCTTTAAGGAGCTTCCTCTTCATTATGACCCGTATGACTTTTGACGTTCTTCTCATCTTGCTTTTGAAGAATGTTGATTCTGATTGAAGTTTGATCCTTTTGGAGCTTTCCGAGTTGCAAGTGATACAGACGAATTCAGAATGCAGTTGTTCGCTTATTCCCTTATTTTGCATGGATCGCCCTTTCGGGTTTTCAATCCATCGGGATACCCATTTTTGCCCGAGTTGTCCAATGCGGCTTTTCAACTCAGCGGGTGTACATCTTTTCATTTATTTCCCTTATTTTTGCCCAAGTCTTTTATTCTGTTTTTGACTCGCCGGGATGCCCTATTTTTGCCTGGACTTACATTCTATTTTTATGTCCAGCGGGTCATTTTATGCGAAGTATTTTTTAACTGCATCTGAATTCACAGGGGACGGGAAATCTTCACCATCCATGGTGCTGAGCATCAGTGCTCCACCGGAGAAAACTTTCTTTACAACAAATGGTCCTTCGTAATTTGGAGTCCATTTGCCCCTGTGGTCTGTATGAGGAGGGAGGATTCTTTTCAGCACAAGATCTCCCACTTGGTACTCTCGATGCCTGACTTTCTGATCAAAGGTTCTCTTCATTCTCTTCTGATACAATTGTCCATGACAGATTGCAGCCAATCTCTTCTCTTCAATCAGACTCAGTTGCTCGTATCGGGACCTAGCCCACTCGGCTTCACTCAGTTTGACATCCATCAATACCCGCAGGGAGGGTAATTCAACTTCAACAGGTAGGACTGCTTCCATACCATACACAAGTTGATACGGTGTTGCTCCAGTGGATGTCCTGATTGACGTGCGATACCCATGCAAGGCGAATGGTAGCATTTCATGCCAGTCTTTGTAGGTGACTACCATCTTCTGCACAATCTTCTTGATATTCTTATTTGCTGCCTCAACAGCGCCATTCATCTTTGGTCTGTAAGGAGAAGAATTGTGGTGTTGGATCTTGAAGTCCCGGCACAGTTCTGCCATCATTTTGTTGTTCAGATTGGAACCATTATCAGTAATGATTCGCTCGGGCACTCCATATCGACAGATGATATATCTCTTCAGAAATCTGGCTACCACTTGTCTTGTGACGTTTGCATATGAGGCTGCTTCAACCCACTTGGTGAAATAGTCAATGGCAACCAGGATGAATCTGTGGCCGTTTGAAGCAGTCGACTCGATCTTGCCAATCATATCAATGCCCCACATAGCAAAAGGCCATGGTGAAGACATGATGTTCAAAGGATTCGGAGGTACATGCACTTTGTCTGCATAGATCTGGCACTTGTGGCATTTTCTGGCATAGGCACAACAGTCTGCATCCATTGTGATCCAGTAATAGCCTGATCTTAACAACTTTTTAGCCATGGCATGCCCTCCGGCATGGGTACCAAAGGACCCTTCATGCACTTCATGCATCAATAAATCTGCTTCTGTCTTGTCAACACATCTGAGGAGTACCATATCAAAGTTCCTTTTGTATAAAGACCCATCAGTGTTCAGAAAGAAACTCCCAGCGAGCCTTCTCAAAGTCTTCTTATCATTGGAAGATGCCCCAGATGGGTATGTTTGATCCTCCAAGAAGCGCTTAATGTCATGGAACCAAGGCTTATCATCTTTAACAACATCTGCCGCGAACACATATGCTGGTCTGTCAAGTCTGGACACTGAAATCCGAGGTACAAAGTTAGCAGCTTGAACTTTGATCATGGACGAAATGGTAGCCAAGGCATCTGCAAACTGATTCTCATCCCGAGGGATATACTCAAGTTTGACTGTTGTGAAGAAAGTCAATAACCTTCTTGTATAATCCCTGTAAGGTATCAGATGATCCTGGTGTGTATACCATTTCCCATTGGTCTGATTGATTACCAAAGCTGAATCTCCGAATATGGTCAATGTCTTGATCCTGAGGTCGATGGCTTCCTCAAGACCCATAATGCAAGCTTCGTATTCAGCTTCGTTGTTAGTGCAGTTGAAAGTGAGTTTTGCCGAGAAAGGCATGTGAACTCCTTTGGGTGTAATAAGTACTGCACCAACACCACGACCATTCATGTTAACAGCCCCATCAAACATCATAGTCCATTCTTCTTCTGGGTCAGGCCCTTCAGTGTGAATAGGCTCTTCATGATCTTTTGATTTAATGAACATGATGTCTTCATCAGGGAAGTCAAACCTCATAGGCTGGTAATCATCAATGGGTTGCTCAGCAAGATATTCAGACAATACACTGCCTTTGATGGCTTTTTGAGATGTGTATTGGATGTCATACTCTGTAAGGATCATTTGCCATCTTGCAACCCGTCCGGTAAGCGCTGGATTCTCAAATATGTACTTGACTGGGTCCATCTTTGAGATTAATAAAGTAGTGTGGGTCAACATATACTGTCTCAGTCGGCGAGCAGCCCACGCTAAAGCACAGCAAGTTTTCTCGAGCAGTGAATATCGTTGTTCACAGTCGGTAAACTTTTTTCTTAGGTAGTATATTGCATACTCTTTTCGACCAGACTCGTCATGCTGGCCCAGCACACACCCCATTGACTCTTCTAATACTGTCAAGTACATTATCAGAGGTCTTCCTTCAACTGGCGGCATGAGGATTGGAGGTTCTTGCAGATATTCCTTGATCTTGTCAAAAGCCTTCTGGCAATCTTCGTTCCACCTGACCGTTTGTTCTTTTCTTAACAGCTTGAACAAGGGTTCGCAGGTTGCTGTAAGGTGAGATATGAACCTTGAAATGTAGTTCAATCGACCTAAGAACCCTCGAACTTCTTTCTCAGTTTTCGGTGCAGGCATCTCTTGAATGGCTTTGACTTTATCAGGGTCCACTTCAATCCCTTTCTCGCTTACGTTAAAGCCCAGCAGCTTACCAGATCTCACCCCGAATGTGCATTTGTTGGGGTTCAACTTCAGCTGATACCTTCTCAGACGCTTGAACAACTTGAGCAGATTCACCAGATGATCTTCTTCAGTAAGGGACTTGGCAATCATATCATCCACATAACATTCCATTTCTTTGTGGATCATATCGTGGAACAATGTTACCATAGCCCGTTGATACGTTGCACCGGCATTCTTGAGCCCAAATGGCATTACTTTGTAGCAGAACGTGCCCCAGGGTGTGATGAATGCTGTCTTCTCCATGTCTTCAGGTGACATCTTAATCTGGTTGTATCCTGAAAATCCGTCCATGAAGGAGAACACCGAGAACTGAGCCGTGTTATCAACCAATACATCAATGTGAGGTAGAGGGAAATCATCTTTCGGGCTGGCTCTGTTCAGATCCCGGTAATCAACACACATTCTTACTTTGCCGTCTTTCTTAGGCACAGGTACTATATTAGCAACCCACGGCGGGTAGCTAGTTACAGCAAGGAACCCGGCGTCCCATTGCTTTTGTACCTCTTCCTTGATTTTCATAGCCATGTCTGGACGAGTACGGCGCAGCTTCTGTTTGACTGGAGGGCATTCTTCTCTCAAAGGCAGCTTGTGCACAACAATGTCGGTATCCAACCCTGGCATATCTTGGTATGACCAAGCAAACACATCCGCATACTCTTGAAGCAGATCAATCAGTTGTCTCTTTACTGAGTCTTGCAGGCAGGCCCCGATCCTAACTTCTTTCACGTCTTCCGCTGTACCAAGATTAATCACTTCAACTTCCTCCTGGTGAGGGGTAATAACCTTTTCCTCTTGTCTTAACAACCTGGCTAGCTCTTCAGGAAGCTCATATTCTTCATCAACCCCTTCATCAGCTTGATTGATTGGATTGTCAAAGTCATACGATGTCATAGCCGTGCTGTTGTCAGTGTTGTCAGGAAGGCATTCTCTGCAAGGGTTAAGTCGTTCATTTTAGTGATCTGATTTTAGTCTTATTTAGAAAAGTGAAATGAAGTTGTCATTTTGAAAACACCGCCATTTATTTTTTGTACAAAAAAGAAAAATGGAAAAACAGTGAGCAGAAAAGAAAAAGACTCGTTTGCAAAAAAGATGTCTGATATTTCATTAATTGATCTTGTTTGCACAAAAAGTACAGATGGCCCGATTACAAAATGAGTCTTGTCATCTTGGGCAAGATGCAAGACTTTGATGCATGCTTATAAAAATACAGGAAATAATAATTACTCTGCATGAGTAACTCTTATAATTTCCTGGGAAGACCAGTTCGAGACACTGCTCCCCGGGATCTTCGGACGAATCCAATTCTCCAGATTGCGTTCCTCTTCCAGCTCGTCTTCCAGACAGTTGATAGTATCGGGGGTAAGCATCCCCCCACTGACAAAACCGGGCTCTTTCGCAGCCGCTGTTTGATCTTGTTGAGTTGGTCTGTAACCCAACCCAAATCTGTCTTCTTTCTTCTCCACCGATAGCAGTTTGCCCCAGCCTTGGGCAGTTCCTTCCTCAACAACCTTCCGGGCTTGTTGGTATGATGACATGGAGATCCCAGATACAGCAGATGCTTCATTGACATTCAAGGCTTCAAATCCTTGGCTCATTGTTTCATGGATCTCCCCATCCATTTCAATATACTTATAAGTAGCCAGATGGCTAACAAATATATCCTCTTCCCCACAGATTGTAACAACTTGACCTTCCCACTCGAATTTTAACTTTTGGTGAAGGGTAGACGTTATTGCGCCGGCGGCGTGAATCCAGGGTCTACCCAACAAACAACTGTAGGCGGGCTGAATGTCCATCACATAAAAGATAGTTTTAAAGGTCTGCGGGCCAATTGTCACATGTAGCTCAATTTCTCCCAGGACCGATCTCTTTGAACCATCAAAGGCTCTTACCACCAGGTTGCTGGGTCTCAATGCCAATCCATCATATTCTAACTTCACCAGAGCCTTCTTTGGTAAGACATTAAGGGATGAACCTGTGTCTACCAGCACATGAGAAAGGACAGCTCCTTTGCATTCCATGGTTATGTGCAAGGCTTTGTTGTGGTTGCGGCCATCCGCTGTCAAGTCAGTATTGGTGAACCCTAGCCCATTGCTAGCAGTAACATTTCCAACCACGGTTTCCAACTGGTTGACAGTAATCTCTTCAGGCACGTAAGCTGCGTGCAAGACTTTGAGTAGTGCATTCCGATGGGCTTCGGAGCACATAAGCAGTGAGAGGATAGAGATTTTGGATGGCGTTTGGTGAAGCTGATCCACAATTTTGTAATCACTCTTTTTGATGATTCTCATAAACTCATCAACTTCTTGATCGAACGGTGTCTTCAAAGCTTCTTTGATTGTTTGATCTTCCTGTACCGGGCTCTTTCCTTTTGCCTTAGCAGCAGCTTCTGCTTCGGCGGTAGGTCTTTGAATTGGTGGAGCAAAGAGACGTCCGCTTCGAGTGAAGCCTCCGCCTCCTCCCACATTATCTACTTGTGGTGCAGGTGTTGATGTTTCAAGAGTGATTCTTTGTCCCTCACAGTACAAGTCAGAGCCGTAATGCCAGGGGATGGCATTACTGCTTTCATAAGGTACTGGTCCCGGCACCGTGATGGTGACTGGACTGATTGCAGCTGCTGAAGGAACTGTGATTGTTTGTGGATCATAAAAGATTGTAACTGGTGCTCTGATGGGAGCAGCACCTTCTGAATGGTAGGCAGAGTTGTTCTCAGGATCATAAAATATTGTGACAGTAGAGACATCTTCATGATTTGTTGCTGGAGTTGTAGGAGATATTGGCGGAAGAATGGATGTTGTTGTTGTAGGAGTCTCAAAATGGAGTGAAGCTGAAGTTGTAGCAGGAAAATTTGTTGAAAACTGATCAGTTGAAATGATAGATGAAGTGCTTGTTGATGAGGCCGAAGAATTGTCAGGAACAATGGTTGCTGCAGTTGTAGGAGGTTCTGAAACCGTTGCTGATGAGATTGCTGGATTTGTTGGAAATGATGTGGTGATCTGAAGCTGGCCACTCTGAATAAGGCCATCTATGCCATTCCTCAAATTATCGCACCCATTTACTGAGATATTGCAGTAAGCACAACCCAATTCACACCCTGGGAACATTTGACATTCCAAGAGCTGAGCTTTGATTTCTACCAATGGTGTCCTGATCTGTCCCACACTGGTTATTAAATAAGACGGCTTGTCTTCTTCAATAGCGTTAATCCGGGGACCACCATGGTTTGGCATCGGGTTTTTATTGACATTGGGTGGTGGTGCGAAATTCAGAGCCTTTGAGTCCACCAGGTCTTGTACTTTCATATGCAGAGCCCTGCATTTTTCTGTGCTGTGGCCAGGTGCGTTTGAATGAAAAGCACACCTAGCATTGGAGTCATAGTTCCTTGGTAGACTGTTGGGATCCGGAGGTGCCAACGTTCTTAGCTCAACTAGGTTGAGTTTCAGAAGCTGTGGCAGCAATGTAGCATATGGCATGGGGATCGGATCGATCACTCTGTTAGCTTGAGATGGCCTCTGTTGGAATGGCCTTTGCTGAGTGTTGTTGTTGGTGTTGCTGTTGTTGTAATTTCTTGGAGGATATTGATTTTGCTGATGGTACTGAGGTTGTGGCTGATAGTTTTGCTGAGGAGGTTGATAGACTGGCTGAGGATGGGCTGGAGCAGGAATGGTGACTGCTGCTATTGACCTCTGAACATACTGGGGCCTGCCCCTGTTTGAATGGATGGCATTGGTCTCGCCAGTTCTTCTTGGGCCTGCAAAAGGCTTTCTTGTACTACTGGACGAGCTTGCACCGTTGTCTGAGATCTTTCCCATTTTCAACAGGCTTTCAATTCTCTCCCCAGCTATGACAACATCCGCGAAGCTAGTGGAAGAGAAAGCAGCCAACCTGTCAATATAAGTTCCCTGAAGGGTATTCATGAACATATCTGCCATTTCCCGTTCAGACATAGGTGGCTGAACAGCAGCAGCCAATTGCCTCCATCTCTGGGCATATTCTCGGAAACTCTCTCTTGAAGACTGTGACATTCCCATCAGGAGGGTCCTGTTGGGTGCCATGTCTAGATTATACTGATACTGTCTGATGAAGGCCTCTGCCAAGTCCTTCCAGCATCTAATAGTCGCCCTTGTCAAGTGAGAGTACCATTCCCTTGATGCTCCAGTCAAGCTGTCTTCGAAGTAGAACATCCAGAGCTTCTCATCCATTGTATAGGCCTTTAATCTCCCGAGAAAAGATTGTAGATGGGTCCGAGGACAAGAAGTCCCATTATACTTCTCAAAACATGGAGGCTTGAACTTGTGGGGAATCCTAACCCCGTCTACCAAACCCATGTCCATGACGTCGAAGCCCAAAGAGTTTTGAGATTCTAAGGACCTCAACTTCTCAGTTATTTCATCCAATCTTCTATCATATGCTTCTTCCCCAGCACCCATTACTGTGAACTGGTCTTCTTGAGGGTCTTCCTGTAATACCCTCCCTGCTGTGGCAGTCCCTTGTATATTGACAGGGATGTTGGCCTCTGGATGGAGATGGGGTCCAAAAACTGGGGGATTGACATGAGGTTGGACCCTCTCGTTGTTACTTGTGCCAGCAGTTCCCACATGGGGCTCTTCTTGATTCTGCCTTTCCACCATGGCTCTCAATCTTTCCTGGCTCTGAGCCATATTGTTCATAACTTCCATAAACTGAGTCATTTGGTTCCTCATTTCTAGCCTTTCATTTGCCATTTGATTTCTGACCTCAGTGAGGTCCTGCTGCATCTGATCCATCTGAATTCCCGGAAGGTTGTTTCGGGTTGGATAACGGTGCGGACGGTTGAGGGGAAATACCCGGCGCCTAGCAATAGTTCCTGAACATCACAACAGAGGTTAGCAACAATAAAACAAACCTACAAAACAAACAAAGGGTTAGCATGCAATGCAGTTATGCTTATTTGTTCTCAAGGTATCCGGTTTGGCATTCAGTTTTGACCCTTCCAGACCCTTGAAGATGCTGCTGAATGTTGCTTCCGAAGTAAACTAACATGAATATATTACATAAGGTGAAATAATACAATTTGTTCATTTTACAACACAAGCCCCTTGAGGGGTCAAAATACATCACAAAAAGTAAAAGTACATGAAATGGAAGCAACAACAAGCAAATGGTCAAACACTAAGGCTAAACTCATCCTCACGAACTTCCTTGAGAAGTGCTTCGGTCACAGGATCAGCCGGACGCTCCGTGAGATTCCGGATAAGGAGGTTCCGGGTTGCAACAGTTGCTGCTAGCTTTTTGTGCTGAGTTTGGTCCTTTGACCTCTTCACTCCTGCTTTGATCTTTAGCTCTGATATCTCCCTCTGGGCTGCTGCCAGGGCTTCTTGTTGTTCTTTTGCACTAGCTTCAAGTTGCTCCATCTTGTCTTGAACTCTCTTGTCCTCCAAGGTACGAGCCTCGGTGATCCTGACCCACCGGGCTTGACTCTCCTTCAAATACAAGTCCGTCCTTGCTCTCTGGAACTGGGCTTCTTTGCAAGCATTCTTCAGAATTTGTTCACCAGCCTTTGACTTTTTGATATAATCCCCAGACTTTTCAATTTTAGTCAAATGCTCCACTCTCAACTTCTCCAATCTCTCAATCTCCCTCATACCTTCACTCCTCTCCCGGAGGGTCTTCTGCAAAGCCTGGGTTAGCTTCTCATTTCTTTCCTTCAAGCTCTCAAACTCCTCCAAACTGATGGTGGCAGGGGGTGGTGCTGAAGATGACTCAGGCGTGTCTTCTATGGTAAAGGGCATTCCAGAGAATTGGGCCCTGGCACGGGACCACTCATAATATTGTGCTGATGCCACATTATTACACTTCCCCAGAATGGTGACTCCCTTGGTTTGAACATTATCCCAGGCCCAGGCAGCCTGCCTAACAACAGCCAAACTAATCTTGTTCTCACAATAAAGGGTCTCCACCAAGTCCTGTGCCCTTGGAGTGTGGACCAGTGCATAGCCCAATTGCCTCCTGAACAGCAGAGGGTTGTAATTGATACTTCCCTTAACTCCTATTAAAGGCACATTGGGAAAATGTCCACAGCTGGTGATGATATCCCTGCCCTTGGTGCTTTGAGTGCACCATCTGATATCTGCTGAAGTTAGAACAGTGAGTCTCTTAGCCCAGTTGCTCTGCTGATGAGGGTTTAGGAATGCATCTGTCCTAGGTAGATGCTTGAGAAGCCAAGTGTGAAACAATGGAGCACAAAACCTCACTAACCTCCCCCTCTGCTTTTCATTCCTCTGATGCACTGAATAATAAAGATCCCCCAATAAAGTTGGCACTGGGTTCTTCAAGATGAACAGATGGATTGCATTCTTGCTAATGAATCGAGGCTCATCTGCAAACAGCACAATTCCATATACACTTAGGGCCAACAAAGCACAAACAGCTTTCCACTCTCCCAGGGAAGCCTTCAGACTAGCTTGAGAATTAAGAAGTCCAGATGAAAGCCAGGGATCCCAGCTTTAGAGGTCATATGCTGCTCAATCAGGACAGGTTCCAGGTGCAAAGCCTTTGCTACTTCTCCGTTAGCAGGAAAGACCATCTCAGGGTTGAAAGGAATTTCTCTCCTGATAGGCATACCAACTAATGAGGAGTACTCTTCCAATAAGGGGCCCAACTGAAAGTCTTGAAAAGTAAAACATCTCAGTGGAGGATCATAAAACTGAATGCAGGTGTGGATCAAGCTTCTCTGTGATGGGTCCAGATCCATAACCATATCAAGTATATCTCCATAACTTTCCCTGAACAAAGGTATGTGATCTGGAGTGATCAGGGTTTGAATCCTCCTGATATCTGATAGCTCTGGCTGGAAGAAGTGATAGGTGATATTGCTCTTTTTAGGAGCCATGATGCTGAGACTGAGTAGAGACAGGTGATGATGATAATACTGAAGAAGTGGGCCACTGACTGGCTGGTGTAGGTGATAACTGAAGCAGACAGCTGATGAAGACAAGTCAAAACTGAAGATGGGGTCAAAACCAAAACCAGATGGAGATGGATACCCTGAAACACAAATAAGCAAATGTCAATATGATGCAATGGTTATGTATGCAAATGAAATGCAAGGGGTTTGTGACTGAGCTGGATCTGATCAAAATGCCCTGATATAAGTCCATGTGTGTTCAAGAATTCCAGATGGAGGTCTATAAATCCAGTAACCAGGGTGGGGGACTCAAATAAAGAGCCACATGTCCAGGGTTTTAGAATCACAAGAACCGTCCCAAATTGAAGTACTCTTAAACAAACAAAGTAACAAGGTATTCTGAGGTCAAAGTACCTGCAAACCTGTAAACAGCCCAACCCCCTCACAGGTGGTGTTCTAAAACAAGGGTCCTCAGACTTGGATCAGTTATGAGAAGTGTAAACACTTCTAACCCGGAGGTACAGTGTTTACAATAACCATAAAAATTCCTCCTCTAATTCACCTCAGTTTCTGAAGGTCAATACTAAAAGGTCATCCAGACTTAGCAGGCTTCCCAGATAGCCCTAGCATTGCAGGAAATCTGCAACACAGAGTTCTCAAGAAGAAACCCATATCTGAACCGTGTTTCATATTCCCGCACCAGACCGAAATGGAATGGGAAAGAATATGATTCACTCTAGCCTAAGTGTCACTCAGATCCCAGGTATAGGACCTTAACTCTCAATAGAACCCCACCCACCAAAGGAAAACCAGATCCAGCCAGCAGTACAGTACAACAATATGATAATATGCAAAGCTATAAAGAAAACAGTAAACAACTGTACATAAAGCAAAAACAAATACAAAAATAAACACATAACACCCCAGTAAACACAAATCAATCAAGCGCTAGGAGGAACCCACAAAAAGAACCAGAAGCCCTGGTTGCAATATAAGGGTCCCCAGCAGAGTCGCCAAGCTGTCGCTCCCGACAAATGAAAATGGATCAGATGAAGGTACAGACGCGAACGGTCGGCGAGAGGGACAATGAGAACACACAGCCGTGAACTCACTGGAGATGAATAGAGTCGCCAGCTAGGCATTTTTATCCCGGAGGAAAGGTAATGCTGCATAGACCTAGAAAAAGATGGATAAGACGGTTTGCGAACCAGAGAGACTGAGAAAGGGGGTTGGTTACAACCTGGGAAGGTATTAGCACCCTGATTGTCCGCCGTACTCGACGGGATCCACGCTTAAGAGATTTGTGTTTTAAAGGGGTAGTGTCAGTGCAATCTGTGTATAAAATAGCTGGAAAAGATGTACAGGTGTCAGTGTAAAAGAAGTGTGAAGTGCATAAGTGAAGTGTCAGTGTAAGGAAAATAGTATGCTCATGATCATGAGGCTAAGAGAATAAAGCTGGGAAGAGGGGGAATATACAGAGACTTTTGTTCGATAACTGTTAAGTTATGCCTACGTATCCTCTCGTGCAATGAGGAAGTCAGAACACCGTAGTTCGACCCAAAGAGACTGAAAGGTGAATTGACTTGTGAACTGCTTGCTTGTCTATGCTCAAGTGTATGACCTGCCTGGCTCAGGTGCAAACTGTCTTGCATTAGACGGAAGAAGCAAGTTCTCGTTTATGAGTGAAGGTGATGAGAAAAGAATCCCGAAGGAGACGATTATTGTTTGTTTTTGTGTTTTTAGTCTTTTATTGCCTTTTGAGGTTTGTCATAAGTTAATGAGCTTAAGCCTAAACCAATGGATTTAGTAAACTCATCACATCCTCCCTCTGATTAGGGGTAATGAGAATACCTTAAGTGTGAAGTCAGCTTCTCACACTTAAACACCTTTGGTGTAGGATTAAGATCATTAACCTACTTGTGATTATTTAGATGTTTTTGGTGTTTTTGTTTAGTGTTAAGTAATGAGGTTAAGCCATAATCAAAGATTAAACAGACTCATTACACCATCCTAAAAGAAGGATAATAGATGAGAATGTTTAAGCTGAGGAAAACTCCTCAACTTAATCCATGATTAGGGATTAAACTCGTGACAAAACAAGCCTTTGATTAAGTGGATTTTATTTAATGGTATGATGATGAAGTGATTTTTATGATTTGTAAGACAACTTGAGGGGGACTTGTCCATTAACACTAGGGTTAGTCCTTCTTAACCAATTAAGGAAGAATTAGAACCCTAATGCAAGGCCCAAGTTACAAGTGTGATGTCTTGATGATTATTAAGTGAATTGATTAAGAGATTTAAACACATTAAGGGTTTAACACTTAGGATTAAAGTTATACACTCCATCCTAAGAGAAGGATGCAGGCATAAGCTTAATCACAAAGCCTTAAAGCCTTTAGGGTTTAGTCCCTGATTATGAGATGAGAAGAGAAGACTCAAAAGAGACACAAAGGTGAAAACTAAGAGGGGAGACTAATCAAAACCCTAATCATTGTCATGCTTGGTTGTTCCTAAGGTTTGTGAGGCTTTCAAGAACAATCTTCAAAGAGAACCACCAGGAAGCAGATGAACAGGATCAAGAGAAGCAAAGTGACTTGCTTCATTCAAGAAGTCAAGTCACTTGAAGATAGAAAGTGGGAGGAACAAGAATGAGCAAGCTCAATCTCAAACACATACATAAATGCAGCAATGGATGCAAGAGAGATGAAAAGAAAAGTTATGAGAAGTGAAGGCAAATTCACTTCTCAAGTCCACTTACCACCTGAAATGTTAGAAAGAAATGCAATGTAATGCTAAATGGGATGAAATGACATGATGATAGACAAAACCAGAAGCATGTACATGATGATAATGATGTTATGAGATGCTACAAGCATGAGGCAAGACATGGAGATGCTCATACAAGTTCATGAATGCAAATGATGCAAGCTTAGAAGCATGGATGAGCATGAAAAGTTATGAAGCATACAAGGCAAATGACATGGCAAATATGTGATGCAATGATCAAACATGCTTCCTATATGTCTTAAGATGTCAAATGAAACACAAGAATGTGTAAAATACAAAGACAAGTCATGTTATGCAAGAGAATGCAAGAAGGATGCAAGAGAAAGCCCAAATTAGGGTTTATGAAACAAACATCAAACAAAACTCAAAAACAGAAGCAAACCCTAAGATAAAAAATGGAAAATGCCATCCTAAGAAAACCTAAACCTATACTAAACCAAAGCCCAAAGGAGAGGTTTCAACTCTTAACCAATCTCAAGTTATGATTTTTCTAAGTTATTAGGGTTTTTAGGGTTCCTAAACAAAAGAAATGTCAAACAAATTGAAAATGAGGAATCAAATCAAGGCCATTTAATCCTAGAAACTACATGCTAAACACAAAACAAAGCAAAAAGAACCAATGTCCAACTCTTCTTAGATAGGCAGAAATGAATTTTTGAACTTATGATCAAAATAATGCACAAAAAATGATTTAATTCAATGAAAAATTCTTAAAATGCATCAAGATCAAAAAAGAAATTTGGTTTGAAGGTTGGACAATGTTTCTAAATGTCTTAGAACATTTCATGAATTTTTTTGTAATTTTTAAATACCTAAAAGTAT
Source organism: Lathyrus aphaca (assembly GCA_963966055.1). Classification (NCBI taxonomy): domain Eukaryota; kingdom Viridiplantae; phylum Streptophyta; class Magnoliopsida; order Fabales; family Fabaceae; genus Lathyrus; species Lathyrus aphaca. The sequence continues at coordinate 183,186,987 of OZ014520.1, forward strand.
TTTTAATTAATTAATTTCCATTAATCAATTAAAAATAATCTTTTAAATATTTAAAAATACTTTTTTAATGATAAAAAATAAAATAAAAATATTTTTGTGTCATAAAAATTAAGAAAACTCAGAGGAAAAAGTTTCATAATTTTTATGCATTTTTTGCTATTTTAAAATAATTATGTAAGTTAATTGGAAAAAAATGAATTAAAAATAAATAAAAGGGAAAGTCAAACAAAAGGAAGGCTGGGATGGATCCAGGATTTGAATGCGTTGACTGGCGCGTGAATGGAGGGTCTGGATTCACTCTGGCCAAATTAATTTAATTACGAATTAATTAAAACTTAATTAAGTGGATTAGGGCTAATGAATGAATCTGGGCCATCCAAACCAGCGGGAAGTCAACAAGTCAAGGGGGATCTACGCTCAGAATTCAAACTGACTTAATGACACAGATTAGGGCATAATCACATTCAGGCTGCCGGAGAAGACCTCCGGTCGTCTTCTCCGGCGAGCAACTCCCCTGAAAATCTCCAAAACCCCTCAAATCGTAACAAAAATGAAACCTAAACATCCAGAAATGATTCCCATGATTCCCTGAACTAAAACCCTAAGTCAAAACTAATTTGTTCTTCCTCAAATCCGTGAATCGAGCAAAACAAAACTTAGGGCACGCAGGTTTCAGAAGCAAATTAAATACTCAATTCAAAGCCATTTTAAAAACCAAAAGCACCAGGATGCTCAGTGAAACATAAGGAACAAGTTTATAACATGAAAAACAATTTCTGGAAAAATAAATTTCAACCTACCTGAGATTTGGAGCTTTCAACCTGATGACTTTCTGGCCACTTCTTTCAGTGCAAACTACTCCACTTGATCCCCAGATGATGTTTGAATGCTCAAGAAGAGTTTATGTTGGCTGGATAATGAGTTTCGACAGCTCCTGCTTCAACTCAGTTGAAAATGGCTATGGTGAAATAGGCAGCTTCAGGCCATTGTGAAGGGTTGTTTGTGATCCTGAGGGTGAATGGAGAAGCTTTGCAAGGTTTGTTTGGATGTTTGTGAGCTAGGGAGGGAGATTCGAATGGAACTGCAGTTTGAGGTGAGAAATGGCTATGGGGTGTTCTGGTTGATTCAGGCTTGTGTTCTTGCTGGTTTCTACTCAATGATGCATGGTGAGTTGAATGGTGAAAATGGTTTGAGTGTTTCTTGGCTGGGCAGAGAGATTCGAAGGCTTATGCAGCTGGGGTGTATTTTGTGAATGTTTTGTATGAATGAGTTTCAGCCTTGCTTGATGTATGGAATGGCCAGCATTTGGAAAGTATATTTTAATCCTATAGGTCAGATGATGTGACCTGGCCTATGGTGATTGGTAAGTTTGCTTTTGCTCAAAAGTCAAATTTGGTGTAAGAGAAGTATGGCTCATGATCTAGGCAAGTACAAGCATGGCTCTGGTGCAGCAAGATGAGGTGAGAGGCTAGCAAAGTGCAGTAACCAATGCAGCAAGTTGTAGGAAGCATGATCATGAGTTTTTGCAAGTTGTGGCTTTTGGTTCACATGTGACTATTTTGCTACACAAACCATATACATGAGGGATTCTTAGTCCAAATCTGATCTTTAGTGTCTATGTGATGTTTGCATACTGGTTTGAAGTGAGCTAGAGGTCACAAGAGGCATTGGTTCATGACTTTGCAAAATTTCCATTTGAGGCATGCCTTGAAAATCAATGATTTTGGCCAACTTTGCCACACCATAACTTTTGATCCAAGAAGAGTTTGATCATGTTCTTGTACTTTTTGAAAAGGGAAAAATGAGATCTACAACTTTCATGACCAAAGTTTTTCCATTTGAAGCATTTTTGGATCAAGAATCAAGGCTTGAAAAATGACCTAAAATGAAGCATTCTTGAAAAGTCAACTATGCCCAAAAAGTCAACATTTGCAAAAACCCTAAATCCTTGATTTTTATGAACTTCAACCTTCTTCCATGATCAAATAAAGATCATATACACTCAAAATGATGAAGATCACCCATTGGTTGGGTCATTGGGGGCCTCAGATGCCCTGATTTTACACTGACTTGTCTGAAAAGTCAACCCTTGATCAGATGACTTTCCCATGGAATTTCTTCATGAAAATTGATATTCATACTCCCTATACCATATAGAGACCAATGGAAACAAGAATGACCAAAAAATTTGGGGTTATGGCCTCTGAAACCAAAACCCTAATTTTAGGTCAACTGTGCAGTCTATTCTGGCTCTGCATCTACTCACACCCTAGTTCTTGTGATTCCCTTGCATTTTTGACTTTGAGAGGGTGTACTATGATGCTTGAACACACATGGATCCCTTTGAAGTGATTGGTTGCCTTTGGAGTGGCTCAAGAAGCCCTTGGATTGCTCAGATCACAAACCCTAGGTGCAGATGACTTAGAAGCTATGCAGTGAATAAAAAATGAAATGTGAGATGATATGATTGTGTTTATGCATATGAAATGATCACAAGCCATGGTGAAATGGGTGAGGGCAAATTTGGGGTGTTTACAGCATTTCATCTTATTTTCATTGTATTTCATCTTATTGTTATTAACTTTTCAGGTGGTAAGTGTTTGAGAAGTGAATTTGCCTTCACTTCTCATAATCTCTTCTCATCTCTCTTCATGCATTCATTGCTGAATTTTGTATTTGCTTTAGAGTGAGCTTGCTCATTCATGTTCCCTCTTCACCTTCTTTCTTCAGGCAACTTGTCTTCTTAAGTGAAGCAAGTTGTCTTGCTTCTTGCTGCTTCTCCTCCTTGCATCTGCTTCTTCCTTGGTGGCTTCTCTGAAGATCTTTCTCTCTTAAGCCTCACAAACCCTAGGAACATCCAAGCATGATCACAATTAGGGTTTGATTAGTCCCCCATTAGTTTTACCTTTGTGTCATCTTTGAGTATTCTCTTCTCATCTCTTAATCAAGGACTAAACCTTAAAGGTTTTAAGGCTTTGTGATTAGGGTTATGCATGTATCCTTCTATTAGGATGGAGTGTATAACTTTAATCCTAAGTGTTAATCCCTTAATGTGTTTAAATCCTTTAATCAATTCACCTAATAATCACTAAGACATCAAGCTTGTAACTTAGGCCTTGCATTAGGGTTCTAATTCTTCCTTAATTGGTTAAGAAGGACTAACCCTAGTGTTAATGGACAAGTCCCCCTCAAGTTGTCTTACAAACCATAAAACCCACTTTTTAATCCTACCCTTAATTAAAATCCACTTTAATAAAGGCTTGTTTTGTCATGAGGTTAATCCCTAATCATGGATTAAGTTGAAGCATCTTCCTCAGCTTAAATGTTCTCATCTATTATCCTTCTATTAGGATGGTGTAATGGGTCCATTAAATTCTTGGTTATGGCTTAAACTCATTACTTAACACTAAACAAAGAACTCCAAAAACATCTAAATAATTACAAGTAGGTTAATGATCTTAATCCTACATCATGGTAATTAAGTGTGAGGTGCTTACTTCATACTTAAGGTATTCTCATTACCCCTAATCAGAGGGAGGATGTGACGAGTTTACTAACCCTTGGTTTAGGCTTAAGCTCATTTTCTTATGACAAACTTCAAAAAGCAATAAAAGCTTGAAAACACAAAAACAAACAATAATCGTCTCCTCTGGGATTTTTTTCTCATCTCATTCACTCACAAACGAGAACTTGCTTCCTCCGTCTAATGCAAGACAATTTGCACCTGAGCCAGACAGGTCATACGCTTAAGCATAGGCAAGTAAGCAGTTCACAAGTCAATTTATCTTTCAGTATCTTTGAGTCGAATTACGGTGTTCTGACTTCTTCATTGCACGAGAGGATACGTAGGCATAACTTAACTGTTATCGAACAAAAGTCTCTGTATATTTCCCCCTCTTCCAGAATTATTCTTTAAGCCTCATAGTCTTGAGCTTCACATCCTGTTCTTACACTGACACTCTATATATTTCACTTCACTTTCTTCCAGCACTGACACTTGCATTTTTTCCAGCTTTGATACACAAATTGTACTGACACTACCCCTTTAAAACACAAATCTTTCAAGCGTGGATCCCGTCGAGTACGACGGACAATCTGGGTGCTAATACCTTCCCAGGTTGTAACCAACCCCCTTTCTCAGTTTCTCTGGTTCGCAGCCGTCTTATCCATCTTTCTTAGGTCTATGCAGCATTACCTTTCCTTTGGGAAAAATTCCTAGCTGGCGACTCTTTTCAGTTCATCTTCATGTTCCTCTTTCGCCGACCGTTCGCGTCTGTATCCCTCTTGGCCCTGTGTCATTTGGTGGGAGCGACATGAGTATGGATTTTACTGGAATTTTTATCAGGCAAGTCAATTATCCATGCAAATGTTTCCACAACAGTAGATGTTCCACCAAACCCAAGTGATTTGGATGACAAGGACAATGGCATGTCTGCCAAGCCTAGTCAGAATGGGCTAATTGTCAAGCTTTGAAAGACCCAAAAGAAAAGATATTAAGTGGAAACTAGACTAGGAAATAATAGTGGAAACTGATTGATACTTTATATTTTTGTAAATTGATTGATACAATTCACATATTCTTTCTAGTGAATTTGTTTTGATTGTTATTGATATTGATCAGTGAATTTATTTGATGTCACAATGAACATTAGTATGAGATTATCTACTGTCTTTGAAGTTTATTATTTTTATCTGCCTTCATTGATTAAAAAAATACTATTATAAAAAAATTGAGATGAAAAAAATTTAAATAAAAAAGAATATTATAAAAAAATCTTGTAGATAAAAAAACTGTCGCAAATAGTATAATTTATTTAGAATTAGTAAATCTAGGTACGACGGTTCGAACCGTCGTTATTTTCAATTTACGTCAGTTTATTAACCGTCGCAACTTACAATGACAATTGGAGTGGCGGTTTTAGAAACCGTCGTAATAAAGCCTGGAGACACACGTTTCTACGACAGATTCAAAACCGTCATGACTTACATTTTACGACGGTTGGAACCGTCGTAATCTGCCAAAATCAACCATCGTAACTTGCCAATTTTCTTGTAGTGACACCGAACTAGGTTAACAATTGCTTGCCTCTTTTACAGTTGTTTTTGTTTATTTAAGTTGTTCATTTTAATCTGTCAGATATTAGTGTCGTAACATCTCATTCGACATCTCATATCTGCTTCAAGAATTTCAATTTTCAACTATTTGCGATTGACAACAGTCACAACACTAAACAAATATAATGTATCTTTGTTACCGGTCACAGCGACCGGTAATAGAGGAGTAGTGGTTGAAGGCGATGATGTTCAAACCAGCAGCCTACTTGGTTCATCGGAGAAATCAAGGTATGAGGGTTGCAAAAAATTAATGCAGTGCAAAAAGAACAATATAATTTTATAATTTACACATGATATACTAAAAACAGGTACAAATAAGAAATGTGGTGGCAATTTTGTAAATAAAATGTTATTTTAAGTCTTTTTAGGTGTCAATATACACCTTATTTTCTAAAACTGGGTTTAAATTAAAAATATTGTTATTATCAAAATCTCTATTACTCTCGTTAAACTAGTTTATATAAACTAAAAAAACATTTAATTTTATAACTCAAAATTAAATCCGTGTGACATATTCACAAATAATTTAAACATTATTAGTATATTAATGTGTCACATATTAGGTGAATAAAATAATGCGTTACATTTTAGGTGAATAATATCTAAACATTATTAACAAATTAATGTGTGACATTTTAGGTGAATAAAATAATATAAACATATTATAATTAGTCAGATTCATTTTCACGATAAACTCATTTTCATTTCACCCATCGAAACCCATTTTCATCTGTAACCCAAATTCACCCACGATCAATTTATCGAAACTCATTTCATTGAAACCCATATTCATCCATCGATCAATTCGTCACACAACTCATTTCACCGAAACCCAGATTCATTCATAGATCAATTCATCGCATGCACCCTTCTCTCATCGCACAACTCATTTCACCAAAACTCTAATCTCATCACACAACTCATTTGCTCATTTCACAACTCAACGACATGCAAAATGAAGAAACCAGACTATTTGGTTGGTATTTTTTTCAATTAGGGTTTAATCTTTTAGGTAGAACATTAATGTTTAATCTTTAAGAGTAGAATATTAGGGTTTGTTGATCAATATCTGATTGAATTGATTGATGTTATATTACCAAATGTCTGAGTCCATTGCAACAAAAGCATTTTCCCAATCAGGGACTCTCTCCTCACTTCCCTCATCATAATTATAAAAATAAATTTATTCTCTTCTTATTATTCTGTTATGGTTATAAATACTCTCTTATAACATAACCATAAACAACTTACTAGTTTTTTACTGTTAGAATTATAACATAACCATAATGTATCTTACATATATTACCAAATGTCTGAGCCCATTACAACAAAAGTATTTTCCCAAACAGAGACTCTCTCCTCACTTCCCTCATCATAATTATAAAAAAAGTTATTCTCTTCTCATTTTTCTTCTTCTTCAGCTTCTTCTTCTTTTTCTTCTTCTTCTTCTTCTTCTTCTTCTTCTTCTTCTTCTTCTTCTAATTCTTCTTTTTCTACTCTTTATGAGCTTATGTTTTGGCACTGCATTGGCTTTATGTTAGTTAATTGTTTTGGCTCAATTTCTGGCTAAAAGGCGAAGATAATTATTCATTTTTGCAGAATTGCTTTATAGGTGATACAGGCTGTGTTGAGGGGGAGTTAATCTCTCATTAATGATTTCTACTGGTTGTACTCTGATACATTTTGTGTTTCTTCTGTTGGTCGTTCTCTGATATTGCTTGAATTATTTTAGCCAAAAATTTGCCAAAGGGGGAGTTTGTAGATTGACAACATTTTATGGTAAAACAAATTCTTTAGTCTAATGTCATGCTTGATGTTATGACATGGTATTTAAGCAATCTGCAGTTGTGAAAGTTTAAGTGTGATACTGCTTTATCAGGATGTCAAGACTAATGTCATGACATCTTTGTCTGGTGCTGAAGACCTAATTGAATACCTTAATTATACGCGCGTATTCTTCTATTCGTTTATGTATGTTTGTTGAGAATTATGAGGCGCTTTATTTACAAGGTTGTGATTCAGCATGGAGTGTTACTCTCATAATATTTTATATGATTGTTATACTGGTTCCTTTATTTTAGGAATTAATTATATTAGGTTAAAATTGATGTGCAATAGCAGCAGACCCATGCCCATGATTCGTCTTCTACTTAAAGGTTGCAAAAACCTATTTTAAGATCTAAAGAATAAGGATTGATGAGTGTTATGAGTATTAGGGTTTTACGTGTTTTAATTTTCTTGTGAGCCAAACAATTATCATGTTGATGATTATATTGGACTGGGTTTATTGAGTTGTATATTGTCCACTCAAAGCTTTTAAGCAAGAGTGTTTTGTAATTGATTGAAGCTTTTAAGAAAGGTCAATGATTGTCTTTGAAGTGTGTCTTTGTTTTCTTAGTTGTTAGTTTGTTATCACTGTTGTGATTGAGGGGGAGTGAGATGTGTCTCTTATTTTAGAGTTCTTAGGTAGAAGTTGCATTGGGTAGTGATTAAGTGAAGAGGGTAAACTGAGTGGTTTAACTCTGAATTGATACTACTAATAATGGATTTCCTCTCTTGCATGGTAGCCCCCAGGGTAGGTGTGTTTGCACCGAATTGGGTTAACAATTGCTTGTCTCTTTTACAGTTGTTTTGTTTTATTTAAGTTGTTCATTTTAATATGTCAGATATTAGTGTTGTAACATCTCATTCGTCATCTCATATCTGCTTCCAGAATTTCAATTTTCAACTATTTGCGATTGACAACAGTCACAACACTAAACAAATATAACGCATCTTCGTTACTCGTCGCAGCGGCCGGTAATAGAGGAGTTGTGGTTGAAGGCGATGATGTTCAAGCTAGCGGCCTACTTGGTTCATCAGAGAGATCAAGGTACAAGGATTGCAAAAAAATAATGCAGTTTAAAAAGAGCAATATAATTTTATAATTTACACCTGATATACTGAAAACAGGTGCAAATAAGAAATGTGGTGGCAATTTTGTAAATAAAATGTTATTTTAAGTCTTCTTAGGTGTCAATATACACCCTATTTTCTAAAAATGGATTAAAATTAAAAATTTATTATTATCAAAATCTCTATTACTCCCGTTAAACTAGTTTATATAAACTAAAAAAATATTTAATTTTATAACTCAAAATTAAATATGTGTGACATATTCACAAATAATTTAAACATTATTAGCATATTAATGTGTCACATATTAGGTGAATTAAATAATGCGTTACATATTAGGTGAATAATATTTAAACATTATTAACAAATAAATGTGTGACATTTTAGGTGAATAAAATAATATAAATATATTATAATTAGTCAGATTCATTTTCACGATAAACTCATTTTCATTTCTCCCATCAAACCCATTTTCATCTGAAACCCAAATTCATCCACGATCAATTTATCGAAACTCATTTCATCGAAACCCATATTCATCCATCGATCAATTCGTCGCACAACTCATTTCACCGAAACCCAGATTCATTCATCGATCAATTCATCGCATGCACCATTCTCTCATCGCACAACTCATTTCACCGAAAATCTTCTCTCATCACACAACTCATTTGCTCATTTCACAACTCAACGACATACACAATGAAGAAACCAGACTATTTGGTTAGTATTTTTTTTCAATTAGGGTTTAATCTTTTAGGTAGAACATTAAGGTTTAATCTTTAAGAGTAGAATATTAGGGTTTGTTGATCAATATCTGATTGAATTGATTGATGTTATATTACCAAATTACTAAGCCCATTGCAAAAAAAAAACATTTTCCCAATCAGGGACTCTCTCCTCACTTCCCTCATCATAATTATAAAAAAAAGTTACTCTCTTCTTATTTTTCTGTTATGGTTATGTTATAAATACTTTCTATTATGGTTATAAACCCAAAGTGCTTGTAATTCTGTTATGGTTATGTTATACTAAAGCTTATCAACCATAACAGAATTACAAGCACAAATTCCCAACTAACTCTAATAATTTTAACAGTAAAAAACTAGTAAGTTGTAGCTGAACACCATGATGAGATGTAATTACTAAACCAAACAAACTTGTTACAGATTCCAAAAAAGTTATTCCATGGCATTTTGGGTTTCTGCCATGAGCTCAAGTATAACACAACTGTAATGAAAAGTTACATTGTATGATTAAATTAACTTGTTTGAGCTTATCTACAAACATAATAAAACCCTTATAAACATAATTTTGTTATGGTTATGTTATACATTTAAATTGATTTGATTTAAATGTATATATGTAACAATTTACACCCGATTTATATTTAAAGTATACTACCTTATCGAATCTTTCAACATGGGGTTTTAATTGATTTGATTTAAATGTATATATGTAACAACTTACACCCTATTTATATTTAAAAAGGGTGTAACTTAGTATGTATTTACACCCGATTTTTATCAGATGGGGATTAAATTTGTTTGATTTAAATGCATATATGTACCAATTTACACCCGTTTTAAACTAAAAAAAGGTGTAAATTAGAATGTATTTACATCCGTTTTTTAACGGGGTAAATTCGTTAGACATTTCTCACCCGTTGAATTTACACCCTCAAATAATGAGTGTAAATTGTATAGAAAAAGGGTGTAAATTTATATTTTTGTACTAGTTTCCAATAAATGAATTGTATCACTTTTATATGTTTTTTTATAAATAAAAATAGTAGTTAAATTTAATTGAAATTAAAAGTTTTTTTTACCAATTTTATTAAAAGTGTAATGTTGCACCTATGTAATTTTTTTAAATCAATATTTTCAATTGCCAACCACCATGAGTTATTTTTTTCAATAAACTGACTAAAAAATAATAATATTTTAATGTTAAATTCTCTATTTTTGACACTGTTTGATGGAGTTCTATTTCTTAAATTTAAACAATTAATGTTATCACATCAACACACCTGAATAATAAAAATAATAAACAACTGAACTTAAGACTTAAACGATCACTAAATTCTCACCATAATGCTCTAATACAACTACAACATATCTTCTATGGCATACTGGCAAAGTATGCTAAAATACGTAACTCGAGCACAGTGAAAATCACGGTATGCACAAAATCAGAAGTTGGTGACAACACAAAACACAATGGTAATAACAAAAGAAAGAACAAAGTGGAACGAGACTTTAATAGTACTTCCATCAGATGAGCCGCCTTCTATTGATGGAACACTTTTTGATCCTCCACCTGCAATTCACTAAAACTATAAGAATCAACAAACCCTATATTATTATTTTAAGATAAAGTCTATTTATGATTATTATACCTGAAGGAAAGTTTGAAGCAGAAGGTGTTATTGCGCCTTCAGTGGAAGAATCAGCTGGAGAACCAACGGGAGAGGCCACGGGAGAAGATGAACTTGAAGGAGATGTTTGTCCTTTGCACTGGCTAACAGGTGGAGTTTGAACTTTACAAGCACCAGGGAGAGACAAAGCAAGAGTTTGATTTATGGTGATTCCAAAAGACGAACCACCGCCATTCAACAAAGAGCATAGACACTGCGGAGAAGATTGGACTACAGTTGAAAGCTGTGAGCAGCATGAAGTTGATGGGGTTGAAGAACTCCCCATTATATAGTTTAGACAAGGACTCAAGGTAGTGAGCGTAGTAGTACAACCTGATTGAGCTGCATTTTGAGTCATCATGTTCGCCGCTACGACGACCATAACTAGACACAAGACAAACCCTTTAAATGCCATTAGTCCTTTTTTCTTAGAACTATTCTGTTACTTGTTGATACAGATGGATTTTTTAGTGTTAAGTAATGACAAGGTAATGAAGAATATGTTATATATATACCATACAAGTTCAAAGAAAGTCAAGTATTCTGTTACATATAAAATAAATAAATAAATGCAGGTTGCCTAACTATATGAAATATGTTAGTAAAATATATATTGTGCAGTTCAATGGTCAATGATTAAATGCTCCATATTCTAGCCAACTCCACCAAACTAAAACTCATGCAGTTAACAAAACTAGACTCTTTGAATAGAAAAGTTGAGTAGTTAAGGTAGTTTAACTCCTATTTCAAATTTTTGGCTACCTATATTTTCCATCCTATGACTAACACATCATATTCCTTCATGGGAAAGCTAAGTGGTTTTCAAATGATATCAGTATTCGTTTTATTCAATTTAGTAAAATTGATTAAGGAACAGTGCAAGGGTGTACACTGTTCTTGTTTCTTACCGAATTTGTAACAGATTAATTAGCTATAGAAATTGTGATGGCTTTTATTCCTATTTTATTTTTCTAAGAAAAACTGTTGGCTTATACATCTAATCAGTTTATTAATTGTTTCTTGTTATGGTTAATTTGCGATGTGATTTTGCCGAATGTTTATCACCTCGCAAAAAAGACATTTCTTGGTATTATTCACTTTGCAACTTAAGATAAAATGATAAAATAAATTCAATATTTTTTTCACCATGCAATTGAAGGTGGAAGATTCATTTTTTTTGAAATGTAAGTTGTGAGATAAAAATCACTCCGCAATATTTAAAAAGAAAAAACTTTAACTTTTGGGGAATTACTCCTATTGAATTGTTGATGGTCTTGTCACAGGTATTTCTTCAGAAGTTGCGGTATGAAAAATACTTCATAAGATCCCAACGACTCCAAAGTTGTAGTGTGTATTTCATGCCGCAATTTGCGGTGTGTATTTCATGTCGTAAGATTGTTTATATATCCTACATCTCCACCTCTTCATTCACTTCGGTATTAAACGTTCTCTCACCTTTTCTTCGCCTCATTATCTTTTCTCTCTGAAACTCATTTTCAACAAAACTAAACATTACTATTTTCAATAAAATCAAAACCAAAACTGACCATTTTTCAAAATCATAACGCATTCACTACTACGAAAAACTCATTTAACAACGGTTGAGAAATATGTATAATGATGTGGGCGAGACGTTGTTATATAGAGTGTTGTTGTATATGCGGTACTTATAATCACGGTCATAGGATCGTTGTTGTATTCTAGAAAGCATGCACCATATCACAACGATTATTTTAAATATACATTGTTGTATAAAACTACAAATAATCGCGATTATTTTAAACAACCGTTGTTGTATGTCTTTTAATAAAATAAAATAAAAATAGCAGCAACAAGAACATCAATTACAACATCTGAACAAAAATAGCAACAATAAGAAGAAGAAGATCGCATGATTTTTCTGTTTCAAATGCACAAAACAGATTTCAAAAAAGAGAAAATTTCCCCTGAAACCAGATTTCCAACCAAAAAAACCTAAAGTTAAACTGCAGACTATAACAACAGTTATCTAATTTAACCGTTGTAAAATCATTTACAATTTTTTTTTTAAATAATGGACTTAAGTGACACACGCTTAATCTAATAAAAAATAGAATAAATATAGTTGCAGGGAATCGAAGCTTGCTACATTTCATTTATTATTATGTTGGTTTAAGTCAACCGTCATTAAATGACAGTTAATATATCCAACTATTGACTGGGCGCAAAATTTGTAACCTATTATAACAGTGTAAATGGATTCGTTGTAAATCCGGCATTGTTGTTTGTATGTTTTGTGGTTGTGATTTCTCTCTAACAAAACTCATAAATACAATCAATTTTTCAGAAATAAGTCAAAGCTTCTTTTCAAGACTTGTGTTGAATCAGAATTTTTTTCATGATTTTCAACAAATTCGTTTTTCTCTTCATCTTTTAAAGGTACACATCTCAAATTAAATTTTTTTTTGTTAATTTAAATTGGACTGCATGTGGCGTGTGAAAATTTTTGCTATGTTTTTGTTTGTTTACTTATTGTTAAAAAATTTCATAGTAGAAAATTTTGTTTATGTCATATCTAAAATTATTTTATTTTTATTATATTATATTAATAATATTTTCTTTTATAAGAAATAGAAATAAAACCATGATTAAAAATATATATGTAATATTATTTTTTATTAAATACATACACACATATATATATATATATATATATATATATATATATATATATTTAATCATGGTTTTATTTCTATTTTTTATAAAAGAAAATATTATTAATATAAATAATAAAAATAAAATAATTTTAGATATGACATAAACAATATATATATATATATATATATATATATATATATATATATATATATATATGTTAGAATTAGAGTTTGACCTAACTCACCCTACAAAACCGGTTAGTAGAGTGAGGATTACCCTCACTTATATACACAAGTTCAGACCATATATTGTCCGATGTGGGACTCTTAACACACCCCCTCACGCCCAGGATTGGACATCTGGAGCGTGGAAATAAATGGTGGGTGGCCCGATAGCGGAAACCATAGAAGGTGGCTCACCGGATCTTAAATGAGGCTCTGATACCATGTTAAGAACCGGTTGGTAAGGTGGAGGCCAATGTGGGACTTGGGTTTTTCCCAATAATATATATATATATATATATATATATATATATATATATATATATATATATATATATATATATATATATATATATATATATATATATATATATATATATATATATATATATATATATATATATATATATAAAATTGTTTTTATATCTGTTTTTATAAAATTGTTTATATATAATTTTTTTAAATACAATATGTATATTTGAGATATAATATAATCTAAGTTGTGTGGCATAAATCTAAAGTTAATTAGGGCTTATACTTTGTTACCTAGTTTGTTATATTTGTTACTTAGTATTCAAGTCAATTAAGTGTATATAAATTGATACTTTATAATTCCTAATAATTTAATAACATTAATTCTTATTTTCATATTCTCTCTCTCTCTCTCTCTCTCTCTCTCACCAAAAGTATCTCACGCACTAATAACATCAATCCTAATTAAGTTCTTGATCGTGTTTTTAAGAATCACAAGTCGATGACCGTGTTTCTAGGATCGTGGGTTGTTAATCAATCGCTATTAAGATGCATGATACTAATGACATTCTAAATTCTCTTCCAATCCTTAACGACAAGAATTTGATCCGAAGGAGAAAACAAATGCAATCTTTGTTTGCCTTTCATGAACCAATAGAAGTGGTTACTAATGGCCTGAGCCTGTTGAATGCAACCAATGCTCAGAGAGTCGCGAACAAAGAGGTGAAAAAGAAAGATTGAAAGGCCACTATTGCATTCAATCAATGATATATTTGGAGAATTTCGACAAGATCTCTCATGCTAACTCGACGAATAAGACATGAGATATTCTTGTCAAATACTATGAAGGGGGTGAGAAAGTTAAAGTCTTCAAATTGCAGAATTTGCAATGACGGTATGAATTACCGTAGATGGGAGAAGATGAAAAGATTGCAAGCTATGTGTTAAAGTTGTAAAATCTTGTCCATCTCATGAAGGATTGTGGTGAAATCCTAACTAATACGATGATAATTAGGAAGGTAATATGTATGTAGACATCTCAATTTGATCACATTATCGTAGCTATTCAAGAATCCAACAATCATGAAACCATTAAATTGGAAGATTAGGTTGGTTCGTTGGAGGCGCATGGGTTTAGTTTGTTTTAATTACATACCGCCCTAAGGTATTTAGCTACTCATTTTTGTTGAACCAGACAGAGGCAGAGAAACAATAAACAAAATATTCATGGCAGAAAAGTAAATATTCAACATAAATATAAAATTGCAAATTAATATAAACCTGGTTAACAATAAAAATGGTAGACTCCTTCTTCCACAGACCGGAAAGCTCGGAGTATTTGGCGGAATCGGAAATAAACTAAAATTCTGAAGGCTTTGAAACAAATAAATTTATAACAATTTCCTGATGTTGGAAATTGTTATAGGTTTGGTTTGGATACGAGAAAAATAAAGCAATGAAAATAATGCTGAAAAATAATAAGGGTGTAAAATAATTCGGCAGAGCTTCCGCAAGAAAATAATAAACTAAACTCTGTAAATTGTTCAAATGAATTAAGCTATTTATAGAAGATTTAATGGGCTGGTGGTTGAACTTGTAGCTTGGGCCTCGTAGGAGAGAATCCAGGGACGTGGATACAGGGTCAGCTGGAAAGTAGGCAGTTTCACAAGCACGTAACGCTATGACCAAGTTTCAGTCAAATAACCTATTTTTCCCTTGTCACGGTCGTGACAAGGGCATCACGTTCGTGTCCTTTGTAATTTAAGTGTCACGGTCGTGAGGGATATGTCACGGTCGTGATTGCTCCTTTTGGGGTGTCACGGTCGTGACACCTAGGTGACGACCGTGAGTGCTACAAAATATGCAGGTTTTGCAGCATTCTCCATTTCTTCATCTTTTTATGGTTGTTTTCGCTCCTTTTGCGTGTGGCTCATGATTTAGCTCTGTATACGATGTACCTGCAAAATGGTAAGGAAAACTCGAGGAATCGGGTGTTAAAACGACGATTAAGCGATAAAACGGTGTAAACACCCCAAATTTTCCCTCACCCATTTCACCATGGCTTGTGATCATTCTCATATGCATAAACACAATCATATCATCTCACATCTCATTTTTGATTCACTGGATAGTTTCTAAGTCATCTGCATCTAGGGTTTGTGATCTGAGCAATCCAAGAGCCATCTGAGCCACTCCAAAGGCCACAAATCACTTCAAAGGGATCCATGTGTGTTCATCTATCATATTACATCCTCTCAAGGTCAAAATTCCAAAGAATCACAAGAACTAGGGTTTGAATGGATGCAGAGCCAAGTTTGACTGCACAGTTGACTTTAAAATTAGGGTTTTGGTTTCAGAGGCCATAACCCCAATTTTTTTGGTCATTCTTGTTTCCATTGGTCTCTATATGGTATAGGGAGTATGCATACCAATTTTCATGAAGAAATTCCATGGGGAAGTCATCTGATCAAGGGTTGACTTTCTGGACAAGTCAGTGTGAAATCAGGGCATCTGAGGCCCCCAATGACCCAACCAATAGGTGATCTTCATCATTTTGAGTGTATATGATCTTTATTTGATCATGGAGGAGGGTTTAAGTTCATAAAAATCAAGAATTTGGAAGTTTTGCAAATGTTGACTTTTTGGGCATAGTTGACTTTTCAAGAATGCCTCATTTTAGGTCATTTTTCAAGCCTTGATTCTTGATCCAAAAAAGCTTCAAATGGAAAAACTTTGGTCATGAAAGTTGTAGATCTCATCTTTCCCTTTTCAAAAAGTACAATAACATGATCAAACTCTTCTTGGATCAAAAGTTAAGGTGTGGCAAAGTTGGCTAAAATCATTGATTTTCAAGGCATGCTTCAAATGAGAATTTTGCAAAATCATGTACCAAGGCAAATTGCAACCTCTAATTCATTTCAAACCATGACACAAACATTCTACATGTCCTAAAAGTCAGAATTGGACCAAGGTTTCTCATGTTTTGGTTCATGTAACAAGACTTTCTTTCATGTGAACCATAAAGGCAACAACTTGCAAAAACACTCATAACACTTCCACCACTTGATGCATTGGCTGCTGAACCAAGCTAGCCTCACACACACATCATGCTACACCAGAACCATGCCTTGTACTAGCTATAGATCAAGCCATACTTGCCTTACACAAAATTTGACTTTTTGCAAAAGGTGACTTACCAATCAATAAAGCACATGTCTTGTCATCTGACCAATGAGAGAGGTTTATGTGGACAAAGAGCAAGCCATTCCCTACATCTAGCAAGGCTGAAACACTCTCATCCAAGACATTCACAAAAAAGCACTTCATTTTGCATATTCCTTCGAATCTGCCTCCACAGCATACAAACACAAAAACCATCTTCACCAATCATCTGGCCATGCTTCATTGAGTAGAAACCACCAAAGTTCAAGCCTGAAACCAGCCTGACTTGAGCTTCACCATTCCTCCCCTTCAAAACCAGAACTCTTCGAATCTCACTATCCAGTCAACAAACACATCTTTTCTCTTCACCAACAAATCAGAAACATTCATAGGAGTCAAAACCACCCTTTACTTTGAGCTGAAGCAGCCTGTACACAAAGCTCATTTCCTGCTACACCAGAACTGATTCTCACAAATCAGCCATCCACGAGAGCTTTGAAGCCTTCCATTAGCATCAGGGGATACAAGGGGGTCCATTTGCACGCAAGGAAAGCTCTGGAAGCTCAGTCTTGAAGCTTTCCAGCTCAGGTATGATCATGGAAACTTTTCTCTCAAAGCTTTTTTTTTGAGTTATAAATTGATTATTCATGTCTTGCTGGTCATGGGGTTGGTTTCAGAATCAAAAATGAGTGAATATTGAGCTTGTATGGTCCCTCTGAAATTTTGCCCGTGAATTTCATTTCCTTCGATTTGCATGATTCTTGGGGTTTAAATGTTGTTTGAAGGTGGATTCATGACCTAGGTAGTTAGAGGATCATTTAGGTGTGCTTAATTTGTAGAATAGGTACCTGAATCGTGTTCTAGGGTTTTTGTGCAGCCGGAGAAGATGACCGGAGCTTCTCTCCGGTCACCTGATTATGTTTAGCCCTAAACTCAGGTCATTATGGCCATTTGAATGTGGAGCGTAGATCCCCCTTGACTTGTTGACTTCCCGCTGGTTTGGATGGCCCAGATCTCTTCGTTTGCCCTAATCCACGTGCTTAACTTAATTAATCATTAATTAAATTAATTTGATCTGAATCAATCACAGCCACTGGATCTGGCGCCAGTCAACCATTTCAAACTCAGAGCTCATCCTGGCCCTTCCTTCTGTTGACTTTCATTTTATTTAGTTTTAATTTCATTTTATTTCATTTAACTTGCATAATTAATTTAAAATAGCAAAAATATCTTAAAAATTATGAAACTTTTTCTTAAAAGTTTTATTAATTTTTAAGACCCAAAAGTATTTTTATTTTATTTTTTATCATTAAAAAAGTATTTTTAAATATTTAAAAGATTATTTTTAATTGATTAATGGAAATTAATTTATTAAAAATACTTTTAAGTATTTAAAAATCACCAAAAAATTCATGAAATGTTCTAAGACATTTAGAAACATTATCCAACCTTAAAACCAAATTTCTTTTTTGATCTTGATGCATTTTAAGAATTTTTCATTGAATTAAATCATTTTTGGTGCATTATTTTGATCATAAGTTCAAAAAAAATCATTTCTGCCCATTTGAGAAGAGTTGGACATTGATTCTTTTTGCATTATGTTGTGTTTGGCATGTAGTTTCTAGGATTAAATGGCCATGATTTGATCTTGCATTTTCAATTTGTTTGGCATTTCTTTTGTTTAGGAACCCTAGAAACCCTAATAACTTAGAAAAAATCATAACTTGAGATTGGTTAAGAGTTGAGACCTCCCCTTTGAACCTTGGTTTAGTATAGGTTTAGGGTTTTCTTTGGGTGGCATTTTCCATTTTTTATCTTAGGGTTTGCTTCTGTTTTTGGTTTTTGTTGGATGTTTGATTCATAAACCCTAATTTGGGCTTTCATTTGCATCCTTCTTGCATTCTCTTGCATAACATGACTTGTCATGATATTTCAAGCATTCATATGATTCATTTAACATCATAAGACATGTAGAAAGTATGTTTGATCATTGCATTACATATTTGCCATGTTGTATGCTTTGTATGCTTCATAACTTTTCATGTGTATCCATGCTTCTAAGCTTGCATCATTTGCATCCATGAACTTGTGAGAGCATCTCCATGCCTTGCCTCATGTTTATAGCACTCCATAGCATCATTATCATCATCAACATGCTTCTGGTTTTTTTTAGCATCATACCATTTCATCCCATTTTGCATTGCATTGCATTTCTTTCTAACATTTCAGGTGGTAAGTAAACTTGAGAAGTGAATTTGCCTTCACTTCTCATAACTTTTCTTTTCATCTCCCTTGCATCCATTGCTGCATTTATATATGTGTTTGAGATTGAGCTTTCTCATTCTTGTTTCTCCCACTTTCTTTCTTCAAGTGACTTGACTTCTTGAATGAAGCAAGTCACTTTGCTACTCTTGATCCTGTTCATCTGCATCCTGGTGGTTCTCTTTGAAGATTGCTCTTGAAAACCTCACAAACCTTAGGAACAACCAAGCATGATAATGATTAGGGTTTTGATTAGTCCCCCCATAGTTTTACCTTTGTGTCTCTTTGTGTCTTCTCTCCTCATCTCATAATCAGGGACTAAACCCTAAAGGCTTTAAGGCTTTGTGATTAAGTTTATGCCTACATCCTTATCTTAGGATGGAGTGTATAACTTTAATCCTAAGTGTTAAACCCTTAATGTGTTTAACTCCTTTAATCAATCCATCTAATAACCATCAAGACATCACACTTGTAACTTGGGCCTTGCATTAGGGTTCTAATTCTTCCTTAACTGGTTAAGAAGGACTAACCCTAGTGTTAATGGACAAGTCCCCCTCAAGTTGTCTTACAAATCATAAAAATCACTTCTTCATCATACTATTAAATAAAATCCACTTAATCAAAGGCTTGTTTTGTCATGAGTTTAATCCCTAATCATGGATTAAGTTGAGGAGTTTTCCTCAGCTTAAACATTCTCATCTATTATCCTTCTATTAGGATGGTGTAATGAGTCTGTTTAATCCCTGATTATGGCTTAATCTCATTACTTAACACTAAACAAAAACCACAAAAACATTTAAATAATCACAAGTAGGTTAATGATCTTAATCCTACACCAAAGGTGATTAAGTGTGAGAATCTGACTTCACACTTAAGGTATTCTCATTACCCATAATCAGAGGGATGATGTGATGAGTTTACTAAATCCACTGGTTTAGGCTTAAGCTCATTAACTTATGACAAACTTCAAAAAGCAATAAAAGACTGAAAACACAAAAACAAACAATAATCGCCTCCTCCGGGATTCTTTTCTCACCACCTTCACTCACAAACGAGAACTTGCTTCTTCCGTCTGATGCAAGACAGTTTGCACCTGAGCCAGACAGGTCATACACTTGAGCATAGGCAAGTAAGCAGTTCACAAGTCAATTCATATTTCAGTCTCTTTGGGTCGAACTACGGGGTTCTGACTTCCTCATTGCACGAGAGGATACGTAGGCATAACTTAACAGTTATCGAACAAAAGTCTCTGTATATTCCCCCTCCTTCCAGCATCATTCTTTGAGCCTCATTATCATGAGCATTTCATCCCTTTCTTACACTGACACTTTCATACTTCACATCACTTATACACTGACACCTGTACAATTTCTTCCAGCTCTTTTATACACAAATTGCATTGACACTACCCCTTTAAAACACAAATCTTTCAAGCGTGGATCCCGTCGAGTACGGCGGACAATCTGGGTGCTAATACCTTCCCAGGTTGTAATCAACCCCCTTTCTCAGTCTCTCTGGTTCGCAACCGTCTTATCCATCTCTTTCTAGGCCTATGCAGCATTGCCTTTCCTCCGGGATAAAAATGCCTAGCTGGCGACTCTATTCATCTCCAGTGAGTTCACGGCTGTGTGTTCTCATTGTCCCTTTCGCCGACCGTTCGCGTCTGTACCTTCATCTGATCCATTTTCATTTGTCGGGAGCGACAGCTTGGCGACTCTGCTGGGGAACCTTATACTGCAACCAGGGCTTCTGGTTCTTTTTGTGGGTTCCTCCTAGCGCTTGATTGATTTGTGTTTACTGGGGTGTTATGTGCTTATTTGTGTTTGTATTTATTTTTGCTCTATGTACAGTTGCTTTACTGCTTTCTTTATTACTTTTGCATTATATCATATTGTCATACTGTACTGCTGGCTGGATCTGGTTTTTGTGGGTGGGTGATTCATTGAGAGTTAAGGTCCTATACCTGGGACCTGAGTGACACCTAGGCTAGAGTGAATCATATTCTTTCCCATTCCATTTCGGTCTGGTGCGGGAATATGAAACACGGTTCAGATATGGGTTTCTTCTTGAGAACTCTGTGTTGCAGATTTCCTGCAATGCTAGGGCTATCTGGGAAGCCTGCTAAGTCTGGATGACCTTTAGTATTGACCTTCAGAAACTGAGGTGAATTAGAGGAGGAACTGTTATGGTTATTGTAAACACTGTACCTCCGGGTTAGAAGTGTTTACACTTCTCATAACTGATCCAAGTCTGAGGATCCTTGTTCTAGAACACCACCTGTGAGGGGGTTGGGCTGTTTACAGGTTTGCAGGTACCTTGACCTCAGAACACCCTGTTACTTTGATTTATTAAGAGTACTCCAATTTGGGACAGTTCTTGTGATTCTAAAACCCTGGATATGTGGCTCTTTATTTGAGTCCCCCACCTTGGTTACTGGATTTATAGACCTCCATCTGGATTTCTTACACACTTGGACCTATATCGGAGTTTTGATCAGATCCAGCTCAGTCACAGACCCTTGCATTTCATTTGCATACATAATCATTGCATCATATTGACATTTGCTTATTTGTTTCAGGGTATCCATCTTCATTTGGTTTTGGTTTTGACCCCATCTTCAGTCTTGACTTGTCTTCATCAGCCATCTGCTTCAGTTATCACCTGCACCAGCCAGTCAGTGGTCCACTTCTTCAGTATTATCATCAGCACTTGTCTCTACTTAGTCTTCAGCATCATGGCTCCTAAAAAGAGCAACATCACCTATCACTTCTTCCAGCCAGAGCTATCAGATATCAGGAGGGTTCAGACCCTGATCACTCCAGATCACATACCTTTGTTCAGGGAGAGTTATGGAGATATACTTGACATGGTTATGGATCTGGACCCATCACAAAGAAGCCTGATCCACACCTGCATTCAGTTTTATGATCCTCCACTAAGATGTTTTACTTTCCAAGACTTTCAGTTGGGCCCCTTATTGGAAGAGTACTCCTCATTAGTCGGTATACCTATCAGAGGTGGAGTCCCTTTCAACCCTGAGATGGTCTTTCCTACTAATGGAGAAGTGGCAAAGGCTTTGCATCTGGAACCTGTCCTGATTGAGCAGCACATGACTTCTAAAGCTGGGATCCCTGGTTTTCATCTGGACTTCTTGATCTCTCAAGCTATCCTGAAAGCTTCTCTAGGAGAGTGGAAAGCTGTTTGTGCTTTACTGGCCTTGAGTGTATATGGAATTGTGTTGTTTGTAGATGAGCCTTGATTCATTAGCAAAAATGCAATCCATCTGTTCATCCTGAAGAACCCGGTGCCAACATTATTGGGGGATCTTTACTATTCAGTGCATCAGAGGAATGAGAAGCAGAGGGGAAGGTTAGTGAGGTGTTGTGCTCCATTGTTCCATACTTGGCTTCTCAGGCACCTACCCAGGACAGATGCATTTCTAAACCCTCATCAGCAGAGCAACTGGGCTAAGAGACTCACTGTTCTAACTTCAGCAGATATCAGATGGTGCACTCAGAGCACCAAGGGCAGGGATGTCATCACCAGCTGTGGGCATTTTCCCAATGTGCCTTTGATAGGAGTTAAGGGTAGTATTAATTATAACCCTCTGTTGTTCAGGAGACAATTGGGCTATGCACTGGTCCATACTCCTAGGGCACAGGACTTGGTTGAGACCCTCTATTGTGAGAACAAGATTAGTTTGACTGTTGTTAGGCAGGCTGCCTGGGCCTGGGATAATGTTCAAACCAAGGGAATAACCATCCTAGGGAAGTGTAACAATGTGGCATCAGCATAATATCATGAATGGTCCCGTGCCAGGGCCCAATTCTCTGGGATGCCCTTTACCATAGAAGACATGCCTGAGTCATCTTCAGCACCACCCCCTGCCACTATCAGTTTGGAGGAGTATGAGAGCTTGAAGGAGAGGAATGAGAAGCTAACCCAGGCTTTGCAAAAGACCCTCCGGGAGAGGAGTGAAGGTATGAGGGAGATTGAGAGGTTGGAGAAGATGAGAATAGAGCATCTGATTAAGATTGAGAAGTCTGAGGATTATATCAAGAAGTCTAAGGCTGGAGAACAAATTCTGAAGAATGCTTGCAAAGAAGCCCAGTTCCAAAGAGCAAGGACAGACTTGTATTTGAAGGAGAGTCAAGCCCGGTGGGTCAGGATCACCGAGGCTCGTACCCTGGAAGACAAGAGAGTTCAAGACAAGATGGAGCAACTGGAGGCTAGTGCAAAAGAACAGCAAGAAGCCCTGGCAGCAGCCCAGAGGGAGATATCAGAATTGAAGATCAAAGCAGGGGTGAAGAGGTCCAAGGACCAAACTCAGCACAAAAAGCTAGCAGCAGCTGTTGCTACCCGGAACCTCCTTATCCGGAATCTCACGGAGCGTCCGGCTGATCCTGTGACCGAAGCACTTCTCAAGGAAGTTCATGAGGATGAGTTTGGCCTTGGTGTTTGACCATTTGCTTGTTGTTGTTTCTATTCCATGTACTTTTACCTTTTTGTGATCCCTTAGGGGGCTTGTGTTGTAAACTGAACAAGTTGTATTATTTCACCTTTTGTAATATATTTGTGTTAGTTTGTTCCATCCAAGTTTACTTCGGGAGCAACATCAACAGCATCTTCAAGGGTCTGGAAGGGTCAAAACTGAAGACCAAACCGGATACCTTGAGAACAAATAAGCATAACTGCATTGCATGCTAACCCTTCGTTTGTTTTGTAGGTTTTTGTTTTATTGTCACTAACTCTGTTGTGATGTTCAGGAACTATTGCTAGGCGTCGGGTATTTCCCCTCAACCGTCCGCACCGTTATCCAACCCGAAACAACCTTCCGGGGATTCAAATGGATCAGATGCAGCAGGACCTTACTGAGGTCAGAAATCAAATGGCAAATGAAAGGCTAGAAATGAGGAATCAAATGACTCAGTTTATGGAGGTTATGAACAACATGGCTCAGAGCCAGGAGAGATTGAGGGCCATGGTGGAAAGGCAGAATCAAGAGGATCCACATATAGGGACTGCCAGTACCAGTAACAATGAAAGAGTCCAACCTCACGTCAACCCTCCGGTATTTGGACCACACCTCCATCCCGAGGTCAATATTCCCGCAAATGTTCAAGGGACTGCCACCGCAGCTAGGGTACTTCAAGAGGATCTTCAGGAGGACCAATTCACAGTAATGGGCGCTGGTGAAGAAGCTTATGATAGAAGATTGGATGAGATAGCTGAGAAGTTGAGGTCCTTGGAATCTCAAAACTCTTTGGGCTTCGACGTTATGGACATGGGTTTGGTAGACGGGGTTAGGATTCCCCACAAGTTCAAGCCTCCATGTTTTGAAAAGTATAATGGGACTTCTTGTCCTCGAACCCATCTACAATCTTTTCTCGGGAGATTAAAAGCTTATACCATGGACGAGAAATTGTGGATGTTCTACTTCGAAGACAGCTTAACTGGAGCGTCGAGAGAATGGTACTCTCACTTGACAAGGGCAACTATTAGATGCTGGAAGGACCTGGCAGAGGCCTTCATCAGACAGTATCAGTATAATCTAGACATGGCACCCAACAGGACCCTCCTGATGGGAATGTCACAGTCTTCAAGGGAGAGTTTCCGAGAATATGCCCAGAGATGGAGGCAACTGGCTGCTGCTGTTCAGCCACCTATGTCTGAACGGGAAATGGCAGATATGTTCATGAACACCCTTCAGGGAACTTATATTGACAGGCTGGCTGCTTTCTCTTCCACTAGCTTTGCGGATGTTGTCATAGCTGGGGAGAGAATTGAAAGCTTGTTAAAAATGGGAAAAATCTCAGACAACGGTGCGAGCTCGTCCAGTGGTACAAGAAAGCCTTTTACAGGCCCGAGAAGAACTGGCGAGACCACTGCCATCCACACCAACAGGGGAAGGCCCCAATATGTGCAAAGGTCAATAGCAGCAGTCACCATTCCTGCTCCCGCTCATCCTCAGCCAGTCTATCAACTTCCTCAACAAAGCTATCAACCACAACCTCAATACCATCAACAAAATCAGTATCCTCCAAGGAATTACAACAACAGCAACACCAACAACAACAGTCAACAAAGGCCATTTCAGCAGAGGCCATCTCAAGCTAACAGAGTGATCGACCCGATCCCAATGCCATATGCTACCTTGCTGCCACAACTTCTGAAACTCAACCTAGTTGAGCTAAGAACGTTGGCACCTCCGGATCCCAACAGTCTACCCAGGAACTATGACTCCAATGCTAGGTGTGCTTTTCACTCAAACGCACCTGGCCATAGTACAGAAAAATGCAGGGCTCTGCATATGAAGGTGCAAGACCTGGTAGACTCCAAGGCTCTGAATTTCGCACCACCGCCCAATGTCAATAAGAACCCCATGCCGAACCACGGTGGTCCTAGAATTAACGCTATTGAAGAAGACAAACCGTCTTATTTAATAACCAGTGTGGGACAGATCAGGACACCATTGGTAGAAATCAAGGCTCAGCTCTTGGAATGTCAGATGTTCCCGGGGTGTGAGTTAGGCTGTGCTTACTGCAATATCTCGGTAAATGGGTGCGATAATTTGAGGAATGGCATAGACAGCCTTATCCAGAGTGGCCAGCTTCAGATCACCACATCATTTCCAACAAATCCAGCAATATCATCAGCAACAGTTTCAGAACCTCCTACAACTGCAGCAACCATTGTTCCTGACAATTCTTCGGCTTCATCAACAAGTACTTCATCCATTATCTCAACTGATCAGTTTTCAACAAATTTTCCTGCTACAACTTCAGCTTCATTCCATTTTGAGACTCCTACAACAACAACATCATTTCTTCCGAAAATATCTCCTACCACTCCAGCAACAAATCATGAAGATGTCTCTACTGTCACAATATTTTATGATCCTGAGAACAACTCTGCCTACCATTCAGAAGGTGCTGCTCCCATCAGAGCACCAGTTACAATCTTTTATGATCCACAAACAATTACAGTCCCTTCAGCAGCAGCAATCAGTCCAGTCACTGTCACGGTGCCTGGACCAGTACCATATGAAAGCAATAGGGCCATCCCCTGGCACTATGGCTCTGACGTGTACTGCGAAGGAAAAAGAATCACTCTTGAAACATCAACACCTGCACCACAAGTAGATAATGTGGGGGGAGGCGGAGGCTTCACTCGAAGCGGGCGTCTCTTCGCCCCACAAATTCAAAGACCTACCGCCGAAGCAGAAGCTGCTGCTAAGGCAAAAGGGAAGAGCCTTGTGCAGGAAGATCAAGCTGTCAAAGAAGCCCTGAAGACACCGTTCGATCAAGAAGTTGATGAGTTTATGAGAATCATCAAAAAGAGTGATTACAAGATTGTGGATCAGCTTCACCAAACGCCATCCAAAATCTCTATCCTCTCACTGCTTATGTGCTCCGAAGCCCATCGGAATGCACTACTCAAAGTCTTGCACGCAGCTTACGTGCCTGAAGAGATTACTGTCAACCAGTTGGAAACCGTGGTTGGAAATGTTACTGCTAGCAATGGGCTAGGGTTCACCAATACTGACTTGACAGCGGATGGCCGCAACCACAACAAAGCCTTGCACATCACCATGGAATGCAAAGGTGCTGTCCTTTCACATGTGCTGGTGGACACAGGTTCATCCCTGAATGTCTTACCAAAGAAGGCTCTGGTGAATTTAGAATATGACGGGTTGGCATTGAGACCCAGCAACCTGGTGGTAAGAGCCTTTGATGGTTCTAAGAGATCGGTTCTGGGAGAGATTGAGCTGCCTGTGACAATTGGCCCACAGACCTTTAAAACTATCTTTTATGTGATGGACATTCAGCCCGCCTACAGCTGTTTGTTGGGTAGACCCTGGATTCACGCCGCCGGCGCAATAACGTCTACCCTTCACCAAAAGTTAAAATTTGAGTGGGAAGGCCAAGTTGTCACAATCTGTGGAGAGGAGGACATTTTTGTCAGCCACCTGGCAACCTATAAGTACATTGAAATGGATGGTGAGATCCATGAAACAATGAGCCAGGGGTTTGAAGCTTTGAATGTAAATGAGGCATCTGCTGTATCTGGTACTCCAATGTCATCATACCAACAAGCCCGGAAGGTTGTTGAGGAAGGAACTGCCCAAGGCTGGGGCAAACTACTATCGGTGGAGAAGAAAGAAGATAGATTTGGGTTGGGTTACAGACCAACTCAACAAGATCAAACAGCGGCTGCGAAAGAGCCCAACTTTGTGAGTGGGGGGATGCTTACCCCTGATGCTATCAACTGTCTGGAAGACGAGCTGGAAGAGGAGCGCAACCTGGAAAGCTGGATTCGTCCAAAGATCCCGGGGAGCAGTGTCTCGAACTGGTCTTCCCAGGAAATTATAAGAGTTACTCATGCAGAGTAATTATTATTTCCTGTATTTTTATAAGCATGCATCAAAGTCTTGCATCTTGCCCAAGATGACAAGACTCATTTTGTAATCGGGCCATCTGTAATTTTTGTGCAAACAAGATCAATTAATGAAATATCAGACATCTTTTTGCAAACGAGTCTTTTTCTTTTCGTTCACTGTTCTTTCCATTTTTTTCTTTTTGTACAAAAAATAAATAGCGGTGTTTTCAAAATGATAACTTTATTTCACTTTTTCTAAGGCAAGATTAAAATTAATCACTAAAATGAACAAATTCAACCCTTGCAGAGAGTGCCTTCCAGACTGCACCGACAACAGCACGGCTATGACTTCGTATGACTTTGACAATCCAATCAATCAAGCTGACGAAGGGGTTGAAGAAGAATATGAGCTTCCTGAAGAGCTAGCCAGGTTGTTAAGACAAGAGGAAAGGGTTATTACTCCTCACCGGGAGGAGGTTGAAGTGATCAATCTTGGTACAGATGAAGACGTGAAAGAAGTTAGAATCGGGGCCTGCCTGCAAGACTCGGTGAAGAGACAACTGATTGACCTGCTTCAAGAGTATGTGGACGTGTTTGCTTGGTCTTACCAAGATATGCCAGGGTTGGATACCGATATTGTTGTGCACAGGCTGCCTTTGAGAGAAGAGTGCCCGCCAGTTAAGCAGAAACTGCGCCGTACTCGTCCGGACATGGCTATGAAAATCAAGGAGGAGGTACAAAAGCAATGGGACGCCGGGTTCCTTGCTGTGACCAGCTATCCACCGTGGGTTGCTAATATTGTGCCTGTGCCTAAGAAAGACGGCAAAGTAAGAATGTGTGTTGACTACCGGGATCTGAACAGAGCCAGCCCAAAAGACGACTTCCCATTACCTCACATCGATGTATTGGTGGATAATACGGCTCAGTTCTCGGTATTCTCCTTCATGGACGGATTTTCAGGATACAACCAGATTAAGATGTCACCTGAAGACATGGAGAAGACGACATTCATCACACCCTGGGGCACGTTCTGCTACAAGGTAATGCCATTTGGGCTCAAGAATGCTGGTGCAACATATCAACGGGCTATGGTAACGTTATTCCACGATATGATCCATAAGGAAATCGAGTGTTATGTGGATGACATGATTGCCAAGTCCCTTACAGAGGAAGATCACCTGGTGAATCTGCTCAAGTTATTCAAGCGTCTGAGGAAGTACCAACTGAAGTTGAACCCCAACAAGTGCACATTCGGGGTGCGGTCTGGTAAGCTGCTGGGCTTTATTGTAAGCGAGAAAGGGATTGAAGTTGACCCTGACAAAGTCAAAGCCATTCAAGAGATGCCTGCACCGAAAACTGAGAAAGAAGTTCGAGGGTTCTTAGGTCGATTGAATTACATTTCACGGTTCATATCTCACCTAACGGCAACCTGCGAACCTTTGTTCAAGCTGTTGAGAAAGGAACAGACGGTCAGGTGGAACGAAGACTGCCAAAGGGCTTTTGACAAGATCAAGGAATATCTGCAAGAGCCTCCAATCCTTATGCCTCCAGTGGAAGGAAGACCTCTGATCATGTACTTGACAGTATTAGAAGAGTCAATGGGGTGTGTGCTGGGCCAGCATGACGAGTCTGGTCGAAAAGAGTATGCAATATACTACCTGAGCAAAAAGTTTACCGACTGTGAACAACGTTATTCACTGCTCGAGAAAACTTGCTGTGCTTTAGCGTGGGCTGCTCGCCGACTAAGGCAGTATATGTTGACCCACACTACTTTGTTGATATCCAAAATGGACCCAGTTAAGTACATTTTCGAGAAGCCAGCTCTTACCGGACGGGTTGCAAGATGGCAAATGATTCTCACAGAATACGACATACAGTACACATCTCAGAAAGCCATCAAGGGCAGTGTACTATCTGAATATCTTGCTGAGCAACCCATTGATGACTACCAGCCTATGAGATTTGACTTCCCTGATGAAGACATCATGTTCATAAAAGCAAAAGATCATGAAGAGCCTATTCACACTGAAGGGCCTGACCCGGAGGAAGAATGGACTATGATGTTTGATGGGGCTGTTAACATGAATGGTCGTGGTGTTGGTGCAGTGCTTATCACACCCAAAGGAGTTCACATGCCATTCTCGGCAAAACTCACTTTCAACTGCACTAACAACGAAGCTGAATACGAAGCTTGCATCATGGGTCTTGAGGAAGCCATTGACCTCAGGATCAAGACTTTAACTGTATTCGGAGATTCAGCTTTGGTAGTCAATCAAACCAACGGCAAATGGTACACCCACCAGGATCATCTGATACCTTACAGGGATTATACAAGGAGGTTATTGACTTTCTTCACAACAGTCAAGCTTGAGTATATCCCTCGGGACGAGAATCAGTTTGCAGATGCTCTTGCTACCATTTCATCCATGATCAAAGTTCAAGCTGCTAACTTTGTACCTCAGATATCAGTGTCCAGACTTGATAGACCAGCATATGTATTCGCAGCAGATGTTGTCAGAGACGATAAGCCTTGGTTCCATGACATTAGGTGCTTCTTAGAGGATCAAGCATACCCACCTGGGGCATCTTCCAATGATAAGAAGACTTTGAGAAGGCTTGCTGGTAGTTTCTTCTTGAACACTGATGGGTCTTTATACAAAAGGAACTTCGACATGGTACTCCTCCGATGTGTTGACAAGACGGAAGCAGATTTATTGATGCATGAAGTGCACGAAGGCTCCTTTGGTACCCATGCTGGAGGACATGCCATGGCTAAGAAGTTGTTAAGATCAGGCTATTATTGGATCACAATGGATGCAGACTGTTGTGCTTATGCCAGGAAGTGCCATAAATGCCAGATCTATGCAGATAAGGTGCATGTGCCTCCCAACCCTTTGAACATCATGTCTTCACCATGGCCCTTTGCTATGTGGGGCATCGACATGATTGGTAAGATTGAGCCAACTGCTTCAAACGGCCACAGATTCATCCTGGTCGCCATCGACTATTTTACCAAGTGGGTTGAAGCAGCCTCTTATGCAAATGTTACAAGGCAAGTGGTAGCCCGATTCCTAAAGAGAGATATCATCTGTCGGTACGGAGTGCCCGAGCGAATCATTACTGACAATGGTTCTAATTTAAACAACAAAATGATGGCAGAGCTATGCCGGGACTTCAAGATCCAACATCACAATTCTTCTCCTTACAGGCCAAAGATGAATGGCGCTGTTGAGGCAGCAAACAAGAACATTAAGAAGATTGTGCAAAAGATGGTAGTCACCTACAAAGATTGGCATGAAATGCTACCGTTCGCCTTGCATGGGTACCGCACGTCAATCAGGACATCCACTGGGGCAACACCGTATCAACTTGTGTATGGTATGGAAGCGGTCCTACCAGTTGAAGTTGAACTACCCTCTCTGCGGGTATTGATGGATGTTAAACTGAGTGAAGCAGAATGGGTTAGGTCCCGATACGAACAACTGAGTCTGATTGAAGAGAAAAGATTGGCTGCAATCTGTCATGGGCAGTTATATCAGAAAAGAATGAAGAAAGCCTTCGATCAGAAAGTCAGGCACCGAGAGTACCAAGTGGGAGATCTTGTACTGAAGAGAATCCTCCCTCCTCATACAGACCACAGGGGCAAATGGACTCCAAATTATGAAGGGCCATTCGTGGTAAAGAAAGTTTTCTCTGGTGGAGCACTGATGCTCAGCACCATGGATGGTGAAGACTTCCCGTCCCCTGTGAATTCAGATGCAGTTAAAAAATACTTCGCATAAAAATGACCCGCTGGACATAAAAACAGAATGTAAGTCCAGGCAGGAATAGGGCATCCCGGCGAGTCAAAAACAGAATAAAAGACTCGGGCAAAAATAAGGGAAATAAATGAAAAATGTACACCCGCTGAGTTGAAAAGCCGCATTGGACAACTCAGGCAAAAATGGGTATCCCGATGGATTGAAAACCCGAAAGGGCGATCCATGCAAAACAAGGGAATAAGCGAACAACTGCATTCTGAATTCGTCTGTATCACTTGCAACTTGGAAAGCTCCAACAAAATCAAGCTTCAATCAGAATCAACTTTCTCCAGAAAGCAAGACGAGAAGAAAGTCAAAAGTCATACGAGTCGTAGCGGAAGAGGAAGCTCTTTTGAAAGCATCGTCAACACTGCCAGCATTTTGTTTCTCAATTTGTAACAATCTCCTCATTTCAGGGGATTCGTTTCTTTGACTGTATCTTGCCAATTCAGGGCATTTGAATTAATAAAATCAGATTTTTCAGTCATGTTTCGTTTTGTATATTTTTATTTACAAAGGATGTCTGATATCTCTAAAAAACTAATTGCATAAGTACAGATGTTTTTCTCCAAAAAAAAATGATGATAATAAAACACATGCTTGCAGGGAATATACTTACTCTCGAAGGTACTTAACTCCTATGACGGAATCCAGTAAAGGATACCTCGGGGCCTTTAGTGCGTTTCTTTATCTTTGCAGGATTGCAGGTATCCAGGACGCAACTTGGGGCATGCAAATTACATCCCAGCAAGCTGGCAAATCAACAAAAGATCTCAGCATCCGAAATGCTCTATCCCCAGCTGAGTTGCCTCCTGTTGCTCTCCCCAGCTGAGTTGCCTCTCATAATTCCCCAGCCGAGTTGCCATTTCATTCTTCTTCAGTAAGATACAGAAGTTAGGGAATCATCTCCCCACAGATCTCCAGCCTCTATCCAGAAGAGCAGCGCCTAGAAGATCACAACAGAGTGAAGAAAGCTTCTGCAAACCCCAATTGGGAGGTCCACTTCAAACAGATCAGCCAGAGATCTTCGCAGCAACGGGATCCGAATCCCGGTTTGGTATCTTTGCATAATCATGGCATTTGCGTCATATTATCCCCTCAGAGCGTAGCATTCCGTCTAATACGGAGCATTACGGCAAAAGTCAAACGCATAGCATAATCATAAGCCATGTTCTGAATTAACACTTGTGAATAATAGCAGTTCATCAACATACAAAAGAAAAATCCCCACCAGAGTTACCAGCAAGAACAGTTGCCTCTCAAATCACAAACACCAGCATATTTCCTTTTGATACCCGTCCGTATCAACGCTCCCTAGTAAAGTCGCCTGAACACTCTTTACAAACAAATCACCCATATCACGGATACTTCATGACACCCGTCCGTGTCACATCACCAGCAGAAAGCCGAAGACATCCTCTTTGCACTCACATACTTATATATACACTCTCTTGACACCCGTCCGTGTCATATCCCCAGCGCGGTCGCTTACACTTTTACAACCCATATACTTGTTGATATCATACTTTTCTCCTTTTGACACTCGTCCGTGTCACCCCCCCCCCCAGCAGATGAACACTCATCTATACACCACTCGCTCTTATACAGATACTCGTCCGTATCTTGTATATACCAGTTATATACCCACAGATTCAACAATAGTCCTTGTTCTTTGTTAACCAGTTGGTACCCGTCCGTACCATCATCTCAGAACATTGCGTCTAGTGTTTGTTTCTACATGATACTCGCCCGTATCATAGTCTTAAGGATGCTCATCCGCATCTTTAATCCATACACCGTGTCAAACACTTGTGTCTTCTTGAATATAGATGCTCTTCCGTGCCTACTATTCCCCAGAAGAACCATCAGATTCAACACTCGTCCGTGTTCTTTGTTAACCAGCTGATACTCGTCCGTATCGTCATCTCTGAACACATGTCAGTTTGTTTCTACCCGACACTCGTCCGTATCATAGTCTTAGGGATGCTCGTCCGCGTCTTTAATCTATACACAACATCCAAACACTTATACTTTCTTTTCTTGGTTGTAAACACTCGTCCGTGTTTACTATTCCCCAGTAGATCGCAAACAAATTTTCCTTTTTATCTAACACTCGTCCTGTGTTATGATAAGCCTCGAGAGCAGCCATACCCTGCTGAGTGGTCGTCCTCCACTTCTTGATGGTCGTCCTCCATCATGCTCGTCCGATGGCCGCCCCCATCGTTGACCTTTTCTATCCGATGGCCGTCCCCATCGTTGATTTTAGCAGCCGCCCCCTGCTAGGTGGTCGTCCTCCACCTTTTGATGATCGTCCTTCATCATTTTATCCAATGGCCGTCCCCATTGTTGATTTCGGTTATCTGGCATTCGCCCTATGTCATGAGAAACCTCGAGAGCAGCCGTACCCTGCTGAGTGGTCGTCCTCCACTTCTTGATGGTCGTCCTCCATCATGCTCGTCCGATGGCCGTCCCCATCGTTGACCTTTTCTATCCGATGGTCGTCCCCATCGTTGATATTTTCGGCAGCCGTACCCTGCCAGGTGGCCGTCCTCCACCTTTGATGGCCGTCCCCATCATATTTCTTTATCCCCAACAGAGCAGCCGTCCCCTGCTAGGTGATCGTCCTTCACCTTTGATGGCCGTACCCCATCATCTGTTTATTTCATTTATTCTTTAACCCGATGGCTGTCCCCGTCGTGGTCCCTTTTCTTTTTTAGCCCGATGGCCGTCCCCATCGTTGGTTACTTTACCTTTATGAACTCGATGGCCGTCCCCGTCATGTTTCATTAATCCCCAGAGAATTTTGCAACTTTACCTTGATGGCCGTCCCCATCATGATTTTATTTTTCCCCAGCTAGTCGGTCGTCCCCGTCTTGGCTTTACCTTTTATCCCCAGCATGTCGGCCGTCCCCGTCATTGCTATTTACCCAGCAGTCGTCCTCCGCTCGACGGTCGTCCTCCGTCGCCCACACCTTACAACATACTTTATTTTCCTTTTACAATCTATATCCCTTTTCTTCTTCATTCTGTGAGTGCAAATTTTGGACTGTCTTTGGTATTCAACCACAAGTTATCTTGTTTGCCCGTTAAGCCGTTGCTTACAACCTGCACAGCTAAATCATGTTTGAATAGGGGCAGCTGTAAACACCCCAAATTTGCCCTCACCCATTTCACCATGGCTTGTGATCATTCTCATATGCATAAACACAATCATATCATCTCACATCTCATTTTTGATTCACTGGATAGTTTCTAAGTCATCTGCATCTAGGGTTTGTGATCTGAGCAATCCAAGAGCCATCTGAGCCACTCCAAAGGCCACCAATCACTTCAAAGGGATCCATGTGTGTTCATCTATCATATTACATCCTCTCAAGGTCAAAATTCCAAAGAATCACAAGAACTAGGGTTTGAATGGATGCAGAGCCAAGTTTGACTGCACAGTTGACTTTAAAATTAGGGTTTTGGTTTCAGAGGCCATAACCCCAATTTTTTTGGTCATTCTTGTTTCCATTGGTCTCTATATGGTATAGGGAGTATGCATACCAATTTTCATGAAGAAATTCCATGGGGAAGTCATCTGATCAAGGGTTGACTTTCTGGACAAGTCAGTGTGAAATCAGGGCATCTGAGGCCCCCAATGACCCAACCAATAGGTGATCTTCATCATTTTGAGTGTATATGATCTTTATTTGATCATGGAGGAGGGTTGAAGTTCATAAAAATCAAGAATTTGGAAGTTTTGCAAATGTTGACTTTTTGGGCATAGTTGACTTTTCAAGAATGCCTCATTTTAGGTCATTTTTCAAGCCTTGATTCTTGATCCAAAAAAGCTTCAAATGGAAAAACTTTGGTCATGAAAGTTGTAGATCTCATCTTTCCCTTTTCAAAAAGTACAATAACATGATCAAACTCTTCTTGGATCAAAAGTTAAGGTGTGGCAAAGTTGGCTAAAATCATTGATTTTCAAGGCATGCTTCAAATGAGAATTTTGCAAAATCATGTACCAAGGCAAATTGCAACCTCTAATTCATTTCAAACCATGACACAAACATTCTACATGTCCTAAAACCAAGACTTTCTTTCATGTGAACCATAAAGGCAACAACTTGCAAAAACACTCATAACACTTCCACCACTTGATGCATTGGCTGCTGAACCAAGCTAGCCTCACACACACATCATGCTACACCAGAACCATGCCTTGTACTAGCTATAGATCAAGCCATACTTGCCTTACACAAAATTTGACTTTTTGCAAAAGGTGACTTACCAATCAATAAAGCACATGTCTTGTCATCTGACCAATGAGAGAGGTTTATGTGGACAAAGAGCAAGCCATTCCCTACATCTAGCAAGGCTGAAACACTCTCATCCAAGACATTCACAAAAAAGCACTTCATTTTGCATATTCCTTCGAATCTGCCTCCACAGCATACAAACACAAAAACCATCTTCACCAATCATCTGGCCATGCTTCATTGAGTAGAAACCACCAAAGTTCAAGCCTGAAACCAGCCTGACTTGAGCTTCACCATTCCTCCCCTTCAAAACCAGAACTCTTCGAATCTCACTATCCAGTCAACAAACACATCTTTTCTCTTCACCAACAAATCAGAAACATTCATAGGAGTCAAAACCACCCTTTACTTTGAGCTGAAGCAGCCTGTACACAAAGCTCATTTCCTGCTACACCAGAACTGATTCTCACAAATCAGCCATCCACAAGAGCTTTGAAGCCTTCCATTAGCATCAGGGGATACAAGGGGGTCCATTTGCACGCAAGGAAAGCTCTGGAAGCTCAGTCTTGAAGCTTTCCAGCTCAGGTATGATCATGGAAACTTTTCTCTCAAAGCTTTTTTTTTGAGTTATAAATTGATTATTCATGTCTTGCTGGTCATGGGGTTGGTTTCAGAATCAAAAATGAGTGAATATTGAGCTTGTATGGTCCCTCTGAAATTTTGACCGTGAATTTCATTTCCTTCGATTTGCATGATTCTTGGGGTTTAAATGTTGTTTGAAGGTGGATTCATGACCTAGGTAGTTAGAGGATCATTTAGGTGTGCTTAATTTGTAGAATAGGTACCTGAATCGTGTTCTAGGGTTTTTGTGCAGCCGGAGAAGATGACCGGAGCTTCTCTCCGGTCACCTGATTATGTTTAGCCCTAAACTCAGGTCATTATGGCCATTTGAATGTGGAGCGTAGATCCCCCTTGACTTGTTGACTTCCCGCTGGTTTGGATGGCCCAGATCTCTTCGTTTGCCCTAATCCACGTGCTTAACTTAATTAATCATTAATTAAATTAATTTGATCTGAATCAATCACAGCCACTGGATCTGGCGCCAGTCAACCATTTCAAACTCAGAGCTCATCCTGGCCCTTCCTTCTGTTGACTTTCATTTTATTTAGTTTTAATTTCATTTTATTTCATTTAACTTGCATAATTAATTTAAAATAGCAAAAATATCTTAAAAATTATGAAACTTTTTCTTAAAAGTTTTATTAATTTTTAAGACCCAAAAGTATTTTTATTTTATTTTTTATCATTAAAAAAGTATTTTTAAATATTTAAAAGATTATTTTTAATTGATTAATGGAAATTAATTTATTAAAAATACTTTTAAGTATTTAAAAATCACCAAAAAATTCATGAAATGTTCTAAGACATTTAGAAACATTATCCAACCTTAAAACCAAATTTCTTTTTTGATCTTGATGCATTTTAAGAATTTTTCATTGAATTAAATCATTTTTGGTGCATTATTTTGATCATAAGTTCAAAAAAAATCATTTCTGCCCATTTGAGAAGAGTTGGACATTGATTCTTTTTGGATTGTGTTGTGTTTGGCATGTAGTTTCTAGGATTAAATGGCCATGATTTGATCTTGCATTTTCAATTTGTTTGGCATTTCTTTTGTTTAGGAACCCTAGAAACCCTAATAACTTAGAAAAAATCATAACTTGAGATTGGTTAAGAGTTGAGACCTCCCCTTTGAACCTTGGTTTAGTATAGGTTTAGGGTTTTCTTTGGGTGGCATTTTCCATTTTTTATCTTAGGGTTTGCTTCTGTTTTTGGTTTTTGTTGGATGTTTGATTCATAAACCCTAATTTGGGCTTTCATTTGCATCCTTCTTGCATTCTCTTGCATAACATGACTTGTCATGATATTTCAAGCATTCATATGATTCATTTAACATCATAAGACATGTAGAAAGTATGTTTGATCATTGCATTACATATTTGCCATGTTGTATGCTTTGTATGCTTCATAACTTTTCATGTGTATCCATGCTTCTAAGCTTGCATCATTTGCATCCATGAACTTGTGAGAGCATCTCCATGCCTTGCCTCATGTTTATAGCACTCCATAGCATCATTATCATCATCAACATGCTTCTGGTTTTGTTTAGCATCATACCATTTCATCCCATTTTGCATTGCATTGCATTTCTTTCTAACATTTCAGGTGGTAAGTAAACTTGAGAAGTGAATTTGCCTTCACTTCTCATAACTTTTCTTTTCATCTCCCTTGCATCCATTGCTGCATTTATATATGTGTTTGAGATTGAGCTTGCTCATTCTTGTTTCTCCCACATTCTTTCTTCAAGTGACTTGACTTCTTGAATGAAGCAAGTCACTTTGCTACTCTTGATCCTGTTCATCTGCATCCTGGTGGTTCTCTTTGAAGATTGCTCTTGAAAACCTCACAAACCTTAGGAACAACCAAGCATGATAATGATTAGGGTTTTGATTAGTCCCCCCATAGTTTTACCTTTGTGTCTCTTTGTGTCTTCTCTCCTCATCTCATAATCAGGGACTAAACCCTAAAGGCTTTAAGGCTTTGTGATTAAGTTTATGCCTACATCCTTATCTTAGGATGGAGTGTATAACTTTAATCCTAAGTGTTAAACCCTTAATGTGTTTAACTCCTTTAATCAATCCATCTAATAACCATCAAGACATCACACTTGTAACTTGGGCCTTGCATTAGGGTTCTAATTCTTCCTTAACTGGTTAAGAAGGACTAACCCTAGTGTTAATGGACAAGTCCCCCTCAAGTTGTCTTACAAATCATAAAAATCACTTCTTCATCATACTATTAAATAAAATCCACTTAATCAAAGGCTTGTTTTGTCATGAGTTTAATCCCTAATCATGGATTAAGTTGAGGAGTTTTCCTCAGCTTAAACATTCTCATCTATTATCCTTCTATTAGGATGGTGTAATGAGTCTGTTTAATCCCTGATTATGGCTTAATCTCATTACTTAACACTAAACAAAAACCACAAAAACATTTAAATAATCACAAGTAGGTTAATGATCTTAATCCTACACCAAAGGTGATTAAGTGTGAGAATCTGACTTCACACTTAAGGTATTCTCATTACCCCTAATCAGAGGGATGATGTGATGAGTTTACTAAATCCACTGGTTTAGGCTTAAGCTCATTAACTTATGACAAACTTCAAAAAGCAATAAAAGACTGAAAACACAAAAACAAACAATAATCGCCTCCTCCGGGATTCTTTTCTCACCACCTTCACTCACAAACGAGAACTTGCTTCTTCCGTCTGATGCAAGACAGTTTGCACCTGAGCCAGACAGGTCATACACTTGAGCATAGGCAAGTAAGCAGTTCACAAGTCAATTCATCTTTCAGTCTCTTTGGGTCGAACTACGGGGTTCTGACTTCCTCATTGCACGAGAGGATACGTAGGCATAACTTAACAGTTATCGAACAAAAGTCTCTGTATATTCCCCCTCCTTCCAGCATCATTCTTTGAGCCTCATTATCATGAGCATTTCATCCCTTTCTTACACTGACACTTTCATACTTCACATCACTTATACACTGACACCTGTACAATTTCTTCCAGCTCTTTTATACACAAATTGCATTGACACTACCCCTTTAAAACACAAATCTTTCAAGCGTGGATCCCGTCGAGTACGGCGGACAATCTGGGTGCTAATACCTTCCCAGGTTGTAATCAACCCCCTTTCTCAGTCTCTCTGGTTCGCAACCGTCTTATCCATCTCTTTCTAGGCCTATGCAGCATTGCCTTTCCTCCGGGATAAAAATGCCTAGCTGGCGACTCTATTCATCTCCAGTGAGTTCACGGCTGTGTGTTCTCATTGTCCCTTTCGCCGACCGTTCGCGTCTGTACCTTCATCTGATCCATTTTCATTTGTCGGGAGCGACAAACGGTAATGAAACTTAGCAATATAATCGATACATTTTCTCGTTATCAAACTTCCCCAAACTTAAACCTTTGCTTGTCCTCAAGCAAATAGTCGGTTGAAAATCGTCGGACAAGTTTTTATCGACGCACACACATAACAAACCATACGAGGGATCGTTTTGTCGGACAAACCGGTACTATGATAAAACACTAACGATACACTAATGACACAAGCAACAAGCTAAGTCGTCGACTTCCCGTTAAACGAAACAATCGGTAATTGCTTTACGATTTCACCTAGAGTTTTTCGATCTTATTTCGCCCGGTTTCATTCTAGCGCAATCACATTAAGCCCTTTGCCTTAGCACGCACGTAGTGGAGTAGCCGGTTAGCGAATTTGATCCTTTTAAACACGGGTCTGGTACACGAGTGTGGTAACCCTACATACATAATCCTATTTGGAGGTTGTGGGGGATCGAGCCGTAGCACGCCCTATCAAGTTCAGAACCAGTACCTCTGAACTAACCCGAAATGGACTCCTTCTCGTATTTCTCGTTTCTTATATGCGACCGTGTACTTTGGTGCAATTTCTTTTCATTTGCATCGAGATATGAAGGATCATTATAGATTAGGCATCAAACGCTTATATTCATCGGCTCCCCACGTGGTTTGTGTTCAGACGGTGCTGACTGCTAGTATAAACTACTAGGGGTTACTTTTGAACTGAAACTTAAGGTGTACTCGTAACGATAATCGGAACGGAATCGCTTAAGTGGGAAGTCAAAGGTGTCAAGATTGTATTGGTCTTGTTGAATCATTCTCAGCTTCCTAATTATGATTTCGTAGGTAAGTCGGGTAATGCAAATAATTAAAGATTTTTTGGTATGGCTAAATAAACGGGGAAAATTCGAAACTAAAGAAAATAGCACAAAAATTGCTCGTTTCATTAACTTTACGAAAAGAAATACAACGGAATGGAAAAGTGCGAAAAGGGAAAATGCGGAAAATGAAAGGTACCTCTCCCACACTATATCAGACATTGTCTGGTTGGTTGTAATAGTGCGGAGTAAAGCATCATGCTGCTCCTTCTGCCTTCGCTCCAGTGCGGCATTCATCTGGTTCTGCTGATGAATCGCATGGAGGACGTCCTCAAGAGTGAATTCTTGTGCAGGAGGCTGTCGGGTAGATGACTCGGGAATGTCCTGGACAGGCTCAGCTGCATCCATGGCGTCCTGCATCTCGTCCGCTGGAGGATCGGCCTGATCATCATGAATGGGAGCGTGGCCGGCAGCATCCGGTACAGCAAAGAGCCAGTTGGCTCGGCTAGACGGGTCGATGCGGTCACGGGACGGCAGAATGATGTGGTGATAAACAATGTCGTGGATAACAGGGCTATACCTGCCATCCTCTCTCTGCGCAATCAAGTGAGCGGACCTGCAATAGCTCTTCGTTAGGAACTCGACGGCTCTGAAAGGCAAATCTACGACCAAGTCACCAAGCCCCAACTGAATGGCGAGGGTGGTGACGATGCCGCCTATGAAAAATGGGGTTCAGCCTCTTTGCGCAATGGCCTGGATGTGAGAAAGCATGAACGGGGCAGCGTTGATTGGCTCGTCATTTAGAGCGCAGTATAGGAACAGAAGCTCCTTGG
Source organism: Lathyrus aphaca (assembly GCA_963966055.1). NCBI lineage: Eukaryota > Viridiplantae > Streptophyta > Magnoliopsida > Fabales > Fabaceae > Lathyrus > Lathyrus aphaca. The sequence continues at coordinate 183,227,961 of OZ014520.1, forward strand.
AGTTGAGCTTATGGTTACTCTCTCGTGCAAAGATGGTGTTGCAAATGATTCGGTGAAAATATCTGATTGCCGGGTTGTGGATGTGTGTAGCATTAAGGCTCTGGAAGGCTGAGGCACGGGTGTTGGTTATGTCGTGTCATAAAGTGAAAGCGGTTTCACTGAAATTGTCCGGCACGCGGAGGTGAGCTTCATTCCCGTGATTGAAGCCTAGCAACTCGGCTATCCTGTTTTGCGAAAGTTCGAACTCCCGGCCATGCAATCTGAATTTAGCGAAACCGGTAAGTTGACTCTGAGAACCGGTACCGGTGATATAATGGAATGAGCTTAGGAATTCCAATGTCAGAAGCTCGAATGTGGGCTGCGGCTGACTACAAAGATCCCACAGACCGACTTTTTGAAGCAGGCTCTGGACACTGTTAAGCATTCCCAATTCTCTCAAACAAACAATGTCGATATAACGCGTGGGTTGCACACCGCGGTTCTGGAATCGGACGAATCTTTCTCTCTGGTTTTCTCCATTCTCACCCTCTCTAAATTGAATAGCTTCCATTGCATGCAAGAACAAAAGTGGGAGATGAGGAGTTTGGATTTTTGTGAAAAAGTGATAGAATGAGAGAAATAATGGTTCGGATAAATATTGGAAGGTGAGAATGTGATAGGTGTGGTGATAATGGAGAGGTTAATGAGTTTTAATTTGGTAATGGGAGGTTACGGAAGTTGGGGAGATAATGGGTGGTTTTGAAAGTTATGGAAGAAGAAGATGAAGAGGATTCGAAAGAGAAACAGTTCTGTTTCTCACGAATTCTATATTTAGGGTTGTCACGGTCGTGACAAGGAGATGATGGTCGTGACACGCTAAATTAGCTTGTCACGATCGTTAGAGGGGTGTGACGACCGTGAGGGTTGAATTCCTTGAATAATTTCCAGAAAGCATTATCTCTCACGCTTCATATACTTTATATAATAATTTTGATCACTTCTCACTCAATATTAAATATAAACACCATATAATAAATAATTTCAACATAGTATTTGTAAATTGCATCACACGAGAGATTGTATAGAATATGAATCAATTCAAGCATAACAGTATATAGATTGAAAAACATTAAAATGGAAAAATTTGTAAACTAGAATGGCTTTGCATTTGATAATTGAAATGAAAGTACATTAATGAAAATACGGTACGAAATTGTTTGCGAAAAGTAAAACTAACTAGAAACGAAAACAATAAATTAGATCACTATAGCATTTTCAAAAGTGTTTCTTCAAATCTTCGATTGCGGAGTTCAGGTGATAGAATTGTTCACAGGTTATGTCAGTTAGACCTATAATGTCCAATCGCATGCTCTTAATCTCATCCTTAACAGTATTTATATCAGTTTGGTAAGCTTCAAGAGTGTTCATGATATTCTGTAAGTTGTTAGCATAATCTACTTGATTCACTTCAGGAGTTTCAATCACTTCGTCAGTGTGGTCAATGTCATGATAACCAGGAGGTGTCTTAGGATCACTTTCGACATCGGTCATTATATCATCTTTTATCTTGTAAGATTGAGGTGTTTCAGGAGTAGATGGATAGTCAGGTGAGGTTAACTCATAAAGCCAGTTATCCTTATTGTGAACACTTACTCTAGCATGGTTTGGTAGTGTGAACAGGGTTACTACCTCATTCCGGATTAGGTACTCGAAAGGTGGATTTCCTAAATTCCTTATGATATGGCGATTGAAGCAAAAGTTAAGATTCATAGGACGGATGGTACCTAAACGGTTGCACCTGTGCAATTGGTATCTAAGTCCTAAGGCATCAGCAATCATGGTTACAAGACCTCCTACTAATATAGGTAATTCAGATTCTTCTTGGATTCGGGTGAAGGTTTGCATCATGAAAGGCACACCATTGACAGGCTGTCCATTAGTGAAACATGACATAATGAATATCTCATCTTTAGATACTCCGGTAAGGTTTTCTTCTTTTCCAAAGAAGGTGTGGGCAAGAATCTTATGGAAGTAACGGATAGCTGGGTTATGGATCTCATCATTGTTCATGCTATTTGGTTCAGGGTGGTAGTTTCCGGTTAATGTTCCCCAAAAGAAATCCAGCTCAATGTCCATCAATTCTACCTGTGCGGTAGTAAAAGCAAAGGGTCCACTAGGGAATCCTAATAAGTCAGCTAGCTCTTTATGGTTAAAGTCATATTCTATTCCAAATAGGCGGAAACTGATAAATCCCTTCCTGAATCCAAAACCGCGCTCGGGTAGGTAAACTAAGGAGCTAAGGAACTCAAGGGTGAGCTCGCGGTAAGTCACAAACTTATGTTGAATCAGTGCGTTCTCCCATCCAAGTCGGTTAAACAAGTATAGGATGCTATCATGTATACCTAGGGTTTCCATAGTCAGATCATCCGGGTACAGGGTCAAATCCATTGGCCTCTGTGATAACTCTTCAAATTTCATTCTTTTGTTCCTACCTCTAAATTTGGTTTCCATATGGTTTATCGGTTGGTTAGCCATGGTCAGTGCAAATACGGAGGAAACAAATCAGGGGGAGAAGGAAAATGGAAAAGACTTTAGAAAATCTGTAAAAGTGATTTAAGATTAAAATAAGGAAAAATAAGGAAATAAAATACATAAATGAAAGGCAATAATAGTAATAATGAAATAAAAATAAAATGACAAAGCAAATGAACTAATAATACAATGATAAATGACAAAATAATAAAATGATGAAAATGATTTTAAATGATTTAAATGAGTAAATGAGTAAATGGGTTGCCTCCCACTAAGCGTTGTTTTTATTGTCAAAAGCCTGACGTAATGCTTAGGTGTAGATTAATCAGGGGAATTAGTGGACAACTCTAAAAGCCTTAGACTATTCGCATAATCTCTATTTTCAACTTTATGATAATGTTTTAAACGTTGTCCGTTTACTATGAATGGTTCACTATTCCTACCCTTAATTTCTATTGCTCCACTCGGGAACACTCTAGTTATTTCAAAGGGTCCTGACCATCTAGATTTTAATTTTCCAGGAAAGAGCCTAAGTCTTGAATTAAAGAGGAGTACAACGTCTCCCACACTAAATTATTTCCTAGATATGCGTTTATCATGCCATCGCTTAGTTCTTTCTTTATATATCTTAGCATTCTCATAAGCATCTAACCTTAATTCTTCTAATTCGTTAATGTCTAGGATTCACTTTTCTCCTGCAGCATTATAGTTTATATTGAGAGTTTTGATCTCCCAATAAGCTTTGTGTTCTAGTTCTACCGGGAGGTGACAAGATTTGCCATAAACTAATTTGAAAGGTGTAGTACCTATGGGTGTCTTGTAAGCGGTCCTATAAGCCCATAAAGCTTCATTAAGTTTAGATGACCAATCTTTCCGAAATATGGCGACAGTCTTTTCTAAGATTTATTTGATTTCTCTGTTTGAGACTTCGACTTGTCCACTTGTTTATGGGTGATATGGTGTTGCCACACGGTGTCTTACTCCATACTTAGATAGTAATTTGTCAAAGATTTTTGAAATGAAGTGCGAGCCACCGTCACTTATGACGAGTCTAGGCACACCAAATCTGGGAAAGATTATATTTTTGAAAAGCTTTATTACTACTCGTGTGTCGTTTGTAGGAGAAGCTATAGCTTCAATCCATTTTGAAACATAATCAACAGCTACGAGTATGTAATTATTACCGAAAGATGATGGGAATGGTCCCATGAAATCTATTCCCCAGACGTCAAAGATTTCTACTTCTAATATTCCTCTTTGAGGCATTTCATCTCTTCTTGAAATATTGCCGGTGCGTTGACACCGATCGCAATTTATAACAGCGATGTGGACATCTTTCCATAGATTAGGCCAGAATAGGCCGGCTTGCAAGATTTTTGCACAAGTCTTGGAAGTGCTTGTATATCCACCATAAGGAGATGAATGGCATTGAGCAATGACATCTTCTATTTCTTCTTCGGGAATACATCGACGAAAGATTCCATCGGGTCCTCTTTTGAACAATAATGGTTCATCCCAATAATAATGTTTTAGATTGTGAAAGAATTTCTTTTTCTGCTGATAGGTTAAATCAGGTGGAAGAGCTCCTGCGGCTAGGTAGTTAACAATGTCAGCGTACCATGGCAGTCCTACAGTCGTTTGGATTGTTTCCACGGGTTCCGGTTCATTTATGTCTAATTGGATCGGGTCGCTTCCTATTTGTGCTATCAGCTGTTCATACGGAAAATCATCGTTAATCGGCACTCGTTCGGGTTTAATACCTTCTATTCTAGATAAATGGTCCGCTACGACGTTTTCAGTACCTTTCTTATCTTTTATTTCAAGATCAAACTCTTGTAAGAGTAAAATCCATCTCAAGAGTCTTGGTTTAGCATCTTTCTTAGTCAATAGATATCTGATAGCAGCATGGTCTGTGTAAACGATTATTTTCGCTCCTACTAGGTAAGAGCGAAATTTGTCAAGCGCAAAGACAACTGCTAAGAGTTCTTTTTCAGTAGTGGCGTAGTTCATCTGAGCAGAATCTAAGGTTCTACTGGCATAGTAAATCGCATGAAGTTTCTTTTCCTTTCTCTACCCTAGAACTGCGCCTACAGCATAGTCACTCGCATCACACATGATTTCGAAAGGTAATCTCCAGTCAGGGGGTTGCATGATTGGTGCGATGATGAGGGCTGTTTTTAGAGTTTCGAATGCTTTAAGACAATCTTCATTGAATATGAACTCAACATCTTTCATTAATAAACCAGTAAGAGGTTTAGTAATTTTCGAGAAATCTTTGATGAATCGTCGGTAAAAACCGGCGTGTCCTAAAAAACTTCGTATTTCTCGAATGGTTTTAGGGGGTTGAAGATCTTTTATGACTTCTATCTTAGCTTTATCAACTTCAATTCCCTTGTCGGATATAACGTGGCCTAATACGATTCCTTCTCTGACCATAAAATGACATTTCTCCCAGTTAAGCACGAGGTTTACTTTTACACATCTTTCTAACACCATTTCTAAATTTGATAGGCATCCTTCAAAACTTTGCCCGCATACAGAGAAGTCGTCCATGAACACTTCCATGATGTTGTCTATAAAATCTGCGAAGATTGACATCATACATCTTTGAAAGGTTGCAGGAGCGTTGCATAATCCAAAGGGCATTCGTCTATAAGCGAACGTTCCATATGGGCATGTGAATGTAGTCTTCTCTTGATGATCTGGATGGATAGGGATTTGGAAAAATCCTGAGTAACCATCAAGATAACAGAAATAAGAATGCTTGGCTAATCGTTCTAACATTTGATCTATAAAGGGTAGTGGGAAATGATCTTTTCGAGTGGCTTTGTTTAATTTACGATAATCTATGCACACTCTATGTCCCGTCACTACTCTTTTCAATATCGATTCGCCTTGAGCGTTTTTCACAACAGTGATACCTCCTTTCTTTGGCACTACATGTACTGGACTAACCCATTTACTATCAGAGATTGGATATATTATTCCGGCATCTAGTAGTTTCTTAACTTCTTCTTTCACTACAGTGCTAAGGATCGGGTTAATTCTTCTTTGAGATTCTCTGGAGGTTTTGCAATCTTCTTCTAGCAGAATACGATGCATACAGATTGAAGGGCATATTCCTTTGAGATCAGATATGTTATATCCTAATGCAGTTGGATATTTCTTTAAGACATCTAAAAGTTTCTTTGTTTCGATAGTTCCTAAACTGGAATTTATTATAACTGGTCTTTTACATTCAATGTCTAATAATTCGTATCTTAGGTTATTAGGTAAAGTTTTTAATCCTAATGTAGGTTTATCTTTACTTGGCAAGGGATCCAGTGTAAGTGCTAAACTTTCGCTTAGACTATCGTCTTGATACGGTGCACGCCAATTATCATCTTCGAAAATCGGAGGGATTTGAATTTTCATAATTTCAGAATAGGTAGTTTCTTTCAGTTCCATTTCTCTTACACATTCGTCAATTACGTCCAATAGATAGCATGTATCCTCTATAGCTGGTGATTGTAAGAATTGTGTTAAAATAAATTCAACTTTCTCTTCACCTACTTCAAAGGTTAGCTTTCCTCTCTTTACGTCTATTATAGCTCCGGCGGTAACTAAGAATGGTCTTCCTAGTATGATAGGTGTAGTGGAGTCTTCAGAGATGTCCATGATTATGAAATCAGTAGGGATGTAGAATTGTCCTATACGTACTGGGACATTTTCTAGTATGCCTACAGGATATTTAATAGAGTGATCGGCTAGTTGAACAGACATTTTAGTTGGTCTTAGATCTCCCATGTCTAGCCTTTTGCAAATCGTTAAGGGCATAACACTAATACTGGCTCCTAAATCGCATAGAGCTTTGTCAATGACGAATTTTCCTATTACACAGGGTATAGAGAAACTTCCTGGATCTTTTAGCTTAGGAGGCATATTATTCTGAATTATGGCGCTACACTCAGCAGTAAGTGTAACTGTTCCGTTATCCTCTATCTTTTTCTTATTGGATAAGATTTCTTTTAAAAACTTAGCATACGAGGGCATTTGAGTGATCGCTTCTGTAAACGGAATAGTAATATTCAACTGTTTCAGAAGTTCGACAAATATCTTAAACTGACCCATCGTCTTGGAATTGGTTAATCTCTAAGGGTACGGAATTGGTGGTTTATAGGGTGGTGGAGGCACATAAGGCTTTTCTTTCTCCACTGCCTCTTGATTATCATCTTCCTTGTCTTCTGGATCATTCACCATTTCAGTCGGTTTATCCGGTTTTTAGTACATGGCTGGATTGTCAAGTCTTGGATCGGTAGGTCCGTCAAGTTCTTTGCCACTTCTTAGTATCACAACATTGGCATGTCCTTTAGGATTAGGTTGAGGTTGTCCAGGAAATACTCCAGCTGGTGCAGTGGTAGGTGCTTGTTGTTGAGCTACTTGTGAGATCTGAGTTTCAAGCATTTTGTTATGTGTAGCTAATGCATCTACTTTGCTTACTAATTGCTTAATCTGCTCACTAGTGTGAATGTTTTGGTTTAAGAAGTCCTTGTTTGTTTGAGATTGGTTAGCTATAAAGTTTTCCATCATCAACTCAAGGTTCGATTTTCTAGGGACATTAGGAGCAGTCTTTTGATATCCTGGTGGTGTAGCTGGTGCTTGACCTGGTGCGTATAAAGCATTGTTATTCTTATAGGAGAAGTTCAGATGATTCTTCCAACCTGGGTTGTATGTGTTTGAGTATGGGTTTCCTTGAGCATAATTCACTTGATCTGTGGGAATTCCTGTTAATAGTTGACAATCAGGAACTTCATGTCCTGGAACTCCACATAACTCACAGTTAGGTGTTACTGCAGCCACGGTGGCTGTTGGTGTTATGGCCAAGTTGTCGATCTTTTGGTTTAGTTGGTCAAACTTTGCATTGACTTGGTCCATACTACTCACTTCGTACATACCTCCTTTTGTTGGTTTCTCAGTTGCGACTCTCTCACTTCCCCATTGGTAATGGTTTTGAGCCATACCTTCGATAAGTGCATAAGCATCATTATACTCTTTGTCCATCAATGCACCGCCCGCGGCAGCGTCAATTGTCATTCTTGTATTGTACAAGAGTCCATTATAGAAGGTATGGATGACCATCCATTCTACTAATCCGTGATGTGGACAAAGTCTCAGCATATCCTTATAGCGTTCCCAAGCTTCGAATAGTGATTCGTTTTCCCTTTGCTTAAATCCGTTGATCTGAGCTCTCAGCATAGCTGTCTTGCTAGGTGGGAAATATCTGGTCAAGAAAACTCTCTTTAGTTCCTCCCATGTAGTTACTGAGTTCGAAGGCAGAGATTGAAGCCAGGCTCTTGCTCTGTCTCGAAGTGAAAAAGGAAACAAACGTAGTCTAATAGCTTCTTGGGTAACTCCATTGGCTTTTACGGTATCTGCGTATTGCATAAAGATCGAAAGATGAAGGTTCGGATCCTCGGTAGGATTTCCGGCGAATTGATTTTGTTGCACGGCTGATATCAACGAAGGTTTTAGTTCGAAATCGTTTCGGTTGATAGCCGGTGCGACAATGCTAGAATGCGGTTCAACTTGCGAAGGACTAGCGTAATACTTGAGTGGGTGATTCTGTTCTTCAGCCATATCTGCGTCCTTTGATGTTACGACTGGTTTAGGTGGATCTATTTGAAGATCTGGAATATTGTAACTCTATTCGTAATCGAATATCTGTCTTCTTACGTGTAAGAAGCGTTCCGATTCTGGGATTAGAGGTTGCAAGTCTTCGCCTTTAGAGCGAGTACTTGGCATACACTCGGAAATTTAGGATAAGAAAAGAAAATATTTGTTACCTTAGTCTAGACAATGCTACCTAAAGTGCACTAGTAACTAAATTAAGGTCCCCGGCAACGGCGCCAAAAACATGATGGGCTAAAGACGTATCTAATTATGTGTCTAGCGGTATCTTAACTGCAAGTGCACAGCCTATCGAAGTAATATTTAAGATTATCGATCCACAGGGACTCTATGGTTACTTAGTGCTAGATGAACTTCTAGTTTAGCTAAGGTGAAGGGTTGTCACGTTTTTTGTTGTTTTTAAAGATTAAAGGCGGGAATTAAATTTAAGTTTAATAAAATAATACTAAGGCGGTCGGTATGTAATTATGCTAACTTAGGCGGGTCAATCTAACCTAGGCTTATAAAGATGGTTCACTTAATCTATTCTGTAGAGGTTACCAGTTTAAATACCTTTAACTCACACTCTCGTGGTCTTATCTCAGATCTTACCCCTAAAGCCCTATGCCTGCTCTCGCTAGCCCATAAGTGTTTAGAGATAATTTTTGGAAACTTAGTAATTCTAATTTATTTTAAAGCGCTCTCGCTGTGTTTAACTTAAATGCCTAACTTTAGCTATCTGGTTAAAATCTCACACTCTCGTGGTCTTGACCTAACCTAATACACTTTCCTTACTCTCGTAACAAAAAGGTCGATTTATAATAAAAAGTATCAGCCAGAGTGTTAAGCTATTAATTATTTTAAGCCTATAGTTGATTTTACCGATTTAGTTTGTTTTAATTACATACCGCCCTAAGGTATTTAGCTACTCATTTTTGTTGAACCAGACAGAGGCAGAGAAACAATAAACAAAATATTCATGGCAGAAAAGTAAATATTCAACATAAATATAAAATTGCAAATTAATATAAACCTGGTTAACAATAAAAATGGCAGACTCCTTCTTCCACAGACCGGAAAGCTCGGAGTATTTGGCGGAATCGGAAATAAACTAAAATTCTGAAGGCTTTGAAACAAATAAATTTATAACAATTTCCTGATGTTGGAAATTGTTATAGGTTTGGTTTGGATACGAGAAAAATAAAGCAATGAAAATAATGCTGAAAAATAATAAGGGTGTAAAATAATTCGGCAGAGCTTCCGCAAGAAAATAATAAACTAAACTCTGTAAATTGTTCAAATGAATTAAGCTATTTATAGAAGATTTAATGGGCTGGTGGTTGAACTTGTAGCTTGGGCCTCGTAGGAGAGAATCCAGGGACGTGGATACAGGGTCAGCTGGAAAGTAGGCAGTTTCACGAGCACGTAACGCTATGACCAAGTTTCAGTCAAATAACCTATTTTTCCCTTGTCACGGTCGTGACAAGGGCATCACGTTCGTGTCCTTTGTAATTTAAGTGTCACGGTCGTGAGGGATATGTCACGGTCGTGATTGCTCCTTTTGGGGTGTCACGGTCGTGACACCTAGGTGACGACCGTGAGTGCTACAAAATATGCAGGTTTTGCAGCATTCTCCATTTCTTCATCTTTTTATGGTTGTTTTCGCTCCTTTTGCGTGTGGCTCATGATTTAGCTCTGTATACGATGTACCTGCAAAATGGTAAGGAAAACTCGAGGAATCGGGTGTTAAAACGACGATTAAGCGATAAAACGGTAATGAAACTTAGCAATATAATCGATACATTTTCTCGTTATCAGTTTTCGAAAGGAAATGGGTTTAATATTCGAACAAGTACAACAGGCTCAGGCTTAGAATAATCCTGGTGTTTCTAAAAAATTCAAAGGCAAATTAGACAAGACTCAAAGCAATAAGTCTTGGTCGAACCCTCAAAAGCATAATGTCGATGATATGGCTTCTAAATCCTGAAAAGGAGGAAAAGGAAACTCCTATTAGAAAGACAAACAGAAAAAAAAGGTGTGTAGTTCTATAATTGTGAAAATTGGGGTCACTTGGTCAAGCATTCTTGGTACATAAAGATAAGGGGTTGGCAAAAGGAAAAAAGGAAGGAGCAAACCTTGCACGCCAAGATTCAGATAATTATGAAGATATGGTGGTTATGGTTGTAGTTGCAGATGATCAATACGACTCTAATATCTGGTTCCTTAACTCGGGTTGCTCAAATCATATGACTAGTCAAAAAATATGGTTAAAAGATTTCGACTCATAGAAGAAAAGAAAGTTCTAACTTGCTAATAATAGCTCGTTGTAAGTAGAAGGTATTGGCGACATAATTGTTCAAAGGAGCAATGGAGGAAAAGCTATGATCAATGATGCATTCTATGTACCTGGAATGAAGTGCAATCTGCTAAGTGTTAACAAATTGTTCAAAAAAGGTTTCTCAGTGATTATGAAAGATGGAGCTTTGGAACTGTTTGACACTCAAAATAATTTGGTCTCGAAATATCCTTTTTCGAAGAATAGGACATTCATGACCTTTATTAATTCTACTGAAGTACAATGTCCACAAATTGTTGTCGACCACAAGAAGATTTGGTTGTGGCATTTGAGGTTTGGACATTTGAATTTTATATCATTCAATCAATTGATTACTTAAGATATGGTAATTGTTATACCAATTTTGGAGATGCCAGACAAACTCTATGATGGTTGTCTAGTCGAAAAACAATCCAGAATGTATTTCATTTTGACTATGCCATTAAGATCCTCCTGCATACTCAAAGTTGTACATTCAGATGTATGTGAACCTTTTGAAGAACATACCATTAGAGGAAACAGGTATGTGAAATTAACTCGATGAATCTCGGGAGAAGTTTTATGTAAACACGTTTACATGTGTATGATTTGACTGTGAATGTTGTGTGCAGATAAGATAAAGACAAACTTTAATGATGAAAAAAGTTTGAATTATAGTAAAATAAACTTGCAATAAATGATAGAAAATAAACATGTTTCAATTAAGGAAACATAAAGACAATAAAACAAAAAAAGATTGCAGACTCACATGTTACTCACAAACAGTTTCACACTTTGTCTTGGATACTCCAGTTCTATAGAGAAAGTATATGAAATTTATGACCTTGATTACAATATATGAAACTGTTATATATAATAAACTAAAGATAACTGTCTCTGACATCTTATTCTTAGAAAACCGACACGTCTTCACAAACATGCAACTAGATCTTCCAAGGCAATATCACACCGTCAATACTTGAAAGCTACTTAAAACCATTATCCCACATTCGTAATTGGTCTCAGAGACTAGTAATTGCATGCTCATCAAATGTGATTATTGACAACACTAAGTTCCTTCTTCAGTCTTTGGTTTCCAAAATCTTCTAAGTATTTGAGGTTTGTCGAACGCTTCAACCTCGACATGGGGTCGAGTGGTCGATCAAATATGTTCATGAGACTCCTTTAAACCATGTCTTGAGATTTTCTCTTGAGATTATTCCAAACCATGTCTCAAGATATGCTCTTGATATTCTTCTAAATCATGGTTCAAAATGCTAGCCGAAATGCTCCAGTCGACGTACTGATTCCCGTCGACTTATGTCTATCAATGCTAACACTTAGCATTTTTCCAATGCAGTATTCAATTGACTTTTCCTGAATAGAAATTCTAATCTAATACCCTATAAAAACTTTTTTCTGGAATTCTTATACCTTTAATGCAGTGGAGTTCTCTGTTTGCCACCTCTTCCTCTCAAAGAAATTTCATGGGGATTATCACTCACTCCTTGGAATGTCTTTTGCTAGGTTGTCCAACCTACTGGAGGTCTGAATCTTGAGGTATAGTCTAGTGGAGAAAGATCAGAGGGAGAAACATTCCCACACAATTCGAGAACTACATTCCAAGATAAGTTGTGCATTAAGGAGTGCTTAATAAGGTGGTGGAGCAAAGGAGGAACGAGGTAGCAATTATTGGTGTAAGCCTTATAGGCCAATACTTTTGGTACTTGTATCGAATTATTTATTAATAATAAAATGAATTTCTTTAATATGTTTGTTTTCCCAAAATGATAAAGTCCCTAGAATAGCTAGTTTGTTTAATGAAATATTAAGTGTGACTTAAATCATGAGATTTCATTAAACATAAGGACATTATTCTTAAAGCATCCATAGTTGAGCTTTAATGTGAAATGGGATAGCCTTAAAGCATTAAGATTATTATGTAGATAGACTAATGATCACATTTCATGGATCATGGATAAGGAGTTATAAAAAGTGTCATAAGTTACTCTCATGGTGATAGTCGTGTATGCCACCCTTCGGCCTGAAACTACTATGGACCCTAGATGTAGAGTCAAGTACTTTATTGTTGATCAAACGTTGTCCGTAATTAGATGATCATGAAGACAATTGATAGGTACTTCACAAATCATGCCGAGGGACATGAGTAGCCTAGATGGAATTTTCCCATTCTGCATAATAGGATAAATTTCTAAGGGTCCAATATTGAACTAGGCAAGGATGACACGGCATATGCCTTGTGTTCAATATAGACATGAGGGAAAAAGGGTAATTATACACACAAGTACTATCACAAAAGGTTATATCAGATCACATGACAATTTTGTGACTTGGGTAGAAGTAATATGTTGCTAGATACCGCTCACTGTTTATTATGTTAAATACATGATTTAATATAATTGTCAACGTCGCAAAATCCTATAGAGTCACACACATAAGGACAGTTAGAGAATGGGTAGGAAAAATAAGGTACACCGTAAGGTACAATGCACTTGAATGGAATATGGAATATGGTAAGGTACCATGTGCTTAATTGACATATGATATAATAATAGTTATTATTAATTTTATAATAGTTATAAAATATAATAATAATAAAATTATGTGTTTTTTTATAATAATAGTTGTTATAATAATATAATAATATTATTATTGAGTTGGTCTTTTTAGCTTGAAGTCCACACAAGTAGTTCTATAAATAGAACCCTTGTGCAGAAGCTCAAAGGTTGTTGTTGAAACCATGGCCGTATTCTAGCTTTCTCTTCCACATTCATAACCCTTCAATATGATCAGCTAGCATTGTGTGAAGGAAGTTGTTCGTATGGACTGAAGAGAGGTGTTGTTCATCGTACAACGCTCGTAATCATCCATCGATTCAGATTCATAGGTTTCATCACCATAAGAGGTAACCTTTCTATAAAAAATTATGATCTTTCGTAGGGATCTCTAAAGGGAAATTTTGGTTCTAGAGTATTGTTGTCAATCTTATTCCCCATGCTCCAAGCTCGTATAAACCATTGACGGTGACCTTGAAGATCGTTGTCATAATCGAACACAATACCTTGAATAATCATATCATGATGACCATCACTCCGAGCATAACCAAACTGATATAGTGCTAATGAAGGATTATAAGTAATACCTCCCCTTATGCCAAGGAGTGGCACATTAGGGAACTCTCCACAACAGTCAACGATAGTGATGTTTTCCATAGATCGGGAACACCAATGAATATCTGAATGAGAGAGTAACATTATTCTTCTAGACCACCTCAATCCTTGTTCATTATTCATCACAGATCGAGGAAGGTGTGAAATAAACCACCTTGGTTGTAGAGGTATATAACACATCAGAGTTCCCTGCGCCTTCGTAGTACGAGTGTGAAGAGAGTGCAAAATATCTCCAAGTAAGGTAGACATAGGATTATGAGTCAGAAATATGTTAATGGCGTACACATCTATGAATTGGTCTGGATTAGGGAACAACACCAAACCATAAATCAACAAGGCTAAGTTCTCCTCAAAAGCATCATAACTCATAGCTTCCAAGAACACCTGAGCTCTTTCTATCAATACTTTAGCAAGAATACCCTTAACTCCACTTCTTATTTCCAGTACAATGTCTGATTTCTTCAGAAATAAGGCTGCTGCAATAATTTCTGGTTTAGGCTCCTTCTCTAATCCTGTGAATGGTTTCTGATCAAGAATAGTCACACCAAGTAGTTTGGAGAATTCTTCCATTGTGGGCACCAACTGATAATCGAGAAATGTGAAACAGTGATGTTTAGGGTCAAAGAACTGGAACAAAACACTCATCATGTCTTCATTAAACCCTAAAGTGACCAAATCAAGTAGATAACCATTCTTTTTTATGAATTGAGAGCTCTCAGGAACTTTTGAGACTAATTCCTTAAGCTTGGGAGGTATCCTTATAAAGTTGACTCGGATAGTATTTCTACGAGCGGAATCCATAACCTGCAACAAAGAACAAATATAAATCCTTTGGTCCTTGAAATGGTTAGTGAAAATACTATGTTATGATGTCATGATGTTATGATGTTATGTTCAAAACAAGCAACTGGAAAACACAAATAAGTCACACAAGAGCCTTAGGTTTAAAGGCTTGCATGAAGTTTATAGGTAAGTACCCTCACCACTTAAGTTAGTTGGTTCAACCTGTCCTAGTAATAGTAATTGGGTTATAAGGGATCTCAATATCACTGATTCTTTTCAAAGGTTGTTGTTCAGTATGGCAACTGACTTGCCAACCAAAACTTCCCAAGATTAGAATCTCAATGAGCGTAGCATCGAGTATCAACCAACTTTAGACTTCACCAAAGTCGGTTATCTCACTACTTTCTAATGTCCAAGATGGTTCAATTAGGGTTCTAAAGGGTAGTTAGTGTTAATGACACCATATGGAAGCCTGATATTATCCTCAACTGACTTGAAGAACATCAATACCAACCAAGATGTCACACTAACTATAGCCACCAGATCAACCATATCGGTATACGTCGTACAATTTTCTTGGTCTATTGCTACTTACCTAAGGTACACTAGATCCGGGTTAGGATCTTTCTCACAGTAGCCCCACAACAAGTACCCTTAAAAATAAAGCAACCAATTCAAACAAGTAAAGTGTCCTAACTCTAAGGTAACCCCTCTTTTAAATAGTTCTCCTCAGCAGGTCGCCATTTCTGTAACACGGTGGGAGAACTGACTTGGTCATTTTTGTTTTCATGACTTTCCCTCCTTGTGTGCATGAAATTTGGATCATATATTGCCAATATCTGATCCCAAAATAAGTTTAAAATCATATCTTTGATTTTCCAATATTTATTTTATTTAAAATTGAATTTAAAAGGATTAAATACAATAAAAATAAAATAAATAAAAGAATTGCAAGGGAAATGACATGGAGGGCGTGAACGATCTTAGAATCAAGTTAGGATCATAAAAGAATGGCCCCATTTGTCAAAATCTTGGGTTTTGGTCATTGTTTACTGCATACACCTCCTTAAATTTACTTAACTTCAACAATGTATAACTCTCTCAATTTTTATCCCATTTATGTGTTCTTAGACTTTTTAGAAATCTTAGAGTGTCCTATAACAACTAATTTTAGTCCCATGTCCATTTGATCTTCCATGATCAAGTTATGAGCTTTTGAAAAAGTTGACTTTTTCTTGACTTTTTAAAGGACCTGTAATGTCTTGGCTCATATCTCTCAAATGAAGCATTTTTGGCCTTGGCTTATGAGACACAAAGTTGTATAGAATTGAATTTCCTTTTAAATGAGTTGTGAATGGGAAATTCTGATGAAGCATGTCAAAGTTATGGTTGGTCAAAGTACAGTTGACTTTTCCTACAAAAACCCTAATTTAGTAACTTCTAATTCTTGATGAATTTGAGTTTTCTTTAATGAATCATGATCAACCCTTGATCAAATGATGAATTTCACCTCATAATCTTGATGTTGACCAAAAATCTTAAAGTTTTACTATATGTTGACCACATTTGACTTTTTGACCAAGTTAATTGATTTTTTGATTATCTGAGCATCTGACTGACCAAACTTGTAGGGCAAGCCTTGAAACTTGACATGGGGATCCTTTGAAGTATATGGGATATTATGAAGTACACTTGAGGCCTTGGAAGTCTAATTTACCTTGGGAAACTCAAAACCTTATTTTAAGATCCATTGCTTAGGAGGAGGCTTTGTCTAATGAAACTTTGAATCCTTTTGAGCAATTGGGAATCTTGTGACTATTAGAAGACCTCTTGAGGCATATTGTATTGAAGATGTGAGGGAAAATTTTGGGGTACAACACATAGCCATGGAGGTAGGTTATAAATCATTAAAATCACAGACCAAGTGCTATGTGAAATACTTTGAAGACCGTGTGGGTTCATTCCATCAGTATATAATGCCAAGCAAAGGTTTCTTGATTCTTTTCCAAATTCATAATCATCATCAATTTTCATCCACTGTGGTGAATTTGCTGGATTTTGAAACTTTCCATCAATAATTCTTTCATATGCATGTCAAGTCATGTGTCTGAATCTCAGAATTATAGGAAAATACCATAAGACTTTTGCTGGAGACAACTTCTTCTTATATCGAGAAACATCGCATTTAGGACACTCATTTAACAATGTATACTCATTTCGAAACAAGACGCAATCGTTTGGACATGCATGTATCTTATCATAGCTCATGCCAATAGAGCACAACATCTTTTTAGCCTCATATGTTCAATTGGTAAGAACATTATCCTCTAGAAGGATATCTTTCCTAAGGGCCGATAACTCTGTGAAACTTTAATCCGACCATCCATTGCCCACCTTTAAGTTGTACAACTTTAATACCGCAGGCAATCATATGAATTTAGTGCAACCATTATACAAAGGTTTCTCTGTATCACTTACCAACCTCTCAAACATTTCAGGACAATCTTTAAGATAATCTTCAAGTGCTTCTGTAATCCCTTCGACTTGATCATAATCGTATGTATTTGTGCCATTGTCGTTTGAAGCATAGGTCGTATTATCCCTCAGTTCAACATTCCCGTCACTTTTCTCACCATGAAAATTCCAACATGTATAACTTCGATCAATTTCATGCCTCTGTAAATGCGATGCCAACTGAACCACGTCAATCTGACCCACAAAACAACGACCCAAGCAAGGACATCTCATTTGACTAGAGTTTTTGGCATACACAACAACAAACTTAATGAATTCTGATACCCCATTCTCGTACTCTTTCGACAATCGACGATAAGACATCCATTTCTTATCCATAGTTATACTAATTAAACTAAACAAAAACAAAAATAAAAAAATGTTTACCTATAGGGAAATGATCCGACTTTCACACTTTGATCACAAGTAACCCCTATATATAGAAAATCCAATAAGTTCGAAACCTCATCATATCAGATCATTCAAAGCATTACTAATTACAGTGGCGAGAAAGAACAACTAATTACATGTAGAGATGTAAACACCTTCTAGACCCACACATTATCCAAATAGGTTAGAATTACCAAGATCCCCCTGTACATGTATCATAAAATGAAATATCATTAATTGACCAATTATGAGTCATAACTTGATAAGTGGCAACATTCACAATTAAACTTACCAAGCCCACAATTCACATGTAAGTTGCAAATGCACATAACCATAATCATAATCATACATGCTCATAATCATAAAAATTCATTCAATTAATCAAGTAATTTTATTCAAACATGTTCAAGCATATCATTCATTCACACATATTTTGATCCAAATTCAATCTATTAGTTTCACATTCAAAATCAATCTATTAGTCTCTTCCAATGAAACTGTGTCTCATCAACCAATTCAACCCAGAGATTCTAGTCCAGCTCAATGATATAACTCTTGTCAATCCATTGACATAAACCTTGCTAAGCCAAGTACTACTTTTGAATCCTCTAGCATTGCTTCCTCTTTACCTAGTCATATGCTTATTCCACCTAAAGCTATATTTGTTCTACATAAACCTGCCAACACACATTCTATACAAACTAGAGCCAAAACCGGCTTCTCTCACCCAAGGCTTAAACCTAAACTCCTTGCCAATTCTGAGCCTAAAATTGTCAAACAAACCCTTCTCTTATGTGGTCAAATCCATTACTATCAAAATCATTTTATCCATTGACAATACCTACAACTGGTTCATTCAACAGCAATAGAACACTACAACAAAACAATACAGAAACAATGGCAATGAAAATAACAGCGACAACAATGAAAATGGAAACAACACTCTAACAACAGCGACAATAATGACAATGACAACAACACTACAACAAACAATGGCAATAACTACATAACAACAACAAAACAACAACTAAATAGCAACAACGAACGAAGAACATAAATGGTTTTCTTCCTCACGAACGAATAACGAAGAACGCTTGAAAGCACTGAGAATGTAGAACGAACGAATGTAGAACGGTTGAATGCAAGATAAGCAAGAACGATTGAAAGCACTAAGAATGAAATGCAAGAGAAGAAGCAAGAAAATGATTAGGAATGAATAGTATGGTTTCTGAAAGTTTTATATTTTAATTAATATTTGACATTAGAAAGTGCTTTTTTTAGAAAGCGCTTTCTTAGGGTTTCTGAAATTTTGTCCTTAGAAAGTGATTTCCTTAGAAAACGCTTTAGATTTTCTGAATCTGAATTTATTTTTTAAAACATCAAAAATCACAAAATGGCAAGGGGGTGGGGTTGAACCAACACCCTTGAGGTAGGAAAATGCATTGTATACGCACATCAACCACTAGGGTGGTGATACATCCATGAATTAATATGCAAAGATTACTATATATTGGTTCCAGGAAAGAAAATTATTAATTTTAATATTTTTTATATTATTTTTCAATTAATTATTTAAACACTCAAAATAAAATCATTTTTAAATATTTTTTTTGCACATAATTTATTCATTAATTCAAAATATTTTAAAGAATTTTAAATCATAATAATATTTGATTAATTTTAAATATTTTGAAGAATTTTAAAGAAAATATTTGATTAATTTCTTTAAAATATTAAAAATTAATCTAATAATAATATTTATTTAAAGAAAATATTAGATTAATTTCTTTAAAATATTTGATTAATTTTTTAAAAATATTTTAAAGAATTTTAAATAATAATATTATTTGATTAATTTGAATTAATTTAAATAATAATAATATTTGATTAATTTATTTAAAATATAATAAAGAATTTTAAAAAATATTATTATTATTAATATTTTTATTTATTTTGATTAATAATTGACCATAGAAAGAGCTTTTTAAAATTATTATTTGATTCATTTTAATTATTTTCAAGAATTTTAAATAATAATAATAATATTTGATTAATTTCTGTAAAATATTTTATTAATTTCATTAAAATATTTGATTAATTTCTTTAAAATGTTTTAAATAATTTTAAATCATAATAATATTTGATTAATTTTAAATATTTTAAAGAATTTTAAAGAAAATACTTAATTAACTTCTTTAGAATATTTTAAATTAATCAAATAATAATTTTCTTAAAGAAAATATTTGATTAATTTATATAAAATATTTGATTAATTTCTTTGATTAATGTCTTTAAAATATTTTAAAGAATTTTGAATAATAATAATATTTGATTATTTGTAAATATTTTAAAGAATTTTAAATAATAATAATATTTGATTAATTTCTTTAAAATATTTGATTAATTCTTTAAAATATAATAAAGAATTTTAAAGAATATTATTATTTTTAATATTTATTATTATTTAATAATATTTTTTTGTTATTTTTATGAAAATAATATTTTGAATGTATGAATGAATTATGTGCAAAAATTATTCAAAAATGATTTATTTTGAGTGTTTAAATAATTAATTGAAAAATAATATTAAAACATATTA
This sequence comes from Lathyrus aphaca, assembly GCA_963966055.1. NCBI lineage: Eukaryota > Viridiplantae > Streptophyta > Magnoliopsida > Fabales > Fabaceae > Lathyrus > Lathyrus aphaca. Next base: position 183,247,909 of record OZ014520.1, read on the forward strand.
AAAATAATAATATTCTTTTCATGAACCTCAAGGACATGGGTTCTACCCCCTTTTTGCCATTTTTGTGATTCTGAAAGTTTTATATATTTTTATTAATAACTGACCTTAGAGAGCGCTTTTTAAAAAGCGCTTTCTTAAGGCTACCTATAAGAGCGCTTTCTAAGATTGAACATTTAGCACCACTTTCTAAGGTTACCCTTTAAAAGCATTCTTTTTGAACGATTTTTTTAAAAAACTTATAATAGATCTTTTGCATAAAAGCGTTGTCTATGTTGCGCTGTCAAAACTCAATTTTGACGTAGTGAGAATTTCGCTTGGCAGCTGGATGATGGTGCTCTTATATCTTTCTGGTATATATGCGAGTTGGTTTGGTAGGAACGTCACTTTCAGGACCAGGTTTTCTTCCCTGTTTATGGTAGCAACCTGATATCAGTGAGGGAGCTTGGTGATTGGGAGGAATGTGAGTGGGTTTGGAAGTTGGACAGGCTGAATATAGTGGGCCTGGAGTCGTCATCCTCTCTCAGGTATTCTCTTGAACAACTCTAAACGCTGTTGTAAGAGGTTTATCCTCGTGAAGGTGTTGCTGACGGTTGGACGTGGAGTCTTGGTTCTTCTTTAAGCTTTTATGTAAGCACTTTCTATAGTAGTATCTGTTCTGATTCTTTTTATAATGATCTAGAGATTGGTCTGAAGACTATTTTGAACGTGTTGTGGGCTTCAAAGTTTCCGTTTAAAACGAAAATTTTCAGGTGGAGATTATTTCATTCAAGATTACCTACGAGACAAAATCTTGCTGTCAGGGAGTAATCTCTAATGTTCACGAGTTATCTTGTTTGTTTTATTTTCGAGTTGTGGAGGATACGAACCACATGTTTTGTGGGTGTAGTTGTGTTAAGAGCGTTTGGGCAAGAGTGGTGGCTTGGTTGGGTATAAATCGGAGGTGTGTTAAGACCGTATCAGAGTCTTTTGCCTCGTGGGTGCTTCTTTTGAGGGGAGGTAGGTCTAAAGCCGGTTTCTTTTTGCTTGTCACGTGTTGGGTTATTTGGAGGACTCGAAACCAATTTGATAACCTTATTATGGATGAAGATGTTGGCTTTCACAAGATTGTTACAATTTTACTTATAAAAAAATGTTAAGCTTGACTCGATTTGGATGATAATTATTTGGTATTTTTGGTAGGCTAGAAACGACTTCATTTTTCATAATATTAATTGTAATTTTAATGATATATATATATATATATATATATATATATATATATATATATATATATATATATATATATATATATATATATATATATATATATATATATATATATATATATATATATATATATATATTGGAATGTTAAGTTTTTTTGTTTGGAAATGGTTTTGTGTAGGAGTAATCTCTTATTCCAATTCAAGTTTTTTTTTTTTACTTTATTTTATTCATTTTAATGCATATATATATATATATATATATATATATATATATATATATATATATATATATATATATATATATATATATATATATATATATATATTGGAATGTTAAGTTTTTTTGTTTGGAAATGGTTTTGTGTAGGAGTAATCTCTTATTCCAATTCAATTTTTTTTTTTACTTTATTTTATTCATTTTAATGCATTTGCTTTTAGAAAAAAAAAGTGAGAAAAATCCAATGTATTTCATTCAACAAGAGTGTGAGTATTTGAGAGTGTGTTAAAAATAAAAAATAAAAGAGTATTTTTAACTCTCTGTATTTTAAATGTATATATGTTTAATTAAGTCTGTTATTGTTGATTATTTTGAGAACTTTCAAATGTTTTTATATTTGTACTGGTCTCATGTTTGGCTATGTTTTGGAGTTGATCCTAATATCTAATTTGGTCAAATTGCTAAACCTATGAGTTTGTGAAGGGCACATTGATATATTGGAACTTTGGTTTTAACCTTGTTGGTGGGTAAAATGTAGTAAAACGTGTGCATCAAAATGCTCTCTAGTCTTGCTGGCGTGTGTATATCAATTCCATTTCCACATGGTAGCAATTGCCACTACGAATAACTAGTCGTAAAACACGTATGCTAACACACGTCCCCTTGCATGTTTTTTGCCATATACTCTTCTTTCTTTTTCTTCACGTATAAAACAATGAACCAACACACTCGAATTATTCCATGTAACACACACATAATAAATCAACCAAGCTGAACCATGGCGATTAAAACCAAGCTTTCCTTAACCATCTTCCTCTTCTTCCTCTTAGCTTTACTATGCTCAAACTTAGCCATAGGCCAAAAAGAAAAGGACCCAGAACTCACAACATGCAAACATCAATGCGATCAGCAGCGCCAATATGATGAAGAGGACAAACGGATATGCATGGAAAAGTGTGAGGATTATACTAAGCAGAAACAAGAGCGACAGAAACATAGAGAACATGAAGAAAAAGAAGAAGAGAAGGAAGAGGAAGATGAAAACCCTTATGTTTTTGAAGACGAGGATTTTGAAACAAAAATCGACACAAAGGATGGTCGAGTTTTGATTCTAAACAGGTTTAATGAAAAATCAAAGCTACTCAAAAACATTGAGAAATATGGTTTGGCCGTTTTAGAAATTAAAGCAAACGCTTTTCTTTCTCCCCACCACTATGATTCTGAGACTATATTCTTCAACATCAAGGGTATGTATATGTATATAAATAAATAATAACCAAGTTTATATATATTTTCTTAACTTTCTACCATTAATGATTTTTTGCTGTTGATTACTATAGGGAGAGGCATAATTGGGTTGGTGGCGGAAGATAGAACTGAGAGATTCAACCTTGAAGAAGGAGACATCATGAGGGTACCAGCAGGGACACCAATGTATTTGGTTAACAGGGACGAGAAGGAGAAGCTTTGTATAGCAGCGTTTCACATGCCACCTTCATCTGGTTCTGCTCCGGTTAATCTTGAGGTTACAACTTTCATTAACCGATATTAATAGTAATGTTACAACTTTTACAATATTTTTTGAATGTAACATGTATTGTTTGATGTAGCCGTTTTTTGAGTCTCCGGGGAGAAAACCAGAATCAGTTCTCAATACATTCAGCTCCAAAGTGCTCCAAGCAGCATATAAGGTAGATGAAGATCATTCTATCATTCTATACAAATCTGTTGTTTTCTGTTTGAAGAATTTGGTTTATTAACTTTCTTATTGTTGTACTTGAAACATGAAAACCAATAGAGCTCGAAAGGTGAGTTGGAAGAGGTTTTGGATGAACAGAAGAAGGGAAGAATTTTCAAAATTACAAAAGAAGATGTTCTTGGCTTGGCTCCCAAGAAAACTCTTTGGCCTTTTGGTGGACCATTTAAGGGTCCATTCAATATTTTCAGCAACAATCCAGTTTTCTCTAACCAGTTTGGTAAACTCTTTGAAGTCGGTCCTTCCCTAGAAAAGACTGGACTTGAAGGACTCAATCTCATGCTTACCCTTGCCAACATCACCAAGGTAATTTCATTCATACAACACAACTCTTACTAAGAAATGTTTCTCTAAATGTTGTTTTGGTGCTCTTTTTTAGGGATCTATGACTACTATTCACTACAACACAAATGCAAACAAGATAGCATTGGTAATTGATGGAGAAGGAGAATTTGAGATGGCATGTCCACACATGTCATCATGTTCAGAAAACTCTAAACAAAAAAAGAGTAGCATTTCATACCATAATATCAATGCAAAGTTGAGGCCTGGAATGGTGTTTATTGTTCCAGCTGGTCATCCTTTTGTAAACATAGCTTCCAAGAAGAATAACCTCATGATAGTTTGTTTTGAGGTTAATGCACAAAGAAACAAGAAGCTTGCTTTAGCAGGTATATATATAGATATATATTGTCTACTTGACTTCTTTTTTATGGTATTTTGATGATATGCAATAAAATTGATTGTGGAAATAGGGAAGAAGAACATTGTGAGTGCATTGGACAAGACAGCTAAGGAGGTAGCATTTGACTTGCCTGCTAAGAAGGTGGATGAGATGTTTGAGAGGAAGGAGGAATTGTTTTTCCCTTATGATGAGGATAGGAAGGAGGAGCATGGTCGTGCTGTTGTGTGAAGGGTTTTGTACTACAATAGAATGGTAATGAATGTTGTGATGTAAGTTAGATAATGTATGTATATGAAGGGATGTAAACTAAATAAAAAGAACACAAATTGCTGCCTGTTATGGCAACAAAACCATTTGTGTTGTGTATCATCTTCTAAGTTAATGTAAACGTTTCTTTTTTGTTTTACTTTCTCGACGTTTAATAGAGTATTCAGAGATTAAAAAAGTTTAAATCATCTGTTATGGATATGTCCATATATTACTATTTTCTAAATTAGAAATGAAATAATACCATTAAGTTTCTATACATAATATAGTCATAATAAAGTTTCTATAGTGCTCTATAGTGCTTTTAAACATATTTTATTTAAATGTTTCTCACTGATATAACGAGTATAAATGGTACTCGACCTGAGTACACCACCTGAATAAAAAGTGAAGACCGAGACAAAACTCTTTAAAATAAAAGAATTAGTCTTTAAAATAAAAGAAAAGTGAAGACCGAGACAAAACTCTTTAAAATAAAAGAATTAGTCTTTAAAATAAAAGAATTACAGACTAATTGCATTAAGACAAAAACACCTGAATAAAAAGTGAAGACAGAGACAAAACTCTTTAAAATAAAAGAATTAGTCTTTAAAATAAAAGAAAAGTGAAGACCGAGACAAAACTCTTTAAAATAAAAGAATTAGTCTTTAAAATAAAAGAATTACAGACTAATTGCATTAAGACAAAAAGAACCAGGGTCCTTAGCAAACTCGTATAAGTTGTAATTAGGATAAGAACCAGGGTCCTTAGCAAACTCGTATAAGTTGTAATTAGGATAAAAAAAACCAGGGTCCTTAGCGAACTCGTATAAGTTATAATTAGGATGAATAATTTTTTCCATAAAAGATCATCTCCCTGAATACACCACCTGACAAAACTCGTCAAAATAAAAGAATTACAAACTAATTGCATTATGACAAAAAGAACCAGGGGTCCTTATCAAACTCATATAAGTTGCAATTAGAATGAATAATTTTTTCCATAAAAGATCATTTACCTGAATACACCACCTGAATATAAAAAGTGAAGACTGAGACAAAACTCGTCAAAATGAAAGAATTATACTAATTGCACAGACAAAAAGAACCAGGGGTCCTTATCAAACTCGTACAAGTTGCAATTAGGATGAATAATTTTTTCCATAAAAGATCATCTCCAAATGGAGATCTTAACCATCCATACTATGTATAAAATATTCTAATTTGAGTTGCTAAATGTTTCAACAAACCGCCAACCACACAACTCCTTCCTTTCCTTTCGCAACCTCAAATTTAGCAATTTCCTCCTTAACATCCAACCAATTTGATATGTCCCTCCAAACTAATCTACTAACCGCATAACAATTCAACAATAGGTGATCGATAGATTCTGACTCTGTCAAACAAAACGGACAATTCAATTCGCTATCAATCGCGGAAACACCTCTAAAAGACAAGGCAATTTTCATAGGTAATCTATTCAAGAAACTCCGTCACCTGAACGCTTTGATTTTATACGGAACCACCATTTTCAACACCGAGGCAAAAACCTCGTCAAACCGATTTGGAGGACCTAAAAGAATATGTTGATAAAAGGTTAATCGGTAATAAGATTTAACCGAGAAACTACCGTGCTCCTCTCCTTCTAATATAATGTGTCTTTCCCGTTTGAACTCAGATGAATCCTTGCTAACAGCTCCCGTAAACCCTTGTGTTCAACTGCTAATCCATTGGCTACATCATGCCCAACGCTTGAAACAGACCCGGGAACTGAAACAACTTATGTCGGCCATTCTGCAGCCAACATAGAACCTGGCCCAACGAATGCAGAAACCAAAGAACCTGGACTCTCATGCAAAAACACCAGTAACCAATACAACAACGTGTCCATGGGAATTCATCTTAAACATGTGGTTAGCAGACTCAATACCATCCTCCAAAGCGCTGAAGTTAGAGGCAGAAGCGGACTGAATAGGAGAAGACAACAGTCTGCTGCCAGCAGCAGTAGCAGGTAATTTCGTTGCGCCTCCAAAGCCGAAATCAGCTCTTCCCACTTCCATTTTCACGCCACAATCTCCCCACAACCATTGATCTCTCACCCATCCCACCATTGCAGCAATAGAAACATCCTGCAAAACAGATGCCTCGAAAACATTGGTAAAAGTTCGCGAAAGGGGGCCTCCGCCCGTCCAATCTGATTTCCAAAATGATGAGTAACCATTGTCGATCACCACTCTACAATTATTCACCATATAATCATCAGTAGTTGAATTAGATATAGAAATTAAATTCAAAGACCAATTTGAAGGTGGTGCTCCTTTGTAATTTAGAACACTCCCACTCCGCGTCATTAACCGAACAACTCCATACTTCGCCTTTAGGACCCGGAACCAAAGATCCTCCGACCCGACCATGATCCTCCATCTCCACTTGCTAAGAAGGGCCTCATTAAAAACATCTAATATTTTTAAATTCAAGCCACTTAGAGAATACGACAAACAAATGGATTTCCAATTAATTCAGTGAATCCTTCTCTTAATATCTGAACTTCCCCAATGAAAATCAACTTGAATCCGCATCATCTCCATCCACACTTTAACCGGGGCTTTGAAGAAAGAGAGGTGAAAAATAGCCAAGATACTAAGTGTAACACCCCAAAATTTGTCCTCTTATTTATTATTAACCTCTGGATTTATGCCTCGCATTCATCTGCATCTACATTAGGTCATAATATTCATAATCATGCATTTCATTGAGCTCCTAAGACATGGAATCAAAACATTTGCTGGTGATATGAATCTTCCTATTCAGATGTGATTTAACTTACTACTACACTCAACACTGCTCTTCAGTAGTGCGCATCGCAAGTGTTAGGGTTTCATCAAGGTTACAACTGAGTTCGCTATGAATTATGGTTTGTTGATTCTCAGTGTATAAATCCATGTTTGTCATTCAAATAAGGAGTTAGGGTTTATTTCCCTAATGACGTGGTATTCAAAGAATTTCCTTGGGAATTTTTGTCATATATGAATCTTATCATTCAAGAAATTTTATCATTTATTTGAGGCGTAAGTTATTGAAGATTCAGGCATACAAAGGGTCAATTAGGGTTTTACGTCAAGGATCGTTGATCATCAAGTTAAGCATGGGGTAGATAATTTCTTTTGGCACGACTAAACTTTTCTTTCTATGAGAGATTTTGGTTGTTTGAGATAGGGACTAAGGTTGTGTGGCACTCAAATTGGATTAGTTTGTTTCAAGTGCAAGTCGATTACCCATTTTACTAAATCACGTATCCATGAACCATTCTTAGAATCAATTTCTTTGGATCCATCTCACTATTCTTTTCTATTTTTTCTCCATTTTGAACCCATTCATGTCCAATATCATAATCATGTTTAACTTTACTTTTTTTTAAACCATTGTTGTTAGATCCATTTCCCATTTAAAAAATTCTCATTGTCCAATTTGGAGCCAAACCAAATTTAGTTTCAAATTCTTGATGCAAGTCCAAATATTAATTAGGCCCTTAAACTTTTTTTCGCACAAAAAGAAAAAACTCATCTTTCATAACACTTTACCATTTTTTATTTCTTTTGGAGCTCATAGTTACAAACCAGAGAAAAATAACTAAAACTCCTAACAGAATTTCACATGAAGGCTGATATACCAGGATATTCTAGAAAACCTCTCAGGCCTTCCCTCCCAATGAGTCACAAAACCTTATTATTGGCTCTAAAAAATATGGTTATTCACCTCTTGAAATACAAAAAATAACGGAATCAAAAAAGGCCAGAAGAAGATAATTGAATAGGAAGAGTTCAGTTACATCAGAAAATCCTCACAACCAAAACTCAGGGTTACCAAATTCCAAAATTCAAAAGAAAATCACAGAATTACAAGAAGTTCAGTTAGAGGAACTGAAAATTATTACAACAAAATAATTCATAGTAAGAGGATTATAACAGAAATTCTGGAACTGGAGCATTTTCAAGAGAGGACTCTCTCTCTCTCTCTCTCTCTCTCTCTCTCTCTCTCTCTTCGGATTGGCTCCAATCTTCATCGTCATCATCATCCAACAACACTTCCTAATGAATTTGCCATTCACCTCATCACCTTTTGAAACTACAAAAAGATAAGGAACATACATCAGTTCAAGCATCAATAACAAAAATTCCAATTTCCAACTAACTTTTAACCAATGCTAACAACTTCTAACATAATTCCTAACCAACACTAACCGAATTTGGGTGAAAAACCGAAAACACCCTCACCATTCCTCATCTATAAGAATCAGTTTGCTGCAGATTTTGAAGCCCTGATTCACTCCACACTCTTCAATCTGCAACTCATTCTCCCTCCATTTTTCATCTTCCATCTTCATCATTCTACATCTCCATCAATAACTTCATCAACTTCTCTACTTCTTCATCTCCATCAAAGTCTTCAATCAATACCTGCAAAAACTTCAAGAAACCACCATCAATCACATTTCATCATCATTGCTACAACAACACAGAATAAGCTGCAAAGAAGAAGAAGGATTAGCATCGTGATCCATAAATTCATCAACAACATTGCAACTTTGACAACAAATCGCGGCTATTTCAGAGTCTATTACAAGAAAAATAACGAAAAAGAAAGGTGATCAACTCAAGGCTCATATTGGGGCAGGCCACCCCAAGAGCACTAGAAGTTACTCTCTTCTAAAGACGGTCAATCAGAAGCACTTACCCAAGGTTCAAAATACCGGGTCAGAATATCTCACAGTGATATGAGGTTTTTCATGAATCCTCGTGAGGCAAATTCTTTCATAGACTAGGCAGTCTGGGGAAGTTATTTCGAGATCCGATGAATCTCTCCAAGAGTTTGAAGACACTGAGGCATCTTGGATGCCAAGTTTTCTGTAAAATCCTCTTGAGACATTTACTTCCGATTGACCTTAGTCTGAGGCGAGTTGAAATTTGAAAGGAACTATTGTTCACTCATGATTAGTAGGCGGTCGATCAGCCCAGAGGCTGGAAGCAAAGCCATTACCAGCATGAGACATCAGGAGCTTTTTCCTCATCAGGCTTCATTGATCATAATTCATCAGCAAATCTCATCAGACTATCTTTTCTCCAACATAGCAATAAGAAAAGGGTTGGTATTTTCTTGGCAGAAGGTATCATTATTAAGAGGTGTTTCATATCTCTTATCCCCAGCATGAGATGCTTTATATCTTTTATCCCCGAATAGAGGCGATCTAAAAATCTTATCTTCTGCAGGAATCATTCTCATTGATGTTCTCCATCATCCCCAGCAGAATCCCCAGCTGTCGCTCCCTGGATTGTCATCCTAGTACAAACGCGAAAGTGGCGAGGAAAAGGTAGAGTCGCCAGCCGGGAATTTTTATCCCGAATGAATGGGAAAGGTAATCCTGCACAAACCTAAGGGAAAAGGAAAGAACGAGGTCCTGCGAACCAAAGAATTGGATTCCGTCGGGTACGGCGGACGATCTGGGGTGCTAATACCTTCCCAGTTCGTAACCGACTCCCGAACCTAGTTCTTTGGTTCATAGGACCTCGTCCTTTCCTTTTCCCTTAGGTTTGTGCAGCATTACCTTTCCCATTCATTCGGGATAAAAATGCTTGGTTAGCGACTCTACCTTTTCCACGCCACTTTCGCGCTTGTACTAGGATGAAAATCCAGGGAGCGACACTAAGCACCGATTTAATCAAAGTAATTCTTCCCCCCAAAGACAAAAACTGACCATGCCACGACGAAAGCCTTTTCCAAAATTTAAATATCAAAGAAGATCAAGTCGTAATCCTTCTAGGACTTGAACCAATAGGTATCCCTAAAAAGTTAAATTGATGAGATTTCGTTTTGCACGCAAGAAAACTAGCCGCCGTCTCCATTAAACTATCCAAAACATTGATACCGATAATCTTGCTCTTGTGAAAGTTGATGCCTATACCCGACACTAGCTTAAATGCTCTAAGAACCGTCTTTATAGCCCACACATGTCTCCAGTAACCATCACCCACCAAAAGAGTATCGTCCGCATATTGCAACATATCAATACGGTAACTACTATTAATTGTAAATCCAGCAAATCTCTCGATGCAAAGGAATTCTGTATCAACCCCGACAGTCCCTCCATAACCAAAACAAATAAAAACGGGGATAACAGATCTCCTTACCTTAAACCCCTCTCCACCACAAACTCCTTAGTCGGGGACCCGTTAACAAGGACGAACATCTTACTAGAAAACACCAAGCTTTCCATCCAAGCCATCCACACCTCACCAAACCCCATCCGCCTCAACATATATCTAAGGAAATTCTAAGATACCTTATCCTAAGCCTTTTCAAAATCAACTTTAAAGAGAGTGCATTGTCTCTTTTCCTTAACTGTATAATCAACCAATTCATTGGCTACAAGAACTTCGTCAAGAAGTTGAAGACCCGGAACGAATGTCGTTTGGCAAGGAGCAACAATAGAATTAAGAACCATTTTCAATCTTGAAGCTAAAAGTTTAGACAACGTCTTATAAATACATCCCACTAGACAAATTAGTCTATATTCATCTAGCCCCAACATATTATCACACTTTGGGATCAAAGTGAGAAAAGACAAAACAATTGATTTAGAAAGCATGGCACTCATATGAAAATCCATGAAAAAGTGATGAAAGTATTCTTTTAAGAAATACCAACACTTTTTGATGAAAGTAAAAGAGTACCCATCTGGGCCCGGGCTCTTAGAACCACCACAACTCCAAACCACTTCCTTCATTTCCTCCTCCGAAAAAGGAGCTTCCAAAAAAGCCTTATGCGCCGGAGTGATGGTGTCAAAAGCTACCCCCTCTATAGTGGGTCTACTCGGCTCGGGTTCAACAAACTTCTTCTCAAAATGATCGAAAACCTCCCTCTTCACACCCTCCACCGAATCCATCAAACCATCTCTCATATTAATGGAACCCAAGAAATTCCGCCTACTCCTCTCTTTCATAACGCTATGGAAAAACTTAGAATTATCATCACCATCATTCAACCAATTCAAGCTAGCCTTTTGGATAATCATGTTTTCTTTGATCCTCAAATTCAACCAAAATCTACTCGAGGCCTCTTTTCTCAAAACAGATATGGCATTCACCTTATCAACCCCACACAAAGCAAGATCTTTATCTCTATCATTAACATTCCTCATACTGTTATTTTCCTCCAAATCAAATATACCAAACACCTCTACATTCCACCAACGAAGACTATCTTTAAGTAACCTAAATTTCTCTTTTATGATAAAATCACTCCTTCCTTCCACTACTAAGCTCATCCACTCCTCCATAAAAGAGACAAATTTCTTGTCACCAAACCATTCGTTGTTCACCTTAAATAGTTTAGGCCCTCAATCGGAGGAATCCGACACTAACAAAACCGGGAAATGATCTGAGACATCTCTCAAACCGATCAATTGACCCATAATACCCCATTTAAGGACCAAGGCAAGAAACGAAATGAGACAGAAACACAAAGTTAGAGAGAAGGCAGAGCCTCTCTCTCTCTCTCTCTCTCTCTCTTTATCTCTCTCTCTCTCTCTAACATAACCACTATTTGAATTTTTATGTGTCACACCCAAAATTTTACCCCTAATCGCTCATATCATAATCATACATTTATCGCATTTAGCAGGATTTTTTTTCCCGATTTATTTTTTCTGTTGCTTTCTTCTCATTTTCTAGCTTCCATTTTAATTTAATTTCTCTTTTTCTTATTTATGACCTTTTATTTCATTTTCGTATTTTTAATTATTTTCAATTTTCTATTTTTCGTTTCTATTTGTAAGTTCCTATGTTAAGATTTTATTTTAATTTCTATTTCTAACCTTTAGCTCAATTCTCAATTTTTTCTAAATTTATTTGTTATTTCTTTTCATTTTCAAGTTCGCATTTTTTAAATTAATTTTTATTTCACTTTCAAGTTTTATTTTTGAATTTATTTTCTATTCTTCAATTTTTAATTTTATTCCATTTTCAAGTTGTTATTTCTAAATCTAATGTCAATTTCAATTCATTTTTATTTTCTAAATTCCAAACTTATTTCTTAAATTCTAAAGTTAATTTTTAATTTCAATTATTTAAGTTTCTAAGTTATTTCAATTTTAAGTTTAATTCCTTTTTTATTCACTTCTAATTCAAATTTTAATTTTTAACCATTTATTCCATTTTAATTCATATCCACATTTTTATTTTCTAATTTCCAATTTATTTCTCAAGTTCTAAATTAATTTTAATTCCAAGTTATTTATTTAAGTTTATGAGTTATTTTCAATTTTAAGTTTATTTCCTTTTAATTCATTTCTAATTTAAGTTTTTATTTAGATTCTAATTTAGAGTTTCTCTTTTCAAGTTTCAATTTCAAATTATAGTCAAATGTAAATAATCAATTTTATTCCAAGTATATTTGTTTTGTTACAATTATAAAAAGAAAAGAAGAAAAAAGTGTACGGAAAAAAATTCAGCACTAGAATACAAATGTAGCACAAATTCAGTCCCAAATTCAAAATTCAGCACAAAAATACAATTTCAACAGCTCTAAAACAGCCCCCAAAACTCAGGCCTGCAGCAGCCAACACCTCTGCTCCACTACTCCATTGCAACCATTGTTTCAGATTTTGTCCCCTCTTTCCAAGCACTCTTCACCTACAAGTTTCATGGTACTAAAACATTATCAGAACAACACTCAAACAACACAAAGAAAAACCATATAAGCCACTGTTACATTAGAAGCAACACAAGAAAAATTCAACCATAAAGCACCCAAACAACTCACAAAAACAGTCATAAAAAAATACCAAAACAGTTCAGCCATAAGCAACCCAAGACAGCTACCAAAGGTCCCAACTGTTACATTCAAACACACAAAACCAGCCACTAAACATACTACAAAACTCAGCACAAACACACAGAAAACAGTTCCAAAGCCAACTCCTAAACACACTACAGAACAGCCACAAATAGCCCATGTAAACAACTCAACTCAACATACAAAACAACCAAAAATCTGCCCCAAAAATACTCTGTTACAGCCCCTTTAATTCTACCAAAATCAGCATAAAAAAAAAAACTACAAACAGCATTCGAAGCAACTCACAAAAACGCAACAAAATCAGAATAGACAGCAGCAGCAAGGAGTAGGAGACTTACTGCTCGTGGGCTCTTCACCCCGATAACGTTCGGGTCGGTATATTTCTTTCTCCTTCATTTCTTTTTGCATATTTGTTCATGTTTCTTCTTTAAATTCATTTTGTTGCTTCTCACTCTCACACACTGAAACACATAAACAAACACAGTTAAAACCATACCAAAACCAAATCTGAAAATAGAAAAATACCATTCATTTTTTTTACAACACACAAAACATAAACACAGGAACTTTCTTTCAAAATCACTACAAAACCGGGAAGATTCGAAACCAAATCACTGAGACCAAAATGCACAAATAGAAGCATCTGAGAATATGATCCAAAATATTACCACAGAAAAAAAACCAATGAGAAAAACACGAAAAAACCTGAAACTGAAACCGTACCATAACACAAGTTCTTAACTTCGAATCCCCACCTGTTAACAACCATTTCTCTTCCATTCAAACTCCACTGATTCGCATTAACGTCACACGCATCAAACCTGAACCAGCTTGCTTCATTTAATCCCTTTTACCACCCTTTGCTTCGAACCAGACAACCCTTCCCTCTCCATCCAAACACAGCTTGTATTTCCTGCACAATAACAACAGCAATATCCTCAACAATATCACCATCACGACCAAACCCAAACTGTGATACATAAACTGAAAACGATACAACTTGAAACCGCGAAAACCTACCACCAAACTTCAATCCACGACGCAAAACCTCCGCCCTGTTTTTTATCCAAACCTCCATCAAGTTGCTCTCAACCATACACAACCCAAAAAAATGCAGCCATGAAACTTCATACATAAACTAGTCACCACAAAATAACCTTATACCACTGTCAAAACCTTCGACACCCGCCATCACCTGACTTTCATCCAAACACCAAAACTGCATCTACCTCCAAACCACGCAAACCGAACTTTCTTCAGTCATCTCCAAACCCAGCCACGAGTCCCTCACAGAAAACCAAAGAAACAAAACACAGAGAAATAAAACTCTGGAAGCATACAAACAGAACCCGAAATCGTATAACCAAGCAAAAAACATTGGAATACAAAACCTTGAAACCGGCACGAACACCAGCCAAACCCTTCGAAATCAGAAATACTTTCCATCGCCCATCACCTTCAACATTGCCATCATCATACAAACAGACACTCAGAAATCCGAAGAACATTCACAAATCGCAACCCCATAAAACCAACCGAAGCCGCTGTGAACCGAAACCCAAACCTGCTTGAAACCATGAGCACAACTGAAAACAACAAAAGAACCACTGTGAACGACCGAAAACAAATCAGTGACAAGAGAGAGATGCGAGACGAAGAAAGAGCTCAAACCTGGGAAACCGAAAATGCTTCATCACCTTCAACATCAAACACCGAAACTCTCCGCCACACAGTCGCGGCCAACCCCAACACAACCAATCACCTACCGGCCAAACCCCTACCTATTTTGCCACGAACCAAACAACAGCAAACCCTTAGCCGCGAACGTTCATCACCGAAGCCGCATACACCATCCACTATCATCCAAAACCTTCTTTCCAAATCACCTACCTGGGTCGAAAAATCCGAACGAAATCCACCGCAAAACACCCACCGTGAAACTCCAACCTCAGCCGCCCTTCACCCAAGCCCTTTCGCGAAAATCCACCACAACCCTCTCACAAACCCCGTGAATCCGCCGTGCAATCTTGAGAGAGACGCGAGTTCTTGGGTGAGAATCCACCGAAAGCTGAGAAAATACGAGAGTGAGACGGAGGCGATTTGAGGGATTGAGGGTGAGGGCGAGTGAGGACCTTTCTTTTCCTTTTTCTGAGATTGAGAGAGATACAGCGAGTTTGAGTGGGAAAAGGAGAATGGAAAACGTGAGAGGAGCGTGTCTCCTTGTTTTGTTGTTCTGTGAATCTCATACTGATTACTTGCCCCTTTTCATTTTTTTTCTTTTTATTTTATTACTATTTTATTTATTTATTTGACTTGTTCTTTTTAATTTATTTTGAAAATCATTATATTAAACTTTAGATTTTTTACTAGGTCCACCAGATTGCTACTTCCACACACCCGTTTTTCTAGTTGTTTTTTTAAAAAAAAAATCCTACTTAATTTAATTGTTATAGTTTATTTCTTATTTTAAAAATAGTTTTAAATTCCATTATTCTTGTTCATATTTAACAAATTATATTTTTATTAATTAATTCATTTAATTCCTTTTCCTTCACTTTTAATTTAATTTTATGGGCCGATGATATGACGAAGGTCATGATAAATCGTTTCCGATTAATCGTGACCCATATGAGGCCATTGCATTTTATTTCTATTTCATATATTTATTTATTTTCTTTCCATTTAATCCATTATTTTTTTAATCCATTTCATTCTATTTTCATAATTTATGTCACTTTATTTATTAATTGTTTATTTCTCGCGTCTTTACACCATATTAATCTAATTTTCAAAAATAATAATCTTTGGTCCAACGCCAAACTCACTACACTTCACTCACACACGTAAGTCGGTCGTTTACGATCGCCATCAGCACAGTTTCTTACACTTCACAGCTTTCTAGCTTAATCAAATTGAAGCACTACGCTTGTTTTCCATCTCAGCATTCTCGATCCACATATCGAGCCATAGCCAGTTACTAAGCCCTTTATCCCACTTTTCCATTTACTTTATTCGATTTATTTTGCAAGTTGCAACCTTTTCCTAGTCTTAGGAGCTTGTACCCTCAGTTATTTTTGTTTATGCTTTTTCCAATCCAAAGGGGAAAGACTCCTGCAGTTGACTCAATGTCATAGGAAGTTTAGCAATCCCTAGTTCCATTTTGACCTTAGCAATTAGGTCCCTCATCCTTAGGTCCTTAGCCATTAGGTCCTTAGCTTTTTATTTTATAACTTTTTGTGACTTTCCTAAAGTCACGTGAGTGTTTGCCATAACACTTACCTTCCCCGCGAACCTTGAGCGTAACCAAGTGTTCGTTAATCCTTAGAAGAACTACGAGTGCTCTGATTCTATACCCGATACGTAGGCATCGATGCGATGTTGTGCGAGCACCATTAGAAATAAAACCTTAGGTTCCCATAATTTTATCAAGCAATAAACAACAAAAATACAAATATTAACAAGAGGTTCCCGTAGGATACTGCGGATGCTTAGGATGCTAATACCTTCCCTAAGTATAATCAACCCCCGAACCTAGTTTCTCCTCATTTAGGGTTTTTACGATCTTTTTCCCTTTTCCCTTTGGATTAAATTAAAGTCGGTGGTGAACATAAATGTTTTGTGATTCAAGCTCACTTAATAGCTTGGTATCCGATTCTCACCGCGACATTATGTTTCTCACTCTTTTATATTTTAATAATAATTTTATGTAAATGTTTTTCACTCTTTTATTTTTTAATTAGATATCAAAGTCTAATGGTCTAATGGTTACCATTATCTTTCGATGATAAAAAAAATCGACGGTTTGTCTTTATTGTTTCCAACGACCTTATGACAAAATATCTTAATTGAAGAAAATGAATCTTCGAATCCAATCGGTTTCCAAATAAATCATCTTCAATTGCTTTTACACGTGTTTACACATACCTAATGGTCTAATGGTTACCATTATCTTTCGATGATAATAAAAAAATTGACGGTTTTTCTTTATTGTTTCCGACAACCTTATGACAAAATACCATAATTAAAGAAAAATAATATTTAAATCCAATCGGTTTCCAAATAAATCAATGTCAATTGCTTTTACACGTGGTTACACATGCTACCTTCTTTCGGATGTGGGCTTCTTGCGAAACCCTTCCTACCGTGGGTCTTTACTCTAATTTCACCCTGTTTTTCTACCCTGTTCAGTTTTTTACCCCGGTTTGTTTTCACTACCTATTTACAAAATGGTAAACAACTGTTGGTCCTTTAACAACACCAAAAAATTTCTTAATTATTCACAGGATCGACCAAATTGATCCTAGGACATGTGCTATAATTATTTTTGTTTAGTGTATTCTATAAACTCTTTGACAGAATATATGACAAGATTTGATAAATAAATAAAAAAGATAAAGTAAAGTAAAAGAAGACTTAAAATGTTTAAAGTTACAAGAGGATAAAGGTGCAAGGAAATGTAAATGAAAGAAATTAAAAAAAAAACAATAAATTGCTAAAAGTGTAACTTGATTGAAGATAAAAAAAAATACGAATTAAAAGGTTTCAAAGAAAAAGCTTTAATGAAATTGACATTGAAATGAAAAATGGTGGTGTTTACATCACGTACATTCTCACATTCACTCGTTTCTTTACACACAGGTACTTTTAGTGGATACGGAATAACTTGTACAATATGATTCACACACACATTCTAAAACTAGAACTAACTTATTTATATTAATCGAAGATAACTGCTAATGGTGGTTTACTCCTATAATTGTGCCACGTGTTACTTTTAAAATTCAAAAGAACAGAAGTTCCCCTCCAACATTTGAATTTTAACTGTTGCACGTCAAATGCCTTCAAGGTTCGGTCAAACCACACTTTTTCACACTTAAAATATTCTAAGTACAAAATATTGACTTCCACATAAAACTTCGACACATACCTCTTATAAGAGTTCAATCGAAGCCTTTTCAGTTCTCTTAAATGACATAATCCTTGAGCCAATATTTCTTAGAGCTAGTGGAAGTGGAAATTAGGAGCAAACAAATTGCCCCTCAAAAATGTCCTTTCGATAAAACTGACAGAAATGTCATTTTTTATCACACCTTTCGACACCTATCTCTTGACTGCACAAAAAGTATGGTCGTAACTGACCAACCCACGATCAAGAAACTATTAAATTTGTTTTTAATCACACCTATAACGTCATGTCATAATGGCTAATACTCAAAATGTCTTCTCAGCAACACTTTATCACTAGTCATCATTGTCTTTTTCTCTAAATTAGGTATCTGCGGTCTGACCATAACTGCCACCGCCCAAAGTAACACCTCAAGATGACATGCGTCCCACTATCCGAATCATATTAATGGTGATTTGAGAGCCTATTGCACTTCCAAAAACCTATAAATACTTTCTTTCACAACTTTTATAAACTTTTACGCTCCCAGAATTTTTGCAATCTAGTTCTTTATTTCTCAAACCTCTTACTCTCAAAACCCAAAAATCTCTTCTTTTCCAGCTTATCATTAAATTACGTCCACCTAGAGCATCTCTCAAGACAAGAAAGGAAAGAAGAGCCAAGGTTCTCAAAGTAGTATTCCACTTCAACAATTTACCAAAGTTGTTGGACCCAAGATGGGGAAGAACCAACAATTTATGCATGAGCCCCTAAAAGAGGAAAATAGGCACATCTACGAATCTCAGGTAATTATTCCTCTCATTGTTTCTAACAAACAATATGTTTTATCTGGACCTTTGTCCAACACTGATGATGGGTGTGAGAAGTTGAGTGAATTCTTTCCCTCCTACCGTAGAACAAAACCTTTTGCTGAAAAATCCACTCTAAACACCATGGATATAAAGTACTTGAAGGATGACGCTAGGTGTAACACCCCAAATTTTCCCTCTTCATTTTAAGCATCATATCACATCATATTCATCATGAACATATCATTTTCTTAGCATCCTAGCATAGAAAGATGAGGCATAACATTTCTCATGTCCTAGCATTAGGTATATGATCATCTGCGGAGGTTCTTGAAGCATTTCAAGCCATGACAAGGGGCCCAATCGTTTTGTACAAGTCCTATGAGGGGTCTACATTTAATTTACAAGTTCAAGTTCATTTGCAAAAGCTCAGAAGGTTGGAAGATCATCTGAGAATCCAGGCTAAGGCAAAGCTCCTACACAATGGTCCTAAACTAGGGTTTGAGATTCAAGCATGAAAACTTCACAGCTTTGGCCATTTAATTTGGGCAAAGTATTATATATGTCAAGTGGATCCTAGGTGCCAATTTTGGTGAGAAAATTCCTTGTGGAAGTCAGGAAATTCTTCAGTTGCTTGTAGATGAAGTAATTGGTCAACTGTGCCTCAAAAAAGTCAACTGTGTGATTTCAAGGGGTCCAATCCATTTTTTCTAGCCAATGGGTGTTCTTACAATGTTATAAGAGTTTTGGCAATTTTAAAGATCAAGAATCATGAAGTTTTGAGGGTTTTTGCAAAATTGGTGCAAAGTTGGTTTTAAGGAAATTCCATTTTTGGCAACTTTTGCCCTAAAATTCAAGTGACCTTAACTTAATCAAAAAATCTTCAAATGTACCAAAGTAAAACATGAAAGTTGGAGATTAAGACCTCCCATTTTAAAAAAGTACAAGTACTTTTTCATAGCATGTGTGGTTTGTGATATATGGCCCTCGAAAATTCCTTCAAATTAGGGCAAAAAGCAAAATTTCATGCATGCACCAAGAGCAAGAAGGCTTGGATCTCAATTTTGAGTATTGGTATGGATCCAATATGGTTACAAAGTTAAAATACATTTCATTTGGCATACTTTTCTCCAATGAAATTCATAAATTCGTGCACCACAAGAATGTTGCTTCACAAGTGCAAATTTTGCATATTCATGAGAAAAGTGTGACTCCTTTAATCTAATGGCCAAGATTTGTTGGATTATGATTAATGGATCAGATTAGAGGGCACATGTGCAAGAGGCCAAGGAAAGCATGAGGATTACATGATATCACACCAAACTTGCTCAAATTGCAAAATCACAAATACTTTTCATTCCCACGTGCAAATCACACCATTTCTTCAGCATTTGCTCATGAGGTGATATAAAACAAATTAGGGTTTTGTGAAGCCTCATGTCTCTCTCATTCTTCAGTTTCAAAGTTTTTGCACAACTTTCAATTTCTCTCAAATCTCCTCATACACGAGCTCTCTCCAAAAACCAATTGTAGATCCTTGGTCCTTGGAAGCTCAGGATCATTAATCACACACTTCTTCAAGCTTTCTCTCAAGAATCACAACCTTGCCATTTCAGGGCAGGTGCTTGCAAAGCTCAAGATCCATCCATATTCAAGGCTCTAGTTGCATTTATTTTGCAACTAGAGAGCATTTGGAGTGATTTTGCTTCATCATCTGGACTTCTAGCAAGCATTTTCAAGATCAGCAAGCTCAGGTATGACTCTGAATCTTCAGATCTGAAATTGAAATTGTTTGTGTGCATCTTGATATGTGATGTTTGCTGGTTATTCTGCTGTTTATGGTTTCGAAATTGGTGCATAAATGAGCTTGTAATGTGATTTCAAACTTTCATGGTCAAATCTGTTTGTGCTCGATCCGTGAAATTCTTTGATCCAATGAACTTTTCATCACCATTTTTGAATTCAGCATAAATCAATTATTCAATCTGGAGTGTTTTGTTCATTATTATGGTGATTTATTCTTCAGGTTTAACTTCCGGTGCCGGAGCCCTAGCTCCGGTCACCGGAATCTGCAATTGTGTTGTTAGGGTTTTGTGAGGTTGATGACGAGCTCTCAACCATTAGATCTTGCCTCCCCTTGCCCAGATCTTGACACATCAATTAAAAATTCCTCCTCTCTCTCACGTGCCTTGGCTTTATAACCTAATTCTGTTTTAATTCTTCATGATTCTCACCTCATAATAACATTAGTGCTCCCTCACCTCACAGCCTATCAAACCTCCACGTCATTTAATGAGCCCCTCACCAGATGCGTTCATTTCATCCTGTGGCTGTGTTATTTTCCTTTATTTCCTTGTATTTCCACCATTATTCCTGTGATCCAGCGCAAGTCTTATGGGCCATAGTTTCTTTTCGCACCCCCCACAGCCATAAGCCCAAACCATTTCAACTGGATACCTTACTATCCACACCTCCAGGCCATTCTCTCATTTTATTTCTTTTTCTTTTTATTTCTTTTATTTCCATTTTGCTTTTTAATTATTAAAAATACCTCCAAGCGTCAAAAAATTCCAAATTAATTCCTGAATTTTCATTTGAGTTTTATTTATTTTTCTATATTTTTATTTTCCATTTATGTTCATTATCCACGTGTCAATTAATTGTGCATCTTATTTAATTCTTTTTTATTCCTTTTTGAGCACCCTGCCTTGTCCAATTTCCATAGGGTTCATCTTTTTAAGTTTAGTGTTGATTCTTTTTGATCTGGATTCCTAAGAGGATTTAATTTATGTGTGATTTTTCCCCTAATTTTGAGAAATTTGTTCATTGGGTTATGGTCCTTTCCTTGTAAGTGAAGTTTCTTAACCCTAGTTCTTGTTCTTACCCTCATTTGACCTATCTAGCTTCTGAATTTTTCCCAACCCTTTTGGCTCATTGTTATGTCATGTTTTAGGATCACTTGTCCTAAGTTGTGGAATTTTTAGATGCATTGTTGATTTGATTTGAATTTTTGTTCTTACCTTGTCCCATTTTACTTCTTTGTGATCATAAGGTCTCTTATTGGCTTAGAAGGGCACTTGTGCCAACTTCTCCTTCTCATTTGGGATCTCTTTGGGGTATGGGTTCCATTATGATCTTAGCTTAGGGTTTGTGTCTTGGAAATGTTTGTGTTTGGCTTACCTTTTAAGTTCTTCCTTTTCTTATGTGCTTTCACTTCATCTCTTTACTTCTTTCCTCCCATTTTGTGATTGTTTGTTCTTGTGCCTATCTTTTCTTCATCTCTCTTGCTTCTAAAGCATTTATTCAACTTGATTTGGTTCTGGTTGTGTGCCTTGAGTCCATGTTTGTGCATTTTTGCTTTGCATCTCATTAAGTTTGCATTTGTTTTGTCATGTGTTTCATGTTGCATCATATTAACTTGCATGCTTCTCTCCTCATTCTTTTGACTTGCATTTGCATTGAGCATTTGTATATATGACTTCACTTCTATTTTTATGATGTTGGCATGTCATTAAGTCCATTTGGTTTTGCTTTTATGCTTATGTTGCTAACCTTGCAGGGGCTATGGTAAGTGAGAGGTGTGGAGATGTTTCCCACATCTCCAAATCTCATCTCTTCTTCTTATTTCTTATTGGTACTAACCCTTTGCTTGTTGGGCCTAGGCCTTACTCATCCCTCTCATTCTTCTTCTTCTTCTCTTCTTCTTTCTTTCTTCTTTAGGATAGAAAACCACACTAACCTTAGGATATCCATGCATGACAACACTTAGGATTTCTTTAGTCCCCCATTAGACTTTTGCCTTTGTGATCCTTTGGTTTCTCTTCTCTTCTCATCTCATAACCTTAAAGAAAACATCTAATATAGTATTAAGTGATGTCTTGAGCAATAGCCTTATCCCGTGAGGTACTTGTAGTCTTCCCATCTTGGGATAGTACAAGCTTACCTTGTGATGCACAAGTCTGATCAAGGTATCTTCTTCATCAAGAAAATCATAAAAAACACTTCTTCAATGTAAATACCAAAAACACTTAATAAGTTAATGAGTTAGTGAGCTTAGGCCCTAATCTCTGGGTTCAAGTTTTGGGGATCTTCTCCTTACTTGAGTGTGCTTGTTCTATTATTCCATCTTGGAATGTAGTGACAAGTGCACATTCCATGGAAAAGAGCTTGAGTTCACTTCCTTGTGACACACTCATAAAAAGCTTCTAAAAAACACAAACAAGCAATAAGCGTCTCTCCTTCGGGAATTCTTTTCTCATCTCATTTGCTCCGTACGCGAACTTTCTCCTACTTGTCACTTTGCAAGACGGTTACGCACTCGTCTTCCAAGTCTGCAACACCCGAGCAATGGCATAGGCGGTTCAAGCCTTAATTCACAAGCAATTTCTTTTCTACCCCTAGTTAGGGGAACTACATCGTCTCTGATCCTCATTGTCCTGATGAGGTACGTAGGCAGAGGGGTAGGGCCCGTTCGAGCACAATCTTTATTTTCCCTACATTTTCCTCTTTGTTTTCTTATCCAGTTTCTTTCTCAGTTCTTTTATCCAGTTCATTTTATTTTCTTTTGCAGCAGCTTTCATCCCCTCACCCTTTGAAACAGTTTTTCTTTGCAAGCGTGGATCCCGTCGGGTACGGCGGACGATCTGGGTGCTAATACCTTCCCAGGTCGTAATCGACTCCCGAACTCAGTCTCTTTGGTTCGCAGGACCCGTGTCCTTCCTTTCTTTTCTTCTGGTTTGTGCAGCATTACCATTCTCGTTCCTTCGGGATAAAAATGCCTGGCTGGCGACTCTATTATTTTCCGCGCCACTTTCGCGTTTGTACCAGGATGGAAATCCGGGGAGCGACAGCTGGCGACTCTGTTGGGGACCTCATAACCAGAGTATCTCTGGTTCCCCTGTGAGTCTCTCCTAGCGCTTGTTTGTTGCTGTTTCTTTGGGTGATGTTTGTTTGCCGTGGCTTGTTGTATTTTATTGTTGTTTATTTACAATTTATTTACAGCTTTATTTACGGTTTTCAGCATTTATTTTCCGCATCATATTATATACTGGACTGTCTGGACTAGATTTTCTGTTTGGTGGGTTTGGGTGATACTGTTTCTGAGAGATGAGCTCATTACCACGGCTCGAGTGCACCTTAGGATTTAGAGTGGTTCCATTTTGGCCTCATGAGATCTTGTCATGGGGGTAGTAGTGAGTTCCACGCCCAGATTTGCGACCGTCTTGGAAATGTCTGGATTTGGGGATCTTCCTCTCTCATTTCATAACCTTGACAGTTATGTGCAACTGGGGACCGATCATTGAGAACCTTGTGGAAACATCCCTCTTTAGTGATGACAGTGGCATACCACATTTTGTGGCAAACCCATTCGCATCCGAGGGCCCACCTGGGACTTACATAGGATGACCTTGTTTCCCAGACTCAACTGAGGCCTCCCTGCGTAGTATATAATGCCAAACCGATTCCCTGATTTGGTCCTGAGCCATTTCTCGGAGATGGTGAAAGTATTATTGCTATTCGGCATTGAGAGTCTGTGATGTCTGACCCGGAGCCTACCAGTGAGATTGAGAGGGGTTTACAGGTTTGCAGGAACCCTTGGCCTCTACATACCCTCATTATCAGTGGTCCTTATTATGATTTCTGGTCTTGTGGTCCTATGGTTCTGGTATTCTGGTTTACTTGGTACTGTGGTTCTGAGATCTTCTATCAGAGAGTTGTGATTCAGAGGACTTTTGGTTTGCAGTTGATCAGAGGGTCCTTGTGTTCAGTGTCCAGTATCCAGATGGTCCCAGATTGATCATATGCCTGCATTGCATTTGCATTTGCATCATTCTTGCATTAACTGTTTATGTTTCCATTTTTCAGGTCATTGTTCATAATCAGTTCCCAGTTCTGGTAAATCTTATCTCCAGATGGCAGAAATCAGAAGAGTTACAAGGAAAAAGAATGTTCACTATACTTTTCTTCAGCCTGAAGTCAGAAGTGTTCAGAAATTAGCAGGTCTGATGAATGACCAAGTCTTGGGAAATTTCAGGAAAAGATATGGCCAGATACTGAAATATGTGGACAAGCCCACTGCAGACCAGAAGGACAGTTTGCATACCTTGTTGCAGTTTTATGACCCCCTGCTGCATTGCTTTGTGTTTCCAGGTTACATCTTAGCTCCTACATTGGAAGAGATTGCCAGCATTCTAAATGTTCCAGTCAGAGAGACATTTCCTTTCTATGGGTCTGAGGTGGTGATTAAAGAAGAGGACATAGCCAAAGTTTGTCGTTTGCCAGCTGCTATAGTCAAGAAGGCTCTGAAAGATAGTGAGGGCAAAGGACTCCCTTGGAGTGTGCTCATACCAGAGGCATAGAAATATGCTAAAGATGGTAGTTGGGGTGACTTTGGTGATTTGTTAGCTTTGATGGTGTATGGGTCCAGCTTGTTCCCAGGAGAGAAAGAATTTGTAAGCTTGGAGGTGATCTCTATCTTTGCTAAAGGCAATCCTGTGCCTGCTCTTTTGGGTGACTTCTATTACAGTGTGCACTACAGGAATGAGAAAGGTAGGGGTGGACCAGTAGTCTGCTGTGCTTCATTGTTTGCTGAGTGGTTTGCCAGACAACTACCAAAATCAGGTGCCTTCAAGGAAATGATGGATGGGTGGAGATGGTCAAGAAGATTGATGGGGTTAATTGCTGAAGATATTGCCTGGGGATATGACAGAGATCTGCTAGGTAAAGAATTGCTGGTCAGTTGTGGAAGATTTGCTGGAGTGCCTTTGCTGGGAAGGAAGGGTGTAATCAGTTATCATCCAGCACTAGCTAGGAAACAATTTGGTTACCCTTTGAGAGATCCTCCACAGATGGAAGAGTTTGCTGAGTCTTTGTATTTTCCTGTGGAAGGAAACAAGGAGTTAGTTCTACAAGCATCCCAATCTTGGGCTCACAGGATACGGAAGGGTAAGAAAGACTTTGGCAGAATAGATCCCAAGACGTATCCACCTTTTGCTGCATGATTGCAAAAACATGTAGAAGAGGTTCTCATGCCTTTCTCAATTGAAGCTCCTCTTTATCCCAGAGAAGTGCCAAGCCAGAGTAGTACGACTCCCTTGAAGAGTACAAGAAATTGGAAGCTCAGCTGCATGAAGTTCGAGTGGAGAATGCTGAAATGGTAAGCCTGTACCATCTTGCCAACAGGGCCAAGAATGAAGCAGAAGGAAAGCTGCAGAAGATCCAAGCCTCTTTGGAAGCTAGAGAGAAAGACTTTGCTGGAAGGGAAGCTCACTTTCACAGGTTGGGTTTGATGGAAGCAAAAAGAGAAGCCGAACGCAAAAAGACTTTAAAGACTCTCAAGGAAGCTCGTCAATCCATTGTTTGGTTGCAAGGCCAAAGGGAGGAAGAGCATAAGAAGTTCAAAGAGAAAGAGGAGTTCTTTGAAGTGCAAATGGCCTATAAGAAGGAAGAGGTGGAGCAAGTCCACAACATTCGGAGGGAAAAGACTCAGTAGCTAGCACAAAGCCAGTTAGCCCTGGAGGAGGCACAGAAGGAGATTGAAGAGCTCAAGCTGAGAGCGGGTGTCAAGAAGAGCAGAGTAGAGGTGGCAGAGCCTGGGTCCTTAGTTTAGTTTATTTTTCAGACTACCTACAGACCTGTTGTAGGAGTCTTGCTTTATTTGTTTTGTTTTATTCATGTAATGGCTTGTAACCCTTCGGGGAATATTTCTGTTTGTGCTCTAACTTTTGGCCGACAGTGGTTTGTCCATGATATACAGTGTTAATGTGAAAATTATCATTTTTGAATGTGCAAGGCTCGTTTTTCTGATACTGCTAATATCTGAACACTCTCCAAAGAGAAAGTATGAAAGTTAATACTCAAAGTGACTGTCTGGAGTAGATACCAGAACTGGGGCATGCAAATGCTTAAAACTTGGGAACATGAGCAGTTACATTGCATTGCATATGACGTGTTTGTTTGTTTTGTAGGTAGTGCTTCAGTTTCTAACGTTCTTGTTGTTTCAGGCACTATAGCTCCCAGAAAGGTTCGGGAACAGCCAGTCGCACACAGATATCCAACAAAGGTCAACAAAGAGAGAATCATGGATCAGATGCAAGTTGACTTAGCTGACTTGAGGCTAAGGATGGACAATTTTATGACTTTGATGGCAGGCATGGGTCCGAATCAAGAACGTCTGCGGGAGTTGTTAGAGAATGGTCAAGCCAGAAACAACGGTACTGCTGATGGAGGTAATCGTAACGGTGCGGGCGCACGTCAAGTTGAAATCCCTGTAACACAGCCAGGGGTTACTATAATCAATGATGGTCTGAACAATGTGCAAATGGACGGACAGGACGAACAGTTCACTCTGCTGGACGAAGCTGAAGGCCAGGGGGCTGAGATGAATAGGAAGTTTGAGGAAATGGCAGAACAAATCAAGGCTATTCAATCCCAGAATTCTTTGGGATTTGACATTACTGACTTGGGCTTGGTTCCAGGGGTTATAATCCCTTACAAGTTCAAGGTCCCAACTTTTGAGAAATACAATGGCACTGCATGCCCAAAGACTCATCTTCAATCCTTTGTAGGAAGGATCGCTACTCACACTGATGATGAAAAGCTATGGATGTATTATTTCCAGGACAACCTGGTCGGGGCCTCCTTGGAATGGTATATGAAGCTAAGCAGAGTCAACATTAAAAGCTGGAAGGACCTGGCAGAGGCTTTTGTGAGACAATACCAGTATAATTTGGACATGGCTCCAAATCGCACTCAATTGCAACACATGTCTCAAACTGCTAAGGAGGGATTCAAAGAATATGCTCAAAGGTGGCGTCAGCTCGCTGCCAGAGTGCAACCACCACTGCTGGAGAATGAGATGTCTGATATGTTTATGGGGACCTTGCAAGGTGTGTTTATTGAAAGATTGGCGTCTTGTTCAGCTACCAAATTCAATGATATAGTAATTGTTGGAGAAAGGGTAGAGACCTTGTTGAAAATGGGAAAGATCCAAGATACAAGTGCGAGCAGTTCGAATGGAGCAAGAAAAGCTTTCAGCGGACCCCCAAGAAGGAGGGAAGGTGAGACCAATGTTGTGTTTGGCCGAGGACGGGGCCGAGGTATAGAAGACCATATGAGCATGTGGTAGCAGTCACAATTCCTTCCAGTCCTGTGCAGCAGGTGCAACCTCAACAACAACAGCAACAACAACAGCCACAACGTAACAACTATCAACAAAGACCTTATCAGCCAAGGCAGACTCGCCCGACTAATAGGGTGCTTGAGGCAATCCCCATGACGTATGCTGCTTTGCTACCAATATTGTTGGACCTGAATTTGATTCAATTGAGAACTTTGGCACCACCACCTCCTGGAGAGCTTCCAGTAGGGTACGATGTCAATGCAAGATGCACTTTCCATTCAGGGGCACCCGGGCACTCGACTGAGAAGTGCAGGGTGCTACAGCACAAAGTTCAAGACTTGATAGACTCCAAGGAGATTAACTTCGCACCACCGCCAAATGTTACTTCAAACCCTATTCCGAATCACGGAGGGGCTAGGATACATGCTGTTGAAAGTGGTGAGAATTTAAGTCTTATTCTGAGCATAGAGGAAGTGAAGACTCTGTTATTGTTAGTGAAGGAGAAGCTGTTGAGTGGTCAAGTGTTTCCTGGTTACAGTCCTGATTGTGAGAAGTGTGTGAATTCAGAGAATGGGTGTGAAGACCTGAAGATGGGGCTGCAGAAGCTGATTGATGAAGGATCTTTGCAATTTAACAAGGTTGGTAATGAAGCTGATGATGTGTCTACCATAACCATTTTCTATGATGAAGCTGAGATGCCTTCAAGAAGAGAGCCTGTAACCATTTACGCTCCTGAAGTTAGTCCCGTGATTATCATCGTGCCTGGGCCTGTTCCTTATACAGACGATAAATCCATTCCATGGCATTACGGCTTAGATGTGTACGTGGATGGACAGAAAGTTGAGAGCAAGTCTGTTGCTATTGACCCGACTGTAGTGAACGTTGGAGGAGTTGGAGGCTTCACAAGAAGTGGTCGTCTATTTGCTCCCCCAGTTCTGAAAGGGGATCCTGAGGCTAAGGCTTCGGCAAAGGCCAAAGGAAAGCAAGTTGTGACTGAAGAGACAACAACTCTTGTGGATAGGCAGGGTACCTTTGAGAAGGAGGTCGAGGAATTTATGCGCATAATTAAAAAGAGTTATTATAAGGTGGTTGAACAGCTGAACCAGACACCTTCCAAGATATCCATTCTATCTTTGCTGATGTGTTCTCCTGCACACAGAGAGGCCTTGTTGAAAGTGCTGCAGATGGCCTATGTTCCTCAAGAAATCACTGTCAATCAACTTGAAGCTGCAGTGGGCAGTGTGAATGCAAGCCACGGGCTAGGCTTTACAGACAGAGACCTCACGTCAGAGGGACGAAACCACAACAAAGCACTACATATTACTATGGAGTGCAAGGGTGTTGTGTTGTCGCATGTCCTTGTTGACACAGGCTCTTCTCTTAATGTGCTTCCGAAGAAAGCATTAATGAAGCTCAATGTTGATGGTATAGTCCTAAGGCCTAGTGATTTGATTGTCAAAGCTTTTGATGGTTCCAGAAGGTCAGTTTTTGGAGAAGTTGAGTTACCCGTGAAAATAGGTTCTCAGGTATTCAAAAGCATCTTCTACGTCATGGACATCCAGCCCGCGTACAACTAATTATTAGGACGCCCGTGGATTCATGCTGTCGGAGCTATAACATCCACTCTGTATCAAAAGCTTAAATATGTGGTTGATGGCCAGGTAATCACAGTATGCGGAGAGGAAGACATCTTTGTAAGCCACTTATCAATGTTCAAATATGTGGAGATGGATGGAGAGATCCATGAAACTCTATGTCAAGCCTTCGAAGCAGTTAACGTCAGCATCTTGACTCCTGTAGAGAAGAGCAATGAGAAAGAAGGTACGTCCATCCATTCCTACAAGCAGGCAAAGGAGGTAGTTCAGTCAGGAAGTGCCCAAGGCTGGGGCAAATTGCTGGAGTTGGAGAAGAAAGACGACAAGTTTGGCTTGGGTTATCAGCCTGGTGGATCTACTCCAAGTGGTAAAGCCATTACTTTTACAAGCGTTGGGATGCTCGACCGTAACCAAGTCTGTGTGACAAGCCAAGATGGAGACAGTGATGGTGA
Source organism: Lathyrus aphaca (assembly GCA_963966055.1). NCBI lineage: Eukaryota > Viridiplantae > Streptophyta > Magnoliopsida > Fabales > Fabaceae > Lathyrus > Lathyrus aphaca. The sequence continues at coordinate 183,277,732 of OZ014520.1, forward strand.
CTGGGACAACTGGATTCATCCGTGTGCTCCCAGAGAGGAGCTGAAGAACTGGTCTGCTGAAGACATTGTCCAAGTTACCTGGCACTCAGAGTAATTTATTTATTTCCTTTTATTATCATACTGCATTGTCAAATCCAGCATTCTGCACAAGATGCTAGGATCCATTGTATTGGGCCATCATGTTTTGTATGAATTTTATTTTACCATGAAATAAAAGGACATTTTCAGACAAATTGTGTTCTCTTTCTTTTGTTTTTAAATTTTTCACAAAAATATAAAAATGGCAATGTGTTTTTCCTTTTTGTTTTTGTGTTTGCGTCTCTTTCAAAAATAAACAGATTCTGAAATAAGCACATCATCTGTGCAGTGTTGATCATCCGGATTCCATTGACAACATTCCTGCTATGACCACGCATAACTTTGACAATCCTGTCTACCAAGCTGATGAAGGGGTTGAGGAAGACTGTGAACTCTCTGAAGAATTGGTCATATTGTTGAAATAGGAGGAACGGGTTATTCAGCCTCATCAGGAAGAAATTGAGATCATCAACATCGGCACGGAAGATGTGAAGAAAGAGATCAAGATTGGGGCCAGTCTGCAGGCCGAAGTCAAGAAAGAGCTGATTGGTATGCTGCGAGAGTATGTGGATATCTTTGCTTGGTCATATCAAGATATGCCAGGGTTGGATACCGACATTGTTGTGCATAAGCTACCATTGAGAGAGGACTGTCCTCCTGTGAAACATAAGTTGAGAAGAACTCGTCCTGACATGGCGATGAAGATCAAAGAGGAGGTTCAGAAGCAATGGGATGCCGGATTCCTTGCCGTAACTAGTAACCACCTTGGGTAGCTAACATTGTACCGGTACCAAAGAAGGACGGCAAGGTCCAGATGTGCGTTGATTACCGGGATTTGAATAGAGCGAGCCTAAAAGATGACTTTCTGTTACCTCACATTGATGTGTTGGTAGACAATAGTTCTCAATTCTCGGTATTTTCCTTCATGGATGGCTTCTCCGGATATAATCAGATTAAGATGGCGCCGGAAGACATGGAGAAAACAACGTTCATTACCCCGTGGGGTACATTCTGCTATAAGGTCATGCCCTTTGGTTTGAAGAACGCCGTGGCAACTTATCAGCGGGCCATGGTCACATTGTTCCACGACATGATACACAAGGAGATAGAGTGTTATGTGGACGATATGATTGCCAAGTCCCGAGACGAAGAAGAGCATCTGGTCAACCTTAAGAAGCTGTTTGATAGACTGATAAAATACAAGCTGAGGTTGAATCCAAACAAGTTCACTTTCGGAGTGCGTTCCGGGAAACTCCTGGGTTTCATTGTTAGTCAGAAAGGAATTAAGGTAGATCCTGCAAAGGTAAAAGCAATTCAAGATATGCCTGCACCGAGAACAGAAAAAGAAGTGTGCGGGTTTTTAGGGAGGTTGAACTACATTTCTCGGTTCATATCTCATTTAACTTCCACGTGCGAACCAATATTCAAATTGCTAAGAAAAGAGCAAACGGTCAGGTGGAACGAAGACTACCAAAGAGCTTTCGACAAGATAAAAGAATATTTGCAGGAGCCTCCAATTCTAATGCCTCCAGTTGAAGGAAAACCTTTAATCATGTACTTGACTGTGCTAGAAGGGTTAATGGAGTGTGTTTTAGGCCAACATGACGAGTCTGGTCGAAAAGAGTACACTATTTATTACCTTAGCAAAAAGTTTATCGACTGTGAATCCCGTTACTCACTGCTCGAGAAAACTTGTTGCGCTTTGGTATGGGCTGCTCGCCGACTGAGGCAGTACATGTTGACTCATACCACACTGCTAATTTCCAAAATGGATCTTGTCAAGTACATCTTTGAGAAACCAGCGTTAACCAGAAGGGTTGCTAGGTGGCAGATGATTTTAACTGAATATGACATCCAGTATACCTCTCAGAAAGCCATCAAGGGAAGTGTATTGTCGGATTACCTTGCACAGCAACCTCTTGAAGATGATTATTAGCCAATGAAGTTTGACTTCCCTGATGAGGACATCATGTACCTCAAAGAAAACGATTGCGAGGAACCACTTCCGGAGGAGGGGCCAGACCCTGAATCCAAATGGAAGTTGATGTTTGATGGGGCAGTCAATATCAATGGACGTGGAGTTGGTAATGTTCTTATTACTCCTGAAGGTGTTCACTTTCCCTTCGCTGCCAGAATTACTTTTGGCTGCACCAACAATGAAGCAGAATACGAGGCATGCATAATGGGAATAGAGGAGGCTATTAATCTTCGGATTAAGAACCTCGATATATTCGGAGATTCAGCCCTCGTCGTTAACCAAGTTACCGGCAAGTGGTATACGCATCAAGAGCATCTAATTCCATACAGGGATTATGCTAGAAAACTGTTGACGTTCTTCACAACAGTTAAGCTTCAATACATACCACGTGATGAAAATCAATTTGCCGACGCATTGGCCACTCTTTCCTCGTCTATCAAAGTCTTGTGTTGGAATTATGTGCCCAAAATTGACATCTCCAGGCTTGACGCTCTAGCTCATGCCTTCTCTGTAGACGCAGTGTCTGACAAGAAACCTTGGTATTTTGATATCAAGCTATTCCTGGAAAAGCAAGAATACCCAGCTGGGGTATCTTCCAATGACAAGAAGACCTTAAGGCGACTTGCTGCTAGCTTCTTCTTGAATACTGACAGGGTTTTGTACAAGAGAAACTTTGACATGGTCTTGCTCAGATGCGTGGATATACACGAAGCAAGCCTGTTAATGCAGGGAGTCCACGAGGGATCTTTCGGTACCCATGCAGAAGGGCATGTTATGGCTAAGAAATTATTGAGATCAGGGTATTACTGGATGACAATGGATGCTGACTGTTGTTCATTCGCTCATAAATGCCACAAGTGCCAAATATATGCAGACAAAGTGCATGTTCCCTCAAGCCCGCTCAACGTCATGTCATCTCCTTGGCCCTTTTCTATGTGGGGCATTGAAATGATCGGGAAGATAGAGCCTACTGCTTCAAATGGTCATCGCTTCATCTTGGTTGTGATTGATTACTTCACCAAATGGGTTGAAGCAACATCTTATGCCAACGTCACTCGTCAAGTGGTGGCAAGATTTCTGAAAAGGGATATCATACGCAGATATGGAGTGCCCGAAAGGATCATTACTGACAATGGTTATAATCTTAACAACAAGATGATGGCAGAGTTATGTCGGGACTTCAAGATATAGCATCACAATTCTTCTCCTTACCGACCAAAGATTAATGGTGCAGTAGAGGTAGCAAACAAGAATATCAAGAAGATTGTGCAGAAAATGGTTGTCACTTACAAAGATTGGCATGAGATGTTACCATTTGCGCTGCATGGGTACCGAACGTCAGTCAGGACGTCAACTGGGGCAACTCCCTTCTCTCTGGTATATGGTATGGAAGCAGTCCTTCCTGTTGAAGTAGAGATTCCTTCATTGCGTGTGATGATGGATGTGAAGCTTGATGAGGCTGAATGGGTGCGTGCTCGTTACAATCAGCTATGTCTAATTGAGGAAAAGAGATTAGCGGCTATCTGTCGTGGTCAACTTTATCAGAGGAGAATGAAGCGAGCATTCGACCAACGAGTACGTACTCGGGAGTATCAAGTAGGAGAGCTTGTGCTGAAAAGGATCATTCCTCCAGGTTCAGATCACAGGGGCAAGTGGACCCCAAATTACGAAGGGCCATTCATAGTGAAGAATGTTTTCTCGGAAGGAGCACTAATGCTCGCCACTATGGATGGAGATGACTTCCAGTCCCCTGTTAACTCGGACACAGTTAAAAAATACTTCGCATAAAGAGACCCGCTGGACACAAAAACAGAATTAAAGTCCAGGCAAGAAAAGGGCATCCCGGCGAGCTAAAAACAGAATAAAGAGCTCGGGCAAAATTTAGGGAAAATAAATAAAAAAATGTACACCCGCTGAGTTGAAAAGCCACATCAGACAACTCAGGCAAAAAAGGGTATCCCGGTGGATTGAAAACCTGAAAGGGCGATCCACGCAAAACAAGGGAACAAGCGAACAACTGCGATCCGAGTAATCTGAACCACATCATCGTTTCGTACAACTTGACAATATCAGAAGGATAGGAATCAGTCCCCTCATCCTCTCAGAAAGCAAAGGCAAGAATGGAGAGTCTTGAAGATATGCTGGTCATAGCAGAAATGGAACTCATTGGGATGTCGTGCCCATTGCCATTAGGATAGTTTCTTTTCTCAATTTTATGGTGGCTACCTCTTTCCAGGTGGTTGCTTCCTGATGTAAATATTTGCCTATTCAGAGGCCTTTCAATAATAAAAGAATATTCAGTCAAAAAGTTGTGTTGTGTTTATTTTTGTTTGTAAAATGTCCTGAATTTTTGGCAAAAATAGCATTGCATTTAAAACATGGTGATAATTTGAAAGAAAATGACATTGCAGGAAAACATTTGAAACCCTCTTTGAGTGTCGGGTGATGATGGATGAACAGATCATACCATGCAAGTCCCCGGGGCACACTTGTGTTTTCTGTTGTTGCAGGTTGCAGGATGGCGTCACATTCTCCCAAGCAGAATCTTTTCCCCAACTAAGCCTTGGCAGGTAGCCCAAGCAGTTTATTCTTCCCTAGTGGAGTATGCCCAACAGGAGGTTGAATGCCTGATGTTCCCACAGAGCTGAGAACTAGCAAAATTCTCTCCCCAGCTAGAGTAGTGTTGAGGCATCTTTCCCAGCCAAGTCTGAAGATGATCCTTCCCCACAGAGTTCATATTTGATTTTCACTCCCATCATTGAAATATTTCCCAGCGAAGTTGCCATTCTTTTGGTTAATATGATGATACATGCAGGTATTCATCACCCTAGTCAGAGTTAGGTATCAAGGCCTCTTGACTTGTTTTCCCCCTGTAGAGTTGTAACTCTTGTGGCCAATCACGAATTTGTTGTTGCTCGTCTGCATCTTTCCAGCACTCGTCTGTGTGTTCGTACTTTATTACTGCTCATCTGTGCTATCACTGTGGTATTGCTCGTTTGCTTTCCCCAGCAGTGGCCTATGATTTCTTTGTTGTTGCTCGTCTGCAATTTTCCAACACTCGTCTGGGTTTGATATGTACTCTCTGCTGTTGCTCGTCTGCACCTTTCCAGCACTCGTATGTGTTTTGATGTTTTGATATCTGTAATATTTCTGATGCTCGTCTGCACTCTCCAGCACTCGTCTGTGTTTATTATCTGTTTGAAGCTCGTCTTCTTTGTTTGGATACTCGTCTATATCATCCCCAGCACTCGTCTGTGTTAGCCTATATCTGTATGTGTGGATTTGCTGTTTATCCTGGTACTCTTCTATATTGCTACTCCAAATGCTCGTCTGTGTTTGAATTTCTGGTATTCGTCTGTACCAGTGGCTGATACTCGTCTGTATCATTGCTTGAAGCGCTCGTCTGTGTTTCTTAGATCATTGTCTGATACTCGTCTGTATCATTGACTTATGGCACTCATCTGTGTTATCTTGATGATCATCCAATACTCGTCTGTATTGAAGAGGTTTAAAATCCTGACTGTGGGAATAAATGTCAAAATGGTTACCGGTCCTGGCATAACAGGATTATCTGAATGAGGCTCGTCTGTCTCAGGCACCAATTATTAATGTCGCACCTGGCGTAACAGGTTTGCTCGAAGAAGACTCGTCTGTCTTATACCATATATCCACGGATAATATATGAAGAAGGTTCGTCTACCTTGATTATGCATGTCTATCCCACAGACTTTATTGCATCCCGGTCCTGGCGTAACAGGTATATCCGAAGGAGATTCGTCTGTCTCAAGTGTTTGAGGGCTCGTATGTCCATCTCCTGGCGTAATAGGATTGTTCGGAGAAGACTCATCTGTCAATGTATTCTTATTCCAGATAACAATTTCAACTTGGAAGAAGCTCGTCTGTTTTTTCTCCTCTTCAGCTACCAAAGTGTCATTTGGTTGGGTTCATTTCCCAGTTTTTCATTCTTCGTCAGAGTGCAAATTTCAGGTCTTCTTGGTATTCAACCACAGTTTATCTTGAACGGTCGATAGCCCGTGCTACCGTCCTTTTCAGATTAACAGTTGTTTGAAGGGGCAGCTGTAACACCCCAAATTTGCCCTCTTCATTTTAAGCATCATATCACATCATATTCATCATGAACATATAATTTTCTTAGCATCCTAGCATAGAAAGATGAGGCATAACATTTCTCATGTCCTAGCATTAGGTATATGATCACCTGTGGAGGTTCTTGAAGCATTTCAAGCCATGACAAGGGGCCCAATGGTTTTGTACAAGTCCTATGAGGGGTCTACATTTCATTTACAAGTTCAAGTTCATTTGTAAAAGCTCAGAAGGTTGGAAGATCATCTGAGAATCCAGGCTAAGGCAAAGCTCCTACACAATGGTCCTAAACTAGGGTTTGAGATTCAAGCATGAAAACTTCACAACTTTGGCCATTTCATTTGGGAAAAGTCTTTTATATGTCAAGAGGATCCTAGGTACCAATTTTGGTGAGAAAATTCCTTGTGGAAGTCAGGAAATTCTTCAGTTGCTTGCAGATGAAGTAATTGGTCAACTGTGCCTCAAAAAAGTCAACTGTGTGATTTCAAGGGGTCCAATCCATTTTTTCTAGCCAAGGGGTGTTATTACAATGTTATAAGATGTTTGGCAAGTTCAAAGATCAATAATCATGAAGTTTTGAGGATTTTTGCAAAATTGGTGCAAAGTTGGTTTTAAGGAAATTCCATTTTTGGCAACTTTTGCCCTAAAATTCAAGTGACCTTAACTTAATCAAAAAATCTTCAAATGGACCAAAGTCAAACATGAAAGTTGGAGATTAAGACCTCCCATTTTCAAAAATTACAAGTACTTTTTTCATAGCATGTGTGTTTTGTGATATATGGCCCTCGAAAATTCCTTCAAATTAGAGCAAAAAGCAAAATTTCATGCATTCACCAAGAGCAATAAGGCTTGGATCTCAATTTTGAGTATTGGTATGGATCCAATATGGTTACAAAGTTAAAATACATTGCATTTGGCATACTTTGCTCCAAATAAATTCACAAATTCGTGCACCACAAGAATGTTGCTTCACAAGTGCAAATTTTGCATATTCATGAGAAAAGTGTGACTCCTTTAATCTAATGGCCAAGATTTGTTGGATTACGATTAATGGATCAGATTAGAGGGCACATGTGCAAGAGGCCAAGGAAATAATGAGGATTACATGATATCACACCAAACTTGCTCAAATTGCAAAATCACAAATACTTTTCATTCCCACGTGCAAATCACACCATTTCTTCAGCATTTGCTCATGAGGTGATATAAAACAAATTAGGGTTTTGTGAAGCCTCATGTATCTCTCATTCTTCAGTTTCAAAGTTTTTGCACAACTTGCAATTTCTCTCAAATCTCCTCATACACGAGCTCTCTCCAAAAACCAATTGTAGATCATTGGTCCTTGGAAGCTCAGGATCATTAATCACACACTTGTTCAAGCTTTCTCTCAAGAATCACAACCTTGCCATTTCAGGGCAGGTGCTTGCAAAGCTTAATATCCAACCATATTCAAGGCTCTAGTTGCATTTATATTGCAACTAGAAAGCATTTGGAGTGATTTTGCTTCATCATCTGGACTTCTAGCAAGCATTTTCAAGATCAGCAAGCTCAGGTATGGCTCTGAATCTTCAGATCTGAAATTGAAATTGTTTGTGTGCATCTTGATCTGTGATGTTTGCTGGTTATTCTGTTGTTTGTGGTTTCGAAATTGGTGCATAAATGAGCTTGTAATGTGATTTCAAACTTTCATGGTCAAATCTGTTTGTGCTCGATCCGTGAAATTCTTTGATCCAATGAACTTTTCATCACCATTTTTGAATTCAGCATACATCAATTAGTCAATCTAGAGTGTTTTGTTCATTATTATGGTGATTTGTTCTTCTGGTTTAACTTCCGGTGTCGAAGCCCTAGCTCCGGTCATCGGAATCTGCAATTGTGTTGTTAGGGTTTTGTGAGGTTGATGACGAGCTCTCAACCATTAGATCTTGCCTCCCCTTGCCTAGATCTTGACACGTCAATTAAAAATCCCTCCTCTCACTCACGCGCCTTGGCTTTATAACCTAATTCTGTTTTAATTCTTCATGATTCTCACCTCATAATAATACTAGTGCTCCCTCACCTCACAACCTATCAAACCTCCACGTCATTTAATGAGTCCCTCACCAGATGCATTCGTTTCATCCTGTGGCTGTGTTATTTTCCTTTATTTCCTTGAATTTCCACCATTATTCCTGTGATCCAGCGCAAGTCTTATGGGCCATAGTTTCTTTTCGCACCCCCCACATCCATAAGCCCAAACCATTTCAACTGGATCCCTTACTATCCACACCTCCAGGCCATTCTCTCATTTTATTTCTTTTTCTTTTTATTTCTTTTATTTCCATTTTGCTTTTTTATTATTAAAAATACCTCCAAGAGTCAAAAAATTCCAAATTAATTCCTGAATGTTCATTTGAGTTTTCTTTATTTTTCCATTTATTTTCATTATCCACGTGTCAATTAATTGTGCATCTTATTTAATTCTTTTTTATTCCTTTTTGAGCACCCTTCCTTGTCCAATTTCCATAGGGTTCATCTTTTTGAGTTTGGTGTTGATTCTTTTTTCTCTGGATTCCTAAGAGGATGTACTTTATGTGTGATTTTTCTCCTGATTTTAGGAAATTTGTTCATTGGGGTTTGGTCCTTGCCTTGTAAGTGAAGTTTCTTAACCCTAGTTCTTGTTCCTGCCCTCATTTGACCTATCTAGCTTCTGAATTTTTCCCAACACTTTTGGCTCATTGTTATGTCATGTTTGAGGATCATTTGTCCTAAGTTGTGGAATTTTTAGATGAATTGTTGATTTGATTTGAATTTTTGTTCTTACCTTGTCCCATTTTGCTTCTTTGTGATCATAAGGTCTCTTATTGGCTTAGAAGGGCACTTGTGCCAACTTCTCCTTCTCATTTGGGATCTCTTTGGGGTATGGGTTCCATTCTGATCTTAGCTTAGGGTTTGTGTCTTGAAAATATTTGTGTTTGGCTTACCTTTTAAGTTCTTCCTTTTCTTATGTGCTTTCACTTCATCTCTTTACTTCTTTCCTCCCTTTTTGTGATTGTTTGGTCTTGTGCCTATCTTATCTTCATCTCTCTTGCTTCTAAAGCATTTCTTCAACTTAATTTGGTTCTGGTTGTGTGCCGTGAGTCCATGTTTGTGCATTTTTGCTTTGCATCTCATTAAGTTTGCATTTGTTTTGTCATGTGTTTCATGTTGCATCATATTAACTTGCATGCTTCTCTCCTCATTCTTTTGACTTGCATTTGCATTGAGCATTTGTATATATGACTTCACTTATGTTTGTATGATGTTGGCATGTCATTAAGTCCATTTGGTTTTGCTTTTATGCTTATGTTGCTAACCTTGCAGGGGCTATGGTAAGTGAGAGGTGTGGAGATGTTTCCCACATCTCCAAATCTCATCTCTTCTTCTTATTTCTTATTGGTACTAACCCTTTGCTTGTTGGGCCTAGGCCTTAATCATCCCTCTCATTCTTCTTCTTCTTCTCTTCTTCTTTCTTTCTTCTTTAGGATAGAAAACCACACTAACCTTAGGATATCCATGCATGACAACACTTAGGATTTCTTTAGTCCCCCATTAGACTTTTGCCTTTGTGATCCTTTGGTTTCTCTTCTCTTCTCATCTCATAACCTTAAAGAAAACATCTAATAAAGTATGAAGTGATGTCTTGAGCAATAGCCTTATCCTATAAGGTACTTGTAGTCTTCCCATCTTGGGATAGTACAAGCTTACCTTGTGATGCACAAGTCTGATCAAGGTATCTTCTTCACCAAGAAAATCATAAAAAACACTTCTTCACTGTAAATACCAAAAACACTTAATAAGATAATGAGTTAGTGAGCTTAGGCCCTAATCTCTGGGTTCAAGTTTTGGGGATCTTCTCCTTACTTGAGTGTGCTTGTTCTATTATTCCATCTTGGAATGTAGTGACAAGTGCACATTCCATGGAAAAGAGCTTGAGTTCACTTCCTTGTGACACACTCATAAAAAGCTTCTAAAAAACACAAACAAGCAATAAGCGTCTCTCCTTCGGGAATTCTTTTCTCATCTCATTTGCTCCGTACGCGAACTTTCTCCTACTTGTCACTTTGCAAGACGGTTACGCACTCGTCTTCCAAGTCTGCAACACCCGAGCAATGGCATAGGCGGTTCAAGCCTTAATTCACAAGCAATTTCTTTTCTACCCCTAGTTAGGGGAACTACATCGTCTCTGATCCTCATTGTCCTGATGAGGTACGTAGGCAGAGGGGTAGGGCCCGTTCGAGCACAATCTTTATTTTCCCTACATTTTCCTCTTTGTTTTCTTATCCAGTTTCTTTCTCAGTTCTTTTATCCAGTTCATTTTATTTTCTTTTGCAGCAGCTTTCATCCCCTCACCCTTTGAAACAGTTTTTCTTTGCAAGCGTGGATCCCGTCGGGTACGGCGGACGATCTGGGTGCTAATACCTTCCCAGGTCGTAATCGACTCCCGAACTCAGTCTCTTTGGTTCGCAGGACCCGTGTCCTTCCTTTCTTTTCTTCTGGTTTGTGCATCATTACCATTCTCGTTCCTTCGGGATAAAAATGCTTGGCTGGCGACTCTATTCTTTTCCCCGCCACTTTCGCGTTTGTACCAAGATGGAAATCCGGGGAGCGACACTAGGCTAGTGAGATCAGTTCCTTCGGTTAAGGATTTCGACATGTGGCTAATAGAATTGGAAAATGTCAAAGTTGAAACCTGGAAATAAATAGGGATATATGATATGTTGATGTTGTCGAAAACCAATATCCCTTACTGCTCGAACTTGCTAGCAGCTTCCCTTTACTTTTTGGACAACGCCCACTATACTTTCCATCTTCCTTGTGGAATAGTCACCCCTACTCTCTTTGACATAGCTGATATCACAAGGCTTAAACCAATTGGGATTGCCTATGACCCAAAGTTCGACATGAGGGACACCATTGGATTCGCCAAATCCAAACCCACTTACAACAATTTCATGAACTATCACTTTGATCAAACCAATGATGAAGTATCTGACAAAGAGTACATTGCATTTTTAACCACGTGTCTCTCTAGATACATTTTCTGCTCCAGGTCTCTATAGGTTGTTAAGAAGTATCTGACCTTACCTAACCAACTACACTACAATAGAGGAGTTTTCCTTAGCGAACTGATTTTGGCAAGCCTCTATGAGCCGATCAGCGAAGGCGTTGCCCGCCTCAAGGATCTGGGAACCACTGGAAACCTTCAACTATTTGGGCCTTTCTGGCTACTTAAATTGCGGCTTAATGCTACATTTGAAGCCAGCATCCCCAACAAAGGCATCTTTGATGAAAACTCTACTGAGATAAGAGAAAGAAGAGTCTAAAGACTCATTTGGTAAAGTTGACCCCCAATGATGAAGGAAAAACTCTTCAAGAAGTCATCTCTGGCTATATTATGATGTTTTCCAAGAGATATGACTTCAGTCCAACCATGGCACCATTTGGTGAGAGAAAATATGGGCCAAAATGGTTTACAAGATCATTTCCCCTTCCATTCAATAAGCACCAACAAGAATCAAACTCCATATGGGAATCCTTTTTGGTTCCTAGATTGTTGTTTGAAAAATTGAATCTAGGAAGAGGCTTGGCAACCTTAATTTCCTATCAACCAAATCTTGTCTCTCGACAGTTTGGACTGGCTCAGAGCTTCCCAAAGTACCTCTATGAGAAGAAATGGCACATTATTATTTATGATGCTACCTTCGACGATGTGGGAATATCGAATCAACTTTCTTAACACGTCGAACGAGCTTGCCTCTCTCCATTTCCTTTTGAGCCTAGATTCCTTTACACTCAGGAGTTCCAAAGTTGTGGCCGAAGTACTACCAAGAACAGTTTCTTGATGTCTCCTCCTTTTCTCAATTAATTAACCATGCTTTTATTAATGTGCAGGAAAAAAAGTTAAGAAAGGTAAATCTACTCATATCAAGCAGATTCAAGCCTTCCAGAAGTACTTTGAAACTGTCTATCGACCAAATGATATTGGTTGAACCGTTCGTGAGGCTACGGTCACTTTGAAGGAGAAGTTCTTACAGAAAATGGAAAAGTTAAAAATCCCTTCAAACGTTCCTCCTGAGAGACATTATGAAATTGCTTTCAAACTCTTCCCTCCAAAGGTTCCTCGAATGCCTACTGCTGAGTTTGGAGTGGCTCTCGCCCCTCCATTTCTAGACTGGTTCGTCTGTGGGGATTCCATCAAAATCCTTCGACAATAGTCTCAACCCAAAGTTCAAAGTATGGTTGTGACTAAACACACGTTGGACAGTTTCAAAGGACACATTCATATAGGGATCTAAGATGTTCACATTGAATCCAAAATATATGAAGGTTTGAGGCCTTCAATTTTGCAATATTTATCTTTATCACTTCCCTACTAACTTATGATAATTGTGATTGTCTTTCAGTAGTGACAAAGAAAACCAACCCTTCGAAGGGTACCGTCGTGAAGGTCGAAAAGGACCCTGAAGGCACAAAGGTAACCTGGTACATTTTTCCAAACTTTCCCTTGTTCGATTCTCCTTATAATAATTGCAAAACTTTATATGGATGCTCAAAGGCTTCCTCCAACACCTCAAAGAAAGACAAGGAAAGGTGTTCAACTAATTGTCGCTCCCCCGAAAAGACACCCGGTCAGATAGGGTACAGACGCGAACGGTCGGCGAAAGGAGAAGATGAAGGTGAATTGAATAGAGTCGCCAGCTAGGCATTTTTATCCCGAAGGAAAGGTAATGCTTCATAAACCTAGAAAAGATGGATAAGACGGTTGCGAACTAGAGAAACTGAGAAAAGGGGTTGGTTACAACCTGGGAAGGTATTAGCACCCAGATTGTCTGTCTTACTCGACGGGATCCACGCTTGAAAGTTTATGTTTAAAAGGGGTAGTGTCTGTGTTATCCGTGTGCAAAAACTGGAAAAGAACGTACAAGTGTCAATGCAAGAAAAGGTGAAATGCTCAGGAATTGAGGCTTAAAAGAGAATGCTGGAAGAGGGGGAAGACACAGAGACTTTTGTTCGATAACAGTTAAGTTATGCCTACGTATCCTATCGTGCAATGAGGAAGTCAGGACACCGTAGTTCGACTCAAAGAGACTGAAAGATAAAATTGATTGATGAACTGCTTTCTTGCCTATGCTCAAGTGTATGACTCGTCTGGCTCGAGTGCTAACTATCTTGCATTAGACGGAAGAAGCGAGTTCTCATTTGTGAGTGAGGATGATGAGAAAAGAATCCCGAAGGAGACGATTATTGTTTGTTGTTTGTGTTTTCAATCTTTTATTGCTTTTTGTGTTTGTCATAAGTTAATGAGCTTAATCCTAAACCAAGGGTTATTAAACTCATTATATCCTCCCTTTGATTAGGGATAATGAGAATACCTTAAGTATGAGATAAACATCTCAACTTAATTACCATGATGATATAGGATTAAGATCATTAACCTACTTGTGATTAGTTATATGTTTTTGAGTTTTTGTTTAGTGTTAAGTAATGAGTTTAAGCCATAATCAAGGATTAGTGAACTCATTACACCATCCTAATAGAAGGATAATAGATGAGCACACTTAAGCTGAGGAAGATACCTCAACTTAATCCATGATTAGGGATTAACCTCATGACAAAACAAGCCTTTATTAAATGGATTTTAATTAAGGGATGAGATTAAGAAGTGGATTTTAAGTTTGTAAGACAACTTGAGGGGGACTTGTCCATTAAACACTAGGGTTAGTCCTTCTTAACCAATAAAGGAAGAATTAGAACCCTAATGCAAGGCCCAAGTTACAAGTTAATGTCTTGGTGATTATTAGATGGATTGATTAAGAGGTTTAAACAAATTAAGGGTTTAACACTTAGGATTAAAGTTATACACTCCATCCTAAGAGAAGGATGCATGCATAACCCTAATTCCAAAGTCCTAAAGCCTTAAAGGTTTAGTCCCTAATGATGAGATAAGGAGAGAGACACAAAAAATACTCAAAGGTAAAGGCTAAAGGGGGACTAATTACAACCCTAATTATTATCATGCTTGGATGTTCCTATGGTTTGTGAGGCTTAAAACAGATCTTCAGAGAAGCCACCAATGGAAGAAGCAGATGAAAGGAGGAAGAAACAGATGAATAAGTTACTTACTTCACTGAAGAAGATAAGTAACTTAAAGAAAGAAGGTGAGAGATGAACATGAATGAGTAAGCTCACTCTAAGACAATGGAAAATGCAGCAAGGATGCATATGAAGAAGATGAAGAGAAATGATAAGTGAAGGAAAATTCACTTCTAAAGTTAACTTACCACTTGAAAATGTTAGCACAAGATGCATAAGGAAAGAAATAGCATGTGAATGGGCCAATTCCAAAACCAGAAGCAACTACATGATGCAAATGATGCTATGACATGATGCAAAAGCATACCAAGTGTTATGAATGTTCATATAAGAGATTGGATACAAATGAAGCATGCTTTGAAGTATGAAAACACATGTATGTTTATGAAATGAAATGGATGCAAAGCATAGCAAATGTATGAATAAATGACCAAGAAATGTTCAATCAATGTCTTAATATGTCTAAGATGGCATACAAGTGCTTAGAATGTCATGGAAAATTCATATGTTCATGCAATGCAATGTAAGATGCAAGTATGGATGCAAAATTAGGGTTACATGAAAGGATGAGATGCAAATGACCAAAACAGAAGCAAATCACATGATAAAAATTTTCAAATGAACTCAAAGGAACCCTAACTCCATATGATATCATACCCCAAAGGAGAAGGTCTAACTCTTAACCTAAAAGAAGTTATGGTTTTTCTAAGTTAACTAGGGTTTTTGGGTACCTTAAGAGAAAAAATGCAAATCAATTTGAAAACGAAAGATAAATTCATGACAAAAATACCCTAGAAACTACATGCTATATAGAAAACAATTCAAAAAGAATCATTGTCAAACACTTCATGGTTAGGCAGAAAAGAATTTTCAAAGTTCGGGTTCCAAAAAGGGGATTTTATGAACCCTAAATTCAAGAAAAATGTCAAAATTGGATCAATACCAAAAAGAAATTTGTATGAATGGTTTGACAATGTTTCTAAATATCCTAAGATGCAATGTGAATTTTTTTGGAATTTTTAGAAACCTAAATGTTATTTTAATTAATTAATTTCCATTAATTAATTAAAATAAACATTTAAATATTTTTAAAATGATTTTTTAATGCAAAAAATAAAAATAAAAATGTTTTTGGGTGAAGAAAAATATTTGGAATTAAAATGCAGAAGGAAATATTTCTATGATTTTTCTAAGTATTTTAAATAAAATGACAAAGAAAAATGCAATTTAAATGAAAATAAAATGAAAATTAATGAAAGTATGAGAATCCAAAGGCTGTGGTTTGAAGCTGAGAAAAAGGTGTTGACTGGCGCGCAGATCAAAGGCCCAGATTCAAACTGGCTTAATTCTAATTAATTAATTAATTAATCACAATTATAATTAAATGGACACATCTTGGCCCTCCATCACACGCGGGAAACACTGATCCAACGCTCCTCATTCAAACTCACGCTAACCCTAATTAAAACCCTAATTAATCTCAGGTGGCCGGAGAAGACTTCCGGTCGTCTTCTCCGGCGAGCTCCTCCCCTGAGCTTCCTCAAAACACCACCCCAGGCTCTCAAACTCTCCAGAATCAATCCTTACACATCATAGAACACAAATCCAGCAACAAAAACAATTTTTCATACATCAAAATGAAGAATCGAAGAAGAACATTTTTAGGTCAAAACTTTCAGAAGTTCATGAAATCCTTAATACGCAACCATTTTCAAAAATAAAGACATCAGCATGATCAACACATCACATAGATTCATTCAGGAACTTAAAATTTCATTTCTGGAAAAAAAGTTCTTGAGGTTACCTGAGCTTGAGCTTTCTCAGTTTGGCACTTTCTGGACCTCTCTCTTGTGCAAATGGCCTCCACTTGATCCCCTGATGCTATTGCAATGCTTTGAAAGAGTTTAGAATGGATGGATTGAGAGGTTACACCCCAACTGGTCTGAAATCGTGTTTTGTGTTTGTGGGCTTTCAGGCTTGTTTGATGGTTGGGAAATGTTCTACTGATGATGGTGAGTTGAATGGTGAAGTTTGTTTGAGGTTTGAGTGGCTGGACAGAGTGTTTCGAAAGTTTGAAGCTTGAAGGTGATTTTGTGAAATTTTGCTTATCTGATGATTCAGGCTTGTGTGTCTTGTGTTATGGCTTGCTTTTGGTCCACATAACATAACCCTATTGGCCAGAGAGTGGTTGTGGCTGCTGTTGATTGGTATGGGTCCATTTGCAAAAAAGTCATCAAATTGTGTACTTGAGGTACGGGCTCATATAGCAGTTGTTCTATGGCATGTCCTGGTTCAACATTGATCAAGGAGAGCCATGGGATTGAGATTATGCAGCTGGATGGCTTGGAGGGAAAGATCTCATAGGTTTTGCAAGTGTTATGTGATTTTCCCCTTTTGAGAAATCTTGTGATGCAAGCCTTAGAAACTTGTGATTCCTTGGGCAATTTTGATCACAATGAAATGTATTGTGTTTGTATGATGCTTAGAGAGTGATTAGAGGTCACAAAATGACTTGGTATGTGAAATTGCAAAAAATCCTCTTTGGTGTGAAAGTGAAAATTATAGGATTTTTGAAAACTTTTCAAGGCCATAACTTGAGTTCCATAATGAATTAGAACATGTTCTTGTACTTTTTGAAAAGGGAATGATCCAATCTACAACTTTCATGACCAAGAATTTTTCATTTGAAGCATTTTTGGTTGAGAAAGAGGAGGTTGAAAAACTTTCCCAAAATGGAAAGTTTCCATTACAAGTCATTTCCATTTTTGGCAACTTTTGGTTTAGCTCAAATTTCTTCAATTTTGTGAACTTCCAAGCACTTCAATGATCAAATAAAGATCATATAACTTCAATTTGATGAAAATATCACTTTGGTTCCATTGTTGGGGGCCTCAGATGCCCTGATTTTGCTCTGACTTGCTCAAGAAGTTACCCAATGAACAAATGACTTCCACAATGAATTTCTTCATCAAACTTGGTACACATGATCCTTATAACATATTGAGACTATTATAAATAAGAATGACCAAAAAATTTGGAGTTATGGCCTCTAAAACCAAAACCCTAATTTCAGGTCATCTGTGTAGTGAAACCCTAGCTCTGCTTCCATGCCTTGCCAGTTCTTGTGGTTTCTTGACTTCCTTGATCTTTTAGGGATATAACATGATGATAGAACACACATGGACCCTCTTGGAATGAATGGAGACCTTTGGAGTGGCTCAGATGTATCCTTGGACTGCTCAGATCACAAACCCTAGATGCAGATGAACTTGAACGATGCAGATGAATCAAAAATGAAATATGATGATATGCTTATACTTATGCAAAGATGAAAAGATCACAAGCCATGATGTGAATTTAGTGAGGGAAAATTTGGGGTGTTTACAGCTTCCCCTATTCAAACATGAGTTAGTTGTGCAGGATGTAAGCGCTTGGCTTAACAGACAAACAAGATAACTTGTGGTTGAATACCAAAGACAGTCCAAAATTTGCACTCATTGGGGAGAAGAAGAAAATGGATATAAATTGCAAAAGACAGTATAGTATGATTATTCAAATGAGGGCGATGGAGGACGAACATCGAGAAGAGGAGGACTACTGGGGATAAAGCAATGACGGGGACGGCCGACAAGCTGGGGAAATAAAAAATCATCACGGGGACGACCATCAAGCAAAGTAACAAGGTTCCCTGGGGATTAAAGGTAAAGTCAATGATGGGGACGACCATCAGGTTTGCAAAGTAAGGTAAAGTGAGAAACGATGGGGACATCCATTGGTTCAAAGAATAAATGAAATAATGATGAGGGACAGTCATCAAAGGGGAAGGACGATCACTTAGCAGGGGACGACTGCTCTTTATCACGACATAGGACGAATGTCGGATAGAAAAGGTCAAATGATGGGGACGGCCATCGGATAAGCATGATGAAGGACGATCATCAAGAGGTGAAAGACGATCACCTAGCAGGGTACAGCTGCTCTTGGGTTTATCATGACATAGGACGAATGTCAGATAACAAGATCAACGATGGGGACGGCCATCAGATAAAATGATGAAGGACGATCATCAAGAGGTGAAGGACGATCACCTAGCAGGGGATGGCTGCTAAATATCACGACATAGGACGAATGTCGGATAGAAAAGGGTTTCATTAATGGAGACTTCGCTGGGGGAAAGGGATGAGGGACGGTCATCCAAAGGTGAAGGACGATCACCTGGCAGGGTACGGCTGCCGAAAGTATCACGACATAGGACGAATGTCGGATAGAAGAAAGTTGTTTTGTTGGTGACTTGCTGAGGATTGGTAAACACGGACGAGTGCTTACGCTTAAGGTATAAGTTTTTTGACGCTGTGTATAGATTAAAGATGCGAACGAGCATCCTTAAGATCATGATACAGATGAGTATCGGTAGAAACAAACGCTGACGCATGTTCAGAGATGATGGTACGGACGAGTACCAACTGGTTAATAAAGAACACGGACGAGTGTTGAATCTGTGGGGAATACAAAGATACAAGATACAGACGAGTATTTGTATGAGTATGAACAAGTATTGTGAAGTATGAGCAAGACACGGACGAGTGTTCAACTTGCTGGGGAAAGGTGTGACATGAACGAGCGTCAGAAGAGAAAGTGTATAAGTTATGAGCTTATATGTATATGGGAGTGCAAAAGGTGTTCTGGCGACCTGCGGGGATAGGATGACACAGACGAGTGTCGAAAGGAGTATATTATAAACAAGTGCTTGGTTCGTAATAAGTGTTTGGGCAATTGTGCTGGGGAGTGGTGACACGGACGGGTGTCAAGAGAGTATGTATAGGTACCTGTATTTGTGAAGATGTTTTGGCGTATATCTGCGGAGGAATGATATGACATGGAGGGGTGTTGCAAGATGTGTATGTGAACAGACATCAGTGGGAGAGTGAAAAGGGGACGCTTTGGCTTTTTACTTGCAAGGAATGTGAGTTTTTATATACATTACTGATGAAATACTGATGGTATTTGCAGGTGACTGGTTTGAACCTGACTTGTGATCATGCAAATGTTTGATTTTTTCCGTAATGCTCTGTATTAGACAAAATGCTACGCTTCGTGGGGAAAGATGATGTGAATGCTATGATTATGCAAAAGAAACCGATCCGGGATTCGGATCCCGCTGTTGTGAAGATCTCTGGCTGATCTTCTTAGAGGAGTATCCCAGCTGATGAAGATCATTGGTCGATCTGTTAGGATATGTAGCTCTGCTTGGGGAACTAGGTCGTTGATAGACCTATCTTTGTAATGAGAAACCCAGCTGGGGAGGAAGAAGCTTTCGTCACTTTGTTGTATAAGAGTTTCAGGCACTGCTCTTCTGGGGAGAGGTTGGAATTCTGCGGGAGATAATTCTTTTATCTTTGAGAGACCCGATACTCTGTTTGGGGAAGAAAAGATCACTGAACGATCTTCCTAGAGTTCTCCGTGGGGATCCCGGCTGGGGATGAGGAGGCCTTGACAACTCCGCTGGGAAAAGCATTCCAGATACTGCTTGGAGGAGGTGTGTTGGGGAAGTGATTCTTTGCATGCCCCGTGTTGTGTATTGAATACCTGCAATCCTGTTAAGACAAAGAAACGCACAAGTATCTCGAGGTATCCCTTACCGGATTCCGTCATAGGAGTTAGATATTCCTGAGAGTAAATACATTTCCTGCAAGTATTTATTAAGAATGGCACATTTTTTTATGCAAATATTATATCATGGATATTGGACATTTTGCAAACGAAACAGAAATGTACCAAAAGAGACGTGACTGGAAGTCTGATTTTATTAATCGGTGTGCCCTAAATTGGCAAATACAATCAAAGAAACAAATCCCCTGGAATGAGGAGATTGTTACAAATTGAGAAAAGTAAAAGTGATGGCAATGTTGACGGCGCTTTGGTGAGCTTCCTTCGCTATGACCCGTATGACCTTGACGTTCCTCTCATCTTGCTTTCTGAAGAAGGTTGATTCTGACAGATGCTCTATCTCTTCGAAGTTTGCCTTGCTGTAAGTGATACAGATGAATTCAAAATGCAGTTGTTCGCTTATCCCTTGATTTTGCATGGATCGCCCTTTCGGGTTTTCAATCCACCGGGATACCCATTTTTGCCTGAGCTGTCCAATGCGGATTTTCAACTCAACGGGTGTACATTTTTTTTCAATTTTCCCTTATTTTTTCCCGAGTCTTTTATTCTGTTTTTGACTCGCCGGGATGCCCTATTTTTGCCTGGACTTACATTCTGTTTTTATGTCCAGCGGGTCATTTTATGCGAAGGATTTTTTAACTGCATCTGAATTCACAGGGGACAAGAAATCTTCACCATCCATAGTAGAGAGCATCAGTGTTCCACCAGAGAAAACCTTTTTTACTATGAATGGACCATTGGAGTTTGGAGTCCACTTGCCCATGTGGTCTGTATGAGGAGGAAGGAGTCTTTTCAGCACAAGATCTCCCACTTGGTATTCCCGAAGCCTGACTTTCTGATCGAAGGCTTTCTTCATCCTTTTTTGATATAACTGTCTATGACAGATGGCAGCTAATCTCTTCTCTTCGATTAGATTCAGTTGATTATACCGAGAACGGGCCCATTCTGCTTCATTCAGCTTGACATCCATCAGTACCCGTAAGGAGGGTAGTTCAACTTCGACAGGCAGGACAACTTCCATACCATACACAAGTTGATAAGGTGTTTCCCCAATAGACATTCTGTTTGAGGTACGGTACCCATGCAAGGAAAATGGTAGCATTTCATGCCAGTCTTTGTAAGTGACCACCATCTTCTGCACAATCTTCTTGATGTTTTTGTTAGCTGCCTCAACAACGCCATTCATCTTTGGCCTGTAAGGAGAAGAGTTGTGATATTGAATTTTGAAGTCCCGGCACAGTTCTGCCATCATCTTATTATTCAAATTGGAACCATTATCAGTAATGATTCACTCGGGTACTCCATATCGACAGATAATGTCTCTTTTCAGGAATCTGGCTACCACTTGTCTGGTGACGTTTGCATACGAAGCTGCTTCAACCCATTTGGTGAAGTAATCAATGGTTACCAGGATGAATCTGTGGCCATTTGAAGCAGTTAGTTCAATCTTTCCAATCATGTCAATGCCCCACATAGCAAAGGGCCAAGGTGAAGACATTACGTTTAAAGGATTTGGAGGCACATGCACCTTATCTGCATAAATCTGGCATTTATGGCATTTTCTGGCATAGGCATAACAGTCTGCATCCATTGTGATCCAGTATTAACCTGATCTTAATAATTTCTTAGCCATTGCATGTCCTCTAGCATGGGTACCGAAAGATCCTTCATGCACCTCGTGCATCAGCAAGTCTGCTTCTTTCTTGTCAACACATCTGAGCAGAACCATATCAAAGTTTCGCTTGTATAATGAACCATCAGAATTAAGAAAGAAACTACCAGCCAACCTTCTTAATGTCTTCTTATCATTGGATGATGCTCCAAGTGGGTATGTTTGGTCCTCCAAGAAGCTTTTGATGTCATAGAACCAAGGCTTGTCATCTTTAGCAATGTCTACAGAGAATACATACGTTGGTCGGTCTAGTCTGGATACCGAAATCCGAGGCACATAATTGGCAGTCTGAACCTTGATCATGGAGGAAATGGTAGCCAAAGCATCTGCGAACTGATTTTCGTCTCGAGGGATGTACTCAAGTTTGACTGTTGTGAACAAAGTCAATAATCTCCTCGTATAGTCACGGTATGGAATCAGATGCTCTTGGTGAGTGTATCATTTGTCGTTGGTCTGATTGATCACTAGAGCTGAATCTCCGAATATAGTTAATGTCTTGATCCTGAGGTCAATGGCTTCCTCAAGACCCATGATACAGGCTTCGTATTCATCTTCATTGTTAGTGCACGCAAAGGTGAGTTTCACCGAGAAAGGCATATGAACTCCTTTAGGTGTAATGAACACCGCACCAACTCCACATCCATTCATATTGACAGCCCCATCAAACATCATAGTCCATTCTTCTTCTGGGTCAGGACCTTCAGTGTAAACAGGCTCTTCATGATCTTTTGCTCTTAGGTACATGATGTCTTCATCAGGGAAGTCAAATCTCATGGGCTGGTAATCATCAATAGGTTGCTCAGCTAGATAGTCAGACAGTACACTGCCTTTGATGGATTTTTGAGATGCGTACTGAATGTCATACTCTGTCAGAATAATTTGCCATCTTGCAACCCTTCCGGTAAGTGCTGGCTTCTCAAATATGTACTTGACGGGGTCCATCTTTGAGGTTAACAAGGTAATGTGAGTCAAAATATACTGCCTCAGTCGACGAGTAGCCCACGCTAAAGCACAACAAGTTTTCTCGAGCAGTGAATAACGTTGTTCACAGTCGGTAAACGTTTTGCTTAGGTAGTATATTGCGTACTCTTTTCGACCAGACTCGTCATGTTAGCCCAACACACACCCCATTGATCCTTCTAATACTGTCAGGTACATTATTAGAGGTCTTCCTTCAACTGGAGGCATGAGAATTGGAGGTTCTTGTAAGTACTCCTTGATTTTGTCTAAAGCCTTCTGACAATCTTCATTCCACCTGACTGTTTGCTCTTTTCTTAACAACTTGAACAGGGGCTCACAGGTTGCTGTAAGGTGAGATATGAACCTTGATATGTAGTTCAATCTACCTAAGAAACCCCGAACTTCCTTTTCTGTCCTAGGTGCAGGCATCTCCTGAATGGCTTTGACTTTGTCAGGATCAACTTCAATTCCTTTTTCACTTACAATGAATCCCAGCAGTTTACCAGAACGTACCCCGAATGTGCATTTATTGGGGTTTAGCTTCAAATGATACTTTCTCAGACGCTTGAACAACTTCAGCAGATTTACCAGATGGTCTTCTTCAGTGAGGGACTTGGCAATCATGTTATCCACGTAGCATTCAATTTCTTTGTGGATCATGTCATGGAACAATGTTACCATTGCCCGTTGATAAGTTGCGCCGGAATTCTTTAGTCCAAAAGGCATTACCTTGTAGCAAAATGTGCCCCAAGGTGTGATGAAGGTAGTTTTCTCCATGTCTTCGGGTGACATCCTGATCTGATTATACCCGGAAAAACCATCCATGAAGGAAAACACCGAGAACTGAGCTGTGTTATCGATCAATACATCAATGTGAGGTAATGGGAAGTCATCTTTGGGCTAGCTCTGTTCAGATCCCGGTAATCCACACACATCCTTACTTTTCCATCCTTCTTAGGTACTGGTACAATGTTAGCGAGCCACGGCGGGTAACTAGTCACAGCAAGGAAACCTGTGTCCCACTGTTTTTGTACTTCTTCCTTAATCTTCATGGCCATATCTGGATGAGTACGGCGTAGCTTTTGCTTCACTAGAGGGAAATCTTCCTTCAATGGCAGCTTGTGCATAACAATATCAGTATCCAGACTCGGCATGTCTTGATAGGACCAAGCAAAGACGTCAACGTACTCTCGAAGAATGTCAATAAGCTGTTCCTTCACTGAATCTTGCAGACCGGCCCCAATCTTCACTTCTTTCAAGTCTTCTTCGGTACCAAGATTAACTGTTTCAACCTCCTCCTGATGAGGAGTAATCACTTTCTCTTCTTGTCTCAACAACCTGGCTAACTCTTCAGGCAACTCATAGTCTTCTTCAACCCCTTCATCAGCTTGATTAATTGGATTGTCAAAGTCATACAAGGTCATAGCAGTGCTGTTGTCGGTGCAATCTGGAGGATAATCTCTGCAAGGGTTGAGATTGGTTCGTTTTAGTGATCAATTTTAATCTTGTTTAGAAAAAGTGAAAAATGAAGTTGTTTATTTTGAAAACATTGCCATTTTATTGTTTTGTACAAAAGTGAAAAAATGAAAAGACAGTGAGCGAAAAAGAGACTTGTTTGCAAAAGACGTCTGATATTCATTGATTAATCCATTTGCACAAAATTACAATATGGCCCTATTACAAAATGAGTCCTGACACCTTGGGCAAGATGAAGGACTTGATGCATGCTAAAAAAGACAGGAAATAATAATTACTCTGCAGGAGTAACCCTTATAATTTCCTGGGAAGACCAGTTAAGGACTTGGTGCCCCGGGATCCTTGGACGTATCCAACTCTCCAGGTTGCGGTCGCTTTCCGCCTCGTCTTCTAGGTTGTTAACAACATCTGGGGTGAGCATCCCTCCACTGATGAACTTGGGCTCTTTCGTGGCCTCTGATTGATCTTGTCGGAATGGTTTGTAACCCAAACCGAATATATCCTCCTTCTTTTCCACTGGCAGCAACTTGCCTCAGCCTTGGGCATTACCGTCTTTGACAACCTTTCGGGCTTGCTGATAGGAGACAATTGAAGTACCCATCCTATCCTCCTGGGATGCAGCAAATACTTCAGTCATCGCCTCATTGACATTCAGGGCCTCAAACCCCTGGCTCATGGTTTCATGGATTTCACCATCCATCTCAATATACTTGTATGTAGCCAGATGGCTAACAAATATGTCCTCTTCACCACAGATGGTGATAATCTGTCCTTCCCACTCGTACTTCAGTTTCTGGTGAAGGGTCGACGTTACTGCGCCTGCGGCGTGAATCCAAGTTCGACCTAACAAACAACTGTATGCCGGCTGAATGTCCATCACATAGAAATTAGTCTTAAAGACTTACGGACCGATTATCACTGGTAGCTCCACCTCTCCAAGAACAGATCTTTTGGAGCCATCAAAAACCCTGACCACAAGGTTGCTTGGCCGGAGAGCTATTCCATCATATTCGAGCTTGACAAGAGCTTTCTTGGGTAAGACATTGAGTGAGGACCCAATGTCTACAAGAACATGAGATAGTATAGCTCCTTTGCACTCCAGGGTTATATGCAAAGCTTTGTTGTGGTGACGTCCTTCTGTTGTCAAATCAGCATCACTGAAACCTAGCCCATGGCTAGTATTGACATTAGACACCACTGTCTCCAGCTGATTTACTATGATTTCTTCTGGCACGTAGGCAGCGTGCAGAATTTTGAGTAGTGCATCCCGATGGGCTTCGGAACACAACAGCAGAGATAAGATTGAGATCTTTGAAGGAGTCTGGTGGAACTGGTCCACAACTTTATAGTCACTTCTTTTAATAATTCTCATAAACTCATCCACATCTTGATCGAAGGATGATTATGAGTTTCGTTTGGTGCAGATTCTTCCGGTATCACACTCTTCCCCTTGGCTTTAGCAGCAGCCTCTGCCTCAATATTATTTCTGGGAGCTTGTGACGCGAAGAGACGCCCGCTTCGGGTGAAGCCTCCGCCTCCCCCGACATTATCTACTTGGGGAGTGAGAACTGGAGAATCAAGAAGGACTTTCTCTCTGTTGCAGTATAGATCAACACCATAATGCCATGGTGTAACACTGTCTTTATCATATGGAATTGGCCCGGGCACCGTGATGGTAACTGGACTTACTGTAGCAGATGTTGGAACCGTAATTGTCTGTGGATCATAAAAATAGTAACAGGACCTCTGGTGGATGTTGATGGAGGTGAATTGAAGCTTGGTTGAAACTGTTGTTGAGATTGTTGAAAGTTGCTGGAGTTCGGGACCGTTGTCGGGTCATAATAAATTGTAACTGTGGAAACGTCATTAATGGTTGTTGCTGGATTTGTAGAAGGAGATGAAATGGAACTATCGTTTGTTGAAATGATGGAGGGAATGGTTGCTGAAGTTGTAGATGAATAAATAGGAACAATGGTTGTTGTAGTTGTAGAAGATTCACTTGTTGTTGACAAAAGGGTTGTTGGCGTTGTAGAAGCAGTTGTGGTAATTTGCAGAATTCCTTCTCTGATTAAGCCATTAATGCCATTCCTCAAGCTTGCACACCCATTCTCAAAAAGTTTGCATGATTCGCAACAGGCCTCACAACTTGGAAACACTTGGCATTTTAAAAGTTGGGTTTTAACCTCTGCCAGAGGTGTCTGAATACATGCAATATCTTCTATTAAATTCAAGGGTGAGCCATCTTCTATAGCATTAATCCTTGGCCCACTGTGGCTTGGCATAGGATTTTTCATTACGTTGGGAGGAGGTGCAAAGTTCAGGGATTTTGAATCTACCAGATCCTGAACCTTCATATGCAGAGCTCTGCATTTTTCCGTAGAGTGACCAGGTGCGTTAGAGTGAAAAGCACACCTAGCGTTGACATCGTAGTTTCTTGGAAGGTTTTGAGGATCAGGTGGAGCCAATGTCCTTAACTCAACAAGATTGAGCTTTAGGAGTTGTGGCAGCAGTGTAGCATATGGCATTGGAATGAGGTCAATCACCCTGTTGATCTGAGATAGCCGTTGTTGAAGAGAGCGTTGTTGTTGATTGTTGTTATTGTTGTAGGATCTCTGTTGAGGAAATTGTTGTTGTTGCGAAAAGTGTTGTGGTTGTTGAGTATACTGAGGAGGTGGAGCAGGGATAGTAACAGCAGCAACTATTCTGGGCAGGTATTGGGGTCCCCCTCTTCCCATGTGCACAGAGTTTGTCTCACCAGATCTACGGGGCCCAGCAAATGGTTTTCTTGTACTGCTTGAACTGGTACCGTTATCGGAGATCTTTCCTATCTTCAATAGGCTCTCTATTCGTTCCCCATCTATCACCACATCTGCAAAGCTGGTAGAAGAAAATGCAGCCAATCTGTCAATGTAAGTTCCTTGGAGAGTATTCATGAACATGTCTGTCATTTCCCTTTCAGACATGGGGGGTTGAACTTCAGCAGCAAGTTGCCTCCACCTTTGGGCATATTCTCTGAAGCTTTCACGGGAGGATTGAGACATTCCCATCATAAGGCTCCTGTTTAGAGCCATGTCCAAGTTATATTGATACTGTCGGATGAAAGCTTCAGCCAAGTCCTTCCAGTTTCTTACTATGGCTCTAGTCAAGTGGGAATACCATTCTCGGGATGCCCCTGTTAGACTATCCTCGAAGTAAAACATCCACAGGTTTTCGTCCATGGTGTATGCTTTTAATCTTCCCAAGAATGATTGAAGGTGGGTGCGTGGGCAGGATGTGCCATTATACTTTTAAAAACACGGGGGTTTGAATTTGTGAGGAATTCTCACCCCTTCCACCAATCCCATGTCCATTACATCAAAACTTTGGGAATTTTGGGATTCAAGAGACCTCAGCTTCTCTGCAATTTCATCCAGCCTACGGTCGTAAACTTCATCTCCAGCCCCAACAACTGTAAACTCCTCCTCCTGAGGATCCTCTTGCAAGACCCTTCCTCCAGCAGTGTTACCCTGAGTATTCCTTATGGCATTGACTTTTGGGTTCAGATGAGGCCCAAATTCTGGTGGATCAGTGCGAGGCTGCACGTGATCGTTGTTACTGGTACCTCCTGTACTTGGATGGTGTTCTTCAGGAGTTTGTCTCTCAACCAACTCCCTCAGTCTTTCCTGGCTCTGAGCTAGGCCAGTCATCACTGTCATGAATTGGGTCATCTGATTTCTCATATCAACCCTCTCATTAGCCATTTGGGTCCTCACTTCATTCAAGTCTTGCTGAACTTGATCCATCTGAAGTCCCGGAAGGTTGTTTCTTGTCGGGTACCGGTGTATTCTATTGACAGGGAACACTCTTCTGCGAGCAATGTTTCCTGAAACCACAACAAAGTGAGAAACAACAATAAAACAAAAACCTACAAAACAAAGAAAATGTTAGTATGCAATGCAGGATGCCTATTTGTCTTCCAAGGGTATCTGATTTGGTTCTTTGGTTTTGACCTTTCCAGACCTCGAGGAAACGCTGATGATGTTGTAGAGATAGATAAAGCCCACCAAAAATAATACAAACTGATATATTACAAAGAGTGAAAATACATAGTTTGATTACAATAACATCCCCATGGTGGGTCAAAATACAACAACAAAATCAAAAGTACAACAAAAGAAAAGTACAAGCAAAAGAGTCAAACATCTAATCCAAAGTCATCCTCCCTGACTTCCTTCAGGAGGGCCTCAGTCACTGGACCTACTGGGTGCTCTGTGATAGTCCTGATGAGGAGGTTCCTGGTAGCAATGGCATGGGTTAACTTCTTATGCATATCCTGATCGTTTGACCTCTTTAACCCCGCCCGGAGTTTCAATTCATATATCTCCTTTTGTGCTGCTAACAAGGCTGCCTGATGCTTCTTCTCACTAGCCTCCATTTGCTCTATCTTGGCTTGAGTTCTCTGATCTTCTTGTGCACGGGCTTCAGTGATCCTGATCCACCTAGCCTGGCTCTCCTCTAGATAATGCTCTCCCCTAGCCTTCTGAGTCTTTGCTTCTTTGCAAGCATTCTTCAGTCCCATCTCCCTTGCTCCAACCTTTCTGATGTAGTCATCTGTCTTCTCAATCTTGGTCAAATGCTCAATCCTGAGCCTTTCCAATCTCTCATTATCCAGACGGCTGTCATTTCTCTACCAGAGAGTCTTCTTCAAGGCTTCAGAGAGCTGAGCATTCCTCTCTTTCAATTTCTCAAACTCTTCCAAGCTGACAGTAGCTGCAGGTTGTATTGTAGAAGGTCCAGGTACATCTTCTAAGGTGAACGGCATCCGGGTGATCTGAGCTCTGGTACGAGACCAATCAGAATATTGTGCTGAAGCAATGTTGTTTCACTTGCCAAGGATGGATGTTCCCTTAGTCTGAATGTTATCCCAAGCCCAGGCAGCTTGTTTGACAACAGCAGAGTTGGGCTGGATTTCACAGTAGAGGGTCTCAGTCAAGTCTTGCCCTCTTGGAGGATGAACCAAAGCATATCCTAATTGTCTCTTAAACAGTAAAGGGTTGTAGTTGATGCAACCTTTCACTCCTATCAAAGGCACATTAGGATATTGCCCACAACTAGTAATGATGTCTTTGCCCTTGGTGCTTTGAGTGCACCATCTGATGTCTTCTGATGTCAAGGCAATCAATCTCTTGGCCCAATTCTTGGGCTGATGAGGGTTCAGGAAAGTATCTGACTTTGGCAAGTGTCTTAGTAGCCAAGAGTAATAAAGAGGAGCACAACATCTGACCAGTCTTCCTCTTTGCTTCTTATTCCTCTGGTGTACTAAGTAGTAGAAGTCTCCAAGCAAGGTAGGAACTAGGTTCCTCAGTAAAAACAGGTGAATAGCATTCTTGCTCACAAACTTTGGCTCATCTGCAAACAAGATAACCCTATATATATTGAGGGCTAGAAGTGCACAGACAGCATTCCATTCCCCTACTGCTGCATGCAGGGTGGCCTAGGAGATCAAGAAGTCTAAGTGAAGGCTTGGAACCCCAGCCTTGGTGGTCATGCTCTGATCAATGAGGGCAGGCTCCAAATGCAATGCCCTGGCTATGTCTTCATTTCTGGGAGCAACCATCTCAGGGTTGAAAGGAATCCCTCTTCTGATAGGAACTCCTAACAACATGGAAAATTCTTCTAACAGAGGTCCCAACTGGAAATAAGGAAAAGTGAAACATCTGAGTGGAGGATCATAAAACTGCAAGAAAGTATGGATCATACTCCTCTAAGATGCATCCAGGTCCACGACCATGTCCAATATGCCCCCATAATTTTCTTTGAATAGTGGGACATGATCAGGAGTAATGAGAGACTGGATCTACCTGATGCCTGTCAGGGTGGGCTCAAAGAAGTGGCAAGTGATGTTGCTCTTTCTTGAAGTGTCCATGCTGATGATGGATGCTGGTGAAGAAGCTGAGAGCAACTGCTAATGAAGGTCAATGAATGAGATGCTGGAGATGAGTCTCTGATGAAGATAGCTGGAGAAGAATCATTGACAAACTGATGAAGATGCTGGAGAAGATATCTGAAGAAGTTTGAGCAGCAGAAAGGGTCAAAACCAAACCAAAGACAAAATGGTGGATACGCTGTAAAACAAATAAGCAAATGTTAAATGATGCAAAAATGATGTATGCAAAATGATATGCCAAGGGTTTGTGATCAAGTGTTGGATCTGTTTATCTGCCTTGGTAAAACTCCATGTATGTTCATAAGTTCGGATGGAGGCTTAGAAATCCAATAACCAGGCGGGGGACTCAAATAAAGAGTCACAAGTCCAGGGTAATCACAAGAACTGTCCAAATAATACAACCTTAACAAATCTAGCAACAAGGTATGATGAGGCCAAAGGTTCCTGCAAACATCCCAACCCCCTCACATGTAATGTTCTAGAACAAGGATCCTCAAACTTGGATTAGTTATGAGAAGTGTAAACACTTCTAACCCGGAGATACAATGTTTACAATACCCATAAAGAATCCTCCTCTAATTCACCTCAGATGCTGAAGGTCATAAAAAGGTCATTAAGACTTAGCAGGCTTCCCAGATAGCCCTAGTACTACAGGAAATCCGTAGCACAGAGTTCTCAAGAAGAAACCCATGTCTGAACCGTGTTTCATATTCCCGCACCAGACCGAAATGGAATGGGAAAGAATATGAAGCCACTCTAGCCTATGTGTCACTCAGGTCCCAGGTATAGGACCTTAATCACTCAATGATCCCCACCCACCAAAGAAACAGCAGATCCATCACATGATAATGACAGTATGAAAATGCATAAAAACTGTAAATGAAAAGTAGTAAATAAAGTTGTACATAAAGCAATAAATAAAGCAAAAAAATAAGCACACATAGCACATAACACCCCCGTAAACACAAATCAAACAAGCGCTAGGAAGAACCCACAAAAAGAACCAGAAGCCCTGGTTGCAATATAAGGGTCCCCAGCAGAGTCGTCAAGCTGTCGCTCCCCTGAAAAGACACCCGGTTAGATAGGGTACAGACGCGAAAGGTTGGCGAAAGGAGAAGATGAAGGTGAAGTGAATAGAGTCGCCAGCTAGGCATTTTTATCCCGAAGGAAAGGTAATGTTGTATAAACCTAGAAAAGATGGATAAGATGGTTGCGAACCAGAGAAATTGAGAAAGGGGGTTGGTTACAACCTGGGAAGGTATTAGCACCTAGATTGTCTGTCGTACTCGACGGGATCCACGCTTGAAAGTTTGTGTTTAAAAGGGATAGTGTATGTGCTATCTGTGTGCAAAAACTGGAAAAGAACGTACAAGTGTCAGTGTAAGAAAAGGTGAAATGCTCAGGAACTGAGGCTTAAAAGAGAATGCTGGAAGAGGGGGAAGACATATAAACTTTTGTTCGATAACAGTTAAGTTATGCCTACCTATCCTCTCGTGCAATGAGGAAGTCAGAACACCGTAGTTCGACTCAAAGAGACTGAAAGATAAAATTGACTGATGAACTGCTTGCTTGCCTATGCTCAAGTGTATGACTCGTCTGGCTCGAGTGCTAACTGTCTTGCATTAGACGGAAGAAGCGAGTTCTCGTTTGTGAGTGAGGATGATGAGAAAAGAATCCTGAAGGAGACGATTATTGTTTGTTTTTTGTGTTTTCAATCTTTTATTGCTTTTTGTGTTTGTCATAAGTTAATGAGCTTAAGCCTAAACCAAGGGTAAGTAAACTCATTATATCCTCCATTTGATTAGGGATAATGAGAATACCTTAAGTATGAGATAAACATCTCAACTTAATTACCATGATGATGTAGGATTAATATCATTAACCTACTTGTGATTAGTTATATGTTTTTGAGTTTTTGTTTAGTGTTAAGTAATGAGTTTAAGCCATAATCAAGGATTAGTGAACTCATTACACCATCCTAATAGAAGGATAATAGATGAGCACACTTAAGCTGAGGAAGATACCTCAACTTAATCCATGATTAGGGATTAACCTCATGACAAAACAAGCCTTTATTAAATGGATTTTAATTAAGGGATGAGATTAAGAAGTGGATTTTAAGTTTGTAAGACAACTTGAGGGGGACTTGTCCATTAAACACTAGGGTTAGTCCTTCTTAACCAATAAAGGAAGAATTAGAACCCTAATGCAAGGCCCAAGTTACAAGTTAATGTCTTGGTGATTATTAGATGGATTGATTAAGAGGTTTAAACAAATTAAGGGTTTAACACTTAGGATTAAAGTTATACACTCCATCCTAAGAGAAGGATGCATGCATAACCCTAATTCCAAAGTCCTAAAGCCTTAAAGGTTTAGTCCCTAATGATGAGATAAGGAGAGAGACACAAAAAAGACTCAAAGGTAAAGGCTAAAGGGGGACTAATTACAACCCTAATTATTATCATGCTTGGATGTTCCTATGGTTTGTGAGGCTTAAAAAAGATCTTCAGAGAAGCCACCAATGGAAGAAGCAGATGAAAGGAGGAAGAAACAGATGAATAAGTTACTTACTTCACTGAAGAAGATAAGTAACTTAAAGAAAGAAGGTGAGAGATGAACATGAATGAGTAAGCTCACTCTAAGACAATGGAAAATGCAGCAAGGATGCATATGAAGAAGATGAAGAGAAATGAGAAGTGAAGGCAAATTCACTTCTCAAGTTAACTTACCACCTGAAAATGTTAGCACAAGATGCATAAGGAAAGAAATAGCATGTGAATGGGCCAATTCCAAAACCAGAAGCAACTACATGATTCAAATGATGCTATGACATGATGCAAAAGCATACCAAGTGTTATGAATGTTCATATAAGATATTGGATGCAAATGAAGCATGCTTTGAAGTATGAAAACACATGTATGTTTATGAAATGAAATGTATGCAAAGCATAGCAAATGTATGAATAAATGACCAAGCAATGTTAAAGCAATGTCTTAATATGTCTAAGATGGCATACAAGTGCTTAGAATGTCATGGCAAGTTCATATGTTCATGCAATGCAATGTAAGATGCAAGTATGGATGCAAAATTAGGGTTACATGAAAGGATGAGATGCAAATGACCAAAACAAAAGAAAATAACATGATAAAAATTTGCAAATAAACTCAAAGGAACCCTAACCCCATATGATATCATACCCCAAAGGAGAAGGTCTAACTCTTAACCTAAAAGAAGTTATGGTTTTTCTAAGTTAACTAGGGTTTTTGGGTACCTTAAGAGAAAAAATGCAAATCAATTTGAAAATGAAAGATAAATTCATGACAAAAATACCCTAGAAACTACATGTTATTTAGAAAACAATTCAAAAAGAATCATTGTCAAACCCTTCATGGTTAGGCAGAAAAGAATTTTCAAAGTTAGGGTTCTAAAAAGGGGATTTTATGAACCCTAAATTCAAGAAAAATGTCAAAATTGGATCAATACCAAAAATAAATTTTTATGAATGGTTTGAAAATGTTTATAAATGTCCTAAGATGCATTGTGAATTTTTTTGGAATTCTTAGAAACCTAAATGGTATTTTAATTAATTAATTTCCATTAATTAGTTAAAATAAACATTTAAATATTTTTAAAATGATTTTTTAATGCAAAAAATAAAAATAAAAATGTTTTTGATTGAAGAAAAATATTTGGAATTAAAATGCAGAAGGAAATATTTCTATGATTTTTCTAAGTATTTTAAATAAAATGACAAAAAAAATGCAATTTAAATGAAAATAAAATGAAATTTAATGAAAGTATGAGGATCCAAAGGCTGTGGTTTAAAGCTGAGAAAAAGGTGTTGACTGGCGAGCAGATCAAAGGTCCAGATTCAAACTGGCTTAATCCTAATTAATTAATTAATTAATTAATCACAATTATAACTAAATGGACACATCCTGGTCCTTCATCACACGCGGGAAACACTGATCCATCGCTCCTCATTCAAACTCACGCTAACCCTAATTAAAAGCCTAATTAATCTCAGGTGGCCAGAGAAGACTTTCGGTCGTCTTCTCCGGCGAGCTCCTCCCCTGAGCTTCCTCAAAACACCACCCCAGGCTCTCAAACTCTTCAGAATCAATCCTTACACATCATAGAACTCAAATCCAGCAACAAAAACAATTTTTCATACATCAAAATGAAGAATCGAAGAAGAACATTTTTAGGTCAAAACTTTCAGAAGTTCTTGAAATCCTTAATATGCAACCATTTTCAAAAATAAAGACATCAGCATGATCAGCACATCACATAGATTCATTCAGGGACTTAAAATTTCATTTCTGGAAAAAAAATTCTTGAGGTTACCGGAGATTGAGCTTTCTCAGTTTGGCACTTTCTGGACCTCTCTCTTGTGCAAATGGCCTCCACTTGATCCCCTAATGCTATTGCAATGCTTTGAAAGGGTTTATAATGGCTGGATTGAGAGGTTTCACCCCAACTGGTCTGAAATCGTGTTTTGTGTTTGTGGAGTTTTAGGCTTGTTTGATGGTTGGGAAATGTTCTACTAATGACGGTGAGTTGAATGGTGAAGTTTGTTTGAGGTTTGAGTGGCTGGACAGAGTGTTTCGAAAGTTTGAAGCTTGAAGGTGATTTTTTGAAATTTGGCTTACTGATGATTCAGGCTTGTGTGTCTTGTGTTATGGCTTGCTTTTGGTCCATATAACATAACCCTATTGGACAGAGAGTGGTTGTGGCTGCAACTGATTGGTATGGGTCCATTTGCAAAAAGTCAACAAATTGTGTACTTGAGGTATGGGCTCATGTAGCAGATGTTCTATGGCATGTCCTGGTTCAGCATTGATTAAGGAGAGCCATGGGATTGAGATTATGCAGCTGGATGGCTTGGAGGGAAAGATCTCATAGGTTTTGCAAGTGTTATGTGATTTTCCCCTTTTGAGAAATCTTGTGATGCAAGCCATAGAAACTTGTGATTCCTTGGGCAATTTTGATCACAATGCAATGTATTATGTTTGTATGATTGTTAGAGAGTGATTAGAGGTCACAAAATGACTTGGTATGTGAAATTGCAAAAAATCCTCTTTGGTGTGAAAGTGAAAATTATAGGATTTTTGCCAACTTTGCAAGTCCATAACTTGAGTTCTATAATGAATTAGAACATGTTCTTGTACTTTTTGAAAAGGGAATGATCCAATCTACAACTTTCATGACCAAGAATTTTTCATTTGAAGCATTTTTGGTTGAGAAAGAGGAGGTTGAAAAACTTTCCCAAAATGGAAACTTTCCATTACAAGTCATTTCCATTTTTGGCAACTTTTGGCTTAGCTCAAATGTCTTCAATTTTGTGAACTTCCAAGCAATTAAATGATCAAATAAATATCATATAACTTCAATTTGATGAAAATATCACTTTGGTTCCATTGTTGGGGGCCTCAGATGCCCTGATTTTGCTCTGACTTGCTCAAGAAGTTACCCAGTGAACAAATGACTTCCACAATGAATTTATTCATCAAACTTGGTACACATGATCCTTATAACATATTGAGACTATTAGAAACAAGAATGACCAATAAAATTGGAGTTATGGCCTCTGAAACCAAAACCCTAATTTCAGGTCATCTGTGTAGTGAAACCTTAGCCCTGCTTCCATGCCTTGCCAGTTCTTGTGGTTTCTTGACTTCATTGATCTTTGAGGGATATAACATGATAATAGAACACACATGGAACCTCTTGGAATGATTGGAGACCTTTGGAGTGGCTCAGATGGATCCTTGGATTGCTCAGATCACAAACCCTAAATGCAGATGAACTTGAACTATGTAGATGAATCAAAAATGAAATATGATGATATGCTTATACTTATGCAAAGATGAAAAGATCACAATCCATGATGTGAATTTAGTGAGGGGAAATTTGGGGTGTTTACACTAATCATCCACTCAGATAATGATGAGGACTTGTCTCCCCCTGAAGAGGGTAAACTGTAGAAGAAAAGGAAACTTGTCAAAGATTTTGATACTACTGGCCAACTTTCATCAAAGGTGGATAGAGTTTTGGAAAAGAAATATGTTCCTAGTGATGTCGAAAAATAATCCCTTGGGGCTATGTCGAAGTCGACCACTGGCCATAATGAAAGTAATAACTCCATCCCTGGTGTCGAGGACACTCAGGTAACCAAAATTTAAATTCTTTACATTTGAATTCTCTGGCCTATTGATTCTTGGACTTATCCATCATGTCGCTCCCACCAAATGAGGCTAGGTCAAGAGGGTTACAGACGCGAACGGTCGGCGAAAGGAGGAGAGAACACACAAGGGTGGACTCAAAAGAAAAGAGTCGCCAGCTAGGCATTTTTATCCCGAAGGAAAGGTAATGTTGCATAAACCTGGAAAGATATGGATAAGACGGTCGCGAACCAGAGAAACTGAGAAAGGGGGTTGGTTACAACCTGGGAAGGTATTAGCACCCAGATTGTCCGCCGTACTCAACGGGAT
Source organism: Lathyrus aphaca (assembly GCA_963966055.1). Taxonomy (NCBI): domain Eukaryota; kingdom Viridiplantae; phylum Streptophyta; class Magnoliopsida; order Fabales; family Fabaceae; genus Lathyrus; species Lathyrus aphaca. The sequence goes on from OZ014520.1 coordinate 183,314,203, forward strand.
CCACGCTTAAAAGATTTGTGTTTTAAAGGGGTAGTGTTAGTGCTACTTTGTGTATCAAAGCTGGAAAGAATGCAGGTGTCAGTGCTGGAAGAAAGTGAAGTGAAATATGTGAAGTGTCAATGTAAGAAAATAATGTGAAGCTCAAGACTATGAGGCTTAAAGAATAATGTTGGAAGGAGGGGGAATATACAAAGACTTTTGTTCGATAACTGTTAAGTTATGCCTATGTATCCTCTCGTACAATGAGGAAGTCAGAACACCGTAGTTCGACTCAAAGAGACTGAAAGGTGTATTGACTTGTGAACTGCCTACTTGCCTATTGTCTTGCATTAGATGGAAGAAGCAAGTTCTCGTTTATGAGTGAATGAGGTGAGAAAAGAATCCCGAAGGAGACGATTATTGTTTGTTTTTGTGTTTTCAATCTTTTATTGCTTTTTGGTGTTTGTCATAAGTTAATGAGCTTAAGTATAAACCAATGGGTTAGTAAACTCATCACATCTTCCCTCTGATTAGGGGTAATGAGAATACCTTAAGCATGAGGTAAACACCCCACACTTAATCACCATGATGTAAGATTAAGATCATTAACCTACTTGCATTTATTTAGATATTTTTGGAGGTTTTTTTTAGTGTTAAGTAATGAGTCTAAGCCATAATCAAGGATTTAATGGACCCATTACACCATCCTAATAGAAGGATAATAGATGAGAACATTTAAGCTGAGGAAGGCTCCTCAACTTAATCCATGATTAGGGATTAAACTCATGACAAAACAAGCCTTTATTAAAGTGGATTTAGTTAATGGTAAGATTAAGAAGTGGATTTTAGGGTTTGTAAGACAACTTGAGGGGGATTTGTCCATTAACACTAGGGTTAGTCCTTCTTAACCAATTAAGGAAGAATTAGAACCCTAATGCAAGGCCCAAGTTACAAGCTTGATGTCTTAGTGATTATTAGGTGGATTGATTAAAGGTTTTAAACACATTAAGGGTTTAACACCTAGGATTAAAGTTATACACTCCATCCTAATAGAAGGATGCATGCATAAGCTTAATCACAAAGCCTTAAAACCTTTAAGGTTTAGTCCTTGATTATGAGGTGAGAAGAGAAGACTCAAAGATGACACAAAAGGTAAAACTAATGGGGGACTAATCAAACCCTAATTGTTATCATGCTTGGGTGTTCCTAGGGTTTATGAGGCTTGCAGGAGATCTTCAGGAAAAGCCACCAAGGAAGGAGCAGATGAAAGGAGGAGAAGCAAAAGAATCAAGTCAACTTACTTCACTTAAGAAGATAAGTTGCTTGAAGAAAGAAAGTGAAGAAGGAACATGAATGATCAATCTAACTCTAATACAAAATTAAAATGCAGAAATGATGCATACTAAAGATGAGAAGAGATTATGAGAAGTGAAGGCAAATTCACTTCTCAATGACTTACCACCTGAAAAGTTAGTAACAAGAAATGAAATGCAATGAAAATGAGATGAAATGCAATGATGCAAACCAAAACCATAAGCATAAACATGATGCTAATGATATTAAGAGATAATGCAAACACATGTCAAGAGTTGTGGATGATGATACACGGATGAGGATGCAAATGAAGCATGTTTTGAACCATGAAAGTTTATGAAATGGAATGAATGCACAACATGGCAAATGAATGAATAAATGATCAAACATGATTATAATATGTCCTAATATGTCTTATATGTCATGTTGATGAATAAAATGTCATGGCAAGTTCTTGAATGCAAGCATATGAAAGATGGATGCAAATGAAGGCAAGAATTAGGGTTTATATACAATATGCAATGCAAAATTCAAAATCAGAAGCAAATGACATGATAAAAAAATGAAAATGGGATCAAAGGAACCCTAACCCTACAAAAGTTCATTGCCCAAAGGAGGGGACCTAGCTCTTAACCTAATGGGGGTTATGATTTTCTCAAGTTGGCTAGGGTTTTAAGGCACTTCAAAAGGAAAAATTCACATCAAATTGAAAATGAAAGATAAATTCAAACCAATTTTACCCTAGAAACTACATGACATGAGGAATGCAATGCAAAAAGAATCAACATCAAACTCTTCATGGTTAGGCAGAATGAATTTTTCTAAGTTAGAACAAAAATATTGCCTTTTAAGAATTTTAATTCCAAAGAAAAATGTCAAAATACATCAAGAACCAAAAAGAAATTTGTTTGAAGAGTTTGATAATGTTTCTAAATACATCAAAATGCAATGTGAACTTTTTTGTGATTTTTAGAAACCAAAATGCTATTTTAATTAGTTAATTCTCATTAACTAATTAAAATAAACATTTAAATATTTTTAAAATACGAAAATTATGCAAAAAATAAAAATAAAATTATTTTCAGAAAGAGAAAAATATTTTAAGATATGATGCAAAAAATGAGATTTTTTAGAAATGATTTGCTATTTTTAATAAAATGAACAAATTAAATGAAAAGAAAATGAATTAAAAATTAAATAAAGGAAAGTATGCCAAAGGGAGGGTTCAGATTGATTCTGGGCCTGAAAAGTTTGACCTGGCGCGCATCTGGACGGCCCAGGTTCAAACCTTCCTAAACCTAATTAATTTTTTAATTAATCCTGATTAATTGCTAATGAGAAGATCTGATCCACACAAACACGCGCGGGAAGGCCCATATGACGGCTCACATTCAAACGAAACCCTAATCACAATTAAAAGCCCTAATGACTTTCAGGTGGCCGGAAATGACCTCCGGTCATCTTCTCCGACCATTTCTCCCTTGAGAAAACCCTATCTCACTCCCCAGGCTACGAAAATGAAAACTCTCTGGCCAGAAATGAATCCCACACCACACTGAATCAAAATCCCCAAACAAAAACCATGTTTCATTCATCAACAATGCAAATCGAAGCAAAAAAAATTTAGATCAGAAACTTTCAGACAACTCAAACACACTCAATATTCCACCATTTTGAAAAGTAAATACATCAGAGTCATCAACACATCATAGAGATTCGATTGAGAACTTAAAAACAAGGTTCTGAGAAAAAAGTTCTTGAGCTATACCTGAGATGGAACCTTCTGGTTCTGGGCTTTCTGGCCTTTCCTTTGCTGCAAATCCACTCCTTTGAATCCCATGATGATGAAATGAGGCTTAGAAAGCTTTAAGAATGGCTGGTTTGAATGTTTCAGTTCTGATATAGCAGAAATGGAGGTTTGTGTGTGTGATGTTTCAGGCTGTTTTGAGGGTTGATTCTTGTTCTATGTATGATATATGATTTGTTGGTGAAAGAAAAATGGAAGTTTGATGGCTGGTTTGGGAGAATCGAAGAAGGGAAGGATTTTTGCAAGTTTGTGAATGCTGGTTGTGTGTGTGTTCTGAGCCTACTTCCTTCTTGTTTTATGACCTTTAAGCAATCCATAAGCAATCCCAACAATCTAGGAGGGCAGGTATGCACTATGGGAATGGTATGGGGTGATTGGCCAAAAAGTCAAGAATTATGTACTATAAGTATGGGCCATGGAAGAGGAGATTTCTGTGTTTGGATTGCCTCAGCCAGCTTCAAGGAAGGCCCTTGGATGAATTGATGTGATCTGAAATGGATGAAGGGTGAGATGCCATAGGTTTTGCCTTTTTGCAACTTGTTGCATTTTGTGATTTTTGGTCATGGACATGTGACATTCCTTGCTGAATTCTTGTTGTGAAGTGTTACATGATGTTATGGTAATGCCTTGGGATCAGTTAGAGACCATACAAATCCTTGGGAATCACTTTTGCAAGAATTCCCCCTTTTAAACTTCATGAAAAATGGCTTATGATTACTTGGAATCCAAGGCATGAAAGTGAGAAATTCTTTGGGAAAATCTGAATTATGGCCCATGAATGATGTTTGTGTGATGATTAGAAGCTGATTTGAAGTCACATTTGGCTTTGGCAAGTGTTTTTGCAAGTTTCCCTCTTTGGTGCATAAGTGAAATTTCATGGTTTTTCCCAACTTTGCAAGGCCATAACTTTTGATCTAAAATGAATTAGAATGAGTTCTTGTACTTTTTGAAAATGGGAGGATCCAATCTACAACTTTCATGACCAAAGATTTTTCATTTGAAGCATTTTTGAATCAAAAAGAGGAGGTTGAAAAACTTTCCCAAAATGGCAAGTTTGCATTACAAGTCACTTTCCCAAAATGGCAACTTTGCAAATGGCTTGAAATTCTTCAATTTTGTGAACTTCTAACATATTCTAAGATCAAATAAAGACCATACACATTCAAAATGATGGAGAATACCCCTTGGTTGGGTGATTGGGGACCTCAGATGCCCTGATTTTGCACTGACTTGCTCAAGAAGTCATCTTGTGATCAGATGCCTTCCCCTTTGAATTTCTTCATGAAAATTGATATGCATGATCCTCATATCATATAGATACCAATAGAAACAAGAATGACCAAAAAATTCGGAGTTATGGCCTCTGAAATCAAAACCCTAATTTTAGGTCATCTGTGCAGTTAAGCTTGCTTCCATGCCTTTCCCAGTTCTTGTGATTTTCTGACTTCCTTGACCTAGGGAGGATATAATATGATGATTGAACATTCATGGGCCCTTTTGAAATGATTGAACCCCTTTGGAGTGTGTAAACACCCCAAATTTGCCCTCACCCATTCACACCATGGCTTGTGATCTCCTCATATGCATAAACTCAATCACAGCATCTCATATCACATTTTTGATTCATTGCATTGGTTCAAAGTCATATGCATCTAGGGTTTGTGATCTGAGTAATCCAAGAGCTTCTTGAGCCACTCCAAAGGTCATCAATCACTTCAAAGGGGTCCATGTATGTTCAAGCATCATATTATATCCCCTCAAAGTCAATAATGTCAAAAATCACAAGAACTGAGAGTGGCATGGAAGCAGAGCCAGGATTAACTGCACAGATGACCTAGAATTAGGGTTTTTGTTTCAAAGGCCATAACTCCAAATTTTTTGGTCATTCTTGCTTCTATTGGTCTCTATATAGTATAGGGATCATGCATATCAATTTTCATGAAGAAATTCAATGGGGAAGTCATCTGATCAAGGGTTGACTTTCTAGGCAAGTCAGTGCAAAATCAGGGCATCTGAGGCCCCCAATGACCCAACCAAAGGGTGTTCATCATCATTTTGATTATGTGTGATCTTTATTTGATCATGGAAGATGTTGGAAGTTCACAAAATTGAAGAATCTCAAGTCATTTGCAAAGTTGACTTTTTGGGAAAGTTGACTTGTAATGAAAATTGCCATTTTGGGAAACTTTTTCAACCTTCACTTTTTGATTCAAAAATGCTTCAAATGGAAAAACTTTGGTCATGAAAGTTGTAGAATGGATCATTCCCTTTTCAAAAAGTACAAGAACATGACCTAATTCATTTTGGATCAAAAGTTATGGCTTGTCAAAGTTGGCTAAAATCACATAATTTGAAGTTCTCTACCAAAGAGGCATTTTGCAAAATGGTGTGATCAAGTGTTCTAAAGGCCTAAAATGTGTACCATTTCTTCACAACATGATTACATGACCTCTAAAATCCAGAATGGGCCAAAGAACTTTGCACTTTGATGCCTTGAAACTCAAGAAATGTCAAAGGGGACAAACATGAACCAACTTGCAAAACCTATCACAAATTACAAACCACTTGCTGCATTGCCTCTAGACCTTTTTCATAGCATTCCTTGATTCAAGTTGAGCCAAAGCAAGCCAAAAAGCAAGTTGTACCATAGCCCATACCTCAAGTACAAATCAAGTTGACATTTTGGCCAAAGACCCATACCAATCACCATAGGCCACCAACAACTCTCTGACCTATCACCTTTTGATACATGGACCAAAGCCAGCATAACAAACCACACATTACAAGCTGAAACACACCACAAGCCATAGTTATCAAAATCTCTCCAACTTGCATTTTCATTCGAAACACTCTCCACAAGCTGCAAACACACAAACAAACTTCACAAACAATCTCAACATGCTTCACTGATCACAAACCACCCATCACCATAGCCTGAAACTCACTGAAATCAAAATACGATTTCCACCCCCCGGAACAGAACTTCTGTAATCTTCCAAACCAGCAATCACAAACTTCTTCCAAGTATCAAGACTTCATCAGGAGCTCAAGAGGAGTGGTTTGCACAAAGAAAGGAGGTCAGAAAGTTGCAAACTGAGAAAGCTCAAGCTCAGGTACCTCAAGAACTTTTTTTCCAGAAATGAGTTTTTAAGTTCCTAGATTGTTCCTCATACTTTGCTGATCACTCTAATGTTTTTACTTTTTGAAATGGTTGAGAAATAAACATGTATTCGTGTTCTGAAATTTTTCTGACCTAAATGCATTTTGTTTCGATTCAGTCTTAATATGAAAAATAAATGAACTTTGGTTGTTGATTCTTGCCCTATGATGTTTGGGGGTGGATTCTGGGCAGAGAGATGATGTTTTAGAGGCCTGGGGAGAAAGTTAGCAACTTTCAGGTGAGAGTCTCGCCGGAGAAGACGACCGGAAGTCTTCTCCGGCCACCTGAAAGTGTTTAGGGCTAATCAGAGTCATTAATGTAAGTTTGAATGTGGAGCGTTGGATGGGTTGACCAGGGCTGACCCGCGCGTGTTTGAGTGGCTAGGATGCACCATTAGAAACCCTAATCCATAATTAACCTAATTAATTCAGTTTAATTAAATTTAAATGAAAATTAGTTCAGTTTGAATTGGGACCATCAGATTGCGCGCGAAGTCAAACAAAATATCCCCAGAACCAATCCTGTCCCTTGGATGCGCATACTTTCATTTTTTATTCAATTTTATTTTCATTTAAATTCATTTACTTTGCTCATTTATTTAAAAATAGTAAAAATCATTGAAAATTTCTGAAAATTTTTATTCAAGCTTTTATTAATTTTCAGAAACCAAAAACATTTTTATTTTTATTTTTTGCATTAAAATTTATTTTTAAATCATTTAAAAGTTTATTTTTAATTAATTAATGAGAATTAATTAATTAAAAATACTTTTAGGTATTTAAAAATCACAAAAAAAATTCATGAAACATTTAAAATCATTTTGAAACATTGTCCAACTCTCAAACCAAATTTATTTTTTGATCTTGATGTCTTTTGATAATTTTCCATGGAATTAATTTCATTTCAAGGCATTATTTTGACCCAATCTTCAAAAATTCATTTCTGCCTAGTCTTTAAGAGTTGGACTTTGATTCTTTTTGCATTGCATCTTGTATAGCATGTAGTTTATAGGATTAAATTGGCATGAATTGATCTTTCATTTTCAATTTGTTTGACATTTTTCTTGACAAGGTGCCTTAAAACCCTAGAAATCTTAAGAAATTCATAACTTACACTAGGTTAAGAATTGGGTCCTCTCCTTTGGGCAGTGAGTTTGTGTAGGTTCAGGGTTCCCTTGGATGCATTTTCAAATTTTTATCTTGATGTTTGCTTCTGGTTTTGATTTTTTTGTTTTGTGCATTGATCATAAACCCTAATTTGGGCTTTCATTTGCATCCATCTTCCATTTGTTTGCATACCATGACTTTCCATGACATTTTGTGCATCCATTTGATTCATGATACATCTTAGGACATGTTAGAATCATGTTTGATCATTGCATCTTCCATTTTCCATGTTGTATGTCATTTGCATTTCATAACTTTTCATGTATGTTCATGGTTCTAAGCATGCCTCCCTTGCATCCATATGTTTGTATGATCATCCTCATGCCTTGTTTCATGTTTGCATCATCTCATAGCATCACTAGCACCATACTCATGCTTCTGGTTTTGTTTTGCATCATCACATTTCATCTCATTTTGCATTGCATTTCATTTCTTTTGCTAACTTTTCAGGTGGTAAGTTATTTGAGGAGTGGATTTGCCTTCACTTCTCACAATATCTTTTCATCTCTCTTATGCATCATTTCTGCATTTGTGAATGTGTTTGGATTGAGCTTGCTCACTCTTGTTCATCTTACCTTCTTTCTTCAAGCAACTTGTCTTCTTAAGTGAAGCAAGTTGTTTTGCTTCTCTTTGCTCCTTTCATCTGCTTCTCTCCTTGGTGGTTCCTTGAAGATTTCTTTCTTAAACCTCACAAACCCTAGGAATGACCAAGCATGATAACAATTAGGTTTGATTAGTCCCCCATTTAGTTTTTACCTTTGTGTCTCTTTGAGTCTTCTCTTCTTATCTCATAATCAGGGACTAAACCCTAAAGGCTTTAAGGCTTTGTGATTAAGCTTATGCCTGCATCCTTCTATTAGGATGGAGTGTATAACTTTAATCCTAAGTGTTAAACCCTTAATGTGTTTAAATCCTTTAATCAATTCACTTAATAATCATCAAGACATCAAGCTTGTAACTTGGGCCTTGCATTAGGGTTCTAATTCTTCCTTAATTGGTTAAGAAGGACTAACCCTAGTGTTAATGGACAAGTCTCCCTCAAGTTGTCTTACAAACCATAAAACTCACTTCTTCATCTCATCATTAACTAAAATCCACTTAATAAAGGCTTTGTTTTGTCATGGGTTTAATCCCTAATCATGGATTAAGTTGAGGAGTTTTCTTCAGCTTAAACATTCTCATCTATTATCCTTCTATTAGGATGGTGTAATGAGTCTGTTTAATCCTTGATTATGGCTTAATCTCATTACTTAACACTAAACAAAAACACCAAAAATATCTAAGTAATCACAAGTAGGTTAATGATCTTAATCCTACACCATGGTGATTAAGTGTGAGATGCTGACTTCACACTTAAGGTATTCTCATTACCCCTAATCAGAGGGAAGATGTGATGAGTCTGCGAACCCATTGGTTTAGGCTTAAGCTCATTAACTTATGCCAAACTTTCAAAAGCAATAAAAGGCTGAAAACACAAAAACAAACAGTAATCGTCTCCTTCGGGATTCTTTTCTCATCACCTCCATTCACAAACGAGAACTCGCTTCTTCGGTCTAATGCAAGACAGTTTGCACCTGAGCCAGACAGGTCATACACTTGAGCATAGGCAAGTAAGCAGTTCACAAGTCAATTTATCTTTCAGTCTCTTTGGGTCGAACTACGGTGTTCTGACTTCCTCATTGCACGAGAGGATACGTAGGCATAACTTAACAGTTATCGAACAAAAGTCTCTGTACATTCCCCCTCTTTCCAGCTTTATTCTTTTAGCCTTAGTATCTTGAGCATTTCATTCTTGTTCTTACACAGACACTTCTTTTATACACTTTACACCTCTTTTACACTGACACTTGCATTCTTTCCAGCTTTTATACACAAATGCACTTACACTACCCCTTTAAAACACAAATCTTTTAAGCGTGGATCCCGTCGAGTACGGAGGACAATCTGGGTGCTAATACCTTCCCAGGTTGTAACCAACCCCCTTTCTCAGTCTCTCTGGTTCGCAACCGTCTTATCCATATCTCTCTGGGTTTATGCAGCATTACCTTTCCTTCGGGATAAAAATGCCTAGCTGGCGACTCTTTTCATTTCATCCTTTCGCTGACCGTTCGCGTCTGTACCTCATTTGAGCCAGTCTCATTTGTTGGGAGCGACAGCTTGGCGACTCTGCTGGGGATCCTTATACTGTAACCAGGGCTTCTGGTTCTTTTTGTGGGTTCCTCCTAGCGCTTGTTTGATTTGTGTTTACTGGGGTGTTATGTGCTATTTGTGTTTGTGTTTGTATATTTATTTTGTTTATTGCTTTATGTGCAGTTGTTTTATTGCTTTCTTTATAGCTTTATATACATCATACTGTCATACTGTGTTTGGCTGGATCTGGTTTTATCTTGGTGGGTGGGGTTCTATTGAGAGTTAAGGTCCTATACCTGGGACCTGAGTGACACCTAGGCTAGAGTGGTTCATGTTCTTTCCCATTCCATTTCGGTCTGGTGCGGGAATATGAAACACGGTTCAGATATGGGTTTCTTCTTGAGAACTCTGTGCTGGGGAAATAAAGAGATTTCGATGGGGACAGCCATCAAGTAAAGAAACAAGACTCTCCGGGGATTAAAGGTAAAGTCAATGATGGGGACGCCCATCGGGTTTGCAAAGTAAAGGTAAACAATGATGGGGACGGCCATCAGGTTCATAAAATAAATGATGAGGGACGGTCATCGAAGGTGAAGGACGATCACCTAGCAGGGGACGGCTGCTCTGTTGGGGATAAGGATGGGGGATGGTCATCCAAGGTGAAGGACGATCACCTGGCAGGGTACGGCTGTCGAGAATGTCGCGACATAGGACGAATGCCAGATAGAAAAGGGTCGACGATGGGGACGGCCATCGGATAGGCATGATGAAGGACAATCATCAAGAGGTGAAGGACGATCACCTAGCAGGGTACGGCTGCTCTCAGGGTTTATCATGACATATGACGAATGTCAGATAAAAAAGATCAACGATGGGGACGACCATCGGATAAAATGATGAAGGACGATAATCAAGAGGTGAAGGACGATCACCTAGCAGGGGACGGCTGCTCAAACATCGCGTCATAGGACGAATGTCGGATAGACAGGGGTTCTAATGAATAGAGACTCCGTTGGGGATGATGTTTGACGATCATCAAAAAGGTGAAGGACGATCACCTGGTGTAACACGGTGGGAGAACTGACTTTAGTTATGTTGCGGATAGCAAGAGTCGCCACTGACTTTTATTTTATCCAAAAGAAAGGCATAAAAGAACAGGAAAGACCTTTTAAAAGATTTTTGGGTCTGGGGGGTAGGTTATGTAAAGGGAAGGTGTTAGCACCCTTTACATCCATGGTTATCCATGGGCTCTTAGTTACTTAGCTCACTTTAAAATGTTTTTTGAAATGTGAAGTGTGTGAATAAAAATTTTCTTAAGTGTTTATAATGATCCATGTACGGATGCGTATAAAACCTTTGTTTTGAAAATTTGTTCGAAATGTGTGAAGTGTTTGAAATATTTTGAAGAGTGAGCAAGTATCTAAGAGGAACCTACCCTAAGTTTAAGTCTTTTCTGTTCTTGAATCCTTTAAATGGTAAGACTATCCCTATTATTAAGGAATAGGTAGTCATTACCTTGGATGTGAGGGACAAGTGAAGGGTCATCTGTTATTTAGGCAATTGTGGGGTGTATAAGCAATTCGAAGGGACTTATCATCTTTATTCGAAAGGGACAAGATCATTACGAAGGCAACATTTGAAGGGACTTGATCTTTTTATCTGTTTAGGGACTAGATGATGTGAAATGAGGGACTTTGCTTTATACACCCTACTTGACCTTTTGTTTTAGGCGACATGAGAGGTATCCTTAAGGAAGTGAGATGGCAATCAAAGATCGACTTACGTGTGTGAGTGTACATATTCATATATTTATCTTATTAAGTAAGTCATTCTAAATTAATTTTAAATCACAAACATGTTATCACTCCCTATAATTACTAACCATGGCAAGAATATTCATAAACAATAAAACAATAATAAACTACGACTATTACAAGGCTTTTGCAGTTACATTATAATAAGAACAATTGAATAATAAATATATAATAAAATAAACAATAACTAAAGGGTTAGTGATAAAATAATTATAAGAAGAAAAGGTTAGCACAAATATACAAAAATATATACAAGTTAAGAGAATATTTTTAAATTATATAAGCAATTTTAAAGAATTTTTTAAAAGAAAATAATATGATAAGAATAATAAACCATAGAATAATTATTTACAAAAACTATATATTAGAAAAATTAATTAAGTTTAATATTTAAAGTTAAATAAAAAAAATTAGGGTTTAGAAATTAACCTAAATATAATTAATGAATTTATATACAAAGATATACATATATATATATTAATAAACATAAAAAAAAAAAGTTTGAGAAAATAAATTACATTTTTGAAAATAGGAGATTTTAAGAAAATATTACTAATTACTTATTTTAGAAATTATTTTAATTGAATTAAATTAAAAAATAAGAAAATAATGAAAATAACAAAAAAATATAGAACAAAACACTAAAAAGATAGGACCTGGGATTTGAACCCCGGTCCCTTACCTCAATACACAACATCAAAACCAACTGTGCTACTGCGCGCGTTTGACATATAGAGGCAAGACAATCATTATATTGTAAGCTTGTAAAATCCAATGAAATTAAATCAAAAAAAAGTTGGAGGCCAGTTTCGATCCTTAGTCCTCCTGCATACCAAGTCACCTCCTTGCCATCAAGCCACATGGGCGCGTCTGGCAATTGATCAACAACAAACAATAATATATTAAACCTAATGAATATCATGAAAAACAATAAAAAGATGGTGCCTCCAGGATTCGAACTCAGGTCTCACACCATGCTGCGTATATGTCAAAACCACTAGAGCACCTGCGCGTTTGTGATAATAATATAAAACAAATGAATAAAATATAAAGATAGAAATTTGAAATTATATTTCGCGCGCAGGACTTCTTCTTCTTCCCTCAGACCTGCGAATTCACCTGCAAATATTGCTAGGAATTTTCCTGCGAATTCAGCTTCGTAGGTTTTCCTATGTTCTTCAATCATCACAAAAACTGTAAATTTTTTCAAAATTAAACACACCAACAGAATCACCACATCATTTACAACTTAAATATGTCATTGGAATTTATTTATATTAGCTAAATCATAAAACCCTAATATGGTGCTTGAAACCCTAATAATGGCATAATCCGATTCAGTCCACGAAACTCAAATTCAATTGTCCAGAAAGCTTCACCACATCAAAACAAATCAAATTAGAAGGTCAAAATCAACAAATAGCACACAAATTAATGGAATCGAAAACAAGTTATACATGACATAAAACCGATTCGGTTTGAGCAGTTTGAGGTATTTTAGATGATGTGAATGATGCAATGATGTTCAATGATCATCAAGGAAGGGATTGGTGCCCTTAGTTCACCTGAAAAGCCATGAAATTTCAGAATCCGAATTTGAAAAAAATTGATGAATTTGAAAATTTGAAAGTTGTTTTTGAGGTAGCCAATTCGTGTCTTCTGCATTAGGTTATGTTGTCTACTTATAGTAGAATCAAATTAGGTCAAGAGACTTGATTGTTGTATGAATTTTTTGATTGAAAAAGATTGAAAAATATTAGAACTTAAACTTCAAATATTTGTGAATTCAACCTTTCTATTTCAAGCCAATCTTCATCAATTATGAGTCAATCCAATATAAATCATCTTTATGACTTTCTAGAACAAGAAAATATTTTAAATCTTCACATTTGATATTTTATTTAAATTTAAAATGATTTTTAATATAAAAAATCATAATAAATAAATTAAATAAAATAAAATTATGAAAATAACAAATAATTTTCGTGCATGATGTATTTGTATGGATTGGGTCATCACATGGCAAGCCCATTTAGAAAAATTTGGTTTTAAACCTCCATTTGCTTCATAAACCAACCAAAAATTCCCCACCTTTGCAAGGGCACACATCCTTCAATTTTAATGCTATGAGGGTGTTCTTGGACATTTTGGAAAGCTTGAAGAGTACTCTAACCAACTCCATTGGTTTCATGTCCATATCATTTACCATTCTCAAGTTATGCCCTTTTGAAGTTGTTGACTTTTTGTTGACTTTTAAAAGGACCTATAATGTCTTAGCTCATACCTTCCAATGAAGCATTTTTGGGCTTGGCTTGTGAGACACAAAGTTGTAGAGAATTCAATTTCCTTAAACATGAGATTTGGATGGGAAAAATGTGATGAAGCATGTGAAAGTTATGGCTGGTCAAAGTTCAGTTGACTTTTCCTGAGGAAACCCTAATTTAGAAACTTCTGATTCTTGATGATCTGAGATATCCTTGATGAATCATGATCAAACCTTGATCAAATGATGAATTTTACTTCATATACTTGATGTTGGCAAAAAATCATGAAGTTTGACTTTGGTTTGACCACAGTTGACCTCAGTTTGACTTTTTAACTGCTTTGACTGATTTTGACTTATCTGATCATTTGACTGAGCAAACCTTTGAGAAAAGTTCTGAAATTTTTCATGGGGATTCTTAAACACATATAAGATGTTATGAAGCTCACTTGAAGCCTTGGAAGTCCATTTAGCATGATTAAAGTCAAAACCCTAGTTTTGGATGAACTGCTTAGGAGAATGCCTTGCCTGAGGGAATTGTCAAATCTTCTGACCCATGATGAACTTTATGAACCTTGTGAACCTTATAAGATGTCTTGTGAACATTGTGAACCTCATAAGGTGTCTTGTAAACCTTGTGAACCTCATAAAGTTTCTTTTAAACTTCATGAACCTCATGAAAGGTATTGTGAACCTTGTGAACCTCATAAAGTATCTTGTAAACTTCATGAACCTCATGAAAGGTCTTGTGAACCTTGTGAACCTCATAAAGTGTCTTGTAAACTTCATGAACCTCATGAAAGGTCTTGTGAACCTTGTGAACCTTCTTATCACACAAAGTCTTGTATTGTGAGGGAAAATTTTGGGGTGCAACAGCTGCCCCTGTTCAATTCTCTGAAACTTGAGGGGTTAAATTGGTATATTTGCCAGTCGTGACCTGGAAGGTTGAAGGGGATTGAACAAAAAATCCCAAAAATTTGCACTCACCGGTGCGCAGAGTAATACTGGTGACTAGTTGAATATGCTTGAGTGGGCTTAAAGATGCCACTTGGAGAAAAGTTCTTCAAATATGTCTCTTGGAGGATAAAGCAGTCCAAAATATGAAGATAAAATGATAACTTTCAGGAGGATAAACAACGTCCTGAGGTAATGATATGCTTTCAGGAGGATAAACAACGTCCTGAGGTGATGATATGCTTTCAGAAGGATAAACAACGTTCTGAGGGATAAGTATAACTTTTGGGAGGATAAACAACGGCCCAATAGTTATGATATGCTTTCAGGAGGATAAACAACGTCCCGAGGAAATGGTGTAACCTTTGGGAAGATAAACAATGGCCCAAGGTCAAGATAGCTTTCAGGAAGATAAACAACGTCCCGAGGAAATGATATGCTTTCAGGAGGATAAACAACGTCCTGAGGAAATGATATGCTTTCAGGAGGATAAACAACGTCCTGAGGTAATGAAGTAACCTTTGGGAAGATAAACAACGGCCCAATAGTCATGGTATGCTTTCAGGAGGATAAACAACGTTCTGAGGAAATGGTAACTTTTGGGAAGATAAACAACGGCCCAAAGTCACAAGTTGTTGATGAAGTCTGTCTGCTGGAGAATTAATCTGAAAAACAAGATTATAACATTCTGTATGATAATATTAGCTTATGTATAATATGATTCATTTGAGTAATGTATTATGTATTTATGTATATGTATGATATGATGTATGTATGAATCATGCAGCCTGAAGCGTCTGGATATCTTCGTATAACAACTGCTGGCCTGGGAAAATAAATCCCGATTTGTTGCTGAAGAATATGAGGAACTTGTTCCCGTCTTGTATACATAACCTCCCATCTTCGTTCGATAGTAGGGTATACATAACCTCCCGTCTTCGTTCGTCGTACTCCCATTGGAAAAATAAATTCCTGACTATCCGTATGAGGATAAAAGAGATGGATATAAATTCCAGGGGAGATGTGACTTGAAGTACTTATGAAGATGGATTTGCCCTACTGGGGATTTGTATCTGTCTTGTAGGGATGAACCGGTGAAGCTTAGTTGAAATCCTTCCCTCGTTCGTCCTTAGTAAATATTATTACTGCATTTTCATGCATTTCTGGTAAACATCAATCATATTAAGCATTTATGCATTTCTGGTAAACATCAATCATATTCAAAAGCATACATACATTCAAACACAACCAATGGACGTTTCGCTTATGTAAATAGGGTAAAAGTAAATCTGGATTTAAAGATGGAATTTTATTTATATCAAAAAGTGACCTATACATAGGTAGGTTTGTACAAGGAGACAGAAATCCTAGTAAGAGGAATTCGTCGTAAAATTTTTTACAAAACAAAGAAAATCAGCTATGTGGGAAATAATCCTATTAAGTTTCAATTCTACTATTGCCATTATCTTCAAGTATCTCATCTTCTACTGTCGAGACGGAAACGATTGAATTGAGCTTTATCTGTTCAAGCTTGAGTAAGTAGTATAACTGGTTGTAGTTTCATGGGTGATCCAAACGAGACATAGTCATACGCTTTAATCCCTAACTTTTGCCTGGATTTCCCTTTTAGGTTTTCAATCCACCGGGATACCCCTTTTTGCCCAAGCCGCCCTTTCAGGTTTTTGACTTGCCGGGTGTACATTTTTTATATATATCCCTAATTTTTGCCCGAACCCTTTTGGTTCGCCGGGATGCCCTCATTTTTGCCTAGGCCAGTCAACCTAGCGGGTCTCTTTTTATGCGTAGTATTTTTTAACTATGTCTGCGTTTACAGGTTGTGGGAAGTCTTCACCATCCATAGTAGTAAGTATCATGGCACCTCCCGAGAATACTATTTTGACTACAAATGGTCCTTCATATGTAGGAGTCCACTTGCCCCTAGGATCACCCTGTGGTAATATGATACGCTTGATTACCAAGTCACCAGCCTGATATACCTTTGGCTTAACCTTCTTGTTAAAACCTTTGATCATTCGTTTCTGGTACATCTGGCCATGACAAACTGCTGCTAACCTCTTCTCATCAATCAAATTTATCTGGTCAAGTCGAGTCTGAATCCACTCATCTTCATCCAAGCCTGCATCCTTCATAATTCTTAAGGAGGGAATCTGAACTTCAATGGGCAGAACTGCTTCCATACGATAAACTAAGGAGAATGGGGTTGCCCCTGTTGAAGTACGTATTGTAGTGCGATAACCATGAAGAGCAAATGGTAACATCTCATGCCAATCCTTGTAAGTAACAGTCATTTTCTGTACAATCTTCTTAATGTTCTTGTTAGCAGCTTCTACTGCCCCATTCATCTTTGGACGATACGGAGAAGAGTTGTGATGCTTAATCTTGAACTGCGTGCAGAGATCAGTAATCATAGTGTTGTTTAGATTAGAGCCATTGTCAGTAATAATCCTTTCAGGGATGCCATACCTACATATGAGATTATTCTTGATGAATCGAGCCACCACATTCTTAGTAACAGATGCAAATGAAGCTGCCTCTACCCACTTTGTGAAGTAATCAATAGCAACCAGGATGAAACGATGCCCATTAGAAGCAGTAGGTTTGATCTCACCAATCATATCAATGCCCCACATGGCAAAAGGCCAAGGAGCAGTCAACACATTCAATGGTGAGTGAGGTATATGGACTTTATGAGCATAAATTTGACACTTGTGACATGTTCTAGAATGTTGGTAGCAATCAGCTTCCATGGTAGACCAATAGTATCCTGCTCTCAATATCTTCTTTTCCATGGTATGACCACTAGAATGAGTGCCAAATATCCCATCACGCATATCTTCCATAATCTTAGTTGCTTCTTTCTTATCCACACAACGAAGCAAGGTTGAATCATGATTGCGCTTGTACAAAATCCCATTACTCAAAAAGAACTTAGCAGAAAACCTTCTTAGAAACTTCCTATCTTTGACAGATGTCCCCTCAGGGAACTCCTGAGCTTCAAGATATCTTTTCACCTCATAGAACCAAGGCTTTTCTTCTGCTTCTTCAGTGTCAATCTCATTGCAGTATGCAGGCTTCTCAAATCTATCAATAGTAATCTTAGGAGCTTCATTATCCCAGCTGATCTCAAACATGGATGCCATGGTGGCTAAGGCATCTGCCAACTGATTCTCTCTTCGTGGAATATGTCCAAAGGTAATCTCTTTAAAATGTGGGATTAAAGACAACACATGCTCTCTGTAAGGAATGAGATTATCATGATTAGTATCCCAATCTCCTTTGATTTGACTAACTACCAGGGCTGAATCTCCATACACATCAAGGAACTGTATCTTTATGTCAATAGCAGTTTTAATACCCAGGATACATGCCTCATACTCAGCCATGTTATTGGTACAATAGAAACAAAGTCTGGCAGTAATCGGGGTATGACAACCTTCAGGGGAACTAATCACAACACCAACACCATTACCAAGTGCATTAGATGCTCCATCAAAAACCATAGTCCATCGGGATCCTTGTTCAGGTCCGTCATATTGTCCAGGTTCATTAGTAATAATCATAATGTCTTCATCAGGGAACTCAAAACTCATTGACTGGTAATCATCCACTGCTTGATGAGCCAAATGATCAGCAACAACACTTCCTTTGATGGCCTTCTGAGTAGTATACTATATGTCATATTCTATCAAGATCATTTGCCATCTTGCTATTCTTCCGGAGAGAGCAGGTTTCTCAAATATGTACTTGATTGGATCCATCTTCGAAATCAATAAGGTAGTATGAGTCAACATATACTGTCTTAGTCGGCGAGCAGCCCATGCCAAAGCGCAACAAGTTTTCTCGAGCAGTGAGTATCTTGTTTCACAGTCGGTAAACTTTTTGCTAAGGTAGTATATTGCCTGCTCTTTTCGACCAGACTCGTCATGTTGCCCCAACACACACCCCATTGAGTTGTCTAACACTGTTAAGTACATAATCAAGGGTCTTCCATCAACTGGTGGCATCAAAATTGGTGGTTCTAGCAGATACTTCTTGATTTCATCAAATGCAGTCTGGCACTCATCATTCCATTCCATTACCTGATCTTTCTTCAACAATTTGAAAATTGGCTCACAGGTAGCTGTTAATTGGGAAATAAATCTTGCAATGTAATTCAATCGTCCCAAGAAACCTCTAACTTCCTTCTTAGTACGAGGAGATGGCATCTCTCGTATAGCTTTCACTTTTGCAGGATCCACTTCAATACCTTTTCCACTGACAATGAAACCCGAGAGCTTACCAGATCTAACTCCAAAAGTACACTTGTTTGGGTTCAATCTTAACTTGTATTTCTTCAACCTCTCAAACAACCTATGCATATGATCAAGATGTTGTTCTTCATTCTGGGACCTGGCTATCATATCATCCACATATACCTCTATCTCATGATGAATCATATCATGAAATAAAGCCACCATAGCACGCTGATATGTTGCCCCCGCATTCTTCAAACCAAATGGCATCACCTTATAGCAAAAGGTACCCCACTGTGTAACAAATGTTGTCTTCTCCATATCTTCAGGTGCCATCTTGATTTGATTGTAACCAGAGAAACCATCCATGAAAGAGAATACTTTGTGCTGAGCAGTGTTGTCTACCAGAACATCAATATGAGGAAGTGGAAAGTCATCTTTGGGGCTGGATTTGTTCAAATCTCTGTAGTCTACACACATACGTACCTTACCATCTTTCTTAGGAACTGGTACCACATTTGCAACCCATTGAGGATAAGAAGTCACAGCTAAAAACCCTGCATCAAACTGTTTCATCACCTCTGCTTTAATCTTCTCTGACATTTCAGGACGCATACGACGAACCTTCTGCTTCTTTGGACGACAATCTTCTTTTACTGGTAAACGGTGAACCACAATATCTGTATCCAACCCTGGCATATCTTCGTAGGACCAAGCAAAGATCTCCACATAGTCACGTAACATCTGAATCAACCTGTTCTTGACACTATCCTCCAATTCAGCCCCTATCTTGACCTCTTTCATGTTTTCTTCAGTTCCCGGATTCACAACTTCGACTGGCTCTTCATGTGGTTGTATAGATTTCTCTTCTTGTTGTAACAACCTAGCAAGCTCTACAGGTACTTCACAATTGTCCTCATTTCCATCTTCAGCTTGATAGATCGGATTCTCGAAATTATAATTGGCAATAGTAGAACTGCTATCAACAGGATCCAGAGTGGATGAAGATCTGCATTTTAGTGATGTGGGTGTGTGTAAGAACACATAGCTGATGAAACAAAAATAAAAGAAAAGAAAGACAAGGAACACAATATTTACGAAAACGAAACGTCCACTGATTTTTATTGAATGAAGTATGCAAATGAAATGACATCCTGTAACAAGCATACCATTGTGCCCCGGGTAAGGCACAAGGCTTAAGAGTTCAATTGTTCCAGAAATTACAAACTTTAAAAGTAACAACACAGTAATAGTATTTACTCCTGACTAAAGGAGATAGGAATAACATCTTCAGCCCTCCAGTTATTGAGTCCAGCACCCACAGTAGGAAAAATCCAAGCATCCAAGTTGTAGTCTTCATCATAGTCACCCACAACATTGATTTGATTCTTCATAATCCCCTGATTGGTGATACGAACAGCACGAGCACGACGAACAGCCTTCTGGGACTCTGCAGTGAAACCCAAACCAAATTTGTCAGACTTGTACGGAATATCAGGAAGCTGACCCCAAATAGTACAACCACCTTCATCCACCACAGCTCTAACATCTTTCAGGGAGGCCATTGTAGGAGGTACTCTTGTGACCACAGGAACTTTCTTGACAACAGGAGGAGCTTCATAATCATTAACAATCCAAGGAACCACTTCAAATGTATGACACAGAGTTTCAACGTATTCACCTTCCACTTCAAGATACTTGAAGGTGTTCACATGGCTAATCATATACCCTTCCTCTCCGTAGACAGTAACAACTTTCCCTTCTACCGGATATCTTAGCTTCTAATGTAATGTAGATGTTACAGCACCTTCCCCATGGATCCAGGGACGCCCAAGCAAACAAGAATACGATGGACGAATATCCATTACATAGAATGTAGCATTGAAAACCTGAGAACCAACTTTGATTGGGAGATCAATTTCTCCATGCACCACTCTTCTCGAGCCATCAAAAGCCTTCACCACTATGTTACTGGGTTTCAGCACAGCATCTTCAGGACTCAGCTTATTCAGGACTTCTTTGGGCAACACATTCAGAGAGGAACCATTGTCTATTAATACATGTGACAGGGTAGTGCCCCTGCATTCAATTGAGATATGTAGAGCCCTGTTATGATCCCTCTTGGCAAGAGTCAAATCAGCATCAGAGAAACCTAACCCATTATCATAGGTCAAGTGTGCAACACAATTTTCAAACTGGTCAACAGAAATTTCATTTGGTACATGAGCAGTCTTCAGAAATTTAATCAAGGCCTTGGCATGAGCCTCAGAGCACAACAATAAAGACAACATAGAAATCTTGGAGGGAGTATGCCCCAATTGATCAACGATGTCATAATCACTCTTGAGAATGATTTTCAATACTTCATCCATTTGCTTAGAAAGATCATCAGCAGCTGTCACATCAGTTGGTATAGGTTCAATAACAGGACCTTTGCCCCGAGCATCAGTGGTGGAGGTAGCAGCTGGAGTAACTGCATTCTTGCAGGTAACTGGAGGAGAGTGTAAACACCCCAAATTTGCCCTCACCCATTCACACCATGGCTTGTGATCATTTCATAAACATAAACTCAATCATAGCATCTCATATCACATTTTTGATTCACTGCATAGATTCAAAGTCATCTGCATCTAGGGTTTGTGATTTGAGCAATCCAAGAGCTTCTTGAGCCACTCCAAAGGTCATCAATCACTTCAAAGGGGTCCATGTATGTTCAAACATCATATTATATCCTCTCAAAGTCAAGAATGCCAAAAATCACAAGAACTGAGAATAGCATGGAAGCAGAGCCAGGTTTAACTTCACAGATGACCTAAAATTAGGGTTTTGGTTTCAGAGGCCATAACTCCAAATTTTTTGGTCATTCTTGTTTCTATTGGTCTCTATATGGTATAGGGAGTATGCATATAAATTTTCATGAAAAAATTCCATGGGGAAGTCATCTGATCAAGAGTTGACTTTTCAAGCAAGTCAGTGCAAAATCAGGGCATCTGAGGCCCCCAATGACCCAACCAAAGGGTGTTCTTCATCATTTTTATTGTATATGATCTTTATTTGATCATAGAATATGTTAGAAGTTCACAAAATTGAATAATTTCAAGTCTTTTGTAAAGTTGACTTTTTGGGAAAGTTTGACTTTTAATGAAATTGCCATTTTGGGAAAACTTTTTTCAACCCTTGCTTTTTGATTCAAAAAAGCTTCAAATGGAAAAACTTTGGTCATGAAAGTTGTAGAATGGATCATTCCCTTTTCCAAAAGTACAAGAACATGACCTAATTCATTTTGGATCAAAAGTTATGGCTTGTCAAAGTTGGCAAAAATCACAAAATTTCAAAGTTTCTACCAAAGAGGCAAAGTTGCAAATTCACTTCTCAAGGCAAATTAAGTCATCAAATGGACCTCTAAACTTTACAACATGATCATACAACATTTAAAAATCAGAATGGGCCAAGGGATCATTCATTTTTGTGGCCTATGGATCAAGATTTTTCATAAGAAGCAAAAGTGAACCAACTTGCAAAACTCATCATAGTTTATCATCCACTTGCTTGCTAGCTTGCTGAACCATCCTAGGCATCTCCCCACATCATGCTGCGCAGGACACACCCTTTGTCCTTGGCTAGAAAGTAGCCCATACCTCTCTTACACAACTTTGACATTTTGGCAACTTGAGCCATACCTATCAATAAAGAACACATCACTTCTTCTGACCAATCACAGTTGTCTATACAAGCCAAAAGCAAGCCAAAGCAACAAGAACACAAGCCTGAAACACTCCATAACACAGCATTCTCATTTTCACCTCATCTTGCAAGAGCATTCGAAACTCATCACACAAGCCTCAAACTCATAAACAAACTTCACAAACAATCTCACCATGCTTCACTGAACACAAACCAACCCTTAAAACAGCCTGAAAGCCATTGAATCAAAAACACGATCACCACCTGCCATTGAACAGAACTCTTGTCATCTCTCAAACCAGCCATTGCAAACTTCAAACAAGCATTGCAAGCTTCTCAGGGGGATCATTGGAGGGGATTTGAGCCAAAGAAACAGCCAGAAAGCTCCTGAATCAAAAGCTTCAGTTCAGGTAGTCATCTCAAAACTTTTTTCCAGAAGCATGTTTTTAAGTTCTTAAAAGCTTCTATGCACTCTCCTGATCATGGATATGTGTTTACTTTTGAAAATGGTTGAGAAACCAGGATGTATGAATGCTCTGAAAATTTTTGCCCTAAAAATGTTTTGATTCGATTTGGCTGATTGATGAATGAAAAATGATGTTTGATTGGGGGGTTTGATTCGTTTTTGAATGGGGATGAGTTCTGGGCAGTTAGATTTTGTTTTCATTGCGTGTAGAGAGAGTTAGGAGTTTGATCTTGTCGGAGAAGACGACCAGAACAGTGTTCCGGTCGCCTGAAAGTCATTAGGGCATAATTAATTAGGGCTAATCATAATTACGTGAGTTTGAATCTCAGCCCTTGGATGTGGCGCCAAGTCAAACGCGCGCGTTCCCAGTTCAAATGCCAGCCATTGATTCTGATTACCACCCATTTAATTAGTTTTTATTTTCATTTTAATTCAATTGTTTTCTCCATTTTATTTAAAATAGCAAAACAATTTTAAAAATTCTGAAAATTTTTGTATAAACTTTTATTAATTTTCAGAAACCAAAAACATTTTTATTTTTATTTTTTGCATTAAAAAATATTTTTAAATCATTTAAAATGAAGCAAGTTACTTTGCTTCTCTCTGCTCCTTTCATCTGCTTCCTGGTGGTTCCTCTGAAGATTTCTTTCTTAAACCTCACAAACCTTAGGAACAACCAAGCATGGCAATGATTAGGGTTTTGATTAGTCTCCCCACTTAGTTTTACCTTTGTGTCTCTTTGAGTCTTCTCTCCTCATCTCATAATCAGGGAATAAATCCTAAAGTCTTTAAGGCTTTATGATTAAGCTTATGCCTGCATCCTTCTATTAGGATGGAGTGTATAACTTTAATCCTAAGTGTTAAACCCTTAATGTGTTTAACTCCTTTAATCAATCCATTTAATAATCATCAAGACATCAAGCTTGTAACTTGGGCCTTGCATTAGGGTTCTAATTCTTCCTTAATTGGTTAAGAAGGACTAACCCTAGTGTTAATGGACAAGTCCTCCTCAAGTTGTCTTACAAACCCTAAAAATCACTTCTTCATCTTATCATTAACTAAAATCCACTTAATAAAGGCTTTGTTTTGTCATGAGTTTAATCCCTAATCATGGATTAAGTTGAGGAGTTTTCCTCAACTTAAACATTCTCATCTATTATCCTTCTATTAGGATGGTGTAATGAGTCTGTTTAATCCCTGATTATGGCTTAACCTCATTACTTAACACTAAACAAAAACAACAAAAAACATCTAACTAATCACAAGTAGGATAATGATCTTAATCCTACACCATGGTGATTAAGTGTGAGAAGCTGACTTCACACTTAAGGTATTCTCATTACCCCTAATCAGAGGGAAGATGTGATGATTTTACTAAATCCATTGGTTTAGACTTAAACTCATTAACTTATGACAAAATCCAAAAGCAATAAAAGACTGAAAACTCAAAAACAAACAATAATCGTCTCCTCTGGGATTCTTTTCTCATCTCATTCACTCATAAACGATAACTTGCTTCTTCCGTCTAATGCAAGACAGTTTGCACCTGAGCCAGACAGGTCATACACTTGAGCATAGACAAGTAAGCAGTTCACAAGTCAACTCATCTTTCAGTCTCTTTGGGTCGAACTACGGTGTTCTGACTTCCTCATTGCACGAGAGGATACGTAGGCATAACTTAACGGTTATCGAAAAAAAGTCTCTGTATATTCCCCCTCTTTCAGCTTCATTCTTTCAGCCTCATATTCTTGAGCATTTCATTCTTGTTCCTGCACTGACACTGTATATATCACACTATTGCACTTCTCTTACACTGACACCTGTACATCTCCTCCAGCCGTTATACACAAAATTGCACTGATACTACCCCTTTAAAACACAAATCTTTTAAGCGTGGATCCCGTCGGGTACGACGGACAATCTGGGTGCTAATACCTTCCCAGGTTGTAACCAACCCCCTTTCTCAGTCTCTCTGGTTCGCAACCGTCTTATCCATATCTTTCTAGGTCTATGCAGCATTGCCTTTCCTCCGGGATAAAAATGCCTAGCTGGCGACTCTATTCATTTCTTTTGAGTTCACTCCTGTGTGTTCTCATTTCATCCTTTCGCCGACCGTTCGCGTCTGTACCTCATTCGAGCCCAGTCTCGTCTGGTGGGAGCGACAGCTTGGCGACTATTCTGGGGACCCTTATACTGTAACCAGGGCTTCTGGTTCTTTTTGTGGGTTCCTCCTAGCGCTTGTTTGATTTGTGTTTACTGGGGTGTTATGTGCTAATTGTGTTTATATAGTTGCTTTTATTGCTTTATGCACAGTTTTGTTTACTGCTTTCTTTATAGCTTTACATATATCATACTGTCATACTGTTCTGGCTGGATCTGGTTTTGTTGCTTTGGTGGGTGGGGTTCTATTGAGAGTTAAGGTCCTATACCTGGGACCTGAGTGACACCTAGGCTAGAGTGGTTCATGTTCTTTCCCATTCCATTTCGGTCTGGTGCGGGAATATGAAACACGGTTCAGATATGGGTTTCTTCTTGAGAACTCTGTGCTACAGATTTCCTGTAGTGCTAGGGCTATCTGGGAAGCCTGCTAAGTCTGGATGACCTTTATTATGACCTTCAGAAACTGAGGTGAATTAGAGGAGGATCTTTTATGGTTATTGTAAACACTGTACCTCCGGGTTAGAAGTGTTTACACTTCTCATAACTGATCCAAGTCTGAGGATCCTTGTTTTAGAACACCACCTGTGACGGGGTTGGGCTGTTTACAGGTTTGCAGGTACCCTTGACCTCAGCATACCCTGTTACTTTGTTTGGATTAAGAATACTCCATTTTGGGACAGTTCTTGTGATTTTAACCCTGGACATGTGACTCTTTGTTTGAGTCCCCCACCTTGGTTACTGGACTTATGAACCTCCATCTGGATTTCTTGAACCATACATGGACTTATATCAAGGCAGTAATCAGATCCGGCTTGGTCACAAACCCTTGCATATCATTTGCATACATCATCATTGCATCATTTAACATTTGCTTATTTGTTTTTCAGGGTGTCCATACTATATTTTGGTTTGGTTTTGACCCCTTTATCTGCATAGACCTACCTGCTTCAGCTACTGTTATCACCAGCATCTGCCTGTCAGTGGCCCGTCTTCAGTGTTATTCTCCATCATCAGCATCTGTCTCAGCTCTTCTTCAGCAACATGGCACCCAAGAAGAGCAATATCTCCTACCATTTCTTTCAGCCTGAGCTAGCTGACATCAGGAAGATCCATACCTTGATTACTCCAGACCATATACCACTATTCAGAGAACACTATGGAGGCATCCTTGATGTGGTTATGGATTTGGACCCTTCCCAGAGGAGCTTGATTCATACTTGCCTGCAGTTCTATGATCCCCCTATGAGGTGCTTCACTTTTCAGGATTTTCAGTTGGGGCCTTTATTAGAGGAGTATTCATCATTGGTTGGTGTACCTATCAGGGGTGGAGTCCCCTTCAACCCTGAGATGACTTTTCCAAGTAATGAAGAAGTGGCAAGGGCATTGTATCTGGAACCCTCTCTGATTGGACAAAACATGACTACCAAGGCTGGAATCTCTGGCCTACACTTGGATTTCTTGACTTCCCAGGCTATCCTGAAGGCCTCCTCAGGATAATGGAAGGCAGTCTGTGCATTGTTAGCCCTCAGCATATATGGGGTTATACTTTTTGCAGATGAGCCTAAGTTTGTTAGCAAGAGTGCCATTCACCTTTTCATTCTGAGGAACCCAGTGCCCACCTTACTGGGAGATTTCTACTACTCTGTTCACCAAAGGAATGAAAAGCAGAGAGGAAGATTGGTGAGGTGCTGTGCTCCCCTGTTCCATACCTGGCTGCTCAAGCACTTGCCCAAGACTGATGCATTCTTGAATCCTCACCAGCCAAAGAATTGGGCTAGAAGACTCATTGCTTTGACCTCAGCTGACATCAGGTGGTGCACTCAAAGCACCAAGGGCAGGGACATCATTACCAGTTGTGGGCAGTTCCCCAATGTACCCCTGACAGGAGTGAAGGGTTGCATCAACTACAACCCTCTGCTATTCAAAAGACAATTGGGCTATGCATTGGTCCATCCTCCTAGAGCACAAGATTTGGCTGAGACCCTTTATTGTGAGATTAAGCCTAATCTGGCTATTGTCAGGCAAGCATCCTGGGCTTGGGACAATGTTCAGACCAAGGGAGTAACCATTCTTGGAAGGTGCAACAATGTGGCCTCAGCTCAGTACTATGAGTGGTCTCATGCCAGGGCACAAATTTCTGGGATGCCCTTCACCATTGAGGATGCACCAGGGCCATCCACAACACCACCTCCTGCCACTGTCAGCTTAGAGGAGTTTGAGAAATTGAAAGAGAGAAATGAGAATCTGACTCAGGCTCTACAGAAGACCCTCTGGGAGAGGAGTGATGGTCGGCTGGACATTGAAAGGTTGGAAAAGCTAAAGGTGGAGCATTTAGCTAGGATTGAGAAGTCAGAGGACTACATTAAGAAGTCAAGGGCTGGAGAACAGATTTTGAAGAACGCCTGTAAGGAGGCTCAGTTCCAAAAGGCCAGGACTGATTTGTATCTGAAAGAGAGTCAAGCTAGGTGGGTCAGGATCACCGAAGCTCGCACTCAGCAAGACAAGAGGACACAAGACAAGATTAAGCAGTTGGAGGCTAGTGCAAAAGAGCAATAGGAAGCCCTGCTAGCAGCCCAGAGAGAGATCTCAGAGTTGAAGATTAAAGTTGGTGTAAAGAGGTCAAAGGACCAGAGTCGACACAAGAAGCTAACTGCAGCTGTTACTACCAGGAATCTCCTTATCAGGAACCTTACAGAGCGTCCAGCTGATCCTGTGACTGAGGCACTTCTAAAGGAAGTTCAGGAGGATGAGTTTGGTCTTGGTGTCTGACTTTTGCTTGTTCTTGCTTTCATTTCATTGTACTTTTCCCTTTTATGTTGTATTTGGACCCCTCAGAGGGCATGTATTGTAAAAAACAAACTATGTATCATTTGTTGTTTGTAATATATGTGTTGGTTTGTTTTATCTGAGTTCTTTCAAGAAACATCAAAAGCATCTTCCTCAGGGGTCTGGAAAGGTCAAAACCAAGTGCCAAGCCGGATACCTTGGAAACAAATAAGCATACTGCATTGCATACTAACCTTTTGTTTTATTTTGTAGGTTTTTGTTTTGTTTGTTACTAACTCTGTTGTGGTTCAGGAACTATTGCTCGACGTCGGGTGTTCCCACTCAACCGTCCACACAGATATCCAACCCGCAATAATCTTCCGGGTATACAGATGGACCAGGTACAGTAGGATCTTACATTGGTCATGGCTCAAATGGCCAATGAAAGATTGGAAATGAGGAATCAGATGACTCAGTTTATGGAGGTGATGAATGGATTGGCACAGAGCCAAGAAAGATTAAGAGCTTTGGTAGAAAGGCAGACTCAGGAAGACCCCCATCTAGGGACTGGTGGGACAAGCAACAATGAGAGGGTTCAGCCTCATATCAACCCACCTGTATTTGGACCCCACCTTCATCCAGAGATCAATATCCCTGCTAATGCACAAGGGAATGCTACTACAGGCAGAGTACTCCAAGAAGACCCCCAGGAAGATCAGTTCACTGTGATGGGAGCTGGGGATGAGGCCTATGACAGAAGGCTAGATGAGATTGCTGAAAAATTAAGATCCTTGGAGTCTCAAAACTCTTTGGGTTTTGATGTTATGGACATGGGCTTAGTGGACGGGGTCAGGATTCCCCACAAATTTAAACCACCGTGCTTTGAGAAGTACAACGGGACTTCCTGTCCACGGACCCACTTACAATCCTTTCTGGGGAGGCTGAAGGCATACACCATGGATGAAAAGCTATGGATGTTTTATTTTGAGGATAGCTTAACAGGAGCTTCAAGGGAATGGTACTCTCATTTGACCAGAGCAACCATCAGGTGTTGGAAGGACTTGGCTGAGGCCTTCACTAGACAATACCAGTATAACTTGGATATGGCTCCCAACAGGACCCTCCTGATGGGAATGTCACAATCATCCAGAGAAATCTTCCGGGAGTACGCCCAGAGGTGGAGACAGTTGGCTGCTGCTATCCAGCCACCCATGTCGGAGAGGGAGATGGCCGACATGTTTATGAACACCCTCCAAGGAACATACATTGACAGGCTAGCTTCCTTTTCTTCTACCAGCTTTGCGGATGTAGTTATAGCTGGAGAAAGAATTGAGAGCCTATTGAAGATGGGAAAAATTTCTGACAACGGTGCAAGCTCTTCCAACAACTCAAGAAAGCCTTTTGTGGGCCCAAGAAGAACTGGTGATACTAATGCTATCCATACCAGCAGGGGCAGACCCCAATATGTTCATAGGTCTGTGGCAGCTGTCACCATTCCCGCTCCAATTCATCCACAACCGGCATACCAACCTCAGCAACAACCTCACTACCAGCAACAAGCTCAATATCCACCTCAGAGAAATTATAACAACAACAACACCAGCAACAACAATCAGCAAAGACCATTTCAATAGAGACCATCTCAGGCCAATAGGGTGATTGATCCGATCCCTATGCCCTATGCCACATTACTGCCACAACTCCTGAAACTCAACCTGGTTGAGCTAAGGACATTGGCACCTCCGGATCCTGCCAGTCTGCCCAGAAATTATGATGCCAGCGCCAGATGTGCTTTTCACTCAAATGCACCTGGCCACAGTACAGAGAAGTGCAGAGCCTTGCACATGAAAGTGCAGGATCTAGTGGATTCCAAAGCTCTAAACTTTGCACCTCCACCAAATGTCAGTAAGAACCCTATGCCAAACCACGGTGGACCCATAATCAATGCTATTGAGGAAGACAAGCCGTCTTACTTGATAACCAGTGTGGGGCAAATCCGGACACCTTTGGTAGAGATTAAAGCTCAACTCCTTAAATGCCAAATGTTCCCTGGATGTGAGCTAGGATGTGCTTATTGCAACATTTCAGTGAATGGGTGTAATAACTTGAGAGATGGCATAGATGGTCTCATCCAGAGTGGCCTGCTTCAGATCACAACATCAATTCCTACCAATCCAGCAATCTCCTTAACAACAATTCCAGAATCGTCTACAACTGCAACAACAATTGTTCCAAACAACTCTTCAATCTCATCAACAAATGCTTCATCTGTCACTTCAACTGGCCAGATATCAACAAACATCCCTTCTACAACTTCCGCACCACTTCATTCAGAACCTCCTACAACAGCAACACCCATCCATCCAACAATGTCTCCTACAACTTCAACAGCAAATGTCTCAACGCTTACAATTTATTATGATCCTGAAAATGATTCTGCCTACAACTCACAAAGCGCCACTCCTGTCAGAGCACCAGTCACAATATACTATGATCCACATACTATCATAGTCCCTTCTGCAGCTGCTATCAGTCCAGTCACTATCACAGTGCCTGGGCCAGTACCTTATGAAAGCAGTAATGTCGTCCCCTGGCATTACGGCTCCGATCTATACTGCAAAGGACAGAAAATCACTCTTGAATCATCAACTTCTTCACCACAAATATACAATGTGGGGGGAGGCGGAGGCTTCACTCGAAGCGGACGTCTCTTTGCCCCGCAAATTAAAAGACCCAATGCCGAAGCGGAAGCTGCTGCCAAGGCAAAAGGGAAGAGCATGGTGCAAGAAGAGCAAATTGCTAAAGAATCTTTGAAAACCCCTTTTGATCAAGAGGTTGATGAATTCATGAGAATCATCAAGAAAAGTGATTACAGGATAGTGGACCAGCTTCACCAGACACCTTCTAAGATCTCCATTTTATCATTGTTGATGTGCTCCAAGGCTCACCGGAATGCACTACTAAAAGTCTTGCACGCAGCTTATGTGCCAGAGGAGATTACAGTCAATCAGTTGGAAGCTGTGGTTGGAAATGTTAACGCTAGTCATGTACTAGGATTTACCAACACTGATTTGACTACGGAAGGCCGCAGTCACAACAAGGCTTTGCACATTACCATGGAGTGTAAGGGTGCAGTTCTTTCCCATGTACTGGTAGACACAGGGTCATCCCTCAATGTCTTACCTAAAAAAGCCCTTGTGAAGCTGGAGTATGAAGGATTGGCATTACGTCCCAGCAACTTAGTAGTGAGAGCCTTTGACGGTTCTAAGAGATCAGTTCTGGGAGAAATTGAGTTTCCTATAACGATTGGCCCATAAACTTTCAAAACGACCTTCTACGTGATGGACATTCAGCCGGCCTACAGCTGTTTGTTGGGTAGACCTTGGATTCACGCCGCTGGCGCAGTTACGTCTACCCTTCACCAGAAGTTAAAATTCGAGTGGGAGGGCCAAGTCGTTACTATCTGTGGAGAAGAAGATATTTTTGTTAGCCGTCTGGCTACATACAAATACATTGAGATGGATGGAGAGATCCATGAAACTATGAGTCAAGGGTTTGAGGCCTTGAACATAAATGAAGCATCCGCTGTACCTGGAACCTCAATGACATCTTATCAACAAGCCCAGAAGGTTGTTGAAGAAGGGACTGCTCAAGGCTGGGGCAAGTTGCTGCCCGTGGAGAAGAAAGAGGATAGATTTGGGTTGGGTTACAAACCAACTCAACAAGATCAAGCAGAGGCTGCTAAAGAGCCCAATTTTGTCAGTGGGGGGATGCTCACCCCCGATGCTGTGAACAATTTGGAAGACGAAGATGAAAGCAACCGCAACCTGGAGAGTTGGATCCGTCCAAAGGTCCCGGGGAGCAGTATCTCAAACTGGTCTTCCCAGGAAATTATAAGGGTTACTCCTGCAGAGTAATTATTATTTCCTGTACATTTTAAGCATGCATCAAGTCTTGCATCTTGCCCAAGATGACAAGACTCATTTTGTAATCGGGCCATCTGTAATTTTTGTGCAACAAGATTAATCAATGAAATATCAGACATCTTTTGCAAATGAGTCTTTTTTTTCTTTTTCGCTCACTGTTTTTCCATTTTTCTTTTTGTACAAAAAATAAATGGCAATGTTTTAAAAATGACAACTTTATTTCACTTTTCTAAACAAGATTAAAATCAAATCACTAAAATGAACAAATCTGAACCCTTGCAGAGAGTGCCTTCCAGACCACACCGACAACAGCACGGCTATGACTTTGTATGACTTTGACAATCCAATCAATCAAGCTGATGAAGGGGTTGAAGAAGAATATGAGCTTCCTGAAGAGCTATCCAGGTTGTTGAAACAAGAGGAAAGGGTTATCACTCCTCATCAGGAGGAGGTCGAGACGATTAATCTTGGTACAGGTGAAGATGTGAAAGAAGTTAAAATCGGGGCCTGCTTACAAGACTCAGTGAAAAGACAACTGATTGACCTGCTTCAAGAGTATGTGGACGTATTTGCTTGGTCTTATCAAGATATGCCAGGGTTGGACACCGACATTGTTATGCACAAGCTGCCTTTAAGAGAAGATTGCTCGCCGGTTAAACAGAAACTGCGCCGTACTCTCCCAGACATGGCAATGAAAATCAAAGAAGAGGTACAAAAGCAGTGGGACGCCGGGTTCCTTGCTTTGACTAGCTACCCACCGTGGGTTGCTAATATAGTACCTGTGCCTAAGAAAGACGGCAAAGTAAGAATGTGTGTTGACTACCGGGACCTGAACAGAGCCAGCCCGAAAGATGATTTCCCATTACCTCACATCGATGTATTGGTGGATAACACGACTCAGTTCTCGGTATTCTCCTTCATGGACGGATTTTCAGGGTATTATCAGATCAAGATGTCACCTGAAGACATGGAGAAGACAACCTTCATCACACCCTGGGGCACGTTCTGTTACAAGGTGATGCCATTCGGACTGAAGAATGCTGGTGCAACATATCAACGGGCTATGGTGACATTATTCCACGATATGATCCACAAAGAAATCGAATGTTATGTGGATGACATGATTGCCAAGTCCCTCACTGAAGAAGACCACCTGGTAAATCTGCTAAAACTATTCAAGCGTCTGAGGAAGTACCAGCTGAAGTTGAACCCCAACAAATGCACATTCGGGGTGCGATCTGGTAAACTGCTGGGATTCATTGTAAGCGAGAAAAGGATTGAAGTTGACCCTGATAAAGTCAAAGCTATTCAAGAGATGCCTGCACCGAAGACAGAAAAAGAAGTTCGAGGGTTCTTAGGTCGATTGAACTACATTTCACGGTTCATATCTCACCTTACAGCAACCTGTGAACCCTTGTTCAAACTACTGAGAAAAGAACAAACGGTCAGGTGGAACGAATACTGCCAGAAGGCCTTTGACAAGATCAAGGAATACTTACAAGAGCCTCCAATCCTTATGCCTCCAGTTGAAGGAAGACCTCTAATCATGTATTTGATAGTTTTAGAAGAGTCAATGGGGTGTGTGTTGGGCCAGCATGACGAGTCTGGTCGAAAATAGTATGCAATATACTACCTAAGCAAAAAGTTTACCGACTGTGAACAACGTTATTCACTGCTCGAGAAAACTTGCTGTGCTTTAGCGTGGGCTGCTCGCCGACTGAGACAGTATATGTTGACCCACACTACCTTGTTGATCTCAAAAATGGACCCAGTCAAGTATATTTTTGAGAAGCCAGCACTTACCGGACGGGTTGCAAGATGGCAAATGATTCTCACAGAATATGACATCCAGTACACATCTCAGAAAGCCATCAAGGGCAGTGTATTGTATGAATATCTTGCTGAGCAACCCATTGATGATTACCAGCCTATGAGATTTGACTTCCCTGATGAAGACATCATGTTCATAAAAGCAAAAGATCATGAAGAGCCTGTTCACACTGAAGGGCCTGACCCGGAAGAAGAATGGACTATGATGTTTGATGGGGCTGTTAACATGAATGGTCGTGGCGTTGGTGCAGTACTCATTACACCTAAGGGAGTTCACATGCCTTTCTCGGCAAAACTCACTTTCAACTGCACTAACAACGAAGCTGAATACGAAGCTTGCATTATGGGTCTTGAGGAGGCCATTGACCTCAGGATCAAGACATTGACTGTATTCGGAGATTCAGCTCTGGTAGTTAATCAAACCAACGACAAATGGTACACACACCAGGATCATCTGATACCTTACAGGGATTATACAAGGAGGTTATTGACTTTCTTTACAACAGTCAAGCTTGAGTATATCCCTCGGGACGAGAATCAGTTTGCAGATGCTCTGGCTACCATTTCGTCTATGATCAAAGTTCAAGCTGCCAACTTTGTACCTCAAATTTCAGTGTCCAGACTTGACAGACCAGCATATGTGTTCGCGGCAGATGTTGTCAAGGATGATAAGCCTTGGTTCCATGACATTAAGTGCTTCTTGGAGGATCAAACATACCCACCTGGGGCATCTTCCAATGATAAGAAGACACTAAGAAGGCTTGCTGGTAGTTTCTTCCTGAATGCTGATGGTTCCCTGTATAAGAGAAACTTTGATATGGTACTCCTCAGATGCGTTGATAGAACAGAAGCAGACTTGTTGATGCACGAAGGATCCTTTGGTACCCATGCTAGAGGGCATGCCATGGCCAAGAAATTGCTAAGATCAGGTTATTACTGGATCACAATGGATGCCGACTGTTGTGCCTATGCCAGGAAATGCCATAAATGCCAGATTTATGCGGATAAAGTGCATATGCCTCCCAATCCTTTGAATGTGATGTCTTCACCCTGGCCCTTTTCCATGTGGGGCATTGATATGATTGGCAAGATTGAACCGACTGCTTCAAACGGCCACAGATTCATCCTGGTTGCTATTGATTACTTCACCAAGTGGGTTGAAGTAGCTTCGTATGCAAACGTTACAAGACAAGTGGTAGCCCGATTTCTGAAGAGAGATATCATCTGTCGATACGGAGTTCCCGAGCGAATCATTACTGATAATGGTTCCAATTTAAACAACAAAATGATGGCAGAGCTGTGCCGGGACTTCAAGATCCAACACCACAATTCTTCTCCTTACAGGCCAAAGATGAATGGCGTTGTTGAGGCAGCAAATAAGAATATCAAGAAGATTGTGCAGAAGATGGTAGTCACCTATAAGGACTGGCATGAAATGCTACCATTCGCCTTGCATGGGTACCGTACGTCAATCAGAACATCCACTGGGGCAACACCGTATCAGCTTGTGTATGGTATGGAAGCAGTCCTACCAGTTGAAGTCGAATTACCCTCCCTACGGGTACTGATGGATGTTAAGCTGAACGAAGCAGAATGGGTCCGATCCCGATACGAACAACTGAGCCTGATTGAAGAGAAAAGATTGGCTGCAATCTGTCATGGGCAGTTGTATCAGAAAAGAATGAAGAAAGCCTTCGATCAGAAAGTCAGGCACCGAGAGTACCAAGTAGGAGATCTTGTGCTGAAAAGAATGCTTCCTCCTCATACAGACCACAGGGGCAAGTGGACTCCGAACTATGAAGGACCATTCGTAGTAAAGAAAGTTTTCTCGGGTGGAGCACTCATGCTCAGCACTATGGATGGTGAAGACTTCCCGTCCCCTGTGAATTCAGATGCAGTTAAAAAATACTTCGCATAAAATGACCCGCTGGACACAAAAACAGAATGTAAGTCCAGGCAAAAACAGGGCATCCCGGCGAGTCAAAAACAGAATAAAAGACTCGGGCAAAAATAAGGGAAAATAAACAAAAATGTACACCCGCTGAGTTGAAAAGCCGCATTGGACAACTCAGGCAAAAATGGGTATCCCGATGGATTGAAAACCCGAGAGGGCGATCCATGCAAAATAAGGGAATAAGCGAATGACTGCATTCTGAATTCATCTGTATCACTTACAACTTGGTAAGCTTCGAAAGGATCAAGCTTCTCTCAGAATCAGCCTTCTTCAGAAAGCAAGACGAGAAGAACGTCAAATGTCATACGAGTCATAGCAAAAGGGGAAGCTCCTTGAAGTGTCATCAACATTGCCAACATCTTTTGTTTCTCAATTTGTAACAATCTCCTCATTTCAGGGGATTTGTTTCTTTGACTGTATCTTGCCAATTCAGGGCACATGAATTAATAAAATCAGATTTTCAGTCATGTCTCGTACGTTTTATTTTGCAAAAAATGTCTGATGTCTCTAAAAAATGGTTGCATGAATACAGATGCTTAGCTTCAAAAAAATCTAAAAAATACATGCTTGCAGGAAATATGCTTACTCCCGGGAGTGTCTGAACTCCTATAACGGAATCTGGTAAGGGATACCTCGGGATCACTTGTGCGTTTCTCTGTCCTTTCAGGATTGCAGGTACTTAAGGCACAACATGGGGCATGAAAGCTTCATCCCAGCAAGTTGGAAAATCAACACTCAGCCTTAGCATTCAAAGTGTTTTCTCCCCAGCTGAGTTGCCACTTGTTACTTCTCCCAGCCGAGGTGCCAATCATTCTCCTTCCTCAGCCAAGTACAAAAGCCAGGGAACCACTTCCCCACAGGGTTTTAGCCTCTATCCAGAAGAGAAACGCATGAAGGAATCACAACAGAGTGACGAAAGCTTCTACAAACCCCAGCTGGGTCTCTCATTTACTGGAATAGGTCTATCATTGACCCATTTCCCCAAACAGATGCATCTCATCAGATCTACCAATGATCTCATCCCCAGCTGGGATGCCCATTTCAAACCAGATCGGCCAGAGATCTTCATAGCAACGGGATCCGAATCCCGGATTGGTATCCTTGCATAATCATAGCATTCGCATCATATTCACCCCGCAGAGCGTAGCATTCCGTCTAATACGAAGCATTATGGCAAAAATCAAACATATTGCATAATCATAAGCCATGTTATGAATTAAACACTTGTGAATATTGACAATCCATCAACGACATACAGAAAACTCCCCCAAATTCCCCAGCGATTAGTTAAAAGCTAAAACAGTTGCCTCACGTTCACAAACACCAGCATATACTCCTTGTGGCACCCGTCCGTGTCATATCCCCAACGGAAAGACCAAAGCGTCCCTTTTGCACTCACAAATACTCATATATACAATCCCTTGACATCCGTCCATGTCACTTTCCCCAGCACAGTAGCCTAAACACTTTATATGTCAGATACTTGTTTATACTATACTTCAATCCTTTCGACACTCGTCCGTGTCACTCTCCCCCAGCAGGTTAAAACACTTATCTATACACCACTCTCACTTATACAGATACCCGTCCGTATCTTGTATATACCATTTATATCCCCACAGATTCGACACTAGTCCTTGTTCTTTGTTAACCAGATGGTACTCGTCCGTATCATCATCTCGGAACATGCGTCAAGCGTTTGTTTCTACCTGATACTCGTCCGTATCATAATCTTAAGGATGCTCGTCCGCATCTTTAATCCATACACTGTGTCAAACACTTATTTCTTCTTGAATATAGACACTCGTCTGTGTCTACTATTCCCCAGAAGAGTCCCCTCAGATTCAACACTCATCCGTGTTCTCTGTTAACCAGTTGATATTCGTCCGTATCATCATCTTTGAACACGTGTCAGTATTTGTTTCTACCCGATACTCGTCTGTATCGTAGTCTTAAGGATGCTCGTCCGCATCTTTAATCTATACACAACATCAAAACACTTATACTTTTATTTCTTGGATGTGAACACTCGTCCGTGTTTACCATTCCCCAGTAGATCGCCAACAAAGTAAATTTTCTTTTCTATCTGACACTCGTCCTGTGTCATGATAAACTTTGAGAGCAGCCGTCCCCTGCTAGGTGGTCGTCCTCCACCTCTTGATGGTCGTCCTCCATCATGCTCATCCGATGGCCGTCTACATCGTTGATCTTTTCTATCCGACATTCGTCCTATGTCGTGATTTTTAGCAGCCGTCCCCTGCTAGGTGGTCGTCCTCCACCTTTTGATGATCGTCCTTCATCATTTTACCCAATGGCCGTCCCCATTGTTGATTTTGGTTATCTGACATTCGTCCTATGTCATGATAAGCCCTGAGAGCAGCCGTCCCCTGCTAGGTGGTCGTCCTCCACCTCTTGATGGTCGTCCTCCATCATGCTCATCCGATGGCCGTCCCCATCGTTGACCTTTTATCCGGCATTCGTCCTATGTCGCGATATTTTCGGTAGCCGTACCCTGCCAGGTGGTCGTCCTCCACCTTAGATGATCGTCCCTCATCTTATTCCTAACAGAGCAGCCGTCCCCTGCTAGGTGATCGTCCTTCGCCTTTGATGACCATACCTCATCATCTGTTTATTTCATTTATTCTTTAACCCGATGGCCGTCCCCGTCGTGGTCCCTTTTTCCTTTTCCTGATGATCGTCCTTCATCAGTTTAGCCCGATGGCCGTCCCCATCGTTGGTTACCCTACTTTATGAACTTGATGGCCGTCCCCATCATTTTTCATTGATCCCCAGAGAATCTTATAGCTTTACTTGATGGCCGTCCCCATCATAACCCCTTTTATCCCCAGCATGTCGGCCGTCCCCGTCATTGCTTTATTTTCCGCGCTTTTCCAGCATGTCGGTCGTCCCCGTCATTGCTCTTTCCCCAGCAGTCGTCCTCTGCTTGACGGTCGTCCTCCGTCGCCCACACTTTACGATATACTTTATTTTCTTTTACAAATATATATCCCTTTTCTTCATTCTGTGAGTGCAAATTTTGGACTGTCTTTGGTATTCAACCACAAGTTATCTTGTTTGCCTGTTAAGCCGTTGCTTACATCCTGCACAGCTAACTCATGTTTGAATAGGGGCAGCTGTAAACACCCCAAATTTGCCCTCACCCATTCACACCATGGCTTGTGATCATTTCATAAGCATAAACTCAATCATAGCATCTCATATCACATTTTTGATTCACTGCATAGATTCAAAGTCATATGCATCTAGGGTTTGTGATCTGAGCAATCCAAGAGCTTCTTGAGCCACTCCAAATGTCATCAATCACTTCAAAGGGGTCCATGTATGTTCAAACATCATATTATATCCTCTCAAAGTCAAGAATGCCAAAAATCACAAGAACTGAGAATAGCATGGAAGCAGAGCCAGGTTTAACTGCACAGATGACCTAAAATTAGGGTTTTGGTTTCAGAGGCCATAACTCCAAATTTTTTGGTCATTCTTGTTTCTATTGGTCTCTATATGGTATAGGGAGTATGCATATCAATTTTCATGAAGAAATTCCATGGGGAAGTCATCTGATCAAGAGTTGACTTTTCAAGCAAGTCAGTGCAAAATCAGGGCATCTGAGGCCCCCAATGACCCAACCAAAGGGTGTTATTCATCATTTTGATTGTATATGATCTTTATTTGATCATAGAAGATGTTAGAAGTTCACAAAATTGAAGAATTTCAAGTCTTTTGTAAAGTTGACTTTTTGGGAAAGTTTGACTTTTAATGAAATTGCCATTTTGGGAAAACTTTTTCAACCCTTGCTTTTTGATTCAAAAAAAGCTTCAAATGGAAAAACATTGGTCATGAAAGTTGTTGAATGGATCATTCCCTTTTCAAAAAGTACAAGAACATGACCTAATTCATTTTGGATCAAAAGTTATGGTTTGTCAAAGTTGGCAAAAATCACAAAATTTCAAAGTTTCTACCAAAGAGGCAAAGTTGCAAATTCACTTCTCAAGGCAAATTAAGTCATCAAATGGACCTCTAAACTTCACAACATGATCATACAACATTTAAAAATCAGAATGGGCCAAGGGATCATTCATTTTTGTGGCCTATGGATCAAGATTTTTCATAAGAAGCAAAAGTGAACCAACTTGCAAAACTCATCATAGTTTATCATCCACTTGCTTGCTAGCTTGCTGAACCATCCTAGGCATCTCCCCACATCATGCTGCGCAGGACACACCCTTTGTCCTTGGCTAGAAAGTAGCCCATACCTCTCTTACACAACTTTGACATTTTGGCAACTTGAGCCATACATATCAATAAAGCACACATCACTTCTTCTGACCAATCACAGTTGTCTATACAAGCCAAAAGCAAGCCAAAGCAACAAGAACACAAGCCTGAAACACTCCATAACACAGCATTCTCATTTTCACCTCATCTTGCAAGAGCATTCGAAACTCATCACACAAGCCTCAAACTCATAAACAAACTTCACAAACAATCTCACCATGCTTCACTGAACACAAACCAACCCTTAAAACAGCCTGAAAGCCATTGAATCAAAAACACGATCACCACCTGCCATTGAACAGAACTCTTGTCATCTCTCAAACCAGCCATTGCAAACTTCAAACAAGCATTGCAAGCTTCTCAGGGGGATCATTGGAGGGGATTTGAGCCAAAGAAACAGCCAGAAAGCTCCTGAATCAAAAGCTTCAGTTCAGGTAGTCATCTCAAAACTTTTTTCCAGAAGCATGTTTTTAAGTTCTTAAAAGCTTCTATGCACTCTCCTGATCATGAATATGTGTATACTTTTGAAAATGGTTGAGAAACCAGGATGTATGAATGCTCTGAAATTTTTTGCCCTAAAAATGTTTTGATTCGATTTGGCTGATTGATGAATGAAAAATGATGTTTGATTGGGGGGTTTGATTCGTTTTTGAATGGGGATGAGTTCTGGGCAGTTAGATTTTGTTTTCATTGCGTGTAGAGAGAGTTAGGAGTTTGATCTTGCCGGAGAAGACGACCGGAACAGTGTTCCGGTCGCCTGAAAGTCATTAGGGCATAATTAATTAGGGCTAATCATAATTACGTGAGTTTGAATCTCAGCCCTTGGATGTGGCGCCAAGTCAAACGCGCGCGTTCCCAGTTCAAATGCCAGCCATTGATTCTGATTACCACCCATTTAATTAGTTTTTATTTTCATTTTAATTCAATTGTTTTCTCCATTTTATTTAAAATAGCAAAACAATTTTAAAAATTCTGAAAATTTTTGTATAAACTTTTATTAATTTTCAGAAACCAAAAACATTTTATTTTTATTTTTTGCATTAAAAAATATTTTTAAATCATTTAAAAGTTTATTTTTAAATAATTAATGAGAATTAATTAATTAAAAATACTTTTAGGTATTTAAAAATCACCAAAAAATTCATGAAACCTTCATAATCATTTAGAAACATTGTCCAACCCTCAAACCAAATTTCTTTTTTGATCTTGATGTCTTTTGAGAATTTTTCATGGAATTAAAATCATTTCAAGGCATTATTTTGATCCAAACTTCAAAAAATCATTTCTGCCTAACCATTGAGAGTTGGACTTTGATTCTTTTTGCATTGCATTTTGTTTAGCATGTAGTTTGTGAGATTAAATTGGCATGATTTGATCTTTCATTTTTCCATTTGTTTGACATTTTTCTTGTCAAGGTACCCTAAAACCCTAACCAACTTAAGAAATTCATAACCCTCATTAGGTTAAGAGTTAGAACCCCTCCTTTGGGCAGTGAGTTTGTATAGGTTTAGGGTTCCCTTGAATGCATTTTCAATTTTTTATCATGATGTTTGCTTCTGGTTTTGGTTTTTGTCTTGTGCATTGATCATAAACCCTAATTTGGGCTTCCTTTTGCATTCATCTTGCATTTGCTTGCATACCATGACTTGCCATAGCATTTTGTGCATCCATTTGATTCATTGGACACCTTAATACATGTTAGAAGCATGTTTGATCATTGCATCTTTCATTTGACATGTTGTATGTCATTTGCATTTCATAACTTTTCATGTATGCTCATGGTTCTAAGCATGTTTCTCTTGCATTCATTTGTTCATGTGATCATCCCCATGCCTTGTTTCATGTTTGCATCATCTCATAACATCATTATCATCACATATATGCTTCTGGTTTTGGTTTGCATCATGCCATTTCAGCTCATTTTGCATTGCATTGTATTTCTTTCACTAACTTTTCAGGTGGTAAGTTACTTTGAGAAGTGAATTTGCCTTCACTTATCACAATTTCTTTTCATCTCTTTATGCATCCTTGCTGCATTTTGTTATGTGTTTGAGATTGAGCTTGCTCTTTCTTTTTCTTCTTACTTTCTCTCTTCAAGTGACTTGTCTTCTTAAATGAAGCAAGTTACTTTGCTTCTCTCTGCTCCTTTCATCTGCTTCCTGGTGGTTCCTCTGAAGATTTCTTTCTTAAACCTCACAAACCTTAGGAACAACCAAGCATGGCAATGATTAGGGTTTTGATTAGTCTCCCCACTTAGTTTTACCTTTGTGTCTCTTTGAGTCTTCTCTCCTCATCTCATAATCAGGGAATAAACCCTAAAGGCTTTAAGGGTTTATGATTAAGCTTATGCCTGCATCCTTCTATTAGGATGGAGTGTATAACTTTAATCATAAGTGTTAAACCCTTAATGTGTTTAACTCCTTTAATCAATCCATTTAATAATCATCAAGACATCAAGCTTGTAACTTGGGCCTTGCATTAGGGTTCTAATTCTTCCTTAATTGGTTAAGAAGGACTAACCCTAGTGTTAATGGACAAGTCCTCCTCAAGTTGTCTTACAAACCCTAAAAATCACTTCTTCATCTTATCATTAACTAAAATCCACTTAATAAAGGCTTTGTTTTGTCATGAGTTTAATCCCTAATCATGGATTAAGTTGAGGAGTTTTCCTCAACTTAAACATTCTCATCTATTATCCTTCTATTAGGATGGTGTAATGAGTCTG
The DNA here is from genome assembly GCA_963966055.1 of Lathyrus aphaca. Lineage (NCBI taxonomy): Eukaryota > Viridiplantae > Streptophyta > Magnoliopsida > Fabales > Fabaceae > Lathyrus > Lathyrus aphaca. The sequence goes on from OZ014520.1 coordinate 183,356,847, forward strand.
TTTAATCCCTGATTATGGATTAACCTCATTACTTAACACTAAACAAAAACAACAAAAAACATCTAACTAATCACAAGTAGGATAATGATCTTAATCCTACACCATGGTGATTAAGTGTGAGAAGCTGACTTCACACTTAAGGTATTCTCATTACCCCTAATCAGAGGGAAGATGTGATGATTTTACTAAATCCATTGGTTTAGACTTAAACTCATTAACTTATGACAAAATCCAAAAGCAATAAAAGACTGAAAACTCAAAAAACAAACAATAATCGTCTCCTCTGGGATTCTTTTCTCATCTCATTCACTCATAAACGAGAACTTGCTTCTTCCGTCTAATGCAAGACAGTTTGCACCTGAGCCAGACAGGTCATACACTTGAGCATAGACAAGTAAGCAGTTCACAAGTCAACTCATCTTTCAGTCTCTTTGGGTCGAACTACGGTGTTCTGACTTCCTCATTGCACGAGAGGATACGTAGGCATAACTTAACGGTTATCGAACAAAAGTCTTTGTATATTCCCCCTCTTTCAGCTTCATTCTTTCAGCCTCATATTCTTGAGCATTTCATTCTTGTTCCTGCACTGACACTGTATATATCACACTATTGCACTTCTCTTACACTGACACCTGTACATCTCCTCCAGCCGTTATACACAAAATTGCACTGATACTACCCCTTTAAAACACAAATCTTTTAAGCATGGATCCCGTCGGGTACGACGGACAATCTGGGTGCTAATACCTTCCCAGGTTGTAACCAACCCCCTTTCTCAGTCTCTCTGGTTCGCAACCGTCTTATCCATATCTTTCTAGGTCTATGCAGCATTGCCTTTCCTCCGGGATAAAAATGCCTAGCTGGCGACTCTATTCATTTCTTTTGAGGTCACTCCTGTGTGTTCTCATTTCATCCTTTCGCTGACCATTCGCGTCTATACCTCATTCGAGCCCAGTCTCGTCTGGTGGGAGCGACAGAGAGAAAACTCTTCCGCTTCGTGTGATCTTACTAGATCCAGCAATATTATCAACATCAACAGGCATATCAGTTAAGGGTTCCTGCTTAACACCATGGATATAAACATCAGACCCATAATGCCAAGGCACAGCTTTATCAGAAGTATACGGAATAGGAACAGGAGTGGTAATGACCATAGGAGTCACTCTAGCTTCAGCAACAATCTTCACAGGGCCTTCAGCAGTAATCTTAATTGGACCCTTATGGGTGATTTTGACAGGTCCCTTTGAAGTAATCCTTACCAGCACTTTATCAACCATATCCACCTCTTCAATCTTCTTACCTTTAGTAATATGATCCACCATACTCTCCACAGAAGGTGGAGTCCTCTCAAACACTATGGTATAGTTATTCATGAGGCGTTGAATTCCGTCCTTCAACCTCCAGCAACTATCCGGTCTATAGGTACAATAGACACAATCTTCACGACAACCTGGAAAGAACCCAGCTTGTACTAACTTCTTCTTGATAACAGACAATGGTGTAGTCAATTCTGCAACTGAAGAAATATGTGAATCTTCATCAATGGCATTGACAGTCTTCTCATGATTTGGCATGGGAGTAGTAATCATATTTGGAGTACCCGGAGGGTCAAACTCAATTTCTCCAGCCTCAATCATATCTTGAATTTTGTTCTTCAAGACCCAGCAACTATTAGTATGATGTCCCTGACAATTCGAATGATATGCACATCGTGCATTGGGATTATACCTGGGAGAGGTAACATTAGGATTCTGAGGAGCATCCTTCAAAGTGATAAGTTCAGCCTTCAACAAGTGTTGCAAGGCTTGGGCCATTGACATGTTGATCTTAGTGAACTGCCTTCTAGCTCTCTGTTGATTTCCTTGTGGCTGCTCTGGTGTTGTAGGAGTTGGGTTGGAGATATGGACTGCACTCACAGACTTATGCCTTCTATTACGATCAGGTTGACCATAAACAGCATTTGACTCTTTCTTCCCACTGGGAGGCTTCTTTGCAGCACCTGATGAAGAAGCACCCACTTGAATCTTGCCACTCCTTATACCACTTTCTACGCGCTCTCCTGTCATTATCAACTCAGTGAAGCCAGATGATGAGCTTCCAATGAGATGACTGTAAAAAGGACCATTCAACGTGCACATGAACATATCAACTAACTCCCTGTCAGTTAGAGGTGGTTGCACCCTTTCAGCCAAATCTCTCCACTTCTGAGCATACTCCTTGAAACTTTCTTTAGCACCCATGGACATGCTTTGCAGCTGCATGCGAGTGGGGGTTAAATCAGCATTGTATTGGTATTGCTTATAGAAGGCATCAGCAAGATCGTTCCAATCACGGATGTTGACACTCTCCAACTGATAGTACCATTCCAATTGAGCTCCAGATAAGCTCTCTTGGAAGAAATGGATCCACAACTTCTTATCAGCAGTATGGGGTTGGATTCTCCGGACATAAGACCTCAGATGCAGCTTGGGACAAGAGACACCATCATAAACAACAAAAGTAGGAACCTTGAAACCAATGGGTATGACTACCCCAGATATCAAACTCAGGTCTTCAAAATCCAGCCCAAAAGACTTTTGCAATTCCATAGCATCCATTCTATCCACCAGCATCTTGAACTTATCTTCATTAGGCTCATGATAGTAGTTAGCTTCAGAATCAGAGTCCCCCATTGTGTTATGGAGACTGCCTCCCTCTTTCTCAGACTCTTCAGACTCATAATCTTCAACTGGTTCTTTGGTCTTGACAGGACCTCTGAACCTTCTTCCCATGTTGATCAGGCCACCTGACCTTCTAGTCTTCTTAGTCTTCTTGGCCAGCAGTGTCTTTAATTCATCCTGCCCCTTGGACAAGTTCAGGATTAGCTCTTGGAATTGTGCATTTTTTGCCTGGAGATCCTTAACTGTTTGCTCAAGAGCCATTGCTGAAATAAACAGCGAGAAGATAAGAAACCTGTGCACAATAAACCTGTGATGCAATGATATGATAGGTGAATGCGTATGCAATGTTTTCAAGGACCGCAGGATTTAAATTTGCTTAAACAAACAAGAAGGTAAACTTTTATTAGTAATAAATTTGTTTTGCCTCTTGGGCTTACAGAAAATGAAATGAAATAAATACAAGAGATGGGGTTTTAAGTCTCCCATGGACTTTTCCTCTTTGTGTTGAGGTATGAGTTGAGATTCCGTTCCTCGTGAAGTTGCTTTGTTAGTTCCATGATTCTTTCTTGGCTTGCTTTGTAATGAGCCTCGAAGGTATCCCTTTGCTCCTTCAACTGGATCCATGATCTCTGTAAATCTTCCATGTCAGTAGGCATGTCTGGGTGAAGGATGGTATAAGAAGTATCTCCTTCAGCAACAGGTTCCATAGTAACTGGCAGGATGGCAGGATATGGCATCATGAGAGTCTGAGCACGAGATCACACCCATCTGAGGTAAACTTCCATAGGAATAGTGTACTTGGGCTCTAGAGTCTTGCTATCAACCTTGTTCACTTTTCCCCATGCTCGTATGAATCTCTGACGGTAACCTTGAATATCGTTGTCGTAGTCAAACACAATACCCTGAATCAACATGTCATGTGGGCCGTCACTCCGAGTGTAACCAAACTGTCGTAAAGCCAAAGAAGGGTTGTAAGTAATGCCTCCTCTTATGCCTAGAAGTGGCACATTAGGAAACTCCCCACAACGGTCAATGATGGTGACATTCTCCATAGATCTGGAGCACCAATGAATATCTGAATGCGAGAGTGACATGATCCTTTTGGACCACCTGAACCCTTGCTCATTCTTCATTACTGAGCGAGGAAGGTGAGAAATAAACCACCTAGAAAGCAAAGGTATGCAACACATCAAAGTTCCTCGTGCCCTTGTAGTACGGGTATGAAGAGAATGTAGGATGTCTCCAAGCAATGTAGGCACTGGATTGTGACTCAGGAATATGTTGATGGCATGAACGTCTATGAACTGATCAGGATTGGGGAACAACACTAAGCCATAAATCAGCAAGGCTAAGATCTCCTCAAAAGCATCATAGCTCATGGCCTTCAAGAACACTTGAGCCTTATCCATTAATACCTTAGCAAGAATACCCTTAACTCCGCTTCTCGTTTCTAGAACAATGTCAGACTTCTTCAGATGTAGAGCTGCAGCAATAACCTCTGGTTTAAGTTCCTTCTCCAAGCCTGAGAATGGTTTCTGATCAAGTACAGGTATACCCAGAAGTTTAGAGAACTCTTCCATTGTAGGAACCAGCTGATAGTCGGGGAATGTGAAGCAATGGTGCTTAGGATCAAAGAACTGAAACAGGACACTCATCATGTCTTCATTGAACCCTGAAGTGACTAGATCCAATAGGTGTCCATGTCTCTTGATGAACTGGGAGTGTTCAGAAACTTGAGAAACCAACTCTTTAAGCTTAGCAGGTATCCCTACAAAGTTGATCCTGATAGTGTTTCTACGAGCAGAAGCCATGACCTGCAACAAAGAACAAAGATAAATCCTTTGGTCCTTGAAATGGTTAGTGAAAATGCTATGCTTATGATGCATGATGATGTCATGATGTTATGTTCAATCACAAATATGTGGCACACACAAACAAGTCACACCATAGCCCTAGGTTTAAAGGCTTGCATGAGGTTCAAAGGTAAGTACCTTCCCCTGAAGTTTAGATGGTTCATCCTGTCCTATAAAGTAACCAGGTTCTAAGGGATCTCAATATCATTGATCCTTCACAAGGGTGGTTGTTCAGTAGGAAACTTACTTGCCAACCAAAACCCTCCAAGTTTAGGATCTCAATGAGTGTAGTATCGAGTATCAACCAACTTCAGTCTTCACCAAAGCCGGCTATCTCACTACTTTCTAAAGGCCATGATGGGATAACTAGGGTTCTAAAAGTCAGTTAGTGTATTGACAACATATGGCAGCCTCATATTATCCTCAACTTGACTTAAGGAACATAAGCACCAACCAAGAAGTCACACTAACTATGGCCACCAAATCAACCATATCGGTATACGCCGTACAGTTTCCTTGGTCTATTTCCATTTACCTAAGGTACACTAGATCCGGGTTAGGATCTTTCACACATAAGAGCCCAACAAGTAAGTATAAAGCAAACAAGGAAAACAATTTTAAAGTGATCTAATTCCTAAGGGTACCCCTCTTTAATATTAAATCCCCAGCAGAGTCGCCAGTTCTGTAACACGGTGGGAGAACTGACTTTAGTTATGTTGCGGATAGCAAGAGTCGCCACCGACTTTTATTTTATCCAAAGGAAAGGCATAAAAGAACAGGAAAGTCCTTTTAAAAGATTTTTGGGTCCGGGGGGTAGGTTATGTAAAGGGAAGGTGTTAGCACCCTTTACATCCATGGTTATCCATGGGCTCTTAGTTACTTATCTCACTTTAAAATGTTTTTTGAAATGTGAAGTGTGTGAATAAAAATTTTCTTAAGTGTTTATAATGATCCATGTACGGATGCGTATAAAACCTTTGTTTTGAAAATTTGTTCGAAATGTGTGAAGTGTTTGAAATATTTTGAAGAGTGAGCAAGTATCTAAGAGGAACCTACCCTAAGTTTAAGTCTTTTATATTCTTGAATCCTTTAAATGGTAAGACTATCCCTATTATTAAGGAATAGGTAGTCATTACCTTGGATGTGAGGGACAAGTGAAGGGTCATCTGTTATTTAGGCAACTGTGGGGTGTATAAGCAATTCGAAGGGACTTATCATCTTTATTCGAAAGGGACAAGATCATTACGAAGGAAACATTTGAAGGGACTTGATCTTTTTATCTGTTTAGGGACTAGATGATGTGAAATGAGGGACTTTGCTTTATACACCCTACTTGACCTTTTGTTTTAGGCGACATGAGAGGTATCCTTAAGGAAGTGAGATGGCAATCAAAGATCGACTTACGTGTGTGAGTGTACATATTCATATATTTATCTTATTAAGTAAGTCATTCTAAATTAATTTTAAATCACAAACATGTTATCACTCCCTATAATTACTAACCATGGCAAGAATATTCATAAACAATAAAACAATAATAAACTACGACTATTACAAGGCTTTTGCAGTTACATTATAATAAGAACAATTGAATAATAAATATATAATAAAATAAACAATAACTAAAGGGTTAGTGATAAAATAATTATAAGAAGAAAAGGTTAGCACAAATATACAAAAATATATACAAGTTAAGAGAATATTTTTAAATTATATAAGCAATTTTAAAGAATTTTTTAAAAGAAAATAATATGATAAGAATAATAAACCATAGAATAATTATTTACAAAAACTATATATTAGAAAAATTAATTAAGTTTAATATTTAAAGTTAAATAAAAAAAATTAGGGTTTAGAAATTAACCTAAATATAATTAATGAATTTATATACAAAGATATACATATATATATTAATAAACATAAAAAAAAAGTTTGAGAAAATAAATTACATTTTTGAAAATAGGAGATTTTAAGAAAATATTACTAATTACTTATTTTAGAAATTATTTTAATTAAATTAAATTAAAAAATAAGAAAATAATGAAAATAACAAAAAAATATAGAACAAAACACTAAAAAGATAGGACCTGGGATTTGAACCCCGGTCCCTTACCTCAATACACAACATCAAAACCAACTGTGCTACTGCGCGCGTTTGACATATAGAGGCAAGACAATCATTATATTGTAAGCTTGTAAAATCCAATGAAATTAAATCAAAAAAAAGTTGGAGGCCAGTTTCGATCCCTAGTCCTCCTGCATACCAAGTCACCTCCTTGCCATCAAGCCACATGGGCGCGTCTGGCAATTGATCAACAACAAACAATAATATATTAAACCTAATGAATATCATGAAAAACAATAAAAAGATGGTGCCTCCAGGATTCGAACTCAGGTCTCACACCATGCTGCGTATATGTCAAAACCACCAGAGCACCTGCGCGTTTGTGATAATAATATAAGACAAATGAATAAAATATAAAGATAGAAATTTGAAATTATATTTCGCGCGCAGGACTTCTTCTTCCCTCAGACCTGCGAATTCACCTGCAAATATTGCTAGGAATTTTCCTGCGAATTCAGCTTCGTAGGTTTTCCTATGTTCTTCAATCATCACAAAAACTGTAAATTTTTTCAAAATTAAACAAACCAACAGAATCACCACATCATTTACAACTTAACTATGTCATTGGAATTTATTTATATTAGCTAAATCATAAAACCCTAATATGGTGCTTGAAACCCTAATAATGGCATAATCCGATTCAGTCCACGAAACTCAAATTCAATTGTCCAGAAAGCTTCACCACATCAAAACAAATCAAATTAGAAGGTCAAAATCAAAAAATAGCACACAAATTAATGGTATCGAAAACAAGTTATACATGACATAAAACCGATTCGGTTTGAGCAGTTTGAGGTATTTTAGATGATGTGAATGATGCAATGATGTTCAATGATCATCAAGGAAGGGATTGGTGCCCTTAGTTCACTTGAAAAGCCACGAAATTTCAGAATCCGAATTTGAAAAAAATTGATGAATTTGAAAATTTGAAAGTTGTTTTTGAGGCAGCCAATTCGTGTCTTGTGCATTAGGTTATGCTGTCTACTTATAGTAGAATCAAATTAGGTCAAGAGACTTGATTGTTGTATGAATTTTTTGATTGAAAAAGATTGAAAAAGATTAGAACTTAAACTTCAAATATTTGTGAATTCAACCTTTATATTTCAAGCCAATCTTCATCAATTGTGAGTCAATCCAATCTAAATCATCTTTATGACTTTCTAGAACAAGAAAATATTTTAAATCTTCACATTTGATATTTTATTTAAATTTAAAATGATTTTTAATATAAAAAATCATAATAAATAAATTAAATAAAATAAAATTATGAAAATAACAAATAATTTTCGTGCATGATGTATTTGTATGGATTGGGTCATCACATGGCAAGCCCATTTAGAAAAATTTGGTTTTAAACCTCCATTTGCTTCATAAACCAACCAAAAATTTCCCACCTTTGCAAGGGAACACATCCTTCAATTTTAATGCTATGAGGGTGTTATTGGACATTTTGGAAAGATTGAAGAGTCCTCTAACCAAATCCATTAGTTTCATGTCCATATCATTTACCATTCTCAAGTTATGCCCTTTTGAAGTTGTTGACTTTTTGTTGACTTTTAAAAGGACCTATAATGTCTTAGCTCATACCTTCCAAATGAAGCATTTTTGGGCTTGGCTTGTGAGACACAAAGTTGTAGAGAATTCAATTTCATTCAACATGAGCTTTGGATGGGAAAAATGTGATGAAGCATGTGAAAGTTATGGCTGGTCAAAGTTCAGTTGACTTTTCCTGAGGAAACCCTAATTTAGAAACTTCTGATTCTTGATGATCTGAGATATCCTTGATGAATCATGATCAAACCTTGATCAAATGATGAATTTTACTTCATATACTAGATGTTGGCAAAAAATCATGAAGTTTGACTTTGGTTTGACCACAGTTGACCTCAGTTTGACTTTTTAACTACTTTGACTGATTTTGACTTATCTGATCATTTGACTGAGCAAACCTTTGAGAAAAGTTCTGAAATTTGTCATGGGGATTCTTAAACACATATAAGATGTTATGAAGCTCACTTGAAGCCTTGGAAGTCCATTTAGCCTGATTAAAGTCAAAACCCTAGTTTTGGATGCACTGCTTAGGAGAATGCCTTGCCTGAGGGAATTGTCAAATCTTCTGACCCATGATGAACTTTGTGAACCTTGTGAACCTTATAAGATGTCTTGTGAACCTTGTGAACCTCATAAGGTGTCTTGTAAACCTTGTGAACCTCATAAAGTGTCTTGTAAACTTCATGAACCTCATGAAAGGTATTGTGAACCTTGTGAACCTCATAAAGTATCTTGTAAACTTCATGAACCTCATTAAAGGTCTTGTGAACCTTGTGAACCTCATAAAGTGTCTTGTAAACTTCATGAACCTCATGAAAGGTCTTGTGAACCTTGTGAACCTTCTTAGCACACAAAGTCTTGTATTGTGAGGGCAAATTTTGGGGTGCAACACCTGGCAGGGTACGGCTGCCAGAAGTATCATGACACAGGACGAATGTCAGATAGAAAGGAAATAATTTATCAAGATTTGCCGGGAATTCTTCTGGGGAATGGTAGACATAGACGAGTGTCTAATTTCAAGGAGGCAAATACATAAGTGTCTGACACGGTGTATATATTAAAGATGCGGACGAGCACCCTTAAGACTATGATACGGACGAGTATCAGTAGAAACAAACGCTTGACGCATGTTCAGAGATGATGATACGGACGAGTACCAACTAGTTAACAAAGAACACGGACGAGTGTCGACTCTGAGGGGATTTAAGTGGTGTATGCAAGATATGGACGAGTATCTGCATGAATAAAAAGAATGGGACACACACGAGTGTTCAACCTGCTAGGGAAAGTACGACACGGACGGGTGTCAGAAGAAGTGTACTATAAACAAGTATTTGGTTTACAAAGTGTTTAGGCAACTATGCTGAGGAAGGTGACACGGACGGGTGTTAGGGAAGTGTATATATATATGTATCTGTCTGTAGAGGACGCTCGGGCGACTTTACTGGGGAATGATGACACGGACGAGTGCAAAGAGGAGCATGTATCTGTTTTTGTGAGTGCAAAGAGGATGCTTTGGCTTTCTGCTGGGGAATTTTGAGAAGTATACTGTATATTATTTGATGGGATGTCAGTATTTACAAGTGTTTGGTTTGACGCATGGCTCATGATTATGCAATATGTTTGATTTTTGCCGTAACGCTCCGTGTTAGACGGAATGCTACGCTCTGGGGGGAAATATGATGCGAATGCTATGATTATGCAAAGGATACCGATCCGGGATTCGGATCCCGTTGCTGCGGAGATCTCCGGCTGATCTTCCTGAAGTGATATCCCAGCTGGGGATGAGATCATTGGTAGATCTGATATATGACTCTGCTTGAAGAAATAGATCACTGATAGATCTATCTTGGTAATGAGGTACCCAACTGGGATCTGTAGGAGTTTTCGTCACTTTGCTATGAGATCCTCAGGAATTGCTCTTCTGGATAGAGACTGGAACTATGCGGGGAGATGGTTTCCTGTCTGACCCTTAGCTGGGGAGGAATGATCACTGGGCGATCTTCCTAGAGATTTCTGTGGGGGATTCTGTTGAGGATGATGAAGTCTGGCTACTCATCTGGGGGAGGAAGAACCTCCAGTGCTATTTGGATGATGTGCTGAGTAAATAATGATTTGGCAGCTTGCTGGGAGAAGCTTTTATGTCCCATGTTGCGCTTTGAATACCTGCAATCATGTTAAGACAAAGAAACGCACAAGTACCCCGAGGTGTCCCTTACTGGGTTTCATCAGAAGAGTTTAGACACTCCCGGGAGCAAATATATTCCCTGTAAGCATGTAATTTAGACAGACGCATCTGTACTTATGCAATCAATATCTTAAGGACATCGGACATTTTGCAAATGAAAATAAAATGTTCGAGACGGAACGTGACTGAAAATATGATTTTATTAATTTGTGCACCCTGAATGGGCAAATACAGTCAAAGAAACAGATCCCCTAAAATGAGGAGATAGTTACAAATTGAGAAACAAAAGATGGTGGCAATGTTGATGATGCTTCATGGAGCTTCCCTTTTGCTATGACCCGTATGACATTGACGTCCTTCTCATCCTGCTTTTTTGAAGAAGGCTGATTTTGACCGATGCTTGAACCTTTCGGAACTTACCACGTTGTAAGTGATACGGACGAATTCAGAATGCAGTTGTTCGCTTATTCCCTTATTTTGCGTGGATCTCCCTTTCGGGTTTTCAATCCACCGGGATACCTATTTTTTGCCTGAGCTGTCCAATGTGGCTTTTCTACTCAGTGGGTGTACACATTTTTATTTATTTTCCCTTATTTTTGCCCGAGTCTTTTATTCTGTTTTTGACTCGCCGGGATGCCCTATTTTTGCCTGGACTTACATTCTGTTTTTATGTCCAACGGGTCATTTTTATGCGAAGTATTTTTTAACTGCATCTGAATTCACAGGGGACAGGAAGTCTTCGCCATCCATAGTACTGAGCATCAGTGCCCCACCAGAGAAAACTTTCTTTACTATGTGTAGATGTTTAGAATTGGCAGAATTGTTGACCAACAAGAAGTGTTGAATTTAGTTCAGGATGTCACATCAGATGTTGTGACATTATCAAACAGAGTATAAGTAAATGAACTTAATTCAGGATGTCACACCAGATGTTGTGACATTGTATCAGTTAATGAAGTAAGTTCAGTTTACAGGATGTCACACCAGATGTTGTGACATTGTATCAGTAAATGAAGTAAGTTCAGTTTTCAGGATGTCACACCAGATGTTGTGACATCTCAAACCTGCTACCAGAATTAATTAATGATTAACAGAACTGAGTAAATTCAGGGAAGTTATCTGGAATTAATTATGGATGGATAAAACAGAAGAAGGCACATCTGTAGGGAGATTTGTTATATGACTTCAGTATAATCAGAAGAACTGAATCACCTAGAATCAAGGAAGTAACAAACCCTAATTCAAGGTGATGGCAGCATGCGTATCAGGATTGGATAAACCTACAGAAAGCCCAAAATCCAAACACCTATTTAAGCAACAGAAACTCTCAGAATAGAGTACGAAATTAAGAAGACTAAATAGGGTGTTTGTGTTTTAGTAGCAGGTTGTTATTGTGTACCACTTTATGAGCTTTTAAGCAAAAGTGTATTTGTGTCTTGATTGAAACTGTGAAGTAAGATCAAGCTGTTTTGTTTGAAGTGTGACTTCAATTTTATTAAACTTGTAAACACATCACTGTGTGATTGAGGGGGAGTGAGTTGGTACTCATATCTAAGTTGTGTCTTAGGTAGAAATTGCCTTGGGTAGATATTAAGTGAAAGATTAAACTGAGTGGTTTAAGTCTAGAATTAATATTACTTATATTGGATTTCCTTCCTGGCTTGGTAGCCCCCAGATGTAAGTGTGGTTATACACTGAACTGGGTTAACAATTTCCTGTGTTGTTTAATTTTCCTGCACTTTAAGTTTTAGTCAAGTCTTCAAGTGTTTAAACATCTCATTCGACATCACGTACCTGATCCCAGAATTTCAATTGGCATCAGAGCAGGCACCCTGCCTGTTTATACCGGGTGAGATCTAGGGACTGCAAATTCTGGAAACATGGACAGAGATGTAGGATCAGTAAATAGACCACCTATATTGGATGGATCTAATTATGACTACTGGAAGCCAAGAATGGTAGCATTCTTAAGATCACTTGACAATAGGGCCTAGAAAGTTGTCAACAAAGGATGGGAACACCCTGTCCAAGACAACAAAGATGGAGCAAAAGTGTTGAAACCTGAAGAAGAATGGAGCAAGGAGGAAGAAGATTCAGCACTTGGCAATTCCAAGGCCTTAAATGCTTTATTCAATGGCATTGATAGGAATATATTCAGACTTGTGCATCACTGTGAGCTGGCCAGAGATGTTCGGGACACTCTCAAAACAACTCATGAAGGAACATCAAAGGTGAAGATGTCAAGACTTCAACTTCTCACCACCAAGTTTGAAAACTTAAGAATGAAGGAAGATGAGACAATTCATGAGTTCTACATGAACATCTTGGCAATAGCCAATACTTCTGGTGCTTTAGGAGAAAAGATGACTGATGAAAAGCTGGTAAGAAAGATTCTTAGATCTTTACCAAAAAGATTTGACATGAAGGTCACAACAATAGAAGAAGCACAAGACATATGCACAATGAAGGTTGAAGAACTCATTGGTTCCCTTCAAACATTTGAGATGGGAATGAATGACACAATTGTAAAGAAGAACAAAAGCATAGCCTTGGTGTCAAATACTGATAAAGAAGAAGAAAATAATGAAGCAGAACCTGAAGAAAGTTTATCAGAAACCATTGCTATGCTTGGAAGATAATTCAACAAGATTCTCAGAAAGATGGATGGCAAGTTCATACCAAGTGGAAGATACTCAAACTCTTCTGAGAATAAAAGACCTTATGATGCTAATAGAAAGTCAAATTATGATGAAAAGACCAATCAAGATAAAGGGATTAAATGTCATGGATGTGAAGGATATGGACACATCAGAATTGAATGCCCTACTTATCTAAAGAAGCAGAAGAAAGGTCTTTCTGTGACCTGGTCTGATGAAGACTCAGGATGTGATTTAGAAGAAGAATCAGCAAAGCATATCACTGCTCTAGCTGGAGTATGTGATTCTGAAAGTGGATCCAGTGATGAGGAGCTGACTTTTGAAGAGCTAGAAGAATCATACAAGATGCTGGTTAAAAGGAGCATTGAAATATGCATGGAGAGTATAAAGCAGAAGAAGCAGATTGAGGCACTAAAGACTGAAAAAATAGGTGATCTAGAGATCATTGACACTTTGAAAAGTGAAGTAAGTCTTCTCAACTCCAAGTTGGAGCACATGTCCAAATCTGTTAGAATGCTGAACAATAGCTCAAACACACTGGATGTTATTCTCAACAACAATAAACATTCAGGTGATAGAACTGGACTGGGATTTAACAAAGCTAAACAGGTTGAGGCTAGCACCAGCAAAGCTACTTCAAAGTCCTTAAAGTCAAACAAGATGTCCCAACAGATGCTCCAACATCATGAAAAGAACATAAAGTCAAACATAATGTCCCAACATATGTCTCAACATCATGAAAAGAACATGATGAAAAAGAAGTATCAAAGATGGAGATGCCATTATTGTGGAAGGTTTGGTCATATCAAACCTCATTGCTACAAGTTGCATGGATATCCAAATCAGATATATCAGCAACCCCCTAAGAAGAAGATAGAGGCTACAAAGAAAATGCAGCATGGACATCAAAATCAAAGATATCAGCAACTCCCTAAGCATAAGACGGAGATAATAAAGAAAGTATGGGTACCTAAAGCTAGTCTTCATGCTAATCAAAGCTACATGTCCAAGAACAAGCTCAACAAACAACCTTGGAGCTCTAAAAATAGACATTGCACAGGACAGAGGCATCAAAGGAAACCTCAATACAAATGGTCAAAGAAGGGTGTTGCATATATTGCTCATACATCTCTAAGAGTATCAGCTAAAGAAGACTGGTACTTTGATAGTGGATGCTCAAGGCACATGACTGGATTGAAGAATCTGCTAGTAGACTTAAAGTCATATTCATCCAGATATGTAACCTTTGGAGATGGAGCTAAAGGAGAAATCAAGGGAGTTGGAACCTTGGACTGTCCAGATGTACCAAGACTAGATGATGTGCTACTGGTAAAAGGATTAACTGCTAACTTGATCAGCATAAGTCAATTATGTGATCAAGGTTACAGTGTAAACTTTACCAAAACTGAATGCATAGTGTCTAATAAAGAACAGAAGGTTGTCATGAGAGGAGTCAGATCTAAAGACAACTGTTATATGTGGGAACCTCAAGATTTCAGTCTCACTTCAACTTGCTCTTTAGCCAAAGAAGAAGAAGTGAAACTATGGCACCAAAGACTGGGTCATCTTCATTTTAGAGGTATAAAGAAAATCATATCTATGGAAGCTGTGAGAGGTATTCCTAAACTGAAGATTGATGATGGAAAAATATGTGGTGAATGTCAAATAGGCAAGCAAACCAAGATGTCCCATCCAAAGCTTCAACATCTGACAACTTCCAAAGTTTTGGAATTATTGCATATGGATCTTATGGGACCTATGCAGGTTGAGAGCCTTGGTGGTAAGAGGTATGCCTATGTGGTGGTTGATGACTTTTCAAGGTATACATGGATAAATTTTATCAAAGAAAAGTCTGATGTATTTGATGTATTCAAAGATTTATGCCAAAGAATACAAAGAGAAAAATCAAGTTGTGTGGTTAGAATAAGAATTGACCATGGAAAGGAGTTTGAGAATCAACAATTCTCAGATTTCTGTTCTTCAGAAGGAATCAATCATGAATACTCTTCACCTATTACTCCTCAACAGAATGGAATTGTTGAGAGGAAGAACAGAACTATCTAAGAATCAGCAAGAGCTATGATCCATGCTAAAATGTTACCATTGTACTTCTGGGCTGAAGCTATGAACACAGCTTGTTACATTCATAATAGAGTCACTCTAAGGAAAGGAACCTTGTCCACAATCTATGAAGTCTGGAAGGGCAGAAAACCCACATTTAAGTACTTCCATGTGTTTAGAAATAACTGCTATATTCTGGCTGATAGGGAGCAAAGAAGAAAAATGGATCCTAAAAGTGATGAAGGGATTTTTCTTGGATACTCTATAAATAGCAGAGCCTATAGAGTATTTAACTCTAGAACCAAGGTTATCATGGAGTCCATAAATGTGATAATTGATGATGCCCCTGTAGATGTTACAGATGATGTTGGAACATCTGCTGACAGTCAGACTGAAGCTGAATTAAATAGTGATCATCCTGACTTCACTCAAACTAAAGCAAGGACAGAACAATCCAGCAAACCTCCCTCCATTAGAATTCAGAAGGATCATCCCAAAGATTTAATAATTGGTGATCCCAACAGAGGTGTAAGTACTAGATCAAGAGAGGTGATTTCAAGTTCTTGTTTTGTGTCAAAAATAGAACCTAAAAACATCAAGGAAGCTCTTAATGATGAGTAATGGATTGGTGCTATGCAAGAAGAATTAGGTCAGTTCACAAGGAATGAAGTGTGGGATCTTGTTCCTAGACCTGATGACATAAATGTGATTGGCACTAAATGGGTGTATAAGAACAAGTCAAATGAGCAGGGAGTTGTTACAAAAAACAAAGCTAGACTTGTAGCTCAAGGATACACACAAATTGAAGGAGTAGATTTTGATGAAACCTTTGCACCAGTAGCAAGGCTTGAATCAATCAGACTACTTTTGGGAATTGCTAGTATTCTGAAGTTCAAGTTATTTCAAATGGATGTGAAGAGTGCCTTTCTAAATGGTTATCTTAATGAAGAAGTATATGTAGAACAGCCTAAGGGATTTGTTGATCCAAGCTGTCCAAACCATGTGTACAAACTAAGGAAGGCTCTTTATGGACTTAAGCAAGCCCCAAGAGCATGGTATGAAAGGTTGACTACTTTTCTCACAAAACAAGGATACAGAAAAGGTGGAATAGACAAAACCTTGTTTGTGAAGGATGAAGAAGGAAATGTCATGATAGCTCAAATATATGTTGATGACATTGTCTTTGGTGGGATGTCAGACAGGATGGTTAAAAATTTTGTCACTCAAATGGAATCTGAATTTGAGATGAGCCTAGTAGGAGAACTAACCTACTTTCTTGGACTACAAATCAAGCAGATGGAAGATTCAATGTTCATATCCCAAAGCAAGTATGCCAAGAACACTGTGAAGAAGTTTGGGATGGATAGTGCAAGTCATAAAAGAACTCCTGCCCCCACTCACTTAAAGCTAACAAAGGATGACAAAGGTGAGAAGGTGGACCAAAGCCTATACAGAAGCATGATTGGAAGCTTATTATATCTGACTGCTAGAAGACCAGACATAGCCTTTGCAGTTGGTGTATGTGCAAGATATCAAGCTGATCCAAAAGTTAGCCATCTAAACCAAGTCAAGAGAATTCTGAAATATGTCAATGGTACTTGTGACTATGGCATAATGTACTCCCATGGATGTGAACCAATTCTCACTGGCTTCTGTGATGCTGATTGGGCTGGAAGTGCAGATGATAGAAAGAGCACATAAGGAGGATGCTTCTTTCTAGGAAACAATTTGATATCTTGGTTCAGTAAGAAACAAAATTGTGTTTCCTTATCCACTGTTGAAGCTGAATATATTGCAGCTGGTAGCAGTTGTTCACAGTTGGTTTGGATGAAGCAAATGCTCACAGAGTACAATGTCCCACAAGATGTCATGACATTGTACTGTGACAACTTAAGTGCTATTAACATATCAAAGAATCCTATCCAACATAGCAGGACCAAGCATATTGATATCAGGCATCATTTCATCAGAGATCTTGTGGAAGAGAAAGTGATCTCATTGGAACATGTAGCCACATATCTGCAATTGGCTGATATATTTACTAAAGCCTTGGATGCTACCCAATTTGAAAACCTAAGGGGTAAATTGGGAATCTATTTATGTGAAATATAGCAGTTATGGAGATGTGCCAACATGTCATATGACATCGTGTAGCATGATCACCAGATGGCAACACCAGTCTGGTCAAGAACTCTGTGTATTCCACTCCTAAAATTTCTCCAAGTAACGACTCTTATAAAAATATCAGCTTGTTCTCAGCTATTCATCTTCTCATCATCCTCTCAAAACGAATTGCATACTCTAACTGATTTTCAGAACTCATCAAAATCATTCAAACCTAAACTCTTCATCCACCACTTTCGAAAATGTCTCAACATCAAAACCCTAACCTCTCTGAAGAAATCCTCAACCAAGAAGATGTGGTGCATGCAACCCCTATCTATGTGGTACCTATGGATTCAACTCCAATAGACGAAATCAGAGGAAGTGTTCCTCTTGCTCAAAAGCCAAGAACCCCTACTGTGAGAAGGGTAAAGGAACCTGTCTTTAGCTAAGTCAAAGGAATGCCTTCATCCTCAAACACCACTCCAAAAGCCTCTGAATATGTGGATGATTCTATAAAGGAACTGGTGAACAGGATTTTGTTTGAGCAAAGAGTTGTGAGTGGCATATCTATCCCTCTGAACACCATACCAGCTCCACAAGAAGAACAGAACAATCAAGCTAAAGAGGACACTCATGCTCAACAGGATGTCCCAATAGATGTTGAAACATCTGAGGACCAGCACAAGACCTCCACTGATGATCAAGCCTCTGTTGATCCCCTGCTGAAGAGGAGACTGCTCAACCTCCTCCTGTTGTTGACATAGAGCATGATTCTGACACAGAAATCATTGCTTCTATGGATCCTAGCATAGCCAAAAGGCTTAGGACTAGGAAAGAGAAGAAGACTGCAAGACATGCAACTCCTGAGAAGAAGCAGCCTACACCAAAGAAGGACAAAGCTAAAGTTGCTTTTGGTCCTACCAAACAATGGAGCAAAGTGAATACACAAAAGAGGAAAGCTGTCACTCCTCCAGATTCAGATGTTGAAGAGGATGTCCCAACATCTCCACCAAAGAAGAAACCAGCACCTTCAAGGTCCTCCACTGCTGTTCCAGAAGCTCCTCTGGACAACATTTCATTCCATCATGTGTCAAGTGTGAGCAGATGGAAATTTGTCTACCAAAGAAGGGTAGCACTTGAAAGAGAGCTGAGCAGCAATGCACTTGAGTGCACTGAGGTAATTGATCTCATCTCTTCTGCTGGATTATTCAAAACAGTGTCAAACTTCTCTCCTTGCTATGAGCTACTAGTCAAGGAATTTATTGTCAACCTTCAAGAGGACTGTGCTGATGGTAAGTCAGCTGATTTCAGAAAGGTGTATGTAAGAGGGAGATGTGTGGAATTCTCTCCTAGGGTTATCAACCACTATCTAGGAAGAGAATCTGATGGATCTAATGAGCTGGGAAAGACAAATAACTAGGTGTGCAAGGTCATCACTGCCAATCAGGTCAAGACTTGGCCAGTTAAAGGGAAACTTTCTGTTAGCTTGCTAACAAGAAAGTATGCAATGTTGCATAGGATTGGCACTGCAAACTGGGTCCCTACCAACCATACCTCCTCAATAGCAACTGGATTGGGCAAGTTCATATATGCTGTGGGCACCCAAACAAAGCTGGATTTTGGGGCCTATATTTTTTATCAGACATTAAAGCATGCTGGAACATCTGCAACAAAGCTGCTTATTGCCTTCCCTTCTTTGCTGTGTGGAATAATACTTAGTCAGTATCCAGGTATCCTCACTGAGAAGGACTCAATCTGCAAAAGAGAAAGTCCTCTGGCCTTCCATTATAAGCTGTTCTTAAGTCATCATGCAGCTGATGTTGAAGCTCCCTCTGGGACATCTGCTGGAACTTCAAAGGCAAAGTCTCCAATATCCAAAGCTGCTTTGATTGCTGAGCTGAAGAACACCTGTAAAGAGCTGGATGCCAGGAAGCAGAAGCTTGAGGAGATTATCCAAAGGCTTCAGATTGAAGAGAGTGCTCAGAAAGCTGCTGCTTCTGATGAGGAAACTGAAGAAGAGGAAGACATTGAATATGAGGATTCTGAGTGAAACATGTATGTGAGGAATATGTAATGTCTGCTTCAGCATTGTATTTTGATTTTGATTTTGTAATTCTCTCTGTCACTGTAAAATTTGGCCCCAATTTATGTCTAACAAGGGGGAGAAGAGAACTGAACAACAACAATGTATGATG
Source organism: Lathyrus aphaca (assembly GCA_963966055.1). Lineage (NCBI taxonomy): Eukaryota > Viridiplantae > Streptophyta > Magnoliopsida > Fabales > Fabaceae > Lathyrus > Lathyrus aphaca. The sequence continues at coordinate 183,376,243 of OZ014520.1, forward strand.
CAGCTTACTGATTAATGAAAAATGAATTTTGTTTGCTTTTGAACTAAAGATGTGTTTTTAATGAAAAATTTATGTTGCAACAAGTCTGAACACATGTAGGTTTGAGGGGGAGTAAACTCACACATGACTCAACAGAAAAGAACTGCTATACTCTGATAAAAGAAACTCTTTTGCACTCTGATAAACCAGAAAAGTATGTTAGCCAAAAATTAGCCAAAGTGGGAGTTTGTAGATGTTTAGAATTGGCAAAATTGTTGACCAACAAGAAGTGTTGAATTTAGTTCAGGATGTCACATCAGATGTTGTGACATTATCAAACAGAGTATAACTAAATGAACTTAATTCAGGATGTCACACCAGATGTTGTGACATTGTATCAGTTAATGAAGTAAGTTCAGTTTACAGGATGTCACACCAGATGTTGTGACATTGTATCAGTAAATGAAGTAAGTTCAGTTTTCAGGATGTCACACCAGATGTTGTGACATCTCAAACCTGCTACCAGAATTAATTAATGATTAACAGAACTGAGTAAATTCAGGGAAGTTATCTGAAATTAATTATGGATGGATAAAACAGAAGAAGGCACATCTGTAGGGAGATTTGTTATATGACTTCAGTATAATCAGAAGAACTGAATCACCTAGAATCAAGGAAGTAACAAACCCTAATTCAAGGTGATGGCAGCATGCGTATCAGGATTGGATAAACCTACAGAAAGCCCAAAATCCAAACACCTATTTAAGCAACAGAAACTCTCAGAATAGAGTACGAAATTAAGAAGACTAAATAGGGTGTTTGTGTTTTAGTAGCAGGTTGTTATTGTGTACCACTTTATGAGCTTTTAAGCAAAAGTGTATTTGTGTCTTGATTGAAACTGTGAAGTAAGATCAAGCTGTTTTGTTTGAAGTGTGACTTCAATTTTATTAAACTTGTAAACACATCACTGTGTGATTTAGGGGGAGTGAGTTGGTACTCATATCTAAGTTGTGTCTTAGGTAGAAATTGCCTTGGGTAGATATTAAGTGAAAGATTAAACTGAGTGGTTTAAGTCTAGAATTAATATTACTTATATTGGATTTCCTTCCTGGCTTGGTAGCCCCCAAATGTAAGTGTGGTTATACACTGAACTGGGTTAACAATTTCCTGTGTTGTTTAATTTTCCTGCACTTTAAGTTTTAGTCAAGTCTTCAAGTGTTTAAACATCTCATTCGACATCACGTAGCTGATCCTAGAATTTCAATTGGCATCAGAGCAGGCACCCTGCCTGTTTATACCGGGTGAGATCTAGGGACTGCAAATTCTGGAAACATGGACAGAGATGTAGGATCAGTAAATAGACCACCTATATTGGATGGATCTAATTATTACTACTGGAAGCCAAGAATGGTAGCATTCTTAAGATCACTTGACAATAGGGCCTAGAAAGTTGTCAACAAAGGATGGGAACACCCTGTCCAAGACAACAAAGATGGAGCAAAAGTGTTGAAACCTGAAGAAGAATGGAGCAAGGAGGAAGAAGATTCAGCACTTGGCAATTCCAAGGCCTTAAATGCTTTATTCAATGGCATTGATAGGAATATATTCAGACTTGTGCATCACTGTGAGCTGGCCAGAGATGTTCGGGACACTCTCAAAACAACTCATGAAGGAACATCAAAGGTGAAGATGTCAAGACTTCAACTTCTCACCACCAAGTTTGAAAACTTGAGAATGAAGGAAGATGAGACAATTCATGAGTTCTACATGAACATCTTGGAAATATCCAATACTTCTGGTGCTTTAGGAGAAAAGATGACTGATGAAAAGCTGGTAAGAAAGATTCTTAGATCTTTACCAAAAAGATTTGACATGAAGGTCACAGCAATAGAAGAAGCACAAGACATATGCACAATGAAGGTTGAAGAACTCTAAAGTGTATTTGTGTCTTGATTGAAACTGTGAAGTAAGATCAAGTTGTTTTGTTTGAAGTGTGACTTCAATTTTATTAAACTTGTAAACACATCACTGTGTGATTGAGGGGGAGTGAGTTGGTACTCATATCTAAGTTGTGTCTTAGGTAGAAATTGCCTTGGGTAGATATTAAGTGAAAGATTAAACTGAGTGGTTTAAGTCTAGAATTAATATTACTTATATTAGATTTCCTTCCTGGATTGGTAGCCCCCAGATGTAAGTGTGGTTATACACTGAACTGGTTTAACAATTTCCTGTGTTGTTTAATTTTCATGCACTTTAAGTTTTAGTCAAGTCTTCAAGTGTTTAAACATCTCATTCGATATCACGTACCTGATCCCAGAATTTCACTATGAATGGACCATCATAATTCGGAGTCCACTTGCCCCTGTGGTCTGTATGAGGAGGGAGGAGTCTTTTCAGCACAAGATCTCCTACTTGGTATTCTCGAAGCTTGACTTTCTAATCGAAGGCTTTCTTCATTCTTTTCTGATACAGCTGCCCATGACAAATTGCAGCCAATCTCTTCTCTTTGATCAGACTAAGTTGTTCGTACCGGGATCGGACCCATATCGCTTCATTCAGCTTGACATCCATCAATACCCGTAAAGAGGGTAACTCGACTTCAACAGGTAGGACTGCCTCCATACCATACACAAGCTGATACGGTGTTGCCCCAGTGGATGTCCTGATTGACGTTCGGTACCCATGCAAGGCAAACGGTAGCATTTCATGCCAGTCTTTGTAGGTGACCACCATCTTCTGTACAATCTTCTTGATATTCTTGTTAGCTGCCTCAACAGCGCCATTCATCTTTGGCCTGTAAGGAGAAGAATTGTGGTGTTGGATCTTGAAGTCCCGGCACAGTTCTGCCATCATTTTGTTGTTCAAGTTGGAACCATTATCAGTAATGATCCGCTCGGGGACTCCATACCGACATATGATGTCTCTCTTCAGGAATCGGGCTACCACCTGCCTGGTGACGTTTGCATACGAAGCTGCCTCAACCCACTTGGTAAAATAGTCAATGGCTACCAAGATGAATTTGTGGCCATTTGAAGCAGTCGGTTCAATCTTGCCAATCATATCGATGCCCCACATGGTAAAAGGCCAGGGTGAAGACATCACATTCAAAGGATTGGGAGGCACGTGCACTTTATCTGCATAAATCTGGCATTTATGGCATTTCCTGGCATAAGCACAACAGTCTGCGTCCATTGTGATCCAGTAATAGCCTGATCTTAGCAACGTTTTAGCCATAGCATGCCCTCCAGCATGGGTACCAAAGGATCCTTCGTGCACTTCGTGCATCAACAAGTCCGCTTCTGCCTTATCAACACATCTGAGAAGTACCATATCAAAGTTCCGCTTGTACAAGGAACCATCAGCGTTTAGGAAGAAACTCCCAGCTAGCCTTCTTAATGTCTTCTTATCATTGGAAGATGCCCCAGGTGGGTATGTTTGATCCTCCAAGAAGCACTTGATGTCATGGAACCAAGGCTTTTCATCTTTAGCAAGGTCTACTGAGAATACATATGTCGGTCTGTCAAGTCTGGACACTGAAATTTGAGGCACAAAGTTGGCAGCTTGAACTTTGATCATGGATGAAATGGTAGCCAGAGCATCTGCAAACTGATTTTCATCTCGAGGGATATACTCAAGCTTGACCGTAGTGAAAAAAGTCAATAACCTCCTTGTATGATCCCGATAAGGTATCAGATGATCTTGGTGGGTGTACCATTTGCCGTTGGTTTGATTAATTACCAGAGCTGAATCTCCGAACACAGTTAAAGTCTTGATCCTGAGGTCAATGGCTTCCTCAAGACCCATGATGCAGCTTCGTATTCAGCTTCGTTATTAGTGCAGTTAAAGGTGAGCTTTGCCGAGAAAGGCATGTGAACTCCCTTAGGTGTGATGAGTACTGCACCAACACCACGACCATTCATATAAACAGCCCCATCAAACATCATAGTCCATTCTTCCTCTGGGTTGGGCCCTTCAGTGTGAATAGGCTCTTCATGATCTCTTGCTTTTATGAACATGATGTCTTCATCAGGGAAGTCAAATCTCATAGGTTGGTAATCATCAATGGGTTGCTCAGCAAGATAATCAGACAATACACTGCCTTTGATGGCTTTTTGAGATGTGTACTGAATGTCATATTCGGTGAGAATCATTTGCCATCTTGCAACCCGTCCGGTAAGTGCTGGCTTCTCAAAAATGTACTTAACTGGGTCCATCTTGGAGATCAGTAAGGTAGTATGGGTCAGCATATACTGTCTCAGTCGGCGAGCAGCCCACGCTAAAGCACAACAAGTTTTCTCGAGCAGTGAATAACGTTGTTCACAGTCGGTAAACTTTTTGCTTAGGTAGTATATTGCATACTCTTTTCGACCAGACTCGTCATGCTGGCCCAGCACACACCCCATTGACTCTTCTAATACTGTCAAGTACATGATTAGAGGTCTTCCTACCACTGGAGGCATAAGGATTGGAGGCTCTTGTAAGTATTCCTTGATTTTGTCAAAAGCCCTTTGGCAGTCTTCGTTCCACCTGACCGTTTGTTCCTTTCTTAACAGCTTGAACAAAGGCTCACAGGTTGCAGTAAGGTTAGATATGAACCTCGAAATGTAGTTCAATCTACCTAGGAACCCCCGAACTTCTTTTTCAGTCTTCGGCGCAGGCATTTCTTGAATGGCTTTAACTTTATCAGGGTCAACTTCAATCCCTTTCTCACTTACAATAAATCCCAGCAGCTTACTGGATCGCACCCCGAATGTGCATTTGTTGGGGTTTAACTTCAATTGGTACTTCCTCAGACGCTTGAATAACTTCAACAGATTCACCAGGTGGTCTTCTTCTGTGAGGGACTTGGCAATCATGTCATCCATATAACATTCAATTTCTTTGTGGATCATGTCATGGAATAATGTTACCATAGCCCGTTGATAAGTGGCACCAGCATTCTTCAGTCCGAATGGCATCACCTTATAACAGAATGTGCCCTAGGGTGTGATGAAAGTTGTCTTCTCCATGTCTTCAGGTGACATTTTGACCTAATTGTATCCTGAAAATCCATCCATGAAGGAGAACACCGAGAACTGAGCCGTATTGTCGACCAATACATCAATGTGGGGTAAAGGGAAGTCATCTTTCGGGCTGGCTCTATTCAGATACCGGTAATCCACACACATCCTCACCTTGCCATCTTTCTTAGGCACAGGTACAATGTTAGCAACCCACGGCGGATAGCTAGTCACAGCAAGGAAACCAGCGTCCCACTGCTTTTGTACCTCTTCTTTTATCTTCATTGCCATATCCGGGCGAGTACGGCGCAACTTCTGTTTTACTGGTGGGCAGTCTTCTTTCAGTGGTAGCTTGTGCATGACAATGTCGGTGTTCAACCCTGGCATATCCTGATAAGACCAAGCGAAAACATCCACATACTCCCGAAGCATGTCAATCAGTTGCTCTTTCACTGAATCTTGCAGGCAGGCCCCGATCTTAACTTCTTTCAGGTCTTCTTCTGTACCAAGATTAACCGTTTCGACCTCCTCCTGATGAGGAGTGATAACCTTCTCCTCTTGTCTCAACAACCTAGCTAACTCTTCAGGTAGCTCATAATCTTCTTCAACCCCTTCATCAGCTTGATTGATTGGATTGTCAAAGTCATACGGAGTCATAGCAGTGTTGTTGTCGGTGCAGTCTGGAGGGCATTCTCTGCAAGGGTTTAGATTTGTTCATTTTAGTGATTAGTTTTATCTTATTTAGAAAAAGTGAAAATGAAGTTATTTATTTTTTTGAGAAAAACATTGCCATTTTGTACAAAAAGTGAAAAATGAAAAACAGTGAGCGGAAAAGAAAAGACTCATTTGCAAAAGATGTCCTGATATTCATTAATTGATCTTTGCACAAAATACAAGATGACCCGATTACAAAATGAGTCCTGACATCTTGGGCAAGACGCAGGACTTGATGCATGCTTAAAAATACAGGAAATAATAATTACTCTGCGGGAGTAACTCTTATAATTTCCTGGGAAGACCAGTTTGAGACATGGCTCCCCGGGATCCTTGGACGTATCCAGCTTTCTAGGTTGCGCTCATCTTCTGACTCATCTTCCAAGCTATTCACAGCATCCGGGGTGAGCATCCCCCCACTAATAAATTTGGGCTCCTTTGCAGCCTCTGATTGATCTTGTCGAGTTGGTCTGTAACCCAACCCGAATCGGTCCTCTTTCTTTTCCACGGGCAGCAGCTTGCCCCAGCCTTGGGCGGTACCTTCCTCAACAACCTTCCGGGCTTGCTGATATGATGTGATGGAGGTCCCAAGCACAGCAGATGTTTCATTAATATTAAGGGCCTCAAACCCTTGGCTCATGGTTTCATGGATCTCCCCATGCATTTCAATGTATTTGAAGGTAGCCAGCTGGCTAACAAAAATATCCTCCTCCCCACAAATAGTAATGACTTGGCCTTCCCACTCGAATTTTAACTTCTGGTGAAGGTTTGATGTCACGGCGCCAGCGGCGTGTATCCATGGTCTACCCAATAGACAGCTGTAGGCAGGCTGTATATCCATCACAAAGAAGGTCGTTTTGAAAACCTGTGGGCCAATCATTATTGGTAATTCTATCTCTCCCAGAACTGATCTTTTAGAACCATCAAAGGCTCTCACTACCAAGTTACTTAGGCGCAATGCCAATCCATCATGCTCCAGCTTCACAAGGGCTTTCTTGGGTAGGACATTGAGGGATGACCATGTGTCCACCAGTACGTGAGAAAGAACTGCACCCTTACACTCCAAGGTAATGTGCAAAGCCTTGTTGTGATTGCGACCTTCCATTGTCAAATTAGTGTTGGTAAATCCTAGTCCATTACTAGCGTTGACATTCCCAACCACAGCCTCTAACTGATTGACGGTGATCTCCTCCGGCACGTAAGCTGCGTGCAGGACTTTCAATAGTGCGTTCCGATGAGCCTTGGAGCACATTAGCAATGATAGTATGGAGATTTTGGAAGGTGTTTGGTGAAGCTGGTCTACCACCTTGTAATCACTTTTCTTTATGATTCTCATGAACTCATCAACTTCTTGATCAAAAGGAGTCTTCAAAGCTTCTCTAGCGACTGATTCTTCTTGCACCATACTTTTCCCTTTTGCCTTAGCAGTAGCCTCTGCTTCAGCAATGGGTTTTGGAATTTGTGAAGCAAAGAGACGTCCGCTTCTGGTGAAGCCTCCGCCTCCCCCCACATTGTCTATCTGAGGTGAAGAAGTTGATGATTCCAAAGTGATTTTCTGCCCCTCGCAGTATAGATCTGAGCCATAATGCCAAGGGATGGCATTATTGCTTTCGTAAGGGACTGGCCCAGGCACTGTGATAGTAACTGGACTGATGGCAGCTGCAGAGGGGACCACAATGGTGTGTGGATCATAGTATATGGTAACTGGTGCTCTGACAGGAGTGACATTTTGTGAGTTGTTGGTAGGGATGTTTGCAGGGTCATAGTATATGGTAACCGTTGAGACGCTTTCATCAATTGATGTTGATGTTGTAGAAGGTACCGTTGACTGGATGGGTATTGAAGTTGTAGCAGGAATGGTGACTGAACTTGTATCCATTGAAGTGATTGATTGAGAGGTTGTTGGAGTTGTAGTAGAATCCGTTGGAACAATGGTTGCTGATGTTGTAGGAGTATCTGTGATTGCTGGTGATGGAGTTGCTGGATTTGCAGGCGCCGTTGTCGTAATCTAAAGGATACCATCCTTAATAAGACCATCTATGTCGTCTCTCAGCCTTTCACATCCATTGACTGAAATATTGCAATATCCACAGCCAAGCTCACACCCAGGGAACACTTGGCATTCTAAAAGCTGAGCTTTGATTTCAACCAAAGGTGTCCGGATTTGTGTAACACTGGTGATTAGGGTGGATGGTTTGCCTTCCTCAATAGCATTAATCCTAGGCCCGTTGTGACTAGGCATTGGATTCCTTGTGACATTTGGAGGAGGTGCAAAGTTGAGAGCTTTTGAGTCCACCAGGTCTTGGACTTTCATCTGCAAGGCCCTACATTTCTCCGTATTATGCCCCGGTGCGTTTGAGTGGAATGCACACCTGGCATTTTGATGGGCTAAAGACGTGTCTACTTATGCGTCTAGCGGTATCTTACTGCAAGTGCACAGCCTATCGAAGTAATATTTAAGATTATCGATCCACAGGGATTCTATGGTTACTTAGTGCTAGATGAACTTTCTAGTTTAGCTAAGGTGAATGGTTGTCACGATTTTTTGTTGGTTTTTAAGACTATTAAAGGCGGAGTAAAATTTAAGTTTTAATTAAGTAATTCTAAGGCGGTCGGTATGTAATTATATTAACTTAGGTGGGTCAATCTAACCTAGGCTTATTTAAGATGTTCACTTAATCTATTCGGTAGGGATTACCAGTTTAAATACCCTCAACTCACACTCTCGTGGTCTTATATCAGATCTTATCCCTAAAGCCCTATGCCTGCTCTCGCTAGCCCATAAATGTTTAGAGGTAATTTTTGGAAACTAAGTAATTCTAATTTATCTTAAAGCGCTCTCGCTGTGTTTAATTTAAATGCCTAACTTTAGCTATCTGGTTAAAATCTCACACTCTCGTGGTCTTGACCTAACCTAATACTCTTTTCTTACTCTCGTAACAAAAAGGTCTATTTAATTAAAAAGTCTCAGCCAGAAATGTTAAGTGATTAATTATTTTTAGCCTATGGTTATATTTTACCGGTTAAGTTTGTTCTAACTACATACCGCCCTAAGGTGTTTAGCTACTCATCGATGTTGAACCAGACAGAGACAGAAAATTAAATAATAAAATACTCATGGCAGGAAAATAAATAAACATTATAATTAATTAAATTGCAATATAAATAAAAACCTGGTTAACAATATCAGAGAGACTCCTTCTTCCACAAACCGGAAAGCTCGGAGTTGGCGAAATCAAAATTAAACGAATGCTGAAGGTTTAGAAAAAATAAATAACGTATAACAATTTCCTGATGTTGGAAATTGTTATATGGCGGGGTTGGATACAATAAAACGAAACAGAAAATAATGTAGAAATAAGAACGGGTCGTAAATCGGTTCGGCAGAGCTTCCGCAGGAAATTGAATAGAAAAATGCTCTGTACATTCTTCATGAACTTGGTGCTATTTATAGAACTTCAATTGGGCTGGATTTTTGGACTTCAGTTGAAATGGGCCTTGCTATTTTTGGGGAGAAAATGTAGGTAGTGGCAACAAAATAGGAGACCATCTCTTCACGTAATGCCTTCACGTTGCCTTGGTCAAAAACCTAGAATAATCATTATCACGGTCGTGACAATGCCTTTACGCTCGTGACTTGTGACTTTTAAGTGTCACGGTCGTGACACATGTCTTACGGTCGTGATGCTCCATTTTGGGGTGTCACGGTCGTGACACCCTTGTAACGGTCGTGACTGCTGCAAAATATGCAGTTTTGCAGAGAGCTTCATTTCTTTATCTTTTTATGACCGATTTTGTTCCTTTTTCTCTTGATTCATGATTTGGCTCCATATAGTGATGTACCTGCAAAACGGTAAGAAAAACTCGAGAAATCGAGTATTAAAACGATAATTATTCAATAAAACGCCAATGAAACTTAGCAATATAATCGATACGTTTTCTCGTTATCAAACTTCCCCAAACTTAAACCTTTGCTTGTCCTCAAGCAAATAGTCGGTTGAAAATCGGCGGACAAGATGTCATTCACGCATACTCCTAACAAATCCTACGAGGGATCGCTTTTGTTGGATAATCCGATACTTTGATATTACACTACCGATACACTAATGGCACAAGCAACAAGCTATGTCGTCGACTTCCTGTTAAATGAGCCAATCTGCAATTACTTTACGATTTCACCTAAAGTTTTTCGATCTTATTTCGCCCGGTTTCATTCTAGCGCAATCACATTAAGCCCTTTGCCTTAGCACGCACGTAGTGGAGTAGCCGGTTAGCGACTTTGATCCTTTTTGAGCACGGGGTCTGGTACACGAGTGTGGTAACCCTACATTTTGTATCCGATTTGGAGGTTGTGGGGGATCGAGTCGTAGCACGCCCTACCGAGTTCAGAACCAGTACCTCTGAACCAACCCGCAATGGACTCCTTCTCATATTTCTCGTTTCTTGTATGCGACCGTGTACTTTGGTGCAATTTCTTTTCATTTTGCATCGAGATATGAAGGATCATTATTGATTAGGCATCAAACGCTTATATTCATCGGCTCCCCACGTGGTTTGTGTTCAGACGGTGCTGACTGCTAGTATAAACTACTCAGGGTTACTTTTGAACTGAAACTAGAAGTGTACTCGTAATGGTAATCGGAGATGGAATCGCTTAAGTAGGAAGTCAAAGTTGTCAAGATTGTATTGGTCTTGTTTAATCGTTCTCGGCTTCCTATTTACGATTTCGTAGGTAAGTCGGGTAATGCGAATAATTAAAATTTTTCGGTTATGGCTAAATAAACGGGAAAGTTTGAAACTAAAGAAAATGTCATAAAGATTTTTGCACGCTTCATTAACTTACTAAAAGAAATACAACGGGAATGAAAATACAACGAAAATGAAAAAGTGCGAAACGGAAAAATGCGGAAATGAAAGGTACCTCTCCCACACTATATCAGACATTGTCCTCAATGTTGTGATATAAATGCGGTTAAAGTACAGTACAAACGACAAAAACTAAAAACAAACAGAAGAAAAACTAAAACTATGGCAGCTGAGGACCGCGGGGTCGGCTTCTGGTACGGGAGCGGCGTCTGGAAGGAGTCGCTTCAGGATCAGAACCGGTACTGGTGGTCCCAGTGATGTCGATACGCAAGGCTTCTAACTCGCCAAAAATCGCGTCAAACCTCTCATTAGAAGCTGCCTGGTTTGCTGCAATAGTGCCGAGCAAAGCATCGTACTGCTCCTTATGCCTACGCTCCAGTGCGGCATTCATCTGGTTCTGCTGATGAATCGCACGGAGGACGTCCTCAAGTGTGATGTCCTGTGCAGGAGGTTGTCGGGTAGATGTCTCTGGTATATCCTGGACAGGCTCACCTGCATCCATAGCATCCTGCATCTCATCCGCAGGGAGATCTGCCTGATCATGGATAGGAGCGTGGTCAGCAGCATCAGGTAGAACAAAGAGCCAGTTGGCTCGGCTGGATGGGTCGATGCGGTCGCGGGACGGCAGAGTGATATGATGAAATATGGTGCCATGGACAACAGGGCTATACCTGCCATCCTCTCGCTGCGCAATCAGGTGAGCGGACCTGCAATAACTCTTGGTGAGGAATTCAGCGGCTAGGTAAGGCTGATTAGCGATCGCGTCACCAAGCCCCAACTGAATGGCGAGGGTGGTGACGATGCCGCCTATGAAGAACGGGGTGGAGCCTCTATGTGCAATGGCCTGGATGTGGTAGAGCATGAAAGGGGCAGCGCTGATCGGCTCGTCATTAAGAGCACAATGCAAGAATAGAAGCTCCTTGGAGTTGAGCTTATGGTTGCTCTCTCGAGCGAAGATGATGTTGCAGATGACTCTGTGGAAATAGCGGATGGCCGGATTGTGGATGTGCGTGGCGTTGAGGCTTTGGAAGGCTGATGCACGGGTGTTGGTTAAATCGTGCCATAAAGTGAAAGCTTGTTCACTAAAGTTATCGGGCACGCGACGGTGAGCTTCAGTTCCGTGATGGAAGCCTAACAACTCGGCGATCCTGTCTTGCGAGAGGTTGAATTCTTGGCCATGCAATCTAAATTTCGCAAAACCGGTGAGCTGACTCAGAGAACCGGTGCCGGTGACGTAACTGAAGGAACTCAAGAACTCCAGTGTCAGAAGTTCGAAGGTTGGCTGAGGTTGACTGCAAAGGTCCCAGAGCCCGACTTTTTGGAGCAGGTTCGTAACACTGGCAAGCATTCCGAGTTCTCTCAAACACACAGTGTCGATGTAACGCGTAGGTTGCACACCGCGGTTTTGGAATCGGAGAAATCGTTCTCTTTGAGTTTCTCCAGCATCACCTTCTCTAAAAGTGATAGAATCCATTGCATGCAAGAGCTTAAAGTGAAGAGTGAAGATTTTTGAAGTTTTTGTGAAAAAATGGTAAAATGAGATAAATAATGATTCGGGATAAATGATGGAGAGTGAGAATGTGGTAGGTTGTGATAATGGGGGGTTAATGAGATTAAAGCTCGTAATGGGGGGTGTAAACACCCCAAATTTGCCCTCACCCATTCACCATGGCTTGTGATCATTCTCATATGCATAAACACAATCATATCATCTCATGTCTCATTTTTGATTCACTGCATAGTTTCTAAGTCATCTGCACCTAGGGTTTGTGATCTGAGCAATCTCAGGGCTTCTTGAGCCACTCCAAAGGGTACCAATCACTTCAAAGGGATCCATATGTGTTCAAGTATCATATTACATCCTTTCAAAGTCAAAATTTCAAAGGAATCACAAGAACTAGGGTTTGAGTGGATGCAGAGCCAAGTTAGACTGCACAGTTGACCTAAAATTAGGGTTTTGGTTTCAGAGGCCATAACCCCAAATTTTTTGGTCATTCTTGTTTCCATTGGTCTCTATATGGTATAGGGAGTATGCATATCAATTTTCATGAAGAAATTCCATGGGGAAGTCATCTGATCAAGGGTTGACTTTTCAGACAAGTCAGTGTAAAATCAGGGCATCTGAGGCCCCCAATGACCCAACCAATGGGTGATCTTCATCATTTTGAGTGTATATGATCTTTATTTGATCATGGAAGAAGGTTGAAGTTCATAAAAATCAAGAATTTAGGGTTTTTGCAAATGTTGACGTTTTTTGGGCATAGTTGACTTTTCAAGAATGCATCATTGTAGGTCATTTTTCAAGCCTTGATTTTTGATCCAAAAATGCTTCAAATGGAAAAACTTTGGTCATGAAAGTTGTAGATCTCATCTTTCCCTTTTCAAAAAGTACAAGAACATGATCAAACTCTTCTTGGATCAAAAGTTATGGTGTGGCAAAGTTGGCAAAAATCATTGATTTTCAAGTTATGCACCAAGTGTGAAAATTGCAAGATCATGTACCAAGGCAAATTGCAACTTCTAATTGGCATCAAACCATCACATAAGCATTCTATAAGTCATAAAATTCAGAATGAACCAAGAATGCCCATGGTTTAGGTTTGGTTGGATAAAGAGAATCACATGTGAACCAAAGTTGTAACAAGTTGCAAAACCACTCATTTCATCTCACCAACTTGATGCATTGGCTGCTGAACCAAGCTAGCCTCACATACACATCATGCTGCGCAGCCCATGCCCATTGTACTAGCTATAGATCAAGCCATACTTGCCTTACACAAAATTTGACTTTTTGCAAAAGGTGACTTACCAATCAATAAAGCACATGTCCAATCATCTGACCAATGAGAGAGGTTTATGTGGACAAAGAGCAAGTCATTCCATACATCTAGCAAGGCTGAAACACTCTCATTCAACACATTCACAAAAACACTCCCTTTTGCATAAGCCTTCGAATCTGTCTCCACAGCATACAAACACAAAAACCATCTTCATCATTCATCTCACCACACTTCATAGACCTCAAACCACCAAAAGCCAGGCCTGAAACAAGCAAGAACACCCCACTGCCATTCTTCACCTCAACTTGCAGTTCCATTCGAATCTCTCTCCCTAGCTCACAAACATCAAAACAAACACCACAGACCTTCTCCACACATCATCTGGACCACAAACAACCATTCACAATGACCTGAAACAGCCTGAAACTCCATTGCCATTTCTGACTGAGCTTGAGTAGAAGCTTGTCAAACTCATCATCCAGCCAATATAAATTCCTCTTGAGCATTCAAACATCATCTAGGGACCAAGTGGAGTGGATTGCACAAGGAGAAGTAGCCAGAAAGTCTTCAGAGTGAAAGCTTCGAATCTCAGGTAGCTTGAAAATTATTTTTCCAGAAATCGTTTTTCATGTTATAGACTTGTTCTTTATGCTTCACTGAGTATCCTGGTGCTTTTGGTTTTTGAAATGGTTTTGAATTGAGTATTTAATTAGCTTCTGAAACTTGCGTGCCCTAGTTCTTATTTTCTTCGATTCAGCTTTGTTAGGAAGAATAAATTAGTTTTGACTTAGGGTTTTAGTTCAGGGGATCATGGGAATCATTTCTGGATGCTTAGGTTTCATTTTTGTTACGATTTGAGGGGATTGGGGATTTCTCAGGGGAGATGCTGGCCGGAGAAGACGACTGGAAGTCTTCTCCGGCCACCTGAAAGTGATTTGTGCCCTAATCACGTAATTAACTCAAGTTTGAATTCTGAGCGTTGATGGCCTTTGACTTGTTGACTTCGCGCGTGAGTGAGTGGTCCAGATCTGCCTGTTTATGCCCTAATCCACGTGTTTAGCGTAATTAATCATAATTTAAATAATTTAATCAGAGTCAACCTGGACCCTTGGATGACGCGCGTAGTCAACAGATTCAAATCCAGAGTGAATCTCATCCCTCCATTATGATTACCTTTCATTTTATTTAATTTTAATTCATTTTCTTTTCATTTTTTTTGCATAATTATTTTAAAATAGTAAAAAATTCCTAAAAATTATGAAACTTTTTTCTCAGAGTTTTAATAATTTTTATGACCCAAAAATATTTTCATTTTATTTTTTATCATTAAAAAAGTATTTTTAAATATTTAAAAGATTATTTTTAATTGATTAATGGAAATTAATTTATTAAAAATACTTTTAAGTATTTAAAAATCACCAAAAAATTCATGAAATGTTCTAAGACATTTAGAAACATTGTCCAACCTTCAAACCAAATTTCTTTTTTGATCTTGATGCATTTTGAGAATTTTCCATTGAATTAAATCCTATTTTGTGCATTATTTTGTTCATAAGTTCAAAAAATCATTTCTGCCTATTTGAGAGGAGTTGGACATTGGTTCTTCTTGCATTGTTTTGTGTTTAGCATGTAGTTTCTAGGGTTAAATGGCCATGATTTGTTTCCTCATTTTCAATTTGTTTGGCATTTCTTTTGTTTAGGAACCCTAAAAACCCTAATAACTTAGAAAAATCATAACTTGAGATTGTTTAAGAGTTGAGAGCCCCCCTTTGGACATTGGTTTAGTATAGGTCTAGGGTTTCTTTGGGTGGCATTTTCCATTTTTTATATTAGGTTTTGCTTCTGTTTTTGGTTTTTGTTTGTTGATTGTTTCATAAACCCTAATTTGGGCTTTCATTTGCATACTTCTTGCATTCTCTTGCACAACATGACTTGTCTTAGCATTTCAAGCATTCTTGTGATTCATTTGACATCTTAAGACACATAGGAAGCATGTTTGATCATTGCATCACATATTTGCTATGTCATTTGCCTTGTTTGCTTCATAACTTTCCATGCTTGTTCATGCTCCTTAACTTGCATCATTTGCATCCATGATCTTGTATGAACATCTCCATGCCTTGCCTCATGCTTGTAGCATCTCATAACATCATTATCATCATCAACATGCTTCTGGTTTTGTTTTTCATCATGTCATTTCATTTCATTTAGCATTGCATTGCTTTTCATTCTAACATTTCAGGTGGTAAGTGAGGTTGAGAAGTGAATTTGCCTTCACTTCTCATAACTTTTCTTTTCATCTCTCTTGCATCCATTGCTGCATTTATATATGTGTTTGAGATTGAGCTTGCTCATTCTTGTTTCTCCCACTTTCTTCCTTCAAGTGACTTGACTTCTTGAATGAAGCAAGTCACTTTGCTTCTCTTGATCCTGTTCATTTGCTTCCTGGTGGTTCCATTGAAGACTTCTCTTGTAAACCTCACAAACCTTAGGAACAACCAAGCATGAAAATGATTAGGGTTTTGTTTAGTCTCCCCTCTTAGTTTTACCTTTGTGTCTCATTGAGTCTTCTCTTCTCACCTCATAATCAGGGATTAAACCCTAAAGGCTTTAAGGCTTTGTGATTAAGCTTATGCCTGCATCCTTCTATTAGGATGGAGTGTATAACTTTAATCCTAAGTGTTAAACCCTTAATGTGTTTAAATCTCTTAATCAACTCACTTAATAATCATCAAGACTTCACACTTGTAACTTGGGCCTTGCATTAGGGTTCTAATTCTTCCTTAACTGGTTAAGAAGGACTAACCCTAGTGTTAATGGACAAGTCCCCCTCAAGTGGTCTTACAAACCCTAAAAATCACTTCATCATCATATCATTAAATAAAATCCACTTAATCAAAGGCTTGTTTTGTCATGAGTTTAATTCCTAATCATGGATTAAGTTGAGGAGCCTTCCTCAGCTTAAACATTCTCATCTATTATCCTTCTATTAGGATAGTGTAATGAGTCTGTTTAATCCTTGATTATGGCTTAACCTCATTACTTAACACTAAACAAAAACCACCAAAAACATCTAAATAATCACAAGTAGGTTAATGATCTTAATCCTACACCAAAGGTGATTAAGTGTGAGAATCTGACTTCACACTTAAGGTATTCTCATTACCCCTAATCAGAGGGAAGATGTGATGAGTTTACTAAATCCATTGGTTTAGGCTTAAGCTCATTAACTTATGACAAACTTCAAAAACAATAAAAGACTGAAAACATAAAAACAAACAATGATCGTCTCCTTCGGGATTCTTTTCTCATCTCATTCACTCACAAACGATAACTTGCTTCTTCCGTCTAATGCAAGACAGTTTGCATCTGTGCCAGACAGATCACACACTTGAGCATAGACAAGTAAGCAGTTCACAGGTCAATTCATCTTTTAGTCTCTTTGGGTCGAACTACGGTGTTCTGACTTCCTCATTGCACGAGAGGATACGTAGGCATAACTTAACGGTTATCGAACAAAAGTCTCTGTATATTCCCCCTCTTTCCAGCTTCATTCTTTTAGCCTCATGATCTTGAGCATTCCATTCACTTCTTACACTGACACATCATTATACACTTCACCTCTTTTACACTGACACCTGTACATATTGCTTTCCAGCTCTTTACACACGGATTGCACTGACACTACCCCTTTAAAACACAAATCTTTTAAGCGTGGATCCCGTCGAGTACGACGGACAATCTGGGTGCTAATACCTTCCCAGGTTGTAACCAACCCCCTTTCTCAGTCTCTCTGGTTCACAAACCGTCTTATCCATATCTTTCTAGGCCTATGCAGCATTGCCTTTCCTCCGGGATAAAAATGCCTAGCTGGCGACTCTTTTCATCTCCAGTGAGTTCACTGCTGTGTGTTCTCATTGTCCCTTCGCCGACCGTTCGCGTCTGTACCTTTATCTGGGCCATTTCCCATTTATCGGGAGCGACAGCTTGGCGACTCTGCTGGGGACCCTTATATTGCAACCAGGGCTTCTGGTTCTTTTTGTGGGTTCCTCCTAGCGCTTGATTGATTTGTGTTTACTGGGGTGTTATGTGCTTATTTGTGCTTGTATTTATTTTTTTTGCTTTATGTACAGTTTTCTTTACTGCTTTCTTTATTGCTTTTGCATTATACCATATTGTCATACTGTACTGCTAGCTGGATCTGGTTTTCCTTTGGTGGGTGGGGTTCTATTGAGAGTTAAGGTCCTATACCTGGGACCTGAGTGACACCTAGGCTAGAGTGAATCATATTCTTTCCCATTCCATTTCGGTATGGTGCGGGAATATGAAACACGGTTCAGATATGGGTTTCTTCTTGAGAACTCTGTGTTGCAGATTTCCTGCAATGCTAGGGCTATCTGGGAAGCCTGCTAAGTCTGGATGACCTTTTAGTATTGACCTTCAGAAACTGAGGCGAATTAGAGGAGGAACTTTTATGGTTATTGTAAACACTGTACCTCCGGGTTGGAAGTGTTTACACTTCTCAAAACTGATCCAAGTCTGAGGATCCTTGTTCTAGAACACCACCAGTGAGGGGGTTGGGCTGTTTACAGGTTTGCAGGTACCTTGACCTCAGAATACCTTGTTACTTTGATTGTTTTAAGAATACTTCAATTTGGGACAGTTCTTGTGATTCTAAACCCTGGACATGTGGCTCTTTATTTGAGTCCCCCACCTTGGTTACTGGTTTTGTAGACCTCCATCTGGAATTCTTGAACACACTTGGAACTATATCAGAGCAGTTTGATCAGATCCAGCTCAGTCACAAACCCTTTGCATATCATTTGCATACATAATCATTGCATCATATTGACATTTGCTTATTTGTTTCAGGGTATCCATCTTCATTTGGTTTTGGTTTTGACCCTATCTTCAGTATTGGCCCATCTTCACCAACACCTGCTTCAGTTATCAGCTGTCTGCTTCAGTTATCACCTGCACCAGCCAGTCAGTGGCCCACTTCTTCAGTATTATCATCAGAACCTGTCTCTACTCAGTCTTCAACATCATGGCCCCTAAAAAGAGCAATGTCACCTATCACTTCTTCCAGCCAGATCTATCAGACATCAGGAGGATTCAAACCCTGATCACTCCAGATCACATATCCTTGTTCAGGGAGAACTATGGAGATATACTTGATTTGGTTATGGACTTGGACCCTTCACAGAGAAGCCTGATCCACACTTGCATTCAGTTTTATGATCCCCCATTGAGATGTTTCACTTTTCAAGACTTTCAGTTGGGCCCTCTTTTAGAAGAATACTCATCATTGGTTGGTTTGCCTATCAGGGGTGGAATCCCTTTCAACCCTGAGATGGTCTTTCCTACTAATGGAGAAGTAGCAAAAGCTTTACATCTGGAGCCTGTCCTGATTGAGCAACATATGACCTCTAAAGCTGGAATCCCTGGTTTTCATCTGGACTTCTTAATCTCTCAAGCTACCTTGAAAGCTTCTCTAGGAGAATGGAAAGCTGTTTGTGCTCTACTGGCCTTGTGCATATATGGAATTGTGTTGTTTGCAGATGAGCCTCGATTCATTAGCAAGAATGCAATCCATCTGTTCATCCTGAAGAACCCAGTGCCAACTTTATTGGGGGATCTTTACTATTCAGTGCATCAGAGGAATGAAAAGCAGAGGGGGAGATTAGTGAGGTGTTGTGCTCCATTGTTCCATACTTGGCTTCTCAAGCATCTACCTAAGACAGATGCATTTCTGAACCCTCATCAGCAGAGCAACTGGGCTAAGAGACTCACTACCCTAACTTCAGCAGATATCAGATGGTGTACTCAAAGCACCAAGGGCAGAGATATCATCACCAGCTGTGGGCACTTTCCCAATGTGCCCTTAATTGGAGTTAAGGGAAGTATTAATTACAACCCTCTACTGTTCAGGAGGCAACTGGGCTATGCCTTAGTCCATACTCCTAAGGCACAGGACTTGGTGGAAACTCTCTATTGTGAGAACAAGATTAGTTTGGCTGTTGTTAGGCAGGCTGCCTGGGCCTGGGATCATGTTCAAACCAAGGGAGTCACCATTTTGGGGAAGTGCAATAATGTGGCATCAGCACAATATTATGAGTGGTCCCGTGCCAGGGCTCAATTCTCTGGAATGCCCTTTACCATAGAAGACATGCCTGAGTCATCTTCAGCACCACCCCTTGCCACCATCAGTTTGGAGGAGTTTGAGAGCTTGAAGGAAAGAAATGAGAAGCTAACCCAGGCTTTGCAGAAGACCCTCCGGGAGAGGAGTGAAGGTATGAGGGAGATTGAGAGATTGGAGAAGTTGAGAGTGGAGCATTTGACTAAGATTGAAAAGTCTGGGGATTATATCAAAAAGTCTAGGGCTGGTGAATAAATTCTGAAGAATGCTTGCAAAGAAGCCCAGTTCCAGAGAGCAAGGACAGACTTGTACTTGAAGGAGAGTCAAGCCCGGTGGGTCAGGATCACCGAGGCTCGTACCCTGGAGGACAAGAGAGTTCAAGACAAGATGGAGCAACTAGAGGCTAATGCAAAAGGACAACAAGAAGCCCTGGCAGCAGCCCAAAGGGAGATATCAGAATTGAAGATCAAAGCAGGGGTGAAGAGGTCCAAGGACCAAACTCAGCACAAAAAGCTATCAGCAGCTGTTGCAACCCGGAATCTTCTCATCAGGAATCTCACGGAGCGTCCGGCTGATCCTGTGACCGAAGCACTTCTCAAGGAAGTTCGTGAGGATGAGTTTGGTCTTGGTGTTTGATCATTTGTTTGTTGTTGCTTTCTTTCCATGTACTTTTTATTTTCTTGTACTGTATTTTGACCCCTTAAAAGGCTTGTGTTGTAAAATGAACAAGTTGTATTATTTCACCTTATGTAATATATTCATGTTAGTTTACTTCGGAAGCAACATTCAACAGCATCTTCAAGGGTCTGGAAGGGTCAAAACTGAAGGCCAAACCGGATACCTTGAGAACAAATAAGCATAACTGCATTGCATGCTAACCCTTTGTTTGTTTTGTAGGTTTTGTTTTATTGTTGCTAACCTCTGTTGTGATAAATCAGGAACTATTGCTAGGCGCCGAGTATTTCCCCTCAACCGTCCGCACCGTTATCCAACCCGAAACAACCTTCCGGGAATTCAAATGGATCAGATGCAGCAGGACCTTACTGAGGTCAGAAATCAAATGGCAAATGAAAGGCTAGAGATGAGGAATCAAATGACTCAGTTTATGGAAGTTATGAACAACATGGCTCAGAGCCAGGAAAGATTGAGAGCCATGGTGGAAAGGCAGAATCAAGAAGAGCCCCATGTGGGAACTGCTGGCACAAGTAACAACGAGAGGGTCCAACCTCATGTCAATCCCCCGGTTTTTGGACCCCATCTCCATCCAGAGGCCAACATCCCTGTCAATATACAAGGGACTGCCACAGCAGGGAGGGTACTACAGGAAGACCCTCAAGAAGACCAGTTCACAGTAATGGGTGCTGGAGAAGAAGCTTACGATAGAAGATTGGATGAGATAGCTGAGAAGTTAAGATCCCTAGAGTCTCAAAACTCTCTGGGTTTCGACGTGATGGATATGGGCTTGGTAGACGGGGTCAGGATCCCCCATAAGTTCAAGCCTCCTTGCTTTGAAAAATACAACGGGACTTCATGCCCCCGGACTCACTTACAGTCATTTCTGGGAAGGTTGAAGGCATATACAATGGATGAAAAGCTCTGGATGTTCTATTTCGAAGACAGCTTAACTGGAGCGTCGAGAGAATGATACTCTCACTTGACAAGGGCAACTATTAGATGCTGGAAGGACCTGGCAGAGGCCTTCATCAGACAGTATCAGTATAATCTGGACATGGCACCCAATAGGACCCTCCTGATGGGAATGTCACAGTCTTCAAGGGAGAGTTTCCGAGAATATGCCCAGAGATGGAGGCAACTGGCTGCTGCTGTTCAACCGCCTATGTCTGAACGGGAAATGGCAGATATGTTCATGAACACCCTTCAGGGAACTTATATTGACAGGCTGGCGGCTTTCTCTTCCACTAGCTTTGCGGATGTTGTCATAGCCGGGGAGAGAATTGAAAGCTTGTTAAAAATGGGAAAGATCTCAGACAACAGTGCAAGCTCGTCCAGTAGTACAAGAAAGCCTTTTGCAGGCCCGAGAAGAACTGGCGAGACCAATGCCATCCATTCAAGCAGGGGCAGGCCCCAGTATGTTCAGAGGGCAATAGCAGCAGTCACCATTCCTGCTCCAGCTCACCCTCTACCAGTCTATCAACCTCCTCAGCAAAACTATCAACCACAACCTCAGTACCATCAGCAAAATCAGTATCCTCCAAGAAATTACAACAACAGCAACAGCAACAACAATAACTAGCAAAGGCCATTTCAGCAAAGGCCATCTCAAGCTAACCGAGTGATCGATCCAATCCCAATGCCATATGCTACCTTGCTGCCACAACTTCTGAAACTCAACCTGGTTGAGCTAAGAACGTTGGCACCTCCGGATCCCAACAGTCTACCCAGGAACTATGACTCCAATGCTAGGTGTGCCTTCCATTCAAACACACCTGGCCACAGCACAGAAAAATGCAGGGCTCTGCATATGAAGGTACAAGACCTGGTAGACTCCAAGGCTTTGAATTTCGCACCACCACCCAATGTCAATAAGAACCCGATGCCAAACCATGGTGGTCCCCGGATTAACGCTATTGAAGAAGACAAGCCGTCTTATTTAATAACCAGTGTGGGACAGATCAGGACACCATTGGTAGAAATCAAGGCTCAGCTCTTGGAATGTCAGATGTTCCCAGGGTGTGAATTGGGTTGTGCTTACTGCAATATCTCCGTAAATGGGTGCGATAATTTGAGGAATGGCATAGATGGCCTTATTCAGAGTGGCCAACTTCAGATCACTACATCATTTCCAACAAATCCAGCAATATCATCAGCAACGGTTTCAGAACCTCCTACAACTGCAGCAACTATTGTTCCTGTCAATTCTTCGGTTTCATCAACAAGTACTTCATCCATCATCTCAACCGATCAGTTTTCAACAAATTTTCCTGCTACAACTTCAGCTTCATTCCATTTTGAATCTCCTACGACAACAACATCCGTCCCTCCGACAATGTCTCCTACAACTCCAGCAACCAATCATGAAGATGTCTCTACTGTCACCATATTTTATGATCCTGAACACAACTCTGCCTATAATTCGGAAGGTGTTGCTCCCATCAGAGCACCAGTTACGATTTATTATGATCCACAAACAATTACAGTCCCTTCAGCAGCAGCAATCAGTCCAGTCACTGTCACGGTGCCTGGACCAGTACCATATGAAAGCAATAGGGCCATCCCTTGGCACTATGGCTCTGACGTGTACTGTGAAGGAAAAAGAATTACTCTTGAAACATCAACACCTGCACCACAAGTAGATAATGTGGGGGGAGGCGGAGGCTTCACTCGAAGCGGACGTCTCTTTGCTCCACCAAGTCAAAGAACTACTGCCGAAGCAGAAGCTGCTGCCAAGGCAAAAGGAAAGAGCCCGGTGCAGGAAGACCAAACTGTTAAAGAAACCTTGAAGACGCCGTTTGATCAAGAAGTTGATGAGTTTATGAGAATCATCAAAAAGAGTGATTACGAAATTGTGGATCAGCTTCACCAGACGCCATCCAAGATCTCTATCCTCTCACTGCTGATGTGTTCCGAAGCCCATCGGAATGCATTACTCAAAGTCTTGCACGCAGCTTACGTGCCTGAAGAGATTACTGTCAACCAGTTGGAAACCGTGGTTGGAAATGTTACTGCTAGCAATGGGCTAGGGTTCACCAATACTGACTTGACAGCGGATGGCCGCAACCACAACAAAGCCTTGCACATAACCATGGAATGCAAAGGAGCTGTCCTTTCTCATGTGCTGGTAGACACGGGGTCATCCCTTAATGTCTTACCAAAGAAGGCTCTGGTGAAGCTAGAATATGATGGACTGGCATTGAGACCCAGCAACCTGGTGGTAAGAGCCTTTGATGGTTCTAAGAGATCGGTTCTGGGAGAGATTGAGCTGCCTGTGACAATTGGCCCACAGACCTTTAAAACTATCTTTTATGTGATGGACATTCAGCCCGCCTACAGCTGTTTGTTGGGTAGACCCTGGATTCACGCCGCCGGCGCAATAACGTCTACCCTTCACCAAAAGTTAAAATTTGAGTGGGAAGGCCAAGTTGTTACAATCTGTGGGGAGGAGGATATATTTGTCAGCCACCTGGCAACCTATAAGTACATTGAGATGGATGGGGAGATCCATGAAACAATGAGCCAGGGGTTCGAAGCTTTAAATGTGAATGAAGCATCTGCTGTATCTGGAATCTCCATGTCATCTTACCAACAAGCCCGGAAGGTTGTTGAGGAAGGAACTGCCCTAGGCTGGGGCAAAATTTTAGCTGTGGAGGAGAAGAAAGACAAATTTGGGTTGGGTTACAAACCAACTCAACATCAAGCAAAGGCTGCTGGAGAGCCTGGTTTTGTCAGTGGGGGGATGCTTACCCCTGATGCTATCAACTGTCTGGAAGACGAGCTGGAAGAGGAGCGCAACCTGGAAAGCTAGATTCGTCCAAAGATCCCGGGGAGCAGTGTCTCGAACTGGTCTTCCCAGGAAATTATAAGAGTTACTCATACAGAGTAATTATTATTTCCTGTATTTTTATAAGCATGCATCAAAAGTCTTGCATCTTGCCCAAGATGACAAGACTCATTTTGTAATCGGGCCATCTGTACTTTTTGTGCAAACAAGATCAATTAATGAAATATCAGACATCTTTTTGCAAACGAGTCTTTTTCTTTTTCGTTCACTGTTTTTCCAGTTTTCTTTTTGTACAAAAAATAAATGGCAGTGTTTTCAAAATGACGACTTCATTTCACTTTTCTAAATAAGACTAAAATCAGATCACTAAAATGAACAACTTAACCCTTGCAGAGAGTGCCTTCCTGACAGCACAGACAACAGCACGGCTATGACATCGTATGACTTTGACAATCCGATCAATCAAGTTGATGAAGGGGTTGAAGAAGAATATGAGCTTCCTGAAGAGCTAGACAGGTTGTTAAGACAAGAGGAAAAGGTTATTACCCCTCACCAGGAGGAGGTTGAAGTGATTAATCTTGGTACAGAGGAAGACGTGAAAGAGGTTAAAATCGGGGCCTGCCTGCAAGACTCAGTGAAGAAGCAACTGGTTGATCTACTTCAAGAGTATGTAGATGTGTTTGCTTGGTCGTATCAAGACATGCCAGGGTTGGATACCGACATTGTTGTGCACAAGCTGCCTTTGAGAGAAGAATGCCCTCCGGTCAAACAGAAGCTGCGCCGTACTCGTCCAGACATGGCTATGAAAATCAAGGAAGAGGTACAGAAGCAATGGGACGCCGGGTTCCTTGCTGTGACTAGCTATCCGCCGTGGGTTGCTAACATAGTACCTGTGCCTAAGAAGGACGGCAAAGTTAGAATGTGTGTTGATTACCGGGATCTGAACAGAGCCAGCCCGAAAGATGACTTCCCATTACCTCACATTGACGTATTGGTTGATAACACGGCTCAGTTCTCGGTATTCTCCTTCATGGATGGATTTTCAGGATACAACCAGATTAAAATGTCACCTGAAGACATGGAGAAGACAACATTCATCACACCCTGGGGCACGTTCTGCTACAAGGTAATGCCATTTGGGCTCAAGAATGCCGGTGCAACGTATCAACGGGCTATGGTAACATTGTTCCACGATATGATCCACAAAGAAATAGAATGTTATGTGGATGATATGATTGCCAAGTCCCTCACGGAAGAAGACCATCTGGTGAATCTGCTCAAGTTGTTCAAACGTCTGAGAAAGTACCAACTGAAGTTGAACCCCAACAAATGCACATTCGGGGTGCGATCTGGTAAGCTGCTGGGTTTTATTGTAAGCGAGAAAGGGATTGAAGTTGACCCTGATGAAGTCAAAGCCATTCAAGAGATGCCTGCACCAAAAACAGAGAAAGAAGTTCGAGGGTTCTTAGGACGATTGAACTACATTTCACGGTTCATATCTCACCTCACAACAACCTGTGAACCCTTGTTCAAGCTGCTAAGGAAAGAGCAAACGGTCAGGTGGAATGAAGATTGCCAGAAGGCTTTTGACAAGATCAAAGAATATCTGCAAGAACCTCCAATCCTTATGCCGCCGGTTGAAGGAAGACCTCTGATAATGTACTTGACAGTACTAGAAGAATCAATGGGGTGTGTGCTGGGCCAACATGACGAGTCTGGTCGAAAAGAGTATGCAATATACTACCTAAGCAAAAAGTTTACCGACTGTGAACAACGTTATTCACTGCTCGAGAAAACTTGCTGTGCTTTAGCGTGGGCTGCTCGCCGACTGAGACAGTATATGTTGACCCACACTACCTTGTTAATCTCGAAGATGGATCCAGTCAAGTACATATTTGAGAAGCCAGCGCTTACCGGACGGGTTGCAAGATGGCAAATGATCCTTACAGAATACGATATCCAGTACACCTCTCAAAAAGCCATCAAGGGCAGTGTACTATCTGAATATCTTGCTGAGCAACCCATTGATGACTACCAGCCTATGAGATTTGACTTCCCTGATGAAGACATCATGTTCATTAAATCAAAAGATCATGAAGAGCCTATTCACACTGAAGGGCCCGACCCGGAAGAAGAATGGACTATGATGTTTGATGGGGATGTTAACATGAATGGTCGTGGTGTTGGTGCAGTACTCATTACACCCAAAGGAGTTCACATGCCTTTCTCGGCAAAACTCACTTTCAACTGCACTAACAACGAAGCTGAATACGAAGCTTGCATTATGGGTCTTGAGGAAGCCATTGACCTCAGGATCAAGACATTAACCGTATTCGGAGATTCAGCTTTGGTAATCAATCAGACCAATGGGAAATGGTATACACACCAGGATCATCTGATACCTTACAGGGATTATACAAGAAGGTTATTGACTTTCTTCACAACAGTCAAACTTGAGTATATCCCTCGGGACGGGAATCAGTTTGCAGATGCCTTGGCTACCATTTCGTCCATGATCAAAGTTCAAGCTGCTAACTTTATACCTCAGATTTCAGTATCGAGACTTGATAGACCAGCATATGTATTCGCAGCAGATGTTGTCAAAGATGATAAGCCTTGGTTCCATGATATTAAGTGCTTCTTGGAGGATCAAACATACCCACCTGGGGCATCTTCCAATGATAAGAAGACCTTGAGAAGGCTTGCTGGAAGTTTCTTTCTGAACACTGATGGGTCTTTATACAAGAGGAACTTTGATATGGTACTCCTCAGATGTGTTGACAAAACGGAAGCAGATTTGTTGATGCATGAAGTGCACGAGGGCTCCTTTGGTACCCATGCTGGAGGACATGCGATGGCTAAGAAGTTGTTAAGATCAGGCTATTATTGGATCACAATGGATGCAGACTGTTGTGCCTATGCCAGGAAATGCCACAAATGCCAGATCTACGCAGATAAGGTGCATGTGCCTCCCAATCCTTTGAACATAATGTCTTCACCCTGGCCCTTTGCTATGTGGGGCATTGATATGATTGGCAAGATCGAGCCAACTGCTTCAAATGGTCACAGATTCATCCTGGTCGCCATTGACTATTTCACCAAATGGGTTGAAGCAGCCTCATATGCAAATGTTACAAGGCAAGTGGTAGCCCGATTCCTAAAGAGAGATATCATCTGTCGGTACGGAGTTCCCGAGCGAATCATTACTGATAATGGTTCCAATCTAAACAACAAAATGATGGCAGAACTGTGCCGGGACTTCAAGATCCAACACCACAATTCTTCTCCTTACAGGCCGAAGATGAATGGCGCTGTTGAGGCAGCAAATAAGAATATCAAGAAGATTGTGCAGAAGATGGTAGTCACCTACAAAGACTGGCATGAAATGCTGCCATTTGCCTTGCATGGGTATCGCACATCAATCAGGACATCCACTGGGGCAACGCCGTATCAGCTTGTTTATGGTATGGAAGCGGTCCTACCGGTTGAAGTTGAATTACCCTCTCTGCGGGTACTAATGGATGTTAAACTGAGTGAAGCAGAATGGGTTCGGGCCCGATACGAACAATTGAGTCTGATCGAAGAGAAAAGATTGGCTGCAATTTGTCATGGGCAGTTATATCAGAAGAGAATGAAGAAAGCCTTCGATCAGAAAGTCAGGCACCGAGAGTACCAAGTGGGAGATCTTGTGCTGAAGAGAATCCTCCCTCCTCATACAGACCACAGGGGCAAATGGACTCCAAACTATGAAGGGCCATTCGTGGTAAAGAAAGTTTTCTCTGGTGGAGCACTGATGCTCAGCACCATGGATGGTGAAGATTTCCTGTCCCCTGTGAATTCAGACGCAGTTAAAAAATACTTCGCATAAAAATAACCCGCTGGACATAAAAACAGAATGTAAGTCCAGGCAAAAATAGGGCATCCCGGCGAGTTAAAAACAGAATAAAAGACTCGGGAAAAAATAAGGGAAATAAATGAAAAAGGTACACCCGCTGAGTTGAAAAGCCGCATTGGACAGCTCAGGCAAAAATGGGTATCCCGATGGATCGAAAACCCGAAAGGGCGATCCATGCAAAATAAGGAAATAAGCGAACAACTGCACTCTGAATTCGTCTATATCACTTACAACCTGGTTAAAACTCCAAAGGATCAAGCCTCAATCAGAATCAGTCTTCTTCAGAAAGCAAGACGAGAAGAAAGTCAAAAGTCATACGGGTCATAGCAGCAGAGGAAGCTCCTCAAAGCGTCGTCAACACTGCCAGCACTTTGTTTCTCAATTTGTAACAATCTCCTCATTTCAGGAGACATTGTTTCTTTGACTATATCTTTCCAATTCAGGGCGTATGAATTAATAAAATCAGATTTTTTCAGTCATGTTTCGTTTTGTATATTTTTATTTGCAAAGGATGTCTGATGTCTCTAAAAAATCAATTGCATAAGTACAGATGTTTTTCTCCCAAAAATAAAAATAATAAAACACATGCTTACAGGGAATATACTTACTCTCGAAAGTACTTAACTCCTATGACGGAATCCAGTAAAGGATACCTCGGGACCTTTTGTGCATTTCCTTATCTTTGCAGGATCGCAGGTATACAGGACGCAACTTGGGGCATGTAAGCTTCATCCCAGCAAGCTGGCAAATCAGCAAAAGATCTCAGCATCCGAATTGCTCTATCCCCAGCTGAGTTGCCTCTCATAAATTCCCCAGCCGAGTTGCCATTTCATCCTCAGCTGAGTACAGGAGTCAGGGAGTCATCTCCCCACAGAATCTTCAGCCTCTATCCGGAAGAGCAGCGCATAGAAGATCATAACAGAGTGAAGAAAGCCTCTACAAACCCCAGTTGGGTCCCTCATTTATAAGGATAGGCCTATCAATGGCCCGAGTCCCCAAGCAGATATCATATCATTAGATCTACCAATGATCTCATTCCCAGCTGAGAGGTCCACCTCAAACAGATCAGCCAGAGATCTTCGCAGCAACGGGATCCGAATCCCGGTTTGATATCTTTGCATAATCATGGCATTTGCATCATAATATCCCCTCAGAGCGTAGCATTCCGTCTAATACAGAGCATTACGGCAAAAAAATCAAACGCATAGCATAATCATAAGCCATGTTCTGAATTAACACTTGTGAATAATAATCGTTCATCATCATTGTACAGAAATCCTCACCAGAGTCCCCAGCAAAAACAGTTGCCTCATACTCACGAATACCAGCGTATTTCCTTTTGATACCCGTCCGCATCATCACTCCCCAGTAAAGTCGTCTGAACACTCTTTATAACAAAATCACCCGTATTACAGATACTTCATGACACCCGTCCGTGTCATATTACCAGCAGAAAGCCAAAGACATCCTCTTTGCACCCACACATACCTATATATACACTTTCCTGACACCCGTCCGTGTCATATCCCCAGCGCAGTCGCCTAGACTTTGTATAGCAGATACTTGTTCATATTACACTTTTCTCTCTTGGCACCCGTCCGTGTCATTCTCCCCAGCAGTTAAAACACTCATCTATATATACTCACTACTCATATTATACTTATACAGATACTCGTCCGTATCTTGTATACACCATCGCTTATCTCCCCACAGATTCGACAGTAGTCCTCGTTCTTTGTTAACCGGTTGGTACTCGTCCGTATCATCATCTCAGAACACTGCGTCTAGTGTTTGTTTCTACATGATACTCGTCCGTATCATAGTCTTAAGGATGCTCGTCCGCATCTTTAACCCATACACTGTGTCAAACATTTTTGTCTTCTTGAATATAGACACTCGGCCGTGTCTACTATTCCCCAGAAGAGTCCCTTCAGATTCAACACTCGTCCGTGTTCTTTGTTAACCCGTTGATACTCGTCCGTATCATCATCTCTGAACATGTGTCAGTTTGTTTCTACATGATACTCGTCCGTATCATAATCTAAGGATGCTCGTCCGCATCTTTAATCTATACACAATACCAAACACTTATACTTTCCTTTCTTGGTTGTGAACACTGGTCCGTGTTCACTATATCCCCAGTAGATCACCAACAAAGCTTTTTTTCCTTTATCTAACACTCGTCCTGTGTTATGATACCCCGAGAGCAGCCGTACCCTGCTGAGTGGTCGTCCTCCACTTCTTGATGGTCGTCCTCCATCATGCTCGCCCGATGGCCGTCCCCATCGTTGATCTTTTTAGCAGCCGTCCCCTGCTAGGTGGTCGTCCTCCACCTTTTGATGATCGTCCTTCATCACTTTATCCAATGGCCGTCCCCATTGTTGATTTTGGTTATCTGACACTCGTCCTGTGTCATGATAAACCCTGAGAGCAGCCGTCCCCTCCTGAGTGGTCGTCCTCCACTTCTTGATGGTCGTCCTCCATCTTGCTCGTCCGATGGCCGTCCCCATCGTTGACCTTTTCTATCCGATGGCCGTCCCCATCGTTGATATTTTCGGCAGCCGTACCCTGCCAGGTGGTCGTCCTCCACCTTTGATAGCCGTCCCCATCATAATTCCTTTATTACCCAACAGAGCAGCCGTACCCTGCTAGGTGATCGTCCTTCACCTTTGATGGCCGTCCCCCATCATCTGTTTATTTCATTTATTCTTTAACCCGATGGCCGTCCCCGTCGTGGTCCCTTTTCCTTTTCTTTTAGCCCGATGGCCGTCCCCATCGTCGGTTACCTCGCTTTATGAACTTGATGGCCGTCCCCGTCATGTTTCATTAACTCCCAGAAATTTTACAGCTTTATACTGATGGCCGTCCCCATCATATTTTGATTTTCCCCAGCTAGTCGGCCGTCCCCGTCTTGGCTTTACCTTTTATCCCCAGCATGTCGGCCGTCCCCGTCATTGCTTTACTTCACATACTTTCCCCAGCATGTCGGTCGTCCCCGTCATTGCTCTATACTCCACTTCACAATATACTGTATTTTCCTTTACAGTCTATATCCCTTTTCTTCTTCATTCTATGAGTGCAAATTTTGGACTGTCTTTGGTATTCAACCACAAGTTATCTCGCTTGCCTGTTAAGCCGTTGCTTACATCCTGCACAGCTAACTCATGTTTGAATAGGGGCAGCTGTAAACACCCCAAATTTGCCCTCACTCATTCACCATGGCTTGTGATCATTCTCATATGCATAAACACAATCATATCATCTCATGTCTCATTTTTGATTCACTGCATAGTTTCTAAGTCATCTGCACCTAGGGTTTGTGATCTGAGCAATCTCAGGGCTTCTTGAGCCACTCCAAAGGGTACCAATCACTTCAAAGGGATCCATATGTGTTCAAGTATCATATTACATCCTTTCAAAGTCAAAATTTCAAAGGAATCACAAGAACTAGGGTTTGAGTGGATGCAGAGCCAAGTTAGACTGCACAGTTGACCTAAAATTAGGGTTTTGGTTTCAGAGGCCATAACCCCAAATTTTTTGGTCATTCTTGTTTCCATTGGTCTCTATATGGTATAGGGAGTATGCATATCAATTTTCATGAAGAAATTCCATGGGGAAGTCATCTGATCAAGGGTTGACTTTTCAGACAAGTCAGTGTAAAATCAGGGCATCTGAGGCCCCCAATGACCCAACCAATGGGTGATCTTCATCATTTTGAGTGTATATGATCTTTATTTGATCATGGAAGAAGGTTGAAGTTCATAAAAATCAAGAATTTAGGGTTTTTGCAAATGTTGACTTTTTTTGGGCATAGTTGACTTTTCAAGAATGCATCATTGTAGGTCATTTTTCAAGCCTTGATTTTTGATCCAAAAATGCTTCAAATGGAAAAACTTTGGTCATGAAAGTTGTAGATCTCATCTTTCCCTTTTCAAAAAGTACAAGAACATGATCAAACTCTTCTTGGATCAAAAGTTATGGTGTGGAAAAGTTGGCAAAAATCATTGATTTTCAAGTTATGCACCAAGTGTGAAAATTGCAAGATCATGTACCAAGGCAAATTGCAACTTCTAATTGGCATCAAACCATCACATAAGCATTCTATAAGTCATAAAATTCAGAATGAACCAAGAATGCCCATGGTTTAGGTTTGGTTGGATAAAGAGAATCACATGTGAACCAAAGTTGTAACAAGTTGCAAAACCACTCATTTCATCTCACCAACTTAATGCATTGGCTGCTGAACCAAGCTAGCCTCACATACACATCATGCTGCGCAGCCCATGCCCATTGTACTAGCTATAGATCAAGCCATACTTGCCTTACACAAAATTTGACTTTTTGCAAAAGGTGACTTACCAATCAATAAAGCACATGTCCAATCATCTGACCAATGAGAGAGGTTTATGTGGACAAAGAGCAAGCCATTCCATACATCTAGCAAGGCTGAAACACTCTCATTCAACACATTCACAAAAACACTCCCTTTTGCATAAGCCTTCGAATCTGTCTCCACAGCATACAAACACAAAAACCATCTTCATCATTCATCTCACCACACTTCATAGACCTCAAACCACCAAAAGCCAGGCCTGAAACAAGCAAGAACACCCCACTGCCATTCTTCACCTCAACTTGCAGTTCCATTCGAATCTCTCTCCCTAGCTCACAAACATCAAAACAAACACCACAGACCTTCTCCACACATCATCTGGACCACAAACAACCATTCACAATGACCTGAAACAGCCTGAAACTCCATTGCCATTTCTGACTGAGCTTGAGCAGAAGCTTGTCAAACTCATCATCCAGCCAATATAAATTCCTCTTGAGCATTCAAACATCATCTAGGGACCAAGTGGAGTGGATTGCACAAGGAGAAGTAGCCAGAAAGTCTTCAGAGTGAAAGCTTCGAATCTCAGGTAGCTTGAAAATTATTTTTCCAGAAATCGTTTTTCATGTTATAGACTTGTTCTTTATGCTTCACTGAGTATCCTGGTGCTTTTGGTTTTTGAAATGGTTTTGAATTGAGTATTTAATTAGCTTCTGAAACTTGCGTGCCCTAGTTCTTATTTTCTTCGATTCAGCTTTGTTAGGAAGAATAAATTAGTTTTGACTTAGGGTTTTAGTTCAGGGGATCATGGGAATCATTTCTGGATGCTTAGGTTTCATTTTTGTTACTATTTGAGGGGATTGGGGATTTCTCAGGGGAGATGCTGGCCGGAGAAGACGACCGGAAGTCTTCTCCGGCCACCTGAAAGTGATTTGTGCCCTAATCACGTAATTAACTCAAGTTTGAATTCTGAGCGTTGATGGCCTTTGACTTGTTGACTTCGCGCGTGAGTGAGTGGTCCAGATCTGCCTGTTTATGCCCTAATCCACGTGTTTAGCGTAATTAATCATAACTTAAATAATTTAATCAGAGTCAACCTGGACCCTTGGATGACGCGCGTAGTCAACAGATTCAAATCCAGAGTGAATCTCATCCCTCCATTATGATTACCTTTCATTTTATTTAATTTTAATTCATTTTCTTTTCATTTTTTTTGCATAATTATTTTAAAATAGTAAAAAATTCCTAAAAATTATGAAACTTTTTTCTCAGAGTTTTAATAATTTTTATGACCCAAAAATATTTTCATTTTATTTTTTATCATTAAAAAAGTATTTTTAAATATTTAAAAGATTATTTTTAATTGATTAATGGAAATTAATTTATTAAAAATACTTTTAAGTATTTAAAAATCACCAAAAAATTCATGAAATGTTCTAAGACATTTAGAAACATTGTCCAACCTTCAAACCAAATTTCTTTTTTGATCTTGATGCATTTTGAGAATTTTCCATTGAATTAAATCCTATTTTGTGCATTATTTTGTTCATAAGTTCAAAAAATCATTTCTGCCTATTTGAGAGGAGTTGGACATTGGTTCTTCTTGCATTGTTTTGTGTTTAGCATGTAGTTTCTAGGGTTAAATGGCCATGATTTGTTTCCTCATTTTCAATTTGTTTGGCATTTCTTTTGTTTAGGAACCCTAAAAACCCTAATAACTTAGAAAAATCATAACTTGAGATTGTTTAAGAGTTGAGAGCCCCCCTTTGGACATTGGTTTAGTATAGGTCTAGGGTTTCTTTGGGTGGCATTTTCCATTTTTTATATTAGGTTTTGCTTCTGTTTTTGGTTTTTGTTTGTTGATTGTTTCATAAACCCTAATTTGGGCTTTCATTTGCATACTTCTTGCATTCTCTTGCACAACATGACTTGTCTTAGCATTTCAAGCATTCTTGTGATTCATTTGACATCTTAAGACACATAGGAAGCATGTTTGATCATTGCATCACATATTTGCTATGTCATTTGCCTTGTTTGCTTCATAACTTTCCATGCTTGTTCATGCTCCTTAACTTGCATCATTTGCATCCATGATCTTGTATGAACATCTCCATGCCTTGCCTCATGCTTGTAGCATCTCATAACATCATTATCATCATCAACATGCTTCTGGTTTTGTTTTTCATCATGTCATTTCATTTCATTTAGCATTGCATTGCTTTTCTTTCTAACATTTCAGGTGGTAAGTGAGGTTGAGAAGTGAATTTGCCTTCACTTCTCATAACTTTTCTTTTCATCTCTCTTGCATCCATTGCTGCATTTATATATGTGTTTGAGATTGAGCTTGCTCATTCTTGTTTCTCCCACTTTCTTCCTTCAAGTGACTTGACTTCTTGAATGAAGCAAGTCACTTTGCTTCTCTTGATCCTGTTCATTTGCTTCCTGGTGGTTCCATTGAAGACTTCTCTTGTAAACCTCACAAACCTTAGGAACAACCAAGCATGACAATGATTAGGGTTTTGTTTAGTCTCCCCTCTTAGTTTTACCTTTGTGTCTCATTGAGTCTTCTCTTCTCACCTCATAATCAGGGATTAAACCCTAAAGGCTTTAAGGCTTTGTGATTAAGCTTATGCCTGCATCCTTCTATTAGGATGGAGTGTATAACTTTAATCCTAAGTGTTAAACCCTTAATGTGTTTAAATCTCTTAATCAACTCACTTAATAATCATCAAGACTTCACACTTGTAACTTGGGCCTTGCATTAGGGTTCTAATTCTTCCTTAACTGGTTAAGAAGGACTAACCCTAGTGTTAATGGACAAGTCCCCCTCAAGTGGTCTTACAAACCCTAAAAATCACTTCATCATCATATCATTAAATAAAATCCACTTAATCAAAGGCTTGTTTTGTCATGAGTTTAATTCCTAATCATGGATTAAGTTGAGGAGCCTTCCTCAACTTAAACATTCTCATCTATTATCCTTCTATTAGGATAGTGTAATGAGTCTGTTTAATCCTTGATTATGGCTTAACCTCATTACTTAACACTAAACAAAAACCACCAAAAACATCTAAATAATCACAAGTAGGTTAATGATCTTAATCCTACACCAAAGGTGATTAAGTGTGAGAATCTGACTTCACACTTAAGGTATTCTCATTACCCCTAATCAGAGGGAAGATGTGATGAGTTTACTAAATCCATTGGTTTAGGCTTAAGCTCATTAACTTATGACAAACTTCAAAAACAATAAAAGACTGAAAACATAAAAACAAACAATGATCGTCTCCTTCGGGATTCTTTTCTCATCTCATTCACTCACAAACGAGAACTTGCTTCTTCCGTCTAATGCAAGACAGTTTGCATCTGTGCCAGACAGATCACACACTTGAGCATAGACAAGTAAGCAGTTCACAGGTCAATTCATCTTTTAGTCTCTTTGGGTCGAACTACGGTGTTCTGACTTCCTCATTGCACGAGAGGATACGTAGGCATAACTTAACGGTTATCGAACAAAAGTCTCTGTATATTCCCCCTCTTTCCAGCTTCATTCTTTTAGCCTCATGATCTTGAGCATTCCATTCACTTCTTACACTGACACATCATTATACACTTCACCTCTTTTACACTGACACCTGTACATATTGCTTTCCAGCTCTTTACACACAGATTGCACTGACACTACCCCTTTAAAACAAAAATCTTTTAAGCGTGGATCCCGTCGAGTACGACGGACAATCTGGGTGCTAATACCTTCCCAGGTTGTAACCAACCCCCTTTCTCAGTCTCTCTGGTTCGCAAACCGTCTTATCCATATCTTTCTAGGCCTATGCAGCATTGCCTTTCCTCCGGGATAAAAATGCCTAGCTGGCGACTCTTTTCATCTCCAGTGAGTTCACTGCTGTGTGTTCTCATTGTCCCTTCGCCGACCGTTCGCGTCTGTACCTTTATCTGGGCCATTTCCCATTTATCGGGAGCGACAGGGGGGGGGGTTACGGAGGTTAGGAAGAAGATGGGAAGTTTTTTTTTAGGGAGTTATGGAGGAGAAGAAGAAGAAGCACGAAGAGAAACAGTTCTGTTTCTCACGATTTCTGGTATAGGGGTCGTCACGGTCGTGACAGGGGTACGACGGTCGTGACACTCAAAAAGAGCGTGTCACGATCGTTATGGGGCAGTGACGACCGTGAGGCTTGCTACGTTAAATAATTTCCAGAAAAACACTTTCTCACTTGTTTTACATAATTTATATCAATGTATTTTCTTCACTAACTCTCATATTAATCTATAGATACCACATAGTGCATAAGTTCAACACAGTAATTCAATAACTTGCAAGGCATGAGAGATTTGTATATATAATGAATAAATGCAAGCATAAAAGTGCATAGAATGAAAAATACATAAATTGCTAAAATTGGAGAAATTTTGGAATTAAAGATGCATTGCATAAAGTACTTGAAAATGAAATTACATAAATGGAAAAACGATAAGAAATTGTTGCGAAAAATAAATCTAACTAGAAACGAAAACAATGAGAAAATAAACTAAATCACTTATAACATTATCAAAAGCGTTTCTTCAAGTCTTCGATGGCGGAGTTCAAGTGATAGAATTGTTCGCAGGTTATGTCAGTCAAACCTATAATGTCCAATCGCATGCTCTTAATATCTTCTTTAAATAAGTTAATGTCAGTTTGGTAAGCATTGAGAGTGTTCATGATGTTTTGTAAGTTGTTAGCATACTCTCCTTGATTCACTTCAGGGATTTCATAAACTTCTTCAGTGTGGTCAATGTCATGGTAACCAGGAGGCGTCTCAGGGTCAGTTTCGACATCGGTCATTGTATCATCTTTTATTTTATACGACTGAGGTGTTTCAGGAGTGGGTGGATAGTCAGGTGGGTTTAACTCATAAAGCCAGTTATCCTTATTATGAACACTTACTTTAGCATGGTTAGGCAATGTGAACAGGGTTACTACTTCGTTCCGGATTAGGTACTCAAAAGGTGGATGTCCTAAATTCCTTATGATATGTCTATTGAAGCAGAAGTTAAGATCCATAGGACGGATGTTACCTAAACGGTTGCACCTATGCAATTGGTACCTAAGTCCTATGGCATCAGCAATCATGGTTACAAGACCTCCTACTAAGATAGGTAATTCAGGTTCTTCTTGGATACGGGTGAAGGTTTGCATCATGAAAGGTACACCATTAACAGGCTGTCCATTAGTGAAACATGACATAATAAATATTTCATCTTTAGAAACTCCGGTAATGTTTTCTTCTTTTCCAAAGAATGTGTGGGCTAGGAATTTATGGAAGTAACGGAGGGCAGGATTATGGATCTCATCATTATTCATGTTATTTGGTTCAGGGTGGTAGTTTCCGGTTAAAGTTCCCCAAAAGAAATCTAGCTCAATATCCATCAATTCTACCTGTGTGGTAGTGAATGCAAATGGTCCACTAGGGAATCCTAACAAGTCAGCTAGTTCTTTATGGTTAAAGTCATATTCTATTCCAAACAGGCGGAAACTAATAAATCCTTTCCTAAATCCAAAACCGCGCTCAGGTAGGTAAATTAAGGAGCTAAGGAACTCAAGAGTGAGCTCGCGGTAAGTCACAAACTTATGTTGGATCAATGCATTCTCCCATCCGAGTCGGTTAAACAAGTACATGATGCTATCATGTATACCTAAGGTTTCCATAGTCCGATCATCCGGGTACAGGGTCAAATCCATTTGCCTCTGTGATAATTCTTCAAATTTCATTCTTTGGTTCCTACCTCTAAATTTGGTTTCCATATGGTTAATTGGTTGGTTAGCCATGATCAGTGCAAATATGGAGGAAACAAATCAGGAGAAGAAGGAAAGTGGAAAAGACTTTTAGAAAATCTGTAAAAAGTGATTTAAAATAAATATAAGAAAATGAAATGCATAATGTAATGGCAATAATAGTAATATAAAATAAACTATAAAATGACAAAACAATTAAACAAATAGTAAAACTATAAATAATAAAAATGATAAAGAGAATAATTTAAATAATTTGATAAGTAAATGGGTTGCCTCCCACTAAGCGCTGTTTTTATCGTCTAAAGCCTGACGTAATGCTTAAGTTTAGATTAATCAGGGGAATTAGTGGACAACTCTAAAAGCTTTAGATTATTCGCATAATCTCTATTTTCAACTTTATGATAATGTTTTAAACGTTGTCCGTTTACTATGAATGGTTCACTATTCCTACCCTTAATTTCTATTGCTCCACTCGGGAATACTTTAATTATTTCAAAGGGTCCTGACCATCTAGATTTTAATTTTCCAGGAAAGAGCCTAAGTCTTGAATTAAAGAGGAGTACAACGTCTCCCACACTAAATTCTTTCCTAGATAGGCGTTTATCATGCCATCGCTTAGTTCTTTCTTTATATATCTTAGCATTCTCATAAGCATCTAACCTTAATTCTTCTAATTCGTTAATGTCTAGGATTCTCTTTTCTCCTGCAGCATTATAGTTTATATTGAGAGTTCTAATCGCCCAATAAGCTTTTTGTTCTAGTTCTACTGGTAGGTGACAAGATTTTCCATAAACGAGTTTGAAAGGTGTAGTACCTATGGGTGTCTTGTAAGCGGTCCTATAAGCCCATAAAGCTTCATTAAGTTTAGATGACCAATCTTTCCGAGATATGGCGACAGTCTTTTCTAAGATTTGTTTAATTTCTCTGTTTGAGACTTCGACTTGTCCACTTGTTTGTGGGTGATATGGTGTAGCCACACGGTGTCTTACTCCATACTTAGATAGTAATTTGTCAAATATTTTTGAGATGAAGTGCGAGCCGCCGTCACTTATGAAGAGTCTAGGCACACCAAATCTGGGAAAGATTATATTTTTGAAAAGCTTTATTACTACTCGTGTATCGTTTGTAGGAGAAGCTATGGCTTCAATCCATTTCGAAACATAATCAACAGCTACGAGTATGTAATTATTACCGAAAGATGATGGGAATGGTCCCATGAAATCTATTCCCCAAACGTCAAAGATTTCTACTTCTAATATTCCTTTTTGAGGCATTTCATCTCTTCTTGAAATATTGCCAGTGCGTTGACACCGATCGCAATTTATAACAGCGATGTGGACATCCTTCCATAGATTTGGCCAGAATAAGCCGGCTTGCAAGATTTTTGCACAAGTTTTGGAAGTGCTTGCATGTCCACCATAAGGAGATGAATGGCATTGAGCAATGACATCTTCTATTTCTTCTTCGGGAATACATCGGCGAAAGATTCCATCTGGTCCTCTTTTGAACAATAATGGTTCATCCCAATAGTAATGTTTCAGATTATGAAAGAATTTCTTTTTCTGCTGATAGGTCAGGTTGGGTGGAAGAGCTCCTGCAGCTAGGTAGTTGACGATGTCAGCGTACCATGGCAGTCCTACAGTTGTCTGGATTGTTTCCACGGATTCTGGTTCATTTATATCTAACTGAGCTAGGTCGCTTCCTAATTGTGCTATCAGCTGTTCATACGGAAAATCATCGTTAATCGGCACTTGTTCAGGTTTAATACCTTCTATTCTAGATAAATGGTCCGCTACGACGTTCTCAGTACCTTTCTTATCTTTTATTTCTAAGTCAAACTCTTGTAAGAGTAAAATCCATCTCAAGAGTCTCGGTTTAGCATCTTTCTTAGTTAATAGATATCGGATAGCAGCATGGTCTGTGTAAATGATTATTTTCGCTCCAACTAGGTGTAGACACCCTAAATTTGCCCTCTGGTTTTCTATCTTCGCCTGTCTTTCATTTGCATCTCATTTGCATTTCCATTTGGTCATTAACATTTAGAATTCATATCATTTGCATAAGCTTCTGAGGCATGGGATCAATTTTCATCAGGATCAGGGTTACACGTCCTATTTGCAGATTATCAGGAGAATTCAAGTTCTTGGTTTTGTAACCATTAGTGGCATCATTCTGTTATCGCTCTTGTCACAAAAATCAGGGTTTATTTCCCTGGTTTAGTGGTCTTCAAGGATTTCATGGTTGCAAGGATTATTCCAGACGCATCTGGCCTATCTTCAAGTAGTGAAATGTGAATTAGGGTTTTATTCTTCATCAAGTTACAAGGATGTTTTCTCTTCTCAGTATCTTAGGTTATTCATCTTTCTCAACATCTCAAGAGTTGTGGCTTCAGGAGATTTCTTCAACTGCGAGTTATCTGCTTCGGTGGACTATTTCTAAAGCTTTGCATACCTAGGTCCAACCGTGTTCATTTGTGGATTTATTTTCCTAGATATTGATTCGGACGGATTCAAAGTGGTTCAAGAGTTATTTCATCAGAGGATGTTTAATTCAAAGAGTGATTATTTCTGTTGTGAATTTGTTCAGTGATTCAAAAGTGTGTGCATCCATTTTTTAATCAGAAGTTGTGTGGAAAAAGTTCGAGTGTGGTCAAGATTTGTACTGAGAATGCAACTTGGTTTTCATTAAGATTTAAGGAGCTTGGTGCAGTATTCATTCCCGTGATCATCTGACCATTTGAATTCATTTTTCTATCTATCCATTTTTATTGATTTCATCTTCGAATATCCATATTTAATTTTTATTTTTCAAGCCCATTTTCATACTATCAAGCCCATTATTTTTTTTCTTTTCTTTCATTATAAACCAATACTATTGATATAGTCTAAACAAAAAGAGGTGACAATCCAGGATTCAACTAAAAAATACAAAAAATCCCACTATTTGTAATAAGTGGGATAAAATTGTGTTGCAGCAATTTCCGTACAGTACACAACAAGCCCACACTAAAATTGCCACTCTCCAAGTCATATGCAAAACTTTTACCACAATTCCTTTTCACCTTACCTTTTGTACATCCCACCCTGGCCCACCTGAATTTTTCACACGCTTCATTCACGTTCTCCACTCACTGATTCACGCTTTGGCACACGTCTGCACACATAAGAAATTCGCAAAAAGGATCACGCATTTCTCACCGCATCCGACCTTACTTTTCTCGCAGAAAACGCACACACAACTCAGAGTTTTTCCTCCCTCAATCCGCAACGGAAGGCACTCCCTTCCATCATTTTTTTCATTCAAACCATAACAAAATATCTCCCCGCATCTCTAACTTCTGCTTGACATTTTTCATTCGCGGCACACAACAATAATCTCATCTTTTTCATTTCTGTTCTTCAAAAATGAAAACAACACAACCTACATCAAACCGCAACCACTGTCACCAAATTCATCACTCACCCCCTCTCATCACACCATAACATCAACCTTCAAATCACCACCACGTCACAACCATCATCTCCATTAACACCTTCAGCAAACCACCTTTCCATCTTCAAAAACACACCGAACTACAATCTTCTCCAATCACCAGAATCACCCTTGCGAATCACCCTTCATCAGCACTCAACATCAACAAATCAGAAACAGAACCAAAAAAAAGAAAATAATAGAAGAAGATAGTTTCAGATCAAGCCAAGGATTCCAGATCAGAACATGGAACAAAAAGAGGATAAAACTGAAACCGAATCGGAAACCATGGTGAGAGGGTGACGCTGAGTCCTCAGCGTCAGGGATCTTTTGAATCTTCCGTTGAGGTTTGGGAAGTCGCGGCCCGTGACGATCTGAGAACAAAAGAAGGTGATGATGCTGACGCGATTTTCATTTGGAAGGAGCTTGAAGTCGCCGGCGTATGAGTTTTGAGGGAGGAAGGCTTTGAGATTGATGTTGACGAAGGGGTTTGGGAGGCGGAACGCATGTTTCCCCTGTTTTCAATTTGTGTTTTTATGTTGTTTGATGATTATTAACTTTTTCTGATTATCTTCAGCTTTTGTTTATATATGCGTATATATTTATGTTTTTTTTAAAAGAATCAGGTTGTGTTGTTGTTGATAAGCGCACCACTGAATTATTTCTGCCAGTACCCCATCCAGCGACCTCACCTTCTCCAACTTGTGCTCTTGCTTGCTGATGGGCCTTAGTAAGCCCATTTAGTTTCACATCAGCACCAGAAGCCTGCGCCCCCCCCCCCCCTCTCTTTACTTCTTTTTAATTATTTCTTTTATTTCTCTTAACTTTTTTTTTTAATCTTGTTTAAACAATTGTTATTTAGTTCTAATTATTATTTAGCGTTTATTAAAAAATTTGACTTAGGTTTTTATTAATAGTTTTTTTACTTAGATTTTATTAATAGTTTTTGCTAGAATTTGACTTAGATATTTATTAATAGTTTTTGCTAGAATTTTAGTTAGAATTTTATTAATAACTAATTAGTTCTTAATTGACATTAAGTTTTTTTTAGTTAAGAATTTGATTAGAATTGGATGATTCCGTTTAACTTTTGTTTATTTAAATAGAATTGCATTTAATTTTGGTTCTAGTTTGTGCTCAATGTTTTGTAGGCTTATTGTTCGACTTCAGTGATCGCCTTATGTCAAATTGTTCCTTGGACTTGAAGACTCGGCATGATAAATGTTTTGGCTAACTCTGGTTCTCTTTATTGGATGGCTTAGATGCTGGGAGTTTATTTTGACCTTTGTCTAATCTTGATAATGGACATTTATGCTTGACTGTTGAAATCATTTTGGACTTGATATTTCTCTTTCGCATATTGAAGAGGCAACGGACCTTCTCCGTTAGGTAAAACTGAGGATCGACTTTACTTGTTGCATGTTGCTGCATCTGGAAGTCCTACTGGTGTAGGCTCTGTTTGTGCATTGTCTGATTACTCCATATCGCATTCTCATCTCTTTATCTTATTTCTTCTCCATATCGCATTCTCATCTCCTTATCTTATTTCTATTTCATCCATTTCTTTTTCTTCTTTTATTCTTGTCTTGCCTGGAGGTGTGCTTAGGCCACCATGGAGCTTCTCTTTTTTCTTCTTCTTTTCTTCTCCTTCATTAGGATAGTAGACCTCACAAACCTAGGACCATCCGAGCATGTGAATATTAGGATTAGACTTTTCCCGTTAGCTTTTACCTTTATGATCCTTTTGGTTCTTCTTTCTCTTCTCATCTCATAATCATAAAAATACTTTAATAACTTTGAAGTGATGCATTGATCCATAGCCTTATTCCATGAGGTATGCTTGTAGTCTTCCCATCTTGGGATAGTACATGTTTACCTTGTGATGCACAAGTCTGATCAAGGTATCTTCTTCATAAAAGAAAAGCTAAAAAAACCCTTCTTCATCTGTAAATACAAAAACACCTAATAAGTAAACAAGTTAGTGAGCCTAGGCCCTAATCTGTGGGTTCAAGTTTTGGGGATCTTCTCCTTACTTGAGTGTGCTTGTTCTATTATTCCATCTTGGAATGTAGCGACAAGTGCACATTCCATTGATGAGAGCTTGAGTTCACTTCCTTGTGACACACTCCTAAAAGCTTCTAAAAAACACAAACAAACAATAAGCGTCTTTCCTTCGGGAATTCTTTTCTCACCTCATTCGCTCCGTACGCGAACTTGCTCCTACTTGTCCTTTTGCAAGACGGTAACGCACTCGTCGTCCGAGCCTGCAACACCTGAGCATTGACATAGGCAGTTCAAGCCTTAATTCACAAGCAATTTCCTTTTAGTACCCCTAGTTAGGGGAACTACGGCGTCTCTGATCCTCATTATCCTGATGAGGTACGTAGGCAGCGGGGTAGGGCCCGTTCGAGCACAATCTTTATTTTCCCTACATTTTTCTCTTTATTTCTTATTTCATATCTTTTCCAGTTCCAGTTTCTTTTCATTTTAATTTCTTTTGCTGCAGTTTTCATACCCTCACCCTTTGAAACAGTTATTTTCGCAAGCGTGGATCCCGTCGGGTACGGCGGACGATCTGGGTGCTAATACCTTCCCAGGTCGTAACCGACTCCCGAACTCAGTCTCTTTGGTTCGCAGGACCTGTGTCCTTCCTTTTCTTTCTTCTGGTTTGTGCAGCATTACCATTCCCTTTCTTCGGGATAAAAATGCCTGGCTGGCGACTCTTTTCTTTTTCCGCGCCACTTTCGCGTTTGTACCAGGATGGAAATCCGGGGAGCGACAGCTGGCGACTCTGCTGGGGACTGCACACCAGATGATCTCTGGTTCCCCTGTGAGTCTCTCCTAGCGCTTGTGTGTTTCTGTTTCATTGGG
Organism: Lathyrus aphaca; assembly: GCA_963966055.1. NCBI lineage: Eukaryota > Viridiplantae > Streptophyta > Magnoliopsida > Fabales > Fabaceae > Lathyrus > Lathyrus aphaca. The sequence goes on from OZ014520.1 coordinate 183,420,541, forward strand.
TGATGTTTGTTTGCTGTGGCTTGTTGTATTTTATTGTTGTTTATTTACAGCTTTATTTATAGCTTTATTTACAGTTTTCAGTCTTTATTTACTGCATCATGTATATATACTGGACTGTCTGGACTGGTTTTCTTTGGTGGGATGGTTGTTACTTGTTCTTGAGAGATATGAGCCAAGTACCCGGCTCGAGTGCACCATAGGACTTAGAGTGGTTCCACTTTGGCCTCATGAGATCTTGTCATGGGGTTAGTAGTGAGTTCCACACCCAGATTTGCGATTGTCTTGGAAATGTTTTGATTTGGGGATCTTCCTCTCTCATTACATAACCCTGACAGTTATGTGCAGCTGGGGACCGATCACTGAGAACCTTGTGGAAACATCCCTCTTTAGTGATGACAGTGGCAGCCCACATTTTGTGGCAAACCCATTCGCATCCGAGGGCCCACCTGGGGATCGCATAGGATGACCTTGTGTCCTAGACTCATCTGAGGCCTCCCTGCGTAGTATATAATGCCAAATCGATTCCCTGATTTGGTCATGAGCCATTTCTCGGAAATGGTGAACGTATTATTGCTATTCGGCTTTGAGAGTCCGTGATGTCTGAACCGGAGCCTACCAGTGAGATTGGGAGGGTTTCACAGGTTTGCAGGAACCCATGACCTCAACATACCCTCATTATCAGTGCAGTTCTATGTTTTGATCTGGTCACTATGATCCTGAAGCTCTTGACCTTTGGTTCTCGGCTACTTTTTTTTGGGTTATTGTACAGAGATCTTGTGGTTACAGACACTCGATTCTTGGTTCAGTATCTCAGATTCCAGGCAGTTTCCAGCTGTGATCCCATGTCTTTGCATCTTTGCATCACCATATTGCATTTTGCATCTGCATTGCATTTTCCTCTTCCAGAGAGCTCATCCTTCTCCTTTTGTCCATGACCAGTTAGCTGATTTCCCGGTACTCAGTTTGAACAAGTGGTAACAGTCAGAAGACGACAGAGTGTGTGAAGCTAGACTGAACAGTGTCAAGAGTTAAGAAGGGTCAGTTTGAAAGCCATCGGCAGCTATGTCAGAGAGAAACCGTCAGAGTGTTGAGTTTCCACCTGGTTTCACCTCGATGACCAATCCTTTGTATGGTCTTTCTCCTGATGAGGATCTCCCACAAGTGAATAATCTTACTCAAGCTCAGCCTGTACAGACCCCGATCGTGAATCAGAGTGTACCTGAACTATCTGTTGTCCGAGGTGGACCTTCATCTTCTTCTGATGCTACGGATTACCAGAGTTTTGCCTTCCCTATGCCAGACTTCCAAGGGGCAATCCCTCTTGTGAAAACCAAGGATCCACCAGCTTTTGATCCTGCTGAAAGGTTTCGTGTGTTGGATGAGCAAATCAAAGCCTTAGCAGATCCTGATGCCTTTGGTTTTGATGCTCTAAACCTGTGTTTGGTGCCTGGTCTTGTCATTCCTCCAGATTTCAAAACTCCGAAGTTTGAGAAATACACTGGTGTTAGTTGCCCGAAGCGTCATTTGGTGATGTTTTGCAGAAAAATGACTTCTCATGCCCGCAACGATAAGCTGATGATTCACTGTTTTCAGGACAGTTTGAGTGGGGCATCCTTAAGTTGGTATGTGGATTTGGAAAGCAGTCATATCCGATCTTGGAATGATTTATCCAGAGCTTTCGTAAAGCAATACCAGTACAATGTGGACATGGCGCCCAGTCGCATGCATTTGCAGAGCCTATCTCAGAGGAGTGGTGAATCTTTCAGAGAATATGCACAACGGTGGAGAGAATTGGCAGCCCAAGTGCAACCACCACTTTCAGACAGAGAATTAGTGGACCTGTTCGTGGGCACGTTGCAGGGAACGTACTTGGAAAGAATGAGTAGCATTTGGACATCAAGCTTCTCTGATTTAATAAAAGTTGGAGTACGCATCGAAAGCCTGCTCAAAAGTGGAAAGATCCAAGACTCTTCGAACATCCCAGCTAGTGAAGGTGAATCTATTGTTAGCTCCCAAGAGGAAGAATGGTATGACGCCAGTGCAGTCATGGCCAATATCGAATATTCTAGACCAACATCTTCTTATAGATCATCCGTCCCTAGGTCTGGTTACTCTTATGGGCATTCGGCAATGCTCAGGGCACCGTATCCGAAACCGTGGACTCCTCCTCGTCCAAATCTGCAAGCTCAGGGTAGAAGACCTCAGAATCAACTTCAGAGCCAACCTAGGCCTCGCAACAATCTGGAAAGAAGGAATGCTCCTCTTCATCCAGTTCCCATGGCATACAGTGAACTATTGCCACATCTAATTCAAAGCTCATTGGTGGTTCCTAAGCCTCTCAAGTCGTTGCCAGAGCCGTACCCTCCAGAGTATAATCCTCATGAACAGTGTGGGTATCATGGTGGATCAATGGGGCATTCAACTGAAGATTGCAAAGCTTTTCAAGCCAAGGTCCAACAGTTGATCGATAAGGGCTACATATCCTTTCCAGAAGGAAGCTTGGTTGTGCACGTCCACCTCTCGCCTGGTTGGGTTCGAGGACTTCGAAGAAGTGTCTCCTGATTTCAGTGGCTCAGAATATGTCATCAGAGTTGGTGATCACTGTATCCTTTTATCATTTGCATTGTAGTTTCTTTCCTGTTAGCAACTACTTGTCTTTTAAGCATTGTTATTTTGAATGGTAATGTTAATGTAGTGATCTTGCACTTTTTGAATAAATTATGTCGCATTTGCTCATTTTTCTTTACTTGCATTGGAAAAAAAAATTGCATCCATATACCTCCCATTTATTTCACTGTTGTTTAGCAGGTTTGAGGGAGGATGATGACAACTGAATACCCATAATTGTTGAAGGTATGCTTTCAGAGTAGAACCTGCTGACGATGTACAGGCATTGTTTCAATTCCCAAACACCGGAGATATAAGGGAGATAGACCTTCGTCAACCCCTTTGAGCCTTGAAGTAGGAGTTTCTTTTCTGGACGAAAAACCCTCATATTTAACCCGGGACAGGGTAGTTATCAGTTAATTTGACCGAGCGTTCAAATCTCCAAAGGAGTATGCATCCGAGGAGCCTTTACCTTTATTACACCTCAAGAGGTCAAGGGACGAGAAACCACAATGGTTACCCCCCAACAACAAAGGAATGAGGCAGTCATTACCCTTTCAAGCAAGTCAGACAAACCAGTGTCACACGATTTGTTCAAAAAATCAATAAAAAAAAAAAGAAATAAAGCCCGCTAAGTCAAAAAAAAAAGTGTGAAAAACAAATGACTTAGGCAAAAGTTAGGGCATCCCGCTGGACTTCAAAATCGAAAAAATTCAAAAAAAAAAAGAATCAGTCCAGGCAAGAGTTAGGGAGTAAAAAAAAATCAATCAAAAAAAAAGTTCCATTAGAACAAAGTCGTGTGACCAGACACAAAGTCAGAAGGGGTGACTGTTACTCCAAAAGAAACTTCATTGGTGCTTAAACTGTCAATGTCATTGGTTCCTCAACCATTACAAAACCCTTTCGAGAGGCGAGCGCTCAGGTGAAATTAGCTGAACATAGGACCGAAGAACATCAAGGAGAATGGGTGGGCACCGATAAACTTTGAGCCATGAATATTTCTTTCTAAAACCGTGAACTAGGCCACGTTATAACCCTTAAAAGTCCTAATTGAATCAGGTTCAATTCTGAAAGCATACTACGACAAGGTTGCGTAAACTGACTCCTAACGATTTGCTAACTCAGCACAACGTTTGGACTAATGGTCCATTCGTCACACACTGTCACAACATTAAATAAATAAATTGTCAAAACTTGCATGTGCACTGCGTTAAAATTAACATTTGTAAATGAACAATTTTAATTGCAAGTCAGTTCGTGACACCAGGGAAGTTCCTGCAGAAAGCAATCAGAGGGAACTTGATTATTCAACAATGATGACCAAAATCAAGAGCATCTTGTTAGCTTATGAATCAGGGGCATGTTGTCCAGTGGTTTTGTCAACCAAGGTATCCGTCAAGGTGAAGCAAGTTCCCAAGCATCAGTTGATTGAGGAACGTCATTCAAAAGTCAGTTGTACAGGGCTGAATCTTCCAAACAGGGGCAAGTTGCCCGGGTTTTATGCTGACCAAGGATACATTTTTCCAATGCTCAGTCAAAATGAGTCAAGTCGCTTCCACGCTCATGCCGGGGCAGGACACTTCCAGGGTTCACTAGGTGCAATTCTCCTCGAGCATCCAAGTCTGCTATGCCAGAAATTGGATAATCAGTGACAGTCTGTTCAGAGACTCACCCATACAGGGGCAAACTTTAGCTACACAGAGCCAGTTATATCAGTGATCTTCGAGTTCAAGACGAGAATTGGGAAATCATGCCGCCCACTTTCGCCTTTGTCACCCTTTTCACCAGAAGCCTTGTCACTAGGACCTTTCTTCCCTTGGGAGTTTTTCTAGTTATTCATAAGCATGGCATAATTCATTTGCATGCGTTATTCACGTCGCTCGAGCATAGAGCATGTGCATCATAGTTGCATTCAGCATACCTCCACAAACTTCAATCTAGGGCCTCGTAACCCCAACTTCTTGGCATCTCAAAGACCAGTTCTCGTCTGGCAAAACTTTTCAAAGTCTAGTCCTCGTCTGGCAGACAAGTCCAAAATCCAGTTCCCGTCTGGAAATCCAACTTCAAATACCAGTTCTCGTCTGGTAGGCGAATCTTTTAACCAGTCCTCGTCTGGTCACCTTTTCATTTAACCTGTTGAACTCCAGTTCCCGTCTGGTATTCATTCTTTTTCAGAGTCAATTCTCGTTTGACAATGAACCCCGAGGAGTCAGTTCTCGTCTGACGACTTATTCTTTGCCCATCAGTTCTCGTCTGTTGGCCTACCTTCAATAAACCGGTTCTCGTCTGGTAGTTCACCTTCAAAGTCCAATTGCTTGGCAACCAAAAAACAAAATAAATCTCTATCAACATGGCCTTGCGCCCAATCATCCTTGTATCATCATATCCTTAGCATCATGAGCATACGTCTACATCTTGCATCATTTGCATGGCATTCGCATACCGCATGGTTCCTGTTTTCTCTGATGTGGAGCGTTGCAAGGCGCAGTCTGGGGCAGTTATCTCAAGATCCGTTTGAGTTCTGCGAGAGTTTGAAGACACTGGGGCAATTCTGGATGCCGGGTCTTCTGTAAAATCCTCTGGGGACAATATTTTCATAGAAGGTGCAGTCTGAGGCATAATCGAGGAGTTAAGGGAATGTTAGTTCACTCAGGATGATCAGTATGCAGTTGTTGAGCTCAGAAGTTTGAACACTGTGTTAATCCTTAGAGAATGTCTGGTATTTATTTTACCAGCGGGTCATTGGAAGTTTATTTCTTCCCCGAGCAGAGAATCTTCCTTCAGCCGGCAAGGTTTCCTCATGAGGAGTGGGTATACAGTCAAGGTCCAATCTTCATTGGCATAACTTCCCAACGCAGACATCATACTATAATTGGGGCATATTTTGACTTACTTGATTCTCCAGCAAAGTCTCTCCTCAGCAGGGCATTGCCAAATATGTTTCTTCGTCAGTCTAGAAGGTTGACACATCCCCAGCTGAATTAGAGCAGGTGGTATCCCCGGCAGAACTTCAAGGTTAATTGAATCGTTCTCATCCCCAAGCGGATTTATCTTTCCATAGTGAAATATTCCCAGCAGGCGGCTGAAAGCCTTGTTTCCCCACAAAGTTAGAATTGTCAGAGCTCTCTCTCTCCAGCAAGGGTTCCAGCAAGGGTTATTTGACGAAGCATCTTCCCAAGCCAAGTCGGAAGATGATCCTGTCCCCACAGAGTTCATATTAGATTTTTCACCTCCGTCAGTGAAATATTTCCCAGCGAAGTTGCATGTACTCGTCTGTGCGCGCATCTTCATTTGGTGCTCGTCCGCATACCTGCAGCACTCGTCCGTGCATTTTATTTTCGATTCCTCTTTATTTGAGGCATATCCCCAAGAAAGTCGCCAGTACTCGTCCGTGCTCGCATCTTTATTTGATGCTCGACCGCATCTCTTAGCACTCGTACGTGCTTGTTACTCCTTTGAAGATTGCTCGTCCGCATCCTTCGACACTCGTCCGTGCCTATTACTTATCTAGTGCTCGTCTGCACGCCCCGACACTCGCCCATATCACTATCAGAAGCACTCGTCCGTGTTTCTTGGATCATCGTCCGGTACTCGTCTGTATCGTCGACTTATGACACTCGTCTGTGTTTCTTTGATGATCATTCCAATGCTCGTCCGCATTGAAGAGGTTGAAAATCCTGACGGTGGGATTAAAGCGTCAAAACAATTACCGGAACCTGCGTAAGGGTTATCCGAAGAAGACTCGTCCGTCTTATTCCACTTATCTGCGTAAGGATTCGTGAAGAGGATTCGTCCATCCTAGTTGCATGTCTGTCCCATAGACTTATATGCATTTCCGGAACCTGCGTAAGGGTTAACCGAAGAAGACTCGTCCGTCTTATTCCACTTATCTGCGTAAGGATTAGTGAAGGAGATTCGTCTATTTCAGGTTACTTTGAAGATTCTTAAGGGCTCGTCCGCTCTCTGCACCTGGCGTCACAGGTCATTTGAAGACTCGTCTGTCAAAGGGTTCTTATTACCAGATATCAGTTTCAGCTTGGAAGAAGCTCGTCTGCTTTTTTCTCTTCTTCATATCCCCAGAGCGTCATCTGGTTGGGTTTATTTCCCATTTTTTCATTTTTCGTCAGAGTGCGAATCTCGGGGTCTTTTTGGTATTCAACCACAGTTTATCTTGAACGGTCGAAAGCGGAAGCAATCGTCCTTTTCAGATTAACAGTTGATTGAATAGGGGCAGCTGTAGACACCCTAAATTTGCCCTCTGGTTTTCTATCTTCGCCTGTCTTTCATTTGCATCTCATTTGCATTTCCATTTGGTCATTAACATTTAGAATTCATATCATTTGCATAAGCTTCTGAGGCATGGGATCAATTTTCATCAGGATCAGGGTTACACGTCCTATTTGCAGATTATCAGGAGAATTCAAGTTCTTGGTTTTGTAACCATTAGTGGCATCATTCTGTTATCGCTCTTGTCACAAAAATCAGGGTTTATTTCCCTGGTTTAGTGGTCTTCAAGGATTTCATGGTTGCAAGGATTATTCTGTCGCTCCCGACAAGTGACACCGGGGTCAGATGAAGGTACAGACGCGAACGGTCGGCGAAGGGAACAGTGAGAACACACAGCCGTGAACTCACTGGAGATGGATAGAGTCGCCAGCTAGGCATTTTTATCCCGAAGGAAAGGCAATGCTGCATAGGCCTAGAAAGATGATGGATAAGACGGTTGCGAACCAGAGAGACTGAGAAAGGGGGTTGGTTACAACCTGGGAAGGTATTAGCACCCAGATTGTCCGCCGTACTCGACGGGATCCACGCTTAAAAGATTTGTGTTTTAAAGGGGTAGTGTCAGTGCAATCTGTGTGTAAAAGAGCTGGAAAAGAATGTACAGGTGTCAGTGTAAATGAAGTGAAGTATGATATATATACAGTGTCAGTGTGAGACCAGGAATGAAATGCTCATGATAATGAGGCTAAAAGAAATGAGCTGGAAGGAAGGGGGATGTACAGAGACTTTTGTTCGATAACTGTTAAGTTATGCCTACGTATCGTCTCGTGCAATGAGGAAGTCAGAACACCGTAGTTCGACCCAAAGAGACTGAAAGATGAATTGACTTGTGAACTGCCTGCTTGTCAATGCTCAAGTGTATGATCTGTCTGGCACAGATGCAAACTGTCTTGCATTAGACGGAAGAAGCGAGTTCTCGTTTGTGAATGAGTGTGATGAGAAAAGAATCCCGGAGGAGACGATTATTGTTTGTTTTTGAGTTTTCAGTCTTTTATTGCTTTTTTGGATTTTTGTCATAGGGTAATGAGCTTAAGTCTAAACCAATGGGTTAGTAAACTCATCACATCTTCCCTCTGTTTAGGGGTAATGAGGATACCTTAAGTGTGAAGTCAGATTCTCACACTTAATCACCTTTGGTGTAGGATTAAGATCATTAACCTACTTGTGATTATTTAGATGTTTTTGGTGTTTTTGTTTAGTGTTGAGTAATGAGGTTAAGCCACAATCAAGGATTAAACAGACCCATTACACCATCCTAAAAGAAGGATAATAGATGAGAATGTTTAAGCTGAGGAAAACTCCTCAACTTAATCCATGATTAGGGATTAAACTCATGACAAAACAAGCCTTTATTAAGGGGATTTCAGATTAATGATATGATGATGAAGTGAATTTTATGGTTTGTAAGACAACTTGAGGGGGACTTGTCCATTAACACTAGGGTTAGTCCTTCTTAACCACTTAAGGAAGAATTAGAACCCTAATGCAAGGCCCAAGTTACAAGTGTAATGTCTTGATATTTATTAGATGAATTGATTAAGAGATTTAAACACCTTAAGGGTTTAATACTTAGGATTAAAGTTATACACTCCATCCTAAGAGAAGGATGCAGGCATAAGCTTAATCACAAAGTCTTAAAGCCTTTAGGGTTTAGTCCCTGATTATGAGATGAGAAGAGAAGACTCAAAGAGAGACACAAAGGTAAAACTATGGGGGACTAATCAAAACCCTAATTCATTATCATGCTTGGTTGGTCCTAAGGTTTGTGAGGTTTTCAAGAACAATCTTCAGAGGAACCACCAGGAAGCAGATGAACAAGATCCAGAGAAGCAAAGTGACTTGCTTCATTCAAGAAGTCAAGTCACTTGAAGAAGGAAAGTGGGAAGAAGAAGAATGAGCAAGCTCAAACTCAAACACAAATAAGAATGCAGCAATGGATGCAAGAGAGATGAAAAGGAAAGTTATGAGAAGTGAAGGCAAATCCACTTCTCAAGTTTACTCACCACCTGCAATGTTAGAAAGAAATGCAATGCAATGCAAGATGAGATGGAATGACATGATGCTAAGCAAAACCAGAAGCATGCACATGATGTTAATGATGTTATGAGGTGCTGCAAACATGAGGCAAGACAATGGGGATGTTCATACAAGATCATGAATGCAAATGATGCAAGCTAAGGAGCATGAACAGACATGAAATGTTATGAATCATACAAGATAAATGACATGGCAAATATGTAATGCAAAGATCAAAGATGCTTTATACATGTCTTAAGATGTCAAATGAATCACAAGAATGCACAAAATGCAAAGACAAGTCATGTTATGCAAGGAAATGCAAGAGGGATGCAAATGAAAGCCCAAAATAGGGTTTATGGAACAAACATCAAACAAAAACTCAAAACAGAAACAAAACCCTAAGATAAAAATGGAAAATGGCACTCAAAGAAACCCTAGACCTATAATGAACCACTGCCCAAAGGGGAGCTCTCAACTCTCAACCAAACTCAAGTTATGATTTTTCTAAGTTATTAGGGTTTTTTAGGGTTCTTAACAAAACAAATGCCAAACAATTTGAAAATGCAAGAACAATTCATGGCCTTTTTATCCTAGAAACTACATGCTAAACACAAAACAATGCAAAAAAGAATCAATGTCACAACCTTCTCCAATAGGCAGAAATGATTTTTCAAACTTATGATCAAAATAATGCATAAAAAATGATTTAATTCAATGAAAAATTCTTAAAATGCATCAAGATCAAAAAAGAAATTTGGTTTGAAGGTTGGACAATGTTTCTAAATGTCTTAGAACATTTCATGAATTTTTTTGTAATTTTTAAATACCTAAAAGTATTTTTCATTAATTAATTCTCATTAATCAATTAAAAATAATCTTTTAAATATTTAAAAAATACTTTTTTAGTGATAAAAATAAAATAAAAAATGTTTTTAGGTTCTGAAATTTAATAATAACTTGTACAAAAAATTTCAGATTTTTTAAATAAGTTTTGCTATTTTAAATAAAATATAGAAAACAAATGTGAAAGAAATGAATTAATATTAATAAAAATGAAAAGTAATCCAATCCAAAGGCTGAGATTTGAATCTGGGAAAAGGGGCTTGACCACGCGCGTTTTTAAACGGCCAGGATGGAGTCTGATTCAATTAACTTAATTAATCTTAATTAATTTAAATAAAAAGAATTAGGGCTAAGTGAATCAATCTGGGCCGTGCACAACTTAAGCTAATCACCATCCTAAGGCTGTGAACGCATCTGGCAAATTAATTAGGGTTTATAGTTAATGACTTTCAGGTGACCGGAGGGAAGCTCCGGTCACCTTCTCCGACGGGTTGAAAACCCTAGATCACGATTCAGGCCACCATTCTCCAAATTAGAAGCAGGGAAATGATCCTCTACCCAAACCCCACTCAAATCACCTTTCAAACTAAATTTATCATGCTTAAACAAGAAGAAACGAAGCCAACAAGATTCACGGGCAAAGTTTCAGAGCTTCAGTAAACCCTCATTTTTCACTCATTTCCAATTCTAAACACATCATTATGATCAGCAAGACATGTATTTTCAATTTGTAACAAAAAATGCAAGCTCTGAAAAGTTGAGGATTCGAAGCTACCTGAAGTGATGAACTATGAATATGAGCTCTCCTGACCTTGCTTTGATGCAGAATGCCTTCTCTGAACCCCCTGAAGCCAATGGAATGTTCACAACCCCTTGTTGGTGGCTATTTTGGAAGCTTGAGTTCTGATATGACAGATTTCACAGTTGTGATTTGGGAGGTTTCAAACTGCTTTAATGGTGGATTCTGGTTCCTTTGAGTGTGTATTATGCAATGGTGAAGAGAAAATGAATGTTTGATGGCTGAGGAAAGGGATTCGAAGAGGAGAAGTTTTTGGACAGTTTTGTGTTATGCTGCAATGTGTGTGTTCCAGGCTTGTGGGTGTTGTGTTTTTATGATCCATACACTATCCCTAGACTATTGGAATGAATCAGAAGACTTGACATGCACTGTGGGAAAGGTATGGAGCAATTGGCCAAAAAGTCAAGAGTTGTTGTACTTGCAGCATGGGCTATGGCAGCAGCTATGTTAGGGCATGTCTTGCTTCAGCTTGAGTCAAGGATGACCATTGGATTGCTTATGAATGACTGCAACATGTGGATCATGAGTTGAGAGTGATTTTGCAAGTTGTCCACTTGTGTTTTCTCATGATTTTTGCTTATGCACATGTGATTCTTCTTGCTGAATTTTGTAGCACAACATTTCTTTTAGTCATGGCAATGTTGAAAAATCAGCTAGTGATCACATAATTCTTTGAAGCATGGATTTGCCAAGAATCCTCTTTTGCACACTTATGGAAATGCCTCATGGGACTTTTGAAAATCAAGGCAAACAAAGAAGAATCCCTTGGGCCAATTCTGTTTTTTAGGGCATATGTGATCATGTGATGAAGTTTTGAAGTCACTTTGAAGTCACTAGAATGCTTGATACATGAATTTGCAAGTTTTCCATTTAGTGCATAACTTGAAATTTAGTGATTTTTGCCAACTTTAACAAACCATAACTTTTGATCCAAGATGAATTAGATCATGCTCTTGTACTTTTTGGAAAGGGAAAGATGAGATCTACAACTTTCATGACCAAGGTTTTTCCATTTGAAGCATTTTTGGATCATGAATCATGGCTTGAAAATTGACCTAAAATGATGCATTCTTGAAAAGTCAACTATACCCAAAAAGTCAACATTTGCAAAAACCCTAAATTCTTGATTTCTATGAACTTCAACCTTCTTCCATGATTAAATAAAGATCATATACACTCAAAATGATGAAGATCACCCATTGGTTGGGTCATTGGGGGCCTCAGATGCCCTGATTTTACACTGACTTGTCTGAAAAGTCAACTCTTGATCAGATGACTTCCCCATGGAATTTCTTCATGAAAATTGATATGCATACTCCCTATACCATATAAAGATCAATGGAAACAAGAATGACCTAAAAAATTGGAGTTATGGCCTCTGAAACCAAAACCCTAATTTTCAGTCAACTGTGCAGTTCAACCTGGCTCTGCATCCACTCAAACCCTAGTTCTTGTGATTCCTCTGCATTTTTGACTTTGAGGAGATGGAATATGATGTAAGAACACACATGGACCCCTTTGAGTTGATTGGTGGCCTTTGGAATAGCTCAAGATGCTTTGGGATTGCTCAGATCACCAACCCTAGGTGCAGATGCCTTAGAAACTATCCAGTGAATCAAAAATGAGATGTGAGATGATATGATTGTACTTATGCATATGAGGATGATCACAAGCCATGGTGTGAATGGGTGAGGGCAAATTTGGGGTGTTTACAGCTGCCCCTATTCAAACATGAGTTAGCTGTGCAGGTTGTAAGCGACGGCTTAACAGGCGAACAAGATAACTTGTGGTTGAATACCAAAGACAGTCCAAAATTTGCACTCACAGAATGAAAAAGAAAAGGGATATAGATTGTAAAGGAAAATAAAGTATTGTAAAGTATGGGCGACGGAGGACGACCGTCGAGCAGAGGACGACTGCTGGGTAAGGTGGTATGTGAAGCAAAGCGATGACGGGGACGGCCGACATGCTGGTAAAGTGTATAAAGCAATGACGGGGACGGCCGACATGCTGGGGGATAAAAGGTAAAGCTAAGACGGGGACGGCCGACTAGCTGGGGAAAATAAAATATCATGATGGGGACGGCCATCAAGATAAAGTTGCAAAGTTCTCTGGGGATTAACGAACATGACGGGGACGGCCATCAAGTTCATAAAGGTAAAGTAACCAACGATGGGGACGGCCATCGGGCTAAAAAGGAAAAGGGACCACGACGGGGACGGCCATCGGGTTAAAGAATGAATGAAATAAACAGATGATGGGGTACGGCCATCAAAGGTGAAGGATGATCACCTAGCAGGGGACGGCTGCTCTGTTGGGTATAAAAATGATGGGGACGGCCATCAAAGGTGGAGGACGACCACCTGGCAGGGTACGGCTGCCGAAAATATCAACGATGGGGGCGGCCATCGGATAGAAAAGGTCAACGATGGGGACGGCCATCGGACGAGCAAGATGGAGGACGACCATCAAGAAGTGGAGGACGACCACTCAGCAGGGGACGGCTGCTCTCAAGGTTTATCATAACACAGGACGAGTGTTAGATAACCAAAATCAACAATGGGGACGGCCATCGGATAAAGTGATGAAGGACGATCATCAAAAGGGTGGGGGACGACCACCTAGCAGGGGACGGCTGCTAAAATCAACGATGGGGACGGCCATCGGATGAGCATGATGGAGGACGACCATCAAGAAGTGGAGAACGACCACTCAGCAGGGTACGACTGCTCTCAAAGGTATCATAACACAGGACGAGTGTTAAAAGAAAATTTGTTTTGTTGGCGATCTACTGGGGATAGTAAACACGGACGAGCGTTTACATCCAAGAAACAAAAGGTATAAGTGTTTGGTATTGTGTATAGATTAAAGATGCGGACGAGCATCCTTAAGACTATGATACGGACGAGTATCATGTAGAAACAAACTGACACATGCTCAGAGATGATGATACGGACGAGTATCAACTGGTTAACAAGGAACACGGACGAGTGTTGATTCTGAAAGGATTCTTCTGGGGAATAATAGACACGGACGAGTATCTATATTCAAGAAGACAAAGGTGCTTGACACGGTGTATGGATTAAAGATGCGGACGAGCATCCTTAAGACTATGATACGGACGAGTATCATGTAGAAACAAACATTGGACGCACTGTTCTGAGATAATGGTACGGACGAGTACCAAAAAACAAGGACTGCTGTCGAATCTGTGGGGATGAGTGATGATGTATACAAAATACGGACGAGTATCTGTATAAGTGTACCATGAGTGGTGAGTATTGTATTAATGAGTAATTTGACCGCTGGGGAGAGTGACACGGACGAGTGTCAAGAGAGAAAAGTATAATATTAACAAGTGTCTGCTATACAAAGTCTAGGCGACTGCGCTGGGGATATGACACGGACGGGTGTCAGGGAAGTGTATATAAGGTATGTGAGTGCAAAGAGGATGTCTTTGGCTTTCTGCTGGGACATGACACGGACGGGTGTCAGGACGTATCTGTAGCACGGGTGATTTTGTTTGTAGAGTGTATCCAGGCGACCTGTGGGGAAAGATGACACGGACGGGTGCCAAAAGGTGCATACTGGTGTTTATGATTGTGGAGCAACTGCTTTTGCTGGGACTCTGATGGGGGACTCTGGGGGAAAGTAATCTGTATTCACAAGCGCTTAATTCACAACATGACTTATGGTTATGCTATGCATTTGATTTTTGCCGTAATGCTCCGTATTAGACGGAATGCTACGCTATGGGGGGGTGAATATGATGCGGATGCCATGATTATGTAAAGGGGCACAGATCCGGGATTCGGATCCCATTGCCGTGAAGATCTCTGGTCGATCTGCTTGAAATGAACGTCCCAACTGGGTATGAGATCACTGGTAGATCCAATGATGTATCTGCTCGGGGATATATGTCATTGGTTGACATATCCTTGTAAATGAGAGACCCAGCTGGGGTTTGTAGAAGCTTTCCTCACTCTGTTGTGACTTCTTCGTGCGTTGCTCTTCTGAATAGAGGCTGGGGATTCTGTGGGGAGATGATTCCCTGATATCTGCATTCTGCTGAGGAAGACTGGCAACTCAGCTGGGGAATTGTGAGAGGCAGCTCAGCTGGGGAGAGTAATGGGGAGCAACTCAGCTGGGGATAGAGCATCTCGGATGCTGAGATTGAGTGTATGCTGATTCGGCAGCTCCGCTGGGGAAATGGGCACCTTCTAGTGCCATGTGGAAGATAGACCAAGTTGATAATGATTCGCCTACTTGCTGAGACGTAACCTGCATGCCCCAGGTTGTGTTCTGGATACCTGCAATCCTGCAAAGGTAAGGAAACGTACAAAAGGTCCCGAGGTATCCCTTACCGGATTCCGTCATAGGAGTTAAGCACTTTCGAGAATAATCACATTCCCTGTAAGCATGTGTTTTCATCTTTAGAGAAATGCATCTGTACTTATGCAATTGTATTTTTAGAGATATCAGACGACTCTTTGCAAAACGTAAATGTAAAAAACGAAACATGACTGAAAATCTGATTTTATTAATTCATGTGCCCTGAATTGGCAAAGATACAGTCAAAGAAACATATCTCCTGAAATGAGGGGATTGTTACAAATTGAGAAATAAAGTGTTGGCGGTGTTGACGACGCTTTGAGGAGCTTCCCCTCCTGCTATGACCCGTATGACAATGACGTTCTTCTCGTCTTGCTTTCTGGAGAGAGTTGATTCTGATTGACGCTTGATCCTTTGGGAGCTTACCAAGTTGTAGGTGATACAGACGAATTCAGAATGCAGTTGTTCGCTTATTCCCTTGTTTTGCATGGATCGCCCTTTCGGGTTTTCAATCCATCGGGATACCCATTTTTGCCTGAGCTGTCCAATGCGGCTTTTCAACTCAGCGGGTGTACATTTTTTTGTTTATTTTCCCTTACTTTTGCCCGAGTCTTTTATTCTGTTTTTGACTCGCCGGGATGCCCTATTTTTGCCTGGACTTACATTCTGTTTTTATGTCCAGCGGGTCATTTTATGCGAAGTATTTTTTAACTGCATCTGAATTCACAGGGGATGGGAAATCTTCACCATCCATGGTGCTGAGCATCAGTGCTCCACCAGAGAAAACTTTCTTTACAACAAATGGTCCTTCATAATTTGGAGTCCATTTGCCCCTGTGGTCTGTATGAGGAGGGAGGATTCTTTTCAGCACAAGATCTCCCACTTGGTACTCCTGGTGCCTGACTTTCTGATCGAAGGCTTTCTTCATTCTCTTCTGATATAACTGCCCATGACAGATTGCAGCCAATCTTTTCTCTTCGATCAGACTCAGTTGTTCGTATCGGGACCGTACCCATTCTGCTTCGTTTAGTTTAACATCCATTAATACCCGTAACGAGGGTAATTCAACTTCAACAGGTAGGACCGCTTCCATACCATACACAAGCTGATACGGTGTCGCCCCAGTGGACGTTCTGATTGATGTGCGATAACCATGCAAGGCAAACGGTAGCATTTCATGCCAGTCTTTGTAGGTGATTACCATCTTCTGCACAATCTTCTTGATATTCTTATTTGCCGCCTCAACAGCGCCGTTCATCTTTGGCCTGTAAGGAGAAGAGTTGTGATGTTGGATTTTGAAGTCCCGACACAGCTCTGCCATCATTTTGTTGTTCAAGTTGGAACCATTATCAGTAATGATTCGCTCGGGAACTCCGTATCGACAGATGATATCTCTTTTCAGAAATCTGGCTACCACTTGTCTTGTAACGTTTGCATATGAGGCTGCTTCAACCCACTTGGTGAAATAGTCAATGGCGACCAGGATGAATTTGTGGTCGTTTGAAGCAGTCGGCTCAATCTTGCCAATCATATCAATGCCCCACATAGCAAAGGGCCAAGGTGAAGACATGATGTTCAAAGGATTGGGAGGTACATGCACCTTATCTGCGTAAATCTGGCATTTATGACATTTCCTGGCGTAAGCACAACAATCTGCATCCATCGTGATCCAGTAATAGCCTGATCTTAACAATTTCTTTGCCATGGCATGCCCTCCTGCATGGGTACCAAAAGATCCTTCGTGCACTTCATGCATCAGTAAATCTGCTTCCGTCTTGTCAACACATCTGAGGAGCACCATGTCAAAGTTCCTCTTATATAAAGACCCATCAGTGTTCAGAAAGAAACTTCCAGCAAGCCTTCTCAAAGTCTTCTTATCATTGGCAGATGCCCCAGGTGGGTATGTCTGATCCTCCAAGAAGCACTTAATGTCATGGAACCAAGGCTTGTCATCTTTTACAACATCTGCTGCAAATACATATGCTGGTCTATCAAGTCTAGACACTGAAATCTGAGGTACAAAGTTAGCAGCTTGAACTTTGATCATGGATGAAATGGTAGCAAGAGCATCTGCAAACTGATTCTCGTCCCGAGGGATATACTCAAGTTTGACTGTTGTAAAGAAAGTCAGTAACCTCCTTGTATAATCCCTGTAAGGTATCAGATGATCCTGGTGGGTGTACCATTTCCCGTTGGTTTGATTGACTACCAGAGCTGAATCTCCGAATACGGTCAATGTCTTGATCCTGAGGTCAATGGCTTCCTCAAGACCCATAATGCAAGCTTCGTATTCAGCTTCGTTGTTAGTGCAGTTGAAAGTGAGTTTTGCCGAGAAAGGCATGTGAACTCCTTTAGGTGTAATGAGTACTGCGCCAACACCACGACCATTCATGTTAACAGCCCCGTCAAACATCATAGTCCATTCTTCCTCCGGGTCAGGCCCTTCAGTGCGAATAGGCTCTTCGTGATCTTTTGCTTTAATGAACATGATGTCTTCATCAGGGAAGTCAAATCTCATAGGCTGGTAATCATCAATGGGTCGCTCAGCAAGATATTCAGACAGTACACTGCCTTTGATGGCTTTCTGAGATGTGTACTGTATGTCGTATTCTGTGAGAATCATCTGCCATCTTGCAACCCGTCCGGTAAGAGCTGGCTTCTCAAATATGTACTTAACTGGGTCCATTTTGGATATCAACAAGGTAGTGTGGGTCAACATATACTGCCTTAGTCGGCGAGCAGCCCACGCTAAAGCACAGCAAGTTTTCTCGAGCAGTGAATAACGCTGTTCACAGTCGGTAAACTTTTTGCTTAGGTAGTATATTGCATACTCTTTTCGACCAGACTCGTCATGCTGGCCCAGTACACACCCCATCGACTCTTCTAGCACTGTCAAGTACATAATCAGAGGTCTTCCTTCAACTGGAGGCATGAGGATTGGAGGTTCTTGTAAGTACTCCTTGATCTTGTCAAAAGCTTTCTGGCAGTCATCGTTCCACCTGACCGTTTGTTCCTTTCTTAACAGTTTGAACAAGGGTTCACAGGTTGCTGTGAGGTGAGATATGAACCGCGAGATGTAGTTCAATCGACCTAAGAACCCTCGAACTTCTTTCTCAGTTTTCGGCGCGGGCATTTCTTGAATAGCCTTGACTTTATCAGGGTCAACCTCAATCCCTTTCTCGCTTACAATAAAGCCCAGCAGCTTACCGGATCGCACCCCGAATGTGCATTTGTTGGGGTTCAACTTTAGTTGGTATTTCCTCAGACGCTTGAATAATTTGAGCAGATTCACCAGGTGATCTTCCTCTGTAAGGGACTTGGCGATCATATCATCCACATAACATTCTATTTCTTTGTGGATCATATCATGGAATAATGTCACCATAGCCCGTTGATATGTGGCACCAGCATTC
This sequence comes from Lathyrus aphaca, assembly GCA_963966055.1. Taxonomy (NCBI): domain Eukaryota; kingdom Viridiplantae; phylum Streptophyta; class Magnoliopsida; order Fabales; family Fabaceae; genus Lathyrus; species Lathyrus aphaca. The sequence goes on from OZ014520.1 coordinate 183,438,838, forward strand.
TTCAGTCCGAATGGCATCACTTTGTAACAGAACGTGCCCCAAGGTGTAATGAATGTTGTCTTCTCCATGTCTTCAGGTGACATCTTGATCTGATTATATCCTGAGAATCCATCCATGAAGGAGAATACCGAGAACTGAGCCGTGTTATCCACCAGTACGTCAATGTGAGGTAATGGGAAATCATCTTTCGGGCTGGCTCTGTTCAGGTCCCGGTAGTCAACACACATTCTTACTTTGCCGTCCTTCTTAGGCACAGGTACTATATTAGCAACCCACGGCGGATAGCTAGTTACAGCAAGGAACCCGGCGTCCCATTGCTTTTGTACCTCTTCCTTGATTTTCATAGCCATGTCTGGACGAGTTCGGCGCAGCTTCTGTTTCACTGGTGGGCATTCTTCCCTCAGGGGCAGCTTGTGCATAACTATGTCGGTATCCAACCCTGGCATATCTTGATACGACCAAGCAAACACATCAACATACTCTTGAAGCAGATCTATCAGTTGTCTCTTCACTGAGTCTTGCAGGCAGGCCCCGATTTTAACTTCTTTCACATTTTCTTCCGTACCAAGATTAATCACTTCAATCTCCTCCTGGTGAGGAGTAATAACCTTTTCCTCCTGTCTCAACAACCTGGCTAGCTCTTCAGGAAGCTCATATTCTTCATCAACCCCTTCATCAGCTTGATTGATTGGATTGTCAAAGTCATACGATGTCATAGCTGTGCTGTTGTCGGTGCTGTCAGGAAGGCACTCTCTGCAAGGGTTAAGTTCGTCCATTTTAGTGATTGATTTTAATCTTGCTTTAGAAAAAGTGAAATGAAGTTATCATTTTGAAAACACCGCCATTTATTTTTGTACAAAAAAGAAAAATGGAAAAACAGTGAGCATAAAAGAAAAGGACTTGTTTGCAAAAAGACGTCTGATATTTCATTAATTTAATCTTGTTTGCACAAAAGTACAGATGGCCCTGGTTACAAAATGAGTCTTGTCATCTTGGGCAAGATGCAAGACTTGGATGCATGCTATATAAAAATACAGGAAATAATAATTACTCTGCTCGAGTAACACTTATAATTTCCTGGGAAGACCAGTTCGAGACACTGCTCCCCGGGATCTTCGGACGAATCCAATTCTCCAGATTGCGCTCCTCTTCCAGCTCGTCTTCCAGACAGTTGATAGCATCAGGGGTAAGCATCCCCCCACTGACAAAACCAGGCTCTGCAGCAGCCTTTGCTTGATGTTGAGTTGGTTTGTAACCCAACCCAAACTTGTCCTTCTTCTCCTCCACAGCTAAGATCTTGCCCCAGCCTAGGGCGGTTCCTTCTTCAACAACCTTCCGGGCTTGTTGGTAAGATGACATTGGAGTACCAGATACAGCAGATGCTTCATTCACATTCAAAGCTTCAAACCCCTGGCTCATTGTTTCATGGATCTCTCCATCCATCTCAATGTATTTATAAGTTGCCAGGTGACTGACAAAAATGTCCTCCTCTCCACAGATTGTGACAACTTGACCTTCCCACTCAAATTTTAACTTTTGGTGAAGGGTAGACGTTATTGCGCCAGCGGCGTGAATCCAGGGTCTACCCAACAAACAGCTGTAGGCAGGCTGAATGTCCATCACATAAAAGATAGTTTTAAAGGTCTGCGGGCCAATTGTCACGGGCAGCTCAATCTCTCCCAGAACCGATCTCTTCGAACCATCAAAGGCTCGCACCACCAGGTTGCTGGGTCTCAATGCCAGTCCATCATATTCAAGCTTCACCAGAGCCTTCTTTGGTAAGACATTCAGGGAAGAACCTGTGTCCACCAGCACATGAGAAAGGACAGCTCCTTTGCATTCCAGGGTTATGTGCAAGGCTTTGTTGTGATTGCGACCATCCGCTGTCAAGTCAGAATTGGTAAACCCTAGCCCATTGCTAGCAGTAACATTTCCAACCACGGTTTCCAATTGGTTGACAGTAATCTCCTCAGGCACGTAAGCTGCGTGCAGGACTTTGAGTAGTGCATTCCGGTGGGCTTCGGAGCACATAAGCAGTGAGAGGATGGAGATCTTGGATGGCGTCTGGTGAAGTTGATCCAAAATTTTATAATCACTCTTTTTGATGATTCGCATAAACTCATCAACTTCCTGATCAAATGGAGTCTTCAGGGCTTCTTTGGCAGCTGGATCTTCCTGCACCGGGCCTTTTCCTTTTGCCTTGGCAGCAGCTTCTGCTTCGGCTGTAGGTCTTTGCATTGGTGGAGTAAAGAGACGTCCGCTTCGAGTGAAGCCTCCGCCTCCCCCCACATTATCTACTTGTGGTGCAGGTGCTGATGTTTCAAGAGTGATTCTTTTTCCTTCGCAGTATATGTCAGAGCCATAGTGCCAAGGGATGGCCCTATTGCTTTCATATGGTACTGGTCCAGGCACCGTGACAGTGACCGGACTGATTGCTGCTGCTGAAGGGACTGCAATTGTTTGTGGATCATAAAAGATTGTAACTGGTGCTCTGGTAGGAGCAGCACCTTCTGAATGGTAGGCGGAATTATTTTCAGGATCATAGAATATGGTGACGGTAGAGACATCTTCGTGATTGATTGCTGGTGTTGTAGGAGGTTCCGTTGGAAGGACTGTTGTTGTTGTTGATGGAGAGTCGAAATGGAATGAAGCTGAAGTTGTAGCAGGAGAAACTGTTGTAAACTGATCATTTGGGAGGACAGGTGAAGTACTTGTTGATGCTGCTGATGAATTGTCGGGAACAATAGTTGTTGCATTTGTAGGAGGATCTGAAACCGTTGTCGATGAAGTTGCCGGATTTGTCGGAAATGATGTAGTGATCTGTAGCAAACCACTCTGAATAAGGCTGTCAATGCCATTCCTTAAATCTTCACACCCATTCCATGAAATATTGCAGTAAGGGCACCCTAGTTCACACCCTGGAAATATTTGGTTTTCACGGAGTTGAGCTTTGATTTCCACCAATGGTGTCCTGATCTGATCCACACTTGTTATTAAATAAGACGGTTGGTCTTCTTCAATAGCATTAATTCGAGGACCACCATGGTTTGGCATTGGGTTTTTATTGACATTGGGCGGAGGTGCAAAATTCAGAGCCTTGGAGTCTACCAAGTCTTGTACCTTCATATGCAGAGCCCTGCATTTTTCTGTACTGTGACCAGGTGCGTTTGAATGAAAAGCACACCTAGCGTTGGAGTCATAGTTTCTTGGTAGACTGTTGGGATCCGGAGGTGCCAACATTCTTAGCTCAACCAGGTTGAGTTTCAGAAGTTGTGGCAGCAAGGCAGCATATGGCATTGGGATCGGGTCGATCACTCGGTTAGCTTGGGATGGCCTCTGTTGGAATGGCCTCTGTTGATTGTTGTTGTTGGAGTTGTTGTTGTTGTAGTTTCTTGGAGGGTATTGATTCTGATGATACTGAGGTTGTTGTTGGAAGTTTTGTTGAGGAGGTTGATAGACTGGCTGAGGATGAGCTGGAGCAGGGATAGTGACTGCTGCTATTGATCTCTGAGCATATTGGGGCCTACCCCTGTTGGTGTGGATGGCATTGGTCTCGCCAGTTCTTCTCGGGCCTGCAAAAGGCTTTCTTGTACTACTGGACGAGCTTGCACCATTGTCTGTGATCTTTCCCATCTTTAACAGGCTTTCAATTCTCTCCCCAGCTATAACAACATCCGCAAAGCTAGTGGAAGAGAAAGCAGCCAACCTGTCAATATAGGTTCCCTGAAGAGTGTTCATAAACATGTCTGCCATTTCTCTCTCAGACATTGGTGGTTGAACGGCAGCAGCCAATTGCCTCCATCTTTGAGCATATTCTCTGAAGCTCTCCCTCGAAGACTGTGACATCCCCATCAGGAGGGTCCTGTTGGGCGCCATATCTAGATTATACTGATACTGTCTGATGAAGGCCTCTGCCAGGTCCTTCCAGCATCTAATAGTTGCCCTTGTCAAATGGGAATACCATTCCCTCGATGCTCCAGTCAAGCTATCTTCGAAGTAGAACATCCAAAGTTTCTCATCCATTGTATAGGCCTTCAGCCTTCCCAGAAATGATTGCAAATGAGTCCGGGGGCATGAAGTCCCATTATACTTTTCGAAACATGGAGGCTTGAACTTGTGGGGAATTCTGACCCCTTCTACCAAACCCATGTCCATGACGTCAAACCCCAAAGAGTTTTGAGATTCCAGTGATCTCAACTTCTCAGCTATTTCTTCCAATCGTCTATCATATGTTTCCTCTCCAGCACCCATTACTGTATACTGGTCCTCCTGAGGATCTTCTTGAAGTACTCTGGCTGCGGTGGCTGTTCCTTGAACATTTGCAGGGATGTTAACCTCAGGATGTAGATGTGGACCAAACACAGGGGGGGTAACATGTGGTTGCACCCTTTCATTATTACTTGTGCCTGCAGTTCCTACATGAGGCTCCTCTTGATTTTGCCTCTCCACCATGGCCCTTAGTCTCTCCTGGCTTTGAGCCATGTTGTTCATAACTTCCATGAACTGCGTCATCTGCGTTCTCATCTCTAACCTTTCGTTTGCCATCTGGTTTCTGACCTCCGTAAGGTCTTGTTGCATCTGATCCATCTGAATTCCCGGAAGGTTGTTTCTAGTTGGGTACCTGTGTGGCCTGTTGAGAGGAAATACCCGGCGGCGAGCAATAATTCCTGAGATTCACAACAGAGGTTAGCAACAATAAAACAAAAAAACCTACAAAACAAACAAAAGGGTTAGCATGCAATGCAGTTATGCTTATTTGCTATCAAGGTATCCGGTTTGGCCTTCAGTTTTGACCCTTCCAGACCCTTGAAGATGATGCTGTTGAAGTTGCTTTTGATGCGAACCCAGATAGAAACCAACACAAATATATTACAAAGGTGAAATAATTTGTTCATTTTACAACACAAGCCCTCAAAGGGGTCAAAATACATCACATAAAGCAAAAGTACATGGAAAAGGAACAACAACAAGCAAATGATCAAACTCCAAGGCCAAACTCATCCTCACGAACTTCCTTGAGAAGTGCTTCGGTCACAGGATCAGCCGGATGCTCCGTGAGACTTCTGATGAGAAGGTTTCTTGTCGCAACAGCTGTAGTCAACTTCTTGTTCTGACTTTGGTCCTTAGACCTCTTCACTCCTGCTTTGATTTTCAGCTCTGATATTTCCTCCTGGGCTGCTGCCAGGGCTTTTTCCATCTGCTCCATCTTGTCTTGAGCTCTCTTGTCTTCTAGAGTACGGGCCTCAGTGATCCGGACCCACCTGGCCTGACTCTCCTTCAGGTACAAGTCTGTTCTTGCTCTCTGAAACTGGGCTTCTTTACAAGCATTCTTCAGAATCTGTTCACCAGCCTTAGACTTGTTGATATAATCTCCAGACTTCTCAATCTTAGTCAAGTGTTCCACTTTCAATTTCTCCAATCTCTCAATTTCCCTCACACCTTCACTCCTCTCCCGGAGGGTCTTCTGCAAGGCTTGGGTTAACTTCTCATTTCTTTCCTTCAAGCTTTCAAACTCTTCCAAACTGATAGTGGCAGGGGGTGGTGCTGAAGATGACTCAGGCATGTCTTCTATGGTAAAGGGCATTCCAGAGAATTGGGCCCTAGCATGGGACCACTCATAATATTGGACTGATGCCACATTATTGCACTTCCCCAGAATGGTGATTCCCTTGGTTTGAACATGATCCCAGGCCCAGGCAGCCTGCCTAACAACAGTCAAACTAATCTTGTTCTCACAGTAGAGGGTCTCCACCAAATCTTGTTCCCTAGGAGTATGGACCAGTGCATAGCCTAATTGCCTCTTGAACAGCAGGGGGTTGTAATTGATACTTCCCTTAACTCCTATCAAAGGCACATTGGGAAAGTGCCCACAGCTTGTGATTATATCTCTGCCCTTGGTGCTTTGAGTACACCATCTGATGTCTGCTGAAGTTAGGACAGTGACTCTCTTAGCCCAGTTGCTTTGCTGATGAGGATTTAGAAATGCATCTGTCCTGGGTAGATGCCTGAGAAGCCAAGCATGGAATAATGGAGCACAAATCCTCACTAATCTTCCCCTCTGCTTCTCATTTCTCTGATGTACTGAGTAATAGAGATCACCCAGCAAAGTTGGCACAGGGTTCTTCAGGATGAACAAGTGGATTGCATTCTTGCTGATGAATCGAGGCTCATCTGCAAACAACACAATTCCATATACACTTAAGGCCAATAGAGCACAAACAGCTTTCCATTCCCCCAAGGAGGCCTTCAAACTAGCTTGAGAAATCAGGAAGTCCAAATGAAATCCAGGGATCCCAGCTTTAGAGGTCAAGTGTTGTTCAATCAATACAGGTTCCAGGTGCAAAGCTTTTGCTATCTCTCCATTGCTAGGAAAGACCATTTCAGGGTTGAAAGGGATTTCTCTTTTGATGGGCAGACCAGTCAATGATGAGTATTCTTCTAATAGGGGCCCCAACTGAAAGTCTTGAAAGGTGAAACATCTCAATGGAGGATCATAAAACTGAATGCAGGTGTGGATGAGGCTCCTCTGTGAAGGGTCCAGATCCATAACCATGTCCAGTATATCTCCATAACTCTCCCTGAACAAGGGTATGTGATCTGGAGTGATCAGGGTTTGGATCCTCCTGATGTCTGACAAGTCTGGTTGGAAGAAATGATAGGTGATGTTGCTTTTCTTTGGAGCCATGATGTTGAGACTGAGTAGGATGAGTGCTGATGAAGATGCTGAGGAGTGGGCCACTGGCTGGCTAGTGCAAGTAACTGAAGTATATGGCTGACAAACTGATGCAAGTGCTGGTGGAGGTAGGTCAAAACTGCAGATGGGGTCAAAACCAAAACCAGAAGGAAGTGGATACCCTGAAACACAAATAAGCAAATGTTAATATGATGCAATGAGTATGTATGCAAATGAAATGCAAGGGTTTGTGACTGAGCCGGATCTGATTAACTGCCTTGGTATAGATCCATGTGTGTTCAAGAATTCCAGATGGAGGTCTATAAATCCAGTAACCAGGGTGGGGGACTCAAATAAAGAGCCACAAGTCCAGGGTTCAGAATCACAAGAACTATCCAACATGGAGCATTCTTAACAAAGTCAAAGTAACAGGGTATTCTGAGGTCAAGGTACCTGCAAACCTGTAAATAGCCCAACCCCCTCACAGGTAGTGATCTAGAACAAGGATCCTCATACTTGGATCAGTTATGAGAAGTGTAAACACTTCTAACCCGGAGGTACAGTATTTACAATAACCATAACAATTCCTCCTCTAATTCACCTCAGTTTCTGAAGGTCAATACTAAAAGGTCATCCAGACTTAGCAGGCTTCTCAGATAGCCCTAGCATTGCAGGAAATCTGCAACACAGAGTTCTCAAGAAGAAACCCATATCTGAACCGTGTTTCATATTCCCGCACCAGACCGAAATGGAATGGGAAAGAATATGATTCACTCTAGCCTAGGTGTCACTCAGGTCCCAGGTATAGGACCTTAACTCTCAATGGAACACCCACCCACCAAAGAAAAACCAGATCCAGCCAGCAACAATGACAGTATGATATATAAATGCAGTAAAGAAAGCAGTAAATCCACTGTACATAAAGCAATAAACAAAAATAAATACAAGCACAAACAAGCACATAACACCCCAGTAAACACAAATCAATCAAGCGCTAGGAGGAACCCACAAAAAGAACCAGAAGCCCTGGTTGCAGTATAAGGATCCCCAGCAGAGTCGCCAAGCTGTCGCTCCCGACAAGTGACACCGGGGTCAGATGAAGGTACAGACGCGAACGGTCGGCGAAGGGAACAGTGAGAACACACAGCCGTGAACTCACTGGAGATGGATAGAGTCGCCAGCTAGGCATTTTTATCCCGAAGGAAAGGCAATGCTGCATAGGCCAAGAAAGATGATGGATAAGACGGTTGCGAACCAGAGAGACTGAGAAAGGGGGTTGGTTACAACCTGGGAAGGTATTAGCACCCAGATTGTCCGCCGTACTCGACGGGATCCACGCTTAAAAGATTTGTGTTTTAAAGGGGTAGTGTCAGTGCAATCTGTGTGTAAAAGAGCTGGAAAAGAATGTACAGGTGTCAGTGTAAATGAAGTGAAGTATGATATATATACAGTGTCAGTGTGAGACCAGGAATGAAATGCTCATGATAATGAGGCTAAAAGAAATGAGCTGGAAGGAAGGGGGATGTACAGAGACTTTTGTTCGATAACTGTTAAGTTATGCCTACGTATCCTCTCGTGCAATGAGGAAGTCAGAACACCGTAGTTCGACCCAAAGAGACTGAAAGATGAATTGACTTGTGAACTGCCTGCTTGTCAATGCTCAAGTGTATGATCTGTCTGGCACAGATGCAAACTGTCTTGCATTAGACGGAAGAAGCGAGTTCTCGTTTGTGAATGAGTGTGATGAGAAAAGAATCCCGGAGGAGACGATTATTGTTTGTTTTTGAGTTTTCAGTCTTTTATTGCTTTTTTGGATTTTTGTCATAGGGTAATGAGCTTAAGTCTAAACCAATGGGTTAGTAAACTCATCACATCTTCCCTCTGTTTAGGGGTAATGAGGATACCTTAAGTGTGAAGTCAGATTCTCACACTTAATCACCTTTGGTGTAGGATTAAGATCATTAACCTACTTGTGATTATTTAGATGTTTTTGGTGTTTTTGTTTAGTGTTGAGTAATGAGGTTAAGCCACAATCAAGGATTAAACAGACCCATTACACCATCCTAAAAGAAGGATAATAGATGAGAATGTTTAAGCTGAGGAAAACTCCTCAACTTAATCCATGATTAGGGATTAAACTCATGACAAAACAAGCCTTTATTAAGGGGATTTCAGATTAATGATATGATGATGAAGTGAATTTTATGGTTTGTAAGACAACTTGAGGGGGACTTGTCCATTAACACTAGGGTTAGTCCTTCTTAACCACTTAAGGAAGAATTAGAACCCTAATGCAAGGCCCAAGTTACAAGTGTAATGTCTTGATATTTATTAGATGAATTGATTAAGAGATTTAAACACCTTAAGGGTTTAATACTTAGGATTAAAGTTATACACTCCATCCTAAGAGAAGGATGCAGGCATAAGCTTAATCACAAAGTCTTAAAGCCTTTAGGGTTTAGTCCCTGATTATGAGATGAGAAGAGAAGACTCAAAGAGAGACACAAAGGTAAAACTATGGGGGACTAATCAAAACCCTAATTCATTATCATGCTTGGTTGGTCCTAAGGTTTGTGAGGTTTTCAAGAACAATCTTCAGAGGAACCACCAGGAAGCAGATGAACAAGATCCAGAGAAGCAAAGTGACTTGCTTCATTCAAGAAGTCAAGTCACTTGAAGAAGGAAAGTGGGAAGAAGAAGAATGAGCAAGCTCAAACTCAAACACAAATAAGAATGCAGCAATGGATGCAAGAGAGATGAAAAGGAAAGTTATGAGAAGTGAAGGCAAATCCACTTCTCAAGTTTACTCACCACCTGCAATGTTAGAAAGAAATGCAATGCAATGCAAGATGAGATGGAATGACATGATGCTAAGCAAAACCAGAAGCATGCACATGATGTTAATGATGTTATGAGGTGCTGCAAACATGAGGCAAGACAATGGGGATGTTCATACAAGATCATGAATGCAAATGATGCAAGCTAAGGAGCATGAACAGACATGAAATGTTATGAATCATACAAGATAAATGACATGGCAAATATGTAATGCAAAGATCAAAGATGCTTTATACATGTCTTAAGATGTCAAATGAATCACAAGAATGCACAAAATGCAAAGACAAGTCATGTTATGCAAGGAAATGCAAGAGGGATGCAAATGAAAGCCCAAAATAGGGTTTATGGAACAAACATCAAACAAAAACTCAAAACAGAAACAAAACCCTAAGATAAAAATGGAAAATGGCACTCAAAGAAACCCTAGACCTATAATGAACCACTGCCCAAAGGGGAGCTCTCAACTCTCAACCAAACTCAAGTTATGATTTTTCTAAGTTATTAGGGTTTTTTAGGGTTCTTAACAAAACAAATGCCAAACAATTTGAAAATGCAAGAACAATTCATGGCCTTTTTATCCTAGAAACTACATGCTAAACACAAAACAATGCAAAAAAGAATCAATGTCACAACCTTCTCCAATAGGCAGAAATGATTTTTCAAACTTATGATCAAAATAATGCATAAAAAATGATTTAATTCAATGAAAAATTCTTAAAATGCATCAAGATCAAAAAAGAAATTTGGTTTGAAGGTTGGACAATGTTTCTAAATGTCTTAGAACATTTCATGAATTTTTTTGTAATTTTTAAATACCTAAAAGTATTTTTCATTAATTAATTCTCATTAATCAATTAAAAATAATCTTTTAAATATTTAAAAAATACTTTTTTAGTGATAAAAATAAAATAAAAAATGTTTTTAGGTTCTGAAATTTAATAATAACTTGTACAAAAAATTTCAGATTTTTTAAATAAGTTTTGCTATTTTAAATAAAATATAGAAAACAAATGTGAAAGAAATGAATTAATATTAATAAAAATGAAAAGTAATCCAATCCAAAGGCTGAGATTTGAATCTGGGAAAAGGGGCTTGACCACGCGCGTTTTTAAACGGCCAGGATGGAGTCTGATTCAATTAACTTAATTAATCTTAATTAATTTAAATAAAAAGAATTAGGGCTAAGTGAATCAATCTGGGCCGTGCACAACTTAAGCTAATCACCATCCTAAGGCTGTGAACGCATCTGGCAAATTAATTAGGGTTTATAGTTAATGACTTTCAGGTGACCGGAGGGAAGCTCCGGTCACCTTCTCCGGCGGGTTGAAAACCCTAGATCACGATTCAGGCCACCATTCTCCAAATTAGAAGCAGGGAAATGATCCTCTACCCAAACCCCACTCAAATCACCTTTCAAACTAAATTTATCATGCTTAAACAAGAAGAAACGAAGCCAACAAGATTCACGGGCAAAGTTTCAGAGCTTCAGTAAACCCTCATTTTTCACTCATTTCCAATTCTAAACACATCATTATGATCAGCAAGACATGTATTTTCAATTTGTAACAAAAAATGCAAGCTCTGAAAAGTTGAGGATTCGAAGCTACCTGAAGTGATGAACTATGAATATGAGCTCTCCTGACCTTGCTTTGATGCAGAATGCCTTCTCTGAACCCCCTGAAGCCAATGGAATGTTCACAACCCCTTGTTGGTGGCTATTTTGGAAGCTTGAGTTCTGATATGACAGATTTCACAGTTGTGATTTGGGAGGTTTCAAACTGCTTTAATGGTGGATTCTGGTTCCTTTGAGTGTGTATTATGCAATGGTGAAGAGAAAATGGATGTTTGATGGCTGAGGAAAGGGATTCGAAGAGGAGAAGTTTTTGGACAGTTTTGTGTTATGCTGCAATGTGTGTGTTCCAGGCTTGTGGGTGTTGTGTTTTTATGATCCATACACTATCCCTAGACTATTGGAATGAATCAGAAGACTTGACATGCACTGTGGGAAAGGTATGGAGCAATTGGCCAAAAAGTCAAGAGTTGTTGTACTTGCAGCATGGGCTATGGCAGCAGCTATGTTAGGGCATGTCTTGCTTCAGCTTGAGTCAAGGATGACCATTGGATTGCTTATGAATGACTGCAACATGTGGATCATGAGTTGAGAGTGATTTTGCAAGTTGTCCACTTGTGTTTTCTCATGATTTTTGCTTATGCACATGTGATTCTTCTTGCTGAATTTTGTAGCACAACATTTCTTTTAGTCATGGCAATGTTGAAAAATCAGCTAGTGATCACATAATTCTTTGAAGCATGGATTTGCCAAGAATCCTCTTTTGCACACTTATGGAAATGCCTCATGGGACTTTTGAAAATCAAGGCAAACAAAGAAGAATCCCTTGGGCCAATTCTGTTTTTTAGGGCATATGTGATCATGTGATGAAGTTTTGAAGTCACTTTGAAGTCACTAGAATGCTTGATACATGAATTTGCAAGTTTTCCATTTAGTGCATAACTTGAAATTTAGTGATTTTTGCCAACTTTAACAAACCATAACTTTTGATCCAAGATGAATTAGATCATGCTCTTGTACTTTTTGGAAAGGGAAAGATGAGATCTACAACTTTCATGACCAAGTTTTTTCCATTTGAAGCATTTTTGGATCATGAATCATGGCTTGAAAATTGACCTAAAATGATGCATTCTTGAAAAGTCAACTATACCCAAAAAGTCAACATTTGCAAAAACCCTAAATTCTTGATTTCTATGAACTTCAACCTTCTTCCATGATTAAATAAAGATCATATACACTCAAAATGATGAAGATCACCCATTGGTTGGGTCATTGGGGGCCTCAGATGCCCTGATTTTACACTGACTTGTCTGAAAAGTCAACTCTTGATCAGATGACTTCCCCATGGAATTTCTTCATGAAAATTGATATGCATACTCCCTATACCATATAAAGATCAATGGAAACAAGAATGACCAAAAAAATTGGAGTTATGGCCTCTGAAACCAAAACCCTAATTTTCAGTCAACTGTGCAGTTCAACCTGGCTCTGCATCCACTCAAACCCTAGTTCTTGTGATTCCTCTGCATTTTTGACTTTGAGGAGATGGAATATGATGTAAGAACACACATAGACCCCTTTGAGTTGATTGGTGGCCTTTGGAATAGCTCAAGATGCTTTGGGATTGCTCAGATCACCAACCCTAGGTGCAGATGCCTTAGAAACTATCCAGTGAATCAAAAATGAGATGTGAGATGATATGATTGTACTTATGCATATGAGGATGATCACAAGCCATAGTGTGAATGGGTGAGGGCAAATTTGGGGTGTTTACATATTCCAGACGCATCTGGCCTATCTTCAAGTAGTGAAATGTGAATTAGGGTTTTATTCTTCATCAAGTTACAAGGATGTTTTCTCTTCTCAGTATCTTAGGTTATTCATCTTTCTCAACATCTCAAGAGTTGTGGCTTCAGGAGATTTCTTCAACTGCGAGTTATCTGCTTCGGTGGACTATTTCTAAAGCTTTGCATACCTAGGTCCAACCGTGTTCATTTGTGGATTTATTTTCCTAGATATTGATTCGGACGGATTCAAAGTGGTTCAAGAGTTATTTCATCAGAGGATGTTTAATTCAAAGAGTGATTATTTCTGTTGTGAATTTGTTCAGTGATTCAAAAGTGTGTGCATCCATTTTTTAATCAGAAGTTGTGTGGAAAAAGTTCGAGTGTGGTCAAGATTTGTACTGAGAATGCAACTTGGTTTTCATTAAGATTTAAGGAGCTTGGTGCAGTATTCATTCCCGTGATCATCTGACCATTTGAATTCATTTTTCTATCTATCCATTTTTATTGATTTCATCTTCGAATATCCATATTTAATTTTTTATTTTTCAAGCCCATTTTCATACTATCAAGCCCATTATTTTTTTTTCTTTTCTTTCATTATAAACCAATACTATTGATATAGTCTAAACAAAAAGAGGTGACAATCCAGGATTCAACTAAAAAATACAAAAAATCCCACTATTTGTAATAAGTGGGATAAAATTGTGTTGCAGCAATTTCCGTACAGTACACAACAAGCCCACACTAAAATTGCCACTCTCCAAGTCATATGCAAAACTTTTACCACAATTCCTTTTCACCTTACCTTTTGTACATCCCACCCTGGCCCACCTGAATTTTTCACACGCTTCATTCACGTTCTCCACTCACTGATTCACGCTTTGGCACACGTCTGCACACATAAGAAATTCGCAAAAAGGATCACGCATTTCTCACCGCATCCGACCTTACTTTTCTCGCAGAAAACGCACACACAACTCAGAGTTTTTCCTCCCTCAATCCGCAACGGAAGGCACTCCCTTCCATCATTTTTTTCATTCAAACCATAACAAAATATCTCCCCGCATCTCTAACTTCTGCTTGACATTTTTCATTCGCGGCACACAACAATAATCTCATCTTTTTCATTTCTGTTCTTCAAAAATGAAAACAACACAACCTACATCAAACCGCAACCACTGTCACCAAATTCATCACTCACCCCCTCTCATCACACCATAACATCAACCTTCAAATCACCACCACGTCACAACCATCATCTCCATTAACACCTTCAGCAAACCACCTTTCCATCTTCAAACACACACCGAACTACAATCTTCTCCAATCACCAGAATCACCCTTGCGAATCACCCTTCATCAGCACTCAACATCAACAAATCAGAAACAGAACCAAAAAAAAGAAAATAATAGAAGAAGATAGTTTCAGATCAAGCCAAGGATTCCAGATCAGAACATGGAACAAAAAGAGGATAAAACTGAAACCGAATCGGAAACCATGGTGAGAGGGTGACGCTGAGTCCTCAGCGTCAGGGATCTTTTGAATCTTCCGTTGAGGTTTGGGAAGTCGCGTCCCGTGACGATCTGAGAACAAAAGAAGGTGATGATGCTGACGCGATTTTCATTTGGAAGGAGCTTGAAGTCGCCGGCGTATGAGTTTTGAGGGAGGAAGGCTTTGAGATTGATGTTGACGAAGGGGTTTGGGAGGCGGAACGCATGTTTCCCCTGTTTTCAATTTGTGTTTTTATGTTGTTTGATGATTATTAACTTTTTCTGATTATCTTCAGCTTTTGTTTATATATGCGTATATATTTATGTTTTTTTTAAAAGAATCAGGTTGTGTTGTTGTTGATAAGCGCACCACTGAATTATTTCTGCCAGTACCCCATCCAGCGACCTCACCTTCTCCAACTTGTGCTCTTGCTTGCTGATGGGCCTTAGTAAGCCCATTTAGTTTCACATCAGCACCAGAAGCCTGCGCCCCCCCCCCCCTCTCTTTACTTCTTTTTAATTATTTCTTTTATTTCTCTTAACTTTTTTTTTAATCTTGTTTAAACAATTGTTATTTAGTTCTAATTATTATTTAGCGTTTATTAAAAAATTTGACTTAGGTTTTTATTAATAGTTTTTTTACTTAGATTTTATTAATAGTTTTTGCTAGAATTTGACTTAGATTTTTATTAATAGTTTTTGCTAGAATTTTAGTTAGAATTTTATTAATAACTAATTAGTTCTTAATTGACATTAAGTTTTTTTTAGTTAAGAATTTGATTAGAATTGGATGATTCCGTTTAACTTTTGTTTATTTAAATAGAATTGTATTTAATTTTGGTTCTAGTTTGTGCTCAATGTTTTGTAGGCTTATTGTTCGACTTCAGTGATCGCCTTATGTCAAATTGTTCCTTGGACTTGAAGACTCGGCATGATAAATGTTTTGGCTAACTCTGGTTCTCTTTATTGGATGGCTTGGATGCTGAGAGTTTATTTTGACCTTTGTCTAATCTTGATAATGGACATTTATGCTTGACTGTTGAAATCATTTTGGACTTGATATTTCTCTTTCGCATATTGAAGAGGCAACGGACCTTCTCCGTTAGGTAAAACTGAGGATCGACTTTACTTGTTGCATGTTGCTGCATCTGGAAGTCCTACTGGTGTAGGCTCTGTTTGTGCATTGTCTGATTACTCCATATCGCATTCTCATCTCTTTATCTTATTTCTTCTCCATATCGCATTCTCATCTCCTTATCTTATTTCTATTTCATCCATTTCTTTTTCTTCTTTTATTCTTGTCTTGCCTGGAGGTGTGCTTAGGCCACCATGGAGCTTCTCTTTTTTCTTCTTCTTTTCTTCTCCTTCATTAGGATAGTAGACCTCACAAACCTAGGACCATCCGAGCATGTGAATATTAGGATTAGACTTTTCCCGTTAGCTTTTACCTTTATGATCCTTTTGGTTCTTCTTTCTCTTCTCATCTCATAATCATAAAAATACTTTAATAACTTTGAAGTGATGCATTGATCCATAGCCTTATTCCATGAGGTATGCTTGTAGTCTTCCCATCTTGGGATAGTACATGTTTACCTTGTGATGCACAAGTCTGATCAAGGTATCTTCTTCATAAAAGAAAAGCTAAAAAAACCCTTCTTCATCTGTAAATACAAAAACACCTAATAAGTAAACAAGTTAGTGAGCCTAGGCCCTAATCTGTGGGTTCAAGTTTTGGGGATCTTCTCCTTACTTGAGTGTGCTTGTTCTATTATTCCATCTTGGAATGTAGCGACAAGTGCACATTCCATTGATGAGAGCTTGAGTTCACTTCCTTGTGACACACTCCTAAAAGCTTCTAAAAAACACAAACAAACAATAAGCGTCTTTCCTTCGGGAATTCTTTTCTCACCTCATTCGCTCCGTACGCGAACTTGCTCCTACTTGTCCTTTTGCAAGACGGTAACGCACTCGTCGTCCGAGCCTGCAACACCTGAGCATTGACATAGGCAGTTCAAGCCTTAATTCACAAGCAATTTCCTTTTAGTACCCCTAGTTAGGGGAACTACGGCGTCTCTGATCCTCATTATCCTGATGAGGTACGTAGGCAGCGGGGTAGGGCCCGTTCGAGCACAATCTTTATTTTCCCTACATTTTTCTCTTTATTTCTTATTTCATATCTTTTCCAGTTCCAGTTTCTTTTCATTTTAATTTCTTTTGCTGCAGTTTTCATACCCTCACCCTTTGAAACAGTTATTTTCGCAAGCGTGGATCCCGTCGGGTACGGCGGACGATCTGGGTGCTAATACCTTCCCAGGTCGTAACCGACTCCCGAACTCAGTCTCTTTGGTTCGCAGGACCTGTGTCCTTCCTTTTCTTTCTTCTGGTTTGTGCAGCATTACCATTCCCTTTCTTCGGGATAAAAATGCCTGGCTGGCGACTCTTTTCTTTTTCCGCGCCACTTTCGCGTTTGTACCAGGATGGAAATCCGGGGAGCGACACTAGGTAAGAACGGAATTTGTCAAGCGCAAAGACAACTGCTAACAATTCTTTTTCGGTAGTGGCGTAGTTCATCTGGGCAGAATCTAAAGTTCTACTGGCATAGTAGATCGCATGAAGTTTCTTTTCCTTTCTCTGGCCTAGAACTGCGCCTACAGTATAGTCACTCGCATCGCACATGATTTCAAAAGGTAATCTCCAGTCAGGGGGTTGCATGATTGGTGCGGTGATGAGGGCTGTTTTTAGAGTTTCGAATGCTTTAAGACAATCTTCGTTGAATATGAACTCAGCGTCTTTCATTAATAAACCAGTAAGAGGTTTAGTAATTTTCGAGAAATCTTTGATGAATCGTCGGTAGAAACCGGCGTGTCCTAAAAAGCTTCGTATTTCTCGAACGGTTTTAGGGGGTTGAAGATCTTTTATGACTTCAATCTTAGCTTTATCAACTTCAATTCCCTTGTCAGATATTACATGACCTAATACGATTCCTTCATTGACCATAAAATGACATTTCTCCCAGTTAAGCACAAGGTTTACTTTTACACATCTTTCTAATACCATTTCTAAGTTCGATAAACATCCTTCAAAACTTTGCCCGCATACAGAGAAGTCGTCCATGAACACTTCCATGATGTTGTCTATAAAATCTGCGAAGATTGACATCATACATCTTTGAAAGGTTGCAGGAGCGTTGCATAATCCAAAGGGCATTCGTCTATAAGCGAACGTTCCATAAGGGCATGTGAATGTGGTCTTCTCTTGATCATCTGGGTGGATAGGGATTTGGAAAAATCCTGAGTATCCGTCAAGATAACAGAAGTAAGAATGCTTGGCTAATCGTTCTAACATTTGATCTATAAAAGGTAGTGGGAAATGATCTTTTCGAGTGGCTTTGTTTAGTTTACGATAATCTATGCACACTCTATATCCCGTCACTACTCTTTGCGATATCGATTCGCCTTGAGCGTTTTTCACAACAGTGATACCTCCTTTCTTTGGCACTACATGTATTGGACTAACCCATTCACTATCAGAGATTGGATATATTATTCCGGCATCTAATAATTTCTTAACTTCCTCTTTTACTACAGTGCTAAGGGTTGGGTTAATTCTTCTTTGAGATTCTCTGGAGGTTCTGCAATCTTCTTCTAGCAGAATACGATGCATACAAACTGAAGGACATATTCCTTTGAGATCAGATATGTTATATCCTAATGCAGTCGGATATTTCTTCAAAACATCTAAAAGTTTCTTTGTTTCTATAGTTCCTAAACTGGAATTTACTATAACTGGTCTTTTACATTCAATGTCTAAGAATTCGTACCTTAGGTTATGAGGTAAAGTTTTTAATCCTAATGTAAGTTTATCTTTACTTGGCATAGGATCTGGTGTAAGTGCTAAACTTTCGCTTAGACTATCATCCTGATACGGTTTTCGCCAATTATCATCTTCGAAAATCGGAGGGATTTGAATTTTCATTATCTCAGAATAAGTGGTCTCTTTTAGTTCCATTTCTCTTACACATTCATCAATTACGTCCAATAGATAGCATGTATCCTCTATAGCTGGTGATTGTAAGAATTGTGTTAAAATGAATTCAACTTTCTCTTCACCCACTTCAAAGGTTAGCTTTCCTCTTTTTACGTCTATTATAGCTCCAGCAGTGGCTAAGATTGGTCTTCCTAGTATGATTGGTGTAGTGGAGTCCTCAGAGATGTCCATGATTATAAAATTAGTAGGGATATAGAATTGTCCTATACGTACTGGGACGTTTTCTAGTATGCCTACAGGATATTTGACAGAGCGATCGGCTAGTTGAACTGACATTTTAGTTGGTCTTAGGTCACCCATGTCTAGCCTTTTGCATATTGTTAAGGGCATAACACTGATACTGGCTCCTAAATCGCATAGAGCTTTGTCAATGACGAATTTTCCTATTACACAGGGTATAGAGAAACTTCCTGGATCTTTTAGCTTAGGAGGCATTTTATTCTGAATTATTGCGCTACACTCGGCAGTAAGTGTAACTGTTCCGTTATCCTCTATCTTTTTCTTATTGGATAAGATTTCTTTTAAAAACTTAGCGTACGAGGGTATTTGAGTGATTGCTTCTGTAAACGGAATAGTAATATTCAACTGTTTCAGAAGTTCAACAAATTTCTTAAATTGACCCGTCGTCTTGGAATTTATTAATCTTTGAGGGTACGGAATTGGTGGTTTATAGGGTGGTGGAGGCACATAAGGTTGTTCTTTCTCCACTACTTCTTGATTATCATCTTCCTTTTCTTCTGGATCATTCACCACTTCAGTCGGTTTATCCGGTTTTTGGTACATGGCTGGATTGTCAAGTCTTGGATCGGTAGGTCCGTCAAGTTCCTTGCCACTTCTTAATATCACAGCGTTAGCATGTCCTTTCGGATTTGGCTGAGGTTGTCCAGGGAACACTCCAGCTGGTGCAGCAGTAGGTGCTTGTTGTTGAGCTACTTGTGAAATCTGAGTTTCCAGCATTTTGTTATGTGTAGCTAATGCATCTACTTTTCTCACTAATTGTTTAATCTGCTCATTAGTGTGAATGTTTTGGTTTAAAAAGTCCTTGTTTGTTTGAGATTGGTTAGCTATAAAGTTATCCATCATCAACTCAAGGTTCGATTTTCTAGGGATATTAGGAGCAGTCTTTTGATATCCTGGTGATGTAGCTGGTGCTTGACCTGGCGCGTATAAAGCGTTGTTATTCTTATAGGAGAAGTTCGGATGATTCTTCCAACCTGGGTTATATGTATTTGAGTAAGGGTTTCCTTGAGCATAATTCACTTGATCCGTGGGAGTTCCTGTCAATAGTTGACAATCAGAAACTTCGTGTCCTGAAACTCCACATAACTCACAGTTAGGTGTTACTGCAGCCACGGTGGCTGTTGGTGTTATGGCCAAGTTGTCGATCTTTTGGCTTAGTTGGTCAAACTTCGCATTGACTTGGTCCATACTACTTACTTCGTACATACCTCCCTTTGTTGGTTTCTCAGTTGCGACTCTCTCGCTTCCCCAAAGGTAATGATTTTGAGCCATACTTTCGATAAGTGCATAGGCATCATTATATTCTTTGTCCATCAATGCACCGCCCGCGGCAGCGTCAATTGTCATTCTTGTATTGTACAAGAGTCCATTATAGAAGGTATGGATGACCATCCATTCTATTAATCCATGATGTGGACAAAGTCTCAATAGATCTTTATAGCGTTCCCAAGCTTCGAATAATGATTCACTTTCCCTTTGCTTAAATCCGTTGATCTGAGCTCTCAGCATAGCTGTCTTGCTAGGTGGAAAATATCTGTTCAAGAAAACTCTCTTAAGCTCCTCCCACGTAGTTACTGAGTTCGAAGGCAGAGATTGAAGCCAAGCTCTTGCTCTGTCTCGAAGCGAAAAAGGAAATAAACGTAGTCTAATAGCTTCTTGGGTAACTCCATTGGCTTTTACAGTATCTGCATATTGCACAAAGATCGAAAGATGAAGATTTGGATCCTCGGTAGGATTTCCGGCGAATTGATTTTGTTGCACGGCTGATATCAACGAAGGTTTTAGTTCGAAATCGTTTCGGTTGATAGCCGGCGCTGCAATGCTTGAATGCGGTTCAGCTTGCGAAGGACTGGCATAATACTTGAGTGGATGAGTTTGTTCTTCAGCCATCTCTGCGTCCTTTGATGTTACGACTGGTTTAGGCGGATCTGATTGAAGATCTGGAATACTGTAACTTTTTTTCGTAATCGAATATACGTCTTCTTACGTGTAAGAAGCGTTCCGATTCAGGGATTAGAGGTTGCAAGTCTTCGCTTTTAGAGCGAGTACTTGGCATACACTCGGAAATTAAATTAAATTAAGTAGTTGATACCTTAGTCTAGACAATGCTACCTAAATGCACTAGTGACTAAATTAAGGAATCCCCGGCAACGGCGCCAAAAACTTGATGGGCTAAAGACGTGTCTACTTATGCGTCTAGCGGTATCTTACTGCAAGTGCACAGCCTATCGAAGTAATATTTAAGATTATCGATCCACAGGGATTCTATGGTTACTTAGTGCTAGATGAACTTTCTAGTTTAGCTAAGGCGAATGGTTGTCACGATTTTTTGTTGGTTTTTAAGACTATTAAAGGCGGAGTAAAATTTAAGTTTTAATTAAGTAATTCTAAGGCGGTCGGTATGTAATTATATTAACTTAGGTGGGTCAATCTAACCTAGGCTTATTTAAGATGTTCACTTAATCTATTCGGTAGGGATTACCAGTTTAAATACCCTCAACTCACACTCTCGTGGTCTTATATCAGATCTTATCCCTAAAGCCCTATGCCTGCTCTCGCTAACCCATAAGTGTTTAGAGGTAATTTTTGGAAACTAAGTAATTCTAATTTATATTAAAGCGCTCTCGCTGTGTTTAATTTAAATGCCTAACTTTAGCTATCTGGTTAAAATCTCACACTCTCGTGGTATTGACCTAACCTAATACTCTTTTCTTACTCTCGTAACAAAAAGGTCTATTTAATTAAAAAGTCTCAGCCAGAAATGTTAAGTGATTAATTATTTTTAGCCTATGGTTATATTTTACCGGTTAAGTTTGTTCTAACTACATACCGCCCTAAGGTGTTTAGCTACTCATCGATGTTGAACCAGACAGAGACAGAAAATTAAATAATAAAATACTCATGGCAGGAAAATAAATAAACATTATAATTAATTAAATTGCAATATAAATAAAAACCTGGTTAACAATATCAGAGAGACTCCTTCTTCCACAAACCGGAAAGCTCGGAGTTGGCGAAATCAAAATTAAACGAATGCTGAAGGTTTAGAAAAAATAAATAACGTATAACAATTTCCTGATGTTGGAAATTGTTATATGGCGGGGTTGGATACAATAAAACGAAACAGAAAATAATGCATAAATAAGAACGGGTCGTAAATCGGTTCGGCAGAGCTTCCGCAGGAAATTGAATAGAAAAATGCTCTGTACATTCTTCATGAACTTGGTGCTATTTATAGAACTTCAATTGGGCTGGATTTTTGGACTTCAGTTGAAATGGGCCTTGCTATTTTTGGGGAGAAAATGTAGGTAGTGGCAACAAAATAGGAGACCATCTCTTCACGTAATGCCTTCACGTTGCCTTGGTCAAAAACCTAGAATAATCATTGTCACGGTCGTGACAATGCCTTTACGCTCGTGACTTGTGACTTTTAAGTGTCACGGTCGTGACACATGTCTTACGGTCGTGATGCTCCATTTTGGGGTGTCACGGTCGTGACACCCTTGTAACGGTCGTGACTGCTGCAAAATATGCAGTTTTGCAGAGAGCTTCATTTCTTTATCTTTTTATGACCGATTTTGTTCCTTTTTCTCTTGATTCATGATTTGGCTCCATATAGTGATGTACCTGCAAAACGGTAAGAAAAACTCGAGAAATCGAGTATTAAAACGATAATTATTCAATAAAACGCCAATGAAACTTAGCAATATAATCGATATGTTTTCTCGTTATCACATTTGCATCATAGTTCTTTGGCAAATTGGTAGGATCTGGGGGTGCCAATGTCCTTAATTCAACTAGGTTGAGTTTCAGGAGTTGTGGCAAGAGTGCAGCATATGGCATGGGAATTGGGTCAATTACCCTGTTTGCTTGTGAT
The DNA here is from genome assembly GCA_963966055.1 of Lathyrus aphaca. Classification (NCBI taxonomy): domain Eukaryota; kingdom Viridiplantae; phylum Streptophyta; class Magnoliopsida; order Fabales; family Fabaceae; genus Lathyrus; species Lathyrus aphaca. The sequence continues at coordinate 183,461,361 of OZ014520.1, forward strand.
GGTCTTTGTTGGAAAGGATGTTGTTGTTGATTGTTGTTGTTGTAGGCTCTCTGTTGCGGATACTGAACTTGTTGTTGATACCGTGGTTGTTGTTGTTGAGGATATGCTGATTGTTGAGGAATCGGAGCTGGAATGGTAACAACTGCTACTGACCGGTGAACATATTGAGGTCTGCCCCTGCTTGCATGAATGGAATTGGTCTCACCGGCTCTTCGGGGTCCCACAAAAGGCTTTCTGGGATTGCTAGATGAACTCGCACCACTGTCGGAAATTTTGCCCATCTTTAATAGACTTTCAATCCTTTCACCAGCTATAACCACATCAGCAAAGCTGGTAGAGGAAAAAGCAGCCAGTCTATCAATGTAGGTCCCTTGCAATGTATTCATGAACATGTCAGCCATCTCCCTTTCTGACATAGGTGGTTAGACAGCAGCAACAAGCTGTCTCCACCTTTGGGCATATTCCCTGAAGCTCTCTCTAAAAGACTGGGACATTCCCATTAGGGGGGTCCTATTGGGTGCCATGTCCAGATTGTATTGATATTGACGGACGAAAGCCTCAGCCAAATCCTTCCAGCATCTTATGGTGGCCCTAGACAAATGTGAATACCACTCTCTTGAAGCCCCAGTCAGACTGTCTTCAAAGTAAAACATCCATAGCTTTTCATCCATAGTATAAGCTTTAAGTCTTCCTAGGAAAGACTGCAGATGAGTGCGAGGACAGGAGGTACCATTGTATTTTTCAAAGCATGGGGGTTTGAATTTGTGGGGAATTCTCACCCCATCCACTAACCCCATGTCCATCACATCGAAGCCCAAAGAATTCTGAGACTCCAAAGATTTCAACTTCTCGGCAATTTCGTCCAATCTCCTGTCATATACTTCATCTCCAGCTCCCATAACAGTAAACTGTTCTTCCTGGGGATCCTCTTGCAAGATTCTCCCTCCAGCAGTATTACCTTGCACATTCCTCAGGATGTTAGCTTCTGGATCCAGGTGAGGTCCAAATACTGGTGGATCAATACGAGGCTGGCCCCGCTCATTCTTACTAGTTCCTCCTGTTCCAAGATGAGGCTCTTCAGGAGCTTTCCTTTCCACCAGCTCTCTTAACCTTTCTTGACTCTGGGCCAAGCCAGTCATCACAGCCATGAATTGAGACATCTGATTTCTCATCTCCACTCTCTCATTAGCCATCTGATTTCTGACCTCAGTCAGATCCTGCTGGACTTGTTCCATTTGAATACCGGGAAGGTTGTTGCGAGTCGGGTACCGGTGCGTGCGGTTGACAGGGAACACTCAGCGACGAGCAATGTTTCCTGAGATCACAACAAAGTTAGAAACAATAATAAAACCTACAAAACAAAACAAAAGTTAGTATGCAATGCAGTATGCTTATTTGTTTTCCAAGGTATCCGGTTTGGTTCTTGGTTTTGACCTTTCCAGACCTCGAGGAAGATGCTTGATGTTGTTGAGAAAAGAAACCTTATGAAAGCAAACTAATATATTACAAATGATGAACAATACATAGTTTGTTTTACAACACATGCCCATGGAGGGTCAAAATACAATAAAAGGAAAAGTACATCAAATGGAAATAACAACAAACAAAGAGTCAAACATCCAGTCCAAACTCATCCTCTCTGACCTCCTTCAGGAGTGCCTCAGTCACTGGACCAGCTGGGTGCTCTGTAATGGTCCTAATGAGGAGGTTCCTGGTAGCAATGGCAGTGGTCAGCTTCTTGTTCCTGTCCTGGTCCTTTGACCTCTTCAATCCTGCTCTGAGCTTCAACTCTGAAATCTCCTTCTGGGCTGCCAATAAAACTTCCTGCTGCTTCTTCTCATTGGCCTCTAACTGTTCAATCCTGGCTTGAGTCTTCTGGTCTTCTTGTGTACGGGCTTCAGTGATCCTGGCCCACCTAGCCTGACTCTCTTGCAGATAGAGCTCAATCCTAGCCTTCTGAAACTTGGCTTCTTTACAGGCATTCTTTAATATTTGCTCCCCAGCCCTTGCTTTCTTGATGTAGTCCTCTGTCTTCTCAATCTTGGCAAGATGCTCCACCCTAAGCTTCTCCAATCTCTCAATATCCAGACGACCGTCACTCCTTTCCCAAAGAGTCTTCTTCAAAGCTTGAGATAGATTCTCATTTCTTTCCTTTAGCTTCTCAAATTCTTCAAGGCTGACAGTTGCTGCTGGCTGTACTGTAGATGGTCCAGGTATATCTTCCAAGGTGAAAGGCATTCCAGTAATCTGAGCTCTAGTACGGGACCAGTCATAGTATTGGGCTGAAGAAACATTATTACACCTTCCAAGAATAGCCATCCCTTTTGTCTGAATGCTGTCCCAAGCCCAGGATGCTTGTCTGACAGCAGCTAAATTAGGTTTGACTTCACAATACAGGGTCTCAGCTAAATCCTGCACTCTGGGAGGGTGAACCAAAGCATAGCCCAGTTGTCTCTTGAACAGCAGAGGGTTGTAGTTGATGCAACCCTTTACCCCTATTAGAGGCACATTTGGGTATTGTCCACAACTGGTGATGATGTCCTTGCCCTTGCTGCTCTGGGTGCACCATCTAATATCATCTGAAGTCAAAGCAATGAGTCTCTTGGCCCAATTCTTCTGTTGGTGAGGGTTCAAGAAGGCATCCGACTTAGGCAGGTTTCTGAGCAGCCAGGTGTAAAACAAAGGAGCACAACATCTCACCAACTTCCCCCTTTGTTTCTCATTCCTCTGATGAATGGAGTAATAGAAATCTCCCAGCAATGTGGGTACTGGGTTCTTCAGAAGAAACAAATGGATGGCATTCTTGCTGACAAATTTGGGCTCATCTGCAAATAGTATAGCCCCATATATGCTGAGGGCTAACAGTGCACAGACTGCCCTCCACTCTCCTAATGAGGCCTTCAGGATGGCCTGAGAAATCAAGAAGTCCAGGTGAAGACCAGGGATTCCAGCTTTTGTTGTCATACTTTGCTCAATTAAGGCAGGCTCCAAGTACAGTGCCTTTGCTATCTCTTCATTTCTGGGAAAATTCATTTCTGGTTTGAAGGGGATCCCACCTCTGATAGGTATTCCAATCAATGAGGAAAATTCTTCCAGCAAAGGCCCTAGCTGAAAGTCTGGGAAGGTGAAGCATCTCAAAGGTGGGTTATAAAACTGTAGGCAGGTGTGGGTCATGCTCCTCTGAGAAGGGTCAAGGTCCATAACCATATCCAGGATGCCTCCATAGTGTTCTCTAAACAATGGGATGTGGTCAGGTGTGATGAGTGACTGGACCTGCCTGATGCCAGTCAACACAGGCTCAAAGAAGTGGTAGGATATGTTGCTCTTCCTGGGAGTAGTCATGAATGCTGCTGAAGAAGATGAAGATAGGTGCTGATGAAGATCACAGACTGATGCTGGAAATGAGCCACTGACAGGCTGATGCTGGTGATGATGAAGATAGCTAAAGCAGATAACTGATGAAGCAAAGGTCTATGCAGAAGAAGGGGTCAAAACCAAACTAGATATGATGTGGATACCCTGAAAAACAAATAAACAAATGTTAAAATGATGCAATGATGATATATGCAAATGATATGCAAGGGTTTGTGATCAAGCTGGATCTGATATCTGCCTTGGTATAAGTCCATGTATGTTCAAAGAAGGTCCAGATGGAGGTTCAGAAATCCAGTAACCAAGGTGGGGTACTCAAATAAAGAGTCACATGTCCGGGGTTAATCACAAGAACCGTCCAAAGTGGAGTACTCTTAAACACAATAGTAACAGGGTATGATGGGGCTAAGGTACCTGCAAACCTGTAAACAGCCCAACCCCCCTCACATGTAGTGTTCTAGAACAAGGTTCCTCAGACTTGGATCAGTTATGAGAAGTGTAAACACTTCTAACCCGGAGGTACAGTGTTTACAATAACCATAAAAGATCCTCCTCTAATTCACCCCAGTTTTTGAAGGTCATAATAAAGGTCATCCAGACTTAGCAGGCTTCTCAGATAGCCCTAGCACTACAGGAAATATATAGCACAGAGTTCTCAAGAAGAAACCCATATCTGAACCGTGTTTCATATTCCCGCACCAGACCGAAATGGAATGGGAAAGAACATGAACCACTCTAGCCTAGGGGTCACTCAGGTCCCAGGTATAGGACCTTAATCACTCAGTGGAAACCCACCCACCAAAACAGAAACCAGATCCAGCAATGATAATGACAGTATGAAATATGAAAAACTGTAAAGGAAAGTAGTAAATAAAGTTATACATAAAGCAGTAAATAAAGCAAATAAATGAACACAATTAGCACATAACACCCCAGTAAACACAAATCAAACAAGCGCTAGGAGGAACCCACAAAAAGAACCAGAAGTCCTGGTTACAGTATAAGGTTCCCCAGCAGAGTCGCCAAGCTGTCGCTCCCACCAAATGAGGCCAGGTCAAGAGGGGTACAGACGCGAACGGTCGGCGAAAGGAGGAGAGAACACACAAGGGTGGACTCAAAAGAAAAGAGTCACCAGCTAGGCATTTTTATCCCGAAGGAAAGGTAATGCTGCATAAACCTGGAAAGATATGGATAAGACGGTCGCGAACCAGAGAAACTGAGAAAGGGGGTTGGTTACAACCTGGGAAGGTATTAGCACCCAGATTGTCCGCCGTACTCGACGGGATCCACACTTAAAAGATTTGTGTTTTAAAGGGGTAGTGTCAGTGCTATTTTGTGTATCAAAGCTGGAAAGAATGCAGGTGTCAGTGCTGGAAGAAAGTGAAGTGAAATATGTGAAGTGTCAATGTAAGAAAAGAATGTGAAGCTCAAGACTATGAGGCTTAAAGAATAATGTTGGAAGGAGGGGGAATATACAGAGACTTTTGTTCGATAACTGTTAAGTTATGCCTACGTATCCTCTCGTACAATGAGGAAGTCAGAACACCGTAGTTCGACTCAAAGAGACTGAAAGGTGTATTGACTTGTTAACTGCCTACTTGCCTATGCTCAAGTGTATGACCTGTCTGGCTCAGGTGCAAACTGTCTTGCATTAGACGGAAGAAGCAAGTTCTCGTTTATGAGTGAATGAGGTGAGAAAAGAATCCCGAAGGAGACGATTATTGTTTGTCTTTTAATGAGAATACCTTAAGCATGAGGTAAACACCTCACACTTAATCACCATGATGTAGGATTAAGATCATTAACCTACTTGCATTTATTTAGATAGTTTTGGAGTTTTTGTTTAGTGTTAAGTAATGAGGTTAAGCCATAATCAAGGATTAAACAGACTCATTACACCATCCTAATAGAAGGATAATAGATGAGAACATTTAAGCTGAGGAAGGCTCCTCAACTTAATCCATGATTAGGGATTAAACTCATGACAAAACAAGCCTTTATTAAAGTGGATTTTAGTTAATGGTAAGATTAAGAAGTGGATTTTAGGGTTTGTAAGACAACTTGAGGGGGATTTGTCCATTAACACTAGGGTTAGTCCTTCTTAACCAATTAAGGAAGAATTAGAACCCTAATGCAAGGCCCAAGTTACAAGCTTGATGTCTTAGTGATTATTAGGTGGATTGATTAAAGGGTTTAAACACATTAAGGGTTTAACACTTAGGATTAAAGTTATACACTCCATCCTAATATAAGGATGCAGGCATAAGCTTAATCACAAAGCCTTAAAACCTTTAAGGTTTAGTCCTTGATTATGAGGTGAGAAGAGAAGACTCAAAGATGACACAAAAGGTAAAACTAATGGGGGATTAATCAAACCCTAATTGTTATCATGCTTGGGTGTTCCTAGGGTTTATGAGGCTTGCAGGAGATCTTCAGGCAAAGCCACCAAGGAAGGAGCAGATGAAAGGAGGAGAAGCAAAAGAAGCAAGACAACTTACTTCACTTAAGAACATAAGTTACTTGAAGAAAGAAAGTGAAGAAGGAACATGAATGAGCAAGCTCACTCTAATACAAAAGTAAAATGCAAAAGTGATGCATAATAAAGATGAGAAGAGATTATGAAAAGTGAAGGCAAATTCACTTCTCAATGACTTACCACCTGAAAAGTTAGTAACAAGAAATGAAATGCAATGAAAATGAGATGAAATGCAATGATGCAAACCAAAACCAGAAGCATAAACATGATGCTAATGATGCTAAGAGATAATGCAAACACATGTCAAGATTTGTGGATGATGATACAAGGATGAGGATGCAAATGAAGCATGTTTTGAACCATGAAAGTTCATGAAAGTTTATGAAATGGAATGAATGCACAACATGGAAAATGAATGAATAAATGATCAAACATGATTCTAATATGTCCTAAGATGTCTTATATGTCATGTTGATGCATAAAATGTCATGGAAAGTTTTTGAATGCAAGCATATGAAAGATGGATGCAAATGAAGGCAAGAATTAGGGTTTACATACAATATGCAATGCAAAATTCAAAATCAGAAGCAAATGACATGATAAAATAATGAAAATGGGATCAATGGAACCCTAACCCTACACAAATTCATTTCCCAAAGGAGGGGACCTAGCTCTTAACCTAATGGGGGTTATGATTTTCTCAAGTTGGCTAGGGTTTCAAGGCACTTCAAAAGGAAAAATGCACATCAAATTGAAAATGAAAGATAAATTCAAACCAATTTTACCCTAAAAACTACATGACATGAGGAATTCAATGCAAAAAGAATCAACATCAAACTCTTCATGGTTAGGCAGAATGAATTTTTCTAAGTTAGAACAAAAATATTGCCTTTTAAGAATTTTAATTCCAAAGAAAAATGTCAAAATACATCAAGAACCAAAAAGAAATTTGTTTGAAGAGTTTGATAATGTTTCTAAATACATCAAAATGCAATGTGAATTTTTTTGTGATTTTTAGAAACCAAAATGCTATTTTAATTAATTAATTCTCATTAACTAATTAAAATAAACATTTAAATATTTTTAAAATACGAAAAATATGCAAAAAATAAAAATAAAATTATTTTCAAAAAGAGAAAAATATTTTATGATATGATGCAAAAAATGAGATTTTTTAGAAATGATTTGCTATGTTTAATAAAATGAACAAATTAAATGAAAAGAAAATGAATTAAAAATTAAATAAAGGAAAGTATGCCAAAGCGAGGGTTCAGATTGATTCTGGGCCTGAAAAGTTTGACCTGGCGCGCATCTGGACGGCCCAGGTTCAAACCTTCCTAAACCTAATTAATTTTTTAATTAATCCTGATTAATTGCTAATGAGAAGATCTGATCCACACAAACACGCGCGGGAAGGCCCATCTGACGGCTCACATTCAAACGAAACCCTAATCACAATTAAAAGCCCTAATGACTTTCAGGTGGCCGAAAATGACCTCCGGTCATCTTCTCCGGCCACTTCTCCCCTGAGAAAACCCTATCTCACTCCCCAGGCTACGAAAATGAAAACTCTCTGGCCAGAAATGAATCTCACACCACACTGAATCAAAATCCCCAAACAAAAACCATGTTTCATTCATCAACAATGCAAATCGAAGCAAAACAAATTTAGGTCAGAAACTTTCAGACAACTCATACACACTCAATATTCCACCATTTTGAAAAGTAAATACATCAGAGTCATCAGCACATCATAGAGATTCGATTGAGAACTTAAAAACAAGGTTCTGAGAAAAAAGTTCTTGAGCTATACCTGAGATGGAACCTTCTGGTTCTGGGCTTTCTGGCCTTTCCTTTTCTGCAAATCTACTCCTTTGAATCCCCTGATGATGAAATGAGGCTTAGAAAGCTTTAAGAATGGCTGGTTTGAATGTTTCAGTTCTGGTATAGCAGAAATGGAGGTTTGTGTGTGTGATGTTTCAGGCTGTTTTGAGCATTGATTCTTGTTCTATGGATGATATGTGATTTGTTGGTGAAAGAAAAATGGAAGTTTGATGGCTGGTTTGGGAGAATCGAAGAAGGGAAGGATTTTTGCAAGTTTGTGAATGCTGGTTGTGTGTGTGTTCTAAGCCTACTTCCTTCTTGTTTTATGACCTTTAGGCAATCCATAAGCAATCCCAACAATTTAGGAGGGCAGGTATGCACTGTGGGAATGGTATGGGGTGATTGGCCAAAAAGTTAAGAATTGTGTACTATAGGTATGGGCCATGGCAGAGGAGATTTATGTGTTTGGATTGCCTCATCCAGCTTCAAGGAAGGCCCTTGGATGAATTGATATGATCTGAAATGGATGAAGGGTGAGATGCCATAGGTTTTGCCTTTTTGCAACTTGTTGCATTTTGTGATTTTTGGTCATGGACATGTGACATTCCTTGTTGAATTCTTGTTGTGAAGTGTTACATGATGTTATGGTAATGCCTTGGGATCATTTAGAGACCATACAAATCCTTGGGAATCACTTTTGCAAGAATTCCCCCTTTTGAACTTCATGAAAAATGGCTTATGATTACTTGGAATCCAAGGCATGAAAGTGAGAAATTCTTTGGGAAAATCTGAATTATGGCCCATGAATGATATTTTTGTGATGATTAGAAGATGATTTGAAGTCACATTTGGCTTTGGCAAGTGTTTTTGCAAGTTTCCCTCTTTGGTGCATAAGTGAAATTTCATGGTTTTTCCCAACTTTGCAAGGCCATAACTTTTGATCTAAAATGAATTAGAATGAGTTCTTGTACTTTTTGAAAATGGGAGGATCCAATCTACAACTTTCATGACCAAAGATTTTTCATTTGAAGCATTTTTGAATCTAAAAGAGGAGGTTGAAAAACTTTCCCAAAATGGCAAGTTTGCATTACAAGTCACTTTCCCAAAATGGCAACTTTGCAAATGGCTTGAAATTCTTCAATTTTGTGAACTTCTAACATCTTCTAAGATCAAATAAAGACCATAAACATTCAAAATGATGGAGAATACCCCTTGGTTGGGTGATTGGGGGCCTCAGATGCCTTGATTTTGCACTGACTTGCTCAAGAAGTCATCTTGTGATCAGATGCCTTCCCCTTTGAATTTCTTCATGAAAATTGATATGCATGATCCTCATATCATATAGAGACCAATAGAAACAATAATTACCAAAAAAATTGGAGTTATGGCCTCTGAAACCAAAACCCTAATTTTAGGTCATCTGTGTAGTTAAGCTTGCTTCCATGCCTTTCCCAGTTCTTGTGATTTTATGACTTCCTTGACCTAGGGAGGATATAATATGATGATTGAACATTCATGGGCCCTTTTGAAATGATTGAACCCCTTTGGAGTGGCTCAGACAACTCAAGGATTGCTCAGATCACAAACCCTAGATGCAGATGATTTTGAATCAATGCAGTGAAGCAAAAATGCAATATGAGATGGTATGATTGAACTTATGCTAATGAAAAGAACCACAAGCCATGGTGAAATGATTAGGGGCAAATTTGGGGTGTTTACACATCTTACTTGCTATTTCAGGCTAAAACAGGAGGTTCCAACCCATCAGAGACGCAACATAGTTCCTCTACCACTCTACTGAATAGTCAAGGTGAGCCTACTTATCATCCTACCTCAGATCTTGGTTCTGGGTGAAGCTCTTTGAGTGATTTTAACAAACTTGCTTATGTAACAGCTCCCCCCTCCAACTATGGTCGAGATTAACAAAGGTTCCCCCTCTAAGACCATCGCTCAACAATCCCACACAGCTGGGTCTGATCATGAGGATGATGATGATCAAAATAAGGAGGTTCCTCAGAACATAGGAACCACTGATATAGAGGAGGAAAGGACTTAGTCTGAGGAGGAAGGTTCTCCTGATGATGATCTTGGAAAATATCTTACTGCCCCAACTGCAGATGAAGATATGGATAATGCAGAAAGACCTCAACTTCAATTTGAGCTTATAGGTGACCAAGGAGGTGATGTTGAGGATGAGGAAGAGGAATAGAAGGATGATGAACAAAAGGAGAGTGAAGATGAAGAGGAAAAACAAACTCCCCTAGAAAATGTCGAAACAAGTCTGGTTGAAAACCCAACTTCTCCCAAGAATGTTATCATTTCGACCTCTGAGGGAGCTATAACAGAGGCTAAACTGAATGCACTTAGACGGTCTAACCCCATAGAGTATTTCAGGTTAGTACTGGGGAAAAGAAGCAGCTCTTCGGATAAGATTTTAGGTGTTTCAACCACTTCTGGAGATTGTCGCTCCCGATAAATGGGAATGGCCCAAATAAAGGTACAAACGCGAACGGTCGGCGAGAGGATGATGTGAGAACACACAGCAGTGAACTCACAGGGAATGAAAAGAGTCGCCAGCTAGGCATTTTTATCCCGGAGGAAAGGTAATGCTGCATAGACCTAGAAAGAGATGGATAAGACGGTTGCGAACCAGAGAGACTGAGAAAGGGGGTTGGTTACAACCTGGGAAGGTATTAGCACCCAGATTGTCCGTCGTACTCGACGGGATCCACGCTTAAAAGATTTGTGTTTTAAAGGGGGTAGTGTCAGTGCAATTTGTGCTTAACAGCTGGAAAAGATGTACAGGTGTCAGTGTAAAGAAAGTGATGTGTGATGTATATAGTGTCAGTGTGAGGGCAGGAGTGAAATGCTCATGATAATGAGGCTTGAAGAATAATGCTGGAAGGAGGGGGGATATACAGAGACTTTTGTTCGATAACTGTTAAGTTATGCCTACGTATCCTCTCGTGCAATGAGGAAGTCAGAACACCGTAGTTCGACCCAAAGAGACTAAAAGGTGAATTGACTTGTGAACTGCTTGCTTGTCAATGCTCAAGTGTATGACCTGTCTGGCTCAGGTGCAAACTGTCTTGCATTAGGCGGAAGAAGCAAGTTCTCGTTTATGAGTGAATGAGATGAGAAAAGAATCCTGGAGGAGACGATTATTGTTTTGTTTTTTTTGAGTTTTCAGTCTTTTATTGCTTTTGAAAGTTTGTCATAAGTTAATGAGCTTAAGCCTAAACCAATGGGTTAGTAAACTCATCACATCTTCCCTCTGATTAGGGGTAATGAAAATACCTTAAGTGTGAAGTCAAATTCTCACACTTAATCACCTTTGATGCAGGATTAGGATCATTAACCTACTTGTGATTATTTAGATGTTTTTGGTGTTTTTGTTTAGTGTTAAGTAATGAGGTTAAGCCATAATCAGGGATTAAACAGACTCATTACACCATCCTAATAGAAGGATAATAGATGAGAGTGTTTAAGTTGAGAAAAGCTCCTCAACTTAATCCGTGATTAGGGATTAAACTCATGACAAAACAAGCCTTTGATTAAGTGGATTTTATTTAATGATATGATAATGAAGTGAGTTTTAGGGTTTGTAAGACAACTTGAGGGGGACTTGTCCATTAACACTGGGGTTAGTCCTTCTTAACCAATTAAGGAAGAATTAGAACCCTAATGCAAGGCCCAAGTTACAAGCTTGATGTCTTGATGATTATTATGTGGATTGATTAAGAGATTTAAACACATTAAGGGTTTAACACTTAGGATTAAAGTTATACACTCCATCCTAATAGAAGGATGCAAGCATAAGCTTAATCACAAAGCCTTAAAGCCTTTAGGGTTTAGTCCCTGATTATGAGGTGAGAAGAGAAGACTCAATGAGACACAAAGGGAAAAACTAAGTGGGGGACTAAACAAAACCCTAATCATTGTCATGCTTGGTTGTTCCTAAGGTTTGTGAGGTTTACAAGAGAAGTCTTCAATGGAACCACCAGGAAGCAGATGAAAGGATCAGGAGAATCAAAGTAACTTGCTTCATTTAAGAAGTCAAGTCACTTGAAGGAAGAAAATGAGAAGAAGAAGAATGAGCAAGCTTAAACTCAAACACATAACAAAATGCAGCAAGGATGCATGAAAGAGATGAAAAGAAATTGTGAGAAGTGAAGGCAAATTCACTTCTCAAAGTTGCTTACCACCTGAAAAGTTAGAAAAGAAATGCAATGCAATGCAAGATGAAATGAAATGGCATGATGAGAAACAAAACCAGAAGCACATACATGATGCTAATGATGCTATGAGATGCTACAAACATGAAACAACACATGGGGGTGATCATACAAGCTCATGGATGCAAATGAAACAAGTTAAGAAGCATGAACATACATGAAAAGTTATGAAGTGCAAATGGCATACAACATGGTAAATGCAAGATGCAATGATCAAACATGCTTTTAATATGTCTTAAGATATTCAATGAAACAAAAGAATGCATAAAATGCTATGGCAAGTCAAGGTATGAATGCAAATGCAAGATGGATGCATATGGAAGCCCAAATTAGGGTTTATGATCAAAGCATCAAACAAAAAACCAAAATCAGAAGCAAACATCAAGATAAAAAATTGAAAATGCATTCAAAGGATCCCTAAACCTATACTAACCCACTGCCCAAAGGAGAAGTTCCAACTCTTAACCTAATTCAAGTTATGATTTTCCTAAGTTTTCTAGGGTTTTAGGGTTCCTTAACAAGAAAAATGCCAAACAAATGGAAAATGCAAGATCAAATCATGACCATTTAATCTCACAAACTACATGCTAAACACAATGCAATGCAAAAAGAATCAAGGTCCAACTCTCAATGGTTAGGCAGAAATGATTTTTGGAAGTTTGGATCAAAATAATGCCTAAAAATGATTTTAATTCCATGGAAAATTCTCAAAATGCATCAAGATCAAAAAAGAAATTTGGTTTGAGGGTTGGACAATGTTTCTAAATGTTTTTAAATGTTTCATGAATTTTTTGGTGATTTTTAAATACCTAAAAGTATTTTTAATTAATTAATTCTCATTAATTAATTAAAAATAAACTTTTAAATATTTAAAAATATTTTTTGAATGCAAAAATAAAAAATAAAAATATTTTTGTGTCCTGAAAAATAATGAAAACCTTGACAAAAATTTTCATAATTTTTAAACATTTTTTGGCTATTTTAAATAAATTGGAGAAAAGAAATGAAATAAAATGAAATAAAATTGAATTAAATGAAAAGTATGCCAATCCAACGCATCAGATTCAAAGTTGGGGGTCAGAGGTTGACTGCGCGCACAATCCTACGGCTGGCATTCAAACTTGCTAAAACGAATTAATTAACTTAATTAATTAAGATTAGGGCTAAGTGGATGATCTGAGCCGTTGAGCACGCGCGGGAGTGGACTTAGTCAACCCATCCAACGCCCAAAATTCAAACTTCATTAATGACAGGGATTAAACCCTAATTATTTTCAGGTGGCCGGAGAAGACCTCCGGTCGTCTTCTCCGGTGGGAACCCCACCTGAAAATTCCTAAAACCTTCAAAACTTCACTAAAATGAAATCTAAAAGAACAGAAATCATTCCCACATCCCCCTGAATCAAAACCCCAACACCAAACTCATTTATATTTCATCAATCATACGAATCGAAAGAAAACATTTTTTAGGGCAAGACTTTCAGACCACGATTAAACTCTCATTTCTCAACCATTTCAGAAAATAAAAGCATCAGAGTGACCAGTGAATCATGAAGAACAACTTAAGAACTTAAAAATCCATTTCTGGAAAAAATGTTCATGAAGCTACCTGAGTTTGAAGCTTTTCATTTTGCAACTTTCTGACCTCTTCTCTTTGTGCAATCAACTCCTTTTATGCTCCTGATGACATATTGATGCTTAGAAGGAGTTTGTGTTGGCTAGTTTGGGAGTTTGAACAAGTTCTGTTCAGGATGGTATGAGAATCGTGTTCTTGATTCTTTGAGTTTCAGGTTGATTTTAGGGGTGCTTTGTGATCAGGGTGATGTGTTGAGAAGGTTTATGGAATTTGTTTGAGTGTTTGTGGCTTAAGGAGAGAGTTTCGAATGCTTTTGCTCTATGGAGTAAAAATGAGAGTATGGTGTTCTGGCTGGTTTCAGGCTGGCCTCCTATGTGGTTTGGCTTGCAATTGATTTGTATAAACAATGCCCATTGGTCAGAAGATGTGACATGTCCTTTTGTGATAGGTATGGTTGCTTTTGCAAATTGTCAACTTTTGTGTAAGAGAAGCATGGGTCAATCTCTAGCCAAGTACAAGGTGGGTGTGCTGCGCAGCATGGTGAGGGAAAAGGCTAGGGTTGATCAGCAAAGTAGCTAGCAAGTGGATGAGAAGTTATCATGTGTTTTGCAACTTGGTTCACTTTTGGGTCTTCATGAAAAAAGTCTTGCTTCACAAGCCATACAACATGTGATCCCTTGGCCTATTCTGATTTTTAGGACTTGTGTGATGTTTGTGTAAAGTTTAGACATCAATTTGAAGTCACAAATTGCCTTGGTACAAGAATTTGCAAGTTTTTTCATTTGGTGCATAACTTGAAATTTAGTGATTTTTGCCAACTTTGATGAGCCATAACTTTTGATCCAAAATGAATTAGGTCATGTTCTTGTACTTTTTGAAAAGGGAAAGATCTATTCTACAACTTTAATGACCAAAGTTTTTCCATTTGAAGCATTTTTGGATCAAAAAGTAAGGGTTGAAAAAGTTGCCTAAAATGACATTTTCATTAAAAGTCAACCTTGCCCAAAAAGTCAACTTTGCAAAAGACGTGAAATTCTTGAATTTTGTAAACTTCTAACATCTTCCATGATCAAATAAAGATCATATACAATCAAAATGATGAAGAACACCTTTTGGTTGGGTCATTGGGGCCTCAGATGCCTTGATTTTGCACTGACTTGTTCAGAAAGTCAACCTTTGATCAGATGACTTCCCCAAGGAATTTCTTCATGAAAATTGATATGCATACTACCTATACCATATAGAGACCAATAGAAACAAGAATGACCAAAAAATTTGGAGTTATGGCCTCTGAAACCAAAACCCTAATTTTAGGTCATTTGTGCAGTCAAGCCTGGCTCTGCTTCCATGCCAGTCTCAGTTCTTGTGATCCTTTGGCATTCTTGACTCTGAGAGGATGTAATATGATACTTGAACACACATGGACCTCTTTGAAGTGATTGGTGGCCTCTGGGGTGGCTCAAGAAACTCTTGGATTGCTCAGATCACAAACCCTAGATGCAGATGACTTAGAACCAATGTAGTGACTCAAAATTGTGGTATGAGATGATATGATTGTGTTTGTGCATATGGAATGATCACAAACCATGGTGTGAAATGGGTGAGGGCAAATTTGGGGTGTTTACAGAGATCCAGCTCCAGATGACTATGTTGGCCCAATACTCCAAAAAATTAAGGAAAAATTCTTTATGGGTGACATTCTCAGTATCTTGGATTCAGATCGAACTGTCATTCTCTTCCTAAAGGATTCTCTCCAAAATTTTGACCTTTCGATTTTTTTCCAAAAAATCTCTTACTTCCTCTTGGAGCTAACTGTCGTAGTCAACCAGTTGTCTGAAGACCTCAGGAAACTCCCCAAGTTTCAAGATACAATCGAAAACACAAGTGGGAGTGAAGTTATTGCTTGGTCGAATGCAACCATATCAGAGGCTAAGGTAAAAGAGCTGGAGAAAGCTAAGGTTGTTAGGCGTATAGAGATGACATCCCTCAGAAAAGATATGCCATCTGGAAGCAACATATCAAAACGTTGCAAACCAAGATCTCCAATGCTGATAAGCGAAGCAATGAATTGAAACGGTTGGGCGACTCTAAGCTAGATCAAGAGTTGGGATGCACCATGGAACATCTTGATAATGCTTGACACTTAGCAAGAGAGCTCGCGGAAGCCAAGCTAGAAAAGGGTTTGGTCGAAAGGCGCCTCCAGACTCAAAGGTCGTTTTCCTCCAGCTGAAGGAAAATCTCCCTTTCTGATCATCTTGTCATTTTAACTTCACTTTTATTTAAGTACAATATTTTATGGCCCTTATGAGGCCTTTTGTAATGACAATGATAGTTCTGTGATTAGCATAAATTTTGCTAAAACATTATATTCCTTCATGATGTCATGACTAATGTCTTGACATATGGTTCTAAGCTTCTGCAGGTGTGATTCTATGTTATTTCAAATTTATCTTCTTGATGTCAAACCAGATGTTATGACATCTGATGACAGAACATTCAGTTCAGAATGTTTGTTTATCAATTGCACTCTTATCTTTTGTGTGCTTATGTTGAGTGATTATTTGTGCAATATTTGGTGGTAATTTTAGAGCAGTTTATCATGTCTTTGGAAGAATCAGATCTTCCTATTTTGGATGCTATTTGTGTTGAATAATATTAGAAGATCATTTAGCATTGATGGAAGAATTAAATCCTTTTGTTATAAGTACCTAAGACCATGAAGATTTGATTATTTATTCTAATGCAACCCTATTTGAAAATAACGAAGATTGAGAGATATTGAGAAGGTTGTGCATTCTGGTTTAGGGTTTAGTATTGTCTTGTTTTATTGTGAGCCATTATAACATCACCTAGATGTTTGAATTGGACTGTGTAACACGGTGGGAGAACTGACTTTTAGTCATGTTGTGGATAGCAAGAGTCGCCACCGACTTTTATTTTATCCAAATGGAAAGGACATAAAAGTACAGGAAAGACCTATTTTAAAAGACTCGGATTCGGGGGGTAGGTTGATAACGAGAAAAAGTATCGTTTATATTGCTATGTTTCAATGCCGTTTTATCGCATATTTGTCGTTTTAACACCCGATTCCTCGAGTTTTCTTTGTCATTTTGCAGGTACATCATATACAGAGCTAAATCATGAGCCACAAGTGAAATGAACAAAAACAACCATTAAAAGATGAAGAAAAAAGGAATTCTGCATAATCTGCACTTTTTGTAACAGTCACGATCGTCACCTAGGAGTCACGACCGTGACACGCTAAAAGGAGCAGTCACGGTCGTCACAAGTCCCTCACGACCGTGACGCGCATAAGACACGGAAGACGAGCGTGACACCCTTGTCACGAACGTGACAAGGGGAATTTAGGGTATTATGCTGAGACTTGGTCATGAACGTGTACGCTACGTGAATCCAACATGCCTATTTTCCCGCAGACCAAGTATGTCAACTATTTCCTGGATTTTCTCAAGCTTCTACGAGGCCCATCCACCAATTCCAACTGCCAAGCCCAAAATATTGATCCTATAAATAGCTTAACTTCAAGAAACAATTTACATAGTTTTAGTTTTTAATTTTCTTGCGGAAGCTCTGCCGTTTTTATTTGCACCCTATTTTATTCTTTTCAGCATTTAATTGTTCTTGTTTTAGTTTATATATCCCAACCAACCATATAACAATTTCCAACATTAGGAAATTGTTATAATTTAATTTGTTTCTAAACCTTCAGAATTCTTTTAGTAATTTTTATTTCCGATTCCGGTCCATACTCCGAGCTTTCCAGACTGTGGAAGAAGGAGTCTAACATTTTGATTGTATTCAGGTTTTTAATTAAATTACATTTATATTAATGTTAAGTATTTATTTTTCTGTTATGCATATTTTATTTTGTGTTTTTCTGCCTCTGTCTGGTTCAACAATCATGAGTAGCTAATCACCTTTGGGCGGTATGTAATTAAAATAAACTAAATCGGTAAAATCAATTCTAGGCTTAAAATAATTAAGAGCTTAATATTCTGGATGAGACTTTTTATTATAAAATCAACCTTTTTGTTACGAGAGTAAGGAAAGTGTAATAGGTTAGGTCAAGACCACGAGAGTGTGAGATTTTAACCAGATAGCTAAAGTTAGGCATTTAATTTAAACATAGCGAGAGCGCTTTAAAATGAATTAGAATTACTAAGTTTCCAAAAATTATTCCTAAACACTTATGGGCTAGCGAGAGCAGGCATAGGGCTTTAAGGGTAAGATCTGAGATAAGACCACGAGAGTGTGAGTTAAAGATATTTAAACTGGTAACCTCTACAGAATAGATTAAGTGAACCATCTTTATAAGCCTAGGTTAGATTGACCCGCCTAAGTTAACATAATTACATACCGACCGCCTTAGTATTATTTTATTAAACTTAAATTTAATTCCCGCCTTTAATCTTTAAAAACAACCAAAAATCGTGACAACCATTCACCTTAGCTAAACTAGTAAATCCTCTAGCACTAAGTAATCAAAAAGTCCCTGTGGATCGATAATCTTAAATATTACTTCGATAGGCTGTGCACTTGCAGTTAAGATACCGCTAGACACATATTAGAGTACGTCTTTAGCCCATCAAGTTTTTGGCGCCGTTGTCGGGGACCTTAATTTAGTTACTAGTGCACTTTAGGGTAGCATTGTCTAGACTAAGGTAAAAAACTATTTTATTTTCTTAATCTAAATTCCCGAGTGTATGCCAAGTACTCGCTCTCAAGGCGAAGACTTGCAACCTCTAATCCCAGAATCGGAACGCTTCTTACACGTAAGAAGATGAATATTCGATTACGAACAAAATTACAACATTCCAGATCTTCAAATAGATCCACCTAAACCAGTCGTAACATCAAAGGACGCAGAGATGGATGAAGAACAGAATCACCCACTCAAATATTATGCTAGTCCTTCGCAAGCTGAACCGCATTCCAGCATTGCCGCACCGGCTATCAACCGAAACGATTTCGAACTGAAACCTTCGCTGATATCAACCGTGCAACAAAATCAATTCGCCGGAAATCCTACTGAGGATCCGAACCTTCATCTTTCGATATTTGTGCAGTACGCAGATACCGTAAAAGCCAATGGAGTTACCCAAGAAGCTATTAGACTACGTCTCTTTCCTTTTTCACTCCGAGACAGAGCGAGAGCCTGGCTTCAATCTCTACCTTCGAATTCAGTAACTATGTGGGAGGAACTAAAGAGAGTTTTCTTGACCAGATATTTCCCACCTAGCAAGACAGCTATGCTGAGAGCTCAGATCAACGGATTTAAGCAAAGGGAAAGCGAATCACTATTCGAAGCTTGGGAACGCTATAAGGATATGCTGAGACTTTGTCCACATCACGGATTAGTAGAATGGATGGTCATCCATACCTTATACAATGGAATCTTGTACAATACAAGAATGACAATTGACGCTGCCGCAGGTGGTGCACTAATGGACAAAGAATATAACGATGCTTATGCACTTATCGAAAGTATGGCTCAAAACCATTACCAATGGGGAAGCGAGAGAGTCGCAACTGAGAAACCAACAAAAGGAGGTATGTATGAAGTGAGTAGTATGGACCAAGTCAATGCAAAGTTTGACCAATTAAACCAAAAGATCGACAACTTGGCCATAACACCAACAGCCACCGTGGCTGCAGTAACACCTAATTGTGAGTTATGTGGAGTTCCAGGACACGATGTTCCTGATTGTCAACTATTAACAGGAATTCCCATAGATCAAGTGAATTATGCTCAAGGAAACCCATACTCAAACACATACAACCCAGGTTGGAAGAATCATCCGAACTTCTCCTATAAGAACAACAATGCTTTATACGCACCGGGTCAAGCACCGGCTACACCACCAGGATATTAAAATATTGCTCCTAATGTCCCTATAAAATCGAACCTTGAGTTGATGATGGAGAACTTTATAGCTAACCAATCTCAAAAAACCAAGGACTTCTTAAACCAAAACATACACACTAGTGAGCAGATTAAGCAATTAGTGAGCAAAGTAGATGCATTAGCTACACATAACAAAATGCTTGAAACTCAGATTTCACAAGTAACTCAACAACAAGCACCTACCGCTGCACCAGCTGGAGTATTTCCTGGACAACCTCAACCTAATCCTAAAGGTCAGGCTAATGCTGTGATATTAAGAAGTGGCAAGGAACTTGATGGACCTACCGATCCAAGACTTGACAATCCAGCCATGTACAAAAAACCAGATAAACCGACTGAAATGGTGAATGAACCAGAAGAAAAGGAAGATGATAATCAAGAGGCAGTGGAGAAAGAAAAGCCTTATGTGCCTCCACCACCCTATAAACCACCAATTCCGTACCCTCAGAGATTAACCAATTCCAAGACGATGGGCCAGTTTAAGAAATTTGTCGAACTTCTGAAACAGTTGAATATTACTATTCCATTTACAGAAGCTATCACTCAAATGCCTTCGTATGCTAAGATTTTAAAAGAAATCTTATCTAATAAGAAAAAGATAGAGGATAACGAAACCGTTACACTTACTGCTGAGTGTAGCGCAATAATTCAGAGTAATATGCCTCCTAAGCTAAAAGATCCTGGAAGTTTCTCTATACCCTGTGTAATAGGAAAATTCGTCATTGACAAAGCTCTATGCGATTTAGGAGCCGGTATCAGTGTTATGCCCTTAACGATTTGCAAAAGGCTAGACATGGGAGATCTAAGACCAACTAAAATGTCCGTTCAACTAGTCGATCGCTCTGTTAAATATCCTGTAGGCATACTAGAAAACGTCCCAGTACGTATAGGACAATTCTACATCCCTACTGATTTCATAATCATGGACATCTCTGAAGACTCCACTACACCTATCATACTAGGAAGACCATTCTTAGCTACCGCCGGAGCTATAATAGACGTAAAGAAAGGAAAGCTAACCTTTGAAGTAGGTGAAGAGAAAGTTGAATTTATTTTAACACAATTCTTACAATCACCAGCTATAGAGGATACATGCTATCTATTGGACGTAATTGACGAATGCGTAAGAGAAATGGAAATGAAAGAAACTACCTATTCTGAAATTATGAAAATTCAAATCCCTCCGATTTTCAAAGATGATAATTGGCGTGAACCATATCAAGATGACAGTCTAAGCGAAAGTTTAGCACTTACACCGGATCCCATGCCAAGTAAGGATAAACCTACATTAGGGTTAAAAACTTTACCTAAGTACCTAAGATACAAATTCTTAGACATTGAATGTACAAGACCATTTATAATCAATTCCAGTTTAGGAACAATTGAAACAAAGAAACTTTTAGATGTCTTAAAGAAATATCCAACTGCATTAGGATATAACATATCTGATCTCAAAGGAATATGCCCTTCAATCTGTATGCATCGTATTCTGCTAGAAGAAGATTGCAAAACCTCCAGAGAATCTCAAAGAAGAATTAACCCAATCCTTAGTACTGTAGTAAAGGAAGAAGTTAAGAAACTACTAGATGCCAGAATAATATATCCAATCTCTGATAGTAAATGGGTTAGTCCAGTACATGTAGTACCAAAGAAAGGAGGTATCACTGTTGTGAAAAACGCTAAAGGCGAATCAATATCACAAAGAGTAGTGACAGGACATAAAGTGTGCATCGATTATCGCAAACTAAACAAAGCCACTCGAAAAGATCATTTCCCACTACCTTTTATATATCAAATGTTAGAACGATTAGCCAAGCATTCATATTTCTGTTATCTTGATGGTTACTCAGGATTTTTCAAAATCCCTATCCACCCAGATGATCAAGAGAAGACTACATTCACATGCCCTTATGGAACGTTCGCTTATAGACGAATGCCCTTTGGATTGTGCAACGCTCCTGCAACCTTTCAAAGATGTATGATGTCAATATTTGCAGATTTTATAGACAACATCATGGAAGTGTTCATGGACGACTTCTCTGTATGCGGGCAAAGTTTTGAAGGATGTCTATCAAATTTAGAAATGGTATTAGAAAGATGTGTAAAAGTAAACCTCGTGCTTAACTGGGAGAAATGTCATTTTATGGTCAGAGAAAGAATCGTACTAGGACACGTTATATCCGACAAGGGAATTGAAGTTGATAAAGCTAAGATAGAAGTCATAAAAGATCTTCAACCCCCTAAAACCGTTCGAGAAATACGAAGCTTTTTAGGACACGCCGGTTTCTACCGACGATTCATCAAAGATTTCTCGAAGATCACTAAACCTCTTACCGGTTTATTAATGAAAGACGCTGAGTTCATATTCAATGAAGATTGTCTTAAAGCATTCGAAACTCTAAAAACAGCCCTCATCACCGCACCAATCATGAAACCCCCTGATTGGAGATTACCTTTCGAAATCATGTGTGATGCGAGTGACTATGCTGTAGGCGCAGTTCTAGGCCAGAGGAAGGAAAAGAAACTTCATGCGATTTACAATGCCAGTAGAACCTTAGATTATGCTCAGATGAACTACGCCACTACTAAAAAAGAATTATTAGCAGTTGTCTTTGCGCTTGACAAATTCCGTTCTTACCTAGTGGGAGCGAAAATAATCGTTTACACAGACCACGCTGCTATCAGATATCTATTGACTAAGAAAGATGCTAAACCAAGACTCTTGAGATGGATTTTACTCTTACAAGAGTTTGATCTCGAAATAAAAGATAAGAAAGGTACTGAAAACATCGTAGCGGACCATTTATCTAGAATAGAAGGTATTAAACCAGAACAAGTGCCGATTAACGATGATTTTCCGTATGAACAGCTGATAGCACAAATAGGAAGCGACCCAGTTCAGTTAGACATAGATGAACCAGAACCCGTGGAAACAATCCAAACAACTGTAGGACTGCCATGGTACACTGACATTGTCAACTACCTAGCTGCAGGAGCTCTTCCACCTGACTTAACCTATCAGCAGAAAAAGAAATTCTTTCACAATCTCAAATATTACTATTGGGATGAACCATTATTGTTCAAAAGAGGACCCGATGGAATCTTTCGTCGATGTATTCCCGAAGAAGAAATAAAAGATGTCATTGCTCATTGCCATTCATCTCCTTATGGTGGACATGCAAGCACTTCCAAGACTTGTGCAAAAATCTTACAAGCCGGCCTATTCTGGCCTAATTTATGGAAAGATGTCCACATTGCTGTTATAAATTGTGATCGGTGTCAACGCACCGGTAATATTTCAAGAAGAGATGAAATGCCTCAAAAAGGAATATTAGAAGTAGAAGTCTTTGACGTCTGGGGAATAGATTTCATGGGACCATTCCCATCATCTTTCGGTAATAATTACATACACGTAGCTGTCAATTACGTTTCAAAATGGATTGAAGCTATAGCTTCTCCTACAAATGACACACGAGTAGTAATAAAGCTTTTCAAAAATATAATCTTTCCCAGATTTGGTGTGCCTAGACTCGTCATAAGTGACGGTGGCTCGCACTTCATTTCAAAAATCTTTGACAAATTACTATCTAAGTATGGAGTCAGACACCGTGTGGCAACACCATATCATCCACAAACAAGTGGACAGGTCGAAGTCTCGAACAGAGAAATAAAACAAATCTTGGAAAAGACTGTCGCCATATCTCGGAAAGATTGGTCATCTAAACTTAATGAAGCTTTATGGGCTTATAGGACAGCTTACAAGACACCCATAGGAACTACACCTTTCAATTTAGTATATGGAAAGTCTTGTCATCTCCCGGTAGAACTAGAACACAAAGCATATTGGGCGATCAAAACTCTCAATATAAACTATAATGCTGCAGGAGAAAAGCGAATCCTAGATATTAACGAATTAGAAGAGTTAAGGCTAGATGCTTATGAGAATGCTAAGATATATAAAGAAAGAACTAAGCGATGGCATGACAAACGCCTATCTAGGAAAGAATTTAGTGTGGGAGACGTTGTACTCCTCTTTAACTCAAGACTTAGGCTCTTTCCTGGAAAACTAAAATCTAGATGGTCAGGACCCTTTGAAATAACTAGAGTGTTCTCGAGCGGAGCAATAGAAATTAAGGGTAGGAATAGTGAATCGTTCATAGTAAACGGACAACGTTTAAAACATTACCATAAAGTTGAAAATAGAGATTATGCAAATAGTCTAAGGCTTTTAGAGTTGTCCACTAATTTCCCTGATTAATCTACACCTAAGCATTACGTCAGGCTTTAGACGATAAAAACAACGCTTAGTGGGAGGCAACCCATTTAATCATTTAACCATTTTGATCATTTTATTATTTTGTCATTTATCATTTTATTATTTATTTATTTGTTTTGTCATTTTATTATAGTTTTATTTCATTATTACTATTATTGCTTTTATTTATGCATTTATTTTCTTATTTTCCTTATTTTAATTTTTAAATCACTTTTACAGATTTTCTAAAGTCTTTTCCATTTTCCTTCTCCCCCTGATTTGTTTCCTCCGTATTTACACTAACTATGGCTAACCAACCGATAAACCCTATGGAAACCAAATTTAGAGGTAGGAACCAAAGAATGAAATTTGAAGAGTTATCACAGAGACCAATGGATTTGACTCTGTACCCGGATGATCTGACTATGGAAACCTTAGGTATACATGATAGCATCCTATACTTGTTTAACCGACTTGGATGGGAGAATGCACTGATTAAACAAAAGTTTGTGACTTACCGCGAGCTCACCCTTGAGTTCCTCATCTCCTTAGTTTACTTACCTGAGCGCGGTTTTGGATTCAGGAAAGGATTTATCAGTTTCCGCCTATTTGGAATAGAATATGACTTTAACCATAGAGAACTAGCTGACTTATTAGGATTCCCTAGTGGACCCTTTGCTTTTACTACCACACAGGTAGAATTGATGGACATTGAGCTGGATTTCTTTTGGGGAACCTTAACCGGAAGCTACCATCCTGAACCAAATAACATGAACAATGATGAGATACATAACCCTGTTATCCGCTATTTCCATAAGATCTTTGCCCACACTTTCTTTGGAAAAGAAGAAAACCTTACTGGAGTATCTAAAGATGAGATATTCATTATGTCATGTGTGACTAATGGACAGCCAGTCAATGGTGTGCCTTTCATGATGCAAACCTTCACCCGAATCCAAGAAGAACCTGATCTACCCATATTAGTAGGAGGTCTTGTAACCATGATTGCTGATGCCTTAGGACTTAGATACCAATTACACAGGTGTAACCGCTTAGGTACCATTCGTCCTATGAATCTTAACTTTTTCTTTAACCGCCATATCATAAGGAATTTAGGACAACCACCTTTCGAGTACCTGATCAGGAATGAAGTAGTAACTATGTTCACACTTCCAAACCATGCTAGAGTAAGTGTTCACATAAGGATAATTGGCTTTATGAGCTTACCCCTCCTGACTATCCATCTACTCCTGAAACACCTCAATCTTACAAGATAAGGGATGATATAATGACCGATGTAGAAAGTGACCCTGAGACACTTCCTGGTTACCATGACATTGACCACACTGATGAAGTGATTGAAACCCCTGAAGTGAATCAAGTAGAATATGCTGACAACTTAAAGAAAATCATGAACACTCTTGAAGCTTACCAAGCCGATATAAATACTGTTAAAGATGAGATTAAAAGCATGTGATTGGACATTATAGGATTAACTGACATAACATGTGAGCAATTCTACCACCTGAACTCTGCAATCGAAGATTTGAAGAAGCACTTTTGAAAATGCTGTAGTGATCTAACTTATTTTATTTATTGTTTTCGTTTCTAGTTAGTTTAACATTTCGCAAACATTTTCGTACTTTATTTTTTATTAATGTAATTTCCCTTCAATTATTAAAGCAAAGCACTTCTAGTTTTACAAATTTTTCCAATTTAATCAATTTCTATGCTTTAAATTCATTTACTGTTATGATTAAATTGATTAATGTTTTATATAATTTCTCATGTGATGAAGTTTACCAATTTATGTTGATATTATATATTATATATTGTTTGTGTTTAAAATAAAATGAGAAGTGATCATAAAATATAAAAATTGTATTGAACGTGTGAGAGATAATGCATTCTGGAAAATATTCTAAGTTTTAATCCCTCACGGTCGTTATCACCTTCTAACGATCGTGACAAGCTAATTAGTGCGTCACGAACATCATCCCCCCATCACGACCGTGACGACCCCTGTTATAGGAATTCTGAGAAACAGAACTGTTCTTCTTCGAAACCTCCTCCTTTTCAACTTCCACAACATTCAAAAAAAAAACATTATCTCTTCCAACTCCCGTAACCTCCCATTACCCAAATTAAACTCCATTAACCTCTCCATTTACTCCAATCCTATCACATTCACATCTTGCACTATAATCAGAATCATTTTCTTCACATTTTACACTTTTCTCACAAAACTCAAAAACCTCTCATCTCCCACTCCCGTACTTGCATGCAATGGAAGAAATTCAGTTTAGAGATGGTGAACATGGAGAAAATCAGAGACAAAAGTTCATCAGGTTCCAAAACCGTGGTGTTCAACCAACTCGATATATCGACACTGAATGTTTGAGGGAGTTGGGAATGCTAAACAGTGTCAATAACCTGCTTCGGAAGGTTGGTTTGTGGCATCTGTGCAGTCAGCCCCAGCCTACATTCGAGCTTCTGACATTGGAATTTCTAAGCTCGTTTCAATATATCACTCCTCCCGGTTCACAAAGTCAACTCACCGGCGCTGCTAAGTTCAGATTGCTCGGCCGGGAGTTCGAAGTTACACAAACAAGGATCGCCGAGCTGCTAGGCTTCGATCACGGCGATGATGCTCATCTCCGCGTGCCGGACAACTTCAGTGAAACCGCTTTCACCTTATGGCACGACATCACCAACACCCGCGCCACAGCCTTTCAGAGCCTGAATGCTACGCATATCCACAACCCGGCGATCAGATACTTTCATCGCATCATCTGCAATACCATTTTTGCAAGAGAGAGCAACCACAAGATTAACTCTAAGGAGCTCTTATTCTTGCACTGCGCCTTAAATGACGAGCGCATCAATGCTGCCCCATTCATTCTATCCCATATCCAGTCCATTGCGCAAAGAGGCGCAACCCCCTTCTACATAGGCGGCATTGTCACTACCCTCGCCATTCAGCTGGAGCTTGGTGACTTGGTCATCAATTTGCCTCGCATAGCCGCAGAGTTACTAACGAAGAATTATTGCAGGTCCGCCCACTTGATTGCTCAGAGAGAGGATGGCAGGTACAGCCCTGTTATCCAAGGCACTATTTATCACCACATCATCTTGTCGTGCCGTGACCGCATCGATCCGTCCAACCGAGCCAACTGGCTATTTGTTTTACCGGATGCTGCCGGCCACGCCCCCATTATTGATGAGCAGGCCGATCCACCAGTGGACGAGATGCAAGACATCATGGATGCAGCTGAGCCTGTCCAGGACATTCCTGAGTCATCCACCCGACATCCTCCTGCACAGGAATTCACACTTGAGGACGTCCTCCGTGCGATTCATCAGCAGAACCAGATGAATGCCGCACTGGAGCGAAGGCAAAAAGAGCAACATGATGCATTACTCCAAGCTGTTGCCACCAACCAGAGGACGACTGATGAGAAGCTCGGAGAGATCTTTAGCGAGCTAGAGTCTTTGCGCATTGATATCACTGCTCTCACCGGCACCGGTTCTGATCCTGAAGCGACTCCGACCAGACGGTCCCGCACCAGAAGCCGAGGCCGTGGTCACTAGCAGCCTTAGTTTTAGTTTTAGTTTATGTTTTTCCATTTCCGTTGTTTGTATTGTGCTTTACCCGCTATTATATCACAACATTGAGGACAATGTCTGATATAGTGTGGGAGAGGTACCTTTCATTTTCCTCATTTTCCCTTTCCGCACTTTCCATTCCGTTGTATTTCCTTTTCGTATTTAATGAAACTAAGTAATATTTATGCTATTTTCTTTAGTTTCGAACTTTCCCCGTTTATTTAGCCATACCGAAAAAAAATCTTTAATTTATTCTTCGCACTACCCGACTTACCTACGAAATCATAGTTAGGAAGCTGAGAACGATTCAACAAGATCAATACAGTCTTGACACCTTAGACTTCCCACTTAAGCATTCCGTTCCGATAATTTTTACGACTACACCTTAAGTTCCAGTTCAAAAGTAACCCCTAGTAGTTTATACTAGCAGTCAGCACCGTCTGAACACAAACCACGTGGGGAGCCGATGAATATAAGTGTTTGATGCCTAATCGATAATGATCCTTCATATCTCGATGCAAATGAAAAGAAATTGCACCAAAGTACACGGTCGCATATAAGAAATGAGAAATATGAGAAGGAGTCCATTGCGGGTTGGTTCAGAGGTACTGGTTCTGAACTTGGTAGGGCGTGCTACGGCTCGATCCCCCACAACCTCCAAATCGGATAATGTATATAGGGTTACCACATTCGTGTACCAGACCCCGTGCTTATAAAGGATCAAAGTCACTAACCGGCTACTCCACTACGTGTGTGCTAAGGCAAAGGGCTTAATGTGATTGCGCTAGAATGAAACCGGGCGAAATAAGATCGAAAGACTCTAGGTGAAACCGTAACGCAATTACCGAATGTTTCGTTTAACGGGAAGTCGATGACTTAGCTTGTTGCTTGTGTCATTAGTGTATCGTTTGTGTTTTATTCTAGTACCGGTCTATCTGACAAAACGATCCTCCGTACGGTTTGTTATGAGTGTGCGTCGATGAAAACTTGTCCGACAATTTTCAACCGACTATTTGCTTGAGGACAAGAAAAGGTTTAAGTTTGGGGAAGTTTGATAACGAGAAAAAAGTATCGTTTATATTGCTATGTTTCAATGCCGTTTTATCGCATATTTGTCGTTTTAACACCCGATTCCTCGAGTTTTCTTTGTCATTTTGCAGGTACATCATATACAGAGCTAAATCATGAGCCACAAGTGAAATGAACAAAAACAACCATTAAAAGATGAAGAAAAGAGGAATTCTGCATAATCTGCACTTTTTGTAACAGTCACGATCGTCACCTAGGAGTCACGACCATGACACGCTAAAAGGAGCAGTCACGGTCGTCACAAGTCCCTCACGACCGTGACGCGCATAATACACGGAAGACGAGCGTGACACCCTTGTCACGAACGTGACAAGGGGAATTTAGGGTATTATGCTGAGACTTGGTCATGAACGTGTACGCTACGTGAATCCAACATGCCTATTTTCCCGCAGACCAAGTATGTCAACTATTTCCTGGATTTTCTCAAGCTTCTACGAGGCCCATGCACCAATTCCAACTGCCAAGCCCAAAATATTGATCCTATAAATAGCTTAACTTCAAGAAACAATTTACAGAGTTTTAGTTTTTAATTTTCTTGCGGAAGCTCTGCCGTTTTTATTTGCACCCTATTTTATTCTTTTCAGCATTTAATTGTTCTTGTTTTAGTTTATATATCCCAACCAACCATATAACAATTTCCAACATTAGGAAATTGTTATAATTTAATTTGTTTCTAAACCTTCAGAATTCTTTTAGTAATTTTTATTTCCGATTCCGGTCCATACTCCGAGCTTTCCAGACTGTGGAAGAAGGAGTCTAACATTTTGATTGTATTCAGGTTTTTAATTAAATTGCATTTATATTAATGTTAAGTATTTATTTTTCTGTTATGCATATTTTATTTTGTGTTTTTCTGCCTCTGTCTGGTTCAACAATCCTGAGTAGCTAATCACCTTAGGGCGGTATGTAATTAAAATAAACTAAATCGGTAAAATCAATTCTAGGCTTAAAATAATTAAGAGCTTAATATTCTGGCTGAGACTTTTTATTATAAAATCAACTTTTTTGTTACGAGAGTAAGGAAAGTGTAATAGGTTAGGTCAAGACCACGAGAGTGTGAGATTTTAACCAGATAGCTAAAGTTAGGCATTTAATTTAAACACAGCGAGAGCGCTTTAAAATGAATTAGAATTACTAAGTTTCCAAAAATTATTCCTAAACACTTATGGGCTAGCGAGAGCAGGCATAGGGCTTTAGGGGTAAGATCTTAGATAAGACCACGAGAGTGTGAGTTAAAGATATTTAAACTGGTAACCTCTACAAAATAGATTAAGTGAACCATCTTTATAAGCCTAGGTTAGATTGACCCGCCTAAGTTAAAATAATTACATACCGACCGCCTTAGTATTATTTTATTAAACTTAAATTTAATTTCCGCCTTTAATCTTTAAAAACAACCAAAAACCGTGACAACCATTCACCTTAGCTAAACTAGTAAATCCTCTAGCACTAAGTAATCATAAAGTCCCTGTGGATCGATAATCTTAAATATTACTTCGATAGGATGTACACTTGCAGTTAAGATACCGCTAGACACATATTAGAGTGCGTCTTTAGCCCATCATAGGTTATATAAAGGGAAGGTGTTATCACCCTTTATATCCATGGTTATCCATGGACTCTTAGTTACTTAGCTCACTTAAATTGTTTTTGAAGAGTGTAGTGTGTGATTAGAAATTTTTCTAAGTACTTTGTAATGATCCTCGTATGGATGTATACAAAATCTCGTTTTGAAAAATGTTTAAGAAAGTGAGGTGTAAAAAGTATTTTGAAATGTGAGCAAGCAACTAAGAGGTACCTACCCTAGATTAAGTCTTTCATGTTCTTGTATGTTCTCTCAAGGGTAAGACTATCCCTATTATTAAGGAATAGGTAGTCATTACCTTGGATTTGTTAAGGGACAAGCGTAGGGTCATCGTATGGTCATAGAAGGCAACTTAAGGGATGTCTTTAGCAATTCGTAGGGACTATCATCATTTATTCGAAGGGACAAAATCATTATCGTAGGCAACCTCGAAGGGACTTGATCTTTTAAATCTGTAGGGACTTGATGATTTTATAAGTGAAGGGACTTTGCTTAAGACACCCCTATATTCGAGGGACTTTACCATTTTAAATAAGGCAACCAAGAGGGATACCCTAGGAAGTGCAGACAGCGATCTAGATCGACTTACGTGTGTGAGTGTTGTTTTGAGATATTTATCTTGATTATTAATTTTCTAAGTCCATGGTTCATTTATTTCTTGGCACTCCCTATATTACTAACCATGCAGTTAATATGAAAAATAAATGGCAAAAATTAAAAGGCAGAAAATAAAAAATATGTTAGTAAAAAAAATGTCCCAAGGTTGGGTTTTACAAAAGAAAATATATATAATCAGTTTATATTAAAATAACCTAACACTTAAATAAATTATAAAAAATTAATTATGAAAATTAATTAAATTAAAAAAATTTAAAGATTGATTAAGGTTTTAAAAAAAATTGAGGTTTTAATTATGAAAATAATTAGGGTTTAATTATAAACATAAATATAAAAGTAATAATACTAATAAAAATGTTAACCTAAATTTAATATAAAAAAAAAAATTTGTTGAAAAAAAAGTTAATTAAAAAAAAATAGGTTAACCATGTTTAAAAGATAAATTAAGGTAATTAAGGAAATTAAAATAAAAATATTATGAATAAACCATGTTTCTTCCTCAAAATGATGTGGCTCCAAACATCAGTTTCTTGCCACTAGGTTGTGGGCACTCCTGGGAAATAACATAGGAAATACATATTATATAATAAGAAATTTATATAAAATGTAAATAAATAAATAATAATAAAAAAATGCCATAAGATAGGTTTGAACCCATGCCCTTCATTGATTCCTTTGCCAATGGGACAAGCGCGGGCTTGTGATAGAAACTGTTTACATAATCGAACAATGAAATAAAATATAAAACAAAATATTTGAAAAAATCTTCAGCGCGCCAAATCCATCGTCTTCTTCCTTGTGACCTTCTTGAATCCGTAATGAAACTTCAAAGTAATTGTCCAAAAATCATCCATACCTCACAACAAACACAAATCAATGGTTAAATGCAATTTATATTGAGTATATATATGAAATCGAAAAGCATGAAAAAAAACAAAAGAAAAAAACGATTCGGATTGGGCATTGTCGCTCCCACTAAATGAAGCTAGGTCAGATAGGGTACAGACGCGAGCGGTCGGCGAGAGGGAACAATGAGAACACACAGTCGTGAACTCACTGGAGATGAATAGAGTCGCCAGCTAGGCATTTTTATCCCGGAGGAAAGGCAATGTTGCATAGACCTAGAAAGACATGGATAAGACGGTTGCGAACCAGAGAGACTGAGAAAGGGGGTTGGTTACAACCTGGGAAGGTATTAGCACCCAGATTGTCCGTCGTACTCGACGGGATCCACGCTTAAAAGATTTGTGTTTTAAAGGGGTAGTGTCAGTGCAATCTGTGTATAAAGTAGCTGGAAAAGAATGTACAGGTGTCAGTGTAAGAGAAGTGAAGTGTGATATATACAGTGTCAGTGTAAGGAATAAGAATGAATTGCTCAAGATCATGAGGCTTAAAGAATGAAGCTGGAAAGAGGGGGAATATACAGAGACTTTTGTTCGATAACTGTTAAGTTATGCCTACGTATCCTCTCGTGCAATGAGGAAGTCAGAACACCGTAGTTCGACCCAAAGAGACTGAAAGGTGAATTGACTGGTGAACTGCTTACTTGTCTATGCTCAAGTGTATGACCTGTCTGGCTCAGGTGCAAACTGTCTCACATTAGACGGAAGAAGCAAGTTCCCGTTCATGAGTGAAGGTGATGAGGAAAGAATCCCGAAGGAGACGATTATTGTTTGTTTTTGAATTTTCAGTCTTTTATTGTTTGTTTTTTTTTTTTGGATTTTGTCATAAGTTAATGAGCTTAAGTCTAAACCAATGGATTTAGTAAACTCATCACATCTTCCCTCTGATTAGGGGTAATGAGAATACTTTAAGTGTGAAGTCAGCTTCTCACACTTAATCACCTTTGGTGTAGGATTAAGATCATTAACCTACTTGTTGATTATTTAGATGTTTTTGTGGTTTTTGTTTAGTGTTAAGTAATGAGGTTAAGCCATAATCAAGGATTAAACAGACTCATTACACCATCCTAATAGAAGGATAATAGATGAGAATGTTTAAGCTGAGGAAAGCTCCTCAACTTAATCCATGATTAGGGATTAAACTCATGACAAAACAAGCCTTTGATTAAGTGGATTTTATTTAATGATAAGATGATGAAGTGGATTTTAGGGTTTATGAGACAACTTGAGGGGGACTTGTCCATTAACACTAGGGTTAGTCCTTCTCAACCATTTAAGGAAGAATTAGAACCCTAATGCAAGGCCCAAGTTACAAGTGGAATGTCTTGATACTTATTAGATGGATTGATTAAAGGATTTAAACACATTAAGGGTTTAACACTTAGGATTAAAGTTATACACTCCATCCAAATAGAAGGATTCAGGCATAAGCTTAATCACAAAGCCTTAAAACCTTTAGGGTTTAGCCCCTGATTATGAGGTGAGAAGAGAAGACTCAAAGATGACACAAAGGTGAAACTAAGAGGGGAGACTAATCAAAACCCTAATCATTGTCATGCTTGGTTGTTCCTAAGGTTTGTGAGGTTTTCAAGAGAAGTCTTCAATGGAACCACCAGGAAACAGATGAAAGGATCAAGAGAAGCAAAGCAACTTGCTTCATTCAAGAAGTCAAGTCACTTGAAGAAAGAAAGTGGGAAGAAGAGGAATGAGCAAGCTCAAACTCAAACACATATAAAAATGCAGCAATGGATGCAAGAGAGATGAAAAGAAAAGTTATGAGAAGTGAAGGCAAATTCACTTCTCAGAATCACTTACCACCTGAAAGGTTAGGAAAGAAATGCAATGCAATGCAAAATGGGATGAGATGACATGATGAGAAACAAAACCAGAAGCACATACATGATGCTAATGATGCTATGAGATGCTACAAACATGAGGCAGCACATGGAAATGATCATACAAGTTCATGAATGCAAATGAAACAAGTTAAGAACCATGAACATACATGAAAAGTTATGAAGTGCACAATGCAAACAAAATGGAAAACACATGATGCAATGATCAAACATGATTTCTATATGTCTTATGATGTCAAATGAATCACATGGATGCTTGAAATGTCATGGCAAGTCATGTTATGCAAGAGAATGCAAGAGGGATGCAAATGAAAGCCCAAATTAGGGTTTATGAACCAAACACCAAACAAAAGTCAAAATCAGAAGCAAAACCTAAGATAAAAAATAGAAAATGCCACACAAAGGACCCCTAGTCCTATACTAAACCAATGCCCAAAGGAGAGGTCTCAACTCTTAACCAATCTCAAGTTATGATTTTTTACAAGTTATTAGGGTTTTTAGGGTTCCTAAACAAAAGAAATGTCAAACAAATTGAAAATGAGGAATCAAATCAAGGCCATTTAATCTCAAAAACTACATGCTAAACACAATGCAATGCAAGAAGAATCAATGTCCAACTCTTCATAGACAGGCAGAAATGATTTTTTGAACTTAGGATCAAAATAATGCACAAAAATGATTTTAATTCAAAGAAAAATTCTCAAAATGCATCAAGATCAAAAAAGAAATTTGGTTTGAAGGTTGGAAAATGTTTCTAAATGTCTTAGAACATTTCATGAATTTTTTGGTGATTTTTAAATACCTAAAAGTATTTTTAATAAATTAATTCTCATTAATCAATTAAAAATAATCTTTTAAATATTTAAAAATACTTTTTTAATGATAAAAATAAAAACAAAAATATTTTTGTGTCATAAAAATTATTAAAACTCATGAGAAAAAGTTTCATAATTTTTAAGCAATTTTTACTATTTTAAATTAATTATGCAAGTTAAATGAAAAGAAATGAAATAAAAATGAAAATAAATGGGAAGTAATCAGAATGGAGGGTTGAGATTGAGACTGGGTTTGAATGCATTGACTGGCGCCAGATCTTGTGGCCAGGATTGGTTCTGAGTTAATTAATTTAATTATAATTAATTAAGACTAATAAAATGAATTAGGGCTAATCAAAGTGATCTGGGCCCTCTATCCACGCGGGAAGTCAACAGGTCAACTCAATCCAACGCCCAATATTCAAATGACACAAATTACAGGGATTAGGGCATAACAACTTTCAGGTGACCGGAGGGGAGCTCCGGTCATCTTCTCCGGCACTACCAAAACCCTAATACATGATTCAGGCATCTATTCCACAAATTAAACACACCTAAGTGATCCTCTAACATCCTAAGACATGAATCCATGCTCAAACAACATTTAAACACCATGAATCAAAAGAATCGAAGGAAATAAAATCCACGGGCAAAATTTCAGAGGGATCATACAAACTCATTTCTCACTTATTTTTGATTCTGAAACCATCCCCATGACCAGCAAGACATGAGCAATCATATTATAACTTAAAATGCAAGCTTTGGGAGAAAGTGTTCATGTTCATACCTGAGCTGGAAAGCTTCAAAACTGAGCTTCCAGAGCTTCCTTTGCGTGCAAATGGACTCCCTTGACTCCCCTGATGCCAATGGAAGGCTTGAAATGAGCTTAGACAAGCTGCCTTGAGCAATCCATTTCTGGTGTAGCAGAAAATGCAGTTTGTGTATAGGCTGTTTCAGGTCAATGTGAAGGGTGGTTTTGACTCCTTTTGATGTGCTTGATCTGTTGGTGAAAGAAGTTTGGATATTTGATGACTGTGGAAGGTGATTCGAAGAGAAATGCAGGTTGAGGTGAAAAATGGTGATGGGGTGTTCTTGCTCAAATCAGGCCTGACTCTTGGTGGTTTCTACTCAATGAGGCAAGGTGAGATGATTAGAGGAATTTGTTTTAGTGTTTGTGAGTTGTGCAGGCAGATTCGAAGGGTTTTTGCAAAGTGAGGTGTTTTTGTGTATGTGATGTTGTGGAGTGTTTCAGCTTGGCTTGGTATATGAAATGGCCTGCATTTGGATAGTATAAAATAATCCTATAGGTCAGATGATGTGACCTGGCCTTTATTGATTGGTAAGTTCACTTTTGCAAAAAAGTCCACTTTGTGTAAGGAAGGCATGGCTTGAGCTATAGCTTGGTACAAGAGGCATGGGCTGCGCAGCATGATGTGTGTGTGATGCTAGGAAGGTTCAGCAGCCAAGGCAACTAGTTGGTGAAGTGTGATCATGAGTTTTGCAAGTTGATCACTTTTGAAACTTTATGAAAAAGTCTTGCCATACAAACCATGAACATGTGATCTCTTGGTTCAATTCTGATTTTAGGGCTTATGTGATGTTTGTGTCATGGTTTGATGCCAACTAGGAGTTACAAAAAGCCTTGGTTCATGATTTTGCAAATTTCTCATTTGAGGCATGTCTTGAAAATTAGTGATTTTGGCCAACTTTGTCACACCATAACTTTTGATCCAAGAAGAATTAGATCATGTTCTTGTACTTTTTGAAAAGGGAAAAATGTGTTCTACAACTTTCATGACCAAAGTTTTTCCATTTGAAACATTTTTGGATCAAAAATCAAGGCTTGAAAAATGACCTAAAATGACATATTCTTGAAAAGTCAACCATGCCCTAAAAAGTCAACTTTGCAAAAACTTCAAATTCTTGAATTTTGTGAACTTCAATCTTCTTACATGATCAAATAAAGACCATATACACTCAAAATGATGAAGATCACCCCTTGGTTGGGTCATTGGGGGCCTCAGATGCCCTGATTTTGCACTGACTTGTCCAGAAAGTCAACCCTTGATCAGATGACTTCCCCATGGAATTTCTTCATGAAACTTGATATGCATACTCCCTATACCATATAGAGACCAATGGAAACAAGAATGACCAAAAAATTTGGAGTTATGGCCTCTGAAACCAAAACCCTAATTTTAGGTCAACTGTGCAGTCAAACTTGGCTCTGCACCCACACCAATCCCAGTTCTTGTGATCCTTTTGCATTCTTGACTTTGAGGGGGGTATAATATGATATAAGAACACACATGGATCCCTTTGAAGTGATTGGTGGCCTATGGAGTGGCTCAAGAAGCTCTGGGATTGCTCAGATCACAAACCCTAGATGCAGATGACTTAGAAACTATGCAGTGAATTAAAAATGAGATATGAGATGATATGATTGTGTTTATGCATATGAAATGACCACAAGCCATGGTGAAATGAGTGAGGGCAAATTTGGGGTGTTTACAGCTGCCCCTATTCAAACATGAGTTAGCTGTGCAGGATGTAAGCAACGGCTTAACAGGCAAGCGAGATAACTTGTGGTTGAATACCAAAGACAGTCCAAAATTTGCACTCACAGAATGAAGAAGAAAAGGGATATAGATTGTAAAGGAAAATAAAGTATATTGTAAAGTGTGGGCGACGGAGGACGACCGTCGAGCGGAGGACGACTGCTGGGTAAAGAGCAATGACGGGGACGACCGACATGTTGGGAAAAGTGCGGAAAATAAAGCAATAACGGGGACGGCCGACATGCTGGGGATAAAAGAATTATGACGGGGACGGCCATCAAGATAAAGCTGTAAAATTCTCTGGGGATTAATGAAACATGACGGGGACGGCCATCAAGTTCATAAAGTAAAGTAACCAACGATGGGGACGGCCATCGGGCTAAACTGATGAAGGACGATCATCAGGAAAAAGAAAAAGGGACCACGACGGGGACGGCCATCGGGTTAAAGAATAAATGAAATAAACAGATGATGAGGTACGGTCATCAAAGGTGAAGGACGATCACCTAGCAGGGGACGGCTGCTCTGTTGGGGATAAGATGAGGGACGGTCATCTAAGGTGGAGGACGACCACCAGGCAGGGTACGGCTGCCGAAAATATCAACGATGGGGACGGCCATCGGATAAAAGGTCAACGATGGGGACGGCCATCGGATGAGCATGATGGAGGACGACCATCAAGAGGTGGAGGACGACCACCTAGCAGGGGACGGCTGCTCTCAGGGTCTATCATGACATAGTACGAATGCCAGATAACCAAAAATCAACAATGGGGACGGCCATTGGATAAAATGATGAAGGACGATCATCAAGAGGTGGAGGACGACCACCTAGCAGGGGACGGCTGCTAAATCAACGATGGGGACGGCCATCGGATGAGCATGATGGAGGACGACCATCAAGAGGTGGAGGACGACCACCTAGCAGGGTACGGCTGCTCTCAAGGTTTATCATGACACAGGACGAGTGTCATATAAAAGGGAAAATTTGTTTGTTGGTAATCTACTGGGGAAAAGTAAACACGGACGAGTGCTTACATCCAAGAAGCAAAGGTATAAGTGTTTGGTATTCGTGTATAGATTAGAGATGCGGACGAGCATCCTTAAGACTATGATACGGACGAGTATCATGTAGAAACAAAATACTGACACGTGTTCCAAGATGATGATACAGACGAGTATCAACTGGTTAACAGAGAACACGGACGAGTGTTGAATCTGAAGGGACTCTTCTGGGGAATAGTAGACATGGACGAGTGTCTATATTCAAGGAGACATAAGTGTTTGACACAGTGTATGGATTAAAAATGCGGACGAGCATCCTTAAGACTATGATACGGACGAGTATCATGTAGAAACAAACTCTTGACACATGCTCTGAGACGATGGTACGGGCGAGTACCAACAGGTTAACAAAGAACAAGGACCAAAGTCGAATCTGTGGGTATATAAGTGGTGTATGCAAAATACGGACAAGTATCTGTATGAGTGTAACATGAGTAGTGAGTATGAGTATTGTACAGATGAGTGTTTAATCTGCTGGGGAGAGTGACACGGACGAGTGTCAAGAGAAAAGTGTAATAATATCAACAAGTATCTGGGTCGTAAAAGTGTAAGTGACTGCGCTGGGGATATGACACGGACGGGTGTCAAGAAAATGAATATACAAGTGAGTGCAAAGAGGATGTCTTTGGCTTTTTGTTGGGGTATAACACGGACAGGTGTCAAAATGAGTATATACTGGTGTTTGTGGTTGTGAGGCAGCTGCTTTTGCTGGGGACTCTGGTGGGGATTTTTTTTTTTTGTACGTTGATGAACTGTCGTTATTCACAAGTGTTGATTCATAACATGGCTCATGATTATGCTATGTGTTTGATTTTTTTGCCGCAATGCTCCGCACTAAAACGGAATGCTACGCTTTGTGGGTAAATATGATGCAAATGCTATGATTGTGCAAAGATACCAAACCGGGATCTGAGTCCCGTCGCTGCGAAGATCTTCGATCGATCTGTTTGAAATGGGCATCCCAGCTGGGGATGAGATCATTGGTAGACCTGGTGAGATGTATCTGCTTGGGGATACAGGTCATTAATTGACATATCCTTGTAAATGAGAGACCCAGCTGGGGTTTGCAGAAGCTTTCTTCACTCTGTTGTGATCTTCTATGCGTTGCTCTGCTGGATAGAGGCTGTAACTCTGTGGGGAAGATGGTTCCCTGGCTATTGTACTCGGCTGAGGGCGAGATGGCAACTCGGCTGGGGAGAAAGAGATCATTGAGAGACCTCCCTAGGGATTCTGTTGAAAAAGATCCTTGACTTAGCCGGGGATATAGGTGTCCTCTGTGATGCCTGGCAATTCTGATGGGGGCAAGTAGTAGGTGGCAACTCAGCTGGGGAGAAAGCACTTCGGGTGCCACAATTGAGTGTCGATTTGCCAGCTTGCTGGGATAAAGTTTACATGCCCCAAGTTGCGTTCTGGATTCCTGCAATCCTGAAAAGACAGAGAAACGCACAAGATAATCCCGAGGTATCCCTTACTGGATTCCGTCATAGGAGTTAGGCACTTTTGAGAGTAAGTACATTCCCTGCAAGCATGTGTTTACTTGAAGATAGACATTTGTATTCTATGCAATCAATTTTTCTTTATCAGACATTTTTTGCAAATAAATAAAAAATGTACAAGACGAGACATGACTGAAAATCTGATTTTATTAATTCATATGCCCTGAATTGGCGAGATACAGTCAAAGAAACAAACCCCCTGAAACGAGGAGATTGCTACAAATTGAGAAAACAAAATGCTGGCAGTGTTGATGACGCTTTAAGGAGCTTCCTCTTCACTATGACTCGTATGACTTTTGACGTTCTCCTCATCTTGCTTTCTGAAGAATGTTGATTCTGGCTGAGGCTTGATCCTTTCGAAGCTTACCAAGTTGTAGGTGATACAGACGAATTCAGAATGCAGTTGTTCGCTTATTCCCTTATTTTGCATGGATCGCCCTTTCGGGTTCTCAATCCATCGGGATACCCTTTTTTGCCTGAGCTGTCCAATGTGGCTTTTCAACTCAGCGGGTGTACATTTTTTGTTTATTTCCCTTATTTTTGCCCGAGCCTTTTATTCTGTTTTAGACTCGCCGGGATGCCCTATTTTTGCCTGGACTTACATTCTGTTTTTACGTCCAGCGGGTCATTTTTATGCGAAGTATTTTTTAACTGCATCTGAATTCACAGGGGACGGGAAGTCTTCACCATCCATGGTGCTGAGCATCAGTGCTCCACCAGAGAAAACTTTCTTTACCACGAATGGTCCTTCATAATTTGGAGTCCATTTGCCCCTGTGGTCTGTATGAGGAGGGAGGATTCTCTTCAGCACAAGATCTCCTACTTGGTACCCTCGGTGCCTGACTTTCTGATCGAAGGCTCTCTTCATTCTTTTCTGATATAACTGCCCATGACAGATTGCAGCCAATCTCTTCTCTTCAATCAGACTCAGTTGTTCGTATCGGGACCTAACCCACTCTGCTTCACTCAGTTTAACATCCATTAGTACCCGGAGAGAGGGTAATTCAACTTCAACAGGTAGGACTGCTTCCATACCATACACAAGCTGATACGGTGTTGCCCCAGTGGATGTTCTGATTGACGTGCGGTACCCATGCAAGGCAAATGGTAGCATTTCATGCCAGGCTTTGTAGGTGACTACCATCTTTTGCACAATCTTCTTGATATTC
Source organism: Lathyrus aphaca (assembly GCA_963966055.1). Taxonomy (NCBI): domain Eukaryota; kingdom Viridiplantae; phylum Streptophyta; class Magnoliopsida; order Fabales; family Fabaceae; genus Lathyrus; species Lathyrus aphaca. Next base: position 183,501,782 of record OZ014520.1, read on the forward strand.
TTGTTAGCGGCCTCAACAGCGCCGTTCATCTTTGGCCTGTAAGGAGAAGAATTGTGATGTTGGATCTTGAAGTCCCGGCACAGCTCAGCCATCATCTTGTTGTTTAAGTTGGAACCATTATCAGTAATGATTCGCTCGGGCACCCCATACCGACAGATGATATCTTTCTTTTGAAATCTGGCTACCACTTGTCTTGTAACATTTGCATATGAGGCTGCTTCAACCCATTTGGTGAAATAATCAATGGCGACCAGGATGAATCTGTGGCCATTCGAAGCAGTCGGCTCAATCTTGCCAATCATATCAATTCCCCACATGGCAAAGGGCCATGGTGAAGACATGATGTTCAAAGGGTTGGGAGGCACATGCACCTTATCTGCGTAGATCTGACATTTGTGGCATTTTCTGGCGTAGGCACAACAGTCGGCATCCATTGTGATCCAGTAATAACCCGATCTTAACAATTTCTTGGCCATGGCATGCCCTCCCGCATGGGTACCAAAGGATCCTTCGTGCACTTCACGCATCAATAAGTCTGCTTCCGTTTTATCAACGCATCTGAGGAGTACCATATCAAAGTTCCTTTTGTATAAAGACCCATCAGTGTTCAGAAAGAAACTACCAGCAAGCCTTCTCAAAGTCTTCTTATCATTGGAAGATGCTCCAGGTGGGTATGTTTGATCCTCCAAGAAGCTCTTAATGTCATGGAACCAAGGCTTATCATCTTTAACAACCTCTACTGCAAATACATATGCTGGTCTATCAAGTCTGGACACCGAAATCTGAGGTACAATGCTGGCAGTCTGAACTTTGATCATGGATGAAATGGTAGCAAGAGCATCTGCGAACTGATTCTCGTCCCGAGGGATATACTCAAGCTTGACTGTTGTAAAGAAAGTCAATAACCTCCTTGTATAATCCCTGTAAGGTATCAGATGATCCTGGTGGGTGTACCATTTTCCGTTGGTTTGATTAACTACCAAAGCTGAATCTCCGAATACAGTTAATGTCTTGATCCTGAGGTCGATGGCTTCCTCAAGACCCATAATGCAAGCTTCGTATTCAGCTTCGTTGTTAGTGCAGTTGAAAGTGAGTTTCGCCGAAAATGGCATGTGAACTCCTTTGGGTGTAATGAGTACTGCACCAACACCACGACCATTCATGTTAACAGCCCCATCAAACATCATAGTCCATTCTTCTTCTGGATCGGGCCCTTCAGTGTGAACAGGCTCTTCATGATCTTTTGATTTTATGAACATGATGTCTTCATCAGGGAAGTCAAATCTCATAGGTTGGTAGTCATCAATGGGTTGCTTAGCAAGATATTCAGATAGTACACTGCCCTTGATGGCTTTCTGAGAGGTGTACTGGATGTCATATTCCGTAAGGATCATTTGCCATCTTGCAACCCGTCCGGTAAGAGCTGGCTTCTCAAATATGTACTTAACTGGGTCCATTTTGGATATCAATAAGGTAGTGTGGGTCAACATATACTGCCTTAGTCGGCGAGCAGCCCACGCTAAAGCACAGCAAGTTTTCTCGAGCAGTGAATAACGTTGTTCACAGTCGGTAAACTTTTTGCTTAGGTAGTATATTGCATACTCTTTTCGACCAGACTCGTCATGCTGGCCCAACACACACCCCATCGACTCTTCTAATACTGTCAAGTACATTATCAGAGGTCTTCCTTCAACTGGAGGCATGAGGATTGGAGGTTCTTGTAAGTATTCTTTGATCTTGTCAAAAGCCCTTTGGCAGTCTTCATTCCACCTGACCGTTTGCTCTTTTCTCAATAGCTTGAACAAGGGTTCACAGGTTGCTGTAAGGTGAGATATGAACCGTGAAATGTAATTCAATCGTCCTAAGAACCCTCGAACTTCTTTCTCTGTTTTCGGTGCAGGCATCTCTTGAATGGCTTTGACTTTATCAGGGTCAACTTCAATCCCTTTCTCGCTCACAATAAAACCCAGCAGCTTACCAGATCGCACCCCGAATGTGCACTTGTTGGGGTTCAACTTTAGTTGGTACTTCCTCAGACGCTTGAATAACTTCAGTAAATTCACCAGGTGGTCTTCCTCTGTAAGGGACTTGGCAATCATATCATCCACATAACACTCGATTTCCTTATGGATCATATCGTGGAACAATGTTACCATAGCCCGTTGATATGTTGCACCAGCATTCTTGAGCCCAAATGGCATTACCTTGTAGCAGAACGTGCCCCATGGTGTGATGAAGGTTGTCTTCTCCATGTCTTCAGGTGACATTTTGATCTGGTTATATCCTGAAAATTCGTCCATGAAGGAGAATACCGAGAACTGAGCCGTGTTATCGACCAATACATCAATGTGAGGTAATGGGAAGTCATCTTTTGGGCTGGCTCTGTTCAGATCCCGGTAGTCAACACACATCCTTACTTTGCCGTCTTTCTTAGGCACAGGTACTATATTAGCAACCCACGGTGGATAGCTAGTTACAGCAAGGAACACGGCATCCCATTGCTTTTGTACCTCCTCCTTGATCTTCATAGCCATGTCTGGACGAGTACGGCGTAGCTTCTGCTTAACTGGCGGGCATTCTTCTCTCAAAGGCAGCTTGTGCACAACAATATCGGTATCCAACCCTGGCATATCCTGATAAGACCAAGCAAACACGTCCACATACTCTTGAAGCAGGTCAATCAGTTGTCTCTTCACTGAGTCTTGCAGGCAGGCCCCGATTTTGACCTCTTTCACGTCTTCGTCTGTACCAAGATTGATCATTTCAACCTCCTCCTGGTGAGGAGTAATAACCTTTTCCTCTTGTCTTAACAACCTGGCTAGCTCTTCAGGAAGCTCATATTCTTCTTCAACCCCTTCATCAGCTTGATTGATTGGATTGTCAAAGTCATACGAAGTCATAGCCGTGCCGTTGTCGGTGCTGTCAGGAAGGTATTCTCTACAAAGGTTCAGTTTGTTCATTTTAGTGATTTGATTTTAATCTTGTCTTAGAAAAGTGAAATAGAGTTGTCATTTTGAAAACACTGCCATTTATTTTTTGTACAAAAAGAAAAATGGAAAAACAGTGAGCGAAAAAGAAAAAGACTCATTTGCAAAAAGATGTCTGATATTTCATTGATTAATCTTGTTTGCACAAAAAGTACATATGGCCCGATTACAAAATGAGTCTTGTCATCTTGGGCAAGATGCAAGACTTTGATGCATGCTATAAAAATACAGGAAATAATAATTACTTTGCATGAGTAACTCTTATAATTTCCTGGGAAGACCAGTTTGAGATACTGTTCCCCGGGATCCTTGGACGAATCCATCTTTCCAGGTTGCGTTCTTCTTCCAGCTCGTCTTCCAGACAGTTGATAGCATCAGGGGTAAGCATCCCCCCACTCACAAAATTGGGCTCTTTCGCAGCCGCTGCTTGATCTTGTTGAGTTGGTTTGTAACCCAACCCAAATCTATCCTCTTTCTTCTCCACAGGTAACAGCTTGCCCCAGCCTTGGGCAGTCCCTTCTTCAACAACCTTCCGGGCTTGTTGGTATGATGATATTGAAGTACCAAGTACAGCAGATGTCTCATTGATGTTCAAAGCTTCAAACCCCTGGCTCATTGTTTCATGGATCTCCCCATCCATCTCAATGTACTTATATGTAGCCAGGTGGCTGACAAAAATATCCTCTTCTCCACATATTGTAACGATTTGACCCTCCCACTCGTATTTTAACTTCTGGTGAAGGGTAGAGGTCACGGTGCCAGCGGCGTGAATCCATGGCCTACCCAATAGACAGTTGTAGGCAGGCTGTATATCCATCACGTAGAAGGTAGTTTTGAAGGTCTGCGGGCCAATCGTTATGGGCAATTCAATCTCTCCCAGAACCGATCTCTTTGAACCATCAAAGGCTCTTACCACCAGGTTGCTGGGTCTCAATGCCAATCCATCATATTCTAGCTTCACCAGGGCCTTCTTAGGTAAGACATTGAGGGATGACCCCGTGTCTACCAGCACATGGGAAAGGACAGCACCTTTACATTCCATGGTTATGTGCAAGGCCTTGTTATGGTTACGGCCTTCCGTTGTCAAATCAGTATTGGTGAACCCTAGTCTGTGACTAGCATTAACATTTCCAACTACAGCTTCCAGCTGATTGACAGTGATCTCTTCAGGCACGTAAGCTGCGTGCAAGACTTTGAGTAGTGCATTCCGATGGGCCTCGGAGCACATAAGCAATTATAGGATTGAGATCTTGGAAGGCGTCTGATGAAGCTGATCCACTACTTTATAATCACTCTTCTTGATGATTCGCATGAACTCATCAACCTCTTGGTCAAAGGGTGTTTTTAAAGCTTCCTTGACAATATGTTCTTCCTGCACCAAGCTTTTTCCTTTTGCCTTGGCAGCAGCTTCTGCTTCGGCAGTGGGTCTCTGAATTTGTGGAGCGAAAAGACGTCCGCTTCGAGTGAAGCCTCCGCCTCCTCCCACATTGTCAATTTGTGGTGCAGGTGTTGATGATTCAAAAGTGATCTTCTGTCCTTCACAGTACAGGTCAGAGCCGTAATGCCAGGGGATAGCATTACTGCTTTCATAAGGTACTGGTCCAGGCACCGTGATGGTGACTGGACCGATTGCAGTTGTTGAGGGAACCGTAATAGTCTGCGGATCATAATAAATTGTAACTGGTGCTCTGATGGGAGCAGCACCTTCTGAGTTGTAGGCAGAGTTGTTTTCAGGATCGTAGAATATGGTGACAGTAGAGACATCTTCATGATTTGTTGCTGGTGTTGTAGGAGACAATGGCGGAAGGATGGATGTTGTTGTTGTAGGAGTCTCATAATGGAGTGGTGCTGGAGTCGTAGAAGGAACATTCATTGATATCTGATCAGTTGAAATGACAGATGAAGTACTTGTTGATGAAACCGAAGAATTGTCAGGAACAATGGTTGTTGCAGTTGTAGGAGGTTCTGGAGCTATTGCTGATGAGATTGCTGGATTTGTTGGAAATGATGTGGTGATCTGAAGTTGGCCACTCTGAATAAGACCGTCTATGCCATTCCTCAGGTTATCGCACCCATTTACCGAAATATTGCAGTAAGCACACCCTAACTCGCACCCCGGGAACATATGACATTCCAAGAGCTGAGCCTTGATTTCTACCAACGGCGTCCGGATCTGACCCACACTGGTTATTAAATAAGACGGCTTGTCTTCTTCAATAGCGTTAATTCTGGGACCACCGTGGTTTGGCATCGGGTTCTTATTGACATTGGGTGGTGGTGCGAAATTCAGAGCTTTTGAGTCTACCAGGTCTTGTACCTTCATATGCAGAGCTCTGCACTTTTCTGTACTGTGGCCAGGTGCATTTGAATGGAAGGCACATCTGGCGTTGGAGTCATAATTCCTGGGTAGACTGTTGGGGTCTGGAGGTGCCAACGTCCTTAGCTCAACTAGGTTGAGTTTCAGGAGTTGTGGCAGCAATGTAGCATATGGCATAGGGATCGGATCGATTACCCTGTTGGATTGAGAAGGCCTCTGCTGAAATGGCCTTTGCTGGTTATTGTTGTTGGTGTTGCTGTTGTTGTAATTTCTCGGAGGATACTGATTCTGTTGATGGTACTGAGGTTGCTGTTGATAGTTTTGCTGCGGCGGTTGATAGACTGGTTGAGGATGAGCTGGAGCAGGAATGGTGACTGCTGCCACTGATCTGTGAACATATTGGGGCCTGCCCCTGTTGGTGTGGATGGCATTGGTCTCGCCAGTTCTTCTCGGGCCTGCAAAAGGCTTTCTTGTACTACTGGACGAGCTTGCTCCGTTGTCAGATATCTTTCCCATTTTTAACAGACTCTCAATTCTTTCCCCAGCTATGACAACATCTGCAAAGCTAGTGGAAGAGAAAGCAGCCAGCCTATCAATATAAGTTCCTTGAAGGGTATTCATAAACATATCTGCCATTTCCCTTTCAGACATAGGTGGCTGAACAGCAGCAGCCAGTTTCCTCCATCTCTGGGCATATTCTCGGAAACTTTCCCTTGACGACTGTGACATTCCCATTAGGAGGGTCCTGTTGGGTGCCATGTCTAAATTGTACTGATACTGTCTGATAAAGGCCTCTGCCAGGTCCTTCCAGCATCTGATAGTTGCCCTTGTCAAGTGAGAGTACCATTCTCTTGAAGCTCCTGTCAAGCTGTCTTCGAAATAGAACATCCAGAGCTTCTCATCCATAGTGTAGGCCTTCAGCCTCCCCAGAAATGATTGTAAATGAGTCCGGGGGCATGAAGTCCCGTTGTATTTTTCAAAACAAGGAGGCTTGAACTTATGGGGAATCCTGACCCCGTCTACCAAGCCCATGTCCATGACGTCGAAACCCAGAGAGTTTTGAGACTCTAAGGACCTCAACTTCTCAGCTATCTCATCCAGCCTTCTATCATAAGCTTCTTCCCCAGCACCCATTACCGTGAACTGGTCCTCTTGGGGGTCTTCTTGAAGTACCCTAGCTGCAGTGGCAGTCCCTTGAACATTTGCAGGAATATTGACCTCAGGATGGAGGTGTGGTCCAAATACAGGGGGATTTACATGAGGTTGGACCCTTTCATTGTTGTTGGTGTCGGCAGTCCCTATATGTGGATCCTCTTGATTCTGCCTTTCCACCATGGCCCTCAACCTTTCCTGGCTCTGAGCCATGTTGTTCATCACTTCCATAAACTGAGTCATTTGATTCCTCATCTCTAGCCTTTCATTTGCCATTTGATTTCTGACCTCAGTAAGGTCCTGCTGCATCTGATCCATTTGAATGCCCGGAAGGTTGCTACGGGTCGGATAACGGTGCGGACGGTTGAGGGGGAAAACTCGGCGCCGAGCAATAGTTCCTGAACATCACAACAGAGTTAGTGGCAGTAAAACAAAAACCTACAAAACAAACAAAGGGGTTAGCATGCAATGCAGTATGCTTATTTGTCCTCAAGGTATCCGGCTTGGCCTTCAGTTTTGACCCTTCCAGACCCTTGGAGATGCTGTTGATGTTGCTTTTGAAGTAAACTTGGATGGAACAAACTAATACATATATTACAAAAGCAAAAGGGTACATAGTTTGTTTACAAATACAAGCCCTCTGAGGGGTCAAAATACATTTCAGGAAAATAAAAGTACATGTAATGAAAGCAACAACAAACAAATGGTCAAACACCAAGACCAAACTCATCCTCACGAACTTCCTTGAGAAGTGCTTCGGTCACAGGATCAGCCGGACGCTCAGTGAGGTTCCTAATTAGGAGATTCCGGGTCGTAACAGCTGCTGTTAGCTTCCTGTACTGGCTCTGGTCCTTTGACCTCTTTACTCCAGCTTTGATCTTCAACTCTGATATCTCCCTCTGGGCTGCTGCCAGGGCTTCTTGCTGTACTTTTGCACTAGCTTCCAGTTGCTCCATCTTGTCTTGAACTCTCTTGTCCTCCAGAGTACGGGCTTCGGTGATCCTGACCCACCGAGCTTGACTCTCCTTCAAATACAAGTCTGTCCTTGCTCTCTGGAACTGGGCTTCTTTGCAAGCATTCTTCAGAATTTGTTCTCCAGCCTTAGACTTTTTGATATAATCTCCAGACTTCTCAATCTTAACCAAATGCTCCACTCTCAGCTTCTCCAATCTCTCAACCTCCCTCATACCATCACTCCTCTCCCGGAGGGTCTTCTGCAAAGCTTGAGTTAACTTCTCATTTATTTCTTTCAAACTCTCAAACTCCTCCAAACTGACAGTGGCAGGTGGTGCTGATGACGATTCAGGCATATCTTCTATAGTAAAGGGCATCCCAGAGAATTGGGCCCTGGCACGGGACCATTCATAATATTGTGCTGATGCCACATTGTTGCACTTCCCCAAAATGGTCACTCCTTTGGTTTGAACATTATCCCAGGCCCAGGCCGCCTGCCTAACAATAGCCAGATTAATCTTGTTCTCACAATAAAGAGTTTCAACCAAGTCCTGTGCCTTAGGAGTGTGGACCAGGGCATAACCCAGTTGTCTTCTAAACAGCAGAGGGTTGTAATTGATACTACCCTTAACTCCTATTAGGGGCACATTGGGGAAATGCCCACAGCTGGTGATGATATCCCTACCCTTGGTGCTTTGAGTGCACCATCTGATATCGGATGAAGTTAGAGCAGTGAGTCTCTTAGCCCAGTTGCTCTGCTGATGGGGGTTCAGAAATGCATCTGTCCTGGGTAGATGCCTGAGAAGCCAAGTATGGAACAATGGAGCACAACACCTCACTAATCTTCCCCTCTGCTTTTCATTCCTCTAATGCACTGAATAGTAGAGATCCCCCAATAAAGTGGGCACTGGGTTCTTCAAGATGAACAGATGGATTGCATTCTTGCTAATGAATCGAGGCTCATCTGCAAACAACACAATTCCATATATGCTCAAAGCCAACAAGGCACAAACAGCTTTCCACTCTCCTAAAGAAGCTTTCAGGGTAGCTTGAGAGATCAGGAAATCCAGATGGAAGCCAGGGATTCCAGCTTTAGAAGTCATATGCTGCTCAATCAGGACAGGTTCCAGATGCAGAGCCTTTGCTACTTCTCCATTACCAGGAAAGACCATCTCAGGGTTGAAAGGGATTCCACCCCTGATTGGCATACCAACCAATGATGAGTATTCTTCTAATAGAGGACCCAACTGAAAGTCTTGGAAAGTGAAACATCTCAGTGGGGGATCATAAAACTGAATGCAAGTGTGGATCAGGCTTCTCTGTGATGGGTCCAGATCCATAACCAAATCAAGTATATCTCCATAGTTTTCCCTGAACAAGGATATGTGATCTGGAGTGATCAGGGTCTGAATCCTCCTGATGTCAGATAGCTCTGGCTGGAAAAAGTGATAGGTGATGTTGCTCTTTTTAGGAGCCATGATGCTGAAGATGAGCAGATGCTGATGATAATACTGAAGAACTGGCCACTGATTGGTTGGTGCAGGTGATAACTGAAGCAGATGCTGATAACTGATGCAGGTGCTGATGAAGATAGGTCAATACTGAAGATGGGGTCAAAACCAAAACCAAATGAAGATGGATACCCTGAAACACAAATAAGCAAATGTCAATATGATGCAATGGTTTATGTATGCAAATGATATGCAAGGGTCTGTGACTGAGCTGGATCTGATCAACTGTTCTGATATTGGTCCAAGTATGTTCAAGAATTCCAGATGGAGGTCTATAAATCCAGTAACCAAGGTGGGGGGCTCAAATAAAGAGCCACATGTCCAGGGTTTAGAATCACAAGAACTGTTCCAACATGGAGTATTCTTAATCAAATCAAAGTAACAGGGTATGTTGAGGCCAAGGGTACCTGCAAACCTGTAAACAGCCCATCCCCCTCACAGGTGGTGTTCTAAAACAAGGATCCTCAGACTTGGATCAGTTATGAGAAGTGTAAACACTTCTAACCCGGAGGTACAGTGTTTACAATAACCAATAAAAGTTCCTCCTCTAATTCACCTCAGTTTCTGAAGGTCAATACTAAAAGGTCATCCAGACTTAGCAGGCTTCCCAGATAGCCCTAGCATTGCAGGAAATCTGCAACACAGAGTTCTCAAGAAGAAACCCATATCTGAACCGTGTTTCATATTCCCGCACCAGACCGAGATGGAATGGGAAAGAATATGAACCACTCTAGCCTAGGTGTCACTCAGGTCCCAGGTATAGGACCTTAACTCTCAATAGAACCCCACCCCACCAAAGCAAACAACAGATCCAGCCAGCAGCACAGTATGACAATATGATAATATATGCATAAAGCTATAAAGAAAGCAATAAACAAAATTGTACATAAATACAAATACACAAACACAAATAAGCACATAACACCCCAGTAAACACAAATCAATCAAGCGCTAGGAGGAACCCACAAAAAGAACCAGAAGCCCTGGTTACAGTATAAGGGTCCCCAGCAGAGTCGCCAAGCTGTCGCTCCCACTAAATGAAGCTAGGTCAGATAGGGTACAGACGCGAGCGGTCGGCGAGAGGGAACAATGAGAACACACAGTCGTGAACTCACTGGAGATGAATAGAGTCGCCAGCTAGGCATTTTTATCCCGGAGGAAAGGCAATGCTGCATAGACCTAGAAAGACATGGATAAGACGGTTGCGAACCAGAGAGACTGAGAAAGGGGGTTGGTTACAACCTGGGAAGGTATTAGCACCCAGATTGTCCGTCGTACTCGACGGGATCCACGCTTAAAAGATTTGTGTTTTAAAGGGGTAGTGTCAGTGCAATCTGTGTATAAAGTAGCTGGAAAAGAATGTACAGGTGTCAGTGTAAGAGAAGTGAAGTGTGATATATACAGTGTCAGTGTAAGGAATAAGAATGAATTTCTCAAGATCATGAGGCTTAAAGAATGAAGATGGAAAGAGGGGGAATATACAGAGACTTTTGTTCGATAACTGTTAAGTTATGCCTACGTATCCTTTCGTGCAATGAGGAAGTCAGAACACCGTAGTTCGACCCAAAGAGACTGAAAGGTGAATTGACTGGTGAAATGCTTACTTGTCTATGCTCAAGTGTATGACCTGTCTGGCTCAAGTGCAAACTGTCTCACATTAGACGGAAGAAGCAAGTTCCCGTTCATGAGTGAAGGTGATGAGGAAAGAATCCCGAAGGAGACGATTATTGTTTGTTTTTGAATTTTCAGTCTTTTATTGTTGTTGTTTTTTTGGATTTTGTCATAAGTTAATGAGCTTAAGTCTAAACCAATGGATTTAGTAAACTCATCACATCTTCCCTCTGATTAGGGGTAATGAGAATACTTTAAGTGTGAAGTCAGCTTCTCACACTTAATCACCTTTGGTGTAGGATTAAGATCATTAACCTACTTGTTGATTATTTAGATGTTTTTGTGGTTTTTGTTTAGTGTTAAGTAATGAGGTTAAGCCATAATCAAGGATTAAACAGACTCATTACACCATCCTAATAGAAGGATAATAGATGAGAATGTTTAAGCTGAGGAAAGCTCCTCAACTTAATCCATGATTAGGGATTAAACTCATGACAAAACAAGCCTTTGATTAAGTGGATTTTATTTAATGATAAGATGATGAAGTGGATTTTAGGGTTTATGAGACAACTTGAGGGGGACTTGTCCATTAACACTAGGGTTAGTCCTTCTCAACCATTTAAGGAAGAATTAGAACCCTAATGCAAGGCCCAAGTTACAAGTGGAATGTCTTGATACTTATTAGATGGATTGATTAAAGGATTTAAACACATTAAGGGTTTAACACTTAGGATTAAAGTTATACACTCCATCCAAATAGAAGGATGCAGGCATAAGCTTAATCACAAAGCCTTAAAACCTTTAGGGTTTAGCCCCTGATTATGAGGTGAGAAGAGAAGACTCAAAGATGACACAAAGGTGAAACTAAGAGGGGAGACTAATCAAAACCCTAATCATTGTCATGCTTGGTTGTTCCTAAGGTTTGTGAGGTTTTCAAGAGAAGTCTTCAATGGAACCACCAGGAAACAGATGAAAGGATCAAGAGAAGCAAAGCAACTTGCTTCATTCAAGAAGTCAAGTCACTTGAAGAAAGAAAGTGGGAAGAAGAGGAATGAGCAAGCTCAAACTCAAACACATATAAAAATGCAGCAATGGATGCAAGAGAGATGAAAAGAAAAGTTATGAGAAGTGAAGGCAAATTCACTTCTCAGAATCACTTACCACCTGAAAGGTTAGGAAAGAAATGCAATGCAATGCAAAACGGGATGAGATGACATGATGAGAAACAAAACCAGAAGCACATACATGATGCTAATGATGTTATGAGATGCTACAAACATGAGGCAGCACATGGAAATGATCATACAAGTTCATGAATGCAAATGAAACAAGTTAAGAACCATGAACATACATGAAAAGTTATGAAGTGCACAATGCAAACAAAATGGCAAACACATGATGCAATGATCAAACATGCTTTCTATATGTCTTATGATGTCAAATGAATCACATGGATGCTTGAAATGTCATGGCAAGTCATGTTATGCAAGAGAATGCAAGAGGGATGCAAATGAAAGCCCAAATTAGGGTTTATGAACCAAACACCAAACAAAAGTCAAAATCAGAAGCAAAACCTAAGATAAAAAATGGAAAATGCCACACAAAGGACCCCTAGTCCTATACTAAACCAATGCCCAAAGGAGAGGTCTCAACTCTTAACCAATCTCAAGTTATGATTTTTTACAAGTTATTAGGGTTTTTAGGGTTCCTAAACAAAAGAAATGCCAAACAAATTGAAAATGAGGAATCAAATCAAGGCCATTTAATCTCAAAAACTACATGCTAAACACAATGCAATGCAAGAAGAATCAATGTCCAACTCTTCATAGACAGGCAGAAATGATTTTTTGAACTTAGGATCAAAATAATGCACAAAAATGATTTTAATTCAAAGAAAAATTCTCAAAATGCATCAAGATCAAAAAAGAAATTTGGTTTGAAGGTTGGACAATGTTTCTAAATGTCTTAGAACATTTCATGAATTTTTTGGTGATTTTTAAATACCTAAAAGTATTTTTAATAAATTAATTCTCATTAATCAATTAAAAATAATCTTTTAAATATTTAAAAATACTTTTTTAATGATAAAAATAAAAACAAAAATATTTTTGTGTCATAAAAATTATTAAAACTCATGAGAAAAAGTTTCATAATTTTTAAGCAATTTTTACTATTTTAAATTAATTATGCAAGTTAAATGAAAAGAAATGAAATAAAAATGAAAATAAATGGGAAGTAATCAGAATGGAGGGTTGAGATTGAGACTGGGTTTGAATGCATTGACTGGCGCCAGATCTTGTGGCCAGGATTGGTTCTGAGTTAATTAATTTAATTACAATTAATTAAAACTAATAAAATGAATTAGGGCTAATTAAAGTGATCTGGGCCCTCTATCCACGCGGGAAGTTAACAGGTCAACTCAATCCAACGCCCAATATTCAAATGACACTAATTACAGGGATTAGGGCATAACAACTTTCAGGTGACCGGAGGGGAGCTCCGGTCATCTTCTCCGGCACTACCAAAACCTTAATACATGATTCAGGCATCTATTCCACAAATTAAACACACCTAAGTGATCCTCTAACATCCTAAGACACGAATCCATGCTCAAACAACATTTAAACACCATGAATCAAACGAATCGAAGGAAATAAAATCCACGGGCAAAATTTCAGAGGGATCATACAAACTCATTTCTCACTTATTTTTGATTCTGAAACCATCCCCATGACCAGCAAGACATGAGCAATCATATTATAACTTAAAATGCAAGCTTTGGGAGAAAGTGTTCATGTTCATACCTGAGCTGGAAAGCTTCAAAACTGAGCTTCCAGAGCTTCCTTTGCGTGCAAATGGACTCCCTTGACTCCCCTGATGCCAATGGAAGGCTTGAAATGAGCTTAGACAAGCTGCCTTGAGCAATCCATTTCTGGTGTAGCAGAAAATGCAGTTTGTGTATAGGCTGTTTCAGGTCAATGTGAAGGGTGGTTTTGACTCCTTTTGATGTGCTTGATCTGTTGGTGAAAGAAGTTTGGATATTTGATGACTGTGGAAGGTGATTCGAAGAGAAATGCAGGTTGAGGTGAAAAATGGTGATGGGGTGTTCTTGCTCAAATCAGGCCTGACTCTTGGTGGTTTCTACTCAATGAGGCAAGGTGAGATGATTAGAGGAATTTGTTTTAGTGTTTGTGAGTTGTGCAGGCAGATTCGAAGGGTTTTTGCAAAGTGAGGTGTTTTTGTGTATGTGATGTTGTGGAGTGTTTCAGCTTGGCTTGGTATATGAAATGGCCTGCATTTGGATAGTATAAAATAATCCTATAGGTCAGATGATGTGACCTGGCCTTTATTGATTGGTAAGTTCACTTTTGCAAAAAAGTCCACTTTGTGTAAGGAAGGCATGGCTTGAGCTATAGCTTGGTACAAGAGGCATGGGCTGCGCAGCATGATGTGTGTGTGATGCTAGGAAGGTTCAGCAGCCAAGGCAACTAGTTGGTGAAGTGTGATCATGAGTTTTGCAAGTTGATCACTTTTGAAACTTTATGAAAAAGTCTTGCCATACAAACCATGAACATGTGATCTCTTGGTTCAATTATGATTTTTAGGGCTTATGTGATGTTTGTGTCATGGTTTGATGCCAACTAGGAGTTACAAAAAGCCTTGGTTCATGATTTTGCAAATTTCTCATTTGAGGCATGTCTTGAAAATTAGTGATTTTGGCCAACTTTGTCACACCATAACTTTTGATCCAAGAAGAATTAGATCATGTTCTTGTACTTTTTGAAAAGGGAAAAATGTGTTCTACAACTTTCATGACCAAAGTTTTTCCATTTGAAACATTTTTGGATCAAAAATCAAGGCTTGAAAAATGACCTAAAATGACATATTCTTGAAAAGTCAACCATGCCCTAAAAAGTCAACTTTGCAAAAACTTCAAATTCTTGAATTTTGTGAACTTCAATCTTCTTCCATGATCAAATAAAGACCATATACACTCAAAATGATGAAGATCACCCCTTGGTTGGGTCATTGGGGGCCTCAGATGCCCTGATTTTGTACTGACTTGTCCAGAAAGTCAACCCTTGATCAGATGACTTCCCCATGGAATTTCTTCATGAAACTTGATATGCATACTCCCTATACCATATAGAGACCAATGGAAACAAGAATGACCAAAAAATTTGGAGTTATGGCCTCTGAAACCAAAACCCTAATTTTAGGTCAACTGTGCAGTCAAACTTGGCTCTGCACCCACACCAATCCCAGTTCTTGTGATCCTTTTGCATTCTTGACTTTGAGGGGGGTATAATATGATATAAGAACACACATGGATCCCTTTGAAGTGATTGGTGGCCTATGGAGTGGCTCAAGAAGCTCTGGGATTGCTCAGATCACAAACCCTAGATGCAGATGACTTAGAAACTATGCAGTGAATTAAAAATGAGATATGAGATGATATGATTGTGTTTATGCATATGAAATGACCACAAGCCATGGTGAAATGAGTGAGGGCAAATTTGGGGTGTTTACAGGCATTATGGCATGAATTTGATGATGGAGATGATTGGGATATGTTCAAGATGCTTCAAGGATTCGTTTGCAACCTTCAAACATGAATATGCTTCAAGGAATCTTTTGAAATTTGTGTGAAATTTTGAAATATGAATATTATCTTCTTGTCTTTTCCCTAAAAAAATGCTTCCCCTTATGTCTTTGTTGTGTATATATAATAGAGTGAATTTAGGTTAAAAATTGGGCCTTTTGGCAATGGGTTAAGGTTACTTGATTGTGAAGAAAGCTATGGTAAAAAATATATAAAAAAATATCAAATGATATGTTTCCAAATTGGTTGTGCACGAAATTGGAGAGTATCAAATCAACTTAAATGATGTTTAAGAGCTTCTAGAAGAAGAATCAAATCAAATATTTGTATTTTCATATTTTATTTTGATTTAAAATGAATTTTAATGAATAAAATCCAAATAAATAATAAATAAATTATAAAAAACAGAAAATATTTGAATTGGGTCGTGCTTGATGTTATCATGAAGATTGGGTTGCAAAATGATAGGCCCATTTGGAAAAATTTGGTTTTAAGACCTTATTATCTTCATACACCCCTTAAAAACTCCCAACTTTGACAAGGCATAAATCCATCAATTTTAAGGCTATGAAGGTGTTCTTGGAGATTTTGGAAAGCGTAAAGAGTCCTCTAACAAACCTCTTTGGTCTCATGTCCATATCTTTTACCATTTTCAAATTATGCCCTTTGGAAGAAGTTGACTTTTTGTTGACTTTTGAAATGACCTGTAATGTTTTAGCTCATACTTTCCAAATGAAGCATTTATAGGCTTGGCTTGTGAGACACAAAGTTGTAGAGAATTCAATTTTCTTCAAAATGAGCTTTGGATGGGAAATTTTTTATGAAGCATGTGAAAGTTATGGCTGGTCAAAGTTCAGTTGACTTTTCTTAAGAAAACCCTAATTTAGAAACTCCTGATTCTTGATGATCTGAAACTTTCTTGATGAATCATGATCAACCCTTGAAGTTTGACTTTAATTTGACCACAGTTGACCTCAGTTTGACTTTTTAACTACTTTGACTGATTTTTGCATATCTGATCATCTGACTGGTCAAACTTATTGGGAAAGCCTTGAAACTTGACATGGGGATTCTTGAATACATGTGGGATGTTATGAAACTTACTTGAGGCCTTGAAAATCATTTTAACCTGAGGAAACTCCAAACCCTAGTTTTGGACACTTTGCTTAGAAGGAGGCATTGTCTGGGGAAACTTCCACACTTCTTGATCAATTGAGAATCTTGAGAAGCTTATGATCATTTAGAAGTCTTGAGAGATATTGGCTTGATTGTGGGAGGGAAAATTTTGGGGTATAACAGACTGATTTTTGAGTTGTATGTTGTCCACTCTAAGATTTTAAGCATGCGTATTTGTTCTTGATTAAATCTTTTAAGCAAGATCAAGTTGTTTGTCTTGGAAGAGTGTTCTTCTTTATTTGTAAGGTTTTGTTTGATTATCACAGTGTGTGATTGAGGGGGAGTGAGAGGGGTTCTCTTACCTAAGTTTTCTTAGATATAAATTGCATTGGGTAGTGATTAAGTGAGGAGTGTAAACTAGAGGTTTAACTCTGAATTGATACTGCTGATAGTGGATTTACTTCCTGACTTGGTAGCCCCTAGAGTATGTGTGTTTGCAGCGAACTGGGTTAACAATTACTTGTGTTACTGTCCTGTTTACTATTTGTTTTATTTACCTTGTTAATATTCAGATATTAATGTTGTGACATCTCTTTCGACATCATTGTTGAGTTCCCAAAGAAATGGTACCTTACATCAATATGTTTACATCTTCCATACATAATGGGTTTTTTTTTATAGCTTGATAGAAGAATTGTTATCACATTTTATGGTAGTGAAACGACTTTGTTTTAGCTGCAAATGATTCAATATATTTCTCATACAAATGCACTGACATGCATTATAGACTACTAACACAAACTCAGCCTCAGTGGTTGACAAAGTGATAATTGGTTGTTTTTTAGAAGACCAACATATTGTAGTCAATCCCATTGTGAATACATATCCAGAGGTACTTTTCCTATCATCTTGACCACCTGCATAATTTGAATCAGTCCAACCATTCATCATCAAGTCACCATTAATTTCCTTCTCTTACATGATGCCAAAATTTAGAGTTCCCTTCAAGTATCTCAAAATCCTCTTGACAACAACATGTAGCTCAGTTGGTCTTTCCATGTACATTACTGCTCGATAGACTGAGAAAGTCATGTTTGGCATTATAGTTAATAGATACATAAGGCAACCAATCATATTCTTATATAGTGTGGAATTTGTGGCTCTTCATCATTGCCAATATGGATGAGGTCATCTACATATAAGGTTACAATGAGAATTTTTCCCTTGCTTCCATGTTTGACAAACAAAGTTGGTTAATGAAATCACTTGTTAAAATTTTCTTCACTGAAGTATGATTTTATCTTACTCTATCAGGCCCTAGGTGCCCGCCTTAACCCATATAAAGCCTTCTTGAGCTTGTAGACTTGTTAATTTCACCCTTGCGATATCCTAATGGTTGTTCCACATACACCTCCTCAGTTAGATTTCAATATAAAAAAGAACTTTTTACATCTCATTAAAACACACACCAGTGGTTGTGAGCAGCCAAAGCAAGAATTGTTCTTATAGTATTCCAACTTGCTACATGAGTAAAGACTTCACTATAATTAATTATGTACTTTTGTGTGTATCCCTTTGCAACCAGTCCTACTTTATGTTTCTCTACCTGACCATTTTCATTGTATTTGGTCTTAAAAGTACACTTGACACCTATGGATTTCATTCCTTGTGGAAGGGTTGTCAGTTGTCAAGTATTATTGTCTTCAGTTGATTTCATTTCACTATCCATAGCCTTCCTCCAGGTGGCTAACTTCACTGCTTCTTCATATGAACTTGGATCTTCATGGTAGTTAAACATAGCAATTGCCAAGTTCTTAATGTGATTTGTCTAATTCTCCATATTTTCCAGGTTAGTCACATAGTCTCTTAGGTAGCCAGGTGGGTTTCTTTTCCTTGCAGGTGGACCATTTTAGATGTTTTTTTCAGCTTCAAATTCTTTATTTGAATGTTCACTATTGTCGCTCCCGGGATTTTTATCCAAGTACAAACGCGAAAGTGGCGCGGAAAATGTAGAGTCGCCAGCCATGCATTTTTATCCCGAATGAATGGGAAAGGTAATGCTGCATAAACCTAAGGAAAAAAGGAAAGGACAAGGTCTTGCGAACCAAAGAACTGGGTTCGGGAGTCGGTTACGAACTGGGAAGGTATTAGCACCCAGATCGTCCTTCTTACCCGATGGGATCCACGCTTGTTTGTCTATTTCAAAGGGTGAGAAATAAAATTACTGTTGAATAAAAACCTCTACTGGAACTGGAATGAGAGAGGGAACTAGAAAAAGAGAACGAAAATAAAGGGGGAAAATGTAGGGAAAATAAAGAGTGTGCTCGAACGGGCCCTACCCCGCTGCCTACATACCTCATCGGGAATATGAGGATCAGAGTCGACGTAGTTCGCCTAACTAAGGCGGGAACTTGTTTGTGTTTTTTAGGATGATGTTGAACTGCTTATGCATATGCTCAGGTGTTACAGGATCGCCTCGAACGAGTGTGTTACCATCTTATAAAGATACAAGTCGTAGCAAGTTCACGTTGTGAGTGAATAAAATGAGAAGAGAATTCACGTAGCAAAAGACGTGTGTTGTTTGTTAACTGTCTTTTGAAGAAGTGTTTTGCTTTTGTTGTTTGTGAAACAGTCTCCATGATAAGATTTATTCATCATGATAGATGCCTTACACCTCGCCCCGAAATGGGACGAGTTCGAGTACCCCATGGCAAAGTCTCCTGGCGCATAAGAAAGCTCGACCTTTATTATGTGTTTTGTTGTTTTTTCTTTGAGATGAGAAATAATGACTCAAGTTGAGAAAGGACAAAAACTAAGGGAAATAAGACTCACCCAAAGTTGTTTATTGCATGGTATGTCCTATGGTTAGTGTGGCCTTTTAATCCTAATGAGAAGAAAAGAAGAGAAATTAGAAAACAACTTACTTCTCTAAAGAAGTTGAGTTGTTTCTAAAGAGGGATTAACATGAAGTTGTACAAGACAAAGCCTAAAGGGATAAGAAAAATTACAATGTGAAAGAATAAATAAGATAAGGAAGAAGTTGTATAAACAAAGCTTACCTCATCCTCCCTACAAAACAAAGGTTAGCTTTTCAACGTATATTGAAAGCATAAGGCATAACAAAAGCACAAATAATGACCAAATTAGCTAAGGAGGAGTACTAAGGGCTTCCTAAAGCTAAGTCCTAAAAGAAAAGGATCCTAAATGACACAGGGCTTCTAAAGTGAGTAGCTAAACCCTACTAAAGCACTCTAAGGTTACTAAATCAAACACTAACAAACTATGCCCTAATGAGATGCTAAACTCTCTTAAAGGTCAAGGTAAAGTGAGATGGAGAAATTTGAATGAAAACACAAGGTAAACATGAATTAAACCAAGGTTGAATGTTAAAGTCAAAATATAACATCAATTAAAAGTGTCTCAAAAGATGAACAAAAGTGTGAGAAAAGAGATTCAAGTATTAGAGATTGAATGGAGAAAGAATGAGAAGAAATGAACACGTGGTGTCATAAGAAGTCAAATGACTTAGAATAAAGGTAAAACATAAACAAACAAATGTGAATCTCCCATACAAAAACCAGAGGCTATATGTTAAGATAAAATTAAGATTAGATTAAAAAATAAACCACAAATGAGCAAGCATGAAGTGTATTAGGGTTATGGGACAAAGAAGTGTGAATTGGAAATTCTTATGTACAAAAGATTACCATATGAAGTAAATGGACTCATGACTTGGTAACATGATGTGACAATGGATGTGAACATATTATGGGATGTATAAGAAGTATATAACATGGATGCAAGACTCAAAAAGTCAATTTAGATTTATTATAATGGAAGAAAAGTGAGAATTAGGTCAAATGAGACACATATGGATACAAGTAACCCAAAAAAAAAACAAGCCAAGGGCCTATAATTTGCACACAAAGGACTTATAAACCTCAAATGGGATATTAGGAGCTCAAATGAAGTACCTCTAATGGATGACATAAATGCCTTACCGAAATGGGATTAGAAGGATGAGAAAAGAAGGGCCAAAATGTGACTTGTAAAACAAGGTATCAAACAAATACTTAAGGACATGAAAAAAAATTGAAAATTGGTACTCAAAGTCACAAACCAGAGACTAACAATCCTATAAAATATCTCTCAAAAATTCACATGTTAACCCACTTAAATGAAGGTGCAAAATGAATTAGGGTTTCAATGGATTATGTCTCAAAGAAAGGACTCAAAAATATACCAATGGTGACCTAAAAATTAAAGGAAAAATGTTTTTAGGGACCTCAATGTGTCCTCTGGATAGGGTAAAAAGAATGAACTCAAGATAATATTTAGTTTGAGAGAAATAAAATGGATAAGGACTAGTGGTCACAAATAGAGAAATCCAAAAAGAAATAAAAGGGAATTTAATTTCTGGACTGAAAAATAAAAGAAAATGAAACTAAAATTTTTGGAATATTCTGAAAATGGTCCCTGAATTTATTTGGAATTTTTGGAAGGGGTTTGTTATTTTTAGAAATTGGAAATTGAAATGAAATAAAAATGAGAATTAAAAGAAAAGAAATTGTGGAAGGGGTGCATTTAGAAAGGGTTTTCAGTGAAAAAACATTGGGCTTAATATGCTTGGGGTGTGGATATCACATTTGACTCAATCCAAAAACACGCAGAACACAAAGGATATGATGGACTCTGGTCAATGGTTGACTCAAATCTAGACCCCAAGATGAATCCAACTCATACTAACACAATCAAAGTAGCATGATCAAGTGGATGATATGATAGACACATGATAACATGGGTGAACCTCATGCACACCAAACAACACAGACACTTAAGTTCACACATGATCAACACATGCTTCATTAAAACGCTGGCAACATGATGAATGTTGGATGGGGAAGATCTAATGGCTAGTACTTAAAGTTACTATAAAAGCTATGGCACTATTTAGGTCACCAGAGACGACCTCTAGTCATCTTCTCCGGTGACACTCAGTTAGGGAAAACACAAACCTCCATCAAAATGAAAACTAAGACCATCATCATGTTCCTTATGCTGAGTACATCAAGAATCTAGGTTTAAAACTCACTAATCAAACACAAACAATGCAAATAGAAGGGAAGAACAAACAACTTAAAAATTGCATCTAATCACTTATGGTTCCTATCAACTAGCCAGATGTTGCATTGCTTCTAATAAACTTCAAATGACATAAAACACTCAAGAAAGCAATGAAATCATGCACTTGAATTTGAGATAAAACCTAAATTGCAAAGCTTCAAATGTTGAAGAAAACCATAGGCGAGGTTCCAAATCTTAAGGCAATTCACTCTTGATCTTCAATGGAGTGAAATAAACACTCTAAACTTGTGAAATCTTGATGAATTGAGGAAAATGCAGAAGTGTAGTGAAGTGTGTTATTGAGGATTCAAGCCAATTCAGCCATGGAGGATGCTCCCAAGATGATGCTAATGATGATTTGATGAAGATGGAAGTGTGATTGATGAAGAACAATGAAGCTTGAAGCCAAATGCAGTGAGATTTATTGCTTGAATGCAGAGAGAATTCAGAGCAAAAGTTATGGGGTTTTTCGAGAAAATGATTGTGTAGTCCAATTCAGTTGGAAGAGAGGCTTATGTATCCATGGTTAGAAGTTGACTAACTCTAATTAACAGTTAGAACTAGAGTTAGTTCTAACTTGAGGTGAATGAACCAATTGAAGGGTGTATGGATCAATGGAGTGCAATACAGAGTTTGTGATTCGAATCTGATCAGGTATGGTGATGTTCATGTTAATTAAGGTGAGTTTGATGTGATGAAGTGAAGCTGACTTGATCATAAGAAATTGCAGCATGTATGCAATGCTTGGAATTTATCATTTGGCTTGAATCTTCATGAGATTCATGGAAATTGGTGTGTGTATGCAACCATATGATTATTTGAAACCTATAATACAATGCAAAGTGATCAAGACATGTTGACGGGTGCAAACAAGTTGAACTAAGTTGAGATTTCACACTTGATCATTGCCTTAGCAAATAAGAAACTAGATTGCAAGTTATGGTCTTCAATATGAGATAACTTCATGATCAAGGTACCAAATGGAGAAGTTCTTGTGCTTAAATTGAAGGGAATGTTCCATACAACACTTTTAATGTTCAATCCATGATGAACTAGAACCTCTAAACAACTCAAAATGGCTATTGAACTCATGGCAATGGACTGCATATTGGGGCCTGCACAGCTTGGACATATCTTGTGCAAATGGCCTAGGGTTTAATCAAGATTGGGACATGACTTTGACCCTTCATATATCTTGATCCTTTAATCAAATGAATTTTTGGTCAACATGAAAGTTGTAGAGAATGTAACAATGAACAACTTTGATGTTTGGAAAAAAATCCATTTGAGGCCTTTTTGATGGATTACAATGGCTTGACCTGTTTCCCCTTTCATGTTTGTCAAAATGCCTTGCCTGGCACGCGCATGAGGCTTGCCATGACTTGGTTTTGGCCCTAGTTTGATCATACTTTGAATGATCATAACTTTCTTAATTTTAATCCCATGAACATGTTTCACCTATGGATTTGAAGATTAGGATGCCCTCTTTCAAATAGTCCAAGTGGAATTTTTGTTTGAATTTTAAATTGGGAGAATGCCTCTCTTGAACATGGCTGCAAAATGGCCAAAACTTGCCATTTTAAGAAACCCTAGATTTCCCAAAATGGTAAGTTTTATTTTTCTTGATTCTTGATGATTCATCCATCATTTATTGATCAAATTTTGTCTATTGACTCCTTGTAACATCAATTTCATGATTTTTGTCTCAAAAAGTTGGGAGTTGACTTTTTCCTCTACACAATTGACGTTTCCCCAATTTCTTGATTCTCAAGTAACTGATCAATTGAAGACCTTCTGAAATGATTCAATGGATGATTTTTCAACCCTATACACTTGACATCATGTGGAAAACAATGAGATCAAGTTTGAACCACAATTTCATTGGGAAGCTCCATTAATCAGAAACCCTAATTTTGGCCCCTTTTGTTATGGGGTGTTAGACTGCTTGAATTTTTTTATCAATCCACCTCTTTCTAGGATTTGAGGAATCATTTGAGATCTTGTGGGATGTTAAGAACCCTTTGAACATTTTGGAGAAGCTATGTGACCCTTCCATTTCTTTTGGATGATCAACAATTTCACCAATCATTGATCACATGCACTATGTCTCTAGTCATGAGTGTTACGCTTCAATTTTTATGCAAGGATGTGGGAGTATGTATGCAATATGATGTGTTAAATGCTATGAAATGAGAGGGAAACTTTTGGGGTGTTACAACTATTAGTATTGTTTTCATGATTGTTTTCTACCCCATCAATAATATAATTCTCATCTTGGTTATTTTGCAACTCAAATTCCTTATTGTCTTCAATATCACTTACATGCTCAACTTAACTAACTGACATTTACTTGTTCCAATTCCACCCCTTGGATTCCTTAAAAACCACATCTCTGCTAACAATTATATTTCTTTCAATGGGATTATAAAGATCATAAGCCTTTGAATCTTCACTAACTCCAAGAATAACACACTTGATGCTCTTATTATCCAATTTTCTTTTGTGAACATCAAGAGCAAGGACATGAGCCAAACATCCAAAAATCCTGAAGTGATGCACATAGGGTTGTATTCCACTCCAGGCTTCTTTTGGTGTAATGTTCTTTAGAACATGTGTAAGGGATCTATTTATTACATGAGGAGCCCATTTAACAACTTCATCCCAAAATTACTTAGGTACACTTCTAGCAGACATCATGCTTCTTACCATGTTTAGTAATGTTTTATTCTTCCTCTCCGGCACCTCATTCCATTGAGTGGTATATATTGTGGTCAATTGCCTTCTCAAACTAATTGTGCCACAAAAACTATTGAACTCAGTTGATGTGAACTCACCCCCTATCAGTTCTAAGACACTTAATAAAACATTAAGACTCATTTTCAACTAAGGATTTAAATCTTTTAAATACATCTAAAGTGTAACGCCAATTATTGTAGTTGCGAATCACTACCGTTTATGGTTGCAGTTTGATTCATTTTTTATCCTATCAGGCTGGTTAAGGAAGGTAAATAGATGTCTCTAATTAACCCTGCTTGCAAACTGATTTTAAATAGATAACTGTTAGTTTACAAATACCACTAAGATATTATGGTCCCTTTTAGCTTATTCACAATAGCTTTAGGATATATTTGTTGTTCTTGATATCTATGGTGGTGTCTTGAATTTGGTATTGCGAATGGGTTGAGATGTGGTAAGATAAGTGAGATTTCTATTTTTGGTATTTTGGAGGATAATCTGATGTTTTTGGATAGGTCTGAGGACCTAATTGTTGCTTTTTGTTTGGTGTGCTCACAAAGATCTTACGACCTTCTGCCTACTTACTCCCAAAAAGAGAATTGAGGGATCAGAGCATCGTAGTTCCTCCTAAGGATAAGGCTAGGAGGAGGGTTATTTGTATCTTGATCAAAGCACAAGATTAATGATGCTCAAATGGTTTACTTGATCTAATTCCAAGAAGAAACTTTGTAGTTGGGGTGCTTGAATTTCATAACTTAAGGCATAAGTTGAATCTAGTATTTTGAATTGTATAGCTCGAGAAAGACTAGATTGGTACCCTAAATTGCATAGCTGAAGGAGGAATGAATGATTATCTTGAATTGTATAGCTCAAGAAAGGTGTAATGTTTACCTGAATTTCATAGCTCAGGAAAGCTGAATTTGGGTGGATGATTTAGTTATAGTCCAAATGTATGATTGTATGGAGAGTGATCTTAGTTATAGTCCAAGTGTATGACTGGATTGATTTGAATGATTTTCTTAATTATAGTCCAAGATTATGACTGAACTGTTTGATTGAGAAATGTTTGACTGAAAGTGTTTGGTAACTTTTTGTGCCTTGATTGAAGCCCAAGGTTGAAGCTCAACAAAGAAAACTGACTCTTTTGAGGAAAGTTTTTCTGTATCCTGATTTGGAAGCCCAGGATGGTGAAGCTTATTTGTGAGATATTGACTCTTTGATTTATTTGTATCTTGAATGAAGCCCAAGATGGGAGGCTGACTTGTGGGAGACTAACTCTTGAAGAAGAGTGTTTGTCTGTTTATTATAATGGTTGAGGTCATCAGAATTTCCTTTGTCTAGAGGGATTCTATTGAACAAATGCTAGAGGAGGCTAGCTTAGTCATCCATCGGGGAGAGGGAGACTATTGTATGTGTTTGATATTAAGGATTTGTTCATATGCTTTTAAGAAGCCTTTATGGGTCCTTGAATTAAGCCCGAGCGGAGGCTAGGTTACCTTTAATAGGCCCATGGGTCCTTGAACTAAGCCCAAGAGGAGGCCGGGGTAGGCTGATTATTTCTAAGCCTGAGAGAAGGCACCTTTAAGAGGCTTGATGGTCCTTGAACTAAACCCAAGAGGAGGCTATGTTTTTCCCTAAGAGGTTTCTAAGTTATTCAAAAGTTTGGTATAATGATTTTGACGATAACCCGGTTACTAAGGGATTCTAGCAGGGATGCAAATATATACAGTAAAGATGCATGCAGAAAAATAAATGTGTCAGTGAATGTCTTGAACTTTTTTTCATGTATGCCTTTTGCTATGATTTGAGTATTCTTAAATGATTTTTAAGAATGATGTTGAGAGTTACACTAGGAGGAAGAGGCCCGACATCCCGGGGGAGAGAGTTAAAAATATGAGTTTTATTACCTGTATTCTCTTTGATGATTATGAAGTGTATTATTATCTTTGCTTTAATATGAAAGGAAGAAATATAGTTTTGATTACGACTTCTATTCTAACACTGAATATGCAATGAAATTGAATGAAATAAAGACCAAACTTGTTTGATTTTAACCCACAAACATGATAATCGTGTTTAATTTCATTTATTTTAAGTGTGGAGTGAGAAACCAGTGATGAACACTAAAGAACCCTAATTTGCAAAACTAACATGAAATCTCATACAAGATGTTTTTGATGCAATTGATTGAGGGGAATTAATAGAAATATGATGACACACATTTGGCAAAATTATTGTGCGAGAAAATATGCATGAATTATGAGATGACCTAGTTTAGGCTTACTTGAGTGTCGTGGCAGCAATAGTAAATTGATTTTTGAGCTGGAGGAGTTACATAGATGTTGCGATAATCTAAACAGTTTCCTTGGATGATATGGAGTGGATTGCAAGCTTTGAATCACTTTGAAACTCCTTAGATCAAGTTGTGGTATCCTAATTGCATAATGAATAGGTTGAAGGGTTATTTTTTGCTAGAGGTGTTACAGAGGTGATCTAAGTGTTTAGACACCTCATATACATCATATATGATGTGTTTGAGCAATTGGTTTAAGTTTCTTAAGGTTGCAACTCAAAACCTGATGGTGGTTGCTCAAAATATGGAATTTTTGTTGTTTGGGAGTGAAAGAGAGAAAGCATAAAATTAAGATGCTTTGAGGTGTGTTTATGATTCACTTGGAGTCTCTATTTATAGGCAAACAAGTAGTGGTCTCCAAGAAAACTCGAGCTGAAGAGATAAAGGCTGAACTTGTTGATCATTCTTTGGCAAATATCTTACTACATAAGAAATGATGAGATGCTTGCATAACATAGCATAGTTACAGCTAAATTCACATTTTATAGTCATATAATTGGTTGATTTATAGGGCATCTTTACTGATGATTAGAGGTATCTTGAATGTGCACTATTTTCTCATGATTGTACCATTTTATTCCAACCATCTTAATCATTGCCCATCATTGCAACTTTCTCATTGGCTTCCCTTGAACTGAATTAGAAATACCTTAGAGTTTATGATCATCAAATTGAATGAATTTGGCTCTTATGATTATTACTTGATGACTCATAATTGATCCAAACACTTATGCTACAATTTTGCAACAAGAAATTAGTGTTTGAGGGTGTGTTTGGAAAAGGATTTCTCTTGGCTCAAGTTATATCTTTTCATGCCAATTGGTTCTTTGGATTGTTGGTATGATTTGTGACAACATTGGTGTTTACATAAAGATCTAAATCAGCTTGGAACTATGTGAAAAAAGCCTCCAAGTTTTGGTGTTTTGACTAATTTTGTACTTAGGCAGATTTTGTCTAAGTGTTGAAACTTTTAATTCTTTTTTTAATTTTGATCATCCTCTAACTTGAAATCTACGAGGACTTGGAGTTTCATGTAGTTGAATCTTTTGTAGTATGTGATGAAATATATCATTCAAGATTTGGTTCACAAAAATATGATGCTTGGATCACAAGTTATCATGCTTGGAAGTAGGTACATGCACATTTTTTCATAACTTACACAAATTTTCTAAGTTAGCCCCTTTTACAAGTTATCTTTAAATTTTTTATTTTTTGTGATCAAATGCATCAATGGACCATATATTCTTATAATATAGGTCATGGAGATCATTTTTATTGGGCATCCTCTGAGGTATTTCAAACTTGTGAATGGACTTCCAAGGTGTATGTGGGATATTTAAACAATTCCATGTGGTATTGGCTCAATCCAGATGAAAATTTCAACTTTGGGTTTCCTGATCAATCAAAGCCCAAATTTGGCACTATGAAACCCTAATTTATGACACATAGGGCTCGAGGCTCAGATCACTTAAAATTTGTGCAATTCTTGGATGAATCTCCACCATTTTAGATTCCTTGATAATTTGAGAATGTTTGAAAGATTGAAAATATTAGGAATTTATTATTGATCATTTTCCTGAATCCTCTGAGGGACTCAGGAATCCTGATTCACAACGGGGATGTGATCTGGTAAACTTCAACACTGTCCATTGAGATAATGGGTGTGTGGGTATCTTAGGGTCAAACTTTAGGGTATGAAATAAAGCTTTAGATTTTTTTATGCAAAATATAAATCCATTTCTTTCTACTGTAGTCATCAATGAAGGTAATGAAGTACTTGTTTCTAGCATTTGATTTTGGAGTGATAGGTCCACATATATCTGAATAAATCAACTCAAGCTTCTTTGAAGCTCTCCAGTTTGCTTGATTTGTGTAGAACCCTAATTCCCCCCCCCCTCGGATTTTGATATTTTCATTTGCATCATTGCATACAAACAAAATCATGCATTGATTCTTCTATCCTTCTCGATTTCAGGTTTATGCATCATATGGGATCACCATTGTTATTATTTGCCTTTTATTTGTTTGTGTTTACTAACCCTTAATCAAAATCCAAAAAAATATTTTATTTTCCATCTTTTCCTAACGTTTCAGGAAGAAAACAAGAGCATCAAAACAATTCCTCAGCTCGAATGAATCTCATCTGAACAAAGTCAAAGTTGATCTGCAAGCAGTTCAAATTCATATGATCAAGGATTTCCCAAGTTTTGATTGACTATTATTCAAGGAATTCTCAGGTTCATGTGCTTTTCCATGCCTTCTTTGACAAGCAAAAGAATCGAGCCCAGAGCCAACACAATTCAGTCAACAGGGCATTTTTCAAGATTTTACACTGTGCAATCGATTGAACTAAATGTCTAATCGATTGCACCTTGCAATTTTTTACTGTGCAATCGATTGCACTATTGGCCCAATCAATTTCACCCTATATTTTTTTCCTAGATTTTCAGCAGTCCAATCTATTTGCGTTATAGTGCAATCGATTGCACAAGGGTAAAATTTGGCCAAAATCAGCACTTTTCAAGTTTTGAAGCATTTGACACCAATTTTATCATTTGAGAATATTCTAGATCACCCAAAAATAATTCCCCTACATCATCACAATTAATTCCCACCATGTACCTTCATTAATCACCACTATTTTGTTAATTTCGATCCAAATTTCATTTCCAAACTTTATTTTAATCTCCCAAACTATGCTTCATTCCACCAAATTTGTATACCAAACTATATAAATAGAACCTTCATTTTATTCAATTATCAAGCTTTTGAGAACCAAAATATCTCTTGCAAATTATATCCCCAACCACCAAAATTCACTAAAGCTCAAATTTATTCTTTTGAAAGTTATCAATAATTCACATTGAAATCTTGATTAACTTTGAGCTAAACCTTCATCCATTCCACTTTTCTTCATCAATTTCAGTAGATCAAGCTTGTTTGTGGAGATCTTAAAGTAATTTGGAGTTGTTCTCATTCTTGATGTGGTAATTCATCGTTCACCATTATTGAAGCTTCATCTTCATCATCAATAATGTAGATCTTGAATTTTCATAGTTTCTTTGGTCTAAATAGTGTTAGAGGAGGTAACTTTACCGACACTAAAAATCAATGTTTTTCATAGTTTCTGAGATAGGAATTCGTTTAAAAATCAATTTTTATCCTGGATTTTTCATTTTCGTTTGAATTTGAGAGATGGGTATGTGAGTTTATTGAATTTCTGAGATGGGTTTACTTTGGTTTCTGTGTTTATTTGACACTGAAATGAATTTCTTGAATTTGATTTGAGATTAAGAATGAATAATAACCTTTTTGTTTTTCTTTTCTGGAATCTCACATGAGAAGATGAATGGCGAATAAGAGAAGACGAACAAATTTCACATGACAAGAGAATTAGGATTCAGTAATTTGTGTCACCTTTGTACAATTGTGATTAATCTAATGAATATTTACCACAAAGCCACATATATTATTTGAAACTTGCGAAGTCATCTCACTTAACTGCCAACTCAGCACCGTCAAAGTCACATATATTTTTTCTAACGGAATTTGCATATAAGGTTGACTATGTAATCGTTTTTAAACTTAAAGACCTTAATGTTACAAAAAAAATTAAAGGACCTAAGTAGTAACATTAAATAACTTAAATGACTATAAACGTTATTTTGCCTAAAATATATAATGAATAATTTATGCTAGAGATACCAGAAGTCGATTAAAATTGCAAAAGATCAAAAAGTACATGTTAATAAAGAATCAAGTAAAATTTGTTGAATAATCATCCACCTCATGCGCAAATAAGGAGAGTATGTTGAATTGAATTTTCAAAATATCTAGGAAATCTCCAAATATTTTATAATATCTCAATTTTTTTTAAAATTTTATTAGATGTTTTGGAAAATTCTGTAAAAATTATACGGGATTTTAACAATTTGATAAAAACTTATAGCTTTTTTTCTGAAAATTTGGTAAAAATGCAAAATTTGTCCCTATATTATAAAAAACTATATCATATTTTCTTAAATGGACTGTCGATTTTTCTCTTTTCTACTAGTTCCTTAAGAAATGTTTTTTTTACAAGTTTGTTAATTTAAGATGAGGTAAATATTGAAAAAGGCATTTAATCAATAATAAAAATTGGGGGCGCCAGGTATAAAAAGAAGGGTGCCAGAAACAAATTGTCTTAAACTTTAAAAATTAAAGTCCAATCATGGCCCGGAGTTCTAAGACTAACACCAACAAAGGCCCATATTTTGGAATTTTGGCCTTCCTATATGAAAATAAAATCTTCATTTTCTTTCTCACACACGCCAATTTGTACTGTGTTCAAGTTTAATACTACTAATTTTCTCAAGTAATATCCTATGATAAAAATTTTAAGCGTGAGATGATGAATATATTTATTGATTTAACAACTATAAATAATGTAGGACTTGAAAAATTAATTAATTAAATTTCATTTTATGTACACTTAAAAAATAAATTACATGTCTAACAATAGACTAATTTATTTATTTTTTAAATGATGTTTACAGCGTAACATAATTTTGTAGAAAAAAATTTATACATAAATTTTAAATAAAAATTTGATTTGAATATTTATTTTTAAAATATTTTATTATTTTATTAAAAAAACTTAAATATCAAAATTTAAAAAAAAAAAGCTATTTAACTTTTCATAAAAAGCTAATAAATGAAAATAATTTTTGTTTTAGTATATTAATATTTTGACAGAAGACAGTGTAGTTACCTTGGTGGAAGTAGTAAAACCAAAAAGAGTAGTAAAACTGCAATCACTTCCCTTGAAAAATGGGTTTGATAATCAACGTCATCTCCCCTTTGGAAAACACAACATCCCCCCATTCCTCCCATTCCCATTCCCATTCCCATTCCCATGCGCTGACGCTCTCTCTTCTCCAATCTTTTACACAATCATTTTTACCATGTGACGTGATAGCTACTTTTATTTTTATTTTGTGACTATTCATTCTTCAATAAAGAGAAAGCCCTGCTTTGGACTGATTCTAATATAACCTTTTCATTTTCAATGATTTACATATTCCTATGCACTCACGTAATGCATGCGATGCAAGGGTATATACTATTATCTACACTCTTTTCAATGTTTGGACTTTTTTCTTTTTAACTGGACCACTTAACCATAATCAAATTCACATGTCACTCTGCTCGTACTTTTCCTTCATCAATGGTCCTAAACTTTGAGTTGCTTGAATTCATGGTCGTTATATTTCAAATAAAACAAAGGAATTGATAAGTTTGAGATTTTTTTGGTGAGGGTTAATTGTAGAAGAGTGCTGAGATCCTGCTGTTTAGTACTAGTGCTATTTATATTTAGGTTCAAAGTTTGAGAGGTTGATTCTTTTCTGACATATTAATGCACGCTTCAGAATTGCACAAACCGCGCGCTATATTTGTATATCATCAAAGTATTCTATTAAAACAAGTGTACTCCTATTTGGAGTATAGGATAAAAAACCCGAGAGGGTTGGTCTAGTGGGAGGGAGATCAAATGTTAAGGGTTTGTTTTTCTTAAGGTCCTGACTTTTCAAAAGATCATTTTTCCTTTGAAATTACTCTCTCTGTCTCATAAAAATGTCATATTTTAATAATATGCGATTTTTAAAAAAATGATTAGATGTATTGATTTTAATGAGAAAACTAATTTCAATAAAATGAAAGCTAATGGAAAAATAATACCGTAATAAATATTATATTTGTAATGTAAATGAAAAATTATTTTGAGACAAAATAAAAATGCAATAAAATATTTTTTATGAGAAAAAGGAGTATAAGACATCATTAAAAGCTTATAGTATTATTTTTCAAAGCTTAATATATGATCTCACGAATAATTAATTTAAGAGGACCAATTTCACAGTTTATTTGTGAGACTGATTTAAAGTCAGAACAAAACTCTATATGATATTGACTCAATAAGAATTGTTAAGATATAACGAATTAAAAACATACTATCAGAATCCAAGCCTTCACCGACAAAATAAAATCTTTAATGTTAAAACATTTATATCATCTTACTACTATTCCACTCCTATGCCAATGTAATTTATTATTACATTTCCTCTAACAACAAAAATATTATGCGTCAGTTTAAATTAAAAAAAAAAAAAAAACTCATCTCTGAGTGATTCTAAGAATTATTAAATTTATAAATTTTCTCACATGTAAATCAATTTATAAGTGTTGAATATATTTATCTTTTAATCCATCTTGAAACTCATACTCATAGAATTTTTTTTTTGTTATGTTGTTGACTGCAGCTCAGTAAATGTGTGTATTGTCCTATTGATACAATATCATGAAAACAGCAAAATCCAAAAACCACAAAATGATCCCTTATGCATCATCTTTGTCAATACTATAGAATATAGAATGACTAAAATTAATACTCCAAGGTGAGAGAGAGCACGTGTATGCATGTATTATTGGTCTTAATTATTCATGTAATAATGGAGTAGTTTATGACATCACCATTAGAGCAGCACATGAAATCTGTGCAGGTTGTTTTTGCTTGTTAAATAAGCTGTCAGTTGGCAGAATAATAATAATTAACAAGTTATAGTTAATGAATGATATGTTCCACAACAGCATCAGTTATTATAATTTGTCAAGTACACTCAACAGAAAAATGACAATTAAGTTTATATGCTATGCTACTAGGCTATAATGCTATATATACATGATTTACTACACGTAGTAGTAGTATTGTACGCAATGCAAAGCAGAAATTGTACGTATCAAATATGTAGTGAATGATATCATGGTTGGTGTTGGATTACTGCTCATCTTTGCCATTTCCATGATTCAGTATATATGTCCACGTGCATGCAAACAGTGCTTCTTCTGTATACTTTCCTCCGTGCGTGCAGATCTGTTCTTTCTATTTTGAGCTTCTGATCATAATTTAGGAGCTAAAAGGAGCAAATTCTTGTGAGATGTTATCTTATAATTCTGCATGCTAAAAAGATGGAGATGCATGCATGCATGATAATAGTACAATATTTATA
The DNA here is from genome assembly GCA_963966055.1 of Lathyrus aphaca. NCBI lineage: Eukaryota > Viridiplantae > Streptophyta > Magnoliopsida > Fabales > Fabaceae > Lathyrus > Lathyrus aphaca. The sequence goes on from OZ014520.1 coordinate 183,535,292, forward strand.
AGGTATTTGAGTTTATAAATGTTTGTATATATAATTGAGTTTCTTTCTATATCTAACTGGAAAATACTAACATCTTAGTAAATGGTGGTATCCTAATGGAAAAATGTTCATTTCTTGTAGTTTTATTTATAATTTTATTTGTGGATTAATGTAAAATGGCCTGAAACCAATCAAACACAAAGAAACTACCAAATGCACAACAAAGATAAATAAAAAATTATGAAAACTTGAGCAAAACAATAATCAATTGACACAACAATAGTAATTAAAACAAAGATAAGAAAAACTAAACATTAAGAAAAAATCTTAATATATGATGTGCGATCGACCTAACGTTTAACAGTATCTTAACTGCAAGTGCACAGCCTATCATGTAGTAATAAAAAGATGTCGAACCCACAGGGATTAAGTTATCACTCTAGTGCTATAAATGTTGATATGTTAGTTAAGACGAAGATTGTCACGAATTTGGTTTCTAAAGGTAAACTAAATGGAAAGTTACTAGAATTAAGATTATAAGATTAAGGTGATCGATATGTAACTTAGTAGACCTATGCGGATTAAACTAAGACTAAGCGTAGAGAAATATTTCACTTTATTGCTTCTGTAGAAATTATCAGTTTAAAAACCCTCAACTCACACTCTCGTAGTCTTGTATTAGATTATATTCCTAAAGCTCTATGTCTGCTCTCGCTAGCCCATACGTGTTTAGAAAATACTCTTTGAAAACTTAATAAAATCTAATCAGTTTAAAGCGCTCTCGCTGTATGTAAATCAAATGCCTAACTTTAATTATCCAGTTAAAACCTCACACTCTCGTGGTCTCGATCCTAACCTTTTCTACTATTTTTACTCTCGTAACAAAGAACGTGATTTTTATTATAAAAAGTCTCAGCCATAAATTAAGTTAATTAGAACTTTTAGCTTAGCATTAATTCAATCCGTTCGGTTACCGTTATTACATACTGACACTATTAGATTAGCTAGACATATTAATTAAAACGGAAAAACAATAGTAATTAATTAAATAGAATGCAAACATAATTAATAAATATTAATTAAGCAATAAAATTATAATGCAATATATTAAAACCTGATATAAAAGAACTTTTCCTCGTAGATCTCTCTTCCACAAATGGTGGCAAGCTTGGATTTTCTCAGAAATTGTATATGAATTCTGAGGCTAGAAAATAAATATCCTAATATAATGTAATAGCTTCCTAATGTTGGAAACTATTACTTATAGGTAATTGAATTGAAAAGAAATTAAAGTAACTGAAAGCAAAAGAATGGAAATAATGAAAAGCAAGAATAAATTCGGCAGAGCTTCGGTAACGATTTTTGCAGCAAAACTATCCCCATTCTCCTTCTGTTTCTGCTTCTATTTATAGGAAATGAATAATATAGCAGTTGAAGAATTAACAGGTCCAGTAAAAGTCCACTAACTGAGGGAAAATAGGAGCAGTAATTTGCTTCGTGAATTTGTGTTGAGAAAAATCAAGATGGTGGACGAAAATCTCTTTGTTTCATTTTCGTAACAGTTCTGGGTCTTAATAATTAAGTAACCTAAGCGTCACCCTTCTGTGACGAGCGTAATATGGCATTTTCTCCGCGTGGCGGTCGTAAGGGTGGTGTGACGATCGTCACACGCCCAAAGATGCATGACGACCATAATGGTTGCGTGACGACCGTCACTACAACAAAATATGCAGAATTTTCTTCTGTGTTTTGTTCTTTGATTTGTCTCATATGTATTGTTCCTTATCTTCATTTTGCATATATTTGACTTGACAAACACTATACCTGTAACAAATGCGAAAAACTTGGAAAACTCGGGAGTTAATTATATCAAAATGCAATTAAAACGTACTACAATTATGCTAAATAATTGATATGATTTGTTGTTATCAAACTCCCCCATACTTAAATCTTTGCTTGTCCTCAAGCAAAAACTCAGTAAGTAGATCGGACAAGTTATATCAGGCACATGTGCATTACATATCTTTGAAACAATTGCGGAAAATCAATAGTTATTTCGATCGGAAAAAATGAAACACTAATGATACATTAATGTCACAAGCAACAAGCTATGTCGTGAACTTCCTATTCAAACAAACTATCCAACAATTCTGCTATAATTTTACCTAAAGTCCTTCGTACCTATTTCACTCGGTTTCGTTCTAGCGCAATCACATTAAGCCCTTTGCCTTTTCACGCACGTGGTGGAGTAGCCGGTTAGTGACTTTGATCCTTTTTAGCACGAGGTCTGGTACACGAATGTGGCAACCCTCTATAACTAATCCAGTTTGGAGGTTGTGGGGGATCGCGCAACAGCACACCCTACCGAGTTCAGAACCAGATACCTCTAAACCATCCAACAATGGATTCCTTCATTATTTATCTATCTCTTATATGCGACCGTATAATTCGGTGCAAATTTTTCACATCTTTTCTTCTCGACATTGAGATTAGAAGGATATATTGATAAGGCATCAAACACTTATATTCATCGACTCCCCACTTGGTTTGTGTCAAGTCGGTGTTGACTGCTAGTATAAACTACTGGGGGTTACTCTAGAACTAAAACTTAAAATGAAAGTATAACAGTAATTGACACGGATTTCACTTAAATTAGGGAGTCCAAAGTGTCAGAACTGTATCGATCTTGTTAAATTCACACGACATCATAACTAAGACTTCATTAAAGTAGATATGTTCGGCTATGTGTAGATAAAATTTTTTGGTATGACTAAATAAACGAGGGAGATTGAAATTGAAACAAACCATATAATAATTGTTTTATGGAAACAATGTGGAATGGAAAATAAAGGAAATACAAGAAACATAAATGTACCTCTCCCACACTATATCAGACATTGTCCTCAATGTTGTGATATAATAGCGGGAAAATTCAATATAACGATGCGGGAAAGGGAAATGAAAACAAGAACTACCAAAACAAAAACTATTGGGGATCACGTCTTCTACTTCTGGTGCGTGCCCTTCTGGATGGCGTTGCTTCTTCATCCGTGTCATGAGAGTACAAGTTATTGACATCCATTCTCAGTGTGCCCATCTCAGTCAAAACTTCCTTGAGCCTATCATCCATTGATTGTTGGTTGCGGATGATTTGAGCGTTCTGTGCATACAAGCTATCATACTGTTATTTCTATTTCCTTTCTAGTGTGGCGGCCATTTGGTTCTGATTGTGTATGGCACGAAGGATCTCTTCAAATGTGATGTCGCTCTGAGGTTGTTGTCTTGATGAAGTTTTGGGAATGTCAGGAATATGGGAAGCAGTGTTCATCTCTTCTTTCATCTCATCAACAGGAGCATTAGGGACTTCTTCATGGATAGGAATTCTGCCCTCAGGAGCTTTAGGGTCGAAAAGCCAGTTGGTCCGGTTGTCAGGAAAATGCGGTCCATGCAAGGAAAGATAATGTTATGGAAAACAACATTACGGATGACCGGGTTGAATTTTCCATCTTCTATCTCAAAGATAAGGTGTGCGCCTTGCAGTGATCCAAAGTGAGGTAAGTAGGTGCCATGAAAGGTAAGTTGGCAAGATTGGGGCCTAAGTTCAGACTCAGCGCAAGAGAGGTGACTATGCCTCCGAAGTAGAAAGGTTTAACGCCTCTCACACAAATGGATTGAATGTGGTACAACAAGAAAGGAGCGACATTAATCTTGTTGTCTTATAAGGCACAATGAATGAAGAAGAGCTCTTTTGAATTAAGCTTGTGGTTGCTATCTCAGGCGAAAATAGTGTTACCGAGAATGAGGTGGAAGTAGCATATGGCAGGGTTATGGATAAGAGTGGCATTGAGGTGATCAAATGCTACGACTTGTGTATTAGTTAGCTTCTCCCGAAAGCTGAAGGCCTCTTTAGTGAAATTTTCTGGTACGCGGCGATGGCCTTCAGCACCGAAGTTAAATCCAAGTAGTTGTGCAATTTCATTTTGAGTGAATCTGTACTCAACACCGAATATGCGGAATGAAGTCACGCCAGTAAGTTGGTCTGTAGTGCCTACCGGAGTCATGTAGGAAAAATAACTCAGGAACTCAAGAGTTAGAGCCTCGTAGATTCATTGCGGTTGGCTGCAAAGTTGCCATAAACCCACGTTCTGCAGTAATTTCATGACGTTGTGAAACAGACCCAAGGTTATCAAACATTCGGTGTCGATATACTAGGTCGGCTGGAGACCACGGTGTTGGAACTTTTGAAATTTTGAACGTTGAGCTTCGCCTTTCTTAACATATCTGAATATGATGTTAAGGTTTTGATTATTCTCCATAACTTGCAAAAGGTGTAGAGATGTTGGAATTTAAGGTTGAAGGAATGAGAGAAGTTTGGGAAATGTTCGGGTAAATAATGAGAATGGGTTATGGAAAGGTTGAATTTATGAGAGAAATAATGAGAATTTAGTGGAGGTAATGGTGGGTTACGAAATTGAAATTGGGAGGTAGTGGAGAGTCGTGGGAGAAGAAGGAATAAAAGTGAATGGAATGAAGAGCTTCTGCAGTTACAGAGAACGTGTTCTCTGGAATGGTGACGATCGTCACAGGAGCGTTATGATCGTAACGCGGGCAAAAGAGCATGACACTCGTCAACTAGACATTACGATCGTCAGCGTTACAAAAGCTGGGGAATTTCAACAGGTTTCTAGATTTAGCAGGTTAGACAAAAATTATGCAGCAAAATCAATATAATTCTCATAATAATAGGCATTATAATGTATATAAGGCACATAATATCCACTAACTCAGTTTGCAATCATCCAAGCAGCGTAATTAGGAATTATTATCATTAGCTACCAAAATTAAAATGTAAAATGCAGTAACTTGCTTGCAGAATTGAAACTGATAAAAATTGCACTAAATTGAAATTGTTGTTCTTGACATAAAGCATAAATTGCATAAAATGAAATTGTGCAGAAATAAATAAACTGGCATAAGCAAAATGAAACTTCAAAATAAAAGGAAACTAAAGTGGTCCTAGAAACAGAAAACAAATAAAACTTTTGCTGAATGCTATTTCATCATGGTTGTCTTTTCTTTAAGTCTTCCAAAACTGAATTTATGTGGTAAAATTGATCCACAATTATATCTGTTAAGCTTATGAGATCTTGTCGCATGCTTCTCAGTTCATCTTTGATCCAATTGATCTCAATTTGGTAAACATCCATTGTGTTAAGGATATTATTCAGGTTTTTATTGTACGCTCCTTCATCCATTTTAGGGACATCAATATCCTTATCAATGTGGTTTGGTTCATAATAATTAGGAGGGGTCACAGGATCAAACTCATAATCAGACATATTTTCATCAAGAACTTGATGAGCTAGTGGTGTACCAGGTGATAATGGTGGATTATGTGGGTTTAATTCATAAAGCCAGTTGTCACGGTTGTGGACACTTATTTTTGCATGGTTCGGAAGGGTAAATATGGTGACGACTTCATTCCTAATCAAGTAGTCGTACTGTGCAATTCCTAAGTTTCCTATGATACGTCTGTCAAAGAAAAAATCCAAATTCATAGGTCAAATTGTACCAAAAGGTATGCACCTATTAAGTTGGTATTTAAGTCCAAGAGCTTCAGCAATCATAGTTACTAGGCCGCCTACGATGATTGGGGCATCAGGGTCCTGAATAATGCGGTAAAAGGTTTGCATCATGAAAGGTACGACATTAACAGGGCGTCCTTGTGTCATACAGTAAAGCGTAAATATTTCATCCTTAGATACTAAGGTTCGGTTTTCTTTCTTTCCGAATAGTGTATGGGCTAGGATCTTATGGAAATAGCGGATAGCAGGGTTATGTATTTCATTGTTATCCATGGTATCCGACTCAGGGTGGTAATTTCCGGTTAAAGTACCCTAGAAGTAATCTAGCTCAAAATCGATTAATTCCATTTGGGTGGTGGTAAATGCAAATGGTCTGCTAGGGAATCCTAATAAATCAGTTAGTTCCTTATGGTTATAAGAGAACTCAATACCAAAAAGTCTGAAACTAATATATCCTTTCCTGGCTCTAAATCCGCGATCAGGTATGTGAATTAAAGAGCTCAATAACCAAAGGTAAGCTCGCGGTAGGTGACAAATCTAGACTTAATGTGAGATCTTTCCCATCCCTGCTGGTTAAACAGATATAAGACTTTGTCTAACATACCTAAGGTGTCAAGGGTTGACTCATCATAATAAAAGGGTCATAGCAATATTTCTTTGTGACAACTCCTCAAATTTCCTCCTCTAGTTTCTACCTCTAAAAGTAGTTTCCATAAATTTTTGTGATCTTGGTTCCATAGTGAATGTTAAAATGGGAGAAACAAATCAGAGGGAAGGAAGGTAAGGTAGAAAAGACTTTTAGAAATCTTATATCAAGTAAACTTTTTAAATTCAGCATAATAGTTTTATCAAGATTTTAGAAAAATGAGATAATGAAAATATAGAAAATCAATAGAAATAAAAGGAAATAAATAAAAGAATCATTAAAATAAAATACTCAAAAAGCAATGTGGTGGGTTTCCTCTCACTAAGCGCCGTTTTTAACGTCCTAAGCCTGACATAGTGCTTAGTAGTAGATTAATCAGGGGAATTAGTGGGCAGTTCTAATAATTTGTTCGCATATTCTCTATTTTCTATATGATGGTATTGTTTTAATCGTTGTTCATTTACTGTGAATGGTTCACTATTTCTACCCTTGATTTCTAATGCTCCTCTAGGGAACACTTTTGTAATTTCAGAAGGGCCTGACCATCTAGATTTTAATTTCCCAGGAAAAAGCCTAAGTCTATAGTTGAATAAGCGAACAACGTCTCCCACACTGAATTCTTTCCTAGATAAATGCTTGTCATGCCATCTTTTGGTTATCTCTTTATATATCTTAGCGTTCTCATAAGCGTCTAATGTAATTCTTCCAGTTCGTTTATATCAAGGACTCTCTTTTCTCCTACGACAATGTAGTTTATATTTAGCGTTTTAATCGCCCAATATGCTTTGTGTTCTAGTTCTACTGGGAGATAACAAGACTTTTCATACACAAGTTTAAAGGGTGTAGTTCATATAGGCGTCTTGTAAGCTGTCATGTAAGTCCATAAAGCTTTGTTAAGCTTGGATGACCAATCTTTCCTAGATATGACGACAATCTTTTCTAAGATTTGTTTTATTTCTCTGTTTGAGACTTCGACCTGTCCACTTGTTTGTGGATGATATGGTGTTGCTACACGGTGTCTGACTCCATACTTGGATAGTAATTTGTCGAATATTTTCGAAATGAAATGGGAGCCACCGTCACTAATGACAAGTCTAGGTACACCAAATCTTGGAAAGATTATATTCTTGAAAAGCTTAATCATTACTCGTGTGTCATTGGTAGGAGAAGCTATAGCCTCAATCCATTTCGAAACATAATCGACATCAACGAGTATGTACTTATTTTCGAAAGAAGATGGGAATGGTCCCATGAAATCGATCCCCCATACATAAAAGACTTCTACTTCAAGTATTCCTCTTTGAGGCATTTCATCGCGTCTTGAGATATTACCGGTGCATTGACACCGATCACAGTTTATAACAGCGATGTGGACGTCTTTCCATAAGGTAGGCCAGAATAAGCCTGCTTGTAAGATCTTGGTACAAGTTTTCGAAGTACTTGCATGTCCACCATACGGAGATGAATGACAATGGGAAATGACATCCTCAATTTCTTCTTCGGGTATGCATCGACGAAAAATTCCATCGGGTCCTCTCTTGAAAAGTAAAGGTTCGTCCCAATAATAATATTTGAGATCGTGGAAGAATTTCTTTTTCTGTTGATATGTTAAATCCAGTGAAAGTGCGCCTGCAGCTAGGTAGTTAATTATGTCAGCATACCAAGGCAATATTTCGTTTGTATGAAATGCTTCAACGGTTTCTTTGGTTTCTGGTTTGATTGGGTCTAGTAGCGCTAGGTCGCTTTTTATTTGCGCTATCAAGTGTTCATAAGGAAAATCGTCGTTAATAGGCACTGGTTCAGGTTTGATGTTTTCTAATCTTGACAGATGATCTGCTACTACGTTTTTAGTGCCTTTCTTATCTTTGATCTCTAGATTGAATTCCTGTAACAGTAAAATGCATCTTAGGAGTCTTGGTTTTGCCTCCTTCTTGGTTAAAAGGTATATGATAGCGGTATGATCTGTATAAATGATTATTTTTTCTCCTACTAGATAGGATCGGAGTTTGTCGAATGCAAAGACAACTGCTAATAGTTCTTTCTCAATTGTGGCGTAGTTCGTTTGAGCGAAAGCTAACGTTATACTAGCATAGTAGATTGCATGAAGTTTCTTGTCTTTTCTTTGTCCTAGAACTGCGCCTACATCATAATCACTCACATCACACATGATTTCGAAAGGCAATCTCCAATCGGGTAGTTGCATGATTGGTGCAGTGATAAGAGCTAATTTTAGAGTTTCGAATGCTTTTAGGCACCTTTCATCGAATATGAACTCTGCATCTTTCATTAATAAACTGGTTAAAGGTTTAGTGATCTTTGATAAGTCTTTGATAAAAAGCTTCATACTTCTCGTACGGTCGTAGGTGATTGAAGGTCTTTTATGACTTCTATTTTGGCTTTATCGACTTCAATTCCTTTGTCAGATACAACATGTCCTAATACAATTCCTTATCTGACCATAAAATGGCATTTTTCCCAGTTAAGCACGAGATTTACCTTTATACATCTCTCTAGTACCCTTTCTAAGTTTGATAAACATCCTCCAAAGCTTTCCCCACACACAGAGAAATCGTCCATGAATACTTCCATGGTGTTATCTATGAAATCAGCAAAGATCGACATCATACATCGTTGAAAGGTTTCAGGGGAATTACACAATCCGAAGGGCATTCTTCTATAAGCGAATGTTCCATAGGGGCACATGAATGTAGTTTTCTCATGGTCATCAGGGTGAATAGGGATCTGGAAAAATCCGGAGTAACCATCTAGATAGCAGAAGTACGAATGTTTGGCTAATCGCTCTAGCATCTAATCTATGAAAGGTAAAGGAAAATGATCCTTTCGAGTAGCTTTGTTCAATTTATGATAATCAATGCACACTCTACTTCCGGTCACCACTCTTTGTGTTATTGATTCGCCTTTTGCGTTTTTCACAACAATGATGCCTCCTTTCTTTGGTATGACATGTACTGGGCTAATCCATTGACTGTCAGAGATCGGATATATGATTCCTGCTTCTAATATCTTCTTAACTTCATCTCTGACTATAGTGCTAAGGATATGATTAATTCTTCTTTGAGGTTCTCTAGAGGTTTCGTAATCGTCTTCTAGCATAATACGATGCATGCAGATTGATGGACATATTTCTCTTAGGTCGGAAATGTTATAACCTAATGCAGTCAGATACTTCCTTAGGACTTATAATAATTTCTTAGTTTCGATATGTCCTAGGTCGGCTTAACTATTACTGGTTTTTTAAGTTCGGTGTCTAGGAATTCGTATCTTAGGTTTTTAGGTAAGGTTTTCAGTTCTAAAGTTGGTTCTTTTGGTCCTGGCATATGATCAGGTGTAAGTGCTAAAATTTCGCTTAGACTGTCATCTTTATATGGTTCACTCCAGTTGTCGTCTTTGAAGATTGGTGGGATTTGTATCTTCATAATTTTGGAGTATGTGGTTTGTTCTGCCTCCATCTCTCTTACACACTCGTCTATTATGTCAATTAGATAACAAGTGTCATCCATGGTCGGTGCTTGTAAGAATTGAGTAAGGATGAATTCCACTTTTTCCTCTCCCACTTCGAAGGTTAGTTTTCTGTTATTTACGTCAATTATAGCTCTAGGTGTGGCCAGGAAAGGTCTTCCTAATATGATAGGAGTAACTGAATCCTAAAAAATGTCCATGATTATGAAATCAGTCGGGATATAGAATTGACCTATTCTTACTGGAACGTTTTCTAGTATACCTATAGGGTATCTAAATGATCGGTCAGCTAATTGAACGAACATTTGAGTGGGTCTAAGCTCTCCCATTTCCAGATTCTTACAAATAGATAGCGGCATGACACTGATACTTGCTCCTAAGTCGCATAAAGCTTTGTCTATGACGAACTTTCCAATATTACAAGGTATAGAGAAACTACCTGGGTCTTTCAACTTAGGAGGCATATTGTTTTGGATAATAGCGCTACACTCAGCAGTAAGTGTAAATGTTCCGTTATCCTCAATATTTTTCTTATTAGATAAGATCTCCTGAAGAAATTTAACATATGATGGTATTTGAGTGATGGCTTCTGTAAATGGAATTGTGATATTTAACTGTTTTAGAAGTTCAACAAATTTCTTGAATTGATTCATCGTTTTGGAATTTGTTAGCCTTTAAGGATACAAAATGGGTGGTTTATAAGGTGGTTGAGGCACATAAGGCTTCTCTTTCTCCACAACCTCTTGGTTATCTTCTTCCTTTTCTTCTGGTTCATTCTCCTTTTCAGTTGGTTTATCCTGGTTTTGGTACATGGCTGGATTTTTAAGCCTTGGATCAGTCGGTTCGTTAAGTTCTCTTCTGCTTCTCAATATCATAGCATTCGCTTGTCCTTTTGGATTAGGTTATGGTTGTCCAGGAAATACACCAGCAGGGGCAGCAGTAAGTGCTTGTTGTTAAGCTACTTGTGAAATTTGAGTTTCAAGCATTTTGTTGTGTGTAGCTAACGCATCTATTTTGCTCACCACTTGTTTAATCTGCTCATTAGTGTGTATGATTTGGTTCATGAAGTCTTTATTTGTTTGAGTTTGGGCAGTTATAAAGTTTTCCATCATTAACTCAAGATTTGATTTCCTAGGGACAACAGGAGCGGTCTCTTGATATCCTGGGGGTGTAGCTGGTGCTTGAACATATGCATACAAAGCATTGTTGTTCTTATAAGATATGTTTAGATGATTCTTCCAACCTGGGTTGTATGTATTGGAGTAGGGATTTCCTTGGGCATAATTCACTTGGTCTGTGGCGATTCCGGATAATAGCTGACAATCAGGGCCAACATGTCCTTGAACTCCACATAACTCACAGTTAGGTGTTACCACAACCACGGTGGTTGTTGGTGTTACGGCCAGGTTATCTATATTTTGAGCAAGAGCATCAAATTTAGCATTAACTTGATTCATAATACTTCCTTCATACATACCTCATTTAGTTGGTTTCTCTGTTGCCGTTCTTTCGATTCCCCACTGAAAATGGTTTTGAGCCATATTCTCAATAAGTTCACGAGCTTCGTTATTCTTGTGTTTTACAAGAGCCCATTGTAAAAGGTATGGATTACCATCCATTCTACTAAACCTTGATGAGGGCATAGTCTCAGCATGTCTTTGTATCGTTCTCAAGCTTCAAAAAGAGATTCGTTTTCCTTTTGCTTAAATCCGTTGATTTGAGCTCTTAGCATAACTGTTTTGCTAGGTAGAAAATATCTTGCTAAGAAGACTTTCTTCAGCTCATCCCAGGTGGTGATTGAATTCAATGGCAGAGATTGGAGCCAAGCTCTTGCTCTGTCTCATAATGAAAAAGGAAAATGACGTAGTCTGATTGCTTCTTGGGTAACTTCATTTTCCTTACCTGTGTCTGCATATTGCACGAATATCGATAGGTGAAAGTTTAGATCTTCGTTAAGATTTCCGGAAAATTGGTTTTGTTGCACAGCTGAAATTAGCGATGGTTTTAACTCGAAATCGTTTCGATTGATAGCAGGTGCGACAATGTTGTTATGAGGTTCAGCTTGTGAGGGAACATCATAATACGAGAGTGGATGAGTTTCTTCTTCTTCGGCCATCTCAGCTTCTCTAGATGATCCTTCTCGGTCTTCAACTGATTCGGGTGGAAAGGCTAAAAGATCAGGAATATTGTACCTTCCTTGGTACTCTATTATACGACGTCTTAAATGTAAAAAGAGCTCTAATTCAGTGATCGGAGGTTGCAAGTTTTCGCCTTGTGAGCGAGTACTTGGCATACAATCGGTGAATAAGAATTAGAAAAAATAAATTGGTTGCCTTAGACTATACTGCGCACTTTTAAAGTGCACTAGTGACTAAATACAAAATCCCCGGCAACGGCGCCAAAAACTTGATGTGTGATCGACCTAACGTCTAACGGTATCTTAACTGCAAGTGCACATCCTATCGCGTAGTAATAAAAAGATGTCGAACCAACAGGGATTAAGTTATCACTTTAGTGCTATAAATGTTGCTATGTTAGCTAAGGCGAAGATTGTCACGAATTTGGTTTCTAAAGGTAAACTAAATGGAAAGTTACTAGAATTAAGATTATAATATTAATACGATCGATATGTAACTTAGTAGAGCTATGCGGATTAAACCAAGACTAAGCGTAGAGAAATACTTCACTTTATTGCTTCTGTAGAAATTATCAGTTTAAAAATCCTCAACTCACACTCTCGTGGTCTTGTATTAGATTATATTCCTAAAGCCCTAAGCCTGCTCTCTCTAGCCCATAAGTGTTTAGAAAATAATCTTTGGAAACTTAATAAAATCTAATTCAGTTTAAAGCGCACTCGCTGTATTTAAATCAAATGCTTAACTTTAGCTATCGGTTAAAACCTCACACTCTCGTGGTCTCGATCCTAACCTTTTCTACTCTTTTTACTCTTGTAACAAAGAACTTGATTTTTATTATAAAAAGTCTCAGCCATAAATTAAGTTAATTAGAACTTTTATCTTAGCATTAATTCAATCCGCTCGGTTATCGTTATTACATACCGACACTACTAGATTAGCTAGACATATTAATTAAAATGGAAAAACAATAGTAACTAATTAAATAGAATGCAAACATAATTAATAAATATTAATTAAGCAATAAAATTATAATGCAATATATTAAAACCTTATATAAAAGAACTTTTCCTCGTAGATCCCTCTTCCACAAATGGCGGCAAGATTGGATCTTCTCGAAAAGTGTATACAAATTCTGAGGCTAGAAAATGAATATCCTAATCTAATGTAATAGCTTCCTAATGTTGGAAACTATTACTTACAGGTAATTGAATTGAAAATAAATTAAAGTAACTGAAAGCAAAAGAATAGAAATAATGAAAAGCAAGAATAAATTCGGCAGAGCTTCGGTAACAATTGGTACAACAAAAATCTCCCCCTTTTCCTTTTGTTCCTACTTCTATTTATAGGAAATGAATAATATAGCAGTAGAAGAATTAACAGGTCCAGTAAAATTCCACTAACTGAGGGAAAATCGGAGTAGCAATTTGTTTCGTGAATTTGTGTTGAGAAAAATCAGGATGGTGGACGAAAATCTCTCTGTTTCATTTTCATAACAGTTTTGGGTCTTAACAATTAATTAACCTAAGCATCACCCTTCTGTGACGAGCGTAATATGGCATTTTCTCCGCGTGACGGCCGTAAGGGTGGTGTGACGATCGTCACACGCCCAAAGATGCATGATGATCGTAATGGTTGCGTGACGACCGTCACTGCAACAAAATATGCATAATTTTCTTCTTTGTTTTGTTCTTTGATTTGTCTCATGTGTATTTGTTCCATATCTTCATTTTGCATATATTTGACTTGACAAACACTATACATGTAACAAATGCGAAAAGGTCGGAAAAGTCGGGAGTTAATTATATGAAAATGTAATGAAAACGTACTAGAAATGTGCTAAATAATTGATACGATTTGTCGTTATCAATACACCCCTTGAGTTTTTATGACATCTTATAAATTTCCTTTTATGTCCCCAGATTCCGGATGTGCACATCCGGACACCTTTTATTCATTTGTTCCAGATATTCATATTCGGAAGACTTCACCGGATCTGCAGATCTAGAAAAAAATCAGTTTTGTTTGTTTGTAACAGGTGTTAACTTATCTTCCCAACTAAATATTCATTCAAAAACAACAATATGTAAACTAAAATGATATAAATATAATCATACAAAAATGTATATAATAAAATGATTGGTATTAATGCTCCGCCCGTGTTTCTTGAAGTGGCATCTTTGTTCTTATTGTGTAGGACGAAATCTAAAGAGTTTAATTTTCTCGGTATCCCCATCGGTTCCAATCCAAGGAGAGTTTCTACCTGGAACCCTCTTATTTTGAAGATTAAAAAGAGGTTGTCTACTTGGCATGGGAGGTTTCTTAGCTTCGGAGGAAGAATTACTCTTTTAAAGTCGGTCTTAGGTAGCCTTCCAATCTTCTTTTTATCCTTCTACAAAGCTCCGATCAAAGTGTGGAGGGAGATCCATAAAACTCAAAGTGGCTTTCTTTTGGGTAGCTCGGAAGAAAAGAGGAGGATTCACTGGATAAAGTGGGATTCTCTTTGTCTTTCTCTTGATAAAGGAGACATTAATCTTAAGGATATTCAAGCTTACAACTTTAGTCTCCTCCAAAAGTGGAGATGGAGAATCATGGTAGGTTCCAAAGATTTATGATACAAGATTTTGTATGCTAGGTATGGTGACATCCGTTTACATATATCCGGAGGGAAGATTGATTTGTCAAGGTGGAAGTCTTATTCTTTGTGGTGGAGTAATTTGCTCTCCATTTCGAGTGTGGAGGATGAAGATGCTTTTATGGATAATTGCAAATTATCGGTTGAAAATGGTTATCACATATCTTTTTGGAGAGGGATTTGGGTGGGAGAAGGGTGTTTACGGTTGCGGTTTCCGACTTTATTCGTGATATCTCATCTTAAATAGGTTTCGGTGGCGGCTTTGGGAGGGTGGAAGGATGGTCAATGGAAGTGGAAGGATTTTGGTTTAACAAACATTTTTAGTTTACTTGCAGGTACTCTTTTGAATTATAGTGTTAATCCAATCGAAGGATCAGCAGAGACGCATCTTCAATCTGTTTCGGAACAGGTTTTACATCCTGTATCATCAAGAAAACAGATTTCTTCTGATTTGGTTTCTGCTAAGGGAGTCTCTGCGAGAAGCATGAGTCCAGTCAGACAGTCTGATAGTTTGCGGGTTGGAGTATCTTGCGTTAGATCCAATTCTATTTTGGTGGATGCGCCGGCGATTGTCATGAATCTTGATTTCAACTTTCCAGTTTGCAGCAGGGTGATGGCTCAGATCTTTTTAGGGTTCCAGCTGAACAACCATTGAAGGCTATGAAGGTGTAAAAACACAAGGAATGGGGGTTGGAATTGGGTTTTCAAAAACAATGAAAGCAAATAACACTTTGATTTATCCTGGTTCGTTTGAACTCAAACTACATCCAGTCCACCCACCAAGGTGATTTCGCCTCTCTCAACGAGGTCTTAATCCACTATTCAAAACTTTGAATGCAGTCACTAAGACCTATAGTCAAAGTCTTCTTGAGTCTACTGACTGCACTAGTCACTCAAGGAAAATCAAATTTTCTTTACAAGATTTGTAACAAAAATGCTTCAAAAAGCAGTTATCATATAGTGATAGGTTTTACAAAATTAAGAATAGAAAAAAGAAATTGATCGTATTGAATTTACGCGAGATGAAGAGCTTCAATTTCTTCAAATGATCCCTTTTATAGACTGTTGATGAAGAGATCCGTTAGAAACATATGCTGCCATTTTTGGATGCATGATAAATATCATAAAGGCCTTTCCTAAAATAAGATATCTTGTTCCCATCCGTTATTTCTTGATTATCTCATAAATGAACATGATTTGAAGAATCAAAAGATGTTGAATTTACATCAGAGTATATAAAAAATTGCAGCTTGGTTCATTAGTTGATGAGAACTTCTTATTTGATTTGAAATCATATCTTCTAACAGTGATGCACTTCACTTATTTCTTCGTAGAAGATGTGAATCACTTTCTTTTGTCTTATCATAAGAACTTCTGTCCTGCACATAGAAGATAATTTTAAGTGCTATATTTTGTTCTTATAAATATTGTTATCATCAAAACTATAAAATAGAAGTAGAATCAAATCTTGTTCTAACAATCTCCCCCTTTTTAATGATGACAAAACACTATTTTGATTAAGAACAAAGAAAAACAGAAGTTAGATAAACTCCCTTAAAAATTGTGAGATGTTTCTTCAGAAATTTCTTATGAGAAGTTCTTGTAGCTCACACTCCCCCTGAGTTAATTACTTATCATGTTCTTAAGAAATTTAGACAATTTTATCAGAATATTAGGATGTTTGAGGTTTAGCCTTGGTAGACTGTTATGGGACAAAATAGTTTACGTTCTCCCCCTTTTTGTCATAATTCAAAAAAGCATAAAATCAGAAAAAGATAAGGGTGTGAAAACATATCCAAAAACATCAGATCTTCATTAATCATAAAATACATTAAGAACATGAGATGCAAACAAAGAAACAAGAAAATAAGCAACAAAAACAACAAATAAAATGATCAAGGTTTGGGGTTAATTTAGGTGACCGATGCTTCCAGAAGAGACTTGATCTGATAAGTTGATTCAACTTGTTTCCCAATCATGATCTTGAGTTCAACATTTGTCTCATCTTGATTATCCAACCTATACTTAACAGACTCATTCTCTTTCTTCAGTTCATCCAGAGTCTTCAAAAACAAAGATGTTGGGGGGAAATTCTTCAACAGTTGCAGCAGCTTGAGTAGAAGTTTCTACAGAAGGTTCTTCAACAACTTATTTTCCTTTATCTTCAGCAGAAGGAACGATAACCAGCTGAAATGCAGAAGTTGACTCATTTAGTTCTGGTTCTTTCCAAGGTTTATCATCTAGAAGATGAGTTTTCTTCTTCTCCAAATTTGTGACAATTTCTTTCAAACTGTCACAAAAATTCTGCTGAGCAATATTATAGCAGATATCTTTCAGCATCTTGGTTTCAGAATTAAACCACTTTTTAAATGTTGTCCAGAGAAAGTCAGAAGCAGCAGGGTCAAGATTTTATGCACAAGCAGTCTTCAGATCTTCCAGCCTGCATTCCATTTCTGCTTCGAAAGCCAACAACAATGTACCAACATCTGATTTGGTTGATTTTGGTTTTGGTTTGGGTATTGCAGTTTTGTTAGAGACAGATGCGAGTTTTTGTAGGTCTTCAACATCAATGAATGTTCTAAGAGGGTCTTCAGGTTCATTGGTTGGAGATGGACTATATGGAATGGTAATGTAAGTGGGAGTTCTTATGAGGTTTGAGTAACTGGAGCTTGTTAAGAAGAAGCTTGTTGAACGTCTTGAGAGGAGGAAGCCATTGATTACCAAGATAAAGGTTTGGAGCAATAATTGAGTGAATGCAGTGAAAATAGAAACAAGAAAGTGAAGGTGAAAGTGTGAAAAGTGAAAGTGAGTTAAAAACAATCATATAAATACTAAGTTTTGAAACAAAAAAAAAATGCAATTAGTGGAAAACAATTAATGCAAAAACATCATGATAATCAACATTAAATGAATTCTAACAAGGGAGTGGCATAAAAAATTTTGAAACAGTTACCAACGTGGCTCTTGCCTCAATGTTGTCTTTTCAACCATTTCAGTTTCTCCGAAGTTGAGCACATATTCTTCTTCAGAGGACAGCTATCTAAGAGCTAGAATGCATGTTCTATCCTTCCTCAGAGTTTGAACACGTATTCTAATTCTGAAGACACCTCATAGCTTTATTGACAGATGTTGATGTAATGATCTGCATGTTATTTTCTTGACACAAAAGTATAAGAAGTAGACATTCAAATCGAAAAGAAAAAAAAAACTTCTGAAACAATTTTCCTTCTAACAAAAGAAGTAATGTTGATCAGAAGATAATATATAATAGAGATTATGAGATTTAAATATATGGATTTAAACATTGTCATTTTAGACATAACTCCATACTGAGATTAGTCAGAATGAAATTAAATCTATCTTCAGCAAGGGGTTTTGTAAAGATGTCAGCCCATTGATGGTCTGTATCTATAAATTTTAAAAATAATATCCCCTTATGAGTATAGTCCCTAATGAAGTGATGTTTAACTTCTATATGTTTAGCTCTAGAATGTAAAATAGGATTTTTAGAAAGACAGATAGCAGAAGTATTATCACAGAGGATAGGAATATTACTCTCGTAAATGTTGAAATCCTCAAGTTGATTTTTCATCCAGAGCATCTGAGTACTGCAACCAGCTGCTGCTATGTATTCAGCTTTAACGATGGAGAGTGCGGTGGTTGGTTGTCTTTTGCTGGACCATGATATTAGGTTGTCTCCCAGAAATTGACAACTTCCAGAGGTACTTTTTCTTTTTGTTCTGTCTCCAGCAAAATCAACATCATAGTACCCTACAAGCTTATATTCTCTGGACTTTCTGTAGCATAAGCCAAGGTTAGTAGTACCTTTCAGATACTTGAAGATTCTCTTAATAGTTGTTAAGTGAGTCTCTCTAGGATTTGATTGGAATCTAGCACATAAACAAACGCTATACATAATATCTGGTCCTGAGGCAGTTAAGTAAAGAAGAGAGCCAATCATACCTTTGTAGATCTTCTGATCTACTTTCTTACTTACCTCTTCCTTCTCCAGAATACACGTGGGATGCATTGGAGTTTTGAAAATCTTACTTTCTGACATGTCAAATTTCTTCAGTAGTTCTTTGACATATTTTCTTTGGTGAATATATGTTCCTTCTGATGTTTGGTTTATTTGAATTCCCAGAAAAAAACTTCAATTCTCCCATCAGGCTCATCTCAAATTCTACCTGCATAGACTTAGCAAATTCCTTTCCCAAGGCACTTTTAGTAGAGCCAAAAATAATATCATCTACATAAATTTGACAAATCAGAATATCCTTTTTAAAGGTTTTACAGAATAAAGTTATGTCCAATTTCCCTCTGGTAAAGTTATTTTCCAAAAGAAAATATCTTAGTCTTTCATACCAAGCTCTGGGAGCTTATTTCAGACCATATAATATTTTTTTCAATTTGTAAACATGTTTTGGAAATTTAGAGTATTCAAAACCAGGAGGTTGGTGCACATAAACTTCTTCATCAATATAACCATTTAAAAAAAGCACTATTTACATCCATCTGATAAAGAGTGATGTCATTATTTACAGTAAAAGAAATTAAGAGTCTGGTAGATTCTAACCTTGTGACTGGTGCAAAGGTTTTTGTATAGTCTATTCCTTCTTGCTGACTATATCCTTGTGCAATCAGCCGTTCTTTGTTTTTGATAACTTCACCTTGTTCATTGAGCTTGTTTCTGAATACCCATTTGGTTCCAATGATGTTGAATCCTTTTGGTCTCGGAACTAAATCCCATACATCGTTTCTGGTGAATTGATTTAGTTTTTCTTGCATAGCAAGTATCCAGTCATTTTCTGAAAGAGCTTCGTCAACAGAGGTTGGTTCAATCAGTGACACAAATCCCATTAAGGATTCTTTAGAGTTTCTGAAGGAGGATCTTGTTCTGATTGGATCATCTTTCTTTCCCAAGATTTTATCTTCTGGGTGATTCAACGTGCTTCTGAGTTGTCTTTTCTGACTGGGTTCTTCAGAAGTTGTTGGTGTAGTTGTCTTGTCTT